>CM066035.1:656431864-661231864 GCA_033557465.1 Ichthyophis bannanicus | reverse complement strand
AATAATAAATCCTGACTAGCTTTGGAAAACTGGTAAGTAATAAGGATTCAGAGATGTAAGCAGAAATCACCAGACATGTAGATGTATCTGCAGCCTGCATTTCTAGAGTTGGAGATAAACACATTTAGTGTTAGCAAAACCCAATCATGTCTTGAATTTTTGCATATTTAATGTTTATCTTCTTCTTGCTGATTCATTGCCAGCCTTTTCCTTGTCAGCTTTCTCCCTTTGCCTGACCTTCAATGATGTCACCACCATCTACTCAAGACATTTTCATTATTCTATGGTACATCGTGATTGAGGGAATAATACAAAAGAGTAAGGCTATTTCCAACAGCATAGGAATAATAAAAGGCGTTCCTGAAGCAGATATGAAAGACTGAAATGGCACTCAGCAAATCCGCGCTAAAGAATGAGATTCATTCCTTGCCACGAGGTGTGCAAAGTGGAACCCAGTTTGGAGTCATTCCTCATGTAGACAAAGCTAATTTTATGGGAGAAAGTTTCATAATGTGCGTAAATCGTCAATTGTATGCTGTAGTATGTGAAAGAAAGCATGTTTATTCATTAGAGTCACCTTTAAAATCAATTCAAGTTTTACTATTTTATGAAGAAAAAGGAAAACATCCACACAGTACAAAGACCATGACAGGTTCCATATGCAAAATCATTGTTTCTAATCCAATAAAATGCTTCATCCCCCTCCCTCCCTCCCTCAACAGGGTTGCCAACTGGCTTCAGATTCTCAGGACAAGTTGATCCAGTCCTGGTTTTATCCCTTTGCATGAAGGAACTTATCGTTCTAATTTCACTATTGCAATTAAGGTAAATTTAGGAAATGGCGTCCAAGGGCGGCTGGGGACATCCATGTGAAAAAGTGCCTGAAAAGGCCAGTCACATCCAAGTTCGGGCACAATTTCAGAAACATGGACACACCAAATATGGATGTCTTTGTGCATATCTATATAGATGTCCCCATGGCAGTATTCCAGACTCTGCTCCTGTTGAGGATCATTGTTGCTGTGGACAGTATTGGGAATATCAGAGTACTGTCTCTTCTATACCCTCCTGGGAGTATACCAGAAAAACAAGCACTTTTCCAATGCTTAGTCATGCCCTGGAGCAGCTGCAGATTTGGTCGTAGGCCTAGACTTTCCAGCCATTTCTGAAATAGGGCATGAATATCTAAGTTTGGCTGACTGCCCTGGAAATGCCCCCAGCACGCTCACCACTGTATTTAGAAGTGCGCATACTGGGGACGTCTCTAGACCCATCTATTAAAATGTTCCAACTTCTGTAAGGCAGCCACTCCATCTGCTCCTTGGGGGATTGCAAGGCACATAATCTATTATCCTTTACCCTAGTTGTTGAAATGTGTGCCCTTTCAGAACAAAATGTGATACAATGGGGGCTGTTATAGTTAGATGTGATACAATGGGTGCATGCTCTATCAACTGGATTTTTACTGGTCTGGTACTTTGTCCTACATATTTCAGCTCACAAGGGCACAGCAACATATAAACCACAAAAGAAGAACTACAAGCAGTGTGCCATCAGGCATGATGCATTTTGTTCGATATGCTGTCAACCCAACAAGAATCTGAAATTGTCTGTTCACAAAAGGGACACATACCACATGCAAAATGACCCATATCGGACAAGGATTCCCTGCCAGAATCGGTGGTTGTTTTGACTACTGCATCATGACCATTTTGCCCTCTACTATAAGCGATCATCAAATCCTTTTGAAAACAAGGGTGCAATTGGACCACATGCCAATGTCACTTAAGTACTGCAGTCACTTCAATGATGCAATCCATGTAAGGGAGAACCCCCAACAATATGATCTCCATCAGTAGGAGAGACCATTGATGATACTGAAGGGGTCAGGGAAGGAATTCACTATTCGCCGTAGGTATTCAATGCACGTTTGTATGCCTTTGAAATGACCTTTTCCAAATAACCACTAGCTGCAAGACGATTTCCAAGATCTTTAGAATGAATGTGAAAATCTTGCAATGATGTACACAGTCTACCTATCTGTAGAAACTGGACATAGAGTAAATTTCTCTTAAGAGCTATCGGATGATTACTGTGGTAATGAAGAAGGTTGTTCTTCTAGACTGGTTTCTGATATAAAGTAGGGACCAGTTCACCCTCATTCTTAAGAATTAAAACATCCAAAAACGTGACTGAACAAGAATCAACCTTAGCAGTAAAGGTTATATTTGGTTTGCATGAATTTAACGTCATCAGGAATGAGTCCAATTGATGACAAGAATCATTCCATAAAAAGAAAACATTGTCCAAAAAGTGTTTCTACAAGAAGAGGACCTGTTGGTACCACGGGGACAGGTAGGCAAACATCTCCTCAAAAAAAGCCATGTACAAAGTCTCCACGGAGGAAGCCACCATTGTGCCTACAGTAATGCCATAGATTTGTAGATCAAAGGCCTGATTGTACATAAAGTCATTCTTTTTCAGAACTAGTCATAATAATTGTCACAAAAATTGCTTAGGTAGCCTAGAAGGCAATGATATTGAGGTCTGGGCTAGAACGTTCAAGACCTCATCTTGATCAACATTAGTGTGTATGGTCCATGGTTACCAACAGGGTATCATGGGTGATCCCAGTTACTTCATTTAGCATAGCCAGAAAATGAGAAGCGTGTTTGATGAAAGATGCTACTGTACCTTGGTTGCCGCTTTCTGCAGAAAAATATCACAAAATTTCAACAGTGGTTTCAAAATGGAATCACAGCAGACTATCAGCCGACTTGGTGGGTGTTGTAAAGACTCGTGTATCCTTGGTACCAGGTATATAACAGGAATCCATTAACCAAGAGGGTTTGATTCCCACTAACACTCCTTGTGGCCTTGAGCAAGTCACTTAACCCTCCATCACCTCAGAAGAAAGGCCTGGCAATCTACTTCTGGTCACACTGCCAAGAAAACCCAGGAGCTGCTGGGTTGCTAGGAGTCAGCATTGACTTGAAGGCACATATTGCATTTGCCGAGGATATGGATTGCACAAAAAGAATTTTTCTTCTGTGTCTATTGTATCTATTGGATACAATGAGTATCCAACATATGCAAATTTATCTCATGCATAGTCATTGTCATAATCCTGAAAACCTAAATGGCTGGATGTGTCTCCAAGAGAGCACTGTCCTAAGACAATGGTAGACAACTCTGAACCTAAAGTGTCTCAAGTCAGTGGTGTTTTCCAGGTAACCACAGTGAAGTTACATGAGAAATATTTGCATGAACAACTTCCATTGTATACTAATGCAGATCATGAATATTCAGTGCATATATTCTGAAAATTTGACCAGCCAGTGGCACTCAAGAACTGGAGTTGCCTACCTCAGCTATAAGAAAAGCAAGACTACAAATTCATGCTTGTAGTAGGGTAAAATCAGAACTGGATCAAGTTGTCCTAAAAATGTTGAGCTAGTATGCAACCCTAACTCCTGTTGGATCGCTTTCTTCAGCTATGCAGTTATAGCAAAGACAAACTGACTACCAATGACAGCTGAACCACAGAAAAACTGCTTATGTATGCCCTCATTTAATTCTCTTGCAGTGCATATGAAACTGATTTTAAACTACTCTAAATGCATAGTTATTTAGAGCCAATTGAAATTACATGCATCTCTCTATATTTCTAAATATCTATTTATTTATTTATTTATAACATCTTTCTATGCCATTTTCCTGAAATTTAAATTCATTCAAAATACTTTACAAATTAACATCCGGGGATGCAATGTTAAAAAAAAAACTAATATAATAAAATTATAATCCCCATCCCAATAAAAATATGTCAAACCTATCTTATTTCCAGGGATACAGATAGCTTGCAGGTGTTTCCTAAATGGAACAAAGTTAAACATCTTGCACAAATCATCCAGGAGTCCATTCTGTCCTTCTGGGGCTGTCCCTTTAAATGCCTTCTATCTCCATTTGCTCAATTGCATTTCCTTCACTGGAGGAATTACTAACAAATTTCTGTGAGCTGACCCTAATGATCTCCCTGGAATATATTGCTGCAGACAATCCTTCAAATAACCCGACTTTCCTTTTTGTAAAATTTTAAAAATCATCATTAAAAACTTTATCTGACAGCACTCCATAATTGGGAGTAAATGTAATAGACTAACTCTCTCCTAATTCTTGTTTGCAATAATCATCCTATTTTCTTATCACTTACAATTTTTAAAAAATATATTGCCATATAGAGCCCATTGCCATAATCCAATGTACTGAATACCATAGAATATACGAGTGTCTACACTGCCTTCTCCTCTAAATAGGGCCGTAACTGTTTCATTAAACGCAACTTGTAATAAGTACTCTTCATCATACTAGTCTCTTGAATTTTTCCAACTCTACACTTAAAAACATAAGATTTGCCACACTGGGTCAGACCACTGGTCCATCAAGACCACTATCCTCTTTTCAACAGTGGCCAATTCAGGTCAGAAGTTCCTGGCAGGATCCAAAAAGAACGACAGTCCTCCAAGAACTTGTCCAAACCTTTTTTAAACCTTTTTTAAACCCAACTACACTAACAGAATTGTCATCTAAAATGGCCATCCTAACTCTTCCCTCCTGGGCAGAAGGCCTTGAAAACACATCCTCAGTGTGAGAGGATATTGCATTCCCTGGAGGGCAGGTCCTAACTACAGGATCATTTTCTGTCATACCAACATGATACTGTCCTTCCAGGAGACTTCTCACCTTTGAGGTACCACTGATGTTGCTAGACTACAGATGGGACTTTTCTACTTTGTCCCTGTAGATCTCTTCTATATACTCTCTGTCATTTTCAACTCTTCATTGAGAGCCAGGAACTCTTTGCACCAAATGCATACACACAACCTCTCACCCATTGGGCCGACTTGGATTTAGTGGCAGTTACAGCAACATGGTTCACAGAAAACCATGACTGGGATGTAACTATACCTGGCTATACTTTATTCATAAAGGACAGGGTAGGAAGAAGGGGAGGAGGAGTGGTACTATGTAAAAAATACTATTAAAGCTTTGGAATTACAAAGGTTAAAAGGGAGAGAGGAGGCATTGTGGGTTAAACTAGAAAGAGGGAAAGAGAAATCTATTTGCATTGGCGTGATATACAGATCTCCCTCACAAGAGGAAGAGGTGGACAGAGAGTTAATTGAAGACATACGCAGCATTGCTAGGAAAAGGGAAGTGCTACTGATAGGGGATTTCAATATGCCAGATGTTGATTGGCACATTCCTGCTGCAGTATCATCTAGAAGTAAATAGATCCTGGATTCTCTACAGGGAGAACTATTCAAGCAAATGGTAACAGACCCACACGTGAAGGGGCCATACTGGATTTGGTGCTTACCAATGGTGAAAGTGTTTCTGATGCTATAGTGGGATATCATTTTGCATCCAGTGATCACCAGATGGTGGGGTTCAGTATTAGGACTAGGGCTGTTGGAATCCATTCAAAAGTGAGGGTCTTAGACTTTAGGAAGACTAACTTTGCCAAGATGGGCCAAAACCTTAGGGAGTCGTTAGTGGGATGGGAACAGCTGGGGGATGTAGAAAAACAGTGGGCAAAACTGAAACGGGGTATTTTAAGGGAAACCAACCTTTTTGTTAAAATGGTAAATAAAGGTAAAAGGAAAAGGAGGCCACTATGGCTTTCGAAAGAAGTTGCTAAAAAAGTGAAGAAAAAGAGGGAAGCTTTCATGAAATACAAGAAATCACAGAGAGAGGAAGACAGGCATCTATATTTGGAAAAACTTAGAGAAGCTAGCAAAGTTGTCAGGAAAGCAAAGATTCAAAAAGAGGAGGAAATAGCCAATGCAATAAAATGGGGGGGGGGGGGGATAAGACATTTTTCAGATATGTTAGTGAGAAGAGGAAGGGCAAAAGTGGTATTGTCAGACTCAAGGGTGAAGGGGAGGAATATGTAGAAGCTGATAAGGATAAAGCGGAATTGCTTAACAAATATTTCTGTTCTGTGTTCACAGATGAAGAACCAGGAGCAGGACATCAGAAAACATCCACAAACAGGAACAGAAGGGTGGGACATCTTGAACAATTTTCAGAAGACTGTGTTAGCGAGAAACTAGCTCAACTTAAAGTAGACAAAGTGATGGGACCGGATGGGATGCACCTTAGAATACTGAGGGAACTTGAGGACGTTCTAGCAGCTCCACTGACTGACCTTTTCAATGCCTCGTTGGCGTCAAGAGTGGTGCCAAAGGACTGAAGAGAGGCTCATGTGGTGCCTTTACACAAAAGCAGAAGTAAGGATGTGGTTGAAAACTACAAGCCAGTTAGTTTAACTTCGGTGGTGAGGAAATTATTGGAAACGCTGCTGAAAGAGAAAATAGTGAGGTTTCTGGAGTCCAGCGGATTACAGGATCCGAGGCAACATGGATTCACCAGAGGCAGGTCTTGTCAGACAAATCTGATTGATTTCTTTGACTGGGTGACCAGGGAGTTGGACCGAGAGAGAGCCCTAGATGTGGTGTATTTAGATTTCAGTAAAGCCTTTGACACTGTTCCTCACAGGCGACTTATAAACAAACTGAGCACCCTAGGGATGGACCCTAAAGTTACTGCTTGAGTTAGAAATTGGTTGGGTGGGAGGTGACAAAGAGTACAGGTAAATAGAGCTCACTCTGAGTAGAAGGATGTTACTAGTGGTGTGCCCCAGGGATCTGTCCTTGGTTCGATTCTTTTTAACATCTTTGTGAGTGATATAGCGGAAGGGCTGATGGGTAAGGTTTGCCTTTTTGCGGATGATACCAAAATCTGCAATAGAGTAGACACCCAGGAAGGTGTAGATAACATGAGGAGGGATCTAGCTAAGCTTGAAGAATGGTCTAGAATTTGGAAGCTGGGATTTAATGTTAAAAAATGTAAGGTCATGCATTTGGGCTGCAGCAATCCAAGGGAGCAATATAGTATAGGGGGTGAAGTACTTTTGTCCACTAAAGAAGAGCGGGACCTAGGCATGGTTAAAGTAGCTAAACAGGTAGAAAAGGTGACGGCAAAAGCTAGAAGAATGCTTGGGAGCATACAGAGAGGAATGGCTAGCAGAAAAAAGGAGGTGATAGTGCCTCTGTATAAATCATTGGTGCAACCTCATTTGGAGTATAGTGTGCAATTCTGGAGACCGCACCTTCAAAAGGATGTGAACAGGATGGAGTCGGTGCAGAGGGTGGCTACTAAAATGGTTAGTGGTCTTCATTATAAAGCATATGAGGACAGACTTAGGGATCTTAATATGTACACCTTAGAGGAAAGGCGGGATAGAGGTGATATGATTGAGATGTTTAAATACCTCCGTGGCATAAATGTTCAGGGGGAGAGCCTCTTTCAATTGAAAGCAAGTTCTGCTATGAGGGGACATGGGATGAGGGTGAAGGGGATAGATAGGCGTAATATGCAGAAATATTTCTTTACAGAAAGAGTGGTGGATCCATGGAATAGTCTCCCAGTGGAGGTGGTAGAGATGAGGACAGTAACTGAATTCAAAAAAGCATGGGACAAACACAGAGGATCCCTAAAGAAAAAAAGGGGACTGTTGTAATTGTTGATATGGAAGGACAGACTAGATAGGCCATGTGGTCTTTTTCTGTCGTCATATTTCTATAATCATATATGTGACAGTCAATGCAAAAGACTGGATAACCCCCATTTCACTGCTGGACTGCTGTCTGCATCTTTATATGAGTGAATTTAGTTGTTCAGAGTTTTTAAGGGAGTAGGGATACCTAAACTAACATAAAGGCCTTTAGGATTATTTGGTGTACTTTATCCTATTATTTTTGTTTGCTTCCCAGTGAATTGCTAATTATCTCTTAAGGGGGAATCACTTCTTAATGAAAATAGACTGTAATATCAAATTTCACCCTCTTTCTTAATTGAGAGAACTATCTATAAATTAAGGGATGTGCTGAGGTGGGTGGGGAAAAGACTATGTGAGTTTTCTTTTAAGGTTATAAAGGCTTCCCTTTATCTAACAGAAATTAATTTAATACCTCTACAGCAAGCTGCTACTTGCTTGCTTTATTTAAGTCAAGGCTCAATGAACCAGAATCAGAATCTTGAAAGCAATGCAATAGTCAACAGGGAGCCAATGCTCTTCATTTATCAATAATCATACTTTATTGCACTGTGAATAAGTTTGATAACAGTATTCTGTATTGAGAATAGTCATTTGAGAGAAAAGTTTTTCATAGCTTAATACAGAACATTACTATAATTAAGGTGGCTGATAACCAGAAAAATTTCCAGGATGCAGATGGACTTAGATCAAATGAGTTTGAGCTGGAAAACAGTTGTTTAATTATTGCAGAAATCTTCTAGTTAAATAAAAGCTCATTATCTAGGATACTTCCAAGGATCTTAACAGTGGGATAGCATGGCCTTGCACTACCAGAAGAGTAGGAGTGTGATGGGGAATTGAGTTGCAAACATAATAGCTTCAGTTTTCCCTAAGTTTAATTTAAGCTTATTATTTAGCTGCTTATTTTTCAACAATTCAGCAATTTTTCCAAAATTGCCTATGATTGACAAAAAAGGATCATTTTGCAACATGGGAATGGTGACAAGCAGTTGAATGTCATCAGCATATACAAATGGGGTAAAACCCATGGAAGGAGCTGGACTGGCGAAGGGGTCCAAAAATGTATTTAAAAGAATGGGCCCTAGAATGGAGCCCACCTGTAAGGACATGTGATGATCCCTGCAGGTGGCCATCCCAGGAATAAGATATGCCTGCATGTACTGCATATATGTGATGGAGCCAAAGTTGTTCAGTCACAGTAATGATGACATTCCATTCATGTACAACTCATGTGTCATACAACTGCAGGGTGAACATGTCCGACCCTTTGCAATGGGCTACAGCAGAGCCAATAAAGTCATGCTGTCAGATGGGCATGTTTGCAGTGGGCATGTTTGCAGACCCAATGTGCTATTGTAACACATAAAAAAGTATGGGAATGTGTGTTCTCCACTCAATGCAGAATCCAGACTGTTTCTGGCAATATATTGAAGTGGGTTTCCCACAGCCACCAAGAGATCAAGTGGGATTCAAACCCTGGTCTGTTGCTTTTTGAACCAGTGCTCTAACCATTAGGCTACACCCTCATACCTTCCTATACAGCAATGTCTAGAATCAAAGAGACTGCAGGTTCCTGCCTGCAATGGCCGAAAGCTATGACTTGAAACAATGTAGCTGGCACATTCTGAGACAGTGGTACATCACATCTAGGGCCTGCCTACAGCGGTACTCATGCAGTATGTATTGCACTGGACACTTAATACTGTAGCTGCAAACAGACACACAGCTGCAGAATACATGTCCAAAGGCCAAGCCACATGTGAGGTCAAAATGTCTGTTCCTCCACTGTACCTCCAATGTCAAACAGCACTACTATCAATAACTTAAGAACTAAGGTGGGTGGAGCACATTACATACATTAAAATAGGCTCTCTCCCCTCAGAAATAGCTCTTATGCATGCTTTTGGCGTTAGGATTCCTAGCACCAGAAACTCTAATGTATGGTAACACAAATTGGTGTTAAAAGAGCACATGCTATCCCTGAACAGGCTCCGCCCCATTAATGCGCACTCTCTACCTCTTTTTACCTTAATGCTGGCGGACCTGTTTCTGCAGATTAATCCAGCATTCAGTGCTTTCTGCAGCGTTAACTGCTCATGGATGCTGATAATCATGGAGGAGTAGCCTAGTGGTTGGGGCAAGGTACTTCAGGCCAGAAGGTCGGGGGTTCAAATCCCACTAGAGGACAGCAACCTTGGGCCGGAAGGACTGGGGTTTCTAGTCCCACAGGTGCTCCTTGTGGTCTTGGGCAAGCCACTTAACCCTCCATTGCCCATGTTCCCTGTAAGTATTAGTGTATGTGTCTCATATCCCTGTGTGTTAAATGTATCCCCCAATTGTGTTGTGACCGCTTTGATTGAAGGATAAGGCGGTATACAAAACTGTCTAAATAAATAATGCCTGTTAATGGTGCCTTTTCTCCCTTAACGCTCCTTGTAAACATACCCCTAAGAGTACTTTGTTCTCCTCATGTAAGACTAACTTGATGTAGTCAACCCCAAAAGAGTTCATTCAAGTACTGTGGGATGGTTAGAAAACTATTTGTCTCAGATGTAGGACATTAGATTTCTTAAGAAAACACTGGACAATGAAGATTTTGCTTCTTGAACACTTTTGGTTGTATCTTGTGGATTTTGGATGGTGATCATGAAAATCACATTGAAATTTTCCTATCATGTACCATTTTTATGCAATTGCCTATTTTTGTGATTTCCTTGCATATTTTAAGTCTACTCATATGTTGCCTAGAGATTAAGCTGTTTTGTTTAGTCCAGGCATGCCTGGGCATGCACTCAGTGCAGGCTCACAATGTGCTATGGAAATGCTACTGCTCAGGAATGCACGGGCATGCTTAGTCAGGATGGATGCTGGCAGTACAGGTTATAAAAGCAGCTTTCATACAGAGATGCTATGCATGAAGTTGATATTAGTTTGTGTACTTAACAATAGCATTTACATGAGAGCTTCTTGTCTAAATGATAATTCATTACAGCAGAAATGTTTTGTCAATGTCGCAATAGCCATGATACATTCTGTTACATTTGTGGTGAGTATACGCTTAAGCCTCAAGACGCAGCATGACTAAACTTAATAAGAAAGCAAGAGCACTGAATGGATCCAAGTCATATCTACAGTGTGTTCCTTCTTCCAAAAGATTTCTGCAGTATTGACACTCCCTCGGGCTAAATGACATGCGGGGGTGCTGAACTGCAAGATTCCCAAAATCAATAAGAAACTTACAATCGGGGGGGCGGAGCCTGATGTCCAGCGGGATAGACGCTTCGCGTTGAAGCTCCCGAGAGGCCTACTCAGAATCCTGAATTAATACCTGCATAAATTTCATTTTTTGCTCTGAACTTACCGGGGTGCCTCGGGGGGAACGGCGGGCCACAAACCAGTGCGACTGGACCTCGGGTCTCCCTCTTCTTCACACGGAAAACGCTCCAAAACAGAGTTCTTCCCCACAAAAGATGGCCCCACTTTGGGAAAACCCCGCAACGCCACAGGGGATCTTGGAGGAGATACGCGGTGTGAAGGAGCTGGTACAATCCAACGGAGCGGTGCTCCGGACCATGCGTGAAGACTTTGGCACACTTCAGAACCGGCTCGAAAGTCTCCCATTACGACAGGACAACATGGCGGAGGTCCTTGACTCGCACGCGGTGCGCTTGGTGAAATTGGGCAAGGCTGAGTGTATGATACAGAATTTTCGAAAAGAGCAGAAAGATAGCAATGACCGAGCTGGTTGCAACCATATGGGGCTCATTGGGGTACCGGAGGATGTGAGAGCAGGAGACATGCGAGAATTCTTGGTCATAACTCTCCCTTCCTTGCTAAAGATTATTATTTACAGAGATCTGGAGACTGACCGAGCGCATCGTGTTCCTGCTAATATGGCGCTCAATCGGACGACCCCTCGGGCTCTCAATTTTCGATTATTGCGATACCAGTAAGTAGAGTAAATTTGCACTGCCGCCCGGGCGAACTATCATCTTGAATTTGAAAGTCATAAAGTTTCTTTTCCCCTGACGTGGCAAAGTCCACAGTTGACCGACGGAGGAGACTCCTTGCTTTTCGCCCTGGACTTCAATAACTACAGGCTCACTTTGGCCTAATATATCCAGTGAAGCTCAGAGTGACTCTCCATAACCCAGCCATAACATTCGAAGATTCCGATCTACTAGCAATGTTTTTGGACTCCAACTAACGCCGATCAGATGCGCTAATCCAACCACTATGATTCAACAATCTTGATCTGTAATTCGCCGGATTTGCCCGCCATCTTGAACGGCCCGACGCGGCGACCTCAGCCTGGAATAGAGACTGCCTGGACTTTTCTTTTTATCTATAATTTACTTGGCCTTCTATCCCTCCATGATGTGCACCTCGGTGGGATTCGAAACATGCATAGTTTTACAGGTTATATGTTTTAGCTTGGGCCCTCTCTGGAGTTTCTCCCCGCAGACATTAGGTCGCCAGTAATTTCTGGGGTTTAGCTTCTTCTCTAGTGCACCTCGGTGCTTATTTTTTATATATGGGGCGTTTCCATGATTTTCATTAACTCATTGATTATTATGTTATGTGCACAGTCCTACATAGTTAAGATGAGGGACATTGGGAAATTGTGTACATTATTGTGTTCTTTCTCAGAATTTCTAATCTTTCTAGATGGCCTCGTGTCAGATCTTCTCATAAAACGTAAATGGCATTAATAGTTCAATCAAAAGAAAGAAAATCCTTAGCTATCTTAATCATGAGCATGTTACTTTAATGTTTTCTTCAGGAAATGCATTTAAATTCCGCTGCGGCATTGTAACTTAATACCACGCCTAATATGGCGACTGCCTTTTCTTCCGCTGTTTCCAAGCGGTGTGGGGTAGCCATTTTGGTTAAGAAGTCTCTGTAAGCTATTGTAATGGATGTTAGCTTTGATACGGAGGGTAGATGGGCCCGTGCACACCTTCAGGTTGAGACTGTAATTTACGTGTATTGGTATTTATGCTCCGAATGTGGATAATCCTGTTTATTATGCAAGTATTCTGCAGTTAGCACAGGCATTTGCCAGCCCTCCATTAATGCTCGGCGGCGATTCAACCAAGTACTTGAGCCCTTGACAGCTTGGCTGCCGCCTAGAACGAGTGGTCCACCCAAGAGTCTTGATTCTTTTACTGCTTTGATAACAGATTTTGCGCTAGAAGATATAGGGAGGTTGCTTCTCCCCTCACTCCCATTATCCACCAATGCGCTCCGACAGCGCCAAAATTCTGGGAGCGGGAGTTGCATGTAACTTTGACCCCGGGGCATGGAGCCCAGCCTGGAGCAGGTTGACATGGATCTCTCGATCTCCCTCACTTACTCAGACACTTTTTTCTTTTAATCCACCGCAGTTTCTATACTCCTGATAGGTTAGTTAAATGACCGCTACCCAGAGCAACAGATTTAGGATATGCCACACGGCCATTCATATACTAACTTATATTATGTTTGAATGCCCGGTACCCTAATATTACTGGAAAATACTGGGGGAAAATAGGTCCCCTCTTAATTTCAATGAATGGTGGCATCCTGTCAGTCTATACAGTATATATGAACAACTACCTCATCTGTTGGTCTCTCCGTTCAGACCCTCTATCATTTGTCTGAATGGAGGATACTCCACGATTATGTTTAAAATGCTAAAACGCTAAATGCTCCCATCTGACTGTTTCAATATCTTTCACCTGATCAGTCTATATTGCTGATACTCTTTTGTTTGTTTGGATGTACAATCACTGCTATATGTATACGCCTCTTTGATGATACTCCTCAGTTCCAGAGAAGAAGCTTAGGGGTGGGGGGTAATTGGGGTTGCTTTCCTTATGTGACTATTTGTATTTGTCTCCTTTGGTTTGTTGTTCCGTTTGCTTGTTGTAAAATGAAAATAAAAGTTTCAAAAAAAAAAAAAAAGAAACTTACAATCACAGAAGTGTAACTACCAGTTTCCTTCCTGCAAGAGACAAGATCCCGAGGGAACTGAAGCTTTTTTCAAGTTCCTGGGCAAATTCTTCCCTCTTATTAAGAAAGGAATAGATAAAATAAAATAAAATGCAAATCTGAAAGAAAAGACACAACAAAGGAGAATGAATTCACCAGCCCCTAGAAGTGACTAGTTGTTATTTTCAGAAGGAATACCAAGGATCCAATGACAAGATATTCACCTCATAGAACTGATGCAAGAGAGAAAAGAATGAACAGCCCCCTTTCTCCTCATCCTCTACTCTATTAACTCTACGGGTCGCTCACTAATGTAAAATTAGGGTTGGAGCACTGCAGCAAACTCCAGTGGGGTGTGCTGTGAACAGATGATCCATCCCTTTGACCTACATTGGCTAGCATGACCCTTTCTCTTTAGCAGGGTTCCCACGGGGCCTTCCACTAGCTCCACTTGCAGAACATTTCATGAGCCCACGTGATCCTGAATCTGTCACCATAAGCATAATATTAATTTTATTAGTTCATAAGACACATCTAATGTAGATTGACTGGTGTTTTTGAATTCTGTGCACTGGAAGTACAAAATAATGAGACTGTTGAAAGGCAAGCAGATCACTGCTGCTATGCCAGATTGTTTACAAACTATGATAAGCCAACATAATAAACAGCCTGTCAAGGTAGCTCGAGGAATTCTTAAGAAAATAATCTAGATAGCAATTTAAACAAAGGCAAATATAATCATAGTAAAAGTTTCCCTCCATAAGTTGATCAGTGACATTCTGTATCGATTGTTACTATCCTGACTGCTGAGGAAGCCAAACCAACTAGCAGAGAAAACTTACAGTAATTGTCTAAATATGACTAAGGCATGAACCAAATCAAGCAGGTTTTCAGCATATATTAGCATTAATTGCATCCCACACAGAAGAACCATCCCTTCCAGAGGTTCATTTAATATTATTTTCATGTTCTTAAGAAATAAAATAGTGTGTTCAACTTTGGCACATTCTCTTTTTGAAGTCTAAACAGTAACAAATGCTCAATTTGTAAAGAAAATTATTAGAATTAAAGGTTACTTGTACAGCTTTTATAAAGTACTGTAGCAGAACCCCATTATGTCTCTTCCATCTTACAAATGAGGAACATTCTAAGGGTGCACATTTGGTTTCTTTAGGTGCCTAAAAAAATTTTGTGCAGGCAAATTACTTGTATGCACATATACCTATGAATGTATGTACAGTCAATTTGTGCACACAGTAAAGCCCCAGTAGCATACAAGGCGTGCATGTAACATGAATGTGTGAAAAATACACACAAAAAAGTACAGGAAAATTGGAAAAATATGGAAATTCCACAAATGAACTGAACTTTCTTTTGGTTGCATGCATCTCTAGAATATCCTGGAGTCTATGCTCCTAAGCTGAACCCCACTTTAAGATGATGTAATGGGGCGTGGTCTCCCTGTGAGTCAGTAAGGCAGGAGGCATCGTTTTCACTTTTTGGAAGAAACTGCCCAGCTTTTTCCTTCCACAGGAAGTCCAGGAGGGATGGGGAGGGGCTGGACCTAGGGTTGAGGCCCAATACAGCTAGGGTGCTGCATCTGTTTGTGGCCTTTTTGGCTGTAGCATGCAAACAGGAGTCACCTCAGGCTAGTTTGGCTTAAACAAGGAAGGAGGAATTCTAAGGGAACAAGGAGAGCACAGATAAGGAGTTAACCTGATCAACCACCTGGTTTTGGATTGGACAGTCTGGTACTGGAGCCCTTTATACAATGTCTGGACTACAAGCTGTAACTGGACCAGTGGCATACTAAGGGCAAGGCAGGGCGGTGGTTGCAGACCATCCCAGCTGCCAGCCGGGAGAAGGGTGCACTCCCGCTGACCCTCAGGAGGCAGCACAGCACACTAAGTTGGTTTGCCGCTGTGCCTCTCATTCCAGGGGCCAGCCACTCTGCTTTCCTGGGCAAAGCCTTGTGATTATTATTTTTTGTTTTTTTACACTGTTCTTCCAGGTGCATTTGGGAAAAAATCTCCTAAAAGTTATTTCTAACCCTCTGGTTAAAGGAACTGAGAGAATTTTCATTGGAGTGTCTAGGATTGAGTTTCACTGGTGGAGGCCTATTCTCTACTGGACATCCAGCCCTTGATGTCCCCTCAGAATTGGGGCATACAGCAGTAGAGGGATCAGAATTGGGTCTACCGGCTTGAACATGCAGGCCCTGACTCTGACTTACCGCATGTCCAGCCACATCCACGTCTACCCCGGACAGGCTCCTAAATGGAGCCGCGATGCCATGGCGTCCCGTCCCCATGGCACCGCGGCTCCATTCAAGAGCTGCAATTGCCGGCCACCGCTGAGACTGTCCTTTCCCCTCAGCTAGACCCCGATCCAGCCTCCCATGGCCAGGGTCCAGTGGAATAAGTCCCCTGTCTAACCAGCCTACCCTGGACATACAGGGCCAACCTCAGAATCGGCCTTGTAAGTCTGGGGTGATGACTCGCTCACACACCGCCCTCGCTCTGCCTCCCATCCGCACCCTCCCACCCCCATCTAAGGCTCCCCATACAACTCTGCTGTTTGTATATGGAGCCTTGCATGGGGATGGTAAGGGGGACGTATAATGAGGATGTATGTCCATACATCCCCGCTATTTGGGGCTCAGAATATACCCCATAGTGTTTAACAGAATATGTGATACCTGAAGGTGTATTTTGTGGCCTTTCATTCAAGAGGGCTGAATTAGAAGGAGAATGAAGAAAAGTACATGGCCTGGAACTAATCAGGAAGAAAGAACAGAGGAAAGCAGTATAAAAGAAAATAAAGGAAAAAAATAACACTAAAGAGAATGTCTAGTCCAAAGATTTTAAAAAACACGATACTTTATTTTCCTACCACTGAAATCAGGGTAGATATCTAGTGCTCCCAGTCAGCTGTGGTATTTAAATTTTCTACAGATAGTGGATGCCAGTGAACATCTGGATTGTGGGAACACTATGGAGGTCATTCCAGTACACGGTTTGTACGTGCGACGGGTACATTTATGTGCTAAGAACATCCCTGACCGTATTCTGAAACACTGCTATTGTGCATGTCCACGGCACTAGCACGGGGATCTCAGAACGTGCCCAGAAGTGGTGGAATGGGAACATGGTCAGCCGCAGAGACGCGCATAGCATATTCCGGAAAGACCAATGTACGTTCTATGATATCCCCATGGATGTTTACGTTACTTCTTCTGAAATGTAGAACAAGGCCAGGACTTAGAAAATATTCTGCTGTGCTCTTCAGTTCATCCCATATTGAAGAATGGCTGTGACAAGTATGTTCTGAAATGGTGTAACTGCAGTCTGGAAAAACACAAGATGTAGTTAATATACAGAACGGAAAGCGGAGTTATAAAGAACAGAAATATTAAAAAGAGCAATAGTGTTTATTCCGGCTTGCTGAAATGTGCTGTTTGTGCTAAAACAGCTAATCCAGAGGACCCTAACAAATCCTGTGTTCTGAAAACTAGGACTGTTGATGTAAGAATAGTATGTGAATGAATCTGGAAACAAATCATGTTGGAACGAGAAAGGGAGATCTTATGTGTAATCCTGGGATGTCATGTCATTATGGTATGGCAGCTGTTAGTTATAGGTTCAGTTTGGCAGAATGATGTCTTTTGTGACTGCAAGTGAGAGAGGTTTGGGGGTAGCACGGGAGGATCTGGTGTGCTGATCTGCGATTCAGGGAGGCCATGAATGGCTGGCCAGTACCTGGACCATATGGATGACCACAGTATCACTAGGTGCCAGTGTGATAGAGCAACCATACATCAGCTGTGCCAGGCACTGGGAGACATGACTGCTGTTGTGCCAACATCCCACAAATTTTGCCATGAGGTCTACATCCTTCCCCAGTCCAGGATCTAGGCAAGCTGTGATATATCTGGAGGCTGGCTATCTGGGTATGATGGCACAGGGATCCCACACAGGCCTGACCAGGGGAGCAGTGCCACAAAACAGACTTGGGAAGGCAGACAGGATTGCCCCACAGATAGTGGATGTATACAGACCAACATACACCATGATAGGACAGGTGTAGCTGCTGTAGGAAAAGCCTACAGTACACAGATATGTGGGAATCAGATGCCATAGCCAGAAGGCCCTACTACAACTACTACTGATCATTTGTATAATGTTACAAGGCATATGCAGCATTGCACAGACACACGTATAAGATGGTCCCTGCTCAGCAGAGCCTACAATCTAGTCAAGACAGACAACAAAATAGCCGTGGACAGGATACATCTAGGGGGAATGGTAAAGAAACACAAAGGAGATCAGGCGTCTCAGATCCAAAAGTGGCAACAAAGATGTGAGCATTCAGAATACAGTGGGCGTGGGGACGTCCAAAACGTTTACCCGTGTCCCATAATATTGACAGGAGATGTGTTTCTCCATTATACCGCATGACCCAGGCCTGCACCCATGCATGGGTCACGTATCAGAGGCGTGCATGGGCCAGCTGAATAGTGCTTTGCCTGTGCTGCAATGGACTCATCTTCCTCTCCGATTCTGGACCCGCGGGCACGTCTAGACCCGCGGCTGCAAGATTAGGTTGAAACGGGCCCGTTTTCAATTTAGACGTGTCTGTGGGCCGGATGTGCATGTTATGGACTCTGCCTCCACCTGAATAATTGCTCCACCTCAGTCCCTATCTAGCTAAGTTATCTGGACAGCAACTTAGGCCAGCTTTTTCAGTGGCCCATGCTCTGTAGTTAACTTATCAGAATAATGAATGAAAATTGCCACTATCCAGATAAAAGTGGCAATCATCTAGACAGTAGGCAGCATTGCCCTCACTGCCCCAGCACTCTCCAGATGTTCTGAGGTGGTCTATGGAGGTATTCAGAGGCACTATCTAGATACCCTCCCTGGTTATCCAGATAATGGCTTTTGAAAATTGACCCTATTTTATTTCACTTGCTGTTGAAAGGCTGTTCATACTTAATCTTTGGGATCACCTGATAAAGGTGCTTTACTTGGAAATTCTGAGGCTGATATTGTAAAGTGCTTATGTGTTTAGCATCACCTTGCTAACCACATAAGTGCTGGTGAGAGGAATATTCACTGGTACTATCCAGGTAGTGCTGGGGCAGAAGCCAAAGTTATGCAGGTCACGGCGATATTCAGCCCAATCTCTGGATAGTTAGGACCCAGGTAGTGGGTTGAATATTGTCATTATCCGACTAGCACAAGCAGTCAGTGCTGAATCTAAATTCCAGCTCTGAATATCCGGATTTGATTTAACTGTGGCAGCTGATGTTTACAAATAAAATGCTCAGCTTTGTATCTTACAACTTTTACTTCACTGTAGGCCCTAGGCCCGGTCTCCCTCATCCAGCAGGGCTTTTTGAGTATTTTGTTGACCTCTTTAACAGAGCTTTTGAGAGTTTTTTCATGTTTAAAAATGTTTACATAAATGGACACCACTGTTCACCTGTATAAAGACCCTGTAGACCTTATGCAATTTTACAGGACCGTTGTTGGAAGGGTGGTGTTCAGATGACTGCTCTCTTCCTTGAGTATTTTAAGTACCTAACAATGCCAGTACCTATGGGCACTCTCCATCCCCTCTTTTCTCACTCACCTCTCTAGTTTCCTCCTTGCACTTTGCTGCCCAATAACCAGCTGACAGCTGCAGAGGAAAAGAGTCCGTGGCATGACAAGACAGGTGTTTCTCTAGCCGCCTCCTTCCTGCCATTGGCATCTATTCCAGTGCCCAATAAAAATCTGCAGAGCACCAAGGAGGTCAATCAGCTGATCTGAGCGCTGCATCACATGAGCAGGAGAGGTACCAGTGACAGGAAGAGAGCAGTAAGAGTACAGGACCCTCTTCACTGCCAGCTGTGCTCTTCTTCTGCCAACTGGGATAAGATGACCAGGGAAGGGGGTAGAGAGCCAGAGGAGATGTGGCAGGCAGGGCCGGTCCCAGGGCAGTCCCCAGGTAGTGGGAGTCCTAGGCAACCCTTTAGCATTATACTCCTTCCCTTATTTTGATAAACTGAACAATGATGGTCCTCTGAACACCACCCTTCCAACAACATTCCTGCAAAAATGCATAATTATCCATCCTACATTTAAATATTAACCTTTGCTTTGTATACGAGTATATGTATGAGCCTGTTTATCCTGCAGGTAAAAGAATGTGCTGTTCTCTGCTGCCCTAGGTGATTGCCTAGCCTTGCCTAATGGTTGGGCCGGCCATGGTGGCAAAGGGGCACAGATATTAACAAGGGCCCTGGATGCTGAAGACTCATGTTACACCACTGTTTCCTAATATACTCAGCATTCTATTGGCTTTTTCTACTACCATGGTGCACTGAGCTGAGGATTTCAATGTAGACAGTAACACCAAGATTATTTTCCTGGATGGTGGCTCCTACTACAGAACCCATCATCTTGTGCCTAGAATTTGGATCATTTTTTGGCAAACATCAGTGGTATAAAATCTCACAAAAGGCAAACAACACTGTAGGGCTATACAGTGGTGCAAAGTCAATAGTTGATGTTTCTACGATTCACTGAGGAGATATGAAAATCCGTAGACTACTGGAACCCACTTGCCTCAGGTCACCCTAGAATCATGACCTCAAGAAGGCAGAAGGGACAATGTATCCATTGTCTTCTCATTTATAAATAGGAAGATAAATCACTGTATGGTGTGTTCATATCATCAACTGTGAGTTTTCTTTTTGGTGAGATTTTATACCCCTGATGCAAGTGTTTACTAAAAGATAGTCATATTGAGTTGTTTCAAATTGTGTATTTTATCTTTTTTTGTTTTTGTTATATATTTACAATTTTTATTTTTGTGTTTATTTAAAAGAGGGGTTTTTTTCTGTCATAATAAACAATATGATTCTTCTTGTTTCTGCTTCTTTTATCCTGAATTTTTCTGTGGGATCACTCCCTCTTTTTGTTCTTGCATGTACAGGCATTGCAGGTAGTCCAAAATGCAGCACCTCATATTTTAAAAAATTTAATTCTAACTTTCATAGAAACATAGAAAATCATGACAGATAAAGACTATGGGCCCGATTTTGAAAGGCAGTGCCCTTCGAAAATCCCGGCTAAATCCCTAACGCGCCCCAATGCTGTCCACATAGCACTGGGACATGTTAAGGGCGTTCCAGGGTGGGGTGGGGCAGAGGAAGGGGCTACATGGGTAGCAGTGATTTTCAATGCTACCCACGTAGCCTTCTGCACTTTAAAGATAGGCAAAGTTTTTCCTCACCTATCTTTAAGGCGCAGAGGCTATGCGGCTTGCATCGAAAATCGCTGTTATCCGTGTAGCCTCTGTGGCTGCCTGGGCATCCAGGCTAACCCAGATTTTCACTTCTGCCGGCACGGAGGTGAAAATTCAAGTTAAGGGGATCAGCGGGCAGGGTATGCACCATTGATTGATTTCAACAGGGCCACGGCTCCGATATCGCACGAAGTCCACTACTGCCGTTTAGTAAACAGACCCCTTAGTATGTACATCTCTTGTTCTTTTGTGTATGCTCTTTGGTCAAAGGTTTTGATCTAAGACATGAGTGTCAGTGACTTTTTGATGTTCAAGAAATGTGTCACTGAATTGAACTGGTTCTTCATTAGCAGTTGCCCTTTAGTCCATTATTGTTTTATTTTGTTATTGCTTTAATATTGGGTATTCTGTTTTATTCAATATAAATTATGCTGTTGTATCATTAGTGTATATATGTTCTCTCCTTACTTGTTTTGCGGGTCTTGGAAGAACCATACCTAAGAACGATTTAATTTAGTAAAATAAATAGAACTGTTCAAATTTTGAACACTTTAAAAATGTACAAAATGAAAATGAGCAGAAAGTAGGATTAGGCAGGGTCCAATCTTTTCAAAAGCAGTTCTGATCTGCCTTAGTAGTTTAAGCTCCATAAACCAGTAAATTAGGTACTTGAATAACAAATATTGCTCAGAAATCTACAGATTGAATCACCGAGAGAAAGTAAAAAAAAAAAAAAAGCCAGTATTGACCATTAACAAACTACATGGCCATAGCGCTGAGGAACTTTAGAATCAGATTGATTGTTATGTTCATTTTAGCTTTTACCTGCCAGTGAGCCTTTCAGGAGTAGCTCCGATATTATGGGAACTCACTCCCAAGAGGGGCTACGCCTAATTTGAGACCACCTCTGCTTCAGGAAGCAGGTGAGTGCCTGGCTGTTCCCCTTTAATGGCTATGGCAACTGGCTATCCAGCAGTTCAAACCACATCTGGACTAGCTTGCCGCGCACCCTCTGAGACCAGTTCCACATACTTTGGTCAACTCTACATATCATTTACCTTCAGTCTAACCACTCACATATTTATCCCAATGCCTCTCTATATGTCCCAACTGTACTTGTTCAATCTGGTGTCTATTTAAAAGGTTTAATGGTATTTTGCTGACATCTTGAGCACCATATCTGTTATATGAATGTTCTGCCATATTGCCTAATTTTTTATTTTTTTAGTGCCATCAAGTCAGTGTTGACTCATAGCTACCTCTGGGTTTTCTTGGCAATGTATCACTGGAAGTAGATTGCCAGCCTTTTCTTCCAAGGCAAAGGAGGGTAAAGTGACTTTATTTATTTTATTTAACAGTATTTCTAAACCGCCTTATCTTAATAATCAAGGTGGTATCACAGCAAACAATCTGGTAAAGTGAGTGTGTTATGCATGCAGTGAGGGTGAAATTTAGTTGAGTGTGTGTTGTATTGTGTGCTAGATTGGTTTGAGCTATGTACAAGGTGTTTGAGCTATGTACAATGTGGGCTATATACAGTGGTGCTAAAAACATTTTCCATACATACATTGTTTAGGCAGTATCATGTACTGTTATACATTCTCTGAGGTTATGTGATGTGTCCATAGTGTTCTATGAACAGCATGGTTTTCAGCTGTTTTCTAAAGTCTTTGAGGTCTGTAGTTGCCCTCAAGTCGTCCGGTAGTTTGTTCCATATTGTTGGAGCAGCCATGGAGAGTGCTCTGTCTGTTGTGTCCTTGCGTGTGTGTTTGTATTCACTTGGGGTGCTGACTCGGTTGTGTGTTTGTTTTCTTCTAGGACGTGTGCTGGTGTCCGGTTGTATGAGGGTGTGCAGGCTGTTGGCTGATGTGTGCTGTTTTATCTTAAATAGGTTTATGATAGTTTTGTATCTGATGCGTGCACCGATTGGAAGCCAGTGTAAGTCCTTTAAGGTAGGTGTGATGTGCTCTTGTCTTGCAGTTCCGGATATGATTCGTGCTACAGTGTTTTGCGCCAGTTGGAGTGGTTTGAGGGCTTGTTTCGGTAGTCCAAGGTATATCGGATTGCAGAAGTCCAGTAGTGGGGTTATCAGTGCTTGACAGACGGTACAGAAGTGATCTGGGGCGAGGAGTGGTTTCAGTCTCCTGATGATTCGCATCTTGTAGTAGGCTTTTTGGATTGTTTTGTCTATGTGTGGCTTGAGGTTGAGTTTATTGTCCAGAGTAACTCCGAGGTATCTTACTTCTGATCTTATTGGTATAGTAGTGCTTTGTATCTTTATATTTGGTGGGTGTATGAAGCTTTGGTTCCAAGTGATGATTAAAGCTTCGGTCTTGTTGTAGTTTATTGCAAGGTTGTTGTTTTGACACCAACTTGTCATTTGGGTAAGGCAGTCTGTTATTTTAGAGAAGTCCGGGTTGTCAATTGAAATCAGGGTGTATATCATGATGTCGTCCGCATAGATTGTGTATTGAATGTTGTTCTCTTTCATGATGTTGCATATCATGGTTGGATGTAGATGTTAAATAGGAGTGCTGAGAGTGCGGATCCTTGAGGTACTCCTTGTCGGACATTTATGGGTCAGGAGGTATTGTGTCCCACTTTGACCTGTAGTTGTCTTTCGGTTAGGTATGATTGGAACCATCTTGCCCAAGATCACCAGGAGTACCAATGGGAATTGAACCCTTGATCTTCTGGGTATTAGGCAATTGCTCTAACCACTAGGCTACACCTCCTATTGCCTATTATGATGTATCATTTGTACAAATGTATCATTTGTACTCTGCTGACTTTGTGTCGTATTTCTGTTATATGGAAATTCTGCGGTGTTCTTTTGATGTGTACATAATATTATTGCTGTTATTAAGATTTAATTTGCCTGTCTCCAAGTTTACCTCACTCTTCTAATTGTATTACCCTGACAATTGGTTATTTTACTATTATGCCGCTATTACTATATAAGTCGTTTATATCGAGCTATGCCTGCCTTGGGTGACTCTCGTCCTATATATAGACAGGTAATAAATCCTAATAAAGAAAGAAATTAAATGTGGCATGCTGCACGCTATAGCTAGGTCTATTATGTATGCAGTATGCAGTATTTTCTGGTCGGATTTGGAGTAGGAAACGGTACATTGTGAAAGATGGAATGGAAGTCAGTTCATAATCTTTACTGGATCCTGTACTATACACAGGGGGGTTCTCCTTTAGAAAGGGAATGTGACAGAATTCCATTCTTCTCTGACAGCTCTTTCTTTATTTGACAATTATGTAACGCAACTGAGCCAGGGGTCTAGTTAAAAGTAAAAAGAACAGGTGTTCTGAGGAAGCTCATCTGTCTTTGAAGAAAATGGTACAGCAGTGTAGTGTTTGTTTGCTTTTATTTATTTCTATGCAGATGCTTGAAATGAGAATGCTAAACAACTCAGATAAGATGGCAAGCACCATGAATCCACGACAACCCCCTTCTCGGGAATGATCCTGAGATGGGATTGAGTTTAGCTGGAATGGGGAACTGTCATAATTAATTAACATTTCTGAATAATTTTAGATATTAGTAGCTGCTCAGCTTTGTTATCAGCCTGCCATTAGAGAGAGAATTTCATATCTGCCCACATATTTATTCATTTCCTTAACATCTATTGACATGCTTTACCGTAAGGCTCCGAACGAGTTACAAAGCAAGTGTGTTTCACTAGGGAGACTGACAGATTGTCAAAGCTACAGTGTGTGCATTATGCGCACTTTGAAAAATGTCCTAAGAGTGCTATGGACACACACTGTATTCACGCCTGTTATTGGATGCACAGAATCTTCAGAAGTAAAATTTTACACGTGCTCCTGAAAATTCATGACTCACTGTTACTCTCAGGAACGCCTTCTCAACCTACAATTTCATAAAAGCCCATTCCCACAATCAATGGTGTCTCCCACCTGTGGAAATGGCCTGAAAACCTCTGGGCTGATATTCAAAGCGATTAATGCAATTAGCAGACGTTACCACGTTATTCGCATGGCTGGGGTATTCAGCAGTACTAATGTGCTCTGCTAGGTGCCCCCATGCTAGCTGGCTCGCATCGGGGCATTCTGGGGGCACCACCTGAGGATAACCGGGCAGCGGTGATATTCAGCCATTGCCCGGTTATCCCTCAGTGGCGAAAGTTAGGCATAGTAAAGACTGTCCCAACTTTCACTGCTGAAGATAACCAGGTTGGATATTGCCGCTACTCGGTTAACTTCAGTGCTATCCGGCCGACCCAGGTATTCAATGTCGGTGGCCGTATATAGCCCCGGCATTGAATATCCGGGTCTTAGGTGACATCTAGATACTTGAGAATGTCTAGCTGCCGTTGAATATCGGCCCCTATGTTCCCTATGATTTTTTAATGAAGCCGTTTGTATCTTTCCCTTATGGCTGTAGCTATTCTATTCAGATAAGACAGGGCTGGGTAAAGGTTTTTTGGCCCCAAAACCCTATTGGAAGCCATGACTGAGATAGTAGACTGGTATGGTCTGTAGTTTGAGGGGTTCTCCCCCAAACCCAGTGGAGGTCTTAGGGCTAAGCACTGGATATGACATTTAATGTGACTTGAGCAGTACTGGAAGGGAAGAAAGCATGGAGACCTAAAATTTGGCATCTGGTGCCTCCTTTCCATCTACATTGAATTCTTACTACCGCCGTGGTTGAGTACAGCCTCCTGCCACCAAGCCACACTGATAATCTTTGGTTCGCAAACAGTAGTTTGCTCTACCTTGTCCTAGAATATCTTTCCTGGAATCAAATCTTCATCATCATTTTTTCTGGCATGCATTACCCCCTTTCCCCCAATGGATAGCACAGAGCTGACTGATGTTTCCACTGTTTAGCACATGAAGCTGAATACACCTGCCTGTATTTCAAAGAATTTGTGAGTATTTTTGTAACGATATATATGCCTGGTATGTATGTTGAAGGATACTGTTAAGCATGGAAGTTCACACATAGAGAAACTCAATGTACTCTGTTTTAGGAGTGAGGTTAATTACTGTCATGGTATATGCAAAACAAATCCATTTGGAAAAATTGCCTCCTGAGAGAAACTTACCAAAAAGAAATAAAGGTTAAAATGGAAGTCTTGATTTAAAAATACTGCTTTTGTGATCGCTCTACTGATATCTCTCAGAGCCCTGAATGTCCAGTTGTAATGATGTGCCAATATTTGTGCATCATTAAAGGTTGATATTCCAGGCTCTGAGTGATGACATTGGCAAAGCGACCATGGGGCAGTTATCATCGGGCCTAAGGTAATTGAAAATTGGCAATGCAGTGTGGGTAATAAAATTAATCACCAGAGGGTTTGGCTCACAGACCATAGTATACCCACATTTTCGGTAAGAGGTTCAGCTCCCTCATGGGGATCAAAGAACCACAGTATCCATGGCTTTTAGAGACACTCATGTATAGGTTGTGCTTATGGCCCAAGTGTATGAAGAGAATCAGATATTACAGCAATGACTTGTGTGACCCAGTGTCACTAAGCCTTTCCACCCTGCTAGTCTGTGTAGATGACAAAATTATTCAAAGCTGTTAACACACAAGGACTGTGAAGAACTGCAAAAAGACCTAACTAGACTAGGGAACTGGGGATCTAAATGCAGATGAAATTTAACGCTGACAAATGCAAAGTGATGCAAACAGAGAAAAATAATCCCAACTACAAGTACTCAGTGCTAGGTTCCATATTAGCAATCGCCATCCAGGAAAAGGAATTTGGTGTCATTCTCTTGAAACCCTCGTCTCAGCGTGTCGTTACAGCCTAAACAGCAAATAGAATGTTAGGAATTCATAAGAAAAAAAAATGGAGAATAAAACTAAGAATATCATAATGGATCTGTACCAAGCCATGAGATGACCCCACCTTCAGTACTGTTTGCAGCTTTGATCACCCCATCTCAAAAAAAGATATAGAAGAAAACAATTACGGAGATGGGAAGAAAAAGGATGAAAGGGATGGAATGGCTCTCTTTTGTAGGGTTCTTCAACTTACAGATGACTAAAAAGTGACCCGACAGAGATCTATAAGATCATGAGTGGGTGGAACAGGTAAATAGGAAACTGCTATTTACACTTTCAAATATTTCCAGGACTAGGGAACACTCCGTGAAACTAACCCATAGCAGATTTAAAATAGCATAAGCTGTAGAATTTATTAACAGAAGATGTGGTTAAATGATCTAATATAGCTAGGTTAAAAAGGGATTTGGACCAGTGCATACCTCCTAGTCCTGTGTGAGCGGTGCAGCCACACAGGGCACAAAGACATAGAAGCATATTCGGGGCTGTCAACCTCGGCTCCCCCTCACTGCCTGCCCTTGCCACACAGCCAAGGCTTTTAGTGTTGCCTTGGCAGTGGCAATGGCAGAAGCGTTGTCCAATTGGAAAAAAAACCCATAGGTCTTTCTGACTCCGCACTTGCATGTTCGACTGATCCCTCCTTCCTCTGATGTATGCTCATGTCAGAGGAGGGAGGGACCAGACCAGCCATTCAACCGCAGAGTTGCAAAGACCTGCATTTAAATGACTGGTCTGGTCCCTCCCTCCTCTGATGCGAGCATATGTCAGAGGAAGGAGGGATCAGACCTGCATACACATGGGGGGTCAGAATGACCCGTGGGGTTTTTTTCCAATTGGATGTCGCTGCTGCCACCTCTACCACCGCCAAAGCAACACTAAAAGCGGCGGCGGCTGGGCAAGGGCAGACAGCGCAGGGGAGCCGACTAGATATGGGGGTAAGATGAGGAGATGCATGGGGCTAATGACAAACCTGTGTTTTGGGGAAGGGGAGGGGGCACGCCAGATGTGTAAGTCACAAAGGGCGCATTTATGGCTTGGTACAGCCCTGATTTGCACAAATTCCTAGAGGAGACATCTATAAACTAATATTAGCCCCTGTTTTTTTCTGGGAGGGAACAATAACAATTGATCTACTCTTTGGGATCTGCCATGTACAAATTTGCTACTTTCGGTGACTGTATGCTTGACTTCAGTGGCCTTTTGATCTGACTTGACATGAAACATCTTATGTTCTAATTGAGACTAAGGGGGTTATTTTGGAAGCCCTATTCATTCTTTGGACATCTGCAAATGGGCATAGAAATGTCTCCAAAGCTATTTTAGAAGCCGGGTCTGTGGACATCCCCTGCCTGAGGATGTCCAAGTCTGAACGGGGACGTGGTGGAGGAGTGGCTGGGGCATTTCCAGAAACCTGGACATCACTGCCTGATTGCAGATACATCCTGGATGTCCGGAGTCCTATCTAAGTTTAGACCTACTTCAGGCATGAATAAGCATTGGAAAAGTGCTTGTTTTGACTGAAAAGCATAGAAACATACAAACATCAAAACATGACGGCAGAAAAAGATCACATGACCTATCTAGTCTGCTCTTCCACATCAACTTCCATTGGCCCCTTTTTACCATTAGAGATCCTTTGTGTTTGTCCCATGCTTTTTTGAATTCAGATACTGTCCTTATGTCCACCTCCTCCTAGATGCGTGGAATAGTGGGAGATTATTCCATGCATCTACCACTCTTTCCATAAAGAAATATTTCTGCATATTACTTCTGAGTCTATCCTCTTTCACTCTCATCCTATGTCCCCTCCTAGCAGAGCTTGCCTTCAATTGAAAGAGACCCTCCTGTCCATTTATGCCATGGAGGTGTTTAAATGTCTCTCTCATATCGTCCCTATCCCGCTTTTCCTCTAAAGTATACATATTAAGATATTTAAGTCTGTCCTCATAAGCTTCATAACAAAGACCACTAACCATTTTAGTAATCACCCACTGCACCGACTCCAACCTGCCTATTTCCTTCTGAAGCTGCAGTCTCTAGAATTGAACAAATACTCCAGAGGCTTATATAGAGGCATTATCACCTCCTTTTTTTGCTAGTCATTCCTCTCCCTTTGCATCCAAGCATCCTTCTGGCGCTTGCAGTCACCTTTTCTACCTGTTTAGCTACTTTTAAGATCATCAGACACAATTACGCCCAGGTCCTGCTCTTCTTTTGTGGACAGAAGTTCCTCCCTCCCTATACTGCACAGCTCTTTTGGATTTTTGCAGCCTAAATGCATGACCCTGCATTTTTTAGCATTAAATTTCAGCTGCCATTTTCTAGACCAGAGGTACTCAAATCCAGTCCTGGATGGCCGCAAATCAGTCAGGTTTTGGGGATATCCCTAATGAATATGCATGAGATAGATTCAAATACAATGGAGGCAGTGCATACAGATATATCTCATGCATATTCATTAGGGATATCCTGAAAACCTGACTGGTTTGCGGCCCTCCAGGACTGGATTTGAGTACCTCTGTTCTAGACCATTCTTCAAGCTTAGCTAGATCCCCCCTCGTGTTGTCGACTTCTTCCTTTGTGTCTACTCTATTGCAGATTTTGGTATCATCTGCAAACAAACAAACCTTACCCGACAATCCTTCTGTAATATCACTAACAAAGATGTTAAAAAAAGAATTGGAGCAAGGACAGATCCCTGGGGCACACCACTGGTAACCTCCTTCTCCTGAGAGTGAGTTCCATTTACTTGTACACTTTGTCTCCTCCCACTCAACCAATATCTAACCCAATCAGTAACTTTAGGATCCATCCCTAGAGTGCTCAGTTTGTTTATAAGTCACCTGTGCAGAATTGTGTCAAAGGCTTTACTGAAATCTAAATACACCACATCTATGGCTCTCCCTCAGTCCAACTTCCTGGTCACCCAAAGAAATCAGATTTGTCTGACAAGACCTGCCTCTGGTGAATCCATGCTGCCCTGGATCTTGCAATCCATTGGACTTCAGAAACCTCACTATTCTCTCCTTTAGTAGCCCTTCTATAATTTACTAACCACAGAGGTTTGACTAACTGGGCTGTAGTTCTCAATGTCATCTTTACGTCTGCTTTTGTGTAAAAGGACCACATGTGCTTCTCTCCAGTCGTCTGGCACCACTCCCGACTCCAAAGAGGCATTGAAAAGGTCAGGCAGTGGAGCCGTGAGAACATCCCCAAGTTCCCTCAGAATTCTTGGATGTACCATCTGGACCCATGGCTTTATATACTTTTAGTTTAGCTAGTTCCTCTCGAACACAGTCTTCTGAAAATCATTCGAGATTCCCATTGCTTTTGTTGCTATTTGTGGGTGTTTTCTGAGGTCCTGCTCCAGGCCCTTCATCTGTGAACACAGAGCAGAAATATTTGTTAAGCAATTCCGCTTTATCCTTATCAGCTTCTACATATTCCTCTCCTGCACCCTTGAGTCTGACAATACCACTTTTGCCCTTCCTCTTCTCACTAACATATCTGAAAAATGTCTTATCCCCCCATTTTATTGCATTGACTATTTCTTCTTCTTGTATCTTTTCTTTCCTGACTACTTTGCTAGCTTCTCTAAGATTCTCCAAATACAGATGCCTGTCTTCCTCTCTCTTAATCTCTTGTATAGAGAAGCTAGCACTCCATCATCCCCAGTACACAGCACAATCACGGTGATATCAGCAGTGGGATTTGAATCCTGGCTTTCTTGTTCCTAGCCCACTACTCTAAACTTTAGGCTATTCCTAGACATCCAGATTCTGAAATATTTTTTTGGAAATGTCTGTGTAGATGCCCCTGCAGATGTCCACATTGGGCACATCCATGTTTGTGAAATCATGCCCGCAGCTGGTTGTGCCTGCTTTCTTTTTCAGACATTCTGTCTTAGATGTCCCATATTGCACTTGGATGTCTGTTCTGAAATGCCTCTTCATATTTGAGAACATTTGTAGCCTTAGCAAATATCCACATGCTTGATTATTTTGCTTCAGTTGGCCTGAGATCTACTTTTTCACATTGATAAGGCTTGAACTCAATCATTTTCCACTGTGTTAATATAAACAGTATCATCAAACTGCAAATACCTTTCATTCTACATGAAATGTAATGCATTAAAAATCAGAAGGGAAACAAACTGATTGAAATAATGCTCAGTCTGGCAAAGCAATCTTTAAGCCCTTCAGTAAGGAACACAGCGGTTTGATCTACTATATTTGAAAGTGCTAAAAGAAAGAAAAATTACCAGTTTGTTGAATCTTGCATTACTAGTGTTGAATATTTTTTGTGATGTAGTCAAGGACTAAGAAAATGGGAACTCAAAGGCAAGGTCCCTGAAGGCTTTGGGGCCAATTCAGTCCTGGACGTCCTGGCCCTCTGTGCGCATGGTCGGAACCGGATGCACAGAGTTAGCTGGGATTCTGATTCTGCGGGACATGAATAGTGCCGCCAGATCAGAATCGCATCCAGGCCTGTATGTGCAGGCCGGGACCCTGTTTCGGGTCGGCCTGCATGTACAGGCCTTGCCTAGATAACTCAGTCAGGACTTTTGAATGGAGCCATGGCACTGCGGCTCCATTCAAAAGCCGCGATCTCCAGCCGCCGGACCAAACGGTATATTCCCCATAGCATAACACCCAATCTGGCCTCCCAAAGCCAGGGTTAGGCTGCGAGGAATTTCCTCTGCCCCCTGCCTCCTCTTTTGTGCCCCAGGCCTGCCCGATCCGCCCGACTAGGGGAACTTATTCCACCTCAGAAGTGGAATAAGTTCCCTGTTTAGGCTGCCAGCCCTGGACGTACAAGGCCGGCATTGCAATCGGCCCTGTACATCTGGGACTGCTGACAGCCCACTGCCCACCCTAAAGCGCCTCTGCTCTGCCCCTTTCCTGCCCCCGTCTAACTTCCCCGTACAACATGTGGTGAAGTTAGTTAGGGTCAGAAGAGGGCCTAAATAGTAGAGATGGATGTCCCAACGGGATGTCTATCCCCTATATTCGTGCCTTGGGATGCCCTGTTTCTGTATAGGCAACAGAGAGTCACATGTTTCCATCACAACAAATTTTTGACAATTTGTGATGTCATTTAATAATGAATAATCGTTATACAGTAATGCTGAGGACACCAAAATACTGTATAGGATGGGGTGTTTTGCCTTTTTAAAAGCATTTACAAGAAAGCCATGTAGAGGGTGATTCTATAAATTGCCTTGTAGTTAATGCACATTAATTGTGCCTGTGTTACAAAATAGAATCTGCATGGATTTAATTTTACAGAATATTAGCATAAGTGGCTGCTAACACCTTAAATTTAAGCCACACACTTTTTACCCACATTTTATAAACTACCCACGTAACTATGCACTCTATACACGTCGCACCGATGTGCATACCCACAGTGAAAGTACGTGTGATGGTCTCCACACATACGCATAGAATTGCAACTGCATAATTTATGCATGCTAGCGTTCACTAGTGTACGTCAATGACTAAAACACCACAATTTACAGATGAAAATGTGCATAAATTTACCTGGCACCATATAGAATTACCCTGTTTGTGCTGTTAAGCCGCTGAAGTAAACATGCGTCGAAAGTAACACTGCAGTCCAAAGGTAAATCTTGTAGTTAGATTATTTAAATCAAACCCATTTAAATCAAAGGCTGGTTGGATTTCAAATTGCATATTGCTGTGTTGGGAATTATTCATAGATGGATTATTAAACTTAATATCACTCATTTGGCTTACAAGAAGCATTGTAACAATTTCATATTTGAGTCGAGGAATTTCATTGTCTAAAGTATTTTACATATTCTATATAATGCTGTACTGTGTGATATTAGCATTTTAAAATTCCTATGTTGCATTTAGTAATGTAAGGATGCTCACCCTTCCAGCATGCTTTGTGTGCAGTGCCAGTCCCTTTTTAGACTAAGCTGTAAGTTACATCTTGTTGTAATGTTCCCCTTGTGGGATGGCTGCGTTGGTTATTACAGTTCCTATATAACCCTGGGATCAGTGTGTGAGGTGTGGCTTTGTGTGATTGTGTGTGGGGTGCATGCATGTGGGGGGGGGGGGTTGGTTGGTTGGTTGGTTTTGTGCAGTAAGCTTGTCTTAGATTATATCTTTTATTTTATTTGAGTCCAGTGTGGAATCACCCCTTGATTCTTAAACTTGTCTAATGTGAAGTGTGTGTGCAGGACGAAAGTTATAAAAAGTTTTACCTCCCCCCCCCCCCCACCACCACCTGAGTGTAGAATGGAAAGCGGAGGCACTGACTGATTCCCAAGCCTAAAGAGGAGGCTGAATTACTGGTTTGATTTTGCCTACTGGAGAAGACGCAGCAGGATTGTTCCCCTCTGGGTGCAGAAGGAAGGAAAGGTAAGAAGAGAGAAAGAGCTTACGGTGCCCTAACTATCCTAGAAACCCAAGGAGGAGATTCCTTTGTCTACTGCAAGACAGCCAAATAGTCAGTTTGGGATCTCAGACACCAATACCCAAGGTGATACAGTCTGTGCTTACCAAGAAGAATGTATTTTCTGAACATAAGAATCGTGACCAGGTACTGTTGGATTTGGACATTATACCCAGTAAAGTGAATTGGAGCATCCAATACCATGTCAAGAGTTTCTTTGGACTTGTGCACCAAAATTTTAAAGGGATTTCCCTTCCCCCCCCCCCCCCACCCCACCTGGAAAATCTTCCATTTCCTGAAAGATGCTTTTTTGGCAACAACAGCCTCTCTGACCTCACCTTTAAACCATGCTGGCAGTTTTTTGGACTTCCTTCCACTTTTCTTAAAGCGTGGAATACAGATGGTCTGGGCTTCCAAGATAGTATTTTTCAACAACAGCCAAGCCTGATGTACGTCTTTAACCTTTGCAACTGCTCCTTTTAGTTTTTTCTTAACTGTTTTCCTCATTTTATCATAGTCTCCCTTTCGAAAGTTAAAAGGTAGTACTGTGGATTTCCTTACTATCCCTCCTCCACTAATTAAATCAAAGGCGATCATGCTATGATCACTATTGCCAAGTGGCCCCAACAACCTTATCTCTTGCACTAGATCTGGTGTTCCACTAAGGACTAGGTCTAATATGGCTTCCCCTCTGGTCGGTTCATGAACCAGCTGCTCCAAGAAGCAGTCATTTATTTCATCTAGGAACTTTATCTCCCTAGCATTTTTTGCCTTATATGGCAGTCTGACTCTACCCAGTGTATCACAGAATGCATTGGATGGGGTCAAGCACTGCCATTGTCAAGATGGCGGTGCAGGGGCAAAAGCATGTGAGCAATACTCCCACTCCAGATCAAAGGTACCAGGAGGGGAGTGGGGGGTTCGGGGGCCGCCAGGCCTTTTTGTTAATGGGTGGAGGAGATTGGGGCCACTGGGCCACCTGGGACTTTGTTTCTTTCAGATCAGTATCTGGGGAAGCACTGGACATCCGACAGTATACCGATGGCATTGGGGGTCCTAGATCATCTGACCTTGGCATGCCAAACTTGTACTGACTTCTGTGCGCATGTATTTGGCTTGCTCTCGCAGTATAACGCTGACTTTTTGAGCACTGGGTAATTTGAATATTGTATTCTAGTGTTAAAGTCACGTTATGAGACCCTGCACTAAACACAGCTTGTTAGATTGCAAAACTTCCAGTTCAGGAAGCTACCTAAGGTAAAGATCCCTGGCCTTGATCATGATGATGTTGTTGGAAACTTTGACAAAGGCTGTTCCCATGGTATTTGGAGGTCAAATGCCATAAGGGAGTAGACTGAAAATAGCTTATGATGCAAGTAAGCCAAGGTAGTGAAGGTTATCAGTGAATTAAAGTAGTTTTGAAGTGAAAGGGAAGAACGAGATGAGACAATGGCTGGCAGGGCAGTTAGGGTCCATTGAAGGCTTTTTGAGGAGTGGCGTAATCACACCATGTTTGAAAGTGGTTGGAATGGTTACAGACGAAGGTGATGACTACAGAGGAGACCAGTCAATCTGTATATATTAAATCTGTAAATAGTTGTGAGCTGACCACATCACCTGTGACAGCTAGCTTGCCTGAACATAGTTACCCTGTCAGTCCTGTTTAGAAACCCCTGTTCATTTTAAGTCCAGTTGTGGGTCCTGCCTGCGCTGCATGAGTTGTTCAATGTAAACCGCACTGATTTTAAAGAGTGTGGTATAAAAAAAGACATTAAATAAATAAAATAAATAAATAAACATTAGAAATGCCATGCTGGAACGAACCCAGGTCCATTTAACCCAGCAACCTGTCACAAATAGTGACCAATCTGGGTAGCAAGTATCCAGTAGATCCCAAAAAGTAGATCTATTTCCCATATTTTATTTCTCATGATGAGAATATTTTATGGCCTTTTCCTCCAGGAACTTGTCCAATCCTCCTTTGAATCCTGCCATGTTGGCAACTTTGACCACATCATTTGGCAAACTATGTAAAAAGTACTTTCTACAATTTGTTTTCAATCTGCTGGTGATTTTGATATCATTTCTAGGCCAGTATCACAGTGTCCCACTGATTTTCCTTCCACCATGTCTCAGGGATACCTGGTATGTCTAACTCTTCATTTACTGCCATCCATTCTAACTCTCCCACCTTCTTTGAGAGACTTCTGCATTCGCATATAGATGATTCAAAGAATGTTTTTTTGTTTTCATTTACAACCTATGTAGCATTTGGCCAGTATCTTTTGAAGATACTTTACTTCGAACCGTGTACTCCTGAGCAACTGTTGGTTTTCCTTCAGGTTCTAGTCTCCTGTTTAAAGGTTAACACTAGCAGCCTGTTTCTACCCTGGTTAAGGTGAGGCCCTTCCCCAGAATGTTGCCCAATTTCTAAAAAATCAGAATCCCTCCTTCCTGCATTACTGTCTCATCCACAGTTTGAGACTCTGGATCTCTATCTAACTCTTAGGGGCTTGTTTACAAAGCCGCGGTAGCGGTTTGCGATCGTAATCGGAGCCGCGGCCCCATTGATTTCAATGGGGCTGCGGCTGCGATCGCGATCGCGAACCACTACCGCGGCTTTGTAAACAAGCCCCTTAGTTCCTGTGCATGCAAGAAGGAGTGTTTCTGAGAATGCTGCCCTGGAGAGTTATGGATTTCTAAAAGTCTAAATTTAGCTTCCAGAACTTCCCTCTCACACTTTCCTATGTCATTGTTACCCACATATCCAAGACATCTTTATTTATTTATTTATTTAACATTGTTTGTATACCGCACTATTTAACATCAGCACGGTTTCCAGGAAACACAGATGTCCAAGGGGGGGAAAACCTTGGACTTACATTAAACAAGGGATTCAAACTTGGATAACAGATAACAACTATGTACAAACTTTTCAATATAAACTATGTACACAACTCTTCAATCCATCTATGTGTGCTGTGCAAAGGTCTTTGTGGGGGATATGTCAGGGTGGAATAAGTGGATATGGATGGGATGCGGCTACGTGATGTCTTCAGGGTTGGGAAAGCATTGAAGGAAAAGGTAGTGTTTTAAAGCCTTTCTGAACTGGGGAGGGTTGTTTATGGCACGGATATTGGGTGGTAGGTTGTTCCAGCATGATGGTGCAGCTAATACGAAGGCACGGTTTCTAGAGGCATTGGTGCATTTGGTAATGGTCTTCGGGAGTATTAAGGAGTTGGTGGCGACAGATCTTCTGAGTCTGTTGGGAGGGGTAAGCTGGATGAGTTCAGTGAGGGCATTAGCCGTGCATTTGTTGATGGCTTTGAAGGTTATTGTTAGGATTTTGAAGGTGACTCTGTAGCGTATTGGGAGCCAGTGCAGTGTCTTCAGGATAGGGGTGATGTGCTGTCTGCTAGATGTTTGTTGGAGGGTTCGAGCTGCGGTATTCATTGCTAGCTGCAAAGGTTGTAGAGTGCACTTCGGTAGGCCGAGGAGGATGGAGTTCGCGTAGTCGAAGTGGGGCATCACCAGGGACTGAAAGACTGTTCGAAAGTCGTCTGGCTCAAGTAGCGGTCTGATATGACGTAGCATCCGGATTTTATGGTAGATCGCTTTTGAGATGTGTCCTATCTGGGCGTTTAGGTTGAGATGTTGGTCAATCATAACTCCAAGGTAACGGATCGTTGTCTTCGTGAGGAGTTCGGCGTCGCGTACTTTCAATGAAGATGGAGGGGTGAATGCTTGGTCTCTGCTGATGAAAAGCACCTCTGTCTTTTTGAGGTTGATTTTGAGCATCTGAGAGTGAAGCCAGTCTGTGACTGCATTGAAGCATGAAGATAGCCGGGATACGTCTGGGTGATCCGTATGTATTGGGGTGAACATGAGGACATCGTCGGCGTAAATTAGGCAGTTTACACCGAAGGACCTGATGATAGTGCAGATAGGCTGCATATAGACGTTGAAGAATAGGGCAGAGAGAGAGGAGCCTTGAGGGACGCCCTTCGTTAGTGGGAATGGTGTGGAGGTTGAGGTACCGGATCGGACGTGTTGCCATCTGTCATTTAGGTATGAGGTGCACCATGCAAGGGCGGTTCCGTGGATGCCCTTTTCGGCTAGGCGGGAGAGCAGTAGATCATGGTTGACGGAGTCAAAAGCAGCCGCAATGTCGAGGAAGATGAGGGCAAAACCCTGTTTGAGGTTGTCCAGCCCTGTTATCAGAGTGCTGAATAGGATTGTTAATAATGTTTCCACGCCATGTTGTTCCCGAAATCCATGCTGACAGGGATCGAGGGGTGAGTTATCCTCGATATGTTGGCTCAATTGGCGGTGGACTATTTTCTCTGCAATTTTCGCCAGGAGGGGTATGCTAGAGATGGGTCTGTATGATTCCATCTTTGTGGGGTCAAGTTTATTGTTTTTGAGCAGCGGTCTAATGGAGGTTTGTTTTAGGCTTCGGGGGAAGACGCCTGTTTGGAATGAGGTCCCAATCAGTTTTGCCAGGAAGGTACTGAGTTCGGTTCGTAGGGTTTTTATCCAGGATGCTGGACATGGGTCGGCTGGTGCTGTGGTGGTGTTTATGTTCATGAGGATGTCTTGTATTTCTCTGTCGGTTGGGGTAGTAAAGGTGGAGATGGTGCATTGTGTCGCTGTCACTGCTTGTGAGGATGAGGTGGGAGGGGCCATCACAATGCCGGGGGGCTCATCGCTAGCGGATAGGGTGGCTTGGTTTGCTTTGGTTTGCAGGTAGTCTGCATATTTCTGTGGGTTTGGTTGGTTTAATTGATCAGTAGAGGGTTCCTTTGCTAAGGATTTGACAATGTTGAACAGCTCGTGCGGCTTATTCAGGGATCGTTGTAGTAACTCAGCGTGGTATTGCCTCATTTTCTTTAAAACTGCTGTTCGATGGGAGCATAGCTGGGCAGAGTAGGTTTCTTGGCTTTCAGTTGATCTGGATCGGCGCCAACGTTTCTCTAGCTGTCGGAGATGTCTGAGGGAGGTCTTGAGCTCGGGAGAGTACCAGGGAGCATTCTTCCTCTTGTTACGTGGAGCTTTGATGGTGGAAGGGTCAGTTGAGGCATTGAGGCATGAGTTCCATGTGGAGACCATGTCCTCAAGATTCATATCATGTGTATTATGGAGAGGATGTGCCCTTTCTAGGATCTCTTCTCTGTTGAATTGGCGATAGCGTTTTGATACTGGTTCTGGTGGTTTGTTTAAGGGCTGAGGGTTAGATAGTGATGGGTGAGTGGGGATCGTGAATCTGATTAGGCCTGATATTCTTCTGGGCCATGTCGGTGCATAGCCCTGCCGGTCGACCCTTAAAACCCGGATATTCAATGCCGAGGTTATATATATCCCCGGCATTGAATATCCAGGTATCGCCGCACAACCAGGAAGCCGCCGAAGCTCACCAAGCAGCAGCGATATTGCATGCTGCCTGGTTAGCACCTGCGCCATAAAGATAGGAAGGGGTTTTCCTTGCCTATCATTTTGGTGCAGAGCACTAACCAGGCAGCATGCAATATACCTGCTGCCTGGTTTTTACACCTCCCCACGTCCGTTCCACCCCAGAATGTCTCTGACACGCCCCATTGCTAGCCAGATAGCATCGGGGCACGTAGGGGACATAGATGGGGGTATTCAGTGGCACAATATCCCCATCTAAGGCATTTCCACAGTTTACTAGACTGTAAACCATGTAAATACCCTTTGAATATCAAACTCTTACCCACCACTGTCTAAAATCTTAGATTATATGTGGTCTGCCACCTTGACACCTGGCAGGCAAGTGACTAAGTGATCCTCATGTCCACCAGCCACCCCACTATTTACATGCCTAATGATTGAATCACCAACTAACATGTTCATCCTAACCCTTCCTCCCTTAGTGCAAGAGGATATTGCATCCCCTGGAAGTCTAGTCCTGCCAAACTAAGGTGATGATCTCCTTCCACGTGACCTTTCTTCTCCAAGACTAAAATGGAAGGCCCCTCTAAACCTTCAATCCCAGGCGTCTCAGTAGATCAGACCCTTCTCTAGTCCTGATGTGGATCTAAAATGTTATAAAGACTCCTCCCCATTCTCCAAAGCCTTGAGCAAGCAGTTGGAAAAAGAACTAGATCAAGGTGGTATCTATGCTGAAAGTAGGGTAGTAAAATGTTTTATAACTGTTCTGACCTTTTCCTTACTGTGGCTGCCTGAACTGCATCCAGGTCTGAGCAGGAGAGGTATGGACATTGGTGGAGAGTAGATTCACATTTAGAGGTGTTTGGTGACAGGCACCACGATTGCTCTGAAAAGATTGTTTGTTTGCAAAAATCTTTCCCACAATTTAAAATTTGAATCGGTAGCAATTCTTGCTAGCTAGCCTTTGGATAACTTGCCTATGCATACCAAAAAAGAGGAACAATAGTGCATGAGCAGGGAGCCTGCACGTATAAATCACGCCCTAGAAGACCAATGCCATTGTGAGAAATATCCAACAGCATAGAGCCTTTCAAGCAGTGAGCAACAGGAGTAGGCCTCAACCTGAACAGCGGCCTATATCTGGTAACCACATGTGTCAGAGCGGAGAGATTGGTCTCAACTGAGGCCTGCAGAAGAGAGAGAGAGAAGCAGTATCCACTACACAGAGCGAGAGGGCCTTAATCCAAAAAAAAGACCTATTTATCAGACTGTAACACTGAGGCTTGGCAAACTGATTGATTCATCCAGCCGTATCTCACCAACTACAACTTCATGTATTCATATCCAACAGGAAGACTCAGTCCAGAGATGTCAATGGGAGCAAGAACTGCTACTGGTTATTCTACATTACTGGTATTGCAGTGAATCCTTTTTCAGGTCAGATGAGTCATCTGACTCGCAGAAAGGTACTGATCTTTTGCCATCGATAGTGGAGCAAGGATACCATTAGTGACTGGAAGTGGATACAGCCGTGATGAAGGACTCAGTACCTCTGAAAGACTTGATGAGGTGAGTATTGGGAAGGGGTCCTCATCTTCCTTTGAAAAGCTCATCAAACCATATCAGGGAACCAGTCTAGTCAATACATATGCTTGTAAGAGGCCCAGAGAACCTCAAGCGTAGTCAAACCCAGGGGAGTCAAGGTCATGTGGTTTGGCAGTACCAGAGAGCCATCCATAGCCCTAAAGACCCTGAGGCATATTTTTCGCCCTGCGGAAGCACTGCATAAAACCCCAAAAACTGTCGGTCGAGGGAGGGCTGTCCTTCAACGCTTATATGAAGAGACACTGAAAAGATGTAAGTGCTGGCCACATTGGCACCTAGGCTTTCTGTTACCATAGCATCTTGTTCGGAGAAGGTAGAGGTCTGGAAGGTAGGCAGTTCCACCAATTCCAGTGCTGTGCCTGGATAGTAGCATCCATCAATTGCAGAAAGATTTCAGGATGGGCTTACTGGTCCTTAATAATATGTGAGACTTTGTGTGCCGATACTGGGCACTTTAGAGGAAGATATAGCCACATCTTGGGTCTCCCTTAGATGGCCAATCTCTATTCTGAGTTAGAGCAGATGTCAGCTCGGAGTGGTGTAAACAGTAGTAGTGAAAACCATGGCAGAGGTTGAGGAACTTAAAAGTATTCCTCTGTCACAGACGATCTGGACTTGATAGCAATCCTAGTCCAATTGGAATTGCTTGGAGACTTTGGGATCCTGCAGGTGAAAGATGCAAAAGCAAGTGGACTAGAGCAGAGCGGTACATCAGATGTCTAGTGTAGCAAATCTGGAACATCTGGTACCCACACATAAACTTGCCAGTAATGAGTATGGTAGAGGCAAAGCATGATAAGTGGATCAGAGAGGAGATTTAACAGGACACAGCCTGATGATCCTTTGATTAAGGGTACAATCAACACTCAAGTTAAAGAGTGAAATTTGAGAACTATCAGAAGGCATGGTACAGCATTTGAGCTAAAGGGACTTTCCTTGGAACATTTGTGCCCTGTTTCTACCTCAGAAGCAGAGGAAAACTGATGGGAAGTGGTTCATAAGAAAACTACTGTAGGGATGTTAATTGTTTGCTTGTTATTCTTTCATCTATAATTGCTGTACAGGTGTGATACTCACTAGACACAGCAAGTGGCAGAAAGCAGGTGTGTGGCTGCAGAAAGCCTATTGATGTACTATTGTGAAATTAACAAAGCCAAAGTGAAAGTTATTTTCCTGGAATAGAATAGTAATAGGAGAAAAAATATTAAAAAAAATATTCCATGAAAATCTACAAAATGTTTAGAACATTATATAAGAAGTACAAAAGAATAAAATTGTCTCTATAAAAATGTAAAAAAAAAAAAGTTCAGAACCACTTTGTTTATTTTCCTCTTTACAGTAATGTCTGCTATTTCCTTGTTTCTATTTGAATTTCTTTTTAGGATATTGAGTCCAACCAACTATCTTATCATTGCTGGAGTAAATCAGAAAAGACTTATAAGTGAGGAGTGGATGTTTTACCTCAATAGGTGCTACACTGAAGATACAGAAGTTACATGTATGGGTTGCCACCTATTAGGTGTCCCATTATAAACTGATATGAGGTGATAATATGGTATATGATCTTCTCCTCAGAGGTCAAGAGAATAGAAATGAAAAGAAATCTTGCAGGAACTGAAGGGGAGATGTATAATTTCATTAAGAAAGTTACCATGTATATGATTTTTGTGTCCGTTCTATTTATTATATATTGTGAATGACAGGGGTGGTTTCTAAGGCAGATCAAGGTTATTGACCCCTGCAACCAAGGGCATTTTCAGATTTGTTGAGAGCACCGTATCTTCCTCTTGACATGCAGGAAGGCATATGTGTTCCTCATGAAGACTTGTGCAAGCTCTGTTCCCATGCTAGCATGCATGGCAGCATTGAGTGTGTACTATAGTTCCAGTTGAAGTAACCTTTTGGTAACGTTGATTCCCAGCTGTGAGTTGACTGCGGCACTCTAGGCTTCCGACTGTTGCACAGTTAACAGTCCAATGCCGAAACCCAGCTCTAGAGCCTAGCAGTAAAGCTCTAGCACAGGTTTCCTGACCGATGTTTAGCACAGACGTTTTACTCAATGCTGCTGTAAGCAGACAAGCATGCAGATGAACTGTATGCAAAACATCTGCGCTGAACAAGGAGACTCATGTGCACGGGGGCTGTGTTAGAAGTCCCGTATTTTGTGTGAGTTTAGCATGCTGTCCTGGGAAAAAAGGGTTTGAAACTTCACCTCAGATGACCCAGTGGCGAGATCTCCCCCAGTGCCCCCAATATTTGGCCCTGACAAGTGATTGGGAGAGCTAGCATTCCCCTGCACACCCTTCCTCCCCAACTAGTACAAAACCTATTGGTGGCCCTATGGGCATCCGCGTACTCTAGACCCACAACCCCCCTGTGGTACCTTAACAAAGTCAGGAGTGATGCCCACAAGCTCCTGCCTCTGCACTGTCATTTTCAAAATGACAGCACCCAACCCTGCCTAGTATATCCCAGGGATGAACTGCCCCGAGGCGGGGGGAGGGGGTTCAGTCTGCCAAATAAGGGAAAATAATGTCTTATTTCTTTTTCATCAAACTGACTGACCCCACGCTGTGTATCCCAGGATGTACCGTCGGGGGCTAGGATCAGTCTGGCAAATAAGTAATCTTTTTCTTTATTTGGCAGACTGAACTACCCCCCCCCCTCCCACCCCAGCTGGTCCATCCCTGAGATGTACCGGCTGGGGTCAGACGCTGCCATTTTGAAAAATGGAGGCAGGAGTGTGTGGGTATCATTCCTGCCTCCTAACCTTGTTAAGGCACCATGGAGGGTTTTGGGGGATTGGGGATCAAGGGTATGGGAAGGCCCACAAGGCCACCAATGATTTTTTGTTTTGGTTCAGAGGTGGAGGAAGGGGGTTGGGGTTGAGTTTGGGGTCTAGCAGCCACTAGGGCCAGCAATGATTTTTGTACTGGTTGGACAGTGGTATCTGGGGATCACCAGCCTCCAATCCTTTTTCAAGGGTCAGTGTGGAGTGGAGGAGTGGCCTAGTGGTTGGGGCAAGGTACTTCAGGCCAGAAGGTCAGGGGTTCAAATCCCACTACAGGACAGCAACCTTGGGCTTGAAGGACTGGGGTTTCTAGTCCCACAGGTGCTCCTTGTGGTCTTGGGCAAGCCACTTAACCCTCCATAGCCCATGTTCCCTGTAAAATAGTTATCTCCAAGTTATAATACCCTGTTCAATGTAATTTCAGTTTGTTCAATGTAAACTGCACTGATGCAGAATAGCACAGTATATAAAAGAATGTAAATAAATAAACAGTGCCAAATATCAGGGGCATCTGGTGCCTGGATCATCTGAGGTGACATTTCAAACTTCATTTCAGATGTTCCTTTTCCTCCCCACTGGATCTTTATGCCTGCCTGAAGCTGGCATAAAGATCTAGCATGAAAGAAGAGTACAAAGCTGTGCTAAGTTTCAGCATGGTCTTTTACATCAGGAGCAATGAAAACCTCATTCTTTTAATGTGATTAGCATGCCCACTGCACTTTGCCTTTATATAGTGGTTTTGTTTCAGATTTTCATGTGCTAGCTTGCTTCTGCATTGAGGAAGCAAGAGTAGCATAGGAAAATTTGTAGCAAAATTCTGCTTTAGAGCCATAAAATCATCTCTTTTACTACTAGAAGCCTCTATGGAAACAATGGTACATCATGGGTTACTTAGTTGGTCATGATGTACCTATGTCTATGGTTATTTAAACTGAAAAATGATTTTTCTGTGGTTACATCATTTGTTGTTCCAGAAGGGAAAGGTGTAGAGACCTCTAAGGTCTTGCTTTATCTTTATTTTATCTTTATTTTGACTCTTGATAGAGCACTTAGGCCAGGGCATTAAAGGGGTGCATCAGTTGCTAGCAGGCCCGTACCTAGCCCTGTGCGAGCAGTGCAGCCGCACAGGGCGCAAAGGCTTGAGGGACGCATTTTAGCTGTCTTCCGTTGCCTGCCGGCGCCACTTTTTCTTCTCTCAGCATTGGCAGGCAATTGCAGGACAGCTAAAATGCGCCCCTTAAGCCTTCCGCCAGCATGCTCAGCAGAACTTTCCCTCCCTGCAAGAACAATATCTTTCCCTCCCTGCAAGATCTGCTTAGCATGCCGGCAACTTGCACATCGGAAGCGCCTCTTCTCTCCCGCTGCGGGAGGGGGGGGCGGGGGCGGGTCACGCGCCCGATGTGCAAGTTGCACAGGGCGCGATCTTCCCTCAGTATGGCCCTGTTTGCTAGGACCTCTAGTTGCTCTATCATGAGAGTGCTTTCTGATCCCTCTGTGCCAGGGGTGGCAGAAGGCCTTTTATTTGGGCGGGGGGGGGGGGGGAGGGCAGGGGCAAGCTCTATCCCAAGTTCCACCCTAACCACCGCAAGCTCCACCCTGCAGGCAGAGACATAAGAACATAAGATATGCCATACTGGATCAGACCAAGATCCATCAAGCCCATATCCTGTTTCCAACAGTGGTCAATCTAGATCAGAAATACCTAGCAGTTTCCCCAAAAGATACAGGTTCTACAATGCTTGTACTGGGGCAAATAGTGGATATTCTGGGTCCACTTTAATAATGGTTTATGGACCTTTCCTCCAGGAACTTGTCCAAACCTTTTTTAAACCCAACTACACTAACAGCTTTTACCACATCCTCCGGTAGCAAATTCCAGAGTTTGATTACACATTGAGTGAAAAAATATTTTCTCTTATTAGTCTTAAATAGGTTACCCTGTAGCTTCATTGCATGCCCCCTAGTCTTTCTGTATTTTGATGACATAAACAATCAATCCCTGTGGGAGATTGGACCCCCACAGGCAGAACAGGAAAGGTCTTTGCTGCTATTGTGACTTTTCTTCTTCTGCCCACAGGAGCCTGCTACCGCAATTGTTGATGGGATCAAGGCCCGTGTAGCCAATCCCTTTCCAATGCCTATGCTCTGTGCCATTTCTGTGGCATATCCTGTTTCTAGTACAGGAGGGAGTGTCCCTGCCTGTGATGTTATGCTAGGAGCAAAGAGGAGGCATTGGAAAATGGAGGGAACTTGCAAAGGGTTTAAAGACCAAGCCCAAATTTGAATCCTGGTTTTTGGTTCCACAGCTGTAGTACCACAACATGGTGCCTCTGGTCCTTGCCTTTTGGTCGAAACACCAGGCGAGAAAGAGGAATACTGGAGCAACCTCTGCCATACCATAAGGAGTACTGAAGAGAGGTATCTGAGTCTGGGTCGGCGCCCCTTTCCGTGATATGCAGCAGTGGCAATGGCAGCAAACAGTCCAGCGGTGCTTTCCTTGAAATTTTTAACCCTACTAAACCCAAAGAAATACGCCACACAAACAATTGTCCCAATCCCAAAGAAGTGTATAATTTAAACCCAAAGATTTTTGTCGGAACTAATGCCTTGAAGATATACCATCTTCTCGTAGCATGAACGTTCCTTTTTTTCTTTTTTATAAACTGGGGACGCAACCCCTACAAACCATACCCTCAGGATATTCAAACCCTAGGGTATCCATGATTTAGTATAGGAAATGAATCCGGCCAAAGTGATAGGCAAATTGCTAGGACCTATTGCTTTGGCCGGATTGCTATTTGCTATTTGCCTATTACTTTGGCCGGATTCATTTCCTATACTAAATTGTGGATACTCTAGGGTTTGAATATCCTGCGGGTATGGTTTGTAGGGGTTGCATCCCCAGTTTATAAAAAAGGAACGTTCATTCTACGAGAAGATGGTATATCTTCAAGGCATTAGTTCCGACAAAAATCTTTGGGTTTAAATTATATACCTCTTTGGGATTGGGACTATTCCTTGAAACTTTGGCACTGCAGGGCTGTTTACTTCTGCCTCCTCTGATGTCCGATGCTGACTTCCTGTTTGCCGGAGGGGGGAAGGAGGGCGCAAGGGATGAGGTTCACCTAGGGTGCTTCAACTTCTTGTCCCTGATCCTGAGTCCACTTAAACTGAAGCACCATAAGGGGTCTTTTCAGTGGAATCTGGAGTGCAAAGTCAGGACAGAGCCCCAGGGGAAAGAGAAGCTACAGGGAGCTACCACATTCAGAAGATTCGGGCTTGGAGAGTGCCTGGGTATTGAAGGGGAACAGTGACTGCGACTCATTAAGGTTTCAGAGGACTTCATGTTTGTTTCCTATAAGGAGAGGAGAATTATGAAATTGCTCAGAATGGAGAGAGCCAAGGATCTGGGCTGTGGCAGGAATATTGTGCCTGTAAGTGTGCAGAACACAGATTTTGAATTGTTGATTTATCTGCTTTGGAAGAGTCGTGACCTTCATATCTCTTGTGACTGTATAATATATTTCAGTGAATCCAGTACATTTTTATTTTGGTTCAAAACAAACCCTTTGGATGTGGACTGAACTGGTTCTGAAAGGGGAAGAGTGAGTGGTTTTCGAGTGCAATAGGCCTCCCAGAATTTCCTGGTCCCTCACCAAGAATCCTATCAGACCCCGGGAGTCAGACTTCACAAGAAAATGCCTCCTGGTAGATCATGCAATGGGGGGTGGGGGAGTGGTGGGAGAGAGATGAGGAGGCAGATGATGGACTGTTTCCTGCATTGATGGTATCAGGGGAGTACTGGCTGTTTCATGCCCTCCTACTCCCTTGTGGTCTGCTTTTGCTCCCCTCTTCTACTTGAAAACCACTGACCTACATTATTGCAAACAGGATCTTAAGCTAGTCTTCATCCTTCAATGCCCCTTATGTGCCAGCAGGGATCACCCCTTCAGGAAAAGTATTATCCACCACCACCTTGGTTTGATTAAGAACTAAAATTGACCACATAGGAACAATTTAGAGTCTAAGGTGTCTGTTCATTGAATTGAGATGAATTGCTAATTTTGTTGCAGTCGCCTATTTAGAATTATTTACTCCATTTGTTATTTGAACAACTCTAATCAAAATATTATGCATACTCATTCAAACTCCAAAGGATTAATTTACCTTTCCCTTTTCCCCCTTGTCATGACAAAGAATTTCCATTGTAAGAAAACAATACAAAGAAGTTCCATTGTAAGTAAGCAATAAAAAAGAAAATGTTACATTTCCAATATAAAACTCTTTCATACTAAATCACAAGCGCAGTCACATCAGACCAGAAGTATAGACACAAAATGGGAAGTCATTTAGAATATCTAATCACCAAATGTTATCAAGTAATGGTATCAATATATGACTTCAGGTGGGTAGTTATAAAACCCTCTTGTTTTACCAAAAGGTCATTTGTAAATAGCTGTGACTAGGGAAATATTTTCTTTTCTGGACAAAAGTACTTCACCCCCTATACTATATCGCTCCCTTGGATTGCTGAAGCCCAAATGCATGACCTTGCATTTTTTAACAAATTTCAGTTGCCAAATTCTAGTGTAGCAGCAAAGCGCAGACAAACCAATGATACCAGGAGTCTGTTCAGAAGGTCCAAATCATTTATTTGTGCACAAGTCTCGAACCAGTCAATTTCAAAATGGCTGAGCAAAGTTTTCAAGCATTACAACAACTTTTATAGACTTCTGTTCCATTCTAGGTATAGAAAAACATTTCATTGGTCCCGGTACTCTCCCGTACCTCCCGTACCCCTTCCATTGGTCCCGGTACTGATAAGTTTATCCAATTATGTCCCTTCAGTGGGCATGGCACCTGCATACCCCCCTTCTAGTCCCAATTACAATGGTCAGTTCATCAACTTGTTACTTTCACACTCTCAAGGCCATAGAGCCAATTTGTGCATGCAGGGGGAGCAGGGCTCTGCAACTCATCTGTCAGCACTCCCAATTATATTCCTTGCAGATGTACTTTTTCTTATCAGTAACTTTTAAATGTATTTTTCCATCTCTCAGTTTCTGCTTACCTAAGTTAGTTTAGTTCTCTTACAGAGTTCTATCCTACAATAGCAGCATATTGGGGGATGTGCAATTCCTATGTGCCTCTCCACAGGCTTCATTTACAGGTCAAGCTAGCCATGCTGGCCTGCTTATGTCAGACACCGTGGATCACAGGCCTTCACCTGCCACATTCCCCCCTTTGATTAATCTCACCCTATTACTTAATAAGGTGTGAGAGTTAAATCACCTTTAGAAGAATCACATCATGATTGAAGGATTTCGACTAGGGCTGGCTTTATATAAAGCCATTATTTTAGTTGCGGTCTTCCGCTCTACTGTGCTGTCAATAGCATTATGAATGGAACGCATACAACATGGAATTAAACATGGTAATAAGAAAATAACAGCAACAAGAATTAGTACTAAGACAATGAAAGTCTTAAATCCTCCCAGCCAAGAGAAAAGGTTAGCAAACCAGTTAGGAAATTTCAATGAGTGCCAAGTCTGTACTGGCACATAAGCATGTCTTTGCATATCTTTAGCAATTTCTTCAACTACTTGACCTTTATCATCTACTTTCAAACAGCAATTAGTTAAATTCAGTTTACCACATACTCCTCCTTCAGCTGCTAACAAATAATCAAGTGCTAAGCGGTTCTGATATATAGCAGTGCGCATCTGAGTACTTTGTCTAGCTAAGAGCGTAAGAGCATGACTAGTTTCATTGGTTATTATTTCAACTACTGCTTGTAAGCGAATAATACGATTAATCATATAGATTGGAGTATGATAACCATACATACCATCATCATTCCAAGTGGCAGGCCCATAATACTCAATGATTCTTTCTGGTGGCCAATCATCACCTTGCCACTTCTCCCACTTGCCTATCTGTAAGGCTTCTCTTTTCTGTCTTAATGCTCTCTTGTGTCGGTGGGTAGTGTATACAGGGTATCCTAATTGTTCTCCATGTTCAGTGTTTAACAGGAAGAAAGAAGGTCTGATGGTTCCTAAGACACATGCTCCTCCCCAGTGTGGCGGGAGTTGCGCATATGCTCGGTTCCCACAGATCCAATATAGGCCAGGTGGGGCTTGCCAGGCTTGGACTTTGGCAAGGTTAGTCCATAAACCAGCAAGTTCGGGAAATCTGGCTAATGGGTTAGGAGGTTCAGGATGTCTGATTCCTGACCACCAGGCTGTCTTTTTGGTCGTGGCATTATAGTACTTCTGGCTAAGACAGACCAGCTGTCCTACCTTCTGGGTGAACTGGGGTCCAGTTCTGGCATAGCAAAGACGTCCAACGATTGAGTGTGCTAACACCCACTCACTGGTAGTCTTGTGTAATTCAGTCTGATTGTAGACTAAAGAATAATTCAATTCTTGGGCTTCCCATGGCCACTGGTCTCCAATCTGGGTTCCGCCACAGAAATAGCAATCTGAGATCTTAAGACTAGATACTACTGCTCCAGCTAATTCTAAAAATAAATTCTGTGAGGGATGAGGGATCTCAAACTTATTCACATGCATAGCTTCATAAAAGGTATTATGAATATGGTATTTAGATGACTTGTGGGCTTGGGTATTCAATCTGATATACACAATGGTTCCTGGGTCTATTGCCCCTCCAGCAATACGCAAACCAAACTTGTATCCTTGTTTCCATGCATGGGGATTGTGTATACGTAAGTGTAAGGGGTTGCAAGCATCTTTCTGACATTTATCATTTGTGGTTGGCTTGGTTAAAGTAGCCATTCGTTTATCTATTTTCTCATCAGTTATACCAGTATTCCAGGTAGCATAAAAAACACATCCCCAATACGGGCAATAGTAGTCTGCCGCTGGTGCAGTACTATAGCCTGATCCCGTTTTACCTGTACACTTCCACCAATTTGTGGCACCTTCTGGACACATGTACTTATGGTCATTTCGATACGCTTTCTCCCATGTACCACAGGTGGAATAACTATCTCTATTAATGGCATTACATGCATCAAAATTCAAAACAGCAGGTTTAGTAATGTCTTTAAGTGGTGGTGTAGCAGCTAGTATAGGTCCATCTGCATCCTTCCATCTTATTTCCAACGTGTAATAGGATGGATTCTGATGCGGATTATAGCATGCTCTAATTTTGCCATGAGTGCAAACATTTAGTTCAGTGGTGTTATAGATACACCGAGTCACTGTTCCCTTGCAGGTATAGTAGGAATGATAAATCAGAGTCTGAGTTACTTTCAGTCCAGTTCTAGTAGAAGTAATGCAGGCAGTGCATGGAGGTAGAGCATAAGTCTGTTCAAAACCTCCAAAGAAGGCAACCAAAGCAAAGCAAAAGTAAAGATGCATGTTGATGTTGATTGGAGTTCTTCTGAATCCTCAGCTTGCTGATCTTGATCACGACGGTCTTTTATTCTTCGTCCCGTTTGCTAATGAAGCAATTTAACGGGTGCTGAGTGTTGATTGAAGATCCTCAGGTTGTCCAGTACACATTAACCAACTTATTATCAATTTCAGTTGGCTTGTGAAGTCTGGCTAGTCAATGTAGCATCAAAGTAGTGTGCCAAATTGCACGCAAATTGGGTTCGTTGAAACAAAACTGTTGCTGCATGGAAAACAGCAATCCTCTTCGAAAGACTTGGCTACTGCAAAGCACTTGTGATGAAGTGTCTAAGCTGCTGGTTGCCGTCTCAGAGTAACTCGCAAGGGTGCATCAAGATGCTGTTCTGCCGTCCACTGCTCAGGTTCAGGATCAGCGGCGGGCTTGACTCTGCTGTGGTGGATCCAGGCGTCGATCTCGGCTACCTTTACTGCAGTTGGGGTAGACAGGATGACGGTGTACGGTCCCTTCCAATGGGGTTCCAACGGTGTCTTCTTCCAATCTTTGATCCACACTGAGGTACCAGGCTGATAGGGATGCAAGGGTTCCGTCAAGTTGATAGGCAACTGGTCTTGGATCCACGCATGGAGAGTCTGCAGAACAAAACTAAGAGCTAGGAGTTCTTGTCTGGTTACTTCTGAACCAATTTGGGCTAAACTTCCTTTGATTCCCTGCACTATTGGTGGGGGTTTACCATACAAAACTTCAAAAGGGGAAAATCCTGTTGACTTTACAGGAGCTGAGCGTATTCTGAGTAAAGCTATGGGGAGCACTTGGGGCCACTTCCAGTGTGTCTCCTGACAAAGCTTGGACATTTGGGCTTTTAGGGTACGATTCATTCGCTCAACTTTCCCTGAACTCTGGGGTCTGTATGCAGTGTGGAGTTTCCATTGTATCTGCAAAGCTTTTGCTAACTGTTGAGTAACTTGGGAGACAAATGAGGGTCCATTGTCTGACCCTTTTACTGCTGGAATTCCGAACCTAGGGACAATCTCTCTCATTAAGACTTTGGTAACTTCTCGGGCTTTCTCAGTTCTGGTTGGGAAGGCTTCTACCCACCCAGAGAAAGTACAAACTAATACTAACAGGTAATGGTATCCATTGGCTCTTGGCATTTCGGTAAAATCAACTTGGAGGTTGTGCATGGGGGTGACACCTCCTGACTGAACTCGGGGTGCCGTTATAAGGCCTTGCTTGGCATTATTTTTGGCACAGGTTAGACATTGACGTGCTACTGAGGCTGATATGGTTGTCAGCAGAGGGATGTAAAAATGTGGTCTGAGTGCTTTTTCCATAGCACTTTTGCCATAGTGGGTGGCTTCGTGGAAAGCTTTGACAAAGGATGGTCCTAACAGTTCAGGAATTACTATTCGTCCGGGGGGTTGACTGCCCTCTTCTGGTGGCAGCTCAATCCATCCATCTTTCAGTATTCCATCTTCTCTGTTACAGTAGTAATTCAATTCTTTGGTGGTATATCGTGGTGTCCACAAATTTAGAGGTACTGGAAACAATGCTGCTTGCATTGGCACAGCTTGTGGGGCAATCTGTCCTGTCATAGCTGCTTGTCGTGCTGAGGCATCTGCAAATCTATTTCCTCGGGCAACTTCTCCTTTTCCTGCTTGATGTCCCCTACAGTGCATGACAGCTACACGTGTTGGGGCCCAAACTGCATCAAGTAACATCAATATCTCGGGACCATACTTGACTGATTTTCCTCCGGATGTGATGAGTCCTCTTTCTTTATAGAGAGCTCCATGGGCATGCAAGGTAGTGAAGGCATATTTGGAATCTGTATATACATTTAGCACGAGTTTTTCTCCTAACAACAATGCTCTGGTGAGTGCTATCAATTCGGCTTTCTGGGCTGATGTGCCTGAGGCTAGAGCTGATGATTCAACTACTTCGTGTTGAGTGACGACTGCATATCCGGCACAGCGTCGTCCATCGAGGATGAGACTGCTCCCATCAACATAATAGATTTGGTCAGGATTGTCTATGGGCACATCTGTCAAGTCGGGTCGACTGGAGAACACAGTTTCCATGACTTCGATACAGTCATGTTCTGGGAGTTCTTCACTGATGGGTATCAAGGTGGCTGGGTTCAAGGCATGGCTCACTTCAAGTTGTATCTGTGGATTTTCACATAACATGCTCTGGTATTTCAACATTCGGGAATTGGTGAGCCAATAATTTGCTTTCTGTTCCATAAGAGCAAGGACTGCATGTGGCACAGTGACTCGTATGTTCTGTCCTAGTGTGAGTTTGTCTGCTTCACTCACTAGTAGCGCTGTAGCTGCAACTGCTCTCAAGCAAGGTGGCCATCCTTTGGCCACAGGGTCCAATTGTTTCGATAGGTATGCTACAGGTCGCTCCCAATTTCCCAATTTCTGAGTCAACATGCCTAAGGCATTTCCCTGTGCTTCATGTACAAACAAGTGGAAAGGCTTGTGGACATCTGGTAGTCCAAGTGCTGGTGATGAGATCAATTCTTCCTTTAATTTCTGGAAGGCTGTATCCTGCTCAAGTCCCCACTCCAGTGGTGACTTCTCTTCTCCTTTTGTGGCTTCATACAGTGGTTTGGCAATTTGGGCAAAGTTGGGTATCCAGATTCGGCAATATCCTGCCGCTCCCAGAAAGGCTCTGACTTGCTTTCTGGTTGTTGGAGTTGGAATTCTGCATACTGCTTCTTTTCTTTCTCTGCCTAATCTTCTGCTTCCTTGGGTAATACGAAAACCCAAGTATTTCACTTCTTTTTGGCATAGCTGTGCTTTGGCTCTGGAAACTTTGTATCCAGTTTCATCTAGTAACTGCAAGAGATCTTTGGTGGCTAGTATGCATTCACTTTCTGATATGGCTGCTATCAACAGATCATCCACGTATTGGAGAAGCACTCTCTTCCCCGGGGCTACTGGATAGCTTGAAAGGTCTTGATTCAGTGCAGCACTAAAGATGGTAGGCGAATTCTTGAATCCTTGGGGTAATCTTGTCCAGGTGAGTTGGCCCCCTCTTCCAGAGATGGGGTCCTGCCATTCAAAGGCAAACAATATCTGACTTACAGGGGCTAATCTTATGCAAAAGAATGCATCTTTTAAATCCAGTACAGTGAAATGGGTAGCTTCAGCAGGTATCAGTCCTAGAAGAGTGTAAGGATTGGGTACAACTGGATGTATAGTTTCAACTGCATCATTTACTCTTCTTAAGTCTTGTACTGGGCGGTAGTCATCCGTCCCAGGTTTCTTTACTGGCAAAAGTGGAGTGTTCCATGGGGATTGACATACTTTTAGTAGGCCATACTCGAGCAATCTTTGTAGGTGGTGATGAATGCCTTCAATTGCAGCTCTTGGGAGAGGGTACTGTTTGACGTGCACTGGTGTAGCACTAGGCTTGAGGGTTACAATCACTGGAGCTATATGCTTGGCTAGGCCTGGGGGACTGCCTTCTGCCCATACTCCAGGTGGTGCATGGATGTTCTTTAAAGTTTGTTCAAAATAAGTGTCTTGGATAGAATCATCGATGTAATACCTCCATTCTTCTTCTCGGGGAACTGTCAGCAGCATTATTCCTGCTGGTTTGGCTTGGGAATTTACTGTCATTTGCATTTCTCCTTGTTCAGAGAAGGATATTTGTGCTTGAAGTTTGGCTAACATGTCTCGTCCCAGTAGTGGCACTGGACATTCGGGCATGTAAAGGAATTGATGAGTTATTTGCTGTCCTCCTAGACTGCATATACGATTCTGAAGAAAAGATTTTGTGGCTTTGGCACCAGTTGCTCCTATAATGGTGACTGCTTTTGTAGAGAATGGGGCTATCTTTTTGTCTATTACTGAATGTTGTGCTCCAGTATCAACCATAAAGTCCATAATTTGGTCTCCTATTTGTATTCCGACCATAGGCTCCTGGAGACCTAAAGCAAACTTGGAGCCCGGTCTGTCCTAATCCACGTCATTCTCATCATGGACCGGTGTGGCCAATGCTTGAATGGCTCCTCCTCCTCTTTCTCGCTGGAATTGTTCTCGATTGGCTCCTCCTCGGTTTCGGGGATAGCCTCGTCGTTCTTCTCGCCACTGATGACTGCTGTCATCATCTTGCTGGGCGTCTTCGAGTTGCGGGCACGTATCTCTCCAATGTCCTTCCTCTCTACAGTAGGCGCATTGGTTCACGCCTAGCTTCTGGGTCCGGCCTCCGCCTTGACCCCGCCCTCTTCCTCTGCTCCGTCGACTAGGGACACCTCCCCTTTTCTGTTCAACTATGGCCGCAGTCAAAAAATCAGCTTTCTTCTTCATCTTTCTATCACATTCTCTCTGTCTTTCATTATCACGATTCACATACACTTTATGAGCGACTTCCAGTAACTGTGTTGCATTCATGCCCGCAAACCCTTCTAACTTCTGTAATTTACGTCTAATGTCTGGTTGAGACTGGTTTACAAAAGCAGAATTCACCATACATAAACTTCCTGGTGCCTCGAGATCATAGGGAGTATACATTCTGTATGCTTCAGTTAGTCTTTCATAAAAATCTGCTGGGCTCTCATCTATACCTTGGATAACTCCTGCAACTTTGGAAAGGTTCATAGCTTTTTGGCCCCCCCTTTTCAGGCCTTGTAAAAAGCCTTGGCGAAAACGGGCTAGGGCTGTGGTTCCTTCTTCGGTATTTGGGTCCCAATGGGGGTCTTCATTCGGGAATTCTTTCTGAGCTGCTTCCCGATAGTCTATTCTGCTCAGTCCCTGCCCCGGAGCTACAGGGTTATCTGACATCCACTCAATAGCTGCTTTTCTAATTCGTGCTCGTTCCTCTGTCGTGAATAGGGTGGTCAGGAGCTGACGGCAATCTGGCCAGGTGGGTTGGTGGGTTTCCATAATAGTAGTTACTAATTCTGTCAGCTCCTGGGGCTTGCTAGTATAGGAGGCATAATGCGACCTCCAATTTAACAGATCAGTTTGTTGAGAAAGGAATATACACATAAGTTAAGGGTCCTGCCACCACCTCTTCATTATCGTTCTTTATGGGCACTCCAGGGACTTGCCGTAAAGGCAGCATCTTGGCGGGAGCTGTCTTTTGGGATCTAAGGACTGTTTTCTTAACTATCTTCCCGGGGACTACTTTTGCTTTCTCAACAGGTTTCACTTTGGGTATATCTTTTGCTGGCGCGCTGGCACTAGCAACCGCTTGTACGCTATCATCTTCACTTTGGACATTCTCTTTTTCTTCCTCTTCTCCCTCTACTTCTGACTCGCTTTTTATGGCATCCTCGTCTTCAGCTGATTCCTCTCTCTGCCCTCCAGGAGGGGGATCAGGGGTTGGGTCCCGCTCCCGCTCCGGCCGTCTCTGGGGTTCTGGGGCAGGACGCCGGGCTACTCTTATTGGACCTGGGGTTCGGGGCTGTCTTGGAATTATCTCTGGGGAATCAGGATCTACCAGGATGGGCTTCTTTCTGGCTTTCTTATCCTGCTCTTTCATTTTGGGCTGTTCCGTTTTCTGTCTAGAATCTGTTTTAGCTAACATTATTCTGCACTGTTCCTCATAACAGCGCTGCGCCCAGGGGGGCGGATCTTCACAAATACTTAACCAGGAATCTATATAGGGGTACTGATCGGGGTGCGCTATCCGCACTCTACGGTGTACCGACTGAATAATCTCTACATTGAACGTTCCCTCTCGGGGCCAGATGGGGTTTAGATCGGGCCACTCCCTAGTACACAAAATCTGCAAACGGGCTGCTGTCATTTTAATACCATAATCTCCAGAATATCCCTCTTTAAAGTGTGCGATCATACATTCTAATGGAGTGTTTCTAGTAGACCCCGCCCCTCCCATTTCGATGTGTGCGCGCAACAACAGACAAAAGGGAAAAGGAGGGCGGACCGTGGGTAAGGGGTCCTCACGGCCCTGGAAACGTATAAGGAGTACAAATAACAAGACAAGACGACAATCGCTTCCCCCTTTTTGCGACCTGAACGCGGTCGCCCGGTCAGGAAATGCGCTACTCAGGGGTCTGCCTTCACTTGGTCCGTGCTGCCAGACCTCTCATTCACACTTCGTTCACACAATCATGCTAGCAACGTATCCCAGAATGCATTCGTTTCTATCTATTCTGACTAGTCTTTTCCCAATTACAAAAAGGATGAGGGTTTCACCCGGCGAATTCCCATGCGGGGTTACTCGGCCCTTCCTTGAGAGGTGATCATGCTCTCTTACCAATTCCCAATATCTCGAGATTACAAATTCCAAATTCCAAGTTCCAATGGCAGTACTGCTCTTTCTGATCCTGTCTAGACACCAAATCAAAACTATACTCACCGGATACGGTCCTCAAACTTCCCAAGCAGGCGCATGAGTTGGACCTCGGACTCCCCTCACTCGGGTTCGAGGCGTTGGCTCCAACCGGGCCCGGCACCCGCCGAGGTCCGACCAGCTCCCTCCGATACAAGGGACCGGTGGCGCCAGGGAGCAGCCCTCATCGGAAGGGCGCGATCCCGGCAGGACCAAGCCTATAGAGGCGGAAAGTCGTGGTATATTGCCCTATATACACTTTGATTCCACAACTTCCCGGCCAACGCACCAAGAATATGTAGCAGCAAAGCGCAGACAAACCAATGATACCAGGAGTCTGTTCAGAAGGTCCAAATCATTTATTTGTGCACAAGTCTCGAACCAGTCAATTTCAAAATGGCTGAGCAAAGTTTTCAAGCATTACAACAACTTTTATAGACTTCTGTTCCATTCTAGGTATAGAAAAACATTTCATTGGTCCCGGTACTCTCCCGTACCTCCCGTACCCCTTCCATTGGTCCCGGTACTGATAAGTTTATCCAATTATGTCCCTTCAGTGGGCATGGCACCTGCATACCCCCCTTCTAGTCCCAATTACAATGGTCAGTTCATCAACTTGTTACTTTCACACTCTCAAGGCCATAGAGCCAATTTGTGCATGCAGGGGAGCAGGGCTCTGCAACTCATCTGTCAGCACTCCCAATTATATTCCTTGCAGATGTACTTTTTCTTATCAGTAACTTTTAAATGTATTTTTCCATCTCTCAGTTTCTGCTTACCTAAGTTAGTTTAGTTCTCTTACAGAGTTCTATCCTACAATAGCAGCATATTGGGGGATGTGCAATTCCTATGTGCCTCTCCACAGGCTTCATTTACAGGTCAAGCTAGCCATGCTGGCCTGCTTATGTCAGACACCGTGGATCACAGGCCTTCACCTGCCACACTAGACCTTTCTTCGAGTTTAGCTAGATCCCTCCTCACGCTATCTATTTTGGTGTCATCCGCAAAGAGGCAAACCTTACCCGACAGCCCTTCCGCTATATCACTAACAAAGAAGTTAAAAAGAATCGGACCAAGGACAAATCACTGGGGCACACCACTGGTAACCTCCTTCTCCTCAGATTGAGCTCCATTTACCTGTACCCTTTGTTGCCTCCCACTCAACCAATTTCTAACCCAAGCAGTAACTTTAGGATCCATCCCTAGGGTGCTCAGTTTGTTATAAGTTGTTAGTGCAGAATGGTGTCAAATGCTTTACTAAAATCTAAATACACCACATCTCCCTCGGTCCAGCTCCCTGGTCACCCAGTCAAAGAAATCAATCAGATTTGTCAGACAAGACCTGCCTCTGGTGAATCCATGCTGCCTCGGATCCAGTAACCTGTTGGACTCCAGAAACCTCGCTATTTTCTCTTTCAGCAGTGCTTCCAAAAATTTACTGACCACTGAGATTAAACTAACCAGCCTGTAGTTTTCAACCACATCCTTACTTCCACTTTTGTGTTAAGCCACCACATGTGCCTCTCTCCAGTCCTCTAGCACCACTTCCGACTCCAACAAGGCATTGAAAAGGTCAGTCAGTGGAGCTGCTAGAATGTCCCCGAGTTCCCTCAGTTTTCTCAGATGTATCCCATCTAGTCCCATCGCTTTGTCTACTTTAAGTTTAGCTAGTTTCTCAGAAACACAGTCTTCTGAAAATTGTTCAAGATGCCCCTCACCTCTGTTCCTGCTTGTGTGTGTTTTCTGAGGTCCTGCTCCTAGTTCTTCATCTGTGAACACAGAACAGAAATATTTGTTAAGAAATTCCGCTTTATCCTCTTCGGCTTCAAAATATTCCTCCCCTTCACCCTCGACTCTGACAATACCACTTTTTCCCTTCCTCTTCTCACTAACATATCTGAAAAATGTCTTATCCCCCCATTTTATTGCACTGGCTATTTCCTCCTTTTTGAATCTTTGCTTTCCTGGCTACTTTGCTAGCTTCTCTAAGTTTTTCCAAATATAGATGACTGTCTTCCTCTCTCTGTGATCTCTTATATTTCATGTTATATGATAACATAACGGTCTAATTATCGCAAGTGCACTTACCTCTGACTACTGAGGCAGAGGTAAGAGCACCTGCACTAATTGCATCGTTGATAGTGTGTGATTGTATCCTCTGCTGACTGTAATGTGCTCACCATGCTCACTGTCAACCCCTAACCTGCCCATTCTCCACCCCAACCTGTGAGTGGCAGTTAGCACCCAAATCAGCATATGGTAACTGTCATGCCCCCCACTCTAGAGCCCACAGTTACCACGCTCTAACAGCTTAGCATGCTTTCGTAAAAGGGCCCCTTAATGCATGCTAACCGATGAACTGAGACACAGTAAGGGGCTTGTTTACAACCATTACCGCGGCTTTGTAAACAAGCCCCTAAGTCAATTAGTGCATGAGAAATCAATTTAGCACACACTCAATTTTTTAAGATGTACTAATAAACCAAATGTGTAATAACAAATGCACACCTTTAGATGTGACTGCCCCTCCTGGTGCATGGTGTAGATATTTGGACGTAATCAGTTTGAATGAGGGGCCATAATGAGAGCACTTACTTTTTACAATAGAAAATCTTAATATGTAAATTCCTAGACTGTATTACTAGAATGCATTTTTATCAAGAAAAAATACATTGCAAAAGATTTTGAATTACTCACATTATGCTGACTACACCATTTTCTACCAAAGAATGGATTTCTGTCTTTAATACAGGCTCCAGTATTGTCCAGATTGGATTATTGCAATGAAGTATATTTGAGGCTTCCTAAATTGATCATTCATGTATTGCAGATGATTCAAAACTCAGCAGCTCACCTTATGATTGGATGGGGGGATATTCAGAGTCTCCCCAGACCATCCCTGCACTATCTCATTAGAAGAGGAGCAGTGGTCTGTTGGTGGAGCTATGGCAGTGCAGCCTGTGATAAGGAAGCTTATCATAGTTCAGGAGGGAGCTATAAAAGAGGTGAATTGGCTTTGAACAAGCAACCTGTCTTTGCTGGTAGAAATACTAAAACAGAATGTTTTCATAAAAGACTACCAGTCCCAGAATGCACCAGGTTTCAAACAGCCTCTAGAAGGGCTGAAGTGGGGAAACGTGTGTTCAATCAGGAGAGCTATGAGGTAATCCCCAATCACTCATCTCCAAGGGCAGGGCTTGATTCAGCACAGCTGTGCTGTGCTAGGGTAGAGTGTCCCTCTAAGCACGTTAAAAGTAATAGATTTTCTATACACAGACAGAACAGGGAGAATCGTGAGCAGATCAAGGACAGAGAGAGCAAGGAGAGACAGAAGCAGCAGCAACGTGGAAAGAAGAAGAGAAAGACACCTTGGAGGTCTAAAGAAGGAGCCCACAGCAGTACGTGTGTTGGAAGTCATTTCAGAGGCAAGCATACTCCATTGGACTGGAGGAAGCCAGAGGAATGGGGTTATAGAGCCAGGAATTCCCAGACGGCACCTTTGAAGGAGACGGCTGCATGTGGAAGGGGCCCTAAGACCGGTGCAAGAAGGTATGTGAAGAGAGACCCAGTGTCCAGGGATCTTGATTGGAAGGCTGGACATAAAAGCTGGACTACTTACTGGCCAGGATACCTGGAGAGGAAACCTAACAGCAAAGAAAGCTCAGGTATGAACTTTGATCTATGCCCTTGCTCTTCTCCAGGAAGACAGCAGGGAAATAAATATCCTGAGAATGATCAAGTAAGGAATTCCTCTGAGCCAAACCCTGATATTGATTCCATGATATTTGAGGAAGAAGGAGATATATTAAATGATCATAATGAATACATGGATTGCTCTCTGTCTAGGCTGCTGTGGTAAAATACTTTCTCTCTAATACAAAAACCACCAAAAGGAACTGTAATCTGTTCTTTTATCTACCCAGAAAAGTCTGCAAGAAAGCTTTTGGGTAGGATTGAGCCACGTAGAGAAAGTGAACCAGCAAAGGGGTTTGCAGCTGGCTAATTAGTGATAATTGAGCCAGGCACAAGTGCACGTGAGCTCTGAAAGGAAACTTTTCTTTTTGTGTGTGTAATGAAGAAAGTTATCCTTGATAAAGAACAGTTTTTGTTACTTTTGGGTTTTGTTTTTGTTTTTGGAGCAATGCTAAGAAAGTTATTAGCATGAGCCATCAAAAAGACCTTTTCTGTTTCCCATCAAGGTCTTATTTGATTTCTGCTTAAGAAGATCAGTTACCTTATTTCATGTTTTGTTTTCCTGAATGCAATACTGAAAGCAAGTGTCCTTTTTGTGTTACCAAGTAAATCTGTGTGGGAGAATTAACCCCATGAATAAAATCCATTTTTCTTTGCTTACATTCGTGCATCACAACTCATTATTTTGTGAACGGCTGATTCTGGTATAAGTGAACTACATTCCCCACAATCCTTTGCAAGTCATAATAATATTTTTGCCTTTGCTAAGACTGTGGCCATTCACAACCAGCGCCCCCGTTTACAAGCCTTATCCAGTTAGTTTATCCACCTGGAGAACGGGCAAAAATAGCCACTATCCAGATAAGGTCGATTCTTATCCAGTTAGTGCCCACATTATCCAGATGCTACTTTTGAATATCCAGATTATATTTAAGTGTCGTAGCTGGCCTCTGCAGCATTTAAATATCAGGGACTGGAAATTTAAATATCGGGCAGACTGGAAAGGCCATATGCTCTTTTTCTGCCGTCATGTTTCTATGAATATCAGATTGATTTTAAAGATATATACATAAGAGGGCAGCTTTCTTTTGATAACTATTTGAAGTTTGATGGCTTATCTATTTACATTTAATTTGTTGATATGTTTTTATGTAATCCACTAAGTATAGGTGGGGGAAATTTCCCATAGATTGGCAGAAGAGAAAGTACAATAAATTTAAAAAAGTAAGTAATAGATACAGGCAAACATTTGTCAGGAAAAACATAGTACTAAGTTTCTAAATATATTTTCCTGAATATCATAATAATCCCCTATCAACTGGGCATTTAATAACATTCATTAATGTATTTGAATTTAGCTCTGACCTTTTCACTGGTAATTCAAGGTGAGCTGCCTTCACGTAGTAAGATTTCCTGACCCCAGAAGGCTTAGAATCTAAGGCCTATATTTACTAATGTGTGTTAATACATGATATTGTACTTCAGTGCAAACCCTATTATTTTTAATGGGGCTATTTAAGTTTCCAAATAATTTACAATGAATACATTAATGCAGATTAGTAAATCTAGCCCTAAATTTGTACATGAGGCAAGATGAGGTGAAATAACTTGCCAAGGTCCCAAGGAGCATCAGTCGGAGGAGCAGGAATTGAACCATGTCTTGTTCACAACCTGTTGCACTAAGCTCTAGAATGCCCTTCCACTCTAGTTAATACCACCTTCTGATAGAGCTGGCAACCCAAAGCAAAGCAAAGAGGCTATAAACCCACCAAGTGCATTAATTAATAGAAATGATGTGCCCTCAAGAGATATTGTGTACTGTTATGTGAATTTCTACATTCCTGGGACCTATTTGCAGATTGTTTCTGGCTGAAATCCTAGTCCCATGCATTTCAAATTCATGCTCACCTCCTTTTGATCTGCTGTTACACTTGCCAAGCAAAATTATGCCCATCTGACAAATATTTTACCTCCAACCCTGTATCAACCCTGTACCATACTCGGCTCTCTCTTCCAATTTCCTCTGCATTGCATCCACTTTCTCCACAGATATGGCTGACTTCTTTCATGACAAGATTCACAAGATTAGTCATGAATTTTCCACTATGCCATTACCTCCTCCTCCACCACTTCTTCCTAAATTAGTTTCTGGGGTCACGTGAATTTTCCTCAGTCAAAATGGGGTCATACCAGAAAAACGTTTGGGAAGCATTCATCATGTACAGTTGTGGTCAACGTTATTGACATCCTTGAATTTTAGGTATGTTGTGTACAGTATCTTCAGAAATAACTGGAAATATTCAAACTGTATGTCATCATAATATTTTAATAGTATGTTCAAAGGTATACAACAACAAAAAGATGTCTGTGCAATGTAGACATAGTAATTTCTGAGAAAAAAACAAAAGATGACTTGGACAGGATTAATGACACCCTTCACTAATATTGGTTGTACAACACTTGGCAGTGAAGACAGCCTCCAAACTGTTTGTACATCTGTCTGCTGGTAGTTTCTCCCACTCTTCAATTGTAATTTGTTCCAGTTCATGAATGTTTCTAGGATTCCTTTTTCCAATGGCTGATTTCAGCTTTTTCCAAAGATTCTCAATTGGATTGAGACCAGGACCATTCTTTTGTACTTTTGGATGTATGTTTTGAGTCATTGTCCTGCTGGAGGACCTATGATCTTCGACCCAGACCGAGCTTTCTGACACTTAGTAGCACATTTCACTCCAAAATACCTTGGTAGTCCTCTGACGTCATGATTCCTTTAATACATTCCAGGCCTCCAGTTCTTGGGGCAGCAAAACAGCCCCACAACATTATGGAACCTCCACCATATTTAACTATAGAAAAGGTGTTTTTTTCCTTATAAGCTACATTTCTTTGCCTGTAAATGTATCACTGGTCTGCATTGCCAAAGAGATCAAATTTGGTTTCATCTGTCCACAGAACATTTTCACAGAAAGATTGTGGTTTCTCAAGGTGGGTTTGGGCAAAGATCAGGTGTGCCCTTTTGTGTCTGTCTTTGAGTAGTAGGGTCCTCCTTGCCCTTCACCCATGAAGTTCTTCTTTATTTAGTGCGCGGCATATGCTCTGGGTTGAAATCATTACTCCAGATTACTCCAAGTGAGCCTTAAGCTCTTTGGATGATGTATGTGGTGTTTTTCCAGCAGTTTGTACTAACCTACGACACCCTGGAAGGCTCTTGACAGCTCCATGAGCAGAAAACTTCTTAATAACATTGAGAACTGTAGACACAGGAACTCCAAAGTCTTTGGAGATGGATTTGTATCCCTTTGAAGTTTGATGTTTTGTGATAGTGGCTTTTCTGATGGTCTCACCATTGTGAAAATGGAACAAGGAGTGAATATGGCCATTTTAAACAATAGAGCCATCATTCATTGGTTGATTCAAGTCATGTGAGTACTGACAATTGACCACAGGTGTGCCTAATTTTACTGCTATAGAAATGTGATTCTTCTATTCAAACTGATTTGAATTTTTTATAAGGGTGCCAATAATCATGTCCTTATACTTAAATATCGACTATGGTCCAAACTGCATAAGCTATACACAATCCAAGAGTTTCACCGTCAATGTCCCCAAAAGTTTTACAGTAAGCACTTACGTTTATTTGTTGGACCATTTGTCTCTGGAGGATAAAGAGAAATCCCCCTCGCAACAAACCTTTTATTTTATTCTAAATACAAAGCAAATAAATGCTCAAAAATGTGTGAAAATGGCACATCAGCCTATCACACAAGACATAATAAAACTTACCTGATGCAGTAGTATTTCCCCCCACATCAATTGCCATTAGCTTCAGTGACACGTCAGTCCACCAGTCATCTCAGATGACAATCTGCCAATAAACAAACCCGGTCCCATTTAAAGGACTCTCTTCATTTTATTTCACAGCTTACTCAGATGACATCTGAGGTAGATTCATCTATATTTGTTACAATGGACATAGTATCACTTTATAAAAATATTGGCCAAGTGAAAGTGTTGGACATACTAGCTCATTACCCATTGGTTTTGCCCCCTAGGATACCTGAAACATTTATTTTGGATCTGTTGCGTTTGGTGCTTTGTAAGAACTATTTTTTGTATGATTCAAATTTTTATTTGCAGACTTATGGGGTGGCCATGGGAGCCACCGTAGCTCCATCAGTGGCGACCCTTTATATGGCTCATTTTGAAGATACATTTATTTACAGTTCTCCTTGGTTTGCATATGTTAATTTTTGGACATGTTTCTTAGATGATGTATTCTTTTTTTTTTTTAAACGTTTATTTTCATTTTGCAACAAACAAAAGAAACAACACACCAAAGGAGACAAAACAAGTATACAATAAAGAAAAGTAAACCCAATCACCCCCCACCCCCACGCTTCTTCTCTAGCTGATTATGTCAGCATGTGAACGCTTCCAAACAACAGTGATTATACATCAAAACAATCAAAAGAGTATCTGCAATACAGAATAATCATGGGACAAAGATATATACAAATTTAGACAGTCAGATGAGAGCATTGAGCAGAATGTACATAGTCATTGAGCATCTTCCATTTAGACCGATGATGAGGAGTCTGAATGGGGGAAGCAAACATACGAGGTATTTGTTCATATTTACTGTAGAGACAGACATGATTCCACCATTCATTGGGGCTCAGATGAGAGCTATTTTTCCAGTATTTCGTAATTAGGGAAATAGCAATGCCAAGCATAAAGTCCAAAAGGAAGTAAGCCGTTTTTGGAAGAGAGGGGATCCCCGCAGCTGAGCGAAGTCCCACTATCCTCCAAGAAAGGGGCTCTTGAAAGTGCAAAATAGACTGGATACGACCCCAGACCCGACGCCAGTAATACTGTAGTGCGGGACATTCATACATAACATGAGGTAGTGAACCAATGGCCGCATGACATGTCCAACAACTATTGCCCTGAGTAGTGTTCCATTTGGCTAATCTGTCAGGAGTGTAAAAACACCGGTGGGCTAGAAAGAAGAGTGTCTGAGTGAGTGAGGCGGATCGGGAGACCCGTGTCACTCTACTCCAGACAAGGCTCCATTGCTCCGGGGTCAAAGTCACATGCAATTCTCTCTCCCATGCTTTCTGCGCTATAGGGGTATCTCTAGTTATAGCATTACATAAGGTTTTGTAAAAATTGGATGCTACACCCGGTGAACTACCGATAGATCGGATAGTCTCCAACCAACCTTGTGTAGGGGAGGCCGATGGCGGGAGCACCTTAGCACTCCGAAGGCAATGCTGAAGTTGCACCAACTGAAAGTAGTGTTTCGCTGGGAGACCAAATTCAATTTGCAATTCACTAAAAGTTTTCCAGCGACCTTCATGGAACAACTGACTAGGAATCCAAATGCCCCTAGTGTACCAGGGGCTCCACGCCATCGGCTTATTTTGTATTCGAAATCGAGTATTGTACCAAAGTGGGAGCTTGTCTAACGGACAGAGTCGGGAGTCTAAAGATTGCATAAGATTATTAAAGGCACCTAAGGTGTCTAAAAGCATTGGTGGAAAGTGGGAGTCTGATGGGAGAGTCATACCAGGGAGAAAAGTAAGAGGAATCGGTTTGCAAAGGTCCTCTTCTATGTCTAGCCACACAGGTCTACTCGGTACTGGATCTTCCAGCCAACGAGCGCCTTGTTTGAGAAGAAAAGATTGATGATACTTCAGGAAATCAGGGAATCTGACACCCCCATTTTCCTTATCTGCTTGCAGCTTATGTTTCGCTATCCTAGGTGTCTTGTTTTGCCACAAGTATCTAGTCAGAAGGCCCTCTATATCTTTATATATACGTCGAGGTAAGAGACAGGGCAACATTTCTAAGATATAATTCACTTTCGGAACAATCATCATTTTTATGGTTTCTAATCGACCCCACCAGGTAAGTGTTAAAGGAGTCCAGCGGTGAGTAAGCGCCCGGACTTTAGAGGTTAAGTCTTTGGCATTGAAGGAGATAGTGTCTTCCAAAGGAGAACAATAGTGAACCCCAAGGTATTTGACCATGCGAGGTTGCCATAAAAAGGGGAAGGGTTGCATATCTGCCTGATGAAGCAAAGGATTTAATGGAAAGGCTACCGACTTGGTCCAATTTATCTTATAACCGGACAGTTGTGAGTAATTACCAGTTTGCTCTAGGACAGCCGGTACTGAGTCTATAGAGACAAAAAGCATAAGGTCATCAGCATACGCTGAAATTTTGATTTCCCTATGGGTGAAGGGGACTCCATGAATCTCCTCCGATTGCCGGATTAGTAAAGCCAAGGGTTCGAGTGCAAGATCGAAGAGAAGTAGAGACAGTGGGCATCCCTGGCGAGTGCCGCGTTGAAGGGGAAAAGGCTGAGACTTTAAAGCATTGGCACATATACTGGCTGTAGGCTGTGCGTACATGGTGCGAAGACAACGGAGAAAACCTTCCCCGAATCCGTACCAGCAGAGGACTGCAAACAGGAAGGGCCACTCTAAGCGATCAAAGGCCTTCTCAGCATCAAGTGAGAGACCAACAAATGGGCGATCAAGATTAACTGCGGTGGTCAGTACATGGCATAGAGTCCGAGCATTGTCAGCAGTTGATCTACCAGGAATGAAACCGCATTGATCTGGGTGTATTAAGGTAGGCATCCTATTAGAGAGCCGGGTAGAGAGAATGGTGGCAAATATTTTATAGTCCGCGTTTAGGAGGGAAATTGGACGATAATTAGCTGTTAGTTGCGGGTCTCTCCCCTCTTTCTCAAAAACTACTACATTTGCCATTGAAAAGGACCCAGAAGGAGAACTCTCCTCGGCCAGAGCAGAAAAATAAAGTTTCAAAACTGGAGCTAAGTCAGCGTGAAAGGTTTTGTAGAATTCAGCAGGGAGACCGTCTGGGCCTGCGGCTCGACCTGAGGCACATTTCTTGATAGCAGAATGAATTTCTGAGACAGTAAATGGTGTGTCCAAGGCCACTCTATCTTCGTCAGATAGGGTCGGTCTTTGTACCCCTGAAAGTAAGCGTTCAAATACATCTGGCTCAAAATCACATTCAGATTGATAAAGCCGAGTATAAAATTCACGAAAGAGTTCTAAGATTTCGGTATCTTTAGTGACCAAGCCCCCCCCCCCGACGGATTACGGAGGGCGGTAACACGCTTGGCTTCTTTTTGACCTTTTAGGGCATTTGCTAATAATTTGCCAGCACGATTATTTTCCCGATAATATAGCCCTTGTTGTGATTCAATATTTTTAACAGCAGCAGTGTACAAAAGCTGATTGTATTGAAAACGCAAGCGTTGTAAACGGAGTAAAATACATGGGTCAGTACGGGACGTGAGAAGACGCTCCCCAGCTTGTATCTGCTGCTCTAGAATCAGTAAATGCTGCTTTCTTTGTTTCCCCTGCCGAATTTGATAGCTAGTTATAGTTGCGCGGATAGAGGCTTTAAAACCCTCCCACCAAGCCCAGCTCGCTGTGTCATGGGGTGAGTTAAAATGAAAATAATCTTGGATAGCGGCCTTTATATCAACCTGAAAATCTTTTTGACCCAGTAAGGATCTATCAAAAAACCAAGCTCGGGGAGAATCGTCCCGCGCAGTGACATGTAATGATAAAGATATGGCAGCATGATCTGAAATATGGAGAGGATGAGTCCTAGTCGTGTCTACTTGAGAAATCATTGCTTTGGAAATGAGAAAGAAATCTATTCTAGATTGGGAGTGATGGGGGGCAGAAAAGAAAGTGAACTCTAAGTCGGAGGGGTGAAGCAGCCTCCATATATCTACCAGCGCAAGATCTTGCATCAGAGCTGTAAGGGTAGCAAGACTCTTGGGTGGACTACTCGTTCTAGGCGGCTGTCTATCTATCAGAGGGTCTAACACTTAATTAAAATCACCACCAAGTATTAATGGAGTATTGGCAGAGGCCTGTGCCAACTGCGCAATACTTGCATAGTAAGCAGGGTTGTCCACATTCGGGGCATAAATGCAAATACATGTAAATTCACTATCTCCAACCTTAAGATGTACTCGGGCCCATCTACCCTCCTTGTCAGCGCTAGTATCAATTACAGTAGCTTGCAAAGATTTCTTAACCAGAATGGCTACCCCGCACCGTTTGGAAACGGCGGGAGAATAGGCAGCCACCATGTAAGGCTTAACATTGAGTTTCAGTGTTTCAGCAGAGTTTAAGTGCGTTTCCTGAAGAAACGCTAAATCAGCATGCTCATGGCTAAGATAGCTAAGGATTTTCTTTCTTTTGATTGGACTATTAATGCCCTTTACGTTGAGTGATAAGATTTTACATAAGGCCATTCAGACAAGTTAAAAATTCTGAGCATGATAGCGCACATAATTTCACAATGTCCCTCATATTGACTGTATCTGGCTGTACATATGGCATAAAAGAAAATAAGCTTAGATAATACAATGAAGCGCCCCACATTAAAAAAGAAAAACCGCAGCGCGGTAGAGAAGAAGCAGAACCCCAAAAATTACTGGCGACCATGTGTCTGCGGGGAGAAGCCCCAGAGAAGGCCGAAATTGAAAAAACACATAACCTGTAGGACTGTGCGTGCTCCGAATCCGACCGAGGCACACATTATGGAGGGATAGGAGACCAAAAAACAAAAAAGTCATAGAAAGAAAGAAAGAAAGTCCAGGTAGTCTCTGTGCTTGACTATGACCGCCGCATCGGGCCCTTCAAAATGGCGGACAGAGCCGGCAAATAAAAGTCCAAGTCGTTGGATTAGCGCATCTGCTCTGCTTCTTTGGAGTCTAAAAATGTTGATAGTAGATCAGGATCTTCGAATGTCCTGGTTTGGTTGTGGAGAGTCACTCGGAGCTTCGCGGGATACAACAGGCCAAAGCGAGCCTGTAGCTGTTGAAGTCGAGGGCGAAAAGCAAGGAGTTTCTTCCGTCGGTCAACGGTAGGCTTTGCCAAATCAGGGAAGAAGGAGACTTTGTGACCTTCAAATTCCAAATGATGGTTCGCCCGAGCAGCATTTAAAATTTGTTCCACTTGTTGATATCGTAGCAAGCGAAAGATAATAGGCCGGGGGGTCGTTCGGTTGAGCGCCATGTGGGTAGGAACACGGTGTGCACGATCGATTTCCAGTTCTTTATGAAAGGTGATCTTCAGCAAGGAGGGAAGAGTTTTGAGCAGGAATTCTCTCATATCTCCCGCTTCCACCCCCTCCGGTATTCCAATGAGCCTCACATTGTTGCGACGGGCTCGATTATTGCTATCTTCTAATTCCTTTTGAAGATTCTGTATCTGGCGCTCAGCCTTGTCCAGTGTGCCCAAGCGCACCGCGTGCGAGTCGAGGACCCCCGCCATATTGTCCTGCCGTAATGAGAGACTTTCAAGTCGGTCCTGGAGCACTCCAAAGTCTTCTCGCATGGCTCTAAGCGCTTCTCCATTGGACTGCACCAATTCCTTCACGCCGCGTATTTCCTCTAAAATCTCCAGGTGCATTTCGGGGTTTTCCCGAAATGGAGCCATCTTCTGTGGGGAGGACACCTCTGTTTTGGAGCGTTTTCCGTGAGAAGAAGAAGGAGACCCGAAGTCCAAGCGCGCTGGTTTATGGGCCGCCATCCCCCCCGAGGTACCCCGGTCAGCCCGGAGCGAAATAGTAAGTTTGTATAGGTATTAAGTCAGGATTCTAAGTAGGCCTCTCGGGAGCTTCAGCGCGAAGCGTCTTACCCGCTGGACATCAGGCTCCGCCCCCGATGATGTATTCTTTTTGTGGAAGGGTTCACTTTCAGATCTTGAGGAGTTTCTCGATTGGCTCAATATAGTAAAGACTAATATTCAGTTCATGGCCAAGTATCATCAAGCACAAATTGAATTTTTAAGGACCAAGGAAGATTCTGTACTACACTTTATTGAAAACCAGTACAACAAAATAATCTATTGAGGTATCATAGTTATCATCTGGGCCCCCTAAAACAGGGGTTACCTTTGTGTCAGTTTTTATGTTTATGACGGATCTATATCCCCATGGCAGAGTTTAAAAAACATGCTTTTGATTTATTTCAATGGTTGTTAGTGCAGGGTTACCCTATAGGCATTCTTTGATATGCTTACAAACGAGCATACAACAATCATCCGGTGTGGTAGTCAAGGGATAATCAACCAGTAGAGTCTTTAGGAGTGGAGGAGTAGCCTAGTGGTTAGAGCAACTGCCTAGTACCCAGAAGATCAAGGGTTTAATTCCCACTGGCAACACCTTATGACCTTAGGCAAGTCACTTTACCCTCCATTGCCTCAGAAGAAAAGGCTGGCAATCTACTTCCAGTGATACATTGCCAAGAAAACCCAGAGGTAGTTGGATTACTATGAGTCAACACTGACTTGATGGCACTAAAAAAAAAAAAAGAGTCTTTATCTATGACTCCGGCTTTAATAGGAGTGTTGCCATATATGATTAATTCAACAGCAGTAACTACCATATTGAAGAAGTACTGGCACAAATTATCTTTGCACCAGTATTTTCAAAGTAGATTAATCATAGCTTACAACCGTGGTCTCAACATTCAAGATTATGTTGTGCACACTTCACGGGAGTCTGATCGTTCTATTGCTTCTGCTGTTCAAAATATGGGGCATTTCCCCTGTTCAACTTGTGACTTTAGTATCACTATGATAGAGTGTAAGCAATGATTAGACGTCTCTACCAGTAAGGTATATATATACCTTGCATTGGCATACCACTTGCTTGACCGCCTATGTGATGTATCTATTGATCTGCCCATGCCAGTTAAAATACATGGAGAGAACTACAAGATCAGTCAAGAACCGTTTACAAGAACATCGTTCAAAGATCAATGCCAAGATTCTCTCAGCACTGGTGATAGCCTACGGCTTGCAACATGGCCATATTTTTTCTGACTTTAAATGGGGTATATTGTATCATGTTCCTCAACATCCCTGTGAAGGAGATAGGATTTCCCATCTGCAATACTTGGAACAATCATGGATTCACCGATTAAGATCAGTTTCACTATGAAGTTTGAACCAGGAATTAGATTAGTGGAGCATATTATGACAACAGTGGCTGGATTTACTGATGTAGAATGAGTGCATCAGGTTTACGTCATAAAAAGGACCCCAATCTCTTCTTATAAGATGAGCAATTTGGAGGTATGAGGCTTCATTACCTGTGGATGGAATCTCTCTCAAAGGATATCGCTTGAAATAGGGCTCTATAAAAGGTGGAGGAGACCAAAACACAGACCTGTGTAGCGTATTGGATAGTGATTCCTTATATCACTGGCCTGTTTCACCTGGTTATCCAGTCTCGTCTAAGTTGAGAGATGACCGGTGGACTGACATGTTGCTGAAGCTAATGGCGATTGATGTGGGGGTGAAAAACTACTGCATCAGATACGTTTTATTATGTCTTAAGTGTGATATGCTGATGTGGTATTTTTGCACATTTTTGAGCATTTATTTGCTTAGGGGGGTCATTCCTTTCAGGACGTCCAAGCCCCTGTGTGCCCGATCAGAATCGAACACACAGGGGTAGACGCGATTTTGATCCTGCAGGGCATTTCTAGCCCCTCTGGGATCAGAATCGTGACTACGCCTGTATGTGCAGGCTGGGATTCGATTCCCATCAGCCTGCATGAACAGACCCCTGCCTGGCTAACTCAGTCAAAGCTCCTAAATGGAGCCACAGCGCTATGGCATCCAGTTGCCATGGCACAGCAGCTCCATTCAGGAGCCACGATCCCCAGCTGCCAACGACTGTCTCCTTTCCCCTCAGCCTGACCCCCCAATCTGGCCTTCCATGGCCAGGGTCAGACTGCGGATAATTTCCTGCACCCACCTCACCTATCTTCCATGGCTAGAGCTCCCATTACCCAATATCTAGGTGGAATAAGTCCCCCGTCCAGTCTGCCAGCCCTGGACATGCAGGGCCGACATCAGAATGGGCCCTGTATGTCTGGGGCCGCAGACCGCCCACTGCCCGCCCTAACTCCTCCTTCACACTACCCCCTTCCCGCCCCCATCTAGCCTCCACATACAAACACATTGTTCGTATGGGGAGGTTAGTCGGGGATGCAGAGGGGGCCAAATAGCTCAGAATGATCCCGTTAGTATTTAGAATAAAACAGAAGGTTTGTTACGAGGAGGGTTTTCTCTTTATCCTCCCGAGTCCAACAAAAAAAAACTTAAGTGCTTACTGTAAAAGGTTTTGGGGACATTGTCAATAATCATGTCCTGGCAATGTCCCAGTTGTTATACTATTTCCTACTATTTCCTTTTTTAATTGGTCTTGTTTTATTTGATTCTTTTATATGTCAAATATGTGTGCATATATAGGCCTAAGCCATTTCACTTTCTTTTAAGATATATTGGACATTAAGGGGTTGAACTGCAAGGTGTCAATAAATGTAGACCACAACGGTAAGTGTGTTAGGGCTTTTTAAAAGATCTTTTTGTACATATTTTCTAAAAAAGAAGCTATTGATATAAGAATGCCACACAGTAAAATCCATGAAATGGGGCCTTTCAGTGGGATTAACTCCCTGTGGTTTCTTTCTATTTTGAGTTCTAAGTTTCTCAGTTTCTATTTAGCTTTTAGTCAGAGATCAAGGAGAACTAAACAAGCAGGTAAATGATTCCATTGCTCTCTAGGGGTATCATGGGACATAAAAATAAAAATCCCTCTCTTATATTCAAGGCTCTATTTTCTGAAATTACAGTGTAGGTCGTATAGTTATCAACGTTCACTGTGCACTCCCACAGCTGCAGGAGGCCTTGGAAGTACCCAGACATCATGAGAATGATGTCAAGCTTCAGGCATGCTGAGATCTGCAAGAAGATGGCAGGAAAGAACAAGTGAATGACTATTGTGATGGCGCAGAAAGCAGAGAGAATAGAGAAAGAGGGGAAAAACAGGCATTTTCCCCAGATAGTAGGAAAAGAACCAGAAGTTTAAGGGTTAAAACTTCTGAACTAGAAAAAAACTCTCCACAGAAAGCAGGTAGCAAGGAGACACACCCCAGCTCCATGGTTACCAACCCTGCTCACGAGAGACAGCTGGGGGTGGGGCCAGGAAGCCGAAGGGGAAAGCACTCATATAAACTGCCAGAGAGTGAACTCAGGGAGGAAGCAGCAGAGGAGGACAGAAAGGAGTCTGAACTCAGAGGGAAGCCTGAACTCAGAGAGAGGTCTGAGAACCGTGAAGGGAAACGCTTGACAAGGATTCCTAGTTCTGGTCCCAGTGCAGCTTGGAACAGGTCAGAACGTCCCAGGAGGGCAGGAGGTCCTAGAAGCTCTGGAGAACCATGCAAAGAAGGTACCCGGGGAGTCAAGGGAGCTTCATTGGAAACCTCTGGGAGAAGGGCAGAGCCAGCCAGAGGATTTGGAGCTAACCCAGGGCCCTGTAAGGGAGACAGGAGATATACTTCTAGAAGGAAAGCTTACCCAGGGGAGTTGGTCAGCCATGTTGGCAGCAGAAGCCCTTCCCCCGAAGTATGCATGGAGCATGAGCCTTCAGCAGTAAAGCCTGTTAAGTGCTCAATTCCAAAAGATAAGGTGAGCAGCCTAAAGCCTTCTATTAACTCCTTAAAAGCTAAGAGACTTTCTAACTGCTATACTATTCCTCAGAGAAGGAAGGACACTGCCTTGACTAAAGTCTTAGAAATCCTGAAGGGATTAAAGCCAGATAGTTTGGAGTCTGAATCCTGTGCCTCTCAAGCAGACTCTGAAATGGAGAGTATGGAAATAGAGATGCCTGGTTTAATAGAGGAGAATTCTGATGAGGAAATGGAATGTTCGGTAGCCTCTAGGCATTGAGAAAGGCTAGAACATTTGCAGAAGCTTTAAACCTGGCAGCTGCTGGGAAATATGCAAATAAGGTTCCTGAAGTTTTAAGCCGTAGCTGAGTGTGTGAGCATTTGTATGCTAGAAAGTGAAAAGCCTGAGATACAACAAGCTGAAGGAATTACTTGGTGAAAGGAAAGAAAAACCAATGTGTAACAGAAGTTTGCCTGCTTGGAAATGTAACAACTTCTGTTTGTTTTAAAGCTATGAAAGAAGATGGGGTTTTTTTCTAATTCTTTTTGCACCGGAGTTTCAGTGCTGTGTTTGGTTATAGTATGAGGAAATACTGTGTTTTCATTTAAGTGCCAAAGCTAAAGAGAAGCGAGTTTGCCTTTGTTTGATGCTGTTGGAAAAATATCCTTACCTTATCCTGATAATTGGAATCTTTAAAGTTCCTTTGGCTGAAAATAATAAAAATCCTTTGTGCCTATAATTACCATCTCGGCTGGATTATTACACAACTACAAGAAATAGGCACTTAGAACAAATACATATATTGACTGCCCGTTCCCAAGCCTTAGGCAACCGCCTGGGCAAGGGAGGCGGTGACACTATTGAAAAGTGGGGATTATTGTAGTAGTCGATATGGAAGGGGAGACTAGAGAGGCCATGTGGTCTTTTTCTGCCGTCATGTTTCTATGTTTCTAATCAGCAATAATAACAGAACAAAAAAATGGAAAAGCATCAGTTTCAGGTACAACCTGTCCTGGGGATTAGTTAAGAGGCTTCGTAAATTATGACATCCTCTCTTTGACTTTTTTTAGTCAGGCCAACTGCGACTCTGCAATCTCTCTCTGCAATATAAAATGGAAAACCCAACTTGATCAGCTCTCTCGCTGTCAAGGCCGGCCCATCCAGAACATTCTGCACAGGTAAATTTAAAAAGAAAATGCTGGCTGCTGCTGCTGCTGCTGCTGCTGCTGCTGCCACTGTGGCAGTGGCAGGATCGAGTGTCTGAGGGCCCCCCCCCACCCGGCAGAGTCCTCCCTCCCTGCATCACCCCCCTCTCACGCTGGCTTTCAGAGGCCCGAAGTGAAGGGAGAGTTTTCCTTTTGCGGCTCTTTTAAGCCTGCTGGTGCCTGGGGCTGATGGGAAACAGGAAATGCCTGTTTCCTATCAGCCCCAGCGGGCTTAACAGAGCTGCGAAAGGGAAACTCTCCCTTCCCTTCGCGGCTCTGAAAGTCAGCGTGCGAGGGAGGTGATGCAGGGAGGGAGGACTCTGCTGGGCAGGGGAGGCCCCGCGGACACTCGATCCTGCTGCTGCTGTGGCGGCAGCAGCCAGCTTTTTTTGTTGTTGTTGTTTAATTTTGCTGATGGGGGAGGGAGGTTAGGACTGGCTATGGACTGATGGGGGGGTTAGGACTGGTAATGGGCTATGGGGGGGGAAATAAATGAAAATGGAGTGATGGTGGTTAGGACTGGTAATGGGCTATGGGGGGACTAAAACTGAAAATGGGGTGATGTGGGGTTAGGAGTGGAAATGGGCTGATGGGGGGGTTAGGATTGGCAATGGGCTATGGGGGGGCTAGGACTGGAAATGGGCTAATGGGGGGTTAGGACTTGAGGTGGGCTGATGGGGTTAGGACTGGTAATGGGCTGTGGGCTGATGGGGGTTAGGACTGGTAATGGGCTATGGGGGGCTAAGATTGGAAATGGGCTGATGCTGTTAGGACTGGAAGTGGGCTGATAGGGGGTTAGGACTGGTAATGGGCTATGGTGGGCTAAGACTGAAAATGGGATGATAGGGGAGTTAGGACTGGAAGTGGGCTATGGTGGGCTAAGACTGAAAATGGGATGATAGGGGAGTTAGGACTGGAAGTGGGCTGATGGGGGGCTTAGGACTGGTAATGGGTTGGAGGGGTTGCTAGGACTGGAAAAGGGCTGAGTGGAAGGGGAGGCTTGAACTGCAAATAGCTGATGGGGACGGGGGCTTGGAATGGAAATGGGCTGAGTGGAGGGGAGCTAGGATTTGACATGGGCTGATGGTGGGGCTAGGAAAGGACCAGAAATGGGCTGATGGGGGGCTGGGATTGGAAAGGAGCTCATGGAGGGACTCGGATAGGACTGGAATTGGATGGGGGAGCTAGGACTGGAAATGGGCTGATGGGGGGACTAGGACTGGAAATGGGCTGATGCGGGGACTAGAAGGGAGCGGATGCTGGGTGGTGGGTGGGGCTGGAACTAGAAGGGAGCTGATGTTGGGGGAGGATTAGAATGGGATGGGGCTAGGAGAGTGAAATGGAGAGGGGAAAAATATTTTGTGTGGGAGGGAAGAAAAATCTACAATTGGCCTGGTACTGGGAGAGTAAATGGGGATTGAGGATGGAGAGATAAAATTTGAGTGGATGAAATAGGAATGAAGAAAGAGCAAAAGGAGAAAGATTAGTATGTTAAAGCAGATGTAGAGAGAGAATTGAAAAAAACTAGAAAAGAGAAGAAAGGACAAATGGAAAGCAGACAATGGAAAGTTAGCAGAAGACACAAAGAAACCAGAAGAAAGTGGCTGGAGCAATTGCAACTGAAAAAAAATGCACAAAAGGTAGAAAAATATCTCTTTATTTTGAATTTATTAACTGGAATATGTCAGCTCTGGGAAATGTGCATCATTAACGTCTGTGCTTTGTTTAGTACTAGAGGAAATTACAGTTTTATTTCTACAGTGTTGTTGTACATTCCAAGTTTGGCTTTTGGGGTTCCCAGTTTAATTATTGTCTTCCTGTTTCTAAATTGTGATTCCTTGTTTGGTGATGGTCTATGTTCTGCCGGTGTAACTGAGCTGAGGTATTCTGTTTATGTAATTCCTATTTGACATTGACACTTGTTCTCTTTCCCCAGTAGGTCCCGTATTGTTGTTCTCTGAAATGCATTGGTTTAATATTTGCAATGTTGCCTTTTGATAGGTAGGGTATGGTGCTTTGTGAGTCCTGGTAGTGCTGTTAGGATATGGCGGGTTTGCTATGGGTTCTAAATGGGCAGTGTTTGTAGGAATTCCTAATGTGCCTGGCAGTTGGCACTGGATTATAGTAATGTAGAAATTTGTAGTCTTTCTTTATCCATACACTTATTAAGAGGCATGTTTACTGAAAGTTAGTGTATGGTAACATTATGCAAATATTTATGCAAATGAGGCTCCTTTAGCAAATGAGGCCCCGCACCGAGTCTCCGCACATTGCCCCGCACCCCCCTTGGTCCGCCCATGTTCGCTGTTTCCTGTCTTCATTTGTCCAGTGTATTTTGGGTTCAGAATTTTTCTGCTCTTTTCTTTTAAATGTTTGTTACCATCACTCAAATTTGGGAAGATCTCATCTTCTAGTTTTATCCATAATAAATCATGTAATTGTGCAGTCAATAGTTCGGTTTGCCATGTTCTTTTTTTGAAATTTTTTATTTAAATATCCATCAGGTTCATCACTGTATAACAAACACAGTAGTCAGTGTGGGCCCGATTTTCAAAGGCCTTTACATGGGTATTTCCCTAGTTACCCCTGTAAAGGCTTTATCCGGGATTTTCAAAGGGCATCTACACGAGTAGTGCCCTTCGAAAATCCTGGATATGACCCTAACGCACCCAGATGCTATCCGCATACCATCGGGGCATGTTGGGGGCGTTCCGGGGCGGAGCGGAGATGGGCCATGGTGCTACCCATATAGCACTGATTTTCGATGCTACACAGTTAACACTCTGAGCCTTAAAGATAGGCGTGAGAAAACCTCACCTATCTTTAAGGCACTGGGGTTAACCATGTAGCATCGAAAATAGGGCTGCATATGACCCTGGCATGGAAAATCCAGGTTAGGCGGGTGGTGGGCAGGCTATGAGCCGATGCGGCTCATAGCACCACCCTACTGAAATTATAATTAAGAGCACATACCCCACCCCCTGCCCCTATACACTTGCAAGTTAAGAATGGGGACAACAAAGCTCTTAACCTTTCGCATAACCAGTAAAGAGCCCAAAACTTATCATAGACTTCCTTTTTTTACTTCATAGCATAAATTAAACTCCCCAATTTAGCGACTGCAACTATACACTGCTGCCAAACTGCCGTGAGTTATGGTAAGGTGAGTCGTGTGAATCAGCAGAATGCCCAGTCTCTCTCTATCCCTAAGAAATAACTCCTCAGAAGAGAAACCAAGTAAACATAATTGCGGAGACTGTGATGCTGGACCCTCCAAATAGTGTCCATCTGACATTCTACCTTGCCGTATAACTGGGATATTATTGGACAGTGCCACCACACATAGAGAAAAGAACAGCAGCAGGATTCAATTAGAGAAAAAACACTGGGCTGTGGTACAGATGATGCAGCGACTTAGGAAACATTTCTACAAATCTGCTAGCATTAACCTTTAAAAAGGAAATAGAGCAGCTTTTAAACTAGATAATAGGGGAATACCGACAGTCGCTCAAGAGCGCATGGTTCATAACGATGAATCATTGAAGGATACTAGCAAAAGAATGAACTTTGGAAGATGCGGTATATAAATGTATGTATAAATATCAACAGAGAGGTTCCAATAAAGACAAAAGTAACCCAAATGCCCTTAAGTAGAGAGCAGACAGAACTTAAAGATTCCAAATTACTCCTGCCTACTGTTAACCAAATTAATATAAATAAAATGCAGTCTCTAAAATGCTTGTATGCAAATGCTAGAAGTCTAAAAAATAAGATGGGAGAGTTAGAATATATAGCACTAAATGAAAGGTTATATATGATTGGTTTCTCAGAAACCTGGTGGATGGAGGACAATCAGTGGGTCACTGTGATATCTGCTTAAAAATTATATCGCAATGATAGAGTAGATCAAATTGGTGGAGATATTGTGCTCTATGTTAGAGAGTGCATTGAGTCACACAGGATTAAAGTTTTTTAGGAAGCAAAATACACTGTAGAATCACTATGGATTGAAACTCCATGTAAAAAGGGGAAGGCAATGACAGTGGAGGTGTACTATCAACTGCCTGGCCAGAATGAACAAGTGGATGATGAAATGCTCAAAAAAATCAAGGAAGCTAACAATATTTATACCACAGCAATAATAATGGGTGATTTCAACTACCCCAGTATCAACTGGGTCAGTGTCACGGCAGGACATGCTAGGGAGATAAAGTTTCTAGATGAAATAAATGACTGCTTCTTGGAGCTGCTGGTTCATGAACCAACAAGAGGGGAAGCCATCTTGAACCTAGTCCTTAGTGGAACACAAGGTCTGGTGCAAGGGATAAGGGTATTGGGGCACTTGGCAATAGTGATCACAGCATGATAGCATTTGATTTAATAAATGCAGGAAGGACGGCAAGGAAATCCTAAGTATCTACCTTTTAACTCTCAAAAGGGAGACTATGATAAAATGAGGAAAACAGTTAAGAAAAAACGGAAAGGAGCAGTTGCAAAGGTTAAAGATTTACATCAAGCATGGGCATTGTTTAAAAATACTATCTTGGAAGCCCAGACCAGCTGTATTCCATGCTTTAAGAAAAGTGAAAGGAAGTCAAAAAACCTGCCAGCATGGTTTAAAGGTGAGGTCAGAGAGGCTGTTGTAGCCATCATTCAGGAAATGGAAAAAGGAGCCAAATAATGAAAAATGGAAACAACATAAGCACTGGCAAGTTAGATGCAAAGCATTGATAAGGCAGATGAGGACAGAATTTGAGAAAAAACTTGCTGTGGAAACAAAAAACATGTAATAAAAACTTTTTCGTAGCAAAAAAACTGTCTAAGAGTCAGTTGGACCATTGGATGATAGAGGAGTAAAAGGAGCACTAATAGCGGACAAGACCATAGCGGAGAGACTGAATGAATTCTTTGCTTCGTTCTTTACTAAAAATGTTGCAGGGAAGTTACCCATGACTGAAATGGTATTTAAAGGTGATGCAGCAGAAGAATTGAAAGAATATCGATAAACCGGGAAGATGTATTACAATTATTTGATAAACTGAAGAGTAGCAAATCACCTGGATCGGATGGTATACATCAAAGGATGTTGAAAGAACTGAAATATGAGATTGCAGACCTATTATTTCTAATCTGTGAACTATCATTAAAATCATCAGTAATACCTGAACATTGGAGGATAGCCAATGTGGCACCAATTTTTAAAAAGGGTTCCAGAGGTGATATGGGAAACTACAGACTGGTGAGCCTGACATTAGTACAAAGAAAAATGGTAGAAACCATTATTAAAAATAAAATTTCTGAACATGTAGATAGTCATGGTTTAATGGAAGACAGCCAACATGGCTTTAGCCAGGGAAGGTCTTGTCTTATTAATTTGTTTGCAGTGGCAGCCATGAGTACAAAGGAAAGGAATGCAGAATAAAACAAAGGATATTATAATGCCTCTGTATCGCTCCATGGTGCGACCTCACCTCAAATATTGTGTTCAATTCTGGTCGCCGTATCTTAAAAAGGATATGGCGGAATTAGAGAGGTACAGAGAAGGTAAAGAGGATGCAAAGATACCCCTATGAGTAGAGGTTAAAAAGGTTAGGACTCTTCAACCTAGAAAAGAGATGACTGAGGGGAGGTATGATAGAGGTCTATAAATTAATGAATGGAGTATAATGGGTTAACGTAGATTGATTGTTTATGCCATCAAAATGTAGAAAGACTAGGGGATATGCAGTGAAGCTAAAGTGTAACCCATATAAAATTAATAAGAGAAATATTTTTTCACTCAACACGTAATCAAAGTCTGGAATTCGTTACCAAAGGATGTAGTAAAAGCTGTTAGTGTAGCTGGGTTTTAAAAAGGTTTGGACATAAACCATTATTAAAGGGGGTCTGGGAAATCCCTTGCTTGTCCCAATACAAGCATTGTGGAACCTGTGTCTTCTGGGGAAACTGCTAGGTATTTGTGACCCAAATTGGCCACTGTTGGAAACAGGATACTGGGTTTGATGGACCTTGGTCTGACCCAGTAAGGCATATGTTGTTGTTAAGTGCCGTCGAGTCGGTGTCGATTCATGGCGACCCTCTGGATAGTTGTCCTAAATTGTGTTCGGTCTTCAGTCAGGCAGCTCATTGTTGACAGACTTGTACCCGTAGCTGCTGTTATTGTATCAATCCATCTCATTGCTGGCATTCCTCTTTTGGTTTGACCTTCTATCTTGCCAAGTGTGATGTCTTTCTCTAATGATCTCTCTCTTCGCATGATGTGTCAAAAGTATGAAAGTCGAAGTCTTGTCATCTGGGCTTCTAAAGAAAGCTTAGGTTTGATCTCCTCTAGTACTGATTGGTTTGTTCTTCGGGCAGTCCATGGTATACGCAGTATTCACCGCCAGCACCATAATTCAAAGGCATTAGGCTTTCACATCCATATGATGTTATTGACAATACATGGCTTGAATGAGTCAAATGTTCTTATTGAATATCAGTTAGCAGAGCTGTAGTGAAAGAGGCCCAGGCAACAGCAAGACAAAGATAGATCTAGTACAACCATCCAAAGCCAGGCCAGCAAGCCCTAGCATCAGTCCAGAACATGCACACTTGTGGCAGCCAGCTCTCCAATAAGGCATATGTTGCCTTATTGGCATCATACTTTTGACACATCATGCGAAGAGAGAGATCGAGAAAGACATCACACTTGGCAAGATAGAAGGTCAAACCAAAAGAGGAAGGCCAGCAATGAGATGGATTGATACAATAACAGCAGCTACGGGTACAAGTCTGTCAACAATGAGCTGCCTGACTGAAGACCGAACACAATTTAGTCCTTTCATACTTTTGACATGTTCCGTAGCATGAACCAACCATCTTTATCTCAGTATCACATTCTACATGCAGATGCGCAGGGTAGAAAAGTGCATAATTATGCCCCTCACACATACTGCCTTCTCAGCTACCACAAAACCTTTTCCAGGTTCACTGAAATCTTGAAAAAAAATAGACACACCTCTGATAGTGCATCTTCTTAGAGAGTGCAGTAGTCAAAATGCACAGCATGTCTTGAAAATCATACACACTGCTAATAATGACCCTAGGCCTATCCTCCATGCAAGGCACCAGACCCAGCGGTCGATGCACTCTGTCTAACTTAAACTGCCAGCCTTGATCTGAAGCCCCGAAAACTCAGAAAGCCAAGTCTGCATAAATTGTAGAAAATTACTGCCCTCAGCTCTCTCAAAAGGGCTCATAACTCCAGCATCATTCCTCCTGTCCCAGTTCTTAGCTTCTCCTGCTGTCCCATCAAGTCTTTCACTCTACGCTCCAACACTTTCATCCAGAGTGTCCGAGCCATAGTCATCAACTCTAAAGCATCCACCTGCAGTTTCATGTGCTCAAACAGCTCTTCGTGCTGTCCTACCAACCAACGCCTCTACCTCAGCCAGCTGAGAAGAAACTAACTCCAAACTCATATCCAAACTGGCCATAATTTTAGCAGACAGTGAGTTCATGAGCTCTTTTAATCAATACGGTCCCATCTGCCAACACTGGTATTTCAGGGTTACTCTTCTCATCGGAAACTTGTGCATCTGACACCGTGGCCTTCGCTGCCAGCTTCTCCCAAGTCATTTTGGGTTTAAGAGACTGTTCATCCCACAGTCTAGGAAAAGACTGTTTACCAGTTGCTTTCGCCATAGGGTAGCGCTGAATAAAGCAAGCTGGGTGCACCAAAATGACAGGATACTTGGCAGCAGCTGCAGAGCTCTGTCTACACCCCCTGCCTCCCACCATCACTGGAAGTTTATTTGCAATGTTCTTTACTGCTTATCTGATTTGCTAAATCTAGAGATACAGAATCTTTTATGGTAATAGCATATTCTCTTTTTAAAACTTTTGGGGCTGGTGCATCTGTAACTGTTATATATTTCATGCTATAAAATTCATAATGAGAATTACTAGTGAAAGCAAGTGCCATGATGTTCTAGGTGTTTTAATGCAGTATCTCATTTAGGCCTGTGATGATACATTTTTATGACAATGAAGAAATTTATCATCCGGTTGATAAGAATGCACTCAGTGAAATATTTAAGAGGTAAGTCTAGTTAATGAGCAATTAAAATGGCTCAGCTTTGCATAGAGAGAAAATGTGCTTATTTTCAGATTGTTATTAATACATGTATCTACACAGAAGTTCAGGAATTTAAATTTAGAATGAGCAAAGTAGCCTATTAAAAAAGTTAATTAGGTATCAAAATTAATTGCAAAAACAAATATGACTTTAAAAGTGTTTATGCTGCTTTCATTTCTTCAGTATTAATAAGCTACTCATTGATTATATGCTACTTTAATATGATTTAAAACATCACATAAAGTCCTTTGAATAAATATTTGTCAATAAGCTTAAAATGAGGCGAAAACTTATTGAGGCAACGCATTAAGTGATGTCACGAATCTAAACAGTGTAAGATGAACAGTCCTAGCTGCAGTACCATGAATGAGCCTTATTCTATCAGACCTGAGAAGGTAAGTAGCATTTGGCTGTATACTTGGAGGAGAGGCTAACTGGACCACTGTAGTATATTTTTCAGAAGAAGAGAGTCATGTTGTGAGCAGGGATTATCAACATCTGTAATAGTTGAGACCACAGGGCAAGCAGAGCCTTCAAAGTAAATATAATAGGTATCCAACCTAATAAAGGTTTCAGACTTACAGAGCTACAAAATACAATCCTCATGCAGCAGTCTTACAGATTAGTTTGAGAAATGCATGCATTTCACCTTCAAATGAACTTGAGTAATCTGTTTGACGTTCAGATCCTACTTCAAACTCATTCTGGGGTATGTCACCCAATTTTCACATTGTATATAGCAGAATTTGTCAACCATGACAAACGTATACCCTGTAGAGAAACAAGCATACTGTAAAGGTTATTTAACGCACATGTGTAAATTGGCCAATAATCAAAAAAATCACCACTAATTTGCAAATAAACAAAACCAAACAAAAAACACAATGCAAAAATTGTAAATATACGTTCATATACCACTTTTAATATAATTCAAAATATGTTCAAAATATATACACACATGACATCATGTTATACTCAAAAATTCAATTGACAGTGTGTTCCAAAATATTGCACTATCATAATACACTCCTAAATCATAAAACCGCACCTACACACAATACATGTAATTTAAACCACATATCACAAACCAGTCGGTACTAGAGGAGATCAAACCGCAGCTTTCTTTAGAAGCTCAGATGACAAGACTTCGACTTTCATACTTTGGACACATCATGCGAAGAGAGAGATCATTAGAGAAAGACATTATGCTTGGCAAGATAGAAGGTCAACGCAAAAGAGGAAGGCCAGCAATGAGATGGATCGATACAATAACAGCAGCTACGGGTACCAGTCTGTCAACAATGAGCCACCTGACTGAAGACCGAACACAGTTTAGGATAGCTATCCAGAGGGTCGCCATGAGTCGACTCCAACTCGACGGCACTTAACAACATCACAAACAATACACTAAAAGTTTCAACAATCCCTATAATGAAAAAGTAGGACCTTAATAAATTAATTAAATAATTACATAGATTGATTATCCCATAATAATCACTTTTTCTTTGTATTTATTCCTGAATTTCATATAAATAATTAAACCCACAATTTCTTATTTAATCCAACTGTCTGTTATGGCATTGTATTAATCATTGCGAGGAGATATACAGTGCCGATGACAACCCTTCTCAGGAAGAAGCCGGTTCCACATGTATCGAAGAACATTCGAAAAGGATTCACCATAAATTAAAGATCCAATGAGAATGCACCAGGAAACCCTCAGAACTGCTTATACCGTTCATCAAGGGAATCTGATAAGGATAGCACATAAGTAAATAAACTCCATAGGAGGTAGAGCACTCATTAAATCACAACTAATGTGAACTAACCTTCCGATGCTTAAATTTCTCCCTGGCCCATATGAAGGAGCACTCCGTAGGCACCTCTGTATCGGCATCAACACAAACACTTCAAAGCACAAAATCTCACATGTCGTCGTTATACAGACTTTACACAACTGACTGCCGGACTTGTAGCAAACACCATAAAATGCAGTTTCGCCGGGTCTCGGCTTCCTCAGGGAAACTTGCCAAAACTGAAAAACAGATTAAAATCCCCATATAAAACAACACACAACGGACTAACAACTAAGGGGTATGTTTACTAAACCATCCTAATGTTACCAGCGCTAGTTGCAGCGATAATGTGAAGAATGCCATATAAGGAGTGGGCATTCCTTTCCTAAGGTAGCAAGAATCTGTATCGTGTGATAGTGGGTGCCATGGCACGTTAACGCGCGTTAACCCTAAGTACATGCCAGCGCAGTGTTGGAAGCTATAACAATGTAGCCCACTGGTTACTGCAATGACTGTGAAGGCAGAGGTCATGCGTTCGATCCTGCAGTGGTGTAATCTAAAAAGGCTGTCTGAGGCATTTTCTTTTAATTTAAATCAGTGCTGCCAGCAAAAACACCCTCACAGTGCTGCAACCTAAGGTGCCTCATAAGGCGCCCCATAGGTCACATTATAAAGTGCCCTGTCTTCCAAGGCACCCTATAATGTGCCCTATAGGGCGCTGTATAGGGTGCCTTACAGGGCGCTGTATAGGGCACCTATGAAGCACCTTTGGCTACAGCACTGTGAGGGTGTTTCTGCTGGCAGCACTGATTTAAATTAAAAGAAAATGCCTCAGACAGCCTTTTTAAATTGCACCACTGCGGGATTGAACCCATGACCTCTGCCTCTACAGTCATTGAAGTAACCAGTAATCTACATCTCTATAGCTACTACCACACTGCTGGCTGGCTACAGAAAGACTGCAGGTCACCACACAAACTGTCTGCTGTAGTTACCAGGATAGGGTAAACCCACCCGTACCCATGATGCACTGCACATGCAGATCAGCAGTCTACAGCTGATCACATAATGGGGTATTCACCCACAAAGCACCTAGGTCTGGTAGGGGGAACTGACCGTGTGCGTTACTGGCACAGAGTAGCTACAGACCGTGACATTGGTCCTGTGCTTACCCTGAGGGTGAGGTGGGGCACCCAACACCAGGTCTGCAGCACCTGGCTTGGCTGAGATAGGCTATGCTGCAGGTCCCCATCAGTGCCAGTGTGTGATAGGCAGTCCTTGCAGACACACCTAGGATACACCTGTGTCCATCTGTATTTCCCAGTCACGTCTAGCCCTTGTGGACTATGATGCAACCCAGAATAGTGCATATCCTGTGTGGGTGCCATGATCACATGTTATAGGTGAAGGGGGGTGTTTGGACCCAAAAGCGGATTATGTAGCACCACCCAACCCGCCCTCTGTGGCTCAGGTTGGGGGGGACAGGATCTCCCACCAACAGATCCACATTGTACATCTCTGCAATGGTGGCAGTAGAGAGGACCATCAACCCCAGTCCTGCTGGGGAACAGGCACCCTACAGGGAAGTCGATGCAGATCTGTATGCATCACATAAGGCAATGGCAGACAAGCAGAATGCTAGAGAAGCTCAGCTGCCCCCACCACTATCTGACATTCACCAGCAGAGGACACAGTCAGTCTCCAACCGCTGCACCCTGCAAGATATTCCAGCCATACACATGCTAATTGCAGACAATCTGCTAGCTAGTACATACTGCATGTTCCTGGAGGAACTGTGTGCACCCAAAAATGGGATGTGAGCACACACACCAAGCAGGTATGTCAGTGATTGGACCCCAGAAAAGAGAACCCATAAATATCACTTGAGAGAAATGCTGCATAGCACTATGGGGGAACCTAGCCATGCCGTGGTCACTGCTCAGTCAGGGTGAGAGTAACCTCCCAGCATGACATGCTGTGGCCACCCTGTCCGTGCAGGTGGAGGTCAGGCACTACAATGTCCCAGCCATTGCCCTATACCCTGTGCAGATGCATCCTGCCCAAGCCACCCTGTCCGGGCCATACCCACAGTACCTTGTTCCTCATTATGCACATTGGCAGGCTAACACTGGAAACGGTGCAAGCAGTGTGGGCTCAGTAAGTTGTGGGCAGCCACAACACACTAGATAGACATACACACACTCCCACACCTATGCCAGCATTGTGCAAATATGGAGGTTTGTGACAGCCCTGGCCAGCTCACCAGTTTTGGGCACAGTGCGGGCATTGCTATGGTACGCAATACTGTTGGGGTCACTCCCCAGGGTGGTAAACACTGTCAGAAATAATAACTGAAACACACTCCACAGATATCAGAAAGGTTGCTATGATGAATCTCTATCAACAAATCGTGTTTAACTTAGGATTTGTTATCTGTCATTAATCATAACAACCTTTTGATATATATGGAACGTGTTCCCAAGTTTAAAACAGCATTGCTAAGGTATGCAGGTGCCAGTATTGGGAGATGCTGCTCCGCGCAGGGCCCAACGGCCTGACTCTCCATGAGGCTTTGGATAGTGGAGCCTGTGGGTGTTTCTGCCCCTGTTGGCTGCTGCTCTAGGGCAGAGGTTCCCAACTCCGGTCCTGGTGGGCCAAACACTGTTCAGGTTTTCATGCTGTCCCTAATGAATATGCATGAGATACATTTGCATACAATGGGGGTGATGCATACAAATGCAGCACAGGCATATTTATTAGGGACAGCATGAAACCTGAATGGTGTTTGGCCCTCCAGGACTGCAGTTGGGAAACTCTGCTCTAGGGATTGCACATGTTTATGGTGTCTGTGCTCTGTAGAGTAAAATATAGATGTTTCAGGCATGTTTAATTTATCTGCAATAAAGGTTCTGTCTTTATTACCATGGTTTAGTACTGGGTATAATATGGGGACAAGGTTGGGAGGAGCCACAGCTGGGACTTGAACTTGTGACTTTCTGCCCCTGTACACACTGGCTGTGTGTACTGCACCAAACTGTTGCCACAGGGGCAGATAATTCCCTGGGGATACCATTACTGTTTGTCAGACAGACCTTGTCTGTTGCAGTGCACGGCACCCACCTAAACGGGGCTTGGCCATGGTCTGCTGTGGGCAGATGCCACTGCCCCCTCCGCCACCAGCACCCCTCCGCCATGATGCTTACATGCCCTTATGCCGGTGGTGCTCGTGGTGTGCAGTCCCAGGCTATCCAGTGTGCTGGTAGGCAGCTGCCTATGGTGTGGGTTCTCGGGTAGGGGTGCCTACATGGACATGCATGCTTCCCCCCGGCACGCCTGCCAGTTTTATGTGCCCTTGGGGGTACCTGCTGGGTAATATCCCCTGTGACACTGTGGGACACACACTCATGCCCATGTTGGTCCCTCGTCAGTTGCTGTCTTGCTGCTTTACAGTTTTGGCATTCCTATGTGCCACCTAGGCATCTGCCTAGTCCGCACTGTGCCCCAGCTGGATCACAGCATGTGCCGCCTGCAGCCCCTTGTATCCCATTTACAGCATCAGTACAGTTGCCCTTTCCTATGTGCCCACTCTGCTGTTGCTGCACATGTGCACGCCCTAACAAACCTGCCCAATATAAACGACAAAAACCCTGATCACCGCTATGTCAATGTGGGATCATTCACTTTGTAGGGGGACAGAGCATAGACCCTTCCACACATGATATCTTCCTTTTTATGCTTTGTCAGTAGTGTTGCTTTATGTTTATCATTAATGTCATTATTGGCCAGCTTGGTTATTGGGATTTCAGATGTGGTTCTGGTCATTTTATGTGTTTATTTGCCTTTTTGGTTCCTGCACATGTATCACTACTATCTCTTTTCTGGGTTCCCTGCCTTTGCTGTACATTGCCGACTGAAATGGTTTCTCTGTCCTGCAAATGTGCCTAGAGGAAGGTTTTCACTGGCACTAATTTTCAGAGCTTTATTTCACGGCATTAGTGCGCATGGATCCACTCCCCGCCCACTCTCCGCCCATTTACTCTTTCTCTCCGCCCCTGGGGAGCCTTACTCCATACTCTGGGGTGCCTTTCTCCTCCCTCTGTGCACCTCACCGCCGCCGGAGACCTTATCGCGTGATGATGTTACATTATCGCACGATAACATCGCCGCTGCTATGTTAAGACGGTTTAGTAAACATACCCCTAAATATGCATATATTTGATCAAGAAGCCTTACCACGAATAGACCCCAGTTCCCGATCGAGTTGCTAAAACAAGGGAACGAGAAATGTCAAAAAATGCCAGTGCATGTGCCTTTATAAACCAAATAGCAAACAGCAAATCAATAGAACCAATGCCATTGCACCTGGGAATTTAACCCTCCAGGTTCCACAGTATTCCAATGATATATGAATTGTTGTTCCCTGTGGCATAATTCCCGCTGAAAATTACCACCCACACCACCCCTAACTTGTAGCAATACAAAACAATGAAATTCTTCTAACGTATGACCCTTCAATCTCCAATGAGAGACCAAAGGTGCAGACTTAACTCCACGGCGAATCGCCGAGAGATGTTCAATGATACGTGTTTTAAAAGGATGAGAGGTTTGACTAATATATAGTAATGAAGAGGGGCATAAAACTACATAAACTACCCCACTGGTTAAGCAGTCCGTCATGCCCCTCAATTCAAAGGTGAACCCAAGAGATGGATGCTGTAAAGACTGTGTTTCCAAAGTAAATGTGCACACTACACATTTATTACATTTCTTGTGTCCTCGGTCCTGTAAAGAAACTATATCATCATGCCAAGACCGAGAATGTACCAATTGATCTCTCAAATTCCACCCTCTACGAAAGGAAAAAATAGGAGGGTTCGTAAAAATCGAATGAACCGTTAATATATCCCAATGAGATAAAATAAGATCCTGTATATGGCATGCTTGTGTAGAAAAAGGTAAAACAATGGGATATATTAAAGGTTCATTCGATTTTTACAAACCTTCCTATTTTTTCCTTTTGTAGAGGGTGGAATTTGAATGTCTCCAATTAAATCTCTATTTCTTTTGCATGTGAGAGAGGTCTACAGTATATATTACACCAATCTAAATGGATGTTCCATTCTCTCTTTTCAGATGAATCTATTCTGCCACTTCCTTACTTGTAAGAACTGTAATATTATTGTATGCTCTGTAATATTGTATGCACTGTAATATTATTTTTGTACGTAACAGCCCTATTTCTCCTCCCTGTCTTTCCTGAATAAATTATAGCCCAATGTAACTATTTCTCCCTGGACAAGTAGGATAATGTCTTCAGATATGGTGATGACACCAACAGAGCCCTATATAGGAACCAGTTCCCAACTTCTAGGAGCTTTTACAGCTGGCCCTATGCTCATGCATGCCACTTCTTATGTGCCACCACCACATGGGGTTACCTCAATCGTCTTTTTTTTTTTTTTGCAGAGTCCGTCAGATGTACATGCACGCGCTGAAGGCTAATTGTCCTTTTTTGCCCTTTGGATTACTTTCACTGTGATCTTTCAGTTTTCTTCTGCCACTGCTGCATGAGTTTCTGTCTTCTCTTGTCTCCTTAGGTTTTTGGGCTGTTTTATAGGTGTCCTTATTTTTACCATTTTACCACTATAGACTGTATTTAGACCTCGAGCATTCAGGCAGGACTTATTGTTCACCATCAAGGGGTTTGATTTCACTGTAGCTATTTTTCCAGATGACATCTCCCACAGACTTATTAGTGGGTACCCAGTGGAAGAGGACTATGGAATAGATGACACAGAGAGATCTCAAGGGTCATCAGATATAGCACAAAAGGATTTTTAGCACAGATAAATCTGATCCATTGACCTTTGCATCGTCAGCATCAGTCCGCATGACCCAGGGGATGCATCAAAATTGAGGGGTCATCAAGGTCATTCAGGGTTGACCATTGATGGGTGTCCTGGGAGTGGTCATCCACCAATTCTCACCCAAAGAAAAGGAAGGATTCATCCTCTGCTTCATCAGCACCAAGGACTCAGGACTCCATTCATCAGACAGAGGTTCAGTACATCAATGTCACAGTTCATCAGAGCACGATGTTGAAAAGCATCAAGGTATTGGAAGAACTGGTATCCTCAAAGCAGCCCTGACATGAGGAACACTCAACCTTCCCAGTACTGGAGGGACTGCAACGGTCTTCAAGGGGCCAAGCCCAGCTTGCCAATACTGTGTTATTTTTGGATTAAAAATGATATGAAATGACATAAGAAATTTCATTGATAGTTTACATGTCGTTTCAAACAAATGCACATTCCTAGTCTATATTTCATCTTATTGAGACTAATTCAACCATTTCCAATTGTCATTTTAATACTGTAACCCATAAAGGCATTAATAAATGCTATATCCATATTTTTTAACAGGTCTTTTATACCACTTTATCATTTCAATCAAAGTGGTTTACATTGTAAGTTAAACATGGCAATGTACATTAAACAGAGACAATGATAACTTGGAATTTTCTGAGGCAATAGAGGGTTAAGTGACTTGCCCAAGGCCACAAGGTGTACTAGTGGGAATTGAACCTGGTCTCCTGGTTCCCAAACCAGTGCTTTAACCATTAGGCTACTACTCCACTCCATATAGCTCCTGATCACCTCCATAATATTATCTAAAAAACTACTACCAAAGTCAAACATCTGAACAAGACACAATAAAAGACTCCATTACATTTAGTAAAAATCAACCTGGACTCTTCCACTGCACAAATTCAATCCTACAAAAATTTAAATATTTCCTCATAGAAAGGGAAAGGACAATACAAATTGGGTTAACTTGCCAAATACCATAATTATAGCTAGTCATACATAGGCCATAGTCTTCCCCAATTTCTTAGCTGTACCTCAACTGTGATTTTAGGTGTTTTGATGATGATAGATGTCTTCTATTATCATTAATATTGTTTTCTGAGCTTTGCTTTTATTAATACTTTTATTATTTTATAATCATATTATCTCTTTTGACCAATTCTGGCCAACTCATTGATTTATTCTACCCTCCTGTGTTGTGCTAGGTTTACTATTGTGTGGAGGTATGGGCGTTTGCCTTGTTGTTGTGCATAACATTGCTCAGAACTGTCACTACGGGGCCTGTTTATAAATGTGTGGCTGTCTGGTAGTGTGACCGCTATACAAAGGGTTTTAAAAATATATTCCTTATACTGTAAGGATGTCCTCCCTTCCCACTCTCATTGCCTCCAAACATCAGATGCATCCCAAATCAGCATCTACCTCCGGAAAACACCCCTCCCACCGAACAGCATGCCTCCGATCCAAACCCCCTCCAATGTGCTCCCCCCCCCCCCCCCCCCGGTTATCACCTTCCCATAAGCTAGACCTTCTCTAAGATAACACCCCAGGAACCCTCCCCCCCCCCCAATGGCAGCAGTAACCCCCTAGAGGAGGAGGACTGCTCTTTCTCCAGACCACTTAACCACAGAGATGCAAAAGGTGAGTCACAGGGAAGGACAAGGAATGGGGAGACCAGGGTTATATCTGTAGGGTGGGCTTCTGTTTGGGGGATTCCTGGAGAGGGGTTATCATGGGAGGGTGATGAGTGAAAGGGGCTGCATTGGAGGAGTCTGGATTAAGAGATGTTGTTCAAGGGGATGTTACTGTTGAGTGGGGGAGGTGCTGAGCAGGGGAGTCTAGTTTAAGGGAGCTTGATGTTGGGAAGGATCAGACTGTGGGGATTGAATCGAGGGGGCTTGCCTTACCTTGCCACGGCAGCTGCTTTTTTTCTGTACCATGGACCTGTGTGGTGTCTGCTCTGGTTTGTAAATGCAAGACAGACGCCATCAAAAAGTAGAAAGGCTAGGGGACATGCAATGAAGCTACAGTGCAACCCATTTAAGACTAATAAGAGAAAATATTTTTTCACTCAATGAGTAATCAAACTCTAGAATTCGTTACCGGAGGATGTAGTAAAAGCTGTTAGTGTAGCTGGATTTAAAAGAAGTTTGGACAAGTTTCTGGAGGAAAAGTCCATAAACCATTATTAAAGAGGATGGGGAAATCCACTGCTTATGCATGCGACAAGCAGCATGGAATCTGTGTACCTTTTGGGAGCCTGCCAGGTACTTGTGACCTGGATTGGCCACTGTTGTAAACAAGATACTGGGCTTGATGGTCTGACTTAGTATGGCATCTCTTATGTTCTTATGCCTGTCATGCCCCCTGCATTTACTGATAAGGCTTTGCACTTACCACATCTTAAGCTTGGCACTTAAGGAGCAGTAAGTGCAATATCTTACCACACTTGTAAACAGGCTCCTAAATCTCCATGCCAACTGCATCATGATCATTTTGAACAGAATAATTTTGTATGTTTGCCAAAAGATTATATTTGTCTCTCAAGGGCTATGAGTCGGTATGAAGATCTCATTATCTTTCAGCATATGGCATATATTTGAACATGCAAAATAAGACTTTTGACCCTTGGTAATGTGGTTTTACAATTTAGGTTTTTGGTAGATCCTCAGGGCACTTCCTTCTTAAACATTTATTAAAAATGTAAAATAATTCTACCATTTTTTCAATTTTTTCTATATGAGCACAAATTCCTAAGCCAACAGATGGTGAACCAGCTTGTAGTTTGGATAAACAATGCATATAATTAATGTTTTATATGTATGGATATGAAATGTCATCATTTGAAACAGTGATTTTGCAACTATAGCTCAAAGAATGTAGTCTGGAAGAAATATCTTCGAGCATAAATTAGAAAGTGTTTAACTTTGTTTCCTTCTCTTACTTTCAATTCAGGACTGCCCTATTGTTATGGCTTGAATTTCTTTAAAGATGTGGGTCTACCAGCATTAGATGCTCTTCCTTTTATTTAGATTTTCTTTTCTTTCCTGAAGAATTAGTAAAACCTTTTTGAAGTCACTTCTATTAGCCATATCCAACATTATGATTCTAATGAACTGGGATTGTTACATAGGTCTATATCAGAATCCCATGTAAATCTCAGACATTGATATGGAAAACCAACTAAAATGGGATCGATGGATGAGAATTATTACTGATGGGGATATTGCCATAATAAAAAGTTTGTGTATTTTTAATTTAAAAGGTATGGGAAATAATATATTGAGTAGCATTTAGCTCAGGCTTTTCCAATAATAACTCAAGGCAAGTTACATTTAAGTACAGGAAGTTTCCCTGTGTACAGAGGGCTTACAATCTAAGTTTGTACCTGAAGTAATGAAAGGGTTAGATGACCTGTCCAAGGAGCACCACTGGGATTCAAATTCTGCGTTCTGTGGTCAGCAGGCCACTGCTCTAACCACTAGACTATTTCTCCACTCCAATGCATAGAGGGGTATGTTTACTAAGCTCTTACCAGTGACACGCGTGTGGGCTACTTTACTAGCACAGGGGAAAGTGGTCAGCAGTAACTGCTAGTGGAGATTTGCTTCTAGCCACAGCTCTGAATGACAACTGAGGTAAGGCAGCAGCGGTGGCAAGGAGAAGGGAAAGGAAGAGAGGAGGAGATATTCAGGACTACTTGAGGGGGTTCAGAGAAAACAAGAGTGGTTGCTAGACTACCTGGTGGATTAGGGAAGGCAAGGGGATATTGGACACTCAGGAAAGAAAAGAGAAGATGATATGCTGGTGCGCGAATGGGGGTAAGCTAGGTAAGGGGAGATGCTTGGGGGAATAGTGCATGGTTGAGGGTTTGTCTAGGGCAGTGATGGCTAACCTTTTTGAGCCCGAGTGCCCAAACTGCCGCACAAAACCAAAGAATTTCCTCAAAGTGCCAGCACGTCAATTTGCATAAATATTTGCATAATGCTAACATACACTAACTTTTAGTAAACATGTCTCTTAATGAGTGTATGGATAAAGACAGACTAAAAGATTTCTACATTACTATAATCCAGTGCCAACCGCCAGGCACATTAGGAACTACTACAAACACTGCCCATTTAGAACCAATAGCAAACCCGCCGTATCCTAACAGCACTACCAGGACTCACAAAGCACCACACCATACCTATCAAAAGGCAACACTGCAAATATTAAACCAATACATTTCAGACAATAACAATACATGACCTACTGGGGAAAGAGAACAAGTGGCAATGTCAAAAAGGAATTACATAAACAGAATACCTCAGCTCAGTTACACAGTTGCAATTGCTCCAGCCACTTTCTTCTGGTTTCTTCATGTCTTCTGCTAACTCTCCATCATCTGCTGTCTAAATAAATAAAATAAATCATCTGCTGTCCATTTGTCCTTTCTTCTCTCTTCTAGTTTTTTTTTTCCATTCTCTCTCTCTACATCCGCTTTAACATACTAATCTTTCTCCTTTTGCTCTTTCCTCATTCCTATTTCATCCACTCAAATTTTACCCCTCCATCCTCAATCCCCACTTACTCTCCCAATACCCGGCCAATTGTAGATTTTTTATCCCTCCCACACAAAATATTTTTCCCCTCTCCATTTTACTCTCCCAGCCCCATCCCCATCCCATTCTAATCCTCCCCCAACATCAGCTCCCTTCTAGTTCCAGCCTCACCCAGCATCCATTCCCTTCTAGTCCCTGCATCAGCCCATTTCCAGTCCTAGCCCCCCATCAGCCCATTTCCAGTCCTAGCAACCCCCCAACCCAATACCAGTCCTAGCCCCCCCCATCAACCCACTTCCAGTCCTAAACCCCCATCACCCCATTTTCAGTTTAAGCCCCCCCAATAACCCATTACCAGTCCTAACCCCCATCACCCCATTTCCAGACAGCCCCCATCAGCCCACAGCCCATTAGCAGTCCTACCCCCCCAGCCCATTAGCAGTCCTACCCCCCCCCTGCCCATTAGCAGTCCTAACCCCCCCTCCCTCCCTGCCCATTAGCAGTCCTACCCCCCCTCCCTGCCCATTAGCAGTCCTAACCCCCCCTCCCTCCCTGCCCATTAGCAGTCCTAACCCCCCTCCCTGCCTCCCTCCCTGCCCATTAGCAGTCCTAACCCCCCTGCCCATTAGCAGTCCTAACCCCCCCTCCCTGCCTCCCTCCCTGCCTCCCTCCCTGCCCATTAGCAGTCCTAACCCCCCCTGCCCACTAGCAGTCCCAACCCCCCCCTCCCTGCCTGCCCATTAGCAGTCCTAACCCCCCCTCCCTCCCTGCACGCCGTTTAGCAGTCCTAACCCCCCCTCCCTCCCTCCCTCCCTCCCTGCCCATTAGCAGTCCTAACCCCCCCTCCCTCCCTCCCTGCCCATTAGCAGTCCTAACCCCCCCCCTGCCCATTAGCAGTCCTAACCCCCCTCCCTCCCTATTAGCAGTCCTAACCCCCCCCTCCCTGCCCATTAGCAGTCCTACCCCCCCCCCTAGCCCATTAGCTGTCCTAACCCCCCCCCCTAGCCCATTAGCAGTCCTAACCCCCCCCCCTGGCAAATTTCTTTTAAAAAAAAGCAGGCTCTGGCTGCTGCCGCGGCAGATTGCAATGTCCCGCGGGGCCCCCTCCGCCCGCTAAGCCCCTCTGCAAGGGCTTTCAGATTCGCGAGGGAGAGCATCTCCCTCGCGTCTCTGTTAAGCCCGCAGGGGCTAATGGGAAATTTCCCATCAGTCCCTCGCGTCTAAAGGGGCTGATGGGAAATTTCCCATTAGCCCCTGCGGGCTTAACAGAGACGCGAGGGAGACGCTCTCCCTCGCGAATCTGAAAGCTCTTGCAGAGGGGCTTAGCGGGCGGAGGGGGCCCCGCGGGACGCTGCATTCTGCCCTTGCCGCGTCCGCGGCAGCAGTCAGAGCCAGCTTTTTCTTTTTTTGCGGACCTTCCCGCGTGCCAGCTGCAAGGCCTTCGCGTGCCACAGCTGGCACGCGTGCCATAGGTTCGCCATCGCTGGTCTAGGGTGTCAGATAGCCTCGGGCTGGCTCTAGCTAGACTTCAGGAAAACCAGCTTTGCAATGATAGGGGAATATCTCAAGGAGTTGTTAGCTGGATGGAAACATCTGCAGGTAGCAAATCTTTTTATTAGGAAAGTAAATAAACTGAGAGGAAAAGGAGACCACCATGCAAATGCAATGTGTGCCTTCGAGTCAGTCCTGACTCCTGGCGACCCAGAAGCTCCTGGGTTTTCTTGGCAGTGTCACTGGAAGTAGATTGTCAGGCCTTTCTTCCGAGGCAGTGGAGGGTTAAGTGACTTGCCCAAGGCCACAAGGAGTGCTAGTGGGAATCGAACCCTGTTTGCTTGGTTACCAAGCCAGTGTTCTAACCACTAGGCTAGAAGTAGCTGAAAGGGTAAGGAAAAAGAGAATAGCCTTCATACGTAAACTATAAAAGATCACGGAAAGAGGAAGAGAACAATATCTGGAGAAGCTAAGGAAATCTGGTAAAGTAGTCAGAAAGGAAAGATGCAAATGGAAAATAAATAGCCAGTATTATTGACAGAAGAAAGTGCAAAGGTGGCACTGGGAGACTCAAGAGTGACGAGGAGAAATATGTAGAGGCTGATGAGAATAATGCAAAATTGCTTAATAAATATTCCTGTTCTGTGTTCAAATATAAAAGGCCAGGAATGGGGCCTTATAAAACAAACACAAATAGGAATGGAAGTGGGATAGAACTTGTCTTTGCTCAGCTTTCCCATCACCTTGATTCTACTAACTTCCTTCACCCCCGTCAATCTGGGTTTCGTCCGGGCCACAGCGTTGAAACTATTCTCTTGGCCTTCACAAATGCACTGCATGTTGCACATGATCGTGGTGACGTTTCGGTGGCGGTTGCTCTAGATCAGTGTTTCCCAACCCAGTCCTACGGGGCACACCGGCCAGTCAGGTTTTCGGGATATCCCTAATGACTATGCATGAGATATATATGCATTAGAGATATCCTGCCAACCTGACTGGTTTGTGGCCCTCCAGGGCTGGATTTGGAGACCCCTGCCTTACACCTCTGTCATTTAAGATTGTGAGTGGGCAAGGTGCAGATGTCCTAGACATCGAAAGGGTATATAGAATGTGACCCATTCCTCCTCGATTCTCACCACCACCAAAAAGTTGTCTAATAGACAAAACTGAAAGGGGATATTTTAAGGGCAACCAAGCTTTTTGTTAAAATGGTAAATAAAGGTAAACGGAAAAGGAGACCGTTATGGTTTTCAAAAGAAGTAGCTGAAAAAGTGAAGAAAAAGAGGGAGGCATTCATGAAATACAAGAGATCACAGAGAGAGGAAGACAGGCATCTATATTTGGAAAAACTTAGAGAAGCTAGCAAAGTAGTCAAGAAGGCAAAGATTCAAAAGGAGGAGGAAATAGCCAATGCAATAAAATGGGGGGATAAGACATTTTTCAGATATATTAGTGAGAAGAAGAAGGGCAAGAGTGGTATTGTTAGACTCAAGGGTGCAGGGGAGGAATATGTAGAAGCTGATAAGGATAAAGCGGAATTGCTTAACAAATATTTTTGTTCTGTGTTCACAGATGAAGAACCAGGAGCAGGACCTCAGAAAACACCCACAAATAGGAACAGAAGCAAAGGACATCTTGAACAATTTTCAAAAGACTGTGCTCGTCAGAAACTATCTCAACTTAAAGTAGACAAAGCGATGGGACCGGATGGGATACACCCGAGAATACTGAGGGAACTTGGGGACGTTCTAGCAGCTCCACTGACTGACCTTTTCAATGCCTCGTTGGAGTTGGGAGTGGTGCCAAAGGACTGGAGAGAGGCTCATGTGGTGCCTTTACACAAAAGCGGAAGTAAGGATGTGGTTGAAAACTACAGGCCGGTTAGTTTAACTTCAGTGGTGAGTAAATTATTGGAAGCGCTGCTGAAAGAGAAAATAGTGAGGTTTCTGGAGTCCAGCAGATTGCAGGATCCAAGGCAGCATGGATTCACCAGAGGCAGGTCTTGTCAGACAAATCTGATTGATTTCTTTGACTGGGTGACCAGGGAGTTGGACCGAGGGAGAGCCCTAGATGTGGTGCATTTAGATTTCAGTAAAGCCTTTGACACTGTTTCTCACAGGCGACTTATAAACAAACTGAGGACCCTAGGGATAGACCCTAAAGATACTGCTTGGGTTAGAAATGGGTTGGGTGAGAGGCGACAAAGAGTACAAGTAAATGGAGCTCAATCTGAGGAGAAGGATGTTATCAGTGGTGTGCCCCAGGGATCTGTCCTTGGTCCGATTCTTTTTAACATCTTTGTTAGTGATATAGCGGAAGGGCTTTCAGGTATGGTTTGCCTCTTTGCGGATGATACCAAAATCTGCAATAGAGTAGACACCCAGGAAGGGATAGATAACATGAGGAGGGATCCAGCTAAGCTTGAAGAATGGTCTAGAATTTGGCAGCTGGGAGTTAATGTTAAAAAATGTAAGGTCATGCATTTGGGCTGCAGCAATCCAAAGGAGCAATATGGTGGGTGAAGTACTTTTGTCCACTAAAGAAGAGCGGGACCTAGGCGTGGTTGTGTCTGATGATCTTAAAGTAGCTAAACAGGTAGAAAAGGCGACGGCAAAAGCTAGAAGGATGCTTGGGTGCATACGGAGAGGAATGGCTAGCAGAAAAACGGAGGTGATAATGCCTCTGTATAAGTCTTTGGTGCGACCTCATTTGGAGTATAGTGTGCAATTCTGGAGACCGCACCTTCTAAAGGATGTGAACAGGATGGAGTCGGTGCAGAGGGTGGCTACTAAAATGATTAGTGGTCTTCATTATAAAGTATATGAGGACAGACTGAAGGATCTTTTTTTTTTTTTTAAATGATTTATTTAAGTTTTCAGGTAATATACATACAGTTGTGATAGACATACCAAAATATGTCCACCTTAGAGGAAAGGCGGGATAGAGGTGATATGATTGAGATGTTTAAATACCTCCGTGGCATAAATGTTCAGGGAGAGAGCCTTTTCAATTGAAAGCAAGTTCTGCTATGAGGGGACATGGGATGAGGGTGAAGGGAGATAGATTCAGGAGTGATATGCGGAAATATTTCTTTACGGACAGAGTAGTGGATCCGTGGACTAGTCTCGCAGTGGAGGTGGTAGAGATGAGGACAGTAACTGAATTCAAAAAAGCATGGGACAAACACAGAGGATCTCTAAAGGTAAAAAGGGGACTGTTGTTATGGAAGGACAGACTAGATAGGCCATGTGGTCTTTTTCTGTCGTCATGTTTCTATGTTTCTAACTACAGACCAGTCAGTCTAACCTCTGGTGCGTAAATCAATGAAAATGCTGCTGAAGCAGAGGTTGGTGTAGTTTTTTAAATCCAAAAGACTGCAGGATCAAAACAGCATGGGTTTACTAGAGAGAGCTCAGATTAATATGACTTATTTCTTTGACAAAGTAGCCAGAGAATTAGAGAGAGGGAGAGCACTAGTTGTGGTATTCTTAGATTTCATTAAGGCCTTTGAAACCATTCGTCATTGGCAACTTATAAATATGCTAGTGCTCTTGGGATAGACCTTAAAGTGATTGACTGGGTAAGAAACTGGTTGAGTGGATGACACCAGAGGGTAACAGTAAATGGAGTTCACTTTGAAGACAGGGGTGTTATTAGTGGTGTGCCACAGGGATCGATCCTTGGTTCTGTTCTTTCTAATATTTTTGTAAGTGATATTGCGGAAGGTCCTTCAGGAAGGGTATACTTCTAATATCTGCAACAGGATAGACAAACTGGAAGATATGGATTGCATGAGGAAGGGATCTAGCAAAGCTTGAAGAATGGTTGAGAATTTGACATTGAAGATTTAATGCTAAAAAATACAAGGTTTATATTTATGTTTATTATGTCTTGATAGACCGCTCTTCGAGACAACAGCAGAGCAGTGTACAGTATCTAAAAGCATTTTTTTTTAATTGTAGGAGTGAAAAGAATGCCGATAAAAACAGGAAAGAAGGGAAATGTTAAAACCAATCACACATCCATAAAAGGGGGGAGGAGGGGCCAAGGAGGGGGACGAAGGAGAAGAGAGAACAGGGGCAAATTAGGTGGACGCGAGATTGTGGGTGTTATTAAAGAGGTGGACTGTCAATAAGGATTTAAATTTAGGAAAGGACTGTTCCAGACTGAGGGTAGAAGAGAGTGTGTCCAGATGGCAGGTGCAAGGAAATAAAAGGCAGCAGACTGGGTGGTTTTAAGCTGGGCCTGGGCAACTGTAGGAAGATGAAGGTGGTTTGCATGGATACTGCAGGAAGAGCGGTAAGCGCAGTAGGGAAAAAAGAGGTCAGAGAGATAGTGGGAATGACCGGAATGAAGGGCACAATGAACCAATGTAAGGAGCTTGTATTGTAGGCAGTGTTCAATGGGAAACCAATGATGCTATATTAACAGTGGAAAGATGTGATCATGATGGGAGGCATGAGCAAGAATACGGATGGCGGTGTTTTGTATGAGTTGGAGGCAACATAGCCAATACTGGGGAAGGCCAAGGAAAATTATGTTAAAGCAATCTAACCTGGAGATGACAAGGGTGAGGGGGAAAGTGGCAAGAGAAGAGTGGGCCAGGAATGGGTGAACAGCATGGATTTGTCACAATGTGAAAAAAGAGCAATGAACTAGAGAAGAGAGGTAAGTATGAAATGATGAGTCAAGAGTGATTCCCAGATAATAGATAGTATCAACCAAAGGAATGGGGGTACTAGGAAGAAAAGAGGCTATGGTATGGAGAAGAGCCACCAAAGGTTAACCAAATAGCTGCACATTTGTTTGGATTTAGGTGAAGAAAGTTGTCGAGAACCAGGTTGCTACAGCAGAGACAGGTATCGAGAGGGGAGAGGTCAGAGAAAGAAGAATTGGTGTGCTGGACAAGAAAGATATCATCGGCATAATAGTGAGCTATGATGCCATGTTGTTGGACTAGGAAAGTGAGGGGAGTCAGAAAAACATTGACTAAAAGGGGGGGGGGCCAAGAACGACCCTTAGGGAGCACTGCAGGGGAGTGATCTAGGAGAAGAGGTGGAGCCAGTGCCATCAGAGACAGAGAACGATCACTGTGCTAGGAAAGAACGAAACCAGCTGAGGACAGCACTGCAAAGACCAAAGTCATAAAGTTGAGAAAGGAAAGTGACGGGTCAACAAGATCAAAAACTGAGGAAAGGTTGAGGGAAACCGCCACCGAGATATCACCACGGCAGTGAGCCCAGTGCAGATCATTCAGAAGGGAGAGAAGAACAGTTTTTGTGCTGTGCCCAGGATGGAAGCCAGATTGGCAGGGATGAAGAGTGTTAATAGAGTCTGAGAAAGAGGAAAGCTGCAAGAAGACAAATTTTTCCAGGAGCTTTGAGAGAAAAGGGAGGGTAGAGATAGGATGATAATTTGCAGGAACTGAGGGATCAAGGGAGGAACCCTTTAAAACTAGATGAATAACAACATGTCTCCAGGCAAGGGGGAGGTGCTAGAAGAACTACTATTACTGAACATGGATAAGATTAGTGGTATGGTCATGCATTTGGGCTGCAAAAACCCAAGGGAGTGGTACAGTATAGTTCTTTAATGCACGAAAGAAGAACAGTGCCAGAGGGTGATTACATTGAATGATTTTAATGGCAAAAGAGGTAGAAAAGGCAATGGCAAAAGCCAAAAGGATGTTTGAGTACATAGGAAGAGGAATGGCCAGCAGGAAAAAGGAGGTGATAGTGCCTCTGTACAAGGTTCTAGTGAGACCTCATTTGGAGTACTATGTACAGTTCTGGAGACAGCACCTTCAAAAGGATTTAAACAGGATAGAGACAGTTCAGAGGGTGGTTACTAAAATGGTCAGTGGTCTTCATCATAAGGCATATGAGGATAGACTTAAAGATCTCAATATGTATACTTTAGGGGATGTGAGAGGGGTGATATGATAGAGACATTTAAATATCTCCATGGTATAAAAACACAGGGGTTGGCCCTCTTATAATTGAAAGGAAGTTCTGAAACAGGTTGAGGGTGCATAGGATAAAGGGGATAGACTCGGGAGTAATCTGAGGGTGGTGGATGCATAGAACAACTTCCATTGGAGGTGATGGAGATGAGAAATACATCTGAATTTAAAAAGGCATGGGAGAAATACAGAGGTTCTCTGAGGAAGGGGAAGGGATTGTAGAACTTAATAGTTCTAATGGACAGGCAGATTTCATAGGCTGTATGGTCTGTATCTGCCATTGGGGGGGTTTTGTTGCTGTTTCTACATTTTTCAGAATAGGAGTCCTTCCATACTACTCTTTTCCTTGCGAACGAAAGTGATTTGCAACCTGACCAAAGCTGTACTTTGAATTCCAACACATTTTAACCAGTCCAGTAACAGACCATAGACGGTAGTATCTGAAGCTGTAGAGAAGTCTAAGGACACTAATAGAGAGCCCTTATTCCTATCCACCACCATACAAAATCGTTCACCATTGATGTCAAAACAGTTTCTGTCGCATAGCCCTTATGGAATCTTAATTGCATTTTATGAAAAATCTGTCAGAAACATCCAATTGCTGGAAGCTGTCTTATCTAACGGTTTCCCAAAAATGGGTAGGTTTGACACAAGTTGCTCTTTTTCAAAACTAGCTTAACCAGTACTTTAGATGCATGCATCCCTGGGCAATTTTGTAAGTGTCTTTTTCTGCAGATGACCCACAGGGAATACATTTTAAAAATTAGAATAAAATTTTGGGTTGGAGATGCAGACAAGAAACAACTCAGCCTTTCCTGCCAACCTTCTCCCAACACACTCGCATACTGCAATACGATTATATTTGACTCCTGAATATTGTCTGTGTCTTGCAGTGAAACATTAGGCAAATTTTGCTTAAGCGATAGTGCCAATTGTTGAGGGTCTGATCTGCTTTTGTGGTTGCCTGTCCATACGCATCTGTTTGCACATACACAAACAAACAGATGTGTGAGGCATCATTCCAAACTCTGAAGAGCAACACGTTTAAAGAGCCAAGAGAGGAACAGTGGCTTCAAAAAGCTGGCGAGAGTCCCAGGGTTTACCAGCATGGAAGAGAGGAGCAGTGGCTTCGAAGAGCCAGAAGGAGTTCCTGGGTCTGGCTGGCATGGAAGACCAGAGAAACTCAGGGAAGGAAGGAGGGGCACAAAAAGAATAAGAGGAGGCAGGGTTAGAGGAGGAAAGGGAGAGAACATAAGGGAAGGGGCAGGGTTACACGGAGGAACTGGAAAAAGGGTAAATTGAAGAAGGAAGGGGGAAATGAGGGAGCAAGAGCAGTAAAAGACTGGTGTTAGGGAATGAAGAGAGTGCAAGGTTGGGTAGCAGGCAAAAGGGAGGGGAGGGAGAAAGGAAGAGACTGCAAAAAAAGATAGTAGGAAGGACAGTGAATAGGAACAGAAGAGGGAAAATCCAAGGATGAGATAAGCATAGATGATACAGCTGCACACACACACCTAGAGTCCACCTATACACACATGCGCACATACAGAGCCTCCCAACATATGCATGCATGCACACACACACACACACAGTTACGCACACATACACACATACCCTTGACACACGTACACACACAGTCCTTACACACGTTAATAAATGCATGCATGTGCACACAGAAACAGAGCCAGACACATGCACATATACACATATACTCAGAGCCCCATAAACACATACGCGTAGAACCCTTGACACATGCACACACATGTAGCCCTCTGACATGTACATGCATGCATGCATACACGCTGCCCCAACACCTCCCTCCCCCACACAAAGGGGCATGACTAACAAAAGACCATTCAACTTTTGCAGCTAATGCTGGACATTAGTGCCAAAAGTGCCGCAGTAGCTGCTAAAGTCATGTGCTATCTGCTGGGGGCATGCTGCATAGAGGTGGCATTAGCTGTATTCGCAATGTCTGCAAAACGTGCATCTTCTGCACACTGTCAACACCCATGGTAACCACATGATACAGGCATGTCCACTCTTGCAACTAATGCATGCTATGCAGCTGCTGCAAAAAATTGTGTTAGCTGCATTTGGCCCACGTTAGCTGTCACCGCAGCACGATTTTCCCATGTTAGCACTGCGATAACAGCTATTGCCTTTTAGTAAACATACCCATACTGTCAATGCAGTCTTGTAGACCCACCCTCTGACATCTCACCCTGACAAGTGCACAGATAAACAGTTAAACTCATCTCATGAAAATAGACATGCACATCATATGTCTGATTCACAAATGCATACACACCTCACATATATACACCATCAGTCACTATGCACACGATGCCCATTCACTCAGATTCCAACTCACACATCCCTCACTACCCTACTGAAAGACACTTTACTACAGCTGTTTCAATAGAATCCCCCATGCAGACATGCCAGAGACTGAGAGTGGAAAAACACAACATTGCATCACACTCTCAAGTATTCACTATTCAACTGTATTTGATTCAAAGATCATTCTGCCTGTTGTCAGCTATATACTGTGGTATGGGAATGGCAGGAACCAGATTGCTTGTTGTTGCAATCAATTTTATGTACACCACCATGAACTTGCTTGGAAAGATGTCCAAAATGAAAATAAAAATAAGATAAAATTACCAATCAAGAAAACTGAGTAATTATAGCTCTAATTTTGTTTCACTTGTCTCTATCACAAGACTAATTTTCACATAACAGAATCGGGCATGCTTACATCTCTTCCGCGCAATGTGTCATTTCATATTATTTCTCTGCTGTTCTTAGCATTTGGTGAAAAATGTGTTAGACATTTCAAGTTAAAGCAATCAAGAAAAAATAAACAGATGACTGCAGCAGACTTGTGAACTCTCTTGATAAAATTATCTTCAATGGTATATTTACAGTAAGAATTGAGATCTGGAACGCTGCAGAGTCTAATCTGCCAAAAATTCTCACCGAGAAACTATATCTCATTTATACTGCATTCTCATTTTCATATCCTTTGATCTTATAGGCTGTTTCTGCAATGACCCAACCAGACATATCCTGTTACTGTAGATTTGAGTGCAGCAGTCAAATCCTATAACTTCTGTAGCACAGTATCTCTGTAAGCTTTCTATGTATGTAATTTCTACAGATAGAAATTGTATTTGGGCTAGTGAACCATAGCAGAATGGTAGATGTGGAGCCCAATTGCAGTAGGGGCACGTCCGGGCCGTTTGGATGGCCCCAATCAAGATGGGCCCATTTGGACCCGATTCTGGACCGTGGGAACAAAATGCTCCTGTGGTAACCAGAATCAGGACCAAGGATGGCCCGGTGTGCCCCTGCTGTCTGCAGGGACATCATCCCCACAGGCACCCCTGACTCCCATGTCCTCAGCTCCCCTTTTCCCCACCACCTGACCCAAGGCTGACCTGCCGTGGCCTGGATCGAGCGGCAGAGATCCCTCCACACTTGGCCCCGGGCCCAATCTCTGGGTTTCTGGGATGCGGGTTTTCAGCTATTCGGGTTTTCCACCTCAAAGGTGGAATAAGCAACGCATCCCCAAGGGCCCGGCAGGACGTACAGGGCTGTGACCTGAATCGGCCCTGTATGTCCTGCCGGGCTAGCCCACCCCTGCTCTGCCCCTCCCGCCCCCTGCCGGCTCTCCCCATCCTGATGCTCAGGACGTACGGGGAGAGCCGGAGGGGGAATCGGGCCCAGCGGGACGTGCAGCCCCACGACCCGTGTCCCAGAATCGGGCCCAATGTGTATTACATATTTTTTTCTTTTTTTGCTTGTTACAGTGTGTAGCTCAAATGGTGGAATGAGTGTGTCTACTGTTGTTCTCAGTCTGATATCTATTCTCTTGTTCACAAAGATAATAAGGAGGACATTCTTTTTTAAAAGCTGACAAACGAAAAGATGGAACAGTGGTGAAAAAACATATACAAAGCCCCATAAAAGTCTTCACACTCTCACATTTTATCACATTCTGCTAAAAAATACAATTCAAAATCCTTTAAAGCAGAATTTGTTAACTGATCTACGCAACATACTCAATACTTTCAGTGTGAAAAAACTCTTAGGGGTATGTCTACTAAGCCAGGCTACGGTTAACCCAGGCTATCTGCAACTAGGTCCAAACTTATTCAATGGGACCTAGTTGCTGATAGCCCAGTTTAACCATCTTGCTTGCACATCATTACATCCCATGTCTCAAAATCTTGTAGCAATAAGAGCCAAGAATCATTTAGGATCAGTAACTACCATCTTTGTACAGTGGGATGGAATAGTTTTGTCCATTCTTCTTGGCCGAATAGCTGAAGTTTTTTCTAACATTTTGTGGAAATTTTTATTTAACGTGCATTCAGGCAATACGATAGTTGGTGGATAAGTCCTCCTTGCGTACTGTTAGATTGACTTTGATAGTTACCTAGTTGGACTATCGTAACTCCCTCTATCAAGGATTGACTCAAAGGCAGCTTCAGAGACTACAGCTTACTCAAATACCTCTGTCTCATGAGCAGAGTCACATGATCTCTCTCATGTCCCTGACTGACTACATGTGTCCTGAGGATTGAGTTGAGAACCCCTGTAATGAAGGGTAAAATGACTTACCAACTGATAATGATTCACTGGGAAAAGCAGGATTTGAGTGCTTCTTTCTTTATTTCTCAGCCCACTGCTCTAAACATTAAACCAATTCTCTATTACCTTATACTGTCATCCATTGAAATATGAATTTACTGTGTGGTTGATATCGAGGATGGAATTTGGGGGATTGCTCTGTATGCTTCATATCGATACTCATCTGTACCAACATTTGAATAGTGTTTGGTGGGAGATTTGAGATAGAAAGGAAGGAGATGTAATTTTCCATTAAAATGTACTGAAATGAGGACGTTTAAAGAAAGGATTGAGGAGTCTTTCTTCTAATTAAGCTCTGAGACTGAGTATTTTTGTTCATGATCCTGTTTGTAGGAGAGTGCTCAGCAGTCACACACGAATCCTTCACATCTTCGTGTGTCAGCATGCTTCAGCTAAGCTCCCTAGTTCTAGTTCAGCCTTTGCCAGCAAGTTTACTTACTCAGATGAGGTCATCAGAAACCAGAGCCTCATTTTGCATGTCTTCACTGTGGCTGTACTCTGCTAGATGAATGAATTCTTCATGATGGATGGTGTGTATCAGTTCTTTATTCCAGCGGAGAGAAAAATGCTTAAGGGCTTTACTAATACTAGAGATCTTTCCTGCTTGAAATGCAGAGCCAGGACCCACACAGGCAGATGAATTACTGTCATTCCTCTTAGAATGAAACCTGTCAAAAACAAGACAAATAAGAATTACTCATTTCATTTTCTATTTGGTGTATTCACTTTCAAGTAATGTTCCGGTGAAGCTGCAGGGGAGTCTTCTGCCCACACTGCTCCAGTGGGGAGAGTAGAGTGAGAAGAGGACCCCAGTGTAGCTTCATCGAAATGTTGCTTTCATCCCCAATTAATGTGGTGAATGATTTAAGGATTCTTAATCCCGTGTTCTTTTCTTTTGGTCTGTTGAAGGCAGTAGAGGTCAGATGGTTTTCATTTCATTGCGAGTCGTGGAAGGTTTAATGGTATTTTCAGAAGAGCCTTAAGATGATAAAATGTGTTGTGATGATAAAAGCATGTAAACTGGGCAAATATACTGCATCTTTAAATAAAGTTTTGTAACTCTTCCCAGTAGCCCTCTTGTAAGCAATAAAATCTTACTGTTTATGTCATGGTAGCAATGAGCTATACCATCACTTTGTTGCATTGTATGTAGTACAATGCTGTGGAAAAGAAATATACAGTGATGAGTTTGTTTAAAAAAGCAAAACTCCTTTTTAAATAAATGTACTTCTGCTGTGATCTTTCTGAGTTTAACTCAGAAGTGTTTATAAACTGTTTAGAACTGCTAGTATAGAGATGCAGCCCCCCTTTTCTTGTGGCCATTGCAGATAACTTACTATCAGGGCCAGTCCAACCACTGGGCAAACAAGGCAGTCGCCTAGGCTGACCATTTCTAGGGGGGGGGGGGGGGGTTGGCGGCAAAGAGCAAGGCACTCCAAGCTAAACAATAGATTCTGACAGCCAAGGGAGATGTAAGGCTTAAGGTTGGCCTAGGGTGCCAAAGCCTTGAACCAAATATAGGGTGGGCCCTGCCTATTAGCCACTTGGCAGACAAGGGGAAATACTAATCTAAGAGCCTTTTGGCAGTCTTTCAGCTTGGGGTCATGGAATTTAATATCAAGGTTCTTTGGTGGGAACGGCATACACTGGTAAGACCTTGTAAATTCTTACTCACGCCTTTTCTCTTCTCAAATAAATATGTCCAGGCCAGAAACTGTGTTCTGAACCAAGGGTTAACTTAAACTTTAGGATCACTGAGCAGTAACAACAATACCAATAATTGGCAAAAGCAACAAACAAGAACTGTATTACCAGAAATTAATTCCTTTTTAGTAAAAAATTGATTATATATATACAAGACTCCTTTCTCTTCTCAGCTCCCTTTAAGCAGAGCTACTCTGCTTCTGAAACATTAGGCTGCAGGCAGATTTTACACAGTCAACCCTCTGCTCTTTTCTCCTATGCTGCTGCCCTAACCATGTTGCACCCTCTGGATGGTGTGAGGGGCTGCGTGCAAAAGACACTTACCCAAAGGGCAGGTGCTCTTCTTCCATTCTGGTGCAGTGACCATGTGCCAAAGACAGAGTTCTGTTCTGGGCGTGGTATATTTGTGAACTTAGATTTTCCTTCCCAGAAGCATCTCCTCCCAGCATGAAGTGACATGGCAGCAAGAACCTCTCTTTTTCTGGAAAATGTTAAGCTTTTTTCTAACCTTTGTTGTAGTGATCTGGTACAGACACTGGATGGTGCCGCTGATCACACAGTAGCATCCAAGCAGTCTCTACATAGACATCATATTCCACATACCATGACTTAGGAGTGAGGTTCATGACTATCTTGGTATGCACAAAATTAACCCATTTGGATAAATTGCCCCAGAGACATCACATAATGAATCCTATCTTCACTTTGGTGAACCTTGCAAATATGCACAGTGAAGCCGAGTTTCTTGTTTTTAATATTTGTAAGTAATATTGTTGAAGAAACGTTAAACACAGTGCTTTTGAAGGGTAATTTTATAAATGACTTGAGTGTGTACAACAGCATTTTACATACATACATTCAAAAAGCAAATTTGATATGATTTACTTATAGGCATTCCCCAGGGAAAGGAATGTCAATGTGATGATGAAATTATCATTTGCTTTTGTATTTTGTGAAATAAACACATGAGCCCAATATCTGCACATTACACACACAAGGTTACATCTGCCTAGGAACAGGTGGACCTTTATGCTTAGCTTTGGGAAAACCATTCTATAATGACAGAAAAATGCATATGTTATATAAAATAAGTCCAACATATGCACCTATGTGCCTTGACAGCCTAGACACTCTGTAATGAAATTGTCTCCTGCATGTGTTATCACATGAGGTGGAGTTGGACAATTCTGAAATAAAGGAATCTGCAAGGGGAAGTGGCCTTTTCTGTCTCTTTAGAAAATAACTAATAAAGAGGGCCAGATTTAAGGAAAAAATTTCAGGATCAAGATTTAAGAATCAAACAAAGGTAGGCCAAAAAAATGAGCATAAAGCCTGTAAGTCAATTTGTTTGCATTGCTTTTGCAAGAACACATTTTTATCCAAGGCCTTAATTTCCTGCATTTGCCGTCTTCGCACCAATGGACATTAAGGTGGTATACAACTGCCAAATGGGCTGGCATCAGGCACTTTGCATCTGATGATCACATGGTCTACTATGCTGGAAATGAAAGACAAAGAAGAAATCGTGTTTCATGTATAATTAAGAAGAAACTTGCAAGAACCAAAGAAAAGAAATGTAATGAAATGCAATGCAATCAATGAATGCTTAATTTCTATTTGTCTATGAGGAATGCCTATCAACACAACTATAATTCAAGTTTATGCCCCAACAACAGCTGCAAAAGAGGACAAAATTGATGAGTTCTATGAACAAGTACAAGCTGAAATTGACAGAATATGCAAACAGGATATCCTGATAGTTATGGGTGACTGGAACACAAAGGTTGGCAACAAAGAAGAAGGCAAAATGGTTGGAAAATATGGACTTGGCAACAAAAATGAAGCTAGAGAAAGACTGATAGAATTCTGCAAGACCAACAATGTATTCATCTCAAACACCTCTTCCAGCAACACAAGTGGTGACTGAACAAAAATCAAATTGACTACATCTGTGGAAGTCAACAATGGAAAATCTCTATAACATCAACAAAGACAAAACCTGGAGCTGACTGTGGTACAGATCACCAACTACTAGTATGCAAAGTCAAGCTAAAGTTGAAAAAGAGCAAGCCATTCATGATTGTAGAAAAATATGGCCTTGAGAATATTTATTTATTTATTGTTTCATACATACCGCTCTCTTAAAAATCAGCGCGGTTTACATAAAACATGATTGTGCCAGGGGGCACTTACAATGACCTGGAGATTTAAACTTGGAAATCAACTGGGCGAAACTCCAGAAAAAAGATGGAGCCATCAGATGAGAGAGAAGAGGATCAAGAACTGGCATGGTTATATGCATCGAGGCACAACCAAATTCATCTTGATCATACAGCACATTATCTGTAATGGATTTTGAGAAGATTAAAAAAGCTCCACTTCTCATTCGTATAAAGAAGGGATTCTAAGAAGTGGTCGAGGCATCCATAGACGTTAAATTAGACTGTGGGATTATCTTTACTTGAGGAGGAAAGCCTGCCTGGTCTATCTGCAGAGTTGTCAGTGTAGTGGCGGATATGGAAATGGATGTCCGAGGTTCTGAACCTTATCCTGGTGTTTCTGATAAGATTTCTTATTAAAATGGAAACAAATTTCAAACTTATGCAGTTTTGATTTAATTGCTTTGATTCTGGAATGTACTATTCAGGAGGAGGAGGTCATTTCTAAACAAATTGAGGACGTAAAAACTACTCTCAAGACAGTGTTTGAAGAAGATGTCTATCAGGTGAGATTGGAGGATATGAACAGGCAAATAAAGGGATTTTTCGAGTATTTAAAATCATTAAAACAAAAGAAATTTTTGCGGGACAAGACTGATTATGACATTGAGAAAGTATATTATTGGATGTATGCTCCACCTGATATCACTAATCAAAAGCGAGTTGCGTTTGAAAGTTCTTCCGATGATACGGATAATAGTGGTGGAATATCCGAAATGTCTAAATCTAATAGATCCTCTCAGGTTTTTCGGCAAGGACAAGGCAGAGGAGGTCGGACACGACAAAATTATTATACCGAGGGGTGGGAACCCCCAGTAACGAGACTACGGTCTCGTCAACAAGTGAATCCATAGTTGTGAATCTTATGTCAACTCCACTCACTCCAGATCAGGAGCGTGTATTGAACCTAGGGCTTTCTTATGTACCAACGGTTGATCATGACCCTTTTAAATTATGGGTTTATTTACATAAGTTTTTTAGAAAATTGCGTATTGCACATTATTTTTCTGATAAATCTACTGTGCCGGACAGTTCTGTTCTACGTCCTAAGTCTACTTGGATGCCAGCTGACACTATGGATCCTTCCCTTGTTACTTACCAGTGTTTGGTTCTTCGTGATCTGGCTGTTTTGGAGCAAAAAATGTGCCCAAAATGGATCAATCTGGATAGAAAGGGTTGGGAGACTTTACGTCAACTTCGAAATGATCCAACACTTACTATTCGTAAGGCCGACAAAGGTGGAGCCATTGTTGTGCAATCTACAGTCGAATATATGAAACTTTTAGAGACTCATTTGTTGGATACCTTGACGTATCGGGCATTACCGGGTGATCCTACTGTGGACTTGCAGAAGGAGATCAAATTGTTGGTAGATGGTGCACTTATGCAAGGGTGGATCACGAAGAAAGAACATCAGTTTCTAATGCCTGCCCATCCTAAGGTTCCGATCCTATACTTAGTTCCGAAAATACATAAATCTCTTAAATCTCCGCCGAGTAGACCAATTGTGTCTTGTAGGGGATCAGTTTTGGAACCTCTCTCCCAATATTGTGATGTTTTTTTGCAAAAAGAAGCAATCCAGGTAAAATCATATGTACGGGATACAGCCCATTTTCTTCAACAATTGATGATGCTTAATGTTCCTACTTGTGACTTTTTAATGGTTACACTTGATGTTGCCGCCTTATACACTAATATAAGTCAGACTGAGGCTTTGGAATTGTTACAAACGAAGTTTACATCTGCACCCCCACGTCTTCCTCATCAATTTTTGATGGAATTGATCACATTGGTTCTAACGCAAAATTATTTTTTGTCTCAGGGGCATTTTTATCAACAAAGTTTTGGGATTGCTATGGGGGCATCTGCGGCGCCCTCTATAGCGACCCTCTATATGGCAGATTTTGAGGAGAACTATCTGTATGATTCCTTATACTTCCGTTATGTATTATTTTGGAAACGTTTTTTGGATGACGTTTTATTCCTTTGGATTGGAACGTCAGATGATCTTTGTGAGTTTTTGACATGGCTATATGGCCTGAAATCTAATTTGACTTTTACGGCACAAATAGCTGATCGACAAATTGATTTCCTTGATGTAACAGTTTTTAAGGAAGAGGGTCAGTTCCACACTTCATTATATCGAAAATCGATACAACGTAATAGTTTGTTGAAATTTCAAAGCTTCCACCCTAGCCCCCTGAAGAGGGGTCTCCCATATGGCCAGTTTTTAAGATTACGGCGTATTTGTTCATCTGTGGGAGATTTTAAGATGCATGCCATTGATTTGAGTAAGCGACTTCTGGACAGGGGATATCCATCTAAAGTGATACATACTGCATATCGTCGGGCTTTATATACCCATCGAGAATGGTTATTGACTGAAGATAAATCTGCTAATTCTGCTGAAGAAATGTCTACATCTTTGGTAGGAATTCTACCCTATATGATTTCAAGTAAAGGGGTTGTCAATATTCTTAAGAAGCATTGGCCGATTTTGGAACTACATCCTTGTTTTCAAAAACCATTGATGTTGGCCTTTGTAAGGGGAGCCAATTTAGGTGATATGGTGGCTCGTTCTGCCGTTCAGGTGGATAGACCTCCCCTGCCATCTTCTCAACATAATGGCCATATTACTTGCGGCAATTGTGGTTATTGCCCTTCTGCTTTAACGGGAGTATCTTGGATTTATCCTGTGACTGGTCAATCTTTTAAAAGGCGGTGGGAAACAGACTGCACCTCCTCTTTTGTTGTCTATATGATCTATTGCCCGTGTCCCCTGGCATATGTAGGGAGGACAACTCGGATGATTAAGATTCGGTTAAGTGAACATGCCTCTCGCCTGCGGCAAAAAATAGAAACAGCTCCGATGGTTGAACATTGCCTTTCCTTTGGTCAAGTTTTCCAGGATTCAAGTTGGTCTGTGATTGATTATATACCTCCAGACCCCCGAGGTGGGGATCGTATCAATAAGTTGCAGAGTTGTGAGCAACGTTGGATTTTTCAACTACGGACTGTACATCCTGATGGCCTCAACAAAGAAATTGATTGGTTTAGTATTTCTTGATGTCATCCGGTGAACACAGGATTCCCCTGAGTTAGTGGGGTGTTCCTGGTGTTTCATTGGTGGTTTGGTGTGATTGACAGCAAAAATTAGCCATTCTTGGAAGAGTTTGACCCTTATGAGGAAACAGCTGGTTTCAGCGTTTGATGGTTGATTTGAAGAATATGGTGATGGCAGCACTTGAAAGAGGGTTATAGACCCGAAACGTGCACGTCATGCTTCAAAGATTTTGAGTTTCGACACTTCTGATCCAGCTAAGTAGCGGAGTTCCTTTTTGATTTTTAAAAAATATTTATTAAAAGGATGTAACTGAGTGGTGGACATAGTTCTGATACATGTTCCTTTCCTGTAACATCCGACAAAAAGTACTATAGTGTGTTCTCACAGGGGTGTTTTGGTGTTTTTTTTGCTGAGTTATTGATGAGTACCATAAGGCACATTTTATGTGGCGGTCAGTATCGAGATGTCATGGTACACAATTCTGGCAGGATTTTAGAAATGGCTCTACCAAATGTGGAGCCTTTTCTAAAATATGAACAAAGAGGTGCAGGAGTGCACATATATGTGCCGATACTTGGAGCCGAAGGAGCCGTTTAGCAAATTTGCATGGAAAAAACAACAGGGAAACTTGGATATTATTTATTTATTTATTTAACATTTCTTATATACTGCCTTTCATGATATCAAGGCGGTTTACATTGAACAAACTGAAATTACATTGAACAGGGCATTATAACTTGGAGATAACTATTTTACAGGGAACATGGGCTATGGATAACTTCCATGTGTAAGTGCCATGGGCCATTCTGCAAACCTATACATGTAGATGATGCCAATTAAGTACAGAGAAAATGTGGGGGGAAATAATAGGGTTTTAAGAAAGATAACCCCTTAATCGTTCCTGTAAAGGGCAGACTGAACTAAGCAATGCTTAAAAACCTATACATGTTGGCGTACAATTCTAAATCTCCATATGGACATGAAATGGGGAATGCATGTGTAAATTTTTGACCTGCCCAGGACCCGCCCCTAGCCATGTTCCTGACACAGCCCCTTATAACTTCTACATAGTAAAAGACACCCATGTGTACATTTAGTCCTTTCTAAAATCCACATTTCCATGTGGATGCCATTTCCACGTGTAAATGCTGGATTTTTCAGGTGAAATCATGAATAAGGCTTCTAAAATAATCCCCATCATGTCCCAGCTGATCTCTGGTGTTCACTTCATCCCTTCTCATCTAGGAAGATTTTGCTTTCTTAAACGTTATTGTTCTTGTCGCCACCACCTCCTTACGAGGCTGTTTTGTGCATCTACCACCCATTCAGGGAAGATGTTCTTTTATTTTTAATTTCATATTCATTAATATTTCCAAGACAATAAAGGGGAATATAGGTGGGGATATTCAGTAACAATGGCTAACCGTTCCAATGCAACTAGCTGCCGCAGCAGAAACTTAAATCCTCATATCCGGCCCCAGCATTGAATATCCAGGTTGCAGGAAGCTAACCAGCAGTGGTGATATTCTGCCGCTGCCCAATTATCTTCCACGGTGAAAGTTAGGCCAGCCTTTGCTGTGCCTTACTTTCACCACCTTGCCATAATCGGGCAGCAGCTTAATATCACTGCTGCCCAGCAATGACCAGGTGCCACTCCTGGAATGCCTCGATGCTAACTGGTTAGCACAGAGACGTGCAGTGGTGGCTCCCGGAGATAAATGTCCCAGATAGAGGGATTAACACGTTTAGCAAGTCTGCTAACCATGTTAATCCCTTTGAATCGGGCCCATAAATTTTAAGGAGAAAAATCTTGACATACGCATGTGTAACAGAAAGAAAATAACTAATGTGAAAATAATGTATACACAATAATCAAAAGTCCACAAAGGAGGAAAGGAGTTCTTAAATATATTATAAATGAAAAAGGAAAAAATCTACAAAATAAACCATTAAAGCACTATTAATAGCTACTCATCTAAGCAGAGTGATTAGGAGTTTGACCTTGCTCAGAAATTCTTCAACAGTAAAGGTACAAAGAAAAGGTTTTATCTTGATACTTGAGAATAAGGGGGCTAGTTACTAAGGTGTGCTAACAATAACACACATTAATTCACTATTAAAGCGTTGTTTTAGAACTTATGCTGTTCATGGGACGTAGTTACTAATAACGCACGTTAACAGTGACTAGACCCATAAATTTCTTAGGAAATGTAAGAAAACTCATCCCAACAGCAAAAGCCATAAGTTAAAGAGCTAGAAATTCACAGTATAAGGGGAAACATTGGAAAGTATAGAACTTGTTTTCCATGATACAATGCAAAGACCTCGAAACACTGTTATTTATAGAATCATACGAGCATTTAGACAACAGCCCATACCCAAACAGAAACACAACCACCTCCGCCAACTAGGCACGCACTCATCCTACCTACACACACAAGATTATTATACTACGTTATTAAACACCCTCTTGTTAAATGTTACCCTTCAATTGTACTGTCTAAATGGTATTAAGTAATTGTACTGTCTGAATGTTTACAAGTACCCTAATGTTAAAGGTAACCCTCCAATTGTGATGTGACGTGACCACCTTGATTGAAGGATAAGGTGGCATACAAATCTGTCTAAATAAATAAATAATTAAACACAAATAATTTCAAAGTTATATCTCTTTCAAAAGCTAGGAAGCAGCAAGAGTTACCCTAGACAAGATGGAAGCAGGTCTATGGCAGCTTAGAGGGGGCAATGGGAGATACTGGCGAAAGATAGTGTCTGGACTGTCTAAGAACGCAGTATGAGATAGCATCAGAGCCACTGGAATAAGCAGACAGAGCTTCTTCTGTAGATGTCTGCTTCCTCTCTCGGGTTCTTCTATGCCTGTACCAGAAATACATTAACATTAGGACGTCCATTGGTTGAATGCCCCAGTAATCAACTGTGTTTTGTTACTGTCAGAATCAAATGCTATGCAAAATATTTCCAAGCTAAACTCTCAGTCCAAAACTAGTTAATTGGCAACATTAGAACATAAGAACATAAGATATGCCATACTGGGTCAGACCAAGGTCCATCAAGCCCAGTATTCTGTTTCCAACAGTGGCCAATCTAGGTCATACGTACCTAGCAGTTTCCCCAAGGGACACAGGTTCCATAATGCTTGTATTGGTTCAAGCATTGATATCCTGGGTCCCTTCTTAATAATGGTTTATGGACCTTTCCTCCAGGAACTTGTCCAAACCTTTTTTAAACCCAGCTACATTAACAGCCTTTACTACATCCTCTGGTAACAAATTCCAGAGTTTGATTACACGTTGAGTGAAAAAATATTTTCTTTTATTAGTCTTAAATAGTTTACCCTGTAGCTTCATTGCATGTCCCCTAGTCTTTCTATATTCTGATAAGGTAAACAATCGATCTACGTTTACCCGTTCCACTCCGTTCATTAATTTATAGACTTCTATCATATCTCCCTTCAGCTGTCTCTTTTCCAGGTTAAAGAGCCATAACCTTTTTAGCCTTTCTTCATAGGAGTATCCTTCCATCCCCTTTACCATTTTGGTGGCTCTTCTCTGAACCTTTTCTAAAATCGCTATATCCTTTTTAAGATACGGCGACCAGAATTGCACACAATATTCAAGGTGCGGTCTCACCATGGAACGATATAGAGGCATTATAATATCTTTTGTTTTATTTTCCATTCCTTTCCTTATCATACCTAGCATTCTATTTGCTCTCTTGGCCGCCGCTGCACACTGGGCCGAGGGTTTTAACATGGTATCCACAATGACTCCTAAATCTTTTTCCTGAGTGGTGGTTCCTAATGTGGAACCTTGCATCGTGTAACCATAGTTTGGGTTGTTCTTCCCTAGGTGCATAACCTTGCACTTGTCCACATTAAATTTCATCTGCCATTTTGATGCCCAGTCTTCCAATTTATCAAGATCCTCTTGCAATTTTCCACAATCCTCTTGGGTTTTAACAACTTTAAATAGTTTTGTGTCATCTGCAAATCTGATAACCTCACTCGTTATTCCACTTTCCAGGTCATTTATGAATATGTCAAAAAGCAGCGGACCCAGCACAGATCCCTGGGGTACACCACTATTCACCTTTCTCCATTGGGAAAATTGGCCATTTAGCCCTACCCTCTGCTTTCTATCTTTTAACCAGTTCCTGATCCACAATAGTACACTGCCTCCTATCCCATGACTCTTTAGTTTTGCCAAAGGTCTCTCATGAGGGACCTTGTCAAAGGCTTTCGGAAAGTCCAGATACACAATATCAACCGACTCACCTTTGTCCACCTGATTATTCACTCCTTCAAAAAAACATAACAGATTAGTAAGACAAGATCTTCCTTGTCTAAAGCCATGTTGGCTGTCTCCCATTAGGTCATGACTATCTACATGCTGAGTAATTTTATTCTTTATGATGGTTTCTACCATTTTTCCCGGTACTGATGTCAGGCTCACCGGTCTGTAGTTTCCCGGATCACCCCTGGAACCTTTTTTAAAAATTGGTGTTACATTGGCGATCCTCCAATCTTCAGGTATTAGAGATGATTTTAATGATAGTTCACAGATTACTAATAGCAGGTCTGCAATCTCGTATTTCAGTTCTTTCAACACCCTTAGATGTATACCATCTGGCCCAGGTGATTTGCTACTCTTCAGTTTATCTAATAGTTGCAATACATCTTCCCGATGTATCGATATTTCCTTCAATTCTTCCGCACCTTTAAATACCACTTCAGTCATGGGTAACATCCCTACATCTTCCTCAGTAAAGACTGAAGCAAAGAATTAATTCAGTCTCTCCGCTATCGCCTTGTCGCCTCTTAGTGCTCCTTTAACCCCTTTATCATCTAATGGACCAACTGACTCTCTCACAGGTTTTTTGCTACTAATGTACTTGAAAAGGTCTTTACTTCACGTTTTTGCTTCCGCAGCAAGCTTCTTCTCAAATTCTCCCTTTGCCTGCCTTATCAATGCCTTGCATTTGACTTGCCAGTGCTTGTGCTGTTTCCAGGTTTCGTTGTTTGGCTCTTTTTTCCATTTCCTGAAAGATGCTTTTTTGGCAACAACAGCCTCTCTGACCTCACCTTTAAACCATGCTGGCAGTTTTTTGGATTTCCTTCCACTTTTCTTAAAGCGTGGAATACAGCTGGGCTGGGCTTCCAAGAAGTATTTTTCAACAACAGCCAAGCCTGATTTTATTTATTTATTTTATTTATTTATTTACAGTCTTTTCTATACCGCACTATTCGGCATCAGCGTGGTTTACATGGAGCAAAAATGCTCAGTACAGTTAACACGTATGAGTTTACAGATAACTGGGTAGAAAACTTGGATAACAGGGGCAACTATTTACAAAACAAACTGCGTAAAGTCATATGAACAGGAAGTTTCATAGAATTATATGTACCACTTTGGGTTAGAGAATCTGTCTAGGCGTGTTGTTGAGATTCCATTATTTGCTTAGGGGGTAGTGTCATTGATCTCCATGAGGTACTTGCTGAAGAGGTGGTGTTTGAGGGCCTTCCTAAACTGTGTTAGGCTCTTGATGGCCCGGATATTAGAGGGTAATGCATTCCAACATCTTGGCGCGCAGAGACTAAAGGCCCTGTTGGCTGTAGATGTGGTGCAATTTGTTAGTGCCTTCGGTACTTTTAGAGAGTTTATAGATATGGATCTTCTTGCTCTATTTGGGGATGTGGTGTGGATGAGGTCTTTAACCTTTGCAACTGCTCCTTTTAGTTTTTTCTTAACTGTTTTCCTCATTTTATCATAGTCTCCCTTTCGAAAGTTAAAAGGTAGTACTGTGGATTTCCTTACTATCCCTCCTCCACTAATTAAATCAAAGGCGATCATGCTATGATCACTATTGCCAAGTGGCCCCAACAACCTTATCTCTTGCACTAGATCTGGTGTTCCACTAAGGATTAGGTCTAATATGGCTTCCCCTCTGGTCGGTTCATGAACCAGCTGCTCCAAGAAGCAGTCATTTATTTCATCTAGGAACTTTATCTCCCTAGCATGTCCTGCCATGACACTGACCCAGTTGATACCGGGGTAGTTGAAATCACCCATTATTATTACTGTGCTGTAACTTTTGTTAGCTTCCTTGATTTCTTTGAGCATTTCATCATCCATTTGGTCATTCTGGCCAGGCGCTCGATAGTACACCCCAACTGCCCTTGCCTTCCTCCTTTTACATGGAATTTCAATCCATATAGATTCTACAGCAGATTTTGTTTCCTGCAAAACTTTAATCCTTTCTGACTCAATGCCCTCTCTAACATAGAGAGCAACCCCTCCACCAATTTGATCAGCTCTATCATTACGATATAGTTTGTACCTAGGTATCATAGTGTCCCACTGGTTGTCCTCCTTCCACCATGTCTCTGATATTCCAATCATATCTAACCTTTCATATAGTGCTATATATTCTAACTCTCCCATCTTATTTTTTAGACTTCTAGCATTTGCATACAAGCATTTTAGAGAATGTATTTTATTCATATTAATTTGGCTATTGTTAGACATGGGTAATTTAGGATCTTTAAGCTCTGTCTGCTCCATACTTGAGGGCATTTGGGCTACTTTACTCTTTTGTGGAACCTCTCTGCTTTTGGTAGTATCCTTCAAAGATACATTCTTCCGAACCATCCGCTCTTGGGCGATTGTCGGCTTTCCCCTAATATCTAGTTTAAAAGCTGCTCTATCTCCTTTTTAAAGGTTAATGCCAGCAGCCTGGTTCCATCCCGGTTAAGGTGAAGCCCATCCCTTCGGAAGAGCCCCTCCTTTCCCCAGAATGTTCCCCAGTTCCTAACAAATCCAAAACCCTCATCTCTGCACCATTGTCTCATCCACGCATTGAGACTCCGGAGCTTTGTCTGCCTTTTGGGTCCTGCGCGTGGAACAAGAAGCATTTCAGAGAATGCTAGCCTGGAAGTTCTGGATTTCAACTTCCTACCTAAAAGCCTAAATTTAGCCTCCAGAACCTCCCTACCACATTTTCCTATGTCATTGGTACCGACATGTACAAAGACAGCCAGGGCCGGCCCGTCCATTGAGCGAGAATGTTTTTTGCACAGGGCCCCGCGTTTCAGGGGGCCCCGCGCAAAAAACATTCTGATCCAAAAGTAAAATTTAAAAAAAAAAAAAAAGCTGTCTACTGCCGCTTCTGGGGCCGCCGCGGCAGAATCGAGTGTGCCGCGGGGCCCCCCCTGTGCCCGGCAGAGCCTGCCCTCCCCTGTATCAGCTCTCTCTTTCCAGCGGCAGTCACACGCGCCGGCTTTCAGAGCGCGAGGGGAGAGTTTCTCCCTCGCTGCTCTGTTAAGCCCGCGGGGGCTGATGGGGACTTCCCATCAGCCCCCGCGGGCTTAACAGAGCCGCGAAAGGGAAACTAGTCCCTTCGTGCTCTGAAAGCCGGTGCGTGTGACTGCCGCTGGAAAGAGAGAGCTGATACAGGGGAGGGCAGGCTCTGCCGGGCACAGGGGGGGCCCCGCGGCACACTCGATTCTGCTGCGGCGGCCCCGGAAGTGGCAGCAGACAGCTTTTTTTTATTTTAAATTTTCCCTGGGCTGGGCTGGGCTGGGGGGGGGGGGTTTAGGAGTGGTGATGGGTGATGGGCGCTGGGGGGGTAGGAGTGGTGATGGGCGCTGGGAGGCTTAAACTAAAAATTGGGTGATGGGGGATTAGGACTGGAAATGGGCTGGTGGGATTAGGACTGGAAGTGGGTTGATGGGGGGTTAGGACTGGTAATGGGCTATGGGGGGCTTAAACTAAAAATTGGGTGATTGGGGATTAGGACTGGAAATGGGCTGGTGGGATTAGGACTGGGAGTGGGCTGATGGGGAGGTTAGGACTGGTAATGGGCTATGGGGGGCTTAAACTAAAAATTGGGTGATCGGAGCTTAGGACTGGAAATGGGCTGGTGGGATTAGGACTGGGAGTGGGCTGATGGGGAGGTTAGGACTGGTAATGGGCTATGGGGGGGCTTAAACTGAAAATTGGGTGATGGGGATTAGGACTGGAAATGGACTGGTGGGATTAGGACTGGGAGTGGGCTATGGCGGGCAAGGACTGGTACTGGGTTGGGGCGGTTGCTAGGACTGGAAATGGGCTGAGTGGAAGGGGGCTTGAACTGCAAATAGCTGATGGGGACGGGGCTTGGAATGGAAATGGGCTGAGGGGAAGTGGGGGGGCTTGAACTGCAAATAGCTGATGGGGACGGGGCTTGGAATGGAAATGGGCTGAGGGGAAGTGGGGGGTTTGAACTGCAAATAGCTGATGGGGAGGGGGACTTGGAATGGAAATGGGCTGAGTGAAAGGGGGCTTGAACTGCAAATAGCTGATGGGAAGGGGGGCTTGGAATGGGCTCTTAGGGGAGGGAGCTAGGACAGGAAATGGGCTGATGGAGGGGCTAGGATAGGACTGGGAATTGGGTGTTGGGTGTTGGGGGGAGCTGAGATTGGAAATGGGCTGTGGTGGGGGCTTGGATTGAAATGGACTCATGGAGGGGCTAGAACTGGAAGTAGGCTCATGGGGGGCTTGGATTAGAAATGGGCTGAGTGGAGTGGAGCTAGGATTTAACATGGGCTGATGGTGGGGCTAGGAAAGGACTAGAAATGGGCTGATGGGAGGCTGGTATTGGAAATGAGCTATGAAGGGACTCGGATAGGATTGGAAATGGATGGGGGAGCTAGGACTGGAAATGGACTGATGGGGGCCAGGACTGGAAATGGGCTGATGTGGGGACTAGAAGGGAGCGGATACTGGGTGGGGCTGGAACTAAAAGGGAGCTGATGTTGGGGGAGATTAGAAGGGGATGGGGCTGGGAGAGTGAAATGGAGAGGGGAAAATATTTTGTGTGGGAGGGAAGAAAAATGTACAATTGGCCGGGTATTGGGAGACTAAGTGGGGATTGAGGATGGAGGAGTAAAATTTGAGTGGATGAAATAGGAATGAGGAAAGAGCAAAAGGAGAAAGATTATTATGTTAAAGCAGATGTAGAGAGAGAATGGAAAAAAACTAGAAGAGAAGAAAGGACAAATGGACAGCAGACGATAGAGAGATAGCAGAAGACACAAATAAACCAGAAGAAAGTGGCTGTAACAATTGCAACTGAAAAAAAAAATGCACAAAAGGTACAAAGATATCTCTTTATTTTGAATTTATTAACTGGAATATGTCAGCTCTGGGAAATGTGCATCATTAATGTCTGTGTTTTGTTTAGTACAAGAGGAAATTAATTTATAGTTTTATTTCTACATTGTTGTTGTACATTCCAAGTTTGGCTTTTAGGGTTCCCAGTTTAATTATTGTCTTCCTGTTTTTAAATTGTGATTCCTTGTTTGGTGATGGTCTATGTTCTGCATGTGTAACTGAGCTATGATATTCTGTTTATGTAATTCCTATTTGACATTGTCACTTGTTCTCTTTCCCCAGTAGGTCATGTATTGTTATTCTCTGAAATGTATTGGTTTAATATTTGCAGTGTTGCCTTTTGATAGGTAGGGTATGGTGCTTTATGAGTCCTGGTAGTGCTGTTAGGATACGGTGGGTTTGCTATGGGTTCTAAATGGGCAGTGTTTGTAGCAGTTCCTAATGTGCCCGGCAGTTGGCACTGGATTATAGTAATGTAGAAATCTTTGTCTTTCTTTATCCATACACTCATGAAGAGGCATGTTTACTAAAAGTTAGTGTATGGTAACATTATGCAAATAGTTATGCAAATGAGGCCCCTTATGCAAATGAGGCCCCGCACCGAGTCTCCGCACATGGCCCCGCACCCCCCTTGGGCCGCCCCTGAAGACAGCAGACTCATCCCCAGCACTATCTAAGACCTTATCTAGGTGGCATGTGAGGTCCGCTACCTTCGCACCAGGCAGGCATTTTACCAGGCGATCCTCACGTCCACCAGCCACCCAGCTATCTACATGCCTAATGATCGAATCACCAACTATAACGGCTGTCCTAACCCTTCCCTCATGGGCACATGGCCCTGGAGAAACTTCCTCGGTGCGAAAGGGTTTTTCATCACCTGGAGGACAGGTCCTAGTTACAGGATCACTTCCTGCCACACCAGGGTGATGCTCTCCTGTCACGTGACCTCTCTCCTCCATGGCAACAGGGATGCTGCCAGACTGGAGGTGAGACTTCAGGACTATATCCCTGTAGGTCTTGTCTATGTACCTCTCTGTCTGTCTTATGCTTTCCAAGTCTGCTACTTTAGCCTCTAGAGAACAGACTTGTTCCCTGAGAGCAAAGAGCTCCTTGCACCTAGTGCACACGTAAGACCTCTCACCAACTGGGAGAAAATCATACATGTGACACTCAATGCAAAAGACTGGAAAGCCCCCATCCCGCTGCTGGACTGCTGTCTGCATCTTAGTTTTAAGTTTGTGTTTAGATCTAAGTTTTTTACTTATTAAGGGTTGCTATGGATATTTATACTAATAAAACTGTACCTAATACGTGTAATATACCTTGTTCACCTGAAGCTTAACTAATCTCAGGTCCTTAGTGTATGACTGATTTGGGTAATGAGCTTTACCTGAGAGCACCTCCTGTCTTGTAAGATGTGTAAGTACCTATAAAGCTTCGATTATCCCAGGGGAGGGAGGGAAATAACACTTATTAAAACAGGGCTGCTATACAGTACCTTGTCTTGTGCTGCTGAGGTAAGCTATGTTCTGATTTGATTTAAATTATAGCTCTTAGCTGCTGCTAGGCTCTAACTTCTTATGAAATTTAAACTACAAGCTCTCTACTGGGTTCTAAATTTAACCAGAAAGCTCTCTTCTGTGTTTTAAATTTAAGCTAAAAGTACTTTGCTGATGCTAGGCCCTGAGTGACTATTAAATTTAGACTTCAAGCTCTCTGCTGGGTTCCAAATGTAACCAGAAAGCTCTCTTCTGTGTTTTAAATTTAAACTAAAAGTACTTTGCTGTTACTAGGCCCTGAGTGACTATTAAATTTAAACTACAAGCTCTCTGCTGGGTATGAAATGTAACCAGAAAGTTCTGCTCTGTGTTTTAAAACTAAAAGTACTTTTCTGATGCTAGGCCCTGAGTGACTATTAAATGTAAACTACAAGCTCTCTGCTGGGTTCCAAATGTAACCAGAAAGCTCTCTTCTGTGTTTTAAATTTAAACTAAAAGTACTTTGCTGTTACTAGGCCCTGAGTGACTATTAAATTTAAACTACAAGCTCTCTGCTGGGTATGAAATGTAACCAGAAAGTTCTCCTCTGTGTTTTAAATTTAAACTTAAACTGCTGCTACTAGGCCCTGACTGATTTAACAAAAATAGTGGATTCACAGATTAATTAGCTTTAATACAAAGAATTCCTTTTAGAAAATTACCAGAAGTATATACACACAGTTGCAGATCTCTCTCCAGAAGTAGCAGTCCCTTTTTCTAGTCCTTCAAGACTTTCATCTTTTTGATAGCTAACCAGTCTGATAAATAATTGACAAGGAATGCAAGCATAAGAATGCAGTAAGCATTTATCTAAAACAAAAAACAGACTGACCTACATTTTCTTAGTTATAGTTGTCTACATCATGCAAAGAATGTTGCAATGTGACATCTTGTCAACAAAGATTGGAAGCTGCAGCTCTGTTTTGAAACAGATTCTCGTTTATAGTGCACCTGTACTGCATTTAGCATCTTTCCTTGCTAACCTGTCTTTGTTTTGAGAAAGTGCCAACAAAATTGCTTCCCCACTGCTCATAGTGGAATAGTACAACTGTATATACGCAACTTCTGCAGGGTTTAGAAGAGGCGGGGATGCCACTCTATTGAAGAGCTGGCTGAATGCTCCCCTGGGGTTGTTCAGAAGAACATCAGTGATGGCAATATTAGGTTTGGGATTCGATTCAGACTATTTGCGTGAATAGTAAATGACTATGAACCTGATTATTATTGTCCAGGAACATGGGCTTGGTCAATCAAATAGTAGGCCCTCTTTCTTTACCTCTCATTGCATCCTCCCATGCTCTGATGCTCTATGTGTCATATGATGGAAGATAAAGACCAGTAGGGTCCATCTAGACTGCCCAGCAAGATGGCAAGAGTAGGTGCATCTGCAGCTCCATGCAGGTCACCCCTCCCCATGCCTTTGTTTAGGGGTGTACCCACCGCTTCGTGTAGGGCACCCCTGTTTGTTGAGATATGTTATGCTTATTTTGATTTTATCCTGTTGCTATAAAGGGATCCACTGTGTCTGTCCCATGCCATTTTGAATTCTGTCATTGTATTTGCCCCCACCACTTCCATCGGAAGGGCATTTCAAGCATCAACCACCCTTTCAGTGAAAAAGTATTTCCTATCATTGCCTTTCAATTTACCCCCTTGCAGCTTCATAGTAGATAGATAGTCTGCCCTATTTGATATAAGGGACTTGCTGGAAGAGTCTGAGAAGAGAAAACTAGAATACTTTGTCCTTACTGGTCATGTTGGTATGCACCATTTTATTGAATAAGGCTTAAGATGGTCCATCTGTGCTTTCTGACAACTTTGTCCAGCAGGAAAACCAGCAGGGACTGTTTCCTTGGCAAGAATAGCTTCATGTTATGCCTTCTAGTTTTACAGCTTCCCTGTCTTTGGAAGACGTTTGTTTGTTCATTAATACTCTAAGTATTTAAAGGTCTGAATCATATCTCCCCTGTCCCTCCTCTCCTCCAGAGTGTACATATTTAGGTCTTCAAGTCTCTTCTCATAAGTCTTGTGACGCAGGCTCCAAATCATTTTGGTCGCTTTCCTCTGAACCGTTTCCAGTCTTTTTATATCCTTTGTGAGATATGGTCTCCAAAACTGAACACAGTATTCCAAGTGAAGCCTCACCAGCGACTTCTACAGTGGCATTAATACCTCTTCTTTTCTGCTGGTAATACCTCTTTGCCACCACCTTGTCACACTGTTTTGCCACCTTGAAATCCTCAGAAATAATCACACCAAGGTCCTTCTCCTGGTCCGTGCCCAACCTCTCACATCCTATTGCATATTTTTCCCTTGGATTTCTGCTTCCCAAGTGACACTGCACATCTTCGCATTAAATCTTAACGGCCAAGCATTAGACCATTCTTCCAGCTTTTGTAGATCTTTCCTCATGTTCTCCACTACCACAGGGGAGTCAACTCTGTTGCAAATTTTTGTGTCATCTGCAAAAAGACAGACTTTTCCATTCAGTCCTTCAGCAATATCACTCACAAATACATTGAACAGTACCAGTCCCAGGACTGAACCCTGGGGCACACCACTAATCACCCTCCTTTCATCCGAGTGAGCTCTGTTTACCATCACCTTCTGTCATCTGTCAGTCAACCAATTTCTGATCCAGTTCACCACCTTTGGACCCATCCCCAAACTATTGAGTTTATAGATAAGCCTCCTATGAGGAAAAGTATCAAAGGCTTTGCTGAAATCCAGGTAGATGACTACCATCGCATGTCCCTGATCTAGCTCTCTGGTCACCCAGACAAAGAACTCAATCAGATTTGTTTGGCAAGATCGTCCTTTGGTAAAACCATGTTGCCTCAGATCATGCAACCTGTTGGTTTTGAGAAAGTCCACTATTTGCTCTTTCAGGAGCACCTCCATTGCTTTTACCGCCACAGAGGTAAGGCTCACGGGCCTGTAGCTTGTCACTTCTTCCCTGTCACCACTTTTGTGAAGAGGTACCACATCAGCCTTTCTCCATTCCTGAGGAACTTCTCCCGTCTCCAAGGATCTGTTAAAAACATTATTTAAAGGTCCTGCAAGAACCTCTCTGAGCTCTTTCAATATCCCATCCGGTCCCATGGCCTTGTCCACTTTCAGTTTTGCAAGTTGTTCTAACACATCATCTTCTGTGAATGGTATGGTATCTATTCCATTCCCATTTTTATATTTATTTGTTTGTATCTATTCCATTCCCATTTTTATATTTATTTATTTGTTGATTGACTTTCATTTGCTTGCAAAATGCACAGAGACAGAGATTTTCTAGAGAAATCCAAGTAGTACAATGTTGACAATTTAGGTGACAGCTACACATCTTCAGTGACAGGGTTGCATTTCCCAGTGGGGAGGCCTGGAGGTAGCTGTGCCATGTTTGCCTTTTACGGTTTAAGAGGCTGCTTGTTTTAGTTTTGCATCAGAATGGCTCAGTGCTCCAATGCAGAACTAGCCAATTAAATGCTGCATATTCTCCCTTTCATACAAAAGCGACATACTTTTAAACCCAGGAAAACTTGATTTGTTTTTCTAATTATATTACCACCATATGTTTGCCCAGATGGTTTGTACTCACATCTTCCAGTGTGCTATAAAATGACCTTATTTTCGAGAATTAAACCACTTAAGTTTACAAAAACACAGATTTGGCAGTTTAAGAGGAAAATTACTATATATTCTGCAATTTTCTGTCTTTTCAGATCAATATTTACATATATAGCCTTTGTTTTTGTCATTGCCATTCATTTAAACAGAGCAGTAAAAGCACACTACTATGATTTGAATCCCAAATATAATATTTTCCTAAAATGATCTAAATCAAAATTGGTGAAGGGCTCTGAAAGACTGAAATCATATGATTGACTTATTTTTATTATTTAAGCTCAAATAGCACAGATTAGATATGTAGTTTAAAAAAATTATATGGCATTATAAATGCAATCAGCGTAAGGTGTCCCTATTCTTGCCAAGGAAACAGTCCCTGCTGGTTTTCCTGCTGGACAAAGTTGTCAGAAAGCACAGATGGACCATCTTAAGCCTTATTCAATAAAATGGTGCATACCAACATGACCAGTAAGGACAAAGTATTCTAGTTTTCTCTTCTCAGACTCTTCCAGCAAGTTCCTTATATCAAATAGGGCAGGGCGATTGGAAGGAAGAACCTTGTTACATTCCTACCAAGCAGCTTCTCTGTCTGTTTTTCATTCTTTCTCTCTGAATTCATTGTTCTCTGTGGACTTCAAGATACCTTTTTAGATAATTCCTATGTTGATCCAGTAAAATGATATGTCAAGTCCATATAGGTCCCCTCTTCAGATGTAAAAAAGGGATCTATGTGGTCCTAAGACCTCACTTGGACAGCCGTTATACTGATTCACTATGACGAGCCATAAAAAACCCCTTGTTTTCATTTCCAGAAAATCTATTAAATGAACATCTTTAGTCACATAAGAATCCGTCCCTTCCCCTTTGGCCTGCTTACGCACTGAGGGGCATTTTTACTAAAATACACTGCATGCATTAAGTCCCCAGAATTACCATGGGAGGCACCATAGACCCACACTAACCATTGGAGGCATGTCTGGAAGGTCCCTCTTCAGTTACTTCAGGGAGCAGCACCTCAGCGTGCTAACCAGCCGGCAAATCTCATGCAAGGGCACTTATCACCAGTCATTGAGGGAGGCGGTAAGTGCATCCGCACTTGGCAGAAGCAGTCTCCCACTCTCTGCCTCAACCCACCTAGTCACCATTCTTTTTACCGCATGCCGTCATCACAATCACTTAACATGCAGTAAATCCCATGCAAACCGTTAGCCCGGTTTAGTAAACATGCCCCTGAGTTAGGAATATAATAAACCCATGACACTAGGGAAGAAGTTCAAGGACAAATGTAGTACTTGAATAAAATAAGCTTTTAACATGTCAAACAGAAAAATAAATTTACTGTATGGAAAACTCTGATTGTTATATCAAATTAAATTCTCTAAATTTTCAACCTTATTTTGCAAGGGCATATTGCCTATGATTAAAGCTAGATTAGAGGATTCTGTCTGTCAACACTTTTTTGATCTTCATCTTTAATTTCCTCAAAAAAATGTACACAGTGGGACAAGCAATTAGATGCATTAATATCCCTTATCTTCTATTCCATTCTACTCTTCCATTGGTCTATGAGGCTTTTATCCAAAGAACCATTAAACAAATGACTATCTACTGTAGTTGCAAGTCATTATTCCAAAATAAACTATGAATTTGTACGAGCTGGATTTTAACCATTCATCAAGTGAGCTATCCATAGTCCTTTCTTAGAGCTGTCCTATTCATCTTTCAGACAAGAGACATCGCACATACTTAAGAATTATTTCACAAAGCCCTGTAACATGTACTATACACCAAGGGGCATCTTTCCTAAGCTGCATTAGCTGTTTAACAGAGGAATTTGCATATGCTAACAGCATGATACTGGGTTAACAGTTAATGCTGCTTGTTAACTGTTAGCACACGCTAATTACTGTGTTAAACAGCTTGTTTTCTGTAATCTTACCTTTTGTTTTTCCCATTGTATAATGGAAATCTTAAAATTAAAAAAAAAAAAGCAAAAAAAAAAAGCTAGAACTCACCACTAGGGACAGGGGAAGGGCAAAAATGGTAGTTACCCGAGCATTATTACTGCATGTTAACTGCTAATGTAACCGACAATGCAGTGCTGTGCGCCTTATTTCAAAAAGTGTGGTTAACTGTATCCTGCATTGTCAGCCATGCTGTCCATGTGTGTTAATGATCATTTCTCCATGTTAACTACATAGCTGCCTTCTGCAAAGTGCCGGGAATACCCCTAACAATTCATGCAGAGGTTTTGCAGTTGCCACAGGTTAACGTTTGCTGTTAAGGTGCATGAACTACAAAATCTTAGCACATTTTAATAAATAGGTCCCTTAATAAAAAGTTAGCCACCAAGTTGGGCTGTGTTCTGGTCTGCAGATAGTAAACTCAAAGGGGAACATGCATACTTTAATGCAGTTTATTATCCATTCACGTGAAAATGTCCCTTCATTTGGATAGTACATTTCAGAGCCAAATTATAAGCTCACTCTGATATTGCTGCGAGTGCTGCGGTGTTACAGGAGTGAAGCAATTCTGTCCCCCTATTGGGGAATGTGGGGACCCGCAGACATTGCTGACTGCTCTGCTGTTGCTGGAACCAAATGGATGGCTCCAGGAGCAGTAGGGAGTCCCGAGGCAAATAAACTCAGAATGTGACTGGCTCTAAATTTGTTCCTGTCTCCAGAGTGAACAAATAGCTTTAGTAAATCCATGCTACTAGATTATCTTTCTGCAAATCACCTATAACAAGACTTCGAATTCGGTGGCGGGAAACTACTTACCTGTTAGAAATATGAAGGCAATCATATTGTAAACCCTCTGAAGTTAATGATAAACTGCCATAACTTGACATTTGTTAGCCCAGTGCACCACTGCACTTTTAACTATATGATTTCCCTACTCAGTTTTTTCACTCTATTCTTTCTTTGCAGTCACTTGACACAAGCAGCAACATTTGAAGACCCTCAAATTGAGAATAGCCAAATCAACCCTCCTGCCCCGCGAAAAGTGGAAATGAGGAGGGATCCTGTATTGGGCTTTGGTTTTGTGGCTGGAAGTGAAAAACCTGTTGTTGTTCGTTCTGTAACTCCCGGTAAGGCTCCCTAATATGAATATCATGTTAACTTATCATGAGCATTACAGTATATTATACCAATACAGACTGAGATCCACATTCAAAAAGCCGCTCAGCAGATATCTTTATCTGGCTAACTTTATCCGGATATTCAGCAGAACCTACCCAGAAATATGAATGTCACTGAATACTTTCAGATATAGCTCTTCAGATAAAGATATTCAGATAAATTTAAGATAATGAACTGTTTAACCCAAGATTCCTCAACTCAGTCCTTGGGATCAAGCTAGCGGTCAGGTTTTCAGAATAACTACAATGAATATGCATGTAAGAAATTTGCATATTGTGGAGGCAGTGGATATAAATATATCTCATGCATATTCATTGTGGTTATCCTGAACCCTAACTGATTAGGTGTGTCCCAAGGACAAGACTGAGAATCTCTGGTTTAACTGGGGATTTTGCTTGCAAAAATGCAAGGAGACAGAGATTTTCTGTAGAAATCCAAGTACTACCATGAAGAAAATTCAGCTGAGAACTACATACCTTCAGTAACAGTTGCATTTCCTGGCAGTGAGTCCTTGGAGGTAGATGTGCCAGGTTTACCTTCTGCCGTTTAAGTGACCCCTTATTTTGGTTTTCTATCATTTAGACACCTAAGTTAGACTCCTAAATTTGAGCCCTATTTTTAGCCAAATTTAAGTGCATAACTTTCGGCTGAAAATTCTTCTTAATTTAGGAACTTAACTGTCTGCTTATAGATTTAGGCCTGCCATTCATTTATCTACATTTATGAGCCTGCTGCTGAAAATCAGTGCTAAGCTCCTAATTTTTTGCCCTGCCCTAAATCTCCCTGTTGTCACCCACGTTTTATGCTCCTAAATTTAGGATTTAGTGAAATTTTGAGCATGAATTTAGGAAGTTAGATTGAGTACATTTTTCAGAGAGGCCAATTTAGGAGCATAACTCTCAAAGTTAGGAGTAGGAGAGAAGCAAAATCTAGCCAGCCCAAACCTTTATGCTAATGAAAATTGGATGTGGCTAAATCTCTACTGCGTACTCAAAGGAATTTTGTAATGTTCAATTAAAATATTTGATTTCTGTACTCAGGAGCAACAATATTTTATCCAGTTTGCTCTTTTATCCTAGTCTTCGCTGCTACATTAACTTTGAACGTACCTTATTTTGATTGCACTGTCATTCCAGTGGGTTACAAAACTAGAAATATACACTTTGCAGTTTATTTGATTCAACAATTTAAAAGAATATAAAATTCTGTCCTAAGCTCAACAAAATTATCCAGAATTCACTTCTGCATTTGTAGGTTCTCTGAGGTCTATAGTAATGGAGGATATAGCAGAATTAGAAAAGATACAGAGAAAAGTGACCAAAAGGGGTGGTGGAAGGATTCTTCTATGGGGAAAGGCTTAAACCTTAAGGGCCACATTCCATTCAGGATGTCCAGGCCCTTGTGCGCCGATTGGAATCGGATGCACAGAAGGAGATGTGATTCTCATCCCTCGGGGCACGTCTAGCCCCACGGGATAAGAATCGTGACTAGGCCTGTATGTGCAGGCTGGGATCTGATTCCGGTTGGCCTAACATACAGGCCTCTACCTGGCTAACTCAGTTGAGGCTCCTGAATGGAGCCGTAGCGACATGGTGTCCGGTTGCCATGGCACCGCGGCTCCATTCAGGAGCCGCGATCCCTGGCCGCTGACATGTTCTCTCATTCTATGCATACTGACACCCGATCTGGCCTCCCAAGGCCAGGGTCGGGCTATGGGGAATCACCTGCAGGATCAGAATCCCATCTAAATCTGTGCATCCAGTTCTGACTGGGTGCACAGAGGGCTGGGATGTCCAGGATAGAATCGGGCCCAAAGTGTCTATCCCAAAGTATTCCTTGAAGATGTAAGTTCTAAGCTCTTTTCTGAAGTCTTTTACATCTTTTGTTGCTCTTAAGTTGCTTGGGAGGGAGTTCCATAAGGTGGGGCCATAGATGGAAAAAGCAATGAAGCTACAAAATAATACATGTACGTTAATCGGAGAACATAATTTTTTCATTCAGTGTATAATTAAGCTCTGGAATTTGTTGCCAGAGGAGTAGTAAAAGCTGTTAGTGTAGCTCAGTTTTAAAAAGTTTGGAAAAATCCATACAATTATTAAAGCGGACTGGGGAAAATCCACTGCTTAACTCTGGAATAAGCACATGGAATCTGTCTATTAGGATCCTGCCAGGTATTTGTGACCTGGATTGGCCACTGTTGGAAACCGGCTACTGGACTTGATGGACAATTGGTCTCATCCAGTATAGCAAATTTTATATTCTCATTACTTAGCCCTAAGCAATTGGTTAGATGAACTTAACATGGGTTAAAAAAAATCCAAACTAGATTTAGACCATGTCAATGTTGATTCTGATTGTCCAAGGAAATTTAAGCAAATATTTATAAATCTTAACTTAGCTTCAGTATAGATCAGGAGAGATTTGTGTATAACTTGGACATGAGACAGTACCATACTAAAGAAACCTTAGACAATAATTCTTCACTAAGATTTACCTGCCAAGGCGACTGCATTTTTTGCATATGCCCTTCTTTTCTCCCCTACAGAGTTATGCAAATGAGACCCTGAAATGATTCTCTCCATATGGTTCTGCCTTCCTCTACATCACCTACCGATCACACCTGATGCCTGTTTAGTACAAACTTGTCACTAGTTAGAATCCCAATAGTATTCACAGGCATGCTGCTATGGGGAAGTATGACCTTAATTTTTGTCTCAACAAATGTAACAGTACAGAGAATAGCAAAGTGGCACCTCAGTGGGTGAACCTTTCTCAATGGAACACTATGGTTTATTAAAATTTACTATATCACCCTTCTGGTCAGCAGAGTGGTTTACAATAATAAAATCTTAGGAGGATAGACTCCAAAATTAAAATCAAACAAAAAAGAAAGGAACTCCAGAATAAAAACAGGAAAGAATAGGAACAGATAAAATACAAAGACTTATGTGTCACAACAGAAAGTAGGGAGGGGTAGAATGAAAGTAGGTATCAGAAAGAGGGGAGGCAGAGGGTGCAGGACCCCATCTTACTGAGAACCTAGGTCAAAAGCAAGATGTAACAGGTGAGTTTTGAGAAGAGTTTTAAATCTAGTGTAGGACAGTTCAAGACGAAGATCCGAGGGGACTGAATTCCATAAACTAGGGCCAAGAAAGTGGATTCATACTGTGCTCAGGAAGTAGGAGGAAAATAAAGATGATTGCCATGAATAGAGAGTAGAAGATGTGGCAGTGTGTGGGAGATAATAGAGGAGAAAAGATAGGGGGGAAGGGGGGTATCCCAGAATGAAGTGTTTTATGGACCAGAATGAGGATCTTAAAGTGAATACAATATCATACAGATAATCAATGAAAGTGAAGGAACAACAGGGTGAGGTGATCTATGGAGGCGTGTGTGTAGTAAGTGTGGGGCAGTATTCTGAACAGTTTGGAGACGGCGGAGTTGAAAATGGTGAAGACCAGCATAGATGACATTGCAGTAGTCCAAGCGGAATATGACCAAAGAGAGAAGGAGTGTTGTAAAGGAAGAGATGGAAAGAAATGGTCTGACCATAACCTAATAACTTTTCAGATACCAGCATATCAATCCACAGACTACTGTCTAAACTCAACTGGATGCAAAAGATCTACAAGATTCAAACAACTAGACAGTGATGACTTCAAAAACCATGCTCTCCCAAAGCTTGCCAAACTATCAGATAATCTCAATGATATTGTAAATAACTGGAACAATACCCTCTCCTCATACTCGCAACTCCCAGCCTTGATCAAAAAGTCAACATCTGACAACCGAGTTACTAAAAAACAATCTGCCCCATGGTTCTGACATGAACTACGTACCTCTCTCCTCCACCTCAGAAAGCTTGAGAGAAAATGGAGAAATACACGTAATTCCTCTGACCAAACCACCTACTTAGAACATCTTAAACAACATCGTGAATCAATTTGGGCTAAGAGAAAAGAATACCATGCTGATATCCTCAGCCGCTCTCTGAATAAACCAAGAGACTTATTTAATCTAGTAAAGTCCTTTATCAATCAACCATCTCCACCACAACAAGAAGGGATTCAGCCCCAAGCCTATGCGAACTACATCCAATCCAAATCAATAAAAACAAATACTACATCATTACATGAACCTGTTCAAACTTCCCTTCCGCAGTTTTCAATCACCAACCTCTCACCACCCTCTGTAAAAACCATAAATGAAGTTATTATTTCCATCAACACAACAACTTCACCATCTGACCCATGCCCAGCACACTGGATAAGATCTATGCACACAGAACTCAGCCCTTTTATAGCTAACATAGCAAAGCTGTCATTTGAATCTGGTGTCTTCCCAGATGCTCTCAAACATACATCCATCTGACCACTGCTGAAAAACAACCAGCTTGACCCAAAGAAGGAGGACTCATACCGTCCAATCTCTAGTATCCCATTTCTAGCCAAAATTCTTGAGAAATTAACTCTCAGGCAGATACAACAGCATATAGACTCATTTTCCCCTTTAGATCCATGTCAACATGGATTCAGGGAAGCCCACAGTGTAGAAACTCTCCTAACAACATTAATCAATACACTTATCAACGGCATTGACAATCTGAAAAATGGCTTTGCTCTAATATTTCTTGATATAGCTGCTGCGTTCGATTCTGTGGATCACATACAACTACTAAAGCAACTTCATGAGAAGGGAATCAAGAACCGTGCTTGGGACTGGTGCAAATCCTACCTGGAAGGTAGATTACAACAAGTTCGTATTGGTAATGCTACTTCAAATCCCTTTCAGCAGAAACAAGGTGTACCACAAGGCTCCTCCTTGTCTGCGCTGTTGTTCAACATCTATATGCAGCCAATCTGTGACATCGCACGCTCTTTTGGTATATCCTTCCTTATGTATGCGGATTATGTGCTATTATTCTCACCAATATCTGTATCATACCCAAACTATACAGTGCTAATCAACTGTTTTAATTCAATAACTGATTGGCTTCTCTTTCAAAACCTCCGTATTAACTTTAAAAAAACAGAGGTTCTAATAATCACAAGGAATAAATCTTTCTCCCCTCCATCAATTCTAAAAGTCAGAGATGCTGATCTCCCAGTCAAATCAAATATTCGATATCTAGGAGTAATTCTGGATCAAAGGTTAGACTTCAAGGAACATATAAAATGCACCGTAAAGGCCGTTTACTTCAAGATAAAAACCCTTCGTCCTATGATGAAGTCTGACTTCCGCACCATCTTTCAAGCTCTAGTCACGCCGCACTTTGATTATGCTAACATAATACTCCATGGCTTACCAAATATAACTATTAATCCTCTATAATTAGCCATGAACGCAGCTGCTCGTGCCCTCTGCGGATCATCAAAGTGTGAGCATATTTCCCCCATTCTAGAGAAGCTTCATTGGTTACCAATAAACTGTAGAATCCAATATAAGGCCATCCTTACCACCTTTAGGGCCTTCAATAATATTTCTCCAGATTCCATCTCTGATCTCATCATACACACAACAAATAACAGGTCCAGGAGATCTCCTGCTGTTGACACACTACTTATACCAAAAGTTTCCTTAAAAGCTAATCAATCATCCATCAATAGGGCTTTTTCGAATTATGCTCCTAGATGTTGGAACAAACTCCCTCCCAATATCAGAGCAATTAAAAACATCAAACAATTCAAAAAAGCCCTTAAACACCACCTTTTCATCGCACACTTCAAACACCTAAACACCCCTTCCCCTCTCCCATTCTTTTAACCTCATACCTACCCTAACTGACTGTATAGATTTTATATATCTCCAACATGTATTTTCTAGAAATATAAATGATTTCCCTGTTTACTTCCATGTTAATTTTCCTATTACTTGTAATAGGTCTGTTATATCTGACCAATTGTTGTATTGTTTCAATGTAAACCGCACTGATGACAAATAGCGCGGTATATAAGAAAATTAAATAAATAAATGGATGAATGGCTCTGAGTTGACACAGGGTAAGGAAAGAGCATTTTCACCACCGAATTAATATGGTTGTGAAAAGTAAGGGCAGTGTCCAAGGTAACCCAAGCTACTTAAAAGAAGACCACAGAGAGATAGGAGTGTTAACAAGGAGAGAGCAGTGGAGGAAGCGGAGGAGAAGCCAATGATCCAGATAGCTGAGGTTTTAGAAATGTTGAGTTTAAGGTGGTTAAGTTGTAACCAGTGAATAATCTGGAAGTGACAGGTGTTGAGAATAGAAAGATCCAGAGCAGAGGAATGTGTGTGGAAAAGTAGAAGAATATCAAATGGACACCATTTTTTGAATAAGGACAGTCAGTGGGGCAAGAAAAATGTTGAAGAGAAGAGGCAAGAACTGAGCTCTGAGATACACCACAGGTAAAGGGGAGAGTACTGGACAAAGAGGAGGCAAAGCTAATGGAGTATGTGCGACCATAGAGAAAGGAATGAAACCATTGAAGAACAGTGCCACACAACTCAATGTCCTGCAGGCCAGAGAGAAGGATAGAGTGATTCACCAGGTCGAAAGCAGAGGAGAGATTGAGTGAGACAGCCAATGAGATATTTCTTCTGTCAAGGGATTCACAGATTTCACTGAGAAGGGAGAGTAGAATGGTTTCAGTGTGGTGACCGGGGTGGAATCCTTATTGATGTGGGCGGAGTACATTGGATTTCTCGAGGTGGTTAGAGAATTGCAAGAAGATCAGTCTTTCTAGAATTTTGGAGAGAAAGGGCAGATTGGAAACTGGATGATAATGTATAGGAGAGGATGCATCTAAGGAAGGGTTCTTCAAGATAGGTTTTACTATAGCAGACTTTCAAGGTAGGGGGAGAGTCCCGGAGAGCAGGCTGTTGTTCATTATAGAGAGGACACATGAAGGAAGAGCCAGAGAGTTAATAGGAATCCAAGAAGAGGGATTGGGGACAGAGACATATAATTTTTTTGGTGGAGGAAAGGATTTTAGTAAGGGCCTCAAGCAAAATAGGATTAAATTCAGCCCAAGAGTAGGTAAGTGCAAGGCCGGAGGAAGGGAAGTTTGCAGCTTTCATCTCATGGGTGTTGTCTCTAAGGGAGAGTGAGGGAAAATCAGTTTGCAAGTCAGAGATTTTCTTACAGAAATAATAGGCAAGGTGGTCAGTAGTATGGAGATCGCCCTGGGGAGGGCTGGAACCAGAAGGATGCAGCAAGTAGGAGACAATTGAATAAAGCTCCTTAGAGCAGTTAGCGAATTTGCAATAAGGTTATCATAGAGTGTTTTTTTGGCATTAGTGATCATAGACTTATAAAGAGTGTGGAGATTAGTGAAAGAAGACCGAGAACAAGGGGTATGCAGCCTGCGCCAGATGCGCTTAGCTTTCCTCAGTTGACACGTGAAGGTGAGGCCAGGATGGAACCATGGATGACTTCACATTCAGGTTATTTAAAAAGGAACTTCAAAACTATAGAAGAATGCAAGCCATTGGAAATTAATGTTGTTCTTTTGAGTCCAACTAGCAGAACTGAGAGGCACATTCGAGATAGGTGGGATAACCTGGTTCCCCATGTTCCTTAGGGTTCTTCATGAATAAGGAGAAAAACAGTCTTTGGAGGCCCTAAGCATCTGAAGTTATTTGCACAAGTCCCAATCTAGTAGAAAAAAAAGAAATACTGTACATCTGGTTGAAATTATTGTAAAATAAAACCTTTACATGAAAATCGAATGCTGTACTTTCCAAGTGTAAGCACAACAGGATATACAGTCTAGACATCTTCATGTTAAATCCAGTACATTCAGTCCAGAAATATCAACATAGGCATAACTTTCACACTTTACACCAACTACAGACTAGGGGCTTCTTTCTTCTCTGCCCTCTGCTTCTGAGGCACTATCCTGGTGAGTAGACCCTCCCTTACCTCTTCTGGGTACCTGAAATCCTCTTGCAATAGTAGCTCAAGACAAGTTTCATTCTGGTCCACTAGGGCTTACAATCTAAATTTTCACCTTAGGCAATGAAGGATTAAAGGACTTGTCTGAGGTCACAGTTAGCATCTGTAGGATTTAAACTCTGGCTGCTTTTGGTTCTTAGCTTGCTGCTCTAACCACTGGGCTACTGTTCCACTCCTAGGTAGCCTAAGCTTGGGCCCCAGCAACCTTCCTAGGAAAGAGATGCACGAGCAAGAACTCAAAAATATGAGGGCTCATGAATTTTGTTCACCCCACACTTCTAGAGACCCCTTCCAATTGAAAGAGTGCCTAGACACCACTAATCCCTCACTCTCTCCTACCTCATCACTCAGAATCTATAAAGGACTCTGTTGCCTCCAGTAGAGGACACGTTAGAGGGGACTCCTGCCCTCATGTCTGACTGCTTCTGTATGACTTAAATCTAGTGTTACTGCATTGTTCTTCACTGACCAGCATAGTCTTGAAAGTTAGTCACAAATGTATTGAAATAATCTAATTAAAAGGTGCCACTTTCATCTTATTTGCTGGCCCTTATTTCTACAGACATGCAAATGCTTGCATGTTGCAGATATACTGTATGTTATAGTCCTTTGTATCAGCCTTAGTTTCTCCCCATTCCAGCTTTCCATATCCTACATTAAAACATCCTAAGGGCTCCTTAAATTGCACTATGGTTTTGCACCTAATGGTTGAATAGCATGAAAATTAACATGTTTTAAGTGCAAAGCCTGTGCATTAGGTAATAGGAGCATGGACAGCATGTTCGCAGCAGTTAATGTGAGGCCCTGTACACGACTGTGGGATGCTATTTCCATGAGTGCACTTAACTCTACCTATTGAGGTAGCGGTAATTGCACCCAGGACCATCCCGTCCACCAGGCGAGCTCGGCGGCCACCTAGGGCCACTAGCCTGTGTGGGCAGTAACAGCATTACACATGGTCTGCGGCAGCACACATGGGCGGCCACGCCGCCTCCCCCCCCTCGCTGCCGCTGATTCCTGGGGGAGATGGGCAGCAGCAGTATTTACAAAAGCAGGCGGAAAAAAACTTCCACTGTCACTGTCCAACTCCCCCTCCTCAGACGGAGTTGGCGGCAGCGGGTGGGACGGCAGCAGTTGGGGATGGCAGCATCAGAAACCCTTGGGCCAGCCCTGATTGCATACTGTTGGTGTGTATTGTTTACCCCCAAGCTAACTGCAGTGAGCTCACCATGCCTACTCTCTGCACCTAAGCAACCCATTCTCCACACCTAGCACAACCATCCAAGTGCATGAATAAATTACAGCTTTATTAAACAACTAGTGTAACCTGAGCAGCATTCAGTGGCAATAAGGAACTTGTTCTACCTAACATGTCTTTTGTCTGATATCCAGTTGGGCCATACTGGATGATTGAAGCCCAAAGACAGCTCCACAGTGTCAGCCCTACCAGCCTTTTCATTTATATCCTCCCAAGCCTCCTGTCTTTATGGTCTAGGCACATTTTCTCCCATTTTTTTAAACTATGTTTAACATTTGCAGTCACTCATATCCATGGTCTGAGTATTAGGAGCTTGCCTTTCATCCAACGAACTAATAACCTGATAGCTACAACCAGCCCAAGTGCCCCTTTTCTAGATGAACCTCATTATATTTTTGCCCTCTGTGATTGACTGGTGAACTGCTGCTTGCTGCTATGGTGGCAATAACTCTCCCAGCTTCCTTTGCTCCTTCTGTCCTATTCAAAATGTCATCCCCCTACTTGACACAGCCTCTCCTCCTGCTCAAATATAGATAGGAAGGGAGAGAACGCCTGCTTTTTTGTGCTCATTGCTCCTAAATATAGCTGTCACAATCTTTCCCTGCTCGCATCTCGTATACATTTTTCTTTCCATTCATGCTAACCAGACCAATCTCGTTTCCCATGAGAGGCTGGTACATTTCTCCCCCCAGTCCATTTCGGCCTAGCTTCCACTCCTCACCCTTTCCTAAACTTTGCTCTCTCCCCTTTCACCCTTCTTCTTTGTTCATCTCTTGCCTCTTTCCTACTCTCTATCTTTCTTTTGCCCTTTTTCCAATTGTTATTTAGCCATTTAAACTGCCTCTCCAGGGCCAGAGTCCGGTGGTTGCAGTATATGTCCTTTTATACAAATCCTGGCCTGGCTGACTTAATCACAGTCCTCAAAAAGGGAACCTGGAGACAATAGCTCAGCCAATGAATTTAAGTCCACATATCCTATAATTAGAGAAATGATATAAAATAGTGATATGTGGGCACCTTAAAAAATATTTATGCACAATGAATTTAGTTTGCATTAACCTAGGAATTAACACAGTACAATTTCCGCGCATTAAAAAGTTTTAAAGCTGAATAGAAAATGTTTATTTCTCTCTGGTAACACCCAATGACAGTCACATTTCCTATAAAAGCCTATTGTTGTTAAGTACCATTGGATCATTGTTGGCTCCTGGTGACCCTGTGGCTAACTGTCCATGTTCTAATGCTCCCCAGGTTTTCTCGGCAAGATACAAGCAAAAGTAGATTGTCAGGTCTTTCATGTGATATTCAACTAATAGTTTAGCACATCACATTTAACTTTAATTCTATACTAATACTAACTTGATTTATTTAAACATATTCTTTTGATTAATTTACTGTATTATGACTTGCTATTACAACTAATATTGTAACTAACTGGCCATGGTGAATGTTACTATTAGCTTCCAAAACACAAGTTAACTGGCAATCTCATGCTAATGCAGAGAATGGGTGAGTTAGGGGTGAAGTTTGGGCGTGGAGAGCACAATAACCGTCAATGTGGCAATTAGTGCGGTTGCACCTAATGATACTGTGGGCATCGTTAGGTGGCATTAAGTGCAAAATCTTAGCGGGATTTAGTAAAATGCCCCTCCCCCAATTAACTCAATACCACACAAAAAGCTATCCCTGCCCCCATCCCCTACCGCCTCCTACTACTCATGAGCCTCGGCTGATGACCCCTACAACACCAAGGAGTATGTTTACTAAACAGCGGTAGCGGCTTACTTGCGATATCAGAGCTGCGGCCCCATTAAATTTAATGGGGCCGCGGCTCCGATATCGCAAGGAAGCCGTTATCACTGTTTGGTAAACATACCCCCAAGATGCATATTACTGGAATTCTAGTCAACTTGCTCGCCTAAGGGCATTCTCCATGTAAGCCTCCAAGTTCCTTGTTCAATGTATACTTCATGTTGATGTTATATGGCCTTGCACTTTGAATACATGATAAGGTGGTATAGAAAACTTGTTAAATAAATAAATAAATTGGATAAGAGTGAGTTCAAGTTGCGATTGCGCATGGATTGAACTCTGTAGCACAGTATATCCATCATCATCACGCTACAAAAGACCCATTATTTTGAGTCCAGATTTTACATCTTCTGTTCTATGAACCACTTCTCTTGTGCTTCTTTTGTATTTTTTTTTTTGTTTTGTACAATCAAAAAATATGTGCCACACTATTGAAAGCAGTGTGTATTAATGCCCGTAGCATGGGAAATAAGATCCCTGAAGTTGAAGCTTTGGTGGGAGTGGCTGACTTGGATTTAGTGGCAGTTACAGAAACATGGTTCACAGAAAACCATGACTGGGATGTAACTATACCTGGCTATACTTTATTCAGAAAGGACAGGGTAGGAAGAAGGGGAGGAGGAGTGGCACTATATGTAAAAACTACTATTAAAGCTTTGGAATTACAGAACTTAAAAGGGAGAGAGGAAGCATTGTGGGTTAAACTAGAAAGAGGGAAAGAGAAATCAATTTGCATTGGTGTGATATAGAGACCTCCCTCACAAGAGGAAGAGGTGGATAGAGAGTTAATTGAAGACATACACAGCATTGCTAGGAAAGGGGAAGTGCTACTGATAGGAGATTTCAATATGCCAGATGTTGATTGGCACATTCCTGCTGCAGTATCATCTAGAAGTAAGGAGATCCTGGATTCTCTACAGGGAGAACTATTCAGGCAATTGGTAACAGACCCCACACGTGAAGGGGCCATACTGGACTTGGTGCTTACCAATGGTGAAAGTGTTTCTGATGTTGTAGTGGGAGATCATTTTGCATCCAGTGATCACCAGATGGTGTGGTTCAGTATTAGGACTAGGGCTGTTAGAATCCATTCCAAGGTGAGGATCTTAGACTTTAGGAAGACTAACTTTGCGAAGATGGGCCAACACCTCAGGGAGTCGTTGGTGGGATAGGAACAGCTGGGGGATGTAGAAAAACAGTGGGCAAAACTGAAAGGGGGTATTTTAAAGGCAACCAACCTTTTTGTTAAAATTTATAAATAAAGGCAAAAGGAACAGGAGACCGCTATGGTTTTCGAAGGAAGTAGCTGAAAAAGTGAAGAAAAAGAGGGAGGCCTTCATGAAATACAAGAGATCACAGAGAGAGGAAGACAGGCATCTGTATTTGGAAAAACTTAGAGAAGCTAGCAAAGTAGTCAAGAAGGCAAAGATTCAAAAGGAGGAGGAAATAGCCAATGCAATAAAATGGGGGGATAAGACATTTTTCAGATATATTAGTGAGAAGAGGAAGGGCAAAAGTGGTATTGTCAGACTCAAGGGTGCAGGGGGGGAATATGTAGAAGCTGATAAGGATAAAGCGGAATTGCTTAACAAATATTTTTGTTCTGTGTTCACAGATGAAGAACCAGGAGCAGGACCTCAGAAAACACCCAAAAATAAGAACAGAAGCGAGGGACATCTTGAACAATTTTCAGAAGATTCTGTTCGTGAGAAACTAGCTCAACTTAAAGTAGACAAAGCAATGGGACCGGATGGGATACACCCTAGAATACTGAGGGAACTTGGGGACGTTCTAGCAACTCCACTGACTGACCTTTTCAATGCCTCGTTGGAGTCAGGAGTGGTGCCAAAGGACTGGAGAGAGGCTCATGTGGTGCCTTTACACAAAAGCGAAAGTAAGGATGTGGTTGAAATCTACAGGCCGGTTAGTTTAACTTCGGTGGTGAGTAAATTATTGAAAACGCTGCTGAAAGAGAAAATAGTGAGGTTTCTGGAGTCCAGCGGATTACAGGATCCGAGGCAGCATGGATTCACCAGAGGCAGGTCTTGTCAGACAAATCTGATTGATTACTTTGACTGGGTGACCAGGGAAGTGGACCGAGGGAGAGCTCTAGATGTGGTGTATTTAGATTTCAGTAAAGCCTTTGACACTGTTCCTCACAGGCGACTTATAAACAAACTGAGCACCCTAGGGATGGACCCTAAAGTTACTGCTTGGGTTAGAAATTGGTTGGGTGGGAGGTGACAAAGAGTACAAGTAAATGGAGCTCACTCTGAGGAGAAGGATGTTACCAGTGGTGTGCCCCAGGGATCTGTCCTTGGTCCGATTCTTTTTAACATCTTTGTTAGTGATATAGCGGAAGGGCTGTCGGGTAAGGTTTGCCTCTTTGCAGATGATACCAAAATCTGCAATAGAGTAGACACCCAGGAAGGTGTAGATAATATGAGGAGGGATCTAGATGAGCTTGAAGAATGGTCTAGAATTTGGCAGCTGGGATTTAATGTTAAAAAATGTAAGGTCATGCATTTGGGCTGCAGCAATCCAAGGGAGCAATACAGTATAGGAGGTGAAGTACTTTTGTCCACTAAAGAAGAGCGGGACCTAGGCGTGGTTGTGTCTTATGATCTTAAAGTAGCTAAACAGGTAGAAAAGGCGACGGCAAAAGCTAGAAGGATGCTTGGGAGCATACGGAGAGGAATGGCTAGCAGAAAAAAGGAGGTGATAATGCCTCTGTATAAGTCTTTGGTGCGACCTCATTTGGAGTATAGTGTGCAATTCTGGAGACCGCACCTTCAAAAGGATGTGAACAGGATGGAGTCGGTGCAGAGGGTTGCTACTAAAATGATTAATGGGCTTCATTATAAAGCATATGAGGACAGACTTAAGGATCTTAATATGTACACCTTAGAGGAAAGGCGGGATAGAGGTGATATGATTGAGATGTTTAAATACCTCCGTGGCATAAATGTTCAGGGAGAGAGCCTCTTTCAACTGAAAGCAAGTTCTGCTATGACAGGATATGGGATGAGGGTGAAGGGAGATAGATTCAGGAGTGATATGCGGAAATATTTCTTTACAGAAAGAGTAGTGGATCCGTGGAATAGTCTCCCAGTGGAGGTGGTAGAGATGAGGACAGTAACTGAATTCAAAAAAGCATGGGACCAACACAGAGGATCTCTAAAGGTAAAAAGTGGACTGTTGTAGTTGTTGTTATGGAAGGACAGACTAGATAGACCATGTGGTCTTTTTCTGTCATCATGTTTCTATGTTTCTATGTTATAGTACAGTAAGTTAGTCAGAAGACTAGGTTTTTAAAAATCAGGTTATTATCGCTATACAGTTAAAGTGAAAAGTGGTCTTTTAAACGTTTGCTAAACAAAACATGTTTATTAATACAAATGTGTGAAACAAAATTAGAGAAATCAATAAAAATCAGGGCAAAAGGCCTAAAGTGTGCGGTGGGTACACCCCTAAACAAAGGCATGGGGAGGGGTGACTTGCATGGAGCGGCAGGGGCACCTACTCTTGCTACCTTGTTGGGCAGACTAGATGGACCATGTTAGTCTTTATCTGCCATCATATACTATATTACTATGACTGCATCACTTACCATTATTGCAACAACTGCTTGCTGCAGCGGGGGCTGGGGGTGGTTAAGGGATGAATTTGTGGGTTAGGGGCATGAGCAGTGCTTTCAATTTGTGCATGTTACTGTAAGTTACCTTGCACTGTTATGGCTGCAGATAGTGCAAATGCTCCTATCAAAACCCAACATTCCATATAAACTTCACATCCTCACCATCAGCCCCCCTACCCAAGATCATTTAAAGAATCCCCACCCCTGGATCCCCTCACTTTTGGCACCTTGACCCATAGCAGTAATTCCATGACACTATAGCTGGGGTCAGAGGCATAATTTGGAGCCCAGGCCACTGTCCCTTACTAGCCACCAGGATCCCCTAGTAAGAACTGGCGGGATTTGGATGGGGGGGGAGGGAGGGGTGAAATTCTTTAACTGATGTTGGGGGGGGGGTTAGGGGAGTCCTTCAATTGATATCAGAGCCCCTTATGCTGCATTACCGATAGGGCGGCTAAAACCATGCTATCGGTAATACACTCTTAACATATGCTTAAGGTCTGTCTTTTGCAGTAACTGCATAGGCAGAAGCTGACTTTCCCCCCCCCCCCCCAACAGCTATCACACAGGCTTTGCAGTTAGTGTGTGTTAATTTTTGCAGCTAATGCAAGTAGCTCCAAAACTTTACCACACTTTAGTAAACAGGCCCTTATATATTTCTATTTTTACTGATAACTTTTTCTCAATGGAATTTTGCATACAGCAAATGACTAGTTATTTGAGGATGGATTTAATTAAAATTGAGTATGACAGTAATGATGTATTCACTTCATTCTCTGTTCTGGTTCCTTCCATAAAGGGAGTGTTTTGCAAAATTTGTTTTGTTCTATAATATCTAGGAAGAGTTCCTACCAAAAAAAGTGACATGGCTTAATTTAGATTTGGATTTTCTTCTGTTCCGGATGTTCTGGTTTCATGAGAAGAAACTCACAGCTTACTTAATTGGATTCCAGAATTAATCCAATATCTTCCCTAAGGCTCAATATGCTTCAAGGATAAAAATATGCATCACAAACTGACGTAGTGTAGGGTTGGAGGGTTAAAATGTGATCTGGGGTGTGTGTCTAAGATGGCTTCTTGAGCGGGAGCTCCGTTGTCTGCTTGAATGCCCAAGAAAAATGGGAAGGTGAGGGAATACTCCTTGGAGACCCAGCCACTCATTGGAGGTCCAATGGATTGTTTTATGGAGGTGTCAAAGGCAATGAAACAGAGGATAAGGTAGGCCTTACCTGCAGTGGAAAAAGAGGAAACCTCGCAGTCCTCTGACATTGATATTTCCCCTGAGCTGCGGAGAAAGCCGCCAGCCCAGGAGTGCCCCCTCTTGATCTGGTAGGTTTGGAGACCATCCACTCACAAGTCAGTGGTACTTTGGTCGCGGTCCAGGAGGTGCCTATAGATTGCAGAGTGGGTTTACCTCCAGTGCAGTTGGAGATCCCCAAGTGAGAAGGTGGCAGGAACACGATTTAGCAGTGCTGCAGTAGGTGGAGATTTTTTTGGTTGCCTCCAGCTGTTTCTTCCACTCCTTCTTTCTTTTCTCTGCTGCGTCCTCTTTACACTTAAAACTATTTTGGGAGACCATTTGCCCTTGTATTTATTTATCTTCTGGAATATACTCAAAAATTTGGGAAAAAAGGGAATTCTATGGGTTAAAGCTAATAAATCTGTGTATTTTAGAAGTCAGCATTTTTGTTGAGTCAGTCAAGTCTTGGTAACACCAGAGAGCTTTTTATTTAAATAAAATCTAAGTATAGTATAGCATGCAAATAGAATAAATAGTCTCTGAGTAGAAATAAATAAATTTGTTTCTAGTGACTTTTACAAAGAGGCCTTCCAGTTAGGAGGCAAAAGATCTATGAAGTTGTCTTAAATAGGTGCTAAAGCTAAGTGACCAATCAAAGGGGCAATTTGAAAGGTCCCCTCTATCAAACCAAGGGCTGTGTGAATCACCCAGGAAATTGGTAAGACATTACATTAGAAGCACAGGTCAGGGCACTGTGTAGCAAGTCAGCTTTTATTAAGTCTTCTTTCCCTCCCACCCAACCTAGGGATAATCTTAGATTTATAGGCTTTTAAACCTATTAAAGGGAAGGAGGTGCCCATTTTCGCTTTCAGGTGCAGCTAGTTATCCTCATCAGGAATAGCAGACCTGAGAGGAATTAATCTTGAGGTGAACAAAATCCATTAAACATATTAGGTGTAGTTGTATTAGTAAAAGTATCCCCAGCAAACCTAAGTAAGTAAACAACTTAAATACCTAAACAAAACCTTAAAACTAAGATGCAGACAGCAGTCCAGCAGTGAGATGGGGGCTTTCCAATCTTTTGCATTGAGTGTCACATGTATGATTTTCTCCCAGTTGGTGACGGGTCTTACGTGTGCACTAGGTGCAAGGAGCTCTTTGCTCTCAGGGAACGAGTCCGATATCTGGAGGCTAGAATAGCAGACATGGAGGACATAAGGAAGATAGAGAAGTACATAGATGGGACCTACAGGGATGTAGTACTGAAGTCCCACCTCCAGTCTGGCAGCCTTCCTGTTGCCATAGAGGATAGAGATCACATGACAGGAGAACATAAGCCTGGTGTGGCAGAAAGTAATCCTGTAGCTAGGACCTATCCTCCAGGTGATGTAGAAACCTCTCGCACTGAGGTTGTTTCTCCAAAGCCATGTGCCCATGAGGAACGACTTAAGACAGCCATTATAATTGGTGATTTGATCATTAGGCATGTAGATAGCTGGGATTGCCTGGTAACATGCCTGCCTGGTGCGAAGGTAGCTGATCTCACGTGCCACCTAGACAAGGTCTTAGATAGTGCTGGGGATGAGTCTGCTGTCTTGGTACATGTTGGTACCAATGACATAGGAAAGTGTGGGAGGGATGTTCTGGAGGCTAAATTTAGGCTTTTAAGTAGGAAGATGAAATCCAGAACTTCAAAGGCAGCATTTTCAGAAATGCTTCCCATTCCACACGCAGGACCCAAAAGGAGGGGCAGAGCTCCGGAGTCTCAATGCGTGGACGAGACAATGGTACAAGGATGAGGGTTTTCAATTTGTTAGGAATCGGGCAACATTCTGGGGAAAGGAGAGGCTTTTCTGAAGGGGTGGGCTTCACCTTAACTGGGATAGAACCAATCTGCTGGCATTAACCTTTAAAAAGGAGATAGAGCAGCTTTTAAACTAGATAATAGGGGAAAGCTAACACTCACACAAGAGCACATGGTTCGGAAGGATGTATCCTTGAAGGATACTAGAAAAAGAATGAAGTTAGGGCATATCACAAACGTCACAAACTTCCATGAAGACACCTTCATCCATCAAACCATTCCTCAATTAAAGCAAGCATTTCAACACTCAGACCTTGATCTCCTCACTCAAACCTGGAACACCATCATCACCACAGCCACTCAAGCTCCACAACACAACCATCTCAAAACCCCCTGGAACCACGCCCCCTGGTACTCATCCTACCTCAAAAATCAGAAACACCTACTTAGAAAACTAGAACGAAGATGGAGAAAAAACAAAGACCCACAACTGCTGACCATCTACCTTGAACAACATGCAGCATACTCTACCAGCCAAGCGGGAACACCACAACAACTTACTACTCCGTGCCATAAACAAGCCCAGAGAACTCTTTCAACTCATCAGGAGCTTCACAAATGTCCCATCACAGCCCCCCCACCCCCCCCGGGAAGACATCATCAACCCCCAAGTAATGGCGGATTTTCTTATAGCTAAACACAGCCACTCTGCCACCATCCACCATCTTCTTAACCCCCCAACCCAACCCTGGACCTCTTTCCGAGATGTCCATCCAGAGGAACTCCAGAACATCATCACCCTCATCAATGCCACCACTTCCCTCCTAGATCCATGCCCAGTAACATGGATCAAGCAAAGACCATGATGCTTCCGCTTATCTCCACAGTTCTCCATGCCTCCCTCAACCAAGCCCCATCGCTCAAAAAAGCCTCCATTAGACCCCTCCTGAAGAAACTCAACCTTGATCCCACCTCACCTGCATCCTACAGACCCATTGCCAGCATTCCTTTCCTCTCTAAGGTCATCAAAAAAGCAGTACAAATCAATTTCGCCCCACTTGACAGCAACCAGCATGGATTTCGCCCACTCCACAGTGCAGAAACCCTCCTCACCTCCCTCCTCAACACTCTCATAATTGCGACAGAGAAACTCCGCACAAACATCATCCTACTATTTCTCAATATATCCGCAGCTTTCGACACAGCATCTCACCAAACCCTCATCAATCAACTTAACACCATTGGCATCCAAGGCACCCCACTACGATGGTTTCACTCCTACCTCTCCCAACAAACTCAACAAGTGAGAACTGGAAATCAATCCTCATCGCCTTTCACCCTCCCCAAGGAGTACCACAAGGATCGGCCCTCTCCTCCCTCCTCTTCAACATATACATCAGACCTCTCTGTTACATACTCAAGAATCTCAATATCGGATATCAACTCTATGCGAATGACATAATGCTCTTCGCCCCCTTCAACACCACTTCTCCTGACTACTCCACCCTTGCAGACTGCTTCACAGAAGTCACCGCATGGCTACAACAGCACAATCTCACAATCAATCTAAACAAAACAGAGCTCCTTCACATCTCCAGAGATCAATTCTCCACACAGCATCAAACTGGGTGACACTGAAATCTAGGTCAAACCCCAGATCAAGTACCTGGGTGTAACTCTGGACCACCTCTTGAACTTCAAGCCTCACATCCTAAACACCACCAGGAATATCTACTATAAAATCAGAATTCTCCGCAACGCCTACGCCCTACGCCCTCTTCTACCCTATGATAGCTTCCGCACAGTCTGTCAAGCATCCATCACCCCTCTCCTCGACTATTGCAACTCCATCCTCCACGGACTACTTAAGACCACCCTCGCCCGCCTGCAGCTGGCTCAAAACACAGCTGCAAGACTCATTGCCAAAGCAACCAGGCACACACACATCATGCCCATATTGAAACCCCTACACTGGCTACCAGTTACATCCCCCATCAGGTTTAAGACTATTGTCCTCACACACAGAGCCCTCCTCAGCACTACAGCGGAACAGCTACAACTACTAATTTAGCACCCCAACAACAACAGACTCCGGCGCCAAAACACAGCAAATCTCCTCCTTCCACCTGCACAGAGCTCCAAGAAACCACAACACACCTGTACAAAAGCCTTTCAATTCTACGCCCCCACCAACTGGAACAAACTACCCCCCACCTTACGGACCCTCCAATCCCACACCATCTTCAAAAAACATCTTAAGATCTTTCTTTTCGAAGAATACTTCAACACATCTACGACCACAAACCACTCACAAGATCATACCCAGCCCCTCCTCACCTCTCTCACCACTCACCCCCCCTAAGCAGGTGAACACAATGCCACACCGCATAGCTGCTATGTCATATGCAAACTATCTTTTTGTTCTTCTGTTCATGGTTGTTGTTAAGTGCCATCGAGTCAGAGTCGACTCATGGCGACCCTCTGGATAGCTATCCTAAATTGTGTTCGGTCTTCAGTCAGGCGGCTCATTGTTGACAGACTGGTACTCGTAGCTGCTGTTATTGTATCGATCCATCTCATTGCTGGCCTTCCTCTTTTGCGTTGACCTTCTATCTTGCCAAGCATGATGTCTTTCTCTAATGATCTCTCTCTTCGCATGATGTGTCCAAAGTATGAAAGTCGAACTCTTCTCCTCTAGTACCGACTGGTTTGTTCTTCGGGCAGTCCATGGTATACACAGTATTCGCCGCCAGCACCATAATTCAAAGGCATCAATTTTCTTCCTGTCTGTCTTTTTCACTGTCCAGCTTTCACATCCATATGATGTTATTGAAAATACCATGGTTTGAACAAGTCGAATCTTTGTATGGAGAGAGACATCTCTGCTCTTGAGAATCTTATCTAGGTCTTTCATAGCCATTCTGCCAAGAGCAATGCGTCGTTTGATTTCTTGACTGCTTGTTGCTTCTTTATTGATAGTTGATCCAAGTAGGTTAAAGTTGTTCACAATTTCAATTTCTTCTCCTTCAACGATGAACCTGTTGATTATGCCAGTTGTCATGATCTTTGTCTTCTTTACATTAAGGTGCAGGCCCATTTTGAGACTATGTTCTTTGATTGTGAGAAGCAAATGTTTCAGATCATCTTCATTTTCAGCCAGTAATGTAGTATCATCAGCATAGCGAAGGTTGTTGATGAGTCTTCCACCAATCTTCACACCTCTGTTGTCTTCATACAATCCTGCTTCTCTGATGATTTGTTCTTCATACAAATTAAACAGGTAGGGGGAAAGTATGCAGCCTTGTCTTACACCTTTGCTTATTTTAAACCATTCTGTTTCTCCTTGTTCCGTTCGAACTGTTGCTTGGTCTACTTGATCTTTATCATATAAAAACTCTGCATATTCCTTCCACCTTTTCTTGATCTTCTCAGCATTATTCAACATAGAACCTCAAGCATCTTGTAACATTCCAATTCGAGGCTGGAACATTTTCTTTAACTCTCGTAGCTTTAGGAAAGCTGATCTTGTTCTTCCTCTAATCGTTTCTGCTTCTATTTCCTTGCAAGTGTCATTGTAGTACTTTTCCTTGTCCTGTCTTGCTGCACGTTGGAAATCTCTGTTGAGTTCTGCAATTGTCTTTCTTTCTACTCTGGCTTTAGCTTCTCTGTGTTTCTGGGCAATTTTCAGAGTTTCTTCCGTCTTCCATTTTGGCCGTTTTTGCTTTTTCACCTTTTGTAGAGACTTCTCGCTTTCTTCCAACACAACCTTCTTGATGTCATTCCATAACTCTTCTGGAGCTCTGTCATTTGTATCTAAAGCAGCAAATCGATTTTGCAGGCAGTCTTTAAATTCCAGTGGTATATTCTCAAGGTCATATTTTGCTGCATTCATGAGTGGTTTGCTCTTTTTCAACTTTAGCTTGAGTTTGCATACTAGTAGTTGATTATCTGTACCACAGTCAGCTCCAGGTTTTGTCTTTGTTGATGTTATAGAGCTTTTCCATCATTGACTTCCACAGATGTAGTCAATTTGATTTTTATACAATCCATTGGGTGAAGTCCATGTGTACAGTCGCCGCTTGTGTTGCTGGAAGAAGGTGTTAGAGATGAATAGATCATTGGTCTTGCAGAATTCTATCAGTCTTTCTCCAGCTTCATTTCTGTTGCCAAGTCCATATTTTCCAACTACTTTGCCTTCTTCTTTGTTGCCAACTTTTGCATTCCAGTCACCCATGACTATCAGGATATCCTGTTTGCATGTTCTGTCAATTTCAGCTTGTACTTGTTCATAGAACTCTTCAATTTCATTCTTTTCTACAGCTGTTGTTGGGGCATATACTTAAATCATAGTTGTGTTGATAGGTAATCCTTGTAGACGAATAGAGATTAAGCGTTCGCTGACTGCATTGTATTTCATTACAGTTCTTGCAAGTTTCTTCTTTATTATAAATGCAACACCATTTCTTCTTTGTCTTTCATTTCCAGCATAGTAGACCATGTGATCATCTGATGCAAAGTGCCCGATGCCAGTCCATTTCAGTTCGCTGACACCCAACAGATCAAGTTGTACACATTCCATGTCATTCTTGACCACCTCCAACTTCCCTTGGTTCATGCTTCGTACGTTCCATGTTCCAATGTGTAAGACATCTTTACAGCTTCTGACTCTCATTGCATGCGCAGCTACATCAGCAGTCAGACTTCCCTAGGGCTTTGATCCAACCACATCATAAATGCTGGCTTTACTCTGAAAAGTCTTCAGCTCTTCCCCAGTAACTAGTTGAGTGCCTTCCGACCTGGGGGTCTCATCTTCCAGCACCATAGCACAATTTGTTTTGTTGTAACTATCCATTGGGTTTTCATGGCAAGATACAGAAGTAGATTGCCGGGCCTTTCTTCTGCGCAGTTTAAGTTTGGTGTTGTTGCCGTTGTCACAAAAATGCGATCCTCCGCCGTCAACACTATCCCATTCTGCTGCTGCCCAGATGGGTGGTTTGTCTTGGTCTGGCACCTCAGCTGAGACTTGTCCATCTTGGGAAACCCTGCCAGTAGTTAAACTACCGATAGTTTAGCTCTCAGCATCACTGATGCACGCAAGCCCTCACAGCACGACAAGTGCAAACCAAGTGAGAGCTGTTCATGGTAACAATGTAAATATTTATACCAGTTATCTGTACATAATTCCAACTGTTCCATACAAACGTTCTACTTGTTCAGTGTAACAGTTATACCAGTTAGAACACTTGGTTCTAACTGTTCCATGTAAAGGTTACTTACCTGTTCAATGTAAATCGTTTTGCCTTGCAGAAAAACTGTATATAAAACCAGTTAAATAAATAAATAAATAGAGAGATTCCAATAAAGACAAAAGTAACCCAAATGCCCTTAAGTACAGAGCAGACAGAGCTTAAAGATTCCAAATTCTCCCTGTCTACCGATGACCAAATTTATATGATTAAAATACAGCCACTAAAATGCTTGTATGCAAATGCTAGAAGTCTAAAAATAAGATGGAAGAGTTAGAACATAGAGCACTAAATGAGAGGTTAGATATGCTTGGTATCTCAGAGACCTGGTGGAAGGAGGGCAACCAATTGGACACTGTGATACTTTGGTACAAATTATATCGCAATGATAGAGTAGATCAAATTGGTGGAGGGGTTGCCCTCTGTTAGAGAGGGCAATGAGTCACACAGGATTAAAGTTTTGCAAGGAAACAAAATACACTGTAGAATCTCTATGGATTGAAATTCCATGTAAAAAGGGGAAGGTGATGGCAGTGGGGGTGTACTATGGACCACCTGGCCAGAATGAACAAATGGATGATGAAATGCTCAAAAACATCAGGGACGCTAACAAAAGTTACAACACAATAATAATACTGGGTGATTTAAGAACATAAGAACATAAGATATGCCATACTGGGTCAGACCAAGGTCCATCAAGCCCAGTATCCTGTTTCCAATAGTGGCCAATCTAGGTCATAAGTACCTAGCAGTCTCCCCAAAAGACACAGTTTCCTCAATGCTTGTTTTGGGTCAAGCAGTGATATCCTGGGTCCCTTTTAATAATGGTTTATGGACCTTTCCTCCAGGAACTTGTCCAAACCTTTTTTAAACCCAGCTATGCTAACAGCATTTACTACATTCTCCGGTAACAAATTCCAGAGTTTGATTACACGTTGAGTGAAAAAATATTTTCTTTTATTAGTCTTAAATATGTTACCCTATAGCTTCATTGGATGCCCCCTAGACTTTTTATATTCTGACGACGTAAACAATCAATCTACTTTTACCCGTTCCACTCCATTCATTAATTTATAGAACTCTTATCATATCTCCCCTCAGCTGTCTCTTTTCCAGGTTGAAGAGCCCTAACCTTTTTAGCCTCTCCTTCCATCCCCTTTACCATTTTGGTGCCTCAATTATCCTGGTATCAATTGGATCAGTGTCACGGCAGGACATGCTAGTTAGATAAAATTTATAGATGAAATAAATGACTGCTTCTTGGAGCAGCTGGTTCATGAACTGACAAGAGGGGAAGCCATTTTGGACTTAGACTTTAGTGGAAAATAAGATCTGGAGCAAGAGATAAGGGTGTTGGGGCCATTTAGCAATAGTGCTCATAGCATGATCACATTTGATTTAATAAATGGAGGAAGGACGGCAAGAAAATCCACAGTATTACCTTTTAACTTTCAAAAGGGAGACTATGATAAAATGAGGAAAATAGTTAAGAAAAAAACTAAAAAGAGCAGCTGCAAATGTTAAAGATTTACATCAAACATGGGCGTTGTTTAAAAATACTATCTTCTACAGCCCAGAGCAGCTATATTCCACGCTTTAAGAAAAGTGGAAAGAAATCCAAAAAACTGCCAGCATGGTTTAAAGGTGAAGTCAGAGAGACTGTTTTAGCCAAAAAAGCATCTTTCAGGAAATGGAAAAAGGAACCAAATGGAAAAAAGATAAGCACTGGCAAGTTAGATGCAAGGCATTGAGGCAGGCAGAGAATTTGAAAAAAAGCTTGCTGTGGAAGCAAAAAAGCATAATAAAAACTTTATCAAGTATATTCATAGCAAAAAAAGCTGTGAGGGAGTCAGTTGGACCATTGGATGATAGAGGGGTAAAAGGGGCACTAAGTGGGGACAAGACCATAGTGGAGAGATCAAATGAATTCTTTGCTTCAGTCTTTACTGAAGAAGATGTAGGGAGGTTTCCCATGCTGAAATGGTATTTAAAGGTGATGCCACAGAAGAATTGAAAGAAATATCGATATACCGGGAAGATGTATTACAACTATTTGATAAACTGAAGAGTAGCAAGAACGGAAGCTATACATCCAAGTGTGTTGAAAAAACTGAAATATGAGATTGCAGACCTACTGTACTATTAGTAATCTGTGAACTATCATTAAAATCATCTGTAATACCTGAAGATTACCAATTTTTATAAAGAGTTCCAGGGGTTATCCAGGAAACTACAGACCAGTGAGCCTGACATCAGTACCAGACAAAATGCTAGAAACCATTACAAAGAACAAAATTACTGAACATGTGGATAGTCTTGGTTTAATGGGAGAAAGCCAACATGGCTTTAGCCAAGGAAGGTCTTGTCTTACTAATCTGTTATATTTTTTTGAAGGTGTGAATAAACAGGTAGACAAGGTGAGATGGTCGATTATAGTGTATCTGTTTTTCAGAAAACCTTTGACAAGGTCCCTCATGAGACACTCTTGGTGAAATTAAAAAGTCATAGGATACGAGGCAGTGTACTATTGTGGATCAAGAATTTGTTGAAAAGATAGAAAGCAGAGGGTAGTGCTAAATGGCCAATTTTCTCAATGAAGAAAGGTGAGTAGTGGAGTACCAGAGGGATCTGTGCTGGGTCCGCTGCTTTTTAACATATTAGTAAATGACCTGGAAATGGGGATAATGAGTGAGGTAACCAAATTTGCAAATGACACAAAATTATTCAAAGTTGTTAAAAAACCCAAGAGGATTGTGAGAAATTGCAAGGGGGCCTTGATAAAATGGAAGACTGGACGTTCAAATGGAGGATGAAATTTAATGTGGACAAGTGCAAAGTCACACACTTATGAAAAGTCATGCACCAAACTATGGTTACATAATGCAAGGTTCCACATTAGGAAACACCACCCAGGAAAAACATTTAGGCATCATCATGGGTAACATGTTGAAATCCTCCGCCCACTTGCAGCAGCGGCAGAGTGCCAGGAATCATAAGGAAAGGAATGGAGAATAAAACAAAGAATATTATAATGCCTCTGTATCGTTCCATGGTGTGACTGCACCTTGAATATTGTGTGCAATTCTGGTCACCAAATCTTAAAAAGGATATAGCAGAATTAGAAAAGTTACAGAGAAGAGCCACCAAAAGGCTTAAAAGGTTAGGGCTCTTCAACCCAGAAAAGAGACAGCTGAGGGGAGATATGATAGAGGTCTATAAATTAATGAATAGAGTGGAACAGGTAAATGTAGATCGATTGTTTATGCCATCAAAAATAGAAAGATTAAGAGACATGCAATGAAACTACAGTGTAACCTGTTTAAGACTAACAAGAGAAAATATTTTTTTCACTGAACGCGTAATCAAACTCTGGAAATAGTTATCGGAGGATGTAGTAAAAGCTGTTAGTATAGCTGGGTTTAAAAAAGGTTTTGACAAGTTCCTGAAGGAAAGGTCCATAAACCATTGAGGACCCGGGAAATCCACTGCTTGCCCCAATACAAGCATTGTGTCTCTTTTTGGGAAAACTGTCAGGTACCTGTTACCTGGAATGGCCATTGTTGGAAACAGGATACTGGGCTTGATGGAACTTGGTCTGACCCAGTATGGCATATATTATGTTCTTACGTTATGCTTGCTGAATTGGTTCATGACAGACGGCTGACCTCTCTGTCAGAATCCAACAGAATTCACAGCTGATAACATCTACTGTGAGTGCACTGAACAGTGTGGAAGGTTGAAGATCATGATCACCAACTAGCTGGGTTGTCCCATTTGAACTCTCCTCTCATTAAGGATAATATCACACTGAGACTGAAGTTGGAGGTATTGGAAAATTATGCCCAGGCTATGAATCTTCACATTTTACTTTCCTAGGGCTGAGCATTTTTCAGCTCTAGACATGTTTAAGAAATATATGATTGAGGTCTTGAAGGTTCCAAACAATTTGCTACCACCTCTAACTAAGATATATTATCTTCCATCTTGGAAAAAGGAGCCAGCTGGCATAGAAATGGATTCCAATTTGGATGTATTTTTTATTTTATTTATTTATTTAACATTTTTTTATATACCGCACTATTCATCATCAGTGCGGTTTACATTGAACAACAATATACCTGCCAATACATGACTGATCTAGGTTTACATATAACAGGGAAGATAAACTGGGTGTGAACTGGGGATAACTATCTACATAATTATACATAATTATATATACATTGAATAGGTTACATCAAATGTATTGAATGTTTATGAATTGTTGGAAGGATCTGGGTGGAAGGAGTTTAAACCTGCAATGCTTTTTGGTCTCAGGTGTTTTGATTACAGATAAGGAATGGATCCTAAAAATGTTTTATAAGAAGAGGATAGAGCCCTTTTGTGGCTTCACAATCTCTGTTTCTGGACATTGTGAAAGAGACTCTAAGAAGAAGGAAGCAAATTTTGCTTCTAAAAGCTGGAGTATTGTAGTTGGGGGGTACTTTTCACCTAAGAGTTCCCTGTAAATGTTTAGTGATATCTAATTCTGTGAGATACATCTTTTTTCAACCAAATTATTTAGTAACCTTAATAAACGCTAAGTTAGTGGTGACATCTCAACCCGCTATATCGCTTTTAGCGACATAATTCCCACCGTGTGTAGATGGCCTTGGGCCACTCAGTAACCACCTTATCTTCTTTTTTCTTTTATCTTTCCATATACTTTAAGGTTTTTGTCCTCCTGCCTTGAAGTGTTATTACTTAGGGGCTTGTTTACAAAGCCACGGTAGCAGTTTCCCATCGTTATCGGAGCCGCGGCCCCATTGAAATCAATGGGGCCACGGCTCCAATAACGATCGGAAACCGCTACCACGGCTTTGTAAACAAGCCCCTTAATCTCCCTCTTTTGATTATGGATTACAAGAGAACTCCTATGTTTTTTTCTTGAATTGTAATTTTCTATCATTATTGTATTATAGATTGCTTTCTTCTGTACAGGACAGTGTCTTGATAAATATAAAATTGAAAAAAAAAGTAATCTTCCAGCTCATAAAAATGAAGTCAAATATAAGTCAGATCTACAGAGAACTTATTTATTCTAGGAACGTGGAGTCAAAAAACAAAAAAAAATCATTCTGTGTTGTTTCTATTGTTTTAATGCATATTAAAGGGGGGTGGGGGGAGAGGTCTTACTAACAGTGTCCATTAATGCCATTAATTCATGTCATTTGCTGCAGGGCCTACATTATGCAGTGATCCAAGCGATAAATAATATGCATTAATGCCGTGACCACAGAAACTGTTAGCAAAGGACACTCTAAGGGACATGTTTAATATGCTGTGCTAGCTATTAATGCATGCTTCAGTGCACGCTAAAGGACCGCCCATCTGCGTTAGAGTAGAATTAACCCCATACTATCTGTTTGGCTTGTAACGGGGAAGGAAATGCACTGGGTAGAGGTGGCGCGTGGGTGTGTCTAAACATTGCAGTTAGTGCGGGGACTGACAATGTGTGTTCGCCCTCAAAGGTGCACTTAATGCCACATTAGGGTCTGAATCAGTGCAGTGTCAGCTGGGGCCATGCTGTACAGATCTCCAACAAGTAACTCACGACTTTTGCACATACCGCGCATTGATTTCTACCCTCAGCACACAATAAGGTAGATTCTGCCCGGCGAATAGCGGGGATGAAAGTCCAGTTTGGATATTCAATCCCTGCTATTCACAGGGACCCAATTCAGGCCATAGAGCTCCCCGCATGTACAGAGGGGATGTGCAGGAAGCTCTAGATGGAGGCAGGGAGTGGGCAGAGCTGGGGGTGGGGGCGCTCAACCTGGATGTACAGGGCCGATTCCTGTTGCAGCCCTATATATCCGAGGATGCAGAGGTAGACGGGGGCTTATTCCACCTCCGAGGTGGAATAAGTCCTCCCAACGCTGGTGGACATCCTGATGGGACCCTTCCCCCCCTGGCCAACTGAGCTTGGCAGCTGGATCCCCGCCACCCAATCCCTGCCTTGACAGCCCATCCAAGGGTCAGACGATGGGGAAATGCACTTTTGATATGGTGCAGGACAGCGGGGCTCCTGCATGGTGTCCCGGTGCCATGGCAATGAGACGCCATTGCATTGAGGCTCCATGCAGGAGCATTGGAGGGGTTGGACGCAGAACACTCCGCACATGCAGTAGGTTGGAATTGGGGCACAAACTGCCCATCCAGGCTCTTTGCACCCAATTCTGATCTCGTGGGAACGTCTAGCTCCTGCGAGTGCAGAATTTGGTGTAAATCCGGCTCATCCAGATTTTGGACGCCTGGACATGCCCCGTGCAGAATTGGCCTCTATGCCTGCAACATGTTAGTGCACTTTAGTAAACATGCTCTTAAATTATTTTAGCAAGAGCTAAGATCATTTTGTGCTTGCAAAAATGTTTAAATAAATAAACCACTCAAAGGGAATATGATTAACACACAACTAAAGCCCTTTGTCCCAAAACCTTAATCAAAACCTTTAACTATTTTTTGTCAGAACTATTGCCATGAGGTGACCCTCTTGGAGCAATCATTTCTTTTTATTCGTTTTTACGAGCCGAACAAGCAGCTCAAATTGCATTCTATGTAAATCAGGGGAGGTGCTAAGCAAGCCCCTCTATAGTCCCAGTAATATTCAGTCATTCAAAACCCAGATAACTGTTGAACAACGTTGGATATTGTAATACAGAAACACAGGCAGAGCCTATGGAAGTAGAAAGAAAGGTGGATTTTACCTTTAAAAATGACAGTCAGCCAACACACACAGCTCAGGGTCTGCACAAGAGAAGCAAGCAGAGGGAGGGAGCAGTTGAGCTGACACACCCAAGCTCTGACATAGCAGCAAGCTTGGGGTCTGATTACTCTCACCTGCTTAAAAAAGCCGAGCCAAGCTTCAGAGGAAAGAAAGATAAATGCTGCTCAGTAGCCCCAGAGAGGGAGGAGAAGGAGGCAGAGAAGGAGGGAAGCAGAAGGTCTGGCAGAGAGCAAAGAGGTGGAAGGAGTGGCAGAGAAGGAAGCAGTGGCCAAGAAGGAGAGACTGGCACACGGAGAGCTTCAGAGAAGTGGAGAGGCTCAGAGACTTCAGAAGGTTGGAGACTCTGTGAAGAACCTGGTTGTAGTTCGGGAAGTGAGACTAACCGAGCAGAAGGAGAGAAGGCACAGCCAGTTACTAGGAACCTGCCTAGACGGAGAGAGTTGGGAGCCCTTCAGATCTCACTGCTGGAGGAAAGGTCTCAAGGTCTATACAGGTGGGAACCTAACACTAAACCAGGGAAGTCAAGAGGCTCAGCTTGTACTAAAGAGCTAGGGCAGTGCTTTAGGCAGGAATTGAATGCAGAAAGGTATAAAGCATTGCCTAGCAACTGGAGAGAACTAGGGGAGAGCCAGGGAAGAATCCCCACAGCCACAAACCTTACAAGACCTCACCATCTAGAACCGTACCCAGGGGAAACGCCCCAGTTCTTAGAGAGAGGTTATTCCCGGCCTAGCAGTAACAGTTTGAAACAAAGCTCAGTAAGCCCTGAGGTTGAGGAGATGCAATGGGAATTTAATTCTGCTGACTCAGAAGAAATTCCAATGGATTGTATGCTCTGTCTCGCAGACGACATTAAATCTCTTCGCTAAAGATTTTGGGTGAATGAGCTGAGATAAAGCAGAGGAAAGGAATCTTCTTCTTTGAGGAAAAAGAAGAAGCTGTTTTGATTTACTACTTTGTTGTATAGAAAAATACCTTGCACGTTTTGGAAGCCAGGAGTATGAAAATACAGCTATTTTGTTTCTGTAAATAACCTTCCAGCAAAGCTCCTGTAAAGAGTACTGTTTGTTCTGCACGAAGTCTGTTTGGGAAGGGGAATAAATTTTCTTGTCAATTTTTGCCTAACACTCGACTCACGGCTATCCTTTTATCAGAGGACTAAAAACTACCACTCCCATAAGGCATAGCGGGAGTAAAAGCTATAGTCATTTCTGCATAAAGGACATCATGGCAGCCCCAACCCTCTGACCCCTAGGCGGAGGGCTGGGGGGCGTATGACAATATTTAATTTACAGACTGTTACACCCTAGGGGTTAAATCTAGAGCTTGATTGGTGGAGTGGTTTGAGATTGACTGCTGAGGAGGAACCTGGGATCTGAGACGTCATTCAGGATTTCCCTATTAAAACAGAGAAGTTTTTCAGGAACGCCATTCAGTATGGGGAATTGCCTGATGAAGGGCCAGAGGTTCACTGCGGCCTGAAACATGGTGCTATGTAGCTGTTTGATGAGATTGAATGGGCTCGTTTCTGGGAATTGAAGTGTCTTTGAGCAGCCCAGTCGCTTAACCAATGATTGAGAAAAGGTGTTTTCAGCTGCGGAAGTTGATGACTACAATTTTGGAGAACAGATAAGTTCAACAGTTATCTCAGTTTTGAATGACTGAATATTACTGGGGCTATAGAGGGGCTTGCTTAGCACTTCCCTTGATTTACATAGAATGTAATTTGAGCTGCATGTTCGGCTCGTAAAAACGAATAAAAAGGAATGATTGCTCCGAGAGGGTCACCTCATGGCAATAGTTCCGACAAAAAATAGTTAAAGGTTTTGATTAGGGTTTTGGGACAAAGGGATTTGGTTGTGTGCAAAAATGTTTTAGCATGCACTAAAATGATAGAAATATAATAAAAACAAAATAAATACAAAACAAAATGGAAAACAAAGCAAAATAAAAGTTTTATTAAATGTAATTATAAACCAAATAGACTGAAAGGGAGATGACTAAACCAACTGAAAGCCACCACAACTATACCTAGCTTTTTCCTGTGAATTTCAGTACTATGACAGTGTAGCATGAAATGCAGTAAATGAATCTGTGCGTCTGAAAAGTGCTCACATGATTAGAAAGCAACACCATGCATATTAAATAATGCTTTCCCAGTATCTGCAGTGATTGACTAACTTGAGCTTAACACTCTTTTACTGCAGGCGGACCCTCCGAAGGAAAACTGGTCCCAGGCGATCAGATCGTCATGATTAATGATGAGCCAGTCAGCAGCGCTCCAAGGGAGCGAGTCATCGACCTTGTCAGGTATTTTAGCTGCCAGCCAACAGCATGTTTCTTCATTGAGAGTGCAGCCAGGCTGTCTTCCCATTTATCTATATATTTTACCTGTTTAAAATATTTGCCATACAGAGGAAGCAGATTATGACAAATGTCCTGTTTATAGCAATATCTCTGTACAGCATGTAGCAGTGTGCTGGAGAGTAGCAAGCAGTGTATCTACCATAGTGAATTGCAGCCACGCAGTGTTGAGCTCAAATCCCTTAAGACCTCCATAGACAAGTAGGACTTTACTGGGGAAATACTGGGCTAGGAGACTTTATCTCTATCTTCAGAGACTATCTCTCGAGACTATCTCTCTATCTACAGAGAAAGCTTCATTATATCTTAATAATTTTCATTATTAATACATTTTAGTGCCCTTGAGGGCTGCTAAATTGTGAGCACTGGAAATTTAAAGCCTCCATTTGTCTGAAATAATTTATACTATGTGCAACCTATTCAGAGATCTAGTTACTAAGATGCACTAACATTAACGTGTGTTATTAGTATGGGCCCATACTAACAGTTAATGTTAGTGCACCTTAGTAACTAGACCTCTCAGTTATCATATAGTGTGAGTTTTCATCACTATCCTCTGAATATGCCTTCACTCTGTTTTGGAGAAACCATTTCTTTTAATAACAGAATAGCTTAATTTATATTTGATCCTTGTTTCCTAAGCTCAAACAACCAAATGTTAATGCAAATTTAGGTTCTTATTTATTCCCATAGGCACAAAATGGGTGAAAAAAAAAGCCTTAGGGGCCATTTTACTAAAGTGTGTCATGCAGTTAACATGCATTTCAACATGCATTACCCACGTCCAGACGGGACAATTGCAATTAGCTCAGGCGTCAGTAGCACCCACTCATCGCCAATTTTGTAGTTAGCGCAAGTGCTGTAATTGCCAAGGGTAGAATGCGCACTAAAGGGCTCACCTGTGTGGTAACATTGGTACATGCTGGCCACGCCGTCCACAATTGCTGTGGTGCGATTGCACATAACCTGCATTGATTTTGAGTCAAAGCACGAGTTGAGACAAAATAAATACTGCATTTTAGTAAAAGGCTCCTTAGTGCAGTGGTATTCACGGTCAGTCCTCAAGGGCTGCCAATGGGGTAGGTTTTTCGGATACCCCTAATGAATGCATGAGAGAGATTCGCATGAAGTAGGGGCAGTAGGCATGGAAAACTCTCTCTCATATTCATTATGGATATCCTGCAAACCTGACGGTAGCTCTTTAGGACTGGGAGTGACTACCAGTACCTTCGTGAACAGTGCCATTGCCGTGTAAGTTGTGTTCTTTAAGGGGCCCATATATTAAAAAAGTATGTTAACATTTGCATGGTCAATTTTAACATGCATTTTTCTAAAGTGTGCTAAGCAGCACAGGAGCACAGTAATTGTGGCAGTGCATTACTGTTAATGTGTGCTAATGGACATGATCATTGCAGAGCATGTTATGGAAAGGACTGGGTGGGTTATGGGAATGAGTGTGGATTGCAGTTACCACATGGTCACTTATAATGAAATATCACTGTTGCAATTACCATACACTTACCATGCAGCAAAGAACTTTGCTATGCAGTAACTATGTGGAAACATGCTGGGAACATCCCCAGCAGTGCATGGGCTTTGCACTTACAGTATGTTCATTTTTGCATCTAATACGCAGTAAGGGCAATACTTTACTGCAGTTTATTTAAGAGGTCCTATACTATATTAATGTGTAGTGTACCAAAATAATGATATGATTGTAAATTGCTTGATGTATAGTCTCAAAAGGTGGTCTAAAAAAGTCTCAAACTAAACTAAGAATAGCTGCGTGCTGACAGGCCCACAATAAAAAGGAGTACAGCCCTTAAAGCATACTCTTTTCTTCTCAAAAATTTGCTTTGGTAGTCATTTCCAATTATATTTGTTTGATAATAATTTTTGAAAATATTTTCTGTAACAAGTCCAGGGTTTGTGATCTTGTAATATTTGGGTAATATCTCTGGACGTTTTTGGTTTTGCAGACTCCCATTGTAGTAAGGGTAGTTAGAGTGCATGACTGGTATCCCTTCCTCCAAAAGCTTTGCACGTCTTTCTAGAACACTTTAAGGGGTATATTTACTAAACCGCGGTAAAGTAACCAGAGATAAGGGCAGGTTTAAGGTGCCTGAAGTCATATAAGGCAGTGGGTGGGTAGGGGCATGCTGGCGTTAGGGTGCATTGGGCCATTTAACCTGAGCTAACAGGACCAAGTATAGTAAAGTGACAAGACGTCTCAAGGAGAGGTGCCCTAACATGAGATAAGGTTCCCTAACATGAGATAAGGTGTCCTAAGGAGAGACAAGGTGCCCTAAGGTGAAAAGCATGCACCTTGAGGCAGGAAAATGGCTGTAACTCAAACACTGGATAGAGCACCAAGGAATGTCAATGTGAAGGTGATGGAAGGAAGGACAGGTGGGAGTTAATGGACCTGTCATGTCGGTGGGTACCCTATGTGGCAGCCAGTAAAGCAGACGAGCATGTGGGAGGCAGCTGTACCGATGCACAGGGTGATGCCAGTGTAAAGTGCTGCAATGACAGTCTGTGGCAAAGGATGCCCTAAGACGTGTCCCCCAGTGAAGGCAGAAGTGGCAGGAGGTTTGCAGCGACAGGAGGATGGTGTAATAGTGGTTACATGCAGATAAGGCACAGGAGAGGTGAGCACGAAGAGCCATAATGCGAAAAAGAGTACCAGTATAGGTCATGGAGAAGCAGCCTGCACAAGAAGACAGGGCTGTACACAGCCGACAGAGGCAGATAGATGGGCTGAAGAACGGATGGTGGCTGAGGAGAGGGTGGTCTGGGCTGGCAGCACCGATCTGCAGAGCCCTGACTGTTACAGGCATGAAAATGATCTGAGTAGCACAGTCACAAAAAAGAACAAGTAGGAATCAAACCCCTGACCCCTGCTTACGGAGACCTTGCACTAACCAGTACAGGGCCAGCACTATCCGGTAAGCCGGGCAAGTGCGGCAGGAGGGCACCGGCGGCGGAGGGGGGGGTGCTGTCGCTAGCCACCCGTCACCCACCGCTTCAAAAAAGAAAGCAGCTGCTGGAACATTTCTCTGTTCCCATGGCTCTGCTCTCTTTTAAACTGCTGGTTTGCGGGGTTTCTAAAGGCAAGAATGAGCTTATTCTTGCCTTTAGAAACTCCGTGACCCAGCATTTGAAAGAGAGCAGAGCCGCAGGAACAGAGAAATGTTCCTGCGGCTGCTTTCTATTTCAAAGGACGAATCGGAGCAGATACGGGGTGGTGAGGGCTGAAAAGGAGCAGACACGGGGGGGGGGGAGGAAGCTGGAAGGGAGCAGACACGGGGGGGAGGCTACAAGGGAGTAGACACGGGGGAGATCTGGAAAGGAGCAGACAGGGGGGAGCTGAAAGGGAGCAGATATGGAGGGCTACAAGGGAGCAGACACTGGGGAGCTGGAAGAGAGCAGACAAGGGGGGCGGGCTACAAGGGAGCAGCCACAGGGGGAGCTGGAAGGGAACAGACATGGGGGAGCTACACGGGGGAGCTGTAAGGGAGCAGACACTTGGGGATGGGGCTGAAAGGTGGCTGGATAATAGCAGGGGGGTTGCAAGAGAACTGACAGGGGGGAAGGTGGGGGCTAGTAGAGAGCTCATATGGGGTGTTGGAAGGGAGCGGAAAAGAGGGGAAGGAGGAGGCTGGAGGGTAGGTGGGGGTTTGAAGGGAGCTGACACCCAGGGATGGCACTGGAAGGCAGATGGAGAGAGGAGAGGGAGACTGGAAGGGAACTGACATGGGAGGGGGTACTGGAACTGGAAGTTCGCTGATACCTGGGATGGTATTTGGACCAGGATGGGGCTGGACGATGGAGAAGGAGGGGGACTAAAAGGGAATAGATACCAGTGGCGGTGCTGGGAATGCAAAGGGGTTGACACAGGAAGGTATTGGGAGGGGAGGCTGTAAAGGGGACTGATACTGGGGAGGGTTATTGGGACTGGAAAAAGGCTGGTGGAAAAAAATGAAGAAAGCAAAAGGAGAGACAAGAAATGGCAGATGGACTATAGACCATAGAAAAAGAGCTAAGAGAAGACAGAGGAAAACAGAAACCTCAGATCAGGACCAGCATGATCAAACATCATCAGACAACAAAGGTAGAAAAAAAAATATTTTCAATTTAGTGATTGGACTTTACGCTATCTTTATATTTCAAACGGTATGGGGAACTGCCTCTGTTATCTGGTGTGACACCACATGTGAGGTCTAGCTTCTTGGGGTTTCATTTTAATTTTTGTCTACATATTTTTATTTTTACTTTAGGTTGTGGTCACTTATTCTTTACTTGGTAAGGGTCTTTGTTCTGAGTGTGTGACCAAGGCCAGGTGTTCTGTTAACATGGAGTTTGTACGTAGGGATCTGTACTGTAGTAATTTGACTTGTACAGCTTTTCGAATAGGTGTATGGAGGTTTTGGGGACAATTGCAGTATTGTAGTGCTGCTTTTTTCTGGGTAGGCCCCTTATTGTATGCTGGAAGTGTTGTTTTGGAAGTGTATGCTGATATGGTATGATAGATTTGACTTTGTAGATTTTCAGTGACTTTTGCAGTGTTTTATATTAGTTCACAATATGCCTGGCACTGGAGAATGTTTATGTTGTTGTTAGTGAGATGACCAGAATCAGATTTTATTTTTTGAACTATCACAGCCTGTTTGTATGATGCTAAGTATTTACTGCTAAGTATTTTTATTTTGGTTATGCATTTGCTCTTTTGCTGCAATTTTCTTACAACACTGAATTTGAAGGAGAAATACTAATATCGCTTGAAACGAGTTCACAAAGGGGTTTTGGGAAAAAGGAGGGTAGGGTGCAGCCAACATTAATAATAATGAGGGAGAAACAGGAAGTATACTCACATCACTAGAGCCAGACACTATATAGCACTATGTGGATTCATAGCCGTTCCATGGTCACTGCTTGGTCAGAATGAGAGTGCCCTCCCAGCATGACATGCTGTGGCCAGCTGGCCCATAAAGGTGGCCGTCAGACACTATGATGTCCCAGTCATTGCCCTACCCCCCGATGCAGACACATCCTGGCCAATCCGCTCTGTTCAAGCCATACCCGCAATACTTTGCTCCTCCTCATGCACATTTGCAGGCCAACGCCAGAAAAAGCTTAGGCACTGCAAAGTTTAGTGAAGTGTAGAAAGCCACAAAACAATGGATGGACATACACACACACACACATACACACACACACACAGACATATACACCCACATACACCATATCAACGCAAAAATGGGGATGGTTGGCATTCCTGTGCAAAAATGGGGATGGTTGGCATTCCTGCTTGCCACTCTGGTCCCAATCTCAGCTCAGGCATTGTTCAGATATGCTCACTGTGCAGGAGCTAGTCGTGCGCTTTGATGTCAATGGCTGCTCAGCGTGCCGGTGCTGTCAGCCTGACTCTCCATCCAGATGAGGACAGTGGAGCCTGTCTGTATGGTTGTTTGTACCCTTGTTTGCTGATTCATTGGGGGTTGCACATGTTGGTGTTGTACCTGCACTGTGGGATAAACTTTAGGCACAGAGACATGCATTGCATGATCCACAACCAGGACCCAAACCTGTGACTCTCTGCTCATATACACACCAACTGTGTGTAGTGCGCCACAGTGCTGCCACATAGCTACAACAGTTCCTGGGGATGATATGCTTCCCATATGACAGACCTTGGCACTTTGCACTGCCATGCCCTGGATCAGGGCATGGTCTTGGTCTGCTGCAGGCCGGTGCTTCTGCCCCCTCCCCCCCCCCCACGCCATGCTGACATGCCCATGTGCTGTCTGTATTGGTGGTGTGCAGTCCCAGGCCAGCCAACATGAGGGTTGGCGAGTGTCTAACATCCCCCCCCCCCCCCCACAACCATCTGCCTCTCCAGGGACCACATCACTGCCTGCCAATGTTATGCCTCTGCAACCTGGGAAGAAACGGCCGAGGGGTGTTATGTTAGAGGTCTAGAAAATATTACCTGGAGTGGTTTGGGTAAAGGTATATTGATTGTTTATGCCATCAAAATGCAGTAGGACTAGGGGACTTGCAATGCGGCTGCAATGTGAGCCATTGAGGACTACTGGTTGTGAATGGTTTCTCAGTCAAAGTGTATTCAAACTCTGGAATTCATTTCTGGAGGATGTCATAAGGACTGTTAGTGCAGCTGGGTTTCAGAAATGTTTGGACAGGTTCCTGGGGAATGGTCCATAAACCATTACTAATGAGGGGCCCAGAATATCCCCTACTTACCCAATACACGCACTGTGGATCCTGTGGATCTTTTGTGGAAACTGCTAGGTACCTGTGACCTAGATTGGCCACTATGGAACACAGGATACTGGGCATGATGGACATTGGTCTGACACAGTCTGGCATATTTGCAAGTCTTATGTTCTTATGTGCCACCTAAGCAACTGCCTGGTCCACCCTGTGCACCAACAGCTCCCATTGCATGACCCATATGCACCCTCCTTTGCCCCATTTGCACCATCAACATAGTGCCCTTTCATACTTGAGCACTACTATCACTTTATTTGACTCACCTGACTGTGCAGCACATTGCAGACATTAACATAAGCTCTCTCTCCTCAAAATATACCCCTTCCATGAGGTTTTGATATGTGTTAGGGTGCCTGACGTTAAGGTGCCATCATTAAGTCTTGTTCCCGCCCACTCCCCACCCATTGACCCCCCACTCTCAGCCTACTTTCCACCCACAGGGCACTTTACCACTGCCGGTACCTTTAACACGCACTAAAGCAGCATTAATATGCACTAAGGGTACATAAGCGGGCGTTAATGGCACAGTTGCTCCTTTAGCGCGGTTTAGTAAACATACCCCTAAGACTCAGAAAGAGAAACTCTTTTAGGGAATCGATCCTGACTCAGTACCCCAATTAAGGAAGATTGGTTATTTACAGTTCCTAAGGGTCACAAGCTCATGATGACTTCAGAAAGGAGCAAAATCCAGGTTATTCTTTATGAAACTGTTATGAATATCTGGAAGTCATGCTATGAGCCTGTTGAGAGACTGCAACTTTCCATGATGTTACAAGTGATCTACAGGAAAGGTGCTTACTACTCAACTTCTTCTAGCAGAATCATGCTGAAGCCTAGACAAGAGCCCTCTAGGTTGGTTACAAAAACAGATCTGGAGGCTTATTTATTTGTTTAGCAACTTTTTTATACCGCTGTATCTACTAGTCACAGCGGTTGACAGGGAACAATGAGAACAAGTAACCTTACATGGAACAAAGGTAAACAACGTAAAATAAAGTTAACAAAAACTAATGGTTAAACAAATCTTCAAAATATATTGTATGATATTAATGAGATTCTTTGGACGCAGTGGAATGACTAAGTTGGGATGATTTAAACTGAGCTAATGGGGAACATATGAAGCATGTCCTGCTATGATGGGTGGACTGCGGGAGAAAGAGTGAACAACATTGAAAGAAATCAGGAAAGTACAGCAGGTGGGTGGGCGGCGAAGGGTTGGAACCAAAATGTTCCAGGAAGAGGAAGATTTTTAGCTTGCGACAAAATTCTCCAAGGTCTGAAAGCTTCACAAGAGTCTGAAAGTTTCATGAACTATTACCTAGTATCTTAAAGGAACAAACACACAGTCCCTCAAATCATCTCCTAAGAATGTATGGGACACCTTGTCGCACTCTGCCAGGAGCAACACATATTGTAGTACAGTGGGATACTGTTACTTATGTGGGCTGTCATTAAGCACGAATGCTAAAGAGAAACTTTCATATATTTAATACTGCTAGATGATGCTTTACACCAAGCTTGTACAAGTTCAGTCCTCAAGGACTGCAAACAGGCTAGATTTTCAGGATATGCCCAATGAATATGCATGACAGAGATTTGCAAGCTAGAGAAGAGATGGAGGAGGTCACACACCGACAGCAATCAGACTGCATACATGCAACATCTTGACGCTCACCGTAAAGCCATTTCAGAAAAAATGAAACTATATCACACTGACACCCTGAGACGTGCTCTAAATAAACCCCATGACCTATTTACTCTGGTCAAGAAACTAGCCAAGGAACCGTCACCTGAGCACCAGTGTGAAATCAACCCGCAAGAATACGCTTTGTACATACAATCTAAGATGTGCTGCACAAATAAAATTACATTACCCTCCACCCCAATTATTCAGGGGCACCCTTCTCCATTAGTATCCTTCACCACTCCTTCTTTGAAGCTGATTGAAGATATTATCTCTTCTCTCAACCTATCCACAGCACACACTGATCCTTGCCCAGCCTTCTGGATAAAGGATCTGCGTAAAGAGCTTGCTCCAATTATATCCAAGATCATAAGGCTATCGTTTGACACCGGCTCATTCCCTGTTGCCCTCAAACAGACATCCATAAGACCTCTATTGAAAAATCTCAAGTTAGATCCACAAAATACAGACTCATACAGGCCCATTTCCAGCATACCCACGCTTGCAAAAATAATTGAAAAAATAGCCTACAGACAACTACAAGACCATATCAACACTGAAGCGCCTTTGGATTCTTGTCAGCATGGATTTAGAGAATCGCACGGGGTAGAGACTCTCCTTACTTCCCTCCTCAACAGCCTAAACTCTGGTATCGATAACATCAGACAGGGTTTTGTTCTCATCTTTTTAGATATTGCGGCTGCTTTTGATTCGTCTGTCATGATCTGCTTACCATCCGCCTAAGAGAAAAGGGCCTTTGTGGAAATGCTCTCGAATGGTGTAACTCATACCTCTCAGATAGATGGCAGCATGTTCGATCAAATGGAGAAACATCAGACCCATTTCATCAAGGACAAGGAGTCCCGCAAGGATCCTCTTTATCATCATTACTATTTAACATATATATGCAGCCTATATGTAACATCGTCAGATCCTTCAACGTCAACTGTATGATCTATGCTGATGACGTGTTATTATATATGCCGTTCTGCATAGACAAGATGAACCTCACCCCCATAACCAACTGTTTTAATGCCATATCAAATTGGCTACTTACTCAAAATCTTAGAATTCAACATAAAAAAACAGAAGTTCTCTTTATTTCAAGGAATACCAAGTTCATACCAACTACATTCCTTGAAGTTCAAGATGCCAAGCTGCAAGTAAAATCCCACATCCGATACCTTGGAGTGACTCTGGATCAAAAACTGGACATGAAGTCACACATTGCCATCACAGTAAGGGCAGTTTATTTCAAGATTCGTTCCCTCAGAAATCTCCGACAACTGATTGATCCGGATGATTTCCGTACTGTATACCAGGCTTTAATCATTCCCCATTTTGACTACGCGAACTCCATTTTACAAGGGCTCCCACAATCTACCCTAAACCCACTTCAACTAGCCTTGAACAGTGCAGCAAGAGTGCTTTTTGGCGTACCTAAAAGAGAACATGTAACACCTCTTCTGAAACAACTACATTGGCTTCCCATTCAAGCGAGAATCACCTTCAAGACTCTGCTCCTGGCCTTTAAAGCTCACAAAGGACTCGCGCCCGCCTCATTATCAGAGATGATCCAACCAATCACCCCCAACAGACTAAGAAGAACCACAGAATTAAATATGCTAATGGTACCAAAAGAGACTCTAAGATGCAACTCCACAACAGTAAGCCGATCTTTCAGTTTATGTGCTCCAAAACTTTGGAATACCCTTCCATCACACATTAGGGCCATCTCTGATCTCAGCCAGTTTAAGAAGGCCTTGAAACATCACCTTTTCATCAATTACTTCCCAGAGGACATAGAAACACAGGCACACGCAAATAGCAACACTCCCCTTCTGAACACGTAATTTCCGCTGACCCAACAACACATCTCATCATGCTCCCATATTACAAGGCTCTTTTCAAACAATATGTCTTCCAAATGTAAATAATTACTCTGACTGCTTTTGTTGTAAATAATGGCCCCGGTTATCCAAGTTATTGTTCCTGTTATATGTAAAACCAGATAAATGTAACTTGTCTGAAGTTTTCTTGTTCTCTGTAAACCGCGCTGATATCGAATAGTGCGGTATATAAAAGATGTTAATAAATAAATAAATAAATAAACTGCCTCGAAAACAGTGATTACATGCATCAGATATCTCTCATGCATATTCATTAGTGTTATCCTAAAAATCTGTCCTGTTTGCAGCCCTTGAAGACTGATCATGGACAAGACTGATCCACTGTTCCCTCTAAGCTGTGCGTGTGTGCGCGTGCACACACCTCGCCGAGCGAGCGCACATACTTTACAACAGAGCGCACAAAAATTACGGCTCTGATTCTGATAGAAAACAACACAGACGTCTTAAAATTTAAAAGTTATGATTGTAATTACTAGAAATTTCCCGCTTCATTTAGTAATCGTCTATTTTCATTTAATTTGATTAAAATCAATGTGGTGTACGTACTGTATTCTGACATGTAGTCAAATTTTAAAGTATATAACTCTTGAGTGTCGTTATGTGGTGCACAAAAATGTAACCTTCCTTCAAAAGCTGCACACAGCTGATATTTTATGCGCACACAGTCTACAGAAAATTAGAGGGAACATTGGACTGATCTACACTAATTCAGGAATTTTAAGTTCTGCAATGATGCAGCAGAACACGTGGAGGGGAATTTTAGAAAGGACGTCCAAGTGCGATCTGGGATGTGTAAGCTAGAATGTTTAAAAAAAAAACAACCCCAGACATGTCCAGGTGCAGATATGATTTCACAAATGTGGACATGCCTGATATGGATGTGGGGGCGGCTTACATAGACATTTTATTTTATTTATTTCTTTTATTTAACAGCTCTTCTATACCGCACTCTTTATTATCAGTGCGGTTTACAGTTAACAATTTGACTCTGGGACATGATCAGATCTGACCTGAGTTTACATATAACAAGGAAAATAACATGGGATTGAACTGGGGAAACTATGTACATTCCCAGAACAGTATTTCAGAACTTAGACCTCTAGGAATAGGCTAATGGTTAAAGTCATGGGCATGGAACAGAGAAACCAGGGTTCAAATCCCACTGTTTCTGTCATTGAAATTGTATTGAGTACTGGGGATAATAAAGTGCTTTCTGTTCTATGCCCTCTGGACTTTTTTCCAGTAAAAATAAGCACTTTTCAGATGTCTTTTCATGCCTGGAGAAAGTGTAAACTTCAATGTCAGACATCTGGGATGTTTCTGAGTTTAGGAGGGGATGTCCAGGTTCTTGGGAACACATTAGCCATGCCTCTGTTCAGACTTAGATGTCCACAGACCCAGCTTTCTAAAATGGCTTGGACATCTCTATGCCCGTTTTCAGAAGTCCAAAGCATAAATAAGACTTCCAAAATGATGCCCCAATTTGTCCCTTTTCTAATGTGCAGCAATCTTGCAAGTACTTTCATGTATTAAGATCCAAGTTTAAAAATAGCAAGTCTAGCCTAAAAGCATGAAATTGTGTATGTTCAGCTGTCTTTTATATTATGTATGCCAGGCAGAACTTTCAAGATTTGGCAGCAACACCTCACCTAAAGCCCAATTTTATGACATGAGTCATCAGCCATAGCAATTTACTAAGGAGAAAAGGATTTAATATGGAAAATTGAAGAGCTTGAGGAGACAGAATAGAGGGTGTGAGAAGAGGCTGGCTACCTATGTGGCATTCTTTCCTGGACTTTTGCTTGCTGGCATTGGTGAGCAGGACCTGGACCAGGAGTAAGGATCTACTCCTCCCGGTGACTTCATTGCTGGGCACCCCAGGACACTTTAAAATCGAGGCAGCCACTACCCGGGTTAGGAGACAGGACACCCAGTGAGAGGAGCAGAGGCTGGCTAATCTGTGTGATGTTTCTTTCCTGGACTTTCTCCTGCTGTCAGTGGTGAGCAGGATTTGGACCAGGAGTAAAGCTCCACCTGTCCTGGTGATGTCATTGTTGGGCACCTCAGGGTGCTTTAAAATTAAGGCAGCCACTGCAGCTGCGGTCTTGATCCAAAGTCACATGCCCTAAGTGGCACGAGACCAAAGGAAGTGCTACATTGGGGCTAGTTTGGGGCCCTGCAGATTTGGAGATTCCCAAGGGAGCTGGGAAGAGGAAGATAAAGAGTAAGAAAGTGTGTCTGTGTCCTCTACCCCCAAGGTAACATCAGGTGTCCGATAGACCATCATGTATTATTTGGGACAGCCGGAGTAGTTGAGATGGAGGACTTACCCATCTATCCTTCTTTCCTTGTCTCCTTCGGGGGCTTCTCTAAGTCTCATTTCTAGGACTCCTCCTCCTCTACCTGTTGTTCCATGATACAGAGGTTAAGAGTAATATTTTTCCCTTGAAGAGAGTGACTACGGAGGCAAAATCTGCCCCTAGTCCTCTCTACCCCAGGTTGTTGTTCGTGTACCAATTCATGTGGAGGGGTTGGATTTTCCTGAAGGTAAACTGGGGGTATTGCCAAAAGATGTTTATCTATTTGGTATTTGGAAGACAATTTCAGAAACCAACAGCTTGTTGAGGAATTTTATAGGTTGGACTGTACAGTTTTCTGTGCAAACAGTAAAGAAGCTGTAAGCACAGGATACACAAATTTCCTCTCGGAGTGATTGTTTCTGAGGATCTCAAAGTGGCGAAACAGTGTTACAAGACATGGCAAAAGCCAGAAGGATGCTGGGTTGCATATAGAGAGGAATTACCAGCAGAAAGGAAGAGGTACTAATGCCACTGTACAAGTCGCTGGTGAGGCCTCATTTGGAATATTACATTCAGTTTTGGAGACCATATCTCGCAAAGGACATAAAAAGGCTGGAAACAGTTCAGAGGAAGGTGACCAAAATGATTTGGAGCCTGTGTCAGAAGACTTATGAGAAGAGACTTGAAAACCTAAATATGTACCCTCTGGAGGAGAGGAGGGACAAGGGAGATATGATTCAGACCTATAAATACTTAATGAACAAACAAACCTCTTCCAAAGACAGGGAAGCTGTAAAACTAGAAGGCATAACATGAAGCTGCAAGGGGGGTAAACTGAAAGGCAATGTCAGGAAATACTTTTTCACAGAAAGGGTGGTGGATGCTTGGAATGCCCTCCCGATGGAAGTGGTGGGGGCAAAAACAGTGGCAGAATTCAAAATGTCATGGGGCATCTCTTATATCTCAACAAATAGGGGTGACCTACATAGAGAAGTGGGTACACCCCTACATAAAGGCATTTGGAGGAGTGACCTGCATGGAGCAGCAGGTGCACCTACTCTTGCCACCTTGCTGGCAGACTAGATGGACCCTACTGGTCTTTATCTACTGTCGTATACTATGTTATTATGTCACTATGATCTCTCTTAGAGTAGATAAGATGGAAACACAAATGGGTTCCCTACAAGCTGCTGATTCTGCTAGTATTAAAGATAGTTTAATATTTCGTAGACAGTTTGAGTCTTTGGGGAAAAAAAAATTTCTAAACATCTTAGGTTTCTTAATTTTCCTAAGACCCGGCTGCTATTTGCTTTATTTCTTTTGAGGAAATATTTCAAGAAATTTTGCTTTTACCACATGCTGATTTCCTGGTGGTGTCTAATGCATATTATTTACCTAGTAGACCTTTATCTTCAGTGGCTGCTGAAGCTTCTCAAGTTGAGGTGGATATTGAGTTGGATCTAACTAATTTCCTTGAATCCTCCATTGATGAGATCCCCTTGCGGGTAACCTCGGTAGCCTCCTTTATGACTGAACTTGATAAAGTTAGTATTCTGAAGGCTTACTTTCAGAAGAAAGAACATTTGTTTTGTGGATAAAAACTTTTCCTCTTTCTAAAATTACTAGTGTTGGCTGCTGGAAGTACCTTTTTTCTTCGCTTTCCTTGGAAATGCTTAGTTGCGCACCAGGGGAACAGATTTGTTTAGCAACTTGTTTTATACCGCTGTATCTACTAGTCACAGTGGTTTACAGGGAACAATTTGAACAAGTAACATTACATGGAACAAAGGTAAACAATGTAAAATAAAGTTAACAATAACTAATGGCTAAACAAATGTCCCAAATATATTGGATGATAAATGTGCTTGTTGAACCATTGCAACTGGAGAATTTTCTTTTGGGCCACTAAGAGAGGCTGTTGAGTTGGGGTCCTGATTTATTTTCATTTTTTGCTCTTGTGGTTTTCTCTCGAGGAGGTTTATTCCTAGCTTTATGTTCTTCTTTTTTCTCTGTTCTTCGCTCAGGGGATCTTGTCTTCTTGTGATGGGGGCTAAGAAACATGTATTTTTCTTTCCTTGGGGTTTTGATACTTTGTACATGATTTCTGTAATTTCCTTTTGGTTTCTTATTGTAAATCAATAAAACTTTCAATAAAAAAAGAAGAACTAAAGACCTTTAGTGCAGTGTCTTATTTTGTGTTGCTATCACATTGTACTCAGCCACAACATCAAGGTTTTCATGTCATTTTCCAGGAGAGAAATAGCTATGATAGTCTGTTGACCCTGGATGACATAATGTCTATGCTCAGTCCTCATGTAAGAGGTAATTTTATAAGAAGCCGTGTAAGGTTACACGCTATTGACACGTGCAAGTCATGTATTTTCAATGACTTATGCACGTACTTTAGTTGATTGCTATTTTGTAAGTATGTGCATCAGACCGATACTGTGTACTTTCAGTATGGGCGTGTTCAGGGGGTGGAGCATAGGCTGAATGCAAATCTGTGCATGCAAGTTATAAAATAGTATAACTTCCATACCTTCTTTAAAAATCTAGATGCAGGCATTAGGCACAGCAAATCTAGGTGCAATCACTTAAACCCAGTGGAGCCAACAAATTCGAAACTCAAAGAGCAAGGATTAATGGATGTTCCCTGTGTGAAAACCCTGATTACAGGCACCAAAGGATTACTTGATTAATTTCTAGGCTTCAGAGGATTAAATCATTAATGACAACATGCAGTGCTGTGTTTTGTTTCTTAACCATGTGAACAGTACAGCGGTTGTGAACATTCTGTCCTAGGCTAGTAGGATGCTAAGAAAAGTTAACCCTCCCGCCCCCCACCCCCCGGAAACTGAAATGGTTAGACATGCCGTGCAGGATCAGCATTAGACTTCCCTGCCTGTTAAGTGGTAGTCACTCATGACTACTAAAATTATGATTTACATCTCTATTATCAGATTACTTCGGCTTTTGCTTTCATGGTCTATAACTGCCAACCTGCCTGATTTTTTCTGTATGATCATATGGTTTCCATTAGGATCGTACAGCAACAGAAGACCACACAAATTAAAATGAGTTTAATTGTTTTGGCACAGCCTTTCAAATTCAAAGACATTCTGATAGACAAAAGGGTTTAAAGCGTCATCAGGACATGCCTAATGTGCCACTGTGCCCTTCACTGGCAAGTGTGATAGTGAATAAAAATTTGCCTCTATTATGTAGTGTTTCCTGACTCACTGATGCTTCCAGGAGCTATTGGGTCTTGCAGTCTCTGCTATTAGATCACTCTTCAAATTCTTGTATTCTCATACTTACAAGGAATAATTTGAGTACCCTGTGTACTCTCATAATAAGTAAAAGGAATATATATAATACACTGTAGAAACAGAACATTAGGTGGTTATTATAGAAGCATTCCCATGTCTCAATAGCAGCATTTATATGTAAATTGGCATACATGTGTAAATTGCCATTTTAAATGGGGCTTTTTAAATGTGGGGGATGCTTACTACATTTATATTTCCTGGATGCATGATGAGGGTGGGGAGAGGGAATGGTTTGGACAGGCCTACACTATAGATGTGCATTCCCTTTTATTCAAGGGGGATGTACATCTATTTAAAAACGTTATAGATGTCACCATTTACAGATGCTCCAAGGAACATATAAGTGCCTGCCGGAAGGAGCAGCTGTCAATATAGACATATGCTCTGTAGGGGCTTTATTCAGTAGCAAATAAATATATATATATATATTCACTAGGTCCAGGGGTAATTGCTACTTACCACTTTTCCCAAGATTCTATAGCTCTTTCTGGCAAATGTTTGTTGTTATGATTGGGTTTGTGTGTTCATTGTTTGTGTGGTGAGAGGGTGTATTATGTGTGGCATTGTATGGTTTGTGCGCTGTATTCTTTGATTGTTGGCGTTCTTTGGATATGTGTGATGCTGGTGTGCATCTGGGTTGGGTGGTATCTAGGTTGATTAAGGGGATTTCTTTGTTGAGTCTGATGTTATGTGTGCAGAGGGCAAACATGTGGAGGAGTGTGAGGTAGGCCATGAAGTAGTGGGTAATGGATTGCATTTTATAACTTGTATTTTACTGACCTGGGCTAGGGTTTGTGGTTTACTGACCTGGGCTCAACTTGAGTTGTGTCCTATAGGTGTAGTTTTGCATTAGTAATGGTATCTTTACTCTGCGTGATGTGTTACTTGTGGTTAGTTCGCAGAATATCTATGAGGTGGTAGTTGAGTTAATAGGGTTAATAGGCTTATGCAGCATGAGTTGTTTTACAAAGCAAATTGCAAACAATAGGTAGCAAGTTCTATGCAATTAATCTACAAGCAATGGATTGTCCAGGCAAGGTAACAGCATTAACATACTAGTAATGGGTAGTCCAGGCAAGACAAGGCAGCAGAGTTAATTTACAAGCAGTGGATAGTCCAGGCAAGGCAAGGCAGCAGAGTTAACTTAGATGAGGGCTTGGTGTGCGGATCATTGGCCGCTACTTGGTCCGTGCCTAAGGGCCCCGCCAAAGGGCCCTCCAGCGAGGCCCTCAGGTGTGGGCCCGCCTGCCGGCGGCTTTCCTTTAATGTTGTTGCTCTGCCTCCCACAGCCCCGATTGGGCTGGAGCCTCTGAGCGGGAGGGTTGGCCGGCCCCGCTCAGGCGCTCGACCCCGATCGGGGGAGCCTTGAAATGGTCGCGTGTGTGGTCCCTTCCCTCCGGCTTGGAGTTGGGTGCTTGGGAGCTAGCATAATGTGTACATAATGCTAGCTCCCAAGCACCCAACTCCAAGCTGGTGTAAATGTATACGACTTCTTCATAACTGTGATTTCTGAAGCCTTTTGTCGGGCAATTCATAAAGACACACAGGTGCTTGACATCCCAACCTAAACAGTGTGTTACAAAAAAGTACTGGTAGTGGGTTAATGCTGACACACTTGTGAGGGAGCTCTTTGGAGACCAGGACAAGCACAAGGAGGGCAGAGAGAGAGGAGCTCATTCCTCGTAACAACATTGTTTACTTTCCCTGGCCCATCTGATCACAAAACCCAAACTAATGTCACTAAATTGCTTCAGCAGCAGCTATAAAAACTGCAGCTTATGATGGTACCGTGGGGAGAACTGTTTGGAGGCTAGGATGAATATGAGGATGACACAGAGAAAGAGCTTGCTTCTAACAATATCATCTACCTTCCTTGGCCCATCTAGCTGTGAAACTGAAGGTGATGCCACTATATATTCCAGCAGTGACTAGTAAAAATCTGCAGGCTACTGTAGATGTGCAAAGGGAGTTGTTTGGATGACAGGATAAGCACAAGGAGGGCAGAGGGAGGAGATTGTTCCTAACTGCACTGTTTACCATCCCTGGTCCATCTGACCATGAGACCAGAAGTGACATCACCATCTACTTCAAACTACAGCCTACCCACATACACAGCCACGATCACTTGGCCACAGTCACATGTCTGAATGGCCATGCCCCTTTGGAGTGCCTTTGGAGCCCAAGTGGAATTGGTGAGAAATCTGTGTGGAACAGATTGGTCAGTGTCCTTGATTTAACTAGGAAAGTAGAAGAGGAAAGGGAAAGTGAGAGATCTGATTTTGTCTAAAGGACCAGGGCAGCAGAGTCCAAAGTTTTTTATATAATGGTTGGAGCTAAAGTTACTCAAGTCTGCTACTTGTTCTTCATCACGTCTCATGGGAGGATGGATTGTTTTATCATCTGAAGAGGCTTCACTTAATCTACTCTTCAACTCCCCCCCTCCCCCCCCCCCACACACACACACTCTCAGCCCACACTAATGCATACTAATTAATATGTTTCCTTAATGCACCATAGTATTTTTATGTAATGATACAGTGATGTTTGTGGATTGTTGGTGTGTTATAATTGCTATAGTCTAATGTTTGATATATTCTTCACCTAAAATATTGTAACATAATAACATAGTAACATAGTACATGTCGGCAGTAGAATATGACAACAGATAAAGACCAGTATGGTCCATCTAGTCTGCCCAGTAAGGTGGCTAGAGTAGTTGTACCCACAACTCCATGTAGGTCACCTCACCTCTATGCCCTTGTTTAGGGTTCTACCCATCTCTCCGTGAAGGTCATCCCCTCTATGCTTTTGTTTAGGGTTGTGATAGTTGGGTTTTTAAATATTCTAAATAAATAAATTTAACCTTCAGTTAACTAAGGGACCTATTTGCTAAGCTTGCTAAGCAATTAACACAGAAATTAGCACATGCCAACATTAATGCAACAGCTTGAAGACATATACTATAAGAACATAAGAAGTGCCATACTGAGTTAGACCAAAGGTACCTCAACTCCAGTGTCCTGTTTCCAACAGTGATCAATCCAGATCATAGGTACCTGGCAAAAGTTGTCAGTTCCATGTCACTTATCCCCATGGATAAGCAATGTTTTTCTCTCGGTCTACCTTTATCATTTGTGGATTTTCCTCCAAAAATGTATACAAAACTTTTTTAAACCCACTAAACCACCTGCTCAGTAACATTCGTATCAAAAGCCCCATCAGGACTGTAGCATATGTAACCATGGTCCCAAATAAACTATGGACTACCGACCTGAGTTCACTCTTTGAGCTTAAATTTAGTTTCTAATGGGCTGGGAAGGGGTCACCGCTATTAAGAATGGCTAAAGCTGGGTAATTCAGGAACTCAGTATTTTGTATATAGTGTATAACTCTAAAGTAAGGGCTGGTGAAAGGTCAATGAAAAATGCTTCTGCAGTCTGTAATGACCAAACTGTGAAGCACGCCTACAGCTGCCTCTCTTTGCTGTGCAAAGGTGTATTGATTCGAAGACTGGAAATGCTGCTGACTTGGTAAAGGAACCGTGAGCAGTGTCTCTAATTCGGCACTGGAGGTATTTATATTTTTATCCCATTATTGGCGTCATCTACTGCAGTGCAGCGGTGGAATTAAAAGAAAATATTAGATAAAAAAGAGGTTGGGGGAAAAAACAGCGGCATATATCCTTGTGCCTACTGTGCTGTTTTTGCAGACCCCCATTTTCTTTTTCTTTTTCCTTCAAATAAAGATAAATAAAAGCTCCATACTGTGCAGATATCATCTTCCTTTTTTTTTTGTTTTCCTTCTGATATCCTTTCATTAGAGTCTGTGTCCAATATTTTAGCAAATATGTGTGTCTGAAGGATGCTCAGGAAAATATTCCTAAAATGAAAATGTCACTGCTCTTGCCTGTCAAATCCTCAGTATCCCTGCTGTAGCACTGACTTTGCATAATTCCCCTAAAGAGCAAGCAGCTACGTTAATGCTGGCCAAGACTGGTTAATGCAGCTTTAGGGTTTAGATCTCCGAATACAAGCAAACAAAGAAACATTCCATTTCTACGCAACAAAAGACCATTATTTAAAGTCGGCCACTGAAGTCACTTGACTGCTCACGCCGCTTAAGAACAACCTCACAATATTATCTGCCTTAGAAACAGCAAATCAGCTTTTTCTGTCTCGAGTTTTCGCGTAAATCATAATTCACACTTGAATTTTTCCAGGCATTTTTTTGTTCTTTTCTGGGAGGTAGGATGTTTGTATGGGAGGTGCACCTGTGCTGAGGGAAAAGGGAGAGGTTTGATGGAGACTAATTTATTGCTATAATGTTAGTGTTTTCAGTGTGAAAAAACGCCATATACACAAAACCATAAGTGCAAGAAGAGAGCTACTGAGGCTACTTTGATGTCTTACACAGTGATTTGGGCTGTGAGCTCTAATTCACCCCAGAATTGGACTGCAAGAAATCACTGCTTTCACAATATGCCATCTCTCTCTTTCCTTTGAAAGACTCTATAGGTTTTCTCCTGAGAGGAGGAGAGTATCCTATTACAGCTGTAAGGACTGGATATTCCCTTTGCTTCACTGCCACTAATTTAATTGATTCTAATGGATATGGTCATGGCATTGCAGGAGCTTTCTAGCCACTGACTGTGTAAGGGTCCCTTCATTAGCTCACATTCAGTCACTAGATGCCTAATGCACTGTGCCATTGATTTCATTGTATAGAGTAGCTGCTTTGAGGCATCGGTTGTCAACCCAGTGCTCAGCATATACCTAGCCAGTCAGGTTTTCAGGCTATCTATAACGAATATGCATGAGATAGATTTGCATGCACTACTTCCATTGTGTGTAAATCTCTCTCATGCATATGCACTGTGGTGGTTCTGAAAAGCAACTGGTTAGGTGTGTCCCAAGGACTGGGTTGAGAACCCCTGCTTTGTGGTAATATTAGCATGGAAGGACAGAAGAGAAGGATGCATTACAGACACTAAGATGTTGATCCTGGTTTCTATATGCTTGGCCACTCTGCCCATCCAAAATGTGAATGGGCCAGAGAAAGACCCAATTCCACTGCCATGGGGACATTCCCATGACTGTGGAATCGGGGAGATGCGCATTCAGAGAGCTGCCCATCCCCATGCCAGAACACCACTGCTGGAGCGAGGGAGCAGTGGCATCCTGGCACCATGGCAACAAGTCATCCATGGGATGGCGAGTACTGGCATTGGAATCAGGGTAGGGAGCTGATCACATCCAGCCTGGCCATCCAATCCCCACTCTTCGCAGCTCAGAATTTGCCCCTAAGGGAGTAATCTTATTATGTGTTGAACAGAGCTCTACATGCTCAAGTCGGCTCTTATACACATGTAAAATGCAGGCACACAGAAACATAGCATATACATCTATGCAATATATGTGTAGGCATTTATGGGGGTGGAGAATAGGAAGAAAGGGGGCTAGGTTAACACTTATACAGGTATTTTATCAACTATGGAGGGGCATATTCAAAACGTTTTGGCCATTTTGCAGACCTGATAACTTGTCAAAATGCAGTCACCGCGATATTCAGTGGTACTAACTGATTAGTGGAGCTTAATATCCCTACAGACGCTGAAAAATGCTCAGTTAAACCAGGGCAGTCTGTGGATGGAGAAGGGCGATTTCAGCCGCTATGAGGTATCAATGATATTCAACGACTAACTGGATAGCTTAGGCAGTTTACATTAGGACAGGTGAATGAATGGCTGTCCTAATTTTAAGCAGTTTGTATTATCCGGTTAGGGGCTGAATATCGCCACTAACTGGCTACCAGCAGTAGTGGTCAGGCATCCCGGATATTCAGCAACATAAACCAGATATCTTCCAATGCTGAATATCCTGTTTTAATTGAAGCAGTAGCGGTTAGGCATTTTACATATTTTCCCTGCAGCAGGAGAGGAGGAGTAGCCATCTAGCGCCCAAGAGATCAGGGTTTAATTCCCACTGGCACTCTCTGTGACCTTGGGCAAGTCTCTTCACCCTCCATTGCCCTGGAAGAAAAGGCCTGGCAATCTACTTTTGGTCCTACCTTGCCAAGAAAACCGAGGCGCTGCTGGGTCACCAGGAGTCAGCATTGACTTCATGGCACTTAAAAAAAAAATTTACAGAGGCAGATGAGTGCATATGTTGTCTTTATAAAAGTGAATAAAAATATGAACCATCAAACATGGGAGCACACTTGCCAAACTTTGATAGGCTTAGAATGCAAACACCATGATTCTCATCTTCGGTCTTCATTTTTTTTTCTTTGATATTAAAAAGTCCATCCACCACACCCTTTAGAAGACTGATGTGAAGGCACAATGGGACGTCCAAGTGCAATCTGGGATGTCAAAGTCAGAATGTCTGAAAAAAAAACAGGCACCTGCAAGTTCAGGCACAATTTCAGAATCAGACATGCCCAATATGGATACCTACAGAGACATCTACATAGACATCCCCAAAATAATAGCTTAGAATATGGAGGGCTAGTAGTGTGGAGGCCAATTCCGTGCTATGCATTCCCAGGCCGTCTGGACATCCAGACAGCACAGGGATGCACCCGATTCTGCTCCCAGGGGGGCTAGATGTCCAGACCCACTAAACGAGGATCGGAATGACCCCCATGATTAAAGTATTGGGTTCGGAGCAGGGTGGCCAGGTTTAAATCCCAGTGTAGGTATTCATGATCTTAAACTAGTCATTTAACTCTCCATCTTCTCTGGATGTTTGAAGGCCAAAACAAGCATTTTCCTGATGCCTATTGTGCCTGCAGATGTCCCTGACGTTGCTGAAATCAAACTGGGATGTGTAAGCTCGTTGCACCTCCCCAGACACATCTCAACCATGCTCCCTTTATCTACTTTGGATGTCCCTGCACCAGAGACATCTGTAATTGTCATTTATTCAATGGCTTCGGAGATGTCTGTGTGATTTTGACATCCACTTGAACATTTTCAGATGTCCAAATCATGACTAAGACATTTAAAATGACCCCCATAGAGCATACTTTAATTCATTAAACTGGAATCAGTCAATCTTCAAAGTTCAATTTTCAAATTATTTTTTTAAACAATCTCAAATGGTATCACTTGGTTGAAACTTGTGATTTCATATCATATTTATATCACTTACTGTATCTGACAGTGCTGAATCTGACATTAATTTATGTTTTGAATCATTTGCTGTATCAAGAGTTCGGCATATAAGATTCTTCTCTCAAAGGAAGGTCCATTCACAAATTCTATTAGCATTACTGCTCTTCTGAAAGGATTCATGTTAAATCCAGCATTGCCGGACAGACAGACAGACTGAAGGATGGGGTCTCCGCAATAAGCACTATCACATCTGTGAAAAACGCCAAGGAGTTTTTTGAGGGGGGTACGTGGTGGTACAGCATACCGGCACCTTTTTCATTTCCAGCTAAAATATATTTATTTTATTTAGACAGTTTTGTATACCACCTTATCCTTCAATCAAAGTGGTCACAACACAATTGGGGAATACATTTGACATAAGGGGATATGAGACACATACACTAATACTTACAGGGAACATGGGCAATGGAGGGTTAAGTGGCTTGCCCAAGACCACAAGGAGCACCTGTGGGACTAGAAACCCCAGTCCTTCTGGTCCAAGGTTGTTGTCCTCTAGTGGGATTTGAACTCCCCAACATTCCAGCCTGAGATAACTTGCCCCAACCACTAGGCCACTCCCCAACCTATAGTCCTCAACTATTAACCCTTTCAAGGCCAGGTTTAAATTTTTAATCCACATTCTGCAGCCGGGTTAATTTTTGCATATTTCAGGAAAATTGTACCCGTCTTATTCAATATGTTCTAATAGTGATTTTCCTTCTGCTATGGTCATGTATTATATACCATTTGATAGGAATATTTAGTCAGAATTTTAGATTCCGAGAGTTTTGGGCTCGGCCTGGAAAGGGTTAATGAAAGAGCCCTGCATATGAGTACTGGCACCTTTTTTCCTAGGAAAATGCACCGAACATGTCTAAAATATCAGTGGAAAATGGCCAGTAGAAAATCTACCAGAAGATGATGAGACAAAAAACACATTAAAGAATGAAGCTACTTTTAGTCTGAAATTCAAGCACTGGACCCCTCTACATGCCTCTCTTTTCATGGGCAGTAAGCTGTGACAAGTGAGCTAAAAGAATAATTTCTTATTAATAGACAGATTTCATTGTCCTTCTAATATGTTCACTCTGTTATTCTCAGTGATTCAAGTTAATGAAACCAGGGCTAGAAGTGGGCCAGATTTGCTTTGATGATAAATCAGAAAATGAAAGGTGCAAAAGACAAAGGTCTTATCATCTCGCACTGTAGAGAAGACTGCTATTAAAGATGTCAGGTTTTCTTTCATCTTTCCATCACTTTTGATTTCCTACATCATTGACAGTAAGATGACTTTAATTTCCTTAAAAAAAAACTGTCCACTTGTTTTAGACATCTTGGAGGATATTGTAGTGCATGGGCTCAAGACTGCATAGGTCCCCTTCTTCAGATGCTATCTGAAAATAAGCTCTATCTGCTCCTAAAAGGTCATGTATTACAACAACATTTTGGTATTACAATCTACAAAGATTCCTCAATTCGTAAGCCTTTTTAAAACATCCCACACTGATACAAAACAGAAAGAACAAAATGTGAAAAACAAAGCAAAGTGAAACCTCCCCATCAATGACATGAAATTAAAACATAATGAAAATCCCACTAGTTAGTGGCAGATAGAGACCACCACTGACCCTCACTCAATGTCTTTTTTTTTTTTACTTCTTTATTTAGGGGGGAATTTCAAAGCGAATAGCGTGGCTAGCAGATGTGCTACCCATGTTAATCTCAGCAAGCAGGATATTCGGAAGCACTAACCCAGTTGCCGTGGTTGAATAGCCACGGGCTCCACTACTAAAAGCCTTGATGCTAGCTGGCTATCATCGGGCTGTTCCGGGGCGGATCAGAGGTGGCACCCTGGGATTACCGGTTATTCGGCCATTAGGTGGCTATCCCTCAGTGGTGAACATTAGGCACCTGAAAGATTGACTTACTGTTCTCTGCTGAAACTAACTGGGCAGTGGCTAAATATCATGGCTGCCCAGTTACTGTAGCTTCTGTGCCATCCAGCCACTGGCATTGGATATCCGGGTTTAAAGTTCAGCAATGGTAGTTATATGCTTTATCAACACTAGCTGCCGCTATTGAATATTCCTCCTTTACTGGCCCTCACATTTTTAATGCTTTTGCATTCTGTTTCGTGATAACATTACTGATCCTACCATTTATTCGAAAAGCAAGTTGACGTTTATAAGATTTTAAATGAGCTATAAAAGCTCTTTTGGCAATATCCCCATTTCCACAGCTATTATATAAGCGATTGTGCAAGCGTTGTTGTATGCAGACTCAGTACAACATTTTTCCAGGTTATTAACGAGGCTAAAATATTTGTTTCCATTCCAGCCCTGCTAATACTACACTTTTAATTAATTTGTATAAGCTGATCTACCGCCTCAAACAAAGAGAGACTTATTAAAATTTCAGTTTTGTTAAGACTTAAATCTTTTGTGCCTATTTTTAATATTTTTTCGTTTTCCTCTTCATTGTATTGCAGAGATCCAGCCAAAAAGTTAATATATGCTTTCCCTTATTTCTACCAAGAAGCTTTTTGTTTTGTCTATAGAGAAAAAGAGGCAGATAAACAGAAAACCATATCTTAAAAGTATAGGAGGAAGAGAGTGAAAAACAGACAGAAAAAAGAAACAACCGGATGAGCAAAAGAAAAGGAGAGGAAGTAAGATTTGAAGGCAAATTTTAGAAATCAGAATCGAGACATCGAAGTTAGGATGTACCCTATTCTGGCAACATTTTATAAAAGGTTGTGCCAAACATGGAGCCTTTTCTAAAATACGTGTAAGTGCATCCAGGAGTGCACATATATTTTTGCTGACATACAGAGCTGGAGGAGCCATTGTGCAAATCTACATGTGGAAAGATCAAGAGAGGCCGTTCAGCAACTCACACGCATAAATGCCGGCACTTACACATGTAAACTAGTATTTTGCAAATCTAGACATTTAAATGCACCACTTACTGTAACGGCAGAGGCTGAAATGAGCTCTTTTTAAAAACCTGCATGTGCCAGGGAGCACTTGTAAATCCCAATGTGGACAATTTTGGTCATGTCATGTGCATTTCCTTTGTGAAATGGGGAATACATTTGTAGATTTTTATTCAGGCCACAAATCCAACATATCCCCTTGCAATTTCCACATATTATGGACACCTATGTATACATTTAGCCCTTTCTAAAATTGTCATTTCCACATTGAATTTTCACATGTAAATATGCTGGATTTTTCACATGGAAATTGTGAATAAGGCTTCTAAAATAACCCCCTTGTCCTCTCATGTTTCTTTTGTTCTCCTCTTTTTATTATCCCTCTCCTTTTTATTCCTCTTTCCCTTTAGGGTGATTTTCTAGTCTTTCATCTCTCTCTTCTTTGCTTTCATGCCAAAATAGTGTAATTAAATAAATGATAACAAATGAAGGCCAAAGTAGCTCATTTATACCACCTTACTGGGCAACTGAGATGGACCACGTTGTTTTTTTTACCTGCTATCATTTACCATGGTTTATGTTTTATGGTATATTTATTTTTTCTATATTGCCATTGAAAAATCAGAGGGGTTTACTCGAAGATTGGGAAAGGAAATACGGGAGGGGGGTATTTAGCAGCAGTAGCTAGCCATTCTTAAGTGGCTAGCCGCCACCACTGAAACTTAAACCCAGATATTCAATTTCGGGTTCATATCCAGCCCCAGCATTGAATATCCAGATTGCTCAGATTGGCAGAAAGCTAACCGGGCAGCAGTGATATTCAGTATTACTGAAAGCGACAGAGAGAAAGAAAGGGAAGGATCAGATAACTACAAATAGAAGCTAGCAAACACACACAAAAGAAGAGATGAGATTGTGAAAAGAAAGCGATGGAAGAGACAATCACCTTAAAGGGAAAGAGGAATAGAATGAGAAAGAGAGAAGGGGATAAAACAAGGGAAAAAGAGAGGTCAAAATACACTGAAAATTATATGGGAAGAAGGAGAGAAACAACCCAGAAAATTTTTAAAACTAGGTTCTGCAGACAGAGAAAGACGGTGAGTGGGAAAACACAGACTGTGGGGAAGGAAAAGGACATGGCATGAGGTGGATGAATGAAACAGAAGAGGGAATAGAAAGGATTAAAGAAAGGAAAGAAGAGACAATTAAAGAAGAGATAGAAGAGCCAAAAGATGAATGAACAGAAATTGGAAGGAGACCAGGGAAAGAGTAGGTTACTGATTTGTAGGTGTAAGGGGAAAAGAGGTGGGAGAAGTGAAGTTTAGGGCCTGAAACAAAGGACTGTGTAAGGTTAAAATGAACTAAATGAGTTAAAAACCTTGTGACTGTAAGAGAGCTTTTATAAACGGAGAGGTACTGGATGAGGAAGGATGCCTGAAGGAGCAAGAAAACAGATCAATTTGTTCCCAACATGAAGGAGAAACATATCTCAGTGATAGCTTGGAGCTTTATTTCTAATAAACTAAGGAAAAGCAAAGCATTTCCTGCTTATGCATCATTGAACAGCCATCTTTTAAGACCAGTAGAAATGAAGGTGTTTTCCAGCTTTTATAACAAATAAATTTGATTTTCACTCTATAGCACGTGGATCCCGATTCAGTAGGGGATGTCCAGGCCTCCCAGACGTCCTCGAGGAAGACGGACTTGTTTGGACCCGATTCTTGACTGCAGGAACAAAACATTCCCACTGTGCACAGAATCAGGCACGTGAACAGCCCGGTGTGCCCCTGCTGCCTGAGGGGACGTCCTCCCTGCAGGCGCCCCTGACTACTGCGACTTCGGCCCCCCTTTTCCCCATGGCCTGGATCAGGTGGTAGGGACCCCCTGCACCCGGCCCTGGCCCTGGCCGGGGGGAGATACCCGGTCCAGATTGTGGAATTTGTGCTGCTTATTCCACCTTTGAGGTGGAATGAGCAGCACGTCCCCATGGGCCCAGCAGGACATACAGGGCTGTGACCTGAATCAGCCTCTACATCCGGCCGGGCTGACCTACCCCAGCTCCGCCCAGATCCCTCTCCCTCTTGCCCCCCGCTGGCTCTCTCCATTCTGATACTCAGGACATAAGGGAAGAGCCGGACCCTTAATTAAGACATCTATGAATTCTAGCCACGGGCTTTATTTATTTTCAAAAATTTGCTTGACTGCCCTTCAAACCTAAAATAAAGCACATCTCATTCTGCTTGGGAAACTAACTTAGGCAACAGAGCTAGTCCCAGCCCGTAGGATGATTTTTAGTAGAAATTCATTAATGGGTATAATGGATACAAATTAATGATTATGATAATGACGTCTGTGGCAAATCAGTGCAGAATGTACCCAGAGACGCATCCATGCATTAGACTTTTGCTTGCATAATATGAACACACTTATCCAGTGAGCAGCACCTGCTAGCTATATAAGTGCTGGTGAGATGACGATTCAGTAGGACTATCCGCATAGCGCTGCTGAATATCTCCTCTGATGCCTCTAGTGCCGGGGTTTTCCAATGGGCGGAGCTGGAACAGAAACCAAAGTTATCTAGATAGCGGCGAAATCCAGGCTGCTTTCCGGATAGCTAACCACATAAAGTTAGGACAGCAAAATATATTTCAGGACATCATCCCTGGCCTCAGCAGAACTGGTTCACCAAAAACGACATCTTGTAGAGGTGACAGAGACAGGTATCTTCAATTATATTGTCTGTCAAATGGTTATATAAATTAATTTATGCACGTAGCAGTACATCTCAATAGAACCTGTTCAACAAAAGCGCTGCCTTCTACAAAGTGGCAGTTACAAGAATCCCCAATTAGATTATCTGTCAGATGATTCTATAAACAAACATTTATTTAAAAGGCAGGCTGACTTTTGTAAGATTTTAAATAACTGAGCTGTAAAACAGTTACTGTCGAGGTATCTACACGTGTAGATCGCATACATAGGAAAAGAATGATTGTAGAAAGCTGTGATTTGAAGTGCTGGTCCCAAGAATGCATAGCTTTCTCGGTTGTCTGCTGGAGGACGTGGTTTGGGCAGTACACAGAAGTAGATGTCTATTTCTTATTATACAATGGGAACACACAGGGCTGGATTTACCTATACGCCATGTACGCCATGGCGTAGGGCCCACAGCTGGCAGGGGCCCACAAAAAAAGAAAAAGTTAATTTTTTTTTTTAATAAAATTAAAAAAAAAACCTGCTGGCTGCCGCCGCGGGGCCCCCTCTGCTGCCGTGGCAGCACCGACTGACCCGCGGGGGCCCCCTCTACAAGCTGACTCCATCGGTTCGGTTCGGTTCGTTCGTTCGTTCCTCCCTCCCTCCCTCCCTCCCTCCGTGCAGGCTGTGAGAGACGCGAGGGAGACACTCTACCTTCGCGCCTCTCACAGCGTGCACGGAGGGAGAGAGGGATCGACGGACCGACGGAGTCAGCTTGCAGAGGGGGCCCCCGCGGGTCAGTCCGTGCTGCCGCGGCAGCAGAGGGGGCCCCGCGGCGGCAGCCAGCTGTTTTTTTTTTTAAATTAAATTTTACTTTAGGCCGACGGGGGTGGGGGGGTAGGACTGGTAATGGGCTATTGGGGGGGCTGGGGCTGGGGCTGGGACTGGAAATGGGCTGGGGGGGGTTAAGGCTAGAGGTGGGTTGATGGGGTTAGGACTGGTAATGGACTGTGGGCTGTTGAGGGGGGGGCTTAGAACTGGCAATGGGCGTTGGGGGGGGTTAAGACTGGTAATGGGCTGTGGGCTGATGGGGGCTGTCTGGTAATGGGCTATGGGGGGCCTAGGACTGGAAAGGGGCTGGGGGGTTAAGACTGGAGGTGGGCTGATGGGGTTAGGACTGGTAATGGGCTGTTGGGGGGGTTTAGAACTGGTAATGGGCTTTGGGGGGGTTAAGACTGGTAATGGGCTTTGGGGGGGTTAAGACTGGTAATGGGCTGTGGGCTGATGGGGGCTGTCTGGTAATGGGCTATGGGGGGGCTAGGACTGGAAATGGGCTGGGGGGTTAAAACTGGAGGTGGGCTGATGGGGTTAGGACTGGAAGTGGGCTGATGGGGGGTTAGGACTGGTAATGGGTTATAGGGGGGGCTTAAACTGAAAATGGGGTGATGGGGGGTTAGGACTGTAAGTGGGTTGATGGGGGGGCTAGGACTGGTATTGGGTTGGGGGGTTGCTAGGACTGGAAATGGGCTGATGGGTGGCTAGGACTGGAAATGGGCTGATGCAGGGACTAGAAGGGAATGGATGCTGGGTGAGGCTGGAACTAGAAGGGAGCTGATGTTGGGGGAGGATTAGAATGGGATGGGGCTGGAAGAGTAAAATGGAGAAGGGAAAAATATTTTGTGTGGGAGGGATAAAAAATCTACAATTGGCCGGGTATTGGGAGAGTAAGTGGGGATTGAGGATGGAGGGGTAAAATTTGAGTGGATGAAATAGGAATGAGGAAAGAGCAAAAGGAGAAAGATTAGTATGTTAAAGCAGATGTAGAGAGAGAATGGAAAAAAATCTAGCAGAGAGAAGAAAGGACAAATGGACAGCAGACGATGGAGAGTTAGCAGAAGACACGAAGAAACCAGAAGAAAGTGGCTGGAGCAATTGCAGCTGAAAAAAATGCACAAAAGGTAGAAAAATATCTCTTTATTTGAATTTATTAATTGGAATATGCCAGCTCTGGTAAATGTGCATCATTAACGTCTGCGCTTTGTTTAGTACAAGAGCAAATTAATGTATAGTTTTATTTCTACAGTGTTGTACTTTCCAAGTTTGGCTTTTGGGATTCCCAGTTTAATTATTGTCTTCCTGTTTCTAAATTGTGATTACTTGTTTGATGGTCTATGTTCTGCATGTGTAACTGAGCTGAGGTGTTCTGTTTATATAATTCCTATTTGACATTGCCACTTGTTCTCTTTCCCCAGTAGGTCATGTATTGTTGTTCTCTGAAATGTATTGGTTTAATATTTGCAGTGTTGCCTTTTGATTGGTAGGGTATGGTGCTTTGTGAGTCCTGGTAGTGCTGTTAGGATACGGCGGGTTTACTATGGGTTCTAAATGGGCAGTGTTTGTAGTAGTTCCTAATGTGTCTGGCAGTTGGCACTGGATTATAGTAATGTAGAAATCTTTTAGTCTTTCTTTATCCATACACTCATTAAGAGGCACGTTTACTAAAAGTTAGTATATGGTAACATTATGCAAATATTTATGCAAATGAGGCCCCTTATGCAAATGAGGCCCCGCACCCCCCTTGGGCCGCCCCTGCTGGGGGCCCACAATTTTTGTTGGCGTAGGGCCTCACTCAAGGTAAATCCGGCCCTGGGAACACATGTGTATTTGACAGAATTTCCACATCGGCATTTACACATGTCCTGAGGCACATGCAAGTGCCATCTCCAAGTTTAGACCTAGGGTCTAAATCAAGGGGCAGATGCAAAAGCCAACAGAACCTCCCACCTCAGACCCCCCCCCCCTACCTCCGCCTCCCCAGACTCCCCTGGCTCTTACTGGGGATCTCCCTGGCATCTAGTAAGGGTCAGGGATGATTGCCAGTTGCTCCTGCCCCATTTTGTTCCGGGGTTCAAAATGGTGCTTCTGATTCCCTGGTAGTTATCTTGCAGTACTACCACTAGGGGTCAAGCTGCCAAATAAAGGATGCACTGCGAAGCTGCCCACAAGGGGTCAGAGGTTCCATTTTGAACAAATGGGTTCTGTATCCCATTAGACACCAGGGAAACTCCTAAGGTCCAGGAGGGTCTGGATACTCATATCAGAAAGATAAGGGGGTTAGAAGCTCATGTCAGGGGGTAGAGATCAGGGAGTCTGGATACCCATGGCTAAGCGTGGTCCAGGGAGTTAGAGATATATTGGTACTCATGTTGGGGGTGGGGATGTTGGATGCAATGTCAGGGGTGGTAATATTGGGAGTTGGGGGAGTATTAAGTGAAATCAGGAGATACAGGCAGTTGGAGGGTTGGAGTGATAATCAGGTGGAAAGTGCGCTATCTCACCACTAACCCCTTTTAGAGATAGCGGGCCAGACATGGGGCCCACTGTCTGCATTCCTGCAGTCCTGTAGCAATGCAAAATGGGTAATTTTGACATTTTTTTATTAACAAGCCTTCAGTGAGCTATAGGCTAGTTGGGGTTTAAAGGACCTGCAATTATTCTTCTTGCACTGCCAGGGTTAATATGATATACTGTGCGTGTGCGTGTATGTGTGTTTATTTCCTTTTTATTAATATTATTGGCTTTTATTGGCTTTTTAATGTAAACTGCCTTGATGCTTGGAGTCAAAGGTGGTTAATCAAGTTTATATTAAACAATAAACAGGTGGTTTAACTAAGATGGCCGCTGAGGTGTGAGTGAGCTGCAATGCCTTAGCGCAACAGCAAACTAAGAACTTTCCCCATCGAGCCCTTACCTTCCTTGGTGGGCCCTATGGACCGTTTTGTACAGCTCTCCGAGACCATGAAAAGGGAGATTAGAGCAGGCATCATGGCACTGATAGAGGAAATCTCAGCGACCTCTAGCCTGGATGTGTCTCTCTCCCCATCATCTCTTCCGGGCTCTCCTGATGCCCCCCAGTGATTCAAGCTGCCAACTTGCCGGAATGCAGTGAGTCTGCAGCTCCAAGACGGGGTGTGCCGGTTGAGGGTGTTGGAGGACAATCCTTAGGGAACCTGGTTGTTCAGCCTGCAGAGAATGCTTTATCTGAAGCAGGTGTTTCCTCTCAGGGGCTAACTGAGGTTGGCGTGGTGAGAGACATTGTGTCTGACCCTCTTACTGTTGTGACTCCTTTTTCCTTTGATTTACCTCACCCTGACTTGGTTACTCTTGATAGCATTTGGGAAACTATTACAAGACTTTCGCAGGTGGTTGATCAGCAGCTATCTCTGTCTTCTACAAAGCTTTCTTGTTTGGAGGAGTCTGTTACTAAACTTAATACTGAAATGGTGGAAACCCCTGTAAAAATTGGATCTATTGACCAGAAACTGAATCATGTTTCCGATTTAACTTTGACTCTCGTTAAAGACAACACTGCCCTTCGGGCGAAGATAGAGACGCTGGAGAATGCTACTCGGTCTTCTAATGCTCGTATTTTGAATTTTCCTGTGGTTCCTGGTGTGGCTCCTATAGAATTATTTAAAAAATATCTACAAGAGTCATTATCTGTCCCTTTGGATTTGATACCACCAGTTACAAAAGTGTTTTATTTACCATCTGGAAAAAGGGAGTCTAAAGTTACTAATGTGAATTTGGACATGGATTTTCTTAAGTTATTTTATTTATTTATTTTTTATACTGTGCTCTTTAAAATCAGTGTGGTGTGGGGCCCCACAGTGGTTTACATGTATACTAACAGGTACCTTTTATTCTCTTGTCCCTGAAGGGCTCACAATCTAAGTGTACCTGAGGCAATAGAGGGTTAAGTGGCTTGCCCAAGGCCACAAGGAGTGGCCATGGGACTAGAGACCCCAGTCCTTGTGGCCTGAGGTTGCTTGTCCCCATGTGGGAATTGAACCCCTGGCCTTCTGGCCTGAGGTAACCTGTCCCAACCACTGAGCCACTCCTCCCTATGTGTCTAATCTCCTTCAGTCAACTATTATGGATAAGTTGTTGGTTTCTACCTTGCTTGTTACTTTTGCCTTATCATCTGACAGGGATTGGCTGCTTAGGCTTTATTATAAGAAAAGGGTAAATTTATTTTATGGGCAAAATATTTTAGTTTTCCAGATGTATCAAGAGAGACGCAGAAAAGGCGTAGGCAATTTTTGTTCCTTAAACCTGGAGTATTGCAACTAAGTGATTCTTTTCTTTTACACTTTCCCTGTAAGTGCGTTATTGTTTTCAAAGCTCAGAAGTATATTTTTTTTCAACCAGGAGATCTTTCTACATTTCTTAGTGCTCAACTGCCTGTAATTTCTTCCTCTGTTAAGGATAATGTCATCCATATGTAGGATTTAGGGGTATGTTTACTAAACCGTTCTAATGTTACTGGTGTTAGTTGCAGCGTTACTATGATGAATGCCATATAAGGCAGTGGGCGTTCCGGTCTTAAGGTAGCAATGGCGGGTTATCGCGCGATAGAGGGTGCCTGTCCATTATTGCGTGATAGAGGGAGCCGTGGCATGTTATTGCGCATTAACCTTAACTTTGCGCGCTGACCTGCAATCACAGCAACAGAGGTGTAGCACACTGGTTAATGCAATGACTGCTGAGACAGGGGTCATGAGTATGATCCCTCAGTGGGCTCAATGAATAAGGGTGCCCAAGGGAATTCCTTTTCCTGCTTGTAACAGTCAGACAGATTCCAATAATCTGTGCTGCCAGCTAGAAATACCCGCACCCCAGTGCCGTAACCTAATGCACCTTTTAGGGTGCGCCAGAAGGCACATCATAAACCACCACGTCAGCCAAGGTGGATCATAATGTGCCACAGAGGTCGGCACGAAAGGTTGGCAATCCCCAAGGCACCATATAAGGTGCCCCATAACCATATAAGATGCCCCAAGGATGTATAGGTGACTCAAGAAATGATGGCCAAGGGCAGTAAGGTGCCCTAAGTTGACAAGCAAGAAAAGTATGGCCCAAACACAGATGTAATCCTAACACTGCACAGAGCACCAAGGAAAGGCAATGCACAAGTGATGGAAGGAAGTAGATCAGAGCTGATGGACCAGACAAATCTGCGTCCATCCCATGTGGCAGCTGGTAAAGTGTACAAACATATTAGGGGAAGCTGTACCGATGCACAGGGTGATGATAATGTACCGTACAACAATGACAGTGTGTGGCAGAGGATAGGAAGACATGTCCAGCAGAGGAGGTAGAGGTGGCTGGATAGTTGTAATGACAGGAGGACAGAGGAGTAGCAGTGCCATGCAGAGCAGACACAAGAGAGGCAAGCAGGTAGAGCCGCAATGCAGAAACGTGTACCAGTACAGGGCATGGGGTAGCAGCCTGCACATCAGGGCAGGATGCCACACAGCTGGCAGACACACATAGACGGACAGAAGTATGTATGGCAACTGTGACAAGGGTATAATTTGCCAACAGCACAGATCTGCACAGATATGACTGTTACAAGAATGAAAAGTAGCTGTGTAGGACAGGCATACAAATGAAAGAGAACAGAAAGGAATCAAACCCATGAACATCCGCACAAATGTCAATGCACAAACTGTTAGGCTACACCACCAATGTGAGTTCATTAGCAAAGGCTGCAGGGCACCACACAAAAAGTCTGCTGTCTGCCAGGATAGGGCAACACCCAACAGTAACCATGATGGAATGCACATGCAGAACTGGTGTGTACAGCTCAGATCACAGTCTGTAATTGGAATGACAGCCACATATAACTACATGCACACACACAATGAAATGTTATGCAGTGGATACAGCATGCAAAAGAGGAAAGAACCTAAACCCAAAGGGTGGCAGGGGATGCTCTGTGGAGCAGGGCAAAATAGGGAACAGAACAGAAAAGGAGCATGTGTGAATTGAACCTGCAAACAGGTGTGGCCCAGACCAGCTGAACAACAGCAATGCCAATCCCCCCAGCGGACTGCCTACATGGACAGTACAAAGAAAGAGACATATGTAACAGCTAATATGTGATGGATAGGCAGCACAGAGGGCACACTGCGGTGTACAGTGAAGAGATGGAAGGGTGTGTGGAGAGGTGACGAACCTGCAGGCAGCTCATGGTCAGATTAGCACAACCCCCCCCCCCAAAAAAAAACCCATGTGGGAATCAAACCTGCAACCTATGGTGTTCCAACACATGTCCGTAACCACTATCCCAAACAACCACTGCAAGCACAGTGCAAAGATATTACCTCAAAGGGAATATGTGTATGGGAACCCGTAACACCCAGTGATGTGGCAGACGGCTGGCAAATAGACAGCTGGCACCCTACAAGGATGTGATCACAGGTGGGCCGTGTACCTGACCAGGAATTCACTAAATACGTGTGTTAGTGTGGTCAAGCAGCAGCAGAGACAAATGTACGTCCAACACATATTTTTATTTTGGTTAACCATGAGACATAGCGTAGATACCGCCTTACATAATATCATGGTGTATGGATAACAGCAAAAAAAGTGAAAACACATTTGGCAGGGCAGCAACCCACATGTCACAGAAAAGTCACTGGGCCATCTACAGATGATGGGCAGGAGAGATAATGTGCATCAGGTGCATGGTGTGCAGTATGCATTAGCCCCCCATATGCTGCCGCATGCTCCAAATGCCTTAGTCACATATGTGTGAATTTAGACAGTAGGCGGTGCATGATGAAGGCCCAACACACATCAGTCATGATTTGTCCCCAAAAACATATCTATCCGCAAATACAGGAGGCACAAAAATGAAACAGCATATGTTGTTAAAAGTAAGCAAGTGTAAACACAGATATTGAAATATATGTTACAGCTGTCACATAATGCCTGATATAGGAATCAAAGCGGCACCAATGTAACCCAAAACAGTCGCCAAATGCAAAATGAGGATATGGTAACAGATACAAGAGGCACATGAGCACAGAGAATTCAAATAAAATGATCCTCTGACACATGCAGAGATAGCACCATGCAGAAGGTCCCCTGCAATGGGTGGTGTGGATACAGTGTCTGTACACATATATCACGGTACATGGAATGCACAAATGAAGGAAGAAAATGGACACCCACACTGCCACATTCCAAAATATAACAGGGCAATGTGAGTGCCGGAACCTCAGGGGATAAATAGGACTGTGTAGACATGCAATGCTAGGTTTGTAAATCAATGTACAGCGACACATCTGTACAGTAAACAAACACAATAACCTGTATATAGAGATGGAAAGAAAAGTCAAACATGTTCCAGTAACCCGCACAGAAGCCATGTTGTCACATGCTGGGTTGCACCAACATATTCAGTCACATGCACATGCACCGTGTACGTTGAAACACGATACAGTGATGCCACAAATGCACTGTAACACCCTTGGTGAGGGCAAACATCAATCCAAGATGTTGGTGTGCAGTAAAGTGGTGTGGTGGCAAATACTGTGTCATGTACAAGTGAAGGGTAGGCTGACATGGACAAGAGGACCTCTCCAATGTGCCCCCTGTGCCACACACATTACTGTATGCTCCTGCTGAACTAAACAGATGAGGTTATCCTGCGGTGCAGGTCATACACATGGACAAAACACACCAACACAATGTCAGATGGATGTACAACATACAGCAGCAATGTCAGTCCCTGCTGCACAGGGACTAGTACACAGTGTCCACAGTGCAAAGGGTGTCTGCAACCCAACAAGTCCCGTTAAGACTGTCCTTGAAACCATGGGCATGCATAGTCAAGTGTGACATCTCAGTATGCCACAGTACTGGAAAGGTCATGTGGGTCTCCTGTGATGAATACGACACCCAGCCAGAGCACGGTAGCAACGGTGTGTTGGACAGACCTGTTATGCTCAAAGTAGTAGTCCAACAATAATGTTCATCCGAGGCATGTGTCCCACTCGCAGAGGTCAAACATCCTATGGCACCATCTCCCAGGGATAGTTGCATGGTGTTGCTGTGTCCACCAACAGGTGGGTGATGATGACCACGGATGCACTGTAGTAGATGTGCTGTGTGTGTCCTCTGCCCTGTGCAGAAGGAGAAACAATGTATTGGTATGCTGCTTGCAACATCAGGCCAAATTGCAGGGAGTCAAACATCAATATGTACGTAATGAAACATCACACAGGCAAACATAACATGATCACAACACAGAACACACTGCATGTTGTGGACATTTGGAAATGGAACCGCAGACGAGGGTGTCACATGGATATGGTCATGTCCATGCCCATGTCACACAGGCATTGCACAGCTATACCCCATGTGCATCAGCGTTGGTATACAGAGACTCAACAGGAAAGGTCCATGAAACAAACAGCAAATCACTAACATGTAAAGGCTGATATCATTCCCAAAAGACCCAAGGTGCAACCTACAGTGTATCTGCAGCAAGTGTCTGCTCGGGATCCTCTGAGGCTGGCAAAGGCCACACAACACGTCACAGTGAAGGGAGAAGAAGTCATCGAAATGTGTAGAATTACCATGTCCCCATGTGCAGCCACTGTTGATGCATGTCCAAATTATGGCGATATCTGTGATACATAAATGCTGTTGTGCAGTGGTCTGTCAGCACACAATAGATAGGTCAACTCACAACACACAACACATGCCCACAATGTTCACAAGGTCAACAGCAGTAAGGTAGAGATAGCACAGTCACCACTGCTCCATAGGTGCACAGACCCCTCACACCACATGATAATGCTAAATGCCTGCAGACTGTATCATCACACAGCCAACCCAAAAACACACACACACACACACAGTATGCTAAGGTGAGCGTGCCACCAGTAGCATACGGCCTATATGTGCACAATTGGAGATTAGTGGAGATAAAGGCTTGTCAAATGCAATGATACACTGTTGTTGGCTGATGCTACAATGTCAGGGAAGGGTGGATGTGCAGCCCACCACCAGAATACCTAGGACCTGCAGACACACGCAGCTCTGTTGGATGTGTCCCAGAGACAATGCTGGAGATGACAGACTGGCCATGCACACATGTGGATATGTGTGCCAACAGCAACATATGGGGTTTGGGGGACAGGGCAAAGAGGTGAACAACAATATATGTGCACTATGACAGATTACCTCAGACATGTACTGCCCCTGATTGTCCTCACAGACAAATTACCTGTAGGTTCACCTACCCCAGACTACTGCATGTTGAATGACATACAGTCAGCTGGCACTGCACTACAGCACCAGGAGGGTCATCAAGGATGTCCTGTGGATTGAGAAAAACAAGAGAAACATACATATGTCATGTTGGAGCTGTGCAACACACACAGCACCTTCACGTCCTCAGCTCTCATACACCCCAAGATCCTTTACAGACTGGCTGTTCTCCATCACACTGTACCGACTCGTTTCAAGCTAAAGTTCTCACTGAAGTGTGTGTGGCAAAATACAAGGGCCCATACTCTGTCCATCCCCTCCTGACCTCTCTGCTGCCTCCAAAACTGTTGAACACAACCGTCTCCTCGCTACAGTGTCCCTGCTCGTCTCTAAGGGCTCTGTACTATCCTGCGCCCCCCCCCCCATATCTCTCCCACTGCCCCTTAAGTGTCTGTTCTGGTGGCTCCATGTCCTCTGCTACCCTGCTGCCAGTTCCTGTACCATACGAATATATCCAGGGGCTTCTTCCTTTCCCTCTCTCGATATCGAGCTCCTTGGTGTGGCTATCTCATCCCTTGACTTACATTACCAGCTGTGTGCTGATGAGTTGCAAATATATTTCTCCATGCCTGAGCTATTTCTGCCAAACCACACCCCGATGTCTGCTTGCCACCTGACATTGCTGGCTGCATGTCACCCCACTGCGTGAAATTGACAATGGCAACGAATGGATATCCCATATTTCCACCTAAACCCTACCCTCCCATTACAGCGTCTATGTGTGGGTGGGCACACCTTCCTTTCTCCAGGGTCCTCAATGCAGGGGTTGTCTTGGACTCCACTTTCCTCCTCTCCACACATACCCAGCTTGTAGCTGAGGCTTGCGGTTTCTTTCTAGATGACATCAGCTATATTTCCCCAGTCTCCCCTGAACACACAACTAAAATGCCAACCCACCCCTTAATCATCTCCCTGCTTGCCTACTGTAATCTACATCTTGCTGATCTGCCTTTGAATCATCTGTGTCTGCCAGGAAATATGCAACACTGCACTGCATGGCCAATCTACCGCCAGACGCATAATGGCAATAATACTCCCCCTATCATGACACCTCACAGGCTCCCTATCCGTCTCCGCATCCATGTCAAGACTTGCCTGCTGACCTATACATGTAGTCACACTGTGGCTTTGCAGTACCTTTCCTTGATGATCTCAACTACCACTAATACAACTACTACTGAGCATGTATATAGTGCTACCTGTCATATGTAGCGCAATACAGAAACAAGTAACATACAGTCCCTGCTCAGCAGAGCATACAATACAATCAGTCACCTCACATTACAAAATGTGAACCACACACGTCTAGGCAACTGGTCCCATCTATGGCCTGCACACCTACTGCTGACCCCAGACTACATGCCTGTCACCATGCTGCACCCAAAGGCTGGAAATAACTACCTGTGGCTGTACAGCAGCCTCTGTCCCCAATCAGCTACAAATCATGTGTGACAGCTTACCACCTCCCCCAAGCCTACTAATCCTGACACACATAATCCACTTCCACCCGCTGTGGTTCCCTGCTCACATCTTCTGTGTTTGAGTCATGACTAGATTGTAAGCTCTGATGGCCAGGCATTGTCTCTCATATGTTGGTGCCGTGTTGCGTCCTATTGCTATTGCGATACAAATGTTCACCAGTAGTAGCAGTACACACATATCTAAAGAAATGTTTGTTCCAACATAGGCAGTACTTACATGAGAAGACCTCCTCAATCACCCGCCACCTGACTGCTGTGCCTTCACGTGTGTCACCATGGCCACGTACAGGAGGGCACATAGGATCATCTTCCAGATCCTCATTAATTTGGACATGGAGATCGTGCCTGAGAGCAATGTTGTGCAGGATGCAACAGGCTATAATGATCTCTGCCACAGTCTGGGCTGGGTATTGTAAGGCCCCGCCGGTCCTATCCAGACACCTGAAATGACTTTTCAAAACGCCAATGGTGCACTCTATGACAGAACGGCTGGAGGCATGGGCCTCATTGTACCTCATCTCTGCACATGTCCGTCGTTGACGCACAGGGGTCAGCAACTAGGGGTGACACCCATATCCTGCATCACCTGCAGAAAGAAATGTGTAACGATAAAGCAGGCGCTGATGTCCACACACATGGTGAAAAGCATGTACGTGCAAACCAAAAGCAAAAACAATTCTGACATAAACATATGACATCACATGATGGGATACCACAACTATGCAGCAGTGTTTGAAGGACTGACACACAAAACAAGGGGTAGGTGTAAAGATTGCAATCAACATAATCTGTAACCACAACACAAATGCTAGTGTGCATCCTGCCATCAACACTCAGCACCGTAACAAAGAAGAGCTGGAAGGGCCCCCCCCAACATTAGATCACACACAGACAGATGAGACACACACATAACTAGGGATACACTCCAAAGACAAACATGTGCACATACGGTTAGTCAGAGGATCACCATGTGCATGTCAGAGATGCAAAATACCCACCCAGCAGTATACAGTCCTCATACAGTCCTGCCTCAAATTGTCTGAATAGTGCCGAATGCTACAGGATATAGGAGTCATGGGTGGACCCTGCAAACCTAGGGACCACATTCAGAATATGCATATCTGCATCACATACAACCAGAACATTCAAGGAATGGTAGTGTTTGCGGTTGCGGAACACTGCCTCCCTGTCTCTGGGTGGGACCAGGGCAACATATGTGCAATCAATAGCTCCCATCATGTGTGGTATCCCGTGAAACGTCTCAAAGGCCTGGTTCAGGGTCCCCCACTGTTGCCTAGTGTTGGGAATGGCAATGTAATTCCCCACCTGGCTGATCATGGCACACAGTACCTGGTGGAGACAGCGTGAAAAGGTGGGGCGGCTCATGCCACCCACTGCGGCCACAGATGACTGGAAACAGCCAGAGGCAAAGAAATGTAGGGCACCAAGGAGCTTGACCAAACCCGGTATGGCATGTAACCGACCAGTCAGGGGCTCGAGGTCAGGTCTTAGAGCCTCATAGAGCTCCCTAATAGCCCCTGTGCTGAGGCGGTAGAGGGAGATGACCTGGTCCTCATGCATATTCTGGAGCTGGGCCCTGGGCCTGTAGAGGTGAGGCTGGCATGCCTGCAACTCCGCACACCTCCTGTGCCATACCGGCACAGCCCCTGCCTGGCCTGCCCCCACAACTGCAGGTCTGTGTTGCAGCGGGACTGCACCCATGCCCTGTGCCTCAGCCCCATGGACATCATCTCCCCCTTCAGGGAACCGCAGCCCCTGCACACCTCCCAGTGCACATGCAGCAACCACAAAGCCCGCCATACACTCAACCCCCTCACCTCCTCTAACTCACACAAACCCAGCCACTCACCTCACCCACCACTCACCAACCCAGCCACACAACTCCACCAGCACTCACCAACCCAGCCACTCTCCACACCAAACCTGCCTCTGACACTCTCCTTGCTTCACCAACAACCAACACGCCTCGTCTCCCTCGCCTACACAAACCCCTCAGTGTGTACCACGTGTACCTGTGTATTTATGTTTTTTTACATCTGCACTTCCTTCCATGCATTGCGCATGCACAGCGGTGCGAGCATGGTGGCTGCACATGTTGCGCAAGCGCAGGGGAGATGCGGAAGGTGCGTGCGTGGGACACATGATGAGTGCCGTTCTGCGCATGTGACATGAGGCCTGCTGCATGCGCTTAATGGCACGCCGCACATGGGCACGTGTCACGCTCACACACACATACAGCGCATGCGCAACGTGATGTCCCCACGCATGCAACTTCTGCATCTCCCTTGCACATGCGCAACGCTGCAGCTGCCACGCTCACGCTACTGTGCATGCGCAACATGCAGACGTAAAAAAACACATAAATACACATGCACACATGGTACACGCTGAGGGGTTTGTGTAGGAGAGGGAGACAGAAGGCAAGGTGTGGAGCAGACGCGGAGAGTGAGGTCAGGACTATAGCAGTTGAGGAGAGGTGTGTTGCAGAGCAGACGAGAGAGAGGAGGGGTGGCGAGGAGCAGGCGTGAGAGACAGGAGGTGTGTTGCGGAGCAGGCAAGAGAGAGCGGAGGGGAGGCGAGGAGCAGGCGAGAGAAAGAGGAGGTGAGTTGAGGAGCAGGCAGCAGGAAGAGGAGGGGAGGGGAGGTGAAGAGCAGGCATGAGGTGAAGCAGAGGAGTCGAGGGGCAGGGGAGGAGAGATTAGGCGAGGAATGGGAGGCCTGAGGATGTGTGACAGGGAGGGAGAGGGCACAGAGGGCAGGGAGATGGAGCGACAGGACATGGCAGGAGGGGAGGAGGGGGGGACACCTGTTCAACGGGACCCAGAGCCAGCAGGGAGAGGTGGACCTGTGGTGGTGGCTGCAGGCCCATCGGGTGTGTCGCAGCCCACCCAGGGGCCACCCAGTGCCAAACAGAGGCGTATACCGGTGCCAGCCAAGGAACGGAGGAGGGCTGTTAGATTCAGCCAGCAGGAAAACAACATCCTGCTGGCCAGTGTTTTGGAGCAGTATGAGGTGCTCTATGGCCAGCTGAGCACCAGCACCACTGTGGGCACACACACACATGCATGGGAGGAGGTACAGGAGGCTGTAACCCAGGCAGGGGGACCAACCAGGGACCTGGACATCCTGAGGAAAAGATTTAATGACATTAAGCGTGGTGTCTGTGCACACATGGTGGCGGAGAGGCGACATGCCATGGGCACCGGAGGAGGTGCCCCATTTACCCCAACCCTGACCCCCCTGGAGCAGGAGTTTGCAGACCGTCTTGGCCCTATCTACCTGTGTGGACTGCCTGAAGTGCTGGACACCGCCCATCCACAGGCAGGTAGGTCAGAGATATGCAGCACATGTACAGCTCACGGGCCAGCACATGCCGGCCATGGACAGGAAGGTGGGGGCCTATGTCCTGAGAATATGTGTGCCCTAACACAGGCAACTGGGGGCCACAAATCCAGCAAAACATGGCTGGGTAGGTACAGGGTGGGTGTGACAGGTACCCGGGACTCTGTGCACGACAGCCATAGTCCTGGACATTGTAGAACACTGCACAGGTATACTGAACCGGGGGGGGGGGGGGGCAGTCCTTCAACCAGGTGGAAAGCCCCCCCTCCACTGTGCATGAGTGGGGAGGATGACCGTACATATGGGGAGGGCCCAACACCCTCCACCCCATGAACCCAGCACATGCAGCAGCTATTCATACATGGCATATAGGTCATACAGAACATCATACATCTGTAGCCAGGCACGCACCACAATATGACAGGGGGACACAGACAGGAGGAACATACAATTAGGCCAGAACACATTGACCTGGGGGGACCCACCCACACCACCTATAACAGCTATGATGTGTGTTTGTGTTTACCTGTCCAGGGACATATCCCACACCAGTGACAGAGGAAGGCCTATCACACTGTGATGATGAGGTAGATGCAAACAAACCCCAATGACCACATCACACAGATGTCAGACACATAACACTCTGTCATTGGCCAACATACAGTGGGGATCCCCCACCCACCCTCACAAGACATTGGGGTGCACATTGCCACAGCCATACCAACTGCACCTAGCCAAACCCCCATACCACCTGGGGTCAGCTCATATACAGGTACCACAGTGCCACAGACACATTCCCATGACCCCTACCCACAGTGCAACCCCATGCCCAGCATCGCTCCACCCATCCCCCGAAGCAACCCACCACACACACTGAGTATGTGATAGCTGTCCACCTACACCGCACAGTGGCTACCAAAACGGCAGTCTCCACATATGTCTGGCTGACCCGGAAGCATGCTGCAACACCTACCGTTCATACCACTCAGGCCAATGCATACACATCACTCACACACACTATGACAGGTCACAATCCCACTCAGGGCTCCCACACACATCCTGGCCACATGTAGTGCTGAGCCAACATCCAAGGTCACATGCACAGTGCATACCTAGTGCTGCATATAGTGGGCCCAGCACTCGCCACCACATCCCCCCAAACACAACAGCAAATGTGTCACAGCTCCACCAGTGCAAGAGGCTGCTTACCTCCCCTCCTGCCCCCCCACCCCGGCCAGGTACAGCACACTGTACGCACATGTTCTGTCCCCATTGTAGGCTCAGCAACAGCAGGTACAGGCAGACACCACATTGCTTTTCGGCGGGGATGTATTACGCAGGTGTACATATGTGCCCTGCACAAACTCATCTTTGCTGTGTACCCTGTTCCACCCCCCAGGTGACATCCAGGCCATGGAGGCATATGAGGAGGAGGATGTGCCGGCGCCAGAGGATGCTGAGGGGCCTGAGGCCGCAGAGTCCGGGGACGCGCCCAGCACTGGCAGGGAGACCCCAGGAAACAATGTGGTGCCCGAGGCACAGGACAGGGCAGCGGATGCCAACGCACAAGTGGGGGCCAGTAGCAGCAGCACACAGGCTGTGGAGGACTCGGAGATGGAGGGGAGTCGCCACACAATGCAGGCACCGGGGACATCAGGCACCCCACACACCAGCATGGATGTCATCCTTGCGGAGCTGCGGGCTCATACTGCCTCATCAAGGCATGATGCGGAAGGTGGGTAAGAAAATACACAACAAGCCCCCTGTGGGTTGACATAACATCCACAATGACATTCCATGTGCTCCCCAATATTATGACACCATAGTACGTAGGATCGTATATTTAGTGGGGGTCTATGCCATGTGCACTATCCCCTCTTGTAGCATGGGTCGTCTGGTGTCATCATGTTAATGAGCTCATACATCCGCTTACTATTCACCACCATATACCCCAAGGAGACATACAGTGGTACACACCTATCCCAGATCACCTATACAGCTTATTGGGCAGACCCCTCTCCCTGGTTAATGGTACCTAGCATAGATAGTTGGGGTAATCAGTACTGTGCGGCAGGTTTAGAGCAAACAGCGCCCCATAGATATCTATCTCTGTGCCATGAATCCCCACGTTATCCGGCCTATGCCATACGACCAGTGCGCACATCAAGCAGTGACACAATGAACTGCGACACAGTACCCATGTGTCATATCTGTGATTCCCATGACCCCTCAGCAGGAGCATTTCCTGGCCTGAGGATGGATCATAGGACACACAGATGTAAACATGGTACTGCGTTGCTAGTCGTCGCATGCATGATTGCTCTGCGGACCGATCTTTCGGTATATGCCAGACATGTGCATGCATCACAGTGGGTGGTGCAACACATGTCTCACACATCACCATGTGTCTCACCCACGGCCACTCATCAGGCTTTGATGGCCATTTGGGAGGAGGTGAGCCAGCTGCGCGCCACAGCTAAGATGATGGCAGCAGCGCTAGTGCGCATTGCAGATGCCCAGGAGGCCATGGCTCGGCATCCCCAGCAGCCAGCACCAGCACCAGAGGCGGCACCAGCGGACCCGGCACAGAGGGGTGGGTTGTCCCATGGGCGCCATGGACATGGGCGGAGACGCAGGATGTGAGGTTGGGGGACAGGTCACAACATCTGTGATAATAAAGACATCAAAACCTATTTATACCTATGTGTACATCTCCAGTGTGTGCCACTGTGCTCCCTTGCGTACCCTGCAACCCATGTTGTCACCCTGGCCACATGTGCCTCCCCATTTCCCATAGGGGTGTGGTGTCTGCACTGCCACCAATCACCGCACATATGTTATACTATTCCCTGTGTGCCATGCACCGTGCCATGTGTGTGCCCTTCTACCTATGAGTGTGGGTATATCCTACCTCTCCGTCAATCAGCAATATCTTTATAGTGGTACATGTATGTTTTACGGATCTGTCACTCTCTCACACCCCATATGCTCTCCAGTAGTCTACCCACATGTGTGACCATCCTCTCTGCCCACACCAGAGCCTACGTGGCTGTTTACCCACATATGCTTGCGGGAGCACAGGCAGACAAAGGTATCTGGCTACAGTCAGCTGGTTACTCATCCCTAGCACTTGTAGTGAGCCGTCGCTCATCCTCCTGACCAACATCCACCTGTCACGGCCTCACCAGCTATCCCCCTGTGCAGCTCCTGGGTACAGCAGTCCCTCCTATCCTTCCTGCCAAATACCTGCTGCTAGCCTTTCCCTCCATTCCCCCCCCGAGCATGGTGCATCAGATATGCAGCCTACAAATCACAGGCAGCATGCATGTGACCATAGCTGCTGGGACACACAGCACATCGATACATCACAGGGGCACCAGGGGACACAGACGCATACGCACATAGGCAGCCCCCACACCTAAGTGTGGAGACAGTCCATGTATGTTACCTATGTCTACCACGCATACACATAGGGATCTACACACATGTCCCATGCTCACGTACTCAGTCTGTGTGTAAATGAGACACATGACCATTGTGCTTTACTTATAAACCTTTTTACCGTTACCTGTACAATGAGTAATATTTACAAAAAAAAACATGATGTGTCCCAGGTGACAGGACAGCACAGGGCACATGCGTGGGTGCCCCTGTGGCCCTCAAATGCTCCTGGGATGCCCATCAGGGGATAGCTGTCGAGATGCACCGCCCATACCAGCTGCATGCTGCATGTGCATCTTGGCAGCCATCCACTGAATGGCGCCTGCCAGCCACCGGATGGTGTGGTCCTGGGACCGCTGGCATTGCAGCAAGCCAACCAGTGCCACAGACAGGTCCCAGATGCACCTGCCACCACATCCACACAAGGTGCCCGGTGTTTGTGTGGTGGCATGTGTGTGGGCCCTGTCTGCGGCAATGGGTGGTGATGCTACACCCGGGTGGCCACCATCGCCGCACACATGTGGCAGCTGTCAGGGACCCACAGTGCCCTGTGCTGTCCTTTGTCCCCTCCCACCCACAAGGCCACCCTCCCCCCTCCACACCCCTCCTTCCCCCTGACACCTCCCACCCACCCTCTCCCTCACCCCCTCCCTGCTCTCCTCCTCCTCCTCTCCCTTGCCTTCCTCACCCCCTGCCGCATACAACACACCCTCCCCCTACCCTCCCTCCTGCCCCACCCCACCCTCCGCCCCCTCCATGTTGTCTTCTTCCTCTTCGTCCTCTGCCCCCTCCTCCTCCTCCTCTGGTTGGACTGGAGCTGTGGGGCCTATTGTGGGGGCCCTGATGTAGATGGGCCCTCACCAGCAGCAGCATCCTCTGTGGGGGGAGACAGTCATTAGCATGCCATCATGCGATTCACACACCACATAAACATAGTGTGGCCTCCCACAGGCTGTTGGGCCACTGTGACATGCTATACTGCGCTGCAGAGGCCACAACACTCACCACCACTTTGCTCCAGCGCCCTCCTTTGGACATCTGGGCAGTGCAGCTGCAACTCCCGTCCCTTTTTCCATAGGCCCTCTACCTGGGGGGGGAATGCAATGGGTGGGAGCATTAGGGGCCAGATATCTCTGGTGGGTGCCCAATGCATATAACACATCACTTTTAGCAGCAGGGTGCTTCTGCTGCTCTGGCCAATGTGTCCTCTACTACCTGTTGCCAGTACTGCCTGCATGTGTGGCTGTGGGTCTGGGCATGTGTGGGGTGCCACCTATGTGTACTGTGTGCAACCCTCTGGACCCTCCATACACTGTTCCTACACTCCCCTTGCATGACATGGCAGCACCATGGCATGTGTGGTGTAGGCATGCTGGTCTCCAGGGGAGGTGTTTCCTAAATCCCTTTGTGGTCCAGCACACACCTGTGTGCTTGCCTGACCTACACACATCAGCCGACACACCCGCCATGGCACCATGATATCTTTACAAAACATATGTGATGTGTTCTGAGATAGAGCGGGAAGTGGGTGGCCCTGAACACATTGCCAGGAGCCACTACCATGACACCAGACTTTCTACTATACCTCTATGGTCAGGACTAAGGCCTCCTGTGAATAGGGCAGTTGTGGGTGAATGCAACAGGAGGATGGACCACCACACCTAGCTGAGCTATTGACATCTGTGATCTGGTCTGGGGCCTCCTGGAGTTAAAGCACAGCTGTGAAACCCCAACAGATGCAGGTACCCTAACACCAGCATCTATAATGGTCCTCTGTGATCAGGTATGGGCCTCCTGGGGATAAGGCAGATGTGTGAACCTTGCAACAGCAGCAACTACCATACCACCAGGATGACTAACAGACCTCTGTAAGCAGGTCTGGGCCTCCTGGGGGTAGGGTGGATTTAAACACATCAACAGCAGCAACTACCATACAAACATGATTTATTACAGACCTCTGTAATCAGGTCTCAGGCCTCCCGGGGATAGGGCAGATGTGTGACCTGCCACTGCATAAACTACCATAACAATGTTGCCTCCTCGGTGAAGGCCCCACCCTTATACTTAATTTCTCCACCCCTCTATGTAACACCGCTTTGACCCGGAGAAAGGCGGTATATAAATACAGCTAAATAAATAAACAGCATGCTGTTTAACAGACCTCTTTAAGCAGGTCTAAGACCTCCTGGGGGTAGGGTGGATGTGAACACATTAACAGCAGCAACTACCATAACACCTGGATGACTAACAGACCTGTGTAATCAGGTCTCAGGCCTCCTGGGGATAGGGCAGATGTGTGAACCTGCAACTGCATAAACTACCATGACAACAGGATTTATGACAGACCTGTGTAATCAGGCCTCAGGCCTCCTGGGGGTATGGTGGATTTGAACACATCAACAGCAGCAACTACCCTAACACCAGGGTGACTAACAGACCACTTTAATCAGGTCTCAGGACTCCTGGGGGTAGGGTGGATCTGAATACATCAACAGCAGCACCTACCATACCAACAGGATCTATAAAAGACCTGTGTAATCAGGTCTGGGCCTCCTGGGGATAGGGCAGATGTGTGAACCTGCAAATGCATAAACTACCATAATAACAGGAGTTATTACAAACCTCTGTAATCAGGTCTCAGGCCTCCTGGGGATAGGGCAGATGTGTGATCTGCAACTGCATAAACTACCATGACAACAGGATATATGACAGACCTGTGTAATCAGGTCTCAGGCCTCCTGGGGGTATGGCAAATGTGTGAACCTGCAACTGCAAAAACTACCATAAGACCAGGGTGACTAACAGACCACTTTAATCAGGTCTCAGGACTCCTGGGGGTAGGGTGGATTTGAACACATCAATAGCAGCAACGACCATAACACCAGGATGTCTAACAGGCCTGTGTAATCAGGTCTCAGGCTTCCTGGGGGTAGGGTGTATTTGAACACATCAACAGCACCAACTACCATAACACCAGGATGACTAACAGACCACTTTCATCAGGTCTCAAGCCTCCTGGGGGTAGGGCAGATGTGTTAACCTGCAACCGCATAAACTACCATAACAACAAGATTTATTACAGACCTCTGTAATCGGGTCCCAGACCTCCTGGGGATAGAGCAGATGTGTGAACCTGCAACTGCATAAACTACCATATCAGCATGCTGTTTAACATACCTCTTTAGGCAGGTCTAAGGCCTCCTGGGGGTAGGGTGGATTTAAACACATCAACAGCAGAAGGTACCATAACACCAGGATGACAACTAGACCTCTGTGATCAGGTCCACAGCCTCCTGGGGATAGGGCATACTTACACACAGCAGCATATGCAGCTACATTCAGCACTGGTTGGCCCACAGACTGGTGTCTATACCATGTTGTACATGTATGATGTGTGTTCATTGCTGGATATTGTTTTGCACACCTTGCATTGCGTGACCTTTCTCCATACACTTACCGCATGTGGGTAGTCCGCAATACGATTGAACCGCCTCGTGACGTGCTCCCATGCCCTCCTAACGCAGGAGAGGTCCTGGCATTTGGAGGAGCCGGGAAATAATTTTTGCTGCCGAACACAGATTAGTGCTGCCAAGGTATCACAGCTCCCGACGGGTGAAGGCAGGCTTCCTTGACCGCATCGCCATTTTCTCAGATGCCTTGCTGATGCATGCACGCACGTCGCATGTGAGCTGCTGAGCATCAACGCACGCTGCCATGCACAGCATGCTAGCTACATGCCAGTGGCACACCCGGTACACAGTGAACAACGGTGGCACCATCAAGATACGCAGCATAGCAAGCTATCTGCCATTTGTCCAGGCCACTTCATAGGGCGCCTTATGACGCCCTTTCTGCCACGGCATGCTGTGAGGCACCTTGAAAATGCTTTATGCTTCAGACACACATTGCAAAGATGTGTCTGACTATTCTTGCCACGATATGCGTCTTAGGCATTTATCTTGATGTTGGCGCACTGGGGTATCGAACCCATCACCACTGGCTGTAAAGGCATTGTATTAACCAGTGTGCTATGCTTTTTAACAAAGCAATGGCTGGCTACACAGCAACACCAGGTCATCAGCACACACTTCCTTCTCTGCTTACCGGGATAGTGTAATTACACAGCTAAGGCACTATACAGGGCACCTTAGGTTGGGCAACTGAGGTGAGGGTGCTTTGGGGTGTGAACACTGATGTCAGACTGTTACAGGCATAAATGGGCGTAGCCTCGGACAGTTTTACTAATGGACGCACTTTGTATATAGCTCCCCAGCAAATCTAGCAACCTGCAGCACACATCACTCTTCCAACATACCCACTGAATGCAACTGACCACACTTTTAAAAATTGTTTCATGTGATAAAATGCTTTGATGTAATGATAATGCAGTTTATTATATCCGTCCAGATAAATTAAATATACAGGCTCACTGGGGTATTGAACCCATGACCTCTCCCACTGAGGTCTGTGTATTAACCATTGTCCTGCATCACTATTGGTTGTAACTAAACTATGGCTAGCTCCTGAACCAGTGCAGGTCACCAGACACACTGTCTGGTGTGCCTACCAGCATAGGATAGCATCAAGAGTACCCATGATGCAATTCACATGCAGAACAGCAGTCTGCATCTGCTCACCAGATGGGGTTTGCACTTCTACAGCACATCAACTGGGTAGGGGGACTGACCATGAGTGTTACTGGCATAATGTACCTACTGACCATGCCATTGTGCATGTTCTGTGATCACCCTGAGGGTAAAGTCATGTGGCCAGCACCAGGTCCATAGTACCCAGATTGTTTGCAGAAGGCTTTGCTGTAGTTCACCATCACTGCCAGTGTGGGTGGTATTCTTTGCAGACAGCCTTAGGAGTTTTCTATGTCCATTTCTATTTGCCAGGAATGTGTAGCCCCTGTGGACCATGATGCATACAACATAATGCATATTCAATGAGGTTGCCATGGACACCTGTTTTTGGAGCAGGGGCAGGTCTGGACTCACATGATGAAGATATACGTAGCAAACCCACCCTCTCTGGGTCAGGGTAGGGAACATGACCTGCGAACAACAGAAACACACTATCAGTGTTTGCAATAGGGAGAGGAGGTACATGATGACGGACAAACCAGCAACCCCCATCCAATTTGCAAATGGAGAGCTGATGCAGATCTGTACATGGAACAGGACCACTGGCAGACAGGTAGTGTGCCTGGTCAGCTCAGCTCAGCTGCCCCCCACTATGATCTGACATTCAACAGCAGAGGGCAGTCAGTGTGCACCTGCTGCATCCTGAAAGGTGTTGCAGCCATACACATGCTAACTGCAGACAGTCTGCTAGCACATACATAGGGTATGTTCCAAAAGACGTGGGATCTGGCACACACACCAAGCAGGTTTGTCAGTGATTGGGCCCCAGAAATGGGAACCCACAAATATCACTTACAGAAACAGTATACAGCATTATGTGGGAACCTGGACATACCATGGTCACTGCTCAGTCAGAGTGGGAGTGACCTCCCTGCATGACATACTGTGGCCACTGTGTCCTTGCAGGTGGTGGATGCGCACTACAGTATCCCAGCTATTGCCCTATGCCCTGTGCACATGCATCCTGCCCAGACCACCCTGTCCGGCCCATACCCACAATACTTTGCCCCTCATTATGCACAATGGCAGGCTAACGCTGGAAACTGTGCAAGCATTGTGGGTTCAGTAAGGTGTAGGCAGCCGCAAATCACTGGATAGACATATACATACTCCAACACCTATTTCTGCATTGTGCAACGATAGAGGTGGCTGCCAGCCCTGGCCGCCACACCAGTCCTGGGCTCAGTGCAGGCAGTGTGAAGGAACGCAATACTGTTAGAGTCACTCTCTGGGGTGGTAGACAGTGTCGTAAACACATATGGCAGCACACTCCACATATATCAGAAAGGTTGCTATGATGAATCTCTTTTACCAAATTTTTTAAGTTAGAATTTGTGGTTTCACATTAAGCATAGCAACCTTATTATACATATATGGAACGTGTTTCCATGGTTCTGACCGCATTGCTAAGGTATACAGGGGCAGGTAGTGGTAGCTGCTGCTCCACGCAGGGCCCAACAGCCTGACTCTCCATGAGGCTTTGTATAGTGGAGCCCATGGGTGTGGGTGTTTGTGCGTCTGTTGGCCGATGCTCTAGTGCAGAGGGTCAAGACTCCAGTCCTGGTGGGCCAAACATGATTCTGGTTTCCTCGATGTCGCTAATGAATATGCATGGATACATTTGCATACAATGGGGGCAGTGCATGTAAATGCATCTCATGGATATTTCTTAGGGACATCCTGACAACCTGAATGGTGTTTGGCCCTCCAGGACTGGAGTTGGGAACCTCTGCTCTAGGCAGTGGACATGTTTATGGTGTATGTGCTCTGTAGGGTAAAATATTGGGACATGGTCTGCAGGGGCTCCAGCTGGTACTTGAACCTGTGACCTTCTGCCTTTGAGCACACTGGCTGTGTGTACTGCACCAAACTGTTACCACAGAGGCAGGTTGTTCCCTGGGGATCCCATGACTGTTCCTCAGACAGACCTTATCTGTTGCACTGCACGCCACCCACCTATACAGGGCTTGGCTTTGCTCTGCTGTGGGCAGTTGCCACTGCCCCCTCCGGTGCCGGCACCCCCTCCACCATCATGCTGACATGCCCTTATGCCGGTGGTGTGCAGTCCCATGCCATCCAGTGTGCTGCTAGGCGGGTGCCTATGGTGTGGGGTCTGGGGTAGGGGTGGTGACATGGACATCAGCACTTCCCCTGGCACTGCCTGCCAATGTTCTGTGCCCTTGGGGGTACCTGCTGGGTGCTGTCCCCTGGGACACTGTGGGACACACACTCGTGGTCATGTTGGATCCTGGTCAGTTGCTGTCTTGCTGCTTTTCAGTTTCTGCATTCCTATGTGCCAGGTAGGCATCTGCCTATTCCACACTGTGCCCCAGCTGGCCCACTGCATGTGACACATGCAGCCCCCTGTACGCATTTACACCATCACCATAGTGCCCTTTCCCACGTGCCCACTCTGCTGTTGCTGCACATATGACAGCCACAAAAGCAAGCTACCCCATACACACCACAGAAAACCCTCATCAGCACTATTTGTAGGGGGACTGAGAATTGACCCTTCCAAATGTGAGCTCGTCCTTTTTATTCTTTATAGGTTGTGTTCATTACCATTTGTCATCATTATTTGTTCTATTGGCCAGCTCGGTGTTTTGGATTTCACTTTTGGTTCTGGTCATTATATATGGTTTTTGCCTTTTTGGTTGCTGCACATGTATCACTACTATCACTTTTCTGGATCTCCCTGCCTTTGCTGTACATTGCTGACTGAACTGGTTTCTCTCTCCTGCAAATGTGCCTCTAGCGCGAGGTTTTCACTGGCGCTAATTTTCAGACCTTCATTTCAAGACGTTAGTGTGCATGGAGCCTCTACCCGCCCACTCTCCGCCCATTGACCCCTTCTCTCCGCCCCTGGGGTGCCTTACTTCACTCTCTGGGGAGCCTTACTCCACCCTCTGCGCACCTTAATGCCAAAGGAGACGTTATCGCACGATATGTGACGTTATCGCACGTTATCGCGCGATAACGTCACTGCTGCGACGTTAGCGCAGTTTAAACATACCCCTTAGTCTTGGCCTTCAACTGCTATCTAATTGTGATAAATGTTCTTTTGAAAATCAGTGGGATTTCCTCCCTACTTGTGTTATTCTTTCTACACCTCCCATGGGGACTATAGGCATTTCTTGCTTTATTTGTATTGCTATGCATTGTTTTCCTTGTTTTTTGTTTCTGTGAGATATATCTTTTCTGTACAAGCGTTGTTGCTTGATTAATTTGTAAAATTATAAATAATATTTTTGTAAAATTGTTGTATCAAATGGACATTCTGTCAAATACACTTGTATTGCCAATGCCCTCCTAAATATTTTATAAAAAACTCCACATCAGCAAAGTCTTTTGTAAAATACCAGGGCATCCGTAAACCTCCTGACCTGCACATCAAATTGTTCCCTAGATGTACTATCTAAAATGGGCTTTAATATGTGTTATAGGCCAATATCATGAGTTATTGCAATTTCAAAGCTTAGTAAACAGACCCCTCAGAAAGATGAAGGTGCTTGACTGTAAAGAGCATGGTAATATGACTGGCACCCTGTAACAGAATACGTCCCAATAAATTTTGAAACAATGGGATAATAAATAGTTTTTCCAGCATTTTATGGAAATTGTCCAGAATTTTTTCCAACCATCGTTAAACATATCTTTTTCAAATGAAACAAAATAAAGTACTTTACCTCAGGGGTAGAGTTCATGCTGATTTGGTTTCACCTGGAATTATCTTCTTGTATGAATGAGATGTTGAGACAAATTAAATAGGAAAGCTGTTGTGTCCATGGTGACACATTTCAGGCTATAGGCTAAGGTTTATGGCTTCTACTTTAGAGTAGTCTATTTTTAATTTAGCATTTGGATTCCTACCTTTTAAGCTAAAAATTCACCCTTTGTCCTTGCATGTTGAACGTTTTGATGCATCACCCTGAAACCGAATGTTAAAGTGTGTCCTTGAAATGAAGTTGAGGTTTTTGTGGCTCATTCATGCACATAAATTAAGACTAAGCATTCTGAAAGCCATGATATATCATACATGATTGCAGTTAGGATAAGTGAAGTGATCCTGAAATTTGCATAAAACTGTTTACAAATAAAAAAGTTTAGAAATTATGTATATATCCTTGCCTTTCTCCTAGGACAGTGCTTTTGATTTATGATCCATACTTTCACTAGCATAGCAGCTCTAATATGTTTTTCATTCTTCCAATATTTCTTTAAAGCTTTTTTTGAAGTAGTATGTTATTTTTAGAGTTCAGCTTCACAGACAGCTTCGGAGGTGTTTTTTGATGACTTGGTGATCCAAATTGCATACTAATTCTCTTATGATTTTTTTTCTTGAGTTCACATTCCCTGAAACCATCCACATTCTGTTGAAAATGCTAGATCTTTTTGAAACATAGAATTATCAGTCAGTCTGATGCTTAGATAGGGTCCCCAGAAATCCATTGTGTCGCCAGACTCCAGTAGAATTACTCTGAATTGGAAAGATAGTGAGTGAGAAAGCTTGGGATTAGCAAAGGGAAATGAAGGTGGGATGGCGACAGAGCAAAGATCAAGGGAGAAGAGATACAGAAGGAGAGGCAGAAAAACTAAGTGGAAAGAATAGGGAAGGGGCAAATTAATAGACCAGACATGAGACAGAATGGTCAGGAAAGGAAAAGACATCACAGGAAGAGAGAAAACAAGAAGGTAAAGTAATGGAACTTCGACTGTGAAAAAAAAAGGCATTAAACTCAAATATAGCATAGGCTGGAGAATTTGCATATTCTGGATGACAATATTCATATGAAGTCACTGAATAATTACTGTCAATTGCCTTTGAGTCCAATTCAAATTCTTCCAGCGGGTGCATATATTCTATATATAGGAGACTAACTTGTTAGAAAAAGATGAATTTTGTTCATTGACTGATTGAGTCAACATGTTTTGCTTTTTATAATCTAACATCAGCTAAGATTGGAAAGGCAGGCTAGAAATTTAAAAGAAATAATAAGGTCACTTATAATAGCCCTTTTAGCAGCCTCTCATTGAAGGGAGGGGAGGTCAAACTGGCTTTTATTTATTAATCAAAATGTCTTTCCAAGTCTCACCATGATCTAGAAGTCCTCCAGTCCATCATAGATTTACAGTAAACCATTTATAATAGTTAAGATGTGTGTGATCTAGATCGATAGCACTACTAGAACTGTGTACCATACGATTTTTCAAATGTAGCACAAAGACAGTACATAATGGCAGACTTAGAGCTGTTGTCACAGACAGTCTACCTAGTTGCTTCCATCTAGACTGCTTATATCCCTGCTGAAGGTGGAAGGATTTCTGGCAGAGATACTTATTGTTTTTCTCAAGCCAAGCTGGACCCCATTCTTTTTATCTTGATGAGGCAAGCTGGAAAAAATCAAAATGGTTATTGCCCTAGTTGTGATGTATGTATTGCACATGTTGCCTGTCCTATTTTACCATAAATTCTACAAAGGACTGGATAAGATACAGTAAGAGTGTTTTTATGGAATAGGAAAAATCTAAAAATAGCACTTGAGAAGTTGAAGGCTCTTAAATAGTTGGGAGGGGGGAATGGATTTTCCATATCTATTGGTCTATCATTATGTCTTTATTCTTACATTTTGAGAAAGAGGAAAAGGGGTGGGGGGAGGGTCAAAGTCACTAGATCTCTAACGAGTATTAGCTGCACCATGGAAGCTGTACTATCTACCTGGAGGATTGCTGCCCAAAATACAGAAAGAGAATGCTAATATGAACAAAAAACAAACTTTGAAATGCCTGTATGCAAATTCTAGCAGTCTAATAAATAAGATGGGAGAGTTAGAATATATAGCACTGAATGAAAGGTTAGATATAATAGGCATCTCAGAGGCCTGCTGGAAGGAGAATAACCAGTGGGACACTGTGATACCAGGCTACAAACTATATTGCAATGATAGGGTAGATAACATAGATTGGGGAGTGGCGTTATAGATTAAAGAGGGCATTGAGTCAAACAGGATAAAGGTTTTGCAGGAAATAAAATACACTGTAGAATCTTTATGGATAGAAATTCCATGCAATAAATGGAAGGAAATGGTAGTGGGTGTGTACTACTATCTGCCTGGCCAGAATGAACAGATAGATGATGAAATGCTAAAAGAAATTAGGGCAGCTTACAAGTTCACAACACAGTAATATTGGGAAATTTCAATTACTCCAGTATGACTGGGTTAATGTTACATCAGTCCATGCTAGGGAAATGAAGTTAATAGATAAAATAAACGACTGCTTCATGGAACAGCTGGTTAGGAACCAACTTCAGGATGTTGTTGTTAAGTGCCGTCAAGTCTATGTCAATTCATGGCGACCCTCTGGATAGTTATCCTAAACTATGTTTGGTCTTCAGTCAGGCGGCTCATTGTTGATAGAGTAGCATCCATAGATGCTGTTATTGTATCAATCCATCTCATTGTTGGCCTTCCTCTTTTGTGTTAACCTTCAACCTTGCCAAACAGGATGGGCTCAATATTCATCTAGGTCGGTTATGCGCTGTAACAGTGAACAGCCGTCTGCGCCAACCCTTAACCCCGGATATTCAATTCCGGGGTCATATGCAGCCCTGGCATTGAATATTCGGGTTTGCAACACAGCTTCCCAGTCTCAGTAGCTAACTGGCAGGGATGATATTGCATGATGCTCGGTTACCTCCTGCAACTAAAAGATAGGCGAGCTTTTGCTTCGCCTATCTTTTAGCTGCAGGTCGTTAACTGGGCAGCATGATACATCGCAGCTGCCCAGTTATCGGCTGACACCACCTCTGCTCCTCCCCAGAACACCCATGACACACCCCAATGTTAAGCGGTTAGCATCAGGGCATGTAGAGGGGATCGGTGATATTCAGGGACACTAACCATGTTAGTGCTGTTGAATATTCCAGTTAGAGGCATTTACACGGTTTACAGGGCTGTAAACTGTGTAAATGCCTTTCAAATATCGGGCCTGATGTCTTTCTATAACGATCTCTCTTTTTGCATAATGTGTCCAAAGTATGAAAGTCAAATTCTTGTCATTTGAACTTCTAAAGAAAGCTTAGGTTTGATCTCCTCTAGTACTGACTGGCTTGTTCTTTGAACAGTCCATGTTATGCACAGTATGCTTCAAAAACACCATAAATCAAAGGCATCGATTTTCTTCCTGTTTATTTTTTCACTGTCCAATTTTTGCATACATTTGAAAGTACCATGGCTTGAACAAATCAAATCTTTGTATGGAGAAAGACATCTCTGCTCTTTAGAATGTTGTCTAGGTCCTTCATAACCATTCTGCCAAGAGCAATCTGTCATCAAATTTCTTGACTACTTGTCATTTCTTTATTGATTATTGATCCAAGCAGATTAAAGTTGTCCACTATTTCAATTTTTTCTCCATCAACAATGAACTTATTGATTTTGACAGCTGTCAGGATCTTTGTCTTCTTTATGTTAAGGTGCAGGCCCATTTTAAGACCATGTTCCCTGATTATGAGAAGCAAATGTTTCAGATCATCTTCACTTTCAGGTAGTATTGTGGTATCAACACAGAAATATGTCAACAGAAAAAAAAACACGTGGCCTATCTAGTTTGCCCTTCCATATCAAATACTATAGTCCCTTTTTTTCCTTTAGAGATCTTCTTTGTTTGTCTCAAGCATTCTTGAACTCAGATACTGTTCTCATCTCTACTACCTCCAAAGGGTATTATTCCATGCATCTAACACTCTTCATAAAGAAATATTTCCACATATTACTCCTGAGTCTATCCCTGTTAACCCTCATTCTATGCCCCCTTGTCACAGAGCTTACTTTCAGTCGAAAGAGGCTCTCCTCTTGTACATTTATGCCATGGAGATATTTAAACATCTCTTTCAAATTTCCTCTAACTCACCTTTCCTCTAACCGTATACATGTTAAGATCTTTAAGTTTGTTCCCATATGTTTTATAACAAAACCACTAACCATTTTAGTAGCCATCCTCTGCACTGACTCCATCCTGTTTATATCCTTTTGAAGATCTGGTCTCCAGAATTGCACACAATACTCCAAATGAGGTTGCACCAAAGACAATCGCCTCCTTTTTTCTGCTGGCCATTCCTCTCCCTATGTACCCAAGCATCCTTCTGGCTTTCTCCATCACCTTTTCTACCTGTTTAGCAACTTTAAGATCATCAGAAACAATCACGCCTAGGTCCTGCCCTTTTTTTCATTGACAGAAGTACTTTGCCCCCTACACTGTACCGCTCCCTTGGACTTTTGCAGCCCAAATGCATGACCCTACATTTTTTAGCATTAAATCTCAGCTGCCAAATTCTTGACCATTCTTCAAGCTTAGCTGGATCCCTCCTCATGTTATCTACTCCTTCCTGGGTGCCTATTCTATTGCAGATTTTGGTATCATCCGCAAGGAGGCAAACATTACCCGACTGCCCTTCAGTAATAACACTAACAGATGTTTAAAAAAATTGGACCAAGGACAGATCCCTGCAGCATACCACTGGTAACATGGTTCTCCTCAGAGTGAGCTCCATTTACCTGTAAATTTTGTCGCCTCGCACTCAACCAGTTTTAAACCTAGTCATTCACTTTAGGGTCCATCCGTAGGGTGTTAAATTTATTTATAAGTCGTCTATGCGGAACAGTGTCAAAAGCTTTACTGAAATCAAAGTATACCACATCTAGAGCTCTCCTTCAGTCCAATTCTGTAGTCACCCACTCAAAGAAATCAATCAGATTTGTCTGACAAGACCTATCTCTGATAAACCCATGCTGCCTCATATCCTGCAATCCACTGGACTCAGAAACCTCACTGTCCTCTGTTTTAGAAGCCTTTCCATTAATTTACTCACAACAGAGGTCAGAATGACTGACCTGTAGTTCTCAACTTCATCCTTACTTCCACTTTTGTGTAAAGGGATCACATGTGCCTTCATGCAGTCCTCTGGGACCATTCCTAACCCTAAAGAAGCATTGAAAAGGTCAGTCAGTGGAGCCGCTAGAAGCATGTGGTAGAGAGGGAGACCTGAGGCATCACTGGGATGTGAACATAGGATCTCCTGTTTACTAGACAGATGTTCTAACCAGCTAAGCCATGGTGCCCTTATCAGCACAGAGAAGGTCGTTGATGAATCTTCCACCAATCTTCACATCTTGGTTGTCTTCATACAGTGCTTCTTCTCTAATGATTTGTTCTGCATATAAATTAAACAGGCATGGGGAAAGTGTATAGCTTTGTTATACATGTTTCCTGATTTAACCCTCGGATACACTACCCCCGGGTCAGGGGTGACCCGGGTGTCGGTTTTTGTGTTTTTTCTTCAAAATGGTAAGGAATTGTATTTTGGTACTCTAGGTATTCCTCAGCGAACCATTTTTAAGTATTTTCATACATATGGTTTGCAAAAATAACGTTTTTATACAGTACTGCAAGCTGCTGAACAAACAAGGGGTGATTTTCGACACTCGCACAATAACACTCTCCATTGTTTTATAGCAGCAACGAAAGTCACCACTCCAAGTCCACATTACAATCCTGTGTCTTCTAACATCTTGCTTACATTTATGACATCACCTGACATCAGTTCCTTGTTTGTTTCTGTGGATTAAAATTTTTTACGACAAAGGTAAACAATGCCACACCCGAAACGCTTTGTCACAATGTGCATCATGCCATTACTTGACATAATGGCACCATACTTTGACTGTTGCTGTCCACCTAGCGAATAAATATAGAACTATTGTAGTTTGCAAAGCGTGCAGTGCTGCACAACATTTTTAAGCTTGCAACTGAATAGTTAACAGGTATTGACATTATGCGGCATATATCTGACCTTGTACAACTTGTCCTGCCTGATCTTGGCTAGCATTGCACATTATTCACTTGAAAGGGTCAATTAATAACAAGTATTATAAAAAATACATAAAAGTATGTCTTATTCTTCACAATTTAACCATGTTTTACAAACAAAAGTAGATGTTTCACCATATTTCTACATATGGGTCAGGGGTGACCCGGGGGTAGTGTATACGTGTCAGTCGATTTACCAAGTGTATCCGAGGGTTAAACCATTCTGTTTCTCCTTGTTCTGAAAAGACAAAAGAATACCAATAGCTATATGTGTTTTATTGACTACAGCAAGGTTTTTGACTGTGTAAACAATGAAAACCTCTAGGCCACATTAAGAAGCATGGGTATACCAGAACATCTGCTAGTTCTCTTGATAACCATTACATTAATCAAGAAGCAACACTTCAAACAGAACAAGGAGAAACAGAATAGTTTAAAATCAGCAAAGGTGTACAACAAAGCTATATACTTTCCCCAAAAAGCAACAGTTTGAACGGAACTAGGAGAAACAGAATGGTTAAAAATCAGCAGAGGTGTTTGCCAAGGCTACATACTTTCCCCCTACCTCTTTAATTTGTATGCAGAACAAATCATCAGAGAAGAAGGACTATTTGAAGACAATCAAGGCGTGAAGATTGGTGGAAGACTCATCAACAACCTTCACTATGCTAATGATACCACATTACTGGCTGAAAGTGAAGACGATCTGAAACATTTGCTTCTCAAGATGAAGGAACATAGTCTTAAAATGGGCCTGCACCTTAATGTTAAGAAGACGAATTCTGACAACTGGCAAAATCAATAAGTTCATCATTGATGTAGAAGAAATTGAAATATTTGACAACTTTAACCTACTTAGATCAACAATCAATAAAAAAGGACAAGCAGTCAAGAAACTGGATGACAAATTGCTCTTGGCAGAATGGCTATGAAGGACCTAGACAAGATTCTTAAGAGCAGGGATGTCTCTCTCCATACAAAGATTTGACTTGTCCAAGCCATAGTATTTTTAATAACATCATATGGATGCAAAAGCTGGACAGTAAAAAAGATAGACAGGAAGAAAATCAATGCCTTTGAATTATGGTGCTGGCAAAGAATACTGTATATAACATGGACTGCCCAAAGAACAAACCAGTCAGTACTAGAGATCAAACCTAAGCTTTTCTTTTAAATTCAGATGGCAAGGCTTTGACTTTCATACTCTGGACACATATCATGCGAAGAGAGAGAGATTGTTAGAGAAAGACATCATGCTTGGTAAGGTAGAAGGTCAACGCAAAAAAAGTAGGCCAGTAATGAGATGGATCAATACAATAACAGCAGCTATGGGTGCCACACTATCAACAATGAGCTGCCTGACTGAAGACCAAACACAGTTTAGGTCAACTATCCAGAGGGTTGCCATGATTTGACACCGACTCGATGGCACCTAACAACAACAACAGGAAGTACTCGACCACCACATCAACAACACCATCAGACAAATGCTCACCACTACTCTGCATCTTATTTTGAAAATAATTAGCAAACACATCAGGGATAATAAGTACAGATGGCCCCCGTTTGATCAGGTTCATGCACTAACTCTTTAACAATACTAAACAATTCATGGTGGCAATTACGTGAAAAACAAATCCTTTCCATATAATACTGCCACTTCATTTCATCCACAACCACATGATATTGATCTAACTGAAAATACACACACATCAGCTTGTCGATATGCAGCCTTCTGCATTTCCTCTCAGCCTGTCTCAGTTCCCCTTTCTGGACCATAAGCTCAGAACAATACCAGAGAGCAGGGCTGGTGCAAGGAATGGATGCATGCCAGGTGGGCCTTCCATCCTGCATCCCCTCTCCCGCCCATTTCCACCATTGGCACCCCTCTCTGGGGCCAACAATGGCAGCAATTACCTCTGAAGCCACAACAAAGCACCTACCCTCTTTCTCCAGGGTTGCATCATGGTTTCATTCTCCCCAATGTGCTACTTTGGCCCGCCTCCATCGGAGGTCCAGGGTGGAAGCAGTAGATTGGAGCAAATGAAACCACAACACAGCCCTGGAGATGGAGGGTAAGTGTTATGTCATGGTTTCATGGGCAATTTCTGCCACTGTCTGCCTAGAGAGGGGTGCCAGCAGCAGCAATGGGCAGCAGCAGGTGCCCCTGGAGGACTGGGGCTCTAGATGACTGCCTAGTTTGCCTGATGGTAGTGTCAGCTCTGCCAGGGAACTGAAGTTTGCATATGGTTACTTCCCTCCTCTCCTTTCCCTTTGATACATCCCTAATTGCCAATTCCCAATCCTGTACCAATCCGTCAAGATCATGCATACTACTATCCCTAAACATTTCATCTTGAAGAACTACAAAAAGGAACTGCTACTTCTGGAGAGAGATCTGCAATCATAAGTATTTACTTCTGTGAATTTTTCTAAATAAGGGTGAAAAAGGAATTATTTAGATTAAAAGTTGATTAATCTGTAAATCCAGTGTATTTGTTAAATCAGTCGGGGCCTAGTATCAGCAAAGAGCTTTTAGTTATATTAAAAACTCAACAGCTTTCAGTTTAAGTTTAAAACCCAGAAGAGAGTTTTCTGGTTATATTTAGAACTCAGCAGAGAGCTTCTAATTTAAATGTAATACTCAGGCAGGGCCTGGCATCAGCAAAGAGCTTTAATTTAAATCAAATCAGAGTACATCTTAGCATAAAAGGAAAAACAGGGTCAGTATTCTTTGAGAAATAAATTATTTCTAGAGACCTTTACAAAGAGGCCTTCTATATAGAGGGCAAGAGACCTGTGAAATTGTTTTAAATAGGTGTTAATGCCAAGTGACAGATCAAAGGGCCATTTTGAAAGACTCCCTCTATCCAAGCAAGGACTGTGTGAATCACCCTGGAAATTGGTCACAGATTACCTCAGAAGCACAGGCATAAATAGTTCAACCATAGCTCTCTGATTCTCAATCTTGAAAGACTACCAAAAGGGATTGCTACTTCTGAAGAGAGATCTGCAATTGTAAGTACCTACTTCTGGGAATTTTTCTAAATCTTGATGAAAAAGGAATTATTTAGATGAAAGCTGATTAATCTGTGAATTCAGTGTATTGTTAAATCAGTCAGGGCCTAGTATCAGCAAAGAGCTTTTAGTTAAATTAAAAACTCAACAGATAGCATTCAATTTAAGTTTATAACCCAGCAGAGAGCTTCTAGTTTAAATTTAATACTCAGTCAGGGCCTAGCAGCAGCAGTGCTTTCAGTTTAAATTTAAAACACAGCAGAGAGCTTTCTGGTTAAATTTAGAACCCAAGACCCCCTCTATCCAAGCAAGCAAGGGTTGTGTGAATTACCCAGGAAATTGGTCACAGATTATCTTAGAAGCACAGGACAGGATACTGTGTAGCAGCCAGTTTTTAATAGGTCTTCTCTAACTTCCTCTCTCCCTGCCTGACATCCATTGACCCCTGGGATAATCATAGCTGTATAGGTGCTTAAATTGCTTAAAGGAAAGGAGGTGCCATATTCACACTCAGGTGCAGCTGTTTATCCTCATCAGGCAAACATTAAGGACCTCCGATTAATAAACAAAGTACATTAAACTTATTAGGTATAGTTTTATTAGTATAAGTATCCCCAGCAACCCTTAGAAAGTAAAGAACTTAAATACCTAAACACAACCTTAAAACTAAGATGCAGACAGCAGTCCAGCAGCGAGATGGGGTTTTTAAGTCTTTTGCACTGAGTGCCACATGTATGATTTTCTCCCAGTTGGTGAGGGGTCTTACATGTGCACTAGGTGCAAAGAGCTCTTTTCTCTCAGGGAACGAGTCCAATCTCTGGAGGCTAGAGAAGCAGAATGGAGGACATAAGGAAGACAGAAAGGTACATAGATGAGACCTACAGGGATATAGTTCTCAAGTCCCACCTCCAGACTGGCAGCATCCCTGTTGCCATGGAGGAGAGAGAGGTCATGTGAAAGGAGAACATGACCCTAGTGCGGCAGGAAGTGATCCTGTAGCTAGGACCTGTCCTCCAGGTGATGTAAAACCCTCTCGCACTGAGGAGATTTCTCCAGGGCCATGTGCCTATGAGGGAAAGGTTAGGACAGTCGTTATAGTTGGTGATTTGATCATTAGGCATGTAGATAGCTGGGTGGCTGGTGGACATGAGGATCGCCTGGTAACATGCCTGCCTAGTGTGAAGGTAGCGGACCTCACGCGCCAACTAGACAAGATCTTAGATAGTGCTGGGGAGGAGTCTGCTGTCTTGGTACATGCCAGTACCAATGACATAGGAAAGTGTGATAGGGAGGTTCTGGAGGCTAAATTTAGGCTTTTAGGTAGGAAGTTGAAATACAGACCTTCCAGGGTAGCATTTTCTGAAATGCTTCCAGTTCCACGTGCAGGACCCAAAGGGAAGGCAGAGCTCCAGAATCTCAATGTGTGGATGAGAAGATGGTGCATGGATGAGGGTTTTGGATTTGTTAGGGACTGGGGAACATTCTGGGGAAAGGAGGGGTTCTTCTAAAGGGATGGGCTCCACATTAACTGGGACGGAACCAGACTGCTGGCCTTAACTTTTAAAAAGGAGATAGAGCAGCTTTTAAACTAGATAATAGGGGAAATCCGACAGTCGCCCAAGAGCGCATGGTTCAGAACAGTGTATCCTTGAAGGAAATAGCAAAAGACTGAAGTTAGGACGTATCAGCAGAGAGGTTCCAATAAAGACAAAATTAGCCCAAATGCCCTTGAGTACAAAGCAGACAGAGCTTAAAGATTACAAATTACCCCTACCTACTGATAGCCAGATTAATATCAATAAAATACAGCCTTTAAAAAGCTTGTTTGCAAATGCTAGAAGTCTAAAAAATAAGATGGGAGTTGGAATATATAGCACTAAATGAGAGGTTAGATATGATTGATATCTGAGACATGGTGGAAGGAGGACAACCAGTAGGACACTCTGATACCTGGGTACAAATTATATTGTAATGATAGAGCAGATCAAATTGGTGGACGGGTTGCATTCGATGTTAGAGAGGGCATTGAGTCACAAAAAATTAAAGTTTTCCAGGAAACAAAATTCACTGTAGAATCTCTATCGATTGAAATTCCAAGTAAAAATGGGAAGGGGAAGGAAATGGCAGTGGGGGTGTACTATCAACTGCCTGGCCAGAATGAACAAATGGATAATGAAATGCTCAAAGAAATCATGGATGCTAACAAAAGTTACAGCACAGTAATAATAATGGGTGATTTCAATTACCCTGGTATCGACTGGGTCAGTGTCACGGCAGGACATGCTAGGGAGATAAAGTTTCTAGATGAAATAAATGACTGCTTCCTGAAGCAGCAGGTTCATGAACTGACCAGAGGGGAAGCCATTTTGGACCTAGTCCTTACTGGAACACAACATCTGGTACAAGAGATAAGGGTGTTGGGGCCACTTGGCAATAGTGATCATAGCATGGTCGCGTTTGATTTAATAAATGGAGGAGGGCGGGTAAGGAAATCTACGGTACTGCCTTTTAACTTTCAAAAGGGAGACTATGATAAAATGAGAAAAATAGTTAAGAAAAAACTAAAAGAAGCAGTTGCAAAGGTTAAAGATTTACATCAAGCTTGGGTGTTGTTTAAAAATACTATCTTGGAAGCCCAGACCAACTGCATTCCACACTTTAAGAAAAGTGGAAAGAAGTCCATAAAACTACCAGCATGGTTTAAAGATGAGGTCATAGAGACTGTTGCCAAAAAAGCATCTTTCAGGAAATGGAAAAAGGAGCCAAATGACGAAAACTGGAAACAACACAAGCACTGTCAAGTTAGATGCAAAGCATTGATAAGGCAGGCAAAGAGAGAATTTGAGAAAAAGCTTCCTGTGGAAGCAAAAACCCATAATAAAGACGTTTTCAAGTACATTCATACCAAAAAACCTGTGAGAGAATCAGTTTGACCATTAGATGATAGAGGAGCAAAAGGGGTACCAAGAAGGGACAAGGCCATAGCAGAGATACTGAATGAATTCTTTACTGAGGAAGATGTAGGGATGTTACCCAGGACTGAAATGGTATTTAAAGGTGATGCTGTGGAAGAATTGAAAGAAATATCGATACACCGGGAAGACTGCAAGAGGATCTTGATAAATTGGAAGACTGGGCATCCAAATGGCAGATGAAATTTAATGTGGACAAGTGCAAAGTTATGCACCTAGCAAAGAACAACCCAAACTATCATTACACAATGCAAAGTTCGACATTGGGAACCACCACTCAGGAAAAAGATTTAGGCGTCATCGTGGATAACATGTTAAAACCCTCCGCCCAGTGTGCAGCAGTAAAGAGATCAAATAGAATGCTAGGTATCATAAGGAAAGGAATGGAAAATAAAACAAAGGATATTATAATGCCTCTGTATCATTCCATGGTGTGACTGCACCTTGAATATTGTGTGCAATTCTGTTCACCGTATCTTAAAAAGGATATAGCATTATTAGAAAAGGTACAGAGAAGAGCCACCAAAATGGTAAAGGGGATGGAAGGATACTCCTATGAAGAAAGGCTAAAGAGGTTAGGGCTCTTCAACCTGGAAAAGAGACGGCTGAGGGGAGATATGATAGAAGTCTATAAATTAATGAATGGAATGGAATGGGTAAACGTAGATCAATTGTTTATGTCATCAGAATAAAAAAAGACTAGGGGACATGAAATAAAGCTACAGGGTAACCTATTTAAGACTAATAAGAGAAAATATTTTTTAACTCAACGTGTAATCAAACTCTGGAATTTTTTACTGGAGGATGTAGTACAAGCTGTTAGTGTAGCTGGGTTTAAAAAAGGTTTGGACAAGTTCCTGGAGGAAAGGTCCATAAACCGTTATTAAAAGAGACCCAGGATATCACTGCTTGACCTAATACAAGCAATAAGGAACCTGTGTCTTTTGGGGAGACTGCTAGGTACGTATGACCTAGATTGGCCACTTTTGGAAACAGGATACTGGGCTTGATGGACCTTGGTCTGACCCAGTATGGCATATCTTTTCACACTTTATTTTGTTATGTGTTTTGTAATTTTGTAAACCTCCCTGTATGTTCCACAAAGAGCGATATATCAAGCAACAAATAAATGATAAATGACTCCTGTTAAAGATCCCTACACTTAGGGTGAGGACATTAAATGAGGAGAAAGGTAACACTGGTTAGAGGTTATTACTTTCAGAAAATCAGATTTGAAAACCAAATCATAATTTCTGAGGCACAGATGTGTGGAAGAAGCAAAGCTTTGCTCTGTGGTTAGGACTTGTTAAGCAGACTTTTATTGCTAAAAATGACAACAGAATTCCATGGAGAAAGTCAGTCCATTACTGAAAGAGCTCTATTTCTTGCTTTACTTTTCAAAGCTTACTTTATATAGGTTTCTTCTAATACGACATGTTTCTACTTTGTCACTTTGTTCTCTTAACAAGTAGCTATCAATTTGTAATTGACATATAACATTCTTCTAAGACTTGTCAATTTTGACATACAATAAGTTGAGTATTATTCATTCTTCTCTTCTTGAGTGGTCCTCCCTTCCCAAAGTGCCATTCTCTACACCTAGATTTTTCTGTTATCAGGAGTAGCTAAGTTTAAAAAAGGTTTGGACAAGTTCCTGGAGGAAAGGTTCATAAACCATTATTAAAAAGGGACCCAGGATATCAATGCTTGCCCCAGTACAAACATTGTGGAATCTGTGTCTTTTGGGGAAACTGCTAGGTACGTATGACCTAGATTGGCCACTGTTGGAAACAGGATACTGGGCTTGATGGACCTTGGTCTGGCCCAGTATAGCATATCTTATGTTCTTATCCTCGCTTCATACATCACAAGTAGTAGTAACTGAACTTTTGCACTTATGCACAAACCCTACAAATTTTTACTTTTGTTCACTGGACCATTTTGTAAGTCTGGGTATCTAGAGTCTTACTTTTCCTCCAAGGTTTCAAGTTCTTCTATTGTGGATTCCTTGTTCGTTAGAGCTCTTGGAGCACTCCAGCTTCTTGGTTAACAAATAGGTTAATTAATAGATTCATCAATAGCTCAGGGGAATTGTGTTTACTTTATCCATCAAGAGTATTTGGCAAGTCATAGAGATATTCCACCCGAGTGTTCATGAAGCACGATTCTGCAGAGCTTCTAAGATCTGGCATGATCAGAAACAAAATTAAGAGGCTGCTCATTCAAAAAAAATTGAAATTCACCAATTTTATTGTGCTCAAATAGACTCAGTTGACACAGCTGAAGCTATAAAATCCATCTCCATTGATCTGTGCAAATGCTGCTGTTCTAATTGCCACAATAATGAAAGACATAAAACAGTGAAATGAGATTTTTGTAATCTACTTACTCGAAGTCAAAGACCATTTCAGCCTGCTAATGCTTCTTTTTATTTTCAACTTGATTTTTATGACATTCCATTACTCTTTGCTGGTTATGTGCCTCCTCAGCGGACAACCACTGTAGTCTTTGAAAAATCTGTGGCAGCGTTTAAGAGTGAATACTTTATTGGCATTAATGTCCTTCAGAAACATTGAGCTTAAATCCTTCACTTAACTGTGGTGTCCTCATTTAACTTTCCCTCAGATGAGTTTGATATGCATTCTGTTTGAGATTCGGAGACATTCATTTGGAAACTAGAATGAAATTCAGTTCTTATTCATTTGAGGGGACAGTTAAATGTAGCGTGTTCTGCAGCTTTGTGTCACACTATCACAAAAAACACAATTTTATGAAGGAAAGTAATATTTCTAGATAAGAAAGACTTTGCTGCAAGTAAGAAAGCAAAATGTGTTTCAAGCTTCCATTAGACTTTATAGGGTACAATTTTCAAAGAGATTTATGTGGGTAAATGAGTGTCTATCTACAGAAAATGTATGTGTGTGTTTGAGTGAATGCTGACTCAGCGGCTTCTGGTTTTCTTGTTAGGGTGTCCAGGAGTATATTGTCAGGTCTTTCTTCCGAAGCAGTGGAGGGTTAGGAGACTTGCCCAAGGCCACAAAGAGTGCTAGTGGACATCAAACTGTGGTCTTTCAGTTACTAAACCAGTGCTCTAACCATTAGGCTACTTCTCCACACATCCCCTTTGAAAAATCAACTCTAACCCCCACCACCATAACCTACATGTGAATAATATGAATGTTCTACCATTCTGCCTTCTACAATGCTGATATCATGAATATCTTATCTGTTATTTGAATGTTCTACCATGCAACCTATTAAGGTATATCATTTGTATTCGTCTGACATTGCATCATAATTCCATTACATAAATGTTCTACTATGCTGTTTTAAGGTGTATATTACTGACACTATCATATAATTACTATTACTAGTGTAGCGGCGGAACGCCACCAAACCAATTATACCAGGAGTCTTTATCAAGGTTCAAGCCAGTTTATTGTATACAAGGCAGTCTAAAAGTGACAGAGCCCCGCTTTAGCGGAAACATGTTCATTTTATACAGCAAAACATTTTGATACATGAAAACATTCTATTGGTCTCATGCTAATTTCTACAAACTTTCTATTGGTCTGACATTTCCCTGAATTTGACCAATCAGGATCTATGCCTTTTGCTCTGCTTTCTCCAGCTAGCTGAACAATGGCTTGGTTCAAACCTGGTTACTTTCCTTCATCAAGGTCATATCTAGCTCCTAAAATGTGTAAGTAACCATTCTGGAGTAACGATTTAACATACAGGCATTGTATTCACTTTGTGCAAACCTTGCTATAGCAGCATTTCATTCTAAAGCAATATTCAATTCTGTCTTTTAATTTTATGTCTCAGCACTACTGAAATCCAGGCTTGATTCTGAGACCTGTCATTTTTCAGGTTCAGGCTTATGGCCTAGTCTATAGGTCTTGGCCACCACATTCCCCCCTTTGATTATTCTCACCCTGAATGCTAAGATGGGTGAGAAACAAATCACTTATACTTGAGTTGTTGCCATGTTATGTGGTATAGGTCGATACCGTCTCATAGCTAGGAGCTTAGCTGTTGTCTTTCTTTCTACAATATTCTCAATGATTGCAGATACATTACGTAGGCAGAGGGGTAAAATGCATGGAAGTATTAAACATGTTATTACTACTAGTGCTGCAATTACCAACATAATAATTTCTCTCCCAAGTCCCACATTTCTGATTATAGTTTCTGTTTATGGCATCGCAAGCATCAAAGTATAGAGCTGCAGATTTTGTAGGGTCTTCAAGTTCTTGAGTAGCATTTAAGAGAGCTCCATCTTCATCATTCCATCATATTTTTAGCACATAATAGGATGGATTCTGTCGTGGGTGAAAACAAGTTCTGCTCTTTCCTTTTGTGCAAATGTTCAGTTCCGTGCCATTATATATGCATTGACTCACTATACCTGTACAAGTATAGTAGGTATGATAAAGCAAAGTCTGTGTAAACGTTTCTCCAGTACGGGTAGTAGTTATGCATGCAACACAGGGTGGCAAGGCAAAAGTCAGTTCAAAGCATCTCAAGGCTGCTATCAAGATGAAACAGTAGAGAATCATGATGAAAAGTTTCTGAAAAATTAGTGCAAGTCTTTGAAAAACTAGTGCAACTGTCGATAATTCTTGACCACGAAGTCTTCTTCTTCTTTACTTTACGTTGACCTGTTTTGCTCTCAGTAGCATGCAACAGGTGTAGCGTTGATTGTAGATCCTCAAGCTTCCGCTGTACATGACCTTACCAATTTCATTGGTAGGTGTGTAGAGCTGTAGATTCCAACGTATTTCAACAAACACAGTCCTTTTAGTTTGCACTGTTGATCAAAATGGCACAAAGATTTTCAAATAATATAGTCCATAATACAGTCTCTTTCTGTTGATAATAATCTCTTCAGAATAAACAAATAGTCTCTTGGGATTCAGGATTTCTATATTGGCACAGTCTCTTTTAAAAATTTCCTGAATTTTCAATTTGCTTGTCTTCGCAAAGTTAGCCGCAATGGAACCTCTGGATCATGTTCTGATGTCCACTGGTCTGGCTCTGGAGCTGCTGCTGATTTCACTCTGCTGTGATGAATCCAGGGTTCGAGTTCTGCAACTTTCACTGCTGTAGGTGTTGACAGGATGAAGACATATGGTCCTCTCCAGTATGGTTCCAACGGTGTCTTCTTCTAGTCTTTGACCCACACCGAAGTACCGGGCTTATAAGGATGCAGCGGTTCAGTCAGGTTGATGGGTAATTGGTCTTGTATCCACGTATGAAGACTCTGCAAAACAGAACTTAAAACCAATAGTTCTTGTCTAGTAATTTCAGATCCTATCTGTCTCATATCTCCTTTTATTCCCTATACAATAGGCGGAGGTCTACCATACAAAATCTCATAGGGGGAAAGTCCTAATGACTTAGTAGGTGCTGAGCGTATCCTTAAAAGAGCTATTGGAAGTACCTGTGGCCATTTTAAATGTGTTTCCTGACAAAGTTTGGACAATTGAGATTTCAGAGTTCTATTCATACGTTCTACTTTCCCTGAACTCTGAGGTCTGTATGCTGTGTGCAACTTCCATTGTATCTGCAGAACTCGGGCTAATTGTTGAGTTACTTGTGATACAAATGAGGGCCCATTATCTGATCCCATAGCTAATGGTATTCCAAACCGGGGAATGATCTCATGGAGCAGAACCTTGGTAACGTCTCTGGCTTTCTCAGTCCTGGTGGGGAAAGCTTCCACCCACCTAGAGAATGTACAAACTAAGACTAACAGGTAGTGGTATCCATTTGCACGTGGCATTTCTGTGAAATTCACCTGAATATTTCCCATGGGGGTAACTTCTACTAACTGAACTCTCGGCGGCAGGTTGGGACCCTGCCGGGCATTGTTCTTTGTGCAGGTCAAACATCTTCGGGCTACTGAGGCTGACAGGGGTCCCAACAATAAAATACAGAAATGGGGTCTGAGAGCTTTCTGCATGGCAGTCTTTCCATAATGTGTGGCTTGATGAATTGCTTGAACAAAGGCTAAACTTAATGCTTCAGGAATCACTATTTGTCCAGGAGGTTGACTTCCCTCCTGTGGTGGAAGTTCTATCCATCCATTTCTGAGTACTCCCCCTTCTTGTTCACAATAATAGTCCAATTCTTTTGTAGTATATCGGGGATCCCATGAATTAAGAGGTACAGGAAATAGAACTGCTTGAATTGTAGTATTCTGAGTTAGTCTGTCCGGTAATGGCTGCTTTACGAGCAGAGGCATCTGCAAATCTGTTCCCTTGTGCAATTTCTCCTTTTCCTGCTTGATGTCCTCGACAGTGCATAACTGCAACTTTCTCAGGGGCCCATACAGCATCTAACAATGTCAATATCTCTGGGCCATATTTGATAGATTTTCCTCCTGAAGTTATCAATCCCCGTTCTCTATGCATACTTAGAATCTGTGTATACATTTATACAGAGTCCTTTTCCCAGTATTAGTGCTCTTGTGAGTGCTATCAATTCTGCTTTCTGTGCTGATGTTCCTGAGGCTAGGGCTGAAGATTCAATTACAAGATCCAGGGTTACTACTGCATATCCAGCACAACGATGTCCACTGACTACAAGACTGCTTCCATCCACGAAGAAATTTTGTTCTGGATCTTCAAAAGGTACATCTGTCAGGTCTGGTCGACTTGAGAATACAGTATCCATGACTTCTATGCAGTCATGATCAGGAGGGTCAGTTCCAATTGGTAACAGTGTAGCTGAGTTTAAGGCCTGACTGACCATCAATTGCAATCGAGGATTTTCACACAACATGCTCTAGTACTTTAGCATTCGTGAGTTGGTGAACCAGTAATTTCCTTTGTGGTCCATGAACATATAGACGAAATGGCTTCTGTACATCTGGTAGTCCAAGGGCTGGTGATGTCATCAGGGCTGTCTTCAGAGTCTTGAATGCTGTTTCTTGTTCAGGTCCCCATTCTAATGGAGATTGTTCCAATCTTTTGATGGCTTGATATAGTGGTTTTGCAATTAGAGCAAAGTTGGGGATTCATATACGACAGTACTCTGCGGCACCCCAGAAGGCTCTCACTTGCCTCTTGGTGGTTGGAGTAGGAATACTGCATACAGCTTCTTTGCGTTCTGGTCCCAGGCGTCTAATTCTGCTGGACAACTGGATTCCTAGGTATTTAACTTGTTTGACATAATTATGCCTTGGCTCTTGAGACTTTGTATCCAGCCTCATTAAATACACTTAAACAGACTTTCCCAACATCTGAGTTGTGTACTTTAGATTTGTTTAATTCCTTCACATTAATCCAACTCACAAACATAACAAATTACAACCTATGTGCATTAATGCTATATTATCGCCTGTATCTCACAAATTATGAATGCATATAACAATAATCTTTGTAATTTCCGCCATTGCTAGTAATTTATACTAAAGAAGTACATTACTGTGTTTATCAATCTCTTCAATCTTACGGTTGTCGATAATATTTGTCTGCTCTAATAGCACAACCATTACGAATATACCCTATACATACTCTATTTTGATATGTTGTTATAACACTAAATCTAATGCAATCAGAACTGATGTTATAGACAATTTTGAATTGCCTTACTGCTACACTACATATTTAGTTGTTATTATCAGCAGCCTTAAACACATGCTATTACTGTTCCTAATACCAAGCTCCCAACTACTACGGTTCTAGTTACATCTCAGCTTCTTACTGTAGTCAGTATCCAGCAATGTTTACATTATACTCAGCTACTGTTGTTAGTATCTAGGAATTGTTGCATCTAACAAACTACTGTTACCATTTACCACATAGCTACTTACTGTTGCCAGTACCTAGCAAATAATAGCTGATGTCACTAGTGCCACACAGATACTCACTGTTTTCAGTACCTATTACTTTATACTCCTTATTGATACTTTACTATCCCCACTATTGCTGTATAATCTGCAGTAAAAACCTCCCCATATCGCAATCACTCACTCCTACTCACACAATATGGCCTCACACTTCCTGGCCCTTGCCAGCCTGTACCTCCTTACAAATTGGCTAGGAACATCCAATGCACTATCTCAATCCCAAAACCATATCCCCATCTTGAGCAGCTATGGAAAAAGATGGTCTGGACCCCACCCAAGTGGCGACACACGTCGCACTCACCTTATACACATTACGCTCCAACCTTCTACAACACCTAATCACAAGAAACTAAAGTACCACCACAACCTAAAGTGTGCCATGATAAATGCACGTTCCATACGCAAGAAATGGCCCGTGGTCTTAGATATGATTTCCCTCTATAACATGGACCTACTTTTAATCACGGAAACCTGGCTATCATCAGAGGATAACGTCATCATCAACCAACTCCTACCTCCCAACTTCTCCGTACATATAAGACACAGAGAAACTAAAAAAGGAGGGGGAGTACTTATCCTCGCCAAATCAGATCTTCATTTCCATATCACTGAAGCCTCCAGTACATGTAACCTGGACTCTCTCTCCATCAAAAACAAGCAATGCTCCATCAATCTAATATACAGATCTCCTTCTTCATCACCTGAGGACCTCCCCACAATTCTGAACCTTGCTGCTAATGGTCACAACCCCAACTCACCTAATTGGATCATGGGAGACTTTAATCTCCCTACACTTCATCACAGCCATGCAACTGCATTCCTCGAAGCCATTGAGAATCTGGGCTTTACACAAATCATCGATAAACCCACACACGAAAAGGGCAATATCCTGGACATGGTGTTCGCACCACATGCAGCCCTTGAGCAAAACAACAACACGATGCTGTCCATCATTGACGTCCCCTGGTCTGACCATAAACTCATCACTTTTCAAATACCCACCAGGGACAGCCAGCGGTATATCACCCGAAAATGTAACAGCACGGCTCAAGCAGCAACTAGAAACTTCCGCGCATTTGACAGAGAGTTAATACTCTCGCAAACCAACCCCCTCCTCACCATAACCACATCTGACCCAGAAGAACTAGTCGCCGCATGGAATCTCAACCTCACAACTATCGCGCAACGTCCACAAAGCAACAACGCAACCAAGAGAATAAGAAATACAGCCCCATGGTTCTCCCAAGAATTGAGAGCTTCTCTAACACAACTACGCAAACTAGAGAAAAAATGGCGCCGATCACTCTCCGCACAAGATTTGACAGCCTACCAACTTCACCTAACAAGGCACAGGGAAGCAATCTCATTAAAAATGAAACAACACCACACTGACACTTTGAAAAGATCTCTGAACAAACCATGGGATCTTTTCAACTTGGTTCAAACTCTTTCTAAGGAACCAACTCCGGAACAACAAGTGGATATCCACCCACAAAAATTCGCTGACTACCTCCAGTCAAAGATCATACAGACCGACAAAATATCAACAGCCGCATTCCAAGACCCTACCGGCATAACCCCTTTATGCAAATTTTCCACACCATCTAGAAAAAGCATTGAAGATACAATAGCTTCCCTCAATACCTCCACAGCACAAACAGACCCTTGCCCGGCCTTTTGGATCAAGGAGCTACGCAAGGAATTCAGTCCATTCATCGCAACTATTCCTTTACTACCGGTTCCTTCCCAACAACCCTCAAGCAAACATCGATCAGGCCATTAATGAAGAACCCTAAACTTGATCCTCAACAAGCCGATTCGTACAGACCAATAGCTAGTATTCCCATACTAGCAAAGATATTGGAGAAAGAGGTCCAAAGGCAAATTCAGGATCATATAGACTCCACAGCTCCCTTAGATTATTGCCAACACGGGTTTAGAGAGTACCATGGAGTAGAGACACTCCTCACCTTCTTATTCAATAACATATTCACAGGCATTGACAACATCCGACAAGGCTTTGTGTTAATCTTTTTAGACATCGCTGCAGCCTTTGACTCGGTTCATCATGAGATTCTCCTCGGGCGACTGAAAGAAAAGGGAATCTGCAATACTGCACTCGATTGGTGCAGCTCTTATCTAAATGGACGATGTCAATATGTGAAATCCGGAGCAGAAGAGTCCAAACAATTCCATCAAACACAGGGTGTGCCGCAAGGATCCTCATTGTCATCTCTACTATTCAACATATACATGCAGCCCATTTGCAACATCATTAGAGCATTTAACGTGAGCTGTATGATATATGCGGACGACATCCTCCTATATATGCCTTTTTCAACCATTCAAATGGACCTCACACCTATTATAGAATGTTTCAATGCCATATCGGACTGGCTACAAGCACAAAATCTACGCATCCAGCATAAGAAAACGGAGGTACTGTTCATCGCCAGAGACCCAGACTTTACCCCACCAACACATATAAAGGTCAAGGAAGCAGAATTACAAACCAAAGAAACAATAAAGTACCTGGGAGTCACCTTAGACAAACATCTGGACATGAAATGCCATATAGGAAACATTGTTAAAGCGGTCTATTTTAAAATCCGTTCACTCAGGCATCTGCGTTCCCTACTGGAACCAGATGATTTCCGGCCCATATTCCAAGCTCTGATCCTACCGCACTTTGACTTTGCCAACTCCATCCTACAAGGTCTCCCGCAAGCCACAATAAACCCACTACAACTAGCCATGAATGCTGCAGCAAGGATTCTCCATGGAGCCACCAGAAGCGACCATGTGACTCCGATTCTAAAACATCTTCATTGGCTACCTATACACGGAAGGATTATCTTCAAAACATTAATCCTCTCATTCAAGGCCATCAAGCGCCTATCCTCCACAGCACTTACTGATCTCATTCATACAGTGCCCCCCAACAGAGCCAGGAGGTCAACAGCCCTAAATCTATTAACAACCCCGAAGACCTTGACTAAATGCAATAACACGACAGCGAATAGGGCCTTCAGTCTTTACGTCCCCAAATATTGGAATACACTCCCACCAAACATTCGAGCCATTGCTGATCTGACCCAATTCAGGAAGGCTATCAAACATCACCTCTTCCTCCAATACTACCCAGCCAGCGATGATTCTAGATAACACCACCTAAGAAACACTGCCTTTTTACAGCCCATTCCCACAATGTCTCCTGTATTCGAAACGGACTCATTACATATTGTTCAATTCAACCATGTTACAGGACTTTTGCGTCATGCATGTAACCTATCTCATGTATATATTTCATGTATATAGTTCATCCCCCCCCTGTTATCCAAGTTCATACCCTTGTTCGATGTAAAACCAAATAGAACGTGTGTTTTGGTCATTTTGTTATAATGTAAACCGCGCTGATGCCGAATAGTGCGGTATATAAGCAACTGTAATAAATAAATAATAAATAAATAAATAAGAGTTCACTGGTGGCTTGTAGACATTCATTTTTCTGAGTTTGTGGTTATGAACAAGTTGTCCGCATACTGGAGAAGAACCCTTCCTCCTGGGTTCACATAGTAACTTGAAAGATCTTGATTCAGGGTGACACTGAAGAGAGTAGGTGAATTCTTGAATCCTTGAAGTAATCTAGTCCAGGTGAGTTGGCCCCGCCTTCCTGTTGTGGGGTCTTGTCATTCAAAAACAAACAAAAGTTGACTGGTGGGGGCTAGGCGCACACAGAAAAAGGCATCTTTCAGGTCCTAAACGGTAAAGTAAGCAGCCTCAGCGGGGATCAGTCCCAAGAGAGTATAAGGGTTTGGTACTACAGGGTGGATAGTTTTAACTGCATCATTTACTCACCTCAGGTCCTGTACTGGGCGATAATCCCCTGTCCCAGGCTTCTTCACTGGGAGAAGAGGGGGTGTTCCGAGGTGACTGACATTCCTTGAGAAGTCCATACTTCAGCAGTTTCATCAGATGGTGGTGAATTCCTTCAATGGCTGGTCACATGCACTGGTTCCACTCCTAGCTTGAGGGTGACAATGACAGGGGCTATGTTCTTCACTAGGCCAGGTGGATTATCTTCTGCCCATACTTCAGGTGGGGCTATGAGGTTGGTGGGTATACAGGAACTAGCTGGCTTGATTGGAGATGCACTATAGAACCGCTATTCTTCTTCTTGGGGAACAGTCAGCACCATCAATCCAACAGGTTTTAGGTTCACAGTCATTTGCATTTCTCCCCCTTCTGCAAAAGATATTTGGGCCTGGAGCTTAACAAGCATGTCTCGGCCCAGAAGTGGAATTGGACACTCAGGCATATACAAGAACTGGTGTGTTATTTTCTGTCCCCCTAGTTTGCACATGTGGTTCTGCAGGAGAGGCTTTGTAGCCTTAGCCTCAGTAGCTCTGACAATGGTGATGCATCAAGAAAACAAAGGGACTACTGGCTTTAGTATTCTTCTCCTGTATTCCCCATAAAGTCCATATATTGGTCCCCTATTTTCAGACTGACTCCTGGGGACCCAGGGAAACTTGGAGTCCGGTCTGGCCTAGTCTTCATCCATGCTTTAGCCCTCTTTGGCTGCCACTCACTCTATGGCTGCTTCCCTCTCTTTGCTGGAACACTGTGCTCGGGCTTTTTTTTTTTTTTCCTAAAATCAAGTACTCCCTCCTCCCCTCCTGGGGGTGGAGTCAAGATACAGGCATTCACTTCTCTAACGTCCTTCTTCTCTGCAATGGGCGCACTGACTCGCACCCAGTGGGGGCCATCATTTTCACGACCCCTTTTCACTTCCTTTGCTCCTACGATTAGGAAAACCTCCTCCACATCATTTAACTAAAGTATCAGCAAGAAGATCTGTTTTCTTCTTTATTTTAGATTCACTTTCTCTTTCATATTTATTTTCACAATTCACAAATACTTTCTGCGCTACTTCCATTAACTATCGTTCAATTTAGTGGCAGAAACAAAGCTGGTCAGCTGGCTAGTGCAAAACTGGCCCTGGGCCTAATGCAATGGGATTGCGTGACCCTCTCTTTTACTGGTAGTTGTACATCTGAAGGCATACAGCAATCAGGCTGAACTAGCAAATAAATCCCTGCTTGTAGTGTCATCGGTACTTTAAACTGTGCCGGGGCTTCTCTTCTCCTGCTGCGGAGGTGGCTAGTGACATTTGCAGGGAGGTATCCCCCCCCCCCTCCTTGCTCCAGGCTCTGCCCGGGATGATGGCAGAGCTGAGGGAACTGGCCTATAAAGATAATAAACGGGCAGATTTTTGTTTTTTTTTCTCAAACATTTAACCAAGAATCCTATGTAGGGGAAATGATCAGGGAACTACGAGGCCAGGAAGCAACTAACACTGAAATCTGCATGGACTCTGACCCCCCTTCCTCCCCCCATGATGACGTAGTTAACAACAGACAGAGGGGGCGGCCAGTCAGGCTGCATTTTCCTATTGACTATGAATCAGAACTATACAATAATATTCCTCTGGGTGCACTTATTAAAAAAAAACATATTATTGCTGTAAACAAAGGGTAGGCTGAAAACATAAGCATAGATTGATTGCAATAAGCATAATAGATGTGTGTGCTCATTCTAAACAGAAACAATTTAGATAAAGTCCTTAAAATATAAAACTATTATTTTGCAACATGTGATAACAACAATTCCAATAGAAAGAACCGAACATGACGACCACATATCTGTTACTTATGACTGGAATGATAATACTTGGCATGGAAGCTAACTGCCAGCCGTAATCCGCACTTAAGCTGAACAGCGTCTCTGCAAAAGAAAGTACTTTAAACCTTACAGTTTAGGAAGGAGATATTCAAAAGACATTCCGGATACTTTTTCAATAAAGTAGCTGGATATCTGGAATACATATACACTTTTTTCCTCATTTTATTTTTATTAACAATAAGCATGTCTTCTATGAGGTGCTTGCCGCAGTATATCAGGAACTAGAATTCAAGCACGATAAACTCCTTATTCACTCAGGATTTAAATCATTTTCAAGTCACGATCTGGTGCTACTGGCTCGGAATGGCTCTTAACCTCTACTTCGTAGGACAAAGGGAAAACAAAAGCAGTTTCCTGAATTTTTCTATCACTGCCTATTTAAACTATTACAGTGCTTACTGAAGATTTTGAACATAAACACAAAACAAAGCTAAGCCCACAACTGCATTATACCTATCTCACTTGGTCCGCACAAGTCCAGGAACTTGAACGGGGTTAATAAGAACTTAACCCTTTCCTAGGCTTAAGCCCAAAACTATCGGGATTCAAAATTCTGACTAAACATTCTTATTAAATGATATATAATACATGACCATAGCAGAAGGAACATCACTATTAAACACATTGAATGAAACATGTACAATTTTCCTGAAATAAGCATAAATCAACTCAGCTATAGAACACTGAAATTAAGCCTTCACAGGGTTAACAGCTACTATCCATTCCTTTCTCCAGACACGCCCCTTCTCATTCCCCTGGCTAGTTTCATTTCACGCTGTGAAAAAGTGACAACTGAGTTTATTTCCTTCTGTCTTCTTTTCTGCTTAATACTATTTCTTAATCGGTAAACTGTTCTACAAATTACCCAACAGAATAATCTCACCTCACACCAGAAGGGGAACTCTGCGGTTTTAACAGATAACAGATAACAAAATCAGAGACACAGCAAACAGTAAGACCAGACTCCGCTTTCGCTCGGCCTTTGTTTTTAAGACCTCTCACTCACTCATCTCACACACAAACACAATTTCATTTCCCAAAAGCCCAAAACTATCTAGGCTTACCAAAAATTTTACCATTACCGTTAATCATGATTTTATTACCAGAAGGAGTCAGTGGTTTCCTCTTGCGCTCTTAATAGCCCTTGCAAGAGTACTCGGACCGCTCCGGACGTGATCAGTGTCCTTTTACCATTTTTCCCATTACCATATGGTTCCAGGTTTCAGTACTGTCTGACTTAGTAATATAAAAACTCTATACTCACCCAGATCTGGTACCCGTCCCGCAAGCCAGCGCATGGGTTGAAACCTGGACTCCCCTCCTCGGGTTCGAAGGTGTTGGCCTAGCCGGACCCAATGCCCGCCGAGGCTAGAACCCTCTCCGATTCAATGGACCGGTTGGCGCCTGAGAATTCACACGTCGGTCAGACGCGGTCCCAACCAGGCCAAACCTTGAGGCGAATTTCGTGGTAAATCAGTTTGATCACTCTCTACCACCACACCTTCCCGGCCAACGCACCAAGAATATGTAGCAGCGGAACGCCACCAAACCAATTATACCAGGAGTCTTTATCAAGGTTCAAGCCAGTTTATTGTATACAAGGCAGTCTAAAAGTGACAGAGCCCCGCTTTAGCGGAAACATGTTCATTTTATACAGCAAAACATTTTGATACATGAAAACATTCTATTGGTCTCATGCTAATTTCTACAAACTTTCTATTGGTCTGACATTTCCCTGAATTTGACCAATCAGGATCTATGCCCTTTGCTCTGCTTTCTCCAGCTAGCTGAACAATGGCTTGGTTCAAACCTGGTTACTTTCCTTCATCAAGGTCATATCTAGCTCCTAAAATGTGTAAGTAACAATTCTGGAGTAACGATTTAACATACAGGCATTGTATTCACTTTGTGCAAACCTTGCTATAGCAGCATTTCATTCTAAAGCAATATACAATTCTGTCTTTTAATTTTATGTCTCAGCACTACTGAAATCCAGGCTTGATTCTGAGGCCTGTCATTTTTCAGGTTCAGGCTTATGGCCTAGTCTATAGGTCTTGGCCACCACACTAGGATTTGATTTGCATATTTCCACATTTATTTCACTGTTTTAATTGGCTATTATGCTGACATGGGGTCATTTTGCTATTGTTATACTTGCCTATGTCAAGAGATACCTATTGTCCAGCATCATGAGTGCATTTCTTCATAAAGGCTGTTAAATCCTAATCCTCCATATGACTGATACCACAAGTCAGCAAGTAGTAATGAAACTGAAGGCCATTTATGATTGTTTTGGTATTTCTAAATTATTCATGACATATAATGGGCCTTAGGTCATTAGCAAGACATGCCAGCAGTTAGTGTGATTATACAGCATCAGCACCGAACAAGAAATCTCTCACTTTCCCCAGGCTTCCTAGAAAAGGGCTTCACTGTGCGGGGGAACAGACGCCTTCAGACTCAACAAATCATACCTCAGAACATGCAAGTCTTTCAGTGAACTTGAGTCCTTCCACTGTTGTGTAGATAAATCCAGCTCCTGTCCTTGATATGATGGTGAACCGCAATTGTACTGCTTCAAATAGTCTAGTACCACTGGTCACCAATCAGGCCGCACAGTGAAGCCTGTATAGAGGCTTCATTTATGGAAAAAGAAATATGGCTGTTTCTCTACAGAAGAGTAAAAGAGCAAGAATAATACCAGATTTACCATCATAATAAATTTTGTTTTATTTAATTAGTGTTATGTAATTCTCAAAAAGGGAAAGATGTCATGAGAGAATTAACTTTAAGTGGATGCTGTGCTATACAGAGGGTTACCACTAGGCAGTATGATGGGAGTGAACCTAAACATAAAGAAGATTACTGTAAGAAGACTGCAGGTTATGTGAATACTGGTGTTAACAGTAAAAGTTCCTGTTTTACTAAATCTTTTCCAGGCTCTTCTGTGAGTGCATGGTTGATATCCAATACCAATCAGATTTTCCCTCTATTTTAATATCTGCCTCCCGATGCAGTGATAGTTCTCAGTCAGTGGCTACAAAATGAAGCTCCTGAAAGAACAGAGCTAAAATAGACCCTAAGTCTGACCACCAGGTGTCACCACTGAGCAGTGAGTCCCACCATAGAGAGCTCCCCAGTATTTTGAGCTCGAAATAGAGATGCAGATTTGTTTGAAATGAAATGGGGAAATGTCCACGATATTTCCTATTTCGTTTCATATTGTTTTCAAAGTTTCCTGAGTTTTGTTAATAGCGTGTACTAGCGCTTCATAGTGCACACTACTGAGCAATAGTGCTCACTATGGGAAAATAGTGTGCACTGTTGAGCAATCAGGTACACTATGGTTTACTAAGGCACATTATGAGGCTGATTTCATATAGGATGTCTCACTGTGGCAGGGTTGTTTAAATCGGGCGTGGGTGCAATCTCCACTCGATTCTGGAAACGCCCGCGTTTTTGGCATCTGGATCATATACGTGTCTGGTGTGGCACATCCAACATGCTGCAGCAGGCCCGTGCACGTATCCAGGCACAAGGCCCGTGCATGGATACAGGCACAGTCCATAGAGTAAAGCAGAAAAACACATCTCTGTCAATAGTGGGAGAGACGAGCAAATGTTGATCAGGTTTTTGACATGCCTGTGCTCACCATATTCTGTAAAGTTAGCCATCTCCGATTGTGCCTGTCTCTGTGCTGACCATGCTTCTGTTGTAAAAACGTGTATCTCCTGGGGTGCTGTGTAAACTGTCACTAATTTGCTTATGCAGACAAGACATAGAAACTGATGATAAATGCATGTTGATGCAAAGTAAACCATATCTTAGTCCTCTACATGCCCAGAACAGTGCTAGGTAATCCCAGCACACTCTAACATAGTATAAGAGAAGGTAAATATGAGCATGTATGACAGAACATACCTTGCATCAAATTATACTTGGCATTATGAAAAGGCTTCAGTGAGGCCTGCATTGCTCAGTTCTACCTAGGGTTGTCAACTTTTTCACCGAGAAAAACTGACACCTGTGGCTCGCCATGCTCCACCCATTCTCCGCCCCTAGTCCCACCCCTGCCCTGCCCCCAGCCCCACCCATGCTGCACCCCAGCCCCACCTACAAAAATTACCAAGAATAAGGAGAAATTTCACTTACCGTTAATTTCCTTTCCTGGAATACTGCTAGACCAATCCAGACAAACGGGTTGTGTTCCCCTGTCAGCAGATCTTGGAGACAGAGAATTCTACCAGAGCTCTGATAGGCTGGACTCTGGTGATATGGTCCTACCCCTAGGGGTCTCCCTCAGTATTGTGTGTAAAGCAAACCCAAACATGTAACGCAACTAAACCATAAGACCACACATAGTGGACGTTTAATTCAACTATGTACAAGGGAGCTGAAAGTATCCCCAGAAATGAAGGCTGCTAAGACCGATAACGCAGCCATCGGCCCCCCATGGTGAGGCATACTGACAAGGAAGGAACAGAGGCCGGCGGCTTCACCGCACTAGCAGCACTGTAACTGACAGCAGGGTGGGTCCTGGACTGGTCTAGCAGTATTCCAGGAAAGGAAATTAACAGTAAGTGAAATTTCTCCTTCCAAGTCATACTGCTAGACCAGTCCAGAAAAACGGGCAGTACCCAAGCTACCTGCTTTCAAGGGGGGGGTCAATGCCGATGATAGCACTGCAGCTCCAAACTGACCCTCCTGCCGAGCGTGAACGTCCAATCTATAGTGACGGACAAACGTGGACAACGACGACCAAGTCGCCACCCGGCAAATGTCGAGAGGGGCTACTTGAGACCGCTCAGCCCAAGACAAAGCCTGAGCCCGAGTGGAGTGAGCTCGGAGCCCTGCTTGCCTTGCAGTATATACGCTGCCTCAATAGCTCCTCGCAGCCATCTAGAAATGGTGGATTTGGAGGCTGCGGACCTCCGTCGAGGGCCCGCAAACAGGACAAAAAGATGATCGGTCTTACGGAAGGTGTTCGTGATCTTAAGATACCGATAAAGCACTCTCTTCAGGTCCACAGCACACAATTGACGAAGGCGACCGGAACACTGCTCTTTTTCAAGGTAGGCAAGAAAAGAGGCTGGTTGACATGAAACGGGGTAAGCACCTTAGGTAAAAAGGATGGAACAGTTCGAAGAGAAACTCCCGCCAAAGAAAACGAGAGATAGGGGTCTCGACAAGAGAGAGCCTGAAGTTCGGAAATCCGATGTGCCGAGGTTATGACCACTAGGAAAACTGTCTTTAGCGTTTAATCCTTAAGGGAACATGCCTTCAGGGGCTCAAAGGGAGGAGCAACAAGGGCACGGAGAATGAGAGCGAGATCCCAAGAAGGAACTAAAGGACGTATCGGGGGCCATAATGTCTGAACCCCTTTAAGGAAATGCAAAACGTCCACATGCGAGGCGAGAGAACGCCCCGCTATCGGCCCTCGAAAACAAGTTAGCGTGGCAACCTGCACGCGCAAAGTCCCGAGCACCAGACTCTTATCTAGACCGGCCTGCAGAAAGGAAAGAATATCCGGGATGTTGCAACGCCAAGGCGAGATGTGACGTAGCAAACACCAAGTGTCAAAGAGGCACCACACACGAGCGTAAGCCAGCGACGTTGAAGACCGCCGTGCCTTAAGCATTGTCGCCACCACACTCGATGAATATCCCTTCTGAACTAACCTGTGGCATTCAAGAGCCAGGCTGTAAGCGAGGAAGGAGCCGGGTTTCCCATTTCCACCGGCCCTTGGAGCAGGAGCCCTGGGAATGCACCCAGGCATAGAGGAGATGCCAGAGACAGCCGGACGAGATGCACATACCACGGTCTGCGAGGCCAATCCGGTGCCACCAGGATCAATGGGCCGTGATGCTCCCTGACTCTTTGGAGAATCTTGCCGATCATGGACCAGGGAGGAAAGACATACAGAAGGAGATGGGTTGGCCACGCTTGAGACAGTGCATCTATCCGGTGCGACCCGTTGTCTCTCCAACGGCTGAAGTAGATCAGTGCCTTGGTATTCTGTGCCGTAGCCATGAGATCCATTGCTGGTAGACCCCATCGTCGAACAATGGACTGAATGGACTCTGGCACCAGAGCCCACTCCCCCGGATCCAGAGCATGTCGGCTGAGGAAATCGGCTTTTACATTGTCTACCCCCGACATGTGTTGCGCCGAGATTGCCTGCAGATGCCTCTCCACCCACGGAAGGAGAAGACTCATTTCCTTTGATACACCTGGACATTTCGTGCCCCCTTGGCGGTTGAGGTATGCCACTGTCGTAGCGTTGTCAGACAGAATTCGAACCGCCTGACGCCGCAGAAAAGGCTGAAACTTTCGCAAGGCTAAGAGCACCGCTCGCGTCTCGAGGCGATTGATGGACCACTGGGCCTCCCGAGGAGACCAAATCCCCTGCGCTGAGTGTGAGCCGCAATGCGCTCCCCAACCGGAGAGACTGGCGTCTGTCATTACCAACACCCAGCGCGGAGTCTCAAAGGGAACCCCTCAAAGGAGATTGCGGGGCCGGAGCCACCAACGGAGGCAAAGTCTCACCGCCGGTAGTAGAGGCAACCGAACTTGATAATCCTCTGACACCATGCTCGAGGCGAGACCTGTGCTAGGAGACTGCGAACTTGAGAAGTTAACTTGAGGAATCGAGGCATTGACAAAAAGACCCGACCTAAGGCCGTATTGAATCGAGCCCCCAAAAATTCGATCTCCTAGGACGGCTGAAGACAACTCTTGTCGCGGTTGATTACCCAGCCGAGGCTTTCGAGAAAGGCAACAACCACCGAGACTGTGCTGCAAGCCTTGGGGAGAGAGTCTGCGTGAATGAGCCAGTCATCCAGATAAGGATGAACTCTGATGCTGCGGCTGTGTAAGGCCGCAGCTACTACCACCATTACCTTGGAGAAGGTTCGAGGCACCGAAGCTAGACCGAAGGCATCGCACAAAATTGGAAATGTTGACCGAGTACCGCGAATCGAACGAGTCGCTGATGCCCCTCTCAAATGGGAATGTGAAAGAATGCTTTCGCGAGATTAAGGGAAGCTAGAATTCCCCCTTGCGTACCGCTTGAATAACGGATCGCAGAGTCTCCATTCGAAAGTGTGGTACCCGCAGACTGCGATTGACGCCTTTGAGATCCAAGATAGGACGAAAGGAGCCGTTCTTTTTTTTTTTTTTTGGCACCACGAAATAGACAGAGTAACGGCCTAGTCCTCTTTCCAACGGTGGAACTGGACGAATGGCATCTGAACACTGGAGTCTTTGAACAAATCAACATCTGCTGCCCATTGACGCAGCCAGAGCCATCTCCGAGCTACTGTCACCGGTGCTACGGAGCAAGCTGACAGCCGCAAGAGATCAGAGAAGGCCTCTGCCAGGAATGCAGCAATGGAATAGAACATAAGAACATAAGATATACCATACTGGGTCAGACCAAGGTCCATCAAGCCCAGTATCCTGTTTCCAACAGTGGCCAATCTAGGTCATACGTACCTAGCAGTTTCCCCAAAAGACACAGGTTCCGCAATGCTTGTACTGGGTCAAGCATTGATATCCTGGGTCCCTTCTTAATAATGGTTTATGGACCTTTCCTCCAGGAACTTGTCCAAACCTTTTTTAAACCCAGCTACACAAACAACCTTTACTACATCCTCCGGTAACAAATTCCAGAGTTTGATTACACGTTGAGTGAAAAAATATTTTCTTCTATTAGTCTTAGATAGTTTACCCTGTAGCTTCATTGCATGTCCCCTAGTCTTTCTATATTCTGATAACGTAAACAATCGATCTACGTTTACCCGTTCCACTTCGTTTATTAATTTATAGACTTCTAACATATCTCCCCTCAGCCGTCTCTTTTCCAGGTTAAAGAGCCCTAACCTTTTTAGCCTTTCTTCATAGGAGTATCCTTCCATCCCCTTTACCATTTTGGTGGCTCTTCTCTGAACCTTTTCCAATAACGCTATATCCTTTTTAAGATACGGTGACCAGAATTGCACACAATATTCAAGGTGCGGTCTCACCATGGAACGGTATAGAGGCATTATAATATCTTTTGTTTTATTTTCCATTCCTTTCCTTATGATACCTAGCATTCTATTTGCTCTCTTGGCTGCCGCTGCACACTGGGCCGAGGGTTTTAACATGTTATCCACAATGACGCCTAAATCTTTTTCCTGGGTGGTGGTTCCTAATGTGGAACCTTGCATCGTGTAACCATAGTTTGGGTTGTTCTTCCCTAGGTGCATAACTTTGCACTTGTCCACATTAAATTTCATCTGCCATTTTGATGCCCAGTCTTCCAATTTATCAAGATCCTCTTGCAATTTTCCACAATCCTCTTGGGTTTTAACAACTTTAAATAGTTTTGTGTCATCTGCAAATTTGATAACCTCACTCGTTCCACTTTCCACGTCATTTATGAATATGTCAAAAAGCAGCGGACCCAGTTGGCTAAATGAGCCAACTCGGGATCACCTGGAAGCCGCTGAATCCATCGAAGGGAAGCCCGTGCTGCTAGACCTCCACACATCCCTGCTTGAAGGGAAAGAGCGGACGATGAAAAACCCGTCTTTAGCAGACTCTCAACTTTTTAGGTCTTGCTGGTCGCGGAGTGCCGCTCCGCCCTCAACCGGAATTGTGGTATGCTTGGTGACTAACGCATCAACTTTCGGGTATGTCAGCCAATGGTCCAAGCCAGAGGGAGACCAAGGGTATAACTAACCAATACCGCGTGCCGTACATAGAGAGGACTCTGGAGAGTCCCACTCTCGAGATACCATATGCTGTAACTTGGCTGGAAAGGAAAAAGCTTTGGAAGGCTTATGAATGCCCTGTAAAATGGGATCCGGCTGCAACAGGGTTTGAGAACTCTGAGGATCAGGCGTGTCGGCTAGGCGTAGCAACTCCATCACCTGTGTGATTAGGGCCGGCAACTCCTCTTTCCGAAAAAGTCTGATATCTTGAGAGCCCTCGTGAACTGTCAGCGAAGAATCAGATGGAGAATATTCCCCATCTTCTTTCTCCAACGAGTCAGGGCTCACCTCCGACGATTTGAAGTCTTCTTGAATATCCATAGTGTCCCGCAAGCCACATGCAACATTCCTGGAAGGACGTACTGCTTTAAGGTCTGAGGACTTTTGGGACCGCTTGCGAGACCCCACCATATCCTTGTCTGCTACCGGGTGGGTGCTGGAGGTATACCAAAAGACTCCGAACACCACAGGTGCCATGCCTGGCGGAAGAGTGTCAGGAACTCACTGTCAGCCAAGGCTGCCGTGGCTTCCAGCGGCTGTGGAAGCAAAATGGGAGCTGACTGAGTCCTTTCTGCAGGAAGATCCTGCTGCAGGGGCTCTGAGGGAGGAGTTAAGGCGCTGATTTCCCCAGCTGGCAGCGCAGTGGAAAAGGAGGAAGAAGATTCTCCTGGATGCAGCATACAGGTGGAACACAAGCAATCTATTAACTCCTTTTTCTTATTATTACATATAATACAGCTGTGCAGAGAAACAGGCATTGCAGAGGCTTAAACCTGTTTTTTTTCCTTTTTTTGAAAACAAAAATCAAGGTAGGCTTAGGGAAACAGAAGACTCTTTAAAGAAAAGGGATTTTGAAACTCCCTGTGCCTTCACAGCATGTTTAAATGTTTTGAAATGGCTGCCCAGAGTTGTTCCCTCCAAAAAAAAACACTGAAGAGAAATCCCTCCTGATTTTCAAAATGGCCGCCGGCACAGAAAAACTGCAAAATAAAAGTTTCCTAAGCTCTAAAAACCTTAAAAAAGCAGCAAAATCGCTGGGGAAGAGGCAAGGAGTGCTTCTAGCAACTTAAAAATTCAAATCCTGACGAACCCTGAATCACCAGAAACGGAGGGGAGAAGGAAACTGTCATTTATTCACTGTGCTGGTACAGAGGAGCTGAGTTCCCATGGAGGAGAAGAGAAACTTTCAAAGTCAGTGTAAGGTAATTATAGTGACTGAAAGGTAGAAAAATTAGAGTTTGATCCCTCTGCAGCCACTTAGACCCTCATGGCAGGGGCTGGAAGGTGTTTCTGGAGAGAAGGGAAGCTGCACAGACAGTGAAATCTGGAGCTCAAACCCTGCTGTATTGCTGATTACATAAAATCCAGCTATTAAGGAGGGAAACCTGGGAAACCCAGAGAAACACCTCTGGTGTGCTCTGGGTGCATCCAGGAAATAAAAATGAAGAAAAGAAAATAGGAACTTCAAAGCCCAGTTTAACAGATCCTGATGAAACCGGAAGTGAAGGAATCAGGTCAGAGACAACTGGTCCTGATGCAGTTGAAGTAAACCCAGGGCAGCTGAGGCAAGTAAGAAAACAGTTTACTTACAGTTTCTCTCAGAAATGGACACCTGATCCTCCTGCTGATGTCTAAGCCCTCGTGGCAAAGACTCAGCGCTGCTTAAAGAAAATCGGGAGCTCTACCGAAGCCAGGCTCAGGAGCTCCACAAGTTTATCTGGGGAATCAAGTTACTGGGAAACCCAGAGTAACACCTCTTATATACTCTGGGTGCATCCAGGAGCCTCAAGATACAGAGAAACCTGATTTTAGGGGAGTCCTTCGTCCAGCTAACAAGCCCTCATGGCCAGATGCTGGGGATTCTTCCTGTCAGCGAGCTCTACTGTGACAGAAACAGGAGCTCAGCTGAAAACACCCTGGTACACAGTGAAACTATACTGGCAGCAACAGGCAAGTGGAAATATCAGCCCCCAAAGGGATTCTAAATAATTTTAAAGATTTTGAGGGAAAAACAACAAAAGCAACCAGATCTGCTGGAGACAGAGAAATACTGAGGGAGACCCCTAGGGGTAGGACCATATCACCAGAGTCCAGCCTATCAGAGCTCTGGTAGAATTCTCTGTCTCCAAGATCTGCTGGCAGAGGGACACAACCCATTTGTCTGGACTGGTCTAACAGTATAACTTGGAAGTGTAAGTTAACTCCCTTGTTCAGATAATAATTAAACTGGGAACCCCAAAAGCCAAACATGAAATGTACAACACTGGAGAATTAAAACTATAAAGTAATTTCCTATTGCACTAAACAAAAACGCAAAGATGTTAGCAATACATACTTCCCAGATCAGACATATTCCAGTTAATAAATTCAAAATAAAAAGTATTTTTCTACCTTCTGTTTCGGCATTTTATTTTTCAGTTGCAATTGCTCCAGTCACTTTCTTCTGGTTTCTTCATGTCTTCTGCGAGCTATCCATTTGTCCTTTCTTCTCTTTTAGATTTTTTCCATTCTCTCTCTATATCTGCTTTAACATACTGATCGTTTCCCTTTTGCTCTTTCCCCCATTTCTTTCCTTATTCCTTATCATCCACTCAAAATTAACCCTTCCATTCTCAATCCCCACTTACTCTCTCAATACCCGGCCCATCATAGACTTTTCTTCCCTCCCACACAAAATATCTTTTCCCCTCTCCATTCCCCATCCCCATTCCCTTCTAGTCCTCCCCCAAAATCAGCTCCCTTATAGTTCTAGACCCACCCAGCATCCGCTCCCTTCTAGTCCCATTCTCCCATGCCCCCGCATCAGCCCATTTCTAGTCCTATTCCAGCTCCTCATCAGCCCATTTCCAGTCCTAGCCCCACATATGCTCTTTTCCAGTTCCATTCCAGCCCCCCACTTTCCACTCCAAGCTCCCCCATCAGCCAATTTCCAATCCTAGCCCCCCTCGTCAGCCCACTTCCAGTCCTATTCCAGCCCCCATCAACTCATTTCCAGTCCTATTCCAGCTCTTCATCAGCCCATTTCCAGTGCTAGCCCTCCCATCGCAGCCCATTTGCAGTCCAAGTCCCCCCCATCACAGCCTCTTTCCAGTCCTAGCCCCCCACCATCACAGTCCATTTGCAGTCCTAGTCCCCCCATCACAGCCCATTTGCAGTCCTAGCCCCTCCCATCACAGCCCATTTCCAGTCCAATTTCCCCTCCCCCACCATAGCCCATTTCCAGTCCAGGTCCCCCCCCCCCCCATCACAGCTCATTTCCAGTCCAGGTCCCCCCTCCCATCACAGCCCATTTCCAGTCCAAGTTCCCCCCCCCCATAACCCATTTCCAGTCCAAGTTCCCCCCCCCATAGCTCATTTCCAGTCCAGGTCCTCCCCCATCAGAGCCCATTGGTAGCCCTCGCCCCCCCCCCCCCCCATCCCAGCCCATTCAGTGCTTGGCCGCACCCCCCCCCCCCCGTGGCTGTCTGAGGGGCTTCAGAGGGAGCCAGGGAAGCCCGCACGAGGCCCCGGCTCCCTCTGTACAACTGCCAGCGTGAAGATCCTTTTCCCTCACGCTGGCGGCTGTTTGTGTGAAGCCGCGAATGCTGGGAAAGGTTAAAGGGCATTGCCTTTAACCTCTCCTAGCAATCATGGCTTCACAGATACAGCCGCCAGCGTGAAGGAAAAGGATTTTCACGCTGGCGGTTGTACAGAGGGAGCCGGGGCCTCACACAGATTTTGGGAGTCGGGAGAAAAGACGTTTTTTTGCTCTGGCCGCTCCCGATCTTGCGGCCAGACCAAAAAACGGCTTTTCAAGGGCCAGTTTTACATCTTTTCCGGCAGCTAGCCTAGCCATGGAAAAACCGGCCAGGCCGGCTGAAAACAGGCCGGTTGGCAACCCTAGCTTTACATATACACTCATGTGCACAAAACTCTCCTTGAAAAACTGGTCTATGCACAACTCTCTTCTCACCTTGAGGCTTCCCTAACACTTCACCCCCATCAATCTGGTTTTCGTCCCAATCACAGCACTGAATCTGTTCTGCTCTCTTTCCTTAATGAAGTGCGTACCGCTCATGACCGAGGTCACATCTCCATCGCCGTTTCCCTAGACTTGTCTGCTGCTTTCGACCTTGTGGATCACTCTACTCTTCTAGCTCGCTTACACAACGCTGGGCTCTCTGGCACTGTTCTCTCTTGGTTTCATTCATTCCTCTCCATCAGAACCTTCTCCGTTTCCATGGGTCTCTCTTCCTCTCCTCCCACCTCTCTCCCTTGCGGTGTTCCCCAGGGTTCCGTCCTTGCCCCTCTCCTGTTCAATGTTTTCATGGCCCCCCTTGCACTCCTAGTTCAGCAGCACGGCATTTCTGCCCACTATTACGCTGACAATATTATTCTTCTCCACCACACGGACCCCTCTCTCCCGGATCTCTCCCCCCTCAACTCCTGCTTAGATTCAGTGTCCTCCTGGTTTTCCGTTAATTTTTTGCATGTGAATCCCTCCAAAACATTTGCCATTTGGTTTACCTCCGGTGCCCCGATTCCCCCTCTTGCCCCCATTTTGTCCTGCTCCCCCTTGCCAGTAGTCTCTTCTCTGCGCTACCTAGGAGTCATTCTGGACTCCGCCTTGTCCTTCAAGGAACATATTTCCTCTGTTGTACAGCGGTCCTTCCACACCCTACGGCAACTTCGTGCCGTTCACCCCTTCATATCAGTTTCCTCTATGACCACATTATTAATGTCCTTGGTAGTCTCACGCCTGGACTACTGCAATGTTGTCCTGGCCGGCCTTCCTCAAACCCAGTTGCGCAGATTACAACTTGTCCACCACACAGCTGCACGTATTCTCACCCACGCCTCCCGCCACGATCACATCATCCCCATTCTGATTCATCTTCACTGGCTTCCTCTGGTCTACCGTATACAATTCAAAATACTTATACACATACACAAAACTATCTGTACTGGTACTCCCCTCTATCTCACCGATTTAATACATCTTCATTCATCTCACCGTTCCCTTAGGTCGGTTCACCTGAACCGTATGTCCCTTCCCTCTCCGTCACAAGCTCACCTTGAGTCTACCCGTTCCTCAGCATTTTTCTTTTTGGGCCCTCGACTCTGGAACTCCGTCTGGAGCCCTCCTATAAAACCTTTAAGGCCAAATTGAAGACCCACATTTTCTGCACTGCCTTCAACCTTCCTCCCCCCACCATTCCCCTTTCTCCTCTACCTCGCTGAACCTAGCTATTCCTATTTCTTTGTTGCCGTGCACTCTGTTTGTTTTGTCTACTGCTTTATCCTTTCTCTTCACTCTATCCTTTCTCTTAATTCTTATGGCGTTCCTTTTCCTTTCTCAGCAGCTTATATATTTTGTTATTGTACACCGCTCTGGTGCCACTGGTGAAGAGCGGTATATTAAATGAGCCAATAAAGATAAAGATAATCAACACTAACATAATAATTCCCCAAAGGATGCATACCATTGCTGAGCCACAAATGTATGGCATGCTGCATGGCACATTCTGCGGACTGTTGACACTACATCAGTCATGTCTCCCAGTTCCTGGCCCTCCTCCCTGATATACAGATCAGCATAATAGATCCTCCCAAGCAACCCTCAAACCACCCCTGATGTCTGTTCATTATACATGCATCTAATTGTGTTTTAAAGACTGCAGTCACACCAGTTTGAAGCACACGACACTACCTCTATACAAACACAGAGAGAAATATTTCTAAGTACTGGCCTTATTCCACGTTTCCGCACGAATAATGAGCACATCTGTGGGGAGCACAGAAAACGTATACAGACCTTTCCTGAATGCGCTTTATATGTCTCCGCAGCTGACCACGCCCCCATCATACCCCTTCTGGGCATGTTCTGAGATCCCCGTGCTAATACCGTGGACATGCATGGGCACAAGGTTTCAGAATACTGTCGTAGACATTTTTATGAGAAAAACATCTCCCGTACATGTCCAAATGGTGTATCGTGTTATGAATGATCTCCTATGTGCTTACTAGTGGCTCCCTATTTGCCCATAGTGTGCACTATTAAGGAAACCCAGGAAGAGACAAAAAAAAATCACAAACAAAACTAAAATTTTTGCACTGTAAAAGTAAAACACGACTTCTTGCCTGCACACCCCTAGCTCTAAATAGCCCCCAGAATTGAATACCTGACCTGGGAATTTAACGCAGGCCCTCCACTTAGCAATGCGCAGCATGTGTTACTAAGCAACCAGCAGCCCGAGATAGCTTGTTAGTTATACTAGTGACAAAACATGCATAGTTGTTTTTGTGATGTAGCTATTTTTACCTTCAGACTATGAAACATCTATCTTAAAACTTTAAGCTTCACCTGTCTGGAATACAGCTCTGGCTATGAATGATTCAATCCTTTTCACCCAGTTTCCCCACACCCACTCATCCACCCCTTAAAACTGAAAATTCTTTATAGTTAAAAAATATGGCAAGAACTTCATCACTATGTTACTGTGGTAAGTGACAAGCCAACATCTTGAAGCTATTGTTAAATGTCCCTATTATTAAGTCTAGGGGAAAGTACATGATGTTGTGAAAGAAGTATGATTTTCACTCCAACTTTCAAAACCTTTGATATTCTTCTATTAAGTGTGGTACTATCGGGAGAACCTTTAATGAGTGTATAAATTTTGGATACCTTGGAGGAAGCAACTTCATGGTCTAGCTCTAGATAGAAGATATGTTGGTCCCTATAATAGAGAGCTCCATAGAGCGAGATGGAATGATTTAACAGGAGGAAAGTGTTCCTGACAGGAGGTCCGTGGCAGTTCAAAAACTGTTGCTGCAGCTTTGGGTATTAAACTTTGGGTATTAAAGAGCTATATAAGCATGATGCAATTTCTTTCGGGGGCACATTCTCCAAATGGGTTAGTTTTGTGCATAGTATAGTAGTCATGAACCTCATTCCTTAGCCAGAGGATGTGGAGTACAAGTTCAGTCTCTCAGTAACTATGCTCTACATTTTGAATGCGTCCATTGGGGTGCTTTCTGTTTGAATTCGTGAAAACAAAAGACTCAAAGCCAGCTTTGCCTGTGCATAATTCAAGGGTACAGCACTCCATCATCCTTGAACTGCCTCTTGACACTGCAATCTTTGAAAGGCAACAGTAAATCTCACTGCATAGTTGTGCCTGTTATATTGTCCTATAATTTGATTTATTGATTAGTCCTTTGACGATTATTTTATTGCCTCTGATTTGACACCAATATTGAAATGGCAACCAATTACTGTACAAAATACTAAAAAGGTCAAATACAGTATACAAGGCAGTAAAACTCATTGAACTGACTGTAATCTCGTAGACTGTCACAAATGGAAGTGAGAAGCGCCCCTCTTTCATTAGGGCTGTCTACTAAGCAATATCGTTATCTGAGCTAGGCGTGAAGATACAAAGTAATGGGTGAGTGATAGGGAAAAGATGGAAGAGTGACAGGAACTTATGCAGTAAGCGTCAGATGCTGCTATGACTTCATATTCTGTCATGCAGCACTTAATGTGAAATAACTAAAACAAAATTCATCTTTGCATGTCTTTGTCGCAAGCTTGCTGGTTTTTGCAGCACACGCTCTTTCTGTGACTGCAGCGGACTCGTTCTTTGCATGTCTTTGTCGCAAGCTTGCTGGTTTTTGCAGAACACGCTCTTTCTGTGACTGCAGCGGACTCGTTCTTTGCATGTCTTTGTCGCAAGCTTGCTGGTTTTTGCAGCACACGCTCTTTCTGTGACTGCAGCGGACTCGTTCTTTGCATGTCTTTGTCGCAAGCTTGCTGGTTTTTGCAGCACACGCTCTTTCTGTGACTGCAGCGGACTCGTTCTTTGCATGTCTTTGTCGCAAGCTTGCTGGTTTTTGCAGCACACGCTCTTTCTGTGACTGCAGCGGACTCGTTCTTTGCATGTCTTTGTCGCAAGCTTGCTGGTTTTTGCAGAACACGCTCTTTCTGTGACTGCAGCGGACTCGTTCTTTGCATGTCTTTGTCGCAAGCTTGCTGGTTTTTGCAGCACACGCTCTTTCTGTGACTGCAGCGGACTCGTTCTTTGCATGTCTTTGTCGCAAGCTTGCTGGTTCTTGCAGAACACGCTCTTTCTGTGACTGCAGCGGACTCGTTCTTTGCATGTCTTTGTCGCAAGCTTGCTGGTTTTTGCAGAACACGCTCTTTCTGTGATTGCAGCGGACTCGTTCTTTGCATGTCTTTGTCGCAAGCTTGCTGGTTTTTGCAGAACACGCTCTTTCTGTGATTGCAGCGGACTCGTTCTTTGCATGTCTTTGTCGCAAGCTTGCTGGTTTTTGCAGAACACGCTCTTTCTGTGACTGCAGCGGACTCGTTCTTTGCATGTCTTTGTCGCAAGCTTGCTGGTTTTTGCAGAACACGCTCTTTCTGTGACTGCAGCGGACTCGTTCTTTGCATGTCTTTGTCGCAAGCTTGCTGGTTTTTGCAGAACACGCTCTTTCTGTGACTGCAGCGGACTCGTTCTTTGCATGTCTTTGTCGCAAGCTTGCTGGTTTTTGCAGAACACGCTCTTTCTGTGACTGCAGCGGACTCGTTCTTTGCATGTCTTTGTCGCAAGCTTGCTGGTTTTTGCAGAACACGCTCTTTCTGTGACTGCAGCGGACTCGTTCTTTGCATGTCTTTGTCGCAAGCTTGCTGGTTTTTGCAGCACACGCTCTTTCTGTGACTGCAGCGGACTCGTTCTTTGCATGTCTTTGTCGCAAGCTTGCTGGTTTTTGCAGCACACGCTCTTTCTGTGACTGCAGCGGACTCGTTCTTTGCATGTCTTTGTCGCAAGCTTGCTGGTTTTTGCAGCACACGCTCTTTCTGTGACTGCAGCGGACTCGTTCTTTGCATGTCTTTGTCGCAAGCTTGCTGGTTCTTGCAGAACACGCTCTTTCTGTGACTGCAGCGGACTCGTTCTTTGCATGTCTTTGTCGCAAGCTTGCTGGTTCTTGCAGAACACGCTCTTTCTGTGACTGCAGCGGACTCGTTCTTTGCATGTCTTTGTCGCAAGCTTGCTGGTTCTTGCAGAACACGCTCTTTCTGTGACTGCAGCGGACTCGTTCTTTGCATGTCTTTGTCGCAAGCTTGCTGGTTTTTGCAGAACACGCTCTTTCTGTGACTGCAGCGGACTCGTTCTTTGCATGTCTTTGTCGCAAGCTTGCTGGTTCTTGCAGAACACGCTCTTTCTGTGACTGCAGCGGACTCGTTCTTTGCATGTCTTTGTCGCAAGCTTGCTGGTTCTTGCAGAACACGCTCTTTCTGTGACTGCAGCGGACTCGTTCTTTGCATGTCTCCTCAAAGAATCCGTGGGTAAGCAGTTGCTCTGTGGTCTGAACTTTAGTGCGCTCACATCACATGTGTTTTTGTCACTAGCCTCATTTGATCATGTTAATCTGTGCTCTGCTGGTCTGCATTCCCAGGTAGGTCAAGTCCTGCCATATTGACCAGTTTGTTTTGGCCTCTCCGAGAACGTCCTCCTGCGTGTCCCAGTTGTCCTATCCAAAGACTCCGCATTAGTCATAAGGGTCTTGAAATTCAAAGTGAGTTTTGCATTTGCCAACAGGTGGTGAACGCACAACTCATTTATCCTTCTATTTTCAGCCCTTGCACAGATCAAATCGGATCATTTAACACATTAAACGGCCAGACTTTAACCATATAATAAGGAGCCTGCATTGGGGAGGGACAAAGGTGGAAGCAAGTACTTATATGTTTCAGGGGTGATTTTATAAGAGGTGCCTAAAAGAGGTATTTTAGTCTTTTACTTGCGTAAATGGCCTTTTATTAAATTGTGCCCAGCATAAAAGTGTGTGCTTTAATTTCATGGAGCATACTTTCAGAGTGGGCATGCACAGGGTTGGAGCTTTGGAAGAGTGCACAAGATACACGTGGATTATAAAATACTATAATTTATACATGCATTTGTAAAATGTAGGGGAAGTCATTTAAACCAGCTTTAGGAGTAGTGTGAATGACTGGGCTTTAAATGAACATGTTTTTTCAGCTACTTACACTAGTATTATATAAAGAAAGGTAGACACCTCCTTTTCTTTATAAAATAGGCTTTAAATAGGTGCATTTGGCTGCCTTAAGGTAGGCGCCCAATTGTAAAATTACCCTCTTAGTGGCAATATTCTGCTGCTAAAAGTATAAGTTATGCAATTAGATTCAGGCTTGATGCATAGGAGGCCTAAATCTAAATTGTCACCAGCATGGTCACCTTTTATAATTATATTCATCTGCGCTAAATAAATAATGCTTTTGAATATACATGTAAAGTTAAGCCTGTGTTTAACTTTAAGAAGATAATTTCTTTAACGTCGCACCTTGTTAACATGTGGTTTAATACATGACAGCTGCGTCAATTTTATAAAGTCAAGTACATCTGCACTTGACTTTATAAAATAGGGGCATAAATGATGGGATATGAATTGCAAATCATACCAGCCCTAGGCCTGGTGTAAATGCCCTCGTTAGATGTCTCAAGAACACGTGTAAATGAGAGTGGGACATATTCAAAGCAATTAATGCGGTCAGCAGACCTGCTAACCACGTCAGTCACGGTGAGTGGGAAATTCAGTGGCGCATTGTTCAGCCACACAAACCAGTTAGTGCCGCTAACCGCATAGCATCAAGACGTTCTGGGGGCGATGCTCAAGATAACTACTCAGCGGCGATATTCAGCAGCTGGCCAGTTATATCTTTGAAGTCTAGCCTAATTTTAGATGGTTTGACAGTGGCTGAATATCGCCACTACCTGGTTAGCTAAAACGCTAACTGGACACACCAGTTATTCAGTGCTGGTGGCCGGATAGGACCCTGGCATTGAATATCCAGTCTTGAATTAGAACGGCAGTGGTCAGCCATTTTAAGTGTACCGGCTGCCGTCACTGAATATCGGCCCCATAGTATTTTATAATTTACGTGTGTAAATTTGCACTCTGCTCATGCTCCGCCTATATGCATTGTCCACAGTGAAAGTGTGCATACTCACAGAATAGCGACTGGCTAAGGTATGCACATGAAGGCTCATTTATGTGCGTAAGTCATTGAAAATAGATTTATGTGCACATACAGTATCTTTCTGCAGCTCCTTATAAAATTATCCCCTAAATGCTGGCCAGATGGGTTGAATATCAGGCCCAAAGTTCATTCATTTTTATTTATTGATTGATTTTCCATTTCTATACTGCATTAATGACCGACTCTATGTGGTATGCAATATATTTAGAAGTACGACAGTCAGGTTTCCAGGCTATTCCTAATGAATATTCGTAAGAGAGATATGCATCCACTGTCTCCTCTGTATGCAACTATATCACATACATATTCATTAGCGATATCCTGGCTGGTATGCAGCCCTTGAGCATTACAGTTTGACATCCCTGACTTAAGGCATTTGGTTATAACTCTGTGACATGACATACAATGCAATGCAGTGTGGGTGCCTTCGAGTCAATGCTGACTTCTAGTGACCCAGCAGCCTCCTGGGTTTTCTTGGCAGTGTGACAGGAAATAGATTGCCAGACCTTTTTTTCCGAGGCAATGGAGGGTTAAGGGACTTGCCCAAGGCCACAAGGAGTGCTAGTAGGAATTGAACCCTGGTCTCTTGGCTACCAAGCCAGTGCTCTAACCATTAGCCTACTCCACCACAACATAAAGGAGGGGGCAAATCTTTTCGCTCCAGGATTTCGCTAATACTTACTGTGCTGGGTTTTGCAGGACCATATGCTCATTTCACTCCAAAATAAGATATTTCAGAAGCAGCTCCTTCAATGGGGACAGGGAAGGAGAGAATTTAAAAGAAAATTCCGTTTGCATTGTTAGACCTGTTCAGATTACTGGAGTGATAGACCAGCGCTGACTGTTTGCCTGGGTTTACTACTGAGGCAGCACTCCTTGAATAATAACAGAAAACAAGAAGTGTGCAAACACTAGAGCAGGATGATACATGACTACGGGTAGCAACAAACTCTCTCCCTTATGCCGTCTCCGCCCACTGCCCACCACCACCACTGTGCATATAACTGAGGCAGAACTGGGATAATTGCCTGTGTGATCTCCCTGTAGATTTCCTCACTCTGACCCGTGAATGGCCACCTTAAATTATGTGCTGATATTTACTTGTTATTGAAGCGGGAACCTTCAGGGTTCCTGGTGGTGTTGTCAGCAGAACAATCATCGGGTAGGTGTTGGCAGGCCAGACTCAATATAGAAAGTAGAAATGTAGGGTGGGCCAAAATGTTGGTACCAGTGCTAAACTAGTCTATAATGATATTCACTAGCATTATTCACGTGGAGCCCGATTCACTATGGGGCATGTCTGGGCTGTCTGGATGGCCCCAACCAAGATGGGGCCGTTGGGACCCAATTCTGATGCTCCTGTGGGTGCAGCATCAGGCCCAGAGATGGCCTGGCATGCGCCTTGTGCAATGTGGGAACATCCTCCCCGTGGGCTGATCCTCCCTGCTGTGTGCCTACCCCTGCAACTCTGCCACCCGACACCCGGCGGGTGATGCCAGGGCCCAAATCGGACGCTGGGGACTCCTTGTGACCTTGGGCAAGTCACTTTACCCTCCACTGCCTCTGAAAGAAAGGCCCAGCAATCTACTTCTGGTCATACCTTGCCGAGAAAGCCCAGGGGCTGCTGGGTCACCAGAGGTCAGCATTGACTTAATGGCACTTAAAAAAAAAATAGGCATGCTATTATTCTACAACAGCTGTCATTTAGAACAGGATCTACTTTATTGACATGAAGAGATCATTCCCCTAAGAAATGGACAAACTCTGCCGAGGAGTGGCACCAAGAGATGCCAGTAGCTCACAGATTAACCAGGTTTGATGCCCTCCTTTGAAATGACCATCTTCCAAGGATGTTGCAGAATCTACAACGTAGATCCTGACGTTTTCTTTCATTTTCTTTGCTTTGAGGAAAAGTGTTCGGTGCTAATTATGATAGCCCCACATAGCTGGTGTTCAGGTGATTAGCTAGTAAACTTTAATCCCAGGTGCCGGTTAGCTCACACTTGGCTTTTCAGTTGTGTAGCTGAAAGACCGTCACCAGGGCTATGTGAAAGGGTGAGCGAGACAGCTGTCCACGTACGGTGGGGCATATTGCCGCCTCTTGCTACCACTGTCATTTTATATATATAGTAGAAATAAAATCCTGTGTAGCCATATCATCAAAGGAGGACTCCTCCTTCACCTCCTGTGGCCATGCAAGGCTCTGTTTAGCCTGGTGAAGGTCTCAGTTGTCAGCTGTGTCTTTTTTGGTTTAGAATGAGGCTGTTCCTTATACTCATAAGCTAGAGATTGCATAGTGCACATGCCAGTCTGGATTTAACAGTGGCAAATTTATCTTTGACATCAAGTTGAAACCTGTTATTGAAATTAAAAGCTGATCAAATCTTAATGTAAAATAACTTGGACTAAGGAAATTAAATCCCTGTTTTCATTATTGAACAGATAATTTTAAACTGCCTCATGATAAGGTCTGCAAACTGATGCTTATGTTACATGGAAACTGAAAGATGTCTCTTGCAAGAGGAAGGAGCTAGGGGTGTGTATGGTAAAAATTTTGATTCTGGTTTATTTTTTCATTTCATTTCAACTTTTCTATCATTTCTACTACTACTACTGCTACGTAATATTTGTTTAGCACTACAAGGTGTTCACAGTGCTGTATGAACATAGTAACATAGTAAATGATGAAAGTTAAAGACCAGTATGGTCCATCTAGTCTTCCCAGCAAGGTGACAAGAGTAGGTGCACCTGCCGCTCCGTGCAGGCCACCCCTCTCCATGTCTTTGTTTATGGAGTGAACCCACCGCTCCGTGTAGGACACCCCTGTATGTTGAGAAATTAGATAGTTAAGTTTATTTTGATTTTATCCTGTTGCTGTAAAGGGATCCACTGTGTCTGTCCCCTGCCATTTTGAATTCTGTCACTGTATTTGCCCCCACCACTTCCATCGGGAGGGCATTCCAAGCATCCACCACCCTTTCAGTGAAAAAGTATTTCCTGACATTACCTTTCAATTTACCCCCTTGCAGCTTCATGTTATGCCCTCTAGTTTTACAATTTCCCCGTCTTTGGAAGAGGTTTGTTTGCTCATTAATACTCTTCACGTATTTAAAGGTCTGAATCATATCTCCCCTGTCCCTCCTCTCCTCCAGAGTCTACATATTTAGGTCTTCAGGTCTCTTCTCATAAGGCTTCTGATGCAGGCTCCAAATCATTTTGGTCGCCTTCTTCTGAACCGTTTCCAGTCTTTGCGAAATACAGTCTCCAAAACTGAACACAGTATTCCAAGTGAGGCCTCACCAGTGACTTATACACTGGCATTAGTACCTCTTCCTTTCTGCTGGTAATTCCTCTTTGTATGCAATCCAACATCCTCCTGGCTTTTGCCACTGCCTTGTAGCACCGTTTTGCCACTTTGAGATCCTCAGAAAGAAAGAAAGAAATCTTCAGAAATAAGAAATCCTCAGAACATGTAAGATGATCTCTGCTCCAAGAACAGATGCATGCAACCTAGAGGGGACAAGGACAGAACAAAAGGGGAAATAGTGTAGTTATAACATACAAGGGGGTCTGGATCCAAAAGCAGTCTCAGATGAGTTTTTAGCCTGGATTTGAATAGAGCCAGAGATGAAGCCTGATGTATTGATTCAGGCAGTCTGTTCTTAGTTATAGGGTGCAGCAAGGTAGAACAAGCAAAGTCTGGAATCGGCAGCGGAAGAGGAAAGCACAGATAGGAGGGATTTGCCCAAAGAGGGGTGTAGGGGAAAAATAAGAGAGGAGAGGTAATTAACCATAGAATGAATGCACTTGTAGGTCAGTGGGAGAAGTTTGAACTGGATGTGGAAGCGGATAGAAAGCCAGTGAAGTGACTTGACAAGAGGGATTCCATGGGCATAGCGACACTGGCAGAAGATTAGCCTTGTGGCCAAATTCTTCATTAGGTCTTTATCTGATTTTGCTTTGTTTCAAGAAATGAAATAAGCATCAAATTAGGGAAAAAAACAAAAAGGCAAAACAAAACAAAAACGAAAGGAACAAATGTTCCCCATGTCCTCCCTTGGACTCCCCCAGATCCCACTTACCCCAAATCGAAAGGGAAATGGTACAGGAATGATCACCACTCACTTCTGCCCTGCCATGTGCCCTCTTGAAAATGATGCCAACCGGCTGTGAGGTTTCACAGTTTACAAAGAGTCTCATTTTTTCCTGGGTTAGTATGGTTACTAGACTTTTTTCTAGCATACTAAAGAAGAAATATATTTCACAAAGTTTTGTTACATCCGAATGTCATCATGCTCAAACATTACCGCAGTCAGGTTAATGAGCATAAGAACATAAGAAATGCTTTACTGGAGATTATAGTCAAGTTGATTTAACCATACCAAAAATTCCTGGAGGTGGCAGTCTTTCCCTTCCCATATCAGTAGAATGTCATCGCTATATCTTCTCCAGAGTTTAATATTGGAACAAATTGGGTGATTGGTAAGAAAGGTTTTTTCAAAATAGGCCACATACAGATTCACCATATCAGGGACCATAGATAATTCTCTGTTAATGCAAGATGGGCTATTTGTGTTAAAAAACAAGTTGGAATACACCACAGTACAGTTATCTCCAGCAAAACATCTTCAATAATGTCAAGCGCCGCTTGTTGGGGAACATTGGTGTAAAGAGAAGCAACGTCAAGTATAACTATTATTAAATCCATATGGTATCCTGGAAAATTACTGAGTATTTGCATTATATGTGATGAATCTCTCACGAATGATGGTACACAGCTTACAAATGGTCTCAAAAAAACATTTAGAAACTTGGATACTGGCTCAAAAATTGAGCCAATGCCAAAAATAATGGGTCTATCCGGTGGGTTCTTAATGATTTATGCACCTTTGGAAGGACATAAATAGTAGGCATAATGGGGTGCTCGACCTTGAAGAAGTCATATTCCTCTTTAATAAGGAATCCCAATTCCAATCCTTTTTGGAAAAAAATATCTAAGCTCCTCTTTAATGCCTCAGTGGAATCACCATCAAGCCATTCATAAAATGACCAATTTTGAAGTTATCTGTTTATCTCAGCATGTAATCTTTTGTGTTCATTAATACTAAGGCGGCACCCTTGTCAGCCAGTTTTATAACTATCTGTTGATTCTCCTTAAGAGACTTCAAAGCAGTTTTCCCCTCTTTAGAAATGTTAAGGTACATTTGCTTTTTTTGTCTTGTAGTTCATCTATCCTTTTTAACACAACCTATTCAAAATGGGGTTAGAATTAGATGGGTGTAACTATGATGATGATTTTTTTAATAACCAACACATCAGTTGATGTTTCCCCTTGGTTATAAAATAATCCATAATTTTTAACTTTCTAAAGAATTTGAACAAATCAACAAGAATAGAAAAGGGATCATATGCAGATGATGGAACAAAGGATAAAACTTTATTGAGGACTCCTTTCTCAACATCACTTAGGGGTATGTTTACTAAACTGCGCTAATGTGTGCAGCGCACATTAGCATGCGCTAAGGTACCTTAGCGCATGGTAATATCGCGTTACGGGCCACAAATGTGCCCCGCACAGGTGCGCGGCGCACTAAAGTGCACGCTCATGTGCGCGGCGCGCTACTGTGCGATAAAGGCGTGGAAAGGCTCCCGGAGGGCGGAGGAAGGCTCCCCAGGGGCAGAGAGAAGGGGTCAATGGGTGGAGAGTGGGAGGGGAGAGGCTCCCCGCACACGAGCGGGGCTGAAATTCAAGGCAAAAAATACAGCGAGTGAAAACCTCGCGGTAGAACCGATTTAAAGGGAAGAGAAACCATATCTGTCAGCAATGTACAGCAAAACCAGGGAAACCTACAAAACAGTGATAAGTGTGATACATGTGCACGGAACAAAAGTGCAAATAAACATTGAAAATGACCCCAACAAAATAAAATAAAATTATAATCAAGCTGGGCAATAGTGATAGTAATGGGAAACATCAAAAAACACTCCCAAGAAAGCCCCAAAAAATAAATATGAATTTTAGAAGGGTCTACGCTCCGTCCCCATACAAGGTGAATGATCCCACAGTGAAATAGCACTGATCAGGGTTTCCCTCTCCATTGGACAGGTTACCTATGGCATGCACATGTTCCACAACAGCAGGGCGGGCAGGTCGGAATGGGCAACTGGACAGATGCTGGGAAAGGGGATACAGAGGGCTGCAGGCGGTACATGCTGTGGTGCAGCTGGGGCACAGTGCGGACTAGGCAGATACTTAGATGGCACCTAGGAATGCTGAAACTGAACAGCAGCCAGACAGCAACTGATGAGGGCCCAACATGGGCACGAGAGTGTTTATCACAGTGTCACAGGGGATAGTACCCAGCAGGTACCCCCAAGGGCACAGAACATTGGCAGGCGGTGATTGGGGGACGTGCGGACAAATTTGCAGGCACCCCTACCCCAGAACCCGCACCATAGGCAGCCGCCTTCCCGCACACAGGATGGCCTGAGACTGCGTACCACCAGCACCACCAGCAGAAGGGCATGTCAGCAGGGTGGCACAGGGGTACTGGAGGTGGAGGGGGGCAGTGGCAGCTGCCCAGAGCAGACCATGGCCTAGCCCTGTGTAGGTGGGTGCAATGCACTGCAACAGACAGGCCCTGCCGGACAAACAGTCATGGTATCATCAGGGAATGCACTGTCTCTGTGGCAACACGGTAGTGGAGTGCACACAACCAGCGTGTTTGGAGACAGAAGGTCATAGGTTCAAGCCCCAGCTGGGGCTCCTGCCAATCCAGTCCCCATATTTTACCCACAACTAACTAGTGATAGTAAAGACGAACCTTTATTGCAGAGAACATAAGCATGGCTCAAACACCTCTATTTTACCCTACAGAGCACAGACACCAGAAACATGCACATTACCTAGAGCAGATTCCCCCAAATGCAATCCTGGAGGGCCACAAATTCTTCAGGGTTTATGCTGTCTCCAATCTAAGGATGGAGCGGTACTGGTGGTGGAGGTGGCAGCAGCTGGTGGCCACAGCAGACCATGGCCAAGCCCTGACCAGGTGGGTGCCCTGCACTGCAACAAACAGGCCCTGTCGGATGTACAGTCATGGACGCCCCAGGGAATACAGCATATCTGTGGCAACATGGTGGTGCAGTGCACACAGACAGTGTGTGTAAAAACAGAAGGTCACAGGTTCAAAGCCCAGCTGGGGCTGCTGCCAATCCAGTCCACATATTTTTCCCACAACTAAACCGTGATAGTAAGGACAAACCTTTATTGCAGAGAACATACGCATGGTTAATACGCCTAAATTTTACCCCACCGAGCATAGACACCATAAACAGGCGCATTACCTAGAGCAGAGTCTCCCAAATGCAGTCCTGGAGGGCCAAACACCATTCAGGTTCCATGCTGCCTCTAATAAAGATGCCTGTGCTGCATATCTATGCACCACCCCCATGGTATGCAGATGTATCTCATGCATATTCATGAGGGACAGCATGAAAACCCGAACAGTGTTTGGCACACCAGGACTGGAGTTGGGAACCTCTGCCGTAAAGCAGCCAATAGGGGCAGACACACCCACACCCACACCCACAGGACCCATTATCCAATGCCTCCTGGAGAGGCAGGATATTGGGCCCTGCGTGCATCTCCCAGTACTAGCATTTGCATACCTTAGCAATGCCACCCTACACCTGGGTATACGGTACACAGCTATCAAACGTTTGCTATGATTACTGGCAGATAGCAATTCCTACGTTAAGCACAGTTTGCTCATTGAGCTCCATCATAACAATCTTTCTGATGTCTGTGGTGTGTGCTTCAGGTCTGGTCTCTGACAGTGTTTACCACCCTGGGGAGTGACCCCCAACAGTACTGCGTACCATATCCATGCCTGTACTGTGCCCAGGACTGGTGTGGTGGCCAGGGCTGCTAAACTTCTCTATAGTAGCACAATGCTGGCATAGGTGTGGGGGTGTGTGTCTGTCTATCCAGTGTGTGGTGGCTACAAACACCCTCCACAGCCCACACTGCCAGCACTGTTGCCAGTATTGGCCTGCCAATGTGCATAATGAGGAGCAAGGTACCATGGGTATAGCCCGGACAGGGTGGCCTGGCCAGGATGCATCTGCACAGGTCATAGGGCACTGGCTGGGACATTTTAGTGCCCGGCCACCACCTACACAGACAGGGTGGCCTCAGCATGTCCTGCTGGGAGATCACTCTCACCCTGACTATGCAGTGACCACAGCATGGCTAGGCACCGCCATAGTGCTATATAGTATTTCTTTTATGTGATATATATGGATTTCCTTTTGGGGCCCAGTCACTGTCTTATCTGCTTGTTGTGTATGTTGACATCCCAGTTCTGGGTGCATGCATTTCCACCAGGAACATGCACTATGGACTAGCTAGCAGACTGTTTGCAGCTGGTATGTGTCTTGATGGAGCGCCTTGCAGGGTGCAGTGGCTGAAGGCTTGCTGCAGGAGAATATCAGATGGTGGTGGGGTGCAGCTTAGCAGATCCAGGCCTAATGTCTGTCTGCTATTGTGTTATTGATGTGTACAGAGCTGCATGGACTGCCCTGTAGGGTGTCTGTTCCCCAGCAGGACTGGGGTTGATGATCCCCTCTACTGCCACCATTGCACTGAGACAGACAAATATATCCAAAGTGTTTCTGCAAAAACTACCTATCTCACACATTAGCACTGCTGGGGACCTGTAGCATGGCCTATTTCTGCCATGGAAGGTGCTGGGGACCTGGTGCTGGGCGCCCCACCGCACACTCAGGGTGAGCACAGTACCCGCACAATGTGACGGTGTGTAGCTACTCTGTGCCAGTAACACACATGGTCAGTTCCCCCTACCAGGCCAAGGTGCTGTGGGAGTGCATACCCCATCTTGTGTTCATCTGTAGACAGCTGATTTGCATGTGCAGTGCATCATGGGTACGGGTGGGCTAACCCTATCCTGGTGACCACAGCAGACTGTCTGTGTGGTGACGTGCAGTCCCTCTGCAGCCAGCCAGGAGCTTGCTAGCAGCTATAGAGTTGTATCCCACTGGTTACTTCACTGCCTGTGGAGCCAGAGGTCATGGGTTCAAACCCACAGTGGGGTTATTTGATAGGGCTGCCCAAAGCATTATCTCTTTTTAATGTACATTATTGCTGCCAGCAAAAACACCCTCAGCGTACTGTACCCATAAAGTGCCTCAGAAGGCGCTTTATAGGGCGCCCTATAGGGCACCTTATGGTTACCGTCCATATAAGGTGCACTATACATTATCCTGTGGAGCGACTTATAGGGTGCCCTATAGGGGACATTATAGGGTGCCGTGGCGGACAGTGCACTTTATAATGTGCCCTATGGAGTGCCTTATAGGGTGCCTTATGCGGCACCTTCAGTTATGGCACGTGAGGGCATGTTTGCTGGCAGCAATTAATAAAATACAAATAAAGTGCTGCAGGAAACAATACGTACATGTAAAAGTTGATGCCTCAACCAGCCTTATGTATTAGGCACACTGGGGATCAAACTCATGACCCCTGTATCAGCAGTCAGTGCCTTAACCATTGTGCTACACTGCTGTTCCTCCTTGCCTGTCAGCGCACCTACTTCAGATTTCCATGCGTTTAAATGCACAGTGCTGCCATCAAACACAGTGCTATGACCTTGCTGTGCCTCAAAGGGCACCCTATATGGCGCCCTATAGGCCACCCTTTCAGCAACATTGTAGGGTGCCGTGGCAGACAGTGCACTTTAAAATGTGCCCTCTGGGGTACCCTATGAGGCGCCTTATGCAGCACCTTATGTTACAATACTTTGAGGGTGTGTTTGCTGGCAGCACTAATTAAAATAAAAATAAAATGCCTCCTAAAGCAATATTACATATAACAGGTAATGCTTCAGCCAGCCTTCTTCATTAGGCACAGTGGTGGATTGAACCCATGACTCCTGCATCATTGGTCAGTGTCTTAACCATTGTGCTACACTGCTGCTCCTCCTTGCATGTCAGCGCACCTACTTATGATTTTCATTCCTTAAATTGCACAGTGCTGCCATCACAAACAGTGCTGTGACCTTGCGGTACCTCATACGGCACCCTATAAAGCGCCCTATAAGCAACATTCTAGGGTGCCTTGGCGGACAGTGCACTCTAAAATGTGCCCTCTGGGGTACCTTATGGGGCGCCTTATGTTACAGTGCTTTCAGAGTGCTTTTGCTAGTAGCAGTAATTAAAATAAAATTAATATGCCTCAGACTGCAATATTACCTTTAACAGGTAATGCCTCAGCCAGCCTTCTTCATTGGACACAGTGGGGGATTGGACCCATGATCCCTGCACCATCGGTCAGTGTCTTCACCATTGTACTGTGGCTCTGTTCCTGTGCTTGCACATCAGCGCGCCACTTATGCTTCCCGCACAAGTTTCTCATGCGCTAATGTGCACGGTGCACATGAGCGCACAGCGCACATTAGCGCATGATTAATCCCGGTTTGCCTTTTCAGACTGAAACACCCACTCCTTATATGGCATCCCGCACACTAGCGCGGCGCGCACCTAACGGGGTTTTAGTAAACATACCCCTTAGTATGGAGCTCAAGAGGTTGATAATCCCACAATCTAATTGCGGAAGGAGTCCCTCCTGAAGGTCCCCCTCCTTCTGCCCCTCCCCCTCCCTCGGGTGCGATAAAAGGTGCAATTCTGTTGTAGGAAACTTTGATTGCCCATCTTGTGTTTCTGTTGGTCTCCTTTGTAACTTTGCCCCCTCCCTTCTAAGCATTTGATGTGGATGAAAGTAAGTTTGCTTTTGGACTTTCACAAGTCCCCCCTCCCTTTCCTCCCTTCCCCCCCAGGACCTACCAAGGATTTCCCTGGTGTTGGGCAGCTAATCAGGAGTGATCCCCAGTCGCTTCTACCCTGTTGGGCTCCAGGTGCAAAATGGCACCAGTTGACCCCTAGCAATAGTCTAACAACTTGGCGGCTAGCAGTAGTACCATGAGAATGAGATTAGGGGTCTACCTGTGCGATTTTCTCTTGGAGCCTAGCAAGGCAGAAGCAATTGGGATTCCTCCGGTCCCTGTTGCTAGACATCATGTAAAGCCCCAGTAGGCCCCAGGGGGGTCTTGACTGGGGTTCTAGAGAGAGCTTTGGGAGACATGGGGGCCGTTAACTGGAGATCATGGGCAAGGCTGGCATTTCCATTAGGTGAACTAGGCAGTCATCTAGAGCACTGGCCCTCTGTGGGCACCATTGTCACTGCTGTGCTCCTCTCAGGACCTGCGGTGGTGGCAATGGCCGCAAACAGCCCCCACGGCGCTGAAAAGTTTCAAGGTAAGTGCCGCAGGGCTGTTTGCGGCCATTGCGACCTCTACACGTCCCAGAGAGGGGCAGCATCAGTGGCTGCTAAAAGGGGGTGCCAAGGATGAGGTTTGCCTAGGGTGCCTCATCTCCTTGCACTGGCCCTGGTGGGGACATGGGTGGTGGGGGGGCTTGACTGGGGGAGGAGGAAGGGTGGTCCTTCTGGTACTTTTTCTAACACTGCCTTCTTTAAGATGCTCCCAGGATGATCACGCCACATGTTAGCTGCCCAATGCTCCCCAGGAACAGGATAATATAGCTTGCAAGGTTGATCATAAGCTGCATTATTCATATATAATGGGAGTTAGTAACCTTTGGTATCGAGTTACTGCAGGTTAGTGCCTGCAGTAACAAATTATGCTGTGGTAAGATGTGTTATTTTACTAGAGGTTGGTAACTACCCCCCTGAGTTAAAAACACTCCTTTATGTGAAACAGGAATGAAAAGGACCATCTTGCACAGATATAGAAAGCAACATAACAACTGTGCACATTAAAGTTGTTGACTGTTTCCAAGTCTTTAGATTACAGAAATGTCCTTGAACTTGTCCGCTGTGTGAGCTTGCATTCATTGGATGGCCCCATAGATTGGACAACTGTGAAATAATTATACTCATTACCAGAACTGTACCAAGCTAAGAACGTGCCCTGTGTGACTAATGAATCTGGCTCCCCCCTTCCACTCCAGCCAGCCCAGTGATGATATTGGTGCCCTTTCTCTACAACCCTTGGTACGGCCCTGCTCATTACCAATTAATAGTAAGTCAATGTAGTGATGTCAGATGACATGGGTGTGAGTAATCTGTTAAGGGGACCTATTCAAAGTGTTTTATCTGGTTAGTAGACCTGCTTACTGGCTAAAACGCAGCAACCCCGATATTCAGCGTACTATCTGGAAAATACTGCTGAATATCCCCACTGACCACACAAAAGATGCCTGGTTAAAACTGGGGCAGTCTGTGGGTGGATCAGGGATGGCCCCAGTCACTATCTAGTGAGTGGCAATATTCAGCTGTTAACCGGATAGCTAAACCGGGTTAAAGTTAGGACAGTTCAATTGTTGTCCTAACTTTAGTTCATTATCACTGGTTTAACTTTAATTTAATATTGTCACTGACTGGATAGCGACAGCACTGAATATCCCATTTCAGAGTGGAGGAAGCTGGGTGCCTAGCTGTCGCCACTGAATATCAGCCCCTTAGAATAATGAGATCATGTGTAAATGTATCCTTATATAATAAGGAAAATAAAGAAAACAGCCGCTTGGAATTTTTTTTCTCTCCTGTCTCTTTGCTTTCACTTTCTTGCCTTGTATCTAGCAGATTTCTAATAATAAAGAAAGCATTAATTATTCAAAGAACACCATCTTCTTATAAACTCTAGGGAAACAAAACTCTTCACAGACAGAAGCAAAGATTAAGGTTTTCACATAGTATACTGTTCCATTGTATTAGGACCCAAAGATGTCAATTCACCAGAGCTTAGGGCTTAGAATCATTCTGGCAAAACTATATTCCCCACAGTCAAAACAACAAATGGTACCTGAGTCTGACAAAAGGCATCAAATGATCTTGAACATCTTATCAACCACAGTTTACAGAGAAACAGAGAATAAGATGGCCAAAAAAGATACAGCATCTAGTCTGCCACCCACACCAATTGCTCATCTCCTTCTTTTCCCTCAGAGATCCTCTGTACTTGTCCCATTTTTCTTGAATTCAGATGAGGGCAATGTCCAAAAAGATTCCAAGTACAAAGATAACATAGGCATCTGCTTACTTTGTGAAACAGGCTCTCAGAACAATCTCTAATAGCACACAAATTCTTGCACACAAAAGTGTGTGTACTAAGGGTGATTATATAATAAATCCCTTCTGTCGAATCCTGCCAAAAGCCTTGCTGAAATCCAAGTAAACTACATCTAGCGTTGTCCCCCAATCCAACTTTCTGGTCATCCAAAGATGCATCTGAGACACCTACCTCTAGAAAAACCATGCTGCCTCAGATCTTGCAACCCACTGGATTCCAGAAACGGCACTATTTTCTGTTTTATCAGTGATTCCAATTTACTAGAGGCGTCTGAAGGCCCTTTCCTTTGGGGGAGGCCAAGCTCCACCTCCTGGCCAGCTGAACTCAATGAGGCTGTGATTGCTGGCCTTCTCCTCCTGTCTGCCTGTGGGCAGACAGGAGGGGTCTGCGCTGCGATTGCCACACAACATGCAGTGAGTTGCCTGTGGGGATCCCATCCCCCACCGGCTGAAGAGCCCCATGGGCAGACAGGAGGGGGAAGGCCAGCAATCGCAGCAGCAAGGTTTTGGTGGGGCCAGGACCAGTGTGGTCCACCTCTTTCCGACTCCTCTGATTAATTTACTAACCACAGAGGTGGTCAGACTAGTCAGCCTGTAGCTCCCTATCACCTGCTTATTTCCACTTGCCCCATATAGAGGATTTATCTCTGTAGCACCTTATCCTGCTGGACTTGACAAAGGGCATGCCCACCACACCTATAGTCATACAGGGGATTTGGCTTCCCTATATGCCGAGCAGAAAGGACAGGACGCATCTGTATGCACAACAGTGACTGCTACCATTCACTTTTCCTTCCTTTGATTTGAAGGCTGCTGTCCATTGCGAGAACGGAGCATGGGTTTGGCCAGCCTGCAACTCAGTGGCACTACTGTGCACTGTTATATGCAGGAACCTGAGTTCAGTTCCCTGTCTAGATCTTCTGCTCCCCTAGTTGGCTTGGGCTGAGGATGGTGGCAGGCAGCACTCGTAGGACCTTACTGAGTCGGGGTCTTAAAGGGTCATTTTAAAATGTAATTACATAGGTATAACATGTTATGCATGCAGAGAAAGACTTTCATAAAATTGCCTTCTGAATATGCATGCAAATGTAGTCATACAAAACCTGTATGCACATAAGTTTACCCAGACTGAGTGGTTGCATGACCGGAGCAATGGGGCCCATGATTGTAGCCTTCTAGAAGGAGGACTGGACTAAAGCAAATTGAGAAGGGATGTAAAATGGGGGGGGGGGGGTGTGAGGGGGGAATCCAAGGCTATTTGTAAATAAAGACTTGTGTTGGCAGATCCAGTTTGGCTGGAAGACCAAAGCAGCAGGAAGAAACTGCTGGGTCGGGGTTCCAAGTTGTTCCAAGCGAATACAGACAGTCATAATCTCTTTAAATAGCTCTGCTGCACTCAAGGCTACACACTATAAAATTTCAAGAAGCATGTACTGCAGCTTGAAGATGGCCACCATTTCCAAAGCTGCCACTTTTCCTCAGGTACCCTTTCTTCAGTTGTTCCACCAAGACCAAGACTAGTATCTTGAGGAGTATCTTGCTGGATTCTCCTGCCTGCTTTGGTAAGTATTCATATGTTTTCCCACATCATTTTATGTGTGAAGTGTAAGGTTTTCACACATTACATGTGTGCTGAGAGGTGAATAAATGGTGTTATCTCTTTTATATTTTCCAGTCTGATCCAGACCCTGACACGATACACTTCCTCTTGGCAACCAGAAAGGGGGATTACTCCAATGTTTCATGAAGGGCTCAGAAGGGTATGTGGGATTGGGATGCAAGCTCTGGCACATCTTCCATGCTCATCCTATGAGTATGCTTCTAATGAGCATACTAATTGCTAAATACAAAACACAGTACCTATACCTACTTCTCAATTTTTTTCATACAATTGTATATCCCATTATCGAAACTGCCTGTGTTAAGTTGGGATCATCATACACATGGGATCTTAGTATTTATTAAGTGTTATGCAAATGATAAATATGCACCCTTGAATCAGGAAGTTTTGGAGTAAATGATACCACAGAAGGATCTGCCTCCAACCATGGTACAGAGACGCACAAACGACAGGTGGAAGGCAACCATGCATAAAGAGAAACTTTATTTTATGGCCCGACCTTGCCAAGTTTTGGCTGATTAGCTTTCATTAGGGGCCTAAAGAAATATATATATACACACCATTTTAATAAAAATGCATTACATTAAATTAAATACTTAAAAATCTATTATTAAAAACATGCAGTAAACCACACAGACCGAAATAACTTGTAAAGTAATTCATTGCACCATATGTAACAGATGAAAGGGAAGGGAAAGGAGAGGAACGGAGAAAAGGAAAGGAGGAGGGGGAAAATATACATTCAAATCCATTGAGATTATCGGGTAATTTTAACATCAATCTTATAAACAATCAGAGTTAATTCACATTGAAACAGCATCCATATTATTTATTTACTTACTTAACAGGTTTTATTATACCACCCTATCATTAATTCAGAGCAGTTCACATATAACATAAAACTAAAAAACAAACTTTTACATAGAACAAGGGTGTTAAACTTGGATGATTATATGGGGGTTCGAAGATGTACTTTTTAAGAACAGCCATTAACATTAAAGCAGCAATGGTTTATACAAGAAATAGTTGTTTAAGGAGGGTTGAGGGTACAGAGCTAGGGGGAAGAGAACAACTGAAATGGGAGTGATCTTGAGAGAGCATGGATAGTATAGGAAATTATTAAGGGTAGGGATGTGACGTAGATAATATAACCATAAGTCTCTGTGCTATTTTGCAGAAGTTACCTCCTCTTCTTTTTGGATTCTCCAACCATAGTAGACATATGGGAGGAAATGGGCATTCTCAAACTGAGCCCCTTTTACAGCTGGAGTGAAGGGCGCATCCAGAGCCGGTGCAAGGGTATTGGGGGCCTTCGGCGAATCTTTAGCCTTGCTTTCCCCCCACCCCCAGAGATTTTGATAATTACACTCAACGATCATGATCATTCCAATGCCACCTGTCCCAACACAGTCCTATATATATAATTGGACATCATACTTTTAAATATTAGAATTTGCTTTCTATCTATGTGTGTGCCTACTCTCCCTGCTGGTATGTACTGATGGCGCTTTGAGTTTGACTTTGCTTTGGCTGCTGCTGCCCTTTGCCATCCCTCAGAAGTTTCCATCCTCTGACCACCTTGTTTTTAGGAGCGTAGCCAAGAGTAGGCCATGGTCCCTCCACTTTGGTATCAGGCCCACCAGTCAGTGGCAGCAGAACAACCTAATGAGAGGAGAACTGGAGGCAGTGACACAATTCACACTGCCTTGTACATATCTGTGTTAATCCCAGGCCCCACCAAAAATTTGGTCCCGACTACATCACTGTTTGTCTTGCCTGATGGTTTAGCTGGCTCTGTGCAGAGCTGAGTTTAAAAGGGATAGTCCGTGCTTAAGGGTTGGGTATAGATGACTTAAATCGCTCTTTGTATGTGTGGCACGGTTCAGAAGACGTATACAGTGGGGACTATAGTGCAAGCTCAAGAAGAAGGTGAGTCATGAAAATAAAATCATGGGACAGCGTCTGGCAACCACTGATTGGAAGCAGCACGTTATTTGGAAAATATGATAATAAAAGATTCACTGATGGGGAAGCATATTTTATTTGTGTAAAACAAATACACACATGGCAAAACTAGAACAAAATGAACTTTATGGAACACGCTATTATAGATAGATACTGAGATCCCATGCAAATTATGGTCCCATTTTCATACTAGGATATACCATTGTTTTAAATAGGTTGAAAGAAATAGTGAAGGTATTATGTTTTTTTTTAATTTGGCATGCATCTGTTTATAGTATGAGTTTTCTATGACATGCTGTTTTTATGTTGAAGATGTTGTGAAGTAGGTTTTTATTTGTGTGCAGCACAGTTCAAGCTTTTATATCCTGTGTATTCACTACTCTTTGTCCTTGGTGCCTGCTGGTGCGAGCTGTGCCATGATTTCCATTCTGTGCTAGGCGCATAATTCCATGAATAACATGTGCTGCTTGTGTGCTGAGTATCCTTTCTGAGTATCCTACAGTCTGTTTTGCTTCTCTCTAAATTGTCTTCATTTTGTTATGTTGCCTTTCCCATGTGTCCTGTGGATTCCGGCTTTCTATTTTAGTCTATGTTCATGTATGTAATCATTTCCACATTGTATGGTCTTTTTTTCCCTCTTGGCTTGTCTTGCTTGTTAGTCTATATAGACTATGCAGCTATTTTTTTTAAAGGACCTGAGTTCTCCAGTCCAGGATTTCCGTCAATGGATAGATGCATGCATGCATAGATTTATCCTAGACTAGAAGAGAAGGTCCTTGTGTATGTAGAGTTATCTGTGCTGCCTATATGTGTTGTTTCGTAATTCATAGGTTCTGTTTTGTCTGTAGTTCATCCTCTCTCATTTATTTTTTTTCCAGCACCACCATGATGTACTGATTTTCTGGAGGAGGAACGGAAAACCCTAGACTAGAGGGAAGAAGTTACTCACTCAAGAGAAACATGAATTCTACACCCCTGAAAGGAGGATTTGGAAAAGGGTTGAGGGGTGGTGCCAATGTGTTCAGTAAAAGCTTTAGTTTTGGGTATAAATATTGTGTGGTATCATATCTTCTAGGGATGGGCATGATTAATGGTTGAGTGCAAGAGAATATATGTAGGGCCAGAGTGTACATACTGTTAATATGTATATATGAGAATAAAGTAAAATTTAAAAAACATAGATGTTGGAGGTTATTTTAGAAGGGTTACATGACATTTGTATGTGAAAATAACAGGTAGAAAAGCTGATACTTACACGTATACGAGTCTGTGGCACACGGTTTTGAAAGTGAAGAGTTCTCTGGCATGGTTTGGACAGGCCTGAAAACTGCAACATTTCCTATTTTGCAATGGAAATACATGTATGCTTTAAAAAAACTTTGTCAGGTGTTAGCTAGCTGCTCATTTGGACTTAGACCTTATAGAAGTGATTGAGGGGGCAATTGTGGTTACCTCTCTGATGTTTAAAAGCCCTTTGGAAGCTGAACATTAGTTTTGGAGCTTAATTCTTTAAGAAACTCTCCCTTGGATGTCCACTTTTGTGAAAGATGGCATTTACGTGTGTAGGTGGCAGAACTTAACACATACATCTTACAAAATCAGCCAGTGTAAGTGCCACTTACTTACGTGTTCAAAGTGCCAAGCAATGCTGCTCTTTTATTGAATGTCTTTCCTGGTGAAATGTCTGTTCTTGCTGTGTGGTGCTATCAACTGCATATGTCTTTCCTGCTGCCCTGTAGCTTTTACAAAAGGCTCTGTGTTCAGTGAGCCTTTTGTAAAATACTCTGCAAACTGTGAACATTCAGACATATACATCCGTGTCTCTACTTATATGACCTATGCAGAATAGGGCTTAATATCTTAGAATATCCAATTGAAAAGTAGGATATGATATTGAGAATAAAACACTTCTGAATTTTGCTTTACATGTAATGCAGTGCCAAGGATTAGATCTAAGAGTATCACAGCAGTGCTAAGTGATACAGATCTATAGGTAAAGATGCATGAAAAATATGAGAGAAAAATCAAGCCAGGGGGATTTTTGATCCATTTTGAACTTCTCTAGTACAACAGGAAAATTTATCAACTTCCCCAGCAACTATGAAGGAAAATGTCACCAGATATGATGCAGATTCATATGGATTCATTGATTCATAGGGTTTGACATGACATCTTCCATCGTTATGCACCTGTTTACCAATCTGACCTATTAATCCCATATTTATCCACTTGAAAAACACCCTTGACTTGCACATCCCTTTAACCTGCACTTAGAAACCACAAGACGATCTGTTTTCTCTTACTTCTAACCTAACGTATGGAATGCATTACCACAGGATTTAAGAGGAGAAACAAATCAAACATGCTTCAAAAGGAATCTTAAAGCACTTCTTTTTTCTGAAGCATTTACAGACTATGAGGATATAGTATGGACCTCTCATTCTTCCCACATTTTGTTCTCTCCCTCACTACACTACTAGTTATTCTACTAATAATATTAGTTACTTTTTATGATTCAAACTTTTATTATATGATGTATTTTTTCCTATGTTTTGAACTTATTATTTGAATAATTGTAAATTTCTTTTTTATTCTTAGGGGTATGTTTACTAAACCGTCTTAATGTGCGCTCTGACACGTTAGCGCACGATAATGGCGCTTTACCATGCGATAAGGTACCTTATCATGCGCTAACGCACTCAGCGGCGCAAATGAGCACTGAAGGTGGAGTAAAGGCTCCCTGAGGGCAGAGGAAGGCTCCCCAGGGGCGGAGAGAAGGGGTCAATGGGTGGAGAGTGGGAGGGAAGCAGCTCCCTGCACACTAACGCTGTGGATTTCATGGCTGAAAACTAACGCCAGTGAAACCCTGGCGTTAGAGTAGATTTAAAGGGAAGAGAAACCATTTCCGTCAGCAATGTACAGCAAAGCCAGGGAAACCTACAAAAGGTGATAAGTGTGATACATGTGCACAGAACAAAAGGGCAGATAAACATTAAAAATGACCTGAACAAACTGGAAAAAAAACATAACCTAGCTTGGCAATAGTGATATCAATAGGAAACATCAAAAAACACTACCGAGAAAGCTCCAAAAAAAAGATATCAATTTTGGAAGGGGCTATGCTCTGTCCCCATTCAAGATGAATGATCCCACAGTGACATAACGCTGATCAGGGCTTTCCCTTGTTACTGGACAGGTTTCCTATGGCATGCACATGTCCCGCAACATCAGGGTGGGCATGACAGAATGGGCAACTGGACAGATGCTGGAAAAGGGGACACAGAGGGCTGCAGGCGGCACATGCTGTGGTGCAGCTGGGCCACAGTGCAGACTAGGGTGATGCCTACATGGCCCATACGAATGCTAAAACAGTAGAGCAGCCAGACAGCAACTGATGAGGGCCCAACACGGGCACAAGTGTGTTTCCCACAGTGTCACAGGGGATAGTACCCAGCAGGTACCCCCAAGGGTACAGAACATTTGCAGGCAGTGCTGGGGGGAAGCATGGACATCTATGCAGGCACCCCTACCCCAGAACCCGCACCATAGGCAGCCGCCTACCCGCACACTGGATGGCCCGAGACTGCGCACCACCAGCAGAAGGGCATGTCAGCATGGTGACAGAGGGGTACTGGTGGTGGAGGGGGCAGTGGCTGCTGCCCACAGCAGACCATGGCCCAGCCCTGTTTAGGTGGGTGCCGTGCACTGCAACAGACAGGCTCTGTCTGACAAACAGTCATGGTATCTCCAGGGAATACACTGTCTCTGTGGCAACACGGTGGTGCAGGGCACACAACCAGTGTGTTCAGGAGCTAGAAGGTCACAGGTTCAAGTCCCAGCTGTGGTTCCTGCTAACCCAGTCCCCATATTTTACCCATTACTAAAATGCGGTAATACAGACAGAACCTTTAGTGCAGATAATGTAAACATGCCCAAAACACCTACATTTTACCCTACAGAGCACAGACACCATAAACATGCGCATTATCTAGAGCAGAGTCTCCCAAAAGCAGTCCTGGAGGGCCAAACATCATTCAGGTCCCATGCTGTCTCCAATAACTATGGCTGTGCTGCATTTCTATGCACCGCCCCCATGGTATGCAGATGTATCTCATGCATATTCATTAGGGACAGCATGAAAACCTGAACAGGCTTTGGCCCACCAGGACCGGAGTTTGGAACCTCTGCCCTAGAGCAGCGGCCAACAGGGGCAGACTCACCCGCACCCACAGGCTCCATCATCCAAAGCCACCTGGAGAGGCAGGATTTTGGGCCCTGTGTGCATCTCCCAATACTAGCACTTGCATACCTTAGCAATGCCACCCTAAACCTGGGAATATGGTACACATCTATCAAAGGTTTGCTATGATTACTGACAGATAGCAATTCCTAAGTTAAGCCCAATTTGCTGATTGAGCTGCATCATAGCAACCTTTCTGATATCTGTGGAGTGTGCTACAGGTATTGTGTCTGACAGTGTTTACCACCCTGGGGAGTGACTCCTACAGTATTGCGTACTGTCATGAAGAAGACCCTTCTGAGCCTATGGAGTTGGTGAGAGAAGAGGATTCCGTTGCAGAAACTGACAGGCAGTCTGAGCACATGGCTCAGTGTTTTCAGAGAGAAAGTAAACAAAGAGAGTCACGAGCTGGAAAGACACTCCCACGCTGTGACGTAGTCCCTAGTTCAGGAGATAATGAGATATACCCAGGGCCGGATTTACCTTGAGTGAGGCCCTATGCCAACAAAAATTGTGGGCCCCAGCAGGGGCGGCCCAAGGGGGGTGTGGGCCTCATTTGCATAAGGGGCCTCATTTGCATAAATATTTGCATAATGTTACCATATACTAACTTTTAGTAAACGTGCCTCTTAATGAGTGTATGGATAAAGAAAGACTAAAAGATTTCTACATTACTATAATCCAGTGCCAACTGCCAGACACATTAGGAACTACTACAAACACTGCCCATTTAGAACCCATAGCAAACCCGCCGTATCCTAACAGCACTACCAGGACTCACAAAGCACCATACTCTACCAATCAAAAGGCAACACTGCAAATATTAAACCAATACATTTCAGAGAACAACAATACATGACCTACTGGGGAAAGAGAACAAGTGGCAATGTCAAATAGGAATTATATAAACAGAACACCTCAGCTCAGTTACACATGCAGAACATAGACCATCACCAAACAAGTAATCACATTTTAGAAACAGGAAGACAATAATTAAACTGGGAATCCCAAAAGCCAAACTTGGAATGTACAACACTGTAGAAATAAAACTATACATTAATTTGCTCTTGTACTAAACAAAGCGCAGACGTCAATGATGCACATTTACCAGAGCTGACATATTCCAATTAATAAATTCAAAATAAAGAGATATTTTTCTACCTTTTGTGCATTTTTTTCAGCTGCAATTGCTCCAGCCACTTTCTTCTGGTTTCTTCATGTCTTCTGCTAACTCTCCATCGTCTGCTGTCCATTTGTCCTTTCTTCTCTCTTCTAGTTTTTTTCCATTCTCTCTCTACATCTGCTTTAACATACTAATCTTTCTCCTTTTGCTCTTTCCTCATTCCTATTTCATCCAGTCAAATTTTACCCCTCCATCCTCAATCCCCACTTACTCTCCCAATACCCGGCCAATTGTAGATTTTTTTATCCCTCCCACACAAAATATTTTTCCCTTCTCCATTTTACTCTTCCAGCCCCATCCCATTCTAATCCTCCCCCAACATCAGCTCCCTTCTAGTTCCAGCCTCACCCAGCATCCATTCCCTTCTAGTCCCTGCATCAGCCCATTTCCAGTCCTAGCCACCCATCAGCCCATTTCCAGTCCTAGCAACCCCCCAACCCAATACCAGTCCTAACCCCCCATCACCCCATTTTCAGTTTAAGCCCCCCTATAACCCATTACCAGTCCTAACCCCCCATCAGCCCACTTCCAGTCCTAACCCCATCAACCCATTTCCAGTCAGCCCCCAATAGCCCATTGCCTGTCCTAAAACCCCCATCAGCCCATCAGCCCACAGCCCATTACCAGTCCTAACCCCATCAGCCCACCTCCAGTATTAACCCCCCCAGCCCATTTCCAGTCCTAACCCCCCCCCCATAGCCCATTACCAGACAGCCCCCATCAGCCCACAGCCCATTACCAGTCTTAACCCCCCCCAAAGCCCATTACCAGTTCTAAACCCCCCCAACAGCCCATTATCAGTCCTAACCCCATCAGCCCACCTCCAGTCTTAACCCCACCAAGCCATTTCCAGTCCTAGCCCCCCCATAGCCCATTACCAGCCAGCCCCCTTCAGCCAACTGCCCATTACCAGTCTAAACCCCCCAAAACCCATTACCAGTTCTAAACCCCCCCCCAACAGCCCATTACCAGTCCTAACCCCATCAGCCCACCTCCAGTCTTAACCCCCCCCAGCCCATTTCCAGTCCTAGCCCCCCCCCCATAGCCCATTACCAGACAGCCCCCATCAGCCCACAGCCCATTACCTGTGTATACACCCCACAAGCGTTTACCAGTTCTAAACCCCCCCCCAACAGCCCATTACCAGTCCTAACCCCATCAGCCCACCTCCAGTCTTAACCCCCCCCAGCCCATTTCCAGTCCTAGCCCCCCCCCATAGCCCATTACCAGACAGCCCCCATCAGCCCACAGCCCATTACCAGTCTTAACCCCCCCAAAGCCCATGACCAGTTCGAACCCCCCCCACCAGCCCACCGCCCATTACCAGTCCTCCTCATCAGCCCACCTCCAGCCTTAATCCCCCCAACCCATTTCCAGTCCCAGTCCCAGCCCATTTCCTGTCCCAGTCCCAAGCCATTTCCAGCCCCAGTCCCAGCCCCCCCAATTACCAGTCCTACCCCCTCCCCCTCCCCCGGCCTAAAGTAAAATTTTTTTTAAAAAAAAAAACCTGCTGGCTGCCACCGCGGGGCCCCCTCTGCTGCCGCGGCAGCATGGACTGACCCGCGGGGGCCCCCTCTGTAAGCTCGGTCCTCCCTCCGTGCCTCCGTGTCTCCCTCCGTGCAGGCTGTTAGAGACGCGAAGGCAGACTGTCTCCTTCGCGTCTCTGTTAAGCCCGCAGGGGCTGATGGGAAAATTTCCCATCAGCCCTGCGGGCTTAACAGAGACGGGAAGGCAGAAGGAGACAGTCTGCCTTCGCGTCTCTAACAGCCTGCACGGAGGGAGACACGGAGGCACGGAGGGAGGGACCGAGCTTACAGAGGGGGCCCCCGTGGGTCAGTCCATGCTGCCGCGGCAGCAGAGGGGGCCCCGCGGCGGCAGCCAGCAGGTTTTTTTTTATTTTATTTAAAAAAAAAGCCTAACTACGTCAATTTTTGTGGGCCCTTTGCAGCTGTGGGCCCTACGCCATGGCGTACATGGCGTATAGCTAAATCTGGCCCTGGATATACCTGTTTAAGGGAGGGGCACAGTTTAGCCCGGAGAAACAGGATGATAAAAAGTGGTCATTAGCTTGGACTAGAGGGGAGCAGAAAGAAGGAAGATGTCAAGAGGTGAGAACCAAGGGAGCCATAGTCCTAACACCAGAAAGAAGCAGCACAGGACAGGTGACGTCTGGTAAAAGCAAGAAGGATAAGATATTTCCTGGAAGGCAGGCTTGGGAAAACTCATATGCTCCAGAAAGAGAAACCTGCTGGCATGACAATACTTGTACCTCTAAGGCTGAAGCTACGAGGCTGAGAGACAAACAAACACAAGCTGTGTTTGGGAATCAGTCTGACCTTGCAGAGCTGAGAATTCATTTCCCTCCAAAGCTGAAAGGTAGGCTTCACAACTTACATAGATTTGAACCTAGTTATAAAGTATTTCCCTGCAGTTGCCAGAATGTAGCAGACTCTCTAAAAAGAAACTTCAGTATATACGGTAATTCACAGTCCTATCCTTTAGAGTGGTACCGAGAGAAGCCATGTGAGGATAGTGAAGACGTCTGTTCTAAAGTTCAGGATAGCAGCTCACTGACACACCCTGCTATTGCTGACGCTGAAGAAATGCAGATTGACTCTGATAGCAGTGAAATAGTGGATAACCAGATGGACTGCACGTTATGTTTTGCTGACCACGTTGAGTCTCTGTGCTGAACACTAGTTTGAGAAAGCTGGTGAAGCAACAGAAAGAATGGGGAACATTTTCTTTTGCTGAAGGAAGCTGTTATTGTTTGTTTGTACCGAGCACTGCACGTTGTGAGCCTGAAGCGGATAAGGCTAATTTACCTGAGTTCTTATACATATCCCTCAAGCCAATTGTATGGCAGTTTGTCCTAAGTTATTTACCTGCACAGAAATCCATTGGGAAGGGGAAAAATAAATTCTTGTCATTGCCTGAAACACTCGACTACAACTCTTCTGTTCTCAAAGGGTAAAAGGGACTACCATTCCCAGAGGGCCTTGCAGGACCAATGCAGGGTCACACTCTCTGAGTCAGGAATACAAAGGCAGACCAACTCTCAGCACCCTAGGTGTTGGGCTGGCCACCGAGAGGGTGACAGTACCATAGCCATGCCTGCACTGTGCCCAGGACTGGTGCGGTGGCCGGGGCTGCCAAATACCTCTATAGTTACACAATGCTGGCATAGGTGTGGGGAGTGTGTGTCTGTCTATCCAGTGTGTGGTGGCTGCCAACACCCTCCTCAGCCCACACTGCTAGCACTGTTGCCAGTATTGGCCTGCCAATATGCATAATGAGGAGCAAGGTACTGTGGGTATAGCCCAGACAGGGCGGCCTGGGCAGGATGCATCTGCACAGGGCATAGGGCACTGGTTGGGACATTGTAGTGCCCGGCCACCACCTGCACAGACAGGGTGGCTACAGCATGTCCTGCTGGGAGGTCACTCTCACCCTGACTGAGCAGTGACCATGGCATGGCTAGGTTCCCCCATAGTGCTACATAGTATTTCTCTCAAGTGATATATATGGGTTCTCCTTTTGGGGGGGTCCAATCACTGACTTATCTGCTTGGTGGGTGTGCTCACATCCCCTCCAGGAATATGCACTGTGGACTAGCTAGCAGACTGTCTGCAGTTAGCATGTGTATGGCTGGAACACCTTGCAGGGTGCAGTGGCTGGAGACTCACTATGCTCGCTGCTGGAGAATGTCAGACAGTGGTGGGGGGCAGCTGAGCATTTCCAGGCCTACTGTCTGTCTGCTATTGCCTTATGAAATGCTACAGATCTGCAATGACTGCCCTGTAGTGCATCTATTTCCCAGCAGGACTGGGGTTGTTGGTCTCCTCTACTACCACCATGGCAGGGCTGTAGAATGTGGATCGGTTGGGGGGAGATCCTGTCCCCCACCATGATCCCCAGAGAGCAAGTTCGGTGGTACTACATAATCCGCCTATGGGTCCAAACACCACCACCCTTGAATCATGTGGCCATGGCACCCACAGAGAATATGCACTATTCTGGTGCATCACAGTCCAGAAGGGCTAGACGTGACTGGGATATACATATGGGCACAGGTGTATCATAGGTGTGTCTGAAAGAACTACCTCTTACACACTGGCACTAATGGGGACCTGCAGCATAGCCTATCTCAGGGAGGGCAGGTGCTGTGGACCTGGTGCTGGGCGCCCCACCTCACCCTCAGGGTGAGCACAGTACCCGTGATGGTCTGTAGCTACTCTGTGCCAGTAACGCGCATGGTCAGTACCCCCTACCAGGCCTAGGTGCTGTGGGGGTGCATACCCCATCTTGTGATCATCTGTAGACTGCTGCTTTGCATGTGCAGTGCATCATGGGTACGAGTGGCTTAACTCTATCCTGGTAACAACAGCAGACAGTTTGTGTGGTGACCTGCAGTCCTTCTGTGGCCAGCCAGAGGTTTGTGTGTAGCTGTAGAGCTGTAGCCTACTGGTTACTCCACTGCCTGTGGAGCCAGAGAATGTGGGTTTGATCCCACAGTGGGGTTATTTATTAGGGCTGTCTGGGGCAGTTTCTTTTTTTAATCTAAATTAGTACTGCCAGCAAAAACACCCTCACAGTGCTATAACCTTAAGGTGCCTTATAAGGCGCCTTATGGGGCACCTGAGGATTACAGCACTGTGAGGGTGTTTTTGCTGGCAGTACTAATTTAAATTAAAAAAAGAAACTGCCCCAGACAGCTCCAATAAATAACCCCACTGTGGGATCACACCCACAACCTTTGGCTCTACAGGCAGTGAAGTGACCAGTGGGTTACAGTTCTAAACAAACCCCTGGCTGGCTACAGAAGGACTGCAGGTCACCACACAAACTGTCTGCTGTGGTTACCAGGATAGGGTTAATCCACTCGTACCCATGATGCACTGCACATGAAGATTACAGCACTGTGAGGGTGTTTTTGCTGGCAGCACTGCTTTAAAGTAAAAAGGAAAATGCCTCTAGCAGAACTGCTTTATAGTAAAGGGTAATGCCTCAAAGAGCCTTACTCATTAACCCCACTGGGGGATCAAATTCATGACCCCGGGTTCAGCAGTCAATGTATTAACCATTGTGCTACTCCTCTCTTGCTGTGTTTGTTGGTCAGCACGCCTACTTCAGGCTAACGTGCATTGACGTGCCACGGCTCCCTTTATTGCACGGTAACCAGAAATGCTACGTTAAGACCGACACGCCCACTCCTTATATGGCATCCTGCACACTAACGCCTGCTGCACATTAAGGGGTATGTTTACTAAACTGCGTTAGTGCGATTCACGTTAGGAGCAGCGGTAGAGACAGAAACCCCAAATAAGGACATCATTGCCGAGAACGCGCGCTACAAGGCGCCATAAATGAACGAGCGCTACAGGGCACGTTACCGCGCGTTAATCTTAAGAAGGCACGCAGGCATACAATCACAGCAACAGAGCTGTAGCACAATGGTTACAACACTGACTGATGGTACAGGGGTCATGGGTTCGATTCCCCAGTGGGCCTAATGTATAAGGCTGGCTGAGGCAGCACCCTTTACATTTAAGTAGTTACTGTTGAGGCATGTGACATGTATTTTAATTTGTGCTGCCAGCAAACACACCCTCACGGTGGCATAACCTAAGGTGCTGCATAAGGCACCCCATAATGCACTCCATAGGGCACATTATAAAGTGTACTGTCCGCCAAGGCACCCTATAATGTCCCCTATAGGACACCTTATAAGGCTGTGAACAAAGACCTGGCTGGCTGCAGGACTGCACGTCACCACACAAACTGTCTGCTGTGGTTACCAGGATAGGGTTAACCCACCCGTACCCATGATGCACTGCACATGCAAATCAGCAGTCGAGAGATGGGCACAAGATTGGGTATGCACCCCCACAGCATCTCGGCCAGGTAGGGGGAACAGACCGTGTGTGGTACTGCCACAGAGTAGCCACAGACAGTCACATTGTGCGGGTACTGTGCCCACCCTGAGGTTGAGGTGGGGCGCCCAGCACCAGGTCCACAGCACCTTTCATGGCTGAAATACACTATGCTGCAAGTCCCCATCAGTGTGTGATAGGTAGTTCCATTAGACACAACTAGGATACATCTGTGCCCTGCTGTATGTCTCGGTCATGTCTAGTCCTTATGGGCAATGATGCACCCAGAATAGTGCATATTCTGTGTTGGTGCCATGGTTACCTGCTGTAGGTGAAGGGGGGGGGGGGTGTATGGACCCATGGGCAGATCATGTACCACCACACAACCCACCCTCTGGGGCTCAGGATGGGAAACAGGATCACCCACCAATAGATCCACAGTCTATCTCCCTGCAAGGGTAGCAGTAGAGGGGACCATCAACCCCAGTCCTGCTGGAGAACAGACAGAGCGGTACACATCCGTAACGCAATAGCAGACAGATGGCAGGCCTGGAAATGCTCAGCTGCCTCCCACCATTATCTTACGTTCTCCAGCAGCAAGCCTCCAGCCGCTGCACCCTTCAAGGTGTTCCAGCAAGACACATACTAGCTGCAGACAGTCCGCCAGCTAGTCCATAGTGCAGGGGTGGGGAACCCTGGTCCTGGAGAGCCGCAGACCAGTCAGATTTTCGGGATATCCCTAATGAATATGCATGAGATATATATGCATTAGAGATATCCTGCCAACCTGACTGGTTTGTGGCCCTCCAGGGCTGGATTTGGAGACCCCTGCCTTACACCTCTGTCATTTAAGATTGTGAGTGGGCAAGGTGCAGATGTCCAAGACATCAAAAAGGTTAGATAGAATGTGTCACATTCCTCCTCACTTCTCACCACCACCAAAATATTGTCTATTAGACAACTTTTTGGTGGTGGTGAGAATCGAGGAGGAATGTGACACATTCTATATACCCTTTCGATGTCTAGGACATCTGCACCTTGCCCACTCACAATCTTAAATGACAGAGGTGTAAGGCAGGGGTCTCCAAAGCCAGCCCTGGAGGGCCACAAACCAGTCAGGTTGGCAGGATATCTCTAATGCATATATATCTCATGCATATTCATTAGGGATATCCCAAAAACCTGACTGGTCTGCGGCTCTCCAGGACCAGGGTTCCCCACCCCTGCCATAGTGCATGGTCCTGGAGGAGCTGCATGTACCCAGAACGGGGATGTCAGCATACACACCAAGCAGATAAGTCAGTGATTGAGCCCCAAAAGAAAACCCATATATATCACATGAGAGAAATGTTATATAGCACTATGGGGGAACCTAGCCATGCCATGGTCACTGCTCAGTCAGGGTAAGAGTGACCGCCCAGCAGGACATGCTATGGCCACCCTGTCCGTGCAGGTGGTACCGGGCACTACAATGTCCGAGCCATTGCCCTATGCCCTGTGCAGATGCGGCCAGGCCAGGCCACCCTATCCAGGCTTTTCCCACGGTACCTTGCTCCTCATTATGCACATTGGCAGGCCAATACTGGCAACAGTGCTAGCAGTGTGGGCTGTGGAGGGTGTTGGCAGCCACCACACACTGGATAGACAGACACACACTCCCCACACTTATGCCAGCATTGTGCAACTATAGAGGTGTTGGGCAGCCCAGGCCACCACACAAGTCATGGGCACAGTGCAGGCATGGCTATGGTATGCAATACTTTAGGAGTCACTCCCCAGGTTGGTAAACACTGTCAGACACAAGACCTGTAGCACACTCCACAGACATCAGAAAGGTTGATATGATGCAGCTCACTCAGAATATTGTACTTAACCTAGGAATTGCTATCTGCCAGTAATCATAGCAACCTTTTTAAAGATGTGTACCATATTCCCAGGTTTAGGGTGGCATTACTAAGGAATGCAAGTGCTAGTATTGGGAGATGCACGCAGAGCCCAATGTCCTGCCTCTCCAGGAGGCTTTGGATAATGGGGCCTGTGGGTGCGGGTTTGTCTGCCCCTGTTGGCTGCTGCTTTACGGCAGAGGTTCCCAACTCCAGTCCTGCGGTGCCAAACACTGTTCGGGTTTTCATGCTGTCCCTCATGAATATGCATGAGATACATCTGCATACCATGGGGGTGGCGCATAGAAATGCAGCACAGGCATCATTATCAGAGGCAACATGGAACCAGAATGGTGTTTGGCCCTCCAGGACTGCATTTGGGAGACTCTGCTCTAGGTAATGTGCATGTTTATGGTGTCCGTGCTCTGTAGGGTAAAATGTAGGTGTCTTGGGCATGTTTACGTCATCTGCAATATAGGTGCTGTCTGTATTAGCATGTTGTAGTAGTGGGTAAAATAGGGGGACTGGGTTGGCAGGAACCACAGCTGGGACTTGAACCTGTGACCTTCTGCTTCTGAATACACTAGTTTTGTGCACTGCACCACCTTGTTGTCACAAAGTCAGTACATTCCTTGGTGATACCATGACTGTCCGTCAGACGGGGCCCGTCTATTGCAGTACACGGCACCCACCTACACAGGGCTAGTCCACGGTCTGCTCTGGGCAGCTGCCACTGCCCCCTCCACCACCAGTATCCCTCAGCCACCATGCTGACATGCCCTTCTGCTGGTGGTGCTGGTGGTGCGCAGTCTCAGGCCATCAAGTGTGCAGGTAGGCGGCTGCCTATGGTGCGGGTTCTGGGGTAGGGGTGCCTGCATAGACGTCCACGCTCCCCCCAGCCCTGCCTGCCAATGTTCCGTGCCCTTGGGGGTAGCTGTTGGGTACTATCCCCTGTGACACTGTGGGAAACACGCTCATGCCCATGTTGGGCCTTCAGCAGTTGCTGTCTGGCTGCTCTGCTGTTTCAGCATTCGTATGGGCCACCTAGGCATCACCATAGTCCGCACTGTGGCCCAGCTCCACCACAGCATGTGCCGCCTGCGGCCCTCTGTATTCCCTTCTCCGGCATCTGTCCAGTTGCTGTTCCGACATGCACGCCCTGATGTTGCGGGACATGTGCACACCATAGGAACCCTGTCCGATTGTGGGGGAAACCCTGACCAGCGCTATTTCACTGTGGGCTCCTTCACCTTGTATGGGGACAGAGTATAGACCCTTCCACGATTTATATCTTTTCTATGGAGCTTACTCGGGGGGGGGGAGGGGTTGATGTTTCTCATTGATACCACTATTGGCCAGCTTGGTTATGTTTTTTTTCCAATTTGTTGGGGTCATTTTCAGTGTTTCTGTGCCCTTTTGTTCTGTGCACATGTATCACACTTATCACTTGTTTTTGGTTTCCCTGCCTGGGCTGTACATTGCTGACGCTGAAATGGTCTCTCTCCCCTGTAATGTGCATTTAACGGCAGGTTTTCATTCGCGTTGGAATTCAGCTCTTCAGATCAGCGCGTTAGTGTGAAGGGAGCCTCTCCCCGCCCACTCTCCGCCCACTGACCCTTTCTCTCCGCCCTCTCTCCACCTTCTGCGGTGTTTTACCGCGCCGCGGGGCATTACGATCGTTAGCGCATCATAACGCGCGTTATGTAACGTTAACGATCGTAAGCGCAGCATAACGCGCGTTATGATGCGCTTACGATCGTTAACGTTACATAACGCGCATTATGTACGATTACCGCAGTTTAGTAAACATACCCCTAAGACTGCTTAGTAAACACCCCTATGTTTTCATATTATAATTGTGTTAATGTAACCCACCTTGCTAGGCCATAAAAAGCTTGAAATAGTGGTATCAGGAAACAAATTAAACTAATCTAAACTTAGGTGAATCCACATGAACTCAGATGAAGATTTGATAAACCCTCAAACATTTTGTGGGTTTCGCTCAATTAGTTCTCCAACATCTTTTTTTCTTAATTGTAGTTTCAATTTGTGCATCTCAAATTCTAACTCACTCTGAGAAATATTTGACTGGTAGCACATTTGTGCCACGTTTGTAAAGAGGCGTGTCTACTAAAAGCCATGCCTTTAGCACATGGTTGGGCCATGAAACTAGTGCAGAGGCCCACACCAACTTCAGAGGGCATGTGCGTCTATCCCACTGCTATGTGTGCACTGCTAACATGTGGCATGGAAACTCTGCCATAACACCTGTGCTAGGAACAAAATCTTCATATATAAATCAAAATTTCTACATAAAAATTTCTTTTTGTCGGAGTTGCCAACCCAGTGAAAAGATCTAGTCCAATCACCACCGTGGAAACTCCATTTTAATCAAGTAAATATTTTAAAACTATTCGTTGCAGTGTACTTAGCTGTATATTAACACGTTCTTCAGGCTGTTATCAACACCACAGAAACCAACGACATGACACGTTTCGGGTCCAAAAATTTCAAAAACCCTGCTTCAGGTCAAAACATAACGTGGTCAGTCCATATGGCTGAGGATGGACCACGTTATGTTTTGACCTGAAGCAGGGTTTTTGAAAATTTTGGACCCGAAACGTGTCACGTCGTTGGTTTCTGTGGTGTTGATAACAGCCTGAAGAACGTGTTAATATACAGCTAAGTACACTGCAACGAATAGTTTTAAAATATTTACTTGATTAAAATGGAGTTCCCACGGTGGTGATTGGACTAGATCTTTTCACTGGGTTGGCAACTCCGACAAAAAGAAATTTATATGTGGGCATTTTGATTTATATATGGAGATTTTGTTCCTAGTTTGATCAGAACCTTTTTTCTATGTCTTTGATTGTTTTGATTCTGATCGTGCTTTGTGGAATTTTTTTGATCGGATAACACCTGTGCTGACCATTGTGTGCAATCAATACCCATGTTCTGCCCCAACCCAACTGTGTGCTAGCCAATTAGCTCAGGCTTTTTAGCGTGGGTCCCTGCAGTACGTTTCAGCGCTATATGCTAAACATGCCCCAAAGTGACTTCAGGTCTACTTGGGAAATACATGTTTTCTTATTTTAAACAATTTTTATAGCACTTTAATAAAAATTGTCCAAAGCGACATACAACATACAGTATTAACAATATTACGAATAGTCAACAAAATGTTATATAAAGGTAAATACCTCACTGTACATAAAACAAAAATAGGAATTTCTCCAGTCCAGGCATTCTATACCATGATCAGCCTATCCATATCTTCAATTAAATCCTGACAGCCATTTCCAGCTCCTGACTCACTTCCAACAAGCTTCACACCAGAATTAGTTTGGTCTTTTACCCATACAGATTTACTCCTATGCATAATTTTTTGGCATGCCCTACTTTCAAAAGATGCCTTTATGTGCTCCAGATATATAGAACATGTCAGTTTCTCTTTTGGAAAAGTCATATCACAAAACTACAACCAACTCAAAGTTTCTTTGTTAATGCAAAGTCTTCCATTTTTTTCCTATACGGTATGACAATTGCAGCGAACAGCAGTTTCCAATTGTTATGACTTCCATTAGTGTATACTACAAAATCCTAGCTTGAAAAAGTAAAAGTAAAGTTTATTTTAAAGCCAGATTCAGCTGCTTCTTCCTGTTTCTGTCTTCCTTTACAGAAGCTGCAAAGAGTCAATCCTCCTTACTGTGATTCAACCTTATCCTGTAAGTATGGCTTCCTTTTACTCCACCCGAAAAATGTCTCCATCTTTCTGCACATCCTCAGTATTGTCAGAAATAGAAAGCAAAGATCAGTCCCCACTCCCCAGGCATGCAACAAGTGGTCTCAGAACAGTTTCTAGAATATCATTGGGATCATTTATTGCAGGTCTAAGTGGCAAGTCCAATAACAAATGAAGTCTTCAAGAAAACATTTTTAAATATTTCAAACTATGAAATGCCAAAAGAAAAAGAAATAACTTTCACAGAGCACTGATAGCAGAATTAAACAAACATAGGAAAAGAACATTAATTTACTTCAGAAAAAATGAAGTTTGTGAGCATCAATTGATTCACAAATTAATTAAAACTCAGCAGCACAGACAACGAGATACTAATACATAGATGAGTTTATTTACTAAGCTGTGTTTTGCTGTTTAACATGGGAATTACTGTGCGCAGTTAACTTGCTGTGGTAGGTGTTAGTGCATGGTAATTCCTGCATTAAACAGCTAATGCATGAAGCACGGAAAGGGCTGGGACTGTCTCTTACTTTTAAGATGGAGGTTGTTATCACACATCAACTGTTAAAATGCAAATAACACAGAACAGTGGATACCACTTCGAAAACTATAGCTAACTGCATCACCCATGACCTTCTCTGAACTAAAGCCATGGTAGGGAGTTTTCTCTGTGATAATTGCATGGCAGCCCTCCCAAAAATGTTGGTAATTCCCCCAACAGTTAGCATAAAGGTTTTGCAGTTACTAATTCTGACATTAATTCTGCATAGTCATTGCAAAACCTTATTGGTCTTTAGTCAATAGAGGCCATAGTACTCTGTTCTTGTCTCCTTCTTACCTCTTAACAGAAAGAGCTGTTAGTTAAAAAAACAAAACAAAACTGGTTCGTTTTCTCAGCCAGCGCAACAAGAACCAGCTCTTCTTCTGTCATGTTTCTGTAACACAAACCAGCTTGGATTTTAAAATAAAAGCCCATGTAAAGTCTATGATGCTATTTCCTAAGATCATCAAAATCTTCCTAAATTCATTCTACTTTATGTCTTTAAAAGATAAACTGCTTCTAGAAAACTACCAATAAATTTGGTTGATGATAATTGTACCAAGCTATAACTGTGCCCTGTGCGACTTGTGAACCTGCGCCCCCCCCCCCCCCATGACACCCACCCCCGTCTTCCTCTTCCCCTTGAGTACAGCTGCATGGAAAGGCTAGCCTTCTCACCCTGCACCACTGGTGTGATTCACCTCAGTCAGGGTTTCACAAATCCCAGGCATCAGGTTGCCCTGGCGCCTACAATTATACCCTGGGGCCAGGGATTTCAAGGCCTTGAAAGGGTTTTTTTATGCCCCAGGCCCCAGTGCTGCCTCACTTCACCATGACTGGCTCTCTGCAAGAAGCGTCAGCTGCAGAACTTGAAACAGAACCTTCCTGCACCATGAACTCAAGCTCCTTCTGGAGAGCCAATCACAGTGAGCAGCAAGGGCCGCTTTTTCAGCGCAGAAATGCGGCAGGAAATGCATTCTCTCAACAGGAATGTGAGAGACACTGGGTGATGGCTGGGGAGGGGGCCAGTGAGAGACACTGATTGATGGCTGGGGAGCTAGGTGAGAGAGAAAGAGAAGGGGGTAGGCACTGGGTAATGGCTTTGGGGGGGGAAGCTGGGGGAGACTATGAGAGAGACTGGTGGATAGTTGGGAGCGGTGGGGTGCTTTGAGAGAGAGTGACTGAAATCAGAAATACCTGGAGGAAAGGCTGGTATTAGGGATGAATAGGGCAGCTGAGATCATCGGTATGTGGGAAAGGCGGGCTCTGTCATCAGAGGCAGAAAGGGAAGGGCAGAAGACATATAAAGAGAAAGGCTGAGAGAGGTACATGGGAAGAGGCAGGAGGCATCACTGGAGACAGGGAAGAAAGTGAAATAGGAGATACTTTAGAGAGGAGGCAGACAGGCATCAGAGGTGAGCAGCAGGGGGGTGAGAGTGGGGAACGACATTAGCAATCTGCATGAATGAAGCGGGTCTCGGGTGTGCTTACTGTCCTGTGGCAGTGCTCCTTTTGCAGCTGAGACAGGGGAGACAGCACTTCTCTTGCAGATGAGGGGGGGGCAGCACTCTTCCAGCTGGGGGAACTCCTCTCACAGTTGGGGTGGGAGGGGGGACAGAGCTCCTCTTGTAGCTGGAGGGCTCCTGCTCACAGACACATGTCCCATCTCCTTCCCTCCCACCAGCTATAGGGGGTGCAGCATCCAGGGACTCACTGCTCTACTGCCCATCAATATGCATTGCCAGTCAAACTGTGCCTGCTGGACAGGGGAAGGAGACAGTCTGTTAATCCAGAGCAGAAGGAGCTTATGCCGCAGATCTGCAAATTGCTCTACTGGGACTTCAATGCCGACAGTGCAAGCACATTCAAAGCACATCCTTGCGACCTAGCATGTCTAGATCACAAGATTTGCATCAAGCCATGCTGGGCTGCAAGGACGTGTTTTAGAAAGTGCTTGCACTGCCAGCATTGAAGACCCAACTCCCAGTAGAGTGATCTGCAGAGCCACAGTGGCGGCAAAAGCTCCTGCTGCTCCGTCCAGCCATGGCCCTTGAGAATTTGATTGGAGGAAACTTGGGATTCCTGCCAGACACACCACTCTACTTTTAGGTAAGGACTTACACACACACACACACACCCCTGAATAAAGTTGTGTGGCATGGCTCACCTAGCAACGGAGACCAGGAAGCAGCCTCAGCACAACCCTCCACTCAGGTCTCCTGCGAAAGGCTTCATTTCTGGTTCGTGTCTAACAGCAAACCTACATTTTTGCGCCCTGTGCGGCTGCACCACTCGCACCAGCCTAGGTATGGTGATGCTGTTTCTTATGTATCTTTGGGGCCCTTTTACTAAAGAGTGCTCAGCAGGGAATGCACATTTTTGCATGGGGTAACTGTGTGCAAGGGCCCACAGCAACTTAATTCAGGGGCATGACAGCATGCGCAGATTCGTACACTAACTGCACTTGTACTCTTGAATGGGCATGGCGAGCATATTGCAGTGGGCATGGGGGCACATAACCATTAGTGTGGGTTCACTTAACACCACCTCAATAGATGGAGTTAAGTGCACTTGTGATGATAGTGTCATGAGTTAAGTAGAATACTCATCCACACATTAACAGCCGGGAACATGCTGGCTATGCTCCCAGTAGTTGCCATGGCGACTTTGCACTTAACACGTGCAATAACCTAACACACTTTTAGTAAAATGGCCTTTTTATTCATTGAAGAAACAGTAAAATTTTAAAAACTGGCCGTGTTCATTTACTAATGAAGCAGATTAAATTAACACGTCTCCTTTCTTTTCTTTCTGCACTGCATCTCATTCTGGAGAAGCAAAATGTAATGCAGGCTTATGAAAACTCTTGCATGTAGGCACTTCCGTCATTCTGGATTTAAGTTGCTTGGATTGTCTCAGGGATACTTTCGCCAAGTATGTTAGTTTTGTGCATACCATGACAGTCATGAACCTCGTTCTTAAAACAGGGTATACGGGAAGCCTGTGAGAGAGACAGTCTGCTATTCTGCACCATGGAAGCTATGTATACAGTACAGATAGCTAAAATCACTGATGTGCAAGCGAGCTTAGCAAGCATGCCTTGTTAAATTATTTTACGAGAATATAGTGCCTTGGCACGAAAGTTGATAGTAGGATCATACATAAGCAATTAGCTCTGCTCCACCAGATCATTTTTCTTATCACAAACTCATTTTCTCCCTTTTTTCTTTTGCCCTTGCCTTATTATGAATAAACATGTGCAGGTCAGTTCAGAGATGTGTGTCCCCAGGGCATCAGGATGGCCTGGGGGTGCACCCAATTCTGTTCTCGCGGGCGTTAGACAGCCCTGTGGGAGCAGGATAGTGGCATAAGGCCAGGACATCTGATTCAGGCAACCTGGATGTCCCAACACTTACCCGGCTAGCCCAGCCAGGCTCCTGCATGGAGTGGCGGTAGCATGGCATCCTTTTTCCATGCCACCATGGCGCCATGCAGGAGCCATGATCACCACGGACCCCACAACTGTCCTTTCCCTACAGCCCGACCCACAATCGAGCCTGCCATGGCCAGGGTCGGGCTGCGGGGTACCCCTCCACCCCTTACCTGCCTTTCTGGCCCCAGAGCTGCCTTGTCACACCATCTAGGGCAGCGGTTCTCAACCTGTGGGTCGCGACCCCAACGGGGGTCGCCACAGGATTTAGCGGGGGTCGCTTAGCCTCCACCAAGTTTAAAAAAAAAAAATTAAGATGTGCACAAGTTGCTGCCGCTGCCGAGTCCGCTTCTCGGCAGCAGCAAACTCCGGCAAACTCACCGCCTTCTTCTGCAGCCACGGCTCCCTGCCTCTTAGGGAACCGCGGCTGTACTTGTAAAATCGTTGCGGAGCCCTTCCTGTCTCGACGGGCTCCGTGCAGCATTGTCCCGCCTCCAAAGGAAGTGGTAAACAACTTCCTTTGGAGGCGGGACAATGCTGCATGGAGCCCATCGAGACAGGAAGGGCTCCGCACTGATTTTACAGGTACCGCCGCGGTTCCCTAAGAGGCAGAGAGCCGCGGCTGCATTAGAAGGGAGGCAGACAACCTGCAACAGGGCTGACATCGACAGAGGGGGGCTGACATGGAGGGAGGGGGGCTGACATGGACAGATGGAAGGATGGGGCTGACATGGAGGGAGGGAGGGAGGGAGGGATGGAGGGAGGGGGGCTGACATGGACAGATGGAAGGATGGGGGCTGACATGGAGGGAGGGGGCTGATATGGATGGATGGATGGATGGATGGAGGGAGGGGGCTGACATGGACAGATGGAAGGATGGGGCTGACATGGAGGGAGGGAGGGAGGGAGGGCGGGCGGGTGCTGATATGGATGGATGGATGGTTGGAGGGAGGGGGCTGACATGGACAGATGGAAGGATGGGGCTGACATGGAGGGAGGGAGGGAGGGAGGGAGGGGGGCTGACATGGACAGATGGAAGGATGGGGCTGACATGGAGGGAGGGAGGGAGGGGGCTGATATGGATGGATGGATGGAGGGAGGAGGGGGCTGACATGGACAGATGGAAGGATGGGGGCTGACAGGGAGGGAGGGAGGGAGGGAGGGGGCTGACAGGGAGGGAGGGAGGGAGGGGGCTGATATGGATGGATGGATGGAGGGAGGGAGGGAGGGAGGGAGGGGGCTGACAGGGAGGGAGGGAGGGATGGGGGCTGATATGGATGGATGGATGGAGGGAGGGAGGGAGGGAGGGGGGCTGACATGGACGGATGGAAGGATGGGGGCTGACATGGAGGGATGGATGGAGGGAGGGAGGGGGGCTGACATGGACGGATGGAAGGATGGGGGCTGACAGGGAGGGAGGGAGGGAGGGAGGGGCTGACAGGGAGGGAGGGAGGGAGGGATGGGGGCTGATATGGATGGATGGAGGGGAGGGAGGGGGCTGACAGGGAGGGAGGGAGGGATGGGGGCTGATATGGATGGATGGAGGGAGGGAGGGAGGGGGGCTGACATGGACGGATGGAAGGATGGGGGCTGACATGGAGGGATGGATGGAGGGAGGGGGGCTGACATGGACGAATGGAAGGAGGGGGGCTGACAGGGAGGGGGGGGCTGACAGGGAGGGAGGGGGCTGACAGGGAGGGAGGGAGGGAGGGATGGGGCTGATATGGATGGATGGAGGGAGGGGGCTGACAGGGAGGGAGGGAGGGATGGGGGCTGATATGGATGGATGGAGGGAGGGAGGGAGGGAGGGAGGGGGGCTGACATGGACGGATGGAAGGATGGGGGCTGACATGGAGGGATGGATGGAGGGAGGGGGCTGACATGGACGGATGGAAGGATGGGGGCTGACATGGAGGGATGGATGGAAGGAGGGGGGCTGACATGGACGGATGGAAGGATGGGGGCTGACATGGAGGGAGGGAGGGAGGGGGCTGATATGGATGGATGGAGGGAGGGGGGCTGACATGGAGGGAGTAGGCTGGCATGGACAAAGGGGAGAGACATGGGGACATACTGGACAGACGGGATAAATGCTGGACAGAGGCGAGAGACAGTGCGGGTTAGGATTATAATGGGCTGATGGGGGTGCTAGCACTGGTAATGGGCAGATGGGGGGGCTACGAATGGTAATGGGTTGATTAGGGAAGGCTAGGACTGGGAATGGACTTATCAAGGGGGGGTAGGACTGGTAATGGACTGATGGGGGTCTAGCATTGGAAATGAGCTGATCAGTGAGGTTAGGACTGGAAATGGGCTGATTAGGGGAGCCTAGCACTGGTAATGGGGTTGAGGGGGGGACTAGCACTGGAAATGAGCTGATGGGGGGTAGGACTGGTATTGGGCTGATTAGGGGGGGGGGTAGGACTGGTAATGGGGTTGAGGGGGATTAGCACTAGAAGTGAGCTGATTAGGGGGCTTTGACTGGGAATGGGCTGATTGTAGGGAGGGGAGGATAGAGCTGCTGACCCTGGAAGAAAACTGGGGGCTAAGGCTACAAGTGGGCTGATACAAGGGGATGGGAGCATGGAACTGAAAGGGAGTGGATCTGAGAGGGGCTGCCATGGTATTTGTACTAGAAGGGACTGATCAGTGGGGAAGGAGGGGGACTGGAAGGGAATGGACACCAGTGGCAGTCATGGGAATGCATGTTGACATTGGAAGGTACTGGGAGTGAGGACTGGAAAGGGGCTGATACTGGGGAGGGTTACTGGGACTGGAAATAGGCTGATGGAAAGAAGTGAAGAAAACAAAAGAGATAAGAACTGGCAGATGGACCATAGACCACAGAAAGAGAGCTAAGAGAAGACAGGAAAGCAGAAGCCTCAGATCGGGACCAGCATGATCAGAGAATAAATTGGTCAGACAACAAAGGTAGAAAAAATAATTTTATTTCATATTAGTGATTTGACTACAAAATCATCATAATTTTGAAATCAAATACTGTTACTTGTTGTTTTGATTATTTAAATAAGTATTTTATAAATAAAAACATATTGCAAAGGCCTATAATATATTAATAATTCAACAAATGATTACAGCGACAATGCGTTAACGGTAAAGGAAGAGAGACGCATTTGATTTTATCATTGGGGGTCACCACAAGTTGACCAACGGTAAAAGGGGTCACGGTACAAAAAAGGTTGAGAACCACTGATCTAGGGGGACTTAATCCACCTCTGAAGTGCAATAAGTCCCCCATCTAGATTGTTGGCCCCGGATGTACAGGGCCGACCTCAGAATCGGCCCTGTACATCCAGGGTCAGATTTCGCTCACTACCCACCCTTGCCCCACCTCCGGCCCTTCCCCTCCCGCCCGCGAAAAGTGTTCCTCACACATCTTGCCTGTGTGTGCGGGGAGCTCTGTCAGCTGCAGCGGCACCCCGGCGTTTAGCGGGGATGGACATCCGAACCGGACCTCCATCCCTGCTAAAGGCAAACCGGAATTTACCCCATAGGGAATATTAAATCTTAGCCCTCAGAGAATATATATTAGCACTAGGCCAATGGATTCATTTGTCATCAAGACTGAAGTGCTGAGAATCTGTGGGGTACTAATGGGAGTAACCTTTGTGGCTTCTCCTTTCTACTGACGTCAAGTCCACAGTGAATTGCAAAAGCTGCTAAAACTTTGATTCTGTGCAGTCAACAGACACCTCCCTTTCCTTATTGGTTCTGAGTTATGATAACTTTTGCCAGCTCCATGTCTACATCATATAGAATTCGAACAGCATGAGGCGGCAGTGTTGATGGCTCCTGCCTCTGAGCTATAATCGATTACAGCAACTGCCTTCTCCCCAACATTGAAGTCCATATGGAGGTTAATGGTTTGCTTTAAAGCAGCAATTACTTCAAAAATGAAGAATATTCAATTGGATTTTTTTGTTTGCATAAGGACAATAAAATTCAAAAGGAAAAACACACAGATTGCTAGGAGAGCAATTTTGGAAATAGTTCTACTTCGGCACAAGCTAATTATAAAAATTAGTATAAAAGCCTGATGACCTAGAAAATTCAACCAAGCTTAAAAATTTACATTTTTTAAACTTTCTGAAACTAGAAAAGATGCTACCAGTGGACTTGTTTACAAGATATAACATACATATTGCAATTACCCACTCATGCCTTTCCTCATGTTAGTCAAGCATATTATTTGCCTGAAAGGAAAAAAGTCCTTAAAAAATATTTATATTGGCAGTAAAAGGGAAATAGGATTCTGGCAAGACCACACTGCTTTAGATACCAAGAATATGTAATTTAATGACTTTATCTCACTGGACATCTCTTCTAAAAAATGGCAAACCCCCCCCCCCCCCTGTTTTGTGCAACATTCTTGTTTTCTTTCATTTCTCCAAAAATGCTAGAATCAAGAAAACCCCTGTTCCAGTAGGGAATATTTCAGTCCAGCCTTGAGCTTCTGACACCTCTGTCCTGGTGCATGATGGGACTAGCAGCACTGGTATCAATGGGTAAAATCAGGGACTGCACATGCTACACTGCATTGGGGATGCAAATTGAAAGCAGGACTGGTCTAAAATGTCCCTACTGAAACTCAGTAGGTTGGCAGCTCTGGAAATAGAAAAAAAAGCATTTTAGTCTGGCTAAGGAATGAAAGAACACCATATAAAGGTTAGACCCAGAAGAAGAGCAATCATTCAAAATATAACATTTTTAAATGTTGGACCATTTGTTGAGAGAGAAATTATTTCTCAAGAGATAAACTTTCCTTTTGCCGCAGAAAAAGAAAAGCTTCTGGTGGCTCACATCCTTGTCGGCAATTGCAGAAGAGAAAAGCTTCTGTAGCTTCACACCTTTGTCGACTACGCACGCTTGCTCTTGAGGAAGAGCACTTCGATTGGAGTTAAGTCAATTGATTTTAGCTTGTACGTCACATAAAAAAAAGATTAAAAAGGAAAGTTTGTCTCTTGAGAGATCATTTCTCTCTTAACAAATGGACCAGCATTTCAATTTATATTTTGAATGATTGCTCTTTTTGTGGGTCTAACCTTTATATGATATTCTTTCATTCCTTAACCAGACTAAAATGCTTTTTTTCCATTTCCAGAGCTGCCAACCTACTGAGTTCCAGTAGGGACATTTTAGACCAGTCCTGCTTTCAATTTGCATCCCCAATGCAGTGTAGCATGTGCAGTCCCTGATACCAGTGCATCTAGTCCCATCATGCACCAGGACAGAGGTGTCAGAAGCTCACGGCTGCACTGAAATATTCCCTACTGGAACTGGGTAAGTTGGCAGTTGTGTTTCTTCTCCTTAAAAACAGATATTCCGTTTCTTGGCCAAAAAGTCAGGGTTTTTAAAGAGGAAGGCTTTTCTCAACTTAGGCAAAAGTCTTGGATGTTCGAGCTACATTTTTTTTGTATAACACCTGTTCATGAATGTGTTCTAACCTATGCTAAATTAACATGTTTTGCACTATGCTTAATGCAGGTTAATGCCATGCATTTTGATTAATATGTACATCCCCATTGTTTTCAATACAATTGATTCACGGACCTGTGGACATTAACCAGCATCAAGTAACATGAACCATGTTAAATTCATGTGGAGTTTGCATCATAGTCAATTAGCTGACTCTTTGAAAGATAAGTGCCTGAAAAACTCATTAGTCCTAAAGTAACTTAGTGAAATAGTAAATCACAGCTGATAAAGGCCAAAATGGACCATCCAATCTGCCCATTAAGCCAGTGGTTCCTAAACTCTGGATATTCACAATGAATATTCACAAGATAGATTTGCATGCACTGTCTACATTGCATAAATATTTATTGTGAAAATCGTATATTCCCCACAAGGTCAGCTACTTTCTCTCCTACCCCTCTTCACTCCCAACACCCCCCCCCCCCCCCCCCCACTTCTGTTACACTTTCTTCCTTTTCTGTGATCTCTGAGGAGGGAACCACTCATCTTCTTTCCTCATCCAAACTCACTACCTGCTCCTCTGATCTTATTCCCACCCATCTCCTTAGCTCCATCTCCTCCACTGTTGTCCCTTCCAACTCTCATATTATCAACCTATCACTCTCCACCTCAACCTACCCTGCAGCCTTCAAACATGCTGTGATCACTCCTCTCCTCAAGAAACTCTCACTAGACCCTACCTGTCCTTCTAAGTATTGACCCATCTCCCTCCTCCCCTTCATTTCTAAACTACTTGAACATACAATTCATTGCCACTGCCTCGACTTTCTTTCCTCTCAAGCCCCTTTGGATCCTCTACCATCCGGCTTTCATCCTTTACTTTCTACCAAAATGACTCTTGCAAAAGTCTTCCATGACCTGTTCCTGGGGCCTTTACTCAATCCTCATCCTTCTTGACCTTTCTGCTACTTTTGACACTGTTGACCACAACTTTCTCCTTGATACTTTGTTCTCGCTTGGTCTAAGGGCTCTGTGCTATCCTGGTTCTCTTCTTATCTTTTCCATCGCTATTTCAGTGTTTGTTCTGGTGGATCCTCCTCTACTGCTATCCTGCTCTCGGTTTACTCTAAGGATCTGTCTTGAGTCCAATCCTTTTCTCTCTCTATAACCAGTCCCTTGGTGCCCTCATCTCTTCCATGGCTTTCAGTACCATCTTTACATTGATGACTCCCAGATCTACCTCTCTATCCCTGAAATCTCTACAGCAATTCACACCAGGATCTTTGCCTGCCTTTCTGACATTGCTGCTTGGATGTCTCACAGCCACTTGAAATTGAACATGGCCTAAACTGAACTGCTTATTTTTCCCCCTAAACCCACCTCTCCCCTTCCTCCTTTTTCTGTCTCTGTGGAAAATTCTCTACTCCCTATCTCCTCAGCTCGCATCCTTGGGGTCATCTTTGACACCTCTCTCTCCTTCACCACACACATCCAACTGATAGCTAAAACCTGCCATTTCTTTCTGTTCAACATCAACAAAATTCACCCATTCCTTTCTGAACACACTACTAAGACACTTATCCATTCCCTAATCACTTCCCATCTATACTATTGTAACCTACTCCTTGCTGATCTCCCTCTAAATCTTCTCTCCTCCCTTCAATCTGTTCAACACTCTGCTGCATGGCTAATCTTCCACCAGCCTCTTCATCCTCATATTACCCCTCTTCTCAAGTCACTTCATTGGCTCCCTATACGTTTCCACATCCAGGTCAAACTTCTCCTGCTGACTTTTAAGTGCATTCATTCTGCAGCTCCTCACTACCTTTCCTCTCTTATCTCTCCCTATCCCCCCACCTTGGGAACTCCGCTCTTCTGGAAAATTGCTTTTATCTGTGTCCTTCTCTTCTATTGCTAACTCCAGACTTCACTCCTTTCACCTTGCTGCTCCTTATGCCTGGAACAAACTACCTAAATCTGTATGTCAGGTGCCTTCTCTGACCCTTTCAAATCCAGGTTGAAAACTCACGTCTTTGCTTCCGCTTTCGGATCTTGATTTACCTGATCTCCCTTGTGTGTCTTTACCTTTCCCCCTAGATGTATCCCATGTCTATAGCTACTGTGTTGTCTGTCTTGACTAGATTGTAAGCTCTGATAAGCAGGGACCTTCTTTTACATGTGTATGTGCAGCGCTGTGTTCATATTGTAGCGCTATACAAATGTTCAGTAGTAGTAGTTACCCAACTAGCTGGGCATCCTCCAGGACAGGTTTGGGAACCACTGCTGCTCCAATGCAGGTTACCCCTATGTCTTTTTATAAGCATAATACTATGATTACACTGTTTTTTGGGCTTAAGCACCATGCTGTGGCATGTTATCCCAGTTTCCATCTTCTTACTATTGAGGAATCTTCTTTTTTTATCCCATGACCTTTTTATTTCCACTACAAATTTTAACTCTACCACCTCCTTCAGAAGGTCATTTCAGGCATTCATATTTCCTAATGTTCTTCTTTTCTTGTAACTTTACCTCATGACCCAAATTCTACAGCTTCCATTCTGGCTCCTCTATGGATTCCTCTCTCCTTGAAACATGAAGATTTGTGTTTTGTATCTGACAGTAGTCTTTCTACTTAAGCCACAGTGGAAAAAAGATTATGATGTACTTTCCTGGCTGCCTCTCTTTCACCTCTCTTCCCAAAGGTGCATTGTGTGTTAACATGTAAAACATGTATTTTTTAAGAACATAAGAACCTAAGAATTGCCATCAGGCCCAGTGTCCTGTTTCCAGTAGTAGCCTATCCAGGTCACGAGTACCTAGTAGGATCACAAAAAGTAGCTAAATTCCATGCTACTTACCCCCAGGGATAAGCAGTAGCTTTCTACAGGTCTATCTTAATAACAGTTTATTGACTTTTTCTCCAGAAACATCTCCAAACCTTTTTTAAACCTGCTATGCTCACTGCTTTTATTGCATCCTCTAGCAACGAGTTTCAAAGTATGCACTAAGTAAAAAAAGAGCATTTTCTCCTATTATTTTTAAATGTAATATTTAGTAACTTCATGGTGTGTCTCTTTGTCTCTGTATTTTTTTCAAAGAGTAAACAGTCGATTTGCGTTTACCCATTCCCCTCCACTGAGGATTTATAGACCTCTATCACGTCTCTCCTCAGGCATCTCTTCTCGAAGCTGAAGAGCCCAAATCATTCCATGGAAAATCATTCTTTCTTCTCAATACTTTTTCTAATTCCGCTATATCTTTGAGATGTGGTGATCAGAAATGCAACACTGATCCCGTTCTTTCCAATGAGACCTATTCACTTTTCACATTAAAATAATAGCGCGCCCTTATGAATAATGGATATTTACTTTATAGACTTATAACCCAACCTTATCTTGCATTTCATCAACAAAACTGTTGTGTCACACTAGTCTTCACAGAGCAGGCAATTTGGACATGGAAAGCACGCATATGGGCAAAATAAAATAAAAGCTACAGAAACACTGAAAGTCCCACAAGACTCAAGGACTCAAAGGAGGAGGCTTGATAAGGAAAGAGCAGCTTTGAGCAGTGTGTGTACTATACAAAACAAGGCTGAAATCTCCATTCTCTACCAGCTGTCTGTTAATTCCCACATTCCAGGGCTCATAATGTATCTAGAAAAGCATTGCATGCGCTTAGGAAGAAGCTCCTGCATGTTTACGAGCTACTGCTGATGTCTCTTGTTCCCTTGCGATGCTTAGAGGAGAACCCAGTGCTGGTCTGCATCTGAGCATCCGGCCACAACGACTCCTTCATAGCATGTCTAATTCATATCTGAAGGCCTCCCGGTTGGGAACACTGATTTAGCTTGTGCTTTTAATATGTAGCTGTCTCTTTTGAGGGTTTCTTATGATTCTTTTTGGTGCTAACCTATTTGGAGAAAGAATATGGGATAGATTGTCAGTGCAGGGCAGAACCCTTTAGATAGCCATCTCATTGTCTTCTAGGTTATGGCGGAAAATAGTCTTATTATTTGGCTATTTAAGCCTGCAGTAGCTGTGCTAGATTTGACCAGCTGGTGCTTACAATTAGTCTTTGTTGGCTAACTTCTCCACGGACCAGCCCTGCCGCCAGGATTGCCAAATGAGGGCAAATTTTCACTCTCTTCCTCCTCGTTAGGATCTAGCTTCTTGTCCCCATAGTTAGGAAACTAAATCCCTATGAAAATGCACTCCTGTTTTTTTTTCTTTCTAACATAATACATGTTAAATCAAAAGCAGTATCTCAGCAAGTTCTGTGCTGATTTGTTTTCATTAATTATATGGCAGTATATATATTGTAGCCTGCTTTGAGCATCTGACTGGTTAGGTGGCACAGAAATAGAAGCAATGAAATGAATAAATAATGGGCATAGAGTGGGCAAGAAGCTGCTGATGAGAAATCGGTGGCTTATCACTGGATAAACTGGAAGCTTAGCAGAAGAGATCTGTGAAAGCTGTGTGCTTGGTTATATTAACAACAAGTGCATAGTTTGTATTCCATGCAAATATAAAGCATAAAAAAGCACGTGGAAACCTAGGAGCAAGGCCTGGAGAGGGAGAAAGAAGCAGCAAATAAACAGGCAAGTAGAGATTTTTGAAGAGCATAGCTTTTAATGGTGAGGGGTTTTTTTAAGGCACACAATCCATATGATGAACTACAGAAGGCAATTCTCAGCTACTGCTGCTTGTTTTAATTATTTATTTGCATATAGCTCTTACCTTTCCAGTAGTAGTTCAAAGTGTGTGACATTCAGGAACAGTAAGTATATCCCTGTTCCCAGAGGACTTATACTCCAAGTTTGTATCTGAGACAATGGAGGGTTAAGTGAATTTCCCCAAGGCCATAAGGAGGGTCGATGGGATTTAAGCCTGGCCGCCATCATTTCTAGGCTTATGCTTTAGCCACAAGGTTGATACTCCACTCCATATGGGAATGGGAGTTTGATAGGGTGTTTGGTAAGAGGCAGACCTCATTTGGCAGAATCACATAACTTTCCATTGCCTTGGAAGAAAGACCTGGCAATCTAGTTCCAGTCACTGCCAAGAAAACCCAGGAGCTGCTGGGTCGCCAGGAGTCAGTGCTCACTCGAAGGCACACATTGTTTATTGCTGATAAGAGACATACCTCATTGGCAGAGGAGTTGCTGCTTAAATGGGCCACAGGACCACAATGATTTTGCACAAATGCCAGCGGCTATCACAGCAGCTCGCCATGACTTCACAGAAGTCAGTGGATTTGATCATGGATTGCACCTCAGTTGGTTGGCACATTCAAACAGGAAACATGAAAATGGGGAGAACCAGGCAAAGGGGCAAGAAAAGAATTTAAAAAACAGAATATGCATAGTTTTACATTTATACATTGCTCTAATACATGTTTTTTTTTCACGGTTTCCTTAGCAGAAACCCTGGGTAGAAAATTGTTTATTTAATGTAATAATCCAATTAACAAAAGGTGCATGTACCATTTCTTAGCTGTGCATTCTTTTTAACATCTTTGTTAGTGATATTGTGGAAGGGCTGTCAGGTAAGGTTTGCCTCTTTTCGGGTGATACCAAAATCTGCAATAGAGTACACACCCAGGAAGGAGTACATAACATGACGAGGGATCTAGCTAAGCTTGAAGAATAGTCTAGAATTTGGCAGCTGAGATATAATGCTAAAATGGCAGATTTTAGCTATCAGTTGGATGTATGTGGAGAAGGAGAGGTAGGAGTCAAAGATGACCCCAAGGTTGCAAGCTGAGGAGAAAGGGAGGAGCAAAAATCCAAAGGAGCGGTACAATGTAGGAGGTGAGGTACTTCTCTCCGCAAAAGAAGAGAGTGGGACCAGGGCATGATAGTGTCTGACAATTTTAAAGTAGCTAAACAGGTAGAAAAGGTGATGGTGAAAGCTAGAAGGATGCTTGGGTGCATAGGGAGAAGAATGGCCAGCAGAAAAAAAGAAGTGATAGTGCCTCTGTATAGGTCTTTGTTGCGACCTCATTGTGTGCAGTTCTGGAGACCGCACCTTCAAAAGGAAATAAACAGGTGGAGTCCGTACAGAGGGTGGCTACCAAAATGGTTAGTGGCCTTTGTTATAAAGTATATGAGGATCCTAAGGATCTTAATATGTATATTTTAGAGGAAAAGTGGGATAGAGGAGATATGATAGAGATGTTTAAATATCTCCATGGTATAAATGCACAGGAAGAGAGCCTCTTTCGATTGTAAGCAAACTCTGCTATGAGGGGACATAGGATGAGGGTGAAAGGGGATAGATTCAGGAGTAATATGCAGAAATATTTCTTTATGGAAAGAGTGGTTGATGCATGGAATAGTCTCCCAGTGGAGGTGGTAGAGATGAGGACAGTATCTGAATTCAAAAAAGCATGGGACAAATATAGAGGATCTCTAAGGGAAAAGCGGGGACTATTGTAGTAGTCGATATGGAAGGACAGTCTAGATAAGCCATGTGGTCTTTTTCTGCCGTCATGTTTCTATAAGCCAGCCTAATGAAGGCCAATTCCAACAGCCTGGTAAAACAATGGAGAGAACCCAATTTCAATACATTTCTAATTTCAAGAGAGAAAAAGAGCCTTTACAAGACCAGTCCAATGCCCTGTGACAACAACCTGAAATAAATACAGAGAATATACATGAGTTACCATAAAGATATTATTGTTTTTAAGTCAAGTAGATGCCCTAAAATTTGTCTATGATCCCAGGAGAAGCCATTTAGCAAGAAAAGTACAGACCTCTTCATAGTAACATAGTAAATGATGGCAGATAACGATCAGCATGGTCCATCCAGCCTGCCCAGTATTCAGTATATTTTGATTTTATCCTGTTGCTGTAAAGGGATCCACTGTGTCTGTCCCATGCCATTTTGAATTCCGTCACTGTGTTTGTCCCCACCACTTCCATCGGGAGGGCATTCCAAGCATCCACCACCCTTTCAGTGAAAAAGTATTTCCTGACATTTCCTTTCAATTTACCACCTTGCAGCTTCATGTTATGCCCTCTAGTTTTACAGCTTCCCCGTCTTTGAAAGAGGTTTGTTTGTTCATTATTTCTCTTTAAGTATTTAAAGGTCTGAATCATATCTCCCCTATCCCTCCTCTCCTCCAGAGTGTACAAGTACATATTTAGGTCTTCAAGTCTCTTTTCATAAGACTTCTGACACAGGCATCAAATCATTTTGGTCGCCTTCCTCTGAACAGTTTCCATTCTTTTTACATCCTTTGCAAGATACGGTCTCCAAAATTGAACACAGTATTCCAAGTGAGGCCTCACCACTGACTTATACAGTGGCATAAGTACCTCTTCCTTTCTGATGGTAATTCCTCTTTGTATACAGCACAACATAATTACTGAGTGATCAGTGAAGGCAGATTGTACATAAAACATGGAGATGGGATTGAGACATTGAGGTTCGAACATTCTCAGTTCTGATGGCATTTTAGAAATGGCTCTGCTAAACATGAAACTATTTGTAAAATACATAGACGGAAATACAGAAACGATTCACATCCATGTGTGCCGACATTTCATGATTTACACATGTAAATGGTGGCACTAACATGTGCATGTGAGCCATTTTGCAAACTTAGAAGCTGCTGCTGCTTTACTACAAAGGACGCTATTGAGTCTATTTCAATTTGGAGGGGAAAATAAGTTAGGGGGATTAAAAGGATAACCCTTCATCTCTCCTGCAAAGGGCTGGCTGAAATGCACACTTTTTAAAAACCCTACATGTGCCAGGGACTAAGTTTAACACTAGAAGCCCCAAAAGGAATTTTACCTAGAAACCCCAAAGTGCGCCAATTGACGCATTATCACGACGACTGTGTTTCGCATGAAATGCAGATATGAATTAATGTGAAGTTACTTATTTGTTAAATACGTGAAGTATGTGACGTCATTACATGACGTCATCGTGTGTTTATTGTTTGTAATGTCAGAGTAAAACTGTAAACAATGATTGAGATGCGCCACCTAGTGGGAACATGAATTTATACCTAGAAGCCCCAAAGTACGTCAGTTGATGCATCCAAGACAATTGAGTGCGTCAATTGACATCCTTTGGGGCTTCTAGGTATAAATTCATGTTCCCGCTAGGTGGTGCATCTGTCATTAATTTTCGATGCACATATTTGAACGCACTTTGGGGCTTCTAGTGTTAACTCCAGATATGGAGAATTGTGAGTTTACATATGCATTCTCTATATGCATGTAGATTTTTGTCCTACCTAGGCCATATCCAGACTATGCCTCTGACATACCCCCTTGAATATTCCACATATCACAGGCCTCTATGTATAAACTGGACCCTTTCTAAAATGGTCATTTACACTTTGATGCAATTGACATGTGTATATGTATATGTGTATATACATGTAAATTGTGAACAGGGCTTCTAAAATAATCCCCTTAGTCTTTGCTATGAAGTCAAAAGCAACATCCTAACCATGAAGACTTGATTTTGTGTGTCTTAACTTGGGCCAAAGTACATGTGTGGCTGCCCCCCAAAATTTCAAGGGAGTCTTAGGTTGTTTAAACAAAGTCAATTTGGCAGTAAAAAAAAATGTCTATCCTTGGGGTGACTACTGATGTTTGATTCATGCAGTTTTGAAATATAGTGTAGAGGGCACAGCTTTCTTCTTAACTTTCCTCAGTGCTTGTTGTCAGAATGAAAAATGGTTTCTCTGTCTTCTGCAGAGATCTCTATGGAATAAAAATGAGCTGATGGCTACTTACAATGAATACAAACTTTTTAATGGTCTGTGACAAACACAATTTATACCTGGACTGTAAAAATAAAAGGAGGGTCATTTTAGAAGCTCTATTCATGATTTGCATGTTTGAAAATGCCCACTTAAATGTGCCTGTCACATTCAAGTCCCAAGAGCCATTTTAGAAAGCCTCAAATTTACATGTGTCCGGTGCAATCATCTCTATCAAATGAAAAAATACAAACAGCAATCAGTAGTTTAGAATATACAAAAACAACAACCTCTACTATTGATGGTAATAACTCACTACATTAATGTTACAGTCTAAACCCTCAAGAAATGTTTATATTTGAAAGGAGAAAAGACCTCAGACACTGTGTCCCTTATTACTTTCTAGGGATATTTTAGTATCAATCATTGGTCTAAAAAACTCCTCTTTGTTTTCAATTCTATATATATTTTTATTATAATATTCTTTTATGAGTTTGTATTTTTATTTAAAAAGTTCCATAGGGGGTTCTACTAACTTTGGGGGTTATTCCAAGCCACAAATAGCAGGATGGACATCCCAGTGGGACATCCATCCCTGCTATCCGTGGCTTCTCCTGCCCTCGAATAACTTCCCCACCGGTTGTGCGGGGAAGTTAGATGGGGGCAGGGAATGGGCGGCCCGGGGGCAGAGTCTGTGTGGGCAGTAGGCGGTCGCTGGCCCTGGATGTATAGGGCTGATTCTAATGTTGGCCCTGTACGTCCAGGGCCAGCGACATCTTCGGGGAAATTATTCCACCTCTGAGGTGGAATAACTCCCCTAGACGTGTTTTTTGAATTGCCCAGGGCGCAGATGGGGCAGGAGGGGCCAGGGGACATTCCCCACAGCCCGACCCTGGCCTTAGGAGGCCAGATTGGAGGTTGGGCTGTAGGGAATAAACCCCTTTTTCAGGTGGCCGGCATCGCGGCTTTTAAATGGAGCCACTGTGGCTCCATTTAAAAGCCCTGACTGAGTTAGCCGGAGACAGTCCTGCACGTGCAGGCAGGATAGAATTGCAGTCCTGGCCTGCACGTGCAGGACTGTTCGCGATTCTGATCCTGCGGGGCTAGACGTGCCCCACGGGATCAGATCGCGATCCCCTCTGTACATCCAGTTCAGACCGGATACAGAGGGGATCCACGTCCGGGACAGAATGGGGCCCTTTGTGGATGATGATTTTTTCAACTGGCTCAGTGATTAAGTCAGGAGAGTTCCAATTATTTAAATCTATTTGTTGCATTCCTATTCAGGATCACTACCCTCCTTTCTTATTCTCAGTAATACTGAGTGGTCTTAGGTATTGCATTGTCTTGAGTTTATGGTAGGTGGTTCTTGTGATGATGGTTATATGAGGAGAAAGTGTGAGGTGTTGGTCAAGGATGATCCCCAGGTAGCGTACTTGCAATTTGACTTAGAGTTGGGTTCCAGCAATCGTTATGTGATTAGGTGGTGTGAAGTTGTATTTAGTGAGCCATGTTTATATGGAGGTGAAGCCTTTCTTTATATGGATGATGGTTGGGTTGGTGGTGTTGATAGGAGCATAAAAGCATGATATAATTTCCATATATCTGGTAGAGTAAGTTGTGTGCTTGTAGTATGGTGCAGATTGGTTGGAGGAAGAGGTTGAATAACAATGAGGATAGGGCCAATCCTTGGAGAACTCCCTGCTGTTGTAAGGAAGGCTTTGAGGTTTCATTGCCCAATTTTACTTGGAGATGGTGCTCTGTGAGGTATGAGATGAACTTTTTAAGAGTGGTGCCTTGCAGGCCGATTGCTTGTAAGTGCTGGATGATCAAATTGTGTCGGATGGAGTCAAAGGCGGCTTTGATGTCCAGAAATATGAGGATGTATCCTTTGTATATTTTGTCGATGCCTTTTGTGAGGTTGTCGGTTAGAGTGGTGAGTAAGGATTCTACTCCATGTTGAGGCCTAAAGCCATATTGCTGGGGGTCAAGTGGGTGGTTTGCGTCCATGTATTCTTGCAGTTGTCAGAGTACGATTTTCTCTATTATTTTTGCTAGGAATGGCAGGCTGGTGATTGGTCGGTAGGAAGTTGGTTGTGTGGGGTCAGGTGAAGCTTTTAGTGTTGGAAAAATGGAGGCTAGTTTTAGGTCCTTGGACATGTATCCTTGTTGCAATAATAATTGTGTGATCGTAAGTATTATAAGTAGTAGTTCTGTTCGTTCAGCCTTGACCCAGCTGACTGGACATGGGTCAAGTGGGGATGTTGTAGTATTGATGTTTGTGATGACTTTTTCCAGATGTTCATGGAGGATGGTCGAGAAAGAGTCCCAAGTGATGTCCAAGGTTATATGGTCATGAGCTGGTCGAGTTATTGTGGATATGGTTGCCTGTAGGACGTGACAGTGTTTGGACGTGATCAGCCATGGCTTGTGAGGTGAGCTTTGTAACCTGATGTTTTGGTGCAGGTACTTTTAAGAGGTTTTTAACAAAGTGAAATAGCTCCCGGAGATGGTTTAAGAACTTTTGGATCATATTGGTGTGGAATTCCTTCTTGAACCTTTTTGTAGCTGCTTGGTATTCTTGTAATTTGGTAAGGTAGTTGTTGAGGTTGATAGTTGAGTTGTTGTGTCTCCATTTCTTTTCTAGTACTCTTAGGCGACGTTTCATGCTTATTGATGTATTTCTTATAGTTTTGTTCCAGTTGTGGATGAGTGAGTCTAAGTTGTCAGATGAGTCTTGAAGGTGTGGTAGTACCTTTGCTAGGAATTGTTGCATTTCTAGATGGTGGAATCTGCAAACAGTAGATTGCATGTTTGGCTCCCCTTGCGGGAGTGTTCTATGCGGGAGGAAGGTGAATGCCTTGTGGTCTGACCAGGCGATGGTTTTATGGTTGGGGTGAGAGGTGGGAGGTTGCAGTATCTGAGTAAGGGTGGTGGGAGGAATATTAGGACTAGCGTGTTACCCTTGTTATGAGTAGGTTGTTTGATGATTTGTATTTGTCCCAGAGTGTTGAGGAATGCTTTTGCTGCTTTAGGGGCTGTGGAAGTGAGGTTAAAGTCACCTAGGGTCAGTAAGTGGTTGGATCTGGATTTGTGTTTGCAAGCTGTTTCTAGAATGCTGTCCAGGTCGTCTGGGCTGGCGTTTGGAGATCTGTACACCAGGAGAAGGGTTGTGGCATCGTTTGTGACTGTTAAGGTATCTAGGCCTCTGTTTGTGCTGTTATTGAGGAAGCAGAAGTTGAAGTGTTTTTTTTGTTAGGATGGAACCCCTCCACCTCTGCGTTTGGTTCTTGTACAAGTGAATAGATCATAGGAGGGTGATATGAGTTGATTCATTATGGCTTTGTCAGAGTCTGAAAAACAGGTTTCAGTGATGCATAAGATGTCCAGTTGGTTGTCCGTCGGAGGTCAGTGATTATTTGTGTTTTGCTATGTGCTGAGTGGGCATTAATGAGAGAGCATTTTAAGTGTGAGAGGGTAGTAAGGGGGTGTTGTGTGCTGCTTGTAGTTGTATGTTGGTGGGGTTTGATTTGTATGAGGCGTTGGTATGTGTTTGGTCTGGGCTTGTATGTGCAGTGTGGTGTTGGGGTGATATTGTGTGGATGTATCATGGGTATGTAATTGGGGGGGGGGGGGAGGTTAGTGAGGTGGTGTGTGTTAGGAGAGGGGCCAGGTAGAGGAGTATGAGCAGGGCTGTAGTGGCGATGGTGTATCTGGGTGCTATGCTGGTGTGGTGGATCTTATGGTATGTGTAATGTGATTATATCTGGGGGAGTGTTGGGTGATTAGTGTAGTTATTTTTTGACAGCAGGTTTGAGGAACGATCCTGTTTATGTTGTTTCACGTGCAGCGAGAGTTACCACTGTCTTAAGGCTTCTGCAGTTCTTGTATGATGCTTCCTTGTATCTGCATATGCTTCTAGTGTTCTGTAGGATAGACGCTGGGGTACGGCTCAGAGGTAGCGATGGGAGCATTGCTTACGTGAATGGTCCTAGGTGGTTTCCTCAGTGGGTGTTGGTTTCTGCTTGTGGTCTGGGCTAGCCATGTTCTTTCGCCTAATTGCATGCCTAATTGTAGGCTATAGTAAAGAGCAGATCCTGCTCCAATGATCCAGTATGGGGAATATGCAAAGATAGCTGAATAATTATTTCAAAACCAGTGGCAAGGCTTTAGAGAAAGGGAGAGGGAAGATAGTAGTTCTGGAAGTAGTGTGCAAGAAATACACTGAGAGATTGAGTTCATATCCTATAAAAAGGATTACCTGTGATAATGATCCCTTAAATGCTGTGCAGTGGTGAAAAGCTGAGTTTCTGGTAGCTCAGATTAAGAGGGTTATTCCAAACCATGAATAATGGGGATGGACGTCCCAACAGGACATCATCCCCACTATTAGTGCAGCTGCAGGCCCCCGAATAACTTTCCCAGCGGTTGTGCGGGGAAGTTAGTTGGGGGCAGGGAAGAGGCGGCCCGGGGGCGGAGAGTGGGCAGGCAGTGGGTGGTCGCCTCCCTGGACAGTTTTTTTTTTATGATTCGGGGCACGGAAGGGGCTGGGGGGTACAAAGTTATCTCCTGCAGCCCGACCCTGACCTTAGGAGGCTAGATCAGGGGTCGGACTACGGGGAATAAACTTTTTGGGGCAGCGGCCGACATCATGACTTTTAAATGGAGCCGCGGTGCCATGGCAATGGGACGCCATGGTACCGCGGCTCTATTTAAAATCCCCGGCTGAGTTAGCCGGGCTGCGCTGTATGTGCAGGCCAGGACTGAAACGCAGTCCCAGCCTGTACATACAGTGCTGTTCATGATTCTGATCCCGCGGGGCTGGACGTGCCCTGTGGGATCAGGATCGCGATCTCCTTTGTACGTCTGGGTCAGCCCGGATGTGCAAAGGAGATCTATGTCGTGAATAGAATCGGGCCCTAATTGAATAGCTACGCGTAACTGTGTAAGTTAGACGTGGTAAGGATCATGGAGAATTTTCTCTAGTTCCACTCTGTCCACAAACAAGGGCCACATCTAAGGGCCCTTTGCTTTGACCTGTCTATGGGCCTTGCTTTAGAGCCACAGATGATGCTCCTCCTCTGGGAGAGGAGTCAGCAGGCCAGAATTGGGGAATCCAGTGATTGCATGTGGGTTCAAATCATGGGGTGCTCTGGTGTGCTGTGGCAGAGAATCAGCACTTCAGTCCACCTATGAGCCTTAATTTAGTGTCCCCTATTGATGATGATGCTCCTCTGGAGGAGGGGTCCATTCTGGAGTGGGAGAAACTAGTGATTGCATGTGGATTCAGGCCATGAGGTGCTATCACAGAAGATCAGTGCTGCACTCAAGATTAGTAGGCTGCTGCATTAAATCAAAGAATTAGATCCAGTCAGACACACAAACTCTAATGAACCTTCACCACATTGTTTTAAATGCAAGGGACCGAGTGCATGCATATATACAAAGCAAAGTTTCATATTTACAGTACATTGCCCAATTATGCATTTAGCTGGATTGTAGGAAGAGAGGTGGTGATGGGATGATAATGATTGTTGCATTTAATTATCAATATCCCAATATCCTTGCATCAGCCTGGTCAGTAGTGGGAGAGACATGTTCTACGGCAGTGCTATTTCCAGATTGTAAGGTTACTTTCCAGGGGGTATGGATAAACTTTACAGTACTACCTGTGATAGCAGCATACCTTTGCCCTTGGTATATAGCTGGTTACGAGTTAGAGTCTTATAGGTAGTGGCATAGCTTGATTGGCAAGGGCCTACTCCTCTCACTCCTTTTGGTTCAACTGACTGGTTTAGTCATGATCTTTGCAGTTTTCCATGTCATGCCATGTCTTAGCAAGTGGAACCAGTATTTCAGCTGTCATGATGTGGCTTTCTTCAGGGTGAAGTGGTTGTGCAATGGATGTCTGTTCTTATATATAGTGGTTTTCAAAACAAGATTGGTGGGTTTGAAGTGGGAAACTTGAATTTTGGTGGAAAGTTCAGTCATTACTGGAGTGGGTTACATGAGGTTGGCTTCCAATATTCAATTTATTCATCTTGGTTAATGTGGTTGAGCTAGGCCTCCAGGATGCCATGTGTGGCTTCTGCATTGAGCAATCTTCCAGGTGTTCACTGCTTGCTGCTCTTGAGACTTGTGGAGTGGCTTGGTACAGCTGCTTTGTTCTTTGTTGTTGGCACTTTAGCCTGGGTTTCACATCTCTGGGTGCTTTGGTTGCCAGTAGATTGATTCATGTATCTTTGCCATTCTTGAAAACAGTTTAGTTGATCAACACAATAGATTTTCTTTGGATAGCTTTAGGGTAAGGAGGTGCACCTTACTGGTATACAGGACAAATTGCTCTCATCAGGCTGAAGCCTGCAGTTGATAAACACTTGCTTTACAGTTTTGTTTTGTTTTGTTTTGTTGAGTCATAGAGTTCAGCAAAACCCCTACAAAATTCCCCAAAACTAAAGCAAAATAAACGCCCACACACTAACAGCCTGAAGTGCGCACTCATTAACTCTCGATCACTTCGCAAAAAATGGCCAGCAATCACTGAAACAATAACCCATCATAATTTAGATATCATTATGATTACCGAGACCTGGCTCTCACCGGAAGACAATACCATCCTCAACCAACTTCTCCCACCCAACTTCGTCACTTTCACCAGCCACAGGCAAAACAAAAGGGGTGGAGGAGTTGCCATCATCACCAGATCTGACCTTCAATTCAAAATGGAAGAAGCCAGCAACACCAATTCCCTTGAAACATTATCTATTTCCAACCACTCTTGCTCCATAAACCTTATTTATAGAGCGCCCTCTGCGGATCCAGACAACCTCTCCAATATCATAAACTTAGCATCAAATACCCATGTTCCACATAAACCTAACTGGATACTAGGAGATTTTAACTTACCATCCCTACAGGACAATCAAGCAGCCGCCTTCACAGAAGCCCTAGATATCTTGGGATACACCCAATTGGTTCATGAACCTACACACACAAAGGGCAACGTTCTCGACCTGATATACGCCCCACAAACGGTGCTTCAGCAAGCACAAAACATCACGTTATCACTAACAGCAGTTCCATGGTCGGATCATAAGCTCATTTCCTTTCAAATTCCGACCCCCATCAAGTCACTGAGACCCATTACGAACTCACAAACAAACACAACCGCAAATACCAGAAGATTTCACCCATTTAACAAAGAACGCATCCTGGCTGAAACAAACTCTCTCCTTGACAATACCTCACAAGACCTAGATGTCCTAATCTCCACGTGGAACAGCAGACTCAGCTCGATCGCAATCCGTCCCCCCACATCTAAAGCCCCAAAGAAAAGACCATCCGCACCATGGTTCACAGCTGACCTAAGGGCGTCACTAACCCTCCTACGAAGATCGGAAAAACGCTGGAGGAAATCACGTACCAGCAGTGACCAAGCAGCATACATCCAACTCCTACACACACATCGCAGGGCAGTCACAGACAAGATGAAACAACATCACACTGACACTCTGAAACGTTCATTAAACAAACCGCATGACCTCTTCAACCTGGTCAAATATCTTGCCAAAGAACCGACCCCGGAACGCACAGGATCTATACACCCACAGGATTACGCCGTATTTATGCAATCAAAACTATGCAAGACTGACAAGATGATGATACCAGACCCTCCTGATGACAAAGCACGCACAGCGTTTCTAACCACTTTTACCACTCCGTCCAAGAGAACCATCGAAGACACCATTGCTACCCTAAATACCTCTACTTCATACTCAGATCCATGTCCAGCATTCTGGATAAAAGATCTGCGATCCGACCTTGCCCCAATCTTAGCTAAAATGATAGGATTATCATTCAGCACCGGGTCATTCCCATCCACGCTCAAACAGACCTCCGTTAGACCGCTGCTTAAAGACACCAAATTAGACCCTCAAAAGGTCGAGTCTTACAGACCCATATCCAGTATCCCGATGCTCGCCAAAATCGTTGAAAAAATAGTCTACAAGCAGCTACAAGATCATGTGGACACTAACGCACCTCTAGATCCATCACAACACGGGTTCAGAGAGTCACACGGAGTGGAAACACTACTCACTACTCTTTTCAACACCATAATCTCAGGCATTGACAACTCACGTACAGGTTTCGCACTTATCTTTCTAGATATTGCGGCAGCCTTTGACTCAGTCCGCCACGAGATTCTCCTGATTCGACTAAGAGAGAAAGGCATTACCGAAACAGCGCTTGAGTGGTGTAGGTCTTACCTGTCTGGAAGATGGCAACATGTACGAACAAACGGAACCACATCCGAGCCATTCCTACAAAGTCAAGGAGTCCCTCAAGGATCCTCCCTATCGTCACTTATGTTTAACATTTATATCCAACCCATCTGTAACATCATCAGATCCTTCAATGTGAGTTGCATGATTTACGCAGACGATGTCCTACTGTACCTGCCAATATCACTGGATTGCCCGGACCTCACCCCACTAACCAACTGCTTCAATGCAATATCAGAATGGCTCCTCTCCCAAAATCTGCGTATCCAACATAAGAAAACTGAGGTCCTGTTCATCTCTAGAAATCCAGAATTCACTCCACCTAACCAACTGGAAGTAGACAACGCCAAACTACAAGTAAAATCAGCCATACGGTATCTCGGAGTCACATTGGATCAGAACCTCAACATGAAGCAGCACATAGCAAAAATAGTAAGAGCAATCTACTTCAAGATCAGATCCCTCAGACACATACGCCCTCTACTCGAGCTGAGCGACTTCCGTACCATCTACCAAGCCCTCATCATCCCTCATTTTGACTATGCAAACGCCATCCTACAAGGACTCCCCCAGACAACCTTACATCCCTTACAACTTGCCATGAACTGCGCTGCGCGAATCCTCTTTGGAGCACCAAGGAGAGAACACATCACACCCCTCCTGATGCAGCTTCACTGGCTCCCCATCCAAGCCAGGATTAGCTTCAAGACCTTAGTGATGACATTCAAAGCCATCAACGGGTTATCCGCCTCTTCAATATGTGACCTCATACAACCACCCACACCCAACAGGATAAGAAGAACCTCTGCAGCCAACATACTAGCAATACCAAAAGTGATGACAAGATGCGCCATATCAACTTCAAACAGAGCCTTCAGTCTGAGTGCCCCAAGCCTCTGGAACTCCCTACCACCACACATCAGAGCTATCCCCAACTTGAGCCAGTTTAGGAAGGCCTTAAAACACTTCCTCTTCATTAAATACCTCTCAGCCTCCCCCGAACCCCAGCCACCATGTATGAGCAACACACAATAACTCCATCTCTCATATATACAGTTACCTTGTTCAATGTTCCACACATGTAGATAGTTTCCCCTGTTATCCAAGTTTACTGCTCCTGTTCATTGTAATGACCTGACTCTTGTTTATTGTCAGATATTGTTTGTTCTATGTAAACCGCGCTGATCGCAAATAGTGCGGTATATAAGAGATGTAAATAAATAAATAAAATAAATAAATAAATATGTGGTTTCTCCTGGTTTTGTTGATTTACCTGTTCAGGGGCTAATCCACTCTGTCATTTACACAGAGTTTGTCTGTGCTGTTAGGAAATATTGTACTGCTCTTTTTGGTAGTCCCTGAGGAAGAATGCCAGGGGTGGGAGGCAGCAGGGTGCATGGGTTCATCTACCTTGCTTCTATATTGTCATTGCCCTGATCCCTGCACCATGGTATAGCAGATAATCTGGCAGGAGTAGACTCTTTCATAGCCAGCGAGGTGTGAAGCATCAATAGATACAACAATTGACATTTGTTTCCATTCTGAGTAACTTGGGCCTCCACATTGACGGGCATGGTTCTACTAGGCAATAGTCTGGACAGGGTATTGAGATTTGTTGCACAGGCCCAGTAGTCTTTCCACATCCCTGAGCTGTTGCTGGGGTGGGATCTTGTTGGTTTTACTGTAAACTTAGGAGGGCCCTTCTTTGGTAGTTTGGGTTTTAGATTCTGGGCAGTTATTTACTGACCATTAAGACATGTGTCACCATCATGCTAGCAGCTGATGGTGGGATCAGCTCAAGTGAGTAACCAACTGCAACTCTGTTGACTGAGGTTGAGGGAACTCATTCTGTGTATTTCACCCTTTTCAAGGCCTCTAATCATGTTGGAGCACACCAATGGTCATGAGCAGATATTTCAGCTTGGCACCTGACTTCCCCTCCAGCAGCAGGGTTCTTTCTTGGTGATGTCATGGAGGACACAGTACATGTAAGATTGGAGTGTCTGATTGATTTCAGGAAGATGGTTAGCTTTGGTTACTGGGTTTGTACCACTTTGGGGATGCTTGCAGGATCCATGCTCATTCATTTTGACTCTGTTTCCCAGATGAAGATGGACTTGATGGACCTTGGTCTGACCCAGTATTGCATATCTTATGTTCTTATAAGATTGGCATCTTGACTTTCAGTTTCTTGAGGGCCTGCAGGAGATCAGTGCCAGATTCAGCTCCAGCATGAATTGTGTCCTCCATTGTAGAAGGTGGGCAGTATAGCTACAGTTAAAGGATTGCCACAATCTCGGTTATTAGATCAATGTTAGTCTATCTTATGAGACTGGTAATCTCCAACTTTTGATCTGTTTTTGGGGTGGGGGGTGATCGCCTATTCTTTATTCCGGTAACAGGCACCTCTTGTCTGGGAGGGTTTCTACATGTGCTTATGGCTCTCTTTTATTACTACCTGGTGTAGTGAAATGGGCGCATGTTAGATTCCTCTCCCGGGGGCTGTGGAAGGATCATATGAAGAGTGCATCATGTTGCAGGAATTTTATCTTAAGGCCAGATAACTGGGACCATTTTGGACAGGGCTGGATAGTAACAGGCCCACAGCTGTCAGGTTAGGTGGTGGCAGACATCACCCCAAGGGAGTTGTGCCCTCTGAGAATTTTTGAACATCATGTATGACTGTAATGGCTGTTGGGAGAAGCTGTGAGAAAGAGTTTATTACCAGGTGCCTGAAATTGATTTAGTGAGTTGGTGAATATCATGTACTGTATGTTACAGGAGTTCTCACAGGTGGGGATTTTTGTAGCTCATGCTAGAGCAAGATATTATTTTGCAGTTCTACATTGCTTGTCTTCTGGAGATCGCTGGGAGGGGCAGTCAGTGTTGATATGGACATATGCAGGCCAACATGGTGGGTGTGCTGTTGCAGCTGTGGAGTTGCTCATGTGTGGACCTGGTTTACCACACAGCAACGATTGTCTCTCCTTTTGTGGGGGGACATGTTACAAGTGGCATCTCCTGTGTATGCGATCAGGGTACCACATCTTAGTTAAAAGGGACTGGGCAAATTGCCTGCAGATGCACTTGTGCTTGGGGTAGCCACAGGCATTTGCTAGGATGAAGACATGCTCTTGGATATACTGGTTCTAATGGGTTCATTCAGGGCAAAGGCTGGTAGTATCATGGAGTCGCCCGCTTTAGCAATGTGTCCTTATGGGAATGAGTAGTCTGTGATGGTGCCAGGTTCTTTCCAATGGAGGGAATCCCATGGTTCAGGGATTTCAATGTGTATGGTGGTGCCAGGCAGGTACAGTGAAGGCCAAGTTGTGCTTCAGTGACTGGCGCACATTTTCAGAGGTTGATGCATGCTTCAGGATGTCAGGAAAAGTGGTTTGGCTCTTCTCAAGTCCCTTCATTGGTTCCTTATCCATTTCCACATCCAGTTCAAACTTCGTCTACTGATCTACAAGTGTATTCACTCTGCTGCTCATCATTACCTCTCTTATCTCTCCCTACGCCCCTCCTCAGGAACTTGTCCAACAGGCAAATCCCCTCTCTCTGACCTTCTTTTCCACTGCCAACTCCAGACTTCATTCATAGGACCTTGCTTTATCATATGCTTGCAAGAAGCCAACTGAGTCGGTGCGTCAGGCCCCATCTCTATTCAAATCCAGGGTAAAAGGCCACCTCTTCGAGGCTGCATTTAGATGCTGACCCTTTTGTTGTTGTTGTTAAGTGCCGTCGAGTCGGAGTCGACTCATGGCGACCCTCTGGATAGCTATCCTAAATTGTGTTCGGTCTTCAGTCAGGCGGCTCATTGTTGAAAGACTGGTACCCGTAGCTGCTGTTATTGTATCGATCCATCTCATTGCTGGCCTTCCTCTTTTGCGTTGACCTTCTATCTTGCCAAGCATAATGTCTTTCTCTAATGATCTCTATCTTTCGCATGATATGTCCAAAGTATGAAAGTCGAAGTCTTGTCATCTGAGCTTCTAAAGAAAGCTTAGGTTTGATCTCCTCTAGTACCGACTGTTTTGTTCTTCGGGCAGTCCATGGTATACACAGTATTCGCCGCCAGCACCATAATTCAAAGGCATCAATTTTCTTCCTGTCTATCTTTTTCACTGTCCAGCTTTCACATCCATATGATGTTATTGAAAATACCATGGCTTGAACAAGTCGAATCTTTGTATGGAGAGAGACATCTCTGCTCTTGAGAATCTTATCTAGGTCTTTCATAGCCATTCTGACCCTTTACTCTCCTGTTTATCACCTATATCTTAAAGTTATCTCTTGTCCCTTTTTGTTGTGTTTGTCTAGCTTAGATTATAAGTTCTATTGAGCAGGGACTGTCTCTCATGTGTATGTTCAGGTCCAGAAAAGAGCGCACACACCCACGGTAACACAGGAACACAAACATTTATTCATAGTACCCAACACGGCCGTGTTTCAGCTCTGGCTGTCAGGGGTAAAACCTCAGGTATAAAAATTAATAGTAAAATAAAAACCATTAAAATTATATAACATACATAAAGAAATTGTAAAAATCATAAACAAAACAATATAAATAAGTTAAAATAAAGGAATATATAAAATGTTAACAAGAAAGAAACACGATGCATGATTTAAAATTAGCATGAAAGGTTAAATGACATTCAAGTAAATTGCAAAACTAAACGTCATGTTCTAAAAGGAAAGAGAGTGACCAACTTAAGAGGATACATAAGAGGCAACCAAATGGTATAAGAGGACTGCAAGTGAATAAAGGAATCATATACAGTAGATCAATTATTACATGATGTGCCTGCTAAAAGCAAAAAATGGAGGAAGGAGGGAGAGAGGGGAGAGGGGAAAGGAGAGGAGGGGGAGGGAAGGGGAGGGGGAAGGGGGAAAGGAAGGGAGAGGGAAGGGAAGAAAGAGAAGGGGGAGGAGGGGAAGGGGAAAGAGAAAAGAGTCAAGATAGAAAAGGGAATAATAAAAACATATAATAAAAACAATAAAATAACATCTATAAATCTAACCAAGGAAAACATATTAAAATCAAAGTAACAATAAGAAACCATATGGAATAATAGGCTAAATAAATAAATGTGAGATAAAAACAATAAAAAATAATAATAAATATAAGGTAAAAAGACTGCCTAAATGTAGAAAAGATGTATTAATGAGGGCTATCTATGTTGAACATAGTAACATAGTAAATGACGGCAGATAAAGACCAGCATGGTCCATCTAGTCTGCCCAGTAAGATGGCAAGAGTAGGTGCACCTGCAGCTCTGTGCAGGCCACCCCTCCCCATGTCTTTGTTGAGGGGTGAACCCACCACTCCATGTAGGAAACCCCTATTTGTTGAGAAGTTGGATGGTTCAGAACATCTCATGTTACAAAAAAAACTTACAATCTGGGTACAGAATAGACTAATTGACAAACTGGATATGCTGCTATTAGTTTCTGTGTAGAGTTACATCAAAAGTGGGATTACAACATATGGAAAAGTCAGAAAAGCGGCTGAGACAGGAGGGGTGCCCTCCCATAGTTAATACCTATCATGAACATTGGAAAGGATAGACACTCATAAGGATAGTAAAAGTGATTAAATTGTAATGATGAAAAAAATATATGAAGAAGTGGGGCAGGAGAAGGTAGGGGAAGGAGGGAAGAGAGGAAAATGAAACCTCACTTACCACTGAGAACACCAAAAGTACTCAAACCATACTGGTAGGCAAACAGTGAAAGAACCGCGCAAGTCTGGAGAGGTGTTTAAAAAGGGGCTTTCCCGCCACAATCTAGTTGCCATGGCAGCATGCAAACATCAAAAAGATGTTATTCTAAAAATTACTCAATGAAGCAGAGTAAAAGGACCCGAATGTATAATGTGTCTTACTCTCGTTATATTGACCACATTGTATTAGGATAACATGGCTGGGAGGAACAGACTGCCAGATGTATCCAGTAAACAAATAGTGTTGTATGGCTAGTAAAAGTATTTAATGAATAAAGAGCATTATAAGTGTGATAAAAGAGGAAGGCGGAGGGGAAAGAAGAGAAAGGGAGAGGGAAGCGTGAAGAGGGAGGAGGAGGGAAAGAAAAAGAGAGGGACAGAAAGGATACGAAAAAAGTCGCTAGGAAAAGTAACAAAAAGAGTTGCTGGATTGAAACAAAACAAAGGTGCCATCAGGGAATCACAAGAGGCAACAGAAATAAAAAACAACTGAATGTAATATAAAAGCAAAGGACATTAATTAGACTGTTATGATATAATTTAGTGAGTGCATCAAAAAAAATACCTAAAAAGAGGAAAACGGAGGTGATCAAGAATGAAACATGAATAAAGCATATTGAGCTAAAATCGCAAATGAAAACATTATGGAACCCTATAAATAAAAACGATGCAAAGTAAAATCCATTTATATATAAGACAGGAAACGAGGGGGAGGAGGAATGGGGAAACAAGGGGTGAAAATAAAAATAATGAAGAAGAGATAAAACACAAAAACTCAATAAAAAGGATCACAAAAACCATGCTGGATAAACAAAATAGTTGAAAAACATCAATCTAATTAAAAAGGGGGAAGGAGGGAATAAACCTCCAATAAAAACAAAATGTCTCTTTATGCTATTCGCTAGAAGCGAGACATTGGCATATTTTAGCCCACCATCCAATTTTTCGTGATGGCCCCTGTATAGCTTTTTCAAGGGGGCAGATTCTATAAGTCAGCCTAGTTCATACAGATTTTTGCATGTAAACTAATTCTGGAAGTTGGAGTGGCTGTCATTCTTCATGTGGAACCTGCAGTATATGTGAGACTTCCCTGGATGTCAGTATTTGGATTGATCATAGAAATGGTCATCAATATACTTTGAAACATGTCACCGACTGCAACACTATGTGTGCCGTATATGTTATGTGCCCCTGTTTCAAATTGTATGTTGGTAGGACATGTTGGAAGATTAGAACTAGACTGAGCAAACATAAATCACATTTGAACAATGCAGTCTTGACGGCTCCCATCGTCCACCATTGTCTGCAATATTTCCATCGGTGGCATGATTTGCGATGGCTGGTCATTGATTGCATGGATGATTTTCATCGGCGCAAAGCTCGGGATCGGTTAGCTCATCTGGAACAAAAATAAATTTTTAAGTTGGATACTTTGTATCCAAATGGGTTAAATGAGTCCATCAAGTGGGTGTTGGTCCTTTAAGCCATATTTGGTAGGTGTTTCCTGTGTCTACTGACTTATTGCTAAGTCTGCTTATGTTCTGTGGTGTACCCTTTTAAATAGACCACATCGTTTGAGTGGTAATTTGTGCATCTTTGACAACTCTTATGCATGGACAAGTCCTGAAGCAGCCATAATTAACAATAGTGTCAAAACTTGAGTTGACGCTGTTCTCCTGTGTCGGTGGTGATCCAGATGGTCGGATGATTGTGCATTTGCAAGCTAAGTGGTTATTTGTTTTAAAAGCATTATGAAAAAAATATAAACTCTTAGCTTGGGCCAATGAAAGATATCACTGGGGGATAGTGCCTTGAGGTTGGGATTCCTAGCATAAGGATTCATGAGCCGGATCCCTCATCTGAGGCCTTATTGGTATTCCCCTGTCCGGACCTCTTTCAGTTTGGGTGCTTTTTTTAAGAAAACTTTTTTAGGGTATTGATTGTAGTTCCACTTTATTTTTGTTGCCCTTGTTTCTTAGTGAGGGCTCTTATGTGTTTTTTTGTGCTCAGCATCTAGGCAAGTGCCTGCTGGTTTAGGGCAGACTTTCTGTGCATACCTCATTTGCATGCCATTTGCTATTTGCTTGCTGCATATAGGTACACAACTGTGTTACTCTCGTGCTAGAAAACCGTGCACAAGGCTTTTAGCACACAGCTCTAATGCCAGCTTTCAGCATCAGCCCCAACATTTCTTTGCGCATCGATTTGGTTGGCCAGAATGGGGCTGGATTGGGGTGTGTCTGTAGATTTCAAGTTTAGCCAGTTCAGAAATTCAGAACTAACCAGCCACACTAATGGCTACCTTAAATGTAACTGCCCATGTGTTTTGCCATAAGAATTAACTGGATAGTCAGCTACAACCAGGGACAGCAGAATGTCTATTTGTCGGGGGCTCCCAAGCTCCATCCCAACACCACCCTAACTAACTCAACTCCACCCCAATTCTGCCTTAACCTCGCCCCTAGCCTCCAGTGCATTTCAGCTTTTGTCAGAGCTGACTGCTCGACTGCATTCTGCAACCCTCAGAAATAGCTTAGCTTATGCCGCTGTGTAGCCAAGTCTCGTGAGACTTGGCATGGTAGCTACAAAACCTGATACACTACTGAGTTGTGCGCTTGCTGCTTCGGCGGGATGGCAAAAGTCGGTGGTGTTGCAAGAGATGAACTGCTGCAAAGGCACGTGCTTGGTGCTTCCTTCACTGGCTGCAGCAGAATGGAGTCGGGCCGCTGTAGAGGAAATTGGGCTGCCACTGCATAGCAGAGCAGCAGGATAATTTTATTAGGGCTAGGGCCCATGTGGCCCATCCAGTTCTAATGCCTGTGGCTACAACACTAGAAAGTTATCTGCTGCCAAATGTCCAGACAATGTCTAAAGTAGCTGCTTGAACCTGGCTCATTGAATATCTAGCCCACTATCTTCTACAAGCTTTTTCTAAATTCTCCTCATAATCTGCAAACTATAAATTAGACATTTCATTTGGTTTAAATCATAGATATTGTTATAAGACAGCACATAACAATAATGCATATGTTTAGAAATTTCAAAAATAAACATGGATTGTGGGCAAGGAGAATTCGACCCAGAAGGGGATATGTGCCCACAGCATTTGACAGTGGGTTAAAATATCTGGGGCTGATATTCAAAGCACTGGATATGTACATGCCATGGCATTTAAATATATAATCCGGTTATTCAACAGCAGTATCCAGGCTGCGCAACCACTGTCTGGATGATCATCACCATCATCCAGATAGTGCCGATTTTCAGCTGCTATCCAGATAAGTCAACTGGATAGCAACTCAAAAGAGCTTTTTCTGCGGCCCAGACTGTGTCAGGATAACTTATCCGAACAGAGGCTGAAAATCATCACTATCCGGATAATGGTGACATTTGTCTGGATAGTGGTTAGTGCTGCCCTTTCTATCCAGTGCTCTCTGGATAGTGCCGAGGCGGTCTGTGGCAGTATCTGCATATCTCTCAGAGTAACCTCCGTGGTTATCCAGATAAGGGCATTTGAAAATTGACCCCGATATTTTTATTATTTGCTATTAAAATATTTGCTTTGTTTCTGAAAGTCTTTTTGACTTGGTAGCAGGATGCAAAATTTATTCAATGGAGTTTATATTTTAGTAAATCTTCATTCTCTTCAACATCTGCTTCTGTGCTTTGATATCAGACAGCATGTGGAGATCTAATAGAATGTAGCATCACCTCTGACCCTCTTGCTGCTCTCAGCCCCTGAGGAATCAGCTTATCTAAAGTGCAAAACATTTTGAGGATTTAAGCCATCTGGTTCCTGCTTGTTGAAAATACAAATGTGCTTGTTACTTTATTTCCCTGCACAGTGCTGAATATTTGCGTTTCAGAAAGCAGGCTCGGCCAATACTCTTTCTGTTTATGAAGTCAAAATATGTTAACAGTGCAGCTGTAAGAGTAGCATGCGCCCTAGGCAAATCTTCATGCTAGCTTGCCCCCGTCCCCTAGGGCCAGCCCATCCTCTATGCGAGCTAGGCAGCCACCTAGGGCGGCCGACTCTGGTGGGCAGTATTGTGCTTCCGCTTTGTTGCCTATAGCAGGCCACGTGCTTCGGCATACATGACCTGCTGCTTCTGACCGCCCTCTGATGCATCTTACTCTCAGAGGGGAGTCAGAAGCGACAGGTCATGTATGCTGAAGCACACGATCTGCCACAGGCAACAAAGCAGCAGCACAAAGCTTCTGCTTTTAAAATGCTGCCACCGCCACCCACCTTCCTCCCAAGACAGAATCGGTGGCAGTGGGGGGTGATGGCATGGTGCGGGGGAGGGGTGGCAGCACAGCTGGAGTTTCTGCCTTGGGCAGCAGAAACCTTTGGGCCGGGCCTGTCCTCCTCCCACGCCAGCCTCTTCTTACCTACAATGATCACTCATGCTGCACCCTCCAGAGATCTGCAGCCCTTCTCTAGCTTGTCCAAGTGAATCGAGCCATGGGAGCTCATGCTGTGGCTCCCCACTGCTCTTCCTTTACTTCAGTGTCGCTAGTGCAAGCACGTTCTAAATGCGTGTTTGTGGTCCAGCACATCTTGATGCTAATCTTGCAATGCATGAGATTTGCATCAAGATGTTCTTGGCTGCAAGCATGCATTTAGAACGTGCTTGCATTGCCAGTGTCGAAGTCCAGGTAGAGTGATGGGAAGCCATGGCATAACCTCCCATCGCTCTGCCCAGCACTGCAGAATATTTGACTGGTAGGACCTGAGGATCCTTAACAGCCGGGTCACTTTATCTGGCCTGTCCACTGCCAGTTCAGCTGGCAGGGCCAGCGAATCCCTGCCAGTCTGCTGGGCTGTTCAGCCTGCAAGCCTGCTCTTCCTGTTTGTGCTACCCCTAAAACTCTGGTTCTCTAGGCAAGAGCCTAGCTTGCCTAATGGTAGCACTGGCTCTGTATATTAAGGGTTTGTGTTTATCTAATTAATTTTCCTTGAGTCCTTCTTGAGTCAAGTAGTCTTTGCAGAATCCTAACATGCCTGGTTAGTTCTGAGAATGACTCTCTAAAGCACAGTAACCCAGAGTAACATCACACTAACTTTACCGCAGGTAACTGCATGAGGCAACTGCTGCTGCTCCATTATTGTTTGTTGCTGCCAGTAAACTCATGATAAAATTAGCATGAGCAGCGTTAGCCCAGACCACCCTTTAGTGGATCAGCCCCTGTCTTCACACCTCATAAAGAGGCCAGTGTATTAAAATGTGAATTTGTTTTGTCAATGGGGTATATGTGTAAAAGTGCAAAATGCCCCGAAATTCACAGTCACCAACATGGCATTTTGCATGGTTTTTTTAACGTAGGTTTTGTTTCTGAATAAATTACCAAATTCCATACGTGCTCAGTGGCCTTCATCATAAACCATATGGAGACACTTACAGATCTCAATATATATACTTTTGAAGAAAGAAGGGAAAGGGGAGATAAGATAGAAAGAGTTACATATCTCTGTGGCATAAATCCACAAGAGATCATCCTCTTTCAATTGAAAGGAAGCCCTGGAACAAGAGAACATAAGATGAAGGTGAAAGAGGATAGACTCAGGAGTAAGCTAAGCAAATATTTCTTTATGGAAAGAGTGGTGGGTGCATGGAACAGCCTCCCAGCGAAGGGGGTGGAAGCTAGGACTGTATTTGAAATTAAGAAAACATGGGACAAGCCCAGAGGATCTCTAAAGGAGAAGAAAGGATTGAAGGGCTTAGTAGTTGCTACGTATAGATGGGCAGACTGGATAGGCCATATAGTCTTCATTTGCCATCATTTTCTATGTTTCTATGTTACATGCAAAATTAAATTCAAATTCTGAATTAATGAGCTGCTGCGATGCAATACCAGGCCGAGAAACTCATTAATTCATAATTAAGTGAAAACCAGCATTGATGAAATCTTCGCAGGTTGATTTTCACAAAAAAGATAGCTATACTTCAATGGGGCATAATTATTTTTTTCAGTTCACGTTCAGTTAGATAGATTTAATGAGAAAGCACGTAGTGGAGCTCATTTATATCCATAGCAAATGTTCATGGGAAAAGGCTACAAAAAAAGGATTGTTGACCTATAGAAAAATTAACCTAGTTACTCTTTTATTGAAAAATTACTGATGATTAAAAAGTTCACACTGTTGCCATTTAAATGATTCAAAAAAATCCACATATCAAAAATATGGCATAAGCCTCAACAATCACTTATCTGGGATGTAGCGTTCATCAGGAGAGATCCATACATTGGTAGACTACTACTCTGGAACAGGTGTTGGTCTCTCCTTTTGAGTGCAGCATTCCAGGATAATAGTCTACTAATGGAAGGATCTCTCCTGATGAACACTATGGGGTATGTTTACTAAACCGCGGTAAACGGGAATAACGCGCGTTGTACGATGTTAACGATCGTTAGCGCATGATACCACGCGCTGTAGCGCATTAACGATCGTAAACGTTATCAGAGCTGAATTCCAACGTGAATGAAAACCTGCCGTTAAAGGCATATTAAAGGGGAGAGAAACCATTTAAATGTCAGCAATGTACAGCCTAGGCAGGGAAACCAAAACAAGGTGATAAGTGTGATACATGTGCACAGAACAAAAGGGCACAGAAACACTGAAAATGACCTCAACAAACTCGAAAAAAACATCAACCAAGCTGGCCAATAGTGGTATCAATGAGAAACATCACCCCCCCCCCCCCCGAGTAAACTCCATTGAACAGATATTTATGTATTCCCCTATTTTAGTTATGTATGTATAAACCGCGGAAGGGTCCATACCCCGTCCCCATACAAGGTGCATGCGCCCACAGTGAAATAGCACTGCCCAGGGACCTCCCCACAATCGTACAGAGTTCCTATGGTATGCACATGTCCCGCCACATCAGGGCGGGCATGTCGGAACGGGCAACCGGTCAGATACTGGAGAAGGGGATACAGAGGGCTGCAGCTGGGCCACAGTGGGGACTAGGGTGATGCCTAGTTGGCCCATAGGAATACCGAAACAGTAGAGCAGCCAGACAGCAACTGCTGAGGGCCCAACATGTGCAAGGTGTGCTTCCCACAGTGTCACAGGGAATAGTACCCAGCAGGAACTCCCAATGGCACGGAACAGTGGCAGGCGGTGCTGGGGGAAAGCATGGGCAGCTATGCGGGTACCCCCACCCCAGAACACGCACCATAGGCAGCCGCCTACCTGCACACTGGATGGCCTGAGACTGCGCACCACCAGCTCCACCAGCAGAAGGGCATGTCAGCATGGTGGCTAAGGGATACTGGTGGTGGAGGGGGCAGTGGCAGCTGCCCAGAGCAGACCGTGGCCTAGCCCCCCTCACGTGGGTGCAGTGCGCTCCAACAGACAGGCCCTGGTGACCAACAGTCATGGTACCACCAGGGAACACACCATCTCTGTGAGAACATGGTGATGCAGTGCACAGAACCAGTGTATTCAGAAGCAGAGGGTCACAGGTTCAAGGCCCAGCTGTGGTGTTCGCCAAACCAGTCCTCATATTTTACCCACTACTATAACGGGCTAATACAGACAGAACCGGTCTTGCAGATGATGTAAACATGCTGAAAACACCTACATTTTACCCTACAGGGCACAGACACCATAAACATGCACATTACCTAGAGCAGAGCCTCCCAAATGCAGTCCTGGAGGGCCAAACACCATTCAGGTTCCATGCTGCCTCTGATAAAGATGCCTGTGCTGCATTTCTATGCGCCACCCCCATGGTATGCAGATGTATCTCATGCATAGTCATGAGGGACAGCATGAAAACCCGAACAGTGTTCTGCACCGCAGGAATGGAGTTGGGAACCTCTGCCGTAAAGCAGCAGCCAACAGGGGCAGACACACCTGCACCCACAGGCCCCATTATCCAAAGCCTCCTGGAGAGGCAGGACCTTGGGCTCTGCATGCATCTCCCAATACTAGCACTTGCATACCTTAGTAATGCCACCCTAAACCTGGGAATATGGTACACATCTATCAAAAGGTTGCTATGATTACTGGCAGATAGCAATTCCTAGGTTATGTACAATTTTCGGAGTGAGCTGCATCATAGCAACCTTTCTGATGTCTGTGGAGTGTGCTACAGGTCTTGTGTCTGACAGTGTTTACCAATCTGGGGAGTGACTCCTACAGTATTGCATACCATAGCCATGCCTGCATTGTGCCCAGGACTGGTGTGGTGGCCTGGGCTGCCCAACACCTCTATAGTTGCACAATGCTGGCATAGGTGTGGGAAGTGTGTGTCTGTCCATCCAGTGTGTGGTGGCTTCCAACACCCTCCACAGCCCACACTGCTAGCACTGTTGCCTGTATTGGCCTGCCGATGTGCATAATGAGGAGCAAGGTACCATGGGAATAGCGTGGATAGGGTGGCCTGGCCCGTCCGCATCTGCACAGGGCATAGGGCAATGGCTCGGACATTGTAGTGCCCGGTACCACCTGCACGGACAGGGTGGCCATAGCATGTCCTGCTGGGAGGTCACTCTCACCCTGACTAAGCAGTGACCATGGCATGGCTAGGTTCCACCATAGTGCTATATAGCATGTCTCTTATGTAATATCTATGGGTTTCCTCGCCCTATATTATGTGCATTATATGCCATTTGAAAGGAATATTTAGGCACTCCCTATAGGGCGAGCCTTACACTTTGCCTTATAGAGAGCGCCTACATATTCCTGTCGACAGGTATATAATATATACTACATAATATATAGTACCATGTCAGAGCGAACGTCACTGTTGGCACATATTTCATAGGAAGGGTACACTTTTCCTGATATATGCAAACTGTAACCCACCTGCAGACTGCGGATTAAAATATTATAGTCGGCTTTCAAAGGGTTACACAGGATGCCTCAGCCAGCCTTGCTCATTAGGCACACTTGGGATTGGAACCCATGACTCTTGTACTATCAGTCTGTGTGGTAACCATTGTGCTACAGCTTTGTTTCTGATTTTGGTTGTCTGCGCGCTGTCTTATGCTTGCGCGCGCTGTAACGATCGTTGCTGCGCCGCGCGTAATACCGCGCGCAACCGCGCGTTATCAGATTCGATGTCCCGCCCATGTCCTTTTTTGGCTTTCCTTCCACTAACGCGGCTCCTAACGTAAATTGCACTAACGCAGTTTAGTAAACATACCCCTATATCCCAGATAAGTGATTGTTGAGGCTTATGCCATATTTTTGATTTGTGGATTTTTTGAATCTTTTGAAGGCTACAGTGTGGACTTTTTAATCATCAATAATTTTTCAACAAACGAATAAATGAACTGATTTGAAAATTGAGAAAATGTTCTCATGACGAATGGTTCAACAAAAAATGTATATTAGCACAAACAAATATATATTCAAGTGAGTGCTCTGGGGATTGATTACTTGTGGTTTTGTATCAATCTGTATTTTGGGATTTTGCACTTAGACTTACGGAAAAACCCATGGGTTAGCACATCGGCTCCAAACAATTGTATGTGATTGGAAGTTACCTGAAGAAATGCGGTCCTAGGCCAGCAACTTAACATCCCCAGAGATCACTAAGCTGGTCAAATCAGCAGATGCATGTAAAACAGCTGTACACTTTTGGACTAATATTAAGCCTGCAGCAGTTAACTTTTTTGTTTTTAAATGCCAGCTGCTCTGGGTTAAAAAATATCCGGATATTCAGTGGAAATATCCAAATGGGGGCTGTCCTAAGTTATCCAGACAGGAGCACTAAAAATTGCTATCTGGATAACTCATGTCTCCACCCTATCTTCACCTCCGGACTGTCCTGGCACTATCCAAATAGTGTTGTGGTGTTGCGTAAAGATAGTCATCAGCACTATCTGTCCAGTGTTGCTGAATATCTCTCTCAACGGGACTTATTCAGTGCAGCTACCAGGATAAGTCCCTTTAAATATTAGGCTCTCTGTTTTTTGTACCTTTGAGAATTTCTTTACATTAGTCAGTTATTGTTAGTTCATATCTCACACTAAGAAGGTTAGATGGATCTAAAATGTGGAACATCTCAGACACGGAATACTGTTTTGAAGAGGATAAAAAGCACATTTTTCTATATATGTTATATTTTGAAAACGTTTTTCTGTTTTCCCAGTCTCCTAAATCAGCATTTATTAGTGCGGCAAAGAAAGCCAGGTTGAAGTCCAATCCTGTCAAAGTACGCTTCTCTGAGGAGGTCATAATCAATGGCCAGGTGTCGGTAAGTTCAATCCTATCTGTATTCTTTCCTGATAGGCTTTGGACAGACTGGATTATCATCAAACAACTTCCATTATATAGCAAAGGAATGTATACATGTTCTTAAAGGGGACCATCTCAATAAAAATAGTCTAGAATTGCATGGCAACTTTAAAGAGTGTTTTTTATAATTACATGACCTGCATTATTAGTAACAATATTATTATTATTATTATTATTAATAATTTACATAACACTACCAAGCATATCAAGCTCTTACAGCGATATATAGGAGACTTACCTGCTCCATGGAGCTCACAATCTAGTCAAGACAGACAGACAGAGGTTTTGAGTTAAAACGACAGGAACTAAACCATATGGGATACAGGTGGGATTAGTTAAGGAAGGGGAGATTTTAATTGAATAAATCGGCAAGAAATGATACCTCTAAAGGTGGAATTCCAAAGTGCTCCCTAAAAATGTTTTATTTAATTGATCGCAACACAGGGAATCAGGACTCAGTGCAGCAAAAAATCTGTGGGGCCTATTCACTAAGCTGCATTAGTTGTTTAATGCAGCTTCTAGTGCGTACAAGCAACATGACTCATTAATGCTTATCATTTGCTAATTACCACTTTAAACAGCTAACGCAGCTACTGCATTTCGCAGCCTCCTCCAAAAAGGCTAGGAATAACCCCAACAGTTAACTCATAATCCTTTCAGTTATTGCCCATTAAATTTGGCTATCAATGCACAGTAACTGCTGACCTTAGTATGTTTTAGGAAACAGGGGTCTATAGAAGAAAAACACAACCTGGGGTAAGTGCGTGAGAGCAAGAGTTTGAGGGTAGCTATAAAATCCTCTTCCCCCTCCCCTCACCTTTCTCTTTTAAGAAAAAGGTATATAACTTTTTAACCCAGAATGAAGCCCCAGAGAGTATATTTCCGTAGACGTTATTGCCCCGTCTTTCATTAATAAGGGCTTTCATCACAGTTTCTGGGGGCATTGGTATGTAGAAAATATTTAAAGAATGCCATATGGGAATTAAAGATTTGCACAGAGGTGCATATGTTTTCATTAATGGTGGTATTACTATTATAATTAATTTTATTTTCATTTGCATAACACTAAGAGGATTACACAGCACGTTATAGACACATATATTAGACAGTCCCTGTTTCTTGGTGCTTATAATCTAATATGACATAAAGTCAGACACAACATCTAAAATAACATGCGATGGAGTTCTGAATAAAAACAATGGCCTCTTGAGCTTCTCAGAGCTGGGGGAATGAGAGGGGTTCAAACAGTGGGTGTTTGTCTTGCATGCGCTCCTGAGTGAGTGGATGAATGGTTAGCTGTGTTTGTGGAAAGGGGGTTCATAGGAGTGGATGAGCTTATAAGTGCATGAGAGGGAATTAGTGTGTGGTAAATGTCACGCCTGCAAAGTAACAGTTGCTGGGGCCCCATGCTAACCACACATTATAGCACGAGTTAACTATTAGCGCTAGTGGCATTCCTGGCCCCCCACCACCCAGGACCGGTGCCTCCTGCCTGGCTGGTGCCCCCTCAATGAGCTGTGGCACATAGAACCATGATTCTCGCAACCCCCCCCCCCCCCCAGCCCACAGAGACAGCACGGCAAACACTTTGTCTTATTGTGCTGTCTCCACTCCGGGGGCCTGTCACTCTCGTCTCCCAGCTGAAGTTTGGGCCGGGAGAGGAGAGCAGTGGGCCCACAGAGTGGAGACAGCGCAGCAAACCAACCTTAAGGTAAGTTAGTTTGCCACGCTGTCCCTTGGGCCCAGCAATGGGTGCACCCCACTTTCCGACCGGCACCCGGTATGCCACTGATTAATGCACTTTAGAAAGGCCCCCCAAGTTTCTGCCATGGATATCCCCCAAGGTGCATCTTTCCTCTATTGCTTCTTTGTTGCATTCTCCTTTTTGCCTTGTTCCCTTTCCATGCTATTTTTCCCTTTTCCTCCTTTTCTTATTTTTAGGCTCCTTAATTTGTTTCTCTTCTTCAAGAACTAATAAATTCACATATTTATTAAACTTCAAAATAAAAGCTTTCTTTAAATAATATGAACAAATTGTATACAAGCAACCCACTGACTCATTTCCCTGTGGTTCACTCTTCTAGTAGGTAAATAACAACCAAATATTGAATATTCCTACTATCCATCCCAAAGACAAGAAGGGGAAAGAGTAGAGGAGTAGCCTAGTGGTTGGGGCAAGAAGGGGAAAGAGTGGAGGAGTAGCCTAGTGGTTGTGGCAAGGTACTTCAGGCCAGAAGGTCAGGGGTTCAAATCCCACTAGAGGACAGCAACCTTGGGCTGGAAGGACTGGGGTTTCTAGTCCCACAGGTGCTCCTTGTGGTCTTGGGCAAGCCACTTAACCCTCTATAGCCCATGTTCCCTGTAAAATAGTTTTCTCCAAGTTATAATACCCTGTTCAATGTAATTTCAGTTTGTTCAATGTAAACCGTGCTGATGCAGAATAGTGCGGTATATAAGAGAATGTAAATAAATAAATAAAATAAAATAAATAAAGCAAAACAGACCACCTGCAACACAGCATTCTCCTTTTATGCTCCATCCTTATGGAGTGCTCTGCCTGAGAGCATAAGATCCATCAGACATTTGTGACTTCAGTTAGGCAACAAAAACATTCCTCTTCACGGAACAGTATAGACCTGTCGTATGAGCAGAATGAATTCTCCACCTTTGTACAGCCTGCTCAACCATCCTCCCACTCTTTTGCCCCATCGCCCTCCCCGTCAAGCTCTCCCTTTAGTGAAGCCAAGTTCATCTTTTCCTCCCTCTCTCCCTCCACCAAGTTACCCCCTAACTTCTGCTAGGAACCCCCCTACATTTAGATTTATATCCTCCCAGACCCCCAGTACTCTACCAACTTGTTCGCCTTCTGGCCCTCCATCATAGAATCCTCCAAGATTATGTCCCGCCCCCCCCCCCCCCATGTTCAATGTACATTTCCTGATTATGTTTCAATGTAAACTACTTTGACTATATGGGCAATCAGTACGGAAATGTGTTAAATAAATAAATAAATTGTTAATTCCAAACTAATTCATTCTTTTATGTCTTTACTTTGTTTGTTTTTTTAAACAGGAAACTGTAAAAGACAATTCCCTTCTTTTCATGCCAAATGTTCTGAAGGTCTACCTAGAAAATGGGCAAACCAAATCTTTTCGTTTCGACAGTGGCACTTCAATTAAGGTAGGCTAATCTGTCAAAGCCCGTGTTCTGCTGTATAGTGCCAAGGAAATCATTAAAACATTCTGCCAGGACTTATTAAAAATCTTATTGAAGAATAAAGATAGAACTTGCACCATCTTGTTCCTTCATGGCAAGCAGTATGCAGCAAGAGCTTAAGAAATAATTAGGTTCTGCATTGTATTTAATGCCCTGATAAAATAACCTTTCTAAAGTGTCAGTGAGTCAAATAGGTTTATGCATGTGGAATAGGAGAAATGATTATTTCAATGTGACTGCAACTTAATTAAAATTGCGTCAGTCACTAAGAGGTTTTGACACGATGCCAAATGCCAACATGATTTGTTGGCAAAGTCAAAAGCTAAGAAGATTAAAACATTGGTTGCTAATTGAATATTGCTTGTCCTCTGGTGAAATCGGGATTGGCTGCTGTTTAGGGCCATAGTAAGGGTAAGCTTTTCATGCTTTCAATTTTCAATTCTCTTAGCCCATGTATAAAGATAATAACACAATGTATTTAGGTGACAACAGCTGTATTTTTCTCAAATGGAGCGGAGAAGGAAAGTGAAAGGTAATCATTCATGTCTATAAAAGATCTTGTTATTTTGAAAACAATAATGGTTCATTTATATTCGGAAACATAAGAATATATTCCATTTTGCACACATGAGACCAAAGGCGGTCATGTACTAAAGTGAGTGTTTTTCATGTGCTATATTCTATGCATACAAATGATCCCAGTAGAAAAATAGCTCATAAAAATTGTTGCAAATTGAGCATAGAGTATTACTGCATGCTACTTGAGGAATTTTGCATGATTTTGCATCATAGCAGCTTATTAACTATTAATTTACATAACAGGATATATATGTAAAAGCACCTCATTTTATATTTACAAAGGGAAAATACTTTGCAAAAATGTTTTTGTGTGCTAAAATGGGAAACAGTGTACACTATCATGAGTTTGGGGGGGCCATTCATTAGCAATTAGCATGTGTGATCTACCACAGGGCCCACTGAATATATTGTTTCTTTATTTTGCAAGTAAAATGTCTTCAGATTAAGGTTAACTGTACAAACAGGAAAAGGGAAAGGATTTTGTATGTAGCTCACACTTTTTTAAAAAGTAGCTCATAGTTATATTCAAATACAAAAGGTAATTTCCCTTGGAGGGCTTACGATCTAAGGGGCCCTTTTCCTAAAGCACATTCGGTTTTTGCATTTAACACTCACTTAGTGCTAAAACTAATGTGCATTAAGTGCAAAACTTCCACGGTAACCGTCGGCAGCATAGCCAGCATGTTCCCAGCAGTTACTGTGGAGGCGCACAATCTAGCACATGGCGCAATTGCCATAGGCACACCTAACACCATCCACTGAGGCGGCATTCGGTGCACCTCTGCTAACTGCAACATTGACAGCGCATGATATGCTCCCCGCGCTAACTACTATGTGTTCTCCACACCCACTCTCTGCCCCTAAACTGCCCATTCTTCACTCCAATGCATGATTTGTAAATGGTGTCAGAATTAGCGCACAGTAACTTTCATGCCCGCATGGTAACCCTTACTTTGGGTCTTTAAACACAGTTACTATGTGCAAAAATGTGCGCTAACTGCTTAATGCACTTTAGTAATAGGGCCCCTATGTTTATAACCAAGCAGCGCATGTAATAGAAATAAATTAATTTGATTTATTTATTTTAAAGTATTTATATCCCGCTTTATCCTTGAATCAAAGTGGATTTCACTACAAACCAATCAAGTAGGGTAGTGCGGGGGTGTCGGCATGCAGTGGTTGTGAAGGTAGTGTTCGTGAGTGTGTGGATAGGTAAATCTTGATTTGGGGTGCAGCATATACAGGTTGAGCTATCTACATTGGGCTATGTCCAGTTTAGTATGATTAATATGATGTTTTTATGTTGTGGATGTCATGTCTTGAGTAATTCGTTTTGTGGGGTGGTTAGGGTGGATTGGTGGTCTTCATTGAATTGTTCAATAAATAGGGTGGTTTTAAGTAGCTTCTGGAATTCTTTTATATCTGTTGTTGATTTTATATTATCTGGGAGGACATTCCAGATAGCAGGAGCAGCAAGAGAGAAGGCTCGCATGGATGTGGATTTGTTTGTTCTTGTGAATAGAGCAGGTGTTGGTATATTGTTTTTGGTACTGTTTCTGTCTGGTCTTTTGTTTGTTTTGGTTCCAATGAGCTCCTGTAGTATTCCTGCCGAGGTGTTGTTTTAAATTTTGAAGATGGTGAGCGCTGATTTATATTTTGCCCATGAGGAGATTGGTAACCAGTGTAGATCTTGTAGTATTGGAGTTATATGGTCTTGTATTGAAACGCTAGTAATAATGTGGGCAGCAGTGTTCTGGACTATTTGTAGCGGGTGGGTGGTTTGTTTAGGCAGACCTTGGAATAGCATGTTACAGTAGTCCAGTAGAGGTGTAATGATGGCCTGGCATACTGTACGGAAATGTACTTTATTGAGGAGGGGTTTTAGTCTCCGGAGTGTTGCGAGTTTGAAGAAGGCTGTTCTGGATATCTTGTTGATATGCAGTTGGAGGGTGAGTTGCTTGTCTAGAATCACGCCAAGGTATCTGACTTTGTCTTTTATTGTAATCGGTGTATTGGATATTTTGGTAGCAGTAGGAGGAATAAATGTGGAGTCTCTTGTGATGATAATTGCTTCAGTTTTTTTTATGTTGATGTTTAAGTTGTTAGTTAGCCAGGTTGTTATTTCTTGAATGCAGGTTGATATAGTGGTATAGTCTGGGGAGTCCAGTTGAATAGGGGTATATGCCATGATGTCGTCAGCATATATGGTGTTATTGTATCTTGTGTTTGTTAAATATTTTGCATATGGGCTGAATATAGATGTTGAATAGGAGAGCTGATAATGATGAGCCTTGGGGAACTCCTTGAGTAGTCTTGAAAGTTTCTGAGGTGAGGTTTCCAGATTTTACTCTCTGCTGTCTATCTTCAAGGTATGATTGGAACCATTTAATAGTGGTATCTTGTAGTCCAATCTCCGTTAGGCGCGTCAATAGGATGTGATGGGAAACTGTGTCGAATGCCGATGATATGTCGATAAATATTAGAAGGAAGCCTTGCTTTATCTTGTCTATTCCTTTGATTATGTTGTTGAATAGATGTATGAGTAGTGTCTCAACACCATGTTTTGAACGGAATCCGTGCTGGTGGGGATCTAGTGGGGCAAATTTGTCAATGTGATCTTGGAGCTGTCTCTGTACAATTTTTTGGTTGTTTTAGCCAGGAATGGGAGGCTGGATATTGGGCGGTATGTTGAAGGGTCGGTACTGTTGGATGAAGTAGATTTAGGAATGGGGTGGATAGTAGTTTGCTTGAGGGCTTTTGGCATGTAGCCTTGAGTGAGAGAGGTGCTCACTATCTTTTGGATGAGTGTCTTGAGTTCTTCTTTGGTGGATTTAATCCAAGTTACCAGGCGGGGGTCAGATGGAGAGGTGGTGGTGTTTAGGGCAGTGATGGTTTGTTCTATTTGTTTTGTTGATGGAATGCTGAAGTTCATCCATTTATTGGTAATTGTTGAGCCATCTGTTGCTAGTGTGTCTGTAAGGGGGATGTTCTTATGGTGTGTGTTGGTGGTGTTCTTGGCTGTTAGCTAATAATCAACAAAGGTTTGCAGGTGCATTTTGCTTTCATCTCTCATTGTTGGGTCTTTGTGAGGGTATGAACGATATTGAATAGCTCTTTAGGTTTATTACAGGCTTTTAGTACAAGTTTTCTTTTCGATTGTCTTATTGTGTTAGAGTACCATGTGTAGATCTGGTCCTGTTTTTGTTGTGGTGTGTATTCATACGAGGTGTTAGTTGAGATGCAGCATATATTGTGGTATTCCATGAGTTGATAGCTTCGTCCAGGTCGGTGAAATCCTGAGGTAGTGACTGCACGGTATCTTTGATGAATTGTTCTTTGTTAAAAGCTTTGAAGTGTCTTGTTGGCTGTTCCATTTTCCGAACTGTCTGTTCGGCATTGAGGTGGAGTTCAAATGAAATGGCATGATGATCTGACCATGGTATTGGTGTAGTTTTAGGTGGTGTTATGAGACCTTTATCTATGGTGTTGGTTGGAATGAATATGTGGTCTGGTGTAGAGCAAGAGCGATGGGATGGGCCCGTTATGATTTGCTTGAGTTTAATGGATTCCATTGCTTTATGAAATGCAAATTCAGTTGTTGTTGAGGCAGAAGTGAGGTTTAGGTCTCCTAGCACAATGAGAGTCTTGTGTGGTGAATTAGCTGCATATATCATGTCCAGGATGTTGGATGTGTCCTCTGTTGGGGCATTGGGGGGTCGGTATATTAAGCAGATGGATAGATTTTGTTTTCAGTGTTGATGAATTCACAGTATTCTGAGCTTTTGGAGGATGATGTCTTGAGCCGTAATTCTGATCGGGCAAGGATTTATACTCCTCCTACTCGTTTGTGGGTTCTGGGACAGTTGTAAGCTGTGAATGCAGGTGGTGTTATTTGGTTCAGTATTACCTGGTCTGTACTCTTGAGCCATGATTCAGTAACACATAGGGTGTCTAAGTTGTTTTCATAGATGTGGTCAATAATAGTGTTTGTTTTGTTGCATATTGATCTTGAATTTATCAGGCCTATGGTTAGGCGGGTGGTATTTGGAGAGTGCGATTGAGGTACATATGTTTGTGACGATGGATCGATTTGTTTATATTTGGCGGGTCTTTTGCTGAGAGGTTTGTAGTGTGTAGATGTGTATAAAGGTCAGTATATGGTAGGGAAGTATGGTCAATCAGGGGAGCCTGCTGGTAATGGCAGTGGTGTCGGCATGGTAGTTATCACCAGTGAAGTGATTTTGGGATTTCTCAAATCCTTACTGCTTTCCAGGAAATAATTGCTCTCAGAAACTATCACCCAGCCTCACACCGGAACTCAATTAACAGAAACGACCCATTGTCACTGGAGTGGAGGAGTAGCCTAGTGGTTAGAGCACTGGCTTGGAAAGCAAGAGACCAGTGTTTGATTCCTACCAGCACCTCTTGTGGCCTTGGGCAAGTCACTTAACTCTCCATTGCTTCAGAAGAAAGGCCTGGCAGTGTACTTCTGGTCAAACTGCCAAGTGCTGTGTTGCCAGGAGTCAGCACTAACTTAAAGGCACACATTGCATTTGCCCCCTGTCACTAAACACCCCCCACCGCCTCAGAATGTACTTAGAGCTCAGGCGATGCCATGTTTCAAAATGATGGGGCAGGAGTGATTGAGAATTGTTCTGCCAGCTTTTGGAGTCTCGACTTTGGGGACAGCCTGGAATCACAGGAGGCATGGGGGGGGGGGACCTTGCTTTTGGGTTTTAAGGAGATGGGCTTCCCTGGAAGATGGAGCTAGGAAGTGAAGGGCCTGCATGGCAATGGGGCACTACATGGTCTATTGAGGGCAAGCTTGGACCTCTGACATGAGGCCAGCAGCCCTTTTAAAAACATGCCACAGCTCTGCAAAGAGGACTTGTTTTCAATGTAACAAATGTTACCATATCCAGCAATGTGCCAAGTTCTAACCATGGCAATTCACTTTAAATTTTTTGTGATATTTTGCTATGGGATGCCGAGGAACCAGAAGCTCATTTGCAGCCCATAGTGAACATAGTGACTACTAACCTGCAAACAATTCAGGGGTTAGTGCATCAGTCCCCAGAACCACTACTTCTAGAAAAAAATAGGCCTGATATTCAGCGATAGCTGCTGCCTGATAAGCGCTGACAATTTATTTGTATACTTAGCAGCACTGTCCATTAAAACAGTGCTGCTGAATATCGGTTTCTGCAGCCACCACTTATCGATTTGAGTTATATCTGCTATTTCACTAGCCTAACTTAAATGGCGAAATTATCCAGAGAGCAAATGAATTTTCCTGCAGTCTGGATAACTGTTTGGACTGCCCTAAGCCCAACCCTAACCCCGTCTCTAAGCATATCATATGGATAACTTTTATCCATATAACTTGCTACAATGCAGTGAACAGATAAAGGTTAAGGGGAGTATTTTAGAAGCCTTATTCGCAATTTACATGTTTCAGTACAACCACTGACACGTGTAAATTGAATCCATGTCTAAATGGCCATTTTAGAAAAGGTTCATTTTGCATGTGGATGACCCATACCACTTTGAGAGTACGTGGGGTGTGGTGAGGGCATGACCTGGGCAGAAGAAAAATCAACATGTGCATTCTCCATTTCAGATAAGGAATGCACATGTAATCCTGACATTGCCCATGTCCAGATTTAGACCTGCTCCCTGACACAAATAGATCTGGAAAAAATGATCCATTTGCCCCTCCCTTTACAGGAGAGATTAAGGGGGATATCCTCCTTAATCCCTCAATGTTTATTTTCCCCTCCAAACTGAAATGAATCCTCTGTAGTTGAGCAGCAGCATCCACATATCTTGGTTTGGAAAATGGCTTGAATACATGTGTAAGTGCCAACATCTACATGCGTGTTGCGAAATGCAAGCACTTACACATGTAAGTTGCCGAGTTTCCTCCATCAATTTTTCCCACGTGTATCTTTCTGAAATGGCTCCTGCCGCTGCATGTGAAGGTGCACTTTAGAAACGGCTCCACGTTTAGCAGACGTGTTCCTAAAATACCGTTAGAATTGGAGTACGCCTTGAAATAGACGTCTCGATTCTGATCTCCACGTCCTATTTAAAATGTGCCTTTGCATATATAACTCATAAGTCATAAACATATTCAAAATCAAACAACAGACCTCAGCACTCAGCCTACAACCACTCATACAACCCGGCAGCAGCATAAGACCGAGGAGGAGACCTCATAAATACACCAAAAGACTTCACCAAGGTACGCAAGGACACCGCAAAAAGAGCTCTATTGCTGGCGGCACCTGCAATATGGAACACCCTCCCTGATGACCTACGATAGACATCAAGGACTTTTGGAAACAGCTCAAGACGACCCTCTTCATTGAGCACTACAGCGATGTCACATAATCTGCCTGCCAGACCGGACTACAGACCAACCCCCCTCCCCTTCTCATTCATGTACATAGTATTGTAAAGTAGCGCACGCTGTAAATAGCCCACCACGAATCAGCACCAACTTACACACACACGCATTCACTGTATAACATACACGCATTCACTGCACACATAAATGTCATTATACTTCGATTGTTTGCGGTGTAAACCGCCTTGATTACAGGAGAAGGCGGTATATAAATCCTTTTAAATAAATAAATTAAATAAAATAAATAACTCATAGAAGTTAAAATAAAAAGACTTAGAAGGGGCGGAGCTAGCCGCGGTGCCGAATGGACGCGTGATTCCGAGCTCCTGAGGCTACTGCAGAATCCTACAATATTTCTATAGCGAAATAGCGAAATTGCTAATTATTTCTTTTCCCTGCGGCGAACCGATAGAGATGACCTCCTTGAAACCGGCGCGACTAGAGTTTCAGTCAAGTGCCGGATCCTCAGCAAAGCGCTCTAAATCAGAAACTGGGTCCCCACACAAAATGGCCGCGACGGAGAAGGAGAATACCGCGGAAAGCCTGCGTGCAATACTGTTGGATTTGAAGGCTGTAAAAGAAATGCTCGCTACTAATGCAGTCTCTTTGTCGGTGATTCAAGAGGATATGACTGAAATGAAGGCGAAAATGATCGATACAGGCTCAAGAGTAACGACGCTGGAGGCACAAGTGCAGAAACATGACGTGCTGCTTAATCAAGTCGGTCCCCTGATTAAACGCATTAAACATATGGAAGACTCTATTGAAGACCAGAACAACAGGGCGCGTCGCAATAATATTCGAATCGTGGGTGTCCCTGAAGGAGCTGAAGGCTCCGATACCATCGCCTATTTAGAAAAAACCCTACCGGAGGTATTGAAACTTTCTTTTCCAGACCCTTTGAATTAGAGCGAGCGCACCGAGTCCCTACACACCAAGCTGAGAACGTCAGGTACCCTCGCCTGCTGGTCATAAAAGTCTTACGGCACGTTCAGGTTCTGCAAATTCTGCAGGCTGCTAGAAAGAACTCTTCCATGCTGATTCAAGGACAAAAAAATTCTTTTTATCCTGATCTTTGCAAACAAACTATGGACCGCAGGAAGGCACTGCTCGCGTGTAGGCCCATGCTACAGAGTCTGCAGGCCAGATATGGCCTATACTATCCTGGCACCATGAGGGTCACACTCCACAACACCACGAGAAACTTTGTTGATGCGGACAAACTACGCACCTTCTTGCAAGAGCATAGTGGCATGGAATCCTAATCGGACACATTGCTGAAAACTGGCCACTGCTCTTCATCGGACAGTAAGTGACCCTGATGAAGGGAGGCTTAACGAGATTTTCCGCGACCTCCGCTGGGTCGCCGATTCCGGATAATCTGCAATGCAATGTTAAAACTGGAGGTACTGATAGATATGGGAAGGGGACATGGTTGTATATATTAAACTGTATGGGAACTGTTGGTATAAAGCTGACAAACAGTTATTATTGCTATTTCGCATAGACTATGTACCTGAAATTAAACATGGTAGCTGAAGGGAGGAGATAGAAACACTATAATGGCATGGGTGGCAGATCTCACCTGGGAAAGTATGTATATAATGTTTAGTTGTTTTTCATGGCCAGTCCACCTCAGGTCTCCGCCTCTGCTCTGCCCAGCTATAGACTGGTGGGGCAACAATAGCTCCTTGTTCGATTATCCTTTTGCTTTGTATCTGTAATGGCATCTGATTTGCACATACTCACGTTGAATGTAAAGGGCATCACTGATCCCATCAAACGCAAAAAGATACTGACATATTGTCAACAGAAGCGAGCTGACATAATATATCTGCAAGAAACTCACTTGTCAGAGAAGGAGTCGCTTAAAGTAACCTCCTCCTCATATCAGATCGCGGCGATAGCTCCAGCGGTGGGCCGTAAAGGAGGAGTACTGATTTTGGTCCGGAGGAAATTTCACTCCTCGCTGCATGATGTGAAAGCGGACCCTATGGGTAGATGGGTCAGAGCTACACTTCAATTAGATCAGGGGCTGGTCACGCTCATGAATATATATGCACCAACATCTGATGACCCCAACTTTTACAAGGATGTGGCTATAACATTAACTGAAGTGGCCTGTACTAATGTAATTCTGGGTGGTGACTTTAATATGATATTGGACCCATTACTGGATAGGACCCCGTACAAGGCAATTATGAAGCCTAATTCGCATGCAGTGCTGCAGGGTATTGTGGAAGACTCCCGCCTAGTAGACCCCTGGCGGCTATTTCACCCAACAGATCGGGAGTACACGTTTTATTCCATACCCCATAACACTCAAACTCGAATTGATTACTTCCTTATTTCCTCAAGCCTACTCCAGCAAGTAGTGTCGACTACCATATATGCGGGCACTATTTCAGATCATGCTGCAGTTTCCCTGACACTACGCCCGACAACATCTCAGAATATGCCATCTCGGTGGACTTTCGACAAATCACTATTACAAGATGAGAGCTTTGAAGCACATATGAATAATACTACTGAAACTTATTTTCAGTGTAATGATCCTTCCGACACCTCCATATGGGGGTGGTGGGAAGGTTTTAAGGCAACACTTCGCGCTCATATCACATCTTATACCATACGCCGGAATAAGACTAGGAAGAAAGAACGTGAAGAGCTGGAGGAACAAATAAAGGCCGGAGAGAGGCTTTTGGCCAAGAAAGCCGATCCATTAATCCTGATTCATCTTCAACGCTTGAGATATAGATATAATACTATGCTGTATAAAGAAGCTCGCACCATGGTATATACTCAGCGCAGCACTTACTATCATGAGAACAATCGAGCAGGCCCTTTGCTGTCCAGTTGGCTTACAGCACGTAAAAACGTATCGAGGATCGCAGCTCTGCAGGACTCAAAGGGCGACCTCCTGATTCAAGATGAGCAAATACTACGGCGTTGTAGGGAATTCTACGAGACCCTATATCAAACTGAAGTTAGCTGTAGTGCGGAGGCTTTTTCCGCATTTGTATCGGAAATTTCCGGGCCTAAGCTTCAACCAGAACAAGCTCAGGACTTGGAGCAAGAGATATCGTCAGCAGAGATACGCAGAGCCATTGGACAGATGGCTCGAGGTAAAGCGTCGGGACCAGATGGACTCCCTCTGGAATTTTACCTTAAATATCAGCAGGTACTGCTGCCGATGCTGCAGATTTACTACAATGAACTATGTGTGCCCGAACCGGAGGTAGGCGCGTTAGCAGAGGCCACCATAGTGATTCATCCGAAGCCGGGACGAGACCCTCAGAAAATAGAAAACTACAGACCCATATCGCTTCTCAATACTGATTATAAAATCTATGCAAAAGTGCTCGCCAACCGACTGAACCCACTTCTCGGTACTTTGATACATGCCGACCAGTGTGGCTTTGTACAGGGTAGATCCACTTCAGATAACGGACGACTGCTGGCTCATGTGCTGCTTACAGCGCCGAAGATGTCAGAGCCTCTTGTAGGTTTATCCCTGGATGCCGAAAAGGCGTTTGATCGTCTGGAATGGTCTTTCCTTTTTCGTGTTCTGAGATGGTTCGGGATGAGAGAGACTTGTCTTCGTAGAATAATGGTGCTTTACGCTAAGCCTACGGCACGGATAGCAGCCAATTCCGGAATATCGACCCCTTTCACACTTCAAAGGGGCACTAGACAAGGATGCCCGCTGTCTCCGCTTCTTTTCAATCTGGCATTAGAAGTACTTGCGATCGCAATACGACAACATGAAAACATTGTGGGCGTGGAACTTGCGGATGGACAGTGTAAACTATCTGCTTACGCCGATGATCTACTGCTTTTCCTTCAGCCAGGATCCCTGCCTATGGTCCTTCAGGTCATACAGAGCTACTCGGCAATTTCTGGTTACAAAGTGAATCTCTCTAAAACCACTTTGATTCCGCTGAACATAGGTGTATCCTCACAGATGTTGCACGACTACCCTTTCCAAGTGGCTTCATCATCCTTTAAATACCTGGGTGTGGTATATGGTCCCACTCTGCAAGCGACTCTCAACCACAATATATCCAACTGTAAAGCTATGGTTCGCGGTTGTATTAATAAGTGGACCCCGCTGCATCTGACCTGGTGGGGAAGACTAGAAACCATAAAAATGGTGCTGGTCCCCAAGATCAGCTATATCCTTAGTATGATCCCTATGTCGTTTCCTCCTTGCTTTTATAAGCAGATCAATGGTATGCTTATTTCCTTCCTATGGGGGAATAGAATCCCTCGTATTGCTGCCTGGAAACTGCGATTGCCCACATCTCAGGGAGGAGTGAATTTTCCGGATACTCAGTGGTTACATCAAGCCTCTCTTTTGCGGCAGGGTTCGCATTGGACTTCTATGGATGACGAGGATAATGGGCCTAGATGGAAGAGTGTCGAGCAAGCCTTAGCTAAACCCTTGCGGACTTGGATGCTGATAGGGATGACACACGCGATGGGTGTGCAGCAGAACGCGATACTGGGTGCAACCCAGGAAGCCTGCAGGAGTCTTGCAAAATGCGTCGATGGTGGGACAGATTTCTCCGTTGACATGCCGCTATGGATGAACCCTCAACTTTGTATAGCTGGAAAGCCCATTAAATGGAAGAAGTGGATAGACCACGGTATTGTGACGATTGGTCAGTTGCTGCTGGGGAACGCTTTTAAGACATTCGGAGCTTTGTGTGCTGAATTTGGATTGCCAGTCTCCTGTATGTTTCAATGGTGCCAGCTCCGGCATTGTTTGAGCAAAGCTGGCGTATCTCCAGTATTACTACGTTCGGGCTGGCCTCTGCTGCAAACAATGCGCGAGATTCAAGAGGGCACACATATGGTCTCCAAATTCCTTACGCTCCTCCGCTCGAAAGGAGGGAAAGCCTGCACCAAGGTGCAATCAGAGTGGCTACATGACACAGGAGATTGTTTTGCAATGGAACAATGGAGCTCCTTCTGGGATTCTCAAGTGCGAGTCACTAAAGCTGCTTCCTTAACACAATCCCTATACTTTCTGGCACACCGTGCTTATCTCACACCGCAACGAAAAGTGAAATGGGCGACGCAAGAGGGCAACCGCTGCTGGTCTTGCAAAGCAGCTATCGGGACTTTATCTCACATGCTCTTCTATTGTGTGATGCTAAAAGACTTTTGGGAGAGAGTCTGGCAGCGTATAGGGCATATCTTGCATATACAAACTCCGCTCACTTATCAAATCATTGCTTTTAAATCTTTGATGATTGTTCCTCAACTATCCAAACCTGATGGTCAGCTTTTGGATCTTATGATCAGCTTGGCACTGAAACTTGTTTTAATGCATTGGAAACACTTGGATCAAGTGTGCTTCGAGCACTGGTGGAACTTGTTATGCCTCCATCAGAGTTATGAAGAATTATACACAATTAAATGCCCTTGGGTTGGAAAACTAAGGAAGAAATGGAATGCATTGAATAAATTTGTTGGATCCCAACATTAGAGCTGTACATTGCTTTGCTCTGTTGCTGTAGGTTGGGACTTTGAGTATGGACTGGTTATGACTTGAGTTTGTTCTACTGTTTTTCGCACTTATGTTTGTATGTTTCGTTAAATTGTGGCTGTTATTCTGCATAATCTTGCGGTCATGAGATGAATATTGTTTTCATGTAAAGTGTATCCTATGTACTTTGCATCTCATGTAAACTTTCTTGTTATAATTTTTCTTTTCTGAATAAAGAGATATTAACAAAAAAATAAAAATAAAAATAAAAAGACTTAGGGAGTTGATGTCAGCAAAAATTTGCTCTGGGGGCCAGATCCCATTTCAGTACAGGAAAAGCATGGAGGACCAGAAAGATTTGCTTCAAGGGCCACATTAGTTTGGTTACCCCTAGCTTAAATGCTTCACGAGAATAGACCCCCCTTACTTGGGTCAGCAGTGCACAATAAATAAAGGCTATAGTATACTGTTCCCCTTTGCCCAGCATTCTGCAGTATGAAATCTTTGATCTCTTAAACTGTCTAATCCACTGTGAGTCATCTTCACTTAAAGCACTTGTTTCATCTGTATCTTATTTCTGGTCTAAACCTCAATCAACTGGGACATAATATAGTATACATTGCAGCTAACTATCCATCCTTTTGGCTAATGGCCCACGCTTTACTCATTCACAGCTAAAATTAAGGACCTTTTGGATGCATTTGGAACTGAGGTTCATTTTCCTTTCATTTGGAGGAAGATGAGCATATACACAAGGTGATATTTGGATACAATTTATTAGAGAAGATTTACTAGGAGACCTGATGACTGTTCTCTCCCCTAGTGCAGTACAGTTCCATGTTTTCACAGCAAAGCAGTTGCAAATAGCTTAGAAGCTCTTATTTATCACCCATTCAGGTGTAAATATAACCAAAGAGCCACGTTCAGTCAGTAAAAATTGTTAATCATATGCTTGAGAATGTTCCTGGGGCTTATTTTTGAAAACAATTGACCCGATATTCAAAGTAAGTTATGTATTTGCTGGCAGGTAGCAAACACATAACTTGCTTAGCCCTCCATTTTAGTACTTACATTGTATAAAGTTCACAGATGTTCCATGTAAGATGAATAGGTATCTATAACCGCTTCACCTGTTCATACCATTGTTCTTTGTAAACCGCACCTGAACCATGGGAAAGTGAGGTATATAAGCATTTGTTAAATAAATAAATAAATAGAATAAAATCAGGCCATTTAATTTGCTGAATGGCTCAATGTTATCCATATAAACAAAGGACTAGTACTGGGGTAGGGTAAAGGCAGCACCTTGGCAATCTACTTCCAGTCACATCTGCCAAGAAAACCCAGGAACTAGGTTGCCAGGAGTCAGCATTGACTCGACGGCACACAACAATAAAAAGGCAGCACCAGCACTTACACATTTAGCATTGATATTCAATTGCTAAAAAGATATGTGTTAGGCCTGCTAGATGTGAAAATGTTGTCAATAGAGAGGACCCAAGAACAGCATGTGGGCAAGGTCTCCACTAAACAGAAGCACCCTCAGCCAGGGTCAGATTGGTCTGAGGTCTTCCGCCTATAGCAGCCATCTCTTTGGGTTAAACCATCTGGTGCTGACAGCCACCAGGACTTAGCTGCCCAATGCCCAGAGCACAGAGTAGAAAGCCAGAAGCTAGGAAAACACAGAAAGAGGTTAAAGAACTCATGTAGGAACTCACCACAGAAAACTTTGAAAGGAAGCAAGGCTGAAACACAGCAAGAACCTGGATCAAGATGAAGAAGGCCTCTGCGGAGAAGACTCAGAAAAGCAGTGAGAAGCAAAAGCACCAGGCAACACAGGAATGATGCAGATCAGACTCTGCCAAATAGCTCTTAGCTAGAGCTGGGTGTATATATATGGGTGCTAGGCAAGAGCAAAATGGGCCCTGAAAGGAAGTAGCAGGCATAGAGCAGGCTAAGGTGGCCAGTTAGCCGAACGGAACTTACAGACACTTGCTTGCTGGAGAGTGCAGCTTCATCTGGGTAAGGTTCTTCCAAGATGAGAGCCACCTACAGGCTAACAATGGAACTTCATATTGAGTATTAGCCCTAATTTTGAACATAGAAATGCCAGCAATGTTGTTGGCCATATATAGACATTCAACAGTACTCGTTAAACAGTGTGCTGTTGAATATGTAGTTAAGTGCTGGTGCTTAACTTTAGCTACTAGCTGCTGCCACTGAGTAGCAGACTAAATGGGGCAAATTGAGATCAGAGGATGTACGGCCCATCCGGACATCCAAAATCTTGATGAGCCGGATTTGCACCTGATTCTGCAACCGCGGGAGCTATACATTCCTGCAGTTACAGAATTTGGTGCACTTGGATGGGTCAGACGGAATCCGATTCTGCAGCTGGGAACATCCATGTATGTACCCAGCCATCCCTCCCTATGCTCCTGCTGGAGGCCTGGTGCTGTAGCGTCCCATCGCCATGGCACTGGGATGCCCAGCAGGAGCCTGTTGCCCCGCACCACTGCAGAACAGTGTTTCTCCACTGCCCGACCCCCGTAGGGGCCTGCCGGGATCAGGCTAAGGGGAACCCCCTACTGCTACTCACCTCATTTTTGCAGGCCCACCAGTGAAGATCCCCTTCCTCGGGGGGACTTATCCCTTCTCCAAAGTGGAATAAGTCCCCTGTTCGTCTCTGCCTCCCCAGACATACAGGGCCGTGACCTGAATCAGCCCTGTGCGTCCGGAGTCATGGGCCTGCCTCTGCTTCGCCCACTCTCTGCCCTGTTGCCACCCCCTCCCAACCCTATCCAGAGTTCCCCAGACAAACACCATGTATGTGCTGGGAGCTTTCATTTTGAAATCGGGTCCCTGCGAATAATGGGGGTTGGATGTCCAAGCCGGACATCCCTCCCCGCTATTTGTGTTTCTGGATGATCCCCAATGTATCTAATCCAGGAAAGCAGAGGAAGCTGGAGCCCTCTGAAAAAAAAATTGGTAGCATGACACTCGTAATATAGTAATATACAATCAAGAATAAGTTTTGCTTTCATACTTGGGGCTTTGCTGTTTTGGTCACCTTTAGGGCCACTGCCCCCAAGGCAGATGGTCTCTGAGACCATTGTATTATTTCCTATTTATAATGGTATTGGTTTTAAAACAGCACATCAGTGACTGCAAACATTGTCCATGTGTACATACTGTATTGCCATATGAGAGCTGAAGTGGAAAGCATTGTTATGTCCTTATGGCATCATGTTAACAACTCATAAGCCGAAAAGGTTAAATGAGGATCTGGGCATGAAGATTTGGAACGAAAGAGGATCCTCCTCCAGCTTCCTGCTACAGTTCTAATCTGTTTCATTTGCACGTCACATTGTTTTTAAACACACCGCAATTAGCAAGGAAGGAGGGAAGGGACAGTGAAACATACTTACGCGGTTATGATTCAGTGTAGGATTTGATCTGTTAAAATCAAGGTCACTGCATGCAGTGAGCAAAAAGGGACTGTTCAGAGTGCCAGGCCTGGGGAGCACCATGTTGTTCTTTTGAGTCCGTCTATGAATGTAAACCTAAGTGCTTGAAAAAGGATGCAAAAAGCACACCATGCCATTTTGTCAGGAACTGCCCTGATTCAAATGAGGATGTACTTTTTATTTGACAAAGTCCATCATGAAAGGCTTCTCAGAAAATTAAAAAGTCATGGGATAGGAGCAGGGCTGGCCCAAGGGTTTCTACCGCCCCAGGCAGGAGCCCCAGTCCCCCCTCCTCTGCTGCAGCTGATTTCATTTTCTCATCTTGGGGGAGGCGGGGAGAGGCACAAGCACAATCCTCACTTTGCCACTACTTTAGCACCCCGGCAGGCCATGCGCTTGGGTGTCTGAATGCACATTCATGGCCTGCTGCTCCTGCCCCCCTCCAACAGGAAGTTGCATCAGAGGGGGGTTAGAAGCAGCAAGCCATGGCTTTTGTGCTGCGGGCACACAAGCACATGGCCTGCTGTGGGCACCAAAGTGGTGGCAAAAGCTGCTGTGCCGCCCAGCAGGGTCTGCCTCCCTAGGTAGCTGCCTAGCTTGCCTAGTGGACAGGCCAGCCCTGGATAGGAGACAATGTTCTATTGTGGCTTAATTAAAGACAGGAAATAGTGCTATTTTCAGCCAGGGCTTTAAAATGGAGATTAAGGGGAGAATTATCCTTAATCCCCTATTTTTTATGCCTATCTCTAATGTGTAAAACAACACTTTAGTGGTCTCATTTGTTAATTGCTGCTAGATCGATGTATAGGTTTATGAAATCTGCCAACTATACATATAATGCCGGCACTTTTATGTGGGGGATGCAGGTGCTGCCGTTCATTTTCCTACATTCAGCTTTATAAAATCTCTGTTCCCACTAGACATTCCAGCACATATACATGTGTTTGCCAGCATCCTTATGTCTATTTTACAAAAGGTTCTGTGCTAAGTAGAACCTTTTGTAAAATTCAAGGACAATGTGAATGTCCATTACTGCACATCCCACTTGCCACACCGAGCCCCTATACAAAAGGGTGCTTTAAATATTCTAAATCTTGAGAAGTGGAAATGTGCATTCATTTGTGCACTAATAGAAAAATGCAATGAACAGCTGCACTTTTGTTTAGTTTTGCCACAGCCAAACCAAATGCGCGGGATCGCACACCTGCACAAACTACCATTCATCTCATTTGTCAGAGGTGTGCATATGTGCAGCACAGATACAGTGGTGCCACTCTGGGAGAGGGAGAATGAGAGGGGGTAGGGAACAAGTCAGAAGTGTAAGAGTCAATCATCTTGAAACTCTTAGACAAACAGCCATAAAGCCTATGCCTGCCTCACTTATCCAAATCCTATGGATTGGGTTATGATGTCACAGCTGGGCTGGAATAGACCCCTTCGTGTATGATCTGTGAGTTGGAAAGCAGTAATCACTCATTAGTCAAGGTTATATAGAACAGAGCATAAAGAGACACCCAAGCCATCAGTGTTTCACAAACAGAGAGATGTGATTTATAACAAACTCCCAACCACTTGCTATACACTAAAGTAACATCTTGTATAATATAGTATAGTATAAAATAATTAAAATCCATTTAGGATTTCTTTATTTTCAAAGCTAATCTAGCTTTGAGAAAGAATTCTACCTTGAGTCTGCTCAAAGGCTTTGCCCAACTGACTAGAACATCCGTAGGAGGCCACAATGAACTGAAGAGGATCTGCCAGACTCTTAAATAGACTTCATCCTAAATATGTGAAAAATCATATTAGGAGTTGCACTACAGTGCCATGTGAAAGTAGTCATCCCCTTTGCTTTTGTCCTGTTTTGTCACATTACATCCTGGAATGAAAATGAAGGGTCATTTGGATGTTAGGTACAGTAATGGACCTAACAATATAGTCCAAATTGGTGAAGTGGAATGACAATAGAATACCTTGTACAAATAAAAGAAGCAAGTAAAAACTGAAAAGCTGTGAGTGTATATATATTCATCCCATTTTGCTATGAAATCCCTAAATAAAATCTAGTCCAACCAGTTAACCTCATAAGGTACATTACACAGGTACACTACCAAAAAACTGCCTCCAGTTTTGCAACTGATTCCTATAGATTTTGGGGTGCTGAATCCAGGAAAAATAGCCAAAATGTTCCATCACGTCACGTTTTCTTGCAAAATTAGATTTCTTACCCATATAAGGAATGTTCACATAATTTCTTTTTAGCCGACTGCAGTTTATTTTCTTGGCCCAAAATAGAGGTTGTAATGGTTAACTAACTAGAAACACTCCCTCATGATATTTTAGAGTGTTTTGTATTCATTTTATACATTAACAGGACAATTGGGAGGCGGGGGGCTAAATCCAGTACTCGCGCTGGCGCATGTTCTTTCCTGTTCGCCTCACCTCGGTTGCTCGCTCAAACACGGTGGTTGCGACATGAACGTTCCTGTCAAATTTCAGTTTCTTGCAAGTTCATTATTACCTTTTGTTTGCTCAGTCGTAATCCAGCTTTATTACGAAGTGGTTCACTACAGTTGTAGTTTGCAGTGCTGTGTATTTGTGATGGCTCACAGAGCCAGAGGTTGCGTCAACTCTCCGGACAGTTTTTGTTTTATTTGTGGGGAATATACCGTGAAAAAGCGGCAGAGGAACATTTCTGCATTTATTAAAAAAGTATATTTCGCCTATTTCGGTTTGAAGTTAGGCGATCAAGACAAACCGTGGGCTCCTCACAAAGTGTGCAAGACATGTGAGGAAGATCTACGCTTATGGATGAAAGGTAAAAAACAAGCATTTTGTTTCGGAATACCTATGATGTGGCGTGAACAAAGAGACCACAGCAGTGACTGCTATTTTTGCTCTTGCATTGTGAAGGGATACAACTTAAAAAATAAGAACGTAATAAGTTACCCCAACCTTCCCTCAGCAATTAGGCTTATGCCTCATAGCAACGAAGTACCTGTGCCTGAACCACCAAAATCTTTGGATCATATTTGTGTGGACGGTTCTGATCATGATGAGACTCATCAGATGGCTTTTCCCGATGAGTCCAGTACTTCCGAATTTGAAACTGAACCAGATCCGAAACCTGAACTTTTCTCTCAAGCTGAATTGAATGATTTAGTCCGGGATTTAGGACTCCCAAAAGATGCTGCCCAACTGCTAGGTTCTCGGCTTAAACAGAAAAATCTATTGTCACCAGGAACAACTTTTTATTGGTACCGCAACCGCGAGACACAATTTTTGAAGTATTTCAGCAAAGAGGAAGATTTGGTATTTTGCAACGATATATACGGAGTGATGGAAAAGTTTAAACTCAAGTATGATCCTGCTGAATGGTGGCTGTTCATTGATTCGTCAAAAGACAGCATAAAAGGTGTTCTTCTTCATAATGGCAACACATTCGCTTCAGTTCCTATTGCTCACTCTGTTATTCTCCAAGAAAAATACGAGAATTTGCCCCTGATTCTTCAGAAGATTCGTTATGATGAGCATAAGTGGATGATTTGTGGAGACTTTAAAATTCTATCCATGCTATTAGGGCAGCAATCCGGTTTCACCAAATATCCCTGCTTCCTTTGCTTGTGGGATAGCCGGGCCCGCAACCTACACTGGGGGAAAAAAGACTGGCCAATTCAGGAGTATTTGAGACCCGGTGAGAAAAATGTTCTTCATGAGAGCTTGGTACCTCGTGATAAAATTCTATTACCACCTCTCCACATTAAGTTGGGTCTCATTAAGCAATTCATCAAGTCCCTTCCAAAAGATGGTGAGTGCTTTCGGTACCTTTGCTCAAAGTTCCCCCGACTTTCTGAAGCAAAGCTAAAGGAAGGAGTGTTTGTTGGCCCTGATATAAGGAAACTCATTTCAGATGGAGCATTCGCTGAAACGATGTCTGAGAAGGAAAAAGAAGCCTGGGATTCCTTCAAGGATGTTGTTCTCAAATTCTTGGGGAACAGGCGGGATGAGAACTATAAGGATATTGTTGCCAGGATGCTCAATGCCTTCAAAGAACAAGGCTGTAACATGAGCCTGAAAGTCCATTTCTTGCACTCCCATGGGAACTACTTTCCCGAAAACTTGGGGGCGTACAGTGAAGAACAAGGTGAAAGGTTTCACCAGGACATCAAGGACGCAGAGAGAAGGTACCAAGGAAGATGGAACACCACTATGATGGCTGATTTCTGCTGGTTGCTGCTGCGGGAAACCCCAGATGAAAAATACGCCAAGCAGCGCACCAAGAGAAGCATTCGGGGGAAGAAGAAACGGGCCCACCAGGAGATTGATTGACCCAAGAATGACTTTAAAATCTAAACTGTGTTGACAAATATCGTGTTTTTACTAAACTTTGAAATAAAAATTTGCTAGTTATTACCACAGTGTCGGATCTCATTTATTAGAATTTTATTTTCACACCATCGGGTGTTTGTCTTCATGTATTGCAATGGTGCGGTTTGCGTTTTCTATTCTTACATACATACCTGTACAACATTTTTTGCACATTTCTTTGCTTTGCTTTGTGTCTAACCTCGCTCTTATATGCTCAATGTTTGTGCACATGTATGTGGCTGTTTTAAGTGCAGACAATTTTGCTACCATCACAGTGTGTTTTGTTGACATTACTCTATTCTTATGTGCTGCCTTGTTACAATTTTCTTTATTCTTATTTGAATAACTACTAAACAATTAGTATAAAGAATTCATCCAAGAAACTTTTATCTCGATCGCACTCAATCTGAAACGTTCACCTCAAACTGCTAACCCAATGTAGCAAAACATCTGTACGTGATGGAGCAAATTGGTTACCAGATTTGGATTCAGCACACCAAAAAACGTAAAAATCAATCGAAACATTAGAGGCAGTTTAAAAAAAAATTTTTTAGTGTACCTGTGTTATTAGTTGATTAGGGTCCACCTGCGTGCTATCAGTGTCACATGATCTATCACATGATGCCTGTATAAATATACCTGTTCTGAAAGGCCCCTGACTCTGCAACACCACTAAGCAAGTAATATGAAGACCAAGGAACACTCCAAACAAGTCAGAGACAAAGTTCTGGAGAAGTATAGATCAGAGTTGGGTTATAAAAAAATATCCCAAATTCTGAATATTCCACAGAGCATCATTAAATCCATTATAACAAAATGGAAAGAATATGGCACCACTACAAATCCGACAAGAGAAGGCCGCCCACCAAAACTCAGACCAGGCAAGGAGGGCATTAATCAGAGATGCCACAAAGACACCAAGAATAACACTGAAGGAGCTGCAAAGATCCACAATGGAGAGGGGAGTATCACTGGAGATACTGGGAGTATCACTGGAGATCAGTGGAGATGGGGGACCACTTTAAGCCATACTCTCCACAGAATGGGGCTTTATGGAAGAGTGGCCAGAAAAAAAAGCCATTGCATAAGGAAAGCAATATGAAAACACGTTTGGAGTTTGCACAACAGCATGTGGCAGACCCCCCTTCCCCCCCCCCCCCCCAAACACATGGAAGAAGGTTCTCTGGTCAGATGAGACGAAAATTGAACTTTTTGGCTATCAAAATCAAAATAAACTGAACCATCTAATTTCTCAACAAATAGGGGTGCCCTACATGGAGCGATGGGGGGAGGAGCGGTGGGTTCACCCCTAAACAAACAAAGAAACAAAGATATGGGGAGGGGTGAAGACATGGGGAGGGGTGCACCTACTCCTGATGGGTGCACCACTAAGCAAAGATATGGGAAGGGGTGCACCTACTCCCTAAAAGACATTGGAAGGGGTGCACCTACTACTGCCATATTGCTGGGCAGACTAGATGGACCATACTGGTCTTTATCTGCCGTCATTTACTATGTTACTATGCTACTATGGGAAATGCCATGTGTGCTGCAAACCCATTACTTCCCATCACCCTGAGAACACCATTTCTTCAGGGAAACGTGGTGGGAGCATCATGCTGTCAGGATGTTTTTCATCGGCAGGGACAGGAAAACTGGTCAGGATTGAAGGAACAATGGATGGCACTAAATCTATGGCAATTCTTGAGAAAAACCTTTTGCAATCTGCCAGAGATTTGAGACTGGGATGAAGGTTCACCTTTCAGCAGGACAATGACCCTAAACATACTGCAAAAACTACACTGGAGTGGTTTAAAGGGAAACATTTAAATATCTTGGAATGGCCTAGTCAAAGCCGAGATCTTAGTCCAATTGAGAATCTAAGGCTTGACTTGATGATTGCTGTACACCAACGCAACCCATCTAACTTGAAGAAGATGGAGCTGTTTTGCCTCGAGGAATGGGTGAAAAGCCCAGTGGCTAGATGTGCTAAGTTAATAGAGATATACCCCAAGATACTTGCAGCTGTAATTGCAGCAAAAAGTGGCTCTACAAAGTATTGACTTTGGGGTAGGACGGGGTGGGGGGGGGTGCTTATGCACACTCATAATTTCTGTTTGTTTATTTTTTGTCTTAATTATTGCACCTTCAAAGTGGTAGGCATACTGTGTAAATCACAAGGTGTTAACCCCAAAATCTCCATTTTGATTCCAGGTTGTAATGCGAAAAAACAGGACAAACACTGAGGGGATAAATACTTTCACAAGGCACTGTACCATTACTACTGCTTATTATTTCCAAAGTGCTACTGCAGCCATTTTCAAGCAAGTCCTAGGGCACACCTAGGACAGTTGGGGTTTCAGAATTCCCACAATGAACATGCATGAGTGTGATTTGCTTGTACTGCCTTCACTGTATGTAAATCTATCTCATGCATATTCATTGTGAGACTCCTGAAAGCCCAGCTGGCCTAGGTGTGGCCCGAGAACTGGGTTAAAAATGGCTGAGCGACTGGGTCACGCAGCACTATAAAGACACATGAAAGAGAGGCAGTCCCTGTTTTGTAGAGCTTACAGTCTGGTTTGATCGCATCGTAATGCTTAAGGAGAGTAGGTATGGAAATGTCATCGAAGGAAAGAGAGTAAGGCAGGTAGCACATCTGGGGCAAGCAGCAGCACAAGTGTGGAGGAAGAAAAAGGGCATTTTACGAATATGCCTATGCTCTCCTGCAGTTCATCAATGAAGTCAATGAAAAATCTCTTATTGAGGAGAGTAGCAATGGTTAAAGTATCCAATGCAACTGTAAAAGATCAGGCATTACTTGCCATCTCTGAGGAGAAACAAAGAAAGGTAGGGGCAGTGCAGGGTGGGGTAACAGGAGATTATTTATTTATTTACATTCTCTTATATACTGTGCTATTCTGCATCAGTGTGGTTTACATTGAACAAACTGAAATTACATTGAACAGGGTATTATAACTTGGAGATAACTATTTTACAGGGAACATGGGCTATGGAGGGTTAAGTGGCTTGCCCAAGACCACAAGGAGCATCTGTGGGATTAGAAACCCCAGTCCTTCCAGCCCAAGGTTGCTGTCCTCTAGTGGGATTTGAACCATTGACCTTCCAGCCTGAAGTACCTTGCCCCAACCACTAGGCTACTCCTCCACTCCTTAAATTAGCAGCACAGAGATCCAGCATAGCAGAGCCAGCAGGTGCAGAAGGTGCAGAGAAGTGTATGTAGTTGGTTTTGGCAGATACGAAATCGAGTGGATCTTCGTGTTATGGATTGCCATCAAAATCATCAGCTATTGAAAGTTTCAAGGCTAGAGAGGGTCTGAAGATCTGGTTAGCACCTCACAGGTGGACCAGACTATAAAGAATTTGAGGAATGCCCTGGCTTTTCATCCTCTTTTATTCTTGCTGCAAATCCAGCATCAGCAGTGGAAATAGTGACAGTCTCCCCCCCCCCCCCCAACACACACACACATACACTCAGATGAAAGTAGAGAGGAAATCTCGTGAAACATCAGAAGTACAGAAGCATTTTCAAATGGTTCCGAATCAACGACATTCAGCAAGCAGTTATTATACGAAAGCCATCATTAGTGGAATGCTAATTGGCCATCTTGCCAACAGTAGCATGCAGTATCATTTGCAGAAACAGCACCCACAGAGGAGATGGGGAGTGTTCAAAAGCACTGTCATGGGGTAAACAACTAGCAGCATTGAAGGAAGTAACATGGTATATCAGGGAAATGATTGCCCTGGATGACCATCCACCTGCAGGTGGTTGAGAGCATGGGGTTTAAAAGGCTGAGGCTGCTGCATCTCATTGCTCCCAATTACCAAGTAGAGGCATGCAGATCAATAATTTTCATTTTGTTTAATTTCCCATGTCATTTATTCATTTTAATTGGTTTTACTTTTTTTTTTGTTTCAGGGGGACAGTGTCTACCAATAGTGTACACTATTGCACAATAGTATGCTCTATTGCTCAAATAGTGCACCCTATTGCTCAACAGTGCACACTACTATATTTTTCAGTAGTGCACATGTTGATATAAAGGCTAATTTTATAAATGTCCACACAGTCAACGTGCATTACCATGTGTATTTGAGACCTATTTTATAAAGTGAAGTACGCACACACAATAGTATGCACTATTGATGACACATGAAAAAACATAAAATGTCAGTTTTTTTCCTTCTTTTTTTGATTATAAATGACATGAAATGATATTGGAAATGTCATTGATATTTCTCAAGTTATTTCAATGAATTTGCGTCCCTATTGCCAAGTGCCCTGAATGACGGGGGGGGGGGGGGGGTTGTTTTTTTAAGGGCTGCAGTCATTTACAACAAGCGAGAACCGTGCAAACTGCACACAAAATACATGCACTTTATAACAACTCAAAATCTACAGTCAAAGCAGCTACGACATTTGAGCCCCTATTTGGGTTTTTGTTGTTGTTGTTGGGTTTTTTTTATAATATTAATTTAATATCTATAAACACAAAACTCTCGTATTACCCCTATGCCCCCTCTAAACCCAACCCTCCTTCCCTTTCCAAACCCCCCTTCGCCTCCCTCCCTCCCACCCTCTACCCCTCTACCCACCCCCTTCCACCCCCCAACTCCCCCCTCCCGCTACCTTTTTCTGTCCCCCCCCAACCACAACCCACCCTACTAACTCTATTATGTCATGCAATCGTGTATTCGTGCAGGGGGGGGGTGTTCTGCTAGCCAGACCACATGGGGGGAGAGGAGGAAATCCACACCTCCACAGTAAAGGGAAGACATCAATCCATGTACCCCCGCTAAATTAAAGACCTTATGGATTAGGAGCCATATTTCAAAACAAAGGCATCCCACACTTGCTCAAATTGGAGTAAACACAGTCTTCCAACCGCCACCCCCCGCTCCATTGTGTATATATCCCACATCCGCTCCAACCAGCTCGCGAATGCCAGAGGTGTTGTCTGCTTCCATGCAGTCGCCAGGGTCAGCCGAGCGGCATTCAAACTGTGTCGAATCAGCGCTAACTGAGGAAGTCGACCACCAGGAACTCTCCTTCCAAAAAGAAAAATGCCCGGATCCCAAGGAATGTTCTACCAACCAATTGTTGCGTTCGATATTGTATTCCCCTCCAAAAAACTTGGACTCGGGGGCAAAACCACCATACATGTGCCTAGGTACCTTTTTGTCCACAATTCCGCCAACACAGATCCGACACCCCCGGAATGCTCGGGCTACCCGCACGGGCGTCATATACCACCTGTAAAGTAACTTATAATAAGTCTCTTGGGCATTAACAGCCACCGAACCTTTCCAGAGTCGACCCTCAATCTGTTCCCATTGCTGTTCCGTATAGGAAAGTTGCAACTTCTTCATCCACTGATTTCTGTGCTGACCTAATCCCGGCTGTTGGGCCTGCAAATGAGCATAGAGGGCAGCGATGAGGCCTTTAGTAGTGGTGCATTCCTCACATAAGCTTTCAATGCTAGTCAGATCACGTGCAACATGTGGCTTAACAACCCAACTTCCCACCCAGTGGGCCACCTGTGTATACTGGTATGCATGGTTGGCGGGAATATCGAATTCACCCTGCAGTTCACTAAAAGAGCGTAGCTCTCCATCCTCAAATAATTGCCCCACGCAACTAAGACCCTTATGCCCCCATTGCCGAAAAGCTAAGTCACTCATACCCGGAGGAAAAGAAGTATTATCCACTATGGGTGCCAAAGGAGTCAAAGTTACCCCACGCAGCCAAAAAAACGGTCCCAGCAGTGGAGCGTATGCCTTATATATGGATTAGTAGTACGTGGTCCACCTCGCAACTGACAGTTTTTAATAGACAGGTGATCCTCAGCCTGTATAATGGTTTACAGTTTATTAGTTCTCAATAGACTGCCCTTTGCAAAGCATATAGGGTGGTTTACAATAAAATCAAACAAATAAGGGCAGCAGTTTAATGCCCAGCTTCAGCATTTTATCAATGACATCTGGAGTAGTCATAACGCTGCACATGCCTATCTTTCCCTGAGGTCACACTAGTGGCAGCTGGATGAGTTAAAGGCAGGTTGTAGGTTTAGGGGGTGCTTCAGGATGAGGGGTACCAGTGGGTTGTACTGCATACCCAGGTGATGGATTATAACCATATCTGTGCCCCTTTCTTTGCAAAAATAAGGAGAATGATGGAAGGCTATCAGCAACAGACCACAGTGCTTCCAAGCTTTTTTTGTAATAGATGGGGGAATAAACATGGTTAAGGTAGAGAAGGGGGGTCTTTCATGCTATCCAATGCTTTGCACACTTGCTGCACCTGGTTATAAGAGATTCTTTAGGTCTGGAGAACAAGGGAAGTGGCAGCCCTGTCCTGAAGTTACTGGGAAAGAGCTGTCGAACACTAGAATGGGATTTTCACTAGAATATGAAGAGTGGTCATGAGCTGTGTTGGAAGCAGGAAGCAGCAGGGGAACCTTCACACCAGCTCATTTAGAATGTTGGTACCAGGTGGCATTCCACTTATCTGATGACAGAGAGGTTAGTGGAGCAACAGCTGTCTTCCTTCAGATGTCATTGGAGACTGAGATCGGGATTGAAAGCCTGTTGGGGTATCAGGATTCAAGAAATATGACTCAGGTCATAGAAGTCCTGAAACCCTTCAAGCATGACATGTAGGAAATGAGTTTCCGAAGAGCTTCCTTAAGCCTTCTCATCCAACTTGAATATTCTACAGGTGAAGGTAGAGGGCTTCTGGCAGCTACAAGTATTTACAACAGAGGCTTTGGTGTTGGTGGAGTTTTTGCATGTTCAAATGGAAAAAAAGTTGAAACCCTTCATGAGAGAGGATGCTTACTCTTTGTGACCCATGGGTGAAAGGAAACATAGAAATATGTCAGCAGAAAAAGTCCATATGGCCTATCTAGTTTGCCCTTCCATATCAAATACTGTAATCCCTATTTTTCCTTTCAAAATCTTCTGTGTTTGTCCCATGCTTTCTTGAATTCAGATACTGTCTTCGTCTCTACTATCTCCACTGGGAGACTACTCAATGCATCTACCACTCTTTCCATAAAGAAATATTTGCAATGCAACACACTGACTTAATCAAGAAAGAAGCTAGTAACACTCGTATGATGGCAGATAAAGACCAATACGGTCCATCTAGTCTGCCCAGAAAGATGGCAAGAGTAGGTGCACCTGCTGCTCTGTGCAGGTTGTAGATCACCCCTCACCATGCCTTTGTTTAGGGGGTGTACCCAACGCTCCATGCAGCTCACCTCTATTTGGAGATATAGAAGATAGTTACGTTTATTTTGATTTTATCCTGTTGCTATAAAGGGATCCACTGTGTCTGTCCCGTACCATTTTTAATTCTGCCACTGTATTTACCCCACCACTTCCATCGGGAGGGCATTCCAAGCATCCACCACCCTTTCAGTGAAAAAGTATTTCCTGTCATTGCTTCTCAGTTTACCCCCTTGCAGCTTCATGTTATGGCCTCTAGTTTTACAACATCACCATCTTTGAAAAAGGTTTGTTTGTTCATTAATACCCTTTAAGTATTTAAAGATCTGTAATATCTCCCTTGTCTCTCCTTTCCTCTAGCGTATACATATTTAGGTCTTCAAATCTCTTCTCATATGTCTTCTGGCACAGGTATCAAATCATTTTGGTTGCCTTCCTCTGCAGCTTTTCCAGTCTTTTTATATCCTTTGTGAGATATGGTCTCCAAAACTGAACACAATTCTCCGAGTGAGGCCTCACCATTGCTTGTACAGTGGCATTAATACCTCCTCCTTTCTGCTGGTAATTCCTCTCTGTATGCAACCCAGCATCCTTCTGTCTTTGGCCACTGCCTTGTCACACTGTTTTGCTACCTTAAGATCCTCAGAAACAAACACTCCAAGGTCCTTCTCCTGGTCTGTTCACACCAACCTCTCACCCCCTATAGCATACAATTCCCTTGGATTTTTGCATCTCAAGTGCATGACACTGCACTTCTTCACATTAAATCTTAACTGCCAAGCATTCGACAATTCTTCCAGCTTTTGTAGATATTTCCTCATGTTATCCACTCCCTCAGGGGCGTCCACTCTGTTGCAGATTTTCATGTCATCTGCAAAAAGACAGACTTTTCCATTCAGTCCTTCAGCAATATCACTCATATATGCATTGATCAGTACCGGTCCCAGGACCAATCCCTGGGGCATGCCACTACTCAACTTCCTTTTATCCAAGTGAATTCTGTTTACTATCACCTTCTGTCGTCTGTCAGTCAACCAATTTCTGATCCTGTTCACCGGCTTGGGGCCCATCCCCCGGCTGTTCAGTTTATTGATAAGCCTCCTATAAGGATCAGTATCAAAGGCTTTGCTGAAATCTAAGTATATCACATTTATGTTGCCTCAGATCATGCAACCTATTGGTTTCGAGAAAGTCCACTATTCTGTCTTTCAGGAACGCCTCCATTATTTTTCCGCCACCAAAGTAAGGCTTACTGGCCTGTAGTTTGTCACTTCTTCCCTATTACCACTTTTGTGATGAGGTACCACAACAGCCCTTCTCCAGTCCTGTGGAACTTCTCCTGTTTCCAAGGATCTACTAAAAACATCATTTAAAGGACATGCCAAAACCTCTTGAACTCTTTAAGTATCCTTGGATATATCCAATCTGGTCCCATGGCCTTGTCCACTTTCAGTTTTGCAAGCTGTTCAAATACATCATCTTCTGTGAATGGATATTATAATGACTCTGTATCGTTCCATGGTGCGACCACACCTTGAATATTGTGTGCAATTCTGGTTGCCGTATCTTAAAAAGGATATAGCGTTATTAGAGAAGGTACAGAGAAGAGCCACCAAAATGGTAAAGGAGATGGAAGGATATCCCTATGAAGAGAGGCTAAAATGGTTAGAGCTCTTCAACCTGGAAAAGAGACGGCTGAGGGGAGATATGATAGAGGTCTATAAATTAATGAATGGACAAATGAATAAATGGATAAATTAACAGGTAAATGTAGATCGATTGTTTATGCCATCAAAATATAGAAAGACTAGGGGACATGCAATGAAGCTACAGGGTAACCTATTTAAGTCTAATAAGAAAAAATATTTTTTCGGTCAACGTGTAATAAACCCTGGAATTTGCTACCAGAGGATGTAGTAAAAGCTGTTAGTGCAACTGGGTTTAAAAAAGGTTTGGACGCGTTCCTGAAGGAAAGGTCCATAAACCATTATTAAAGGGGACCCAGAATATCTACTGCTTGACCCAATACAAGCATTGTAGAACTTGTGTCTTTTGGGGAAACTGCTAGGTACTTGTGACCTAGATTGGCCACTGTTGGAAACAGGATACTGGGCTTGATGGACCTTGGTCTGACTCAGTATGGCATATCTTATGTTCTTATTTGTATATTTGTCAATCACGGGTGGTCCTTCTCCAGGGTATTGTTTAGTAAAAACAGAAGTATTTTTTAGCATTTTTGCTTTTTCAATGCCACTTTCCACGAATCTGTTCTTGGCAGTTTTGAGTCTTGCAATTACACCTCTGATCTTCCTTTTCTCTTCAATATACCTGAAAAAGGTTTTGTCTCCACACTTCAGATCTTTAGCAATCTTTTCTTCTGCTTCATACTGTCCTCATCTCTGCTCGCTCCATTGAGGGACTATTCTATGCATCTACCACTCTTTCCGTAAAGAAATATCTCCTCATATTACTCCTGAATCTATCCCCTTTCACCCTCATCCTATATCCCCTTGTAGCAGAGCTTGCTTTCAATCAAAAGAGGTTCTCCCCCTGAACATTTATGCCATGGAGGTTTTTAAACATCTCAATCATATCATCTCTATCCCGCCTTTCCTCTAAGTTGTACATATTAAGATCCTTAGGTCTGTCCTCATATGCTTTATAACGAAGACCACTAACCATTTTAGTAGTCACCCTCTGTACCGACTCCAACCTGTTTATATTCTTTTGAAGGTGCAGTCTCCAGAACTGCACACAATACTACAAATGAGGTCACACCAAAGACTATACAGAGGCACTATCACCTCCTTTTTTCTGCTAGCCATTCCTCTCCCTATGCACCCAAGAATCCTTCTGGCTTTCACTCTCACCTTTTCTACCTGTTCAGCTACTTTGAGATTATCAGACACAATCACGCCCAGGTCCCACTCTTCTTTTGTGGACAGAAGTACTTCACCCCCTACACAGTGCCGCTCCCTTGGATTATTGCAGCCAAATGCATGGCCCTGCAACGATATATACGGAGTGATGGAAAAGTTTAAACTCAAGTATGATCCTGCTGAATGGCGGCTGTTCATTGATTCGTCAAAAGACAGCATAAAAGGTGTTCTTCTTCATAATGGCAACACATTTGCTTCAGTTCCTATTGCTCACTCTGTTATTCTCCAAGAAAAATACGAGAATTTGGCCCTGATTCTTCAGAAGATTCGTTATGATGAGCATAAGTGGATGATTTGTGGAGACTTTAAAATTCTATCCATGCTATTAGGGCAGCAATCCGGTTTCACCAAATATCCCTGCTTCCTTTGCTTGTGGGATAGCCGGGCCCGCGACCTACACTGGGGGAAAAAAGACTGGCCAATTCGGGAGTATTTGAGACCCGGTGAGAAAAATGTTCTTCATGAGAGCTTGGTACCTCGTGATAAAATTCTGTTACCACCTCTCCACATTAAGTTGGGTCTCATTAAGCAATTCATCAAGTCCCTTCCAAAAGATGGTGAGTGCTTTCGGTACCTTTGCTCAAAGTTCCCCCGACTTTCTGAAGCAAAGCTAAAGGAAGGAGTGTTTGTTGGCCCTGATATAAGGAAACTCATTTCAGATGGAGCATTCGCTGAAACGATGTCTGAGAAGGAAAAAGAAGCCTGGGATTCCTTCAAGGATGTTGTTCTCAAATTCTTGGGGAACAGGCGGGATGAGAACTATAAGGATATTGTTGCCAGGATGCTCAATGCCTTCAAAGAACAAGGCTGTAACATGAGCCTGAAAGTCCTTTTCTTGCAATCCCATGTGAACTACTTTCCCGAAAACTTGGGGGCGTACAGTGAAGAACAAGGTGAAAGGTTTCACCAGGACATCAAGGACGCAGAGAGAAGGTACCAAGGAAGATGGAACACCACTATGATGGCTGATTTCTGCTGGTTGCTGCTGCGGGAAACCCCAGATGAAAAATACGCCAAGCAGCGCACCAAGAGAAGCATTCGGGGGAAGAAGAAACGGGCCCACCAGGAGATTGATTGACCCAAGAATGACTTTAAAATCTAAACTGTGTTGACAAATATCGTGTTTTTACTAAACTTTGAAATAAAAATTTGCTAGTTATTACCACAGTGTCGGATCTCATTTATTAGAATTTTATTTTCACACCATCGGGTGTTTGTCTTCATGTATTGCAATGGTGCGGTTTGCGTTTTCTATTCTTACATACATACCTGTACAACATTTTTTGCACATTTCTTTGCTTTGCTTTGTGTCTAACCTCGCTCTTATATGCTCAATGTTTGTGCACATGTATGTGGCTGTTTAAGTGCAGACAATTTTGCTACCATCACAGTGTGTTTTGTTGACTTTACTCTATTCTTATGTGCTGCCTTGTTACAATTTTCTTTATTCTTATTTGAATAACTACTAAACAATTAGTATAAAGAATTCATCCAAGAAACTTTTATCTCGATCGCACTCAATCTGAAACGTTCACCTCAAACTGCTAACCCAATGTAGCAAAAAATCTGTACGTGATGGAGCAAATTGGTTACCAGATTTGGATTCAGCACACCAAAAAACGTAAAAATCAATCGAAACATTAGAGGCAGTTTAAAAAAATTTTTTTTTAGTGTACCTGTGTTCTTTATTGTAAACTCTATCATTATGATTAGTATTACCTATGCAGAATCATTAGTCTGCCTAGTGCTGCATATGTGTAAGGAGCTCTATGGCAAGGCAGGAGGTGAATAAAATATGAAAAATCAAGCAGACAGAAGATAAATATTAAACCTATGTATGAAATGCATTAATATCAGTTGTTAACGCAGGTGGAGCCCGATGCAGTAAGGGGCACATCTGCATCATCTAGATATCCAGGAACAGGACACACCCAGATTGTACCTGTTTCTACAGCATGGGAGCTAGACTTTCCCACGGCTGCAGAATCGGGCACATAGAGAGCCCGGTGGTGCCCCGATTCCGAGGTGCAGGATGTCTACCCAGCACACCGTTCAGCCCTCCCTATGCTCCTGCTGGAGGGCCGGTGCCATGGCGTCCTGTCACCATGGCATCGGGATGCCTGACAGAGTCCCAAAAGGCTGCTGCAGCAACATACCACCTTTCCCCACCTCCCGACCCCCAGCAGGACCTGCCAGGACCAGGATCAGATGGAAGGGGCCTCTCTGAAGCTGATCCCTGCCTTGCAGGGGCTTCCAGGCCTGATCTCCTCCATCCCCTCTGCTTATTCCACCTCCGAGAGCCCTAACCTTTTTAGCCTCTCCTCATAGAGGTATCCTTCCATCCCTTTTACCATTTTGGTGGTTCTTCTCTGTTCCTTTTCTAATTCTGCTATATCCTTTTTAAGATACGGTGACCAGAAATGCACACAATATTCGAGGTGCGAAGGCACTATGGAACGATACAGAGGAATTATAATATCCTTTGTTTTATTCTCCATTCCTTAACATGATTCTTAGCATTCTGTTTGCTTTCTTGGCCACCACTGCACACTGGGCAGGGGGGTTTCAACATATTATCCACAATAACGCCTAAATCCTTTTCCTGGGTGGTGGTTCCTAATGTGGAACCTTGCATCGTATAAACATAGTTTGGGTTGTTCTTGTCCACATTAAATTTCATCTGCCATTTGAACATCCAGTCTTCCAATTTATTAAGGTCCTCTTGCAATTTTTCACAATCCTCTTGGGTTTTAACAACTGAATAATTTTGTGTCATCTGCAAATTTGATTACCTTTATTCATTATTCTTATTTCCAGGTCATTTACGAATATGTTAAAAAGCAGCGGACTCAGCACAGATCCCTGGGGTATTCCACTATTCACCTTTCTCTACTGGGAAAATGGCCATTTAGCACTACCCTCTGCTTTCTATCCTTTAACCAGTTCCTGATCCACAATAGTACACTACCTCCTATCCCATGACTTTTTAATTTCACCAAGAGTTTCTCATGAGGGACCTTGTAAAAGGCTTCCTGAAAATCAAGATGTACTACATTCACCAACCCACCTTTGTCTACCTGTTTATTTACACCTTCAAAAAAATGTAACAGATTAGTAAGACAAGACCTTCTCTGGCTAAAGCCATGTTGGCTGTCTCCCATTAAACCATGACTATCTACATGTTCAGAAATTTTGTTCCTAATAATGACTTTTACCATTTTTTCTGGTACTGACATTAGACTCACCGATCTTTGATTCCCCAAATCAGCCCTGGAACCCTTTTTAAAAATTGGCATTACATTGGTCACTCCAGTCTTCAGATATTATAGATGATTTTAATGATAGTTCACAGATTACTAGGTTTGCAATCTCATATTTCAGTTCTTTCAGCACCCTTGGATGTATACCATCTGGCCCAGGTGATTTGCTACTCTTCAGATTATCAAATAGTTGTTATACATCTTCCCGGTTTATCAATATTTCTTTCAGTTCTTCAGCTGTATCAGTTTTAAATACCATTTTAGGCATGCGTAACTTTCCTACATCTTCTTCAGTATAGACCAATAGCAAAAAAAAAGCCTACAGGTAAGGGCTAATTGGCAAATAGATCAAAACCCAACCTCAGAACATTGACCTTCAAATTTAAATATATAGTTTTTTTGTGATGCGCGCGTTTCGGGCACTATCACCCTGTATCAAGTGTAAAATCCAAAATTCACAAGTTCAGCAATCATCCTTAGTAACGCTGTCGTTGCAGCACAGGTCATATCTTTTAAATAATGGCAGAACAAACGCCATTTTAAAGAGAGAACCAACCAATCAGATCGGGCAAACCCCCACATGACGGGGAACCCCTGATCTGATTGGTAAAAACTTGAGTGACGACAACACTCATTCAAAGCAAGCTCTGCCATTCGATTTCTCTATTAAGACCTCCCGGCAAAGAATTCATTCAGTCTCTCTGATATGGCCCTGTGCCCTCTCACAGGTTTTTTGCTATGAATATACTTGAAAAGGTTTTTATTATGCATTTTTGCTTCCACAGCAAGCTTTTTTCCAAATTCTCTCTTTGCCTGCCTTGCATCTAACTTGCCAGTGATTATGTTTTTCGACATTTGGCTCCTTTTTCCATTTCCTGAAAGATGCTTTTTTGGCTACAACAGCTTCTCTGATCTCACCTTTAAACCATGCTGGCAGCTTTTTAGATTTCCTTCCACTTTTCTTAGAAGCATGGAATACAGCTCGTCTGAGTTTCCAATACAGTATTTTTAAACACCACCCATGCTTGATGTAAATCTTTAACCTTTGCAGCTGCCCTTTTTAGGTTTTTCTTAACTGTTTTCCTCATTTTATCATAGTCTCCCTTTTGAAAGTTAAAAGGTAGTACTGTGGCTTTCCTTGCCATCCTTCCTCCATTTATTATACCAAATGTGATCACGCTATGATCACTATTGCCAAGTGGCCCCATGTTCCCTGTAAAATAGTTATCTCCAAGTTATAATGCCCTGTTCAATGTAATTTCAGTTTGTTCAATGTAAACCGCACTGATGCAGAATAGTGCGGTATATAAGAGAGAATGTAAAATAAAATAAATAAATAAGCACCAGATCTTGTGTTCCACTAAGGACTAGGTCCAAGATGGCTTCCCCTCTTGTCAGTTCATGAACCAGCTGCTCCAAGAAAGTCATTTATTTCATCTAAAAACTTTAGCTCCCTAACATGTCCTGCCATGACACTGACCCAGTCGATACTGGAGTATTTGAAATCACCCATTTTTATTACTGTGCTATAAATATTGTTAGCTTCCCTGATTTCTTTGAGCACTTCATTATCCATTTGTTCATTCTGGCAAGGTGTTCGATAGTACATCCACACTGCTGTTGCCTTCCCTTTTTTACATGGAATTCTAATACATAGAGATTCTACAGTGTATTTTGTTTCCTGCAAAATTTTAATCCTGTGTGACTTAATGCCCCTTACAGCAGATTTGTCTAAATCAATACTAATTTCTCAAAAAGCATCCTCTCAACCAAGAATAGGCAAGTTTAAAATGGTCTTCTAAATGTTCTTCTATTTGATTCTATTCATAAATTCCTAGGTAAATATGGGCCTACTTTGTATCAGACTCCATTCTGACCCTAAGGGGGTCATTCTGTGCCATGAATAGCAGGGATGTATGTCCCCGCTATTCGTCTCCCTGCCACCACGGTGCAAAAGCTCCCTGTACATACAGCTGTGTTTTATGGGGAGGCGGGGTGGGGTGGGGCGTGGGCAGTGCGAGACCCCAGACATACAAGGCCAATTCAGAGGTTGGCCCTGTATGTCCATTGTTGGCCAGGTAGATGGGGAACTTATTCCACCTCTAAGGTGGAATAAGTCCCCCTGAATATCAGGGGATGGTGGGGACAGGAAAGGTGAGGAGCAAAGGGGTGTCCCCGTAGTCCGAACCTGGTGATGGGAGGCCAGACAGTGGTCGGGCTGCGGGGAAAGGGCATTTTGGGTCGGCAGACAGGGATCATGGTTCCTTAATGGAACAGCGGTGCCATGGCAATGAGATGCCATGGCACTGCAGCTCCATTACAGAGCCAGGCTGAGTTAGCCAGGTATGTGGCTGGGCGTGTGGCCGATCAGAATCGGTGCCCGGCCTGCACATCCAGGTCATAGACCCAATTCTGATCCCGCAGGAACGTCTATCCCCTGTGGGATCAGAATCGGGCCTACCTCTACACGCCCCAATTCAGATTGGCTGTACAGGGGCTGGAAGGCCAGTACAGAATCAGCTTCTAAGTATGTAAATTTTCAAAAAGGACTAGAAACTATTTATGAACCATAAACACATGTCTGGGTTCTGGGCTATTTAACTTAATGCAAAATAAACATTAACAAAAGATACGGCATAAAAGTTTCTACAACTAAGTAGGACCCTATTATCAAAATAATTTCATGGAAAGGTAGAACAGAAGAAGCCATTTTGAAAATCAGGTGTTTTGGGTTTAAGAATAGTCAATAAAATACAACTTAGTCTTCTAGCTTGCCACTACATTAACCATCTTAGTCATACGTTCTTGGAAACATCCAGGGTAAATTGCTTTAGCTCTTTTGGGATTTTTAGAAAGGCTATTTTGTTTAAAATGTAAATAGATTCATGCAATTTAACAGTTAAAGCCTAATTTGAAAAGACTTGGAACAACTCTAAATGTTCATAACATTCAATCAAATTGTATGTTCTTTTCTTTCTCTTAACCGCCCCCCCCCCCTCACCCCTCAACCCCACAGGATGTAATTTTAACACTCCAAGAAAAGCTTTCTATCAAGTGTATTGAACATTTTTCACTGATGCTGGAGCAACGAACTGAAGGATCTGGAACCAGACTTCTCCTACTTCATGAACAGGAGACTCTCATTCAGGTTTGTTGCACATCACAAGTGACCTCCTACTGTACATTGGAGAAAGGGCTGGGGATGGAAAATCATAAAACCAAAGTAAGCGCATTCATTAAAATAACATGGGACCATTCTGAAATCTAATGTAAAACAAGATGGTGCAACGTTTACTACTACAGATATTATACGTATGATCATAGCATCTATCTGCATGTAATACAATTTGGAGGAAAATGGAAAAGTGAAATCAGAAAAAAATCTAGTATTATAATATTTGTTCTTCTAAAGATTTATTTATTAGGATTTATTCATCGCCTTTATAAAAGATGTACAGTTCTGTGTGCTCTATGCTGAAATTGCCACTAAAATCATGGAGAAAAAAATTCAAGTTTCAAAAGCTATTGTAAGTACATAAGAATATAAGAGCATAAGAAATGCCATACTGGATCAAACCGAGGTCCATCAAGCCCAGTATCCTGTTTCCAGCAGTGGCCATTCCAGGTCACAAGTATCTGGCAGGTTCCCAAAGGCACACAGGTTCTACAGTGTTTGTCCCTGGAATTTCCCGAGTCCTCTTTAATAATGGTTTATGGACCTTTCCTCCAGGAACTTGTCCAAACCTATTTTAAACCCAGCTTCACTAACAATTTTAATACATCCTCTGGTAACAAATTCCAGAGTTTGATTATGCATTGAGTGAAAAAATATTTTATTAGTCTTACATGGGTTATATTGTAGCTTCATTGCATTGCCCTGATCTAGATTTGCCCGTTCAATTCCATTCATTACTTTATAGACCTCTATCATATCTCCCCTCAGCCATCTCTTTTCCAAGTTGAAAAGCCCTATCCTTTTAAGCCTTTCCTCATAGGGATATCCTTCCATCCCCTTTACATTTTGGTGACTCTTCTCTATACTTTTTCTTATTCCACTATATCCTTTTTAAGATATAGTGACCAGAAATGCACACAATATTCAGGGTATGGTTACACCATGGAACGATAGAAGCATTATAATATCCTTGGTTTTATTAATTTCCCTATGATTTCAAGCATTTTATTTGCTTTCTTTGCACTTGGTGGAGGATTTCAACCTACTAACTATGATGACATCTAAATCTTCTTCCTGGGTAGTGGTTCCTAATGCGGAATCTTGCATCGTGTAACCGTAGTTTGGGTTGTTCTTTCCGAAGTGCACAACTTTGTACTTGTCCATGTTAAATTTCTTCTATCATTGAACGTCTAGTCTTCCAATTTATCAAGGTCCTCTTGCAATTTTTCACAATCCTCTTGGGTTTTAACAATTTTGAATAATTTTGTGTCATCTGCAGATTTGATCCCCTCACTCGTTATTTATTTATTATTTATTTATTTATTAACATTTCTTATATACCGCACTATTTGACATCAGCGCGGTTTACATGGAACAAAAACATCCGACAAATTGCATATATGTCTGGTCATTACAATTAACAGGATGTGGAACTTGGATAACAGGGTAAACTATATACATAAGCAGCGCAGCAAGAAAAGGATACTGTTTGGTGTTTTATTCCCATTTCCAGGTCATATATAAATATGTTAAAAAGCAGTGGGCCTAGCACAGATCCCTGGGTTACTCCACTATTCACCTTTCTCCATTGGGAAAATTGGCCATTTAGCCATACTCTCTGCTTCCTAGCTTTTAACCAGTTCCTCATCCACAATACTATACTGCCTCCAATCCCTTGACTTTTTAATTTGGCCAACAGTCTGTCATGAGGGACATTGTCAAACTCTTTCTGAAAATCCAGGTATACTATATCAACTAGCTCACCTTGGTCCACATGTTTATTCACACCTTCAAAAAAATATAACAAATTAGTAAGACAAGATTTTCTAACTAAATCCAAGTTTTCTTTCTCCCATTAAACCATGACTATCTACATGTTCAGTAATGTTATTCTTTTAATGGTTTCTACCATTTTGCCCAGTACCGATTTCAGGCTCACCGGTCTGTAGTTTCCCAGATCCCCTCTGGAGCCCTTTTTAATAATTGGTATTACATTGGCCATTCTCCAATCTTCAGGTACTACAGATGATTTTAATTATAGTTCAAAAATTACTAATAGTTCTCTTCCTCACCACTCCGGCCCTCCACCAGCAGCTCTCCCAGCCGGGGATAGAGCGGGCCGGAGCAGCGAAGCCAGCCACCACGTGAGGAGCTGCCCAATCGGGGCAGCCGACGACTACATAAAAGCGCCGCACTGATCGGGCGCAGGTCTCTTCCTCACCACTCCGGCCCTCCACCAGCAGCTCTCCCAGCCGGGGATAGAGCGGGCCGGAGCAGCGAAGCCAGCCACCATGTGAGGAGCTGCCCAATCGGGGCAGCCGACGACTACATAAAAGCGCCGCGCTGATCGGGCGCAGATCTCTTCCTCACCACTCCGGCCCTCCACCAGCAGCTCTCCCAGCTGGGGATAGAGCGGGCCGGAGCAGCGAAGCCAGCCACCACGTGAGGAGCTGCCCAATCGGGGCAGCCGACGACTACATAAAAACGCCGCGCTGATCGGGCGCAGGCCTCTTCCTCACCACTCCGGCCCTCCACCAGCAGGTCTCCCAGCTGGGGATAGAGCGGGCCGGAGCAGCGAAGCCAGCCACCACGTGAGGAGCTGCCCAATCGGGGCAGCCGACGATTACATAAAAGCGCCGCGCTGATCGGGCGCAGGCCTCTTCCTCACCACTCTGGCCCTCCACCAGCAGCTCTCCCAGCCGGGGATAGAGCGGGCCGGAGCAGAAAAGCCAGCCACCATGTGAAGAGCTGCCCAATCGGGGCAGCCGACGACTACATAAAAGCGCCGCGCTGATCGGGCGCAGGCCTCTTCCTCACCACTCCAGCCCTCCACCAGTAGCTCTCCCAGCCGGGGATAGAGTGGGCCGGAGCAGCGAAGCCAGCCACCACATGAGGAGCTGCCCAATCGGGGCAGCCGACGACTACATAAAAGCGCCGCACTGATCGGGCGCAGGCCTCTTCCTCACCACTCTGGCCCTCCACCAGCAGCTCTCCCAGCCGGGGATAGAGCGGGCCGGAGCAGCGAAGCCAGCCACCACGTGAGGAGCTGCCCAATCGGGGCAGCCGACAACTACATAAAAGCGCCGCGCTGATCGGGCGCAGGCCTCTTCCTCACCACTCCGGCCCTCCACCAGCAGCTCTCCCAGCCGGGGATAGAGCGGGCCGGAGCAGCGAAGCCAGCCACCACGTGAGGAGCTGCCCAATCGGGGCAGCCGACGACTACATAAAAGCGCCGCGCTGATCGAGCGCGCCCACGCCTGGTGGGCCCACACCTGAGGGCCTCGCCAGAAGGCCCTTTGGCATGGCCCTTAGGCGTGGACCAGAAGCAAGGACACACGACTCCAACAACACCCGATTTCAGAAGACGTAACCTGACAGCAACAGTTACTCCCCTGCCGTGTATGACAACGGAACTTTTTAGCTTTCTGTAGCTTTGATCCCCTGCACCGCTTTAAAAGTCCAACCAACCGAATACATCTTTGCAAGCCACGTGCAGCAGTTAAATTTCACTGCGCCGGCAGGCGCTCCACACAAGAACTCCCCCGGCCACCATCATCAGCTCTCCTCTCCGGAGGATCGAGCCTCCTGCACCGGGAGGAGCTGTGGCCATCTGGTCCCTACCCAATCGGGGGCAGCCATGTGCAGCAATTAAATTTCACCGCACCGGCAGGCGCACCCGCGCCAAACAGACTTCCATCCTTCACCCACGGTTCTGTGATACCAACCATATAGCCAACCAGCTGGAGCTCCCCTATGGTAGAGCTCACTCCCACCTCAAAAATCAGACCATCCATCGATCACAGCAAGTATACCACTTCTAAATGAATTGACTATAGCTGAGACTTCTAGCACACCTAATTATACCATTGTCAGTAATCACTCATTACCATACATATCCGATTGTTAGTAGCCTCATATACTGTTGTCAGTAGACTATATAACATTGTTAGTAGCCTCATATACTGTTGTCAGTAGACCATATAACACTGTTAGTAGCCTCATATTCTGTTGTCAGTAGACTATATAACATTGTTAGTAGCCTCATATACTGTTGTCAGTAGCCTATATAACATTGTTAGTAGCCTCATATACTGTTGTCAGTAACCTATATAGCATTGTCAGTAGCCTTCATATACTGTTGTACTGTCATCAGTAACCCTCAATCTCCCTACTCTTCTGCTAATCCTCCCCATACACAGAATTCCCACTCATTCAATCCCCCCTCAAAAAATACATAATGTCTCCAAAAAAAAGTGCAAACCTCCCCCTCACTCTCCTCCTAATAACACTCCTAACACAACACATTTATACGTACAAAACCAATCAAAGCCCCTACAACAACATCCCCATCATTCATAACCATTACCAAAACCCATATAATAACATCCCCACCACCCATAACCTCTACCAAAACCCGCAACACAGCGCAACATACACACACACACACAACCATTATTCTCGTCATGACTCAGGCAGACGCCTCCATAGACGTATTCAAATAAAACATCAACCACAAAACGGTATAAATGACAATACAGCTAATATAGACACTAAAACTAAGCTCTTCTTAATAAACATCAGATCCATACGAAACAAAATACCAATAATCAATGACATGATAAAAGACAAAGATCCAGATATTATCTGCATCACTGAGACATGGCTCTCACCCACGGACACCATACTATTAAACCAGCTAATCACACATCAATATGATATATTCAACTGCCATCGAGATGTAAAAAGAGGAGGTGGCGCTCTCATACTCACCAAAAAAGTCCTACAATACACCTTAACAAGCTTAAATAATATAGATGGAATGGACATTATCAATATAGAAAGCAGAACCCTTGCACTCTCCCTCATATATAGACCCCCTTCAGCTGATCAAAAAAACCTCTCCCCCATCCTTGAACTTGCATGCACAGCATCACAAAACAAACCACTAGTAATTCTAGGTGATCTAAACCTCCCCTCTCTAAATAATTCCCAATCAGATAACTTCATGGACGCCATGAACCAAATGGGATACACACAGATAGTTCATACCCCCACACACATAAAAGGCAACACTTTAGATCTCATCTTCCTCCCTTCCTCCCTTAATAACCACCAACAACTTACCCCTCCAACTACAACAGAAGTACCATGGTCCGACCATCACTTCATAACACTCCACCTCCCAGCACAAGCAACACTGAATACAACAAGCACCTCACCCCATATATCACGCTTTGCATACTTTGACAAAGATACTTTCCTTGACAAAGTATTACCCATACTCAACACAGACTTCCCTGACATCAATTCCACTGTAAATCATTGGAACCTAACAATACAAGAAGCAGCTGTCCCCACACGCACTATGCATAGACAAACAAAAAAGACAGAAAAATGGTTCACGAAAGAACTAGCAAAACTAAAAAAACAACTGAGGAAACAAGAAAAGAGATGGAGGAAAACTAAATCAGACGAAAACAAATCCCAATATATGAACACACTTAACGAATACAAGAACGCAATAAACAAATCGAAAAGGGATTACCACTCTAAAGTAATAAATCTGGCCATCAACCGACCTAGAGAACTATTTGCAATTGTAAAAACACTGACTAAAGCAAAGAACTCCGAGCCAAAACAACCAGCAATAAGTATTCAAACATTAGCAACCCACTTTGCAGAAAAACTAAAGTCTAAACCCAATACTCTAACAGCAATACTACCTACAAGCATCGAAATTAATAACAATTGGACAACTTTTCACACGGTTGACCAAAAACACCTCCTTAAAATCATAACAATGATCAACACCACAACCTCCCCACTCGATCCTTGCCCTGTGTCTTGGATTAAATGTACAAAGGAAGAACTCGCTGAAAACATTCAACATATGGTGAACCAGTCCTTTCCTCAAGGCATCATGCCCGATGCCCTAAAGCTCACAACGCTTCGCCCAATAATAAAAAACAATAAACTTGACTCAAAAGACCCAAATTCATACAGACCGATAGCCAGCATTCCATTTATTGCTAAAATAATAGAAAAAACAATTCAATTACAATTACAAGAGCATATTGATGAGCACAAACCCCTTGACTCACACCAGTTTGGTTTCCGCCCCTTCCACGGAGTGGAAACCCTCTTGATTACACTGATGGACTACCTCATCAAAGGCACAGATGTCAACAATCAAAGCTTCCTACTCCTCTTTATAGACATCTCTGCCGCCTTTGACAACATCAACCACCCTACTCTGATCAATAGACTAGAAAACCTAGGAATAGGTGGGACTGTTCTCAAATGGTTCAAGTCCTACATCACACATAGACTAATACGTGTTCAAATAGACCAAGAAACATCAGAAACCTTCCCCCAAGGACAGGGAATACCTCAGGGATCAGCCCTTTCTGCTCTCCTTTTCAACCTATACCTGCAACCTATCACAAACATATTTAGAAAACACAGGATTAGTCACTTTATTTATGCTGATGATATCATGCTCGCGATCCCTATAACCACCAAAAACCCCACTTACAACACCCTATCTGAATGCATGGCTGAGACCACCTCTTGGATGGAAACCAATTACCTCAGCATTAACCTCAAAAAAACGGAAGCAATGTTCGTTACAAGAACACCCGTGACCGAGGACACTTTTCCAAGAACAATCTCAATCAACAACACATCTATACCTGTTAAAAAAGAGGTAAAATACCTGGGTGTAATAATAGATCATACTCTCACAGTAAGAACCATATTTCATAAACTCAAAACCATACAACACCTAAGGCCCCTCCTTGACACACATGACTTTAGATTGGTTGTTAATACACTCATCACACCCCATTTTGATTATTGCAACAGTCTCCTAATTGGCCTACCACAAAAAACACATACCTATTACAAAGAGCCCAGAACATCTGTGCAAAAGTAATTACTAAAGCTCGTCTAACAGACCATGTGACCCCTATACTCCTAGAACTACATTGGCTCCCTATAAACAGCCGAATCAGATACAAAATTCTCCTAACAACTTTCAAGCTCCTAAACGACATCGCCCCCTCACACATATCAACACTACTACAGACCCCATCCGAATCAAGAGCTCGCAGACAAAACGCAGCCCACTCACTTGATATGCCAAAAACATTCACGAAGACTAAAAAATCCTCAAGTGCCAGAGCCTTCACGTTCACTGCCCCCATGCTCTGGAATGATCTCCCATTAGGCCTCCGTATCATAAAAGACCTCTCCCAATTTCGGAAGGAACTCAAAACATACCTATTCTCCGAACATTTCCAAATCCCATACCCCCCAAGTCCTGTCCCACAGCATCCACAGACACACAAACTCAAAACTCCCAAAACCGCAATTAGCTAACCCGACACAGTCCTCACACACACACACAAAAAACTTATGATAAAAAAAATGGAAATAAATTCCACCACTTACGCATGACCTATGATTATTCTGTAACACATTGTATATAACCACTTGTAAATAACCTATGTAAATAGTTTGGACAGTTTATCGCATTTATTATTATTTGTAAAAAGTTAGAAAGTTTCTGTTCAATGTAAATGTATACCGAAGTATACATAATTTGTTAACTTGTTCCATGTAAACCGCCCTTGATCTCTGGAAGGGGCGGTATAGAAGAAATAGATAAATAAATAAATAAAATAAAATAAATAATAGTAGCTCTGTAATCTCATTTTTCAGTTCTTTCTACACCTTAGTTATATACCATCCGGTCCAGGTGATTTACTGCTTGTAATACATCTTCCCGGTTTGTCAATATTTTTTTTAGTTCTTCTGATATATCATCTTTAAATGCTATTCCAGGCATGGGTAACTTCTCTACATCATCTTTGGTAGAGATCAAAGCCAAGAATTCATTCAATCTCTCTGCTATGGCCTTGTCCTCATTTAGCGCCCCTTTTACCCCTCTATCATCTAATGGTCCAACTGACTCTTTCATATGTTTTTTGCTATGAATATACTCAGAAAAGTTTTTATTATGCATTTTTGCTTCCATTGCAAGCTTTTTTTCAAATTCTTTCTTTGCCTGCCTTATCAATGCCTTGCATCTAGCTTGCCAGTACTTATGTTGTTTCCAGTTTTCGTCATTTGGTTCCTTTTTCCATTTCCTGAAAGATGTTTTTTTAGCTACAACAGCCTCTCTGACCTCGCCTTTAGACCATACTAGCAGTTTTTTGGCCTTCCTTCCTGCTTTCTTAATGCATGGAATACATCTGGTCTGGGCTTCCAAGATAGTATTTTTAATTAGTGTCCGTGCTTGTTGTAAATCTTTGACCTTTGCAGCAGCTTATCTTAGTTTTTCTTAACTAGTTTCCTCATTTAATCATAGTCTCCTTTTTGAAAATTAAAAGGTTGTACAGTGGATTTCCTTGCCATCCTTCTTTCATTTATTAAATCGAACACAATCATGCTATGATCACTACTACCAAGTGGTCTCAACATCCTTATCTCTTGCACCAGATCATGTGTTCCACTAAGGACTAGGTCCAGAATAGCTTACCCCTTTATCAATTTTTGATCCAGCTGCTCCAAGAAGCAGTCATTTATTTCATCTAGAAACTTTATCTCCCTAGCATGTCCTGCAGTGACATTGACCCAGTCGATACTGGGGTAATTGAAATCACCCATTATTGTGTTGTAACTTTTGTTAGCTTCTCTGATTTCTCTTAGCATTTCATCATCCATCTGTTCATTCTGGCCAGGCGTTCAGTCTTACACCCCCACTGCCATTGCCTTCCCCTTTTTACATGGGATTTCTATCCATAGAGATTCTACAGTATATTATGTTTCCTGCAACATTTTATTCCTGTGTGACTCAGTGCCCTCTCTAACATAGATCGCAACTCCTCCACCAATTTGATCTACCCTATCATTACAATATAGTTTGTACCCAAGTAACATAATGTCCCATTGGTTGTCCTCCTTCCACCAGGTCTCTGAGATGCCAATCATATCTAACCTTTCATTTAGTGCTATATATTCTAGCTCTCCTATCTTATTTTTTAGACTTCTAGCATTGCATAAAGGCATTTTAATGGCTGTATTTTATTCATATTAATCTGGTTATCTGTTGATCGGGGTAATTTGGAATCTTTCTGCACTGTACTTAAGGGCATCTGGGTTACTTTTATCTTTATTGGAACCTCTCTGTCAGGATGCCCTATCTTCCCTCTTTTGCTAGTATCCATTCAAGGGAATTCTGAGTTTGATTCAAGGACATCTGAATAGCTAGAAGTTATAACATTAATCCTTTAGAAATACCCCATTTCACTGGCTTAACTGCCCCAAATATGTGTGCCAACTTGGGTTCTTATGATTGAAAACTTTTGGACATTACTTTTTTAATGACTTGGATATGTTACTTAACACTTGGAATAAAGTTGTAGGAAAGGGGCCATTGCCTCTACAACATAATCAGCAACCCAAGATGGCACATGTGGTCCTATGGAATAGTATGGAATTAAAAGATAAGATGAAAAAAAACCTCAATAGATTAGAAAGAAAGTGGAGATGAAGTAAGATGGTCTGATAGGGGGAGATTTCATAAGGGTTTCTGCAGCTCCTATGCATGGGCACTTTTATGTGCACTTTTACTTGGTGAGATTGTTAGTGTGCATTGAAGTGACCTTCATGCCAATCCGGGGTTGAATGTGCATGGGGACATGGCATGACATCAGGGGATGCATGCAGATTATAAAATACTATGATATATGCACATCCCTGGCCTGATCCAGGCACCGCCAACTATGCCTGCTCTAGGACAGGCATAAGTGATGTACCGAGAGACATGTGCATGCCTCACTTTATAAATAAGGCGGATATGGGCATGCAGGGATATGCATCGACTACTGGAGAGTTACAAAATTACCCTTGTAGTGTGTACTTAGGTATGTTGGATGAATATTGTAAGTTAGTAAATAGAAATAAAAATAATTATAAGGAACATAGCAAACAGGTTGTGTTTAATCGACCACAGGAGCTTTTTGACGTTGTGCAGCCTTTAGTAAAGGACTCTGCTTGTATTATGGAGAACAATATGCTTAGTACTGCTGTTTTGCCTACCTACTATGAAAACCAATAGAAAGCAGTTGGATTTACCACTGCCTGTTGCTCCCAGTACAACTGAACAGAGATGGGGGGACTTTTCAGCTGTAACAACTGAGTAGAGAAAATCCTTATGGACTTAAATAACTGTCTCTCCTTTGGAGCTATGTCCCACTAGTTGGATAAAAACAGTACAGTCCAATTTTTCAGATGCCCTATTGAAAATAGTTCAGCTATTTTTAGAGGAAGAGATAGGTCCCCAAAGTGAACACTACGGTAGCCAGTTACTACCAGCTTATCTCCAGTTTGCCTATGTTGGCTAAGTTGGATGAAAGACTTGTATTGTTACAACTGCAGCATGCTGTTGCAGTTTGCTCCCCTTGACATGCAACACTAAGGTTTCGGGCAGTGTAATGGAGAGGAAACCCTTGAATAACAATTTCATTAGAGGGCTAAATAGGCCAAAATCAGGATATATCCTGATTTTTGTAGATATTTCCTCTGCCTTCACTCGACTAAACATGAGGTTTTACTGTTGCAGTTACAATCAATTGGCCTTGAGGCAAAAGTATTGAGATAGTTTTGTTCCTATCTAACTGGACATACTGAAGAGATTTGAGTAGGGTCGGTATCATCGGAATATTGGGGGGTTCCGCAAAGGTCCGCCCTATCTGCTTTGTTATTTAATATTTGTGTCCATTATGTAGTGTGTCGTATTTTTACCATCTATATGCAGATTATATCAAGTTATATGCCCTTATTGATTCTATTCAGGATTCTCATATCATTAGTTGTTTTGAAAATGTAGCATCTTGGTTGGCAATCCATGGGCTAGAGGTAAATTACAAAGGCAGAGGTGCTGTTTCTCACCCATGATAAGTCTTTCATTGCTTCACCTTCATTGAGGAGACGCTAAGCAGACCAACAGTAAAGACAGAGGATCATTATTTGGGTATTCCTACCTCATGTCTGTTCTCTCATTGGGAATTTGTATTACAAAATGAAGGTAGTCAGGCGGCTTCTCCCCTTACTGTCTGATGAGAATTTCCATACAGTTCTTCTGGCTTTATTATTACCCTTGATTTCTGTAATATTGTCTATCAGGGTTTACCTGCCTGTAGGGTTAGGGATCTGCAGTTGGCTCAGAATACTAATACCCTGTTGACTTTGAAGCAGCCAAGGTCAGTGCACATACCCAACCACTCCCCCCCTACTGAAGCAGCTTCATTGGCTCCCTATTACAGTTCAAGTGAGATATAAAAGTAGCTAAATAAATACATAATAAATATTAAGTTATGTTAACAGTGTTTAAGATTATCAGCTGAGAGCCTAAGTTTGAAACTGCGCCAATATTGTACTAATTGTCCTATGCATGCTTGTTCATAGACTACTTCTGTGTTTCCTTCAACACATGATTATAGCTGCAATCTCACCTTGCTTCTTCCCTCATCAAGAAACATATAGCTGCGCCTAGTTGTTCTGTACATAGTTGCTTTTTGTACATAGTTATTATGTTCCTCTGTTTATGAAACCTGTTTAATGTAAACCTGTTTAATGTATACCCAGCTGTTCATTGTAAGCACCGATCAATATTTGGTAAGTGTAGTTTCTGTTCATTGTAAACTGCGCTGATGTCGAATAGTGCGGTATAAAAGAAACTGTAAATAAATAAATAAATAAATCAGTCCACCCATGTCAGGACATTTTCACATTATGTCCCTGGGATGTGGAATTCCCTCAACAGCACACTAATACCAGAAAAACAATCCACTACAAAATAATGCCGTGCTAACCAAGAGCAGGGAGATCACGTGGCGAAAAATTCTTTTAAATAAAATTACATAAACACCAAATTTTATTCACAAAGTATAAAAAATACATAAACCATATTGAACAAACATTAAAGCAGCATAAACACATTAAATGGTCACTAAAGCATATAAAAAAATCTTATAGAAAGATCATCTTTGAGCCATATTAAAACACACAAAGTCCGACCTAGCTATGTTTTGATACAGGGGCATATATGAAACATATCTATAAAAGTGAAGCAGCAATATAATAAGTACACTGGTGAGGGCTCCCTAAGGCGCTGATACAAATAGGTGCCTGTCCCTTTAAAATTTAAAGACTGAAATGCAAATGATGTTATGCTGTGGTCAGACATACCTAGGGATACCTTCAATAGACATCGGTAGTCTCCTTGAGGGGCAAAATGCCCTGCAGGTTGTCATTCAGCTGCTGTTTTTAACTTCTTTTCTTCCTATGAAGGCAACATTGGGAGAACCATGGGAAACACTGTCAGAGTTTTCAAAGAAAATTGAAAATATATTTGTTGAATATTATGGGGCAGAATAGAGAGAGGGGATTATGTATTACCAAGAGTATAAACTGCAATGATTGTATGTTGAATGTTATTTTATATGTTGCATTTGTTATATTATGTTTCCTAGCACTCATTTTGACCTTTAGTGATACAGCAGGTTAGACATGAGTTAAATAAATACATACATACTCTCTAAAATGCCTCCACTGGATGTCGCAGGGGACGGTGTTAGTGGCTGAGCAGGAGATTCTTCCCTCCTGGCAAGCGCAGAGACAGAGTTGTGCTAAAGGGTTCTATGCTGCTGAAAGTGCTATCTTTTACATGATTCTTTAACCCAAGGTCCTGCCTACTTTCTGGGTGATAGAGATCCAATCAGCAATTTTTGCAAGAGTCAGGTTGCTAATTCCAAGATCAAAGTTGCATTTCTGCACAGGGTGTGCACTTTGATTTAGAAACAACCTAATCTGGTCCATGAGAACATGCTTTTTAGAGAAAAAAAAGGTGGTAGATGCATGGAATAGTCTTCCAGTGGAGATGGGGGACAAAATCAGTATCGGAATTCATGAAATCACGAGACAAGCACGGGGTATGCATGGCCAAAAAAATGTATTTCATGCTCTTTAAAAATGCCGATTTTCAGGCACATAGTCATTCTTTAGGCACACATTGTATGCAGTAGTGTGCAAATCAGTTGTGTGTGCGTTGATTCATGGGTATACGCACATACAAGTGCTTACACATCTTTACATTTTTAGGTGCCCAAATGAACAGTTGCATGTTCAAGAACCCTAGAGAATCCTTAGCAGTATGGAAGCAAGGTAAAGCCGGAAATAGTCTGTAGTATTTGCAGCTGGTAGGGAAAATGGTCTGACTAGAGGGGCCTTCCAATCTTTATCTTCCATCACACTCTTTTTCTCTTAAGTTTCTTTTGTGGTTGATATTCTACCACAGGTGACTCAGAGACCGGAATCCCATAAAACGAGATGCCTATTTAGAATAAGCTTCGTTCCGAAAGATCCAATTGACCTGTTGAGGAGAGATCCAGTTGCTTTTGAATATCTCTATGTGCAAGTAAGTGAAAGTACTCTCATTCTTGGTTACATCAAGTCTGAAAACTAAGATTTCTTTTTTGGTTTACAAATAAGGAGAATCAAATACTTTCCAAAATCATTAAGCAAGTACTTTATTGTCTGTTCTGTTAATATATTTTACACTTTGTATTCTTGGTATATATCTAGTTACTTTGATGTAAATATTTGGCATGCTATGTTTTTTCATGAGTGATAAGACTGCACATTACTGGAATATCTTTTAAGGCAAAAAGATTCCCAGGCGTGCCCTCTCTTGCATAGTGAAAGCATTTTTGAAAAGACAGAACAAGGCATGGTCTCAAGGACATCTAGAGACACAGATATCAAAATACGGAAGCATTACATTCCACTATTATTGCTCTTTTCTCTGCTAGAACACTCTGACACGCTCATCGGGTGGCTTAAAGGATTAGTGCAATGGTACAGAACATTTCAGTACTTTTGGTTTGCCATTTCAAAGCTGGTTCACATAGGCCATGACAGACACTGACTGCCATCTAATTATTGGTTAGTGGCTTACATGAGTTGGTGGTGTTAGTCCAGTTCTGAGCTGATGTGTGTCCACCTTACCAAACCCCGGCACCTCCTTCAGCATTAGCTAAAGCAATCTCAGCAAGTAGCGACAGGTATAGGTAGCTGAAGCAACCACTCACTCTTAAAGGTGGTTTCTCTTGTTTGGGGCCTATGTACCAAGCATTTCCCCATAGACATAAAATCTACAATCTACTTTGTATAACAGTCCCCACAGTTCCTACAGTATTGTCTTTTGTTAAAGACTTGCTTGCTTAGCAAGAAAGGTTTTGTGTTATGATTTAACAGTGTTCTCGGAATTTGTTAGGTTTTTATTACTCAATAAGTATGTTCAGTGAAATTTCCTATTTGGTCTATGCTGAATGGTTAAATCTACCCGCTGCCAGGGATTTTATGGCATGCTGCTGTGCCGCTTTCTTTTTAAATCACTGCTTATAATAGTGATGAAAGCTAATTGCAAAGCTATTCAAGTTACAACGTGTAATTGCATTTTTTTTTTACTCTGTGGCTTTCTCAAGAAGTAACTTAACTTGTAATTAATTTGTAGTTTATTTGTAAGTGTCATAAAGTGCGGCAGGTAACATGCCTAAACTTGTTTGTGGAAAATATGTCAAGTCGTTTGTGCTAGTGTATTGCCAAACAAAAAAATGAGAAGACGATTATATGAGATTCTGCTTCTCGTTCTTTCTAAACTGCAAGAGCTTTTACTTCTTGCCAAAATGCTCAGTGGAGATTAACCACTGGACATAATTGTTTTGTTTCTGGATTGGACAAATAGTGCCTTAATTGGCATTTTGTGGTGCCAAGCAGGAGGTCTGCATCACCCCAGCTCAGGACTTCCCAAATCTGTCTTGGGGACACCACATTCACCTGGGTTTTCAGCAGAGCAAGATTAAACAGAAGCAAACTAGGCATGTGCCTAAAGTCCAAAGGTTTAAGAGGGGGCCTCTCAATGTGCTGATTCAATTGATCCCAAAGCATATTTTTGCCCCAGTAAGTCAGCAGCAGCAGGCAGAAAGAAGAGTTTACAAGGGTGTGTGTGTTGGGGAGGGGGAACATAAGTACTGCTGCCCATAGAGGTCTGTCTACTCTCCTGGCCTCCTGTACATTATCCTCAAGTCAGCAGGGAGAGTCAATAAACAGCGCTTTTTACCCGCTGGTTTTTCTCTGCAGTTAGGACCACATGGGACCCTATTTCTAGGAGTTTTAAGATGACTTTTTGCCTCGAGCCTATGAAAGGAATAATCCTGCCCTGGCTTTCAGGGTATCCACAATGAAGACTGCACGACCAGGGCTGGTGTGACCATTAAGCGAACTAGGCGGCCACCTAGAGTGGCAGTAGCTGGAGGGCACCCATGCCATCGCTGCCGTCCCTCTCCAGGATGTGCAGCAGCAACAATACATTTTAAAATGCACCACAGTGCTGGAGTTACGTTCTCTTCTGCCCCACTCGGATTACACTTTCACATGAAGTGGAACCAGAGGAGGGCAGAAGTGTGAATGCACTGCCGTGCCCTTTTTAAATGTATTTCTACTGCCGCACCTCCCAGGGAGGGGTGGCAGCAGTGGCAATGAGTGTGAGGCCAGAGCAAGGCAGAGCTGGGAATGAGGTGCACCTAGGGCATCTCATGCCCTAGCACCGGCCCTTTGCACAAGCCGTCAGATTTTCAGGATATCCACAATTCAATAACGTGAGATAAATTTGCATGCCATGGAGGCAGTGCATGCAGATCTGTCGGGGCAGTTTCTCCAAATGGGTTTGTTTTGCGCAGACCATGATAGGCGAGAACCTCGCTTCTGAGCCAGGACATGGGGAGTATGATCTCAGTCTCTCAAATTTACTGCTAAAAGGCTCAGCGTTGTACTTGCATGGCGCCAAAGAGAGCCTCCTGCTGGAGTTTGTAAGATGTAACATGAATGGGTAGTTTATCAAGATGGGCTTGGAAATTCCTCTTAATTAGGCCCGTGGCACCTAACACGATGGGAAATATTTCTGTATCTTTCTGCCACACTTCTTGGTCTCTGACTGCATTTCCTGGAATTTAGGATCTTCTGCCTCTCCACACAGTTCACTTGGAGCTGACACTTCTATTATCAATGCCTTTCTAGTGTTTTTCTCCTTAATCACTATCTTATGTGAATATCCTGAAACCCTGACTGGCTGTGAGGTCCCCAGGACAGGTTGGAGAAGACAGTTTATGAATGAATGTGTCACTATCCCATGTATAATATTAAAGTACCTGAAAAATACAGGGAACATCTAGGTGCTCTGCATGTACTAACTTTTGTGTTAGTGTATGGTCCTGTTCTCACCTAGTTAAGGCTATTTTGAAATAGAAGGTAAAATTAGAAATGGTAAGATCTTGGTGTAAGAGAAGTCTAAGAAGCTTCAAAAGGGATCATAAGGGATGTTTCTATCAGACACAGAGGATCTCTAAAGGGAAAAGGGAGACTGTTGTAGTGGTTGATATAGAAGGGCAGATTAGATAGGCCAGGTGGTCTTTTTCTGCTGTCATGCTTCTATGTTTCTATGGGGTATATTTACTAAATAGTGGTAGCGGCTTCCGTGCGATATCGGAGCCGCGGCACCAGTGGGCTCCAATATCGCACGGAAGCAGCTACCACTGTTTAATAAACATACTCCTATGTTTCTATGTTGATAAGCAGAATGAAAAAAAAAAGTTTTATGTCATATCCAGCCATTTAATAACAGTAATAACTTCTAGTGAAAAAGGTAATATCCAAATTTATTTAGACAGATTTGTATACCACCTTATCCTACAATCAAAGTGGTCACATCACAAATGGAGGGTTGCATTTAACATGAGGGTATTTCACAACATTTATAACATTTAGCAACATTTAACATGAGGGTACGGCATTTATCATGAGGGTATTTAACAACATTAAGATAGTACAACTGGAGGGTTACATATAACATGAGGGCACTGTTCCCTCTAAGCTGTGCGCGCGCACACACCTCAATGAGCGAGCGCACATACTTTACAACAGAGCGCACAAAAATTACGGTTCTGATAGAAAAAACCACAGATGTCTTAAAATTTAAAAGTTGTGATTGTAATTGCTAGAAATTTTCCGCTTCATTTAGTAATTGTCTATTTTCATTTAATTTGATTAAAATCAATGTGGTGTACATACTGTATTCTGACGTGTAGTCAAATTTTAAAGTATATAACTCCGAGTGTTGTTATGTGGCGCACAAATATTTAACCTTCCTTCAAAAGCTGCACAGCTGATATTTTATGCGCACACAACCTACAGAAAATTAGAGGGAACATTGCATGAGGGTACTTAACAATATTATACAGTGAACTGTATGTCTAGATGGGTTGAGTGGGTATCGTTTTGGCGGAGGTAGATGCATTACTGTTTGGGTGCAGACTGTTGGGTGGAGACTGTTGTCTGCTCATAGGTTTCTGTCCGCTCATAGGTTTCTGTAATACCACTATTTTGTGTTAAAGACGTTTACGTTCTGCTATCCGTGTACACAGAATCCATAGCAGTATACTGTAGATTTACAACAGTGCAATTCTCCTGGCACAACATTCCCTGTTCTTAATGCACTCTCTGCTGGTTCTTCAACAGAGCTGCAATGATGTGGTACAGGAGAGGTTTGGGCCAGAGCTGAAATATGACATCGCATTGCGGCTGGCTGCATTACAAATGTACATTGCAACCATTACCACTAAGCAAACACAGAAAATCTCTCTCAAGTACATTGAGTAAGTACCACTTGGCAAATTGAGCTTGTGCAAGAGGAAAGGAATCTGTTCAGATTTATAATTGACCTGTGTCTTACATAATGCATCCTTAGCACAGCCCAACACTCAAGGGCAGGTAGCAGTTATTTTTGGCCTTTCCTTTTTTGTTGAAACTGTGCAAGCCTGTAACATTTGCATAAATGAAAGATATTTGTCAGAGACTGGACTGTGCACCTTACTTGTGGGAACAAGGACCACCATTAGGATGTTCTGCAAGTTCCACATGAGTTGTCCCTAATTTTTAGTGCACAGCACTGTCTCTACTCCAGCTGCCCACCTTTATTTCTAAAAAAAATTAATTCATGCTGCTTTTATGAGTTCATCAAATCCAGCTGCTTGCTCCTACAGCTTTGCAGAATTCACCTGGCTGAGAAGGATCAAATTGCCTTGCGTGCTCTTCCTAAATCATAGCAAGAACAGTGGTTCTTGATTAAATGCCTGCTGGCTCAGTTATCTGCTAGTTGCTGGCAATGATGTAAGAAGCAGCAGGGCTGTCATTTAATAATAGCTCTCTGCGGGATGCTTTACTGAACGAAACAAACTAAAAAATAGCTGAAAGAAAACGCAAACTCATTCTGAGGAACGAGACATCCAGTTCGCATCAGCAATGCTGAGTTTCATTGCCAAGGCAAAGTTGTCTCGTTGTTAAACTTCCTTAACAAATGACTGGCCTCTCAGAAACTGAAATGCAAGCAGTGGACCAAAATATGACCTCTGGTAAGTGATGGGAGATGGAAAATGTCCTAGTTGTAAAAATTAATTATTTCATAGAATTTGTTAGTAACAGTGAATGGATGATAATACAATAGTAGCCAAACCTGGTGATTTCAAGCTTTGAATTAGCTTCAGTATGTCATTTAAACCACAGTAAGGATATACTTACTAAATCACACTAACACATATTAATGCGCACTGTCAGGAGGCTGCATTAATCTCAATGGAGTCTAATGACTAACATCTCATGCAGTGCACATTAGTGCAATTTAGTTTGTTTATTTGGATCATTTGCTGTGCCACTAGTGGCGGCCCCAAAGGCTTGCATCTTAGCAGTATACATATCCGATGATGATGGTAAACAAACATATTAAACATACAAGCATACAAAAATACAATCACTACCAAAATTACTCGGTCTTGTTAATTTAAAAAAAACATTAAGTGATAGCCTATAGGAAGGAGGACTGAATAGAACCACCACCATTTTCCAGACGACACTGAATTACATCAAGCCCAGCCCATATGAGGGAGGGATGGGAAGTATTCTCTGCAAGTTATTCTTATAAGTAATTGTAGAAGGTCTGCTGGAACAACCAGGTTTTTACATGTTTTTTACATTTCTTATGAGAGGTTTCTGAGAGGGAGTTCCAGAGAGCAAAAGTCATTTCCAATCCATTCATATCACAACTGCCAGTTTGTAGGGATGGATAGAAGATGAGCTTTGGATTATTTTAACTATGTGGTGTATATGGAATGAGGAGAGAGAACAGATATCGTGGGAGTCTATTGTAAAAGGAATGATGTGAGAGCATAAAAGTTGTAAAAATTATATGTTGCGAGATTGGTAGCCATTGTACCTTTATTAAGAATGGGGAAACATGGTCTCTTATTTATTTATTTATTTATTTACATTCTCTTATATACTGCGCTATTCTGCATCAGTGCGGTTTACATTGAACAAACTGAAATTACACTGAACAGGGCATTACAACTTGGAGTTAACTATTTTACAGGGAACATGGGCTATGGAGGGTTAAGTGGCTTGCCCAAGACCACAAGGAGCACCTGTGGGACTAGAAACCCCAGTCCTTCCGGCCCAAGGTGGCTGTCCTCTAGTGGGATTTGAACCCCCGACCTTCCGGCCTGAAGTACCGGCCTGAAGTACCTTGCCCCAACCACTAGGCCACTCCTCCACTCCACTCTTCTGTATAACCCTAGTATCTTTAGTGATTTACCCTGTCCCTTATCAAATATTTCAGTTTGGCTACTTGAAAAACTTTGAGATGAAATGTGGAAAATTAATATGATAGGATTTATTTTTGTTTATCTAAACATTAAGTCCAAATAGCATGACAAATCAGATAACAAATCTACTCAGAACATCAGGAAAATTTGCATAGTAAAATTTTCAGAGAAAATGATCTGCAAGTTTTCTGCAGTTGAGAACAAAATTGCATGTGAAAATGTTCTTCCAATTCAAAATGTTCACAGAAAACCCACATCTCCTCTTCTAAACTCACTTCCCCCAGGCCAGTGCAATTTAAGCCCTTGGTGAAACTCGCTAAAGCTCTGTACAGTTTTAATTTGTAGAAGTAAAAAAATAATAATTTGGAAGCTTCCTTGAAATTAAATATTCCACAAAAACAGAGGAATCCCTACCACAAGAGTAGACGAAATAAGCCAAAATAGTGGCATTTCAAAAACTGACAGATAAAAAGGAAAACAATACTAAAATTTATTGCAAACCAATGTCACATGTCAAAAAATAATTAGCATAAATAACCATACAAATGTAAATACATAAACATTTATAAAATACTCTTATAAATAGCCATACAAATATGAATCTTCATAAAAAACATATAAATATTCATAAGACGCCCAACATATCTTGACAAAAGCCTGTGTCAGGCGCATAAAACTGTCTAAAACAAATGAAGTATTTTTAAAAATGAGATGTAGTTTTAAAAGGACCATCCATAAGATGCTGACCAACCTGGGAAGAAGATATGCAAAACAAAAACAGAACAAACATATGACATAACAACAAATTAAAACAACATAAGTAGAATAATAATAATAAATAATAAATTAACACACCTCTTACAAAAGAACGACCCACCTGCTTAGATGGAAAAGTGGTGATGGAGGTATTGTCAAGCCATAGATAAAACTATTAAAAACAATGTAAAAAACTATTGACTAAAAACAGGTTTAAAAAAAACAATAAAAAGGCATAGGGCTTGATTCTCTAAGGGGACTAGCAGGGCTGTACGTCCCGGTGGGATGTGCAGCCCCACTAGTCATTTGGCCCTCATTCCCAAAAGTGATCTTCCCACACGCACACAGCCTCAGTGTGGGGAGATCTGGACGGGGACAGGGAGTGGGTGGAGCAGACCCCGGATGTACAGGGCCAATTCAGGTCAAGGCCCTTTACGTCCAGGAAGCACAAGGAGGGCACCCAGCTTATTCCATCTTGGAGGTAGAATAAGCGCAGGGTGCCCTTTTGCACCAGCCCGGCAGCCCCCAGAAGTAATGGTGGCACACCAAAATAACAGAGGAAACTACAGCCCAATTTAACAAGTGACACAAGGGCAGACAACCCCCCCCCCCCAAAAAAAAAAAACAATTTAAAGCACTATCACTATACAACCAAAAACATACTTACACAATCTCGTCTCTTCCGTGCATCAAACACTTCAAACAGGAGGGTTGGGCCCTTTTTAAGAAATAATTATTTTTAAGGTTTTTGGTCTAAGATCAGGTTGGAAAGCCAGCTCTAAAGGCAGCTTGCTGCCCAATCTTCCGGTTTGATGTGTTTGAAGCATGGAAGAAACAAGATTAAGTAAATATGCTGGTATTTTTTTGTTGTACAGTGATAGAGCTTTCAAATGTTTTGTTTTTTGGGGGAGGGAGGGTTTTGGTTGTCTGCTCTTGTCACTCGGTGCATTGGGTTGCGGTTTCATCTATTATTTTGGTGTGTGGAGTTTGGTTTGGCATGGTATAGAATGAATGGTAGTTTTTTTTTTAATCTTTTTGAATGTTACAACACATTGTCAGTGTGTGAATGGAGCCCTAGCGAGGCTGGTTTGTTTCTCTGTTTATGTATGGTCTCTCATTTACATGTATGTTTGATTCATCTCATTTAGCAGTGGCTAATACAGCTTGTTTTAATAACAGTAGTTTGCTTTGGTTTGGATTGTCTTTCCGGGTGTATTTAATTATTATGTCTGAACCTTCTGAACTGTTTTGGCTCCATTGTTTTGAAGACCTGTGGTTCCATTATTTTTTGGCTTCATCCGTGGATAGAGGTGGATACCTGTTTTTCACTCTTTGTTTTATTCATTTTTATTTTGTATTTATTATGCATTTTTATTGTTTTTAGTAGGATTACTTATGGTTTGACAATACCTCCATCGCCACTGATCCATCTAAGCAGGTGGATAGTTCTTTTGTAAGAGGTGCTTTTTACTTATGTTGTTTTAGTTGGTTATATCGTATGTTTTTTCAGTTTTTGTTTTGCATATCTTCTTCCAAGATTTGTCAGCATCCTTTGGATAGTTCCTTTTAAAACTATACCTCATTTTTAACCATGCTTCGTTTGTTTTAGACTATTTTATGCCCCTGATGCAGGCTTTTGCTGAAACATGTTGGGTGTTTTATGAATATTTTATGTTTTTTAATGAAGATTCATATTGTATGCTTATTTATATGGGCATTTTATAAATGTTTATGTACTTACATTTGTATGATCATTTATTTTTATTTTTTTTATTTTTTTTTATTGAATTTTCAATGCTTTACATCCAATGAATATACATAATAAAGAAACAAGTGATATGAACAAGAATTTACACACACATTTCAAAAAAAAAGAAACAATACAAACATATCACTTCTCCACCCACAATAAGGAGAGAACAGCTGAGGAAGAGAACCGGGATAAAAATTATAAGGCAACAACCACCCAATTTACCACATATCATAAACCACACTATACAATAAACAGCACTCAAGCTTGTAGAGAAGCTAACAAAGATTCCAAAAGAGAAGGATCAAAATATTCATAGCTACTTCCTTGAATAGTAACGAAGCATTTGCAAGGAAAACGTAAACGGAAAGTACCCCCTGCAGCCAACACCTTAGTTTTTAGCTGCAGGAAACACTTCCTACGAGCTTGTGTCTGTCTGGAGACGTCCGGGAAAATAGAGATCTTTTGGCCATAAAAAAGGAAATCTTTTTTCGGAAAAAAAGCCTTCAATATAGAAGACTTATCAGAAAAATGGGCGAAAGTAACCACCAAAGTGGCACGAGAGGAGATGGGAGTCTGAGAATGTTCCAAAAATTCTGTTAAATCTAAAGAAATTCCCTCCTCCTGACGCGACACTCCAATTTCCCCAGAAGTCGCCGGAACTGCCAAGTAAAATGTCCTATCTAACATAAGAGTTTCAGCATTAGGGAGCAACAATATTTCCTTACAATATTGACGAAATAACAATACAGATGTCAATAAACGTGTCTTAGGAAAATTCAAAATTCGCAGATTTTTTGCCCGAAAGGCGTTATCCAGTACCTCTAATTGCTGATGAAACATTAAGGTATCCTTAGAAATTAACATATTAGCAGACTGTAAAGAGGCCACCTGCGTATCCAACCGATCAGAACGCTGAACCAGTTGGTTAACAGAGGCCTCAACCTTTTGAAGTTTAGTGGAAACCTGTCGTGAAAACACAGCCGTTTGATTCATAAATTGAGATAACATTGAATTTGTTGCAGTAACCTGTTTCCAAATGTCCACAAGAGTGACCGCATCCAAATTTTCAATTTGAGGAACAATAGTTGCATCAATACCAGAAATCGGAAGGATAGGAATTAATGAAAGTACCTCATGCGCAGGAGAAGGAAGAGAAACAGGGAAATTTTCTTCCTCCTCAGAAGATGAAGACGTCCGTTCAGAAGAAGATGATGTTTCTCGGGAAGCTTGAGAAGATCCAGGATTGGGTGGAGGAGTCCTTTCGATGGAACTTAAAGTTATGCCCGAGCCAGGCGACGGAGAGCATTGAGCTGAGGGAGGAACCTGTGAAAGAACTACCACATGGTGATCCATAGGTCCAGTAATAGCTGAAGGCGTAGATGTAATGGTAGCAGTTTGTTGACCAGTTTGATTTCCCTGATGCTTTTTGCTCTTACGCTTCGCGTGGCCACGTGGCATATCAAAGCGACAAGGGGACGAGCCCCAATTTGGCACCGAGGCACCAAATGGCACCGAAGGGGCACCAAAGGGGCGATCCCCCTTTGGTCACGCCCCCTTCGGGCGCGCAACCGCGGGCCGCGACCGCGGCCGCAAAGGCAGCCGACGTTGAAATACGCTGCCAGGAGCAGCCGGGGCAGTCGGGAGATTCTGCTGCAGCCAATCAGATGGGTAGAGCTGCCTCGCCACACCGGTCTCAATACACAGCTGACTCACACCTCACACAGGCAGCCGACGTTGAAATACGCTGCCAGGAGCAGCCGGGGCAGTCGGGAGATTCTGCTGCAGCCAATCAGATGGGTAGAGCTGCCTCACCACACCGGTCTCAATACACAGCTGACTCACACCTCACACAGGCAGCCGACGTTGAAATACGCTGCCAGGAGCAGCCGGGGCAGTCGGGAGATTCTGCTGCAGCCAATCAGATGGGTAGAGCTGCCTCACCACACCGGTCTCAATACACAGCTGACTCACCTGTATGATCATTTATGCTATTTATGTTTTATATGTGACATTGGTTTGTAATAAATTTTAGTATTGTTTTCCTTTTCATCTGTCTGATTTTTTTAGACTGCCACTGTTTTTGTTTATTTTGAAATTAAATATGGCATCTCAATGTACTAAGGAAATAAAGGGCAATATTTGAAAGTCACTTACCTACGCTTTTTTTTTCTTAGACATTACACATTTTCTACATGTAAAAAAAAAAAAACCTGCATATACCAATGGGTAAGATAAGGATTTAACACCTGTCTACAGAGTACCTTCCATTTGATGAAGCTAGAGCAATAAAGCGTAGTCACTCATCTGTAACAGGTGTTCTCAAGGGACAGCAGGAATCAGTCCTCACTTATGGGTGACGTTGGCACCGATGGAGCCTGCGCGGAGCAATTCCCCAGCTTTCAAAGAAAGTCTTTGGGATTGCTGCCACGCATGCATGTTCCTCTTCCCGCCTAAGGATGCCATCTTGCTCAGTCAGGTCCCTTAGCTTGAGCCCTACCAAGCAGATGGCAAGGGAAGGATAAAAATCCAGCAACTCTTCAGGGGAGGTGGGAGGGTAGTGAGAACTGATTCCTGCTGTCCCTGGAAAACATCTGTTACAGGTGAGTAACTATACTTTCTCCAGGAACAAGCAGGAAGTCAGTCCTCACTTATGGGACTCCCCAGCTACAGGCTACCGAACCTGTAACCAAACAAAAACGCCTCTGTAAAGTTGTGAGCAGAAGCCAATGCCCGAAGGAGCCCGAGTCCTTGGGTCCTCAAGGCGAAGCCCTCGGTAGCCATGAAGAAGGGTTGGAGGGCAGGAGTTGCTTATACCCCGAACAGATTACGCTGTCCTGGTGGGACTCCCTCTCCAGGCAGTAGTGAGCAGCGAAGGTATTCATGGAAGATGAGGTCGCCACCTGGCAGATGTCCATCAGGGGCACGGAGCACAGCGAGGCCACCGAAGATGCTTTGGCCTGAACCCTGTGCGCGGTGACTTGACAATCTAATGGAGTACCCGCCTTCGTGTGAGCGAAGACAATGCAGTTCACCGCCCAAATAGAGAGGGTGCATTTTGGAAACTGCCTGCCCCGGATGATTGGGATCGTAGGTCACAAAGAGTCGGCCAGACTTGCGCTGAGCCTGGGGGTGCTGCAAATAGAAGGTAAGAGCCCTTCTGCAGTCGAGGGTGTGAAGAGCCACCGACACCTGGTTGGCATGGGGTCTCAGGAAGAAAGTCAGCAGGACTATCTCCTGGTTGAGATGGAAATCCAAGACAACTTTAGGTAGGAATTTAGGGTGGGTACAGAGGACCACCCTATTCCTATAGAACCTGGTGTAAGGGGCATCAGCAATGAGAGCTTGGAGCTCACTGACTCGGTGGACCGAGGTCAGCATCACCAGGAAGGCAACCTTCCAGGACAGGTGCCGAAGTGAGCACGTTGCCATCGGCTCGAAGGGTGGACGTGTCAGTTGCTGAGCACCACATTCAGGTCCCATTCCACCGGGGGAGGCCGGATGGGTGGTTTGAATAGCAAAAGACCCCGCATAAAGCAGGAGACCAATGACTGCCCTGAGAGGGGCTTTCCCTCGACAGGGAGGTGCTTCACCGAGATGATGCTCAAGTGTACCCTGACGGAGTTCGACTTCAGACCTTCCCTCGAGAGATGGAGGAGGTACTGAAGGACTCATCGAATGGGACACGAAAATGGGTCGATCTGGAGCCCTAGCACCAGACCGAGAACCACCGCCACTTAAAGGCATAGTCTCATCTAGTTGAGTCCTTCCTCGACGTGAGGAGGACCTCCTCGACCTCCTCCAGGAGAGCCAGCGAAGATAGGGAGATCCGTTCAGCTGCCAAGCTATGAGGGATAAGGAGACTAGGTTCGGGTGCTGCACCCATCTCTCCTCCTGTGTTAGCAGACCCGGGGCAGAGCCCAGAGGAACAGGGGGCTCCATTGACAGCCGGAGCATATGTGGGAACCAGGGCTGCTGAGGCCACAAGGGGGCTACGAGGATCATCGATGCCCGATCCCACTGAGCCTTGAGGAGGGTTCTCGCAATGAGCAGGATGGGAAGGAATACATAGAGCAAGCCAGAGGACGAGCTCAAAAGGAATGCATCTGGGCACTCCCTGCTCAGGTGTGGTACCAGCCCACAAAAGCGAGGGAGCTCTACGTTCTGGGGACTGGCGAATAGGTCTATCGCTGGCATCCCCCATTGAAGGAACAGCCAGCCCGCCACTCCTGGGTCCAGCTGCCACTCATGAGGGCAAAGTATCCTGCTGAGCCTGTCTGCCAGGACATTCTCTGGACCCGGAAGGTAGGCTGCCCTGAGGGACATCTTTTGACGGATGGAAAAGGAGCAGAGGAGGACCACTTCCCGGCAGAGGTAGCGTGACCCGGTGCCCCCTTCCTTGTTGATGTAGAACATTGCCATGTGGGTGTCGGTCTACATGAGTACCGAAACCCCCCCTCTCAAGATGGCCCTTAAGGCCCTCAGGGCCCACCGAATCACCCAGAGTTTGAGCAAGTTTATCTGCTGCTGAGACTCTTTGGGTGACCACTGCCCCTCCGTGCACAACGACCCGCAGCGGGCTCCCCACCCTAACAGGGAAGCATCCGTCGTCAACACCTCATCATGCTGTGAGGGCTGGAAGGACAATCCTCGGAGGAGGTTGCGGGGGTTTTGCCACCAACTCAAGGACAAATGAAGGTAGGGAAAGACCCTGACGGAGTCTCTGAAGTGATCGATGGACGGGGTCCACTGGGCGCTGAGGCACCATTGAGCAGTCTGCATGTGTAGTCAGGCATGGGGAACCACATGGACAGAGAAGCCATGTGGCCCAGGAGGCATAGCATAGTCCGAGTCATGACTCGGGGGGTGCTTTGGACTCAAGCCGCCAGGGCTCGGAGGCGGTTGGCACGATCTGCTGGCAAGAATGCGGTCACCCGCTGAATATCGAGGTGAGTCCCGATGAACTCTAAGGTCTGCACCGGCTTGAGGTGAGACTTTGGGTAGTTGACCAAGAACCCCAGGTCTTCCAACAGAAGGACTGTGCGCGACATCGCTCGCTGGGTTTCCTCGACCAAGAATTCCATAACAAGTCATTCATCAAGGTAGGGAAAGACTGCTATGCCCTGACACCTGAGACAGGCAGCGACTGCGGAGAGGCACTTCGTGAAGACCCGTGGGATGGATGCGAGGCCAAAGGGGAGCACCCTGTACTGGAAGTGCTCTCCTCGCACTCTGAAGCGCAGGTACAGCCTGTGCTGGGGTGGATTAAGATATGGGCATAAGTGTCTCTTACTGTAGATCCAAGAAGCATAGCCAGTCACCCTGTCAGAAGAAGGGCAGCAGAACGCCAAGGGATAACATCTTGAACTTCTCCCACCCCAAGAACTTGTTTAACTTTCGGAGGTCAAGGATGGGCTGCAGACCCCCCATCTTCTTCGGGACAAGGAAGTACTGGGAATAGAAGCCCCGACCTTGAAGGTGCGGAGGGATCTTCTTGACCGCCCACTGGGCTAGGAGAGAGACTAGCCCCTGCTACAGGAACACCTGGTGTGCAGGGAGTCAAGGAAGTTCCGCCGGGGAGAAGGGAGGTGGAAGCTTGTCAAAGCAAAGGCAATGGCCGTCTCAAATGATCTGGAGAACCCAGGCGTCCAAGGTAATGGAAGTCCACAGAGGGGCAAAAGAAGACAGGCATCCCCCTACTGGCTGCTGCATCACCGGAGGGCAAGGGGCTATGCCAATGGCGTCAAAACCCCTGTGCGAGTTGTGGTGGAGCCTGGGTTTGGGCTTTGGGTCCTTTCAGCTTGTGATGCCCTTGGCCGGACTTACCCTGTGCCGGAGTGGTTGGCATGGGGGTGGTCAGGTAAGGTGGGTAGCCACAGTACTGAAGGCCCTCGGAAAGAAAGGTTTTTTGGTCTGTTGCTTTTTCCGGGGGAGGGTGGAGGTCTTGCAGGAGAGACGGGTTCTGGTGACGAACTCCGTCTCTATTTCTGCAGATTTATCCTCCATCGGAGCTTTATCCTCCTGGAGCTTTTCCTGCACCCACTGCTCCAAATCTGATGATTGGAGCCATGCCTGGTGGCAGGTCCTGATGCCCACGGCTGCCACCCAAGCTGATGACTCGAATCCATCGTAGGCAGCTCGGGAGAGGTATTTTGAGCAGTCTGTGACAGACTTCAATAGGGCACTGAACCTATTGAGAGGCTCACCCTCGAGGCCCACAGAGAAACCTCCGAGCTCCTTGGCCAAGTTGCGCAAGAACATGCCCATGTATAGTTGGTAAACTTGAATGTGACACAAGAGCATGAAGCCTTAGTAAGCTTTGTGACCCAGGGCATCAAGGGCTCTCGACTCCTGGCCTGGGGGGACCAACGAGTGCAATTTTGGGCTCTTCTGTTTCCTCATGGCTGACTCCACCACCATGGGGTTGTGGGGAAGTTGGGTCTTTCTGAACCCAGGGCCACATTGTACCTTGTACATAGTGTCAAGGCACTTACTCACGATTGGGACCGAGGCGGGTGCCTCCCACATGTGGAGCAGCAGCCGGGACAGAATGGGAGGGACTGGAACAGTGAGAGACTCCCTAGGCGGGGACTCGTACTGAAGAATGTCAAGTTCTTCAGCTCGAGGGTCCTCCTCAGCCTGGGTGGCCAGGTTAAGAGCCCGTGCCATGTCCCGCATGAACACCAGGATGGAGGTGTCCTTGGGTGGCGAGCGCCACTGAAACGCAGATGGGGAGGGGTCCAACGGAAGATTCCAATGAGAAGACCTCGCCCCGAGGAATGGGAGGGCGAGCGAGACCGACATCGAGGACCCTCATGAGGCCCACGGCTCTCGGGGGTTTCCTGGACTGATTTCAGTGTCCCATGCGAGGGATCCATGGTCTCTGGGCACGAGTCAGCAAAGCTGGCTGTGAGTATCTGCTGGGAAGCGATGAATGCAGAAACACTGCATTCCAGCACCAGCATGTGGGACTCCCACACGGGCATGGGGCCCTGTGATGCCAACCCCGGGGTCACTGGGTCGGGCATCAAGGAGGAGAGGTGGTCCTCACAGGGGATGGCCCTCAGGAGATCGGGCACCTTCACCGGAGGCCTCTGTATCTGTACGGGGTACCTTATGGGGCTGCTCCTTGTCCGACTCTCACGAACACCGAAGGGGGCTAAGCGACCGAGCGCAAGAACGCTCGCGCTTGTCTGGAGCCCAGATAGCGACTTCAAGGCCTTCTTCTTGCACCGCTCCACTTCAGGGGACCCCTAGTCAGAGTGCCGCCAAGAGCGCAGAGCCAGGTTGGGGATCCCACCAGAGGAGAGACGACCGAAGGCGCCACCGGGGATTCCGAGGCAGCCTTTCTGAAAATGTCTTCGGACTTCTGCTTATGATTGAGCAGGGCTTTAGAGGACATTTTCTTACAGCGTGAACAGCGCTCCGGATCATGATCAGCACCGAGGCACCACAGACAACAGTCGTGGGTGTCTGTAAGCGACATGTTCTTAGAGCATCTATCCCATTTTTTGAATCCGGTGGCCATAGGGGCAAAAATGGCCCCTGCGAAGTCAAAGACCCACACAGCCAGCGGTTAGGTAAAGAAAAGGGCGTGAAGCCCATTGGTAAAAAAGGCAAAGAAAACCGTCCCCTAACAGCTCCAAAAAGGTAGAGCAGGGGAAGGACGGGTAGGACCGGTGCAACCAGAAAAAAGAAGGCCAGTAGGCCAAAAACAAAAGACTTTTTCATAGGGACGAGGACGTGCGTCCGAAGGGCTCCGCAGAAAAAGGTAGACTGAGCAAGATGGCACTCTTGGGCGGGACGAGGACCACGCATGTGTGGCAGCAATCCCAAAGGCTTTCTTTGAAAGCTGGGGAATTGCTCCGCGCAGGCTCCATCGGTGCCAACGTCACCCGTAAGTGAGGACTGACTTCCTGCTTGTTCCTGGAGAATGATAAGTCCTTTCAGTCAGGTCAGTTAAGGCCTGTGCAGGAAGATACCACAGATCTGAAAGTGGAATTGTGAGAACCAGTTCAGTAGCAGCAGTGCGTGCTGCCATGTGGAAAGTACAAGGCCGGTTCAAGGGATCGTGGCACTCTGAGCCAAGTTTTGCTTTTCTGCTCCCCTTCTTCGAGCCAATCTTGTGGTATTATGAACAGCACAAATAAGGGTAATTTTTCAGCCAACATGGTTACTGGCTTAATTAAATGTTGGCGCTGCCTTTTAATGTAATCTATATATTCAGCACCACTAGTATGTTGACAGTGCCGGCATTATCTGTTTAGTGTATGCCCATTTGATCTAAAATGTATAACTTTTATCTGGATAATTTTCTGACCTGCCCTTATTCCTCCCTAACATAGCCCATAAATATATGGATTATATCTGGCCCTTTATCAATTTAAATGGCCTTTTATTATCTGTATATTTTTTAAAAATACACAGGCTAATTATGTGTTTCTAAATAGAAACTCAAACTTACCATATCATCTCAGCACCAAATCAAAGAACTCTAACTGCACCAACCCTACCTATGAAATGCAGCACTATAAATATTCTAGAACACCAATACATCTCCAGTTTAGAAAAAAATATAAAAAGTCCCCATGCAAAAAGGAAGTCTGCACCGGAGGTGGCAGAAGCACAAACAGCACTGCAGTGCCAGAAGTTTCAGTATGTACTGAGGAGCTGTTTAAAGTAATTGCCGCCACTGCAGGTCCTAGAGAGGAACAGAAGAGGCAGCAATGGGAGCAGGGTGGAAGCAGAGGGGCACCAGGAATGAGGTTTGCCTAAGGTGTCTCATATCCTTGCACCGGCCCTGTCTGCAGTCTGGGTCATTTGGGGCTGGGGATGCTTCAAAGACAGTGCACAGCATCTCGGAAGAGGGAGTCTATGATTGCAGGTTTCTGACTGGAGCCCTGGTGTATGGCCCCTGGTCATCCTAAAAGAAGATTGGAAGTAGCAACATCCAAAAATTGTACCATTTTCTTTACAAAGGGAGAGGAGTGGAGTGGATCTAATTTTGAGTTCCAAAAACATTGCATCAATTTGTTTTGTACTTCTAAAACTAACCGTACCGCTGGTGATTGTTGACCCTTATAAAGATGCACAATTCCACAAAAAACATTGAATGCAAAAATGCTTTCAATCTCATTGCTTTCAACAGTTCTGTTTAATATCATAACTTGCTGTGGATTTTGTAGCATTCGCTTCAAACACTTGCAGCAGTAGGATATATCCCAAGTCTTAAAATAAAACTCAGGCTTCAAATATTTGCAGCACCTGACTATGTTTGCAACCTTAAAAATATCATTCAAACATATAAGTGGCCCTTGACTTGACTGCTGAATATAAGAAATAACAGTTATTGTCACTTTAATGAGCTGTCTGCACACTTTAGAGTTCATTTGCAAAGGTAGGCTTCCCAGCCTGTGTTTACTTTTAGGGAAATAATCAGTGATGAAATGTGAAATTACAGATATGCTTCTTATTGCAGAAAAGAATGGGGATTAGAGACTTTCCTTCCATCGGCGGTGCTGCAAAGCATGAAAGAAAAGAATATAAAGAAAGCACTTTCACACCTAGTCAAGGCCAATCAAAACCTCGTTCCTCCTGGTAAAAAGGTAATGTATATGCATCGGAACAGCAAATATAGAAGTAGAGAAATGCATGCGAAGGCAGAAAAATGATGATGCATGAAACTGCCTTCTAGTAGAGGCGATAGAGGCCAAAACAGTAACAGAATTCATGAGGTGCATGGGACAGACACAGTGGATCCCTTTATAGCAACAGGATAAAATCAAAATAAACTTAACTATCTGTTATAGCCCAACAAATAGGGATGACCTGCGGGGAGCGGTGGGTACACCCCTACACAAAGGCATGGGGAGGGGTGACCTGCAGGGAGCGGTGGGTACACCCCTACACAAAGGCATGGGGAGGGGTGACCTGCACGGAGCGGTGGGTACACCCCTACACAAAGGCATGGGGAGGGGTGACCTGCACGGAGCGGTGGGTACACCCTTAAACAAAGGCATAGGGAGGGGTGACCTGCACGGAGCGGCAGGTGCACCTCCTCTTGCCACCTTTCTGGGCAGACTAGATGGAGCATGATGATCTGCTGTCGTATACTATGGGACTGATTCTGGGATGTGGGTTGCAGCCCTCAAGCCGTCCGGGCTCGATTCCCCCTCTGACTCTCCTCATACGTCCTGAGCATCAGGACGGGGAGAGCCAGTGGAGGGCAGGATCGGGGCAGAGTGGGGGCGGGCCAACATGGCAGGATGTACAGGGCCGATTCAGGTCACGGCTCTGTACGCCTACCTCAAAGGTGGAATAAGCAGCAGAAAACTGGCGATCAGGCCCAGGGATTCCCCAGGGGCTGGGTGCAGGGGGGTCCCCGCTGCCCAATTCAGGCCATGGCAGGCAAGGCATGGGTCAGGCGGTGGAGAAAAGGGGTTCAAAGCTGTGGGAGTTGGGGGTGCCTGTGGGGAGGACATCCCCGCAGGTGGCAGGGGCACACCAGGCCATCCTTGGGCCCGATTCTGGTTACTGTGGGAACGTTTTGTTCCCTTGGTCCAGAATTGGTCCAAATGGGCCCGTCTTGCTTGGGGCCATCTGGATGGCCCTGACGTGTTCCTACCTGAATCGAGCTCCACGTTACTATGTTACTATGAGAGTTCAGGGATAGACATGGAGGATCCTTCGATGCAAGGGTGTGAGGGTCAAGCCTGAGACAGGGTAGATTCTATGCTATTTCATTGGAACAGGCCAACAAGATGGACATTGTAGTCCTCTATTTCTGTGCTTAAACCCAATTTTACTAAAACAGGGATAACATTATAGATGCCTACTCTTTATTTCTATCTAGACATATTTAAAATGATTTAATTTTATCCAAACTGAAACCCTATTCTTGTGTCAGAAATTGGATGCTAGCGGCTGAGGTCTGTCATATTTTCTTATTTGCTTCCCACTTGAAAAATAATAATTGCCAAAGGATTAGGAGCAGTCAGTATCATGATCTCCCCATTAGCCTGTAGCTTCAGCAGTCTCTTCAGTAATGATCTAGGCAGGGCATGTGGTCTTGCACCGTGTGCTAATACCTACAATGAAAGACAGAGAAAATATTTTTTGTGATGCTAAAGAACACTTAATTGGATTTTAAGGTTATACGGGCAACACTTTACAGGGAAAAATCACTTTTAGATACTAATGAATAGTGTATATTTAAAGTTTTATTGGATTATAGCAAACAACATTTCTAGTATGTAGATGATAAGAATAGTCTCTACTGAAGGTGGGAAATACCTGGACAATGGTAGGGTTCTGGCTTTTGAAAGTCAAACCAATGAACTATTGGACCTCTGGTGGTTGACTTAGGAAAGGAAATATTGTTTCTGCAGTCATGGGTACAAATCCTGGTTTATGAGCCTCAAATAATAATAGACTACAGTAGAGGAGTAGGAGTGGAGGTGTAGCAGGCTGAGAACCAGGGAAGGCAGGTTTGAATCTCACTGCTGCTCCTGGTGAACTTGGGCAAGTCACTTAATCCTCCATCACCTCAAGTACAGACTTAGATCATAAGCCCTCTGGGGATAGGAAAAATGCCCACTGTATTTGAATGTAACCTGCCTTGAACTTCTGAGAAAAGGCACAAGTTAATCCAATTCCCCTTCCAAACTTCACGCCTTTGTTGTTCATGAATGGTTTATACATATTGCATTCTTTAGGAAACAATGAGCTTTTTATCTCTATTGTCTGAAAAGCAATAGAACTAAGTTGCAGAACGCTTCAAGCAACTAAGCTAGCATCACTCTTTCTTTCTGTTCGGAGTTGCAAGTCACCCCACTCTTTTTTCCTGTGGGAGGAATCCAGTGCTACTCACACATTTATTTCTACATTATGCTTGAATATTGTGCGCAAAAAGGATATAACGCAATTAGAAAATGCTCACAGAAGGGTGACAAAAATGATCAAAGGAATGGAACAGAGCTCTTCAGCTTTGAGAGAAGACTGAGAAACGATATCATAGATGTTTATAAAATTATGAGTGGGGTGGAAGGTTAAATCGGGAACGGTTATGCAGCCTGTCAAACAACACAGACTCCAGCAAACCAGTGATCAGCCAATTAAAAACAGATCTGTGGAATCTGTTGCTACAGAAAGTGGTCAAAGTGACCAGCAGAGCAGGATTCCAAAGAGGATTGGCAAGTTCGTGGAGGAAAGGTCCAGGTAGACTTGGGAGAGCCATTGTTCATCCCTGGACGTGAACTATGGAAAATAGATCTCCTTTTTAGGTTCTGCTTGATCCTTGTGAATTAGACTGGTCACAGCTGGAGACAAGATAATGGACTCAATGGATCTTGGTCTGACTCAGCATGGCTTATCTAACCCCATCTCTGAAATCTCTTTGTCCTCTGCTTCCCCACATCGTTACTGAGCTCCCCCACTCATAAAACTCCCCAAACAACAAAATAATGATACAGACACCAAGAATTGTTGGAAAATGACATTATTTTTATTACACAAATACATTTGTTATTTAATATGCAGAATTATTCAAATGTATGCAAATACGCTAAGAAATTTCTGAAACTATGCCTCAGCAGCAGGAACTGTCTGTTCAAACAATGCATTCTAAGAGGATGCTGTGCCGTTTTAATCAACCCCGCATCATTTATTTGAGTTGGCAACATGTAAGACCATTTTCAAAATCATTCACCTGAGTAAATAGCTTGACTGAAAATTGCCTTATCTGTACCTATTCACAGCATTCAAACTTGTAGCTGGGCTTAAAAGAATTCTTTTGATCAGGGAAGAAAAACGTTGACCTTTCCAAAAGCATGCATGCTAGTTTGCCCTCCATTCCCCACACCCCCTTGCCCAGCCATACCAGTAGCAGGTGCAAAGTGTGCGGCTGCTTTTAGTGCATGTAACTTGTGGCTGCTAATTTTTAAAGGAGAATAATTTTCCCTTCAAAAACTGACTGTAACACAAAGTAAACGAACCTATGTGTATTGCAAATAAGAGGAGCTATTGAAAATTGTTCAGCTAATACCTAATTGTTTCCAATTTGTGAACACTTCCTGTCCTATACAATTTATAAACTCATAAATGAGTAAAATGTCTCTATAGACAATTTGTTCTAGCTGCCTGATTATTGCTTTCCAATAACAGCCTAATCAATATTAATTCTTTTTGTATTTGTGAAAACATTAGTTTTCATGAACATGTCTAATATGAAGACAGCTATATCAACGTTTTCTAGGAATTCCACTGCATAATAATTTAACATTTAACCTTCACCTGATATGAAGTAATAGTCTAAAAATAACAACAGATTAGGAGATTTTAGAAGTATTAATAGGCAGCCCTAAGCCGAAATCATACAAATGAAGCTATTTATTATGCTGCTCCTTAGCTGGAAAATCTCTCTTGGCCAACATCAGAAGTGGCCATCTGTGCGCAACTCCACGCTTCTCCTTAGTAGAGATGTGCATTTGTTTTAAAACTAATGTTACAATATAACAAATGAGGAGATTTTCAATTCAGTTCCTTCAAATGAAACAAATGGCCGTTTGATCTGAAAATCAGTTGTTTTCAGATCCATTATAGCTGGGTGGCCAAGAAAACAGCCTGTCTCTCTGATTGATCAAACACAGTAGAGCCACTTTAGGAAGGGACAACAAAGAGACAGAAATCACTACACTTATCATGTTAAAAAATTTAGACAAGCAACCAAATAAACCTATGCCAACCTCACTTCTTCCAAGTCCCATGGCTAATGATGTCAGCAGGAAACCGAAAGCAAAAAACATTTTCTCTTCTTTCCTGGGTTTCGGAGGGATAGGATGGCTTGTTAGCTTGCAGGCTGAGAGAGTTAAAGAGGTGAAAATTTAAAAAATATCATTAGTCTCAGTTAGAAATAAAGCAGATAATAACACATTCAGGGCTCAGGCACAGGGAGAGAGGGACTGGGCCATCTTATTCAATCTATGTGTCAGAAAAAAACAAGCTAAGTGTGTTGCAAGTACGGACTGTGCAGCAGAAAACAAACTCAATAGTGAGAGGATTGACTGTGAAAGGACAGGTTGGCAGCAACAGGACACAGAAAGGCAGGTCAAAGGGTACATACACATTAAAGCAAATTTTAGATAGTACATGGAGATCAGAATTAAGATGTTGAAGATGAGATGTATGCTATTCCAGTGGTATTTTAGAAAAGACTCTGCTAAACATAGAACCTTTTCCAAAATATGTATAAGGACATGCAGGAGTGCACGTAGGATCAATCAATAAAGGCAAATTAGACATATAAGTAAATGCTACCAATTAACTACAGAGGCCATATCTTAAATTCATTTCAGTCTGGCGTGGGAAATAAACAATGGGGAATTAAGGAGAGTAGCCCCCTTAATCCTTCCCATACGCACTTTTTATAAACTATACTGTATGTGCCAGGGAGCACTTGTAAATCCCATTTTGGCCATAAAACATGCAGTCCCTATATGAAATGGGAAATACATGTGTAGATTTTCAACTTGTCCAGGACACATCCTAAACACACCCCTGGCATGCCCTCTTGCAATTTCTGCACATTATGGACATACACATGGAAATTTAGCCCTTTCTAAAATCACAGCTTATATGTGGATGCTATGTCCTTTTGTAAATATTGAATTTTCCACATGAAAATTGAGATTAAGGCCTCAAAAATAATCCCTATTGTCCTTGCAGGCACACTATATGGGCGCATAGAGGTGAGAGGCATTGCCCAGCATGTTGCAGTGTCACCAGGGCTGGCTCATCCACTAGGCAGGCTAGGCAGCCACCTAAGGTGGCAGACTTCCTTGGGTGGCATGGCACACAGGGCCTGCCACCCCTTCCCTCCCCCCCCCCCCCCCTGTGCTGAGCTGCGCTGTGCCTCCAATCCCCGCTGCCACTGATTCCAGCAGCGGGGTCGACTCTGTGGCAGCAGTCCATGGCAGGCCATGTGCTTTGGTACACATGGTCTGCCACTTCTGACCCCCTGAAGTTGTGTCAGAGGGATCATAACTGGCAGGCCACATGTTCCGAAGCACATGGCCTGCCGCTGCTGCTAAGTCGCCCCGCGACCCTGCCGCCAGAATAAGCAGCAGTGGCACTGATCAGCACAGGGAGGAGATAGGACGGCATGGCAGAGCTTCTACCTCGGGTGGCAATAACTCTTGGTCTTGCCCTGAGTGCCGCAGCACCCTTAGTAGGCAGGGCAGAGGACACACACCCATACACTCTGGTTTTGTTTGTGAGTGTGAGAGTCAGTGCACTGTTAAAGTCCAGCATGTTTGCCAGGTTTAACCTTCAACTGTTGTCACAGTCTATCCTCACACCAATGGCCCTTGACTTAGAAGGCAATCATCTTTCAGAAAGAGCTATTATGTCTCCAGGGAGGCTTGTTCTAGGCAGCTTGCTCTTAACTGAGTCTAGTATTTCTGATGTCTTCGTTCCTGTTTTCTGATTGGCCCATGTGAACAACCAAGATCTAGATTAAGCTTGGTAAATATCTCTAATAGCATACATATACATGGTTTCACAGAATTTCTGACAAAAACAGAAGACAAGTCTTTAGAGTAAGTCTCTAGAACAGGAATCAATAGATTCGCAAGGCAAAAAATCCAGTTAGTATTCTTCACAGTGCTCAAGACCATACAAAGTTTGGGCCAATCACGAAGCAGAAACTAAGATCACCAGAAATAAAAGACTTAGTTAAGAGCAGGCTGGCTAAAGCTTTCATCTCTAGAGACATAATAGCAATTCCTGCAAGTCCCCTGCCTTTCAACCCAACAGTTATTGGTTTAAGGTCAGGTTGTGATAACAGTGTGAGAAAAAAAATGCTTTTATTTGCCTGAAACCTCTAATAACCTTTCAGCTGTGTTTTTTGTTTTGGCCGCAGCCCAAAAATGTCCTGAAATGAACTTTTATAAAAACAATATGGAATAAAATGAACATTTATTAAAACAAAAGAATTTTGTATTTTTGCCTGCACGCACCTATTGTTTAATGCTTCTCACTCTCTGCACAGTTTAGGACTATGATCAGTTGCAGCAATTACCAGGCATTTTTGCTGTGTTTATCTTGGTTCGGTGGAGAGCTATGTCCCGCTGCAGTGCCTCATGTCATGCCTGGTGTGTGCTAGCTTCAGAATTTAAAAGCTAGGATGTAACAGCTTCTTCTGGGACTCAAGAGCAGGGGAATTAATCCTTATCCAAGTATCTTATTGGGCCTGCTGCAAGACAGAGATAACAGCAATAGAGATGATGAATGTGCAGGGAGAAGACAAAATAGGAATAAAATGATTGTGCTGGGGGATGGGAGGAAATAAAGGGAGCATATTCATGAAGGAGGGGGAGGCAGGGAGAGAGAAAATTGTGGAATTCTGTCAGGGAGGGGGCAGTATCAATGAGTCCAAGATAATGAATGAAGCATTGCAAATTTTGGTGATATATGTTTAGCAAACATTTACAAAAACATCAATTTTCAAAATATATATGTACATACCAGCTTCCTTTTTATGTGTGTCCAGCAGTGAGGTCATTTCGAGCCCTGGCTGCATTCCCACAGATCACTTCTGGCAATGAATCCACCCCCTCAGGTCGCTTCTGGCCCTGGCCCTGGCCCTGACCCGCCTAGAGTTCCACTTCCTTTTTGTCTACAAATTAATCCCTGTTAAGAACCAAGAACCCAGATTAATGCAGTTAGCAGACCTGCACATTAGTGCCACTGAATATCCGCGGGTGCTACCACTAAATGCCATGATGCTAGCCGGCTAGCATCGGCAGGGCCAGCCCATCCACTAGGCTGGCAAGGCGGCTGCCTAGGGCAGCAGACTTCTGTGGGTGGAAGGCCATGTGCTTCAGGGCACATGGCCTGCCGCCCCCTCCCCCCATGCCCAGCCATGCTGCCCTCCCCCCATGCTGAACTGTGATGCCACCCTCCACTGCCACTGATTCCGGCGGTGGGCAGCTATTGCAGGCTCAGCAGCAGCAGCCTGCGGCAGGCCATGCGCTTCAGCCAAAATCAGCAGCAGCAGCAAGGGGGTACAGCTCAGCATGGGGAGGGGAGGGTGGCATGGTACATGGGTGGGGGGCACGGCCGGAGTTTCTGCCCAGCATTGGGGCATTCAGGGGCCAGAGCAGAGTTGGTACCCAGGGATAACCAGGCAACAGTGATATTCAACCAATGCTCGGTTATCCCTCAGCAGCGAAAGTTAAGCACCTTAAAAGCTGTCCTGACTTTCACTGTTGAAGCTAACCAGGCAGCGGCTGAATATCGCCGCTACTCAGTTAGCTTTCCTGCTATCCAGCCAACCCAGATATTCAGTGTCAGTGCTTGGATATGGCCTTGGCAATGAATATCCAACTTTAACCTTTGCATAATGATATGGTTAATAGTTCTAGAACTAATGTTGGGTGTTTTACTTTATTAGGCAGAAAAATGAAATTTCTGAACTGCAGAAAAAACACAGCGTATTCATGTCTACATTCCAATGCCTTTATAGCAAGGATTCCAAAACCTTTATGGCTATGAGGACTCCATAACAATCTCAAAAACATTCAAAGATCCCCACTGTATTTCTGCTCTCTCTACCCCCTCCTATGTCCACAACTATGCCCGTATTAGTCCATCTCTTTCTTCCCCCGGTACCCACTACTTTCTCTTATCTTTCACCAGACAGCCCATATCACTCTCTCTCTCTTCCTCTCACCCAGTTCCCATCAGCTTCTCTCTCTACTCCCAGCCAGTCCCCATCAATATATCTGTCTTCCTTCTTCTCTTAACTAACCAAACCTCTTTTCCCCCTCACCAACCGATCTCTCTTTTCAATGGTCTTCCCCACCATGCCCATTTCTCTCTCTCTCTCCCTCTCCCACTTCACCTGTTGCTGCTGTTCCTGGCCCCATACTCTGCCACTGGTCTCACCTTTAATACAGCTTCTACTGCTACTAATGGTTCAGCCCCTACTGCTCTTATTGATTCAGGCCATGCAACCCCCACTTTCTTCTAGAGCTTAGGGTCATGCAATTGCTTTGGACAGGTCTCCACTGCTCTTACTGCTTCAGGCTGCACCGTCCCCATAGCCTTCACCGCTTCCTTTGCTTCTTCCATTTCAAGCAGGACAACCACTGTTTCTCCCATCACATTCACTTTCTCCTGCAGATTATGCAATTCCCACAGGTACCAGCTGCTTCTGGAAAAACAACTACTATTGTCCCCATTCTTAACGTTTCTGTCCGCCAGGCTGCAGCTGCTCCCTTCCCCATTGCCCCTGTTACTTCTTCCGACTGGAAGCTATATTCCCATGCAGAGACTGTTTTTCTCTCTTGTTTTGTGCAACCACTCTAATGATCTTATTGACCACAGGCTGGGAACACTGCTATAGAGGCATTGTCTTTACAGCATCAAGCACCTACCAGTAACTCATTAAGAACCAGCTGGCAATGGATTTTGCTAATCATTTCTTTTCAAATAATTTGCCAAAGCAATACCCACGTTTTGATACTAATGTTTTTTTCCCCTACTTAGCTCTCTGCCCTGCAAGCCAAGGTGCATTACCTCAAGTTCTTGACTGACCTGCGATTATATGGTGGACGTGTGTTTAAGGCAACATTAGTGGTAATTTTGTTCTCTTTATTTCTAAAAATTATTCTACAAAGAATTGTTTGCCAAGTCATTTGAAATCCAGAAATGTATTATTTATTCATGTTTTATCTTTCGTACATTTTCTATCAAGTATTGAAAATATCTATTATAGGATGTATTTGCAAACAGGCTCATTCGGTGGCATGAATAGCAGGGATGGACATCCCATTGGGACATCCATCCCCACTATTTGTTCCCCCTCCCGATCCCATCTAATTTCCCCACTCGTTGTACAGGGAAGTTAGACGGGGGCGAGGAAGGGGCGGATCGGGGGCAGCAGCATTAAGGCAGGCAGTGGGCAGTCATTGGCCCCAGACGTACAGGGCCGAATCCAATGTCAGCCCTGTAGGTCCGGGGCCAATAGCTTGGACGAGGAGCTTATTCCACCTCTGAAGTGGAATAAGGTCCCTAATGTGGCAGAGGACAGCAGGCCCAGGGCTGGGAAAAGGCGACAGGGGGCAGAGGGCTTTCCCTGCAACCTGACCCTGGCCTTGGGAGGCCAGATCAGGGGTTGGGCTGTGGGGAAAGCACTTTGGAAGCCGGCGGCAGGAGATCACATTTTTTCAGTGGAGCCGCGGTGCCAGGGCAACCGGATGCCATGATGCTGCGGCTCCATTGAAGAGCCCTGACTGAATTAGCCAGGGAAGGCCTGTACATGCAGGCCAGACGATCAGAGTCCCGGCTTGCACGTACAGGTCTGTTCGCGATTCTGATCCCACGAGGCTAGACATGCCCCATGGGATCAGAATTGTGACTCCCTCTGTGCGTCCGGTTCCAGACAGATGCACAGAGGACCCGGACGTGCCAATCAGAATTGGGCTCAAAATGTTTAGCCAGGATTTACACTTATAAAATTAGGGATTATATATGTAGATTGACTGAATATGCGCAAGTGGATTTTTGGCTACTTAAAACTACATGTATAAGTTTCTAATTGATATAAACTTGGCAGTTTAAATAAAGAGGTGCTTTGTGGGTGTTTTTGGAGTATGTTATGAATCTATAGACTACTGCTACTACTTATTTATATAGCTCTACTGTTGTAATTGTTAAGTGCTGTTGAGTCGGTGTTGACTCATAGCGTCCCTCTGGAGAGTTTTCCTAAACCATGTTTGGTTTTCAGTCAGGCTCATTGTTCATAGAGTGGCCTCCATAGCTGCTGGTATTGTATCAGTTCAACTCATTGCTGGCCTTCCTCTTTTGTGTTGACTTTCAACTTTGCCAAATATGATGTCTTTCTCTAATGATCTCTCTCTTCACATGATGTGTCCGAAGTATGAAGGTCTAAGTCTTTGTCATCTGAGCAATTTTCTTCCTGTCTATCTTTTTCACTGTCCACGTTTTGTATCCATATGATATTATTGAAAATACCATGGCTTGAACAGATCAAATCTTTGTATGGAGAGAGACATCTTTGCTATGGAGAATCTTGTCTAGGTCCTTCATAGCCATTCTTCATAGCTGTACTAGACAGTCCCCTTCTCCACGGAGCTTACAATCTATTCAAGACAAACTAAACAATTAAGGGAAATAAGGCGTTTCATTTATTATGGGGAAATGGTCAAACACAGCATGAGTATGAACGGGAGAATAAGCACTTAAAACTTAAGAGTAACCTCAAAAAGATGGGTTTATAAGCTTGATTTGAATAAGGCCAAAAAGGGAGAATGACACACTGACTCTGGGAATCTCTTCCAGGGGTGTGGCACAGAAAGGTGGAAAAAATGGAGCCTGGAGATGGCAGTAGAGGAGGACAGCACAGATAGAGAGTTACCCAACAAGCAGATTTCCTGGATTGGGGTTAAGTTAGACATAAGAGTGGAGAGATAATGAGGAGCTGCAGACTGATTGCACTTGTAGGGGAGTAAAAGACGTTTGAACTGTATGTGAAGAGCCAATGACGTGACTGTTATGTGAGTATAGTGACAGATAATAATCCTTAGTCAAGCATAATACAATGAAGCATCTTTGGCAGGTGAATATATAAGTCCACTTGGGGCAATTTCTCAAATGGGTTTTGCTCATACCATAACAATCATGAACCTCAATCCTAAACCAGGGTATGTGGAGTATGAGATCAATCTCTTAGACTTACTGCTAATACTCGGTGTAGTACTTGTTTCACGCCAAAGAGAGCCTCCTTCTGGAGCGCATAAGATATCACATATATGGGTAATTTGTCATGAAGTGCATGGAAATTCCTCTTAATCAGGCCTGTGGCACCCAACACGATGGGAAATATTTCTGTATCTTTCTGCCACATTGTCTTGGTCTCTGACTGCATTTCTTTGTACATAAGGACCTTCACAAATTGGAAGACTGGATGTCCAAATGGCAGATGAAATTTAATGTGGACAAGTGCAAAGTTATACACCTAGAAAAGAACAACCCAAACTTTGATTACAGGATGCAAAGTTCCACATTAGGAACCACCACCCAGAAAAAAATATTTAGGCATCATTGTGGATAATACATTGACAATATTATAATATCTCTATATCATTCCATGGTGCGATCGCATCTTGAATATTGTGTGCAATTCTGGTCGCTGTATCTTAAAAAGGATATAGCATTATTAGAAAAGGTACAAAGAAGAGCCACTAAAATGGTAAAGTGGACGGAAGGATACTCCTCTGAGGAGAGGCTGAAAAGGTTAGGGCTCTTCAACCTGGAAAAGAGACGGCTGAGAGGAGATATGATAGAGATTTATAAATTAATGAATGAAGTGGAACAAGTAAACGTAGATTGATTGTTTATGCCATCAAAATATAGAAAGACTAGGGGACATGCAATGAACCCTGTCACGCAGGGGCGGCCCAAGGGGGGTGCGGGGCCATGTGTGGAGACTCGGTGCGGGGCCTCATTTGCATAAGGTGCCTCATTTGCATAAATATTTGCATAATGTTACCATACACTAACTTTTAGTAAACATGCCTCTTAATGAGTATATGGATAAAGAAAGACTAAAAGGTTTCTACATTACTATAATCCAGTACCAACCGCCAGGCACATTAGGAACTACTACAAACACTGCCCATTTAGAACCCATAGCAAACCCGCCGTATCCTAACAGCACTACCAGGACTCACAAAGCACCATACCCTAACTATCAAAAGGCAACACTGCAAATATTAAACCAATACATTTCAGAGAACAATAATACAAGACCTACTGGGGAAAGAACAAGTGGCAATGTCAAATAGGAATTACATAAACAGTATACCTCAGCTCAGTTACACATGCAGAACATAGACCATCACCAAACAAGGAATCACAATTTAGGAACAGGAAGACCATAATTAAACTGGGAACCCCAAAAGCCAAACTTGGAATATACAACAACACTGTAGAAATAAAACTATAAATTAATTTCCTCTTGTACTAAACAAAGCGCAAAAATTAATGATGCACATTTCCCAGAGCTGACATATTCCAGTTAATAAATTCAAAATAAAGAGATATTTTTCTACCTTTTGTGCATTTTTTTTCAGTTGCAATTGTTCCAGCCACTTTCTTCTGGTTTCTTCGTGTCTTCTGCTAACTCTCCATCTGCTGTCCATTTGTCCTTTCTTCTGTCTTGTTTTTTTTTTTTCCATTCTCTCTCTACATCTGCTTTAACATGCTAATCTTTCTCCTTTTGCTCTTTCCTCATTCCTATTTCATCCACTCAAATTTTATCCCTCCATCCCCAATCCCCACTTACTCTCCCAATATCCGGCCAATTGTAGATTTGTCTTCCCTCCCACGCAAAATATTTTTCCCTCTCCATTTCACTCTCCCAGCTCCATCCCATTTTAATCCTCCCCCAACATCAGCTCCTTTCTAGTTCCAGCCCCACCCAGCATCTGCTCCCTTCTTGTCCCTGCATCAGCCCATTTCCAGTCCTAGTCCCCCATCAGCCCATTTCCAATCCTATCCTAGCCCCACCATCAGCCCATTTCCAGTCCTAGCTCCCCCATCCATTTCCAGTCCTATCCGAGTCCATCCATCAGTTCATTTCCAATCCCAGCCCCTCATCAGCCCATTTCCAGTCCTATCAGTTCCTCCATCAGCTCATTTCCAATCCCAGCCCCCCATCAGCTCATTTCTATTCCTTTCCTAGCCCCACCATCAGCCCATGTCAAATCCTAGCTCCCCTCCACTCAGCCCATTTCCAATCCAAGCCCCCCATGAGCCTACTTCCAGTTCTAGCCCCTCCATGAGTCCATTTCCATTCAAGCCCCCACCACAGCCCATTTCCAACCTTAGCACCCCCAACAGCCCATTTCCAGTCCTATCCTGGCCCCTCCATCAGCCCATTTCCTGTCCTAGCCCCCCCCCCCCCACTCAGCCCATTTCCAGTCCTAGCTCCCTCTCCTCACAGCCCATTTCCATTCCAAGCCCCCCTCCCCATCAGCTATTTGCAGTTCAAGCCCCCTTTCCACTCAGCCCATTTCCATTCCAAGCCCCTGTCCCCATCAGCTATTTGCCGTTCAAGCCCCCCTTGCACTCAGCCCATTTCCAGTCCTAGCAACCCCCCATCCCATTACCAGTCCTAGCTCCCCCATCAGCCCACTTCCAGTCTGAACCCCCTATAGCCCATTACCAGTCCTAACCCCCCATCAGCCCACTTCCAGTCCGAACCCCCTATAGCCCATTACCAGTCCTAACCCCCCCATCAGCCCACTTCCAGTCCTTACCCTCCCATCAGCCCATTTTCAGTCTTACCCCCCCATCAACCCATTACCAGTCCTAACCCATCAGCCCACTTGTAGTCTTAGCCCCCCCATAGCCCAGTACCAGTCCTAACCCCCCCAGCCCATTACCAGTCCTAACGCCCCCCACAGCCCATTACCAGTCCTAACCCCCTATCAGCCTACTTGTAGTCTTAGACCCCCATAGCCCATTACCTGTTGTAACCCCCCCATCAGCCCATTACCTGTCCTAACCCCCCCATAGCCCATTTCCAGTCCTAATCCCCCCATCAGCCCACTTGTAGTCGTAGCCCCCCATAGCCCATTACCTGTCATAACTTCCCCCATCAGCCCATTTCCAGTCTTAGCCCCTCCATAGTCTATTACCTGTCCTAACCCCCCATAGCCCATTCCCAGTCTTAACCCCCCCCCCATCAGCCCACTTCCAGTCCGAACCCCCTATAGCCCATTACCAGTCCTAACCCCCCCCTATCAGCCCATTTACAGTCCTTACCCCCTCCCTCCCTCCCTATTTACAGTCCTTACCCCCGCCCCCTCAGCCCATTTACAGTCCTCCCCCCCTCAGCCCATTTCCAGTCCTCAACCCCCTCCCCATCAGCCCATGTAAAGTCCTTACCCACCCTCCCTCCCCCTCAGCCCATTTACAGTCCTTACCCCCCTCGCCATCAGCCCATTTACAGTCCTTACCCCCCCCTCCCTCCCCATCAGCCCATTTACAGTCCTTACCCCCCTCCCCCTAGCCCATTTACAGTCCTTACCCCCCCCCTCCCTCCCATCCCCATCAGCCCATTTACAGTCCTTACCCCCCCTCGCCATCAGCCCATTTACAGTCCTTATCCCCCCTCCCTCCCTCCCCATCAGCCCATTTACAGTCCTTACCCCCCTCCCTCCCTCCCCATCAGCCCATTTACAGTCCTTACCCCCCCTTCCCCATCAGCCCATTTACAGTCCTTACCCCCCTCCCTCCCTCCCCATCAGCCCATTTACAGTCCTTACTCCCTCCCTCCCTCCCCCCCATCAGCCCATTTACAGTCCTTACCCCCCTCTCCCCATCAGCCCATTTACAGTCCTTATCCCCCCTCCCTCCCTCCCCATCAGCACATTTACAGTCCTTATCCCCCCTCCCTCCCTCCCCATCAGCACATTTACAGTCCTTACCCCCCTCCCTCCCTCCCCATCAGCCCATTTACAGTCCTTACCCCCCCTTCCCCATCAGCCCATTTACAGTCCTTACCCCCCCTCCCTCCCTCCCCATCAGCCCATTTACAGTCCTTACCCCCGCCCTCCCTCCCTCCCTCCCCCCCCCCTCAGCCCATTTACAGTCCTTCCCCCCCCCCAGCCCAGCTAAGTTAAAAAAAAAAAAGACCCAGAAACCGGCTGCTGCTGCCGCTGCCGCCGTGGCAGCGGCAGAATGGAGAATCCCGCGGGGCCCCCCTGTCCGGCAGTCTTTGATGCGGCCTCAGCGCGGGCTTTTCAGAGCCGCGCGAAGGGAGAGTTTCCCTTTCTCGCGGCTCTGTTAATCCCACCGCGGGGCTGATGGGATTTCCCATCAGCCCCGCGGCGTGATTAACAGAGCTGCGAGAAGAGAAGCTCTCTCTCTTCGCGCAGCTCTGACAGCCGACGGAGGCCACAGAGAAGACTGCCGGACAGGGGGGCCCCGCGGGATTCTCCATTCTGCCGCTGCCACGGCGGCAGCAGCAGCCGGTTTCTGGGGTTTTTTTTTTTAAACTTAGTTGGGCTGATTGGGGGGGGGGTGGTAAGGACTGTAAATGGGCCCCGCGGGATTCTCCATTCTGCCGCTGCCACGGCGGCAGCGGCAGCCGTAGCCGGTTTATGATTTTTTTTAAATTTTAATGGGATGCAAGATGTTTTTTGCGCGGGGCCCCCTGAAACGCGGGGCCCTGTGCAAAAAACATTCTTGCTCAATGGACGGGCCGGCCCTGCTGTCACGTGCACCACCTTGGCAGGGTAATAGACCAAGGTAGGTTGGACACAAAAATATATAAGGTTGAGTTTGGCAAGTGTTTCACAGGGCCCAGGGACTTTTAGCCTGGTAGCCTCCTTGTTACCAAATCTCAAAGAACACAAAGGTCAGAGTGGAGGGAAAACAAAGGCATTTATTTCCCCTTCTTGCAATAACATCAACACAAGTGTCCTTACTTCAGGTTTGAAGAAAAAGTAAAACATGAGTTTAAAGCAAAACTGTTATCTTCACAGAGTGGTGTACAAAAACAAACATTTTCTATTCCACAAGTTATAGCTTATACGCTAGGCAAGGACTCCAGGCTTCCTGTCATGCAGTAATTACATTCCATTTCTGTATCTGAAAGCTCTTTAGCAAATTCCACTTGCATCGGTTCCAATTCGGAAGCCTCTGAAACTGAGTCAGTAGTTTCTGGCAAATTGTAGTCAGGCTTCTTATATAACTTTTGTATGACCTCCCAATGCTCAGGGTTAAGTGTAGGGCGTCGGTCCTGGGCTCTCCTATACTGAGAACACTCCTCCTTCTGCAAGGATTTTACATTAGCTTCATGCAAACCTTTCTCATTATAAAGTCTCTTATTTGATAAACGTTTCTTGTACGTTGTATCATAGGCAGTTTTATATGGACAGTATTCCTCTGCTCCCTGTCTTCCCCATATACCAGCAGTCTGAAACCTGCTTCGAGTAAAATAAGGGTTACCTTTTATCTTTGGCTTTTCTACTCCAGGTGAGGGTTGAGGCCTGCCTCGGCTGGGATTCTGACTCGCCTGAGCAATAGGCCTTAGGTTCTCCAGCCGTCCTTCAGTTGGCTTTCTACTGCAGTCACCGCAATGCCTTCGCCTCTCTGGACGGAGAGCACTCACTCTTGATGGAGCTGTCTCTCCTTCTCCTCGGTTGCTCCTCTCTTCATGCCACAGCGGCTGCTGCTGCCTTCTGCCAAACTCCTGTCCAAGGGCTACTGCTTTAGCCCTTCCTTTCCCAGAACTGGCCTTCTTCCTGCACCTCTCTTCCTTGAAGAGCACATCTTCTCCTCTCCCCTTATCTCTGAGGAGAACCCTTTCTCTTGGATCTGTCCATTCTGTCCGTCCTTCCGATTCTGCCTCTTCTGCTGGTCCTGCCTCTTCTCCTGGTCCTGCTTCTTCTGCTGGTCCTGCCTCTTCTGCTCTTCAGTCTTCCAGACTCTCTTTAAGAGGTACTCCTCTCTTCCTTGATTGGAGGTTGGCTGGCATTACCTCACGACCTATGGAGCGTGGTTCCTCAGTCTCTCGGAGGTCCCTCTTGCTCCCTCTATCTGGTTCCTCGAAATATTGCAGCTTATGCCTGACTTTTTCTGTGTTTAAAACATTTTCTTCTGTTCCCAGAGGGTCTGCTGCGTGACAACCCACAGTGTAACCTATTTAAGACTAATAAGAGAAAATATTTTTTCACTCAACACATAATCAAACTCTGGAATTCATTACCGGAGGATGTAGTAAAGGCTGTTAGAGTAGCTGGGTTTAAAAAAGATTTGGACAATTTCCTGGAGGAAAGGTCCATAAACCATTTTAAAGGGGAGCCAGGAAATCTACTGCTTACCCCAGGACAAGCATTGTGAAACCTGTGTGTCTTCTGGGGAAACTGCTAGATACTTGTGACCTAGATTAGGAGCTGTTGGAAACAGGATACTTGGCTTCATGGACCTTGGTCTGACCCAATATGGCATATTCTAAGTTCTGATGTTCTTATGGACCATCATTCAAACTCATATTCGTAATGTCATGCCTTCATAGTTTTTTACATGATGTGGAACTTTGCATTTTCCCATGGGATGAGAATCAGAGCCACATACCTGCTGGAGAAGACAATGTGCTAGTGCATTCTATTTGCTTTCTTAGCCGCCACTACACAGAGGGCAGAGGGTTTCAACATGTTATCCACAAAGATGCCTAAATCTTTCTCCTGGGTGGTGGTTCCTAATGTGGAACCTTGCATCGTGTAACCACAGTTTGGGTTGTTCTTTCCTAGGTGCATAACTTTGCACTTGTTCACAGTAAATTTCATCTGCCATTTTTCACAATAATTTTGTGTCATCTGCAAATTTGATTACCTCATTCACTGTTCCCATTTCCAGGTCACTTACGAATATGTTAAAAAGCAGCGGACACAGCACAGATCCCTGGGGTACTCCACTATTCACCTTTCTCTATTGGGAAAATTGGTCATTTAGCCCTACCCTCTGCTTTCTATCTTTTAATCAGTTCCTGATCCACAATAATACACTGCCTCCATCCCAAGACTTTTGAATTTTGCCAAAAGTCTCTCATAAGGGACCTTGTCAAAGGTTTTCTGAAAGTCCAGATACACTATATTAACCGACTCACCTTTGTCTACCTGTTTATTTACACCTTCAAGAAAAACATAATAGATTAGTAAGACAAGACCTTCCTTGACTAAAGCCATGTTGGCTGTCTCCCATCAAGCCATGACTATCTACATGTTCAGTAATTTTGTTCTTTATAATGGTTTCTACCAGTTTTCCCGGTACAAACGTCAGGCTCATCAGTCTGTAGTTTCCCGGATCACCTCCTTTTTTTTAAAAACTGCCGTTACATAGGCCATGCTCCGTCTTCAGTTATTACAGATGATTTTAATAATAGTTCACAGATTACTAATAGTAGGTCTGCAATCTCATATTTCAGTTCTTTCAACACCCTTGGATGTATACCATTTGGTCCAGGTGATTTGCTACTCTTCAGTTTATCAAATAGTTGTAATACATCTTTCCGGTGTATCGATATTTTTTTCAATTCTTCTGCGGCATCACCTTTAAATACCATTTCAGTCATGGGTAGCATCGCTACATCTTCCGCAGTAAAGATCAAAGCAAAGAATTCATTCCATTTCTCCTCTATGGCCTTGTCCCCACTTAGTGCCCCTTTTACTCCTCTATCATCTAATGCTCCAACTGACTCTCTTATAGCTTTTTTTGCAATGAAGGTACTTGAAAAAGTCTTAGCCGAGGCAAGCGTACCCGGTGCTCCGGGCCCTGCCACAATTCTCCCCCACCCTCACCACCAAACCCCCACTTCCAAGAAAAACACCACACCATTATTATGGGAAAATAACTGGTCGCAGCTTTATTAAGTAATAACTATTAACAATATTCAACCACAGAAAACATAACTAGGCCCCCTAGCGGAGTAGTGCCACACCAGCCATGCCTTAGCAAAGTGCCTACCACCACTACGGCCCGACACTTGCCCCCCGGCAAGTTTTCCCACCCTTCTCCCGACTTCGCCATGCCCATAGCAAAAGCCGGCCAGGGTATATCCGGGTCAGGAGCACCCCAACCCCCGCCCAAGTGTACCTTGAGGCACCGGACCCCGGACCTCCGGGATCCCGCCCCAATCCCCCCCCCCCAAGCTGCAACACCCCAAACTGTCCACCCAAGGGCGGGCGGGAGGGAAGCCGGCACTCTGCAGGTCTCCAGCGGCGACTGAGCACACGGAGACCTGCAACAGCCCCTCAACCCGCCGCGCTCCCCCCCAGCCGCTCCCCCATTGGCTCCCGTGCGATCGCATTCGCCGGGAGCCAATGGTTTCAAACCATAACCTCCCCCCCCCCCCCCGGCCCCAGGAAGCGGCCGCGTGCAGGGTCCCCACACCGGGCCGCGCGCCCGGTTAATGACGGCCGTCGGGACCCTGCCCGCGGCCTTGCTCATTATTATGCATTTTTGCTTCCACAGCAAGCTTCTTCTTAAATTCTCTCTTTGCCTGCCTTATTAATGCCTTGCATCTAACTTGCCAGTGCTTATGTTTTTTTCCAGTTTTCGTCATTTGGCTCTTTTTTCTATTTCCTGAAAGATGTTTTTTGCCAACAACAGCCTCTCTGACCTCACTTTTAAACTATGCTGGTCAGTTTTTTGGACTTCCTTCCACTTTTCCTAAAGTATGGAATACAGCTTGTCTGTGCTTCCAAGATAGTATTTTTAAACAACACACATGCTTGATGTAAATCTTTAACCTTTGCAACTACTCCTTTTAGTTTTTTCTTAACTATTTTCCTCATTTTATAATAATCTCCCTTTCAAAAGTTAAAAGGTAGTACTGTGGATTTCCTTGCCATCCTTCCTCCATTTATGAAATAAAATGCGATCATACTATGATTACTATTGCCAAGTGGCCCCAACACCCTTATCTCTTGCACCAGATCTTGTGTTCCACTAAGGACTAAGTCCAAAATGCCTTCCTCTCTGGTCGGTTCATGAACCAGCTGCTCCAAGAAGCAGTTATTTATTTCATCTAGAAACTTTATCTCCCTAGCATATTCTGCCATGACAGTGACCCAGTCGATATTGGGGTAATTGAAACCACCCATTATTATTACTGTGCTTTATTCTGATTTATTTTTTATTTATCAAGTTTTCCAACCATTATTACAAAGTAATAAAGATTACAAAACAAAACAATAATTCCAGTAAACTACCTTAAAAAAACAAAGAAGAAAAAAAAGAAAATCGTACAAGCACACAATACGGGAAAGTGAAACCAAGATATAACAATAAAAAGAAAAAAGAAAATATAAAGAATTCCAGCAGGATTACCCAATATTCCCCATCCCAATCATACTAAGCTAGCCAACCCGCAGTAACCCCAACTTGATCAACTTGACTTAAAAAATTCTTCCAATTGAAAAGGCTCAAGAAACACATATGAATCTTTTCCTGACGTAACCAGACATTTACATGGAAATTTCAAAAATAAAGTTGCCCCCACTTCAAGTACACGCGGCTTCAGGGCCAAAAAACCCTTACACCTAGCCTGTGTTTGCCTGGACACATCAGGGAAGATATTAATCTTCTGCCCACAAAATAATTCATTCTTCTTTCGAAAAAACAATTTCAGCACTAAATTCTTATCTATTTCAGTATGAAAAGAAACCAATAGGGTCGCTTTAGTAGAAATTTCAACTAAGGATGACTCAATAAACTCAGAAACATTTAAGGTATCCATAGACATTAGGGCGTCAACTTCCCCATCTACTCCACTAATAACTTTCTTAAGACAAAGGAGGTAGTAAATATTATTAAAAGTGAGACTAGCAGAATCTTGGTACCCCAAAACTTCCTTCAGATACTTTCGAAAAAGAATACCGGCAGAAAGATAATGTGTTTTAGGAAAATTGAGGCACCTAAGATTCTTAACTCTAAGACCATTTTCCAACAGCTCTTGCTGCCGATGCAGCATGAGACTATCCTTTATAGAGGAAGAGATAGCCCCCTGTATAGTGCAGACCTGAGCCTCAACTTTCAGGCAACGAGAATCAAGAGACGTCAAACATTTATCATGGTGAGCGAGCTTATCAACCGCTTCCTGAGTAAATGTGGTAAACTGGGGCGCAATAGACAACAAAGAAGCATCTATACGCGTTAACAAACTCCAAATATCCTTTAAAGAAACCTCCTGTTGACCACCCTGAGCGGAAGGGGCCACCAAATCAGAGGAGGAATTAAGAGGCTCTCCAACGTGAACCACCCGTGGGAGAGGAATATCTCACTAGGGGGCCCAGGCCAGAAAAAGAACCCTGCTCAGACAGAGAAACAGGTCGAGATCCCCCAGCCAAATCGGGCAAGGAGGTCAACAGACCCGAAACATCCTTGTTGGAGAGCAGGGGAGGGATATTACCCCCTTCTAAATCAGAGGAGCTAACAGGCGAGGATAAACTATTGGACGAAGGCAAAAATAAACTTTCTAAATCTCTAGTAACCAGTATAACATGTTTGTCCATAGGGCCCACTGCTTTCACAGTCTTGGATGGATTCATAGTACTCACGCCACCAGTCCTCTTCTTTCGTTTGCCCATACCACAGTTTAATCCATAGGTTCCCAAACGTTTTTGCCCGTAGACCACTTGCCGATTTTTTTGTTTTCCGTAGACCTCCCTGCCTGCCTAATATTGAATTTTCCTAAACTTATTAACTTCAAATGTGTTTTTGACAGCGGACATAGTGCTGCTCACTTTGATAGGGTTTTTTGTAGAGTGGAAAATTGTAAAAGAAGAAAATCATGTACAATTTTTATTCATACCTTTATTGAAAAGACACAAAATGCAAGTAAATATTTGGATTTGAAACAAAACAAATCAAAACCTAGTAAAATTCTTACATAAAATTAATACACAAATAATGCTGTTAATGAGAGGGATGAACCTGATGCTCTGATAGCAATTGTTCAATATTTAGCTTCAAATTAGTGAGGTATAGTCTTAAATCTCCACATCCAGTGATTTGCAATCTATTTCTTTTTTTCGTAAGAAGATTGGCAACCACGCTAAAACCCCTTTCCACGAGGAATGAAGATGGAAAAGCTATCAAAAACTTTCTTGCGATAGTCCATAATGCAGGATAAGCAACAGCTATATCTTTCTGAAGCAAGAGCTGATGATACCCCTTTCTGAACTGCACTTTAAGTTCTTCGTTAGTGCTTATTCCGATCAGTTCTTCTTGTAATATGACATCCGATTCTTCAATGTCACCGTATGGATTGATAATCCACTGTGGGATTTCCATAGTCACAACATCCTCAAACCTGGTTTTAAAGTCTGTGTGAAGGACATTTAAATGTTGAACGTAGACCAAAACGTCATCATCCTGGACGTTTGTCAATGACAAGTTGGGTAACTGGGAAAATTCTCTCCGTCCAATGTTTTGCTTCATTAGATTCATTCTGGCAAGAAATGCTGCAATGATGGACTTTGTTTTATTAAATTCAGACTGTTACCTTGTAACTGCAAGTTAACCTCATTAAATTTAGTAAACAAATCTGTTAAGTATGCAGTGTCTGGTTTCCATTTGATTTAATGTTCTTTCAAAATGGGATGTTCAGCATCCAAAACCTCTAAAAAGGTCTCAAAAAGTGAAAAAAAATCTTGTCAAACATAATCCTTTCGAGAGGCAGCATACTTCAGTGTGAAGGAGTAATCGATGAAAGTCCTCGTCATTTTCTTCACACACCTGCGCAAATAACCTAGAATTCAATGCGTTGCTACGAATCTTGTTTACTGCATTTATGATGAATTGAAGAGATTGATGCAATCTGGCACTCAGATTTTTAGCTACTAAATGTTGTCGATGAATGATGTAGTGAATTGCAAACACCCCGGGTACATTTTGTTTTAAATGGCTTATAAAACCGCAATAGCGCCCAAACATGGCTGGTGCTCCATCTGCTGCTGCCGATACTATATTTGATAAAGGGATCACTTTTTCCATGAAATAATCTTTCAAAACATTGAATATTGATTCACCTTTAGTGCCTGTTGTCAACATTCTCGCAAAGAGCAGTTCTTCATGGATTTCTTGGTCCATAACAAAACGAACATATGCCAATAATAGTGCTTCATTACCAGGTAACATTGACTCGTCCAGTTGAATAGAGAAATGATTCGTTTGCAGATAATTACACAAGAAGCTTTCAACATCATGACTCATTTCATTAACACGTCTTTGAACTGTGTTGTTGCTCAAAGGAATTCTTTTGAGTATATCATATGCAGGCTTGTGTAGAACAGTTTTTAAAACCTCTTCAACGACTGGCAAAATCAGCTGTTCCCTGATAGTATGAGACTTTCCTGATTTTGCTATGAGTAGTGAGATATTGTAAGATGCCCGCAAACCATCATCGTCTCTTTTTGATGTTGAAGCAAACATACTGTCCACCGTGGTTCTCTTCTGAAGTTTTTCTTTCAGTGTTTTAAAGTATGTCAAATCTTTATTTGTTTTATCAGGGTGACACCTTCTCAGATGATCCTCCAGCTTGGATGGTTTCATAGCATCATTGCTTAAAACTCTGTTGCACAAAAGGCACATGGGCAGATGTTTGTCCGACAGGGATGGAATAAAGCCGAACTTCAAATAATCAACGCTATACTGCCTACATTTCTTTTTAGCCTGGGCCATGTTGGGTAGAAGTTATCTGTCGACAAAAATGAAGCAATTTAAATATGATAAGACAGAGCAATTCAAAACTGATTCCTGCCCAGACAGCACACAAATATTTTTAAAATATTTTTAAAATATTTTTTAGGAATTTAGGAAAAATCGACTTTACCTAAAGTCATGATCAGCGTCTACGGCTCTACGCAATCAGAGCGACTACAAAAATATGTATAAAATTGTGAACTTACTTTTCTTAGGCACTCCTAAAGAAGATGATTTTGATTCACTTTGACTTGTGCCTATTTATATTTTTGAACGTATTTTCAAACCACTTTTCTTCTCAAAACTCAGAAAACAAATGAACAGTATTTGTCTCTAACACTCTTATTTATAAGTGATGAATCAAACAAGTCTGTGCAAAGCTTTGGTACAAGTCTGGACAAGTGTTATTCACTGCACATACGCGCGCGATGCATTGCTGCTGGTATGAAAACGTGTAAAAACTTGCACATGAACGTAGCACACCACAAAGCAGATAGGTACTGACGTACTCGGGAGTCGCTTCACTACTCCCTCCCCTTTGAATTGGAAAAAGGTTTAAAAGAATTGTTGAACCCATACATTATTTATTCTATCAATTTTTATATTTATGCTTTTAAAAAAGAGTTGACCCTTGGGAGACAATCAGGCCTATATTACGTTAATACCTAAGCCGGGTAAGGACCCGCTACAGGCGGCTTCTTAAAGGCCGATTTCCCTGTTGAACTTTGATATGAAGCTGTTGGCGAAAATCTTGGCGGAGCGACTGGTGGAAATCTTAGTGGATGTAGTCCATGAATCACAGGTGGGATTTGTGCGGGGGCGCTATGCGGTACGTAACTTACGTAGAATATTGGCGTCTTTGGAATGGGTGCACAATCAGCAGTTGCAGTCACTTTTGGTGAGTTTCGACGCTGAAAAAGCGTTCGATAGGGTGAATTGGGAGTATTTACGATATTTGTTACCATTATATGGCTTGGGGCAATCCTTTTGTGACATGGTGCAGACTCTTTATGTTACTCTGACGGCTCGAGTGCTTTGTAATGGGGTCTTATCAGACCCCTTTCCTTTGCACAGGGGTACTAGACAGGGCTGTCCACTATCCCCCTTACTGTTTGTTTTGTCTTTGGATCCTTTAATACGAAGCATAGAATTGGACAGGAAGATTTGTGGGGTGGAGATTGGCAGACAGTTGTATAAGGTGTCGGCCTTTGCCGATGACATGTTGGTGCACCTGCTTGCTCCTAGGGAGTCCCTTCCCCAATTGATGGAAGAGTTCCGGGTGTTTGGTAGTTTAGCAGGCCTTCGGATAAATGAAGACAAATCGGAGGCCTTAGATGTGTCGGGGCAACTGCGGGGACGATGGGGGGGGGGGGAATTTCCTTTGAAATGGACAGAGCAAAAGTTTAAATATCTGGGTATTGTATTGACGAGATTACCGCAAGATTTGTACCATACTAATTTTGAGAAGGTTTTGGCTGAGTTGCGGACTCAGCTGAGAGCTTGGAATCCTTTACCATTGTCACTTCTGGGGAGAGTTGCAGCAGTCAAGATGGTGGTTCTGCCGCGAATCCTCTTCTGGATGCAGACATTACCAGTGTGGTTGTTATGCCGGGATCTGCACAGCTTAGAAAAGGAGATTCAGGGGTTTTTGTGGAAGGGGGCCAAGGCGCGTATCCCTATGTCCCATATGATTGGTAAATGGAGCAGTGGAGGCCTTGGACTTCCTGATTTAGGAATTTATGCTTTAGCATGTCAAGCTCAGCATCTTGGAGACTGGCTGGGGGGGACCAACACCTATACGCCTAGGGATTTAGAGGCAGCATTAGTGGCCCCGTTTTCGCTGTTGGGGGTTTTACATGTGGAGAGTGCTCAATTGCCAAATCGAATTGCGCGTAGTGGTATGTTAAATTCTATGAGACGCACCTGGTGACAGTTGAATACATTTTGGCAACGGAATTGGCAGGTGTCGAGTTGGCTGCCCATACGCGGCAATGCGCATTTCCTACCGGGTTCTGAATCCCGGGCGTTTCAGTGTTGGCAAGTACAGGGCCTGAGGTATTTGGGACATGTGGTGGACCTTACTGGTAAATGCAAACCGTTTACTGAGCTGTGTGCGGAGTTCCAGTTGCATTCCTCTCAGTACTTTGCGTACATGCAACTTTCTCACTATGTGGCTACGTTGCCCAGAGAGGAGCTGGGTGTGGAAAGGTCAGCGCAGATTCTTGAATTTTTCGAAATTGTGGGTGACACTCCCCCAACGGTAGCCGGGCTGAAGGCTAGGTTGGAGTGTTTTGGAGTTAGGCCGGACTACGGAAGGGCAGAGATGGCCTGGGCGGAGGAACTGGGACGAGCGGTACTGCCGGGCACTATTCGACTGGCGTTGGGGCGGATAGTAGAACTGGTGGAGGGAGCCCGATGGAGGGAAATACAATATAAAGCTTTAACTCGAGTGCATTTCTCACCTCGAGGAGCTTTGAGGAGTCATATCACGCAAGATGGGTCATGCCCTCGATGTTCTGAGCCACTGGCTACTTTATCGCACATGTGGTGGCAGTGCCGGCGCATTCTCCCTTATTGGTCTCATATCAGTAGATGCATTATGGGGATGTTGCAGCAGAGGTTTCCTTGGACCGGAGCTTTGGTCATACTTGATCAGTTGCATCGGGCTCTTCCCACTGGGAGGTGGGAGCGGTTACTGGTGTGCAAGGCATGTTTGGTGGGGAAGGGTCCGATCCTGCAAAGATGGCGAGATCCGGACCCGCCAACGTTCTTGGAGTGGCGCAATAGTTTTCATCAGCTGATGTTGGCAGAGCGCTGGAGAGCTAAGGGTAATGTAAAGAGGTGGTCCACTTTCATGTTGATATGGGAGCCCTATATTCAGAGTCTGGGGTCCCGCTGTAGGAATGAAATAGTTAATGTAGGGTATTAAGCCTTAAGGGTATGAGGAGTGGGTGGTGATGGGGGGAATTGGGAAGGATTACTGGTGGGTACATATGATGGAGTTAAATGGTTGCGACGACGGGGGGGGGTGGGGGGTGGGAGGTTTTCTATACAAACAAATTAAAAAAAATTGCAAAATAGTGTGAATTGCTTTCTGTTGTTGTTACATAACTGTACATGGGGTTTGCCTCAAAGCGGGGATCAGAGTACACCCTGCTGACGCTCATTGTTTTGAACTGTAATGGTTGTTATGTAACAAATTTGAACTGTAATGGTTGTTATGTTATTGATGGTTAATAAATAAAGTATTCAAAAAAAAAAAAGAGTTGACCCTTTTTAATCTCCTTGTTTTTAATTTGGCGATTTTCAGCCATCTCAATATCGCTGGAGAACTTTGGAATAATATGCTTCTCGTATGTTTCCTTTGTATATGAAGCCTCCTTTCCTCTGCTAGTTTTGTCTCCTGTCATAAGGAGGTATATTAAATTTTACCAATTGGTCGTATGGCCTTTATACGACAGGTACTTAAACAATTTTATGAAATATAATTTATATATATATATATATATATATATATATATATATAAGTAATTTCTATGTCTATTATAAGTATTATGTCCAACTAAGAGCAGGGTGGGCAGCATCCATTGGTATTGTAAATAAAAGCCTCTTTTTAAGCACATGCATTTTGTTCTATCCTTGGACACATCACGTTCCTCTACTGTGTATTATAAGTATTATGTACACACAATCTGTGTTAGGTGTAATAAGACATTTACGGAACCCCTAAATGTTGATGATGATCTTCCTAAATGGGGGGTCTGCTCACATGGACCCCGCCATTTACCTCTCGTGCACCCCCAATTTTTTTTCTCGCTGACATGGACCCCCTGCAAGTTGAAATCGACCCTTCAGGGGCCATATAGACCACTTTGGGAACCAAATCCATCTAGTGCTCCTCCATGCTCCGAAGGGGCTCCAAAGGGGAAAAACCTGCCCCTTTGGACACGCCCCTTCGGACGCACCCGCTACCGTGTCCCGTGGTACAAGACCGTGCTTTAAACCCCTCCTGATGATGTGGGGGTGATGCGGCACACTGAACAGGCGGCAAACAGGGGTCCACAAAATTGCCTTTCCTGCGAGCACAGATGGTCCAGATAGGTCCTACAATACCAGGTATGTCTTTCCGAATAAGCACTCAGCAGGGCCGCGCTTTAAACCCCTCATGATGATGCGGGGGTGACGTGGCACGCTGAACAGGTGGCAAACAGGGGTCCACAAAATTGCCTTTCCTGCGAGCACAGATAGTCTGGGTAGGTCTTGCAATGCTAGGTAACTCTTTCCCATTATTACTGTGCTTTAACTTTTTTTAGCTTCCCTGATTTCTTTGAGCATTTCATCATTGATTTGTTCATTCTGGCCAAGCGGTTGATAGTACACCCCCATTGCCATTGCCTTCCCCTTTTTACATGGAATTTAAATCCATGGAGATTCTACAGTGTATTTTGTTTCCTGCAAAACTTTAATCCTTTGTGATTCAATGCACTCTCTATCATAGAGTGCAACCCCTCCACCAATTTGACCTGCTCTATCATTACGATATAGTTTGTACCCAAGTATCACATTGTCCCACTGGTTGTCCTTCTCCCACCATGTCTCTGAGATACTGTGCCAAACATATCTAACCTCTCATTTAGTGCTATATATTCTAACTCTCCCATCTTATTTTTTAGACTTCTAGCATTTGCATACAAGCATTTTAGAGGCTGTATTTTATTCCTGTTAATCTGGTTATAGGTAGGCAGGGGTAATTTGGAATTTTAAGCACTGTCTGCTCTGTTCTTAAAGGCATTTGAGTTACCTTTGTCTTTATTGGAACCTCTCTGTTAATATGCCCTAACTTCAATCTTTTGCTAGTATCCTTCAAGGATACATTGTTCCGAATCATGCTCTCTTGGGCAACTGTCGGCTTTTCCCTATTATCTAGTTTAAAAACTGCTCTATTTGCTTTGTAAAGGTTAATGCCAGCAATCTGGTTCTATCCCAGCTAAAGTGGAGCCCATTCCTTTGGAAAAGCCCCTCCTTTCCCCAGAATATTTCCCAGTTGCTAACAAATCCAAAACCCTCTTCCTTGCACCATTGTATTGGAGAATGCTACCCTGGAAGTTCTGGATTTCAACATCCTACCTAAAAGCCTAAATTTGGCCTCCAGAACCTCCCTACCACACTTTCCTATGATATTTGTACCAACATGTAGCAAGATATTAGACTCCTCCCCAGCAATATCTACGACTTTGTCTAGGTAGCGTGTGAGGTCCACTACCTTCGCACCAGTTAGGCATGTTACCAGGTGATCTTCATGTCCACCATCCATCCAGCTATCTACCTGCCTAATGATCAAATCACCAACTATAACGGCTGTCCTAACCCTTCCCTCATGGGCACATGGCCCCAGAGAAACCTCCTCGGTGTGAGAGGGTTTTGCATCACCTGAAAGACAAGTCCTAGCTACAGGATCACTTCTTGCCACACCAGGCTGATGCTCTTCTATCATGTGACCTCTCTCCTCCTTAGCAACAGGGATGCTGCCAGACTGGAGATGGGACTTCAGTACTACATCCCTGTAGGTCTCGTCTATATACCTCTCTGTCTTCCTTATGTCCTCCAAGTCTGCTACTCTAGCCTCCAGAAATCGGACTCATTCCCTGAGAGCAAAGAGTTCCTTGCACCTAGTGCACACATAAGACCCCTCACCAACTGTGGAGAAAATCATACATGTGACACTCAATGCAAAAGACTGGAAAGCCCCCATCTTGCTGCTGGACTGCTGGCTGCATCTTAGTTTAAAGGTTATGTTTAGGTATTTAAGTTGTTTACTTACTTAGGTTTGCTGGGGATACTTATACCACTAAAATTATATCTAATATGTTTAATGGACTTTGTTCACCTCAAGATTAATTAATCTCAGGTCCTTAATATATGCCTGATGAGGATAAACAGCTGCACCTGAGAGTGAATATGGGAACCTCCTTCACTTTGAGAGGTTTAAGCACCTATAAAACTACAATTAGCACAGGGGTGGGTGGGAGTCAGGGAGGGAGGGAGGAAAAGAAGACTATTAAAAGTTGGCTGCTACACAGTGCCCTGTCCTGTGCTTCTAAGGCAAAGTCTTACCAATTTTTGGGTGTTTCACACAGCCCTTGATTTGATAGAAGGAGCCTTTTAAATTGCCCCTTTGATGTGTCACTTGTCTTTAGCACCTATTTAAGGCAGTTTCACAGAACCTTTGCCTCCTAATTGGAAGGACTCTTTGAAAAGGTCACTAGAAACAAGTTTACTTTTGTTTCTACTTAGAGACTATTCTGCTTGTACGTTAAGCTATATTCTGATTAGACTTAAGTAAAAAAGCTCTCTAGAAACAATTTTATTTCAGTAACTATTTACTCTATTTTACTTTCTAAGTTAAGCTATACTCTGATTTGATTTAAATGAAAAACTATTTAGAAACAAATTTATTTCAAAGTCTATTTACTCTTATTTAATGTTCTATGCTAAGCTATACTCTGTTTTGAGTTAAATGCAAAGCTCACTGGTGGTGATAAGACCTGACTGACTCAACAAAAACACTGAATTCTGAAATACACAGATTTATCAGCTTTAACCCCAAGAAACACCTTTAATCCCAAGATTTAGAGTTTCTTCCAGAAGATTATACTTACAAGTGTAGATCTACTTCCAGTTGTAGCAGTACATTTTGGTAGTCCTTCAAGACTCCACTCAGCTCCACAGAAAACAAAGACTGAGGCATAGTAACATAGAAATATAGAGCGAGATATTCAGTAGTGGTGTCTAGCAAACTCAGCTGAAAACTAACCCCATATATTCAAAGCCAAGGTCATATCTGGCCTCTGGCACCGCAGAAGCCAGGAACTAACCAAGCAGCAGCGATATTGAGCTACTGCCCGGTTTGCTCCCGTGGGTAAAGTTAGGCCAGCCTTTGCCTTGCCTGACTTTACCCGCAGATCGCTAACCGGGCAGCGGTTCAATATCACTGCTGCCTGGTTAGCGATGGGTGCCGCCTCCGCTCCACCCCAGAACGCTCTTGGAACACCCTGATGCTAACCATGTAGCACTGGGGCATGTAGCGACAGTACCCACAAATATCCATGTTGATGCCACTGAGTATCCTGCTAACCAGCATTTACACAGTTTGCATGTCTGCAAACCCTGTAAATGCCTTTGAATATCCCCCTTATAGTAAATGATGGCAGATAAAGACCAGCATGGTCCATCTAGTCTACACAGTAAGGCGGCTAGAGTTGTAGAATTGTACGTGCCGCTCTGTGCAGGTTACACCCTCCATTTATGAAGTAATACCTTTCATGGTTGTTGTTGCCATATGGCAACCTTCAAATTTTCCCCCAAATTGTTCACCAGATTCTTTATTTCCAAAAAATTATTTAATTGTATCTTTGGTTATGTAATCTGTTGTGGACGCAAAAGGGTTAAGTTTACTTTGATTACATCCTCTTATCATATAAGGATGCTTTGTATCTTTCCCATGTCTTTGTGAATTCCGCCAGTGTTTTTGCTCCCACCACCTCCATTGGGAGGGCATTCCAGGCATCCACTACCCTTTCCATGAAAAAGTATGTCCTGATGTTGCTTTTAAGTTTATCATGCAGCTTTATTTTGTGTCCTCTAGTTCTACAGCTTCCCCGTCTCTGAAAAAGGTTAGTTTGTTCATTAATACCCTTTAAGTATTTAAACATCTGTATCATATCTCGCCTCTCCCTTTTTTCCTGTAGGGTATTGTGGGGGCCCCTTGCCCAGGCAACAGCCTCTGGGCTTAGGGCTGCACTTGTTAGTCCTTTAATTAAGGAGTTTTTCTTCACCCAGAGCCGGGGCTGCTGGGATTTGTAGTTGTGTTGCTCAGAAAAACAAGTAGTGTGGAGACCGAGGGTTTACAAGGCAAAACACAGGAATTTTATTTCTTTTCCAAAAGAGCATTAAAGCTCAATGCAAACAAACAGGATTCTCTCTCCAAACAATAATCCATAGGCATTTATACCAAACGAAACAATGTAACTGCTTTTAGTAGCTTTTTAATATAGGTCGCTGTTTCCAAACAATTCAGCAATCAAACATGGTTTTCTCCTTTCTTCAAACCCAAAAGAAATATCCTCTCTTCAGCAAACAGGGTTCTTAGCATTCCTGGCTAAACATGATTCTCCCTGTTTTCACACTGCCTTTTAGGACATTCCGGTTATACCTTTCTCTCTTATCCAAGAACTTTTATTCTGCCCTCTGGCATAGAGAACAGTCCATTACTGAATCTTCAGAGCTTTCATCAGATTCATAAGAGTCTATCTGCATTTCCTCAGGACCCGTGTCTGGTAAATCTGGCTCTAAACCAGCATGAGAAACTTCAGGCTTAATATTTTCTAAAAGTTCCAGAACCTTTCTCCACTGAGGCTTTTCCCTATGCAAAGGGTTTCCACGAGGAACGTGGAGATTTTTCTCTTGCATCAAACGACACAATACCTCTAACTGTCTCACAGCATTTTTGGCTACACTTTTATTCACGCACCTTTTTGGAAGTTGCAGCTCTTTAGCTGGTTCAGGAACAGTTGTCACTGTAGCCTGACCCTTGTCAGCACTTCTCTCTGACACAGCTCTTCTAGTTTTAAAACCAATTGCAGTTTCCTTGCAATCCTGGCTTTCTTTCTGACTAGGGCTTTCACCTCTGGGAATCCCCCGGAAGTCTCCACCGTTCTCCTCCACAGTGAACTCTCTGGGCCTTTCTCTGGTGCTTCTCTCACCACTGAATTCTCCAGCGTGCTGCTTCCCTGTCTCTCCCTTTCCAGGGTGTCGCTTCGTGTGCTGCCTTCTCTCAGGCTGAGACTCTCTTCCCGTGGTGCTGCCCTTCTCAGGCTGAGTCTCTCTTCCCGTGGTGCTGCCCTTCTCAGGCTGAGTCTCTCTTCCTGTGGTGCTGCCCTTCTCAGGCTGAGTTTGACTTCCTTCTGTTTCCCTGGGTTTATAAGAGTGTCTCTGAACTACCGTGCACTGCCCTTCCCCCAGGTGTCTCTCATTAGTTTTCAAGCCTGCCCTTAGATTAGCAGAGCTTGGGTGTGTCCTGTCCTCAGTAGCTGCGTGTTTTTTTTCCTTGCCTGCACTTTGAGAGCTACTGATTCCTTGCCTGTCTCTTTCTTTAAAGGTAAATGTCTGATTTTCTCCCAATTCCATGGGCTCAGCCATACTCTCCTCATCACAGTATACATATTTAGGTTTTAAAGTCTCTTCTTATATGCCTTCTGGTGCAGACCCCATATTATTTTGGTGGCTTTCTCTGAACTGTTTCAAGTCTTTTTATATCCATTGCAAGATATGGTTTCCAAAACTGAACATAGTACTCCAAGTGAGGCTTCCTAATAACCTGTTCAGGGGCACTAATACCTCCTTCTTCCTGCTGGTTATTCCTCTCTGTAAGCATCCCAGCATCCTTCTAGCTTTGGCCACCGCCTTATCACACTGCTTTCCCATCTTGGGATTCTCAGACACTATCACCCCAAGATCCCACTCCTGGTCCGTACATACCAGCCTTTCACCCCCTTTTGCATAGTGCTACTTTGGGTTTCTGTATCCCAAGCGCATCACTCTGCATTTCTTTGCATTAAATCTCAGTTTTTATTTACTTATATATTTATTTAACTGGGTTTTTTATACCATTTTATCATTTTAGTCAAAGCGGTTTACATTGTAATTTATTCATAAACTTGGTAATGTACATTTAAACTTGGTAAGGGACATTGATAACTTGGATTCTTCTAAGGCAATGGAAGGTTAAGTGACATGCCCAAGGCTACAAGGAGTGCTAGTGGGAATCAATTGCCAAGCATTAGAGTATTTTTCTAATTTTTAGATCTTTACTCATGTTGTCTACTCCCTCTGAGGCATCCACTCTATTGCAAATGTTCATGTCATCAACAAAAAGGCAAATTTTCCTTTTAACCCTTCAGCAATATCATTCACAAAGGCATTGAGGAATACCTGTCCCCTCCTTTCTTCAGAGTGAATCCTATTCACCACTACCCTCTGTAGTCTGTCAGTCAACCAATTCCTTATCCAGTTCACCACTTTAGGATCTATTCCCAGGTTGCTGAGTTTATTCACAAGTCTCCTATAAGAAACAGTATCAAAGGCTTTGCTGAAATCTAAGTAGACCACATCCATCGCATCCCTTTGATCTAGTTCTCATTTGCCACAATCTTCCCTTGGTAAAGCCATGTTGCCTCGGATCTTGCAGCCCATTGGATTCTAGGAAAACCACTTTCTTTTCTTTCAGCAGCATCTCCATTACTTTTCCCACCACCGAGGTAAGGTTTACCGGCCTGTAGTTGGCTGCCTCTTCTCTGCTGCCACATTTGTGAAGAGGGACCACATCAGTTCTTCTCCAGTCACGCAGTACCTCCATGGTCTCCAAGAATCTATAAACACATCTTTTAGAGTTCCTGCCAAAATATCCCTAAGCTCCTTCAATATCCTAGGATGTATCTGATCCAGTCCCAGGGTCCTCTCTACTATTAGTTTATAAGCTGTTTATAAAAATCTTCTTCTGTGAATGGCATGACATCCACTACATTTCCCTTGTTACCTGTGTGATTCATGCGTGACAATTCAGGATTTTCCGCATGCATTTTCCACTTCTTCATATCACAGCATGCTCTTTAGGGAAGCCCTTTTCCCAAAACTGCTGCCTTTTGAATATGGTTTATGGTTTACTATTCTTTGATATATCGCTTTTCAAACAATGTAATCCAAGCGGTTTACAAAAATCTAAAAGCAATAAGGTAGAAAGGAACTACAATATATGAGACAGAAAGCAGGAGACAGTATAGCAAAGAGAGAAAACAAACAGCTCATGCATTTATATAACCCTTGTCCTCTCAGGGCTATGTTCACAGTGAGTCAAAAGCCTGTTTGAACAGATGGGTCATAAGGGCTGAACAGAACCTGTGGTGACACGTTTCCAAACGTAAGTTGAGAGGCAGAAAATTCCAGAGTAAAGGGGCCTTAATGTAGAAGGCAGACTGCCGGATTATCTCGTATTTGGCCTATGACACGGTAAAAATATGAAGCTGATTGTCATGAAGTGATCTTAGTAGACGTGGAGGGTGAACAGTGAAGCCAAATATTCTGGTTGGCCGGTATGTAAGGCCTTGGGAGCCAAAGAAAGGATTTTGAATGTGATTCTGAAGGAGAAAGAGAGCCAATGGTGTTCAATGAAAAGGGGCGTTATGCAATTATATTTACAAGAGGAGATCATGATATGGAGTGCTGTATTCTGGATGGATCGTATACGTTTTAATTCATACGCCAGAAGACCAGAGTAAACCGTGTTTGCATAGTCGAGACGTGATATAATCAGACTAAGTGTAATAATAGTGAGGGCCTTGGAGTACAAAAAAGGATGTGTCAAAGCCTAAGAAATGAAGTTTTGAATAAGGCACCTATCTGCACAGAAAAGGAGAGTTCAGTATCATTAAGTATCGCAAGATATCGAAAGGAAGGAGTAAGCGTTATTGCACAATCATCAAGGAGTGGAGCAAGCGCTGGAAGTTCAGATGACCCAGTAAGCCAAGTGGCAGTGCTTTTGCTAGGATTTAACTTTAAATGATTCTCATAGAGCCAGCTGGTTACCTTGGACAGATAATAGTTTATAGGAGTGAGATCTAGAGCAGAGGAGTCGGTATAAGAAATAAGAAGGATGTATACAAAATTGTATTACTTTTATAGCACATGCACCCAGTTTTGGAAGGCAAAACTCCAAGCTACATCAGCAGCAGATAAAAAGGGATTATAAATAGTGAAGATGTTTCAGTCAGAAGACTCACAACAATCTGTGTGTCAGCAAACCTCCAGACTCCATAGACATCGAAAAGGGGTGGGCCACAAGGGCCCTGACCCCATCAAAACTTTGCTGCTGCAATTGGGGCTTCCACTACTTCAGCCCACGAGGATCCAATCTCCTGCAGGTAGAAATAGGGGAAGGCTGGCAATCGCAACCTGGCAAGCAGGATCCCATCCTCCACAATTGTGGCACAGATCCCCCCTGTCTGCGTACAGAGTTCGGCTGGCCCAAGTGTAGAGCTTGGGCCCCCCCCCCCCCCCTAGAAAATGCTGTTCTGATGCCTCTGCCAGACTTAGAACATGAACTGCATTTGTGGTGAAAAGCAAGCGATGCATCAGCAGCTGCAGTATTGTCTGCTAGAGCTGCTGTGCGCAGTTGGCAATTTAAGAACTGTTGCCAAACATGCAAAGGCCCGTGTCAACAAATGGTCATCATTGATCTAAATTGGTATGATGGACAGAAAATGATGATCACTGTACACAGTGCAAAAAAGACAGGACCAAGCCACACTCTGTTTGACATAGTCTTGCTCAAGATCAGATTAGAGCACAATGATGACTTCCAAAATATCAGTACAAATTATCTTCACTATAAAGCATTACGATAATGCAATATGGTAGCTGCTATTGCTGTAATTTGCTATGTCCAAATACGGGCCTTGGCTCGAGCCCCATATAATTTAGTCAGCATTCTATCTCAATAGCCCAGTCTCTTCTCTTTTGTATTCCTAATTTCCTCTGTATGCCAGCCAGGGACTAACCTTACTACACTTGAGTATAACACTTTGTTCTGGAGCAACTTGGTTTAAAACCTCCTGTAAGGTTTGATCTAATAAAGAAATACACATTATTAGGTCAATTCCACCCAATTTTTGTTTAGCATATTCATCCCATCAATGGGAGAATTTCTTCATACCTACCTTTCCTATTATTTTTATTAGACTACAGTTAGTACTGCTGTTTTGCTTTAGAACAAGAGGGTTCCAGGAAAACCTTAAGATGTGATGATCTGACCAGGGAACTGGTCGTGAAGTTATTTAAAAACCTGGATGGCATGAAAATTAAATCCAAGGAATGACCCTTCTCATGAGTGGGAAAGTTTGCTAACTGTTTATGGCTGAGCGCATACATCAGATTTAAGAAATCTTACTGAATTCTCGTAGGTGCCAACGGATCAGTGGGAATATTAAAATTACCCCGAATGATACAATTAGAAATTTCACTGGGGAGAAAGTTGAAGAATTCAATTAAACTACTTAAATCCAATCAATGAATACCAGGAGCTCTATATAGTAAACATACAGAGTGGAGGAGTAGCCTAATGGTTAGAACACCAGGGTTCAATTCCCTCTAGCACTCCTTGTGGCCTTGGGAAGTCACTTAATTCTCCATTGCCTCAGAAAAATCCAAGTTATCAATGACCTGGTTTGATGTACATTAATAAGTTTAAGTTACAATATAAAGTGCTTTGACCGAAATGATAAAGTAGTATAAAAAAACCTGTTATATAAATAAAATACGTGTCAGAAATCACAAGTCTCTCACATCCTAAAAGAATATCAAAGCAGACTCTTATACCATAAGAGATATCCTTTATAAATTAAAGCGCCCCTCTACCATGACCAACATGCCATGCACAAAATTCATAGGTATAATCTGGAGGGCACATTTGGATTAGGATAATATTATCACTGTCAGTTATCCAAGCCTCATTAATAAAGCAAATTCATAGTAGGTCTGTCCATAGGGAGCAGGTCAAAAGTAATTTCTTGCTTATTATGTACCGAACAAGTATTCAGCAAATTGAGAGAAACAGCCTTATTCAAGGAGAGGTGTACAGTACACAATCATATGGGCTGAGATCAAATTATTTGGCACTGGTATCTTAACATCGGGACTTGAATATAAAAGGGGAGACACAGAATATCAACCATGTTCCATTATCGTATGAATAGAATTAGGCATATTTACAAAAACAGAATCCATCAATAGAGTCATAGTAGCACAGAAACTCACATTCGCAAACAATAGTAAATATAAAAGTAGATTTAAGGATTTTAAAAATCCAAAACAGTGGAGGAAAAGTGAGATAAAATAACATCTGCATTGGCATACGAAGGGACATGACTGGCCCCTTAGACACACCCCTTCAGCATGATCCCTGAGATGCGACACCTCACAGCTTTGGCGTTTTATTTGGGCAGCCGCTAATGATGTCATCAACGGAGGTAGAACAGCCTTCTTAGTATTGTGCAATCCTGGTTCAAAGTGCAAGAGTGCAGAAACTGCAACAGGTGGTTAGGTAATCCAGATGATTTCAGCTCAGTCAAACAAATATGACATGGTTGTGCTGTACTAATGTGGATTTGACTATGCCTCTGTAACGTTTTTAGCAAGGTTTGAATTGTTTTCTTCAGGTAGTTGTCTGTAAAATGCATAATACAAATATGGTATTAAATGACATTAAAAATACTCACAGCCCTCTCTTATGTCTCTAGCAAGTCATCTCACGGGGAATTTAGTTGACATTTTGTGGTAATCTCTACTGCCCTCAGTAGTTCCAATACATCCTGGCTGCTGGTAGGGCTGGTCAAGAGCTGCTGCAAGGCCTTACGCCTCCCACACCCTGAGATTTTGAATAATCTTGATAATCTGAACACCACCCTTTCAAAACAATTCTGTAAAAACGCATAATTTGACATCATACTTTTAAATGTTAAACTTTGCTTCGTATGCATGTGTGTACCGGTTCTCCCTGCTGTAAAAGAATGTACTGATGGCTGGCTGAGTTTGTGGAGCTGTCAGAATCTATTGTTTTGCTTTGACTACTGTTGCCCTAGGTGACTATCTAGTCTTGCTTATGCTTGGGTTAGGTCGGCCTTGTCTCTTGCCCATCACCCTTCCTTGCAGCCCTGTTCTCAAAATCCCTCAGCCATTTTATTTGCCCCCAGGGACATACCGAGGTTGAATCGCGCCCTGTGTGACTTGCACAATGGGCGCGCACCCCACTCCCCCACGGTGAGAGAGAAGAGGCACGCCTGCTGTGTAAGTTGCCAGCACACTCAGCAGATCTGTCCCTCCCTTCTCTGACGTTGCGTCAGAGCAGGGAGGGACAGGTGTGCTTAGCATGCCGCGAGAAGGCTTAAGGGGCGCATTTCAGATGTCTCTGTTGCCCACCGCCACTGTGTGAAGAAAAAGTGGTGGCGAAAGGCAACGGCAGACAGCCAAAATGCGCCCCTTAAGCCTTTGCACCCTGTGCGGCCGCACCACTCGCACAGGGCTAGGTACGGTCCTGATTTACCCCCATTGCTGAGGGAATGGTTTAGAGTTTGGACCCACCCAGAAATGAGGCTTTCTATCCTGTTTTTTTACATGTATTTTCTTCCTGTTTCCCCACAGCATTCTAACTCAAACCCTGGGACTCAGTGTTATAGAACCACATTATGACTAAAGGGAATTCACCAAAACTCAGTCTTGAGCTGCTATGTGTATGAAAAGCGAAGAGACGTTCTCATAAAATCAGACAACATTAAATGCTATTTTTCTATAGCTGTTTCTTTAAAGTTTATTTTTAATCACTATTTTCAGCAGGGAGAAAAACATTCAGATGTCACCTTGTTAGTAGGGCCGCGGTATGGGATCAGTCATGTGATAAACACCAAAACGAACCTTGTGGCCCTTCTGGCAGACTTCAGCCACGTGAATAGAATTGAAATGTTTACGGAGGATGAAATCAGTGTGAGAGTTGAACTCCATGTACTAGATGTGAAGGTAAGTAAACTGCAGAAACACTGCACCTAAAATAAACAAGCAACTTGCTATTAATTGCTTGTGGAATAAAATATTTAAACATCAATTGTCAGGTGCTTCCAGCAGACTAACAGAGGAGTTAGCCAATAAAATGAATCAGGGGAAAGTTTGCCTCACAGGGCAGCAAAATAGAGCTAACTAGTTTCATTAAGAAATTATGTTTAGCCACTCAAAAGATTACTGCACACATGGTTGGGTCAAGAGAGGAAAGGTGACTTATCCAGTCAAGGAAAGTTTTCTGTGCACAATGATAGCTTACTCAGGTATAGTCAGTTATGATATAGCCAGCTAAGTGTAGGTGAATATTCAGCTGCAACCTATATAGCTAAGTTGGAGTTGTGAATTCATTTAAATTTAGCAGGCTGCAAGATAGTAAACTAAGCTGCTTCTCAATGGCACCATGAAAAATCGGCCTCTTACTTCTTGGTTCTGTCAAATTGCCGAGCCATGGAAATGACTGACTTCTGAAAACATTAGGCCTATGATGTTTTTTCTTATACTTTTATAGATAGATATGTTTCTGCTATGAAGTTTTCTTTCCAAATTAAATGCTTACATATTTAACCAAAGAGGTCAGGGGCAGTGGGAGGTCGAATGAGAATGGGAAAACACATAAGACAAGCTAGAAATTAACCTACAAAGGACTAGATTTGCTTATGTGTGCCACCACGATAGCTCACATTAATGTGTGTTATATACTGCAAATCCCATTTGATGCAGTGGGACCTATTTACTAATAAAGTGCATTAACAGCATTATCATATGCTAATGCAGTAATGCACTTAGGTAAATCTAGCCCATGATCAATTATGCTTTATCAGAAAAATAAATCAATTCCGTAAGCACCAGTTTAAAATAGGGAATAATGAAACAAAAGTGAAGCTGGAACTGTGACCACCATTTCTGAATATTTAGAGGTTCATATTCAATGAGCCAGTGAGTGGGTAAGTTATCCAAAAACAGTTGTGGTCAACATTATTGGCACCCTTGCATTTTAGGTATGTTGTGTACAATATCTTGAGAAATAATTGGAAATATTCCAACTGTATGTCATCATAATATTTTAATAGTATGTTCAAAGGTATACAACAAAAAAAAAGATGTCTGTGCAACTTAGACATAGTAATTTCTGAGAGAAAAAACACATATGACCTGGACAGGATTAATGGCACCCATCACTAATATTTGGTTGTACAACCCTTGGCAGTAATGACAGCTGCCAAATGTTTCTTGTAGCCATCTCTAAGTTTCGTACATCTGTCTGCTGATAGTTTCTCCCACTCTTCAATGGCAATTTGTTCCAGCTCATAAATATTTCCAGGATTCCTTTTACCAATGGTGAATTTCAGCTCTTTTCAAAGGTTTTTGATTGGATTGCTATCAGGAGTCATTGCTGGCCAGTTTAAAACAGTCCATTTTTTCTTTTTTAACCATACTTTTGTACTTTTGGATGTATGTTTTGGGTCATTGTCCTGCTGGAGGACCCCTGACCTTTGACCTGGACCTAACTTTCTGACACTAGGTAGCACATTTTGCTCCAAAATACCTTGATAGTCCTCTGACTTCATGATTCCTTTAATACCTTTGAGATCTCCAGTTAATGAGGCAGCAAAACAGCCCCACATTATGAAGCATCCATCATATTTAAGTGTAGGAAAGGTGTTTTTTTCCTTATAAGTTTCAATTCTTTGCTTGTAAATGTATCGTTGATCTACATTGCCAAAGTGCTCAAGTTTGGTTTCATCTGTCCACAGAACATTTTCCTAGAACGACTGGTTACTCAAGGTGGGTTTGGGCAAAGTTCAGGCATGCCTTTTTATGTGTCATTGAGCAGTAGCACCCATGAAGTCCTTCTTTGTTTAGTGCATGGCGTATGATGAGGGTTGAAACCACCACTCCAGATTGCTCTGAGTCAACCTTAAGCTCTTTGGATGTTGTACGTGGTGTTTTTCCAACAGTTTGCACTAACCTTCAAAGACTTCTTGGATTCATTTTCCTCTTTCCACCACGTCCTGAGAGGTTCTTGACAGTTCCATGAGCACAAAACCTTTTAATATTATTGCAAACTATAGACACAGCAATCCTGATATCTTTGGAGATGGCCTTGTACCCCTTTGAAGTTTGATGTTTGGTGATAATGGCTTTTCTGAAGGTCTCAGGCAGCTCTTTTGTCTTCACCATTGTGAAAATGGAACAGGGAGTGAATGTGGCCATTTAAATCATTAGTCATCATTCATTGGTTGATTCTACTCATGTGAGTACTGACAGTTGACCACAGGTGCATCTAATTTTACTGCAGTGGGGATGTGGTTCTTCTGTTCAAACTGATTCAAATTGTTTATAAGAGTGCCAATAATCATGTCCTAATTTTCCACTGCTTAGATCCTACACAGGAATTAACAATCCGTCTTAGTGAAATTCAAAACAATCCTGTTACTCAGATGTTTTTGACCTCCACCTTCATAAAAATTACATTTTTGTTGGACTCTTAATTCTCTCAAGGTTACTGTAAGAAGTTGTACTGTACAAGTCCATTTTACTTTTTTTTATTACAATTAGGACCATTTTTCATCGTTTAAGAGAGCATCATTCCAGATTGAATACAGTGTCATGGATCTCCGATAGTGAACCATTGCCTGTTAAAAACACATCACTTTAATGCTTTGCACTGGTATATAATAGCTGGCACAGCCCCCGTGGGATCAGAAACAGGTCTAGCACCTGGACGTGCAGGCCTGGACCCGATTATGTCCGGCCGTACATCCCAGCAACTACCTGCCTGTCTCAGCTGGTCCCGTGAATGGAGCTGCAGTGCCATGGTGTCCCATCGCAATGGTATCACGGCTCCATTAACAAGCCGTAATCCTGGCCCGCTAAACCCAGATGCCTGTTTCCCACAGTCCGACCCCCAGTCTGGTCTTCCAAGGCCTGGGTCGGGCTGTCGGGAACTCCTTGCGCCCCCTTACCTGTATCCCCGGGTCCCACACTGCAATCCTCCCCTGTCCAGGGGGACTTATTCCACCTTTGAGGTGGAATAAGTCCCCCGTCTAGATCTGAGGCACCGGACGTACAGGTCTGACCTCTGAATGGTCCCTGTATGTCCGGGGTCACGGCCTGCCCTCACTTCGCCTATGGAATGCCCCCTCTCGCCCCCATCTAGGCATCCCCATATAAACCTGCTGTACGTATGGGAAGGGTATTGATGGAGCTAGCAGGGGGATGAATAACGGCAATGAACATAAGAACATAAGATATGCCATACTGGGTCAGACCAAGGTCCATCAAGCCCAGTATCCTGTTTCCAACAGTGGCCAATCTAGGTCATACATACCTAGCAGTTCCCCCAAAAGACACAGGTTACACAATGCTTGTATGGACATCCTGATGGGACTTCTATCCTTGATATTCGTGGGACAGAATGACCTCCATAGTGAATTTATCTCCTTACCAGTGGTCATCGGAATAGAAATTCCTGTTGAATTTAGGGTTATCATCCATTCCCACAGTGCCTTATCATCCATTTGAAGTATGGATATCTCTTTATAGTTTTTTCCGTAAGGTTCAAATTAAGTTTTAGTTGGAATCCCATTCCATTCCTGAAGATACCTCTGTAGTCAGCGTGCCTTCTAAATGGCTTCTTAATACACCACTGGATCCACTATTATTGGCATTTCAAAGGTTGATTTTACAGGATTTAGAAAGTTTGCAACATACCTTCATCCCATGGAGATATAATATCTCACAGTCTCAATACAATGAACTTATTAAATTGTCACAAATGGATCATATTGTAATTAGAAGAGTGGACAAAGGTGGGGCTAAGGTAATACAGTCCAAGGATCAGTATAATGAGGAAATTTATAAACAACTGAGAGATACTAAATATTATTGTCCATTAATATCAGATCCTACTGAAGGACTTTGTGTAAAAATCAAAGATAAAGTTAATATGGGAATGGAATGAGGATACCTGTCAAAAAAATGAAAGTAATTATTTGATAAAGCTCCATTTTGTCCCATGTTTTATACAATGTCAATAATTCTTAAAAATCTATGTGCTCCTCCCAGACGACCAATAGTTGTTGGAAATAATTCCTTGCTGGAACCGTTGTCTATATTTATAAATCTTTTGTTGAATCCCCTGGTATTACAAGCCTGATCATATTTGAAGGATACAACTCATATGTTAAAAATCTTATCGGAGAATGATGATATTTATCCTACAGATTATTTTGTAACATTAACTATAAATGCATTGTATACTAATGTAGACCAGCAAGAAGCTTTAACAGTTATGTCAGCAATGGATTTACAGATACTGATATAAGAGAGATTATCTAAAGGATTTATTTTGGATCTTTTGGTATTGGTACTACAGGAAAACTATTTGTGTTTCAAAGGAAGTTATTATCATCAGATCTTTGGAATAGCGATGGGGGCAACAGTAATGCCCACTATCACAATACTTTATGTGGCAGCCTTTGAGGAGGAATTTTTATATCCTCCTTCATGGATGCAGTATATTCGCACGTGGAAGAGGTTTCTAGATGATATTTTTTGCCTCTGGCAGGGTTCCCTCATAGATTTAAAAGCTTTTTTGCATTGGTTAAATGTTTGCAAATCCAACTTAAAATTTGATAGTACCACTAAACTTCATAAGATTCATTTTTTGGATATCACTATAATTAAGCAAGGTACCTGTTTAGTTACTACTTTGTATCAAAAGGAAGTATTTAAGAATAGTTTACTTCAATTTTCAAGTCACCACCCTGAGAAGTTGAAGAGAGGGCTGCTTATTCCAGTTCTTAAGGTTGTGACATATTTGTACAGATAAAGAAGATTATAAACAAGAAGCTACTTTGATGTTGCAATGTCATATTCAGAGAGGATATCCAAAAAAGGTTGTCAAACAAGCGTATTTGAGAGGGTTCCATGCACAAAGAGAGCTATTATAGACTCCTTCAGTATGATCTCAGCAAATCCCATTGGTATGTGTGCTTCTGTTGTTGTTGTTAAGTGCCGTCGAGTCAGTGTCGACTCATGGTGACCCTCTGGATAGTTGTCCTAAATTGTGTTTGGTCTTCAGTCAGCCACCTCATTGTTTTTTTTTTTAAATTCTTTATTTTCGTTTTATAACAACAAAGGAAAAGGAAGACATACAGCTAAAAGACAGATACATAACGTGTAATACATACACCAAAGTAAACCCCTACCACCCCCCTCCCCCCTGCTTTTTCTCTAGAGAACTAAGCATCCCCGAAGCGGGCGTGTACTTACATTATTGTGTTACAAAACCTAACGGTGATCTAAAACATGATGAGTGCACATTATACAGGCATGTTGGAGCAATGAGCAGATTGTACATAATCATTAAGCATCTGCCATTTGGACAAGCGAGAGTGAGTTTGGACATGGGGAATAGCTCTCCGAGGTATCTGCTCATATTTACTATATAAGCAGACGAGGTTCCACCATTCATTGACAGTAAGTCGAGAGCTATCCTTCCAATTCCTCGTGATTAAGCATATGGCTATACCCAGCATGAAATCAAGGAGAAAGCGACCCTTCTTAGGAAGAGAGGGGACCTCCGCCACAGAGCGGAGTCCCACGATCTTCCAAGAGAGAGGTTCGTGAAAGTGTAAGATAAATTGAATATGACCCCAGAACCGCCCCCAGTAGACCTGTAGTTGAGGACATTCATAAATAACATGAGCGAAGGTTCCCACAGCAGTATGGCAAGACCAACACAGGTCCCTAGCATTTGGGTTCCATTTGGCTATTTTTTCTGGGGTATAAAAGCATCTGTGTGCAAAAAAAAGAGAGTTTGGGTAACAGAGGCAGACCGGGAAACCCGCACTACTTTGCTCCAGAAAACGCTCCATTGCACAGGGGTTAAAGTGGTTTGCAGTTCGCGCTCCCAGGCTTGTTGGGCTCTAAAAGTGGCCGTGTCTGTACCCTGACATATTATTTTATAAAAGTTAGAGGCTACCCCATGTGTACTACTAATAGAGTGAACTATCTCTAATAGCCCATCCTCAGTAGGGGCAGAGGGCGGCATGATTCGAGCACTTTTGAGGCAGTGTTGAAGCTGCATCAATTGAAAGTAGTGTTTCGCTGGTAACGCAAATTCCTTTTGTAAATCAGAAAAGGTTTTCCAACGAGCTGCAGAGAAAAGCTGTTGGGGTGTCCAGATCCCCCTGGAGTACCAGGGTTTCCAGGCTATTGTTCTATTTAGGACTTGAATTCTGGGGTTATTCCATAGCGGGAGTCCGTCCTGAGGACATACATTCGGGCCCAGTGATAGAATGAGAGTGTTAAAGGCCGCAAGAGTATCGACAATCATTGGTGGATGGCGGGTGTCTACTTGATAGGACATACCGGGGAGATGGGTCAACGGAATTGGGCTACTAAGCTCCTCTTCTATGTCAAGCCAAACTGGTCTGCTGTCTGTTGAGGCATCTAGCCATCGGGCACCTTGCTTAAGTAGGAAGGCTTGATGATATCTAAGAAAATCAGGAAATCTGGTACCCCCTCGTTCCTTTGCAGACTGCAGTTTATGTTTAGCTATCCTTGGTGGCTTGCCCTGCCAGAGATAACGGACGAGAAGGCCCTCAATATCTTTATAAGTATGTAACGGAAGTAAGCATGGCAGCATTTCTAAAATGTAGTTCACTTTGGGGACTATCATCATTTTCACAGTTTCTAAGCGGCCCCACCATGTGAGAGATAAGGGAGACCAACGATTTGTGAGTTCACGGACTTTGGAGACTACCTCTTTGGCATTAAAACTGATAGTGTCTTCTAAAGGAGAACAGTAATGGACCCCGAGATACTTCACCATGCGGGATTGCCAAAGGAAGGGAAAGGCCTGCATGTCAGCCTCATGTACCCAGCGGTTCAGTGGGAATGCTACAGATTTGGTCCAGTTAATTTTATAGCCCGATAATTGTGAGTATCCGTCAATCAGATCCAAGACAGCTGGAACCGAATCGAGGGATACGAAGAGCATAAGGTCATCTGCATATGCGGAGAGTTTAATCTCCCTATGACTAAAGGGGACACCTCGAATACGTGCAGACTGTCTAATAAGGAGGGCTAGGGGTTCAAGAGCGAGATCAAAGAGCATTGGTGATAGGGGGCAACCTTGACGCGTGCCCCTTTGGAGGTTAAATGGCTGAGATTTGATGGCGTTTACACAGATACTGGCGACGGGTTGAGTATACATGACTTGGAGATATCGGAGGAAGCCCTCTCCAAAGCCATACCATCGGAGAACTGCAAATAAGAAGGGCCATTCTAGACGATCAAAGGCTTTTTCGGCATCCAGGGAAAGACCCACCCATGGATGGTCGAGATTGGCAGCACTGGATAGCACATGGCACAAGGTCCGAGCATTGTCAGCAGTTGATCTGCCGGGTATAAAACCGCATTGGTCGGGGTGAATTAGAGTAGCCATCATGTCAGATAGCCGGGTGGCCAAGATCGTTGCGAAGATCTTATAATCGGCATTAAGTAGGGAGATTGGACGGTAGTTGGCGGTCAGTAGCGGGTCTCTGCCTTCTTTCTCAAATACTACCACATTAGCTGCAGAAAAGGATCCCAAAGAGGATGTATCTACCGCAAGGGCAGTAAAATAGAGTTTTAAATAGGGAACTAAATCTGCACTGAACGTTCTGTAGAATTCGGTCGGGAGACCATCGGGCCCTGCGGCACGGCCCGAGGCTGTTCGTTTTAGGGCAGATTGGATCTCTGAAGTAGAGAAGGGTTCATCCATCGCATCCCTATCATCTTCAGAGAGGGTCGGCCGCTGAATGCCAGAGAGCAATCGCTCGAATGTCTCTGACGAGAACTCACATTCAGATTGATATAGGCGGGTATAGAAATCCCGAAAGAGCTCTACAATGTCGGAGTCTGTGGTCACTATGCCCCCTCCCTGTGGAGCTCGAAGGGCCGCTACGCGTTTGGCTTCTTTTTGACCTTTCAAGGCGTTGGCTAAGAGTCGACCGGCTCGGTTATTTTCACGATAATATGTCCCTCGCTGAAGCTCAATACTCTTAGAAGCTGCAGTTGAGAGGATTGAATTATATTGAAAACGGAGACGCTGTAATCGAATTAATACACATGGGTCAGTACGTGAAGTTAGAACTCGTTCGCCTGCTTTTATTTGTTGGTCTAGTATGAGCAGCTGCTGTTTGCGTTGTTTCCGCAGGCGGATTTGATAGCTAGTGATCGTTGCCCGAATGGCCGCTTTAAAGCCCTCCCACCAAGCCCAATTCGCAGTATCTTGGGGTAGATTAAAATGGAAATAATCCTGTATGGCTGCTCGAATTTCTGACTGGAACTCTGGCTGAGTTAACAGGGCTCTATCAAAGAACCAGGCTCCCGAGTTCCCCTGGGGTGCAGTAGTGTGTAATTGAAAGGAAATGGCAGCATGATCTGAAATATGTTGGGAGTGAATCTTTGCGGTGTCCACCTGAGGAACTAACAGTTTTGAGATTAGAAAGAAGTCTATGCGAGACTGAGATTTATGAGGGGAGGAGAAGAAGGTGAAGTCAAGCTCATTGGGGTGTAGTAACCTCCATAGATCAACTAAAGCAAGATCCTTGATCAAGGAGGTAAGCGTGGCGTGACTCTTGGGGGGACCACTCGTCCTAGGCGGCTGTTTGTCAATCAGGGGATCAAGGACTAGATTGAAATCCCCCCCAATGATCAATGAAGTATTAGCAGAAGCCTGCGCAACCTGAGCAATGGTAGCAAAAAAGGCAGGGTCATCAACATTAGGAGCGTAAAGGCATATACATGTAACTTCAAGGCTACCTATCTTGAGGTGAACTCTAGACCATCTACCTTCTGTATCTGAGCTAGTCGCAATAATAGTAGCATGCAAAGATTTCCTAACCAGTATGGCAACCCCACATTTCTTAGAAACGGCTGGGGAATAGGCGGCCACCATGTAAGGTTTAATATTGAGTTTAAGAGTTTCCTTCGAATTTAAATGCGTTTCTTGGAGAAAAATCAGATCCGCTGCTTCCTGACTGAGGTAGCTTAGGATTTTCTTCCGTTTTATCGGATTACACAGGTACACTACCAAAAAACTGCCTCCAGTTTTGCAACTGATTCCTATAGATTTTGGGGTGCTGAATCCAGGAAAAATAGCCAAAATGTTCCATCACGTCACGTTTTCTTGCAAAATTAGATTTCTTACCCATATAAGGAATGTTCACATAATTTCTTTTTAGCCGACTGCAGTTTATTTTCTTGGCCCAAAATAGAGGTTGTAATGGTTAACTAACTAGAAACACTCCCTCATGATATTTTAGAGTGTTTTGTATTCATTTTATACATTAACAGGACAATTGGGAGGCGGGGGGCTAAATCCAGTACTCGCGCTGGTGCATGTTCTTTCCTGTTCGCCTCGCCTCGTTCCCTCGCTCAAACACGGTGGTTGCGACATGAACGTTCCTGTCAAATTTCAGTTTCTTGCAAGTTTATTATTACCTTTTGTTTGCTCAGTCGTAATCCAGCTTTATTCCGAAGTGGTTCACTACAGTTGTAGTTTGCAGTGCTGTGTATTTGTGATGGCTCACAGAGCCAGAGGTTGCGTCAACTCTCCGGACAGTTTTTGTTTTATTTGTGGGGAATATACCGTGAAAAAGCGGCAGAGGAACATTTCTGCATTTATTAAAAAAGTATATTTCGCCTATTTCGGTTTGAAGTTAGGCGATCAAGACAAACCGTGGGCTCCTCACAAAGTGTGCAAGACATGTGAGGAAGATCTACGCTTATGGATGAAAGGTAAAAAACAAGCATTCCGTTTCGGAATACCTATGATGTGGTGTGAACAAAGAGACCACAGCAGTGACTGCTATTTTTGCTCTTGCATTGTGAAGGGATACAACTTAAAAAAATAAGAACGTAATAAGTTACCCCAACCTTCCCTCAGCAATTAGGCCTATGCCTCATAGCAACGAAGTACATGTGCCTGAACCACCAAAATCTTTGGATCATATTTGTGTGGACGGTTCTGATCATTATGAGACTCATCAGATGGCTTTTCCCGATGAGTCCAGTAGTTCCGAGTTTGAAACTGAACCAGATCCGAAACCTGAACTTTTCTCTCAAGCTGAATTGAATGATTTAGTCCGGGATTTAGGACTCCCAAAAGATGCTGCCCAACTGCTAGGTTCTCGGCTTAAACAGAAAAATCTATTGTCACCAGGAACAACTTTTTATTGGTACCGCAACCGCGAGACACAATTTTTGAAGTATTTCAGCAAAGAGGAAGATTTGGTATTTTGCAACGATATATACGGAGTGATGGAAAAGTTTAAACTCAAGTATGATCCTGCTGAATGGCGGCTGTTCATTGATTCGTCAAAAGACAGCATAAAAGGTGTTCTTCTTCATAATGGCAACACATTCGCTTCAGTTCCTATTGCTCACTCTGTTATTCTCCAAGAAAAATACGAGAATTTGGCCCTGATTCTTCAGAAGATTCGTTATGATGAGCATAAGTGGATGATTTGTGGAGACTTTAAAATTCTATCCATGCTATTAGGGCAGCAATCCGGTTTCACCAAATATCCCTGCTTCCTTTGCTTGTGGGATAGCCGGGCCCGCGACCTACACTGGGGGAAAAAAGACTGGCCAATTCGGGAGTATTTGAGACCCGGTGAGAAAAATGTTCTTCATGAGAGCTTGGTACCTCGTGATAAAATTCTATTACCACCTCTCCACATTAAGTTGGGTCTCATTAAGCAATTCATCAAGTCCCTTCCAAAAGATGGTGAGTGCTTTCGGTACCTTTGCTCAAAGTTCCCCCGACTTTCTGAAGCAAAGCTAAAGGAAGGAGTGTTTGTTGGCCCTGATATAAGGAAACTCATTTCAGATGGAGCATTCGCTGAAACGATGTCTGAGAAGGAAAAAGAAGCCTGGGATTCCTTCAAGGATGTTGTTCTCAAATTCTTGGGGAACAGGCGGGATGAGAACTATAAGGATATTGTTGCCAGGATGCTCAATGCCTTCAAAGAACAAGGCTGTAACATGAGCCTGAAAGTCCATTTCTTGCACTCCCATGGGAACTACTTTCCCGAAAACTTGGGGGCGTACAGTGAAGAACAAGGTGAAAGGTTTCACCAGGACATCAAGGACGCAGAGAGAAGGTACCAAGGAAGATGGAACACTACTATGATGGCTGATTTCTGCTGGTTGCTGCTGCGGGAAACCCCAGATGAAAAATACGCCAAGCATCGCACCAAGAGAAGCCTTCGGGGGAAGAAGAAACGGGCCCACCAGGAGATTGATTGACCCAAGAATGACTTTAAAATCTAAACTGTGTTGACAAATATCGTGTTTTTACTAAACTTTGAAATAAAAATTTGCTAGTTATTACCACAGTGTCGGATCTCATTTATTAGAATTTTATTTTCACACCATCGGGTGTTTGTCTTCATGTATTGCAATGGTGCGGTTTGCGTTTTCTATTCTTACATACATACCTGTTCAACATTTTTTGCACATTTCTTTGCTTTGCTTTGTGTCTAACCTCGCTCTTATATGCTCAATGTTTGTGCACATGTATGTGGCTGTTTTAAGTGCAGACAATTTTGCTACCATCACAGTGTGTTTTGTTGACATTACTCTATTCTTATGTGCTGCCTTGTTACAATTTTCTTTATTCTTATTTGAATAACTACTAAACAATTAGTATAAAGAATTCATCCAAGAAACTTTTATCTCGATCGCATTCAATCTGAAACGTTCACCTCAAACTGCTAACCCAATGTAGCAAAAAATCTGTACGTGATGTAGCAAATTGGTTACCAGATTTGGATTCAGCGCACCAAAAAACGTAAAAATCAATCAAAACATTAGAGGCAGTTTAAAAAAAAATTTTTTTAGTGTACCTGTGTTATTGATTCCTTTTACGTTCAATGAGAAAATCTTACATGGTGCCATCAGTCGGTAATAGACATTTTAGGTAAGGGCGCCTGATAACATATAACATAAGCAGAATCTGTACAACAATGTCATAATCACCGAGTATTCTGGCTAATACACCCCATATTGAAAAGTATGTACCAGCGTATCTTAGAGAAGAAGCAAAACCCCCAAAGAATATGGCGACCATATGTCTGCGGGAGGAGGCCCTAGAGAGGAAATAGAAAGACATCTAAAAAAAGAAAAGAAACACCAGAGTCCATAATTAACACTGTCTCTGATACTCATCGAGGCTACTGTGGGTAGATGGAGTCGGGTCACAGATACCATCAAGAGTAAGGCAACAGACTGCCCACGCCAGACTCTTTGCTAGGCTGCGGCAGATCCAATATGGCAGGTACAGCGGACATGAGGAGACTTGCAGGAATATTCTGGAAGTCAGCGCATCAAGTCGGCTTCTTTAGAATCCAAAAACTCCGCTAGTAGATCAGGGTCCTCAAATGTTCTTGTCTGATTGTGAAGCGTGACTCGAAGCTTGGCCGGGTACATCAGGCCATAGCGTGCGTGTAGTTGTTGAAGCCTCGGCCGGAATTCCAGAAAGCGCTTTCGGCGGTCGACCGTGGGTTTAGCCAAGTCGGGATAGAAGGAGATCTTGTGGCTCTCAAACTCCATATGGCCCTTTGCCCGAGAGGCACTTAGAATTTGCTCCACGTGTTGATATCTCAAAAGTCGAAAAATGATAGGCCGCGGGGTCTTCCTGTTGAGCGTTATACTTGTGGGGACACGATGAGCGCGATCAATCTCCAAATCTTTGGTAAAGGTGATTTGGAGCAGGGAAGGGAGGATTTTGCATAAAAACTCTTTCATGTCTCCCGATTCCGCTCCCTCCGGTATGCCCACGAGTCGTATGTTGTTGCGGCGCGCTCTATTATTGCCATCTTCCACCTCTTTCTGCAAGGCCCGCACCTGGCGTTCAACTTTGTCGAGTTTGGACAACCGGGCCGCATGGGAGTCCAATATGCTCTCCATTTTGTCCTGACGCGAAGAAAGCCCTTCTAGCTTGCTTTGCAGCACACCAAAATCTTCCCGCAGCGCTCGGAGTGCTTCACCGTTTGCCTGCACGAGGTTTTTGACCCCTCTAATCTCTACGAGGATTTCCTGCTGCATTTCGGGGCCCTCGCACAAGGCCGGCCCCTTCTGCGGGGACGGAGGTTCAGTTTTGGAACGTTTGCCGTGAGAAGCCGCTGGAGATCCAAATTCCAGGCGCGTTGGTTTGGTCCCCGCCATCTCACCAATGTGCCCCGGCAAGATCAGAGTAGAAGTTCCAAGTATGTGAGGTGTTAATTCAGGATTCTGAGTAGGCCTCTCGGGAGCCTCAGCGTTATGCGACCATCCCGCTGGACATCAGGCTCCGCCCCCAGCCAGCTCATTGTTGACAGATTGGTACCCGTAGCTGCTGTAATTGTATCAATCCATCTCATTGCTGGCCTTCCTCTTTTGCGTTGACCTTCTATGCTACCTTATTCCATAAAATCTCCGATGGTGGCATTTATAATATACTGGCATTGGCGCCTATTACAATCTTACTCCTGTTTTGCGGAGAGGCCCATTGTGGCATATCAGAGGGAGAAGAATGTGGCAAACTACATTAGTAGGACTGTCACCTGGAAGGTGGCTGGAAATGAAACTTATGAACAGAAAGGGCACTTTGCGTGTGGACATTGCGAATTTTGCATTAATACATTGGAGGGTGATCGTGGATAGTACCATCAACAAATACTAATATAAAAGCAAGGAGTAGAACGTCTTGTACAACTACATATGTTGTTTATGCCTTAATTTGTCCTTGTAGGTTGGTATAAACTATTTTGAGCAGTATTGGATATATATCCTTCATACCACTGAACCCACAGGCTTGAATCTGCAAGAGAAATGGTACACTCTCATTTGATTGGTGGTTGATAGGGGGCATGGTTACTTCATCATCTTGTAAAAAAAATGTTGCGGCCATCTTGGGGGAAAAGCTGGAAGATCTCACTGTGAAAAGACATGCATGGAATGGCAGGAAGAACATTAATGGATTGAAGAAATAAGGGAACTTTTCAGATAAGTTGATGTTCATCATTTAAATTACCCTGATGCAGAAGAGAGTTAATTCTTCGAAATGTGTTAGCCATGGTCGGTAACATAAAATGATACATAGTAGCATAGTCCTGCACTAAATATAGGAGGAACAAGTGAAGTACAGCTATGATTTTTTTATGCCTGTTTTTTAGCTGCTTAAATAATAAAAAAAAAAAGTAAAATGGACTGGTAATATTGAGACCAACTTCTTGTAGTGGGCTTGAGAAAATTAAAAGTCCAACAAAAATTTAATTTCTATGAAGGTGGAGGTCAAGAACATCTGAGTAACAGGATTGTTTTGGATTTCAATAATCATGTTCTAGCAATGTCCCAGTTTTTATACTATTTCCTACTATTTCCTTTTTCAATTTGTCTTGTTTTATTTGATTCTTTTATGTGTCAAATATGTGTGCATATATAGTCCAAAGCCATTTGAATGACCATTTTTTTAGGAGATATTGGACATTAAGGGGTTGATCTGCAAGAGTGCCAATAATGTTGACCACAACTGTATGTTAGGAAATCCTATGAAATCTACACAGCTAAGTTTTGATAACTTTAGACCTGCTATTTTGTGCAGACTGGTTTTTATGATTAAGAGGCAGCACTTTGGATGTTTCAGGAGCATGCTTTAGTTTGACTGAATATCCATGAACATCAGCACTATTTAATTATATGTGAATCATGATTTTGTATAGGTCATATAGGTAGAAAAAGGGGCATCCAAATTGAGATGCTCACAGTTTATAATGTATTTTACAAAAGGCTCACTGAATGGCAGAGCCTTTTGTAAAATATTTATAAGACCATGGGAAAAACACCTGATACAACTAGTAGGGATAGGAGGCCCAATTTTCCGAACTGGTGATATTCAAACGCCACGCTATCAGTTGTAGTGCTTAAGTATCAGCGGGATATTCAGCAGCAGCTCCTATCCACATATTGCCACTGAATATCCCACCAATATTTAAGCAGGCTTAAATTGCAATCCAGATAAGTGCCACCTGAAAATTGCAGGAGGCTGGCTAGCTAAGGGAACAAATGGTACTTATCCGGATTTCAACTTGGGCCTGCTTTACATATGGTCTAAATTCTAAGTGCTCAAACCTAGGTTTGCTGTACATGTGTTACAACTTCCGCTCCTATTTTATAAAGAAAAATAGACACCTGATTTTCTTTCTAAAATAGGCATGATTTGCTTGAATTGGAATGCATGTTAACCTAGGTGACCTTTACAAAATTACCCTCTATGGGCCCGATTCTGTGCCACGAATAGTGGGGATGGATGTCCCAACAGGGACGTCTATTCCTGCTATTTGTGTCTTCTCCAACCGTGTCTAACTTCCCTGCCAGTTGTGCAAGGAAGTTAGACGAGAGCAGGGAAGGGACGGCTCGGGGGCGGAGTCTGGGCGATCGCTGGCCCTGGATGTACAGTACCAATTCTAATGTTGGCCTTGTACAGAAAAGTTATTCCACCTCAGAGGTGGAATAATTTCTCTGGACATATTTTATTTGTACTTCCCGGGCGTGAATGGGGCAGGGGGGGGGGCTGGAGGACATTTTCCATAACCCGACCCTGGCCTTAGGAGGCCAGATCGGGGGTCGGGCTGCAGGGAATAAACACTTTTATCCAGTGGCTGGCATCGCGACTTTTAAATAGAGGCTTGGAGTCAGGGCAACCAGATGCCATGGTGCCACAGCTCCATTTAAAAGCCCTTTTGGGCAGGTCCTGTATGTGCAGGTCAGACTGAATTGCAGTCCTGGCCTGCATGTACATGACTGATCACGATTCTGAACCTGCGAGGCTAGATGTGCCCCGCAGGATCAGAATCGCGATCCCCTCTGTACATCCGGTTCAGATCAGATGTACAGAGGGAATCTACCTCCAGAAAGGAATGAGCCGTTATATGTATAGTGCCTGGGCAAGGTTAGGATGCAGCGTGGGTAGTAACAGCTATCTATACTATACATGTGGAGGAGAATTCTAGAAGAGACATCCAAATGCAATCTGGGACATCTAAACCAGAATGTCTGAAAAAAAGACAGGCACAGCCAGATGCAATCGTGCCTGGATATCTACAGGGACATCAACATAAACATCCCCAGAACCGTATTTCAAAATCTGGACGTCTAGGATAGGCTCATGGTTAGAGTAGTGGGCTAGGAACAGGGCAGTAAGGATTCAAATCCCACTGCTGCTCTCACTGACATTGTGCCGAGTACTGGGGATGACGGAGTACTTTCTTCTCTATGCCCTCTGGATGTTTTTCAGCCAAAACGAGCACTTTTCATCTGCCTGTTGGTGCCTGGAGCAGGTCTAAACTTAGACACAATGCTGGACCTCCGTGATATTTCTGAAATCAGGAGGAATGTCCAGGTTCCTGGGAAAACTCTGGCCACACCTCCACCATACCCCCTTTCAGACTTGGGCATCCCCAGAGTCAGCTTCTAAAATAGTTCTGGAATTGTCTCTGTGCTTTGGCTGTCTCTATGCCTGTTTTCAGATATCCAAAGAATGCATAGGGCTTCCAAAATGACCCCCATTGTGATTATATTCAGCGACTATATGCATAGCTATAACGTGGCCGCTATACAGCTAGTCTGCATATGTCTGGATTTTATGGGTTTATGAACCATCATCTTTTCATTTTACTGTTCAAATGGTAGTATACCAAATGCTTATAACAAATGGTTTCCCACAGTCACTACATTCTATGTATATTCAGCACAGCGGTCTGTCTGTGTAATGATGCTAAATATATTTTTTTTGTTTAATGTCATGACCAGCATTTTAAAAAAACACATCTTCAAACCAGATACAAAGATATGAAAAATTATGTTCAGGACTGGATAGCAAAAGGCACTTTTTTCACGGTGATTTGTTCCAAGCATCTTGATATGAGTCCACAGCATATTCAGATGGACTCTGTCTCTTTCTTTAGTTGTAAGCTTCGGGAGTGTTTTATCTTAGCCATAAAGCAGAAGAAATCCTATTCAATAGGGTCGCAGGAGCCACTTTCCCTCATGCAGCATTTTCCTATCCTGCTTTCATTGTTACCCCATTATTTTCGGAAGCTCTTCTTGCTATGGTAGGATTGGTTATTGATTTTCTCCAAGGCTGCAGCTAATGATAGCAGATCAGTCTGTCAATGGTACACAATTAGTACCAGGAACATATCGGAGAGTGTCTGACCCTTGTTTCCCTGTAGCCAAGAATATTACTTCTGAAAATGGCATGAGTTTCTTCAGCTGCAAATGTGGAAATGTAGACTTCGCGAGAATGACTCATCCCCGTAGAATCATAAAAGTTTTATTTTCCATTATTTTGTTTAGTTGGTGTTTGGAGGAGAGGAGCATCGGAGATTATTTACATAAAGCTTAAAATTTTTTCTTTTATGAGTGTGGCTATGAAAGCAGTTCGCTAAAGTGCTCTACTGTGTTCACACACCGCATTTGTGGCTATGCACCATTAGAAACAATGGTGAGGGCAGGGAGAGGGAGTGTTTGGGGCAGGCCTATAATATAGACATGGATTCCCCATTTCATATAGGGAATACACACCTACAAAAAATAATTATAAATATTACAGCTGCCGAAGGCGATATATAAGTGGGGATTTGCTTGAGGCGTGGAATTGGATTCTTTGGGGGAGGTAGGGGGAATTGGATGCTCTGGGGGAAGATTGGGAGAGGGAACTGGTCCTGCTGTCTCAAGCTGTTCATGTATAGTGGGAGCAATGATTTTTGAAAACTGCTTTCATGCTACTTCTACTTTTTTTTCCCTATGTGCTGGTTTTGAAATCACTGCTCCCAATGCACATGAAGAGAGAGCAATATGCAGGCCTGCACCAATTTTACAAGAGGCTCTATTTCTGGCAGATCCTCTCATAAAATACTAGGGGAATTCTTCACATCCTGTTCTGGACATGTGAATTCCTCTCTCCAGAATCAAAAATCTGCCTTCATACTTGGTAACACTATAGTGCACTTTAGTGAATCGAGGGGTAGTAAGTAAGCTGTAGTAAAATATCCCGAGTCACTAACCTGCATTAACTCAGTAACACAGTTTAGCAACTCTTGTTATATGACTAATGCAACTTGCAACCAACCTCTCAAACTGCCTTATTCTGCTCCCCAAGAGCATTGAGCCACTAACATGTGACCCAATGCTCCCAGGGACTTCTTAAAGGGGCCGGTGTTAAAAAAAGTCCCACACAGGGCTTCCAGACCTCCAATAAAGCTGCCCCCCCCCCCTACCAAAGAACCCCCTTTCTGGAGCTCTGGCCAAGCTCTGCCACCTCCTGAAGAACCCCCTGGAACTCCAATCAAGTCACTCCCCCCCCCCCCCCCCCGAAAGACTGCCTCAGGACTTACTCAGGACTGCCTGGGAGTTTCCCTGGTGTCTAGCAACTGGAGCAAGAGTGATTCCCAGTCACTCCTGCCTCATCAGGTTCTGGGTGAAAAATGGTGCCGGTTGACCTCTAGTGGTAGTACTATGAGACAACTGCTAGGATCAAACTGCCAAATAAGGGCCTCAAGTCTTTATTTAGCAGCTTGACTCCATGGTAGTACCACAAGACTACCACTAAGGGTCAGTCAGCGTTATTTTGCACCCAGGCACAATGGGACAGGAGACACTCAGAATTGCTCCTGTTCCAACTGCTAGATACCAGGGAATACTCCCAGTCGGCCCCAGGGAATTCTTTGGGGGTGGGGGCTTCACTGGGTATCCAATGGAATCTTTGCTGAGTGAGGAGTTTGACTGACGTTCTAGGATGATCTTTATTGGAGGAGGAAGGAGGATATGTGTGTGGGTTCTTTTTTAACACTGACTCCTTTAAGATGCCACTTAGGGAGCATCAGTCCATGTGTTGCTCCCAGGAGGAAATACACTGGCATTATTTTTCTGCAAATAATTCCGCTTGTGAGATACACAAGTTGTTTTATATAGTTTGCATAATATTGAGGTGCTCTGTGTGCATTTGCTGCTTGCATCTCATTATTTGATAACATAAGTTGTGGTAAATTAACATGCATTATGATCTTTGCAGTTTTCCACCAGAGTGACGCCACAGAACGATGCTGAAACGTCGGTTCCAATTACTAAGACACAGCATGCTCTGTAAAACTGCAAAAGGTCATTATACTAGCCGTGGAAGCCTACAAGGACATTTAACATATATCATGATAAAATACACATGATTTTGTTATTTTACAGACATTAAGTGGCAAATATCATGCATTATTCCTTTAACACATGCTTGTAACTACCCTCTTCAGTCTATTCATCTGTTAAAAAGGACCTCTGTGGTCTGAGAGCTTACATGCTATTTTTTTTGTTGATCCTTCAGTAGCACAACTTGCACTCATATTGGCAAGCTTTTTTACAGTATCAACAAAAACAACCCAGCAAAAGAAGTAGGTGCTAATAAAATTGAAAGCCTGAAAGACACACGACTGAAAGCTGAAAAGAATTGTAAGGACTTGCAGGGGAGGAATCATAAAGATGGCATCCTAACCTTAGGTGCTGTTGAGAGCCCACGACAGTCGTATCCTCCTATTTTGCCAGTTCCTTCCCCGGCATTGATATGCCAGGCAAGAGGAAGGGAAAGTCAAAGTGAGGTTTTAACGTTATTGGCAAGCCCGTGAAAGGGCAGATTAAGTTGGATGAGTATCTGGGCTTCTCGCAGTTGAATTTGGTGGAGGCTTTGATTGGTTCAGGACCTTTGGCATTGGATTGGAGTATTGAAGAGGCTTCATTAAGCCCCGAGGAGAGAGCAGCCCCCCGCATCCCAGAATTGAGTTCTTTGGTGGTGTTGCTGCGGCTGTGCAGAGTGCAGAAGTGCATCCTGGGAGCCGTGAGCTTTCGGGACAACCACCACTGACTTCCTCTCTGGTAGATCTTGTTGTGGATCGAGTGATTGGAGCTTCTGGTATAAACGTGGGGTTGAAGGTGAAGCCTGATCATGTGTCTAAGGAGATGCTGTGGGAAGGCCTGAACGACCTGGAGTTCTCAATCACAGCATCTGTAACCACTTTGAAAACTGAGATACAAACCATTCCCTGTTCAAGTTCAACTCTTGACACAGGTGGGAGAGAGAGTGGAGAAGTTGGAGAAAAAGTGTAGGGCAGAAAGAATTGTTGCTGGCACAAATTAAGGAGAGGGAAATTCTGACTCAGAGAACTGATTTTCTTGAAAATCAATCCAGGAAGAATAATCTCAGTTTTCTTAATTTCCCTAAGTGTCCATTAATCACCCTAAATTATGCCAGGAAGGCCAATGCAGCACCCAGAATGGCAGGAAAAACCTAAAGCAGCAGAGGAGACCAAACACAATACCAGAAGAAGTATCAGGAGCCCAGGGCACAGGAGTGGGGTGAGATCAACTAAGCTGTGTGCCTGCCAATTTGAGTCCTGGCACTGAGAACTTTGGTACCAGCATAGAAACTTTAAGTGCAGATGAAGATCGCCCTTGGGGTGGAAGAAGCATTCATGGAGTGTCTAAATGACATACCGAGAGATGTCAGGAAGAATCAGAGGACGCTTCATGGTGAAGGCCGTAAAAGCAGTGGGAGTGGAGCTACAGCATTGGCTGCAACATCCCAGAAGAGCAGAAGGAGACCAATGCAGCAGCAAGATAGGCTGGAAGCCCCTATAATGAAAGGCTAATAGTTGTGGCAGTAGACTGATAGTCAACAACTACAGTAACGGAGGATGGTGGATGTGAGGCGTGAGGGAAGTCTGTCACCCCATGATAACTATGGTTGATCCGGCTATCAGGCGAGCTAGACAGGTGTCCCCTTCTTCTGTCAGCTTTCCAAGCTCATCCCTCCGGATAGAAATATCATTCTTCATTCAAGGGTATAACAGTAGCTGTGCTACCTTGCTAGAAACCTTAAACATGTACAGTAGAAATTGGAAAAGGACTTTGAATAGACATCTCAATGCTCATCAGCTGTGATAGAGTGTTAGTGTCCACCCTCCTCCCACTGTGCTGGATTCAGTTTCTACTGGACTCGGGTTGTTGGGAACTGCATGCCAAAGCAGGTAGCAGAACACTCAAAGAGGCGACTAATAAGCAGCTAAAGGTACCCACAAAGATGCAAAGCAGAGAATGATGAAAAAGAGTGGCCCAGAAAGTGCATACTGGTCACAGAGCCACACAGCTAGAAGGTTGGCATGAAGTACCCATATCAGCAGGGGAAGGACAAAGAGTAGCAGTGAGGCAAGTCATGAGAGCAATGTCAACAGAGTGATGCAGGCATCAGCAGTAGAAAGAAACAAGGGAAAAGAAGGCCTTTTGTTTTCTTTAGGGGGGGAGGTTATTTCATGCCTTTGTTTCCCTTCTTTTGTATTTTGTCATATGTGCCTAAATAGACCCACTGGAAATGCTGATCTCTGCAGGTTAGCATTGTACCTAGGGCTTTGGTCTCAAGCATGTAAAATCGGGGGAGGGAGGGGGAGGAAGAAGTGGTAGATGACTGGATGGTACTCATGCCAGCAATACTGCTTGCCAGTGTGCCTGGTATTTCCCTGCTGCATCACCAGTCACTGCCCCCTCCCTATGGCGCTCCCTTTCCTCCACCTCAGGCACTAGCTTTTTCTTCCAGTAAGTCCATGAACTGCACTCCAGAGTGAAAGTTCCCTTCATCCATGGGTCACAGAGACCAGCTAGCATAAATACCTTCATATGGGCCTAAACAGATTGCACTCAACCGGTTCGGATTGGCAACACCTCATCCACAACCTTCAATCAAAAACAAGATATTCAATAAGGCTTCTCCTTATCCGCCCTTCTATTTAACCTGTACATACAGCCAATATGTAGTATCTTTAGAAGACACGGGATAAACTATCATCCCTATGCCGATGATATATTGTTATACCATCCCATAGATATTACGGACCCTGATTACTCAGGGATAATCTTGTGCTTGGGAGATATAACAGATTGGCTAAAATCACATAATCTAAAAATCAAACTTAATAAAACTGAAGTGCTGAACGTATCTAGAAACCCATGCTTCACTCCCCCCAATAAATTCAAGCTACAAGAAACAGAACTTGAAGTTAGGAAGGAAGTGAAATATCTTGGAGTAATACTCGACCAATCTCTGAATATGGTTTCACATTTCAAATTTCTTACTAGAATCATTCACTTCAAACTACGCATGACCCAACATCTCAGACCTCTATTAGAAGAACAGGACTTTAGAATGGTACTTCAGGTCCTAACAACACCACATATAGATTACTGCAACAGCATCCTTCAGGGACTTCCAAAGAAAACCATATACCAATTACAACTTGCCCAAAATCTAGCAGCACACATTCTATATAAAGCACAACGCAAGGATCACATTACCCCAATTCTCTACGACCTCCATTGGCTCCCAGTCACCTCAACAATAAAATACAAATACTTGATGATCATATTCAAACACCACAACAAAATAGCCACAACTCCCCTGTCCTCCATCCTCAGCACCCCAACAAATTCAAGAACACGAAGACACTGCTCTCAAAATACCTACACTACTCCCAACCATATCCACAATACTACCCAATATACTAGTACATGGGCCTTTTCATACATTGCACCAATGCTATGGAATGCCCTCCCCAACAATATAAGAGCACTGACAGACCTGCTACAGTTCCGCAAGGAACTAAAGACACATTTGTTTAAAAAGTACTATGAGAACTCCCATGATACGCCCCAAGATCAATCTGAATAAAAACTCCCTACTATTCCTGCCCATTATACATGTGACCACAGAAGTAATGATGGTCCTGAATCCACTCCCACTATAAAACTGTATATGATTCCCATACTGTATATAGTTACCCTAACATTGTATCCAGTTAGTTATAAGATAGTTCTTTGTACATAAGTTTGCCAGTTCATTGTAAAGTTTGCTTTTTGAGTTCAATGTAAACTACCTTTGATCTCCAAAAGGGGTGGTATATAAGAGCATGTTAAATATATATAAATAAATAAGAGGTTTGAACCTTTTTCCCACTTGACCATGCAAGAGGTCCACCATCACCAACACCTCTGATATGAATCCCCATCACTGCCGAAAGCCCTCTGACTTTGCCTGTAAATATTCACTACTGGGATGAGAAGGCTAAGGATAGACCTTGTGGAACTTAGTTCCTCCATGGCATCCTCAAAGGGCTTTAAGACTTCCATCATCTGCATGATAATTGCCCAGTCCTGGTGACCCAGGAGTCTGTCAGTGCTGATCTTGGTCTCCAATGACATCTGATTCAGGGCCACTCATAGCTCCACTAAGCTCTCCAGATGTCAAAAGTGGAAGTCCACCTAGTGCTAACATCCTGCTTGAGCTGGTGTGCAGGTGCACTGTTGCTTTCTGCTTCTCATGTAGCTCATGCCCATCCTTCATACTCCAGTGAATTACCCAGCTATATTTTAGCATGTCAATAAATTCCCTCAGGACAGGGCTGTGGCTTGCCTTGCTCCCTAAGCTTAAGGAGTCTCTGACAACAAGGTGCAGCAAGTGTGCAAAAGCCCCTGATCCCACAAAATCCCCCCTCCATCACTGCCTTGACCATGTTCATCACACCATCTGTTACAAAGAAACCTGGATGCACAATGCTTTGTTTGTGTCCTATGTTTCAGCCCTGCACCATTGCCCTTTTTTCTGCTAAGATCCACATATGGTTGTCATCCATTACCTGAATGTGTAGCACAACCCAGGAGAGGAGAGCTTTCTGGTTACATTTCATACCCAGCAGAGAGCTTGTAGTTTAAATTTAATAGTCACTCAGGGCCAAGTAAGAGCAAAGTACTTTTAGTTTAAATTTAACACACAGAAGAGAGCTTTCTGGTTAAATTTAGTACCCAGCAGAGAGCTTGTAGTTTAAATTTCATAAGAAGTTAGAGCCTAGCAGCAGCTAAGAGCTATAATTTAAATCAAATCAGAATTTAGCTTACCTCAGCAGCACAAGACAGGGTACTGTGTAGCAGCCCTCTTTTAATAAGTGTTATTTCCCTCCCTCCCTCACTCCCTCCCCACACCCACCCTCCCCTGGGATAATCATAGCTTTATAGGTACTTACACATCTTAAAAGACAGGAGGTGCTTTCAGGTGAAGCTCATTACCCAAATCAGTCATACACTAAGGACCTGAGATTAATTAAGCTTCAGGTAAACAAGGTATATTAAATGTATTAGGTACAGTTTTATTGGTATAAATACCCATAGCAACCCCTAGTAAGTAAGAACTTAAAGATCTAGACACAAACTTAAAACTAAGATGCAGACAGCAGTCCAGCAGCGGGATGGGGGCTTTCCAGTCTTTTGCATTGAGTGTCTCATGTATGATTTTCTCCCAGTTGGTGAGAGGTCTTACATGTGCACTAGGTGCAAGGAGCTCTTTTCTCTCAGGGAACAAGTCCGTTCTCTAGAGGCTAAAGTAGCAGACTTGGAAAACATAAGACAGACAGAGAGGTACATAGACGAGACCTACAGGGATATAGTCCTGAAGTCCCACCTCCAGTCTGGCAGCATCCCTGTTGCCATGGAAGAGAGAGGTCACGTGACAGGAGAGCATCACCCTGGTGTGGCAGGAAGTGATCCTGTAACTAGGACCTGTCCTCCAGGTGATGTAAAACCCTCTCGCACTGAGGAAGTTTCTCCAGGGCCATGTGCCCATGAGGGAAGGGTTAGGACAGCCGTTATAGTTGGTGATTCAATCATTAGGCATGTAGATAGCTGGGTGGCTGGTGGACGTAAGGATCGCCTGGTAACATGCCTGCCTGGTGCGAAGGTAGCAGACCTCACGCGCCACCTAGATAAGGTCTTAGATAGTGCTGGGGAGGAGTCTGCTGTCTTGGTACATGTCGGTACCAATGACATAGGAAAATGTGGTAGGGAGGTTCTGGAGGCAAAATTTAGGCTTTTAGGTAGGAAGTTGAAATCCAGAACTTCCAGGGTAGCATTCTCCGAAATGCTTCCTGTTCCACACGCAGGACCCAAAAGGCAGGCAGAGCTCCGGAGTCTCAATGCGTGGATGAGACAATGGTGCAGAGATGAGGGTTTTGGATCTGTTAAGAACTGGGGAACATTCTGGGGAAAGGAGGGGCTCTTCCGAAGGGATGGGCTTCACCTTAACCGGGATGGAACCAGGCTGCTGGCATTAACCTTTAAAAAGGAGATAGAGCAGCTTTTAAACTAGATATTAGGGGAAAGCCGACAGTCGCCCAAGAGCGGATGGTTCAGAAGAATGTATCCTTGAAGGATACTACCAAAAGCAGAGAGGTTCCACAAAAGAGTAAAGTAGCCCAAATGCCCTCAAGTATGGAGCAGACAGAGCTTAAAGATCCCAATTTACCCATGTCTAACAATAGCCAAATTAACATGAATAAAATACATTCTCTAAAATGCTTGTATGCAAATGCTAGAAGTCTAAAGAATAAGATGGGAGAGTTAGAATATATAGCACTAAATGAAAGGTTAGATATGATTGGAATATCAGAGACATGGTGGAAGGAGGACAACCAGTGGGACACTGTGATACCTGGGTACAAACTATATCGTAATGATAGAGCTGATCAAATTGGTGGAGGGGTTGCGCTGTATGTTAGAGAGGGCATTGACTCAGAAAGGATTAAAGTTTTGCAGGAAACAAAATCTACTGTAGAATCTATATGGATTGAAATTCCATATAAAAGGGGGAAGGCAATGGCAGTGGGGGTGTACTATCGAGCACCTGGCCAGAATGACCAAATGGATGATGAAATGCTCAAAGAAATCAAGGAAGCTAACAAAAGTTACAGCGCAGTAATAATAATGGGTGATTTCAATTACCCCGGTATCGACTGGGTCAGTGTCACGTCAGGACATGCTAGGGAGATAAAGTTCCTAGATGAAATAAATGACTGCTTCTTGGAGCAGCTGGTTCATGAACCGACCAGAGGGGAAGCCATATTAGACCTAGTCCTTAGTGGAACACCAGATCTAGTGCAAGAGATAAGGGTGTTGGGGCCACTTGGCAATAGTGATCATAGCATGATCGCCTTTGATTTAATTAGTGGAGGAAGGATAGTAAGGAAATCCACAGTACTACCTTTTAACTTTTGAAAGGGAGACTATGATAAAATGAGGAAAACAGTTAAGAAAAAACTAAAAGGAGCAGTTGCAAAGGTTAAAGACGTACATCAAGCTTGGGTGTTCTTGAAAAATACTATCTTGGAAGCCCAGACCAGCTGTATGCCACGCTTTAAGAAAAGTGGAAGGAAGTCCAAAAAACTGCCAGCATGGTTTAAAGGTGAGGTCAGAGAGGCTGTTGTTGCCAAAAAAGCATCTTTCAGGAAATGGAAAAAAGAGCCAAACGATGAAACCTGGAAACAGCACAAGCACTGGCAAGTCAAATGCAAGGCATTGATAAGGCAGGCAAAGAGAGAATTTGAGAAGAAGCTTGCTGCTGAAGCAAAAACGCGAAATAAAGACCTTTTCAAGTACATTCGTAGCAAAAAACCTGTGAGAGAGTCAGTTGGTCCATTAGATGATAAAGGGGTTAAAGGAGCACTAAGAGGTGACAAGGCGATAGCGGAGAGACTGAATGAATTCTTTGCTTCAGTCTTTACTGAGGAAGATGTAGGGATGTTACCCATGACTGAAGTGGTATTTAAAGGTGCGGAAGAATTGAAGGAAATATCGATACATCGGGAAAATGTCTTACAACTATTAGATAAACTGAAGAGTAGCAAATCACCTGGGCCGGATGGTATACATCCAAGGTTGTTGAAAGAACTGAAATATGAGATTGCAGAACTGCTATCAGTAATCTGTGAACTATCATTAAAATCATCTCTAATACCTGAAGATTGGAGGATCGCCAATGTAACACCAATTTTTAAAAAGGGTTCCAGGGGTGATCCGGGAAACTACAGACCGGTGAGCCTGACGTCAGTACCGGGAAAAATGGTAGAAACCATCATAAAGAATACAATTACTCAGCATGTAGATAGTCACAACCTAATGGGAGACAGCCAACCTGGCTTTAGACAAGGAAGATCTTGTCTTACTAATCTGTTATGTTTTTTTGAAGGAGTGAATAAACAGGTGGACAAAGGTGAGTCGGTTGATATTGTGTATCTGGACTTTCAGAAAGCCTTTGACAAGGTCCCTCATCAGAGACTTTTGGCAAAACTAAAGAGTCATGGGATAGGAGGCAGTGTACTATTGTGGATCAGGAACTGGTTAAAAGATAGAAAGCAGAGGGTAGGGCTAAATGGCCAATTTTCCCAATGGAGAAAGGTGAATAGTGGTGTACCCCAGGGATCTGTGCTGGGTCCGCTGCTTTTTGACATATTCATAAATGACCTGGAAAGTGGAATAATGAGTGAGGTTATCAAATTTGCAGATGACACAACTATTTAAAGTTGTTAAAACCCAAGAGGATTGTGAAAAATTGCAAGAGGATCTTGATAAATTGGAAGACTGGGCATCAAAATGGCAGATGAAATTTAATGTGGACAAGTGCAAGGTTATGCACCTAGGGAAGAACAACCCAAACTATGGTTACACGATGCAAGGTTCCACATTAGGAACCACCACCCAGGAAAAAGATTTAGGCGTCATTGTGGATACCATGTTAAAACCCTCGGCCCAGTGTGCAGCGGCGGCCAAGAGAGCAAATAGAAGGCTAGGTATGATAAGGAAAGGAATGGAAAATAAAACAAAAGATATTATAATGCCTCTATATCCTTCCATGGTGAGACCGCACCTTGAATATTGTGTGCAATTCTGGCCGCCGTATCTTAAAAAGGATATAGCGATTTTAGAAAAGTACAGAGAAGAGCCACCAAAATGGTAAAGGGGATGGAAGGATACTCCTATGAAGAAAGGCTAAAAAGGTTAGGGCTCTTTAACCTGGAAAAGAGATGGCTGAGGGGAGATATGATAGAAGTCTATAAATTAATGAACGGAGTGGAACGGGTAAACGTAGATCGATTGTTTACCTTATCAGAATATAGAAAGACTAGGGGACATGCAATGAAGCTACAGGGTAAACTATTTAAGACTAATAAAAGAAAATATTTTTTCACTCAACGTGTAATCAAACTCTGGAATTTGTTACCGGAGGATGTAGTAAAGGCTGCTAGTGTAGCTGGGTTTAAAAAAGGTTTGGACAAGTTCCTGGAGGAAAGGTCCATAAACCATTATTAAGAAGTGACTGAAGATATCAATGCTTGACCCAGTACAAGCATTGTGGAACTTGTGTCTCTTGGGGAAACTGCTAGGTACATATGACCTAGATTGGCCACTGTTGGAAACAGAATACTGGGCTTGATGGACCTTGGTCTGACCCAGTATGGCATATCTTATGTTCTTATGTACCTTCCTGCTGTTGCTCCCTCATTAGATCTACAGGATATCCTGTTCCTGCCTCAGCTGGCTGCCACCAATGTGCTGTCAGGCAGAGATAGGCATATGTAACATTCCGACTTGTCCAGATGTCAATGGTGAAAAACACACTAGTACTGGCCTCTGCTTTTGACAGTTCTATCTGCAGCTGATGAGCAAACTAAATATAAAACTGATTACATACCTATTAAAGGTTGTCCTGCAGGGCACTCAATAAGTGGAAGCTAAGAGATGAACTGGTAGTGCTTTATAAATGCTTAGTAGTAGTAGTAGATGAAGCATCTTCAACCCCACCTTCTCAACCATGTTCATGGGATGGTCATCCAGGGCTATCATTTCCCTGATGCACCTGGTCACGTCCCTCAATGCTGCCTTCCACCTGCTCCATAACAGTGCTAATGCACACTACTCCATGTCTTCCATGGTGGCTAGCTTTTGATGTGCATCAGGCCCTGCTGTCATGCTATCTGATCCTCAGAAAAGGATAGGGGCTCCACTTGGGAAAGGGATTTCATTTTTCTCTATGGACAAGCAGAATAAGTGTTCACATATGGGTGACATGATCAACGGAGTCCTGCATGGGAACCTCTCTCAGCTACTTCTAGAAGCTCTTAGTTTGGTTCCATCCTGAATGTGCATGTTCCCACATGCTGCTGTTGCATCTCATCTCTTCAGTCTCTCTTTTTCCACAGAGTCCAAAAGACGTCCTTCAGTGTCAGTCTACGTGTTTCTCTTGTATTTCACCATTCTTCAGCTTTTAGCTCTGTGTGAGTCATCCTGTCCTGCTGCTGTCGTAACCACATGTACTTTCTCTCAATATTTTTTTTAGTTTAATATTCTCCGTTTTTTTATGATTTCCTTTAGTTTTCTCTCCTCATCGCTATAAGCTGCATTTAGGTCTGAGGCGTTCCGGTCATGTTATCTTTTTTTCTTTCTTCAAAATAGAGTTGTTTGATTTCACTGCTGCTATTTTATGGATGTTATGTCCCAGAAACTGTCCAGTGGGTTCAAAAAGTGCCCCTGATACCTCAGGACCATGTCTATTACAGACACCCACAAATGGTGACTGCAGTGCTTGGGGCCCAACCATGAGTTACCTTTTTGTGTTTCATGTTCATAGATGCTGCAGTGTCATCTAGAAGTAAGGAGATCCTGGATTTTTTACAGGAAGAACTATTCAGGCAACCAGTAACAGAACCCACATATGAAGGGGCCATACTGGACTTGGTGCTTACCAATGGCAAAAGTATTTCTGATGTTATAGTGGGAGATCATCTCACATCCAGTGATTACCAGATGGTAAGGTTCAATATTAGGACTAGGACTGATAAAATCAATTAAAACGTGAGGGTCTTAGACTTTAGGAAAACTAACTTTTCCAAAATGGAACATTACCTCAAAGACTCGTTAGTAGGATGAGAATAGCTGGGGGATGTAGAAAAACAGGGGGCAAACTGAAAGGGATTGGCAAATAAAGGTTAAAGGAAAGGGAGGCCACTATGGTTCTCAAAAGACATAGCTGAAAAGGTGAAGAAAAAGAGTGAAATCCAAGAGATCAAAGAGAGAGAAAGACAAGTATCTATATTTGGAAAAACTTAGAGAGGCTGGCAAAGTAGTCAATAAAGCAAAGATACAAAAAGAAGAAGAAATAGCCAATGCAATAAAATGGGGGGGATAAGACATTTTTCAAATATGTTAGTGAGAGGAGGATGGACAAAAATGGTATTGTCAGATTTGAGGAAGAAGGGGAGGAATATATAGAAGCTGATAAGGATAAAGTGGAATTGCTTAACAAATATTTCTGTTCTGTGTTCTCAGATGAGGGCAAGGAGCAGGACCTCAGAAAATACCCACAAACAGGAACAGAAGCAAGGGGGATCTCAAACAATTTTCAGAACACTGTGTTTGTGAGGAATTAGCTAAACTAAAGGTAGAAAAAGCAAAGTGACTGGATGGGATACATCCGAGAATACTGAAGGAACTTGGGGACAGTCAAGCAGCTCCACTGACTGACCTTTTCAATGCCACTTTGGAGTCGGGAATGGTGCCAGAGAACTGGAAAGAGGCACATGTGGTCTCTTTACACAAAAGCGGAAGAAAAGATGTGGTTGAAAACTACAGGATGATTAGTTTAACCTTGGTGATGAGTAAATTATTGGAAATGCTGCTGAAAGAGAAAATAGTGAGGTTTCAGGAGTCCAATGGATTAGTAGATCCGAGGCAGCATGGATTCACCAGAGGCAGGTCTTGTCAGACAAATCTGATTGATTTCTTTGACTGGGTGACCAGGGTGTTGGACCAAGGGAGAGCCCTAGATGTGGTGTATTTATTTATTTATTTTACTTTTTATTTATTTAACCAGTTTTCTATACTGCCTTATCCTTCAATAAAAGCGGTTTACATTATGTACCTACTACAAATAGGTGCTGGATATATTCCCTCGTCCCCAAAGGGGTCTCAATCTATGTGTACCTGAGGCAACGGAAGGTTAAGTGGCTTTCCCAAGGCCACAAGGAGTGCCTATAGGACTAGAAACCCCAGTGCCTCCAGCCTGAGATTGCTGTCCCCAGGTGGGACTTGAACCCCTGGCCCTCCGGCCTGAGGTAGCATGTCCTAAACTAGCCTTTGACACCGCTCCACACAGATGACTTATAAACAAACTGAGCACCCTAGGGATGGACCTTAAAGTTACTGTTTAGGTTAGAAATTGGTTGAGTGGGAGGCTAAGCTTAAAGAATGGTATAGAATATGACAGCTGAAATTTAATGCTAAAAAATGCAGGGTCATGCATTTGGGCTGCAAAAATCCAAGGGAGCACTACCGTGTAGGGAGTGAAGTACTTCTGTCCACAAAAGAAGAGCGGGACCTGGGCATGATTGTGCCTGATGATCTTAACGTAGCTAAACAGGTATAAAAGGCGACAGTGAAAGCTAGAAGGATGCTTGGGTGCATAAGGAGAGGAATGGCCAGCAGAAGAAAGAAGATGATAGCGCCTCTGTATAAGTCTTTGGTGTGACCTCATTCAGAGTATTGTGCGCAATTCTGGAGACCGCACCTTCAAAAGGATATCAACAGGTTGGAGTCTGTGAAGAGGGTGGCTATTAAAATGGTTAGTGGTCTTCATTATAAAGCATATGAGGACTGACTTAAGGATCTTAATAGGTATACTTTAGAGGAAAGGCAGAATAGAAGAGAGAATGATTGAGATGTTTAAATACCTCCATGGCATAAATGTTTCAAAGATGTATATAGTTCCCCTGGTTTACCTCCATTTTAATTCCCTGTTATCTGTAAACGAAAGCCAGTTATTTGGCCTATGTGTTTTATTGTTACAATGTAAACCGCACTGATGACAAATAGCGCGGTATATAAGAAATGTTAAATAAAATAAATAAATAAATGCACAGGAAGAGAGCCTCTTTCAATTGAAAGCAAGCTCTGCTATGAGGGAACATAGGATGAGGGTGAAAGGGGATAGACTCAGAAGTAATATGCAGAAATATTTCTTTATGGAAAAAGTGGTGGATGCATGGAATAGGCTCCCAATGGAGGTGGTAGAGATGAGGACAGTATCTGAATTCAAAAAAGCATGGGACAAACACAAAGGATCTCTAAAGGAAAAGAGGGGACTGTTGTAATGTTTGATATGGAAGGGCAGACTAGATAGTCCATGTGGTCTTTTTCTGTCCTCATATTTCTATGTTTCTATGACAAGGAGAAGGCTCCATGGTCGAGCAAAGCAACACCAATATATTTTTGAAATTGATAAGACCTCTCCATTTTCTTTGATATCAGTGACTTTGATCTCCATGGCTTCCAGAGCTGCATTGAAGACTGGCCATGCATCCGACATCAAGAGACCCTCGAGCTCACTTGGAGCAATGCACTAGTAGGTCTCCTCAGCATTAGACACCCACTGTTACCACCTTGAAGAAAGAGGAAGGATTCATCCTTATCTTCAAAGGCATCAAGTACCAGAAATGATGAGAAACAGGCGGAGGATACAGGCACTAACATCGCAATCCATCGAGTATGATGTCACAAGTATGAAGATATTGGAGGAATCCATAGCTTTGAAGCAGCTCTGATGTGAGGATTGCTCATCCTCCATGGTGTCAGAGGAGCCACATCAGCCTCCATGAAGCCGAGATTAATCTGCCAATGCTCCCTTTCAGATTCCATAGACATCAGCCAAATCTGCTGCAGACCTTATACCTTTGTCCATGGAAGCCCTCAAGGAGCAATTGATGAAAGGATTCAAGCAGAGGATGATGATGGTTTATGCCTGTCATGAACCTGCAGCTTTGATGGCATCAAAAATGATGCAACATTGTATCAACCCATCCTTAGACTGCCTGCAGAAGAGGAATTGTCAAGAACTCAAAGGATCTCACACCAGTTTCTGCCCATCTGATATCACTTTCCAGTGCATCAGGCGGTGATCACTCCCCGAGACACTGGAGGTCATCAGTGCATCAACACTCCCAGAGGAGATCTGCGTCTCCTGTGAGGCAGAGGTTGACCCAGGCATCAGTCGAGTATCTCTCTGAATCTGCATCGGACTACTTCTGGTAGTCTAAGTTTGACTCTGAATACTTCTCGGAGGAGAGGCTGCCAGTTATTCTCAGATCCCACTCTTCCTTATGAGCACCATAGGTCCCTAGTCCATTCCATTTCTGTTGGAGATGGAGGAGGAGCCCAGGGCTGAGGAGCTGGATATCCTCCAGTATTTGGTTGCCCCTAAGGAGGCGGTGACAGTGCCCATGCACCACATCCTGCAGAGGCTGCAGATAAGAATGTGAGAGACTCCCTTCTCTGTGCCTCCAGTAGTAAAGTTACTTCTATATAGAGAGTTCAGAAGGATCTCATATTTGAGAAGCTTTGGCTGCCCACCACTCCATGGTCATTGAATCCACTCTAAGAGCTCCAACTCACATTCTTCAGTGCCCCTAGAGAGGGAAGCTCAGATGTCAGATTCTTTTAAGAGAAAACATTTTCAGAACACTATGCTCATGTCCCACATAGCAGCCTACCAGATCTTCATGGGCATGCATTTGCAGAACATCAGAGTATGCTGACTTTCTCCTTTTCAGAAAGTTGAATAATACTGTTTCCTAGTGCAACAAGGGAAGGAGTGTGGAAAATACACTGCATGGGTGGCATATAATATTTTTGATATGGCATCCAGAGCCTCCTTAGTAAGTATTGGTGCCCAAGACTCTCATGCCTCCATGCCCAAGACTTTCAGCCCAGTGTGCAGAAGCAACCCACTGCCATGCTCTGCCATTCTGTGTAGACAATCTCTTCAGCAATAAGGTTCAAGAGGTTCTGACCATGATCAAGCAGCAAAACCCTCTCCAGGTCCACTTCTGACCTGGCCTACTTATCTAGGAGGTTCCACAGTGGGGAACAGTAGAGATCCTACTACTTTCACAGGCATAGGTATCCCCTTCCCTTCTGCTCCTTGGCAAGCCAGACAATATTCTCGCTCCTGTCCTAGGCAACCAAGGTTCAGAAACCCCAGATGGCATCCCAGCCAAATCCAAGTAAGAGATTTTGACTGGCTCCTTGAGAATATAGTCACTACCCTGGTATTAATCACGGACAATCTTCCGGGCAGGAGGAGGCTAATGTTCTTTGTGGATTGTTGACATCTTGTAACCTCTGACTGTTGGATCCTCAAAATAGTCTGAGAGGGATACAGATTATGCCTATTCAAAATCCCTCCAAATTGCCCATGAGAATCCATTTTCTGACTTCTCAGCATCAGGACATACTTTGGCAGGATCTCTCCACCCTTCAGGCCATAAATACAGTTGAACCCATGCCACCAGGGCAGGAAGAGCTGGTACCAAAGAAAACATGGAGATATCATTCCATCTTAGACCTACAGGATCTGAACAGATTTCTGGTTTGAGAAAAGTTCATAATGCTTTCCCTAGGCACCTTGGTTCCTTTTCTCCAAAAAAGGGGATTGTCTATGTTCCTTGGCCTAAAAGGATGTTGACCTTTTATTTTTTGTACACCGCTTTTATGTTTCGGCCTAAGCGGTTTATCAAATTTTAAATAAAGATAAAGAAAGATAAAGATATACAGATACATCCCAGTCATAGGAAATATCTGAGATTCATTGAAAGGAAATACCACATCCAGTACTTCATAGTGCCATTTGGCCTCGTGTCCACTCCTCACATATTCACAAAATGTCTCATGGTTGTCACAGTATTTCTATGCAGATTGAATGTGCTTGGCTGGTCAAGAATGCCACTTAGGAAGAGGTTCAAAATAATCTGTACACTTTACCACTTGGTACTGGACCTAGTTTGTCATCAATTACCCCAAATCAAACTTGAGCCTGTCACGCCAATTGGAATTCACTGGAACTCTGCTAAACGTAACTCAGACAAAAGCCTTCGTTCCGCAAACAGGCTCATTTGCTTAGTGGCAATTATAGAATAAATAACAGAGTCAACAGATGTCAGTGAGAAACATGTTGAGAATATTGGGCCACACAGTTTCAACAGTTCATAAAACTCCCTTAGCACGTAACAAAATGAGACACTCTCAGTGAACCCTGAGTAGGCAGTGGACTCAATCTACTCACAGGCACAAGGATATGATCTTTGTCACTTCTCCTTTCTGGGACTCCCTGTCCTACTGGACAGAGCATGCCAATCTGGCAAAAAATCTTCCTTTCAAATTCCTCCCTAACAAAAGTTATTGACAATGGATGCATCCAAGCTGGACTGGAAAGCTCAAATAGATGGGTTCCACACCCAGAGTTTCTGGTCCATCCAGGAAAGCCTGTGTCAGATAAATCTTGAATGCTCTAAACTTAGCTTTTCAGAGATTGGTAGGCCAACCAAATTGTCATGATCCAGACCAACAATCAGGTCACAATGTATTACATCAATGCGTCTTCGTAAATAGATTGAAGAGATGAAGCATGGCGGTGGAAGGCAGGAAGACATGTGCATGCATAGAGGAACCAATCTAAAAGCTTCTATAAGGAACTGAGAGGCTGCACAGGGCTCCATCGATGATGTCACCCATATGTGAGGACTTATCTTGCTGTCCACAGATACCTGCTGCAGCTGATTAACTTTGCCTTCCTGTACCTTTCCCGCCACTGCTATTTCCATTCATGAATGGTGTTCCCAGCCTAGGATCAACACCCTCCTTTGTACCCAGCTGAAAGGGTGTTTTTTTTAAATGATGCAATATGCCGTTGTTCTTAAGATGACCCATCAGCTTCCCTCTGCTATTGTACTGCAGTGGTAGTTGCAATCTGCAGACCGCAGGTCATCAAGCACTTTAAAATCCTTTCACATATGTGAGATTTTATGAGACTTTCATTGTACTTCCTTGGGAGAGGAGGGCTGCTGCTCTTGATACTGATGCTGGACTCATGGATGGGGGAAAGAAGAGAGGATGAAAGACCAGCTGCATCCTTCCCTCTCTCTACTATCCTGTCCACCTGTGTGTTACTCTAGGCCTTGGCACTGCCAGGATCACGTTCTACCTCTTCAGCCAGTACACTTTCAATATCTGATGACTCAGATGTAAATCCCATCCACATGGATCCCTCAGATTCTATATCTGACAAGACCATCTCCGTACACTTTTTAGCAGGGAATACAGTGCACCTGCTGCAAGGCTGATTTGTCTTCACCTGCTGCTTCTGTCATGCCCCCACCCTCACACTCACCCTGCACTGTGCCTACCTCCTTTTTCCCCTCTGTGGGGAAGACACCAGACACCTGATCTTTCACAGTTGCACCAGAAACAGCAGCTCTTTTATTCTTCTTGTAAAGACATCTCTCTTTAACTTGGGCAGCAGACTAGAGGAGCCCATAACCATAGCCTGGGAACACCCTGTCTTTTTCTGTACACTTGTGCCAGACTGCTCTCATCTTCCCTCCATTCTTTATTTCTATGACCATTTAATTTTCCAGATGTACCCTTCCCAAGCATTATGATATCCTGGGATAGGCCCTGCAGTGCCCAGTAAGACTGCATGTCTGTGCTAACACTCCTGAAAGGACCAGGGAGGGGGAGGAGGGATATATTTCTCCAGCTAAGCTGCTAATGCTCCTATGAGACTGGATTCCCAGGGACTGTTCTTGTATTGTAGCATTTTACATTTATTTATCTTTTACCTTTTCTATCTTATGAATAATCGAATGGAATAGATACTGTAAGGTGCCCTGTTCCCTACCATCTTCACTGCCTCGGATGCCAAACCTCAGTTAGGCCCTGCACTGCCCCATTGCATTTAGGCTGCGTGCCAGCTGACACTCTTGGAAAGGACCAAAAAGGGGGAGGGAAGATGTGTTTGCCCAGCTATACAGCTAATACTCCAAAGGGACTGGATTCTTGGGGACTGAGCCTGTATTGTAGCATTTTTTTGGTGCCCTCTCATCTTCACAGCTGCTGTTGAACACAATAAATGAAGAAGATTGTTGCAAAAAATATTATCTAACAGAGATGTGACCGGGAAAATTTGAAGAGCCAAAATGTAAGAAGAAAATAAACCTCAAAACAAAATTTTTTTGTTGGAAGCTTTTTCTGGAGAAGCTGACGCTCCTCATGAAACAAAGAATTCCTATTTATTCTAATAAGAGACACTCAAAGATGTCACATACATGAGACACCACAAAGTGAACCACAAAAGAAATAGAAATGGGCACTTAACTTGTAAGGTCTCTGAAGTCATCTCATAGATGTAATCCATAATAGCAGCCAAAAAAGCTGTGATTATAGGAAAGGTCCAGGCAGTATCTCAAGAAAGAATAATAGCACCAAACAGTCCCAAAGGATCTCAATAGCAATGACAGCAGCAACAATCCAAAATGGCGACACAAACTGTGTTTCAAGCCACACAAAAATATGGTGCAAAGAAATCAGTATGAAAAATATTATTGCACTGTATTTTCCAGTTCTACAATGGAATACATAAATTTTGCTCAGTACAAGTCATGGAAGAATGTACTTTATTAAAACCTTTCAGCCATTGGCCCAACACAGGCCGTGTTTCGTTGAGCCTTCCTCAGGGGCATAAATGGCTGTGTTAAGCAGCACTATCTCCTGCCACGTAATGTTAGTCTGATCAAATATGTAAAAGTAAATGAATCCCACTTTGACCACTAGGATGGGGGACCGTAAACCACCCAGTGTTCAGATTACTATGGCGTGCAGGAAAAAGAAAAACACCCAAATCACGAAGATTGTGCAGTATGACAACTTCAACTAGGATCCTCCAAACATAGAGAGTCAAAAAAAGACTCTAGTTGTCTGATAGACTCTCCACAGCAATGACCTCTAGTTGTCTGGTAGACTCTCCACAGCAATGAGAAAGCCAAAAACACTTTCAGAAAGAAAAAACCCAGCTTGATGTAGAAAGGCAAGCAAACCCCAGCCATAAAATCTTCCTTAGCTCCAGACACAACCGTATGGCAGTAGCCACTAGCCAGGCTGCTATAATTTGTTTTCTTTCCAATCCTACCCCAGCCAAAGCCAAATTGCTGTTTCTCCTTTGCAACCCTAAAGCCCACACAAGCACTCCTTCTTCACTCTATGAAAGTCAGAGCCAAAATTGTTCTCTGCCTTTTGTGCTGGCTGTTTCAGCCCTATTGTGACCTCATCAGCTATGGGATTTGCAGGTCAGGCAGGGATAGGTTTTTCTGGCTGCCGGTCAAACATTTGAGGCATGATTGGCTCAAGTGCCTCATGCTGGCTGTTTTTTGACTGCTCTTTGACCTCCTTCTCCTCATAGATTGGCTCCAGTGTGTCTGGCCACATGCACGCACACAACAAAAATACATTTTCATTGATTTTTACAATTCATACGAAAACTAATGCACATGCTTAGTCATTATTGTAAGCCATTATTTTCTGCCTAACAAGACTACCATGTCAAAGACAAGAAAAAACAAATACAATGAAATGAGAACCTTTAACTTTTAAGGGGCCATGGGATGATGGCAGAAATTTGGAGGAATAGCCACCAAAACAGACATTAGAAAATAAATCTGCTTGCAAATAAATGATGAAATTGGTAATAAAACTGAAATAGAGAGAAGTTGTAATATATATGGTTAAAAATACTTCCATTCAGTTGTACTTTACTGTGACTTTTTAGCGAAAAAAGCAGATGTAAAAATATATCGCATGTAACTAAAATATTGTTCTTTCCTTGCAGCCTATCATCTTGCTTATGGAATCGTCTGATGCAATGAATCTTGCCTGCTTAACAGCAGGATATTACAGATTATTGGTTGATTCAAGACGTTCAATATTTAATATGGCCAACAACAAAAATCCAGGAAGCAGAGATATAGGTATAGCATTCCTGCCTTAACAACCACTCTCAGACGACAAACACAATTAAGTTCCACATATATAGCACTTAAATTGAACATCCAAACATTATTTCTCAGAATACAGAACAGGAAACTAAAAATAAGGCTAAATTCTCCTGAGGTTCCAGCAATTGCATCAATGTCATCCAAGTATGCAGCTTATTGTAAAAAGCACTCTGTCCCTTTAAGGACTACCCTCCATCTGCCCAGAGTATAGGGTTCCAACCCCAGCTCAAATACTCCTTTAATTCTTCTCCAACAAGCGAGGACAAACAAATGAAGTGCCACGCTTGGCTCTCACTTTTAATGTGCAAAACAAATTTGAGTGATACAGCTTCTAATACAACCACCCAGTGGTGGGATTCAGCCGGTTCACACCAGTTTATGCAAACCTGTTTCTAAAATTCCCCGAGTTCGCTGAACCAGACACGTGGCTAATTTGCATATTGGCCCAAAGAGTATTTTGTTAGCATCTAGGGCAATTGTGGCATCGGGAAAAATCTCCAATGCCATCAATATATTGTTGGGGACCTGTGCCCCGACAAATAGTGAATCCCCGGTGGCCTGGTGACCTGGAACCCCCCACGTGGGCTACATTAAAAAGAAAATGGTGGCCTAGAATCCCCCTGAACTCCTCTCTGGACTAACAAAAAAAATAGACCTGGTGGCCTAGAGGCCCCCTGAAACCCCCCTCCTCCCTCCCAATTGTGTGTACGATGATATAGAACCGGTTCCTATAATTTTTTTATCCCACCAACGCAACCACCCCAGGAGTTCACACACATTAGCAGCACAATTGCATTTGCAGACCAGGCTAGGACTCTCTTTCTTCAGCCCTTCTTGCAGAACTTCCAAGACAACAAACAAATATGAGTAAAAGACTTCACAGCTCCCATAGCTCTTTTCCCTCCACGTCCAACATGTCTGCTTCAGCAGGTTCAGCGGAAGGTGTTGAGCTGCAGGGCACATTTTCCTGCACCACACTTGCAAGGTAAAACCTAAGGCTTGTCTTACCCTTCTGCCCCTTTTAACTATCAAGCTTCTCTGCTTTTCCCAAGGGCTCTGTCCATTCACAAGGGCTTTCTGCATTCACTTTTAAACCCCCTGCCCTACATTCACCAGGTAAAACATATAAGGCTGGTCTTACCTGAAGACCACCTCCGCTTTTCCCCAAGCTTCTCAGCTTTGCACCATGGGCTTGCAGCATCCACATACCAGGCATTCCCAAGAGTGTCCTGACCCTTCACTAGTCATCCCTAGACCATATCCTAGAGCTTTTTGCAGCAAAAGCTGGCAGGGTAAAAAAAAAGGCTTCTGCTTGCTTTTTCCCTGGGGCCTCCCTGACTTGTCCACACAGTTTTGTTTTCCCTCCTGCACACAGGTTTTATTTTGTCTGTCCCACATGTTTTTTAATTGGTCTGCCAGGACTGCACCCTCCTAGCTAGGCCATCTAAGTGCAACTTCCTTAAGGTGGCTCCCAATGCATGAATCCTTAAGAATAACGTGCCAGTCTTTAGCAGCGCTGGTATGACCATTAGCTGCACTAGGTGACCATCTAGAGTGCCAATGGACCAGGGGCAGTCAATTGCCGCTGCTACCGTCCCTCTGTGGGACGTGTAGGGGCAGCAATGGTCTCAAACAGCCCCATGTTGCTTATCTTAATACTTCGGCACCACAGGGCCATTTGGCTTCTGCCCATCTGACACCTGATGCCAACTTCCTTATGTATAGGGGCAGAAGCCAAACAGCCTCATGGTGCCAAAGTTTTACAGTAAGCGCCATGGGAATGTTTGAGGCCATTGCCATTGCTACAAGTCCCAGAGAGGGGCAGTAGTGGTGGTGGTGACAGAAATGAGGGTCAGAGAGGAGGAGGGGGCACAAGGGATGAGGTTCATCTCTGGCACCACACCTCCTTCACCGGCCCTGGTCTTTAGGCATTCCCCTGTGTCTACAGATCCTAAGGCTCTCAGCTCTTTGCTGGAGCTCCCCCTAGCTCTTGGAGATCCAAAATACCATGGCACGCCGTCTTGCACTCCACACTGCAGAGGTTCCCAATACAATATGCAAAAATCATCTTAATATTCTTTAATTGAGAATTAGTATGGTAATGGCATTGTATTATAAGTATGTATTTCGTGCCCTTATAGTCTGTACTCCATATTTCTACAATTAAATGATATGTATCATTTGTTACATTTAAATTGTAACACTATGGCCCTTATTTTAGAAGCATCTCCTAGATCAGCCAAACAGTGATTTTAGAAAGCCGCTATTTACAAGTGGAGATTTATAACTCATCCAGATTTCACAGCGGCTTGCACATATATAGAGCGTAGTTTGGGTGAGCTGAAAATCTAGACTTGTATTCCTCATTTAACAAGGGGATTAAACATGCAGCACAAAACTTTAGGGGGTGAGCCCCTAGTCCTGCTCCTAAGGCATTCACAAGTGCCAGTTTGAAGGGGCAGGCACAAAGGTCCATGCCACCATCCCCTAACAACAGTAGATATTCCCCCATCCCAAAACCTCCCTCAAGATCAAGAAGCCCCGCCCAATCCCACACCTGGCTTTTACCAGAGGTCCCTTGTGCTCTGGGCAAAGCAGGAATGATCCTCAATTGCTTCTGCTCTGGGTTCAAAATAGCAGCCTTGATTTCTAGTGGCAATCTTGTGGTACCACTAGAGTTCAGGCTGCCAAATAACGGTTCCTGTTCCTCCTAGACCACCAGGGATCCCCAGTAAAGGATGGAGTGGGATTGGGACTGGGAGTGGGGGGCTTTTCTGATCAGGGGGTCAGTTGGAGGGTCTTGATGTCAGGGAGGAACATCTTTCTGGTGGCCAATTGGAGAGGGTCTTCATGATATAGGGTGTCAGGGAGTGAGGGGTGATAAGTGATTTTAAAAAGCTGTTCCATACACAATTTGGGGAGAGCAGGACATTCTTTTTCTCTATGTGCAGTTTTTTTAAATCATTGCTCCAGCTGGATGTGCCAGCAGATACCCATGTAGTATGGCACATCTGTATAGTATTTTACAAAAGGCTCCATATTCTGACAGAGCCTTTTGTAAAATACCAGGGGAACTCTGGACATCACAACTTGGAGATCTCAATTCCCATCTCAAAGTTCTATATATAATGGGCCTTCACACTTCCTTTGGGTCAGATTTAATTCTTGAGCAAAAGTAGTGCAAAAACAAAATGCAAAAAGCCTGTAAATCATTTGCTTAGACAATTTTGCCAAACGATTTAATTTCCTCCAACTTTAAGAAGAAGAAAGGAAAATCCAGGGAAAAAATTGTGCAACCAGAATTTACTGTAAAATGCACCTATAAACCTTTGCCTGACATAGATAAAGGACCAGGAAAAATATATACGTTAAAAAAAAGGCATCACATTGTTCTTGGTTCTCTAACTTATCTCTGTCACGCAAACGTTTCTGGGTACTTTTTATAGAAGATTGTGGTTGCATAATATTTATCTATATACTTTAGTAAGATTTATTAACCACCAAAGCTGTGGGAAATTAAATCCTCGGGTCAATGATGTGCCATTTTTCCAGTTGTGCAAGTGCGCTAATTTGCGGGATTTTTAGACTTTTTATTTTTGGGCCAATATTCAAAATCCTTATCCAGAAGGCCAATGGGAGGCTGTCTGTTCAGCACCACTCTCCAGCACTAACTGCTGTGGCATTTTGAATATCAGCTTGTTTGAAAATGGGGCTTTTTATGTTTGCCCAGAATTTTAATTTCATTTACTTAATTAAAAGAATTAGTGAATCACCTTCTGGCCCTTTATATAATATCAAAAGTTTCACCACCCAGTCATTTATTTATAACGTGAAAACTTGCTTCTCATTTGTCTTTTTTCATATCTCAGGAGCAGAGAACAGAGGGAAATATGATTTCCATCCATCTGACTGGAATTGTTTACCAAAAAGTAACATCTTTGCTATAGAAGAGGACCAGGAACCAGAAATGGTATTTACAGATTCAAAACAAAAGCTTTCAGATGACATGGTCAGTCCACTGTGTCAAAAAGACTTCAGACATTTGTATATAGAAAACACTGGACATGATCAACAGCTAATCCAATCTGATGATCCTATAGAGATAGAAAATAGAAGGATAAACCAGCAGTCTTTACTGTCAATCTCAGGACTGCACGCTGCTAACAAAGCACAGGACTCTCCAAGGAGTGCAAAGGTGTCTTTCATATTTGAAGATCCCAGCTTAGATATGATTAATCCACAGACATTAGGCTATGAAAGACTACTGGATGATAGCCCAGAAATGCTAGATAAACACAGAGCTATGTACTTAAGTAACAGCAATGACATTAAAGATTTAGGACTATCTTCGGATGCTGATAGCATTCAATTTGCTGCTAATGCTGTTTATGCAAATATAACTGAAGCTAAAATATTTGAAAATGCAGAAGGGATAGAAGAGCCTTTGCTGCATGATATCTGTTATGCAGAGAATATGGATGACGTTGAAGATGAAGATGAAGCCAGTTGTGAAGAAGATATTATGATAGGAGAAATGAATAAAACAGCTATTCTCAACATTTCCGGCTCCAGTGATGACATCATTGACTTGACATCACTCCCGCCACCTGAAGGTGATGATAAAGAAGATGACTTTTTGTTACATTCCTTAAACTTGGCTATCGCTGCTCCTCCACCTGGCTTTAGAGATAGCTCAGATGAGGAAGACTCCCCAAATCAGTCTACCCAGGATAAAGAAGATAAGAACCACACTAGTAAACAATTGAATGATGATATTCCCGTGTCACTTATTGATGCAGTTTCTACAAATACTGAGAAGACATGTGAGAAAGTGCTTGACGATGCAATGGTATCTACTCTTCAAGCGCTAGAGGCCTTGGCTGCTTCTGAAGAACACCAAACGGATGACCGTTCAGGTTCTTTCACCATAATAACATTTATTCATTGAAAGTCATCACATTACATTCCTAGGAATCATTTAACCTTGGAAACTTCCCATCCCATTGTGTTTTACCATCATTCATGTGCATCCTATTCCATACCATATGCTGAAATCACCATATTTTTTTTTACGTTATGTGACACCTCTTCCTCAAAATAACTCCACAATAAAACTAGAGTATTCTAAACCTTTTGATTGTTTATTAAAACCGGTGTTTTTATATATATGTTCCAGTGCCTCCGATCAATTCATTAATAAACTCTTATTCTTTGTGGCATGCAGGTGTCGCAATCTTGAGAGCGTACAGCCCTGAGTCATCTTCAGATTCTGGCAATGAAACTAACTCTTCAGAAATGACTGAGAATTCTGAACTGACTACGGGACAGAAACAGCCAGAAAATTCTGCACGCGTGTTTTTTACCACTGCTGAAGGTTATCAACCCTTAATAGAAGAGCAGACAGAATTCCCAATTTCTAAGGGGCCAAGTGGAGGCCCACCCATGAAATTCACACAGCCTTTGACAAGTCGTCAAGCTGCAGAACTGCAATCAAAAGTTGTGCCTTCAAAGCAGCTCCTTCATTCAGATAACATGGAAATGGAGCCAGAAACAATGGAGACAAAATCTGTCACCGACTACTTTAGCAAAATGCATATGGGATCGCTGTCCTATTCTTGCAATAGTAAAAGGAAAAGCAAACCTACTTTTAGCGATATGAAAACAACCTTTGATGTTAATGTCGCTGTCAGAAAGCAGGGACTTAAGAAAGCAGAAACTGAGGAAAACTCAAAAGCTAAATTTGGTATGCCTTCTTCAAGAGACAGTCAATGCATAAGCACTTTTAATTTAGAGAGAACTGCCTTTCGCAAGGACATTCAAAGATGGTATACTGCTAGCGATAGTGGAGCAATCGATAAATTAGACTCCGAGTCTTTGAATGGGAAGTCATTGCTAAGGGGTTCTGGTCTTGGTAAAACAGAAATTGATACTAAAGAAAGCATGGATGCAGAAGCTGATGATGGTGGTGCTGTGAGACTTGCCCAAAATGATACTATTTTATCTGATACAACTTGTGCATCTTCAGCCAAAGATCTAAAAGACTCAGACGACGTTGAGCTGTCTGCCGATGAGCATTCTTCCAAACTTCCAGAAACTGAACCGAGCACAGGTAGATTTTGTGACTACCATCTGACCAAACGCATGTCGTCTTTGCAAAGTGAAGGCCACTTTTCTCTACAAAGCTCCCAGTGCTCTTCTGTGGATGCAGGATGCAGCACAGGCAGTAGCACAAGTGCCACCCCAGTTGAGTCACCTCTCTGTACCTCTGATATTAAGCACATTCTCTCTGATTCATCAGTAAAAGGTAACTACTATAATCCTGCCGATGAAAGAGTGGCCATGCACCCGAATCATGGGGCAACCCACAAAGAGCTACACCAGCAGACTGAATCTGCATGTCATAGGATGACAGTGCCTGTTATGCATGCAGCAATGAATGCTGAGCCCTTGTTTGGCACTTTGAGGGATGGGTGTCATCGGATTCCCAAGATTAAAGAAACCACAGGTACAGCAATATTGAATGATATACAACGGAATTCTAGCATCAAGTAATTTGAATGTCTGATTGTTGGTCAGAATCATGTAGATGTAGCAAATTAATTTATTTTAAGTTGATATTTATATTCCGCTTTACCAATAGTTCAAGGTGGATTACAAAACACGTGCTTAGAATCATACTATATCATAATCAATATACATATTAAAGACCTAACCAAATAAAACAGTTTTAAAAGATCGTCTTCAGTGTACAGTGAAAGAATCTATATGAGGATATCAGATATAATAGAAATTATACAGCTACAACATGATACCCATTTCTATAAAGACATTTAAAGGTATAGGAAAAGCAATTTTATAGCACAATTTCATTTTACAATAGTGTACCAGAGCTCCCTGCTTGTGGTGCATGTGAGCCTGGCAGTACCTATGCCAGAACGTGTAAAGAAGGATCAATGCTACTTTACTTCGGAGTGATAGTGATTACACTGCTTGAGAACAAGTTTCAAAGCCTTTTATCTGAACAAAGGAGGATTTACGTGGATAAAATAGTTTCTCTGAAAATTGCCCTCTGCCTAGCAGAAAGTGCATAAGAATGTTCCTGGTGTACGTCCTTTTAAATAAATGAAAAAAAAAAGTTCATAAAGAGAGTGGGGTTAGATTGTGAAAGAAAAACAGAACAGTTACGTGTCCTTTCAAAATTATTTGTGCTATTTTGCCCCGCCTTGGCCAAACGCAGAAATATAGAAAACTACCACTATAAAAATAATTTAAGATCGAAAACACAGTTCATAGCTTTGCTCATAGTTCTGGTTGGGGATGAGGGAGAAGGTAGATGGCAAGAAAAAGATGCCCAGGAGTAACAAAAATGTGGATGAGGCAGGAGGGCAAAAGGGCTCTGAGAGAAACTGAAAAAGAACAATTTCTGTGGTTTGGGGGAGAGGGTTTTGGGGCAGAGTCTCATCAGCATTCACCCCCCGGGAAGGCAGCAGTCTTGGCAGCGGGCAACTGCTTGAGGAAGTGCCATAGGCTGCTCAGGTCGTGCCTCAGTACCTCGATCGTCTTGTTCTTGGAGGAGAGCTTGAGCAGTTTCTGCTGTATGTCCTGGTTGCGCTTCTTGGCTTTGTGGCGGCTCTTGCGCATGGCGATGTTGTTGGTTCATAGCTGCCAGTACTCAGGGCTGCAGCAATCCATGCACATCTTGGCACCCCATGGCTGGAGCTGCTCCTTGGGTGTGGAGGGTTTGGAAGAGGTGGTCGGCTTGGCTGTCCCATGTGCAGGTTTACCATTGTCTAGGCGCAGGCGGCAATTCTCAGTCCCCGCGTCTGTATAAGTAATTAGCTGTGCTGCAGTGGCAGAGGCAGCTGGGAGAGTGGGAGGTTGGTGATTGCGGTGGTGGCAGCAGCTGGGGAGAGACCAAAGGAAAAAGACTTCCGGGGCACGGGGCCTTTGGTGGAGCGGGGCCATGTGTGGACAACATGCCCGAACATGCCTAGGGCCGGCCCTGCTTGACATTTAGTATACCCTAATTCCCATGTTAAATGACACACATCTTACATTTAACAGTACCACATTTTAACTGCTAATGCAGAATATTTAATGTTACCTCAGTAAGTGGCGTTAAGTGCATCCATGTTATCTGCAATGCAGATATTGCATGGTACTGCATGTTGAAGATTTTGAGCATGCTCTCAACAGTTAACACTGAGACTTTGAGGTTAAGACATGTTAATTTTAGCCATTAATGCATGGGAACTGCAAAATTTCAACATGCTTTAGAAAAAGTGCCCCTAAAAGTGCCCACATGCACTGCATGCCCCATTTGTTTGCATAATTCAATGATGAACTGAGCACAAATACATTTACATTTGGAAATCACAAGTTTATAACAGGGCTTTTCAAAACTATTTACTGATCTCACAATGAATATGCATGAGATAAATTTTCATATGCTGGAAAGATGGGGGATATCAAGCGGCACTAACACAGCGGGGTTGTCCTAGGTCCCATGCTTAGGGGACCTAGGCAGTAACAGAAGTCTAATCCCTTGATATCTGATTTCATTTCCTTTGGGTCATCAGTGGACAAGAAGTTGCCACAGAGACTGGACTGGGAGTTCTGTGTCAAATTTACCTTTTGGACAAAATCAATTTACTTAGACATATTCACCACGGGATTTACTTTAACCCAGCTGGGAATGCACTTTATGTAGAGGCACTAGGCTAGAAGGCACAGTGTCCCAGCATAAAGTGCGTTCAAAATTATTGTTGAATGAAGTCAAGTTGTTCTTAGTGCAAATCCCTCCAGGACAGGATTATCCTTAGGGGGCTTTGGCCCTCGGGATGATGAAACCTGACAGCCTTCCCCCAACCCACCTTCCCTACCCCCACTCACATATACACATACACATACACACACACTCACTCTCTTCATGCTCTAATAATCTTTTATGCATTTTATTATGAATGTTGTATAGCATCATTGGCTTGGTTGGTTCGGTATCTTAGTTCTGCTAGAGCCATCCAGAAGAAATAACTCAGGCAACAGTTTTACTGCCCTTCGCTGGCAACAGAGAGTAACACCAACTAGAGCAACCCTATTTAACTTGCCTTGTTAAGTAATAGAACAATCTAATTACTCACAATTAGCTGTGTTGAGACAAGGATCTATAAGGAACTGGAAGCAAGACATAGAATACTGAAGTAACACTCGTGTAACCTTGCCTTCCAAGTAACTCTAAGCAATACTAAATTACAACTTACAAATGATCATTTCTATTATTTCCCCCCACTCACATTAAACTAGTGTAAGTTATTAACTTATTAATATGGCCTTTATAAAAAAGATTTCAAATGCACATCTTTTTGAGCTTTTCACATAGGCACCCTTTTATAAACTTCACCCCAAAAAAGTTTGGATTTCAAAGAGATATATCAATAATAAAATTACAGATCTAGTAAGCTTAGTTTTGTTAGGTGAGCTTTCTTGCCTGCCTATTCTCGTCCCATGTCTGCTGCTTCAGGTCTGCCTTCAGCAACTGATTTTGCAAAATTCTTCTCTGACAAGATTAAGGATATCGAGTCCTCCTTCCTTACTTTAATTCTTCCCTTCACTCTACCCCCTTCTCCTTGCCTCTCTGGTTGTGATCCTTTTTCAACCTTCAATCTTAACGACACTGACTCCTTGAGTTCCTCTATTCCTTTAACCACTGTCACTCCTTTTCCGAAGGTCTGGTTGTCATTTAATTTATCATCATTCTCATTGGGCAAGCTCATGTTGTTTAAGAAATCTACTTGACCTCTCGATCCCCTCTCGTCCCATTGGTTGAAGTATCCTAACCTAGAGGATTCTCCATACATTCTCATGATTATTAACCATAGCTTGCCTTCCGGTCTGATCCCCAGTTCTCTTAAGCAAACCCTTTCATCTAGTCATAAGGAAAGCCACGCTTGATGTCACCTCTGTCATAAGTAGTTACTATCCAGTTTCATCTTTCTAAAATGATTGAAAAAGCAGGTATTTTTACAACTAACAAACTATGCTGATAAAAGTAACATCCTGTGGGCCTTTTTCAAATGGAGTGGAGGAATAGCTCAGTGGTTAGAGCAGTGGCCTAGCGACCAAGGTGTGAATCCTACTAGCACTCCTTGTGGCCTTGGACAAGTAACTTAACCCTCCATTGCCTCAGGTACAGACTTAGATTATAAACTCTCTGGGAACAGGGAAATACCTACTGTACCTGATTGTAATTTGCCTGGTCTACCTTTTGGGAACCTGGCGAGTACTTGTGACCTGGATTGGCCACTGTTGGGAACAGGATACTGGGCTTGATGGACCTGTGGTCTGACCCAGTATGGCATATTTTTTATTTATTTATTTATATTTTCCAACAAAACAAACAAACAAGAAAACCAAATTACAGTAAATTAAAATACACAAATCTTCTCGGTAACATGAAATAATCCAAGACTGATCACAGCCCACCCCACCCTGTCCCTCCCATTATCACGTGATCATCAGGGGCCATATAAAGTAAACATAGAACATCTGCAAGCCTACTAGGCCTGCAAGGGCTATAGAAGGGCAAGCACGCCACTACAAAGACATAAGGAGATTTGTTTAATAACATTGCATGTTAACTTATACCCTATTTTAAGGAAGCAATTCTATAGGGGTTTCCACTTAAGAAAAGATGAGAATGCAATAGAGCTACCACACCATAATATTTGCGCGTATATGCAGCATAAGCCCAGGTGCGCAACCATGCGCATCGACCAAACTCCGTTGTATGTTTCCAGTTGAAAGTAGCAGAAAAAGGGCCACTCACCACACAGATCCATTTAGACTGGCAATCCCATGATCGAAAAATGACCCCAAATTAGGAGAGAATGGCCCAGAATCCCAGTACCACCTTAATGTGGTTCCATATTGAAACCCAGTAAGACTGAATGTTAGGACAGTCAAACACCACCTACCTCAAAGTGCTGACATCTCCTCAATGAAACTTAACACATTATTCACAGCTGCTTGATCCCATTTAGCACTTTTTCAATAAGCTATCTTCATAGGATTTGTACTTGCTAATTGTTAGAAGGCTTTCCGATTATCCAATATACCCTATGAGGCTACAACCTCACAGCAGACACTCTGACAGGAAGAAAGTTCTAGGGGAAAGGCTTATTTAATCTTTCTTCTATTTCAAGCCATACTGAACGTATGCCTACGGCCCCCTCCACCCATCGTGGACCTTGCTTTGGCAAAGCCATAGTACTAGACCAGAAAACCGAGGAAACTCATTCCCCCTTCCTCTTACTAAGACCCAAGCTTCCAAAGAGCAGATCTTGACGATTATATCTCCATGGAAACTAAACAAGAGTTCTATCAATTTGACAATATATTTTACTTGTAAGGAAAACTAGTAGTATTCCTATTATATGATTCACTTTAGGAGTGATAGGAGTTATATCTTCAAGACGACCCCACCAAGAAACAGACCAATGACCACAGTTGCTGTATATTATTAAAGCTCGTTGAGTCAAATAGGGTAAGTGAGATTACAGCGTGATCAGAGCTGTGAGCCACATGGATAGTAGACTCACTAATTCTAGAACAAAGTCCCTTGGAAACTAGGAAATCAATATGTAATATTGAAAAAAAACATGGGGAATAATACTTTCCTCACTAATATGGCTACCCCATTATTCTTATAATGGACAACTGAAGAAACCCTTAAAGAGTAGGGCTTATATATCTAGTTTCAACAACTCCATTACATTCAAGTGTGATTCCTGCAGCTGTAAGATGTCAACACTTTCTTTAATGAAATTATTAATGCCCTTAAAACTCAGTTAAACGACCTTTAAGGAAAGCCTATTGACACTATAACTCTGAATTAACAGTCATCTGTTGCAGAAATAGACCAATTTGTAACATTTCGTTCTACATTGTGGAACAACTTCTTAAGCGCCGTCAAAGTGTGGCTGCATCTATAGCCCAAAGAAGGAAAAGAGAAGAAAAAAGAAAAAAACAAACCAAAGAGACACACTTTAGCCCCGGCCCCATCATATGATCAGACACAATAAACACCTAATACTGAAAAAAACGTTTCTCCAAAACCACCTAAACCCAGGAGGGGCTATATAACACACAAGACTTTCCGGGTGAGCTCACCAGGACAAGACAGATATGAAGGCCCAATGACCCAACACCCCCCACACCTCTGCAGCACTCAGAACATCACGTCCTGCCCACCTCCCCCACCATGAGTAAAGACAATGGATGTCCCAGTATATAGCAATGTTGCATGCTTGAATGTCGCTTCTACGTGGATAAGTTGCCTTTTCATGACTTCAGACCAGTTAAGCACCCATAATAGCAAGCGCCATAAAACTGTAGCAGGTAGAAGTTGCAATATGACCTTCACCGCATCACCGCTGACTCCTTATCCTCCAGAAATGAACATAACTCCCCGGGTTCATCAAAAGTCTTGGTCTGGTTATGCAGCGTGACTTTCATGCGGGCAGGATACAGCAGCCCAAAACGGACCTTCAGTTGAACCAAGCGTGGACGCAACGCCAAAAGACTCTTTCTCTGATACACCGTTGCCTTTGCGAAGTCCGGGAAAAATAAAAGAGTTTATGTCCCTGATATTCCAAGACTGAGAGTGCTCTGGCTGCTCCCATTATTTGTAGTACTTGTTGAAAACGCAAAACTTTCAAGATGATTGGACGTGGACGCTTGCCAGTGACCACGGACTGAATAGGCACTATATGGGCGCGTTTGATTTTGAACGGCATAGTGAATTGCAACTTTAACACACCTGGAATCATAGCCTGCAGAAAGGACACCATGTTATGACCCTCTGCACCCTCAGGAACTCCTAGTATTCTTATGTTGTTCCGCCGAGAACGATTATTACCATCTTCCACCTCTCTTTGCAATGAACGTATCAACTTGGCCTGCTTCTCAACAGCCTCAAGCTTCTCCCCATGCGATGCCACCACACTCTCCACCTTCTCCAACCGAGCCGTGTTTGACTCCAAAGAAGATCTCAAAGTGTTAATATCTTCCTGCATTGCACATAGCAATTCTCCATTAGCTTTGATGAATTCTCTGACTGCCCGAATCTCAGCCAAGATCTCCTGCAAGGTCTCAGGACTATCTCGGATGACTGCTATCTTATGAGGTGAGAGAGGTTCTGTCTTGGTTCTCTTTGCACTAGCATTTTGAGATACTTGGAAATCCAGCCGCGTCTGTTTGGAGCCCGACATATCCGGAATCAAATGGTATCAAAATAGGTAGGAACTATTTGATTAAAGATTGCAGAAGTCAGGATTCTTGTCTCTTGCCCTCCAGAGCACAGCTCCTACATGTCCATCTTGACCAGAAACCAGGCTCCGCCCCCCCCCCCCCCAAAGAATGGCATTTCTTATGTTCTCTACCATCGGCTGTCTGTATTCAGACCAGGATATTGTACCAATACAATCATCACTTATCTTCTGAGCAAGGTTCACTCCTTCCTTGATTCTGGCTGTACTGTCCACTGCCTTTCACAGTGTAAATCATGATCTTGTTTTACATCACCTTGTTGATAATGGTCTTAGAAGGACTGTTCTGTCATGTTTTTTTCTCTTTTCTCCACAATCATCAATCTCGTATTCTTGTGGGGCCTCAACTCTAACTCATCTTGGTTCCATTTCTAATGTGGAGTCCCCCAGGGCTCTATTTTAGCTCCCCTGCTCTTAAATATTTTCCTGGCTCCCTTAGTCATGATCATCCATTAGTGTATTTTATTATGCACTCAAATGCGCACTCACAAACTCATGCTTAGTGAGGAGCAAAATCCCTGTCATCCGAGACCTACTGGAAACCCATCAACTTGACATCCTCTACATAACTGAAACCTAGCTCACAGCACAGACAGCATTCTCCTAAATCAGTTCCTCCCGGAAGAATTCACATTCTTCCATTGCCCATGATCTCACCGAAGAGGTGGAGGAGTTATTTATTTATTTATTTAACAAGTTTTTTATACCGCCTTTTCCTTCAATCAAAGCGGTTACAAGAGATGCAAAGGTTAAAAAGTAAGGGAAACATACACTGTATAGACAAAACATCAAAGTAGTAAGGTAGGATAAATAACATGGGTTAACTAATATAGAGAATCATTTTATATAACAGCTACAAAAGATATAATCTAGTTAATTGTTTGATCCATAGTGTTCAAAGAAGAGTACAGTCTTTAATTGTTTACGAAAGTCCTTTAAATCGTCAATTGATCGTAAGTCAGGAGGGAGAGAGTTCCATATTAAAGGGGAAGCTAATGAAATTGCTCTTTGTGTAGTACAATTACATGATTTTGCATAGTTTCTTGGGGTGCTGAGGGTGTTTGAAGTGGATTGCCTCCTTGGTCTGTTGCTGGTATTAAGTAGTAAGAGGGCGTGGAGGCTGATTGCAGATCTCTTGTGTCTCATTTTTAAAATATTTATGATCATCTTATATTTGATGCGGTGGGTTATTGGGAGCCAGTGGAGTTCTTTGAGGATGGGGGTAATGTGGTCATGATTTGCTGCAGTGTTCTGAGCCATTTGCAGCGGTTTGAAAGAATGTTTTGATAGACCGTTGTAGATTGGGTTACAAAAATCTAGTATGGGAGTAATCAGCGTTTGGCAGACTGTGCGGAAGTGTTCATATGAGAGAAGAGGCTTGAGGCGTCTGATTATTTTCATTCTGTAATATGCATTTTTAACCATTTTTCTTATGTGAGACCGTAGGTTGAGTCCTTTATCCAGGGTTACTCCGAGGTATTTAACTTCATCCTTAATTGGAATCGTTGTGTTGTTGCATGTAATGTATGGTGGGGGACTAAAGCCGGTGTTTCTGGTGACAATAAGTGCTTCAGTCTTGTTAAAGTTTATGGCAAGGTTGTTGTTCGTTAGCCATGTGGACATGCTGGTAAGGCAGTTCGTAATTCTGTTGTAGTCAGGGCTGTTAATGTCGATTGGAGTGTAAATCATGATGTCATCCGCATAAATTGTGTAATCTACTTGATGAGTTGCCATGATGTGACAGATCGGTTGTATAAATAAGTTAAATAGCAGTGAGGAGAGTGCAGATCCTTGCGGTACACCTTGTTTGATTATCGTGGGATGTGATGTGTTGGTTCCTATTTTAACCTGGAACTGCCTGTCAGTCAGGTATGATTTGAACCAGCTTAGGACGGTGCCAGTTAATCCAATGCTCTGTAATCTGGTTAGGAGGATTCTGTGGTCCACTGTATCGAAGGCCGCTGAAATATCTATGAAGATCATTAGGGTTCCTCGATTGTAATTGTCTATGGTCTGGATGATGTCATTGAATAGATATAGCAGCAGTGTTTCAACTCCATGGTTGGGGCGGAAGCCATGTTGATGTATATCAAGTGGAGCATGCTCATCAATGTGGTCCTGGAGTTGTAGTTGTACTGCCTTTTCTATGATTTTGGCTAGGAGTGGTATGCTGGAGATTGGCCTATATGCTGCTGGATTGCTCTTTTCTAGGTTGGTTTTCTTGGGGATAGGCCTTATTGTGGCTAGTTTTAGCTGTTTTGGCATGATTCCTTGAGTTAGGGAGTTGGTTACGAGGTGGTGTATATAACTGAGGAAGTTTTGCTTGGTTGCTTTGATCCAAGGGACAGGGCAAGGATCCATGGGTGCAGTGCTTGTATTGAGTGCGGCGATGATGTCTGATAGTTGCATAGTTGAAGGAGTGTGGAACTTGTCCCAAGTTGTACCAGGTAAGATATGGCTACTGGTTACTGAGTGCTTTAGTGGCGGAGTTTGGCCTATTTTCTCTTGAAGATAATCTGCATATGTTTGTGGGTTGACCTGTATGTCTTTATCAGAGCTTGGTTCATTGGTTAGATTTTTTACTATTTCAAAAAGTTCCCTAGGTTTGTTATAGGCTTTCTGGATAGTGTTTGTGTGGTGCTCTCTTTTTGTTTTATTGATAAGATCGTTGTAATTCTTTTGCTGTGTTAAGTATAAGTCCTGTGAGGTCTGAGATTTGAATCATCTCCAGTGGCGTTCTAGTTTCCTTAACTCCCTCTTAGCGTTGCGTATGCTTTTGGAGTACCATGGTGTGTGATTTCTCTTGTTGATCGCCTTTGAGCCTGTTTTAGTTTTGGCTGCTGTGCTGATGGTGTTATACCAATTGTCCACTTGTTCGTTCAGATCGAGATCGTCTGTGTTAAGGTGAGGTAGTGTGTCTTGTAGGAATTGATCTTTATTGAAAGCTTTGAACCTTCTTGGACCAAACGGAGCGGTTTTTGTCTTATCAAGCTTGTCCATTTTGTTAGTGAAAACCACTTTGATTCTGTGGTGGACTGACCAAGGAACCGGTGTGACTACGGGTAAAGAGATGTTGCCCTTGTCTATGTGGTTTGTGGCAAAGATGAGATCTGGCATGGATCCGTATCTGTGCGTAGGAGTGTTTATTAATTGGGTGTATAGTAAAGAGTCCATTGCTTGCAGGAAGGTTTCCTTATCTATATTGCTGGAGGAGTTGAGGTTAAAGTCACCTAGTAGAATTAGAAGTTTATGGTTCGTGTTGAATGCGCATACGGTTTCTAGAATGGTGGTTAGTTCTTCTGCTGGGGCGTGGGGGGCTCTGTAGATAAGGCAGATGGCTAAGTGTTTGTTTCCCACTGTAATAGAGCTGCATTGGTCAGAGCTGTTAGAAGTGATAGTTTGTAGCTGCAGAGAGTCTCTTGCGATGATTAGAACTCCACCTCCTCTTTTCTGAGTGCGCGGGTTGTTAAAGGTGGAGTACGTGGGGGGGACCAGTTGGTTGAGGAGGACGTTGTCAGTGGGAGTTAGCCAAGATTCTGTGATGCATAAGATATCTGGGTGTTGGTTGTTGATGTGGTCTCTGATTGTGTGAATTTTGTTTCTTATTGATCTTGTGTTCATGAGTTCTATGGAGGTTGTATTTGGAGAGTAAGGCTTCTTGAGGTGTGTCATTGAATTTGTATGATTGAAGTGTTTAAAATCATTGAGTCTATATCTGGATATTATTTGTGAGCTCAGTGAGGAGTTTAGAAGCATATAGTATGCTGGCATAATTGTTGGTAACCAAATATAAAGGGGGTGTGAGTATCGAGTACCTATTTGAAAAGGGTATGGTTGGGTAAAGAAGAGAGACTCAGGATGGTAGGCAAGAGTAGCCATAATAGTTAACTGTTGATCATAGCCAAGCCACAACTCCACTTCAGGTGCCACTCGACTGAAAGCACAAATGAAGCAGACTTCCTCAACATAACAAACAAACAATTGACAATCTACCTCACATACAGAATGCCAACCACCTCTACCACTGACCTGTCAAGTATAATGGAAAAAGTACTTGTGAATACCAAATCTAACAAGGACCTCCTTGTCCTAGGAGACTTCAACTCCCCTCGGTCCAACCAAAAAGCGCCACTTCTTTCCTGGATGCCATGGTGGCCATGGACCTATCACAGGTTGTATTATCCCCCGCACACAACAAAGGCAATACCCTTGACATAACTTCACAAACAACCACACAATACACACATCCCCCCTCCCCCAATCAGTACAAATCTATCCAGTATCTTGGTCCAACCACAAACTAGTTAGCTTCAATCTCCCCCTCAACCACCCAACACGCCAACCCACCCATCAACATACTAAAAGACGCTTCAAACAATTCAACAAAGACATCTTCCTAGAAAGCATCCTCCCACATATGAATACAGAACCAAATGACCCCCAACACACTCATAAACAACTGGAACCTCATCATTGGAAACACCTCCACCATAACAAGAAACCCATCAAGATCAGACAAAAAACTCCCTAAGACTCCATGGTACACCCCAAACCTCTGAAAAATTAAAACACAGCTATGAAGACTCAAACGCAAATGGCATAAAACAGCCATCATTGAAGACCAAACTAATTACCTGAAACTACTAGATAACTAATGTTCTGCAACGGACAATATCAAGTGTGAACCACACCAAACTGATCAACAACTCTCTCAACCAATGAAGAGAACTCTTCTACATCATTAATCAACTTACAAGACCACCCAGCAGCTCCAGATCAGATCACAGCATCACACCACCACACCACAATAACTGCCCTCCCATCACAAGCAACTCCACCACCAACCCACTCCCATCCCTACCGCCCCCTACCCAAACTCCCGACACATCACATAGTTCTCCTTTGAAACAGTCAGCAGAGAAAACATCAAAGACATCATCTCATCACTCAACACGACCACCTCTCCTCTTGATCCATGCCCAGTCAAAAGCAGCAGTCAAAGCAGCAAAAAAAGAATTTAGCCCTATGCTTGCAAAAATCACACAATCTGTGCTCCAACGAGGAAACATGTCTGTTTGTTTCGTGCCTATGGCCTATAAATGCACTCATTCTGCTCCTCTGCACTACCATTCCCCTCTTATCTCTCCCTGCACCCCTCCCCATGAACTCTGCTCTTCTGTAAGATTGCTTCTATCTGTGCCCTTCCCTTCTACTGCCAAATCCAGACGTCACTCCTTGCACCTTGCTGCTCCTTATGCCTAGAACAAACTACCTGAATCTGTATGTCAGGCTTCATCCCTGGCCCCTCTCAAATCCAGGCTGAGCACTCACCTCATCGTTGCCACTGCTGGATCTGATCTGCCTATGCTCCCTTGTGTTTCCTGACCATTCTCCCTGGATGTATCCTATCCATAGTTGCTGTGTTGTCTGTCTCAACTACATTGTAAGCTCCGCTGAGCAAGGACCCATGTTTTTACGTGTGCCTGTGCAGTGCTGCATACACATTGTAATGCTACACAAATGATCAGTAGTAGTTGTAGTAGGGCCTTCTTTCATTGGCATCTGAGGCTCACCTATCTGGGTACTGACATTTCTCACAGCAGCTACACCTATCTCATCATGACGTATGTCAATCTGTAAACATCTGCTACCCGTGTGGCAACCCTGTCTGCCTTCCCACAGCCAGCTTTGTGGCACTTCTTCGCTGGTCAAGGCTATGTGAGCATGGGAGGGGGGATCCCTGTGCTATCACACCAAGTAGCCAGACTCCAGATATATCATCACTTTCAAAGCTCTCATTGATCCTGGCCTGGATGGGGATGTAGACCACATGGGACAATCTGGAGAATGTTGGCACTACATCAGTCATGCGGATGTATGGCTGCCCTATCACACTGCTAACAATATCTGATCTTATTAGAGTACCCGATGTAAAATGATCTGGAAGGAATCACCATAGGTTCCCTATGGCTCAATGTCAAAACATATCCCTGTCAATAATAGGGACTCTCAGAATATGGGTATTCGGCAGTGCAAACAGCGCTAATACATGCTCAACAGCAACACCATTGGTCCAAACAAAATGTGCATTATGGGCATGCATTAGTGCCGTTTTCACTGTTGAGTGCCCTTATTCTGAAGGTCCCTTAGCATGGGCAGGGATATGTTTTGACATTTAGCTATGGTGAACCCTCTCTGAGTTTGACTGCCCAATCACACTGGCACCCGGTGATGCTGCAGTCATCCATATGGTCCAGATACTGGCCAGGCTTTCATGTCCATCCTGAATTGCAGATGAGCACATCAGATTCCCCCGTGCACTCCTGAAACCACACACACTCACACCCTCCCTTTTTGTCACAAAAACAATTCTGCCAAAAAGATGCCCTGAACCTAAACTTTATAGAAAAAAGGGTCCCATATATGCAACCATATATATAAAATAGATATGTGTTGGAGCGTCAAACCAAAAGAGGGTAGAAAAGACCACCAACCCTCTCGCTGTAGCAGCTCCCTTTTCATTTTTAATTTGAAAACAATATGAAAAAAAACATTTCAAAAATAGTCCAAGAAAACCACTTAGCTCAAAAATTGTGTTGTAACGCTGCCCAACACCAACAACGTGCCACGTTTTGGGCCAATAACCCTGGCCCTGCTTCAGGTTGAAGAGAAAATTAAATTTGACAGACTTGCAAGCACAAACATGAAATCCACATTGTTGTCAGTCTGGTAAGCTTAAAAGAATGGCGTCTGACGTCAGCACCAATCATCAAAGCAGACCGCCAATGAAGCACCAGCTTCAATGCCAGGAAACCAATAGGAAGGGAAAGTCCCCTATCAAAAAGGGGATCCCTTCACCTAATAGGTTAGAAGTGTAGCAGCCAATAGACACTAAGGCTAGTTACACAATAGCCAGTCAGCAGAGGAAAACAATGCAAAGAAAGCACTCTTAATCAATAATAATATTCCACCAAAAATGTTCACAGCAAACTTGTCCATTGTAATTCAGCATTCAAACCTTGAGAGAATACTCTCTATAAATGAAAAATCCAGCACTGTTCCCTCTTTTATAGCTTATACAGGTGATTACCACCCCATGGATCAAGGGTAATAAAATCCAAACCACGCCAGAGTAGTTGTTCAAACTGTGCCCCAACTGAAGGCAATGTTCAATCATCGGGGCTGTCAATGTCTTGGTATGCAAACGAGAAGCATGTTCAGCAAGCCAAATTCTCACCGAACATGTAGTGCGTCCAATGTAGTATAGATTACAAGGACAAACAATTTAATATACTACATAGGACGACTGTATGCCACTTTGACAAAATCATACGAGTTGCCCGAGAAGCATACCAAGTGGCACCAGAAATAGTGAGGGTGCAAAATTGGCAGCTCCCACATGAAAAATGCCCTGGATCCTCATGAGAGGATACTGAGCGATCCTTAGTTGAAGCAGAATGTACAATTTTATCACGCAGGTTAGCTCCTCTAGAATACGCAAGCAGAAGTTTTCTTTCACTGAAACAAAAGTGAAGATCTAAAATGGGCCAAAATTTGTGTAGTAATTTAGTGACTTTATGAATGGCAACAAAATAAGGAAGCACCCCTACTATCCTATCATCAAAAGAAGAATCCGGCAGGTCCCAGTGATGTCATATTAAAGCCATTCTCGATGTGTGAAACGGGCACGTTTGAGGGCTGTAGCGACAATCTTTGTAGGACATCCTCTAGATAACAAAGGTGCCTGCAACTCTAATGCATGTTTGTAATATTCTTATAAAGTAGAACAATTCCAGCGTAGCTTCAAAAACGGTCCATATGGCAGCCCCTGCTTTGACGAGGGAGGATGATAACTATGGTAACTGAGGAGGGTGTTCCCCAGGATCTTCACATTGTTTTCCTCTGCTTACTCGCTATTGTGTAACTAGCCTTAGTGTCTATTAGAACATAAGAACATAAGATATGCCATACTGGGTCAGACCAAGGTCCATCAAGCCCAGTATCCTGTTTCCAACAGTGGCCAATCTAGGTCATACGTACCTAGCAGTTTCCCCAAATGACACAGGTTCCGCAATGCTTGTACTGGGTCAAGCATTGATATCCTGGGTCCCTTCTTAATAATGGTTTATGGACCTTTCCTCCAGGAACTTGTCCAAACCTTTTTTAAACCCAGCTACACTAACAGCCTTTACTACATCCTCCGGTAACAAATCCCAGAGTTTGATTACACGTTGAGTGAAGAAATATTTTCTTTTATTAGTTTTAAATAGTTTACCCTGTAGCTTCATTGCATGTCCCCTAGTCTTTCTATATTCCGATAACGTAAACAATCGATCTACGTTTACCCGTTCCACTCCGTTCATTAATTTATAGACTTCTATCATATCTCCCCTCAGCTGTCTCTTTTCCAGGTTAAAGAGCCCTAACCTTTTTAGCCTTTCTTCATAGGAGTATCCTTCCATCCCCTTTACCATTTTGGTGGCTCTTCTCTGAACCTTTTCTAATAACGCTATATCCTTTTTAAGATACGGCGACCAGAATTGCACACAATATTCAAGGTGCAGTCTCACCATGGAACGATATAGAGGCATTATAATATCTTTTGTTTTATTTTCCATTCCTTTCCTTATGATACCTAGCATTCTATTTGCTCTCTTGGCTGCCGCTGTACACTGGGCCGAGGGTTTTAACATGCTATCCACAATGACGCCTAAATCTTTTTCCTGGGTGGTGGTTCCTAATGTGGAACCTTGCATTGTGTAACCATAGTTTGGGTTGTTCTTCCCTAGGTGCATAACTTTGCACTTGTCCACATTAAATTTCATCTGCCATTTTGATGCCCAGTCTTCCAATTTATCAAGATCCTCTTGCAATGTTCCACAATCCTCTTGGGTTTTAACAACTTTAAATAGTTTTGTGTCATCTGCAAATTTGATAACCTCACTCGTTATTCCACTTTCCAGGTCATTTATGAATATGTCAAAAAGCAGCGGACCCAGCACAGATCCCCTGGGGTACACAACTATTCACTTTTCTCCATTGGGAAAATTGGCCATTTAGCCCAACCCTCTGCTTTCTATCTTTTAATCAGTTCTTGATCCACAGTAGTACACAGCCTCCTATCCCATGACTCTTTAGTTTTGCCATAAGTCTCTGATGAGGGACCTTGTCAAAAGCTTTCTGAAAGTCCAGATATACTATATCAATCGACTCACCTTTGTCCACCTGTTTATTCACACTTTCAAAAAAACATAATAGATTAGTAAGACAAGATCTTCCTTGTCTAAAACCATGTTGGCTGTCTCCCATTAGGCCATGACTATCTACATGCTGAGTAATTTTATTCTTTATGATGGTTTCTACCATTTTTCCCGGTACTGACGTGAGGCTCACAGGTCTGTAATTTCCCGGATCACCCCTGGAACCCTTTTTAAAAATTGGCGTTACATTGGCGATCCTCCAATCTTCAGGTATTACAGATGTTTTTAATGAAAATTCACAGATTACTAATAGCAGGTCTGCAATCTCATATTTCAGTTCTTTCAACATCCTTGGATGTATACCATCCGGCCCAGGTGATTTGCTACTCTTCAGTTTATCTAATAGTTGTAATACATCTTCCCGATGTATCGATATTTCCTTCAATTCTTCCGCACCTTTAAATACCACTTCAGTCATGGGTAACATCCCTACATCTTCCTCAGTAAAGACCGAAGCAAAGAATTCATTCAGTCTCTCCGCTATCGTCTTGTAGCCTCTTAGTGCCCCTTTAACTCCTCTATCATCTAATGGACCAACTGACTCTCTCACAGGTTTTTTGCTATGAATGTACTTGAAAAAATCTTTATTTCGCATTTTGCTTCCGCAGCAAGCTTCTTCTCAAATTCTCCCTTTGCCTGCTTTATCAATGCCTTGCATTTGACTTGCCAGTGCTTGCGCTGTTTCCAGGTTTCGTCGTTTGGCTCTTTTTTCCCCATTTCCTGAAAGAAAATTGGCTGCTACACTTCTAACCTATTAGGTGAGGGGATCCCTTTTTGATAGGGGACTTTCTCTTCCTATTGGTTTCCTGGCATTGAAGCTGGTGCTTCATTGGCCGGTCTGCATGATAACCGGTGCTGACGTCAGACGCCATTCTTTTGCGCTTACCGGACTGACAACAATGTGGATTTCATGTTTGTGCTTGCAAGTCTGTCAAGTTTAATTTTCCCTTCAACCTGAAGCAGGGGCAGGGTTATTGGCCCGAAACATGGCACATTGTTGGTGTTGGACAGCGTTACAGCACAATTTTTGAGCTAAGTGGTTTTCTTGGACTATTTTTGAAATGTTTTTTTAATATTGTTTTCAAATTAAAAATTAAAAGGGAGCTGCTACAGTGAGGGGGTTGGTGGTCTTTTCTACCCTCTTTTGGTTTGAAGATCCGACGCATATCTGTTTTACATATATGGTTGTTCTGGTAGCTGTTTTTTGATTGGGATTCTTTTTTCTATGGTTTATAGTTTTTGGTCACTGGTTTTGTTGGCACATTGCATATTACTGAACCTATACATAACAACCATGGCATAACATCATTGCATGGGGTACCAGGACTACAAATATATTTGTTTCTCACCCAAAAGGAATCAATTCATAAAAACATAAGATATGTCATACTGGGTCACACCAAGGTCCATCAAGCCCAGTATCCTATTTCCAACAGTGTCCAATCTAGGTCACAAGTACCTAGCAAGTGGCAAGCATTGGATTTTTTGGGTCCTCTTTAATAATGATTTATGGACCTTTCCTCCAAGAACTTGTCCAAACCTTTTTCAAACCCAGCTACACTAATAACTTTTATTTCATCCTTCGTTAACGAATTCCAGAGTTTGATTATGCACTGAGTGAAAAAAATATTTTCTCTTATTAATTTTAAACAGGTTACATTGTAGCTTCATTGCAAGTCCCCTAGTCTTTGTACTTTTTGATGGCGTAAACAGTCGATCTACATTTACCCGTTTCACTCAAGTTATCAAATAGATGTAATACATCTTCTTGGTTTATCGATATTTCTTTCAGTTCCTTTGATGCATCACCCTTAAAAACCATTTTAGTCATGGATAAATTCCCTACATTTGCTTCAGTTAAAGATGGAAGCAAAGAATTCATTCAGTCTCTCTGCTATGGCCTTGTCCCCTCTTTGTGCCCTTTTTACTCCTCTGTCATATAATGGTTCAACTGACTCTCTCACAGATTTTTTTGCTACGAATGTACTTGAAAAAGTTTTTATTATGCATTTTTGCTTCCATGGCAAGCTTTAGTTTCAAATTCTCTCTTTGCTTTCCTTATCAATGCCTTGCATCTAGCTTTATTTATTTAGTTATAAATTTGTTTTATATACCATTTTATCTAGGTAATCAAGGTGGTTTACGTGGAACATTTTTAACTACTGCTCAAGGCAGTTTACAGAGAACAGTTGTACGTAACAAATAATATTGTTTGAACTAAATACACGAGACATTAATTAAGTACAAGGAACATTTAACAAGAACTATGTACAGCATAGAGTGGTAAACAACAGTCCAAGATCATGCATTTGATCTTGAATGTTTATGTGGTCTATGGCTGGTTGCTCACACCAGTAGTAGTCTGCAAAGAGGAATGTTTTCAAATGTTTTCTGAACTGTGTTAGGTCTTTAATTTCTCTTAGAAAGTTGGGCAGATTATTCCATAGGACTGGGGCATAGAATGAGAATGCCCTATTAGCTGTGTAACTTGCCAGTTCTTATGATGTTTCCAGTTTTCATCATTTGGTTTCTTTTTCCATTTCCTGAAAGATGCTTATTTGGCTACAGCAGTCTCTCTGACCTCACTTTAAACTATGCTGGCAGATTTTTGGACTTCCTTACACTTTTCTTAAAGTGTGGAATGCAGCTGGTCTGAGCTTCCAAGATAGTATTTTTAAACAATGTCCATGCTTGTTGTAATTCTTTAACCTTTGCAGCTGCTCCTTTTAGGTTTTTCTTAACTATTTTCCTCATTTTATTATAGTCTCCCTTTTGAAAGTTACAAGATAGTACTGTGGATTTCTTTGCTGTCCTTCCTCCATTTATTAAATCAAACACAATCATGCTATGATCACTATTGCTAAGTGACCCCAACTCTTGTACTAAATCTTGTGTTCCAGTAAGGACTAGGTCCAAAATGGCTTCCCTTCTTGTCATGCATGAACCAACTACTCCAAGAAGCAGTCATTTATTTCATCTAGAAACTTTATCTCTCTAACAAGTTCTGCCATGACACTGATCCCTTTGATACCAGGATAATTGAAATCACCCATTATTATTACTGTGTTGTAGCTTTTATTAGCTTCCCTGATTACTTTGAGCATTTCATCATCCCTGCTCACACCTATACTATCCCTGTATCAGCAGTCTCAGTTTTCTGAACATGGAAATTGTTAGGGTCCCATAGATTAGCTCCTTTAGTACTAACAGCACATTAGTGCATAGCCTGAATAAACACTATTGCTCTTCTTAATATTTCTGTAAGGGTGTTTATTAATGTGTCTATACCTTACAACATTCCCTCACCTCTGCTCCCTGTACCTTCTGACTGCATCTTGTGTTTTTTCCAGACTGCAGTCACACCAATTTATGACATACATGTCACAACCATTCTTCAATAAGGGTCGCATTGCAGAAAAAACACAATTTTGTCTAAGTCCTAGCCTTAGTCCACATTTCAGCAGGAATAACATGGATGTTTCTGGGAAACAATACATATAAGGGCCTTTCCTAAATATGATTTCTACATCTCCGTGGCTGACCACGCTCCGTTCCTCCTCTCCTGTCCATGTTCTGAGATCCTCGTGCTAGTGCCGTGGACGTACAAGTCAGCAGTGTTTCAAAATATGGTCCGGGACGTTTTCAGCACATAAACGTCCCTGACGCACATACAAACCCCTTATTTGTGTTCTGGAATAACTCCCACAGTGACAAGAACACACATCTTTGTACGTGATTTTTGTGTAAGCATGTTCAGGGGCGGCGTTTGGGCAGAGTTGGGTGGAGTCGCGATTTACAAATGTACTTTATAAAATACAGGCGAACACATCTATTTTATGCATGCAGAATTACACATGCTCTAAAGCTGGTGTAAATGTAAACAGAGTCATTTCATCCACAATCTAGTCTCATGGGTATGTGGCACTGTGAGCCGTTTGAGGAGCTGATGGGCTGATCCTCGGCACTTGTGGCGCGCTCTTCTCCATGTTGTGGTGGTCACCTGTGAGAAGAAACAAGGAATGCGCACTTGTAGTTTTAAAACTGTGTTGTTAAACTTTATTTTATTTTGCTTTCTTTTGGAAAATAGTCTTGGCTTGTCAAGAGGCCAGCCACTGCCTAGCAATCCCAATATATTTGTAATCCTCAGAAAAAAGCAAACAGCTTCATTCAAATGTCCTCAATGCTTAGCAGAAGCTTCAGGGGTTCTAACCCTGATCCAGAGGATTCTTCAAGCTTGCAGAAAAAAAGAAGCATCACTAACTCTGCACTTCAGTACTTGCCTCTTCTGACTTGACAATCTCCCCCTCCCCCCACCTCTTCCCTTTTTGGGGACATCTGGAAAAAGTCCCAATCCTGTGTTTCCAAGTTCAGTCACAGAGAAAGGCTGTCTCTCTCTTACTTGATGATGCCTTATCTGTCACAATTACTTAAGCAATGCAAACCTTGCTTGGAGAAAAGACAAAGGAGGATTTGTAACTCCACCCAAACTCAAGTCCTGTACAGCACCTCCCCAATATTGCTACTCCTAAAAAGAGCACAAAAGGCAGCACAAAGGGTCAAGGGTTGACTTGCTGTGCATCTCTTAGGGGGAGAGAATATAGTTACCTCCCCAAGTCTTGCTGAGTACCCAGCCAGGTGACACTACAATTGAAATATGGTAGGAAAGAAAAAGAAAAATACATCCTGACCGCACATCACCCAGGATAAAAGGGTGCCTACTGTCACCAGCTCTCCTTAAACCCCGTGTATAAGTGGGTAGAGGTTAAGTGAGTGGTTTTTCCCCACTGAAGCAGCTACTTTACAAATCCTGAAGCTGGGCCTCTTGGGAAATGTAGTCCCTTCACCGGATCAATGAGGAGCAGTTGTGGAAAAGTGGTTTAAGCAACCAAAGGATTTTATTTCCCCTCCCGGGGTGGATTTCACCATGAACAAAGTAACACAGACCAGGTATTTACTGGCATAAGGACAAATCAAAGGTTCTTTAACAGAAAAGGCTTACTTCAGCAATAAACAGGTTGATATTTAGCATTCCAATGTAACAACGCTGTTTCTTCACAGCTCTCTGCTTCCAAATGCTAGTAGTGCTGTACTTTCTCTTTCAAAGCATGCCTTCAGCGTAATGAGATTATTTCATTAGCAAGCGATATCGTACAGTCCATGATATTTTCATCAATATTCACACACTCAGGTTCAAAGTCCATTAACTCTTCCTGGCTAGAAGGAAATGTTTGTAACGGCAACCCTGGTGCCACGCCCTTTCTAACTGCTTCAGGTTTCACTTGATATTCCTGAGTTAAATACTGGCTTTCATAAACGTTATCAGCACAAGTATTCTTTTCCCAGCTCCAACCCTCTGGGTAAATACAATCACTGTAACTATTTTTATACCAGCCTTTTGGCTTACCTTTTAGCCTAGCTGGTGGAGGTTTTCTTTGTGGCTTTGGACTGGCTGTAAGTTCCCAACCTAAGCCTTGCACAGAAGATTTCACTTGCCTTCCTGGCTTCCTTTCTCTTCTGTGTTCCCCCGGATACTGCAGGTAAACCACTCTGCCCTTATTATATCCTTCCCTTGGGGTTTCTTTTCTTTTCCTGAAGAAAGACTCTGTCTCACCCTTCCACAGAGACTCTGGCTTTTTCCTGGCACTGCTGTCTTCACTGTAGCTCTCATTAGTTTCGTTATCCAGCACACATGCCTCACCTCCTATTCCTCCTTCTTCGTCTCCTTCCTCTTCTAACCCATAAGCTCAACTGAACTCTCTTTATTAGGGTGAATTCTAGGGCAGTGCTCAACTCCACCCCCTAGCAGGTGTCCTGCATTAGCTCCTGACTCATTCCCTAAATGGTAGCACAGGCGTTTCTCTTGCCTCTGTGCTTGGTTTCTAAGGTAACCAGGAGCCATGTGCTTTTGTTTACAACTCAGCCCTACTCCTGTTCCTGGCTTTTTAGCTTCTTCTAATGGGCTGGAAGGACCCACTATGTCACACTACCCATAGTCTTCACACTAGGGCTAATGATGGTGGCAGCAATAATGCAGATACTGCAGCTGTGGATAACCTCCCTGCCATGGATAAAGGCCATGGTGAGCATGTTCATGGGCCCACTGTGGCAGATGGTAAACCACAAAAATTAATGAAAAAGTTAAGAGGATTAACTACGGTTAAGTGGACTTCTGCAGACAGAGGAGATAATGTACTGCTATTTTTATGCTACACACCCTATATTTAAATCAAGAGGGTATTCAAAAATAATCCATCAAAAACTGGAAGAAAGAGGAAAACTGCCACAAGAAAAACTGTAAAAATCAATGGATGCAAATTTAAGATCTTTAACTTCACAGATCAAAGTAAAGAAATATGTGAATGATAACATCTTGAAGCAACTAAGGGCTTCCATGGAAAAAGAAATACAGGGAGAAGGAGGAGGAGACCTAGGTGAGAGTACCAGAAGAAAGGAATACACAGAAAAAGAAAGAACTGTTGAGGGGGGAGATGGAGCTTAGAGATCTGGAACTGCAGGAGAGTAAGATGAATAAAGGATGGGTCAACAAATCAACTGAAGAGGAGGAAGGAAGGGAGGAGAAAGACCCAGAGGTGGAGGAATTCAAAATCAAACTCCTAGTCCACATGGAAAAAGATGAATATGCTGAGTTCCAGGCAAGAGGAAGGTTACCCAATCAAATACAATATTTTGCAGCTAAACTTTTAACTGCAAAAATGATATCAACTAAAGTGCAGGACCAGAAGAAAAAGAGAACAATAACAGTTTCTCCTTGGAAAAAGTGCATCGAAGGAAAAACACAATCATTCCATGTGGAAGTATTCCTGATAGACGGGTATCTTAAAGGATTTTTTTTTTTTTTAGTGTCGTCATCAGTTCTGACTCCTGGCGACCCAGCTGCCTCTGGGTTTTCTTGGCAATGTATCACCGGAAGTAGATTGCCAGGCCTTTTCTTCCGAGGCAGTGGAGAGTAAAGTGACTTGCCCAAGGTCTGAAAGAGTGCCAGTGGGTTAAGATCATCAAAGATAGTGAGGAAGATCCAAGACATCAAGCTGAAGCATGTTGCATTAATAGAAGACGACCTGAAATTGAAAGTAACAGCAGAAACGCAAAAACTATGAAGATATGAAGAAAACAGAAAAGAAAGATAACAAAATTAACTATTTAGAGAGAACCTAAAGCAGTTCTACAGGGAATTGGGAAAGTGCATTAATATGGTAAAAGCACCACCAACCAAAGCTGAAACAGAAATCTTTTGGAGAAGTCTATACGAGGACCCTATAGAGCACAATCAAGAAGCAGAATGGTTACCCTGCAAATAGGAACATTTAGAAAAATCAAACATCAAACCTATGGATTGGCCGGTAGTAATAACAAAAGAGCTGGAAAGCAGATTAAAACAAGCTTCCAACTGGAAGAGCTCTGGCCCAGATTCAGTGACCAGCTTTTGGCTCAAACAGTTAACATTACTTCACCAAGACTTGACAAACTGCAAAAACCAATTGATCAAGCAGCCAAACTTAACACCACAATGGCTTACAACATGAAAAACATTTCTCCTTCCAAAGGAGAACCCAAATAACATTCTCAAAAATTATAGACCAATAACTTGTCTACCTACAATCTATAAGCTGTTCACTGCAATAGATGCAGACAGAATATATGATCAGAATGAGTCCAATAACAGCATGGCAATAAAGCAAAAGGGCAATAAGAGGGGAGCATATAGAACCAAAGACCAGTTAATCTTAAATAAGGCAATCGTGGTCAGTGCTAAGAAGAGCAGAAATCTCAGTATAGCATGGATTGATTATAAGAAAGCTTTGGACAGCGTCCCACACTCTTGAATGATAAATCGCCTTGAAACGTATAAGATAAATCATGGTTTGATAGAGTACATTAAATTCACCATGACAGTGTGGCAAACCACCCTATTTTTGAAGTATGAAGATGGTCAGTACATCATTCCTAATATTAAGATCCAGTGAGTAATATTTCAGGGAGATTCCCTGTCACTACTTCTGTTTTCTATGGTGCTTAATCCAATGAGTACTCTCAACTCTTTGGGATACGGATTTAGCCTGGATCTTATAGAAGGTAACAGCACAGAGGTAACATCCCATTTAATATTTGTAGATGACCTGACACTCCACAGTTCCAGTGACCAACAATCAACAGAGCAAATCGGTGTACTGAAAAGCTTTTCTGATGACATCGGGATGATTTTTGACCTAGATAAATGTGCTATGGCAACTTTTTTTTTTAAGGAAAATTGAGAAAAACATAGTATATGACAGCAGATAAAGACCAGTATGGTCCATCTAGTCTGCCCAGCAAGGCAGCAAGAGTATATGCACCTGCTGCTCCGTGCAGATCACCCCTCCCCATGCCTTTGTTTAGGGGTGTATCCACCACTCCATGTAGGTCACCCGTATTTGTTCAGATATAAGAGATAGTTATGTTTATTTTGATTTTATCCTGTTGCTATAAAGGGATCTACTGTGTCTGTCCCATGCCATTTTGAATTCTGTCACTGTATTTGCCCCCACCACTTCCATCGGGAGGGCATTCCAAGCATCCACTACCCTTTCAGTGAAAAAGTATTTCCTGACATTGCCTTTCAGTTTACCCCCTTGCAGCTTCATGTTATGCCCTTTAGTTTTACAGCTTCCCCATCTTTGGAAGAGGTTTGTTTGTTCATTAATACTCTTTAAGTATTTAAAGGTCTGAATCATATCTCCTCTGTCGCTCCTCTTCTCCAGAGTGTACATATTTAGGTCTTCAAGTCTCTTCTCATAAGTCTTCTGACGCAGGCTCCAAATCATTTTGGTCACCTTCCTCTGAACCGCTTCCAGCCTTTTTATATCCTTTCCGAGATACGGTCTCCAAAACTGAACACAATATTCCAAGTGAGGCCTCACCAGCAACTTGTACAGTGGCATTAGTACCTCTTCCTTTCTGCTGGTAATTCCTCTCTGTATGCAACCCAGCATCCTTCTGGCTTCTGCCACTGCCTTGTCACACTGTTTTGCCACTTTGAGATCCTCAGAAGCTATCACTCCGAGGTCCTTCTCCTGATCCGTGCACACCAACCTTTTGTCCCCTATTGCATACAATTCCCTTGGATTTCTGCTTCCCAAGTGCATGACACTGCACTTCTTCACATTAAATCTTAACTGCCAAGTATTAGACCATTCTTCCAGCTTTTGTAGATCTTTCCTCATGTTCTCCACTCCTTCAGGGGAGTCCACTCTGTTGCAAATTTTCATGTCATCTGTAAAAAGACAGACTTTTCCATTCAGTCCTTCAGCAATATCACTCACAAATATATTGAACAGTACTGGTCCCAGGACTGAACACTGGAGCACACCACTAATCACCTTCCTTTCATCCGAGTGAGTTCTATTTACCAAGGCCTGAAAAACATCTCCCTGGGTCAGAGCTGTGACATCAAGGAACTTGAATGGGAAGGCATATATAAATACCTTGGAGTAGAAGAAGGAACGGCACTCAAGCAGAAATTACTGAGAGAAAAGGAAGGTTAAAATCATTATTGAAAAGTGCCTTAACATTACGAAATAAAATACAAACCATCAATCAGCTGGCAATTCCTGTACCCTCATACAGTTTTAGGATTATAGACTGGTTTCTTGAAGATCTAGAAAAACTGAATGTGTGAACAAGAAAACTCCTCCATGCCCATGAGATAATTTACAAGAATCGGTTTTGCCAAAACTGTACTTTCCTAGAGCTGAAGGAGGGCTAGGCCTTATAGAAACTGATTACACATACAGAGCTACTATCATAGGCCTCCAGGCCTACCTAATAGCATCACTGGATTAAAATACACAAAAAGTGCTGAAATATGAAAGTAAATGTCCAGAATCTGTCTCCATTTTAAACTTGGACACGCGCTCTGACAACTAGAGGGAATGAGTGAGAATCCACAAGTACATACAGGAAAGGATGCAACAGAAGTGGCAAATGCACAAATACAGAGGGAAATACAAAGTGATGCTCTAGGAACCCTTTGTCGATCATGAACAGACATATGAATAGTTAAAAAGAGGTGAACTGAAGCTAAAGGATGAGAGATTGATAGTTGCAGCCCAGGACAACGGATTACAGATGAGATAATTTACAGCAAACATTGAAAAAACTGGCAACACAGACATATGTTGATTTTGTAAGAAAGACCTTGAAACAGTGACTCACCTCATAGCTGGCTGTGAAGTTCTGATGGCAGAAGATGTCTATATAGAAAGGCACAACAAAGTAGCACGCCTCATCCATTGGAAACTCTGTAAACACTACAGCATCACTGCGCCTGAAAAGCACTGGGATCATGGTCCTAAGAGAATTACAGAGAATGAAGAAGTTATGATCACCTAGGACATTCCCATACTGATGGATAAGAAACTGGATGTGAGGAAACCCGACATAGTGGTAAAAGAGAAAAACACCAGAATGGCATTGATAATAGAGGTGTCTGTTCTGAGTGATTATCCTGTGAATTGCATGGAGAGGCAGAATATCCTGAAGTATGAAGAAATGCAGTTAGAGACAAAGAAAATGTGGCAGAAAGATACAGAAATATTTCCCACTGTATTGGGAGCCACAGACTGGATAGACAAGAATTTCTAAGCACATTTTGACAAACTACTCATATATGTTACATCTTACGAATTTCAGAAGGAAGCTCTCTTTGGCACGATGCAAGTACTATGCCGAGCATTAATAGTAAATTTGAGAGACTGAGATCAAACTCCACATACCCTGGCTTTGAAGTGAGGTTCATTACTTCGTGGTATGCGCGAAACTAACCTATTTGGAAAAACTGCCCAGAGAAACTCCTCAGCAAACTGTTGTGACTGGCAATCTGTACCTTGTTCCAAGAACTCCATTTGGTCCTTTGTATCAAGGTCAGGTAAGTTGAGGCTATCAGTGTTCATATTTTATTCAGTCTCTTCCTTGACAGCTGAGTACTCCGGCACAGATACAGCTGGTAGCATACCCTCTCCCCCTTATGGGGGTTCTAAGGAGTATTTTATCCATTCCCAGGGGTCCTCCTACTCATGGCCGGCCCAAGGGTTTCTGCTGTCCTAGGCAGAAATCCCTCGCCAAGCCACCCACGCCGAGCTGTGCTGCCACCTCCCGCTGCTGCTGATTCCATCTTGGGGGGCAGGCAGCTGTGGCCAGCAGTGGCAGTATTTTAAAAGCTGCAGTTTTGTGTCGCCACATTGTTGCCCGCAGAAAGTCATGTGCTTCAGCACACATGGTCTGCCACTTCTGACCCCCTTCCAACAGTAAGTTGCATCGGAGGGGGATCAGAAGTGGCAAATCATGTATGCCGAAGCACATGGCCTGCGGCAGGCAATGAAGGGTGGCACGAAGCCGCACACCCGGGTCAGCTACCCTAGGCAGCTGCCTAGCTTACCTGCTCCTACTTCTTCTGCTCTGAGACCTAGTCTGCCATTCTGGTTGGGACATCCTTCTCTCTCCAGCCTAGCTCAGCCTTCTCTGTGGGGTTGTCCTGTCCCAGTGGTGTATCTAGCCTATGTGACACCCAGAGGAGATGCCCGCTCCCGTGCTTGGCAAACTTACTTCTATTTGTTTGCCGGCTTGCTGCATTGCCTCTACTCCAGGCCTGCTGTTCCCTTCTAGATCAAAGTCTCCATAGTGTGACTGTTATCGCGAGACTTCAGAAGGTAACAATAGGCCTGGAGTGGGGGTAGTGCGGTAAACCGGCAAACAAGTGAAACCAAGTTTGCCAAGGACGTTGCCGCCATGTAGGCCCAGTATTTACACTGCATCCCTCTTCTGGCTAGTACCCAGGGTGGGCTGCACCCACTGCCCCACCCTTGGGTACTGCTCTACCTCCCTATTTTAAAGAAACCCCCATTTCCCTTTTTCCACCTGTACTACTTCTTGTCTTTGCCCTAACATGTGCTACCAGGGTAGCATAGCATTTTTAGTGTGGGGGCCCCAAGCTACTTTTAAGCCCAGTGCCAAAGCTATTCACTAAAAATGTCCCATTCTGTACTAATTTAGGCATGGGCATTTACATCAGTTATAGGACTAGTGTGAGTCTTACACCTTAAATTAAAACATGTTTTCAACCACTTACGCATACTAATCTAGGAATGCCTTATAAAATTACTCTCCTAGTGGCTAAATGTTTGCCCATGATTGCATGAATCTGGAAGGGGCTCTGGTGCATGGATCCGGGGTCCGAGACTTTCATCATAATGGCTGGGTTAATGCAATTTAGGAGGCGACATGATATAGGAGAAATAATCCCTGTGTAGTTCTGAATGAAGACTTTTGACACCAGTTTCTAACCCTGATTTTGATTCTGCTGGAAACCCAAAGAAGCAGGAGGAAACTTCCATGTAAAAAATTTGACTCCAAGCTGCAAGAAAAAGTTGATGCCTAAATGCCAAGAGGCGCAAATTTTTTCTGCTTGTTTGTTAAGAAACTTATATATTAAGCTGCATTAGCTGCTCACCTTTAACAAGGGCTAACAGTGCAGTGCTGTATTAACTGCTACTATTTGCTAATTGCCATGTTCAGTATCTAACGCTGAAATTCCTATTAGTGGGGTGGTATGAGTTAGGAATGTGCCTGGCAATTAATGAATATGTCGTTACCATGTATTAACTGCTAATGCAATAGATAATGCGGTGTAACCTTCAGAGGTATAGTTAACAGCATGGCCAATTAATGTGAAATATGGTTAACGTATCATAGCTATCATTGATCTACATTGACTGCATGGCTGCATTCCCCAAAGTGCAGTTAATGCAGAGGTTTTGCACTTAATGCGACTTACCTTTAGCTGTTAAAGCATGTTAGATGCAAAACCTTAGTTCAAGTTAGTAAATAGTTCAAGTTAGCAAATATATTCATAAAATAATTATCACAATTTAAACTTATATAGTGGCAACAAACGTGTTAATTTTGTTCCTGCCATGAATACACGTCTGTATTTGTGAAAACATATGGTACGTCTTTACGGTACATTTCAAAAAAAGCTACTCATGAAAGGAAAAACATTGTCTCCTAGATATTCTCATAAAGTATTATCCAGGAAATGCTTAATGTTTCTCTCATTTGTTTTTCTGCTACCCCTAGTGTAGCTTTCACAGAGCCTGTGAAGGGAAGACAAGGAGGCATGCCTTCAGCTTTTTCCAAACACCCTAAAGTTAATCCCATCACGCCATCCTACATCTGCTCAAATTCAAAGGTGCCAATTCAGAATCAAGACTGTTATTGCCTTTCCCAGTCAAAGCAGGCATGCACAGCAAATGTGAGTTTACAGCCATATGAGCTGATGGGAGGAAGCCTCAGAACGCCGCCCAACAGGAAGGTGCTGAGACGCAGCAGCAGCACTGTTACAGCAGCGACGCTTACAGAGGAGACGAGAACTGCCAGAAGTCTGAAATACTTGGCTACCACTGAAGGGGATGCATCCAGATGTGAAAAGAGAGTTGAGCTCCCACTGGGTAAAAAAATCTCCAAAAGTTATTCTCAAGGTTCAGTCAACTTGGGCTGTGAAAGCAAAACCAACAAAAAGTCCTCTGCGATCTCTGTTACAAAAAACTCCAAACAGTATAGAACACTGCCCTTGCTAAAGCTGGATGCCAGCAACTGGAGATGCCGCAGCCCCTTTAGCTATTGTTTCCTGAACAAAAGAAATAATGGTGATGAAGATGACGAAGATAATGAGGTTGAGGATGGTCATGGAAGAAAGCAGGTGTCATGCCTGTATCAATCACAATTGCCACAAGAGCCTCTCAAACCATTCAGTCTGTCCTTATCCACTGAAAGTGAAAGCGAGGAGACCAGTTCTCTCATATCTAGCCCAAAACTAGCCCAGGAAGAACGAGCTGGGCAAGGCAACATCAGCACTGATGGCATGGCCTTTGATGTCAGAATCGCTAGAGTCAACGCATTAAAGGAAAATGTGTACGCGATGCCTCATGGATTTCTTACAGCTCAAAGGGATGCTCGCGAGCTACTCTGTCTTGTGCAGCTGAGTCTGGGGAAGAGCGATGACGTATGCCCAGAAATATGCGATCTTAAACTTTCTCAGTACAAGCAACTGTTAGCTGTAGAATCAAGGGAACTAGGATGTGCCTGCAGGAAAATGGCCATGGCCGACAAAAGCCCTGAGGAGATGCTCCAAGCTATGACTTCCAGCTTTCAAGTCCTCTGTTGCTTAACAGAAGCCTGCATGCGTTTAGTAAAAGTAATGATCTCTGAAACGCAGCAACAGGAAATAGTATCTAAGATAGATGAGGTTATAATGAACTACATTTGTCTGCTGAAAGCAGCAGAAGCAGCAACCGGCAAGGTCTCCAGTGATGCCAGTGCAAAGCTCTTGGCTCGCCATTCAAATACCATGGCTGCTATTGTAAGCACACTAACCCGATCTCTTAAAATGCTTCTGAACAAGTGAACTAGAACAGGCAGTACGTCATGATCTACCTTTGCAAAGCCATACATAGAACTGTTCTTTTAAGTATGTGTATGAACTAATATAACAAATTATTCTCTTGCTGTATATTTTGTTATTTTATATAAAATAGTTCAGAAATATAAAAAAGTTAAATTATTGTACACTGGTAAATATGCTGACCAGCTGTATCTTTCTGCATATATAAAAGAACCATACAATAAGGTAAACTAGAATAACTTTTAAATACTGCAGGTACAGAAAGATATAATGATCCTTTCTCTTCCCTCCACTTCATTTGTTTAGAAATAAGAAATAAAATCATAATGTATATAAACACAATATTTAATATTTTAAAATATAATTTTTAAGCATTTGAGATGAACTACATTTAAAATCTGAAAAGCTCTTACGACTTATTAATATTATATATATAAATATATATATATGTAATAAAATGACTTTTGTTCATATTGCTTTGGCTAGTTGCTTTCTTTCTGGGATAAATTTGGACCTGTTTACTAAGCAGTATTAGCTATTGAACATGGAAATTACTGCACACTCACAGTATCAGTTCATGCCAATTTAACGCGGCATGTTAACTGTTATCATATGCAAATTCCCACATTAAATAGCTAATGCAGAAAATGCCATTTTATAAAATGGAATGGGTTGGGAATGCACCTTACAGTTATATTTGAAAAATATACTTCTTTGAAGTAATGGACTGGGACCAGTGATTGAACTAAAAGTAGGTGAGCATAGTGAAATATCATGACTGCAAGAGTGCCGTTCTGCTGAAGTCCTTTTAAATAATGTACAATTAAATAATTAAAAAATTGAAAAGATAAGAACCATTATATATGAATATGTAATTGTGGATTAAAGTACCACTTTTCTTAGACTGTGGATATAGAAGGGTGTTTTGACAGAGACATGCAAATATTACACAAATGTAGTCATTTTCCATTAGAAAGAAAGTTCTAGAAGTAGTCATGGTATGAAGCTTAAAGGAAATAAAGTAATATAAGGAAACATTTCTACCAAAAAGGGTATGGATACATGGAATATCTAACATCTCCCAGTTGAGGTGATGGATGTCAAAACATTAACATAAAGGGGGGGGGGGGTAAAATAAGCACAAAGGAACCTTTCATGCAAGAATGTGAGGATAAAATGTGAGATCGGGGAGATTCCACAAAATTGCATGGGAATGAGCAGATTACATTGGTCTTGCAGTCCTTATCTGCCTTCATTTTCTCTTTCTAGGACAAAACTAAAACTCTTGTTTTCATAAGTGAGCATGAATGTTGTACAGGCAGGACCGTACCTAGCCCTGTGCGAGCGGTGTGGCCGCACAGGGCACAAAGGCTTAAGGGGTGCATTTCGGCTGTCTGCCGTTGTCTGCCACCGCCACTTTTTCTTCTCTCAGCGGCGGCAAGCAACGACAGCCAGGCAAAATGTGCCCCTTAAGCCTTCTCGCGGCACACTAAGCAGGTCTGGTCCCTCCAGGAGGAACCAGACCTGCTTAGAGTGCCGGCGACTTGCACATCAGGTGCGCGCCTCTTCTCTCCCGCCCCCATAAAGAAGCTAGATGGAGGTGCGGGGGGGAGGGGGCATGCACCCGATGTGCAAGTTACACAGGGCGCATTGCAAGATCGGTACGGCCCTGTGTACAGGGACAACCACTGTAAATCAAATGCAAATATTAAAACAGCTAATGTGACTCTCTGGAGAAGGTCAATCACTGAGGATGTTTCAGACTCAAGTCAGTCTTCTTTCTATTAAATTAAGCTACAGGGCCAGACCCTACCATACATTCATTAGTGGCCTGAGAGTTGGATTTAAAAAAAATGAGCATATACTTTAGGTTGTGAAAATTCTAGATTTGTAAAGGTACCGAATGCAGGTAGTTATTGTACACACAATTGCTGATGCTGTTTGGCTACTAATAAGTTGCTTTAGAACTGCTAATGTAATGTTGATTCTGGGAGTTGCTCCACTCTAATCGTAACTGTTGGACTCATCATTTTCTTTTATCCTGTAAGTTCAGGCCGCTTTTAAAAACTGATTCTATTATCTGCAGCAACTGTGCAGTCCCTCTCCACATATCTAGAAGGTGAGTCTGATCACAATGATCTAAGCTGTGATAACATGATGGCTAGACTTACTACAATTCCCCATACATGGGTCTGACCAAGAAGAACTTGCACCTGCTCCAGTTAATCTGTAAAGCTATAACATGACTGATAAAAGATTTCAAGTGGATGAACACATCACAGCCGGACAAGAGGGTAACCATGCCTCCCCTTATACCCCTGTTCCCCCTCCCCTCCCCCTTTCTTAATAATACCATGGCTCTTTTTCAATCTTCAAATTACGAATTATTTTATTGGTATTGCTTGCCCGCAGCATCACCTAATTTACAAAAGCATTAAGGATTAACATACAACTCACAAAACATGTACAACCAGTTCAACTTTACATTTCCAGCTTAGAACAATCAACTTTATACAATCCCTAATCCGGTTCACGAGGAGACACACAACATAAGAACATAAGATATGCCATACTGGGTCAGACCAAGGTCCATCAAGCCCAGTATCCTGTTTCCAACAGTGGCCAATCTAGGTCATACGTACCTAGCAGTTTCCCCAAACGACACAGGTTCCACAATGCTTGTACTGGGTCAAGCACTGATATCCTGGGTCCCTTCTTAATAATGGTTTATGGACCTTTCCTCCAGGAACTTGTCCAAACCTTTTTTAAACCCAGCTACACTAACAGTCTTTACTACATCCTCCGGTAACAAATTCCAGAGTTTGATTACACGTTGAGTGAAGAAATATTTTCTTTTATTAGTCTTAAATAGTTTACCCTGTAGCTTCATTGCATGTCCCCTAGTCTTTCTATATTCTGATAACCTAAACAATCGATCTACATTTACCCGTTCCACTCCATTCATTAATTTATAGACTTTTATCATATCTCCCCTCAGCCGTCTCTTTTCCAGGTTAAAGAGCCCTAACCTTTTTGGCCTTTCTTCATAGGAGTATCCTTCCATCCCCTTTACCATTTTGGTGACTCTTCTCTGAACCTTTTCTAATAACGTTATATCCTTTTTAAGATACAATGACCAGAATTGCACACAATATTCAAGGTGCGGTCTCACCATGGAACGATTTAGAGGTATTATAATATCTTTTGTTTTATTTTCCATTCCTTTCCTTATGATACCTAGCATTCTATTTGCTCTCTTAGCCGCCACTGCACACTGGGCCGATGGTTTTAACATGTTATCCACAATGACGCCTAAATCTTTTTCCTGGGTGGTGGTTCCTAATGTGGAACCTTGCATCGTGTAACCATAGTTTGGGTTGATGCAACTTTGATGCAGGGCCGTTTGAAGCCCGCCCCTTTCTTCTATCTTTCTTGCCCATCACTTACACTTGTTACCAAGGTAAAGCATGCCATCAAAGCACGTCCTACCCTTGTCACAGCAGGGGTGGTACTTCCCGGCTCTGATCCTGCCCCTTCAAAGGTCAGATCTTAGCCGCTCGCTCCTGTGTCCACAATATGCCGCTCCCCCTCTTTCCCCGCGCTGTGTAAGCATGGGGAACGTGAAGATGGCACTGTCCAGTCCCTGCTGTGGCCCGTTGCCCTATCTGTGGGAGGATAATTCTCTCTGGGCCACTCTTCATTTTGTTCCATGCCCCATCTTGCAACCCTAATTGTGCCACTGCCCACCGACAGTGACTCCTCATTTGCCGGTGGGCCCCCATCTATCCCTTAACTGCAGCCAAGCCCCGACCTGTCCCATAACATTTCCACCATATCCTGTATAGCACAAAGGAAAACATCCATACCTATATCAGATAGGTACACCCCATCTGAGTGATACAAGCCAGGGCATTTCTCCTCGATCAGTTCATGTCTGATACAACATCTCCCGATGGCTTCTGTAAAATGTGTCATCCATCGGTTGACCTTGCGCAAGTTTTCTCCATGGCCTGATGTGACCATTCACTCCTCCATGCCCTGCATGGTATAATGCAGGACCATGCCAGCTGGGTGCCAGGGAAAGTGTCCATCAGTGCCAGAATGTCCCCCTGCATCTTCCTGCCAAGATTCATGCTGCAAGTCCTCACCAGGTCATTCCCCCTAGACGCGCTATCAGCGCCCCAGGGGCCATCTGCACCCTTCTCTTATATAGAAGAGTAGGTACTAGCAGGTACCACAGCATACTGCGCAGCCCCATCCAAATGACTAATACTTCCACAGCATTCATTCCTAAGTTAATTCTCTGAGGTCAGTCCCTGGTCCTCCTCTGTGCCCAGTGTATGACCGCAGATCCAAACCTCTTGCACACCTCATGGCGTATCCACACCTAGAATATAATTCAATCAAAAGATGCGAGTTAAGGCAGTGATGTTCCCTCTGTTGCTGGGGGCATCATGGCTTCTCTTCCGGGTGAACATATAACATATAACTTGTAATGCTCCAATTGCCACCTGCCAATCACCATGATCTGCTCCTGCATCATTCCAAACCCAGCTGCAGTTGTAGCTGCTCCTATCCTGAAGAAGTGTGTACCATATTCCTCCTCCCCCAACCCCAGGCTACCAATGCACATTGTCAAGACTGTTGAACTGGAACCACGAAAGTGGGGTCCGATCCTTGTGCATTTGGAACAGCTCCCCTCCTCATGGCTGAATCATGGAATACTCCTGGGTGTTCCTTTCTGGGCAGCTATCATCCTCTGGCAGGAGGGCCAATGACACCCGCAAACCCCTACCTGTTTGATCGGTTTTAGATCTGCATATATGGATCTCCAGTATCCCACCCTGGACTGTGACATCCTTCAGGTGGAGCCTCCCATCTCCCATTGTGTGCCTTGAGGGAGCCACCAACTCGCTCACTCTCATCGCGTCGAAGAATGCCAGTGCAAAGGCACATAGGAAGAGCTGTGCTTCAAATGCATCGTGACAGAGTGTGTCCTTGGCTCTTAGCATCTCTCTCAATAATTCATGTGTAATTAGGCATCAACGGTCTGGTGGGCAGATACACCTGGCCGACCATCCCTTCACCACCCTAGTGACAGCGAAGTCGGCCAATGAGCTCCGCTCTCCATCACTCTGGTGAAGAAGGTGATGGCCTCCAAGTTCATTTGAACCACCGATTTACTCAAACCTTCCTCTCTGCAGGAGGAGTAGCCATTAGATGATAGTGCTGGTCTAAAACTGACCACAGTTCCTAATCCCTTTCCCCCAGCAAACTTATTGAAATTGGCTCCATGCTCTCAAGTATCTGTGTCTGGTCAGCACTGCCAGGGAGTCCATTATGAGGTTCCATACTTTGGTGGGCTAAAGGCCCAGACTGCCACTGGGATGAGGGTCTTGTCTATGTCAGTGTCTGGGGCACTGCTCCGGAAAGACATCATCTTAGAATGAGAGAGGGCATCAGCTAAGATGTTACATCCATCAGGCACATGCTCCTCTCTAAAGGTGATGTTGTGTATCAGGCATATCAGGGCTATCTGGCGCAACAACACCATCACCCCCCATGACCTAGTATACATCCCATTAACTGCCTGGACCACTGCCGTGTTGTCTGTGCGGAAGGTAATTGCTTTGTTCGCTAATTGTGGGGCCCATAAAAATAGGGCCGCCATTATTGGAAACAATTCCAGGAAGATGATATCTCTCGTGTCACCGCATGTGTGCCAATCACTCGACCATGGTTCGGAGCACCAAGCTCTGCGAAAGTATATCCCGAATCCCAGCCCACCGGAGGCATCAGTGCAGAGTTCTAGGTCTGAGCTGAAAACAGGAGGGGCCTGCCAGAAGGTTATGCCATTGAAATTCCACAGAAAGGCTTCCCAAATGCCTAGGTTTTCCTTTATATCTTTCATCACCCTATTGTGGTGAGGCAACCTCTCGCCCCTTTTGTTGCCAGGGCCAACCACCGGCAAAAGACCCTCCCCATAGGAATGACTTTAGTCACGAAGCAAAGCAGCCCAATCAAGGACTGGAACTGCTCCAGGTCACCTTGCACACACCCTTCATCTACCTGATAGCTGTTCTCAATTTGTCAATCTCATCCTGTGGCAGGCATGAGACCTGCACCCAGGCAGCCAGTTCAATACCCCAAAAGGTGATTACCATCTCTGGGCCCACGATTTTATCTGCTGCCAGGGGTATGCCGAATTGCTGTGCAATCTGCCAGAAAGATGTCAGGACCTGCTGACACTTCATATCCATGGCCTACAAACAGGAAATCATCCAAATAATGAACCACCTTTCCTGGCCCCGTAATTTCCTCAATCTCCCAATGCACAAAAGAGCTAAACAGCTCGAAGTAGGCTCACGAGATGGAACATCCCATGGGCATGCATTTGTCGTAGTAAAAATTCCCACTGAGCAATTTAAAGGAGTCCAGGTGCACAGACAGTAGGCAAAAGGCCAACTCGATGTCTGGCCAGGATTATGGCCTGGTCAATAGAAGCATATTGCACCGAACACAACTTTGAGTCAATATAAACGTAAACCAAGTCACCATCTGGGTATGACAGGTTGTGAATTAATCTGAATTTCCCTGGGTCCTCCTTTGGCACTATGCCCAAGGGGGATATAACAAGTCCATCCAATGGCAGCTCGTGAAAAGGACTGGCTATTCTTCCAAAGGCAATCTCCTTGGCGAGCTTCTCCTCCACCACCATGATGTTCAGGATAATGAATGGAGAGTCCCACATGGTGGGCGAAGGAGTGCAACTGGGCTTCATCGAGGGGATCTGAAAACCCTGCGCAAACCACTCCTCAATGCTGCGGGCCATGACCTGCATGGGGTAAGCCCATAACTAGGGGCACATGCTTTCAAGGTTGATAGGCGATGGAGCCACTGCCATCATTCCCACGGAGGCTAACCAGAGCCCTGTGCAGCCTTCTGTCCTTGTTGAATCTGCATGCCATGACTGGTTGTTCCGCCCTGCAGCCAGAGCAGACATGCCTGAACTTACAGCGGTTCATTGTCCTGCTTTGTATTGTTGACAGTACCGTCACCCAGCTGCCTATCCCACTGGTTGTGAGGGATACATCTGCTAGGACGCCCGCGTGTTGAATGGCAGAAAGGGCTGATACCCACCGTCGTTATGTAACAGCCTGTTCTGTGCCACCTCATCCAGCCATAGGTCAATGACCTAGTGATGCCATGCCAGGGTGGGGTCAACCGCCAAATGCTTATGGAAGCTGACATCATAGTTCAACCATGCCCAGCCTCCGAAACGCCTGTATATGCACGCTATCATGTCAAGATGCCTAGTCAGGAAAGGGCCAAGTTTGAGCTCCCTCTCTGTCACTACGCTCATATAGATATCAAATGCTGACACTCAGTTATAAATGGTCTTGTTTATCCTGGGCTTTCAATCTTTCTCTCCTTCTCCTTACCCTCTTTATCCTCACCCTCCTGGTCCCTAATTAGCAAAGTGAAAACATCAATAAATTTCTTCTTCCATATTTTTTTCTTAGTCTTCTTTGGCACCTCATGTACCAGAGAGGACACACCACAGCACATGTCTGTCACATCCATAGCTGCTGCCAGCTCAGGTGGTTGGGATGTGCTTGCTCCTGTGGCCATGTTGGAGGTTCGAGCCCTGTCCACACTCTTGCCCCTCAGCCAGACCCTGTCTGAGGAACTCTTCCACCCCTTGAACTTTTTAAACGCATTTTCCATAAATTTAACAAAGGTGAGCTCCCCATCGCTGTCGAATGAGCAGCTTTCTGAAGTTGAAGAGGACAGACTTGGAACCACTGAATCAAGAGTAGACTTACCGGAGGGAGCTTTCCATGCCAGAGCATGTCGCCTGCCTCCCTGTCTGCTGGATGCGCTGTCCTCGCTGATATCATCTGCCGCATTAGGTGGAGCCTGGAGCCAAAGGCGGACAGCCCCGGGGCCGAGCTGACTGACTTGCTCCTGGAGAACCTGTATCAGTTCTTCCATTTCATCACTCGTGTTCCTTACTTCTGTGACCTTCTTCGCCGCCATCATCTGCTTACTGTGCTATGTGGAAGCCGCAGCCGTCTTCTGATCTCTTTCTCTTGGTTGCCACTGTGGCTGCCTTGGCAGCGCCTACCACCATGCCCTGATTCCCGGAACCTCTCCTGCATTTCATGGTCTGCCATCGTCCCTACATCCCGCTCTGTCCTCCACTGTTCTTCCAAGGTGTGTCTCTATAAGAAAAATGCTAGGGGGGAGGCAAGAGGGAATGGTGTCATCTTCTGCTCTCTATTTACCCATCAACCTAGTTTGTTGAGAAAAGGAAAAAAAATATATACAGTGGAACCTCGGTTTTCGTGATTAATCCATTCGAAAAAGTCAGACTAAAACTGAATGTATGAAAACTGAAGCAATATTTCCATAAGAAATAATGTAAATCCAATTAATCTGTTCCAGACACCCAAAAATAGTAACAAAAAATACATTTTATAGATAACTATATTTTTACATACAGAAAACAATGAGAAATAAATATAAATGACTAATGAAATGGATAAATGAACATTTAACATCACTTTTATCTTTATTGAAGACTCTTGTTGGCATATGGAAGACAGTCAATCAGCAAGAGAATCAAAATAAAGAAAATCCCACTTCTGGCCACAAGATGGTGCTCCATTTTCAACTGTATGAAAACCGAGACAATGTATGAAAACTGGGACAAAATCTCAACGAAAAAAGTCAACGAAAACAGAATCGTACGAAAACTAGGGCATACGAAAACCGAGGTTTGACTGTATACCTTGACCTGCCTGTCTGAGCCTAACTGATCAGGGGCCCCTAAGGCATATTGATTCTTGCTGTCTCCACTCTTAATCCTTTATTCTATCTCTTCTGCCTTATGTCCCCCATAGCAATATTTAAAGCTCCCATTTAATCACTGCCATTCTATAATTCGCCACTCATTTTCCCCCTTTTCCTAAGCAATACATGAATCTGCATCCTACACATATCATTCGTCTTTCCCTGTGCTTTTTTTTTTTTTTTTTGCATCTGTACCATCTGTTCGCCCCTCTACCACCAATCTTTCTGTTGTGTAAATTGCATAAATGTGCCTTTTCCATCATGCCCCTCTTGCACCTTTTCGTCATGCCCCACTATCCCTATATCATATGTCTAACTGTAGGCAAAATGCACTACTGCTGGCAAACCCCTTGCCCCATCTAGTCAACCCCATCCCATCATCTACCCCCATATTTCCTTTCAGGTAGGCACAGTCCTGCTCTTGCCACATGGCCCTCTCATTGCCAACCCCAAGATGGCTACCATATAGGTCCCCCACTATGTGAGACAGCTTACCCCATCAGCATTTCTATCACCCCTGTCCTCTTGCCCTAGTCGTTTCTATCCTGCTTACTTCCTACAGTGCCCGACGTCGCATCATTCCCCCTGCCTGCTGAAGAAACGAGCCGCACAAGGCAGGACTCCCGGCTTCCCCCAAAGGTCCTCATATCCCTGACGGAGGCATCTGGCACCATGACTCACCCCATTTACACACGCTTTTTGCATGCTCTGCCCGCTTGGTCATTCCACTCAAGGGAGGCCCTGCCTGGTTTGGGTTTATGCCTGGTTGCATCCAATAACTTCGGGAGCGGAGGTAAGTCACAAGCCATCAAGCCATCACACTGTCTTCCTCTGGAGGGGCAAGAGGGCGATCCTGGTGTTGCGGGCCATTAAATAGACCTCCTCTGGGCCCACCCTCTCACCCCTCTGCCCCTCGCCACCCTTAAGCCTCTGTTGCCTGGCCCACTCTGTCCTCCTGTGTCCAATGGCTGCTATTTGCCAGCATGGGGATCTCACCCTTCCTGCAAAAGTTCCACTGGCTACTAGCTCCCTACAGAGCCAACTTTAACCCTTTCCTGGCCGAGCCCGAAACTCTTGGGATCCAAAATTCTGACTAAATATTCCTATCAAATGGTATATAATACATGACCATAGCAGAAGGAAAATCACTATTAGAACATATTGAATAAGACGAGTACAATTTTCCTGAAATATGCAAAAATTAACCTGGCTGCAGAATGTGGATTAAAAATGTAAAGTAGGCCTTGAAAGGGTTAAACCTATACCTGTGATCATAAGAACATAAGATATGCCATACTGGGTCAGGCCAAGGGTCCATCAAGCCCAGTATCCTGTTTCCAACAGTGGGCAATCCAGATTATAAATACCAGTCAGGTTCCCAGAGGCCTTCAGAGAAAATGGGCCAGAATACTTGAAGAATCCCTTTAAAGAATCTCTCTGGAGTGGAGGAGTGGCCTAATGGTTAGAACACTGGCTTAGGAACCAAGAAGCCATGGTTCAATTCCCCTTAGCACGCCTTGGGCAAGTCACTTAACTCTCTATTGCTTCAGAAAAATCCAAGTTATCAATGACCCTGTTAATGTACATTACCAAGTTCAAGTTACAATGTAAACCACTTTGACTGAAATAATAAAGCAGTGTTAAATAAACGGACACCACTGGATCCTTTCAAGGAGCATTCTAATCATACCTTCACCAAAAGAAATCATGTAACATGATACCCACCAGTGAGCCTTCTTAGGAGCAACCCCTACCCTCTGGAACTCACTCTCAGAGAGGATATGTCTAACTCAAGACTACCTTTACTTCAGGAAGCAGGTGAATGTTTGGCTCTTTTCCCATGCATTTAATGGCTAAGGATTTGTCATTTTGTTTTGTTTTATAATAGCATGCACTATTCCATTTAGTGTGCAACCATTACCAGATAGTGCTACATGAAATGACACTAAACAAAAAATAAAATAAAATGAAATATGGCTTGCCATGCACTAATGGCTGTAGCAACTGAGCTAACCAATTGCTCATAGTGCATCAGGACTAGCGTGCCACATGCCTGGTAACTGAAACCATTTGCACATACCTTTTCAATTGTGCATACAATTTACCTTCAATCTAGTTACTCATTTTTATTTATCTCAACACTTTTGTCTTAATCATCTTGTCTGCTTATATGATCCACCGCACATGTCTCCTCCGATGCTCATTGAGCTATTTTATGTGTATCGTGCTGACATTGTGAATATCGTATTTGTTATATGAATCTTCCAATATGCTGTTTTAATGTGTATGGTGCTGACTATCATATTATCGCTATGGCTATCTTTTAGTTTGCCTAGTTTCAGGTTTATCTCATTTTTCTAACTGGATCTTGCACTGACATTTGATCATTTTAACATAGTTATACTGTGCTACAATGGAAATTGGCTATGTCCAGATATATATGTGTACATTGTCTTAGATGAATCCCTTCATAAAGGCATTTAATAAATCATAATAAATAAACAAACCAAGTAGTCGGCACATATTACGATCAATCAATAAATACATAATATAACTTGTTTTACTGTAACGGTTCCTTGATGTTGCGTATCCCAATTTTACCTTCACTCTTTAGTTTAGTCAGTGTATGCCCCCCTGTCTCTGTTCTCCCTTCTTGTGTCTGGTAACCGCTTTGATTTAAGGAAAAGGCGGTATAGAAAACCTGTTAAATAAATAAAATAAATAAATAAAATAATAGCATAATAACAGCATTACATAAGACATAAGAGCAATAAATCATTCAATACATAACAAAACTATCTCAAAAACTAAAATTATAAAACACATTAAAGAGGTTATTTTAGAAGCCTTATTCACAATTTCCATGTGAAAATTCTAGCATTTACATGTGGAAATGGCAATTTTACAAAGGGTAGGTTTACAAATAGATGTCCATAATATGTAGAAGTTGCAAGGGGACGTGTTGGGGGAATGGTTAAGACGTGGTCTAAGTGGGTCAAAAATCTATGGGCCCGGTGCCTAGCTTACCTAACATGGCTAGCCATTGCCGCAGAACTCTAAATCCAGATATTCAATGCCAGGATCATAACCGGTCCCAGCACTGAATGTCTGGGTTGCCCAGATTGGCAGGAAGCTAACCGGGCAGCAGTGATATTCAGCCACTGCCAGGTTAGCTTCCACAGTGAAAGTACGGCCAGCCTTTGCTGTGCTTTACTTTTGCTGTGTAGCTATAATTGCTTCCAGAACACCCTGATGCTAACTGGTTAGCCTCAGGGCATGCTGCGGCAGCACCCGCAGCAGGGTTGCAGATCTGCAAACCATGTAAATGCCTTTGAATACCGGGCCATACATGTCTATTCCCCATTTCATACAGGGAATGCACATCTATAACCAAAATTGTCCACAGTGGTTTCACAGCTGCTCCCTGGCTTCTCATCCTTAAAACCTTAGCAGGAGGGCCTTAGAAGATCATCCTCCTTAATCCCTCATTGGTAATTTCTCCTTCCAAATTGAACTTAGATAAAGATAAAGGCATCTGTAGTTAATTGGTAGCTTTTATATGTAAAGCATTTATATGAAAAGTCTTCTTCATCTTAAATCTCCATTGCAGAAGTCTCTTGTTCCTTAGGATGTTAAGTTTTTGCTATCCTCATTTATGACGGGACCCTTTGAACCCTTGGAATTGGCTACTCTCCTCACCTGGAAAGTACTCTTTCCTGTAACATTAACTTCATCTAGAAGAGTCAGTGAAATTCAACATTGGTAACTTACGAATCATATCTTCACTTCCATCATCATAAAGTGGTTCTCGGCACACACCTAAGTTTTTACCTAAGATGGTCACTCCATAGCAATAAAGAACTTCTCATCTTTTATCCACAACCACATTTGAATGTACACAAGAAGGCCCTGCACACCTTAGACTGTAAATAAATCTAAGCAGTTTTTGTTGCCTTCAATCCCAACAAACTAGGCTTGCCACTCTCAAACAGAACTTTGGTTAACTGATGGCATCCTATATCCACTTGTGTTACAAACAAGCGAATACTCCTCTTAGCTCCAAAGTCAAGTCACTCCAAATTTGAGCTATTATAACAACAGTAGTGCTTCTAAAGCCTGCCTCTCTAGATACCAACAGACAAGCAGCGGTCTTTTCTTCATGCTCTTACTATACATTATTGTTTGAACCAAGCCACAGCACAGGACAGTGCATTTGGTTAAGCTGTATTGGTCAACCTGTCTGTCTGAACCAACATCTCTCACGCTTCCTTACTGGGGACTGCTCTAAGGACTGCAACAACATATAAACCATGAGTAAGCTTAGGAGTCATCACTTATGTGCCTGACTTAATCCTGCTTGTCAGTGGAAGAAGTAATGTTGCTCACCTGTAAAATATGATTTGTGTTGACAGCAGGATTGAGAAGGCACACAATCCCTCCCCACCTCCTTGAGAGTTGCTTTTCTACTTGAGTTTTGGAACAAACTGAAAAGCTGAGGAGACCACTGCATATGGGAAGGACCACATATGCTCAAAAATTTATACTAAAGTTCTAGGCTAAGGGAGAGCAGTTCTGTCCCGGCACTGTTGAATGATCTCACTCATTTGTGTGTCTTATCAATCCTGCTATCTACAGAAAATATCTGTTATAGGTGAGCAGCATTTTTTACATGAAATGGACATTTAATCAGTTATAGTCAAGTTTTACACTGACAGCAAAGTAGAGCTGGGCAGCATACACAACCAAACCAAACGTTCTATGTATATGTAGGTACCATCAAATACATCAGCAATGGCATCATGGTTCCATTGACTAGGACCTGGTAGCACATGCTGCAGACAACATAAAGGCCAATATTCAAAAGATTTCTCCAGGTAATGATGTCAGATAAAGACCATTCGGCCTATCTAGTATGCCCATACATAAGAACTAAGTTCCATAATTCCTTCCTCTTCCTCAGAGATCTTCTGTACTTGTCCCATGCTTTCTTGAATTCAGATACCATTCTTGTCTCCACCACCTCCACTGAAAGGCTGTTCTATGTATCCATGGTCCTTTCAATAAATAAATATTTCCTCAGATTACTCCTATCCACCTTTGTCTTCATCATATGACCTCTTGTTCCAGAGATTCTTTTCAACTAGAAGAGGGTCACCTCTGGTACATTTATACCACAGAGGTATTTAAATATCTCTATCATATAACCCCTCTCCTAACTTTGCTCCAAAGGATACATATTGAGATCTTTAAATCTATCTCCATATGCCTTATCATGAAGACCACTGGCCATTTTAGTATCTGACCTCTGCTCTGACTCCAACCTGTTTTAAAAGGGGTGATCTCCAGAATTGTACACAGTACTTCCAAAGAGGTCTCACTTAAGACTTATACAAGGACACTCTTACCAACTTTTTCCTGCTGGTCATTCCTCTTTCTATGCAGCCAAACATCCTTTTGTTTTTTGCTGTCACCTTTTCTATCTGTTTGGCCATGTTAAGATTGACCAGTACGATCGTCCCCAAGTCCTGCTCTTTCGTGATTTGAAGTATTTCACCCGCTATAGAAAATTGATGCCTTTGAATTATGGTGCTGGTGATGAATACTGTGTATATCCTGGACTGCACAAAGAATAGACCAGTCAGTACTAGAGGAAATCAAACCTAAGCTTTCCTCAGAAGCTCAGATGACAAGACTTCAACTTTCATACTTTGGACAGATCATGCGAAGAAAGAGATCATTGGAGAAAGATATAATGCTTGGCAAGGTAGAAGGTCACTGTAAAAGAGGAAGGCCGGCAATGAGATGGATCAATGTAATAACAGCAGCTATGGATACCACTCTATCAACAATGAGCCACTTGGCTGAAGACCGAACAAAGTTTAGGTCAACTATCCAGAGTGTTGCCAGGAGTCGACACAGACTCAATGGCACAACAACAACTGTAGCACTCCCTTGGGTTTTTGTAGTCTTGCATTTATTAGCATTAAATCTTAGCTACCAAGTTCTTGACCATTCTTCAAACTTCGCTAGATCCCTCCTCTTGTTATCTACATCTTCTAGGGTTTCTATCTTGTAGCAGATTTTGGTATCATCCGCAAATAGGCATATCTTTTTGACCTTCAACAATATCATTTACAAAAATGTTAAAAATAGGACCAAGGATCAATCCCTGTGGCATGCCACTAGCAACAACCTTATCTTCAGAATGAACTCCATTTACTACTACCCTCTGTCACTTCCCACTCAACTAGTTTCTAGCCCAATCAGTCACTCTAGGATCCATCCCAAGGGCACTCATTTTCTACCATAAGTTGCTGATGTGGAATGGTGTCAAAGGTCTTGCTAAAATCTAATTGAAATCTAAGTATAATACATCTAGCACTTTTCCTTGATACAATTCTCTGATCACCTAATGAAATCTATTAGATTTGTCTGACAGGACCTACCTCTAGTAAAGCCATGCTATCTTAGATCCTGTCATCTCTGGTATGCCAGAAACTGCACCATCCTCTACTTTAGCAGCATTTCTGTTTAATTTACTCACCACAGAGGTCAGAGTAATTGCTCTGTACTTACCAACTTCTTCCTTATTTCCGCTTTTGTAGTCAGGAACCACATTCACCCACCTCCTCTGGGATCACTTCCAACTCTAAAGAAGCATTGAAAAAGTCAGAAAATGGAGCTACCAGTACTTCCCTGTTCCTTCAATGCCCTCAGATGAATCCCATCTTGCTCCATCGTTTTATCCTCTTTTAGTTTAGCTAGCTCCTTGCGAACACAGTCTTCTGAAAATAGAGTTCTACCTCACCTCGATTTCTATTTGTGCTTGTTTTCTTAGGGCCCATTCCCAGCTCTTCAAATGTGAACACAGAATATTTACTAAGCAATTCTGCTTTATCCTCATCAGCCTCTATGTCAATGCTTCTCAAACATTTAATCAATATGATCCCATTTTAACAATTAAAATTTCATATGACTCCCAAATGATGAAATCAGACCTGCACTCCTCACCCATCCCTTGTCCACTTACTCATCCTCTCACTTACCAAAGCATGAAGACAGCAAAAAGGGTCAGCCAGGGTCTTCTGTGTCAGCAGTCTTCATGGATTTCCATTCTTAACAGTAAACCTGCACAGGAGAAGGGGGCAATTGCTGTGAATATTCACTGACTCACAGTGCATATGCTGCCTTCCACTGCTGGATATAAGGTCACAGTGAAAGTCCAGAAGGAGAGGGTTGGCAGCCTTGTTTCTGTGATCGCATCTGCTGATATTGGGACCCCATTTGGGGTCCCAACCCACAGTTTGGAAGCCCCTAGTCTACGTGTTCCTCCCCTTCACCTCTGAGTCTCATAGTGCCACTTTTGTACTTCCTTCTGTCACTAACATAACTAAAAAAAAGTCTTGTCCCCATGTTTTATTGTATTGGTAATTTTTTTTTCCTGTGAGCATCTTAGCTTTCCTGACTACTTTACCAATTTCACTTAGCTTCTCCAGATACTGTTGTTTGTCTTCCTCGTTCTGCGATCTCTTACAATTTATGAAGGCTACCTTACCTTTTCAGCTACTTCTTTTGATACCATAGCAACCTTCTTTTCATCTTAATTTTAACTTTCCTAACAAAACGTTTGTTGCCTTTAAAATATCTCCTTTCAATTTTGCCCACTGTTGTTCTACTTCCCTTAGAAGTTCCCATCTAGTTAACCTCTCAGATAGTTTCTTTAAAAGCTACATGGCCATGATTGTGATTATTCTTTTATAAGTACAATTTTTATTATATCTCTTATGGTGAAAGTGCCCCTGACGCAGATAATTTCTGCAGAAACATGGATGTGTCAAGTTTTATAAAGATTTTTAGCCAACACCTGTGGGAGCTCACATTTTTGTAATGACCCTGTATGGCAGTTCTTATAAGAAAAACATAAAACCCGAGATGGCCTATAGCTTGTCTTTCAGATATTGTGGGCAAGCAGAATATATAAGAGGTCGTTTTAGAAGACTTGTTTGCCATTTGAATGTGTCAATAGCACAACGAGGGTAATTTTATAACAGGTCTCCTATGTGAGATAGCCAAGTAAGTGCCTATATTTAGCTTATTTTATGTATTGTTACAAAATACTAAGGTCAAAATGGCAGATATTATGGCTAGATTGATGCCATGGACATTTATACCTCCCTGGGAGAAGGTGTACATATTAGCACATAAAGTATGTATGTATGTATGTATAGCATTTTTTTTATAAATACCACATTAATCACAACTCCATCTAAGCTCTGCCCAAACTCCACATCTGAAAATGCCTATACATGGGTCACGCAAAAGTACAAACCTTCTATCACTGTGCATACTTTTATGTGAGTAACTCTTCAGGTAATTTTATGAAAGACCTTAAGGTGTCAACAAATCTTTTCTAAAATTACCTCCCATGTGTCTAAGCATAGATTTTAGAAAGGTTTCTACTTATATATGTAAGTCCATAACATGCATGGTTTTCAAAGGCTTGGGTGGGCTTCAAAGGCTTTGGGTAGAATTCAAAAGTATGTGTGTATTTCCTATTTAACAAGAGAAAAATATGTCTGCTTCATAAAATCTAGACAGCATTTACACCTGCTTCAAAGCACATTATGGGCGGCATTTTAGAAAGGACGTCCAGGGCAAAATGTCTGAGAAAACACCAAGAACATCTAAGTTCAGGCCTGATTTTAGAAACATAGTCATCCCCAATTTGGACCACCGCAGAAACAGCTTCTTGAACATCCCAGCCGGTGTTTTCCAGATGTAAGGTGGCGGATTAGTAATCTGTTTGAGGTTTGAATTTGCATGCTGTTTTCTTTGGCCAGGAAATATTGACAGTGATGATAACAGTGCAGTGTGTTCTTCCCCCTGGTAGCATTGCTGCCACGAAATAAGCACTTTTTTTGCTCCTTATTCATGGTCAGGAGCAGATATAAGCATGGACGCCTCCACAACCAGAGCCATACATGCTTCTGCCATTCTGAAATTGTGCTGCAATGTGCATCTTCCTTGCTCCGCCAGACTACGCTTCCAGCACACCCACGTTCTACTTCAACATCCTTGGGCTGGTGACGTCCATATACCCAGTTTCTAAAATGGCTCCAGGAACGTCCTTGTAATTATAATTAGGACATCTGAGTGCCCATTTTCAAACATCCAAACTATGAATAGGGCTTCTAAAATTCTCCCCCTGCCCCCCACTGCCCATGAATTTACATCCATCTAAGTGCATGAGATCCTATTATCTTTGAGTTCTACACAAACATATGAATGACTTCCAACATTTAAGGGAAAACATTTTATTACTCTGGATGTCTGTTATCAGGTAAAGCCATCAGGTGGCAGTCAAGTATCTTATTTTAGTTCAATGCATTTTAACAGCACGATTTCTGCATTTTGCTTTTTTTATATGTTCTTCTGATGGTTAAAAAAAATAAATGTTTCAAAAAAAAAAGTTCAAAATGTTTTTGACAATTTTTTTTAGAAGAATAACAGCAGTGAAAAACAAGCAGGGAATGAACAAAAGTAAAAAAAGAAAGGGGAGCATATTCGATGGCCATGGCTAGGCTAGCTAAAGGCACCTAGCCGCCACTGCTTTTATTTAAAACCAGATATTCAGTTGCAGCAATTTCTGAAGGCCGCTACTGAATATCCAAGTTCGCTGGGTAACAGAATTGCTATCCAGTTAGCCATGATATTCAGCTGCCAACTGGATAGCAAAAAGTGGCCAAAATTAGGACAATTACTCATATAACTTAACTTTAACCGATTTAGCTAGCCGGTTAATGGCTGAATATTGCTGTTAGCTAGATAGTGGCTGTCCCACCCAGATCCACTCACAGACCACCCTGATTTGAACTGGGCATTCTTTCATTGGTCTACAGCAATCATTCCCAACCCAGTCCTTGTGGACCCCCAGGCCAGTCAGGTTTTCAGGATATCCACAACGAATATGCATGAGATAGATCTGCATTCACTGCCTTCACTGTATGCAGATCTCTTGCATGCATATTTGTTGTGGATACCCTGAAAACCTGACTGGCCTGGGGTACCCGAGGCTGAATTTGGAACCACCGGTCTATGGGGATATTCAGCGGCGCTGAATATCGGGCTGACTGTACTTTAACCAGTTATTAGGTCTGCTAACCAGCTAAATTGCTTTGAATATGCCCCCCCTCCCTCCAAGTCACATTTCTGAAATTTTGGGCGAATCATTTGTGAATGTATAAATGTTCTACAAACTTTTCTACAGCAATAACTACCTCAAACCTCTGGGCCAGGCATACCAAATTCCAAGAATTAAAGTGAATGTTATCACAACATTTTCGATTAGACAGAATCATCTTCAGGGCTAAAGCCATCAATAAGTCAACAAGTTTCTTTTGTCACTTTGTGATACGGTAAAGCAGCGCATTTGCTCTCCAAGAAACAATGACTATGGAAAGCTTATCTAGGATATGTAACACGGCTCTAATTCTTTGCCAAACTGATTTCAAATACTGTTTCAAGCACATATAAAAGCCTGCTTTAGACAGTACGTTGAGATGAGAATTGAAATGTCTAGGTCAGTATGTGCTCATTTTCCCAGTAATTTACAAAAGGCTCTGCTGACACACAGCCTGTTATAAAATATATGTAAAGACATCAGCAAAAGGTATTTGCCAGCGCGTCCAGAGGAAGCAGCAATTTGAAAAAGCCATAAATGGGAAAAAAGAGTGCCCCACTCTTTTCAATGTGCTTTGCTGCAGCTTTTAAAAATTTCTGCTTCCATGGCACTGCAGCTCCATTGTAAAGCCATGATCCCCTGCCGCCAGCTGCAGAGCTGGTTTCCCCACAGGCTGACCCCCAATCTGGCCTCCTAAGGCCAGGGCCGGGCTGTGGGGAATGTCCTCAGCCCCCATCCGCGCCTGCCAATCTATGTTTTCCAGGGAAGTTATTCCACCTCAGAGGTGGAATAACTTCACTGTATATGTCACTGGCCTTGGACGTACAGGGCCGACATTAGAATCGGCCGGCGACCACCCACTGCCCGCCCTAACTCCGCCCCATCTAACTTCCCTGTACAAATGGCGGGAAAGTTAGACACTGGCAGGGAGGCCCACGAATAGCGGGGATGGACTTCCCTTTGGAACGTCCATCTCCTCTATTCGAGGGACAGAATAACCTCCTTTGCCCCTGCAGTTGAATCTGGCATTCAGTTTGAAAGAACAATGCTCAAAGCACCTAATGTACTTTACAGAGCACAGACTTCACTTGATCAGTAGCTTTCGCCCTACTCTTCGCATGCCAGCTTTGTGTTTGGATTTGGATCTGATTACTCGCTTTTCGAAATCCAGTCAGGTTCAATATATAGTTCCCTGCCCAAGAGCGTGTACAATCGTATTTGTAGCTGAGGCAAAGGAAAGTTAAGTGACTTGCCCAAGGTCGCAAGCAGCATCAATGAGAGAAGTGTAATCTGAAACAAACCTTATACCCCTCCCCCTCCCCTATTGTTTATCTCTGAATATCCTACTGTTTGCCATGCCCAGAAGCTGCCACCTTGTATGACCACCTAGTTTACCTAATGGTTTGACTGGCCCTGGGTTATAACCACTAGGACACTTTTCCACTACAGAACATCAGAGTTTTACCTGTATGGAACCTAAGTAACAAGGTTTGTATACTCTTTTTCCTACATATTCAAATCAGCTATAAATTCTACAACATAAAGAAATATTTCTTCACAAAGGGGGTAATTTTACATAGTAATTTTTATACATATGTAGTCACACATGTGCATAAATGCCTTCTTATAGTGACTGGTCTAAAAGTAGGTCCATTGACACGAGTGTGCATACCTTTCCAGTAGGCATGATTGAGGGCGTGAACTGGGCACAACATGCATGAAGCTTGTGGTTACAATTATAAAATACCTTCATCTATGTACATGCTTGCAAACTTTATGTGCGTTCATTTATACCTGCTATAGAGCAGATGTAATGTCCATACCTAAATTTAAGGCACAATCTCTGCCATTTACAATAGCATTTTATAAAGGCTAGTGGAGCCTACATGTCTTTATAAAATAGACTCCTTGTTATAAAATAACCCTCATGGAGGGTAATTCTGTAAAAGATGGCTGGATTAACATATGTTTCTATGAGCATTAATGGTGCCTATTCCATATAGTCGAAGCCACGAGGATTGACTTTATAGAATAGCAGCATAAGTTGTTGCTAACAAACATATACAAAGCTATGGTTGCTCGCACCATTTCTAGAGATGGTTTAAATGACCACACCTATCTTACGTATATTCGGCTGTATTCTATAAAATATGCGTGTAGATGTGTGGTCCGCTCAAGCTCCATCCATATGTACACTCACACTGAAAGTACATGAAAGTGGCCTAACACGCAGACCTTCAGAATGGGAATGACTACATTACATGCGTAAACCATCAGAATACAGTGATTTACTTGCATACATAAGCAAATTAATCCCATCGCCCTTATAGAAGAATTACCTCCAAAGAGAGTACTGTATGCATGGGTCATAGTGGGTCTGATGATGGCCAAAACATTAACAGTACTTTAAAAAGCATGGGATAAGCACTGAGGATTCATTTATTTCAAATATTTAATTAAAGGAGGGGGTGCTCATTAAACTGCAGCGGATGGCCGCTTGGGTTTCTTGCTCCCACTGGGCCTATTACTATTTAATCCAGAACTTGTGTCTAAATACCTTTTTGTTGCCTCTAACCTATTATTATCAGCTACTGATGGCGTCTGGAAAAGCTGGTAAGCCCAACTCATCCTTCATCTGAAGCATAATCTGACAACTCTGGAGAAAATGGTGCTACTGCCACCTTCAACTATAGCTGATGCTGCTATCATGTCCGAACTTCAGAATCGTAACACTTTAATGAAGACTAATTTGGAAGATATCAGGGAGATTTAAGCAGAATTGGCCACTATTGCTCAGCAGCTTGCCTCCTTGCAAGAGCATCGGCTAATTAATGAGACTTGAATAGGAGCTGAGGAGGTACATGTTTCTAATCTGGAAAAGAGATTTCATGAGGTTGACATACTTCAGCGAGGCATTGAGGACCTAGTGAATTGTAGCTAAGGAATTAACATTCAATTTCTAGGGCTCTTGGAGGGTCAAGAGGGCTTCGATATGCTAAAATATTTAGAAAGCAGCCATCTGTTTGGTTGGACCCTAGATTTCTCCCTGTCATTGGAGTTGGAACCTGTTCATTGCATTCCGTCCCGATCCTTGCTGAATTGGGCATCGCTGGTGCCGGTGGTCACAAAGGTACTTAGATATCAACAGGCCCTGCTGATTTTGCAGATTGCGTGCCAGGAAGTTTCTGCAGGGGGATGGGTAGAAGATTCTTGTGGTGCCTGATCTGGCCAAAGCTACCATCAACAAGCATAAGCAATTCCTAGATCTGAGGCCATGTCTGACAGCTACAGGTGGTGTGTATGATTTATTCTACCTGGCATGTATGCAAGTGACACAATAATTCCACAGCATGACTGGTGTATGCTGTGTGATTGTATTATGTTTAGGATTGAGGTGCTGTGACTTTTGTTCTGTTTGGTCATGGCTACTGTGAAAGATTTGCATATAGTATCCTCAAATGTAAAAGGGCTGGTGCACCCCATTAAAAGGTCAAAGGTGCTGCAGTATCACAAAAGGTTGCAGGCAGATAACTGCCTTTTGCAAGAAACACACCTTTCCAATGTTGGATCTAGGAAATTACAGCAGCGTGGGTGGACAAATGTTTGTACTCTGTTGCATCTCAGAAGAAGAATGGGGTGGTTATATTATTAAATAAATCTTTGGAAGCCAAGATGCTATCTTCCTCTGATATTGACAGCAGGTGGGTTAAACTACAGCTGGAGTTTAAGGGCAAAGTACTGTTATTTTTTTGTATCTATGTTCCAATAGGTGTCTGTCCAGATTTCTTCAAGATCCTGGCTGTGGTGTGGGTGTTGAATTCCTCACCCATGATAATTGAAGGCTTGTGCATGAGTTCAAGAGCGTGTGAGGTTTTTAAAGGCTGCAATGTCTGACGGTAGACTGGCAGATATTTGGCACTTCCATCATCCTACCACCAAAGACTAAACGGGGTTACTTACCTGTAACGGGAGTTCTCCGTGGACAGCAGGATAAGTCAGCCACACCTGGTGACGTCCTCCGGGTGGCGCCATGCATACGGAAGTGCTCTCTAGAGCTCAGAAAGTGAACTTTCTGAGCATGCCCAGGTAGCCCACCTTACCGGCCCGCCCCCTAGCCTGGCCAGTGAGTTCCTAGCTAGCTATTGACTGGGTAGGGAGTGGCGGAGGTGGACTTCCTCCAGGGGAGGTGGGTGGGATTGTGTGACTGACTTATCCTGCTGTCCACGGAGAACTCCCGTTACAGGTAAGTAACCCCGTTTTCTCCATGGACCAGCAGGATTGCGTCAGCCACACCTGGTGCCTCCCTAGCTGAGGTGGAGGAGGTAAACATACGAGACACACGGTGTACCGCTAGGGTGAATTAAGTCAAAGGAACACAATTTATTAGAATCGCCAAAGGCTATGTGCAAATCGTGGACAGGTTGTGCAGGGATATACAATAAGGTGCTGTCAGACAGTGCAATTAACTCATTTGAGGTGCAAACAGTGCAACACAATTCAAGGTGCAAAACAGTGCAATGTACATACGCAAAGGGTGCAACAGTGCAAACAGGAATCTCAAACTACAGCAAATAAGCAGGCATAGTATAATTGGGGTCCGTGATAGGAGTCCATAATCAGGTGCGCCGTGCGGCCTCACTTCCCTCGGCTGCAGTGGAGAGGATGGCCGTTCCGAGGGCAAAGTCCTCTTGTGCATTGAGATCGAGGCAGTAGTGTTTGTGGAACGTGTGCGGGGAGGACCAGGTGGCCGCTCTGCAGACGTCGATTAGTGGAACAGAGCGAAGGCTGGCAATGGAGGTGGCCAGCGCTCTGAGTTTGTGAGGGCCCACTCTTGGCTGCTGCTCGGTGCCTGAAGGGTCAAGGCAATAGGAGACGCAGGAGGCAACCCAGTGGGAGAGGGTCCTCTTGTTGATTGGTCTGCCAGGCTGGTTTGGATTGAAGGACACGAATAAATGTTCGCTTTTGCAGGTGGGCTGTGTCCTGTGTAGATAAATCCGGAGGGCCCGGAGACAGTCCAGGGTGTGCAGGCGCCTCTCCTCGTCAGATGCATGAGGCTCCGGAAAGAAAGAGGGCTCGATAGACTGATTGACGTGGAAAGCAGACACCACTTTGGGAACGAATTTAGGGTTGGTTCTCAAGGATGCGCGGTTGGGGTGCAGTTGCGTATACAGGGGGTGTGCTACCAGTGCTTGCAGCTCGCTGATCCTCCTGGCGGATGTGATGGTTATTAGAAACAGTGTTTTCCAGGAGACGTACTTCAAGTTGGCGGACTGCATCGGCTCGAAGGGTTCCTGTGTTAAGCGGAGCAATACCCTGTTGAGGTCCCAGGTCAGAACCCTGTTGAGGTCCCAGTCCCTCAATACCCTGTTGAGGTCCCAGTCCCTTCATGAAGCGTGATGTGAGAGGCAGAGCAGCAATCGAGGTGGCTCCCTCCGGAGGTGCGTGGAAGGCCACAATCGCCGCGAGGTGTACTCTGACGGATTGTGACTGCAGACCAAGGTGAGACAGAGAGGCCAGGTATTGCAATACATTGGATAGTGGACACGTAGTGGGTTCAAGGCCTTGAGCTGTGCACCAGGCACTGAAACGCTTCCATTTGAGACCATAGGACTTCCGGGTCGAGGGTCTTCTGGCTGCGAGGACTACATTTTGTACCTCTGCAGGTAGCTGCAGCGTAGCTAGGTTTAGCTGTTCAACCTCCAGGCAGTGAGAGCTAGGGCTTTGAGGTTGGGGTGACGTGTTCTGCCCCCGTCTTGTGTCAGTAGATCCGGCCTGAGGGGCAGGCGCTTCGGGGCCCCTTGCGCTAGGCGTTGGAGAAGCGTGAACCACATCTGGTGAGGCCAGTGGGGAACCACCAGGATGGCTCGGGCTTTGTCGCGAACGATCCGCTGAAGTGTTGCAGGGATGAGAGGGGTCGGCGGGAAGGCATACTCCAGAGATCACTCCCCCCAGCACACGTCGAATGCATCCGCTGCTAACCTGTTCGCTGACGAGTGCCTGGAGCAGAATAGGGTGCATTTTGCATTCCCTTCCGTGGCGAATAGGTCGATAGTCGGGGTGCCCCAGATTTGGAAGAGACTGTCGGCTACCTCCGGGAGGAGTGTCTATTCGTGCGGTTGCAGCTGTCTGCTGAGTTTGTCCGCCAATGTGTTCTGGTCTCCGGGGAGATAGGAGGCACGGAGGCTGCACTCGTTCTTCAGTGCCAGGGACCAGATCTGTAGCGCTTCCTTGCAGAGGGAGCGAGAGGCGGTGCCCCCTTGCTTGTTGATGTAAAACATGGCGACTTGGTTGTCCGTCTGGATGAGGACAGATTTCCCGCGCACATGTGTTAGGAACGCTTTGAGAGCGTATTTGATGGCCCTTAGCTCGAGGAGGTTTATGTGGAGGAGCCTCTCCTGTTGCGACCAGGCTCCTTGTGTGCTGAGTGTTGGTGTGTGAGCACCCCAGCCCGAGTTGGATGCGTCCGTGGTGAGGGTCACTTGGTGCTCGGGTGGATGCATGTCCTTCCCTACTGAAAGATTCCCCGGAACCGTCCACCAGTGGAGTTGAGCTCTGATCTGGGGGGCCATTGGGATGCGAGTGGAGAGCGGTTGTGAATGTTGACTCCAGTGAGAACGTAGATGCCATTGGAGTGCGCGCATCTTCAACCTCGCAATTGGAAGGACTGACGTTGTGGCGGATATGTGGCCCAGAAGACGTAAGATGGAGGCTGCCAAAGAGGTCTCCTTTGAGGCCAGGCTTGAGGCAATTGAGGTGATGGCTACCAATCTGCGCTCTGGAAGATAGGCCTTCGAGAGTTTGGTGTCGATCACCGCTCCGATGAATTCCAGTCTCTGGGAAGAAGTGAGGTGCGACTTGTTGAGGTTGATGACAAACCCCAAGGAGGAGATCAGGGTCTTGGCTACCCGCAGGGATCTCTGTAGCTCCGTTGCGGAGGGGGCAGTGAGGAGCCAGTCATCCAGGTATGGAAAAACAGAGATGTTCAGCTTGCGGAGATGTGCTGCCGCCACGGCCACGCACTTCGTGAACACCCGTGGCGCTGATGAAAGACCGAAGGGAAGTACTCTGTATTGGTAGTGCTGCCTAGGACTTGGAAGCGGAGGTACTTCCTGTGGGACTTGTGGATGCTGATGTGGGTATAGGCGTCCTGCAGATCGAGGGATGCCATCCAGTCGCCGGGTTGTATCAGAGGGAGGATGGAGTTGAGAGAGTACATCCTGAACTTTTCTTTGATGATGAATGTGTTTAATCTGCAGAGGTCGAGGATGGGGCGAACACCTCCTGTTCTTTTGGGAATGAGAAAGTATCTTGAGTAGAAGCCAAAGTTTATTTCGGCAGAGGGTACTTGCTCTATTGCCTTGGAGACAAGTAGGTGTAGCAGTTCTGCCGCCATGGCCACGCGTAAGTGCGGGGGTGTGTCGCTGATGGGATGAGTGCTCTGGCGGGGCATCGCAACAAAGTGCATGCGGTAGCCCTCTTGGATGATCTGTAGAACCCAAGAGTCTGCGGAGATCCATCGCCATTCTGGAAGGAAGTGAGTCAGGCGACCGCCGATCCGGGTGGTAGCCTGTGATTCGCCGTCAAAAGGATGGCCCGCCTTTGCTTGCAGGCGCAGTGTTGGTATTTTTCTGTTTGCGGTCCCTTTGTGAGCTGCGCTGTGAGGGGCCATGGTAGGAGTTGTTCTTGTATTTGTTGTATTGCCATCTCCGGTTGGAGGAGTACCTTTTGTTGGAGGTGTAATATGGCTTCTTCTGAAAATTATTTCTTTGGGTGCTGCTGTGGCATTCGAACCCGTCCTCTGCCAAGGTCTGTAGCGTGGTGCAGTGCTCTCTCAGGTCGTTGACAGTGTCCTTGACTTTGTCACCAAACAGCGATTCGCCTGTGCAGGGTGCATCTGCAATTCTGTCGTGGGTGTCCTCACGTAGTCCGGAGGCTCTCAGCCAAGACCATCTTCTTGCCGAGATAGCCGTTCCTGCGGTTCGCAGTGCTGTGTCAAAGGAGTCAAAGGTTGAGCTTTCCAGATGCTTGCTGCACTCTGCTACATCCGCAAGCGCTCTGGATGCTGACGCCTGAGATTCCTTGGGGAGGGATGTGATGGCGGCTCTGACGTTTGCCATGCAGGTATCCAGGAAAAGGACTTGCTGGAATTGATGCGCCGCAATTCTCGCGTTGAGCATAGCTCCCTGGAAGACTTTCTTCCCAATGTCGTCGAGGAGCTTGTGGTCTCGACCTGGGGGGCTGTTAGCATGAGTGCGTGAGGACTTTATCCACTTGAGGGCCGAAGACACCACGATGGACTGGTGTGGCAGCTGGGGCTGAGAGAAGCCAGGTACTGGCTGGACTTGATACTTCGAGTCGAGGCGTCTGGGGAATGGCCGGCCAGAGGCCGGGATTTGCCACAGTCTCAAGTGGTTGTCTCGCAGCGTTTGGTGAATAGGCAGTGCGAAGGTCGTCTTCGGGGTGGCGACGTATTTTAGCACCTCTGGGACTGGCTCCCCTTTCTCCTCCGAGGCCTTCAGTGTCATGGCGGAGGCCAGTTTGTCCAGGAATTTGGGATAGGAGAGGTCCTCCGGTGGGGTGGTTCTTCCGGCCCCGAGACTGTCTTTTGTCTGAGGCGGTGGCCTCTGGGGATGCAGATCCCATGACCGCTGCCTCGATGTCGTGCTCCTCCGCTGTGCTGTCTGGTGACAGATTTCCCTGGGCCAGATCCGGTGAAGGTCTAGGTGCGGGATCCGTAGCCCTCCTGTCTGGAGTGGAAGTCCGGTGCTGTAAGGGGGCCCTTGCCGTGGGAGCATGAGATGCAGGAGAGGTAGTGGAGGTGGATTGCCTCACTAGCTGTGTCAATAAGCTGATGATTACAGAACTGTTGGATCTGCTGGATCTTTTGCTGCGGTGGCTGCTAGGACTGGAAGAGCTGGCAGGGCTCCGGTGCGTGTTTTTGCTCCGTCGGTGGTCTCTGTGACTGGGTGAACTGGAGGGACTCCGGTACGCTCTCCGGTGAAGATTTCATGAGCCCTTGTGGTGATGGGAACGGTGGTAGCATTTAGAGCGCTTACTCCGATTCTCCCTGTAGCAGGAAACTCAGCTGTCGCTGCTGCTGGCACTGGATGCATCCTGACTCCTGCCTCTGCTCCTTTTGTGACTTTGCGATCTGTTCCTGCTGCCTCTGTTCATCCAGTGCGGGGACTCGGCGCCGAGGGAGCTCCTAGCGCTGACAAGATGAACAGTGTCTGTGTTTGGGCTGTGGGCGGAGCTTGGGCGCCGGCGCTGAAAGATGTGCTCATAGCCTCTGTTGCTGCTTGCCCTCTCCTTCGCAGCGACAGCCCCCACCTTTGGGTGGGCGGAGCTGGAGGACTGGAGCAGAGCAGTGGAGGACTCAGGACCGGCACCATCATGGAGGACCGCATGGCTTCTTACTGCTACAGCATGGCTTTGCACCGTCATGCAATCGGTCCCGGGTCCCCTCGCAGCATCAGGGAGGGGCGCGGGGTGCGCGGCACCGGCAAAAGGCATCAGAGAAGTCGTCGAGATTGATTGGGCTACGCAGCAAGGGATGGAGGCCGCAGCGGGCACATCCAGAGCTGGCGCCAGAGGTGGTGATTGAAAGACAGCGAGAGCAGGAGCAGGAAGAGGCACAGAAGTGGAGGTACTTGCGTTTTCATTGAGAAAGTCATTTAAAGCGTGGTTTCTGAATTTTCAGACCCTGGGAGACATTTTACCGCAATGTCCACAGTTCTCCACATTATGGTCAGGTCCCAAGCAGCGTAGGCAGAAGTCATGTGAATCAGCGCTGCTCATTTTCTTTTTGCAGTGGTCGCATTTTTTGAATCTGGGTTTAGGCATTGTGTGTTATCAATAGGTGGATAGAGAGCAGGGTCCATCTTGCTGGCAAGGCGGAAGGAAGAATACTGGCAAGACTAGGGGGCGGGCCGGTAAGGTGGGCTACCTGGGCATGCTCAGAAAGTTCACTTTCTGAGCTCTAGAGAGCACTTCCGTATGCATGGCGCCGCCCGGAGGACGTCACCAAGTGTGGCTGACGCAATCCTGCTGGTCCATGGAGAATACCTCTTATTCGGCCCTGTATGCCTCTCACTCACGCATCGATTGTTTCCTAATTAACAAAGGTGTGGTCCCATCTATTGCTGACTTCGCGATTCACAGTATCCTCATCTCTGATCATGTTGGATCAAAGGTTTGAGTGGTAGTAGCAGAAATTTGCTCTGGAAACTGAAACCCAGCCCTAAATGGATAATAGGGGTTTTGACCCTCTGTTAAATCAATGTTCTCAGACTTTCTAAAACATAATTTTGATGAGTTCATGTCTTTCATCATGATATGGGAAGCTTTTAAGGCTTTTCTTTGGGGGCAGATTATTAGCTTCAGAACTGCCAAATGGAAGTTGGCTGAGTTGCAGACAGCTCAGCTTGATAAGCAAATTGCCAAGTTAGAATGGCAGGTTATTGCTGCTTCCTCTACTCTCCTTTGGCAAATCTGCAGAAGTTAAAGTTTCAGTATAACTCCTTGCTTTCTGAATCTGCCTCTAGTGTGCTTTTCCAGTGTAAAAGTTCCTCCTATGAAGCTAATAACTGACCGGGTCAGTTGCCGGCCCAATACTTGAATGGGAGGGTGGATAGGCAGTGGACTCCAAAATAAATTGATTGGTTTAGGAGTTTTATGCTTCTTTGTATGCTTCTGAGGTTGACTGTGATAAGCTCGTTTTAAGTATTTCTTCAGTTCTATGGCCCTCCCTCAGCTGACAGATGCAGACAAAGAGTTTCTCACTGCCCCTATCTCGGAGTTGGAAGTTTTGCAAGCCATCCAGTCGTTGGTGCTCGGCAAATCACCACATCCAGATGGCTTCCCCTTGGAGCTTTATCAAATGTTTTACAACTTGTTTGCTCCAAAGAGATGCTATGAGGCTTTGAGCGACAATCTGTTGGCTGCCTCAAATTTCTCAGAGGCGGCGATTATTCTTATTGAAAAACCTGGTAGAGATTCCACTAAACCACAGAACTACCACCCCATTTCTTTGTTCAATGCTGATTATAAAATTTATACTAAGGTTTTAGCTTCAAGGCTGGATACAACTATGAGCAAGCTTATTTGTCCAGATCAAGTGGGGTTTGTGAAGGGCCATTTAAGTTCTGATAATACCAGGTTGTTATTTATTTATTGCTTTTATATACCGTGCTCTTTAAAATCAGTGCGGTTTACAGGTAACATTTATGCATCTCGGTATATCAGATATGCATTTACAGAGAACAGGGGATACAACTTGGATTTTAACTGGGGTGGCTATATACAGTATATACAATTTTGTTTTGTTATGTCAAATAATGCATTGGGCACTTGCCTCCCCTGATCCAGCCCTGGTGCTGGCAGTGGATGCTGAGAAAGAATTTGACAGAGTTTAATGGACATATTTGTTTAATGCTCTGCAGCAGTTTGGTCTTCTGGCACCCTTTATTTGGTTGTTAACTGTTCTGTATGTGATCCCCAAAGCCCGTATAAGTATTAATGGCTTGCTTTCCCCTTTTTTCATTCCCAACAGAGGCACTAGGCAAGGGTTCTTCTCTCTTTACCTCTTGAATTTGACTTTATTAGAGCCTTTACCCTGACATTGTGGGATTGTTTATAGCTGGGGCTGAGGTTAAAGTTTCCGCTTATGCAGATGATCTATTAATGTATCTTGCTAGTCCTTCAAGTTCTGTGCCAGCACTGCTTCATGTAATTGCCTCTTTTTCTGTGATTTCTGGCTATAAAATTAACTGTGATAAATCAGAGATTTTTCCGTTAAATGCCCACTGTACTATGGATTCTTCAGGGTTTTCTGTTTCAATGGACGTCATGCTCCCTGAAGTATCTGGGAGTTTGGTTTGGAAGAGATTTGGAAGCTACCCTCCAATATAATATGGATTGCATTACAAAAAATATTCAGGATAAGATCAACGAGTAGTTCCAGAGCCAGTCCAAGGATTTTTGCCACCCCCTCCCCTGTGTGCCGAGATACGCTGCCCTCCACCTGCTCATTCCGGTGGCAGGGTTGGGGGGTAGCTCAGCTCGGCAGCAGGCCATGTTCTTTGGCAGACATGGCCTGCTGCTTCCAACCCCCCTCCAACACAACTTTGGGGGTCAGAGGTGGCAGGCCATGTGTGCTGAAGCACATAGTCTGCCGCCGCTGCTGCTGCCGCCAAGCCTAGCTGCCCCTGATCCCATGGCCAGAATCAGCGGCAGTGTGGGGTGGCAACATGGCTTGGCAAAGGGGGGGGGGGCGGCAGCCCATGTGTGTTGAAGCACATGGCCTGCCGCCCACAGAGGTCTGTCACCCTAGGCGGCCTCCAAGCCTGCCTAGTGGACAGGCCAGCTCTGGGTAGTTCCCTCTTCCTCTCTCTTGGTGGGGGTAGGCTTGAGACAATAAAGAGGGTGCTTGCTCCTCAGATCACTTACCTGCTTAGTATGCTGCTCCTGGATATCCCTGCTCATTTATTTTGCTTCTTTAGAGTGTTGTTTGGCAAAATTGTTATAGTTGAAGAAGCCTCCTTGAATCAGCTTAGTTACTGAAGGTACCTATAGGGTCTGGTGATATACAATTACCTGATCTCTGGTTATACTATCAAGCTTTTTTGCTGAGACAGAGGATGTTTGGCTTCAAATGGCTTGCAGCTCTGATTTTAAGTGGCTTCTTACAGAGCACAGGATTATGGCTGGTCTTCTGCGTAGATGGTCTCCTACTCTTTCCCTCTCAAAGTGTCTGAGGGGCAAACCCTGCCTCTCCACCACTCACAGAGTTTTGTGTCTCTTGGACTAACCTTTATCTGTACTTTGGAAAGCTACCCTACAATGTTCACTGTGGCGGAATGCTAATTTTTTTTATTGATGACAAGGTGATTGGGCATCTTGGCAGGACAAGGGCATATGGTCTTTTATCAATGTTATAGAAGATGGCTGATTGCTGTCTTTTGCTGTTTTGTCATCTAGGTTTCATTTGTTTGCCTCACAGTTTTTCGCTTGGCTTCAGCTTTCTCATTGCCTTCGGGCCAGTGGCATTAAGTTTACTGAGCTTGCTCAGAGGACTGATCTCCTGACCTTGTGTGATGAAATGGGTGAAGCGGGTCATTTGGCCTCTAGATTTTATGGTAAACTGCATCTGAGGTGCAAGCACATGTTGGTACTCAGTAGAGCATGGGAGCAAGATGCTGGCTGCGTTCTAGATTCTATGTCATGGCCACTCTTTTGGCATAGTCTTTTTTCTACACTGAGATGTGCTCACATATTGTAATCTCTCTTTTTCCCTTGCTCACAGGGGGCTGTGGACACCTGTCTGCCTCCAGTCTAAGGTATGCTGGTCCTGTTCTAGTGCTCTGGGTACCTATCAGAACATGCTGTATTCCTGCCCTTGTTTGACCGAGTCTGGCCGGAAATACAAAAGATTCTGAAAGTAAATATTGCCTTTTCTTATCAGTTGGTAGTGTTAAGGGCAGCATCTGTATGGGATTTGCTTTCTAAACAACAAGCCCTACTTTTGAATATTATTTTAATGATAGCCACTATTCTTAACAATTGGAAAAACCTGGCCTTGGTAAATCTACACTTCTGGATATTTTAGCGGTAGTTTTATAAAGGCATTTTTGTGTTGAATGCATAAAATTCCTTTCATAAATGTACCCCATACATACTTGTAAGCAGCTTTGGTAGAGCATGTTTAGGGAACAGGCAGAATTGCAATTAATGAATGTACTTTTTAAAATAGGCACAATCGCACATACTGTACATGGACATCATACTTTTAAATATTAAACTTTGCTTTGCATGTATGTGTGTATCAACTCTTCCTGCAGGTAAAAGAATGCACTGATGGCTCTTTGCTGCTACTCTAGGTGACCGACTAGTCTTGCATAATATTTGAGCTGGTTTTGCACACCCAAGACCTGAGTCCAATCTTCCAGCCAAGTCCTGAGTCTATATTCTTCTCCCATCAAATCCCCAATTCCCATTAAAATGAGTTCCTGTTCTCCCTATTCCCAGGTTCCCAGCACTTGTCTAAGGTGAAATTAGACTAACCTGCTAATTGTTGTTCCTTTAGGAACTCCAGGCTAGTCCTGAACCTTTGGGTCTTGCTCCTCCTCCAGCAGCTTTGGAGACTGAGAAATGTCACTTCTTTTGATGTCACCGGTATAAGTACCCCGGATCCGCCTCCTGACATCAGTAACCTATTGACAAAGCAAACTCACCAGAGCAACAATTAAGCAGTAAAGCTAGTAAACCTCTATCAAATATTTATTAAATATCTATTCCCAACTTAACCGATAAGAACTATTGCAATGTCGTCCTGGCAGGTCTACCAAAGTCCCAAATTGCTCGTATCCAACGTGTACAGAATACCGCAGTCCGCCTCTTAACTCACGCCTCCCGGTACGATCATGTCACCCCTCTCCTCCTACAACAACACTGGTTACCGGTATCCTTTCATATCCACTATAAGATCCTAGTTTTTGTTCACAGGGCTCTCTTCACAGGTGTTCCTCTCTATCTTGCCGATCAGGTTCACTTTCATACCCCTTACCGTTCCCTCCGCTCCATTCATCTTAATCGCATGTTCCTTCCCCCCCCTGCGCATGCCCATCTGGAATCCACCCGTTCTTCCGCTTTTTATTTCCTGGGTCCACGTCTCTGGAATTCACTCCCTCTTTCCCTCTGCACTGAAACATCTCTCCAGCATTTCAAAACAAAGTTAAAAACCCACCTATTCACCACTGCATTCAACCTCCCCCCATAGCCTGCCCTTTTGTTTGCTTTTCTCTCTTGCTGTCCTTCTGACCTACCCTTGTAGTCATGTCTTCGTTTTTATTTGTTTTATACTTCTTTCCTCTTTACTGTTTTTAATGATGGCGTTCCTTTCCCAGTTTCTGCAGCTATGTAATTTTAATTGTAAACCACCCAGATGCCTATTTTGGTGTGGGCGGTATATCAAATTATAATTAAACATAAACATAAGAACACTAAAAGGGGATGACACTAAGCAGAAAAAACACTGCATCCCCCATATCTAACCTCTCATGTGCTGAGATCCACATTTGCTGACAGAAAAAACATAGCGTGTCTGTATTTATAACCACCAATCAAATACCTCCCACTATGGACCCCACTCGGGAACAGCACCCGAGATGCTTACCTGTCATACATCCGCTGCTTCAGGTGCTGGCCCACGTAAATCTGGGAGGGATACAGGACTAGCCTGGAGTTCCTAAAGGAACAACAATTAGCAGGTTAGTCTAATTTCACCTTCCTTAGCGTCCCTCCAGGTTAGTCCTGAACCTTTGGGGATGTAACAGAGCAGTGCAAAGAATCAACGGGAGGGACCGGCCAACCCCGCCTGAAGCACTGTTGATCCGAAACAGGCATCCCTCTCCGCTTGCAAATCCAGCCGGTAATGCCTGATAAAGGAATGCAAGGAAGACCAAGTAGCCGCCCTACAAATCTCTACCGCCGTAACTAAACTACGCTCCGCCCAAGAAGTAGCCTGTGCCCTAGTCGAATGCGCCCGCAATCCTACCGGAACCGGTCTACCCTTCAAAAGGTATGCGGACGCAATTGCTTCCTTAAGCCACCTTGCAATGGAAGCTTTCGATGCAGCCTGACCTTTGGTAGGACCCCCAAACAACACAAACAGCCTATCCGACCGACGGAACGAAGCGGTAACTTTAAAATATCTTTTCAGAGCTCTCCGAATGTCCAACCTATGCAACTGCTTATCCACGGTAGCTTCCCCGCCCTCTGCAAACACCGGCAGGGACACCACCTGATTCACATGAAACGGCGAAACCACCTTAGGCAAAAAAGACGGCACCGTCCTTAATACTACTTTGGAATCACTAAAAACCTGAAATTCTCTTTGTGGACGCAATCGCTACCAGAAACACTACTTTCAAGGTCAGATCTTTTAACGACACTCTCGCCAATGGCTCAAAAGGTGCCCGTACTAACACGTCCAGCACCAAATGCAAGTCCCACTTCGGAACTAGCTGTCTACACGGCGGGCGCAGCAGCACCACCGCTCTCAAAAATCACTTGACATCCGGGTGTCCCCGAAGTGCCTGACCTCGTATCTTACCCTGGTAGCAAGATAAAGCAGCCAACTGCACCTTCAGAGAAGCAGCCGCTAGTCCCTTCTCATATCCGTCCTGCAGAAACGCCAGTACCTGAGGAATCGTAGCCTGTAAGGCTGCAACGTTGTGGACCGCACACCAAGTCTCAAACACTCACCAAACACGAACATACGCCGACGAAGTAGATTGCCTCCGAGCCTTCAACAACATGGACACCACTGCTGTCGAATAACCTCTCGCTGTTAACCTAGCCCTTTCAATAGCCAAGCCGTAAGCGAGAACCGATCCACCTGAGGCATCAACAGAGGTCCCTGTAGCAACAGGTCCTTCCGAACCGGCAGCTCCCAAGGCTTGTCCCCCAGAGGTCTGACCAGATCTGCATACCACGGCCTCCTCGGCCAATCCGGTGCGATTAAAATTACTGGACCCCTGTGAAGCTCGATGCGCTGCAGAACCCGGCCGATTAATACCCATGGCGGAAACACATAAAGCAGACGGCCCTCCGGCCATGGTTGAATTAAGGCATCCAGGCCCTCCGACATCTTTTCCCGCCTTCTGCTGAAGAACCGACTGGCCTTTGCGTTGTGAAAAGTCACCATGAGATCCATGACCGGGGAACCCCACCGCCGAACCAGCATCTCGAACACCTGTGGGTGAAGGGTCCACTCCCCCGGATCTACTCTTACCCAACTGAGAAAGTCGGCCTCCACATTCTCCACCCCTGCTACATGCGCCGCTGACAATGCCAACAGATGCCTCTCGGCCCACATGAACAACTGATCGGCTTCGGCCTCCAGCGCTCGACTGCTGGTGCCCCCTTGACGGTTGATATAGGCCACCGCCGTCGCATTGTCGGAGAATACCCGTATGGCCTTCCCATGTAGGCACTCCCCGAACGCTCTTAGCGCTAGAACCACTGCTCGCAACTCCAACCGGTTGATCGACCACGCCTTTTCCAGCACGGACTACACACCCTGTGCGAACCTTCCTTGGACATGCGCCCCCCAACCTGAAAGGCTGGCATCTGTCATCAGGGGTATCCAATCTGGCACTTCCAACGGCATCCTCTTCTCCAACGTCTCTGCCCGTAACCACCATAGTAGAGAGAGGCGCGTCACTGGTCGGCAGGGCAACTGCTGAGAAAGACTGTCGTTCTGATGGGACCACCGCCGGAGTAACGCTCTCTGTAGAAGTCTCATGTGCGCCCTCGCCCAGGGCACCACCTCGATCATCGCTGCCATGGTGCCTAATACCTGCAATTAGTGCCAGGCCGTAGGGCACCTGTTGCTGAGAAACCTGCGGACCAGACGCCTCAAACCTTGCGCTCGCCTCTGCGGTAGAAACACCTTTCCAAACCTCGTATCGAACTGCGCCCCTAGATACTCCAGGGTCTGAGAAGGCCTCAACTTGCTTTTGACCCGGTTGACTACCCAACCGAGGCTCTCCAAGAACGCCACCACCCTGCACGTGGCCGCCTCGCTCTCCTCCTTGGACTTTGCCCGAATCAACCAATCGTCCAGATAAGGATGCACCAGGATCCCCTGCCTTCTCAACGTCGCGGCCACCACCACCATCACTTTGGTGAAGGTGCGCGGCGCTGTCACCAGACCAAACGGCAACGCTTGAAACTGGAAATGCCCCATCGGGACCGCGAACCTTAGAAACTTCTGATGTTCCTGCCGAATGGTAATGTGCAGATATGCCTCCGACAAATCGAGCGACGTAAGGAACTCACCCTTGTGCACCGCTACTATGACTGACCGCAATGTCTCCATGCGAAAATGCGACACTTTTAGACAGCGATTTACGCGTTTGAGATCCAAAATCAGCCGAAAAGTTCCTTCTTTCTTGGGTACCACGAAATAAATGGAGTATCGACCAGAGCCGCATTGGTCTGGGGGCACTGGGACCACTGCCTCGAGGGAAAGCAGACGGTGTAGGGCCTCCTCCACCACCGCGTACTTGGACCGTGCTTTGCACGGGGATTGCACGAAAGAATCGGCCACTGGACGCTGAAGTTCCAAGGCATAACCTTCTCAGATAACCTCCAGCACCCACTGATCTGACGTGATCTGGGCCCAGGCAGGATAAAACATCCGCAGGTGACCCCCTATCGGCTCCTGCCCCGCCTGGGCCCCCTGGCTTCATTGTGATTTTTGGGAACTGACGGCAGAAGAGGTTGCAAATCCTCTGCTCGTCCCTCTGAAGCCACGAAACCCTTGGCTACGATAGGGGAATCGCCCCCTCTGCACCTGGCCAAACCTAGGGGAACGAAAACACCGAAAGTCCCTTTGTTGTCCTTTAGCTGGCGGCCCCGAGCGACCTTGTTTCTGCTTATCCTCCGGGAGCCTACCCCCTTCACGAGCTTCTCCAGGTCTTCTCCAAACAGACGTTTCTCTCTAAACGGAAGCTTACTAAGCCGAGATTTCAAAGAAGTATCTGCCGCCCAATTCCGTAACCACAGATACCTCCTAGCCGCTACCGTCGAAGCACTGCTATTGGATAACCCTCGCACGAGATCATAGTGAATATCTGCCAGATAAGCTGCCCCCGTCTCTATCCTAGCTGCCTCGGCAGCCGAATCTACCGCTTGCCCCGACTGCAGACCCTGAGCCCAACGCAGGCAAGCCCTGGCTACCCAAGCCCCACAAATGGACGCTTGGAGGGACAGCGCATTCACATCAAAAACCTGCTTCAACAAGGTGTCTAATTTTCTGTCCTGCGCATCCTTCAGCGCAGCACTCCCCTCAACCGGAATAGTAGTTTTCTTCGGAACTGCCGAAACCGTGGCATCCACCTTAGGAGATTTCAACAACTCCCTATCCTGATCCATCAAAGGATAGAGCCGAGACATAACCCTGGACCCCTTCAGTCCAGCCTCCGGCATATCCCACTCACCTTGTATCATTTCTTTAAACACTCTGTGCACAGGGAAAACTTTCTGGGACTTACGAAAGGCCTGCAACAAGGGGTCTTCCAACTCCGCCTCCTCTGTCGGACCCCCTGTTGGCATATTAAGCGCTTTAAGTGTCTCGGATATGAGCGCCGGTAACTCATCCCTTCGAAAAATGCGAACCACACGGGCCTGATCCTCTTGCTCGGGAATTTCACCTTCTTCCAAGTCCTCCTCTAACTCTAAATCCTGCCCTAGGTCTTCTAAATCAATGCCCTCTGAAGACACGGACTGACCCGACGGCTCCTTCCTGGAACGAAGCCTCTTCGTCGGAATGCCTGACCCTCCCTAAGCCTAGAGGAGTTCCCAGGCATTTATCCCCCAAACCACTTTCTGCTGAGGTAGGGGAGGGATTACCCTATGCCCCTGCAAATGCTTGCTGAATGAAAGATACAAACTGAGGAGAAAAAATAGCTTCCAAGCCCCCTGGTACCTGCCCCTGCGACACCTGGCTCCCCTGAAGGGATGACGGTCCTGCCACTGGCTCCATAAGGGGCTCACCAAAACCTTTGGCTCAGAGAGATCCGCAGCACCTTCCTTTGGGCTCTCAACACTCTCTGTAAGCCCCTGCTCCATGGAAACCGCTTCCCTAAAACAGCTTCTGCAGACTCCTGTCTCAGAAACAGCCCCCCTCTTGGAGCCACACAGCAAACAGAATAACTTAGACGGCATGCCGCTTGAACTGGAATAGGGAAAAAACCTTCCACTCCAGTTCAGAGTGACACCCAGAAAAAAACAAGCAAAGAGCCTCTTTTTTCTTTTTTTTTTTTTTACACAGTGCAGGCTCCCCTCAGTGCCTACACCTCCGTTCCAGAAATTAAAATGAAAATTGAGGCTCCCCTCACTGAGAATGGGCCGAGAAACAACTCTGCTGTTTGCCTAAGCAGGTTTTCCTGCGCGTGCGCGATTTCTCAGAATCGCGGCCTACCGCGGAATCCACACGCTGCCCGAGATCCCCACAATGAAGACAGAAGAATCTTGACGACCCCGGCCCCTTACCTTGCTCAAAGGTACTCCAATCTGCGGAATGCAGTCCCCAAGCGCTCAGCCGTAATCGCAGCTTCAGCACCCAGAGCTAAACACAGCCTTCCGCCTTCAAGTCCCGCCGGCAGCAGACTTCGGCGATGGACCTGCAGGCTAGCTCCTGCCTCTTCTGAGACGGCCTCCTGCCGGTTCCTCACCCAAATTGGTGGGATCGGGAACTGGAGGGCAGCACACCTCCCCAGCACGGCTCCCTGAAAAAAAAAAAACAAAGCAGTGCGACAGGAAGGAGGGGGGGGGGGGGGTGAAACAAAGAGATGAAACCAGAACTAAAGGGAGAAACAAAGGCAGAAATAAGAAGCTCAGCACTGCGTTTGAACTTAAATAACTTCAATACTCTTCAACCTTAACCCCTACTGCTTAATTGCTCCTGTAAGTGAGCCCTATCCCCGGGCTCACCAGACCTCCAGCTGCTTGGAGACTGAGAATACTGATGTCAGGAGGTGGATTCGGGGTACTTATACCGGTGACATCAAAAGAAGTGACATTTCTCAGTCTCCAAAGCTGCTGGAGGAGGAGCAAGACCCAAAGGTTCAGGACTAGCCTGGAGGGACGCTAAGGAACTGCCTTTCCTTCTCCCCCACTACTACTGAGCATTTGTATAGTGCTGCAAAACATACGCAGCGCTGCACAGACACATGCAAAAGACAGTCCCTGCTCATAAGAGCTTACAGTCTAGTCAAGAAAGACAACACAGTCAAGACAGGCAACACAGTAGCTGTGGACATGGGATATAGCTAGGGAGAATGGTAAGGAAACACAAAGGAGATCAGGTGAGTCAAGATCCGAAAGCAGCAGCGAAGAGGTGAGTTTTCAGCCTAGATTTGAAAAGGGCCAGAAAAGGCACCTGATGTAGAGACTCGGGTAGTTTGTTCCAAGCATAAGGAGCAGCAAGGTGAAAGGAGCGAAGTCTGGAGTTAGCAATAGAAGAGAAGGACACAGATAGAATCAATTTGCCAGAAGAGCGAAGTTTCCGAGGAGGGGTGTAGGGAGATATAAGAAAGGAAAGGTAGTGAGGAGCTGCAAAGTAAATGCACTTACAGGTCAGCAGGAAAAGTTTGAAGTGGATGTGGAAACTGATAGGGAACCAATGAAGTGACTTGAGGAATAATATGAGCATGATGAGGCTGGCGGAAGATTAGCCGCACAGCAGTGTTGAACAGATCGAAGGGGAGAAAGATGATTCAGAGGGAGACCAGCAAGGAGTAGGTTACAATAGTCAAGATGGGAGGTGACTAAAAAGTGTCTGCTCCTTGACTATTCTCCAGTATCTATTCCCCCTTCTCCTTCCCTTATCTCTCCTCAGCTTCTCCCTTTTTGTCTCTCCATCTGCCCACCCTCCACCAGCATCTACCTCCAACCCTACTTACCCCTGGTATCTGCTCCTAGTAGCAACAAGAGCTTGTCATTCTGCTCCTCACCACTCTACCTTCTCAGTTATGCAGCCAGTACCAAATGTGCATGCTGAATCCTCACAGGTGGAACATTCTGTTGAAGATATTCTGAGATCGATGCAGGCGATGATCTTGTGGCCAGGCTGCATAGCTGTGCTCCTGATCTCTTCAGTTGGTGGGGCGCAGGAATCCCTGCTAGCTATGGTAATTGTCCCGCCTGCACTAAGGGTGAGTCAAGGGCATTGGAGAGGTCTGTATCCTTCAGGCTTATCCATAGCTATGCCCATAAAAAGGACTCTCTAATGGAGAGATAGGAAACCTGTGCTGAGAAAGGGGAACACCCCAGTACACAGAGAAACTGGAAAGACTGGCCAATAAGAGTCATTTGTTTCCAGTAAGGGCCCGTGGTATCCATCAAGCCTACCAGTACCTGTACCCAAGCACTGCTAAAGTGAATCAGTGTGCTGTGGAGCAGCTACTGCTAGCTGACTAAGCCAACATCCCAGAGCTGTGAGGGTCATCACATAGAAACCAAAATGCTTTGTACTTTGTGGAAGACTAAGGGGTATATTTAGTAAACTGGGCTAACGGTTAACTTGTCTATCTGCAGCTAGGATCCATTGAATAACATGGGACTTAGTTGCAGATAGCACAGGTATTGTGCTTAAAGAAGCAGCCTATTTATTACTAAGGGCCCGATATTGAGTAGGGCAGGCTATGCGCCACCGTGGCGCATAGCCTGCCCACCGACCCCCCATAACCTGGATTTTCACTTATGCACCAGCAGAAGTGAAAATTCAGGTTAGCCCGGACAACCCGGCAGCTGAAGAGGTTACACGTGTAGCAGCGATTTTCGTTGCTACCCGCATAGTCTCTGCATCTTAAAGATAGGAGAGGTTTCTCCTCTCCTATCTTTAAGGCTCATAGGGCTACGCGGGTAGCAACAAAAATCGCTGCTACCCGTGTAGCCCCTTCCTGTGCCCCTGCTTCACCCCAGAACGCCCCTAACATGCCCCGATGCTGTGCGGATAGCATCGGGGTGCGTTAGGGACTTAGCAGGGATTTTCAAAAGGCTCTACCCATATAAGTGCCCTTCGAAAATCCCGGTTAAGGCCTTTACGTGGGTAACTAAGGAAGTTACCCATATAAAGGCCTTTGAATATCGGGCCTAAAGGTTTTGCCCATTTTGAGGATGGTTTTATAAGGAGGAGCCTCTTTATGCCTGAAAGTATGCACCAATTTAAGCACTATTTATAAAGAAAAATAGGTGCCTACTTTTCTTTATAAAATAGTTTGGTTTATTTAGCTAAGTGGTCAAAAACACACATTAATTTAAGACACAATCACTTGCACCAGCCCTTTTTTTTTTTTTTAGTGCCATCAAGTCAGTGTTGACTCATAGCGACCTAGCTACCTCTGGGTTTTCTTGACAGTGTTTCATTGGAAGTAGATTGCCAGCCTTTTCTTCCGAGGCAATGGAGGGTAAAGTGACTTGCCCAAAGTCACAAGGTAAAAATGGTTGCGCTTAAATTTTGAAAGAATGTGTACCACCAAGCTTCACTAACTTCACCGCTGTGCACGACCACAGTGAAAGTACGCACCATTGTGCGAACACGAGGTTTTTTTATAGAATGGGGCATAGCACGAGCATGTTAATTTGCGTGTGTAAGCAGTCACTTACAGCGGAAATGGTTAAAATGCCCCATTTGTACACATTCTCACCTCCTAAATCTAGGCAGCTTCTTATAAAATTACCTCCTTTGAGTCTATGAGAAAAATTCTTAATAAATAGGGCACAAAGTTTGTTAAGAAGAAATTACACCTTATCTGCTAATTGTCTTTCCTTGAGATCTCTCCAGGCCAGTCCAGGCACCTTTGGGTAATCAGCCCTCTCCAGCAGCTGAGGACTGAATTATACAGAGTCTTACTGATGTAGTATACGGCTTCCCCTAGAGCAGAGGTTCCCAACTCCAGTCCTGGAGGGCCAAACACCATTCAGGTTTTCAGACTGTCCCTAATAAATATGCATGAGATGCATTTGCATGCATTGCCTCCATTGTATTCAAATGTATCTCATGCATATTCATTAGGGACAGCTTGAAAACCTGAATGGTGTTTGCCCTCCGGGACTGGAGTTGGGAAGCTCTGCCCTAGAGCATCCAACTCAGTCTTCTCTTGACAAAGCAGCCTACAGCTAACTAACTACAAAGCACTAACCTTGAACAACCTAACAACCCTGCTCTCCCGAGCGTCACAAGGCCACTAGGAGGAGACAGAAGAACCTATGGAGCCCTTGCACCCTTCTGATCCCCCTCTTTGCTTTCTCTTTTTTTTTTCTTTCGTGCCCATAGGACACTGATTACTGATTACAGGTGAGCTGGACCAACTGGCTCAGCTGGCTCTTAGCCTCCAAATACGCCTTTCTCCTGGGCTTCAAGGTCTAATTCTTAAGCATCAGAGACCACCAGTCTAACCCTCTCTGGCTGGTCAATCCCACTACTAATCCAACTGTACCGCGCTAATGAAGAGGGTGGGCCCTGGACTGGCCTGGAGAGATCTCAAGGAAAGACAATTAGCAGGTAAGGTCTAATTTCTCATTCCTCTTCATCTCTACAGGCCAGTCCAGGCATCTTTGGGACGTATCAGAGCAGTACCTATCCCTGGGTGGGACTAACAAGTCCAGCCAGAATAGCCGAAGCTCCAACATTTGCGTCCCCTAGCCTGCACGTCTAGTCAATAATGCCTTGAAAACGTGTGGAGCGATGACCAAATTGCTGCCTGGCAAATGTCCACCGGTGGAATCAAGAAGTGCTCAGCCCAGGACGTCGCCTGGCCCTGAGTAGAGTGAGCTCTCAGACCCAAGGGAGGGGCCTTATCATGCGCAATATACGCTGCCCTGTTAGACTGCTTCACCCACTAGGCAATCAAGGCTTTGGAGGCCACCTCCCCCTTATGAGGACTGCCAAATATGACAAACAACCGAAAAGATTCCGTCCTCTTGAGGTACCTCCGGAGAACTCTATGCAGATCCAGCCGATGAAGCTTGCGATCCCGCTCCTCCCTTCCGCGATTCAAAAAGTTTGGAAGAGAAACAGACTGATTCAAATGAAGACACAAAACTACCGTCGGAAGGAAGGATGGCACCGACCGCAGCACCACCTTTTCTATGGTAAACTGGAGAAATGGTTCCCTACGTGAGAGCACCTGTAGATCGGAAATCCGCCTTGCAGAACATAGCGCCACCAAGAAAGCCGTCTACCACGAAAGCTCCCTCAAACTTGACATAGCTAAGAATTTGAAAGGCAGTTCCACCAGTGCCTCTAGGACCAGGTTCAGGGTGGCACTACCAGCTGGAAGGGTGGCCACATGTTTCTGACTACTCAAAGGAATCGGACCACATCCGGGTGCGTTGCTAGCGAGCCCCCATGCACTCACCCCCAATAACAGGCTAATGCTGCCACCTGCACCTTCAGGGAACTAAGGGCTAGGCCCTTGTCAAGTCTGCCCTGAAGAAACAGCAATATGTCTGGTAGCGAACAGGTGAATGGTCTAGCACCTCTATCTACGCACCATCCTTTGAAAATACACCATATACGGACGGACATAAGACAAGGAGCACTTCCTGGAGTTCAGAATGGTGGAAATAACTGCCACTGAGTAACCACGGCACCACAACCACTTCCTCTCAAGAGCCAAGCCGTAAGCAAGAACCAATCCATCTATGGCATCAACAATGGAACCTGGCTCAACAAGTTGATCCTGTTGGGTAGCTTCCATGGACGATCCACCATCAGACGGACAAGGTCCACATACCATGGCCTCCGCGTCCAATCTGGCACTATTAGAATCACATGCCCATCATGAGCCGCTATCCTCTGAAGGAGATGACTGATAAGATCCCATGGCAGAAACACATACAGCAGCCCTTCTGCCGGCCACAGCTGCGGCAGGGCATCGAGCCCCTCCGACGTGTGTTCCCTGTACCTGCTGAAGAAACGAGCAGCTTTGGTGCTGGATAGCTTGGCCATGAGATCCATGACCAGCTGTCCCCAATGCACCGTGATGTCATGAAACACAACCTCATTCAGCTCCCATTCCCTGGGATCCAAGGCATGATGACTGAGGTAGTCAGCCTGAACACTGTCCTTTCCCGCTACATGCGCTGCCAACAAGGCCACTAGATGCTTCTCCGCCCATAGGCTACGGTCATCGCATTGATGAAGAAGACATGGATGGCTTTCCTCACTACTAGGCCCCTGAAGGCCTGCAGAGCCAATCACACCACTCTCATCTCTAGCCGGTTGATCGACCATGTGGCTTCCTCCGCCGACCAGCAGCACTGAGTCACCTGGGAGTGACAGTGCGCTCCCCAGCCAGAGAGACTTGCAATTGCTGTCACCAAAATCCACTTGGGCTGTTCCAAGGGCATGCCTGCCTTGAGATGAGCAAAGTCCAACCACCATCCCAAGCAGGACCTTACCTCTTCTGGAAACACCAGCCTCTGAGACAATGGATGCCTCTGAGGCGACCATCGCGAGACAAGAGCTTGTTGAAGCGGACACATGTGAGCCCTGGCCCACGGCACTAGATACAAGACTGCTGCCATTGAACACAGCAGCTGCATGTAGTACAACACTGTTGGAGCCGTCATGCACAGAAACTTCTGAACCTGCACCAGGATCTTCCATACCCTGACCTTGGGAAGCGATACCAAATCTACCTTCGTATCAAACAAAGCTCCAAGATACACTAACTTTGCACCGGTCAAAGCTGGCTCTTGGCCTAGTTGACCACCCAGCCTAGCTGTTGCAGGAAGTCCAGCACTCGCTGCGTAGCTGATTGACTCCTCTCCAGACCTTGCCCGAATAAGCCAATCATTCAGATAGGGATGCACTAAAATTTCTTCCTGTCTCAGCACTGCCACCACTACGACCATCACCTTTGTGAAAGTGCATGGCACTGTGGCCAGACCAAAGGGCAGTGCCCTAAACTGAAAGTGTCCCATAGGCATCGCGAAGTGCAGGAATCTTTGATGGTCTGGCCTGATGGGAATATGCAGGTAAGCCTCCGTGAGGTCTAGGGAAAAAAGAAACTCGCCCTGCCTCACCGCCAGTATCTTTGAGTGTAACGTCTCCATCCGAAAATGCAGCACCCGCAAGCTCCTGTTTACATGCTTGAGATCAAGCATGGGCTTGAAGGACCCCTTCTTCTTGGAAACCACAAGATAAATGGAGCATCGACTGGACCCGCACTGGTCTCGGGGCACAGGAGCCACTGCTAGAAATTGCAGCAAGTGCCAGAGAGTGGAGTTGACCGCTTCCCTCTTCTCCAGTGCCTTGCAAAGTGAGGCTACAAATGCTTCGGCCAGGGGTCTTAAGAACTCCAATGCATAGCCTTTGCGGATAATCTCCAAGACCCACTGGTCTGTTGTAATTGTGGCCCAGGCAGAGTAGAACTGCTGTAAACATCCCCCTGTGGACTGCCCTCTGGCCACAAAGAGACCATTCTCATACAGAGTATACTGAGGAGCCCAGAACCTGTGGAAATCTTTTGTTTGTCCTCTTTGTCCTGGCTTTGGACCCTTTGGACAGTCATCCAGCAAATGGCCTCCCTTGGAATCACCCAAATCTTTCACAATTTTTTTGAGCACCTCCCCAAAGTGCAGCATGCCCTTCTAGGGGAGCTTACTGAGGCGAGCCTTAGAAGCTGTGTCTACTGCCCAATTCCTCAGCCAGAGGAAGCGCCAGGCTGCAATCAAGGACGCCGTAGTCTTTGAAGCTATCCTAACCAAATCATAGACTGTATTGGCGAGATATGTGGCCGCTGACTCCAATTTTGCTCCTTCAGCAGGAGCACTCCACTCCAAGTCATAGGAAGCCTCCCCTTGGAACCAACGAATGGAGGTCCTGGAGACATAGGCTCCACAAATGGAGGCCTGCAGGGCTAGGGCACTCGAGTCAAATGCCTGTTTGAGTATAGATTCCAATTTCTGATCCTGAAGATCTTTAAGGGCTGCACTCCCTTCCACCGGAATAGTCGTTTTCTTGGTTACAGCAGAGACCAACGCGTCCACCTTGGGCATTCACAAAAGGTCCCTCTCCTCTTGCGGAACTGAGAACAGACGGCCCATGGCGTGGCTACCTCTTAAGGTAGCCTCTGGCCATCCCATTCTGATTCAATCATCTGTTTGATCACTCTGTGGACCAGAAAGCACCTCTGCTCCACTTTAAATCCCTGAAGCAGAGGATCCTCCAGCGGTTCTTCGTGAACCACTGGCTGCACTATATTTAGAGCCATTAGGGAGTGAGCAATGAGAGCCCCCAGCTCTTCCTTGCAGAAAACCCTGAAAATGTTAGGATCGTCCCCTGGGGCAAGCTCATCTTCCTCAAACTCCATGGCCCATGGGTCTCCTGGTTCAGAGAGAAATTCTCTGGCCTCTGCCTGTATCCCTGGCGGTTCCTGAGCCAACCAATCCATGTTATCCTCCTGCTCAAGCTCCCTCTGTGAAGGTCCCTCTCTGGGGTCTCCTTCCATCCCTATTTCACCTACTGGGAAAGCTGAAAGCTTGCTAGGAGGACCAGAGTCTTGTGTCTGCTTTCTTTTTAAACAATATGCCCCGTGGACAGTATAAAACCTGCTGAAAACAGTGGCTCTAACCCCTCCTGTAGCCCTGGCAACAGAGGCTGAGGGGCTGCAACTCTAGGCATTGGTTTCTTAGCTTTAGTCTTGCCCTTTCCTGGCTTTTTACATTCTTCAGGAGAAATGGCTGCTCCCTTGCAAGATGGCCACCATTCCCACGGACCCCAAAGGCCTAGAAGCAGCATTTTCAGAAGGTGCTTTCATCTCTTCCATGAAGCCGGCGAAACTGCGCTCTAACTTGCTGCCCTGCTGAAAACACGTGCTGCAGAGACCCAGCCCCGATAACCCGAGGCTGCTCCCACACTGAGCGCACGCTGCCACAACCGGCAGCATGCACTTGCAACTGCATCCCAGGCCTTCCTGATACCAAGAAGGCTGTGGCATGCAGAGGAGCCCCCGATAGCCTGAAAAGAGAGACACCCCCCCCCTAGGTCCCAGAGCAGCTTACCTCCACGGATAAAGAATTGTCATTTGTTCTTGCACAGACTGAATAGTCAGCACCCCCCCCCCCCCTTCCTCCACAGCTAGCGGGAAACTGACTAATGACTCGGAGGAAGGAGGAGTGACCTTGGGCTCCCAGGCACTTCCCCCCCCAGGCAGTGTTTGTGGCTGAGCACCAGGTCGAAGCAGGCACTGCCTCTGCTGCCCTTTACCTTGCTCTGACTCCGGAGGGGGAGGGGGGAGGATTCTCAAACTCTCTGTCCCCTCCAGTGGATTTACAGCCCTGCTAGAGCCAACCAAGATCTATTTTTTTTCTATGACTTTCCTCTAATTTCTGACTAATCCTTTCTTTGCTGCTCAGGAAGCCTATTCGATGAGGTCCTTTCCAGCTGCTGAGGACTGAGACTGAGTTGGATGCTCTAGGGGGGAGCTAGACACTACCTCATTAAGACTCTGTATAATTCAGTCCTCAACTCCTGGAGGGGGCTGACTACCCAAAGGTGCCTGGACTGGCCTGGAGATGAAGAAGAAGAGTCCTCTGGCATGAATCCTCTTTTTGTTACATACCACCACATAATAACCCACTGCCTCAGGGGCAGAGAGGTGAAAATATTTAAGAAACACTATTCAGGTGCTCTGTCACTCTAAACCCATTATATTAATACTGAAGAAATAAAGATTGGTAATAATATGATGCCTTTTTATCGAACTAAGAATTCATTTCTTGACTAGCTTTAGGGACCTAAAACACTCTTCCTCAGGTCATAACAGAATATTAGGTGCACAGAAAAGTTTTGAGGCAAGGCTGCCCTATCACTAGACAGACTGGACATTTGCCTAGAGCAGCATATTTCAGGAGGGGTGTCTGATAGCACAGCTGGAGACAGTGTGGTGGACTAGGCCACAGGCCTTTGAACCTCCAACATGTGCAAGCTCAAAGCCTACACTTTCCAATGTTTCTGTCTGTGGAGGTAGGTCACACAGGTCTTAAGCCTGCATGCACAAGTACTCAAAGTCCCATTGCTATGCTATGCTGCATTTCTGTGCAGGCTCTGCTGTAGGCTCCTGCAGAAGTAGGGTGGTAGTGGTGTTGGTAGCAGCAGCGGTAGTAAAGTGAATAAGGGAGAAATGCAAGACACATTGGAGTGAAGGGAAGATGCTGGATACAGACTTGGAGGGCAGTAGGGAAAGGAAGATACAGGACAACATTAGGAATAGCGTACGATGGTGAGGCTGTGGCAGGTGCAGGCCTGTGACCCACGGTGTCTGACATAGGCAGGCCAGCATGGCTAGCTTGACCTGTAAATGAGGCCTGTGGAGAGGCATATAGGATTGCACATCCCCCAATATGCTGCTATTGTAAGAAAGAACTCAGTAGAAATATTGAATTAGCTTAGATAAGCAGAATTGCAGAATTAAGAAATGGAAAAATACAGAAAAGATGTGTTTTAAAGTTACTGATAAGAAAAAGTACATTTGCAGAGAAATATTGAGGAGTGCTGACAGATGAGTTACAGAACCTTGCTCTTCTGCACGCACAAATGGTCCCATAGCCTTGAAAGTGTGAAAGTAACAAGTTGATGAACTGACCATTGTAATTGGGACTAGAAGGGGGGCAGGCAGGTGTCATGCCTACAGAAGCCCACAGAAGGAACATAATTGGAGAAACTTATCAGTACCGGGACCAATAGAGGGGCTACGGGAGGTACGGGAGGTTACCGGGACCAATGAAATGTTTTTCTATACCTAGAATGGAACAGAAGTCTATAAAAGTTGTTGTAATGCTTGAAAACTTTGCTCAGCCATTTTGAAATTGCCTTGCTTGAGACTTGTGCACAAATAAATGATTTGGACCTTCTGAACAGACTCCTGGTATCATTGGTTTGTCTGCGCTTTGCTGCTACATATTCCTTGGTGCGTTGGCCGGGAAGTTGTGGAATCAAAGTGTATATAGGGCAATATACCACGACTTTCCGCCTCTATAGGCTTGGTCCTGCCGGGATCGCGCCCTTCCGACGAGGGCCGCTCCCTGGCGCCACCGGTCCCTTGTATCGGAGGGAGCTGGTCGGACCTCGGCGGGTGCCGGGCCCGGTCGGAGCCAACGCCTCGAACCCGAGTGAGGGGAGTCCGAGGTCCAACTCATGCGCCTGCTTGGGAAGTTTGAGGACCGGATCCGGTGAGTATAGTTTTGATTTTGGGTCTAGACAGAAATAGAAAGAGCAGTACTGCCATTGGAACTTGGAAATTTGGAATTTGTAATCTCGAGATATTGGGAATTGGTAAGAGAGCCTGATCAACTCTCAAGGAAGAGCCGAGTAGCCTGGCATGGGAATTCGCTAGGTGAAACCCTCATCCTTTTTGTAATTGTACTTGGAAAAGACTAGTCAGAACAGATAGAAACGAATGCATTCTGGGAATACGTTGCTAGCATGAGTGTGTGAACGAAGTATGAATGAGAGGTCTGGCAGCACGGACCAAGTGAAAGCTGACCCCTGATTAGCGCATTTCCTGACCGGGCGACCGCGTTCAGGTCGCGAAAAGGGGGAAGCGATTGTCGTCTTGTCTTGTTATTTGTATTCCCTGTACGTTTCCAGGGCCGTGAGGACCCCTTACCCACGGTCCGCCCACCTTTTCCCTTCTGTCTGTTGTTGCGCGCACACATCGAAATGGGAGGGGCGGAGTCTACTAGAAACACTCCATTAGAATGTATGATCGCACATTTTAAAGAGGGATATTCAGGAGATTATGGTATTAAAATGACAGCAGCCCGTTTGCAGATTTTGTGTACTAGGGAGTGGCCCGATCTAGACCCCATCTGGCCCCGAGAGGGAACGTTCACCGTAGAGATTATCCAGTCAATACACCGTAGAGTGCGGGTAGCGCACCCCGATCAGTACCCCTATATAGATTCCTGGTTAAGTATTTGTGAAGATCCGCCCTCCTGGGCGCAGCGCTGTTATGAGGAACAGTGCAGAATAATGTTAGCTAAAACAGATTCTAGACAGAGAAAGGAACAGCCTAGAATGAAAGAGCAGGATAAGAAAGCCAAGAAGAAACCCATCTTGGCAGATCCTGATTCCCCAGAAGTAGTCCTCAGGCAGCCCCGAACCCCAGGTCCAGTAAGAATAGTCCGGCGGCGTCCTGCCCCAGAACCCCAGAGACTGCCAGAGCCGAGGCGAGACCCAACCCCTGACCCCCCTCCTCCTGGAGGAGAGGAAGAGAAAGAATTAGCGGGAAGAGAAGAGGAGGATGTAAAAAGTGAGCCAGAAGCGGAGCTAGAAGAAGAAGGAGAGGATCCCCCAGAAGAAGAAGAACAGGACAGTGTACAAATAATTGAGGAAGCTAGCGCTAGCACTAGCGCCCCGGTGAAAGAGAAACCCAAAGCAAAACCAGTTGTAAAAAAGAAAGCGACTCCTGCAAAGACAACGACAATAGCCCTTAGATCCCAGACCCAAATGACGCCTAGGACAGCCAAACTGTTTCCCTTAAGGCAAGTCCCGGGAGTGCCCGTAAAGAATGATAATGATGAAGTGGTAGCGGGACCCCTAACTTATGTGTATATCCCGTTCTCTACAACGGATTTATTAAATTGGAGGTCGCACTATGCCTCCTATACTAGCAAGCCCCAGGAGCTGACAGAATTAGTAACTAGTATTATGGAAAACTCACCAACCCACTTGGCCAGATTGCCGTCAGCTCCTGACCACCCTATTCACTACAGAAGAACGAGCGAGAATTAGAAAAGCAGCTATCGAATGGATGGCAGAAAACCCTGCAGCTCCGGCGCAGGGGCAGAATATAATAGATCGTAGAGAAGCAGCTCAGAGAGAATTCCCGAATGAAGACCCCCAATGGGATCCAAATACAGATGAAGGATCCACCGCCCTAGCCCGTTTTCGCCAAGGCTTTTTACAAGGCCTGCGAAGAGGAGGCCAAAAAGCTATGAACCTTTCCAAAGTAGCAGGAGTTATCCAAGGAATAGATGAGAGCCCAGCAGATTATTATGAAAGATTAACTGAAGCTTATAGAATGTATACTCCCTATGATCCCGAGGCACCAGGAAGTTTATGCATGGTGAATTCTGCTTTTGTAAACCAGTCTCAACCAGACATTAGACGTAAATTACAGAAATTAGAAGGGTTTGCGGGCATGAATGCAACACAGTTATTGGAAGTCGCTCATAAAGTGTATGTGAATCGTGATACTGAAAGACAGAGAGAATGTGATAGAAAGATGAAGAAGAAAGCTGATTTTTTGGCTGCGGCCATAGTTGAAAAGAAAAGGGGAGGTGTCCCTAATCGAAGGAGCAGAGGAAGAGGGCGGGGTCAAGGCGGAGGCCGGACCCAGAGACTAGGCGTGAACCAATGCGCCTACTGCAAAGAGGAAGGACATTGGAGAGATACTTGCCCGCAACTCGAAGACGCCCAGCAAGATGACGAATACGATCATCAGTGGCGAGAAGAAAGACGAGGCCGTCCCCGAGGCCGAGGAGGAGCCAATCGAGAACAATTCCAGAGAGAGAGGGGAGGAGGAGCCATCCAAGCATTGGCCACACAGGCCCATGATGAGGATGACGTGGATTAGGACAGACCGGGCTCCAAGTTTGCTTTAGGTCTCCAGGAGCCTATGGTCGAAATACAAATAGGAGACCAATTTATGAACTTTATGGTTGATACTGGAGCAGAACATTCAGTAATAGACAAAAAGATAGCCCCATTCACCAAGAAAGCAGTCACCATTATAGGAGCAACTGGTGCCAAAGCCACAAAGTCTTTTCTACAAAACCGAATATGCAGTCTAGGAGGACAGCAAGTAACGCATCAATTCCTTTACATGCCCGAATGTCCAGTACCCCTACTGGGACGAGATATGCTAGCCAAGCTTCAAGCCCAAATATCTTTCTCCGAGCAAGGAGAAATGCAAATGACAGTGAATTCTCAAGCCAAACCAGCAGGAGTAATGCTGCTGACAGTACCCCGAGAAGAAGAGTGGAGATACTACATTGATGATTCGATTCAAGATACCTATTTTGAACAAACCTTAAAGAACATTCATGCACCACTTGAAGTATGGGCAGAAGGCAGTCCCCCAGGCCTAGCCAAACATATAGCTCCAGTGATTGTAACCCTCAAGCCTAGTGCTACACCAGTGCACGTCAAACAGTACCCTCTCCCAAGAGCCGCAATTGAAGGCATTCATCGCCACCTACAGAGATTGCTTGAGTATGGCCTACTGAAAGTATGTCAATCCCCATGGAACACCCCACTTTTGCCAGTGAAGAAACCTGAGACAGATGATTATCGCCCAGTGCAAGATTTGAGAAGAGTAAATGATGCAGTTGAAACTATACACCCAGTTGTACCCAATCCTTACACTCTACTAGGATTGATACCTGCTGAAGCTACCCATTTCACTGTACTGGATTTAAAAGATGCATTCTTTTGCATAAGATTAGCCCCTGTAAGCCAAATATTGTTTGCATTCGAATGGCAGGACCCCATCTCTGGAAGAGGGGGCCAACTCACCTGGACAAGATTACCCCAAGGATTCAAGAATTCACCTACCATCTTTAGTGCTGCACTAAATCAAGACCTTTCAAGCTATCCAGTAGCCCCGGGGAAGAGAGTACTTCTTCAATATGTGGATGATCTGTTGATAGCTGCCGTATCAGAAAAAGAATGTATACGAGCCACCCAAGATCTCTTGCAGTTACTAAATGAAGCTGGATATAAAGTTTCCAGAGCCAAAGCACAACTATGCCAAACAGAAGTGAAATACTTGGGTTTTCGTATTACCCAAGGAAGCAGAAGATTAGGCAGAGAAAGAAAAGAAGCAGTATGCAGAATTCCAACTCCAACAACCAGAAAGCAAGTCAGAGCCTTTCTGGGAGCGGCAGGATATTGCCGAATCTGGATACCCAACTTTGCCCAAATTGCCAAACCACTGTATGAAGCCACAAAAGGAGAAGAGAAGTCACCACTAGAGTGGGGACTTGAGCAGGATACAGCCTTCCAGAAGTTAAAAGAAGAATTGATGTCATCACCAGCACTTGGACTACCAGATGTCCACAAACCTTTCCACTTGTTTGTACATGAAGCACAGGGAAATGCCTTAGGCATGTTGACTCAGAAATTAGGAAATTGGGAACGACCTGTAGCCTACCTATCGAAACAATTGGACCCTGTGGCCAAGGGATGGCCACCCTGCTTGAGAGCAGTTGCAGCTACAGCACTATTAGTGAGTGAAGCAGATAAACTCACATTAGGACAGAACATACGAGTCACTGTGCCACATGCAGTCCTTGCCCTTATGGAACAGAAAGCAAATTATTGGCTCACCAATTCCCGAATGTTGAAGTACCAGAGCATGTTATGTGAAAACCCACAAATCCAACTTGAAGTGAGCCATGCCTTGAACCCAGCTACCTTGATACCCATCAGTGAAGAACTCCCAGAACATGACTGTATCGAAGTCATGGAAACTGTGTTCTCCAGTCGACCTGACTTAACAGATGTGCCCATAGACAATCCCGACCAGATCTATTATGTTGATGGGAGCAGTCTCATCCTTGACGGACGACGCTGTGCCGGATATGCAGTCGTCACTCAACACGAAGTAGTTGAATCATCAGCCCTAGCCTCAGGCACATCAGCCCAGAAAGCCGAATTGATAGCACTCACCAGAGCATTGTTGTTAGGAGAAAAACTTGTGCTAAATGTATATACAGATTCCAAATATGCTTTCACTACCTTGCATGCCCATGGAGCTCTCTACAAAGAAAGAGGACTCATCACATCCGGAGGAAAATCAGTCAAATATGGTCCCGAGATATTGATGTTACTTGATGCAGTCTGGGCCCCAACACGTGTAGCTGTCATGCATTGTAGAGGACATCAAGCAGGAAAAGGAGAAGTTGCTCGAGGGAATAGATTTGCAGATGCCTCAGCACGACAAGCAGCTATGACAGGACAGATTGCCCCACAAGCTATGCCAATGCAAGCAGCATTGTTTCCAGTACCTTTGAATCTATGGACCCCACGATATACCACCAAAGAATTGGATTACTATTGTGACAAAGAAAATGGAGTATTGAAAGACGGATGGATTGAGCTGCCACCAGAAGAAGGCAGTCAACCTCCGGGAAAAATAGTAATTCCCGAACTGTTAGGACCATCCTTTGTCAAAGCTTTTCATGAAGCCACCCACTATGGAAAGAGTGCTATGGAGAAAGCACTCAGACCACATTTCTACATCCCTCTGATGACAACCATATCAGCCTCAGTAGCACGACAATGTCAGACCTGTGCCAAGAATAATGCCAAGCAAGGCCTTATTACAGCACCCCGAGTTCAGTCAAGAGGTGTGACCCCCATGCACAACCTCCAAGTTGATTTCACCGAAATGCCAAAAGCTAATGGATACCATTACCTACTAGTATTAGTTTGTACCTTCTCTGGGTGGGTAGAAGCATTCCCAACCAGAACTGAGAAAGCCCGAGAAGTTACCAAAGCCCTAATGAGAGAGATTGTCCCCAGATTTGGAATCCCAGCAGTAATAGGGTCAGACAATGGACCCTCATTTGTCTCTCAAGTTACTCAGCAGTTAGCAAAAGCTTTGCAGATACAGTGGAAGCTCCACACTGCATACAGACCCCAGAGTTCAGGGAAAGTTGAGCGAATGAATCGTACATTGAAAGCCCAAATGTCTAAGCTTTGTCAGGAGACACACTTGAAATGGCCCCAAGTGCTCCCCATAGCTTTACTCAGAATACGCTCAGCCCCTGTAAAGTCAACAGGATTTTCCCCTTTTGAAGTTTTGTATGGTAAACCCCCACCAATAGTGCAGGGAGTCAAAGGAAGTTTAGCCCAGATTGGTTCAGAAGTAACCAGGCAAGAACTCCTAGCTCTTAGTTTTGTTCTGCAGACTCTCCATACGTGGATCCAAGACCAGTTGCCTATCAACTTGACGGAACCCTTGCATCCCTACCAGCCTGGAACTTCGGTGTGGATCAAAGATTGGAAGAAGATACCGTTGGAACCCCATTGGAAGGGACCGTACACCGTCATCCTGTCTACCCCAACTGCAGTAAAGGTAGCCGAGATCGACGCCTGGATCCACCACAGCCGAGTCAAGCCCGCCGCCGATCCTGAACCAGAGCGGTGGACAGCAGAGCAGCACCCTGATGTACCCTTGCGAGTTACTCTGAGACGGCAACCAGCAGCATAGACACTTCATCACAAGTGCTTTGCAGTAGCCAAGTCTTTCGAAGAGGATTGCTGTTTTCCATGCAGCAACAGCTTTGTTTCAACGAACCCAATTTGTGTGTGTGATTTGACACACTACTACTTTGAGACTACATTGACTAAGCCAGACTTCACAAGCCAACTGAATTGCTAAGTTGGTTAATGTGTGCTGGACACCTTGAGGATCTTCAATCAACACTCAGCAACCGTTAAATTGCTTCATTAGCAAACGGGACGAAGAATAATAGACCGTCGTGATCAAGATCAGCAAGCTGAGGATTCAGAAGAACTCCAATCAACATCAACATGTATCTTTGCTTCTGCTTTGCCTTGGTTGCCTTCCTTGGAGGTTTTGAACAGACTTATGCTCTACCTCCATGCACTGCTTGCATTACCTCTACTAGAACTGGACTGAAAGTAACTCAGACTTTGCTTTACCATTCTTATTATACCTGCAAGGGAACAATAACTCGGTGTATCTATAACACCACTGAACTAAATGTTTGCACTCATGGCAAAATTAAAGCATGCTATAATCCGCATCAGAATCCATCCTATTACACGTTGGAAATAAGATGGAAGGATGCAGATGGACCTATATTAGCTGCTACACCACCACTTAAGGACATTACTAAACCTGCTGTTTTGAATTTTGATGCATGTAATGCTATTAATAGAGATAGTCAGTCCACCTGTGGTACATGGGAGAAAGCGTATCGAAATGACCATAAGTATATGTGTCCAGAAGGTGCCACAAATTGGTGGAAGTGTACAGGTAAAACAGGATCAGGGTATAGTACTGCTACAGCGGCAGACTACTATTGCCCGTATTGGGAATGTGTTTTCTATGCTACCTGGAACACTGGTATAACTGATGAGAAAATAGATAAGCGGATGGCTACTCTAACCAAGCCAACCACAAATGATAAATGTCAGAAAGATGCTTGTAACCCCTTACATTTGCGTGTACATAACCCCCATGCATGGAAACAAGGATATAAGTTTGGTTTACGTATTGCAGGAGGAGGAACAGATCCAGGGACCATTGTGTATGTTAGATTGAATACCCAAGCCCACAAGTCATCTAAATATCATATTCATAATACCTTTTATGAAGCTATGCATGTAAATAAGTTTGAGATCCCTCACCCTTCACAGAATTTGTTTCTAGAATTAGCCGGAGCAGTAGTATCTAGTCTTAAGATCACAGATTGTTATTTCTGTGGCGGAACCCAAATGGGAGACCAATGGCCCTGGGAAGCCCAAGAATTGAATTATTCCATGATTTACAATCAGACTGAATTACACAAGACAACCAGTGAATGGGTGTTAGCGCACTCAATCGTTGGACGTCTTTGCTTTGCCAGAACTGGACCCCAGTTCACTCAAAAGGTAGGACAGCTGGTCTGTCTTAGTCAGAAATACTATAATGCCACGACCAAGAAGGTAGCATGGTGGTCAGGAATCAGACATCCTGAACCTCCTAACCCATTAGCCAGATTTCCTGAACTTGCAGGTCTATGGACTAATCTTGCCAAAGTCCAAGCCTGGCAAGCCCCACCTGGCCTATATTGGATCTGTGGAAACCGAGCATATGCGCAACTCCCACCACAATGGGGAGGAGCATGTGTCTTAGGAACCATCAGACCTTCTTTCTTCCTGTTAAACACTGAACATGGAGAACAATTAGGATACCCTGTATATACTACCCACAAACACAAAGGAGCATCTAGACAGAAAAGAGAGGCCTTACAGATAGGCAAGTGGGAGAAGTGGCAAGGTGATGATTGGCCACCAGAAAGAATTATTGAGTATTATGGACCTGCCACTTGGAATGATGATGGTATGTATGGTTATCGTACCCCAATTTATATGATCAATCGTATTATTCGCTTACAAGCAGTAGTTGAAATAATAACCAATGAAACTAGTCATGCTCTCACTCTCTTAGCTAGACAAAGTACTCAGATGCGCACTGCCATATACCAGAATCGCTTAGCCCTTGATTATTTGCTAGCAGCTGAAGGAGGAGTATGTGGTAAACTGAATCTAACCAATTGCTGTTTAAAAATAGATGATAAAGGTCAAGTAGTTGAAGAAATTGCTAAAGATATGCAGAGACATGCTTATGTGCCAGTACAGACTTGGCACGCCTTGAAATTTCCTAATTGGTTTGCTAACCTTTTCTCTTGGCTGGGAGGATTTAAGACTTTTGTTATCTTAGTACTAATCCTTGTTGCTGTTGTCCTCTGCTTACCATGTTTAATCCCATGTTGCATGCGTTCCCTTCATAGTGCTATTGATAGTACCGTAGAGCGGAAGACCGCAACTAGAATAATGGCTTTATACAAAGCTAGCTCTAGTGGAACTAGTAAGAATCCTTTAATCAGGATGTGAATCTTCTGGAAAGTGATTTAATTCTCACACCTTATTAAGTAATAGGGTGAGATTAATCAAAGGGGGGAATGTGGCAGGTGCAGGCCTGTGACCCACGGTGTCTGACATAGGCAGGCCAGCATGGCTAGCTTGACCTGTAAATGAGGCCTGTGGAGAGGCATATAGGATTGCACATCCCCCAATATGCTGCTATTGTAAGAAAGAACTCAGTAGAAATATTGAATTAGCTTAGATAAGCAGAATTGCAGAATTAAGAAATGGAAAAATACAGAAAAGATGTGTTTTAAAGTTACTGATAAGAAAAAGTACATTTGCAGAGAAATATTGAGGAGTGCTGACAGATGAGTTACAGAACCTTGCTCTTCTGCACGCACAAATGGTCCCATAGCCTTGAAAGTGTGAAAGTAACAAGTTGATGAACTGACCATTGTAATTGGGACTAGAAGGGGGGCAGGCAGGTGTCATGCCTACAGAAGCCCACAGAAGGAACATAATTGGAGAAACTTATCAGTACCGGGACCAATAGAGGGGCTACGGGAGGTACGGGAGGTTACCGGGACCAATGAAATGTTTTTCTATACCTAGAATGGAACAGAAGTCTATAAAAGTTGTTGTAATGCTTGAAAACTTTGCTCAGCCATTTTGAAATTGCCTTGCTTGAGACTTGTGCACAAATAAATGATTTGGACCTTCTGAACAGACTCCTGGTATCATTGGTTTGTCTGCGCTTTGCTGCTACAAGGCTAGATAGGGAGAGGGGCCGTAGAGACACTTGTATAGGTGGACAAGAAAGGAAATATGCTGGACTATGGAGTAGAAGGACGCCTGGCAGAAGGTTCCCCTAAAACAGGGGTTCTCAACCCCGTCCTCCTCACACATCTAGCCAGTCAGGTTTTCAGTATAACAATGAATATGTATGGGAGAGATTCGCATACAGTGGGGGCACTGCACGAAAATCTCTCTTATGCATATATATATTCTCTGTGGTTATCCTGAAAACATAATTGGCTAGCTGTTCCCGAGGACTGGGTTGAGTACCCGGGCCCTAGAGTGTCAGTTATATGCCCTTTGGCAAACCTGGTTTCCACTCCAGGTACGGGTATTTGAGATGCAGAGCCACCCCCATCTCTCACAACATTTCTCCTTTGACCGCGCCATCTACTCGACGTTCCTTCCCAGCTGTGTATACAAAGGCAGAAAAACCCGGCTTCCGGGCTGTGCGCGCGCAGCAAAGGCAGGAAGGCGCGAGCATATGGTTTCCGGATGCGGATGCGCATGATTCCGGTAGGAGGAGGGAAAGCGAACGAGCGTGCGTGCGTACAGTGCGCTGCCAGCGTCTCCATCTCCTTCCCGAGCGGCTGCGGAGACCTTTTCATCCCGCCAATCCCAGGAAGGCGCGCGCCACCATGCCTAACATCGTGCTCTTCAGCGGTAGTTCGCATCAGGATTTGTCGCAGAAAGTGGCTGACCGGCTTGGTCTGGAGCTTGGCAAAGTCGTGACCAAGAAATTCAGCAACCAGGAAACCAGGTGAGGAGGGGAGAGGAGAGGAGCGGAGCCTGGTGCTGTGCAACTACCAGGGTTCTTAGCTATGGAGAAGTTTCCGTTTAGTGGTTCCTTTGGGATTTTTTGCGGTAAAGTGGGCAAAGTTAGCCGTTGTTTCTTGCGCTGCTGCAGGGTGAGGAGACTTCTAGTAACTGCGAGCACTTGCCGTGGTCGGTGCTAATGCCTGGGCATGTGTACGGGAGATGGGTTTTGGTCAACCACGATTGTTTTCCTTCTCCCTGGAAAGGCTTGGATTATGTTGCCTGCTGAGAGGGGAGGTAAAACCGATATAACGGGTTAACCCGCAAAGAGGCTACCGTGATGACTTTTAGTAAGTTTATTTGTAAATATTTTGGACGGTTGCGTTTTTGTTCCCTTTATTGGAGAGGGTAGTTTGGGCTATAGCTCGTGGGAGCACCTGTTTTGTAGGGGCATCAGTGTAGTACAGTTGTGGTTAACATTATTGGCACCCTTGCATTTTAGGTATGTTGTGTACCTTGAGAAATAATTGGAAATATTACAACTGTATGTCATCCTATATTCTAATAGTATTTTCAAAGGTAGGTCCGACCCAAGGGTTTCTGCTGCCGTAGGCAGAAACCCTAGCCTTACTTCCCGCTGCTGCCGATTCCGTCTTGGGAGAGGGAGGTGGAGGCGGGCAGCAGCATTTCAAAAAGCAGCTGCTATTGGAAATACTGCTGCTGCCTGCTTGCCCGTCGCCCCCCCCCCCCTAAATCTGCGGCAGCTGGGGGGGGGGGGGTGTATGGCATGGCATGTGTGCTGCTGCTGCTGCCGCCGCCCACCCAGGCTGACTGTGTTGCTCGCCTAATGGACGGACCAGCCCTGTTCAAAAGGTATACAAAAAAAATGTCTGTGCAACTTAGACATAGTAATTTCTGAGAAAAAACCCCTAAAAACCAAAATATGATCTGGACAGGATTAATGGCACCCTTCACTAATATTTGTTGAAAACCCTTGGTAGTGATGGCGGGCTCTAAAAGTTCTTGTAGCCATCCATAAGTTTCGAACATCTGGCTGCTGGTAGTTTCTCCCACTCTTCAATTGCGATTTGTTCCAACTCATAAATGTTTCCAGATTCCTTTTACCAATGGCAGATTTCAGCTCTTCCGAAGGTTCTCGTTTAGATTGAGATCAGGACTCATCGCTGGCCATTTTAAAGCAGTCCTTTTAAAACATTCTTTTTGTACTTCTGGATTAGGTTTTGGGCCATTATCCTGCTGGAGGACACATGACTTTCGACCCAGACCTTGCTTTCTGACACTAGGAAGCACATTTTGCTCCAAAATACCTTGCTAGTCTTCAGGCTTAATGATTGGTTTAATACCTTCCAGGTCTCCAGTTCCTGAGCCAGCAGAACAGCCCAACATTATGGAACCTCCACTATATTTAAGTGTAGGAAGGGTGTGTGTTTTCCTTATAAACTTAATTTCTTCCCCTGTAAACATATTGTGGAGGATTAGCTTAATGGTTAGAGCAACTGCCTAGTACCCAGAAGATTAAGGATTCGATTCCCACTGGCACTCCTTGTGACATTGGACAAGTCACACTACCCTCCATTGCCTCTGAAGGAAAGGGCTGGCAATCTACTTCTGGTGATAGAGGCAGCTGTGTTGCCAGGAGTCAACATGGACTTGATGGCACTAAAAAAAAAAAGGTATCACTGGTCTGCATTGCCAAAGGGCTTGTCTGGTTTTATCTGCCCACAAAACATTTTCCCAAAAGGATTGTGGTTTCTCAAGGTGAGTTTGGGCAAAGATCAGGCGTTACTTTTTATGTCTGTCTTTGAGCAATGAGATCTTTCTTGCCTCTACCCATGAAATCCTTCTTTGTTTGGTGTGCAGCATATGGTGTGTGTTGAAACAATCATTCCAGATTTCTCCAGGTCAGCCTGAAGCTCTTTGGATGTTGTATGTGCTGTTTTTTCAAACATTTGCATTGACCTTTGAAGACTTCTTGGATTAATTTCCTCTTCCTACCATGTCCAGGGATAGGCTCTTGACAGTTCCATGAGCAGAAGACTTATTAATAAAATTGTGAACTGTAGTCATAGGAATCCCAAGGGTTTTGGAGATGGCCTTGTACTCCTTTTGAAAGTTTGATGTTTGATAATGGCTTTTCTGACGTTCTCGGGCAGCTCTTTTGCCTTCACTATTGTGCAAATGGAACAGGGAGTGAATGTGGCCATTTAAAAAAATTAGAGCCATCATTCATTGGTTGATTCAAGTCACGTGAGTACTGACAATTGATCACAGGTATATCTTATTTTACTGCAATGGGGATGTGACTCTTCTGTTCAAACTGCTTTGAATTGTTTATAAGGGTGCCAATAGTCTTGTTCTCACAAAGCACTTCATTCTACCATATAACAATGAGGGCCAAATATTTCACTAGCTTAAATAGAGAGAAAAGGATCTCCGACCCTGGAGCATATTTATTTTATGTATTTAACAGATTTTTTTATATCACTTTATCATTTCAGTCAAAGCAGTTTACATTGTAACTTAAGCTTGGTAACATACATTAAAACAAAGACATTGATAACTTGGGATTTCGTTTTTGAGGCAATGGAGGGTTAGGTGACTTGCTCAAGGCACAAGGAGTGCAAACGTGTCCAGGCATATCAATCTAGGCCTTGGACTAAGCTCTGGAACATCAATGATCTGGAAGAACTCCCAAAAGGTCAGATGTATCTCTCTCCATACTTCATTATTGGAGCTGGAGAAATTTCCTTATTCTTTAACCTTTCATAAAATAAATGACAACATAGCCCATACAGCATGAATATAGAAAAATTCAGCACATGATTTTTAACACAAACAGATCCTAATGGCAGATATATTTTGTGGCACGCCATTAGGATCTGTTTGTGTTAAAAATCATGTGCTGCAGTTTTTCTGTATTCATGTTGTATGGGTGTAATGGTGTAAATGGTGTAAATCCTACTTATCTGATAGACAGCTGCAAGTCAGAACAGGAGAATCAACGTCTGATCTATTCCCCCTTAAACAAGGTGTCCCGCAGGGTTCCTCATTGTCCGCCTTAATGTTCAATATTTATATGCAGCCAATCTGCGATCTCATACGCACCTTCAACATACAATGTCTTGCCTATGCTGATGACATCCTGATGTTTGCCCCATTCAACATAAAACAACCAGATTTTACACCAATAGTTCACTGCTTTGAAGCTGTATCCAACTGGCTCCTCAATCAGAATTTACGGATAAACCATAACAAAACAGATGTTCTATTCATTACACGGAACCCAACATTCATACCACCTACCTCTCTCCAGGTAAACAATATTGAGTTGAAAGCACAACCCACAATTCGATACTTAGGAATTATATTAGATCAACAGCTTAATATGGCAGCCCACATTAAGAAAACAACGAGTGCAATCTACCACAAGATACGATCATTACGTAATCTCCGACCTTTACTTAACTACTCCGACTTCCGTACCATATTCCAAGCCCTGGTATTACCACACTTGGATTTCGCCAATATCATTCTACACGGTCTCCCGCAATCCACCATAAATCCCCTCCGTCTAGCCATGAATGCAGCCGCGAGAATCCTCGTAGGTGCTCCACGATCAGAGCACATAACCCCAATATTGATGAGCTTACATTGGCTACCCCTACAAGCCAGAACTCTATACAAGACCCTGGTCATGACTTTTAAAGCATCAAAGTGCCCATCTCAATCACCTCTCAGCAATATGATTCATATCACCCCAAATAACAGATCCAGGAGATCTGTTACATTAAACTCCATCGACCTACCAAAAGTCATCACAAAATGTTCTAAATCAACAGCCTCTAGAGCTTTCTCTCTGTTTTCACCCAGAGCCTGGAATGCCCTTCCACCCGAAATCAGAGCTATCTCAAGTCTGATTAAGTTCAGAAAGGCACTGAAGCACTATTTGTTCCTAACATACTACCCCGAAGCTACTCCATCCGAAGCTACTCCATCTGAAAACAGCTCTCATGCAGATCTTTCATATTTGACCCCTGTAGAGAATGGATAATTACGATGATTATTACCTGCTCACTATTGGACATATTTATTCTCACTATATTTAGCATATTTACTCTTTAATTTAATTAACTTCTTATCCACGGCATTAATAATTAACCAAAATATCCATGTATATAGTTGCCATGTATATAGTTATTTATATATAATTACCATGTTTTACCAAGTTTATTTACCTTGTTCATTGTAAAAAACCAATGCTGTTTGTACCATTGTGTTTATATTTGTTCATGTGTAAACCGCACTGATTTAAGAGCGCGGTATATAAGAAAAATAAATAAATAATAAATAAATAAATAAATAAATAAATGGGCTATGTTTGTTTTATGAAAAGTTAAAGAATAATAAGGAAATTTCTCCAGCTCCAATAATGAAGTATGGAGAGAGATACATCTGACCTTTTGGGAGTTCTTCCAGATCATTGATGTTCCAGAGCTTAGTCCAAGGCCTAGATTGATATGCCTGGACAAGTTTGCACTCCTTGTGCCTTGAGCAAGTCACCTAACCCTCCATTGCCTCAAAAAAGAAATCCCAAGTTATCAATGTCTTTGTTTAATGTATGTTACCAAGCTTAAGTTACAGTGTAAACCACTTTAACTGAAATGATAAAGCGATATAAAAAAACTGTTAAAATAAATATGCTCCAGGGTCAGAGATAGTGAAATATTTGACCCTCATCGTTATATCCACACAAAGCTCTTCATTCTACCATATATCTCCTGTCTTCATTCTGATATTTTTGGGTTTGCCAATAATCATGTCCTGGCAATATCCCAGTTTTTATTTCTTACTATTTCCTTTTTTAATTGGTCTTTTTATTTTAATCTTTTGTGTGTCAAATATTTGTGCATTTATAGTCCAAAGCCATTTCACTGTCCACTTTTTTTTTATTTTTTATTAGGAGATACTGAACATTAAGGGATTGAACTGCAAGGGTACCAATAATGTTGACCACAACTGATATAGTGAAGTAACATAACATGCTCCAGAGGAGAAGTTGAGCTGCATGCAATTCCTCTTCCAGGGTAGCACTGCAGAGCCTGAGAACAGGTGGCAGCGTCGTGAAGTTAGAGGATACTTGCAGCCAATCTGTAGGAATTGATGTGAGTGATATTTTGAGGGATGGGCAGGATTAAAGAGGGTCTTAATTTTAGTGCTACAATTTCATTAATAGTGTGTTCTCATTTTAAATGTAAGAAGCCCTTCTTGGATAGGAATGAAGAAGTAGAGATCAGTGTCCTTGTATACTGTGGTTCTTGCCCCTGGTTAATGAAACTCTGAGCGTGGCAACACCCCAGTAACCTGAAGTTAAAAGTATGGTATCTTATCATTTGTGATCATCCTGTTAGACCAGTCCCGATGAATGGATTTGGCTCCCTTTCTGGCAGATGGAGGCAAACTTGAGAAACTTTCAGTGATATTGTCCTCAGGCGCAGCACTGAAAGAAGCAAGTAATTTCTGCCTCCAGCCAGACCTGGCCCCAGGCATCTGATGCCTTAGGCGAATCTTCCCCCAATAAGAAAAGGCTCACTCTTTTAATCCTTATCCTATCATCACTAACATGTTGTAATAAACAGTAAACAATGTCTCACAATGTTTTGTTTGTCAGATCGTCTGTAATGAGGATGTAAAACATGCTCAGTAACAGACCCTCCTTTTTATTCGGGTTTTTAAAAAGGTCACATCGACCACATTTGCTTGGGGCTATAAACGGCCTATAAGACCAGCCTCCGCAAATGACCAACTTAAACGCTATATGCGGGATCCTCCCTTCCAATAAACAGTTTCCTGTAACCACTGAATGTCTCTCATAGGGAAACAATATTACTCATCTGGACAGTTGAGAATTCTTCTGATACGGCATTAATATTCTCGTTCTCCATGTTTCTTCATATCACTCCCACATAGTCCAAAATTGTCAATCCATCTTGCCGGGAACCTGAAAAGCTTGCCCGCCACTGTTATTCCCTTGTAGACATTCTCACAGTAGTTGGGTAATCATGCAATGCAACACAAAACTTGGAGAACGAGAATATTAATGCCGTATCACAAGAATTCTCAACGGTCCAGATGAGGAGTAATGTTTCCCTATGAGAGACATTCAGTGGTTACAGGAAACTGTTTATTGGAAGGGAGAATCCCGTATATAGTGTTTAAGTTGGTCATTTGCTGAGGCTGGTCTTATAGGCCGTTTATAGCCCCAAGCAAATGTGGTCGATGTGACCTTTTTTAAAAACCGAATAAAAAGGAGGGTCTGTACATGTGTTACATCCTCATTACAGACGATCCGACAAAAAAAACATTGTGAGACATTGTTTACTGTTTATTACAACATGATAGGGATTAAAAGAGTGAGCCTTTTCTTATTGGATTATATTGTTGGCTTTACTCGGTAGGTTTTGTAATGTATAGTTAGGTGAATCTTCAGCAATGCTGCCATCTCTCCCCCCTCAGCATCTTCCGTTACCTTGTTTATCTCTTCCCCCCCCCCCCCCCCCCCGCAAGCATTGTCTCCTTCCTTAACATCTTCTTCTCTTGCCTTCCCTGAATTCCTCTTCCCCTGCCCCCCCCCCCCGGTAGTACAGCAAATCCCTTGCCTTACCTTACCTAAAACCCCAATCCTCATAGCCCTGAATATGTCCTCTCTATGCTTATCCTTATCACAGCATCTCAGTTGTCACCTGGAGCTGCAGTGCCAAGTATATTCAACATGGTAGTGGGTCTCCTTCTGCACATTTGTATTCTAGGCTGGCTCTGCCCCCTTCTGATGCAGTTTACAATCTGATGGGGTAGGAGGAGTTTGGCTGCTGTCTTGAATGTACTTGCAGTCACGGCTCTAGGTGGCAACTGAGGTAGGGCATCAGTGGTGGCAGCAAGGAGAAGGGAAGGGGGAGAACATAAGATATGCCATACTGGATCAGACCAAGGTCCATCAAGCCCGGTATCCTGTTTCCAGCAGTGGCCAATCTAGGTCACAAGTACCTAGCAGTTTCCCCAAAAGACACAGGTTCCACAGTGCTTGTACTGGGGCAAGCAGTGGAAATCCTGGATCCCTTTTAATAATGGTTTATGGACCCTTTCTCCAGGAACTTGTCCAAACCTTTTTTTAAACCCGGCTACACTAACAGCTTTTACTACATCCTCCGGTAACAAATTCCATTGTTTGATTACACTTTGAATGAAAAAATATTTTTTCATTCATTAGTCTTAAATAGGTTACGCTGTAGCTTCATTGCATGTGCCCTAGTCTTTTTATATTTTGATGGTGTAAACAATCGATCTACATTTAACCATTCCACTCCATACATTATTTTATAGACCTCTATCCTATCTCCTCTCAGCTGTCTCTCTTCCAGGTTGAAGAGCCCTAACCTTTTTAGCCTCGCTTCATAGGGGTGTCCTTCCCTCACCTTTACCATTTTGGTGGCTCTTCTGTGTACCTTTTTTCTAATAATGCTATTTCCTTATCATCACTCCAGTCCAGTCCCTTTACTTCAGGGTTACGCAACCCTTCCAGCAGCTTGGAGGCTGAGCCCAACCTTTTTGGGATGGAGCGGTATATATACCACTGGTGCCACCCACTAACTCCAGTATTCTCAGCCTCCAAGCAGCTGGAGGGTTCCGTAAGCCTAGGGCTTACTGGAGTCCTACCTTCTCCTAAATTTTACTAATTTTATTTTAACTTATTTCAACTTTAAATCTTAATTTTATTTTATTAGGCAACTTTATTTCCTATTTATTTCTCTGCCGTTTTCTGTTTCCCCTCCCTCCCCCCCCTCGGCCCGGGCCGAGGATCGGAGGTGATACCGCCTTGCCTGCAGCAGCGAGCAGGGGGATCAGGAGCCTCTCGCTGCTGGTTAGGTCTGCTCCTCTTCAGTTCTCCAAAAGGCCTGCGTCCTCGCGCCGAAGCCCCCCCCCCCCGTGGCTGAGCGCTGGAGGCAACACAAAGCGGGAGAGAGAAGTCTCAGCGCGCAGGCTTGATCGCTCTTCCCCCTGAGGCAGCAGAGTGCAGGGGCGAGCTCTGGAGATGCGATCACAGCGCCGATAAACAGACGGCGTTCCGGGTTGCGCAGGACACGTTGTTTTTCTGTCCTTTCTCCTCCGGCGGAGGGCCCAGAGAAGCGCTGAGAGCAGGCGCGTTCCTCCGTTCAGAGCTCCACGTGGCCGCGGCCTACCACGTGTTGAGCCAACGGTTCAGGAATCGCGGCCCCGGTCCGGGAATCAGCAGGAGCCTCCAAAAAAATTGCAAGTACCCAGCTTATGGGCTGGAATGAGATTGTAATTGCTAGTTTAATTTCTGTTTTAGTTTTTAACTTCTGAAATTTAATTTGTATTTATTTTTCCAGTTATTTCGGGGGATTTCCCTGGTTTATTTCTGATACAGGAGAGAGCAATTCAGGGGGTTTGACGTTTTAGTTTGACGTTTTAGTTTGACGTTTTAGTTTGACGTTTTAGTTTGACGTTTTAGTTTGACGTTTTAGTTTGACGTTTTAGTTTGACGTTTTAGTTTGACGTTTTAGTTTGACGTTTTAGTTTGACGTTTTAGTTTGACGTTTTTTTTCTGGTAAACTGCCTGCCTAGGCGGAGCGCCTAAGTTTGAATTTAGGATTTCCCCTTGAGAGCATGACTGGCAAGTCAAGGTGCCCATCTTGTGGCACTCGTAGGGGTACTTCATCTGAGGCAGGAGTCTGCAGGGGCTGCGCTGCAGTAGCTACCTCAGTAGAACAAGAAATCAGCTTGTCCATGGCCCAATCATCGCAGGGTTCCTCGGATCCTATGGAGGGGGAAGTGGCGTCCCAGTTATCCCTTCCCTCACGCTCGGAGGTACCCCCTCCTTCGCTTCCCCCCTCCGCCCTTCCCCCCTCCGCCCTTCCCCCTGGGGAGGGGGAGTCGGGGACTTCTTCTCCCCTGACTTCGTGCTCTTGCTACACCAAGCCTATTGCATACGTAAGCAGGGGCTTGGGACAGGGGAAGGGGGCTCGACAACTGAAGGCAGAGTAGCCAGACCCTTGAGGGCAAGCGTTCAGGACTCAGGGATACCCCCAAAGCGCCCCAGGCTGTTGAATGAGGAGCCCCTCTCTTCTCTTTCCCAGGGCACCCTAGAAGAGGGCTCTGAAAAGGACTTAGAAGAGGAGCTGGAAGAAGGGGAGATCCCTGAGGAGGACCATTCTCGCATGATTAGAGTTTTCCGACGAGAAGAGCTGCCTGCCTTAATTAATGATTCCCTGAAAGCTCTCAACGTAGCCTCAGATACCCCAGAGGAGGATGAGGCATTGGAGGATCCCTTAATCCAGGCCATCAGGAAGTCCCAGAAGGTTTTTCCGGTCCACAGAGTGGTGCGTCAGATGATACAGGAGGAATGGGATCAGCCTGAGTCAGGGTTAAGAGGGGTCCGGGCCATGTCACGCCTCTACCCTCTCCCTGAATCAGACAAAGAGCTGCTGAAGTCCCCCAGGGTAGATGCAGCGGTATCAGCAGTAACAAAGAAAACTACCATCCCAGTTGAGGGCAGCGCGGCCCTGAGGGATCCCCAGGATAGAAAATTGGACACGCTCCTAAAACAAGCCTTTGATGTGAGCGCTCTGGCCTTACAAGCTTCAGTTTCAGGGGCCTGGGTGGCGCGGGCCTGTTTGAGGTGGGCTCAGCAACTCCAGGCAGAGGAGGCCTCCTCCGAGGGGGCATTAGCCAACTCGGCGAGGTTGGAATCCGGTACGGCCTTTTTGGCGGATAGTCAGTATGACCTCATCCGCAGCTTAGCTAAGAACATGGCCTCGGTGGTGGCAGCCAGACGCTATTTGTGGCTACGGAATTGGGCTGCTGATGCTTCCTCCAAAACTCGCCTGAGTCGTCTTCCCTTCAAAGGGAAGCTGTTATTCGGGGAGGACTTAGATAAGCTGGTAAAGGACCTTGGCGAATCCAAGGGCGGCAGGCTTCCGGAGGACAGGCCGAAGCAAGCGCGGCCCTTAGCCCCTGCACGGAACCAACCTAGGGATCCCCGGAGGTTTCGTTCAGCCAGACCGAACCCCTTTCTCAGGGGTCGTTTTCCCGGTAGGGGACAAAACATCTGAGGTTTTCAGGGAACAGGCAGAGGTTTCTCGGCCGCCTCCTTATCCTCGGGCCCCAGGAAACAACAATGAGATTCCGGGGGTCCAGGAGGGCGGGATGCCGGTAGGCGGTCGCCTGAGGCATTTTCTTCCCGCCTGGTCCCGGGTCACGTCCGATCAATGGGTTCTGGAGGTGATCCGAGAGGGATACGCTCTCGAATTTGCAAAGCAAATACCTCAAGCATTTGTTCAGTCCCCTTGCGGTTCCCCAACAAAAAGAGCAGCTATAGAAACAACGCTTTCCCGTCTTATAGAGCTCGGGGCCGTGGTTCCTGTCCCGCCAGGCCAGTGCGGTACAGGTCGGTACTCGATTTACTTCATGGTCCCAAAGAAGGAGGGGTCCTTTCGTCCGATCCTGGATCTAAAACAGGTCAATCGATGTCTCAAGGTGCCACACTTCAGGATGGAAACCCTGTGGTCGGTTATAGCGGCCGTAAGGGGTGGGGAGTTCCTAACAGCGTTGGATTTGACAGAGGCCTATTTGCATATCCCAGTCAGAAGGTCCCATCAGCAGTTCCTGAGATTCGCAGTGCCTCGGGGTCATTTTCAGTTTCAGGCGCTGCCCTTCGGCCTAGCGACCGCGCCAAGGACGTTCATCAAGGTGATGGTTGTGGTAGCGGCTGCACTACGAAAGGAGGGAATCCTGGTGTACCCCTACTTGGACGACTGGCTGATCCGGGCAAAGTTGGAAGAGGAAAGTCGCTGGACAACAGCCAGAGTGATACAGGTTCTGGAGGAGTTGGGGTGGGTCATCAATCGCGCAAAGAGCAGTTTGTTCCCCTCCCAAGAGCTCGAGTATCTCGGAGCAAGGTTCCACACAGGCAGGGGCAGGGTCTTCCTGTCCTGCACAAGGGTGAGGGACCTAAGGCTCCTAGTCACGCAGTTCATGGCCAGGCGACTCCCTTCAGCATGGCATTACCTGCAACTGCTGGGAACCATGGCGGCAGCCATAGAGGTAGTTCCGTGGGCCAGGGCGCACATGCGTCCTTTACAGCGATCTCTGTTGCGTCGGTGGTCCCCACAACAGCACCCATTGTTCCTTCAGCTACCCTGCGCCCCTCGAACCAAGCAGTCCCTCCGCTGGTGGAGGTGCCCAAGAAACCTGAATCGCGGAATGCCCCTCGAGCCTCCGCAATGGTTGCTGTTGACGACGGATGCCAGTCTAGCAGGCTGGGGAGCGCATTGTGAGGACCAGTTTGTCCAGGGGCGTTGGACGGTGTTGGAATCTCAATGGCCCATCAACCGGCTAGAATTGAGGGCAGTCGTCACTCTGGCACTCAAGGCCCTTGAGACCTCAGTGCTAGGAAAAGCAATTCGGGTACTCTCCGACAATGTCACCACGGTGGCCTACATCAATCACCAGGGCGGCACCAGCAGTCCAGCCTTGGAGAAAGAGGCGGACGCACTGTTCCAGTGGGCAGAACTTCATTTGGAAGCACACTCAGCACAGCACGTGGCCGGCACGGACAACATTACCGCCGATTACCTCAGCAGGTACAAGATAGACCACGGGGAGTGGGAACTGCATCAGGAGATCTTCGACCAGATAGTAGCTCTTTGGGGTCCTCCAGTCATGGACCTCATGGCTTGGTTCTCATCCGCCAAAGCAAGCCGATTCTTCAGCCGACGGAAAGAAAGGATGTCCGAAGGCCTAGACGCCCTGGCCCAGAAGTGGCCCTCGGAAGGTCTTCTTTATGTTTTTCCCCCTTGGGCTCTGATAGGGAAAGTCCTCCAGCGGATAGAAGCTCACCGGGGCCTAGTAATCCTCATTGCCCCGGATTGGCCCCGTCGCCCCTGGTATGCGGATCTGGTAAGGATGATCGCCGACCGTCCCCTGGCGGCTTCCCGGCAGGAGGGACCTACTGAGGCAAGGCCCGGTCCAGATGCCACACGTGGATCGATTCTCGCTTATGGCTTGGCTATTGAAAGGGCACGGCTCATGAAGCGCGGCTACTCGGCAGTAATCACGACCCTGTTGAGCGCTAGGAAGCGCTCGACTTGTCTCTATGTGAGAGTGTGGCGCATCTTCGAGGCATGGTGTGCGGAGCGCCGGAGGAAACCCCTGGCAACTTCGATCCTGGAGGTGCTGGAATTTTTGCAAGCCGGATTCGACAAGGGCCTGGCGCACAGCTCCCTCCGAGTCCAGCTGGCGGCCATCGCTTGCTATAGGGGTAAGGTCTGCGGGAAACCTTTAGGAGCTCACGCGGACGTTTCCAGGTTCCTGAAAGCGGTCAGACGGCTCCGTCCGCAAAGGAGATGGGTTATCCCCCCCTTGGGACCTCAACCTGGTACTAAACGCCCTAGTCGTGGAACCTTTCGAACCAATGAAGAAGGCCTCCTTGAAGGATCTGACTCTGAAGACAGTCTTTCTGGTTGCCATTTGCTCGGCCAGGCGGGTCTCCGAATTACAAGCCCTGTCTTCTAGGCCTCCCTTTCTGTCCTTTCTCAAGGATAAGGTAGTCCTTCGGACGGTACCCTCGTTCTTACCTAAGGTCATCTCCCCCTTTCATGTCAACCAATCGGTCACTCTCCTGTCTCTTCCGGCGGAGGAGCTAGGAGGGGGAGATAGTAGGCTCCACCTACTTGACGTCCACAGGACCTTGAAGCGTTACCTCTCCCGCACAGCCCCCTTCCGGAAGTCCGAACGACTGTTCATACAGTTTGGGGGTCCTCACAAAGGGGAGGCGGCGGCCAAGGCCTCAATCTCCAGATGGATCAGGGAGACGATTGCCTCCGCCTATATCCTCAAGGGGAAGCAAGTTCCAGGAGGACTGCGCGCTCACTCAACTAGAGCGCAGGCCACCTCTTGGGCAGAGTTCAGTTTAGTTCCTCCGCTGGACATCTGTAGGGCAGCGACCTGGTCCTCCCTGTACTCCTTTACCAAGCACTATAGACTGGACGTGCAGAGTGCTACGGACTCCAGGTTTGCGCATGCAGTCGTATGTTCCGGAATGGCGGATCCCACCCAGGCTGGTACTGCTCTGGTACTTCCCTGAAGTAAAGGGACTGGACTGGAGTGACGATAAGGAAGAAGTAATTAGATCTTACCTGCTAATTATTGTTCCTGAAGGAACGACAGTCCAGTCCCTGTTCCCTCCCTAGCGCTAGGTTGCCATTCCGGCCGTCTTTCTCAGGGACGGGGCTTCGGCCCGAGTGCGGACTCAGGTCTGTCTGGAGTGTCACTGTGGTGGGAGGGCCGTGCAGTAGCAGATAATCTGCCTCCTCCCTTGACCCTCCCTCATTCCTTCGAATCCTTTCTTATTCTTTCTACTCCCGGAAAAAAAAAAAAAAGATGTACAGATAATATTGTTTGTGTTTTTTTCCTTTAAGCTATTTACGAAAGTTTGGTTAAGTCTGCTTTTGCAGTAGGTTACTGGAGTTAGTGGGTGGCACCAGTGGTATATATACCGCTCCATCCCAAAAAGGTTGGGCTCAGCCTCCAAGCTGCTGGAAGGGTTGCGTAACCCTGAAGTAAAGGGACTGGACTGTCGTTCCTTCAGGAACAATAATTAGCAGGTAAGATCTAATTACTTCATCCTTTTTAAGATATGGTGACCAGAATGCAATGATACATAGGCCATGTTGTCTTTTTCTGTCATTTTTCTATCTAGTCTGTCCTTCCATATCAACTACAACAGTCCCTTTTTTTTCTTTAGAGATCCTCTGTTTGTCCCATGCTTTTTTGAATTCAGCTACTGTCCTCATCTCTACCACCTCCACTGGGAGACTATTCCACGGATCCACCTCTCTTTCTGTAAAGAAATATTTTCACATATCGCTCCTGAATCTATCCCCTTTCACACTCATCCCATGTCCCCTCGTAGCAGAACTTGCTTTCAATCGAAAGAGGCTCTCCCCCTGTGCATTTATGCTACGGAGGTATTTAAACATCTCAATCATATCACCTCTATCCCGTCTTTCCTCTAAGGTTTACATATTAAGATCCTTAACTCTGTCCTCATATATGCTTTATAATGAAGATCACTAACTATTTTAGTAGCCACCCTCTGTACTGACTACATCCTGTTTATATCCTTTTGAAAGTGCAGTCTCCAGAATTGCACACAATACTCCAAATGAGGTCGCACCAAAAACTTGTACAGAGGCACTATCACCTCCCTTTTTCTGCTAGCCATTCCTCTCCGCATGCACCCAAGCCGCCTCCTAGCTTTTGCTGTCGCCTTTTCTACCTGTTTAGCTACTTTAAGATCATCAGACACAACCACGCCTAGGTCCCACTCTTTAGTGGACAAAAGTACTTCATCCCCATACTATATTGCTCCCTTGGATTGCTGCAGCCCAAATGCATGACCTTACATTTTTTAACATTAAATCCCAACTGCCAAATTTTAGACCATTCTTCAAGCTTAGCTAGATCCCTCCTCATGTTATCTACACCTTCCTGGGTGTCTACTCTATTGCAGATTTTGGTATCATCTGCAAAGAGGCAAACCTTACCTGACAGCCCTTCCGCTATATCATTAACAAAGATGTTAAAAAGAATCGGACCAAGGACAGATCCCTGGGGCACACAACTGGTAACTTCCTTCTCTTCAGAGTGAGCTCCATTTACCTGTACCCTTTGGTTGAGTGGGAGGCAACAATCTCTAACCCAAGCAGTAACTTTCAGGTCTATCCCTAGAGTGCTCAGTTTGTTTATAAGTCACCTGTGAGGAACAGTGTCAAAAGGCTTTACTGAAATCTAAATACACCACATCTAGGGCTCTCCCTCAGTTCAACTCCCTGGTCACCTAGTCAAAGAAATTAATCAGATTTGTCTGACAAGACCCACCTCTGGTGAATCCATGCTGCCTCAGATCCTGTAATCCGCTGGACTCCAGAAACCTCACTATTTTCTCTTTCAGCAGCATTTCTAATAATTTACTCACCACCGAAGTTAAACTAACCAGCCTGTAGTTTTCAACCGCAACCTTACTTCCGCTTTTATGTAAAGACACCGCATGAGCCTCTCTCCAGTCCTTTGCACCACTCCCGACTCTGAGGCATTGAAAAGGTCGGTCAGTGGAGCTGCTAGAACGTCCCCAAGTTACCTCGGTATCTAGGGTGTATCCCATCCGGTCCCATCACTTTGTCTACTTTAAGTTGAGCTAGTTTTTCATGAACACAGTCTTCTGAAAATTGTTCAAGATGTCCCTCACTTCTGTTCCTATTTGTGGGTGTTTTCTGAGTCCTTTTCCTGGTTCTTCATCTGTGAACACAGAACAGAAATATTTGTTAAGCAATTCCGCTTTATCCTCATCCGCTCCTACATATTCCTCCCCTTGAGTCTGACAATACCACTTTTGCCCTTCCTCTTTTCACTAACATATCTGAAAAATGTCTTAGCCAATGCAATAAAATGGGGGGGATATCTTCTCCTCTTTTTGCATCTTTGCTTTCCTGACTACTTTGCTAGCTTCTCTAAGTGTTTTTTTTTTTTTTTTTTTTTTTTTTTTTTTTTCCCCCCCCCAAATATAGATGCCTGTCTTCCTCTCTCTGTGATCTTTTGTATTTCATGAAGGCCTCCCTCTTTTTCTTCACCTTTTCAGCTACTTCTTTTGAAAGCCATATCAGTCTTTTACCTTTATTTTACCATTTTAACAAAAAGGTTGGTTGCCCTTAAAATATCCCCTTTCAGTTTTGCCCACTGTTTTTTTCTACATCCCCCAGCTGTTCCCATCCCACTAACGACTCCCTGAGGTTATTGAACCATCTTTGTAAAGTTCGTTTTCCTAAAGTCTAAGACGCTGACTTTTGAATGGATTCTAACAGACCTAGTCCTTATACTGAACCACACCATCTGTTGATCAATAGAAACAGAAAAATTATAATATACTTTATCATAAGGAAAGGAATAGAGAATAAAACACTTAGCATTCTATTTGCTTTCTTGGCCTCTGCTGCACATTGGGCAGAGATTTTCAACATGTTATTCATGGTGATGTCTAAATCTTTTTTTTCTGGGTGGTGGTTCCTAATGTGGAACCTTGCATCATGTAACCATAGTTTGGGTTGTTCTTTCCTAGGTGCCTAACTTTGCCCTTGTACACATTAAATTTCATCTGCCATTTAGATGCCCCGTCTTCCAATTTATCAAGGTCCTCTTGCAAGTTTTCACAATCCTCATGGGTTTTAACAACTTTGAATAGTTTTGTGTCATCTGCAAATTTGATTACCTCACTGGTTATTCCCATTTCCAGGTCATTTACGAATATGTCAAAAAGCAGTGGACCCAGCACCAGATCCCGGTACTCCACGATTCACCTTTCTCCATTAAGAAAATTTGGCTATATAGCCCTACCTTCTGCTTTCTATCTTTTAACCAGCTCCTGATCCACAATAGTACACTGCCTCCTATCCCATGATTGTTTAATTTCGCCAAAAGCCTCTCATGAGGGACCTGTCAAAGGCTTTCTGAAAATCCAGATACACTATATCAACTAACTCACTTTTGCCTACCTGTTCACACCTTCAAGAAAACATAACTGATTAGTAAGACAAGACCTTCCTTGGCTAAAGCTATGTTGGCCGTCTCCCATCAAGCTATGACTATCTACATGTTCAGTAATTTTGTTCTTTAGAATGGTTTCTACCATTTTTCTTGGTACCGACATCAGGCTCACCAGTCTACAGCTTCCCGGATCACTCCTGGAACTTTTTTAAAAACTGGCGTTACATTGGCTACCCTCCAATCTTTCAGGTATTAGATGATTTCAATGGTAGTTCACAGATTACTAATAGTAGGTCTTCAGTCTCATATTTCAGTTTTTTCAGCACCTTTGGATGTATACCATCCTGTGAAGGTTATTTGCTACTCTTTAGTTTATCAGATAGTTGTAATATGTCTTCCTTATCGTCCCTCCAGTCCAGTCACTAACCTCTGGGGTTGAGTACCTCCTCCAGCAGCTTGGAGACTGCACATGTCATCTTTTGATGACCCTAGTATAAATGCCTGAGGAACTGCCCACAAGCTCCAGTTACTCATTCTCCAAACAATTGGAGGATGCTGTGAGCCAGGGTGCTGGTCTCACTAGAGGGACAAATAAGGAAGTTTTTTGTTGGATTGGATTGGTTTTATAGGTTAGTGGTAGAGCAAGCTCTTTAAGGCTGTTTGCCTGCCTTTTCAAAAAAAAAAAGAGAGAAGCACATGGAGAACCCCCCCCCCCCTCCTCTTCCCTCCTCCCCCTGTTTGAGTGGGGTATGGTGCAGAGACTCTTCAGGAACTGGGGCCTATCTGGCTAGCTCCCGAACCCGTGGTTAGGGTGAGGAGCTGGTTGAATGCCAGGGAGCAGCGCTGCGTTGAACAGGCATTCTCCAAAGCTCTCCCCCGATGCTGAAGCCACAATTCCGGCTGAGCGCTGGAGGAGGTAGCAGGCAGGGACAGAGCAGTGGCTGAGGCAGCAGAGGAGGCAGCTGTGGCAGTATGAGCCTGATCCAGGGGGGGGGGGGGTAATTTTTGGGCTGGTAAGAGCAGCCAGAACCGTTAGCGGCAGGCTTTTGGCTGGGCCGTGCAGTTTTATATGTGGCAGCAGCGCAGGAAGAGCAGAGTAACATTTTTCCCTTTTCTTCTCTTTATCTTTGCTTGTGTGTGTTCTCTTTAGGTGCTGGCTGGTTACTAGTTAGTTAGGTTAGTAGTGGAAAGTATAGTTTAAAAAAAAAAAAAAAAAAAAGGGGGGGGTGTATTTTAGTGAGTCATCTGGACCTTTGAGACAGGGTTTTTCAGGGGAGGTTCCTACAGGGCATTTTATAGGCAGGTCCTTGTCTGTCTGGCGGTATGCCATCCAGACCCCAGTGCCTGGTATGTGGTACACAGCCTGGGGCTTTATCGGAGACAGGCATTTGTAGAGGATGTGCGCAGGAGGCAACTTCTATGGAGCAAGCCCTAGGGGACAGTTTGGCGTGACATAAGGTGTCTTCTCTGGTTGGGGAACAGCAGGATCCCATGTCATCGCTCTTGCTGTCTCAGGAGACAACTTTCTGCTCCGCAGCCAATCCTGGTCTCTCCCTTCTGCAGACTCCAGATCAGGCAGGGGGGTACCAGCTGTTTTTTCTCCAGAGTTTGTGCTTCTGCTTCACCAAGCATTTTGTTTGTGCCAGTAGGGATAAGGCGCTGGTTCCGCAGAGGCAGAACATGGGGTAAAGCGACCGGGGGCTTCTGCAGGGGCGGATTCAGGGGTAGTCCCCGCAAAGAAACTGAGGCCCTTGGAAGAGGGATCAGATCGTTCCTGGTTTGTTTCCCAGTGTTGGAGGACTGTGAAATCCTGGAGCGAATAGAGCAGGCGAGGGTTGTCCGGGTGTTCTGCCGGGAGGAATTACCAGCGCTCATCATGGAATCCCTTAAGGCTCTTAATATGCCTGCTGATCTTCTGGTGGAGGATGACTCTTTGGAGGATCCCTTGCTGCAAACAGGACGCAGAGGGTGTTTCCAGTTCATAGAGTGATCTGACAGTTGAGGAGTAGGATATGCCGGAAGCAGGCCTCAGGGGTTTTAGGGTTATGGCTTGGCTCTATCCCTTGTTGGATCAGGACCACAAACCTAGGATTCCGGTTTTGCTATGTCCCTACTTCTTTTTGCAGTGGGTAGGGTGGGGGGGGGGGGGTTGTGTGTTTTTTTTTGTTTGTTTTTTTACCATTGCTGTTGCAGTCTTCAGCCCTGTGGCCCGATGCAACCTATATATATATATATATATATATATATTTTTTTTTGTTTGTTTACCACGGCTGCTGCTTTTTGCCCCACTTATGGCTGCAAAGCCTGAGCTGCCTTTTTTTTGTGACATTATTGGATTCCCGGAGCAATATCTCCAAATGGGTTAGTGTTAGGCATACTGTCATGAACCCAATGAACACATGTGGAGTATATCAGTCTCTCAAATTTACTGCTAATGCTTGGTGTAGTACTTGCATTGTGCCAAAGAGGGAATCCCTCTTGAGTTTGTAAGATGTATCATGGATGGGTAATTTATCTAGTGTGTTTGGAAATTCTTAATTAAATCTGTGGCACCCACAATGACGGGAGATAACTCAATATCTTTCTCCAATATTTTCTAGGTCTCTAACTGCATCTTGGTACTTGAAGATCTTCTCCCTCTCCTTTATTTAAATATAGGGTTTATAGCATAAAAGTAGCAGTACATTATCTTCTGATTTCTGCTGTCTTTGAGCTATTGAAGCATGCTACTTTGAAGGATTTGATGCCCCAGATAGTCTTCCTGATAGTGGTTGTTCTGCAAGATGGATTTCTGAGCTGCAGACTCTGTCTTACTGAGAGCCTTATCTGTCTCTTTCAAGGTAGGCTGTTTCCATTCAGCCTGTACCTGCCTTCTTGCCTAAGATGATTTTTCCTTTTCATGTGAACCAGGTAGTCTGCCTGCCCTCTTTCTCTAAGGAGCAGTGTCGAGGGACGGATAAGGTTGATGTCTGGAGGGTGCTTCTCTGGTACTGGGAGGTTACAAATTCCTTTTGTGTCAGATCATCTTTTAGTGCTGTTTGCTGACCCGCACAAAGGTCAGTGGCTAAGTTGACTGACTTTGGGGTGCTGGATTAAGGAGGCCATTGCCTTGGCATATCTGTTGTGGAACTGTCTGGTTGTGGAGGGTTTGCACATCCCTTCTACCTGAGTGCAAGCATCCTCGTGGGTGGAGCTGAGCTCTGTAGCTCCTGCAAACATTTTGTCAGGCGGCAACGTGGGTATCGCTTTCCACTTTTGTCCAGCATTACTACTTGGGTGTATATGTATAGACAGACACGGCCTTTGGCTCAAGGGTTATATGAGCTGCTGTGTGTTTTCCTGCCCAGTGGAGTCGTAGCTTTGGTAAGGCCCACTTGTCTGGACCAGTCTAGCAGGATGATATAGAAGGTGACATTTTACTTACCAGAAAATGTTCTGTCCTTGAGTCCTGCTAGACCAGTCTAGGGTCCATCCTTGGAACTGTATTTGCTCTGTTCTTCTGCTGTGATACCCCTAGGTCTGCTGTGATTTTTATACTTGGCTCTGCAGGTTCATCTTCTACGGACAGCCTTCTGTTTTTATGCTTTCCTGTACATAGTTCTCTACTGTTTACTTTGTTGCCCATGGGGTTGTCTGAGGCTTGCCATGTTCTCCCATATGCTTTGAGATGGATACGGAAGAGACCTCTGGTGGCTGAGGCGAATAGAGGCATGGGAATGTCGTCATTGAAACCTGGGCTTTTCATTGGTTCTCTGTCTCCACCAATCTGCTGGTAGGGGAACACAACCCACTTGTCTGAACTGGTCTAGCAGGATGCAAGGAAAGGACATTATCTGGTAAGTAAAATGTCATCTTATCTGCAGAAATCCACTTAACTGGAGTTAATTCTCTTAAACCACAGAAATCTCCTGCTACAGTGGGTCCATGATCACGCTCACCATTACCTTTCTTTGTAGCAGGGATGTTGTCTGCACTATGGCTGCCACCATAGTTAGCCATAGTACGTAAGGTATGGGTAGGCACCTTTTATCCTGTGTGATGTGTGGTCAATGTGTATTTTTCTTTTTCTTTACTACCACACTTCATTTGTAATGTTGCCTTGCTGAGATTCAGTATAGAGTTTATACAACAGGGTCACCACATGAAGGTACTTGGTGAGACTTGAGGAGGAAACTGAATTCTTTACTCTTAAGAGATGCACTGCAATTCACCAACTCTTTCTGGTGAATTTTATGTTGTGCTTCCCTTTGATCCCCTGTGGGCAGCCCAGTGCTGTTCCTGTATCCCTGTTGCTCCTTTCTTTTGTGTCAAATGGCATCTTGAGCCTGGTGAGATGAAACATGGCAGGGAGGCCCTAGCTGCACACTGGGACACTACTGGTCAACCAGTTTGCTCTGCAACAACTGAAACAGCTTATGGGCCATGTTCAGTCAGACTAGCTGCCTTCCTCTTTGGGGGGGCTCAAGGTCCATGCTTTTTCTCTGGGGGCCCATAAGTGTGTCTCTTAAGGACAGCTAGAAGGGTCATGACCCATACTTTGCAATTGCTCTCCTCTTTTCCGGGTTGGTTGAAAAGGCTCAAGTAAAATTCTTGTTACCAGAAGGTAAGTCTGAAGAGGAGGGAGTGGTGATTCCCTCAGATGCTGATTGGATCCCTGATCTGATCTGTTTTTTCTCTGCTGGGTCCTATTTGTCTTTTTGGGACATGGTTCTGCAGGTTGTGGAGCCGGGTCGTCTTTATACCTGGTGGATCTAGTGGTCTGCTGTTTTCATATTTCTCTTTGACTCTATGCAGCAACGCATAAAATATTAGGGAGAAAATCTTCAAATTGGGCCCTTGGAGTCCCAAGGTCCTGTTTCTGCTATTCTCTCATTCCCAAGGGAGGTGGTAGTCCTCTTCACAACTATAACTAAGCACATGAATGTCCCGTGGAGGAAGGTGCTGTGTCTGTTGTGGAGGGTTGAGGTCCTTAAGAAGTCCTTGGCAGTAGATGCCTTAGGTTCTCGGTCAGCGCTGTGTGCACGCATGGAGGCTAGCCATAGGATGATAGATCCATCATTTGCTAGTGGTTTTGTGGCTCCAACCATATGGTATTGCCCGTGTTTGCAAGATTGTAGGTTTGTTCCTTGGGACACATAACATCAGTTGGGAAGTAGAACACCTTAGTTTAAAGGAGAAGATTCTTCAGAAATGTTCAAAACCTCACCCAGATAGACTCTGAAAATATCCCTGGCAGATGTTTATTGAGATCTAGTACAGTTTATCAAATGAATTAGTAGATCTAACTTGATCCTCCAACATTTCCATGTTGCATTTCACCCCAACATTATCTTTAACACATCACTTTCCCTTCTATCTGTTGTAACTTGGTCTTTAAATCCTAGAACTCGGTCTTCAAAGAACTAATATCTTCAGCATTCTTTTGTATAAAAGTAGCCTAGTGGTTAGAGTAGCAGCATAGAACCAGAAAGATCAGGGTTCAAATGCCGCTGACACCCCTTGTGATCTTGGGCAAGCGGCTTAACCTTCCATTGCCTCAGATACAAACTTGGATTGTGAGCCCTTTGGGGACAGAGACATACATACTGTACCCGAATGTAGCTTACCTTGAACTTCCTTGGAAAGGTATGAGCTAAATACGAATAATAACTAAAATAAAATATTACCTTGAACTTCTAATGAGATGGCCTGAATCCTGGGATACTACAACTTCTTGGAAATAGCACTCCAAATGGCCCCTAGTGTAAAGCTCTCCAGACATTCCAGGTGAAAGAGGTGGACTGGGGAATCCCTTCTAAGTCTGATCTAGGAAACATTGCTGAGCACAGTGCCTGGGCTGCTGCTGTCCTGGCCTTAGAAGAACCTGAACACTTCATGTGCTCCTGAGCTGGTTGATGAACCTCTCGCGGTGTTGCATTACATGCTGTGGTTCCTACAGGATGCCTGCCCCAACAGGCCCAATATTCCCACTCTCTGGAGAGAATTTTTGCCCCAGAGTCTCCCATAACACAGCTCCAGATAGTGGCATAGGGGATATTTGGGATAACCAGCCCTAAAGATGACGCCATGCCATTTGACTCTGTCGACACAGCCGGGACAATGCCTGAGATTATTGGCTGCCGCTCCAATTGCACCATGAAGGAGTTGAGCATACCTAATGTTGCAGAAGATAAGTCTGAGGGGGTTCTTGCAGGCCTGAGACATTGTCTTGCTCAGTTTCCCCTTTCTCTTAGGCATCACAGGCAAAGTAGGTTGGAGCGTTAGCGTCTTGGTGGAGACATGGGCATCTTTCAGTGATGTCATTGAAAGGTATAACCACTGGTGCAGCACTGAGAAAAGCCAATAATTTTCTGCCTCCTGCAAGTGGCAAGTTATGTGGACTGTGCAGCACTGCAGATAGGTCTGATTCTCCTGGCCCACACTGTGGTGCAGTGGTCATTGAGATTGAGTTTTGAAGGGCCCAGTTGTACTCTGACATGGGTACCCCTTGCCTCCTTGAACTGGATGCCACCCTGGATCTATCATGGTTTCCCAAGGGGTCCTTCAGGGGTACCAGTAATTTGGGCATGAGTCCCCATTCCCTCTTGCTGTTTATCTATCTGCATTTGCTGTTTATCTATATGCATGTACATATTTTATTTTCTGCTTTCATTTTATGCCCATAGACTTTTATTGGAGTGCTTTTGGCTCTCTTGTCTACTGGATAAAGCAAATTTAAAAAAATTCTTTGGCCTTCTCTGACATTGGGGCCTCCTGAGCCTGTGTAGGTGTTCAGGGAAGCACAGATTGGCTTTCTCTGAAAGGTTTTTCAGGCACCTGGGACGCCTGATTTGAAATTTCGTACCTTGGGGGGTGTGGTGGGTTGTTGTGTTTTTTTTCTTTTCAGCAGGCTTTTATGCAGCTAGTGCTGTAGTTTTTCCTAAAAACCATATGGAACAGGGCACGTATGCCACATTTCTCATGTGTCATGCGCAGGATCAGCTCCATGATGGATTCAGTTTGCCTCTTTTGTCATGGGCATATTAGGGATCCAGCCTTTTCAGTATTAGGACCCCATGATGAGTCTGGGACCATCTTTTCTTCCTTCTTGCCTGCATCAGTAGTGGGGTGGGCGGCCCTTGCAGAGGAAGCCAGCGGTGCCTTGTGGAGAGCTGAGTGGGCCTCAAGCTTGATCCTGCAGACCTCTGTTGTAGGGCCCTTTGGTCCACAAGAAATTTTTTTTTTGTTGATTTTGAGCAGCAGCTGCTGAAATAGCTTTCAGGCTGCTCTCGTTCCTTTTTAGCTGCTTGGCAATCCCTTTGTGTAGGAGTCCAGGGCCTGGGGGCTGAACGGCACAGTCTCGCCCATTTGCCTGGAGACTCCTCTGGGAGGAGATCCGTCTTGTCCCCTGTGGGGTTGGCTGGGATGGTGATGAAGATTATTCTCTATCTGAAGGTGAGTCTGAAGAGGAAGGGGAGATTCCCTTTATGGAGGGTGAGAATCCATCTGTGATCCATTTATTCTACTGGGATGACCCTCCCAGTGCTGATTCAATGCACTATGGTGACCTTGAGGAGCCTATAGCTGTTCTGTTTCAGGTGGATCCCATCCTGGAAGGTATTGATGGCCTACTGGTGTTTTTTCCTTTAGCGAAACTATGAAGCAACACTTGGTATCTCAGTGGGAGAATCCAGAGTTGTGACCGAAGGTTCTAGCCAGCTATATCCCCTGCCTCAAGGCAAGCTGGACGAGCTCTTGAGGGGCTGCACTTAAGGAGATTCAAGACAGAGTAGATATCCTCCTAAAGAGTGCATTCACATCATCAGCTTTGGATTCCCAAGTAGCCCTTTGTGCAGGCTTATCAACTGCCAGACAGTCCTTAAGCTTCCAGGTTGGTGCTGGGAGCTGAGTCTGTGGTTGACACTTTAGATGATCTAATTAGTTTCCTCTGTCCATGGTGGCAGTGGTCATGTCCAGGTGGTGGCTGTGGCTTTGCAACTGGGCAGCGGACACTGCTTCCAGGTTGCTTCTCAGAAAGCTTCCCTACAGAGGCAAGTTGCTTTTTGGAAAGGAACTCTGTTTGTGAAAGTCCTAGGTAAGTTGCTGCCGGAAAACAGGCCTAGAAGCATGTACTCATCCTCTTTGAGAACTTATGGGGCTTGGTGGTGCACAGGAGCATTCAAAAGCTTGAGTTCAGATTATTTTTGGCCCTTCAGCTGCTACAGGAGCCAGAAAGATCTCACAATGAGATCTGGCAGATCTCTTCCAAGGTACAGCCAGTTAGAAGGCGTCTCCAGCAGTTCCTCTCGAAATGGACCCAGATCACATCAGACCATGGGTTCTGGAGGCCTTAGATTAGGGATACATGCTGGAATTTGCAGAGCCTCTAGGAGACGTCATCTATAATCTCCTTTTGGCTCTCCACTGAAATGGGTGGTGATTGTGGCAACATTACAGAAACTATTGCAGGTATTTCACCTTTATTTATTTTATTTTTATTTATTTAACACTCATTTTTATACCGCATCTTCCAGAGATCAGTTGCGGTGTACAAATAACAACAATTAACAAATCGAAGTTTGTTTTACATAGAACATCTTAAATATACATAGAACGTCTTAAAGTATCATAAACATACATAGAACGTCTTAAAGTATCATAAACCTTTGCCTTCTGCAGAGCAGGGACAGGGCTAATATTCCATCTACTTTGTGGTGCCCAAGAAAGGTGGTTCCCTTTGGCCCATCCTGGGTCTGAAAGCAGTCAATACCAAGCTCGGGATTTCCCATTTTTATATGAAAACAATCCAGTCGGTGATTGCATCTATTTGGCCAGAGCTGTTCTGACCTCCTTAGATCTGGTTGAGGCCTATTTTCATGTTCTTGTTAGGGAACAACATGGGTGGTTCCTTTGCTTCTGCATCCTGGGTCATTTCCAATTCTGAGCTCTGCCCTTTTGCTTACCTACGTCTCCCTGAACATCTTCAAAAGAGATGGTGGTAATGGAAGCATTCCTGCGAAAGCAGGGGATCCGGGTTCATCTGTACCTGGGTGACTGGCTGATCTGGTCAGATTACCAGCAGAAACCTAGAGGAGACAACTCTCGTGATTCGGTGGCTAGAATGACTGGGGCTAGTGATCAGTTACCCCAAGAGCAACCTTAAGCCGTCTTGGAAGATGGAACATTTTTTGGGAGGGGGGTGTTTCAACACTCTTCAGGATTGAGCTTTCCTCATGACCTAGAGGGATCCTCAAGCTGCAGAAACAGCTCTGAGGTGTGCCTGCAACCTGCCCCCCCCCCCCTTCCCCGAGTTTGGGACTGTCTTCAGCTCCTGGCATATATGGCATCAACCCTGGAGCTGGTCCTTGGCTAAGGCATATATGTGCCCTGTTCAGAGACTCTTGTTACTAGTCTACATGCTCACAACTTTTAGACCAGATTTTAAGCTACCTTTAAAGCTCAGGGAACAAAGTGTGATGGCTTCAATCCAGCCATCTGATGAGTGGAATGCTGCTAGAGGCCTCAGATGCTAGCATGAAAAGCTATGGGGCTCATGTTTTTGCCCAGATAGCACCACTCCTATCTTTCTTCCTTATTAGAGTACGGCCTGTTATAATTACATCACAGTCATGGCCCTCCATCAGAAATGTCATCATGACAGCCACTAAATGCAAGTCAACCTCTAGATCCAGAATCTTATTCCCTTTACGATGGACATTAGTATATACAGTTTTCTGGATATTGTCCTTTTTTCTCCCATTTCTATACAGATATTTAATGTTTTACTTAACTGGAGACTTTCTTCATCCATCCCTGGCAAACCTAGTTTAAAGTCCTCTTCTGTAGGTCAGCAAGTCTTCTGAGGAAGACACTTCACTCCTTTTTGATAGGTAGACGCCATCTTTGCTCAGCAGTCCTTGGAAAATCATTACATCGTCCAGGAAGCTGAAATATTCTTGATGATGACATCCACGCAGCCATGCATGCCATCTGCACATCTGTCTGCTGCACGCTCTCTCTCCCAGAGCCATGAAGTAGCTCTTACTGCTACTACTAATAAGCATTATAAAGCGCTACCAAGCGCACATAGCGCTGTACAATGAAAACACAAAAAGACAGTCCCTGCTCAAAAGAGCTTACAATCTCTCTCTCTCTCTCTCTCTCTCTCTCTCTCTCTCTCTCTCTCTCTCTCTCTCTCTCTCTCTCTCTCTCTCTCTCTCTCTCTCTCTCTCTCTCTCTCTCTCTCTCTCTCTCTCTCTCTCTCTCAGCCGTGAAGTAGCTCTTGACATGTTTAGTCTGAAGGCAAACCACATCACTCCAATCCTCAAGCACTTCCACTAGCTTCCCATCAGCTCCAGAACACAATTCTAAGTTCTAACCCTCTTTCACAAAACCCTGGACAAATAATCCTCTGAGCACCTCCAAGCACTAATTCACACCCTGAACTCCGACAGACCAAGAAGAAAGACCACCCAAAACCTCCTCAGTCTCCCACTACAGACTCGAAAATGCAAGCAAACAACAAGAATAAGAGCTTTCTCATTGTACTCCCCCATCCTCTGCAATTCACTAACCCCCTCAATTCGAAGTATGAAATCAAAAGCAGACTTTCGCAAACTCCTCAAGACTCATCTCTTCCTGGAATGTTTCTTCAGCAAACACCCAACAACCACAGAGCAGGACAACCTCATACAATCACATCATTTACCCATCCCACCCCCATGAAGCCCCTCGCACCCCCCCCACCCTTCTTCCCCCTATACATTAGTTATTTAAATCTGTATTGATACAAATGTATTGACATGTACAAAAGGTTCTTTGTTCACTGTTCACATTTAAAATATTTTTCATGGTTATTGATTTTCATTATAACTCGTTCATCGTATCAACTCTGTTCCATGTAAACCATTTTGATTTGCAGAAAACGGTATATCAAAATTTGTTGAATAAACAAATACCCAGCAGTATTAAGTGTGCCAACATCATTGGATAAAAGTAGGCTTGATGTGTTTCAGCATGCTCTCCATAATGGCTGTGGTTTTGACAACCTGACAAACGGCATGCCTCCTATGACGTGATGTCTGGTCAGCAGATGGATGCCTCTCTCCTGCTCAGAAGGGATTCACCAACCACCACCACCACCCTTCGCTTCCTAATGGTCACTCATTTTGAAGCTTTGGGCTTTTTGAGCTCTGGTTCCTCTTTTTCTCATTTACGGGGCTGCATACCTGTTCTTCAGTTTGAAGGAAGGTTGAGTCAGAGTATGGATACTGCAGGCTCTGACCCATGTCTGTACTGGAACCGAAAAAAAACTGTGTCCCTCCACTATAATTAGAGAGTCTCACCTGTTACACCACTGCCCCTTGTAAAGATGTTATATAGATGTTGCACTATCTTTCAAATAAAGTGACAAATCTATTTTGAACGGAACCATTGGTCTCAGCAAAAAATCGGCAATGCCTGGAATTTTTCTCCTTCAAAAAGCATGCCCACTTTACGTCAACGACCACTATATGGTTCCTGAATTGATTGGGCTCTTGTAGTTGTATAATAGTAAAAGGTGTATCTCAATATTCCTCAATGTTAAATCCTATACAAAGTTGTGGATATCTCAAATGCTACTCTTAAACTTCTCCATCCCTGGAGATTGCAGTCGTCTTTAAAACTGTAATTGTAGAAATTTCAGTGCTTGTACAAAGTTGTATTCAACTTCAATATGGTTCTTAAACTTTTCTAGTTTGAAAAATTGCACTTATCTTTGAAACTGTTAGAAGCTGTTCATAAATTTCCCCAACGCCACCTTACAGGTACCACTCTTGCGTTTCAGTTCTCCTCCATGTCCAGCTATCCTCTTTTCGTACCAGTCCATCTTTTCCTTTGCCACAGATCTTTTGACATCTCAAGATACATTTCATCATTGTAACTCATGCTGTCAGATGTTTCTCAGACTCGCCACTTCTGCTTTCAGTACCTTCACTTATTTGAGGGTTTCAGCCTGCAAGCATCTTGCACATTTAACCAGTCCCTTGCCTGAGATTAGACTGGACAGAGGCAGAAGCTGTAATAGGGGCAATAACTTTGGTGACATGTTTCCCAGCTATACTTTATTTGTAAAAGCTTTGGTACATGTTGAAAGAAATGCACGAGAACCTACCAAAGTGTCTATCTTTTCCTTAGCTGTGCTTTAGGACAAAAAGCAGCTAGCCCCTTTTTATACGAGATCTAACACATCTGTTATGTGTAGCCTGTTTTTATTGCTTACCTGTTATTGGGGTATGCAGCAGTTTCTTATCCCTCTTTTACAGGTCAAGTTTTGCATGATTTGAAATGTTAGTTAAAAGGTGTGAGCTAAGAAAAAGCAGCTAATAGGAAAGAAAATAAAGTTGTGGTCAACATTATTGGCACCCTTGAAGTTTAACCCCTTAATGCCCAATATCATTTTTATTAAAAAAAAAAAAGCCACTGAAATGGCTTTGGACTATAGATGCACACATTTGACACACAAGAAAACCAAATAAGGCGAGACCAATTAAAGGACATGATTATTAGCACCCATATAAACAATTCAAATCAGTTTGAAAGAACCACCACATTCCCATTGCTGTAAAATTAGATGCGCCTGTGATCAATTGTCAGTACTCAAATGACTTGAATCAACCAATGAATGATGGCTCTAATTTTTAAAATGGCCTCTTTCATTCCCTGTTCTATTTTCACAATGGCGAAGACAAGAGAGCTGCCTGAGACAGTTAGAAAAGCCATTATCAAACTTTGTATGGGTACAAGACCATCTCCAAAGACCTTGGGATTCAAAGTATTTTGGAGCGAAATGGCTACCTCTTGTCAGAAAGCTAGGTCTGGTTCGAAGGTCATTGGTCCTCCAGCAGGACAATGACCCAAAACATACATCCACAATTACAAAAGGAATGGTTAAAAAGGAACAAATGGACCATTTTAAACTGGCCAGCAATGACTCCTGATCTTAATCTAATCGAGAACCTTTGAAAAGAGCTGAAATCTGCCATTGGTAAAAGGAATCCTGGAAATGTGAGCTGGAACAAATCACAGTTGAAGAGTGGGAGAAACTATGCCAGCAGACAGATGTATGAAACTTTTATGATGCCTGCAAGAAACATTTGGAGGCTGTCATCACTGGTAAGGGATGTGCAACCAAATATCTGTGAAGGGTGCCGTTAATCTTGTCCAGGTCATTTTGATTTTGTTTTTTTTTTCTCAGAAGTTACTATGTCTGTTGCACAGACATCTATTTTTTTTTGCATACCTTTGAAGATAGTATTAAAATACTGTATTATGACATACAGTTGTAATATTTCCAATTATTTCTCAAGAAATTGTACACAAAATAACTAAAATGCAAGGGTGCCAATGTTAACCACAACTGTAAGTAAAAGCTGAATGGAGAAGATAGCATCTTCTCAGCTTTGCTACCCAGACTAAGGGTGTAGAGCAAGGTGCTGAAACCTTTCAGATGAACCAAGATAGCTGCAAATTAGATGTGTGCTGCTTCTTCTGACTACAAACCTTTTCCATTTTCATCAGCAGGTAAGCAGATAAGCTTTACAGGTGGTGGTCTTGTTTTGGCTGAATCAACCTTTCTGGTTTGGGCAGATGGTCTGTGAGGCACCATCTGGTGCATCTTCCATTAACATTTGTATAGCAGTGCTGTACAAATACACGCAAGAGACACTCCCTGCTTTATAGCGCTTATAATCTATTCAAGACTGACAACACAATAGACTAGGGGAAAATAATGATACAAATAAATGGTGAACAGGAGAATAAGGGGATTGGGATCCAAAAGCAGCCTAGAAGTGGTTGGTTTGTTTTTTTAGTTTTTGATTTGAATAGTAGCAGATGATCTGACTTGGATGGTTTGTTCCAGGCATATGGAGCACATAAGTGTCATGAACGAAGTCTGGAGTTGGCTGTAGCAGATAAGAGCAAGGATAAAGGGGGTTTGCCAGAGAGCAGAGTTCCTGAGGAAAAGTGTAGGGAGAGAGAACAGAGGAAAGGTAGTGAGGAGCCACAGAATGAATGCACTTATAGGTCAGTAAGAGAAGTGAAGTGACTTGAGAAGAGGGGCTATATTGAGCATAGCAACACTGGTGGAGGATTAGCTGTGCAGCTGAGCTTTGAACAGATTGAACGGGGGAGAGATGATTCAAGAGGAGACCAGCTGGGAGCAAGTTGCAATAGTCCCTCAGGAGCCTGTGAGGAGAGAGCATAGAGAACCAGGGATTTATTTATTTATTTATTTAACAAGTTTTCTATACCGCCTTTTCCTTCAATCAAAGCGGTCACAAGAAATACAAAGGTTATAGGCAAGGGAAACAAACACAGTATAAACATAACAGTACAATGGTAATATAGGAAAAATAACAAGGGTTAACAATAAGGCAAATTAGTTAAAATAATTAAAATAAATATAATATATTTAGTCAATTGTTGATCCATATTGTTCAATGAAAAGGGATGCTAATGGTGCTGAGCAGTAATGAAACTGTTGATGTCTGGGGTCCTCAAGACCCCAGTTCTGGATTTGAAGCATGTGAATCTGGCCTTATGAATGACCCATTTTCATATGGAGACCTTAAGATTGGTCATAGTTGCAATAAGGAAGTACTTATTGAGTACTTGACCTCTGGATCTATCTGAAGCATACTTGCATATTCCTATTCATCCAGACCATCAATGGTTCCCTCACTTTGCTGTTCCCATGGGACATTTCCATTTTCGGGCTCTGCCTTTTGGCCTAGCCACAGGACATCTGGACCTTTGCTAAGGTGATTGGTGATGGTGGCGGCGGTGGCAGCTGCTCTTCGACATGAAGGGAGTATTTGTTCATCTTTATCTGAACGATTGGCTAATCAGTGCAAAGTTGGAGCAAGGAAATCAGGAATCAACAGAACGAGTGATAACCCACCTCAACCATTATAGGAAGGCTATCAATGTCAAACAAGAGCTGTTTAGAGCCAACTCAAGATCTAACTTATCTACTGTAAGAGCTTGTTTCAACACCAGGATGGGCTTGGTATCCCTATTTTCTGAACTTAGCAAGAAAAAGCAGGCCCAAATCAGGAATCTCTTGTTGGATGCGGTCTCCTCGTGCATGACATTATCTACAATTCCTGGGATCCATGGTAGTAATCTTGGATCTGGTGCTGTGGCCTAGAGCGCACATGCAGCCTCTTCAGAAAGCCTTGTCCTGGTGGTCGGAAGAGGTTGTAATGCCTGAAGGAGGCGAGGTCAAGCCTGACCTGGTGGCTGGACCCTGACATGTTGTTGGCAGGGATACCACTGGAGCCTCCAGAATGAGTGATAGTGACTATCGATGCCCACCTTTTCTGATGGGGGGGGGGGGCATTATCAAGCCCAAATATCCCAAGGTCAGTGGCCTCTGGAGGAGAGGAACTGGTCCATAAGCTGCTTGGACATGTGAGCAGTGTTTCTGGCTTTGCATTCCTTTTTCCCATGGAGGAACACAAGGCGGTGAGAGTATTCTCAGACAATGTGACTACTTTGGCTTGCCTCAATCGTCAAAGCAGCACAAGGCGTGCAAGTCTGGCAGCAGAGGTCTCGCTTATGCTTCACTGCGGAGACGTGCATCTGCTAATGCCGTAGGCATCTCATGTGACCAGAAGGAAAAATGTGTAAGCTGACTTTCTCAGCTGTCAGGTCATTCCATGTCAAGTGGTCTAGGGCTCCTCGCATGACCATCATGGATTTTGACTAAATCTTATATTTAGAGCCCCCCATGTCTCAAATGAACTTTGGTAGCGTTTTAGGTTCTCTGGTGTTAAACCTGTTGAGATATAGCCGTTTGTTTGACCCCATAGCCTGAACATGTACAGTACGATTCAAAATTTCAGCAGCTTTGAGACCTAATATTCTTATTTGTTTATAAGAAATGAAACTTAACTACCCTGCACATCTTTTTGCTCTCTTTTTAATGAGACTAATAATCTTTTTTGATTGTGTCAGAAATAGACACATTGCACCAAAGTCGTGCAAAGAAATTGGCGGCCTAAAAAAATTAAGTTTAACATTGCATAGCTCCTGAAATAAGTAAACAACAAACATGAAATTTGAGGCATAGTATCTCGTGGTACTGTTTTTGTGTTCATAATTTCAAGCTCCTAGCCCTTTTCATTAATTTGCAAATTAAGTGTAAAGTTGATGATTTTTGCAAAAAGGCTAAAAATAGGGTATTTTTAACTCCCTTTTACACAAAAGTATCTTCTAGAAACGCTTTCAAACTACTACCATTAGAGCATGTGTTAAACTCCCTAAAAAAGTTAATTTGATTGACTAACGCTGGCATACAGTGCTCTAAAAAGAGGACCAAAGTCAGCAGACATTGCCATGGCAACAGCGTATATTTCATCATATTATTAATTTTTTGGATTATACTTGTGTTAACATTTCTATATTGAAAAATTATCAATATTGTATTGTGTTGGTCCATGGTGACATTGTCACTACCAGTTCAGGAACATGAACTGGCAACCCTATCGCCATAGAGGTCACGCCTGATAGCTGTGCAATACCAGCCACGGGTGGGTTTCTTAATCTAGATTCCCAAGCCTTTAATTTGGTTTCTTATTTGAGGTTCCAAAGCCTTCAGTGGGTGTCTAGCTGGTTCCCAAGCCAATGATTGGGCATCTTATCCTAGGTTCCCAAGCCTAAATTGTGTATCTTATATGGTTCCCAAGCCGAAGTACTCACCTCAATTTTAATGCTAGCAATTTTTTTACATTCTGTTATGTTTGCAAGCCACTTCCTTCAAAGTGGATTCTAGGAATTGATACTGTCGGCCAGATGATGTAACTGAAGGTGCAGGGAGCATGCTAATGAGGTGCTGCTCTGGAATCCAGCAAACATCTTGCCTTTCTGGCCAATAAAACGAATGAGCAGGACCTTGAGGATCCATAAATGTTATCAATACATCATTTTCCTCAGCTGAAACTTCAACAACATTGCCAATCCACCATTTGTTGTCATAGATGCAAGCTACGTAGCAACCAAGGGACAACTCAGATAATTTCAAATACAAAATAGCAGTATTGGAAATTTTGGCTAAAAAACTTATTGTATCATTTGAAACTCTGCTGACACAAACCAAGTTTGAGTCAACTGGTACAAATTGGTGATGCTCTCTAGTGCCAGCTATTGTGCTGCTTTCTTTCCACCTTTCTTCTTGAAACTTCCTGCTTTTTTTTCAATTTCATCTTTTGCGACATAAATATATTTAATTCCGTGTATATTTTTGTCACAAGTTTTTTATACAGATCTTTTGGTGTCAATATTTGGTCAGACAAAGGTCTTTGTAGACTTGCTCGGACTGCCAAACGTTTAGTTGTGCCACCAACCCCATCACAAGGTGATTTTCCATGACTTGTGCCGAAAAAGTTCCATTCAGCCTCGATATTGAAGAAATTTTTGTGGTTGCATAAATTGATGAAGTTTTTGTAGTTTTTATATTGCACTGCTGAGCCATCACTGAAGTAGTATATTTTCGTAACATCTGCTTGGGTCAACAAAAATTTGATAAACTTCTGAATAAACACGTGTACTGACACGGTATCATGTTGCATATGATCGGAAATTATGCAACAATTAACAATTTGCAAGGTGCCCACTTTGTCTGAATAATAAGCAACAAATGGATGTACTGTGGCCTGTGAATTTTTCCAGTGAAAGCCCTGGGCAGCATCTTGGACAACAAATAAGTAATTTTCAGCAAAGTCCATCAAAACAATGAACTCTGTTTCTTTTAAGTCAGCTTTCAGTGACTTCAGATATTCACTTTGGTGTTTTGAAACAAAATGATGGCCTGTCAGCTTCCAAATTTTGCTTGAAAGTTTTTCAACAAAGTTGTCCACTGTTAATATTTATTTGCAAAACTTTTATATACCGCCAATTCCCAGGATCAGTGGCGGTTTACATCGAACAATGTTAAAGTACATAGAACAATGTGCAACTATATAACATACTTGGAACTGTAGATAATTATATACAAGAAGTAAAAACAGATTTAGAACTATTTACAATTTGCTACATAGATTTACATATAATTATGTTTAAAGAATCGTCTTATTTTCAGTATGCTTGTTTCCAGTGTTTCTCGGTCAGTGTGAATCCATTGTTTGAATTCAATTGATTCCTCTGCATCATAATCCTGGAATATTTCATCCAAAAACGCTACAAGTGATTCTTCTCCAGGGCAGCTTTGGCATCTTTGTAGCATACATTCCTTGGAATTCAGGTCACACACTCTTTTCCATTAGCAGCTTGTAGTCTTCTTTAATATTTGCACCTTGCAGCATGAGCTTTACATTCTGATGTATACTGCAGACGCAAACAGAATGCATGCCTGAAGCACCAACAGTCACACACCATTTTGGCCTGAGATCACAGAATTTTGAAAAACTGATTTCTGCTCCAAATTTATTATGATATGCTACATACAACTCTTTAAGATTACACAACAGCAACTGTTTTTGTTTTTGAACTTTGACACCATCGAGTCGCACTGAAATGCAGTCTTTTTTGCCAGGACACATTCTGCTAAATTCATCATCTTCATAGAAATCCTTGACTCTTTTTTAGCGACTTCCTCTGATAATGCTTTACCAATTTTTGCATCAGGTAAAGCACAAATGCCTTTGTCTTTCTTGACCTTTCGGGCCATTTTGACCATACGTTCAGAAACGCCAAACTTCATTGCTGTTTCCTTTATTGACCAACTTTTTGGGGCCAAAGTCAACAATTGAACTTTTGTTGACCTATTGGATATATCAGTCTTTGCTTTCATTTCTTTAATATCTGTAAACTCATGCAAGTTAACTGTACTGAGATTTTTGTTCTATGTGAACCGCGCTGATGCTGAATAGTGCGGTATATAAGAGAATATAAATAAATAAATAATAATAAAATAATAAGCTCAGTGTAATCGCTACATAGACTGCATTCTGCAGATAGACTAGATTGTTCAACGTTGTCAGCCACTCCAGCAGCAGACATTATTTTTTTTGTTACCACGTTCTGTGTGCGCTCAATCTTTTGTTTCAAATAGCCAGCTTTGTCTCTACTGCTTATTCTTCATATTTTTAATGGAGAAGTGCCTAAAGCAGTCAAGCTTTGATCAAGGGTGTCCAAGGCATCTGGATCAAAATCATCCGAAGATGAAGATGCTGTGGCTTCAACCATAGAAGCATATTTTGCTTTGCACCTGATGCAAATTTTCTGGCCTGGCTTTACATTCATTTTGGTCACTTTTTTCATGCCCTCAGACATGGCTAAAGTTACTTTTGATAATCTACTTTTAGTGATGTGATTCTGCTTTTCAAACGGATTGCAACATGACTTTTGGTTCATTTCATATTTGCTGAGATACTGTGCTTGGTGATGCAAGCAGATACTGTCATTGTCTGTAAGGTCAACTTATGATCGTCGAGTAATAAGCAATTTCTCGCTTGCTGACAAACAGCTCACAGAATTGAGCCCAGTTTTATTGGAATAAAATGAGCCATGGTGACATTTTGATGACAATTTTTGTCCAACGGTACATTCAGGCATAGGAGGATTGTTATCAAGTGATTTGTCGATGTCCATTTTGAAGTAAATTAATTAGTAAATGTGTACCAACTAATGTTAATCTGAAAATCTATACGTTAAGCTCACGACATATATGCACTTAAGTTATTGAGCAACTCCTATGGAAATAAATTTTAAATATAACATTTGGATAACGTTAGAACTGCAGGTTGAATTACATGCCTTTGTCAAGGGGAAAGCCGACAGTCGCCCAAGAGCGCATGGTTCGGAAGAATGTATCCTTGAAGGATACTACAAAAAGCAGAGAGGTTCCAAAAAAGAGTAAAGTAGCCCAAATGCCCTCGAGTATGGAGCAGACAGAACTTAAAGATCCCAAATTACCCATGTCTACCAATAGCCAAATTAATATGAATAAAATACAGTCTCTAAAATGCTTGTATGCAAATGCTAGAAGTCTACAAAACAAGATGGGAGAGTTAGAATATATAGCACTAAACGAGAGGTTAGATATGATTGGAATATCAGAGACATGGTGGAAGGAGGACAACCAGTGGGACACTGTGATACCTGGGTACAAACTATATCAAAATGATAGAGCTGATCAAATTGGTGGAGGGGTTGCGCTCTATGTTAGAGAGGGCATTGAGTCAGAAAGGATTAAAGTTTTGCAAGAAACAAAATTTGCTGTAGAATCTCTATGGATTGAAATTCCATGTAAAAAGGGGAAGGCGATGGCAGTGGGGGTGTACTATCGTCCGCCTGGCCAGAATGAACAAATGGATGATGAAATGCTCAAAGAAATCAAGGAAGCTAGCAAAAGTTACAGTGCAGTAATAATAATGGGTGATTTCAATTACCCCGGCATCGACTGGGTCAGTGTCACAACAGGACATGCTAGGGAGATAAAGTTCCTAGATGAAATAAATGACTGCTTCTTGGAGCAGCTGGTTCATGAACCGACCAGAGGGGAAGCAATATTAGACCTAGTCCTTAGTGGAACACCAGATGTAGTGCAAGAGATAAGGGTGTTGGGGCCACTTGGCAATACTGATCATAGCATGATCGCCTTTGATTTAATTAGTGGAGGAGGGATAGTAAGGAAATCCACAGTACTACCCTTTAACTTTCGAAAGGGAGACTATGATAGAATGAGGAAAACAGTTAAGAAAAAACTAAAAGGAGCAGTTGCAAAGGTTAAAGACGTACATCAAGCTTGGGTGTTGTTGAAAAATACTATCTTGGAAGCCCAGACCAGCTGTATTCCACGCTTTAAGAAAAGTGGAAGGAAGTCCAAAAAATTGCCAGCATGGTTTAAAGCTGAGGTCAGAGAGGCTGTTGCCAAAAAAGCATCTTTCAAGAAATGGAAAAAAGAGCCAAATGATGAAACCTGGAAACAACACAAGCACTGGCAAGTCAAATGCAAGGCATTGATAAGGCAGGCAAAGAGAGAATTTGAGAAGAAGCTTGCTGCGGAAGCAAAAACGCGAAATAAAGACCTTTTCAAGTACATTCGTAGCAAAAAACACGTGAGAGAGTCAGTTGGTCCATTAGATGATAAAGGGGTTAAAGGAGCACTAAGAGGCGACAAGGCGATAGCGGAGAGACTGAATGAATTCTTTGCTTCGGTCTTTACTGAGGAAGATGTAGGGATGTTACCCACGACTGAAGTGGTATTTAAAGGTGTGGAAGAATTGAAGGAAATATCGATACATCGGGAAGATGTCTTACAACTATTAGATAAACTGAAGAGTAACAAATCACCTGGGCCGGATGGTATACATCCAAGGGTGTTGAAAGAACTGAAATTTGAGATTGCAGACCTGCTATCAGTAATCTGTGAACTATCATTAAAATCATCTCTAATACCTGAGGATTGGAGGATCGCCAATGTAACACCAATTTTTAAAAAGGGTTCGAGGGGTGATCCGGGAAACTACAGACCGGTGAGCTTGACATCAGTACCGGGAAAAATGGTAGAAACCATCATAAAGAATAAAATTACTCAGCATATAGATAGTCATGACCTAATGGGAGACAGCCAACATGGCTTTAGACAAGGAAGATCTTGTCTTACTAATCTGTTATGTTTTTTTGAAGGAGTGAATAAACAGGTGGACAAAGGTGAGTCGGTTGATATTGTGTATCTGGACTTTCAGAAAGCCTTTGACAAGGTCCCTCATGAGAGACTTTTGGCAAAACTAAAGAGTCATGGGATAGGAGGCAGTGTACTACTGTGGATCAGGAACTGGTTAAAAGATAGAAAGCAGAGGGTAGGGCTAAATGGCCAATTTTCCCAATGGAGAAAGGTGAATAGTGGTGTACCCCAGGGATCTGTGCTGGGTCCGCTGCTTTTTGACATATTCATAAATGACCTGGAAAGTGGAATAACGAGTGAGGTTATCAAATTTGCTGATGACACAAAACTATTTAAAGTTGTTAAAACCCAGGAGGATTGTGGAAAATTGCAAGAGGATCTTGATAAATTGGAAGACTGGGCGTCAAAATGGCAGATGAAATTTAATGTGGAGAAGTGCAAGGTTATGCACCTAGGGAAGAACAACCCAAACTATGGTTACACGATGCAAGGTTCCACATTAGGAACCACCACCCAAGAAAAAGATTTAGGCGTCCTTGTGGATACCATGTTAAAACCCTCGGCCCAGTGTGCAGCGGCGGCCAAGAGAGCAAATAGAATGCTAGGTATGATAAGGAAAGGAATGGAAAATAAAACAAAAGATATTATAATGCCTCTATATCGTTCCATGGTGAGACCGCACCTTGAATATTGTGTGCAATTCTGGTCGCCATATCTTAAAAAGGATATAGCAATTTTAGAAAAGGTTCAGAGAAGAGCCACCAAAATGGTAAAGGGGATGGAAGGCTATTTATTTATTTATTTAAAGTCTCTTCTATACCGCGCTATTCAGCATCAGCGCGGTTTACAATAAACAGTGAACATACACATTTCCAATAGTACTTTGTGTTTACATATGAACAGGATATTCAACTTGGCTAACAGGGTAACTATGTACAACCACAATATATACAATATATACAATTTGTAGGCTGATCATGTGTTTGTATGGTTTTAGACAGTGGTGATTTGGGTGGTTTCGGCAAATGGTGCTGAGTTTCTATTGGTTTCAGGGTAATGTATGAGGAAGAGGTAGTGTTTCACGGCCTTCCTGAATTGGAATATGTCTGGGATTGATCTGATGTTCTTAGGTTCCTGCCCACCCTACCCCTCGCCCCGGCCACCCCAGGGGCTGCATTGCCTATATAGTACTCACATACGTTGCCATCTATCCTTTTAACTTGGGTTAGAGCCCACATCTTCTTCCTTCTTCTTCTTCCTCTTCTCCTTCTAGGACTGCTTATTCAGCATGTCGTGTATTTGGTGCAATAACTGCAGTACTTTCATTCCAAGATGAATCATATGGAACCTCAGAGCTTGTCCTATGTGCCTCAGGTCAGCTACCATGCATAAAGAACCAAAGAGAGTCAAAGGGAAGACCTAGCTGCCATGCATAAAGAGGTGCAATGAAGCACACCTCTTCTAGGATACAAACTGAACAATGTCCACCACCTCTCCCACAAGGCATCAAACATCCCAGGGACAAGGGTATCACAGTGGGTTCTGGTAGATTGCGACCTGTAATGCACAGACATCCTATGCATCAAAAGATATCCCTGCATAATGCCTTCTCTGCCTTGGCTAATGAGGATGAGGAACTGAGGGAGGAACTGGCTGCAATGAAGCGCACCTCTTCTAAGATACAAACTGAACAAAGTCCACCACCACTTCCACAAAGAATGAAACACGCCAGGAACAAATGGATCACAGTGGGTTCTGGTAGATTGCAACCTGTTACACAGAGGCATCCTATGCATCAGGAGATATCCCTGCATAATGCCTTCTCTGCCTTGGCAAATGAGGATGCCCAATCCAAAGAAACTGAAGGGCCCTTAAATGAGACAGACAATGCCCAATCTTCTGCTAAAGGACCAAATATGAAGAGAGGCTAAAAAGGTTGGGGCTCTTTAACCTGGAAAAGAGACGGCTGAGGGGAGATATGATAGAAGTCTATAAATTAATGAACGGAGTGGAACGGGTAAACGTAGATCGATTGTTTACCTTATCAGAATATAGAAAGACTAGGGGACATGCAATGAAGCTACAGGGTAAACTATTTAAGACTAATAAAAGAAAATATTTTTTCACTCAACGTGTAATCAAACTCTGGAATTTGTTACCGGAGGATGTAGTAAAGGCTGTTAGTGTAGCTGGGTTTAAAAAAGGTTTGGACAAGTTCCTGGAGGAAAGGTCCATAAACCATTATTAAGAAGGGACCGAGGATATCAATGCTTCAACCAATACAAGCATTGTGGAACCTGTGTCCCTTGGGGAAACTGCTAGGTACGTATGACCTAGATTGGCCACTGTTGGAAACAGAATACTGGGCTTGATGGACCTTGGTCTGACCCAGTATGGCATATCTTATGTTCTTATGGTAATGTCCACTATGTTTAGCCCTCTTTTCAGGGTATTGTACGCCAGGGTTAGTAAATTAAATCTGCTTTTCTAGAAAGCTTAAAACATGCTCTTTCTAATGAAATTGGTTTCAAAACGATTTTAGAAGATACTTTTGTGTAAAAGGAGGTTAAAAATACCCTATTTTTACATTTTTTGCAAAAAATCATCAACTTTACACTTAATTTGTAAACTAACGGAGAATGCTAAGAGTATGAAATTATAAATTCAGGAACTTCAGTACATAGAGGTATAATTATTGCAAAATTTCATACTTTTTACTTGATTTAGGAAGCTGCATAATGTCTAATTTTTTAATTTTTTTAGAACGTCAGTTTTTTTTTTTGGCTGACTTTGCTGCAATATATCTACTTCCGACATATTCAAAAAATATTATCATTAGTATCATTAAATAGAGCGCAAAATGTTGTACAGGATAGTCAAGTTTCATTTTTTATAATAGCAAAGAAAATATAGGGTCTCAAAGTTGCTGAAATCTCACTCGTACTGTACAAAGTCAAGGTATGTGATCAGACAAACGACTATATCTCAAAGTATTCCACGAGAGAATCTAAAACTTTACCAAAGTTAGTTTGAGACACATGGTAGTGTACATACAGAATTTCAGCAAAATCCAAGATGGTCAAGCGGGGCACTTTTTATATACTAGACCACTTGACTTAGAATGACCCTGTCACCATTTGGATCCAGGGGCGTGGTCCCTGGGAAGCTTAGTGTTTCAGGGCATAGTGCTTCGATGAGAACTGCTGATGATTGGATCTGATAGATTCTGAGTGCAGTGCAAAGATGACCTGTTTCTTTAGCTACAGAATAGAGGATGTCAGAAGGCCTGGATACTCTGGCTCAACAGTGGCCAAGCAACAGTGTCCTATATGTATTCCCACCATGGCCTCTCATAGGACGAGTGCTACAAAAGGAGGCCCATCGAGGTCTGGTAATTCTGGATTGGCTGTTGTGGCCTTGGTCTGCAGATCTACTGCAACTGGCGATAGAAAATTATTGGCAGCTTCTGTTGGTGGACAAGCTGTTGGCGCAGGATCCTGTTCTCATGCCAGAGGTAGCTTGATTCTCGTTTATGGCGTGGCTCTTGAGAGGGCTAAGTTAAGTAAGAAGAACTACTCTCCTTTGGTTGTTGTAACATTGCTTCCAGCACAAAAAGAGTTAGACATCCTTGGGTTGCATTAGGGTCTGGTGCATTTTTGAGAATTGGTGTGAGGAAAGGGGTCGCTGGGTCCTTTCTTCCTCACTACCAGATGCGCTGGCCATTCTCCAAGCAGGACTGGATAAGGGTCTTGCTCTGAATTCTTTAAAGGTTCAGGGTTTCTCTGACTTCTCACCCAGATGTGGTTCATTTTCTCAGCGGTGTCAAGTATGTTTGGCTGCTAATGTGTCATCTGGTACCACCATGGGACTTGAATTTGGTGGTATTGGTACTTTACTGAAGCTCCTTTCAAGCCTCTTGGTATGGCAGGGGTGTCTCAGGACTCTCCTTTATTATCTATTTCAGTCCTTTAGCACAGCATATCAGGAAGTTGGCATTCTCCCCATATATTTATGCTGCTGATAAATTTTTTTATACAAATGAATATATCCTTTCAAGATCTGTTGGACCAGTTGACATCTGGTCTAGGTGTTTTGAGGGAGTAGTTACAGGAAAATAAATTTGAGTGAATCTAGGGAAAACTGAAATTTTGTGGGTGGGGAAGGCTATGATTCCAGGTGATATTAAATTTGTTTAACTGTGGTGTCAAAATGGATATATCCTTTGAAGTGCATACTTTTGGGGTGACTATATATTCTAACTTAGAGGAAAGGCGGGATAGAGGTGATATGATTGAGATGTTTAAATACCTCCGTGGCATAAATGTTCAGGGAGAGAGCCTCTTTCAATTGAAAGCAAGTTCTGCTACGAGGGGACATGGGATGAGGGTGAAGGGAGATAGATTCAGGCGTGATATGCAGAAATATTTCTTTACAGAAAGAGTAGTGGATCCATGGAATAGTCTCCCAGTGGAGGTGGTAGAGATGAGGACAGTAACTGAATTCAAAAAAGCATGGGACAAACACGGAGGATCTCTAAAGGTAAAAAGGGGACTGTTGTAGTTGTTGATATGGAAGGACAGACTAGATAGGCCATGTGGTCTTTTTCTGTCGTCATATTTCTATGTATCTCCAGGAACAAGCAGGAATGAGCCTTCACATATGGGTATGTCGGTACTGACGGAGCCTGCGCGGGAACGCTCCCCAGCGTCCAATCAGAAAGCCTTTGGGAGCATCCCACAGCGCCTGCGTGCTGCCTTCCCGCCTTTCCCAACTGTCTCTCCTCAGTTCTTCTTTTCCGCAGAGCCAGCAGGTTGTTCCTGTCACCGCAGAAGAATTTCCTTATTTTTTTCTTTATTTCTTTTGTGTCGCGTCTGCCGCCTTCGACGCTGTACCGGTACACCCTGTCTTTGTTCTTTTCTTCTTGTTTAAAAAAAAAAAAAAAAAAAAAAAACCCAACGTTTTTCTTCAGGTGCACTTGCGTTTTGGGCCTTAGGCTCAAAACTTTTTTTTCTCAAATATGGAAAAGCCTGCCTCGGGATTTAAAAAGTGCACAAAATGTGGTGGTACTATTTCCGTCACCGACACCCATGACTGGTGTCTAAAATGTTTAGGTCCTGACCATTCCATAACAGATTGTCTGTCCTGTTCCATGATGTCTAAAAGAGCTCGGCAGAACCGAGCTGCCAAGCTCAGTACCCTGTTTCCCTCCGATGCGGCTTTGGTGGCATCAACGTCTTCCAGGGCTGCTTCTTCCTCACATGGATCTCAGGTAACCAAACATAAATCCAGCCGGTCCTCGAAGGGTAGATCTCCTTCTAAGCATCGAGATGCCTCTGGCATTGCCCTCGAGGATTCTGCACCGGCAAAATTACCCCAGCAGGAGGCTTCAGCCTCTAAAGCATCATCATCGGGGTTCCAGGATGATCTCGATGGCATGGCCTCGATAGATCTCCTGGTGCCATGTTCTGGGGTACCGACTTCCACCGGTACCGACTTCCAAGCATTGGCAGCGTCAATGGATCAGAGGATTCTGTCCATGGAACGCAGTCTGGCAGCTTTCCTTGTGGCATCGACGCCCGTGGTACCGCAATAGACTACTCTGCCAGTACCGGCTCTTGCATCGCCATCAGTACCGATCCCGGTACCGTCGGCATCGGTGTCCGCTATGCTTTACTCTGTCTGCTGAAACCCTCTGGTACCGATACCCCGGTACCGGTTATTCCCGATACTGACCCCGGTCGGTATGGGTATCGGGCTTTGCAAGAGCATCCGGACAGACGATACTTCGATTCCTCTGAGGATTCTGAAGAGTCGGTCAATGCAGTGATGCTTCTTCCACAGGAGGAGTCCTCTCCTAAACGAAGGATGTCTCCTCCAGAGGACTTGTCTTTTCAAGACTTTATCAGGGAGGTGGCTCGGGGCCTCTCTATCACAGTGGCCCCTGAGACAGAGCCCAGAGCCAAGGAGTTAGATATTTTACAATACCCTAAAACTCCTAAAGAGGCAGCTACCTTGCCTATTCATGAGTTTCTGTAACATAGTAACATAGTGACGGCAGATAAAGACCAGCATGGTCCATCTAGTCTGCCCAGCAAGATGGCAAGAGTAGGTGCACCTGTCGCTCTGTGCAGGCCACCCCTCCCCATGTTTTTGTTTAGGGGTGAACCCACCACTCCATGTAGGACACCCTTATTTGTTGAGATGCTAGATAGTTCAGAAGTTAGATGGTACCGTTTATTTTGCTTTTATCCTGTTGCTGTAAAGGGATCCACTGTTTGTCCCATGCCGTTTTGAATTCCATCACCGTGTTTGCTCCCACCACTTCCATCGGGAGGGCATTCCAAGCATCCACCACCCTTTCAGTGAAGAAATATTTCCTGACATTGCCTTTCAATTTACCACCTTGCAGCTTCATGTTATGCCCTCTAGTTTTACAGCTTCCCCGTCTTTGGAAGAGGTTTGTTTGTTCATCATTTCTCTAAGTATTTAAAGGTCTGAATCATATCTCCCCTGTCCCTCCTCTCCTCCAAAGTGGTCTTCGTCTCTTCTCATAAGGCTTCTGACGCAGGCTCCAAATCATTTTGGACGCCTTTCTCTGAACAGTTTCCAGTCTTTTTACATCTTTTGCAAGATATGGTCTCCAAAACTGAACACAGTATTCCAAGTGAGGCCTCACCAGTGACTTGTACAGTGGCATAAGTACCTCTTCCTTTCTGCTGGTAATCCCTCTTTGTATGCAGCCCAACATCCTCCTGGCTTTTGCCACCGCCTTGTCGTGCTGTTTTGCCACCTTGAGATCATCAGAGATAATCACATCAAGGTCTTTCTCCTGAACCGTGCATACCAACCTCTCACCCCCTATCGTGTACTTTTCCCTTGGATTTCTGCTACCCAAGTGCATGACACTGCACTTTTTCACATTAAATCGTAGTTGCCAAGCATTAGACCAGTCTTCCAGCTTTTGTAGATCTTTCCTCATGTTAACCACTCCTTCGGGGGAGTCCATTCTGTTGCAAATTTTTGTCTCATCTGCAAAGAGACAGACTTTTCCATTCAGTCCTTCAGCAATATCACTCACAAATATATTGAACAGTGCCGGGCCCAGGACCAAACCCTGAGGCACCCCGCTAATCACCTTCCTCTCATCCGAGTGAGCTCCATGTACCATCACCTTCTGTTGTCTGTCAGTCAACCGATTTCTAATCCAGTTTATTATCTTGGGACCCATCCCCAAGCTACTGAGCATATTGACAAGCCTCCTATGAGGAACAGTATCAAAGGCTTTGCTGAAATCCAGATAGATGACATCCATTGCATGCCCCAGATCTAGTTCATTGGTCACCCAATCAAAGAACTCAATCAGATTTGTTTGGCAAGACCGTCCTTCGGTAAAACCATGTTGCCTTGGATCTTGCAACCTGTTCATTTTGAGAAAGTTCACTATTCGCTCTTTCAGGAGCGCCTCCATTACTTTTCCTGCCACAGAGGTAAGGCTCACGGGCCTGTAGTTTGACACTTCTTCCCTGTCACCACTTTTGTGTAGAGGTACAACATTAGCCATTCTCCAGTCCTGAGGAACCACTAGACTGTTATAATTGCACAAACAACTTTTACATAAATTACAACTGATTTCAAAATATTTCTGCAAAACCTATTGGCAAACAATTTAGGTCCTTATAACTACTATGAGTATCTGAATTCAAAAAAGCATGGGACAAACACAGAGGATCTCTAAAGGAAAAAAGGAGACTGTTGTAATTGTTGGTTATGGAAGGACAGACTAGATAGGCCATGTGGTCTTTTTCTGTCATTTTTCTGTTTCTATGTTTCATTGCGCGGTGGTTGAAAGAAGCTATCGCTTTTGTATTTGCTCAAAGGTAGAGTGCTTCCAAAGGAAATGCTGGCTCACTTGATGAGAGCTCAGGCGGCGTCATGGGCCGAGTATAGTGTTGTTCCTCTGGTTGATATCTGTAAAGCAGCAACATAGTCATCTCTACATTTCTTTATGCAACACTATCGCTTGGATGCTCAGATGAAAGAAAATTTGTGGTTTGCTGCTGAGTGGTGCAGGCTTGGCTCGCAGTTCCCACCCATTGTTGAATACTACTCTGGGACGTCCCATGCATTTGGATTGGAGGGACGATGGGGAAGGTGAAATTAGATTTTACCTGCTAATTTTTTTTCCTTGAGTCTGTCCATTCCAGTCCAGAACCCACCCATTTTGTTCATGAGGTCAGATGTAGCAGAAACTGAGGTGTGTTTTGGCACCTGTCCAGTGCTTTCTCATATGTGCTATTTGGGATGTCAATTTTTTTTTAAAGTAAACTTTCCTAAATATTATTGGATTTAGCTGTTCTCAGGTTTTTAGAAAGCTATGATGCTTCAATTCCTCTTTTTTTCAAAATGTAAATAGTTCTACAATTTTGTAATGGATTTGCTTAATTTTTGTCTTGGTGGAGTCTGCATTCTTAATAGACTACTGAAGTGAACATGGATCCTTAGTGTGACTACATCAAATTAGTGATTCTCGGTCTTCACCTGCTGGTGATAAGACATAACCCGTGTGTCTGTACTGGACTGGAGGGACTCAAGACGCAGCAACTTGCACTTCCATGGAGTGCCAGAGCACCTGTCGAATGGGGATGTTCACCATGTAGTGTGCGCCATTTGTAAGGCTATCCTGCAGCATGGAGATGAGGGGGGCTGTGAAGGAGGCAGTGAAAATTGACTGAGCGCATAGGCCCTTAGGCCCGCCTAATGCACAGCACTCCCGGGACATTTCCCTACATGATTACACTGCAAAAGAGTGAACATAAGAACATAAGATATGCCATACTGCGTCAGACCAAGGTCCATCAAGTCCAGTATTCTGTTTCCAACAGTGGCCAATCTAGGTCATACGTACCTAGCAGTTTCCCCAAAAAACACAGGTTCTGCAATGCTTGTACTGGGTTAAGCATTGATATCCTGGGTCCCTTCTTAATAATGGTTTATGGACCTTTCCTCCAGGAACTTGTCCAACCCTTTTTTAAACCCAGCTACATTAGTGAAAAAATATTTTCTTTTATTAGTCTTAAATAGTTTACCCTGTAGCTTCATTGCAGGTTGAAGTTGAGGTGGGGGCAGAGGGCTTTTGGTTTAAAGTTTTGGCGGATGAATGAGTCCCATAATAGATGATGCTGCTGCAGCTGAAAAGGTGGGTGATAACCATAGCAGATTATATACACATAATGAGGCCACTTCCATAGGTGAACGTCCAGATGTCTAGAAATCTGGACGGCCTGGAGATGAACCCGATTCTGCTCCCGTGAGGGCTAGACATTTCCTGCAGCATTAGAATTGCAGCATAGAGCCTGGACATCCAGGATGTGCCCAGATTTCAGGCACCCTGGATGTCCATGCACTTCCCCGTCTAGCCCAACCAGGCTCCTGCATGGAGCTGTGGAGCGGTAGCATCATGTTGCCATGGCTCCATGCAGGAGCCATGATTCCCTGGCAGACTCCGAAAATTTGCTTTCCCTGAATCCTGACCCCCCCCCATCGGGCCTGCTATGGTCAGGGTCAGGCTCCGGGGAACCACTTGTGCCCCTTACCTTGCTTTGCAGCCCCTTACCTTGGAATTGGCCCTATATGTCCAGGGTCAGGTTCCCACCTACAGCCCGCCCACAAACAGAGCTCCCTGCACATATTGTCTCTATATGCGGGGAGCTCTGCCAGCTGCAGCAGCACCCTGGTATTTAGCAGGGATGAACATCCGAACCGGACAATCATCCCTGCTAAATGTAAACTGTAATCTATCCTAAGGGGAAGATGGAATTGTCTAAAGGCAATGGTGAAGGGGCCACTAATCTCAGAGGCGTCTTATCAGAAGAAAAAGAGGCAGAGAGCAGGTAGGGGGTATTCAGGAGGAGTTGAGGGGATTGAAAGCACAGAGCTGGAGGGGGGGGGGGCAGGATAAGGTACAGTAGCGAGGATTAAAGCTTTAAGAAACCAGCTGTTGGCCATAATAGGGAACTTGAGTTTAAAATGGAGAGGGTAAAACAGAACTTCTTTGAATGGGGTAATGAGGCGGGGAGACTGCTTGCTGCCAGGCTGAAGGCCCAAATTAAAAAGCAGCAAATTTTGAAAATCTGAGATGATTCTGGGGAGCTGAAGTTTGAAGAGGGAGATTTGAGGGAAGTATTTCGTAAATACTACTACATGCTTTACAGAGTGAGGAGTGGTCTTTGGAAGAAGAAATTAGGTCATATTTGAGAGACTGTTCTCTGAATAAGTTAACACCAGTAACGGCAGCAGAGGTTCGGGGGCGTTTGCCAGTATGAAAAAAGGGAAAGGCCCCAGGGCTGGATGGATACCCAGCTCGCTTTATCACAAATATCAGGACTTGTTAATTGACAGGCTAGTGGAAGTTTCTAACGTTATAGTGAGGGGAGGGGTGCCTGAGTCCATGTATTTAGCAGAGACCACTGTAATCCTTAAGCACGGTAAGGATCCCACAGTTTGTGGGTCTTATAGACCGATGTCATTGATTAACCTGCAATCCAAAGTTCTGGCAAAGATTTTGGCGAATTGTCTACAAGGGATGATCGGAAGGTGGTTGGTGCAGACCAAGCGGGTTTCATTCCGGGATGAATTTGATATGAAGGGCAGGCTGGAGAAGGAGGATACTGTGTTGGAGGCAGTGGATCTTGAAAGTGTGTTTGATAGAGTGGAAAGGGGGTTCATGATGCAAGTTCTGGAGCGGATGGGTCTAGGGGAGTGTTTTATTGGCTGGATGAAGGCCCTGTATGCTAAACTGGTGGTGAGAGTCCAGTGGAGCCTATTTGAAGGGGTTTTCATTGGGTAGGAGAATGAGACAGGGCTGCCCTCATCCACTTTACTTTTTGTGTAGGTAATCGAGCTGCTGGCAGAGAGGGTACGACATAATGGCTGTGTCAAGGGCATTCAGGTGGGGGCGAGGGCGATAGTCTGTTCGCGGATGATGTCATATACACCCTGAAGAGCCTGTTGATCACTCCCAAACTTGTTGAAGGAGATTGCCTGGTATAGCAGTATGTCAGGAAGATAGAAGATGAACCTGACTAAAGCTGAAATATTAGAGATCTATTTGGGAGGGGATTTGGAGGACTGGTTGCAAGCAGCCTTTCTGTTTAAATGGGCAAGGGGGGGGGGTCTTTTAGGTACTTGGGCATTCAGGTAGGGGAAAAGTGTGAGGAATTATATAAGCTGAACCATGAGAAACTTTGGCTGACCATAAAGGGATATTTAGAAAGGTGGGAGCAAATGACCCTGTCTTGTATGGGAAGAATAGCGACTATAAAAATCTTGCCTAGGTTGCTGCTGTTCACTGCACTCCCCATCCCAATATCAGACGAGATATTGTGGGCCTGGCAAAAGCAGATCTTCAGTTTTATTTAGTGGAAGAGACCACCGCAGGTGACAAAGAAGGTACTCCTGCAGGAGAGTAATGTAGGGGGTTGGGAGTCCCCTGATGATAGGGGTACTAAGTAGATGTGGTGTTGAGGGGGGACAGGTGGATAGGGGTAAGCATTGAGTCCTGATTGAACAAGAGCTCAGTGGGGCCATCCCATTGGACAGCTGTGTGTGGCTGCAGGAACAGGAGAGGAGCAGCAGGCCGATTTCCCCTTTCATGAGTCACAACCTGAAAGTCTGGGAGTGATATCAAAAGAATTTCTTGGGAGGGGGAGCTGTATTGGAATACACCTATACAATTTAATGACCAATTTAAATCAGGACAGATGTGTGGGGCCTATAAGGAGTGGCAGAAGGTAGGGTTGCACAGGGCAATTAGTGGATAGTGAGGGGAGAATGCTAGTCTTTGGGGGAGCTACAGCGGCAATTCTAGTTGGGAGAGATGCATGAGTTTATTTTAATCAGATGTGGCACTATGTGCGGTAGGACTAGTGGTTCCACTTTGGGACATAGAACAGGATTTGAAATGCTTTCTCCACATGGGAGGGCTCACGGGGATTGTTAGCTGCAGTATATAGGTTTCTGCTCCCTAGTCAGCAGGATATACCATGGTTCTCTAAAGTGGGAGGAGGCTTTAGGGGGTGCTTTTGGAGACTGGAGTTGAATACAGATTTTTGAACAAATGAGGAAAATTTCCCTGGCTGCATCCATTGTGGAACATGCTTTTAAGGTTTTGTATAGGATGTACTGGGATCCTTCCCGGTTATGGAGCATGGGCTTAGTAAAGGATGGTAATTTTGAAGAGGTTGTGGACAAGAAGGGGATTGCCTACATATGTGGTAGAGATGCCCTGAAGCAAGCCGCTATTGGAGAAGAATTGCAAATCTTATAGAGAATATTGGGGGGGGGGGGGAGGGGGGAAACGGGTTGAGTTTGAGCCAAGCCTCTATCTGCTGAACCTTCCCTTGACGAGGGTAGTTCAGGGGGCCCAGTTGCCAACCAGAATGTGTATAGTGGCTACTCAGATGTGTGTGGCAAGGCACTGCATAGGGAAACTGATACATGACATTTGAGGTTAATAGATGGGATTGAATTTATTGTATGTCTGAAGCCATTGCAAGACATCGAGCTCGATTGGAACAGTTTCATAAAACTTATGAGCTTTGAGACATGGCGGCCAATCTATGCTGTATAAAGTGCATTTTCAATTTACTGGAAGGAGGGGGGTAGCACAGGGAATGTTCGTCGATCTGTTGTATTTTTTTGGTTGTGGTATGCTTATTGTTAGAAAAAAAATTATAAATTAAAAAAAGAGAAAAAATAGAACCTGCTGCTAGCATTTCAGCATTCTAGTGTCCCTTTCAAAGGATGATCTTCAAAAACACCATTGCTACAAATTCACTGGGAACAAACACTCTGATTTATTCATTTTGTCTTTATCAGTCTTATTTTGGAATAGCCACAAGACTCATCAAAAGCAGTATATAAGGAACCATATATAACTTGTCAAAAAACTTCAAAAATCAATTTAGTTACTGAGTCCACCAGGGGCCACAGAGCCTCAAGTAGATATGCACCATTGCTCTCACTGGAGAAGTCTAAGATCATGGTCGCTAGCATGAATAGATGGTATCACAACTTCAAGAGCTAAAAATCGTATTTGAGAAAAAGTATGTTGTAATGCATTGCAATGTGCCATAAAAGGTGCTTCTCTTTTATTGGAAGTAATATAACTACGATGCTCGATCATGCAGGTCTTCCTAATGAAGTATAACGAACAGGCAAAAAATCAAATACACAATGCCACAGTAAGCACAAGTAGAGTAATGTTTCAAATATAAAGTGTTGCCAGAATTTCAAGCAAACGAATTTATCACAAACGGAACACTGTCCACATAGGTAATGGTCGTCCTTCAGACGTGATGTAGATGATTCAGAGTGACTGCAGATGGTGAAGTTAGAAGCAGAAGTATTTTATTCTTTAAGTGATATTTTTTTCACAAAATAACTGAGATATTTAAGTAACATTTCAGAGACTTGGTGGAAGGAGGATAAGAAATGGACATTGTGTGATACCTGGCTAGAAACTATAACAGTGATAGGGTAGATCACATTGGAGGAGGTGTGGCTGTATATGTTGAAAAGAGGGCATAGAGTCAAACAGGATAAAGGTTTTGCAGGAAACAAAATATATTGTAGAATATGGATTGAAATTCCATGTTAAAAGGGGAAGAGAATGGCAGTGGGGGTGTACTACCATCCACCTGAACAGAATGAACAGACAGATGATGAAATGCTAACTGAGATTAGGGAAGCTAACAAAGTTTACACACAGTAATAATGGGAAATTTCAGTTACCCTGATATTGACTGCTTCAGTGTTGAATCAAAATATGCTAGGAAGATAAAGTTTCTAGATGAAGTAAATGACTTCTTCATGGAGCAGTTGGTTCAGAAACTGACACAGGGATGCTATTTTAGACCTAGCCCTCAGTGAAATGCATGATCTAGTGTGAGAGGTAATTGTTTTGGGGCCGACTGGCAATAACTATTTATAACATCACATTTGATTTAATAAATGGAGGAAGGATAGTAAGGAAATTGACTGTTCCTTAGCGTCCCTCTAGTCCAGTCCCGGAGCATTTAACTTTCAAAAAGGAAACTATGATAAAATGAGGAAAATGGTTAAAAAAAACCTAAAAGGTTCAAATGCAAAGGTTAAGAGCCTTACATAAGACTTGTGTGTTATTTAAAAATACTATCTTGGAAACCCAGACCAAATGTATTCCATGCTTTAAAAAAGATGGCAGGAAGGCCAAATTACAGCCAGCATGGCTTAATAGTGAGGTCAGACAGGCTGTTATAGCTAAGAGAATCTTTCAGAAAATGAAAAGAGCCAAATGACGAAAATAGGAAAAAGCATAAGTACTGGCATTAAGGCAGGCAAAGGGAAAATTTGGAAAGAAGCTTGCTGTGGAAGCAGAAGCGCATAACAACTTTTTCAAGTATATTCATAGCAGAACACCTGTGGAGGGAGTCATTTAGACCGTTAGATGATGGCGGGGTTAAAGGTGCACCGAGAGGACAAGGCCATAGCGGAGAGACTGAGTTAATGTTTTTGCTTCAGTCTTTACTGAAGAAAATGTAGGAAACTTACCAATGCCAGAAATATTTAAAGGTGATGTATTAGAGGAATTGAAACAAATATCAATAAATCGGGAAGATGTAATACAGCCGATTGATAAACCAAAGAGCAGCAAATTACCTGGACCGAATAACATACATCCCAGAGTGCTGAACTGAAATATGAGATCATAGAACTACTATTAGTAATCTGATTTTATTTTTATTTTAAAACATTTAACTGCCCTTATGCACATGGCATTCAAAGTAGTGTATAGCAGATAAAACACAAACACAATATTCCTCCTCTGGACCCTCCCAGCAAGACCCCCAGACCACCCCAAAATAAAAATATTAAGAATTAAAATACAGTACACAGATAACTACTGCCCCGTCAGGCCAACATTCCCCCCCCCTCCCCCTCTTTTTGCTATGTTACCCGCTAACCACCAACCAATCATTAAAATCTGTAGAACCTGGAGATTTGAGAATGGCTAGTGTGATGCCAATTTTTAAAAAGGGTTCCAGAGGAGATCAGGGAAAACAGGTAATGAAAAATGACCAGCCCACGGACTTGACAATCACCCCTGTCCCATGGCCAGATCACTATGCAATAACATTTTCAATGCTGATCAACAGCCCAGCCAGCTGTAAGAAGGACAGACATGTCAAAAGGAGATTCAGAACTTATCAAAAAGATTGCTTCCTACAGGAAATAACCCCTAAACTACAGTGAGATAACCTAAACTTGGACAGTATCATTGATAACTGGGACAAAGAGATTACTGCAGCTTCCTCAATGACAAATCAAACCCACCCTTGCACGTGCAAGAGGACCTGCCCCCCACCCCCTGGTACTCCGACACCATCAGGGAAGCAGAGAGGGCACTGGGAAAACTGGAAAGGAAATGGAGAAAAAATAAGACACACGAAACCCTACTACAATGCAGAACTAGGCAGCTAGAATACAATGACCTAATCACCAAATGAAAACAATACCACACCAACACCATTATGAAGGTGGTAAACAGCCTTAGAGAGCTCTTCAACATAGTGCAGAGATTCACCAGAGACACAACGTAACATGACCATGAACGCATAGACCCACAACTATTTGCAGACTCCATAATTGGCAAGCTCAGTAGCCTTGCCATAACCCCCCCCCCCCCCCCAATCAGGATATCAGGAACACTACAATGACCACAGAACTCCAAAGAACTTGGGAAGGCTTCACCACTCCCTCAGTGCTCCAGAATAAACAATCAACTCATTGAATACAACAACTTCAACTGCTGACCTCTGCCCAGTGGCATGGATAAAAGATGTCAAGGATCAGCTAAGCCAGCACATTCAGAAAATCGTGGAATTCTCCCTCCACCAAGGATATATGCTGACCCACCTCAAGCAATCCATCATTTGTCCAGTTCTTAAGAATACCACTCTAAATCAAACAGATCCCAAATCCTAACCGCCCAATCTCTAGCCTCCCTTTCCTTGCAAAAATAATCGAAAAATCTGTCCAAAAGCAGCTACAAGATCACATTGACTTGAATGCACCCATGGACGTACACCAACATGGGTTTAACCTTACCACAACGTTGAAACGCTGCTGACCTCCTTATTGGACAACCTCGTAAGGGGGATAGACAATATCAAAAAAGGATTCCTGTTAATTTTTATGGATATATCAGCTGCCTTCGATACGGTATCCCACAACAGAATGATACAACAGCTATATGAAGCTGGCCTACGCAACAACACAATAAAATGGTTTGAATCCTATATTGCCAAATGAACACAACAGGTGAAATGTGGTGACAAGAAATCAACACGCTTTAAACTCTAGGGATCTGCATTGTCCTCCATCCTCTTCAACCTGTACATCCAACCCATCTGCAATATACTCAAGAAACACAAGATGCTCTACCACATCTAAGCGGACAATATTGTGGTATACACCCCAATAAATATACAGACCCCGGACCTCATCTCCATAATTAACTGCCTGGACGAGATGATCACATGGTTACCAACAAAAACCTGTCGGTAAACTATAACAAGAAGGCCATGTTTATTACCAGAAGTACCAATTTCAACCTACCATCCACAATCTGCATCCAGAACAAACATATCAAGGTGAAGGATGAGGTAAGATACCTTGGAATCGCCCCAGACAGCAAGCTAAACCTTCATTCACACATTAACAAAACTGCTGCAAAGGCATACTACAAATTAAAACTCATAAGGAGACTCAAACCAATCAGAAAAGATATGTTAGGGAATCACCACGCCTATAATAGACTACGGTAATTCACTATATCAGGGACTCCCTAAACAAACCACCCACCCTCTCCAGTTGATGCAGAACACAGCAGCCAGGATCATCACAAATACTGCAAAAAATGAGCACATCACTCCAGTGCTTCAGAACCTCCTCTGGTTGCCCATACAAGCATGCACAAGATACAAAGCGACTTTAAATATTTTCAAAATCATTAATTTCAGTTATTACTCTTCAGAACTTAGTAACCAGACACACCAGCACGAGACCACAGAGAACCAGCATGGATAACAAGATAGCCATCCCACCTGAATACCACAGAACAAATCGGGCAGTGTCCAGAAGGGCACCATCTCTCTATGAACCAGAACTATGGAACACTCTACCTGAAAGCATGAGAGCCAGGAATGACATAAAGGATTTCAAACGTATGCTCAAGACCATACTCTTTGTACAATACTACTGACCCTCCCAGAGCCCACAAGCCTAGCTATGAACAGGATTGCAAACACGCAATGGGCTCAACAATAAATTGTAAATAGTTATGGATGCATATACCTCCTCCAGTACCCATCCCCGCTCCTACCCCATAATTGTACACAACTTAGTTTCTTGTAAACCACTTTGAAGGAAAAAGTGGTATATAAAACTGGATAAATAACTACAGACCAGTGAGCCTGACATCAGTGCTGGGCAAAATTGTAGAAACCATTGTAAAAAAAAAAAAAAAAAAAAAAAAAAAAAGCAAAATTTCATGTTGTCCTGCTAGACCAGTCCAGACGAGTGGGTTGTGTTCCCCTACAGAACTGATGAAAAGCTCAGGTTTCCATGACATCACTCCCATACCTCTATTCTCAGCCACCAGAGGTCCCTTCAGTATTTCTTAATCCACCCACCATCTGCTGGAGACAATCTCCTCTGAAGAAAATTCAAAGGATTTGATTAGAAAAGACTGATTTAAAATGCTTGTCAGCGATAGCCGGTGCGTTGATCTCTCACTAGAGAGCGACATGGGAGGCTCCACTAGTCTGGTCTTTTCAGTAGCCATAGGAGGAGGGAAAATCGGTTCAGCTTCATGCTCTTACCCTGGATAAGGGCCTGTTGAGCAGACAGAAATTGGAAGGATCTGGAAGAGTACAACTGCCTCCTCTGTCCTCCCCCCTGCTCTCTCCTGAAGATTGCAGAAGGTTCTTACAGAGATCTACAGCCACCTTGCATGCAGTGCTGCAAAGCCAGCCAAACGGTTTCGGGGGAGTAGAGCTGAGCCCAGCATGGATTCTCTGCCCAAGTCTCTTGGGGTGCGTACCAAACTTGACCTTGTCATTGTCCTTGTTGGGGGCCTCCCAAATCATTCTCTGTGGGATACAATTTGAGGTAGACCGCTAATAACCGTTGGCGCTGGGTGGAGGTTTTCTATTGTTTTCTGTATGCGTTAATAGCGTTTCTCTATTGTGTGTACCTACGGTCATACGGCCCTTACACATGCCCTACCCAAGTGGCTCCAATGCATGCTCCTACCATAGCACCTGTAGCATGCATTGTAGTAAAAGTGCAGTTAACGTATGACCTTTGGGCCACCGTGGCCTTAGTGCACATTGTTGTGATACTTGCCTATGTCGTCTTCCAGGTGACCTTATTTGGCCTGTGGCAAGTGTGGTACCTCATCTCTGCATTCTGCTACTGAGTCGTCCCTGGAGGGGCCTACTCCCCCTTTCTCAGTCGTGGGATGCTGTTAACATGACCTTTGCTGCCTCAGGACAGGAAGTGGCGGATGACGCTATGGGTAAGGATAGTCAGCCAGTGTCTGTGCTGTGGGCCTTTCCCCATCCTCTAGGGCAGAGGTCTCCATATCCAGCCCTGGAGGGGGCCACAAACCAGTCAGGTTTTCAGGATATCTCTAATGAACATGCATGAGATCAATTCAAATGCAGTGGGGACAGTGCATGCAAATAGCTCATGCATGTTCATTAGGGATATCCTGAAAACCTGGCAGGATTGTGGCCCTCCTGGACAGGTTTGGAGGCCCCTGCTCTAGGGGATCGACAGACTATGCCCCCTAGTATAGTGGGGGTTATTTCCATGAGGAGAGCTTCCGAAGTCCAGATTGTCCTCCCCAGAATTCTTTCCCTTTGCAGCAGGCCTAGTCATTCCGGTATGGACATGCAGGCCCTGCGTCCTTTTGTTTCCCCTGTGCGCAATCTCGTGGGGGCAGGTTGAGAGTAGAAGCTTCTTTGAGTGATGGCAAAGCATTCCCATTAGGGGTCTGCCCTCTCCCCCCCCCCCCCCCCCCCCCCCCGGGGATGGGGTCAGCTTTGGCTTGAATTGAGATGTTATGATGAAACACACTCTCCTTCAGAGGATTGTGAGGAGGCCAAGGTTCTTTGCCTATTTCAGGAGCAGGCTCCAGTCATGGAGCAGGAACTGAAGAGGCATCTGCTCCTGCAAGGGGTTTAGAAATCCACTACTGTCTATTGCTCAAGGACCTGTTACTCCAACTTCTTGCCTAAAGTGGTTAAGGGGCGTATAAGACTATGCACGCTGTCCTGGAGAGGGACTTCATTGTGTGGTTGATATTTCCAAGATGGATATGCAGGTCATGCCAGTTACCGGATGGACCACCATTCCTGTAGAAGGCAGATTGGCTTTAAAGGATACCCTGGACCGAAAGGTGGATTCGTGTCGAAAAACCAGTTCGCTACGGTGGTTGCTATTCTTCAGTTGTCGTATGTGCAGACCTGACGTCTTGAGCTAAACTCAAGTAAATTCTTCTGGATGTTTCTACCCTTCTTCTAGAGTCTGCTATAGCCTGCCTTTCTGATGCCTTGTATAACCTTGTACTTTTGGTGGCCAGGGATGGTGCCCTGGGGAAGGTGTCACGGTGTTGGATTTAGCTCTGGCACTGGGTAGCGGATATATCTTCCGAAGCCTGGTTGGCCCACCTGGCTTTTAAGGGGAAACATCTTTGGAATTGATTTTGGAGAAGCTGGTGAAGGACCCGGATGAGGCAAAATCTTTACTGGCTTCTTGAAGACAGGTCTGGGGTTGCGGGCGGGTCTGTGAAGCGGGCTAGTGCCCCTCTCATCACCCTCTGTCAACTGAGAGCATGCTGACCGGATCCCCAGAGGGCTCTGGACACTCGTTATTACTGACCTGAATTTTAAAAAAAGAAAAAAGAGCATGTTTCTTTTTCTTCTGTTTCAAACTCGTTCTCGGTCCTTAGTGGAGCATATGGGTCCATGGACTTGGCCCCCTGGGCTGTGCAATGAAAGTTTGGAGGCTCTTTCTCTGGTTCCCCCCCAGTTGGAGGTAGGCTTCACCTTTTCTTTCAGGAATGGGCTCTGTTTCAGCATATAAAATGCCAACCAACCAGGATTATTCTGGTCGTGCCAGATTGGGCAAGGAGAGCTTGGTTTGGAGACCTGATGCGGCTCCTGCAGATGCCTCCTTTTTGGTGGCAGGGGCTAATTGTCTTGGAGGGCTAATGAGAAACGCTGCTCTGTTTGCAGGATTACTGAGGAAAGCTGCTGCTGTTGGGAAGAATTCTGCAATTGTAAGTATTTACCTTCTCAGATTCTTGGGTTAAAGGGAATTCTTTGTATTTAAACTGACGATAAAATCTGTCCCTTTTTTTTTTTTTTTTTTTTTTTTTGAAGTTCTGTGTTGTTTTTTTAAAGTCACATAGGGCACTGTTTTTAGCAAGCCAGCTTTTATTAAGAGTTTCTTTCCCTCTCGCCCACCCCAGGCATAATCTTACATTATAGGCTCTCACTGCTCTTACAGGGATAGAGGTAGTCTAATTCACTTTCGGGTGTAGCTGATTATCCTCATCAGAAACATCTTAAGGGCCTGAAATTAATCCTGATGTGAACAAAGTCCCTTAAACCTGCTAGGTATACTTGTTTGTACAACTGTCCCTAGCGACATTTAAACAAATAGTTTTAAGGTTATTAAGATATTGAAGTTGTCTAAGATGCAGACAGCAGTCCAGCAACGAGATCGGAGCTATCCAGTCTTTTGCATTGAGTGTCACATGTACAGTTTTCTCCCAGTTGGTGAGAGGTCTTAAGTGTGCACTAGGTGCAAGTAACTTTTTCTCTCAGTGAATGAGTATGATCCTTGCAGGAGCTAAGGAAGACAGAGGTACATAGGCAAGACCTACAGGGACATAGTACTGAAGTCCCACCTCCAGTCTGGCAGCCTCTGTTGCCATAGAGGAGAGAGGTCACATGAAAGGAGAGCAACACTTTGGTGCAGCAGGAAGTGATCCTGTAGCTAGGACTTGTCCACCAGGTGATGTAAAACACTTTTGCACAGAGATGATTTCTCCAGAGACGTGTGCCCATCAGGGAAGGGTTAGGGCAGCCATTACAGTTGGTGATTCAATCATTAGGCATGTAGATAGCTGGGTGACTGGTGGATGTGAGGATCGCTTGGTAATATGCCTGCCTGTTGCAAAGATAGTGAACCTCACATGCTTCCTAGACAGTGCTGGGGAGGAGCCTGCTGTCTTGGTACATGTTGGTACCAATACATAGGAAAGAGGGGAGGGAAGGTTCTGGAGGCAATATTTAGGCTTTTAGGTAGGGAAGTTGAAATCCAGAACTTCCAGGGTAGCATTCTCTGAAATGCTTCTCATTCTACACACAGGGCCCAAAGGCAGAGCTCCGGAGTCTCAGTATGTGGATGAGACAGTGGTTCAAGGAAGAGGGTTTTGGATTTGTTAGAAACTGCGCAACATTCTGGGGAAGGGAGGGGTTTTTCTGAAAGGATGGGCTCCACCTTAAACGGGATGGAACCAGGCTGCTGGCATTAATATTTAAAAAGGAGAGAGCAGCTTTTAAACTACATAAGAGGGAAAAGCCGACAGTTGCCCAAGAGTGCATGGTTTGGAAGAATGTATCCTTGAAGACTGCTGGCAAAAGAGGGAAATTAGGGCATCCCTACAGACTACTACTACAAAGCATTTGTATAGCGCCACAAGATGTACGCAGCACTGCGCAGATCTGTAAGACAGTTCCTGCTCAGAGCTTACAATCTAGTCAAGACAGATAACACGGTAGGTGTAGACAGGGATATATCTAGGGGGAATGGTAAGGCAACACAAAGGAGATCAGGTGAGTCAAGATCCGAAAGTGGCAGTGAAGAGGAGTTTTCAGCCTGGATTTGAAAAGGGCCAAAGATGAAGCCTGATGTACAGACTCGGGTAGTTTGTCCCAGGCATAAGGAGCAGCAAGATGAAAGGAGCAAAGTCTGGAGTTAGCAATAGAAGAGAAGGGAACAGAGAAGCAATTTGCCAGAAGAACAGAGTTTTTCATGTCTGTGCCTTATCTTTTAAGTAGCGCTGTCAGTTAGCCAGTGCAAACGGTTTATTTAAGATGCAATTTGATACACAAAAGAGGATCACCACAGCATACCAGAATAAGAAATCGTGCCCTCTTTAGGGCAATCATATAAACTGTCTGTAGTAAGCTGGGCACTTGCTTTGTGAGCCCAAGGAAGGGAAACCAACAGGCAACGAGTCTTCAATAAATTATTTTACTGTAGTGTTTGTGTTTCTCTTTGTTTAGAGATCTGGTTGGAGCATGACTGAATATAATGGCGTGGGAAAGAGTGCAGTAATCATTGAAGTAAAAACACATGCATGAGTACACACGTTGAGGACAGTTTGACTTGAATAGGGATTTGCAAAATATTTTCTGATTATTTGGTAGGCTTTTACAGTGCCATGCAGTTTTTGTATAATAGAATACACAATACATCAGTATCTCAGCCTAATTGCCTTGAGGCTTGCAAGCCTTGGCAACGAATATGACACTGTGTGATGAAGCAGAGAACACTTGTATGCATACCCAATCAGTTCACTTTTAGCCTGCATTTCATTACTCTCCAAATCTTGAATCCAAGTTCATTTATAAAATGGGTTGAGTAGGTAGCCCAGAGGGTTTATAATCCAAGTTTGTATTTGAGGCAGTGGAGAGTGAAGTGACTTGATCCAAATTACAAAGAGTGGTGTTGGGAAGAGTAGGGTTTGAACCCTGGCTTTGCTGACTCTTGGCCTACTGCTGTTTTTGTGCTGTCTGCCTTTACTCCCCATTAAACTGTTACTTTCTTTTGTAATTTGGTACTAGTATGTGCCATGATTTTGTGTGGTTTTTTTTTCACACTGTATTTTCCATCTCCTTGATGCTATAAGAAGACTTGCACTCAGAGTTATGACCCAGCACATTGTTAAGGACAGTGGAAGCAAATCATAGCACATGGTGGGGTGGGGAGTTGTCTTATCAGGGGTTGTGGTGCAGAAGCCATACCAAAACAGGAAGACTTTAGTTATTTTTTTAGGTTGATAGAATAAATGCTGCTTTGAAACCTGCAAATTATTGATAAGGCGGGAGGGGGGATTCTTTAAGGAGTGGCAATGAAGAGAGACCTTTGCTGGACCTTTCTTATCTATAAGCTGTGGTTTAAAAAAAAAAAAAAAGAAAGCCTGCCTTGTTTAAACCAGAAGTGGAATTTTTATATATATATTTTTTTTATCTTCAGTAGGGGGTGGGAACTTAAGCATCAACCACAGTTTTTAGGAACCTAGTGTATGTGTTAATTTTTGTTTCTAATTTTTTTTGCTGTACTTCATTGTTTTTTCCTCTTAGATATTTTGCTCTCGCCTCCCTTCTTTTATATTCTAATATGGTTTCTTGCCAGTGACTTATGCTTCCAGGCCTGTGCTAGGCCCCAACATAAGCAAGGTCCCTTCCAGGTGATAAATCTAGGTGCCCGGTGTGTTTTCCAGATCTGGTTTGTTGATTGAGCATTTTACAGATTTGACAATATGGTGTTAGACACATCGTAGCGTATATAACTTATTTGATAGAATTAAAAAACCAAAACAAAATACAAAACTCATCATATAATGCATTTTATAACAAACAAAAATATTTAATACACCTCTAAAATTAATCAGGACAAGAGACCCTTCCCCACCCAAAACTCACAGTACATAATCATTCATTGATAATCTGACCAACCTAGCAGCTCGAAATATTCAAAAATGTTTTATCAAAGAGCTAGGTTTTACTTTATTCAAATTCATAGATAACTGGAACTATGAAGAGAATAATACTACAACAGCGGATCAAAATAACTGCTAACCTTATAGTTGAAAAAGATGGACTAAAGTCAACTAAGGTAAAGCTAAAAGCTCCTCTTCAAAAGATTCAATCAAGTGATCTGCAAGAGATTTTGAGGACCTCTGAGGCAAGCATCTGTATACGATACTAATAATTTTCTTTCAACTGGTAACCAGTGAAGGTCTCGTAAAATGAGTGGTGCGATTTATTCTTGTTGCCACAATTCTGGATTCTGTATGTTTTGTGTCTTATCCTATGACCCTGTATCTTCTGGTTATATTAGTGGACACAAATTACTTTAAGTTGGTAAACTCTGATTCAGTAGGATCAGGGATTTACTTAGGGTTAACTCCCCTTCTACCCATTTGGGTGCTGTGCCTTCCTTCCTTGACTTAGGATGTAGTCATTTTTTTCAGTTGGTTACCTCTGGGAGCAGTGCATGGTATGAAAACTTTGTTCTCTGTTCCGTCTTCATTGCCGACACGGGCTTAAGCTGTCTCTACAGCAGGCATCCTGCTGGAACTCTAGGAACATGTCTTTTTCACATAGACTATATCAATCAAATCTTTTTTACATTTGTGTGAACTCAAGCTCTGTTTCCTTATCAACCTGCTGGACCAGTCCATATGAGTGGATTATGATCACTTGCCAACAGATGGAGGCAGACTTGAAAAACTTTCAGTATTGTCATCACTAGATATGGAAGGACAGACTAGATAGGCCATGTGGTCTTTTTCTGTTGTCATATTTCTATGTTTCTATATAAATGCTGGTACAACACTGAGAGAGGCCAATATTTGTCTGCCTCCAGCAGGTGGCAAGTTCTTTGGACTGGGGCAGATTTGGGCCAGGGGAGGCTGTGGATTGACTCGGAGACCCGTAGACCCAGTATTGCTTAAAGCTTGGATACACCCCTGTCTCCTTGAGCTGACAGCTGCCCTCTATCTAATACCGTTACCCACAGGTTCCAGCACAGGTGGGGTGGAAAGGAGCAGGAGAAACCTGCGGGGCCTCCTGAATGGGGTTCATAAGTTGGATCCAGAGGCCCCTTGCTGTTTATCTGCTTGTTATATTTTTAGATTTTTTTTTTCTGAATTCTTTTTCAGCCTGTTCATTCCTATTGGACTTTATTTGGACTCTGTACTGTTTGATAAAACAGGCCGACCCACCTTTTTTTTTTCTTTGGCAGCAGGGCCTCCTAGGCCAGTGTAGGCAATTGGCAGAAGCTCTGTTTGGGATTCCTCTTGGGTCTACCTTTTCACCGTTGCCCCTGTCTGTTTTTTTTTTGTTTTGTTTTTTTGCTGTATGGAGTATTGCAAGTATTCCTTGTACCCAGGCCTGCTTGAAGGCAAGAGTGATCTGCCTAGCTTTAGAGAGGTTTCAGCCTTCACTGATGTGGGAAAAATGGTTTGAGTGTCCTCAGGCAATGCCATAGTAGTGGTGTACATCAGCAAGTAAGGTGGGACTTGCAGTGCCAGTTAGAAGTTGCTGGGCTGTGTGGTTGGACAGAAAAGTATCTGATTGTCATGTTAACAGCAACACATTGTGAGCATCAGCAACATGCAGACTAACTTTCTGAGTCAGAGCACCATAGATCTGGGAGAGTAGGTACTCCATCATCGTGTTCAGCCTCATAGGGTGGAAATGGGGCCTTCCAGTTTTCGACTTGATGGCCACTCCAGGAGAATGCCAAAGTGGGAGAATGTTTTGAGCCATGGGAATGATATGTGAGTGGTGGGCTTGGATGCCCTGCTTTTGGAGTGGCCCCAGGAGGGGTTGCTGTATGTCTTCTCTCTCTGGCCCTTGGTTAACCGCCATCTGGACAATGATTCTGTGCCCTGTGTGATTGAGACCTGTACGTCCAATGTTTGCTCGAAGCTCAGGCAGCTCTTGGGTTTCTCTGGCCATTTTGACAAGTGTGGGGATTCCTTTTACACTGCAGTCTTTACTTGTTTGCTGGTGATTTCTTGTTTTTGTGGTTTTTATTCATTGTTGCTGCATTGAGCTCTGCCGCAGTGCCAGGTGCTCAGTGCTACCCCTTTCTAACTCCCATCTGGTCAGCTCCATGGCAGGCTATTTTTGCCCCAAATGTGATGGAGATGCCTTGAGATCTCTTTGGCATTTTTGGGACCCCCATATTCTTTTGCAGGTTTCTGCCACATCTTCCATATTTTTTTGTGCCTGAGGGAAGAGCAACCATCTTGGATGGCTGTATAGTCTCTGCAGAGGAAAAACATGGTGAGCAGTCTGTAAACTCAAGCTAAAAGGTTTCCTTGGACCCTCCTGGACTCCAGGGGTTTTTTCTCAGTTGGCTGTGATCAGCAGCTGCTGAAACAACTCACAGGCTGTTTTCAGTTCCTGCTAGCTGCATAGCAGCGCCTCTCATGGGGGACCAAGGCCCTGACCTCTGTGAGAATGGCTCTGGGCCATCTGGCATCTTTTGATGGTAGCAGGGAGATTAAGCACTGCTGTTCTGCTCTTTCACCCATCTGTTCCTCTGGGAGCCCCACCTTATCTCCCTATAAGGATGTTGAGATGGAGAAAAGGTGGGAGAGCGTCTGGGTGAAGGTGAGGATCCATCCATGATCCGCATGTTTTTATAGGGAGGACTTCTCCATCCTCTTTCAGGACTCAGTCTGCATGGGAGTGGGCTCCACAATGTCCAACAATCTGGAAGGTCTACAGCACTGTTCCCTCTAAGCTGTGCGCGTGCACACCTCACCGAGCGAGCGCACATACTTTACAACAGAGCGCACAAAAATTACGGCTCTGATTCTGATAGAAAACAACACAGACGTCTTAAAATTTAAAAGTTATGATTGTAATTACTAGAAATTTCCCGCTTCATTTAGTAATAGTCTATTTTCATTTAATTTGATTAAAATCAATGTGGTGTACATACTGTATTCTGACGTAGTCAAATTTTAAAGTATATAACTCCGAGTGTCGTTATGTGCACACAAAAATTTAACCTTCCTTCAAAAGCTGCACACAGCTGATATTTTATGCACACACAGCCTACAGAAAATTAGAGGGAACATTGGTCTGCAGCATCTTCAAGATCCCCCCCCCCCCCGAGCTTTGCTTCCTAGTGAGAGAGATCACAGCTGGGACTCGGACCCTGAGTACTCAATTAGCTGTACCCTCTGTCCTAGAGTGAGTTGGATCAGCATTTTGGGTTCCCTCTGTTAGATGCCCTCGTCACAACAGTGACAGAGCACACAATCATCCTGGTGGAAGAGCAGTCTGTGCTGAAAATTACAGCTTTCAGCCTTAAGTGCAGGCACTCTGCAAGTTTAGTGGCCAGAGCCCTCATATGCTGGGTCCAGCAGATGCTTTATATGACCTGACCAGGATTTCCTCTAAGTCCTTGGCATCTGTAGTAGTGGCCACATGGTGATACAGTGAAACACAGTTGTTGAGGAATTCTCTCCCTTATTCTCTGCTTGCCCAGTAAACACCTCTACCCCTGCCTCACCTTTCTTTCCCAATTCCATCTCCTTGCAAATTTATTTTATTTATTTAATGTTGCTCATGGTCACTTTGTGTTTGTTTGCATTATCTGTAAGGGCTTTTTAAATAACATTTTTATGACTTAATTTTAATTAGCTGATAAGGAGAGCTTTTATTGTTTACTGGCAGTTCCCCTTTCTCTGTCTCTAGCTGCTACAGGAAAGGCAAAGTTACAAGCATTTTATTTGATATTCTCCCTCTGTCTCCTCCATCTTTATGCTATTTTTTTCTTTTCTTCTCCCTTCTACCTCCTACCATAAATGTCAATATTTCTTTATAGTCTGAGTTGACAGCAACAATGAGGTATGTTGGGCTGCCACTGCCACGCATCACTGTTTGCAGTGGAAGGATGAACTGTACAGAATTGTAGCTGCTGCTGCTTCTGATGTTTGGCAGAAGTAGCAGGGTAGACTTTGCAAAGCCACATATGCTCCTCTGGATGATGATGACAAAAGTGAAATGAACGTTAGGGGGGGGGGGGGGGGTTCCTCTTGACTGGCTCAGCCCCATAGGCTGCACAGCTTAATCCTCTCATTTCTGTATCAACACACCTAGTTTAACTGCCACTCTGCTTCCCCCCCCATCCTTTTTTAGTCTGCTGCTGAAGTTGTGTTCTATTTTGTTTGTAAATGCTTTATAGCAGAAAATTGAGAAGAAAAGCTTGAGTGCACTAACAAAACATTGCAGCCCCTTAGAGCTTACATCTAACAGCACTTTTAGGGGCCTAATTACTAAGCTGTGTTAAGGCACATTTACACAGCTTAGTAATTAGGCTCCTAAAAGTGCCACGTTAGCAGGTAATGCAAAACGGAGCAGGAATGTTACCTTAATATGGAGTAGTTACTGGGCGTTGACTTTATGCTGAAGATGACACTGTGCTCTTAATGCCACCTCAGATGTAACCAACTGCATTGTGTTATCTGCAGTAAAGACATTTTCCTCTGCAGTAACTGAGCGAAAAATTGTTGTGAATACCCTCAGAAGTTACTATAGAAGTTTTGCAGCTACAACAAATTAATTTTCCCACAGCCTTAAACTGACCAACACTAACAAAATTCACAACACAATAAATAGTTAGAATCAAACACCATACATTCTCTTAAAAACCATTAAGCAATTTAAGTGCTAAACATTGAAAAAAACGTCATTATAGATAGAGGAATACAAAAGCTAAAACTGACTCCACCATATAATACAGATTCCAATATGCAGGTTCATTCCAACAGTTTTTCCAACAGCTGCCAACATCAAAAACACCTTAAACATTTACTTTTTTTTTTTTTTTTCTTTTGAAACAAAATGCTGAAACCACAGCTGACTCCTTCCAGAAAATGCAGGTACTCACACCCAACAGAATAGAGCCCTTAAATACTGAACTCTCCATTCAAAAATGTATACCTACCTCTTAGCCAATCAAAACACCCCTCCCACAATGCAAAGCCTTACTACAGCAAGATCCATTCATAAAAAAACAAATAGCCCCTAACCACAGGCCAACTGACACATATACCTCCTTAAAAGGCCACTCTCGCAAATCCATTTCACTTCACCTAGAACACCTGGAATACTTCAAAGCAAAAAACTTTTCACCAGACTTCCAAAAGAACTTTTCAATAAAACCAATGCCATTCCACATTTGCATTAAGACTCTTTGGAGCCACCGTCTGCCATCAAAATATGAAGGATTGTTCCCTATGCAGTAACTAACATTAAATCCCCTCCACTCTCCACTATAAACTGTGTAAGTATGCAACATTTAAGTTGTGAAATCTGATGGCCAAATGTCTGCCAATGCTCTAGAATGGAGCCAACAGAACTCCCCTACGCAGGGCAGAAACATGCTCATATTAAACGAGTTTTAAATATCTCCAGGAACAAGCAGGAATGTAGTCTTCACATATGGGTATTGTCTACCGACGGAGCCTGTGTGGGAATGCTCCCCAGCGTCCAATAGGAATGCTTTTGGGAGCATCCCTCTGCACATGCGTGCTGCCTTCCCGCCTTTCCAATTGTTCCTCTTCAGTTCTTCGTTTTCCGTGGAGCCGACAGGATCCATTCCCTGTCACCGCAGAAAATTCAGTCTTAAATTTCTTTTCTTGTGGTCGCATTTACCTACTGCACGACGCCTACCGGTACCGCCGGTTCTTTTCATTAAAAAAACCCCAAAAAACTTAGGCTTTAGACTGTTTCTTTTCAGAAACATTTCTCTTTGGTGCTAGGCGCCATTTTGGGCACTAGGCCCCATATTCCTAAATCATGGAAAAGCCAACTAGTGATTTTAAAAAACATACCAAGTGTGGCGGTGCCATTTCCGTCACAGACACCCATGATTGGTGTCTGAAATGTTTAGGACCTGAACATTCTCCAACTGAATTGTCTCTCCTGTATGGGGATAGAGGAAGACAGAACCAGGCTGCAAAGCTCGGTACCCTCTTTTTCTTCAGATGCCAGATCCATTGCATCAACATCGTCAAGGGCCTCTTCTTCCTCCCATGGATCTCAGGTAACTAAACATAAAAGCCGGTCCTCCAAAGGGTAGCTCTCCTGCTAAGCATCGAGAGGCCATTGGCATTGCCCTTGAGGGAACCACACGGGCAAAACAGCTCCGGCAGGAGGCTTCGGCTTCCAAAGCATCGATGGGGCTTCAGGATGTTCTCGAGGCCTCAACCTCACAAGAACTACCTGTGCCATGCTCAGGGGTTCTGGCTGTCCTTACCGGTACCAACACCCAGGCATCGGCAGCGTCAATAGACCAGAGGTTCCTTGCTATCGAGCACAGCATCGCAGCTCTTCTTTCAGCTGCGGTACCGGTGGTCCCACAGGCACCGTTACCAACTTCGACACCAATGCCGGTACCGACACTGACGGTACCGATGGTACCGGCCCCGGTGGGAACTCTTCCCATGTCATCTCTGGCTGGAATTGACAAAGTGGTACCGGGTCAGCTCGGTACCGACTTCGATCGGTACCGGGATCGTGCTTTGCAAGAGCATCGGGGTCAGGAATACTTCGATTCCTCCGATTCCGAAGACTTTGACAATTCTGCTGGCACTAGAGGGTTTCTCCTAGAAGATCCCTCTTCTCCGCAACGCAGAATGTCACCTCCAGAGGACATGTCATTTCAGGATTTCATCCGTGATATGGCCAAAGGTCTTTCAAGCACAGTAGCTCCTGAAGACGAACCCAGAGCAAAGGAATTGGAAATTCTCCAATATCCTAAAGCTCCTAAGGAGGCAGCCACTCTGCCTATCCATGAAATTCTGCATAGCTTGATGCTCAGAATGTGGGAGACACCTCTGACTACTTCTCCTCACTCTAGGAGACTTGATACTAATGTATCGAGTTCCGCCATGTCCTGGATTTCAGAAAACTCAGCTGTCACACCATTCAATGGTAGTGGAATCAGCCATGCAAAGGATGAAGAGTGCAAAGAGGCATGCATCCAATCCTCCAGGTCGTGAATGCAGGACTCTGGATGCTTTTGGACGCAGAACTTTTCAAGCTTCTATGCTTTCAGCTAGGATCTGTTCATATATCCTATATATGGGAATGTTCCTCAAGGAAGTCACAGGAGACTTGGAACTTTGAGCCCATTTAGAAACATAGAAACATAGAAACATAGAAACATGATGACAGAAAAAGACCACAAGGCCCATCTAGTCTGTCCTTCCATAACAACAACTACAACAGTCCACTTTTTACCTTTAGAGATCCTCTGTGTTGGTCCCATGCTTTTTTGAATTCAGTTACTGTCCTCATCTCTACCACCTCCACTGGGAGACTATTCCACGGATCCACTACTCTTTCCGTAAAGAAATATTTCCGCATATCACTCCTGAATCTATCTCCCTTCACCCTCATCCCATGTCCCCTCGTCGCAGAACTTGCTTTCAATTGAAAGAGGCTCTCTCCCTGAACATTTATGCCACGGAGGTATTTAAACATCTCAATCATATCACCTCTATCCCGCCTTTCCTCTAAGGTGTACATATTAAGATCCTGTCCTCATATGCTTTATAATGAAGACTACTAATCATCTTAGTAGCAACCCTCTGCACTGACTCCATCCTGTTCACATCCTTTTGAAGGTGCGGTCTCCAGAATTGCACACCATACTCCAAATGAGGTCGCACCAAAGACTTATACAGAGGCATTATCACCTCCTTTTTTCTGCTAGCCATTCCTCTCCGTATGCACCCAAGCATCCTTCTAGCTTTTGCCGTCGCCTTTTCTACCTGTTTAGCTACTTTAAGATCATCGGACACAACTACGCCTAGGTCCCGCTCTTCTTTAGTGGACAAAAGTACTTCACCTCCTATGCTGTATTGCTCCCTTGGATTGCTGCAGCCAAAATGCATGACCTTACATTTTTTAACATTAAATCCCAGCTGCCAAATTCTAGACCATTCTTCAAGCTTAGCTAGATCCCTCCTCATGTTATCTACACCTTCCTGGGTGTCTACTTTATTGCAGATTTTGGTATCATCCGCAAAGAGGCAAACCTTACCCGACAGCCCTTCCGCTATATCACTAACAAAGATGTTAAAAAGAATCGGACCAAGGACAGATCCCTGGGGCACACCACTGGTAACATCCTTCTCCTCAGAGTGAGCTCCATTTACTTGTACTCTTTGTCGCCTCCCACCCAACCAATTTCTAACCCAAGCAGTAACTTTAGGGTCCATCCCTAGGGTGCTCAGTTTGTTTATAAGTCGCCTGTGAGGAACAGTGTCAAAGGCTTTACTGAAATCTAAATACACCACATCTAGAGCTCTCCCTCGGTCCAACTCCCTGGTCACCCAGTCAAAGAAATCAATCAGATTTGTCTGACAAGACCTGCCTCTGGTGAATCCATGCTGCCTCGGATCCTGTAATCCGCTGGACTCCAGAAACCTCACTATTTTCTCTTTCAACAGCGTTTCCATTAATTTACTCACCACTGAAGTTAAACTAACCGGCCTGTAGTTTTCAACCACATCCTTACTTCCGCTTTTGTGTAAAGGCACCACATGAGCCTCTCTCCAGTCCTTTGGCACCACTCCCGACTCCAACGAGGCATTGAAAAGGTCAGTCAGTGGAGTTGCTAGAACGTCCCCAAGTTCCCTCAGTATTCTAGGGTGTATCCCATCTGGTCCCATCGCTTTGTCTACTTTAAGTTGAGCTAGTTTCTCACGAACACAGTCTCCCAGATAAGAAGATTTTCTTGCTCTGGTTAAGCATGCTCAAGTTTGTCAATCATGCAGCCTTTGACCGCTTCAAATGCGTCAGCAGAACCTCTGCTATTGCCATTGGCGCACAACGGATTGCCTGGCTGCAGGCATCAGACTTGGAGACTTGGGTACAGGACAAGTTAGGCAACATTCCTTGCACGGGGAGAATCTCTTCGGCAAGAACTGGCAGGAAAAGGCTAACGGGTTAGATGCTGACAATTCTACCTTAGATTCTACCTTAGAGTCTACAGCCACTCCAGCCAAAAGGAAACCTTATAAAAAACCCTCTTTTAGCAAAAAGAGGAAGTTTTATCCTTCCTATACCCAGCAGAGTCAAACTCCAGGTCAGGCTGCCCAAAAGGGACAAACTAGACAGCAAAAGAAGCCAAAAGGCCCGAGAGCTCAACCAGCTCTCCAGGTTCAGCCCCTTCAAGGGCTTTGACTCCTTCCTAGAGAGCTTTGCCTTCCTGCCTCTGAGGGGTCCCCAACCCCCCAATATTCCGGGCAGGTTATGCGACTTTGTCAACAGATGGCATCAGATAACAGCAGAAGATTGGACTTTGTCCATTGTAGGAGAGGGGGTACAAGCTTCGTTTTCACAGCATGCCCCCTCCTACAATTCTAAAGCAATTCAATTCACAAACCTCTGCAGACAATCTGCTACATCACGAGGTCTCCACACTTCTTGTCCAAGGGGCTATAGAGGAAGTACCCATTCTTCAACAGGGTGCAGGGTTCTACTCCTCCTATTTTCTTATTCCAAAGAAAGCAGGAGGACACAGACCCATTCTAGACCTCAGAGAATTGAACAAATATCTGTTTCGAGAGAAATTCAAAATGATTTCTCTAGGAACTCTTCTGCCATACCTTCAAAGCCAGGATTGGCTTTGCTCTATAGACTTGACCCGGTGAAAAGTGGGATATAAATACAGCTAAATACAGCTAAATAAATAAAATAAAGGATGCATACACTCACATTCTCATCCATCCAGATCACAGGAAATTTTTACGTTTCCTTTTCGGGGGAAGACATTTCCAGTACAGGGTTCTTCCTTTTGGTCTGGCTTCAGCACCAAGGGTATTCACGAAATGCATGGCAGTAGTAGCTGCATTTCTATGAACCCTGGGGATTTTAGTTTTCCCCTACTTAGAGGACTGGCTCATTCGAGCCCCTACAGTTGCAGAGGCCAGCACTGCACTGTCCCATACAAAGCGAATCCCCCAATACTTGGGATTGGTAACAAACTTCCCAAAATCTCAACTAGTTCCTTCCCAATGCCTAGAATTCATAGGAGCCTCTCCGGATACCAGACAGGCAAGGGCTTTCCTTCCACAAGCCCAGTGTCTTCGCATAATGCAACTAGCTTCTCAAGTAGCAGTCAAATCCTCCCTCACTGCTCGGGAGCTACTGCAGTTACTGGGACATATGGCATCCGCAGTTCATGTAGTTGCATATGCTCGCCTCCACATGCGAGCAGCTCAGTGGATCCTCTGCACACAGTGGACACAGGCCACGGGTCATTTGTTGGACGAAATAACTTCTCAACGACTAATTTTGTCCCTCCAATGGTGGCAATCACTAAAAAAAATCCGACAGTGGGATCTCGTTTCCCTCAACCCTTCTTTCAGGCCACCCTAACAGATGCATCACAGGTGGGTTGGGGTGCACTCCTGAATCATCTCTCTACCCAGGGCACCTGGACGCCACAGGAGGTTGGTTTACACATAAACCTCCTGGAATTAAGAGCAATATATTTAGCTCTTCGAGTGTTCCATGCCCAGCTCAGCTACAAGACAGTCCTAGTCCAGATGGACAATCAGGTAGCCATGTTCTATGTGAACAAGCAGGGCGGAACAGGCTCTGTCGTTATGCAATGAAGCTTTACGACTGTGGGCCCTCGCCAGATAGCATCAAATTCACTTTCAAGTGGTATATCTTCCAGGCATTCAAAACCTTTGGGCAGACCAACTCAGTCGAGTACTGCTGCCTCACGAGTGGTCCCTCCACCTAGACCAGGTGGCAAAGAGATTTCATCTCTGGGGCACTCCAGACATAGACCTCTTTGCAAGTCCACTGAATGCCAAAATTCCCCGGTTCTGTTCCAGGATTCCGGCTCACAACTGTCAGGCAAGGGATGCCTTCCTCCTTCACTGGGGTCAGGACTTCCTTTATGCCTTCCCACCCATTCCCCTCATCCCCAAAACACTCTTCAAGCTTCAGAGAGACAGGGGTCGCATGATTCTCATAGCACCACGATGGCCACATCAAACGTGGTATTCCCTGCTTCTACATCTCTCTCAAGCGGCACCTCTGGAGTTAGGGCATGCTCCAGATCTCCTTTCCCAGGAGAACGGGACGCTATGGCACCCGAATCCCCAATCCCTGCACCTCACAGCCTGGTTGCTGAAAGCTTAGACCTCCAAGATTTCAACCTGGCACAGCAGGTAAAGGATATCCTTCAGGTTTCTAGGAAACTTTCCACAAGAAGATCTTATGCCTTCAAGTGGAAACGTTTTACCATATGGTGCTCCAGGAAGGGATTAAACCCCCTGGTCATACCCTTAGAATAGATACTAGAGTATCTCCTTCACTTATTGAATTCTGGTTTAAAGACCAATTCGGTAAGAGTCCATCTTAGTGCAATTGCAGCTTCTTATAAGCCTCTAAATGGACAACCAATTTCATCTCATCCACTCATATCAAGATTTATGAGAGGCCTTTTATTAACTAAACCTCCCATCAAGCCATCACCGGTGGCATGGGATCTAAATCTAGTTCTCGGGCAGCTCATGAAGCCGCCTTTTGAAACTTTGGCCACTACAGCCCTTACGTTTTTGACCTGGAAGGTCATCTTCCTAATTGCAATCACCTCTGCCCGTTGCATTAGTGAATTGCAAGCTTTAGTTGCTGATCCTCCTTATACTAGGATTATCCTATACTATAATCATGATAAGGTTGTTCTTCGAACTCACCCACACTTTATGCCAAAGGTGGTTTTGCCTTTTCATTTAAACCAATCAATTTATCTTCCTGTATTTTTTCCGAGGCCTCAAGCCTCTAATGCAGAAGGAAACCTTCATACTTTGTATGTAAAAGGCTAAAGCCCTTTTACAATCCAAAGAACACAGCAACATAAAAAGTTCTCACAACTTTTTATAGCTTTTGACCCTAGTCATTTGGGACTTCCAGTCTCCAAAAGAACTTGTATCTAAATGGATTGCCCAATGCATATCCTTTGCTTATGAGAGTAAGGGTCTTCCTCTTCAGGACCATGTCACAGCTCAGAATGTGAGAGCCATGGCAACGTCTATGATTAATCTCCACTCCATGTCTATCAATGACATTTGTCGAGCAGCCACCTGGGCTTCGGTACACACCTTCACAGCCCACTACTGCCTGGATAAAGCCTCCCATCGGGATGCCTTCTTTGGCCAAGCTGTTCTTCAAAATCTCTTTCAGACCTAATTCAACTCCTACCCACCAAGCCTGGTGGAATGCCAGAGATCCATGGGAGGAAGGATGCCTACAACCTTCCTGGGGCTATCTCCCTGGCATCTTCAGCTAGGGAGTCCCCATATGTGAAGACCACATTCCTGCTTGTTCCTGGAGATAGCGTAGTTACTTACCTGTAACAGGTGATCTCCGGGAACAGCAGGAATTTAGTCTTCACAACCCACCCACCTCCCCTAGGAGTTCTCTCTCCCTCTTTGTCTCTTTCCTCTCTCCCTCTATCCTTTCACTCAGCTACAAACTTAATTGAAGAGGGACAGTTGGAAAGGCGGGAAGGCAGCGCGCATGTGCTGAGGGATGCTCCCAAAAGCTTTCCTATTGGATGCTGGGGAGCATTCCCGCGCAGGCTCCGTCGGTACCGACGATACCCATATGTGAAGACTAAATTCCTGCTGTTCCCGGAGATCACCTGTTACAGGTGAGTAACTACGCTTTCTGCGATGTTTGTCCAATAGAAATCTTATTACAAGGGCAAACTAACACACATACCACTGCCTCCGAATCACAACTAGTGCATGATCACAACAGTTAGTACCCAGTGTCGGATGTCTATACTCTCATATCTCTAAAGACACTGTGCAGATAACAGCGACCACATACTGTGTTCCCCCTGCCACTGGCTTGACAAAACACGTGGGCATGTAATTATCAAATGTTCTTGAAGATTACGAGAGCAGCTAAATGCAAATTGCAAACTCCGAGCAAACACCCTATGCATACGCAACCAATACCAATATTTCCTCACACTATTCTTTATAGCAGAAGCTTCAGATGAATAAGGTAAGACACACACTTAGCTCAGAGTTCTGTTCTGGACTCTGCAAAAACAAATTGTCCCAATTTGACATTTTTTGCTTTAACAAACACTCGCCTAATCATCCCACCAGGGTAATTCTATTTAAAGCATTGAATAAGAATGCGAGCTTGTGATCTAAACTCCAGATCACTCAAGGTCCCAAGATGGGAACGATGATGGTGGCCAAGTGATTTGATTGCAGTATGTTGTACCAGTAAAATCTACGGTTTGAGTTCCCACCTGCAAATAAATATGGTTAAATACTGTCGAGTTAAAAGCTACTTGTAAAAATATTTAGTTTGTTAGAAATTTGTTAGTAATATTTGTATGATGTGTATTTGGAGAATTTTTTAGATGTTCCAGTATATAGAGAACAAGTTGTATAAGTCCCACTATGTATCTTGACTAGTTTGTTTTTGTGGCACTTTTTGGATGTAATTTTGGGAATTGTATTCTTTAAAACATTGCAAGATGCATTGTGAAAGTACATAAACATTTTCTGCTACATAAGTTTTAATATGTAAGAAACAAAATCTTAAAGTTGAAGTAACAATGGAAATGAAATTCTGTTTTGTTTTTCTGTCACCTAAGGCTCCCCCCCCCCCCCTCCGATCTATCTGACTTTTAGCAGAAATACTGTTGTAAAATGTTAACACTATAGCCAGCCCAGAGTCCTGCTAGCATTTCCATGTCTGTATGCCTTGATACCTAATCTAAAAAAATGTTCCAGTTGCAATAACTGTTAAAAAAAAAACAAACACCCCAAACACCCCCAGACAGATTTCATGGCAGTGTTACTAGCGCAACACGTATGAATGATGGAAAACAACTCTGCAAGGGGAGAACACAGAGAACCTGCACAGATTGTTTCGTCGTTATAGGCTTTGAATTAAACTTTTGGGAAAACAAAATTGACAGCCAAGAAAATGGAAGCCAGAGCACAACCTGCACCACTTGCTATTCCAATGCTGCCAAAGACTGCTATATCCAGCACTTTCTGAGAGTATGTTTTGTTTCACAAATTGGAAATTCAACCTATTTATCACCTTAAATTTCCTTATCCTGTTAAATTGGCCAAGACGAGTGGGTTATGTTTCTCAGCCATCAGGTGGAAGAAGACTAAAGCAGTTTTCAATATCATCACTGTGTATACTCTGCTGCAGTACTGAAAGAAGCCAATATTGTCTGCCCCCTGCAGTACAGATAAGCCTATGTCCCCTGGCTCAGATTAGTCTTGTGGCCCAACATTTGCTTAGAACAGTGGTTCTCAACCCAGTCCTCTAGGACCCCTGGGCCAGTCAGATTTTCAGGATAACCACAATGAATATGCATGCGAGAGATCTGCTTCCATTGTATACAGATCCATCTTGTGCATATTCATTGTGGATACCCTGAAAACCTGACTGGCCTGGGGGTCCCAGAGGACTGGGTTGAGAACCACTGGCTTAGAGCTTGGATATGCCATTGTCTCCTTATGCTGACAGCTGCCCTGTGTCTAGCGCTGTTACTCATGGGGTCCAGCACTGGTGGGTCAGAGAACAGACAGGAGGGACCCCATGGATCCCCTGGGGGGGAGGGTTGGTAAGTCTGGACACAGGCCCTCCTTCCCTCTTCTTGTCCTATTTCTGCATGCTGTATCTTTCTTCCAGTTTTCTTTCTATTGCTTTAAGTGGCTTTCTGCCCTTGATGCTTGAGTAAAGCATCTTGAACTTAAAAATAACCCCCCCCCCCAAAAAAAAAAACCTTTTAGGCAACTAGGCTTTCCCAGGTTTGTGTGGGTGGTTGGGGAAGCCCTTCTTGTTTTCCTCTGGCTATCCTGACAGGTAAGAGGGATTCCCTTACTGATTTGGGATTCTTTTTTGCCACAAATTTTTTTTTTTCTACCCCCCCTTTAGGTTTTTTCTTCTGTTTTTTTTTTTTCTTTTACTGTGCTTGTGCACCAGGCATGGCGTGCAGAGCTCAAAGGTGTGCTGCTTGTGGTTCCTGTCAGATGAGCTCCATGGCTGGCTCTTTTTGCTCAGAGTATAATGGAGAAGCCTGGGGGCACATTTTTTTGACAATGTTTGGACCCCTATGTGCCATGGGCCCAGTGGCTAGTTTGTTAACACCACCTGCCTCTCCCATGATTTTCTTGCTGGAAAACATTGTGCTGTTTTGGATGATTGTTTGGTCTCAGCTGAAGGAGAGCTTGAGGTGGCCACAGCCTTGAGCCAGCAGGTCCCTGTTGGCCCTTAGGGGCCCCAGGAGTTTTGAGCAGTAGATCCTGAAACAACTCAGAGGCAGTTTTTTATTTATTTTTTATTTTAGTTTTTAGTTTTGGATAGCTGCTTGGCAGCCTCCCTTGTTTGGGGGTCTTAGGCCCTGACCTCCCCTATATAGAATGTGAAGCCCTTTGGCGGTGAGGGGTAAGTACACTACACTAGTTCTTCATTTTTGCCTGTCTGCTCCTCCAGGAGCTAAGAATAAGAGAGTCCATATTGGGTCAGAGCAAGGGTCCATCAAGCCCAGTTTCCAACAGTCTCCATTCCAGGTCTAAAGTACCAACTTGTCCCAGGAGTAAGCAGTGGATTTCCTCAGTCCTCTTTAATAACTGTTTACAAAAAAGGAAAAGGGAAAAAAAACCCGATGGGAGTAAGAGAACTCCCCCAACTAAAGGAAGGTAAATTAAAGAAATTAAATTAAATATAAAGGAAACTAAAGGACCAGTAAGCTCCTGGCTTACGGTAACCCTCCAGCTGCTTGGAGGCTGAGAATACTGGTGCCTAGGGGCGGTGCCAGTGGTATTTATACCACACCATCATCAAAACGATGATGGGCTCAGCCTCCAAGCTGCTGGAAGGGTTGCGCAACCCGAGAGTAAAGGGACTGGACTGGAGTTCCTTCAGGAACACTAATTAGCAGGTAAGGACTAATTACTTTTTATGGACTTTTCCTTCAGGAACTCATCCAAACCTATTTTAAATCCAGCTACACTAACAGCTTTTACTACCTCCTCCAATAACTAATTCCAGAGTTTGGTTTGCATGCTGAGTGGAAAAATATTTTCTCGGATTAGTTTTAAATATGCCACATTGTAGCTTCATTGCATGTCCCCTAGCCTTTCTACTTTTTGAAGGAGTAAACAACCGATCTACGTTTACCCATTCATCTCGATTCATTGTTTTAGTCTTTTCCAAGTTGAAGAGCCCTAACCTTTTAAGCCTTTCCTCATAGGGATATCCTTCCATCCCCTTTGCCATTTTGGTCCTCCTTCTCTGTACCTTTTCCAGTTCTGCTATATCCTTTTTAAGATATGGTAATCAGAATTGCGCACACTATTAAAGGTGTAGTCGCACCATGGAGCAATATAGAGGCATAATATCCTTGGTATTTTCTATTTCTTTCCTTATGATTCCTAGCATTTTATTTGCTTTCTTGGCCACAGTTGCACACTGGGCAGAGGGTTTCAACGTACTATCCACTGATGCCCAGATCCTTTTCATAATGTGGAACCTTGCATTTTGTAACTGTAGTTTGGGTTGTTCTTCCCTAAGTGCATAACGTTGTTTGTCCACGTTAAATTTCATCTGCCATTTGGATGCCCAGTCTCCCAATTTTTCAATGTCCTCTTGCAATTTTAGCTCAATCTTACCGCTTATGGGGGAATGCTGGGGGGTTGAAGATGAGGATTCCCTCTCTCCAACAGGTACGTCAGGGGTGGAGGGGTGCTTTCTCTTACAGAGTGAAGATCTGTCAGCGATTTGGCTTTTTCATAGGGAGGACCTAGCTACCATTATTCAGGATGCCACAGCAGCCTTGTGCATTGCAGTCTGACCTCCAGAATAGTTTTCTCAAGTGAACGACCATTCCGATGGTAAGTGGCACTATATTGAAGAAGACTTGCAACAGAAGAGTGGAAGCCCTACTCCTGAATACTTTTATGGCTTTGGTTTTGGGTACTCTAGACTGTACTTTGTGCAGGTGTGCTGGCCCAAGCGCTTTTGAGCTGGATCCAGCAATTTCATGACAGCCCTGGAGATGGCAAGCTTGAAGTGTGGCTTGTGTTGGATTCCCTATATGACTTGATTAGGATCTCCTTTAAAGCCATGGCAATGGCTGTACTAGCCCAAAGGTGGTTTTGGCTCTGGAACTGGTCTCCCCACATTCATGCTGCAGCTGAGCAAGCTCGCCTTTTAAAGTCAGGCTGCTCTTTCGGGAAGATCTAGAAAAGCTGGTGAAGGACCTGAGAAGCTCGCCCAAAGAGGGTCTTGGAAGATGAGCCCAGAAATTCCACAGGATCCTTTTATAGGGCTCAGAGGTGGCGCTTGCAAGTGTTCGATCTGATGGCCACCTCAGAGAATGCCAAGGGCAAGTTTTCAGCTGCAGGAAGGATCCATGGGCAGTGAGCTTGGATGCACTTTTGAAGGGATAGTACAACGAGGGGGGCTCCTCTGTCTTCCACCATGGCCCTTGGTGAGCTGGCTTCCATGCGGGATTAGGTTTTGCCTGTGCTTGCTCATTCTGGTGGTACCAGAGTGACCATACAGGTCCATGATACATGGATCTCTTGAGTCTGTTGTCAGGTTCTTCTCTGTTGCTACCTCATGAGAAGGGATGGCTGCAGCAAGGTCCTTTTGATCATGAAGGATCCCTTTCCCTTCTCGCTTACAAGCCTGGTTTTTGAGTGGTACAAGCTGCCTAAGAGAGGATATTCTGGGGCAGTTGTTGATGCCTTTCTTAAGGGCCGTCCTTGACCTATGTTGGAATCTGGAGCATCTTGAAGAGGTGGTGTACCTCTGACTCTAGATGCCAAGAGGGCAGACATAGTGGCTGTATTATCCTTTTAGTCCAGTTTGGACCAGGGTTTGGCTGTCAAATCTGAATTCAGGTTACAGCCCTTGCATGCTGCTTGGGGGCAAGTTGAAGGTGTATCCCTGGCAGCGACCATGATGTGTCTGCTTCCTCAAGGGGGTAAAAAGATCCTCCATCCGTACAGCTGATGATGCTGCAGTGGAGCCTTTCTCAGGTGTTGAAGGTGCTGAAAGCCTTTCCAAAGGAGTTTGAAAGAGGGATGATTTGATTCTGAGGGTGGTATTCCTGGTGGCTATTGCTTCTGCCAGGTGGGTGTTGGAGTTATGGGCTTTGCCCTCTAGAGAATCTGCTCTTATCTCATCAGTGTCTGTTTTTCTGAGGACAGTGCTGTCCCATCTCCCAAAAGTGCTTTCTCCTTTTTCATCTTAATAGTAAATCTCTGTTCTATCATACTTCTTGGAGGTGGACCTTCAGTCAACTCCTTGCTTCATCAGTTAGACCTCAGGGAGGGTGTTGAAATATCTGGCTGACTACTAATTCCTTCTGACAGCTGGATCATGTTTGACCTCTTCAACAGTCCAAGGAAAAAGCAGGCGGCTGTCAAGGTCTGGATTGCCACTGGCTTAAGGAGCTATTTAATTCAGCCTACCTCCTGTGAGGAAAGCATGTTAGAGCTCACTCCAGTAGGGCACAAACCTTACATAAGTTGAGTCCTCCTTGGTGTCTCCAGAAGGTATTTGTAAAACAGCTAGCTGGTCTTCCTTGAGCACCTTTTGTGAAGCACTACAGTTTGCATGTTAGAGCTGGAGCAGATAGTGCCTTTGGCAGAGCAGTTCTGTCCTGAGCATCATTTTTCTCCCACCTTGGGTCTGACTGCTTGGGTACATTCCACTCATCTGAACTAGTCTAGCCAAATAAGGAAGGAGAAATATTTTACATAGATTATTTTCTTTCCTTGAATCCTGCTAGACCAGTCCTGGAAGATGACTCCTACAGGCTTGGGATCCCTGCTACCTTTAACTGCATTATCAGTATCAATGCCTGATGAAGTCAGGTGTGATAAGAACCAAAAGCATTGTACAAAGTTATGCGCAACTAATAATTTTCTGAGTTTTTCAGTCTTGCATTCTTTCTCTCTGTGCTGTACTAGAGTATATATTAATGCTGTCATTACTGGAAACTGATCTAATCTGCCTCTATCATCTAGCTGGGGACATAGCCCACTATTATGGAATGGTTTTGCAGAATTCAAGGAAAGGAAATTTAGCAGGTATGTGAAAGATCTCTATATACATAGGGTGAGAAATATGTTTAAGACATTAGTAAGTATAAATCTGTGTTCTGCATATGTTGAATTCTGTAGATTAAAATGTACTACTACAAATCACCTACTTAAATAAAACCATAATTCTTGATGTGTGTGGATTTTTTGGCCTTGGTAGCTACTTGAAGAAATATTATGCTGTATTTACTGCTGTTGCAGAAAAAGTGATTTTCCTTCCAGAACCCAGAGATAGTGCAGATATTAAGGTAATAATAAAATATTTAGCACTGAAAAGAGATGAATATATTCTTGGAGACTTAAAGGTCAGCTGACTCAAATACAGTAGCTCCCTCAATATTCAGGATATGTTGCATGTTATTAAATGTTAACACTAATAATCAAGGTGCAGATCATCTGTGAAGAATGTTAAATATGAGGTGGTTTGACTTAGAATGTTAGCTTTTACCCATATAACTTAAAATCCATTAAGTTAATTGACATTGGCATTTATCCTATTTAGAGAGATTACCCCGAAGAGAGACGGCTCACTGCTGGCAAATAAGTGAGAAACACGTGTTGCTGTTTGTAATATGGAAGACAAATCCATTATATATCATGCAAAAGCAGTTTGAAATTGAATGGTTTTTTTTTTTTATTATTTATTTATGCAATTTTCCAAAAAAACCCAAGAAACTTAACAATTCCTTGCCAGAAAATAGAGTACATGTCAACAAAACCATAATCTCACCAACATAATATAAGAATAACAATTCAAACATTACTCCAAGTAGTCCACATGGTGGGGGAAAGAGCAAAGAAAAATACTTCCAACAGAGGTATTTTGGAAGTAAATGTATAGGATAAAGTAATTAATAGATAATCCAAGAGGCACGGAGGACCCAAGTACTACTATTTTTAAGAGAACATACTACAGTTGACATTATCATTCTGGCGACACGGCTGTTGAAATTCTAGCATTGATGAAGGTATTAAGATCATTTGGATCTGAAAAAACATATTTAACATTCTTAATTATTACCAAACATCGACACGGAAACCTAAGAAAAAAGGATCCCCCCAACTGAGTCACACCTGCCTTATATAAGAGGAACTGTTTCCTCCGCTTCTGGGTTTCTTTAGTCAAATCCGGGAACATTGAAATAGTAAAACCCATAAAGGATTCTAAGCGTTTTTTGAAAAACAGCTTCAAAAGCCAATCTTTATCTGAGATTAAAGCGCACTGAACTAACAATGTAGAAGCCATACAATTTTCCCCCTCAACATCAGAAATCATACCAGAAATATCTAGAGCTTCAAAATTAACTTCAGATACAACTACTGGGTTCTCAGCATTTTTCTTAGCTATTGGGAGATAATATACTTTAGCCAAAGGGGGAATTAAGCCCTCAGGGATTTTTAAGACTTCCAGCATATATCTTTTAAACATATCTAATGCAGTAACACCAGACACACGTGGGAAATTCAAAACACGCAGATTTGCAGCCCTGGAAGCGTTTTCCAACACTTCCAGCTTATACTTAATTATCCCCTGATCTTTCAACAAAGCTGAAGAAACAATAGAAAGATTATCTAGCTGGGATCCCAGATTATTAGTCTGACTCTTCAATTGATCATTAACAGACATAACACTGTCGATATTAGCAGCATTCCTCTGGATAGCAACATCATTTTCATGAACATGAGAGGCCAAAGTCATAGTTTGTGCGATAATCGCTGAAGATAAAGTGGCAATAGCGTCCCATATGGATTCCAGAGTAAAAACCTTAGGACGAAGGAGAAGAGGAGAGCTCAACGAGACAGGCGTCGAAACAAGCACAGAGGATCCTTCCTCACACATTGAAAGTGTCGACTGAAGAGCCGCTGCTCTATTCTCACCCGAAGCCTCCCCAGAATCACCGGGGGTCAGAGGAACCACACGAACAGCTGACACCCTCTCCGCACTCGGGGTTCCCTTCCCGGAAGACACCGAAGCTGCCGTAGCTGAACCGGGGTCCGACGCAGCTGGGCGTGGCGGCGGAGTTCTCTGTGCTGGGGAGAGAGAAGTCTCTGAATCCGATGGAAGCGCCCGAACCTCACCACCAGGCGAAACCAAGCCGGCTCGAATCCCCTGCTTCTTTTCCTCAGGTAAATGAACGAAACGGTCCATAGGACCCAAAGTGGGCTGTCGGGGCTCAGAGGGAGCAGCCCGCAACTTCCCTTTCCGTTTAGGCATTCAAACTGTGGAAACACTCCGCAGCCATCTTAGGAATACAGCTCCTCCCCCCACGAAATTGAATGTTTTATGTAGTTTTGTTGCATAACTCCTGATCTGTCCAGTATGGAAACTTTTTTCTCCCCCTTTTTGAAATAACTGTCTGAAATGTACAAGACCCAAGATGGATATAAGTAAAATGTTACTGTATCAGTAGGGCTACTGTCGTATGCTTATTTTTATCATGCACATATAAGCTGCTATGTTTTCTTTCTTTTCAGTACTTCCAATGCATGCAGCTATTGAAAATGAGAAATTCAGTATGAGGACTTCTTTATGTAGCTGCAGTCTGAAAATTTTTTGAATTGTGTCCCATAAATATGGAGATTCTTGAGATTCATCCGATTCAAATGTTAAGACAGCAAAAGCATGGGAATTGGGTAATATAGACTGCTCAAAAAAATCATGTTTAATAATAGGAGGCCCCGTTCACATTTTTAGATGCATTTCTGGTACGTATAGTGCCTATTGTCAAGGGTTCAGGCAGCTGGGCAAACGTCATAACGTAAGAAATGTCATACTGGGTCAGACCAAGGTCCATTGAGCCCAGTATCCTGTCTCCAACAATAGCCAATTCAGGTCACAAGTACCCGGCAGGTTCGTAAAAGGCACATAGGTTCCACAAGGCTGGTCCCAGGGCAAGAAGTGGATTTCCCGGGTCCTCTTTAATAATGGTTTATGGACCTTTCCTCCAGGAGCTTGTCCAAACCTTTTAAACCCAGCTACACTAACAGCTTTTGCTACATCCTCTTGTAACAAATTCCAGAGTTTGATTATGTGTTAAGTGAAAAATATTTTCTCTTATTAGTCTTTGGTGGGTTACGTTGTAGCTACATTGTGTGTTCCCTAGTCTTTCTACTTTTTAATGGCATAAATAACCAATCTACGTTTACCTGTTCCATTCCATTCACTAATTTATAGACCTCTATCATATCTCCCCTCAGCTGTCTCTTTTCCAAGTTGGAAAAATCCTAACCTTTTAAGCCTTACCTCATAGGCGTATCCTCCTAGCCGCTTTACTATTTTGGAAGCTCTTCTCTTTATCTTTTCTAATTCCACTCTATCCTTTCTAAGATCTAGCGACCAGAATTGCACACAGTATTCAAGGTGTGGTTGCACCATTGAACAATATAGAGGCATTATAATATCCTTGGTTTTATTCTCCATTCATTTCCTTATGATTCCTAGCATTCTATTTGCTTTCTTGGCTGCCTCTGCACACTGGGTGGAGGGTTTCAACATATTATCCACTATGACACCTAGATGGTGGATGGTGGCTCCTAATGTGGCTCCTTGCATCCTGGATGGTGGATGGTGGATGGTGGCTCCTAATGTGGAACCTTGCATCGTGTAACTGTAGTTTGGGTTGTTCTTTCCTAGGTGCATTACTTTACACTGAAATTCATATGCCATATGAACGTCCAATCTTCCAATTTATCAAGGTCCTCTTGCGTATTAACATCTTCTGCATCTTCGAATAATAGGTAATATGATCACCTCACTTGTTCCCATTTCCAGGTTATTTATGAATATTTTAAAGAGTAGCGGGCAAAGCACAGATCCCTGGGGTACTCCACTATTCCTTTCTCCATTGAGAAAAGTGGCCATTTAGCCCTACTCTCTGCTTTCTATCTTTTAACCAGTTCCTGATCCACAGTAGTACGCTGTCTCCAATCTCATGAATTTTTAATTGGGCTAAGAGCCTCTAATGAGGGACCTCATCAAAGGTTTTCTGAAAGTCCAGATACAGTGTATCAGCTGACTCACCTCTGCCTGTTTGTTCACATCTTTAGTCAAGGAAAGTCTTGCCAATCTGTTGGCTTTCTCCCATTAAACCTTGACTGACTACAGTAATTTTATCCTTTTATAAGGATCTCTAACATTTTGTCCATTACTGATGTCTGACTTACCAGTCTGTAGTTTCCTGGATCATCCCTGGAACCCATTTTAAAAATTGTTGTTACATTGCCAATTCTCCAGTCTTCTGGTACTACAGATTGATTCTCGCTTATGGCTTGGCTCTTGAGTTGGTATGTGTAAGATGTAGAGGATGTTCCATGACAGTGATAGCGATGATGTTGAAGGCTAGGAAGCAATCTACCACTTTGGCTTATGTGCGCATGTTTCAGGACTGGTGTGTGCCCCAGGATATTATATCCTTTGGTTCTTCGCTGCCAGTTCAGGTTGCAGCTCTTTCATGCTACCGAGGTTGGGTGCAAGTATGCTCTCTGGTGAAGCACCTGGATCTGGTGCATTTTCTCAAAGCAGTGAAACAGGTTTGACCTCCAACATGCTCTATGGTTCCTCCTTGGGACCTTAACTTAGTGCTGGCAGCCCTGACAGAGCACCCCTCTCCCTTTGAGCCTCTTAAGCACCTCACATTGAAAACTGTCTTCTTGTTGGCGATATGTTTGGCTTGGTGGGTTTGGGAGTTACAGGCTTTTTAATGCCAGGAGCCCTTCTTCTCGATGTCCCGAGAAAAGGTGGTTCTCGGGCCGGTTCAGTCTTTTCTTCCCAAGGTAGTTACTGGTTTCTATCTAAATCAGTTGTCTCTTCCAGCCTTTGAGGATCTAGGGGACACTAATCAGGACTGACAGTTGCACCTTCTTGATGTGCATAGGGTACTAAAGTGGTATCTTAAAAGAATAGCTTCCTTGCGCTGCTCGGATCGCCTCTTTGTGATGTTTGGGGGGCTGCAGAAAGGAGAGATGGCCTCCAAGGCTTCCATTGCGTGGTGGACGAAAGATGATTGGATCTGCCTATTCCCTATGGGGGCGAGCGGTTCAGAAGGGTCTGAAGGCCCACTCTATGCAAGCACAGGTGACGTCATGGGCTGGTTTCGCCAGTGGATATTTGTTGGGCGGCAACGTGGTCATTGCCACATTCCTTTACCAAGTATTACCAGTTGGATGTGCAGGCCTTAGCGAAAGCGCGTTTTGGGCCTCTGTTCTTCAAATCGGACTTGTGGATCCCTTCCATGTTTAGGTATTGCTCTGGCACATCCCATTCATTTCTGGACTCTACTGCAGGGACAGTATGGAAGGTGAAATTAGACCTTATCTTCTAATTGTCTTTCCTTGAGACCCTTCAATACAGTCTAGATCCCATCTGGTGGTAAATCACAATACCTCTTTGTCTCTAGAACATGTACTGGATCTGTGAGTTGGTGAGATTGGCTGGTGTGAAGAGGAATGATCCTTGAAAACTTTGGTTCAGGTACAATTAGATCTTCCTACGGTGGGGATGGTTGATCCAATAGGTAGGTCACGGTCAGCCCTACTCGTTGTTTGTTCTACATATTGGTATGTAGTTATGGAGTGTACATAGTTCCTGGATGCTTTACATTAGTTCTGTTTCATGCTCTCCTTTGCTCCATAGACTGCTTTTATTAAGGGAATACTGGAGTCTTGAGCTGAAGAGCGAGTTTTTATTGGGTGACAGCAAGTGTGTGTCATGCTTGGTCCTCAGCTGCTGGAAGACGTGATTAACCCATTCATTTCCAGACTGTACTGGAGGGACTCGAGGAAAGACAGTTAGCAGGTAAGGTCTAATTTCACCTTATCAGTAAATCTGGAGTATATTTTGCTTCAATACTTGTGGACTGTTAACAACCAATAGTCCAAGAGGAAGAAAAAGAGGCAGAAAGACCTCAGTGCTATGCAAAGTCAGTGAATATTTTAACTTAACATACAACCTCAGCCATGAAAATGGTGTTTAGATTTCCACATCACAGGTCATAAAAAATCTCCCCTAATACAATCCTTACATATACAAAACACGGAACTACATTTATTTATCTTTATGGTGGACATACAGTATAACATGATCACTACCTTGACGCTCAGAGTTTCACAGTGGCTTCTTCAGGGAGCAGGATTTCAGCAAATGCCATCATTCAGCACGCAGTCATACTTTGTTTCATGCACGATGTTACAACATAGCTTTCCTTATTGTCCCACCAGTTTAGTCCACACTTCTGGGTTGTGCACCTCCTGCAGCTTGGAGACTGGGCATGTCAAAAAAAAGTGACATCACTGGATGTAGTCTACTGACATCAGCCCCAGTGTGTCCAATCTCCATGCAGCAGGAGGACGTGAGCCTTGGAGGAACACATAAGGAGTCTGCCCTTCTTTGCGCTGGGTCCCGTCTTGCCTGTCTGTGGGGTCTTCTGTAAAGGCGATTGGTAAAAAACAAAAATGACCTGACAGTCTTGTCCGGTGCAGTTCTCTCTTCCTGGGGTGTTTGGGAGAGAGCTCTGTGACAGCAGATCGGCAGTTGAATCCGGCGCTCTGGGGCAGCCGCGATCCTGCAGAATCCAGCTCATTGAGGACAGCAGGCAGCTTGTCTGCTGTGGCTCGCTCGCTGTTTAGCTGAGCGCAGCCGTGCAAATTGGAGCTCCGAGGCGGCAGTTCATTCCGGCGAAAGTGCAGGTAGGGTGCAAGCAGGATTTCACCGGTACGGTCGGGGCTCAGAAGGCCTCAGGCGCGGGTCTCATTTCCATGCGATTTTGCGCCTTTTTTTTCCCCCTCCTTCAGTCAGCGGCGGCCATTTTGTGACAGCGCTGTGACCGCGTGGCGTGGCGTGGCGTGCCGCTCAGCCAGGAATCGCACGCGGTAGTAATTTTCAGCTTTTCTTTTGTTTCCTTTTGGGTCTGGTTTGTCTCCCTCCCGGGGTCATTATTAGGTAGTTTTGGGACTCCATTGGAGCTAATTAGAGTTTCGTTGGGGGGGGGGAGTTCTATAATAACAGTATATACTAGATCCCTGCAGTATCTTCCCCAGTACTGGGAATTGGGAGATTTAGAGTTAATTTCCTGGCTGGGGGGAGGACATGGTTGAAATAATTTTTGGTCAAGCCTGCTATTTTTGCTGTTACCGCTCGGCTTGACTGCCAGAGCGGTGAGAGATGGCGTCCCGGCCGCTTTGCGTTGTCTGTGGTGCGTGTAGGGGTGCTATCGCAGATTCTGGAATCTGCTGAGGCTGTACGGCGGTGTCTGCCAGCGTGGAGCAGCAGCTGGAACTTAAAACGGGGTAGGACCTTCAGAGAGTGGCCGCTGTACCAGATGGAGATGTCCTGCGGGTCAGTTCTCTGGGGGATGCTCCAGAGGTTCAAGCAGGACCTTCAGGGGTTACTCCAGCTTCAGACTCAAGGTCTCAGCTTGGTGATTTTGCCCTGACTTTGTGTTGATTATGCATCAGGCTTTTTGTTTGCGAAGGCAAAGGAAGCTGCCTGAGCCATTGCCCTTGCCAGCGAAGCTGCAGCAGCCAGGTCTGGCGCAGGTGGGTAGTGGTTCTGCTAGGCCGCCCTAGTGGGCCAGGCCGCAGGAGCGCTCGCCCTCTGAGTTGGAGTGGCAAGAAGTGGATGAAGCTTAAGGAGACCTGGAGGCTGGATTGGAGGAGTTGGAAGAAGGAGAGATTCCAGAGCCAGAGGATCAGGCGAAGATTATTCGGATTTTCCGAAAAGATGAGTTGACGCCTCTTATCACAGAATCCCTGCAAATGCTAAAACTAGCCACAGAATTGCCAGTGGATGAAGATACGGGGGAAGACCAGATCATTCAAGCTATGCAGCAAACTCAGATTGTTTCCCGTCCACAAGGTGGTAGATCGCATGATCCAGGATGAGTGGGATCAGCCGGAAGCCGGGCTCAGAGGAGCTTAGATTATGAATAGGTTGTATCCTCTGGCAGATAAGGACAAGGAAAGATTTCGGTCTCCGCGGATTGATGCGGTGTCGTCGGTAACCAAGAAGACCACTATTCCGGTGGAAGGTAGTTCGGCCTTGAAAGATGCACAGGATAGAAAGGTGGATGGTTTGCTGAAGCAGTCCTTTGAAGCCAACAGCTTGTCATTGCAAGCTTCCATATGTGGGGCTTGGGTGGCGAGAGCATGTCTTTGCTGGTCGCAGGGGTTGCGGCAGGTGGACCAGCTGGAGCCGGAGGGCTTATGAGAACTAGATTGTCTGCCTGGAGTCCAGTTCAGCTTATTTGGCAGATGTGCGTTATGATTTAATCTGGGCTCTAGCTAATAGCATGGCATCGTTAGTGGCCGCCCGTAGGTCCTTGTGGTTGAGAAATTGGGCGGCGGACGGTTCTTCTAAGGCCCGTCTCAGTAAACTCCCGTTCAAAGGACGGCTGTTATTCGGTGAGGATCTCGATAAGCTGGTTAAGGATTTGGGGGAGTCTAAAGGAGGTAGACTCCTGGAGGATTAGCCTAAACAGGGGAAATCCTCGCCGGCCTTTAGGGGCTCCTTTAGAGATTTTAGAAGGTTTCGCACTTCCCGATTGGGTAGTTTTTCAAAGAGGAAGATTTGCATCTAGAGCCCAGGGGTTTCGTGGATTTCGTGGCGCAGGAAGGGGCTTCACCGTGACGTCTGCAGCTACCGCTCAAAAGCCATAATGAAGCAAGGTGGGCTCTGGTGGGAAGTGATCCGATAGGCGGGCGACTTCGGAATTTTCTTCCTGCCTGATCCCAAATCATGTCCGACCAGTGGGTCTTGGAAATAATTCGGGAGGGCTATGCCCTGGAGTTCGCAAGACCAGTTCACAAATCGTTTGTCTCCCTGCAAGGGTCAGCAAAAGTTCTGGCGATTCGACACCTTGAATCGACTATTACAGATCGGAGCCGTTGTTCCGGTACCCAGGGAAGAATTCGGCAGGGGTCGATACTCAATTTATTTCATAGTCTTGAAGGACGTAGCTCGTTGTCCAATCTTAGACCTCAAAGGAGTGAATCGCTGTCTCAGAGTGCCGCATTTCCGGATGGAAACGTTGCGGTCTGTCATTGTAGCGGTGCATCAGGGGGAGTACTTGACATCTCTTGACCTTACGGAAGCGTATTTATATATCTCCAGGAACAAGCAGGAATGAGTCTTCACATATGGGTACGTCGGTACCGACAGAGCCTGCATAGGAATGCTCCCCAGCATCCAATCAGCGAGCTTTTGGGAGCATCCCTCGCACCTGCGCGCTGACTTCCCGCCTTTCCCACTGCCTCTCCTCAGTTTTCGTTTTTCCGCGGAGCCAACAGGACGTCCTCCTGTCACCGCAGAAACATTTTTCTTTAAAATTCTTATTTTCCTTGTTTTCTTGTGGTCGTGGCTGTATTTCCTGCCGATACCGGTACCGCAGGTGCTTTATTCTTTTCTTTTCTAAACTTAGAGAATTTTTTTCTCCTCAGTTTTTGTTTTAACTTTTTGGGCCTACCAGGCCTCTCTAACATGGAGCCTTCTTCCCCTAAGAAGTGCCTTCACTGTGGAAACTTAGTTTTCTTTTTAGACTCCAATGCTTGGTGTCTAACCTGTTTGGGTCCTGACCCTTTTTTCCCTGATCCATCAGGCTGTATTATTGGGAGGAGACCTTCCCTTTTTCGAGTTTCCCTCGATACCGTTTTTCCTCCTGAGGTGAGGACACCGGTTTATTCTTCTCTCCAGGATCATGTAACCCACAAACAGTCTGTTAAGACTAGCCAATTCTTGAAGGGTAAGTCTCATGCTCAGCATGATGACAGCTCCGGCCTTGCCCTCAAGACCCCATTGGCAATAAAACCCCGGCGGGAGTCTTCGGGCTCCAAAGCATTTACGGGGTTTCAGGTTGTTCCTGGGGCTCACCCCTCAGAACATACCTGCGCCGTGCTCGGGGGTGGTATCCCCTTTGAGTGGTACCGATAACCCGGCACTGGTGTCGAGTGCTCCACTCTTCACCAGGGATCGTCATCTGGTGTCCTCGGTACCTTCGGGACCGATCGATACGACCCAGATTGGCTTTCCTCTATCTCCGCCATGCTCGGGGTTGGTACCGGCTTCGAGCGGTACCGATACCTCGGCATCGGTGTTGAGTGTTCCTCTCTTCACCAAGCATCGTCTTCGGATGTCCTCGGTACCTTCGGAACTGATCAATACGACTCCGATTGACTCTCTTGTATCAGCATCGCCGATACCACCACCAACGTCGGTACCTTCTAGACATGCATCGATAGACTCGCTCCCTTCGATGCCGAGTCTAGAATCGATATCCAGTCTAGATGATTTGATACCACTATGTCTTCTGGTGCTCAAGCTGCTCCTTCAACCTCAGCCTACCCAGGAATAGTTCCTATTGGAGATCCTTCTTTTCAGAAATTTCTCCTTGACATGGCAACCTTTCTTGCCATTCCTATTCCTGGCTCTACTCTTGGCCAAGATCCTGCAGAAAAGGAAAATATAATGCTTCCTTTACATCGTTCTTTGCAGGATCTTCTTCTGAGGATGTGGGAATCACCTTTAAAGGTTCCTTCGCCTTCTACAGCCATTAATGTTCTGTATCAGGTGCCTCCCTCTCCGGGATTTCAGAAAAACCAACTTCCACATCATTCCATTGTAGTGGAATCAGCAATGAGGAAGGTAAGAAGCAAGAAGAAGCATTCTTCTTATCCGCCAGGTCGTGCATCTAAAGCACTTGATGCCTTTGGATGTCAAACCTTCCAAACTTCTATGCTGGCTTCAAGAATTATTTCATATATTTTTTATATGAGTCTGACACTTCAGGCGGTCACAGAGAAATTATCTCTTTTGTCCCCCTTTTTGTCAGAACCTAAGGCCACTGACTATTCCTTGCTTCTTAATCATAGCAGGAATATCTTTGTTTCTTTCTCATGCTTCTCTAGACTTTTGAGTCTGTTAGCAGATCCTCTGCTATTGCCATTGGAGCACGTCGTGCAGCCTGGCTGCAAGCTTCAGACTTGAGCAGATGGGCACAACATACACTGGGTAATTCTCCATGTACTGGAGAAAATCTCTTCAATAAAGAGGCTTTACGTCAGGTTGCTCATTGCTCCACTGACGTCCCTGGTTCTGGAAACCATCCTAAGCCGCCTTTTAACCCAGGACGTAGGAAATGTCCTACCAAACCTCCTATCCCTAAGAAAAGAAGGTTTCACCCTTCTCCTGCCCATCCTCCAGATGTACCCAAACAAGGGACATCTCATCCTAGTCTGAAGTCTCCAGACTCTAGCCAGTCTAATCATAACCAGCAACCATAGGTTCCGGTATGTTGCTATCTACAGCTAACTTCTTCTTAGCAGAAGTTTATTCTCAAACCCTACACTGGTTTTTTCCCTTTCAGTATGCTAAGCTGTTAGGATACTTTTGTCCATGGGTTACAGAATTCTCCCCTTCTTACTACTACGAAGGGAGGTTACAACTATCCCATGATAGTTTCCCCACATGGACATCTTTTCCTTCAGCTGACTTGCCATATGGTAAGTCATTTTCCAACCCCCTCTCTTCCAGGGTTTCCCCTGCTTGGGTTGGTACCATTCTGAAACACTTCTCTTTCTTCCAGTGTAGATTTTTTGTTATCCTTCAATGCATGCTCTGAACAACTCATCAGACAGGGACGTGAATATCTCCGCTCCCTTTACCTGTTTTCTCTGTTTTCATACAGGAGAATCCCCTTTGCTGTTTTGTTTAGCTGCTGTGTATGCAGGAGGTCCAGTGATTACTTTAATACTCATTGCAAGCTACTTTCAACTATCTTGCATAGTACTACTCACTGCAGGTTATCTTCTAGCCATATCCTTTCCTAGGATGTGGCAACACACCTGACTTCTGTCAGTATTCTCTTATAATTCTCCTGCACAATGCTCTCTACAATCTTCAGAGAAGCTTTCTACTATGGGCCCTTGCTACAGAGCATTGAACTTTGTCTCTGAGGGTTTTTCCCATATAGTAGAAAAATTTTATATCATCATTCCATGGCGTGAATGTCCAAGAGTTCCCAATCTTGCAGGAATCTACCCCTTTTTTTCCCTTGCAGCTTGGTTTTATGTTTTTCTGCTCCACTTGGACAACGCATACTCTTTGCTGTACATGATACCCCTGTGTCCCTTGGCTGGGTCATCCTGGTATCTTCGTCTATGCGGTTTTTTTTTTGTCCTTTGGACATGTCAGAGTCCTAAAGTACTCCTGACGTGCTCTTGCCAGACGGCTATTACCCTCTTTTTTTTTTTTTCTTCACGCAACCATACTGGTTATTCCACTGAACCACATTCCTGCACCGCAGAAATAGATTCCTTATATATCTTCAGGTGGTTTTTACCCCCTCATTAGATGAATCTTTTCCCCTCACATTCCTCCTGTGAATGTTTTTGTGGGGCTCAGTTGCAGGCATGTATCCTCAGACTTATATTCATGTATGTATATGTCCTATACATACATCTTTCTGTAGTCTGTGTGGGCATAAGTTATGTGTGTGTGTGTGTGTGTGTGTGTGTGTGTGTGTGTGTGTGTGTGTGTGTGTGTGTATGTCTTTTCCCTTTTCCCTTTTCCCTTTTCCCTTTTCCCTTTTCCCTTTTCCCTTTTCCCTTTTCCCTTTTCCCTTTTCCCTTTTCCCTTTTCCCTTTTCCCTTTTCCCTTTTCCCTTTTCCCTTTTCCCTTTTTAAGGGGTCCAGACAGTCCACTTGCCTACTCCCATGCGGTTATACATAACAATTACTGCTGTGATGTCAACAACGTCTAGCTTTGTTACAGATCTCCCTGTCTATGAAGTATCAAACATCAATGGCGTCCTATCTCTTACCAGCTAGGAAAGACAGTGTACATCCTCAGTATTTCTGAGTACATAGGGGCTGTTTTCCATACCCCCTCTTCCCTTCAGGACTGGGCTAATTCTCCAGATCGGTCAGTCTTCTTCTTTTAGTCCTCAATATTAATAACTCTGTACCTAAAAGAGTTTTCAGCTTTTTCCCATAAAGCTTTCCATTGAAGACCTGCCGTTCTTCTCCTACCCCAGTTGACACCTGGGTCACCTGCCCATTCCAGGTTTGAAACTTCATCCTCACTGCTGTGACGTTCCCTTGAGGATTCCGCTACTGCATCTACAGTACACTCCATCACAGTTCTACTTCCTACAATCCAGTAGGTAAGCTCTATATTGTACTAGTTCATTAAATATTTTAATGATACTTGACATACATTCTAAAGACTTTTTCTCTGTAGTCTTTAGATTCGCTGTTTCTCTACAGCTCTTCTCTATTCAACTCCTACCCCCCATCCCTCAGGGGATGCCGGGGATCCAGGTTGGGAAATGCCGTCCTGTTCCAGGGATATGCATTTTATGGGATCTCCCCTGGCACCCATAGCTAGGGAGTCCCCATATGTGAAGACTCATTCCTGCTTGTTCCTGGAGATAGCACAGTTACTTACCTGTAACAGGTGATCTCTGGGAACAGCAGGAATTAGTCTTCACAACCCACCCACCTCCCCTAGGAGTTGTATCTATCTATCTCCTTTCCTCTTTCTCTCCTTCTGTCTCAGCTATGAAACTCAACTGAGGAGAGGCAGTGGGAAAGGCGGGAAGTCAGCGCGCAGGCGCGAGGGATGCTCCCAAAAGCTTTCTGATTGGATGCTGGGGAGCATTCCCATGCAGGCTCCGTCGGTACCGACGTACCCATATGTGAAGACTAATTCCTGCTGTTCCCAGAGATCACCTGTTACAGGTAAGTAACTGCTATCCCAATCAGAGCGGGGCATAAAACATTTCTCCGCTTTGCTCTGCCATGGGGGCACTATCAGTTTCAGGTGTTGCCCTTCGGGCTAGCAACGGCACCGCAGACCTTCACCAAGATCATTGTGATGGTGGCCGCAGCTTTACGAAAGCAGGGAGTTCTGGTGCATCCCTATCTTGACAACTGGTTGATTCGAGCAAAGTCCAAGAGCGAGAGCATATGGGTTACGGAGAAGGTGGTGAAGTCCTTGGAGGGGGCTCAGCTGGGTGGTCAATATGGCAAAGAGCCACCTGAGTCTGACCCAGAGTCTCGAGTATCTGGGTGTGCGTTTCGACATGCAGCGGGGCGTTGTGTTTCTCCCGGATCGACGGATCCAAATTCTTCAGCAACTGGTGCCCCAGTTCATAGCAACTCCGGCACCTTCGGCGTGGTCTTACCTCAGGGTGCTAGGCACAGTGGCGGCGACCTTGGAAGCAGTGCCTTGGGCCAGGTTTCTTATGCAACCGCTGCAACGGGCGTTACTTCGCCGATGGTCTCATCAATCCGACTCGTTGAGCAGGCGTCTGCCCTGTCCTCTCGGGGTCAGACAGGCGCTGGAATGGTGGCTACGTCAGAGGTCTCTTTTGGCCGGGATGCCTCTGGAACAGCCGGAGTGGATGCCCTTGTTGACAGACGCGAGTCTCGCGGGCTGGGGAGCTCATTGCAGGGAGCTCTTCGCGCAGGGTCTTTGGTCAAGTCAGGAGGCCGCTTGGTCGATCAACAGGTTGGAGCTCCAAGCGGATATGCTAGCCCTAAACGCGTTTGAAGCGACGGTGCACGGTCGGGCGGTGCGAGTTCTGTCAGACAATTCCGTTACAGTAGCGTACATCAATCGGCAAGGTGGTACAGGGAGTACAGCCATGGAGGAAGAGGCCGAGGCACTGTTCGCTTGGGTAGAACAGTGGCTGCCAGCGATTTTCGGCAGCGCACATTGCAGGGAAAGACAATGTGATGGCGGATTTCCTCAGCAGAGTTCAAGTGGATGCAGAGAATGGGAATTGCATCTGGAGGTGTTTGCGCAAGTAGTTCACCGATCGGATCCGCCGATCATGGATCTCATGGCGACCTTCCAGTCTGCGAAGGTGAGTCAGTTCTTCAGCAGACGACGGGAACGGATGTCAGAAGGGATCGACGCTCTGATGCAGAGTTGGCCGGTGTCCGGTCTTCTCTACGTATTTCCCCCGTGGGCAATGATAGGTCGGGTGGTTCAACGCATCAAGGCTCATCGGGGGAGAGTGGTGTTAGTGGCCCTGGACTGGCCGAGGTGTCCCTGGTATGCCGATCTCAGTCTTCTAGACAGGGAGCCGTGGCGGCTGCTGGTCTCGGAGGGTCTGTTGTGGCAAGGGCCTCTGCGGATGCCTCAAGTGGATCGATTCTCACGGTCTGGCTATTGAAAGGGCGAGGCTAAGAAGGAAAGGTTATTCTGGAGCGGTTATCTCTACTTTGCTTAAAGCACAGAAGACGTCTACGTCTTTAGCCGATGTTCGTATCTGGTGTATATTTGAGGACTGGTGTTTGAAGAGACAAGTACGGGCGGCGACAGTGTCCGTGCCGATAGTCTTAAGCTTTCTGCAAGAGAGGTTCGACAAAGGCCTGGTGGCCAGTTCCTTGGGAATGCAGTTAGCGGCGCTGTCGTGCTTTAGAGGCATGGTTCAGGGCATAGTGGTTGGCGTGCATGTAGATGTTCTGAGGTTCCTGAAAGCAGTCACCAGGTTGCGTCCCTCTCGTAGGGTTTTGGTGCCTCCGTGGGATCTCACTTTAGTGATGCCTGCTGCAGCGGTTCGAAGGGTGCCTTAGCCAGCGCTCCCAACACTAAAGGATTTAACTCTGAAGACACTGTTTTTGGTAGCTATTTGTTCAGCGAGGTGTGTTTCTGAGTTGCAGGCATTTTCTTGCTGGGAGCTGTTTTTGTCTCTTTCTCATGAAAAGGTGGTTCTGCGACCCGTTCTGTCCTTTTTACCTAAAGTAGTCTTCATTTCATTTAAATCGGTTTCACTTCTGGTGCTGGGGTCCCTGGGTGGGGACGCAGCGGACCGGAGGCTCCACCGCTTGGATGTTAAGCAGGTACTTCAGCATTATTTAAAGGTGTCAGAGGACTTTCATAAATCGGACCGTCTGTTCGTTCTCTTCGGGGGGCCCCCGGAAGGGCGAGGCTGCTGCAAAGGCTTCTATTTCTCGGTGGATTAGAGAAGCAATTGCGTCGGCTTATCTTTTGTCAGGTTGGCAGGTTCTGTCGGGATTGCGAGCTCATTCTACCAGAGTGCAAGCGACTTCTTGGGCGGAGCACAGTTTGGTTCCACCTGTGGAGATTTGTAGGGCAGCTATGTGGTCGTCCTTGCATACTTTCAGTAAACATTACCGCCTAGATGTCTTGTCAGCAAAGGATGCTGTGTGTGGTTCGGCGGTGTTGCAAGCAGGCTGGAAAGGTCTCTTCCAATAAGTACTACTCTGATACATCCCAGAAGTGTGGACTAAACTGGAGGGACGATAAGGAAATGGAAATTACACTTACCTGGTAATTGATGTTCCTGGAGGAGCTCCAGTTTAGTCCTCATTCCCGCCCAGGATTGTACTTTGGCAGTGCCAGTTTCGTCGAGGGAGGACTTGGCTAACCGGTAGGTATCCTTTTCTCTTTAATTTCTGTCTATTCTTATGATTCCGATCTGTCGCTCTGGTGAGGCGCAAAGAAGTGGCACAAGGAAGGAGATCTATTTTCCTGAAAGAAAGTTCTCTTGTATATAGTTGTATTGCAGTTAATTGGTTATACTTAGCTACTTATTTGTTGCTCCTTTAAGTGTGCTTTGTCAATAGTTCACTGGGGCTGATGGGAGATGCCAGCAGACTACATCCAGTGATGTCACTTTTTTGACATGCCCAGTCTCCGAGCTGCAGGAGGAGGTGCACAACCCAGAAGTGTGGACTAAACTGGAGTTCCTCCAGGAACATCAATAACCAGGTGAGTATTGACAGATGGAGACTCTCAAGACTCTGGGTCTCAAACTTGCAGCTCAGTGTGCAGGAGCAACTTGCTGATGTACTATGCCTTGGAGATACCCATTTTCCACTTGACCAACATCAAAATTGGTTCAGACCACAACATGGAGTAGAGACTTTTAACAGCTCTTACTGATAATATTATAAAAGGCTTGGATAAACCTAACTCGGGTTTTATTTTCAATTTTCTTAACATCAAAGTGGCCTTTGACTCAATTTCTCATGATTTACTAATTCAGCACCTACATGCATTAGGCCTCAGAGGTACCACCCTAAATTAGTTTCAATCATACCTTACCAACTGAGGGACGAGTGGCCTAGTAGTCGGGGCAAGTTAACCTCAGGCTGGAAAGCCAGGGGTTCAAATCCCATTAGAGGACAGCAGCCTTGGGCCGGAAGGGCTGGGGTTTCTAGATGCTCCTTGTGGGCTTGGGCAAGCCACTTAACCCTCCATTGCCTCAGGTACAAAAACAGATTGTGAACCCTTCGTGGACAAGGGAAAAATTTATATTCAGTACCTGAATGTACACTGACTGGTAGAAAAAGCGGTATATAAGCCTAGTTAAATTAAAATAAAAAAAACCTGTCAGTTACAGGTCAAAATGGGTTCTGAAAAATAATCTGCATACATACCAAGGAGTCCCTCAAGGTTAGGCACTCTTCTCTTTATTTAATTTTTTTCTTCAACCAGTTTGCTCTATCATAGCAAACAATCTCTGCTATCATTTATACACTGATGTGGTGATATACCCTCCCATCCGCACCACCAATCCTGACTTCTCTCATCTGAAAGAATGCACATTGGCTCGCTCAACATAATTTGACTGTAAATTATAAGAAGGCTGAAGTCCTCTTTATTACTAGTGATATTTAGTTTATTTCACCAACATACATTTTCTTTGATAGTATTCATTTGCAAGTCAAGTTGGAGGTGTACATTATTTAGGTATCTCTCTGGATCGGTGCTTCTCATTTTCTTTACGCATATATAACACCGTGAAAAGCATGTGTTATAGACTTAAAAGCACAGGCGTCTGAAGCCACTCCTTAAACCACATGATTTTTGCTCTGTCCTGCAGGCTGTTCTTCCATATTTTGACTACTGTAAAAAGACTGAAAACTTACCTGTTTTTAGAGCATTTCTCAAGTAATGATACATAAATTTCAGTTCATTGATTTTATTTACCATTGCTATATGTAACTTATTTTTGTTCCATTGTACCCCTGGGTCCTGTTCTATGTAAAGCCATATTGGTCTTGCTTTTTGTAAACTGCTGTTTTTTTTTTTTTTTTTTTTTTTTTTAAGTGCCATCAAGTCAGTGTTGACTCATAGCAACCCAGCTACCTCTGGGTTTTCTTGGCAATGTTTCACCGGAAGTAGATTGCCTTGGAAGAAAAGGCTGGCAATGGAGGGTAAAGTGACTTGCCCAAGGTCACAAGGAGTGCCAGTGGGAATCGAACCCTTGATCTTCTGGGTATGAGGCAGTTGCTCTAACCACTAGGCTACTCCTCCACTACAAACCACTTAGACTCTTAGATTTGTGGTATATAAAATAGCTAAATAAATAAGAGGGATTTGCCAGATGATCGGTGTTCCTGAGAATGGGTGTAGGGGGAGAGGAGAGGTAATGAGGAACCATAGAATAAATGCATTTGTAAGTCAGTAGGAAGTTTGAACTGGATGCGGAAATGGATCGGAAACCAGTGAAGTGACTTGAAGGGTTATGTGGGCAGAAGATTAGCCATGCAGCTGAATTTTGAATGGATTGAAAAGGAGAGGTGATTTGGAGGAGACCAAAAATAGTCTAAACGGGTGGTGACTAGAGAGTGGATAAGGATTTTTAGTATATGTTCAGAAAGGAAGGGATGAATTTTGCTGATGTTGGATATATGCAGAGAAGGAGAGAGATGAGTTAAAGATGACCCCAAGGTTGTGAGCTGAGGACACTGGGAAAATGGTAGAGTTAAGCACATAAAGAAAAAAAAAGAGGGGAGGTGGGTTTAGGAAAAAATATTAAGGAGCTCCTCCTTAGCCATGTTAAATTTTTAAATGGTGGTGAGACATCCAGGCAGCAGTGTCACACTGAGATATGGGCCTGGATCCCTGGAGATATTTCATATGCAGAAGGGTAGATCTGAGTCATCAGCATAGAGATGGTACTGAAATCCATGGGAAGAAATCGGGGGGCCCAAGTGAGTGAGTATGAAGAGAGAAAAGAGGTCCCAAGACAGAGCCCCTGAGGTACACAAACTGAAAGGGGGGATAGCAATGGAGGAAGCTCTGCCAGTACATATACTAAATGTGTGATGGGAAAGATAGGAGGAAAACCAAGACCAAACAGAGTTACTAAATCCAAGTGGGAACAGGGCATGGAGGAGAAGATGGTAAGCAAAAGTGTCAAAAACAGAGGGTAAAGGCCCTTGGATTTGGCCCAGAACAGGTTACTGGAACCTTTGGCAGGGGCTGTTTCAAAGGAATGTAAATGTTGAAAGCCAGGTTGCAAGGGGTCAAGAATGGCATGAGAAGAAATCGAGGTAACGGCAATGAATTGCATGTTCAAGTAGTTTTAGATACAAAAGGGAAGGGGGGGTAAGATCTAGTGAAGATTTTTTGAGGGAAGGTGTAACTGTAGCATGTTTAAAGGCTGCAGGAACAGATGCAGTGGAAGGATAGATTGAGAATATAACAGAGGGAGGGGACAACAGTGGGAGATATGAAACTTAATAGACCAGGGGGAATGGGATCAGAGGATCAGATGGTGAGTTCAGAGGAAGAAAGAAGATGTACAGTTTCTTCCTCGGTGATTCTAGAAAAGTAAGAAGGGTGACAGACTGAAGGAAGAATTTGCGTGTAAGGAAGGAAAAGGGAGATGGTGATGGAGAACTTAAACCTGATCTTGTGAACCTCATGGAAGTAATCGGCCAAAGTTTGAGCAGACAGGGAAGGAGGGATTGGGGGTGGATGCACTTTGATGAGAGAGTCTAATGTTGCATAGAGATGGTAAGGATCAGAGGCAAGAGAGTTGGGCAGATGGACGTTAGTACCCTGGCTTGGTGAGTGCTATGGCAGACTGGAAAGAGGTTAGCATGGATTTGAAATGTAGGAAGTCAGAGTGGGTACATGATTTGAGCCAAAGGCATTCAGCAGAACAGTTACAAGAATAGAGGTTGTAGATTTCAGAGGTCAGCCAAGGCTGAGCTATAGTATGTCTCTCAGGGTGTGAAATGGGATTAACGAGAGCATCCAAAGCAGAGGTGAGTACAGTATTATAGGGGGAGACTGCCTCATTCACCGACACAGATGAGAGAGGGGAGGAGACAATGGTGGAGAAAGTAGAAGGGTTAATAGCCTGAAAATTCATAAATGTGTTGATGGAGACAGGATGAGACTTTGGTGGGGTGGTACTATGGTAGAATCAAAACCCTGATTGGGAGTAATGAAGCAGATCAAATGTATCCAGATAGTAAGTTGTTTAGCAACCACTGCTTCCCTCATTTTAGCCAACATGGGTGAATTTGCCACTGGTCTGTAGTTTGCACACAAAGTTGAATCACCCTTTTTATCTTTTACTTTTGGCCATATAAAAACCTGTTTCAGTGTTTCTGGGTAACATCTGTCTTGTGTGTGATTAATGAAAGACTTCAGCCAGCACTTAGGATATGGGGGCTCCATGAATCATTGTGGAGGGTGCAGGTCAGTTTTTCCCTTACTGTCTTTATTGGCTGACTACTTTATTTTGAGATTTATTTCTTTAAATTCCTTCCAATAGTAATCAACCCTAATTTCACTGTTGGAGTTCAATCCTGGTTATACTAAGTCATAGCCTGATCCACATTCCAGATGTCTTGAACCCCATTTCAATAATCCATTTCTAACCCTAAGAACATAAGAGATGCCATACTGGGTCAGACCAAGGTCCATCAAGCCCAGTATCCTGTTTCCAACAGTGGCCAATCTAGGTCATACGTATCCCCAAAAGAGACAGGTTCCACAATGCTTTTATTGGGTCAACCCTAACAATTATATATAAATATAAGTTGTATAAATGCACAGGAGGAGAACTTCTTTCGATTGAACGCAAGCTCTGCTACGAGGGGACATGGGATGAGGATGAAAGGGGATAGATTCAGGAGTGATATGTGGAAATATTTCTTTATGGAAAGAGTAATGGATCAGTGGAAGAGTAATGGATCAGTGGAGGTGGTAGAGATGAGGACAGTATCTGAATTCAAAGAAGCATGGGACAAACATAGAGGATCTCTAAGGGGGGGGGGGGAAAGGGGACTGTTGTAGTGGTTGATATGGAAGGACAGATTAGATAGGCCATGTGGTCTTTCTGTCATGTTTCTATAAAAACAAACAAACCCAGAAACTAAGAAAATAGGCACACCGTCAACATTCTTCTCATACATTCAACCGCATCCACCCTTAGCCCTACCCATAAATCCCTTACTTTCAGAGCTAATTAGCAAAAACAACCCCTTCACATATTCTGTACAGCAGGGGTGTCAAATTGTGATCCTGAAGGGCTGTAAACCAGTCAGGTTTTCAGGATATCCCTAATAAATATGCATTGGCTATATTTGTATGCAATGGAGGGAGTACACTGAAATCTGTCTTATGAATCTTCAATTGGGATATTGTGAGAAACTGATTAGTTTTTGGCCCTCCAGGATTGCAGTTTGACACCCCTGCCCTACAGCATCTCTGGCCCACTGTAGCCACACTAAAGGGGCCTTAGACATCGCCCACCCACAGCCCTGCCCCTTTGTAGGGTGGCATCGGGCCCTCAAAGGGACAGGCCTGAAGGGAAAAGGAATGCTGACTTTTCATATTAGACTAGAGCGTGTATCGAAAGCTGAACTGTTCAGACTATCATATTTACCAGCCTGTCATCGGTACTGAGTCTTGTGAGCATTCCTTATATTTATTAACTGGTGTTCATGCTTCTAATCTTTTCCCTAGAAACATAACACATTTAGTCAAACCCATAAAAATGTTTTGGCAGCATGTGAGAAACAGATGAGAAGTAGCAACTGAATATCCACCTTTTGTTATCCTTCTTGGGAAATCCAGTATTTGGGCTATAAAGTCAAGTATTCTATAAAAGGGGGGGGGGGGGGACATCAACCTGATTGCAGATTATTTGCACTTAATAGATCAGATTATGCCTTTTTATAACTACTAAAAGAGCAATTTGTTATACAAAATTTCCAATTCTCTACATAAATCTCCCTCATGCATGTTCATTGTGGTTATGTTGAAAACCTGACTGGTTAGGTGTGTCCCAAGGACTGAGTTGAGATCCCCTGTGCTAGACCACTCCAGATGAGTTTGTTCCAACCAGCAGATGGAGGCAGAGAACCACCAGCATCAGTAATGTCATCACCAGCATAAAGAAGAGTGCAGCCCTGCAACTTGCCAGTATTTTTCTGCCTCCAACAGATTATGTAGTTTTGACTGGTGCACCAGTCTTCTTTGGAGACTTTTCTCCTTGGTCTACAGTCTCCTTTGGCCCTGTGGTGAAGTCCTTTGTTTTGGGTGGTTCTTTCACGGATCAGTCTAAGGATCTTTGCACAGCTTGGTGAGGCCAGACTAGCAGGGAACCCAGTGTAATTTGGCAGTGTGGTCTCAAAAGACCTCTGCTGGGGTTAATAGTTGAAGGGTCCCACTATGTTCCCCCTCTCCTCCTGTTCCCCCTCCAGCCTCTCTCCTGTCTTCTCTCTCCCATTCCCTTTTTGGGTCCCTTTCATGGATTGTTTGCACACAGCAGCAGAGAAACTGGATGGTGCGAGTATCCCTTAGTGTTAGGGTAAATGGGGGTTATGGCAGTGTCTGCAGCTGGCAGGTTAGTGCTGCTCTTGAGAGGGAGGTGAGGTAAGCATCAGTTCCTACAGCAGTAGTTCTATGTGCTTAGTGCAGTCCGCATTATTTGGTTTTCTTTTACCCATGCTTACATCAGGAACTCAAGTTGGCTGCTGAGAAATTCCAGAGAAAACCCTTCCTCACTGCAGGGAGAAGTATGTCAGGGATACTGGGCTGGGTGGTCAATTTTGTGCTGCACACTGCATTTATCAGCATGGTGGGCAGCCTTTTCCGGCAAGGCAATGGGGTGAGAGGTTTGCCACTAACTCCGGGGGAGCATTTGGAGGGACCTGTTGCCCATGCCTGATAGAGATCTGTGGCCATTTTGATGCACAGCTGCTATGCAGCAGAGGCACTTCGCTGTTAGTGCGCTCCAGCTGAACAGATGGTATAGGAGTGCACATGGCTCTGTTTTGATCAGTCCAGACCTCCTCATTTCAATGGTATGCTCTCTGAGGGTTGTACTGAAGTGCAGGAATAGGGTAGTCACTTTGACTGGAGTGAAAGGCTGAGAATCAAGGAAACCAGGACTTGGTATCCACTTTCCTCATGTTTTTGAGCATGGCACATGTAGGTGCACGTGGCCCCTTCTTATGGGCCTTACGAGGTGGAAGGGTGACTCCTGTCCTAATTCCATTTTTATATAATCCTTTTCCTATTGAAAGCTCTTGGGAGACTCTGCTGCATCTGCACACCTCCTTCCTGCCTGCCACCATGGCACCATCTTCAGTTTTTCTTTTTCCACGGAGTCCCATGGACATGTTCCAGTATCGCTCTCCATCAGTAATTGCTTCTCTCCTTCGGGGGTGCTTATTTGAATTGATTTTTTTTTCTACTTTGATTTTTCCTGTCTGCTGTTGCCTGCCTGCTTTTTTCGATTGCTTTTTTCTTCCTTTGTGTTTTTTTTTATTTATTTTTTTCAAGTAGCATCCAGCAGCACCGTCAGTGCCCTGGTCGGGCTCTCCACCATTGAGCTGTTTGATTTTGCCATGGTTATTTTTTCAAACATGTCTCAGAAACCCATCAGTGGGTTTAAAAAGTGCACCAAGTGTGCCTGGACCATCTCGGTCCTGGACAAGCACAATTGGTGCCTCCGATCATCAGCCACCCGCCTTGTAATTTGTGCCTGTAAATAACAAGGAGAGGCCTCAAAGGTCGTGAAAAACAGTGGGAAAATCTGTTCGCAGCCTGATCCATAGTCTTTGGCATTGACATCATCGGCCTCCATGCCTTCAAAGACAGTTCAGGACATCAGAGAGGCATTGACATCGAGGGCCTCTCAAGCTCAGTCAGAGCCAAGCACCCGCACCTCCCTGGACCATTGGTCTTTGGTCGGCCTCCCGGCGAGGAGGAAACAGACTGATGTCATAGGTTGCTCGTACTGAGCACTGGGAAAAAGCCCAAGTTCATCAGCATTGCAGCCCTTTGCTACGTGTCGTCGAGAGCGATGGCAGGCTGCATGAGCGCTCCTTGAAGGTGCCATGCAGTGAGGACTGTGCAACGTCCAAGTGTTTGTTTGGAGGGACACTGACAGCCTCTCAATATTCAAGCCCAGGCCGCCGATACCCCTGAACAGATGCTGGTGTCCATCAATCAGTTACTCAGACCTCTGAGCCTTCGGAATTGGCAGCCATGGAGAAATGGCTCCTAAAGGCGCTTGAGGATCACATGGCAGCCCTGTTTGCAATGCAGCGCACTGAAGCCTCAGTGTGGCATCGACCATCGTGTAACCTTTTCTGGAGACATGTGTCCTGCTCCTGTCAGAAACCAAAAGGAGCAAGGAGTAATAAGAGTCCTTTATTAAGAAACACCCCATCCCAGCCGTGTTTCGACACGCCTGCATTCTTTAGGGGGATTTGATATATATATATATAAAGGAACTCTGTTGAATCAGGGAAAATTTCTCCAATAAATGCTCCAATGTAAACCGCAGTACTAAACTTGCCATTCACTCTTTTTACTCCTTGCTCCTTTTGGTTTCTGTTTGTATTTGTGCAAGGGGTGGTCATCTCTTGTGGACCCCTGCCCCTGTCAGACATCAACGTCAGGACATCGAAGAGATCGGATGCTGGTTCCGGCTCATTTGGAAATATTGCAGTACTCCTCAGCACGTATGGAGGTGGTGATTGTACCTGTACATTGTATCCTGCAGAGGGTACAGATGAGGATTTGGGAGAGGCTGCTCATGCTACCTCCACTGAGTAGATGACCTGACTCTAAGTTGAGGGTGCAGAAAGATCCTGGTTTCAAGAAGCCTCAGCTCCTGCACCACTTCTTGGTGACAGTCCACCCTAAAGAGGTGTAAGAGAACCAAGACTTATTCTTTGGTGCTCCCAGGAAAGGGAGGCTTGGACCTTGGACTCTTTCGGGGAGGAGGTATTTCCAGGGCTCAGTGCTCATTGCCCGAGTGGCCTCCTACCAGTTCTACACGAGCATGTTCTTCATACATTGTGGACCTAACTGACCTGTCTAGGTTTCGCACCCTAGTGGATCATGGCAAGGACTGCTCAAAATTCCTGGTCTGGGTGACCTATGACACCTTTGAGATGACATCAAGAGTGTCTGCAGTAGGCATTGGAGCACAGAGACTCACCTGACTCCATTCCTTTGACTTGGAAACAGTTGTTTCAGAATAAACTGACGGACATACTATGCTGCAGTGAGAATTTGTTCAGTGAACAGGTGGAGAAGAAGGCTGGCATTGTAGGGAAGCAGCATATCATGCTTACCAGACTCTCCAGGCACTCATTTGGACTAGCTGACTGTAGAAGGTACCAAGGAGGGGGCCAGAAGATGACCTACTACTCCCATAGGGATACTTGTCTGGATCCCAAACTTTCCAGCAGAAGCAGAAGGCCCTCCTCGCCAGCACTAGCCAGAGAAAAGCCCTAGAAGGCCCAGCCAGCACTGCAGCCAAAGCCCAGGGTGGGATTTTGACTGATTCCTCTCGAGCATAGCTAGTCTATCAGGGGTTGTTGTGCTGAACTCTCAGGTGGAGGGGGGGACTCTTTGCCCAGAGATGGTCCTTCATAACCTCGGACCTCTAGGTGCTACAAATTATCCGGAGTGGATACAGGTTGCACATCTCTGAACTACCTCCAAGCTGGCCCCCGAGGGAGTATTGCCTTGACCCCCCACATCAGGAACTGCTTCGGAAGGAAATCTCCGCACTCCTGGCCAACCTAGTTGTTGAGCTCGTTCCTCAGGAACAAGTGGGGGCGGGGCTTTTACTCCATGTACTTTCTGGTTCCCAAAAAGACAGAGCAGTTCTGTCCATCCTGGACCTTAAGGACCTAAACGCTTATTATGGTGAGAGGTTCAAGATTTCTCCTTCAAAGAGGAGATTGACTGTGCTCCCTGGATCTAAAAGATGTGTATAATCACATACTGATTTATCCCGCCTACAGGAAGTATCTAAGATTTGTCCTGGCAAGGCAACACTTTCAGTATTAAATACTGCCTTTCAGCCTAGCCTTGGCCCCTCAAGTCTTCACAAAATGTCTTGCAGTAGTGGTAGCCTACCTCTGAATGCTGGGGGTATTTGTCTTCCCTTACCTGAATGATTGGCTATAAAAAAGCACCACTTCAGAGAGAGTTCAGGACTCCATGTGACTGGGCATTTAGGTGTTGGAGCTGTTGGGGTTTGATCAACTACCCCAAGTCCAACTTCAGCCTACCTAACAGCTGGAATTTATTGGAGCCCTGCTCAACACAATTCAAGAGAGGGCTTTTCTCCTGCAGGACCAGCTTCAATGGCTGACAGCCTTGGATTGGGACACTCAATTGAGTTACCGAGTGACAGCCCACGGGATGCTAACTGTCCTGGATCACATTGCCTCTACAGTGCATGTAACATCCTGGCATGTCTTCAGATGAGGCACTCAATAGACTCTGTGGACCCAGGCCATGGGGATTGGGTGCATGTCACCAGTCCCCTGGTCCAATCACTGCTTTGGTGGATGGTCCCTCAGAATTTGTTCAAAAGTCTCCCCTTTCAAAAGGCCTTGCCCCAGAAGCTCTTGACAGCGGATGGATTCAAGTTGGGATGGGGCGCTCATCTCGATGGCTTCCACACTCACGGCAACTGGTCTGTCCATGAGAGTCTTCATCAGATCAACTTTCTGGAATTAAGAGCCATAGCAAATGTTCTAAAGACCTTCTGGAATTGGCTGGCCAACCACATTGTCCTCATTCAAACCGACAAGTTGCTGTGTTCTATATCAACAAGCAGGGGGGCACCGGCTCCTTTCTCCTATGCTGAGACATGATCAGGTTGTGGAAGTTCACCATCGATCACGGAATGGAGCTGAGAGCCACATATCTGCCGGAAGATCAAAACACTCTAGGTAGACAGACTGAGATGGGTCCTTCAGCCACACGACTAGATGTTTTACAGAGATGTAGTGTCCTGCATCTTTTGGGAGTGGGTCACTCCTGTTTGCCACTCCCCAAAATGCCCTGGTGGATTGGTTCTGCTCCAGAGCGGGATCCCACAGTGGTCCAGCATTGGACATTTTCCACCTGTATGGGGAGAGGGTCTTCTGTATGTGTACCCCCCAATACCTCTCATAGCGAAAATCCTAATGAAACCCAGGACAGATAGTTACAGATGGCACTGGTTCCTGCTTCTGTCGCAACTGTCCATACAGGAACCCCTCTAACTTTGCTATTCTTCGGACCTTTTTTTGCAGGATGACGAGAGGATGCTACATCCCAACGTCTGGCCCTTGGCTCTCACAGAATGGATATTGAGAGACTGATCCTGTCAGGGGTCCATCTGCCTGAAACATAACTAATGTCCTGGTGTCTCCAAGAAGATCTCAATGAGGAGGTCTTACACATGTAAGTGGAAGAGCTGTGCTATCTGATGTGAGGGCTGGGCTCTGGCCCCTTTTGTCTGTCCCACAGGGAGTCTGCTTGAGAATCTTCTATGCCTCTCTGACTTAGGCCTGAAGTCCAACTCTGTCCGAGCTCACCTCAGCACAATTGGGGCATACCATTGCGGGGTAGATGGGAAATCCATCTCGGCACAGCCTTTGATTGCTTGCTTCATATAAGGGCTGCTTCTCTGGAAGCCTCTGTACAAAACCCTTCGCTATGGTTTGGGACTCAGTGTGGTACCAGTATAACTCATGAAAGCTCCCTTTGAGCCACTCTAATCCTGTCCACTGAAGTTCTTGACCTGGAAGATCTTGTTTCTGGTAGCTGTCACCTCTGTGCCGAGTGAGCAAGCTTCAGGCTCTGCTAGTTAATCCACTATATACCAGATTACACCATAATTGAGTGGTTCTTTACATCCTAAATTACTTCTGAAGATGGTTTCAGATTTTAATCTCAATCAGTCCATAGTGCTACCTGCATTTTTTTTCTAGACCTCACGCCCACAAAGGAGAAATGGCATTGCACATGTTGGACTGCAGGCGGGCCTTAGCCTTCTACTTGGAACGGACAAAGGACCATAGGAAGTCCAACTTTTTCTTTTGACCCTAGTAAGCTGGATACTGCCATTTTCAAACACTTTCAATTTGGCTAGCAGACTGCATCTCCTTCGCTTATGCCCAGGCAAGTCTGAGCCTTGATGGTGATGTTACAGCTCACAATGTCCAAGCTATGGCTGTGTCGGTGGCCAACTTGTGCTTGGTCTCCAGGGAGGAAATCTGCAGGGTTGCAACATGGGCTTCTGTCCACACATTAATGTCTCACTACTGCCTGGAAGGGGGATTCCTGACATGACGGTAACTTTGTCCATTCTGTACTCCAGCACCTGATTGGGGATTAGAATCCAGCTTTGTCCCCCCTCTTCCCCCCCACACCCAATGCCCTTCTGTCTGTCCAGGCTACCAAAAAGAAAACAAACAATGAACTAATGAGAGAAAAATACTGCAGAGTGCAGAACAGATGTGGCGAGATTTGCCTTTGCTGTACATAGTTGATTTTGTGTGTTTCGGAATTCATGTTGCCCCTGTTGAGCTTCTTGGCGGCCTCCTTGGTTTTTGGTAGCCTGTAACTTGAGAGTCCTATGCATGAGGATTTATTCATTCTGTCCATGGAGAGACAGGTGAATAGCTACCTTTATTGGTTTCTAATTTTTGGAAATGTTACTTGGGTCTCCCTGTGGAAGGAGAAATGTCCTTATTGATATAAGCCATTGTGGTGTTAAGTCTAGCTGCTTAATCAATTGTTTTTTTGTAATTTCCCAGGTCTTAGTTGAGTGATAACAGTTTGTTTGAACCAAAAGTTGGTCATTCTGTCTAGGTCTGGACTTTTGCAGTATGGGTCTCATTTTAACCTGCTTTCCAGTTGTTTTGTTACTGCAGGCTGTTTTATAAGTTTGTTTGCCTTTTCTAAATGCTCCCATATGCAGGGTAACCATTCTGCTTTTTGATTGTATGCTACAGGGTCCTCACTTTTTTTCCAGAAGGTTTCTGTTTTGGTTTTGTTTGGTGGTGTCTTTACCACATTAATGCTCTTTCTGATTTCCCTGAAGAACTGTTTTGGTTTAGTTTGATATCTTTCTTAAAGGGCACTCCATGTGTTGATCTAGGGGTCGCATACTCCATGCATCTATTACTCTAAGGTTTGCATGTTGGGAATGTTCTGTGTATTACTCTAGTATTCTGTGCATTCCAGCTCTTGTTCTAGGGCCCTGGAGTGGGTGTGTTTTGAGCACTCCATGTGATGGTGATGTGCTCTGCATTTTGGCTCTTGTGACTGTATGCACAGTGCTCTCTGCTTTTTGGTGCCCTCCACATTTTCTTTTGCAGGCCATCAAGAAAAGAGAGAAGCAGTTTTTGTTAATAGGATCTCAAGGGTTAAACTTGGAGGCTACTTTGTCTCTTCATTATCTCTGTAAGTGTTTGTAGAAAAACAGGTATACTTTTTTTGGACCTTTGCAGATGACGGAGTTTATTTCAGGAAGAACAGTGGTTATGCTGTTAATCCCTCCTAGCTAGATGAGTTGTGCATCCTATTTTTGAATTTGTAGGGGCGTGTGTCTGTACCTCGTGTGTGGGTTTGTTTGTATTTTTAACCACCCTATATTACCTTTAAAACTTTACCTTCTCTATTGCTTGGACTTTGTAATTGTCTGATCTCCTTGTTCATTTTAATCCTTTTCTATATATGGGCTTTTTGTGTTAAACATTGCATTTGGTGGAATAATGAATATTAAAAGGCAAAAAAAAAGATAGCCGAGCTTTTCTAAGCCTGTTTAGGGAACTGAGGCAGCACTCCTTGTGTTTCTCCTGCTAGCCTGATAGCTGTTGGGATTCCCTTACTGATTTGAAGTTCCCTTTTTTGCTGTGATTTTCTTTTTTATCGGTGTGTTTTTCTTTGCAGCTTTTTCATGTTTCAACTGCAGTGTTGAGCCACGGGGCCCGATGCAGCTCCCCTCCATGGCTTATTTCATGGCTACTGTTTTTGTTCTAGAAATGCTGGAAAAGCCTCAGAACAATTTTCAGCATATTAGGGACCCTCATGGGGGACATAGGGCCAGATAGTGATTTTGGTGCATCTGCTGGTCTCCCCTTCCTCCCTGGATTTTCCCAGCAGTGGGCTCAGTGGCCATCTTGGATGACTGCATGGTGCCTGCAGAGGGGAAATAGCTGCATCTTCAAGCCCACAGGCTCTTGAGGATCCTCTGGGGTTCTTTCTTCAGCTGGCCTTGAGCCGCAGCTCTTGAAACAGCCCACGTGCCATTGTTACTTCAGAGAAGTTACTAAGAACTATCTCCTTTATGGGATCAGGGGCTCTGAACTCCCCTATGGGAGAGTCGGGCCCTCTGGCATCTCCCCATCTGCGGAATTGGGTTTGGCATCTGTCTGGCTTTGACACTTATCTTTTCTTCTGAAAACCTTGTCTCTGGGGTGGGGGGGGGGGGGGGAGAGTCCTAATGAAGAGGAAACTTTCCTGTCTTTGATGGGTGACCATGTGGGAAGGGGAAAGTGTGTGCGTTTTTTTGTTTGTTTTTTGTTTTTTTTCCCCCCTGTGGTGGAAGATATTCTCTTTAAGTTGGTCTGTCTCACAGAGAGTATCCCTTAGCATATCTTCAGAATGTCTGTGCACCTTTACATTTTGCAGACCCTCTTCAGGCTAGAGTCTATCTGTGGACCCCAGCCTTGTAGAGTTAGAGATGTCCTTTCTATGTCTCAAGGGAGGCACTGGATTTGGGGCTATGGAGCACTTTGGTCCTGGCTTGGCTGTAGTTTCTACCCCAGGGGAGTTAGAACAGTCCTGAGTCCCTTGGGGGTTGCCCTGATCATGGTGGTAGTGATATGGAGCTACAGGTATTGAGCCTTATTGGGAATCCTTCGTGCCTTCATTTGGGTGTACTCTGGAAGCACCTTGGTTGAGCCTGATAGCCTGAGCGCTCTTCTATTGAACATAAGAACATAAGATATGTCATATTGGGTCAGACCAAGGTCCATCAAACCCAGTATCCTGTTTCCAACAGTGGGCAATCTAGGTCACAAGTACCTAACAGTTTCCTCAAAAGACACAGGTTCCGCAGTACTTGTATTGGGGCAAGCAGTGAACATCCTGGGTCCCCATTAATAATTGCTTATGGACCTTTCCCCCAGGAACTTGTCCAAACCTTTTTTTAAACCCAGCTACACTAACTGCTTTTACTACATCCTCCGGTAACAAATTCCAGAGTTTGATTACACGTTGAGTGAAAAAATATTTTTTCTTATTAGTCTTAAATAGGTTACCCTGTAGCTTCACTGCATGTCTTAGTTTTTCTATATTTTCATGGTGTAAACAATTGATCAACATTTACCCGTTCCATAGTAACATAGTGTATGATGGCAGATAAAGACCAGTATGGTCCATCTAGTCTGACCAGCAAGGTGGCAAGAGTAGGTGCAAATGCTGCTCTGTGCAGGACACCGCTCCCCGTGCCTTTATTTAGGGGTGTACCCACCGCTCTGTGTAGGTCACCCCTATTTGTTCAGATGTAAGAGATAGTTATGCTTATTTTGATTTTATCCTGTTGCTATAAAGGGATGCACTGTGTCTGTCCATGCCATTTTGAATTCTGTCACACTGTTTGCCCCCACCACTTACATTAGGAGGGCATTCCAAGCATCCACCACCCTTTCGGTGAAAAAGTATTTATTGACATTGCCTTTCAGTTTATCCCCTTGTAGCTTCATGTTATGCCCTCTAGTTTTACAGCTTCCCTGTCTTTGGAAGAGGTTTGTTTGTCCATTAATACTCTTTAAAGTCTATTTAAATACTATTTAAAGGTCTGAATCATATCTCCTCTGTCCCTCCTTCTCCAGATTGTACATATTTAGGTCTTCAAGTCTCTTCTCATAAGTTTTCTGATGCAGGCTCCAAATCATTTTGGTCGCCTTCCTCTGAACCGCTTCCAGCCTTTTTATATCCTTTGCGAGTTATGGTCTTCAAAACTGAACACAATATTCCAAGTGAGGCCTCACCAGCGACTTGTACAGTGGCATTAGTACCTCTTCCTTTCTGCTGGTAATTCCTCTCTATATGCAACCGAGCATCCTTCTAGCTTTTGCCACTGAATGTCACACTGTTTCGCCACCTTGATCATCAGAAACAATCACTCCGAGGTCCTTCTGGTCCTTGCATACCAATCTCTCGCCCCCTATTGCATACAATTCCTTTGGGTTTCTGCTTTCCAAGTGGATGACACTGCACTTCTTCACATTAAATCTTAACTGCCAAGCATTAGACCATTTTTCCAGCTTTTGTAGATCTTTCCTCATGTTCTCCACTCAAGGGAGTCCACTCTGTTGCAAATTTTGGTGTCTTTTGCAAAAAGACAGACTTTTTCGTTCAGCCCTTCGGCAATATCACTCACAAATATCTTGAACAGTACTGGTCCCAGGATCGAACCTTGGAGTAAACCGCTAATCACCTTCCTTTCATCCGAATGAGTTCCGTTTACATTCACCTTCTGCTGTCTGTCAGTCAACCAATTTCTGATCCAATTCACCATCTTGGGACCCATCCCCAAGCTATTGAGTTTATTGATAAGCCTCCTATGAGGAACCAGTATCAAAGGCTTTGCTGAAATCTAGGTAGATCACATCCATTGCGTGCACTTGATCTAGTTCTCTGATCACCCAGTCAAAGAACTCAAATCAGATTTGTTTGGCAAGATCATCCTTTGGTAAAACCATGTTGCCTGTTGTTTTCGAGGAAGTCCACTATTTGCTTTTTCAGGAGCGCCTCCTTTACTTTTCCCGCCACCCGAAGTAAGGCTGACTGGCCTGGAGTTTGTCACTTCTTACCTCTCTACAAAAGTGGTAATAGGGATCACATCAGCCCTTCTCCAGTCCCATGGAACTTCTCTTGTCTCCAAGGATCTATTATAAACATCCTTTAAAGTCCCTGCAAGAACATCTGAGCGCTCTTTCAGTATCCTGAGATGTATCCCATCTGGTCCCATAGACCTTTCCACTTTCAGTTTTGCAAACTGTTCTAACACATCTTTTGTGACCATTCCCATTTGTATATTTGTCAATCACAGGCGGTCCTTCTCAAGGATTTTCTCTATTTTCCACTCCATTAATTTATAGACCTCTATCATATCTCCCCTCAGCCTTTTCTTTTCCAAGTTGAAGAGCCCTAACCTTTTTAGCCTGTCTTCATAGGGGGCTATTTTTCCATCCCCTTTACCATTTTATGTCTCTTCTCTGTATCTTTTCCAATAATACTATATCCTTTTTATGATACGGCGGCCAGAGTTGTACGCAATATTCAAGGTATGATCGCACCATGGAATGATACAGCGGCCTTATAATATCCTTTGTTTTATTCTCCATTCCTTTCCTTATGATACCTAACATTCTGTTTGCTCTCGGCTGCTACTGCACACTGGACGGAGGGTTTCAACATGTTATCCACGATGACGCCTAAATCTTTTTTCCTGGGTGGTGGTTCCTAATGCGGAACCTTGCATTGTGTAGCCATAGTTTGGATTGTTCTTTCCTAGGTGCAAAACTTTGCACGTGTCCACATTAAATTTCATGTGCCATTTGGATGCCCAAGGTCCTCTTGCATTCTTTCACAATCCTCATGGGTTTTAACAACTTTGAATAATTTTGTGTCATCTGCTAACTTGATTACCTCACTCATTATCCATGTCATTTACGAATATATTAAAAAGTAGCAGACCCAGCACAGATCCCTGGGGTATTCCACTATTCACTTTTCTCCATTGGGAAAATTTGCCATTTAGCCCTACCCCTCTGCTGGATAGCCTGGAGGCGATATATAGCTTTTCCTGCAAGATACCTGCTTTGCAGACGAGCCTCACTGGGTTGATGCCAGCTCTTGATGCTGAAGAGGAGGCCCTATATAGTATAAGCAGGATATCATCTCAGTCCCTGGCATTGACTGTGGTGATCTGATGATAGCCCTGACTCCAGTTGTGGTCTGCAGAGGCCATGTTTCAGCAGCAGCTTAGTAACTTTGATTTAAGGGCAGGTGGCTCCCTTGGGAGGACCTGCAATACTTAGTGGAAGCCCTTGGTGAAGTCAGCTCTTGGAGGCACCAGGGTAATCTTTATCTTTATTTGCAAAATTTGATATACCGCCCTTGCCGAAGCGTCAGGGCGTTGTACAATACAGTAATCCATTGGCTACAGAAAATAAAAGGGGAGGAACGCCATTGATAGACAGGAAAATAAGAGAAAAAAACAAAAAAGTAGGACAGAAGTGAGACACAACATGGGAGAAACAGAGATACAGGGCAGGGGGTGGGAGCTGTCTAGTGATTTAGGCAAGGGGGTCATGAAACTAGCGGGGGGGGGGGGCGGCAATGGGTCCTGGAGGTTCCATCCTCGCGTAAGGCTCATCAGGGAGCATGGTGGTGATTTACAGTTGGAAATGGATCTGATGGCCTTTTTCTCCCTCCTATGGGCCTCGGTCTGAGAAGGTTCCCTTTGGTGTTTTCAGTGTCCTTGAGACTCTGTAGGAGCTTCTTAGGGGGTTGTCAAGCCCTCACGGTGAGATTCGTGGATGAGCGGTTAGCTGAATACGCAGAATGAGCTCATACTGTATCAGCCCTTGATCATAAGAATATATGAAATGCCATACTGGGTCAGACCAAGGTCCATCAAGCCCAGTATCCTTTTTCCAATGGTGGCCAGTCCAGGCCACAAGTACCTGGCAGGTTCCCAAAAGGTACACAGGTTCCACAATATTTGTTTCTCTTTTTTTGATATACTGCATATCTGTAACAACCTATGCAGTTTACAGTAAAAGCAATATGACATGGGAAAGGAGCGCCATTCTGGAGGCAGAAAAAGATATACAGTAGAAAGGACACAACCAAAAGACTAAGTATCGTAAGGGGGCAGGCTGAGAAAGCAGGAACTGTAATACTTGAACCAGTGCCAACTCATGCAGATGCTGAGGCCATGTCGAAGGCTGATTCGAACAAGTGGGTTTTCAGAGCTGGTTTTTTTTAAGTTCTTCAAATTAGGTTCTATTCTTAGAAAGGCAGGTAGGCAATTCCACATCGGAGCTGCAGCAAAAATGGCGGTTCTACAATTGGACTCCAATTTGATGGCAGAGGGAGTTGGTATGTGTAAACGAAACCCATGGAAAGCCCTAGCAGGGGCATGAAGTGTGACCAAAGTAGAAAGGTATTCTGGAGCCAGATCGTGGATGGCTTGGTATGTTAAGGTAAAGGTTAAAGCCTTAAACTAGATCCGTGCTGAAATAGGGGGTACGAGTTATGATGTAGCATGCTTGTCCTTGGATAAGCAGTGGATTTCCCAGGTCCTCTTTAATAATGTTTTACAGACCTTTCCTCCAGTTCGTTGTCCAAACAGCTTTTACTACATCCTCCAGCAACGAAGTCCAGAGTTTGATTACGCTTTGAGTGAAAATATATTTTCTTCTATTACTCTTAAATGGGTTACATTGTAGCTTCATTGTGTGTCCCTTAGCCTTTCTACTTTTGAAGGACTAAACAACTGATCTACGTTTACCTATTCCACTCCATTCTTACTTTACAGACCTCTATTCATATCTCCCCTCAGCCGTCTCTTTTCCAGGTTGAAAAGCCCTAACCTTTTAAGCCTTTCCTCATAGGGGTATCCTTCCATCCCCTTTAGGATATCCCTATGAGGAAAGACTTAAAGGATTAGGGCTCTTCAACTTTGAAAAGAGGAGGTTGAGGGGAGGTATGAATAGAGGTCTGTAAAGTAAGAATGGAGTGGAATAGGTAAACGTAGATCAGTTGTTTACTCCTTCAAAAGTAGAAAGGCTAAAGGACACACAATGAAGCTACAAAGTGGCACATTTAAGAAAATACTTTTACACTCAGCATGTAATCAAACTTCAGAATTCATTACCGGAGGATGTAGCTGTTAGTGTAGCTGGGTTCAAAACAGTTTAGGATGAGTTCCTGGAGGAATAGTCCATAAACCATTATTAAAGAGGACTGGGGAAATCCACTGCTTACCCTTGAAACCCTTGGTTATCTTTGGGAACCCGACAGGTACTTGTGACCTGGAATGGCCACTGTTGGAAACAGGATACTGTGCTTGACAAACCTTTGGTCTGACCCAGTTTGGCATATCATGTTCTTATTAATTTCTTCTGTCTTTGGCCTGTGGTTTGAGGATAGGACAGGCAGCGGCCATGCTTCCGTATGCTAGCTGACTTGAGGAGACTGGTGGTTCAACCTGTCATTTTTACAAGAGGCATGTGCTCGAGGGGGTAAGAGTTTACTGAACTAGGACACAAGCCTCTTCCTGGGCTGTTTCTGCCTTAGTGCTTCCAGAAGACATCTGGTAAGCTGCTGCTTGTTCTTCTCAGAGCACATTTGTGAAGCACTACAGATTGTGTGTGAGCTGATGCAGATGGCACCTTTTGGCAGAGCAGTGCTGTCTGGATTGCCATCTTCCCATCCTGTGCTCTCACTGCTTGGTTATGACTGATAATTTTCATATTTGAATCTGCTAGACCAGTCCAGGACCCGCCTTGGGAAGGCTATGCCTATAGGCTGGGAAGATTGGCTGCCTCTTCATGTCCTTTTCATGGCTTGTCAGTATCTCTGATGCAGTTCATATATGGTAAGAGAACCAACAGTTTGGATCACAGTTGTAGTGGTTTTGTTTAGTGCTTGTTCTGAGTCTTTCAGTCTTTCTGCTTTGGAAGTGTCATACTGGCTTCTCTCTCTGCTACACAAGTGGATATACTGGTGATGACATAACAGAGTTGGCTCTAGTCTGCCTCAACCTTCTGCCTGGGGAGCATAATCCATCTGGACAGGTTTAGCAGAATTCAAGGAAAGAAAATTACCAAATGTGCAAAATTTTTACTTCTGCAGGGGATCATGTAACTCCCTTCCTTTCTTTTTGAACAGAAGTGGCTGCCACTAGGCGGTAGAATCAAATATAAGATTTTAGCATTAACCCACACAGCATTCTATACAGGCATTCCATTATAGTGTCATTTGCAATTCCTTACACCCAAATCACATCTTAGATTCATCTCAACAAAATTATTTGGTAATTCCTCTGCTTTCTCAGGTCTGATTAGAGACGATGCTGTTGAGTTTAGAATGTGGTTCCATTTGATTTACATTCAGAAAGTTCATTTACTGCATATAAAAAGGGGATAAAACAATGGCTCGCTCAGAAGTCTTTGTTCCTGACTGATCGAAATTTATAACTTTGAGTCCCTGTTTCCTATTTTTGTCTGTTTTATTTTTTTTCTTTATACTGTACATGATCTTGATATGAATCGTTGTTATACTTCCCCCTCCTTGTTTATTATCTGTTATAAGATTTGCTGTATATCATTGTATTACCATGAGTTTTTCCTTGTTAATTTGTAAAAATTTTTATGTTCAGCTACTAATCGTGACACTTTAAACCACCCTGACATCTATTAATACTAAAATAAAAAAATTAATTAATTAATGCATGCACAGACATATGTAAATGTTCATGCACAGACATATAAGCATGCATAGGCACACAAACGAGCCTACATGCAGTTGCACACACACGTGCGTGCACACAAACACGCATACATAGCCTACAAAAAATATATAAAACAGATATGCCCATGCACACACACAGATTGAAAAGAATTCCATGAGCTATGCTTTTCCCACTCGTATCATAAAAAAACTTTAAAAAAATTACCGTGTCAATCTAAGTCATGTTGGTTACCATGAGACCAACCTGAACTTTCTCCACTGCGTAGCTGAAACACACTTTCTTCGGTAGCTTCAAACAAAGCAAGGGGAATAAGAGGCAGCCTCTGAAGCCCCTGAGTGAGAGAGAACAGGAGGGGGTGAGTAATGAAAGAGATTGGGTGAAGGCTGAAGGGAACCCAGGCCATGGTGATATGTGAAGCAAAGAGGTAATTGCTTCTCTGCTTCACCTATTAAGTGGGTGCCGTCACACTACTGACAGTATGCTTGAGGAAGGGAGGCTGTATGTTGTCGCTAGAGGATTGGTGATCCCAAGTCCTTTTGCAATATCATTCTTTCATTGTGTGTAAAAAAAAAAATAAAGTGGAGCTGCCTATTTAACTTGATTTCCTTCTTGATGAGTTTGCATTTATTTCTTCAACTGTATGCGGTATCTTTCATCTTATGCAAAGAATTGTAGCACATATCTAAGTAGCTTATATACTGATGTTTCAGATATTACTGGTATATACATGATATCTTTAAAATTTGGATCTAAGGAGAACAGAGCAACATTTCTACAACTCCTTTAATGCATCCCATACCATGGAATGGATCTCTACTGAATCTTCCTACGGTGTTGATTGCCATGGCGTCGGCCTCTGCCTCAGTTTCTGTATCTGCTGCAAGATTGATGTGATGAAAAAATCCTCATGGTCCACAGAGGCTGACTCATCTGAAGTAGCATCAAATGCCCTTGTGGTCGACTTAGGTACATCCAGGTATATATTTGACCTCATTGATAATCGGCCCCATCCCATCAGAACTTTTCTAACTTGACTTTAGTAAGTTCTTGATAATACCTTTCCATACGAGCTGCAAATTCCAACCACTTCGTAGCTGAGCAATCCATCTTTGTTTTAATAGAAGACGACAATAAGTCAAACTCTTTAGTCAAATCCTGTTCCAGTTTTCAGTTATCAAAAGCTTTGGCATATGATCACTTATTCAGTATCGCATTCCAACAGGCCACAAAACTCCAGTTCTGAAACATGTGAGCTCTTTTATTCATTCTAAGCCTTCAGGGGATCCTTTGAAGATATGAGTACCAGTGCCTGCTCAAAACAGGATTCTTGATGTGCTAGAAGGACGATATTGTGACGCAAGCTAAGTTTTTTTTTTTTTTTTTTTTTTTTTTTTTTTTTTTTAGCACTGTCTTTTATCATAGTAGCTCTGTCTTCAATTATATTAATATATGTTTTGCTAATCCTTCTAGATGAGTTGGCTTAAATCGGGAAATGGTGATGAAATTTTTTTCCAGGAGATAAGTCTGGTTACGAGTACGAGCCATCTCCTGTTTGTTGCAAAATATTTTCTTTAGGATGTATTGTATTATTGCTTTCACCACCTTTGCTTTATGGTTTGTAATGTTTTCTGTAGGGGCAGTAGCTAAAAGCAGAGATATTATGTAATCAGGACATTTGAGTATTTTAAAAACGTTTTTTGAATTGTATTAAGCATGATTAAGAGTATTTAGGTTAATGCTTAAAGGTCGCATTAAGAGTTAAATTTTGCCATAGAGTTTTGCTGACGTAATGTGTGTTTTTTGGTGGTGTTAGTGTAGGGCATTTTTTTCACAAACCACATTCATCATGAGGTGTGTTTGTTTTTATTTTAATGCATCACTTTGATCTCAGTTATGGGTATCTTCCATCTTGAGCAGAGACTTGTAATTGCCAGTTGTGGGTAATACCTTTTTATTGGATTAACAATGTATTTTTGATGAGCTTTTGAGAGCTGTTCTCTCCAAGTCATTGAAGAAGCAATACAGTTTGGCTTTAAATGGTACAGACTAGGTCTTAGGCTGTCTGCATGTATTGTTACAACTGAATGAAAGGAGTGGGCATAGGCAGTGAGACAGTGATACTTTACACTTCAAAGTCGTTATTTCTGATAAGGAGTGAGAAAGCCAATGTCTCTGAGGCATTTAGCGTCTGATCAGAAATGTGTGATCATTGCCAGAGGATGTGGTAAAAGCAGTTAATGAAGCTCAGTTTACAAATGTTTTGGACAGATTCCTGGAGGAAACGTCTATAAACCTAAGGCAAACCAAGAGAAATCCCTAGGCATAAGCAGTGGTTAAGTAGCATGGAACTGGCTACTTTTTTGATATGCCAGGTACTTGTGACCTGAATTGTCCACTGTTGGAAACAGGGCACTAGGATTGATGGACCTTTGATCTGACCCAGTATGGCAGTTCTTATATTATAATTTTGAATGTTTTCTGTTTGTATGCATTTCTGACGTTACTTTCAGTAGCCTGATTATAAGGATATTAAGGGAGTAATTTTATTTTGAGAAGTGCTCACCTACTGAGCTACATTTGGACTTTTTGTGTAATAGTTTGTCTATGGAAGCTAATAAATGTCCTCGGTTTTTGGCTTGTTTCTCTGTAGCACCCCCTTCACATTTTTTTTATATTGGATCATATACACTACATTCATAGAGTAGCATAAATGTGAACCTTTTTATTTTGAATGTTTTTTTCCCTTGTGAGTAATAGGGTCCTATGTTACATGTTGGCATCATTTTCATTGTGGAGTTTTGCTCTTTCTCCAGGAGCCCTTCAGATGCACGTCCTCGTCCCTCAGAAAAAGTGTGCTTCTTTTTGGCCTCTGGGCTGTGTTTTTTCCGGTTGCACTGGTCCTCTTCCATCCTCCCCAGCTCTCCTTTTTTCCTCGAGCGAGAGGGTATCCTCCTTAAACGTTTTATCCCTCTTGTGGGCTTAGTGCCCTTTTTTCTCTTCCAACCGCTGGCTACAAAGGTCTTGGACCTAGCGGAGGTCCTTATTGCCCCTATGGCCACCGGTTTTAAGAAATGCAACAGATGCTCCAAAAACATGTCCTCACGGACACCCATGACTGTTGTCTTCGGTGTCTTGGGGACGACCATGACCCAGAGCTCTGCTCTCTTTGCAAGAAAATGTCCACCAAGGCCCTGCTCAGCCGTAAGCAGAGGTCCAGTGACATTTTCCGGAAGGTGGCCCCGGAATCCTTGGTGGCACCCTCTATTGTCCCTCTGCTGGTGGGATCCCCACTTCGGCTCTGCGTTCTCGGCAGCACTTCGACCAGGGGTCTCCTGAAGTGGACTGGCATAAGAAGACTACTTCGAAGTTGCTGTCAGGGGCTCCAGATAAGTGCAAGCGCTCCCGTGCTCTGTTGTTCAGCCCCCCGCAGCGTTCCCGAGAGTCAGACAAGGAGCGGCCTCAAAAGGTACCTCGTACAGATAAGAGGCCTCTGGCGATGGTGCCCGGTCTCCTGAGGGTCGTCCCGGCAAGGACCCTCCTCCACGCCACACCCGGTAACACCGGTATCAGTGTTGGAGGGTCCCACGCCCGTGTAGGAGTCCCGAATGCTGGTACTAGAGCGCAGCGTTTCTTCCTTCTTAGCTGCCCAGCAGGACCTCATGACCAGCACAGCTTGGCCATGCCTTGAAACCGAGGTTCCCTCGAGAGGGACACCAAAACCCATCCTGGAATCCCCCGAGAGCCATGGGCCTCATGAGGGTCCTCAGCGTCAGTCTCATTCACATTCCCAGTCCTCGGGAGCATGATCCTTCAAGGCCTCTGGCTCCAAGTGGACCTCAGCCTCTGGATGGGGCAACCTGCTTGAATCGGACTCCTCCTCGGACCTCTCAGGCTGGGAGTTGGATGGGGATACTTCCCCAGAGACCCGTGCCCACAGGGACCTCTCTTCGGATCCGTCCCCGCCCGCCTATCAGAGGCGCTCGCTGCCCGAGGACGACACATTCCTGGCATTCGTGTGGGATATGGCATGGGCCCTCAGCCTGGCTATGCAGATTGAAGAGGAGCCGCGAGCTGAGGAGCTCGATATTCTACAGTATGAGTCCCTGCCTCGGGAGTCTTACTGTCCCGGTTCCTCCCATACTGTCAAGGCTGCATATCTGCATGTGGGAGATACCTGCTTCGGTCCCCATTGTGAGCAAGTACCTCAACGCCATGTATAGGGTCCAGCGTGGCCCGGGGTTCCGAAAGACCCAGCTTCCGCACACTTCCATGGTTGTGGAATCGGCGATATGGAAGCAAAAAAGCACGATGTCTCACTCTTTGGTCCCCCCAGGTAGGGAATCAAGAGCCCTCGATGCCCTGGGGTGTACGGCCTATCAGGGTTCCATGCTTGCTTGCCGTATCCAGGCATACCAACTGTTTATGGGCATGTTCCTGTGTGACCTCACCAAGGAGCTCGGCGGTTTTGCCGCAGGCCTCGGGGGGTGAACCCCTCCTAAGGTTCCAGACCTTCCTGAAATCCATCGCGTTGTGTTTTGAAGTACCTCTCCTGTGCCGCATATGACAAGTTTGAGTCCTTCTCCCGGGTGGCGGCAGCTGGCATCTGGGCCCGGCGCCAGGCATGGCTCCAGTCTTTGGACCTGGAGCAGTGGGTCCAAGAGAAGCTCGTTGGACGTCCCTTGCCTTGGCGAGCAATTGTTCAGTAAACCTTTGGAGGATAAGGCCGCTGAAATAGAAACTGAGTTTGTGACTCAAACTAGTCTCTCGCGCAAAACCTCCTCCCTCCCTAGGAAGAAGCAGCAGCAAACCAAGAAGCTGTTCTTCCAAAGGAAGGGGCTCCCTTACCGGGGTTACCTGCCTTTCCTGCCCACTCTGCACTGGCTCCCAGCATGCAGGGGAAGGGAGGTGCACATGTCCACTGTAGACCTAAAGGGCCTAAGGCCCAACTACCAGTGCCGCCCCAGCCTATGCAGGGGTTTTGATGCCGTCGGCATATCCTCTCGCCCCCCCCCCCCCCCCCCGGCAGCTCTTCCACTGGTGGGGGGACACCTGTTCATGTTCGCCCCAGGGTGGGTGTCAGGCATCTGGGTTTTCTGGGTAATTTGAGATGGATACCGTCTCTGCCTGGATGGGCACCCTCCTCCCCTCTTCCCAGCGGAGCCTGCTCAGCTCCTCATGCACCAGACCTTCTTGCAGCAGGAACTGTCCAACCTCCTCACCCAACAGGCGGTTGAGAAGGTACCGCGGCACCTTTGAGGTCAGGGGATCTACTCGCGCTACTTTCTTGTTCTGAAAAAGGCGGGTGGGGGGGGGGGGGGTTTGCGCCCCATCCTCGACCTCAGAAATCTCAACAAGTTCCTGGTGTGGGAGAAGTTCAAAATGTTATCAATTGGTGTCCTGCTGCCCTTTATCTTTCTTTCTTTATCTTTATTTGCGGATTTAATATACCGCTCTTTACCGGTGGCATCAGAGCGGTGTACAATAGTAGATAAAATACACGCAGGCTCCTTCAGCAGGGCGATTGACTATGCTTCTTGGACCTCAAGGATGCTTATGCCCACATCCTAGTTCACCCCAGCACAGGCAATACCTGCGCTTCAGGGTGCAGGGGAAACACTACCAGTACAGAGTGCTCTCCTTCAGGCTCATGTCTTCACCGCAGGTTTTCACAAAGTGTCTCTCTGCAGCCGCTGCCTCCCTCAGGGCAGCAGGGCATACCCGTCTTCCTGTACCTCGACAACTGGCTCGTCCTGGGGTCCTTGATCGGCTAAGCCTGCCTAGCAGCGTCATGCATGATCCTACTCAAGCTTCCTGGTCATCGGCTTCCTGGTCAACCACTCCAAGTCCCACCTCGAGCCGGTGAGACCCTAGAGTTCATTGGCACATGCCTCGACATGATGTGGGCGACTGCCTTCCTTCCCATGGATTGAGCAGACCGCCTTCGGGCCGTGGCGTCCCAGGTCCTAAACAGGACTTGGGTTACGGTGCGGGCTATGCTGCACCTCCTCGGGCACATGGCCTCCACTGTCCATGTGGACCCCCTTGCCCACATGCACATGCGGACAGACCAGTGGTGCCTCAGGGCACAATGGAGTCAGGACTTCGGCCACCCCAGAGACCCTATTCGGGTCTTCCGCAGTCTCCACGACTTCCTGAGTTGGTGACGGGACCCCAAAGTCGTCTTCGGGGTATGACCTTCCAGACCCCCCAGCACGAGTTCGTCCTAATGACAGATGCTTCCCTGCTGTGATGGGGAGCCCACTGTGGTGCATTGTGCACACAGGGGCAGTGGTCACCCGAGGAGTCTCGCAGATCAACCTGCTCGAGTTTCGGGTGGTCCGATGGGCCCTGAGGGCCTTCGAGCACTATCTGAGGGGGAAGCTCGTACAGACCTACAACAGGGTAGCCATGTTTTACATCACCAAGGAGGGGGGAACAGGATCACGCCTCCTCTGCCAAGAGGCGATCCTCCTTTGCAGTCTACCTCCCGGTCCAGGAGAATGTCCTTGCAGACCAACTCAGCAGGATCCTCCGCCCATACAAGTGGTGCTTGGATCTGGAGGTCGCTGGCATCTTGTTTCATCATTGGGGGGACCCCATCAATGGACCTGTTTTGCCAGTCCGGCAAACGCACAGCTTCCCTGCTTCTGCGGCCTGGTTCTGCACCCGAGCAGGGTGGCCCCCGGATGCGTTCCTCTTGAGCGGGACCTCTGGCCTTCTTTATGCATTCCCTCCCACTCCTCTCATTGCGAGGACCCTCCACAAGGCTCAGCGGGACCGAGCTTTGGTGATCCTCGTGGCCCCCTCGTGGCTCGACAGCCTTGGCTTCTGCTTTGGCTCACGTTTGAGCCTTCAGTCCCCCTGGACTGCGCCCCGGGCCTGTTGACGCAGGAGAGAGTTGGGTGTTCCACCCAAACCTGGCCTTGCTGTCCCTTGCAGCCTAGCGGCTGAATGGGTCGCCTTAGCTCAGCTGCGTCTCCCAGAGGACATTGGGGAGATCCTCCTCACGTCGAGGAAGGACTCAACGAGATGGGCATACGTCTTTAAGTGGCAACCTTTCTCTACTTGGTGCTCCAAACTTCAGATTGACCCGTTCTGCTGCTTTACCCGGTGGATCCTCCAGTACCTCCTCCATCTCTCAAAGGCAGGGCTGAAATACAATTTGGTCAGGGTACACCTGAGCACCATTTCGGTGAACCACCTCCCTGTCGAGGGAAAACCCCTCTCGGGGCAGCCCTTGGTCTCTCGTTTCATGCGAGGTCTACTGCTTTCCAAGCCTCCCATCTGGCCTCCGCCGGCAGAGTTGGACCTCAATGAGGTGCTGATGCAGCTCACATGAGTGCCCTTCGAGCCGATGGCGATATGCTCGCTTTGGCATCTCTCCTGGAAGGTGATCTTCCTGGTGGCTTTGACCTCAGCTCACCGAGTCAGTGAACTTCAGGTCCTCATGGCTGAGGCTCCATACACCAGATTCTACGGGAACAGGGTGGTCGTCCACACCCATCCCAAGTTCCTACCGAATGTGATCTCGGACTTTCATCTCAACCAGAAGATAGTACTACCAACCTTCTTGAGACCGCATGCCAACCAGGCATCGGTGGTGTTGCATACACTCAGCTGCAGAGAGGGCTCTTGCCTTCTACCTGCAGTGTACCCAGGGTCATTGCATGTCCGATCGGCTCTGTCGCCTATGACCTCAATCGCCTGGGGTAGGCAGTCACCGAGCGCACCATCTCCATCTAGGTGGTGGACTGCATTGCCTTCACCCAAGCAAATGCAGGCACCCTGCTGGGTCGCCGGGTCACCGCCAATGTTCTCTCTAATTTTCTGTAGGCTGTGTGCGCATAAAATATCAGCTGTGCAGCTTTTGAAGGAAGGTTAAATTTTTGTGCGCCACATAACGACACTCGGAGTTATATAATTTAAAATTTGACTACACGTCAGAATATAGTATGTACACCACATTGATTGCACTAGAAAATAGCGTAGAACTTGTGAAAACCATAAATACACAACAGCTTTTAAATTTTATGACGTCTGTTTTCTATCAGAATCAGAACCATAATTTTTGTGCGCTCTGTTGTAAAGTATGTGCGCTTGCTCAGTGAGGTGTGTGCGCGTGCACACGCACACAGCTTAGAGGGAACAGGGGTCACCACGCACGGGGTCCGAGCCAAGGCGACTTCATTGGCTTCGCTGTGCTCAGTGCCTCTAACGGACATCTGCTGGGCTGCGACCTGGTCTTCAGCAAATACTTTCACTGTACACTACTGTCTGGAGAGGGAGTCCTGCTGGGACAGTGCCTTTGGCCAGGCTGTACTCCGTAATCTGTTCGGGGTATAAGCAACTCCTGCTCTTTGACCCTTCTTGGACGACTACTGAGAGTTTCGCCCGGGGGACCTGAAGACTCGGCTCCTCCGGGCATCGACTTCTGCTCACGGCCTCGCAGAGGCATTTTTGGGTTACAGGCTCAGTAGCCTGTAGCTGGGGAGTCCCATAAGTGAGGACGGACTTCCTGCTTGTTCCTGGAGAAAGCGTAGTTACTTACCTGTAACGGGTGTTCTCCAGGGACAGCAGGAATCAGTCCTCACTACCCTCCCACCTCCCCTGAAGAGTTGCTATTTTTGTCCTTCCCTTGCCTCTGCTTAGTAGGGCTCTAGCTAGGGGACCTGACTGAGCAAGATGGCACTTTTGGGCGGGAAGAGGATCACGCATGCGTAGCAGCAATCCCAAAGGCTTTCTTTGAAAGCTTAGGAATTGCTCTTCGTGGGCTCTGTCGGTGTCGGTCACCCATAAGTGAGGACTGATTCCTGTTGTCCCTGGAGAACACCTGTTACAGGTAAGTAAGTATGCTTTTTCTTTTATTCAGGATTCTGTTTGGAATTTTGCTCCTTACAAGTTTCTTTTTTCATGTTGGGTGGTTGGTAGAAGGTTAGACTTGAAGGGGGGGAGGGGGAATGGGGGAATTTATTTTAGGAATTCATCCTCCAGAAACGGGTTGAAAATCCTGGCTAAATCTCCTTAGGTTTCTATATTGCTACAAGTGATATGTGTTCTATAGTTTTCCTTTCCTAGTATTGCAGTAGATTTTCTCAAGGTGTTGAGTGAGGATGCTGTTTTCTTGGATGATTTGGGGTGATGGACCTTTTGTTTAAAACAGTGTTTCTCAAGCTGGTCCCCCCTAGCTTGTCTTTTTTTTTTTTTCAGGATTCCTGCAATTATAGAGTTGCATGCACTTGCCTCCATTGCATGCAAATCTGTTTCATGCATATTTATTTTGAATATCCTAAAACCCAGACTAGCTAGGGAGTCTATCAGGACAGGCTAGATTCAGTCATTTAAATAATTTGAATAAGGCTTTAAGGTGCTTATTACTGTGTTGTGAGTCAGAGAAAATGTGGTGTGAGATCTTGTAGCTTGTCTGTGTAACTTTTTTTCTATGCAGAGGAGGAAAACTTGAGCAATAAAAGTAGTTTAATCTGCCAGTTGATTTTCTGTATATTGTTTGTAGGTGACCATTGCAGATTTAGACTGCAGCATCTTAAAAGTTAATGCTTTCCATTGGAGTAGTTTGTTTTGAGTTTGATTGTGGGATGGGATACATTAAAGGAGTTGTAGAAATGTTTTTGTTCTTCATTACAAATTCTAATATCTGAAACATAAGTATACAAGTTTGGCTATGTGCTACAATTCTCTGCTTAAGATGGAGGAGGCTGCATAAAGCTGTATGGAGAAATGAATGCATAAACCCATCAAGAAGGAAATCAAGCTATGAGTAAATAGCCAACTCTACTTTTTTACAATGCAAGAATGATATTCTAAAAGGACTTAGTTTCATCAATCCTCTAGCAACAACATCCAGCTCTAATTATGCAAAAGAGCTCTGGTCAGAAACTGAAGAATGCATTGATTCACTAACTATACCAGGAAAAGTTATTCCTGAAAAATCAAAAAGAAGGAATCGTGAGAAAGATGCAGAAAAAAAGCACCAGCTTCAGATCAGTTGAAGAAAGAGCTACAAGAATTCCATACTAAGAAACTGCATAGAGCCATTGGAGAAAAACAAAACTGAATGGCCTCATCCATTATCGACCTTCTTTCCTTTTCCAGACCAATAATATAACAACCCAGGCCAAAGCCCAGACTAACAACTAGGATGAATAATGCTCTGAACCCACTGTATGAATGAGTGCCATAGCCAGGACATGTAATTACCAGAAGGATATGACAATTATCAAAACTCCCAGAAACAACAAACCTTCACAAACACTGATAGAGGTGTAAACAATGTAGGAATGGCAATCTCTTTAATCAACTATCACAGCAAGATGTATCAATACATCTTGCCACCAAACTGCATGAAATTCAACTATATTCTGACGTAGAGGAGTTATTCAGAAAATTGTCTAACGTAGGGGTTCTAAACCCACCACAATGAATACTGTATGCATGAGAGATTTGCATACAGTGGAGGCAGTGCATGCAAATCTCTCCATATTCATATTCATTGTGGTGATCCTGAAAATCTGACTGGCTAGTTCTACGTATAAATTAAAACATGCAGAACACCTAGCCAGTCAGATTTGAAGATGAGTCTGACAACTGGCAAAATCAGTAAGTTCATCGTTGATGGAGAAGAAATAGAAATACCTACCTGTTTGGTTCAATAATCAAAGAAACGACAAGCAGTCAGGAAATGAGATGATGTATTACTCTTGGCAGAATGGCTATGAAGGACCTAGATTCTCAAGAACAGGGATGTCTCTCTCCATACAAATATTAGAGTTGTCCAAGACATGGTATTTCAATAATGTCATATGGATGTGAAAGTTGGACAGTGAAAAGATAGGAAGAAAATCGATGTCTTTGAAATGTGGTGCTGGCAAAGAATACTGTGTGGACCACGGACTGCCCGAAAAACAAACCAGATAGTACTAGTGGAGTTCAAACCTACGCTTTCTTTAAAAGCTCAGATGACATAAGACACTGACTTTCATACTTTGGACACATCATGCAAAGAGAGATCATTAGAGAAAGATGACATGCTAGGCAAGGTTGAAGGTCAACACAAAAGAGGAAGGCCAGCAATCAGATCGATTTGATACAATAGTGGCAGCTATGGATACTACTCTAATCAACAATGAGCCGCCTGACTGTAGACTGAACACAGTGTAGGACAACTGTCCAGAGAATTGCCATGAGTCAACACTGACTCAACCGCACTTAACAGGTGTTCTGAGGACTTGGTTGAGAATTCCCTGGTTTAAAGATGTATCTCCATAAAAGAAAATTTTTTTTCACTCAATGTGTAATCAAACTCTGGAATTTGTTACCGGAGGATGTAGTAAAGGCTGTTAGTGTAGCTGGGTTTAAAAAAGGTTTGGACAAGTTCCTGGAGGAAAGGTCCATAAACCATTATTAAGAAGGGACCCAGGATATCAATGCTTGACCTAGTACAAGCATTGCAGAACCTGTGTCTTTTGGGGAAACTGCTAGGTACGTATGACCTAGATTGGCCACTGTTGGAAACAGGATACTGGGCTTGATGGACCTTGGTCTGACCCAGTATGGCATTTCTTATGTTCTTAAGAGAGCACTTTCAATAAACTGGATTACAAAATCAAGAGAACACTTACTTTACTCCAAAAGATGGACATAAAAGTAAACTAGATAACTATATAGAAAGTTTTTGACCCAGTAAAAACACAGCTTTCCAATAAACAGAAGAAAATCATATACAGTCGTCCCTCGTTTATCACGGTTAATCAGTTCCAGACTCTACCGCGGTAAGTGAATTTCCACGAAGTAGGAGTCTTTTATATCCAAGAGTTTTACCTTCTCCTGGATGGTAAGCATCTTCCTCCGGCGCTTAGTTTCATCGTCAGAAGGCCTAGAAGAAGCAGCACGTTTAGGAGACATCGTGTGGCTTAAAGGCCTACAGTCCATACGTATAGTAATTTTAATTGTAATACAGGGGTGTATAATTGACTCGGACAACAGAGTGTGCGCTGTATCATTTTCACTGTCTCAATCAGCTTTAATGAATATACATGTATTTGAAAAAAACGCGATAAGAGTGAAGCCGCAAAAGTCGAAGCGCGAAGGCGCAAGGGACGACTGGTACAGTCTTTCATTATTTGAAAGAGTTGCAATCAGAAATCTGTAGAACAATAGCAAAATAAACTATCAAACCAGCAGACAAAAGAGGGGCAATAGTAAAGGATAGTGAGATATACAGACGTTCAGACAATTCATATTACAAAGACCTTAACAAGGATCCAACACACAATATATCAAGCAACTGAAAAATGTCATCAACACACTTCGCCACAGCAGCTGCAGTCTCATCTGGTGAACCTGATAACCAAGCCACCCCTCTGATGCCATTTTCAACATGTTACATAATAAACTTGGTATACCAATCGTATCTCTCATTGGCACACCCACAGAAAAATATATCTAGACTAATCAAAGAGATTCTTAAGCACTTAGAGACAGCTAGCTTCCTACAAGATGATATAGATTTTCTAAGCAAGTTAAAGAATATCGGGCAGTTACCACTGACACCCCTTCTTGTTGCAATGGATGTGAAATCCCTGTACAGCAGTAATCATAGTGACATAGAAAATGACGGCAGATAAAGATCCATATCCAAGACAACTTCCCTGGACTGTGAATCTTATGTACCACTTATTCATTGGACAAGCAGCATGGAATCTGTCTACCTTCTGCGAACCTGACAGGTACTTGTGACCTAGATTGGCCACTGTTGGAAACAGGATACTGGGCTTGATGGACCTTGGTCTGACCCAGTATGGCATATCTTTGTTCTTATGTTCTTAATAAACTGCAGAAAATGTTGCAAAGCTAACTGAATTCATCCTAACCCACAACTACTTTAGCTTTAATGATATCTACTGATCTGTATATACTACAAATGTACTTTTTATGCTCCACTCAGAAATTTTATGATGAGTGGAATATAAGTTTTCTTATCCAAATGGCTAGACCAAACTACGTCAGACTTTGTGTGCAAGTAGGTCTTTTGGGGTGAAAAGGGTATCTTGTTTTTCCAGTTTTCAAAGTTGATGGGTGATTCAGGGTGTCACTGGATGGGGGCAAAGATGGCATTTTTCAAAATGATGCATGGGAGCTGTTTAGATTAGAATGCAAAACTTGTGTTTTCAGCATACAGAACAAGAAAAGGTGTGTAGTGAGTAAGGCCAGCAGCCTTTAGCTTGCATAGTAGAAAAAAAGCTTGGTACAGAGCTAGTTTTATTACAGCGTAGGGTAGAGAAAATAAACTGGCCAGCTAAATCTTGGCTGATCTTTCAGGGTTACAGAGATCAGTCAGCAGGGCACAGGTCAGAAGACAGATGACATAAGTAAATAATCAGTGATGAAATAGATGATGGAAATATAAAGACTTTAAGCATCAGCTTGTACCATTTTTAATTTGCCCTTCTTGCCTCTCGGATTTAAACCATTTTTTTTTTATTACAAGCAATGATAGCATACCCAAATCATAAGCTGTCATTTTCATTAACAACCACTGTACTTAATATGGTTTCCCTTCCTTCTCCACAGAATCCTGTCTGTTGCACAATGTGTTTAAGATCTTTGTCATTACAGATAATTCTGTAGCTGGGATTGTATTTTTTCTAAGTTGCTATGGATGGTCCTCTTTATCATTCATTAAAACCCAGCAGGTAAAACACCTTCCATACCACTTTCAGCACTGCTTTTCTGTGTAGCCGCATAACTGAGGACAGCCTGTCCTATTTTACATCTTATCAGCACTGGACAGATCCCTGCAGCCTACGCTTTTTCATTTAACTAGGTTAGTGGTGTAAACACTCAAAACTTTTCTCATCTTGGAAAGTTGTTTTTAATGCTGTAAATAGGCATACCTATTAGATAAAATATTTCAAAAATTGGTTTTCACTCTTCTGACAACGGGCAATGTTTGTGGAATGGTATTAGTTTTTGCTTTAAGATATGAATTAACTCCATTTCTCTCCAGCCATGAATTGAGCTGATTTTCAGTGTTACCAGGTTGTGCAAATAAACCTTGTCTTAGTCTGAGGGATTAACCCTTTCCAGGCCGAGCCCAAAACTCTCGGGATCCAAATTTCTGACTAAATATTCCTATCAAATGGTATATAATACATGACCATAGCAGAAGGAAAATCACTATTAGAACATATTGAATAAGACGGGTACAATTTTCCTGAAATATGCAAAAATTAACCTGGCTGCAGAATGTGGATTAAAAATTTAAAGTAGGTCTTCAAAGGGTTAATATTCTATGCTATTCTGAAAATGAGACCTTCCTGCAGCCCTAGAGATAAGATGTGGAAACCTCTTTCTTAGAACTTTGATAACTTTTTATTTGATACTTACTAACTTCCTGGGCTGTGAAAGATGCCTAAATTAGATGTAGTTTCCAGGGAAATTGAGGGTCTCATCAAAGTGTGGGGGGGGGGGGGGCAGCAAGATGGTGAGCTTGCTAGTGCTTTTTTCATCTTTGCAATGCCCCTTGGTGCAGCACTGAGAGAAGCCAGTATTGTCTGCCTCTGGCAGGTAGCAAAATGTATGTAGACTAGTGCAGCAGTGCAGATAGGTCTGTCTCCCCTGGCCCAGATCAGTCTCGTGACTTGTGTGTTTGAGACCTATGGCCCAACATTTGCTTGGAACTTGGGTACACCAATTGTCTCCTTGAGCTGGTAGTTGCCCTGCGTCTAGTACTGTTATACATGGGTTTCTAGCTCTGATGGGCTGGGCAGTGAGCAGGAGCTTGTAGGCTGAGGCAGACTTGGCTGCTTCTGCCATGTCTTTTGTGATTTTTTTTTTTTTTTCCTGCTAGTGAGAATGGTGGCCATATTGTTTGTCCTCTCGATCTTTGCTCAAAGGAGAGAGTGGCGAGGTGGATGCAGCCTCCAGCAGCAGGCTTTTGGAGATTCTTTGGGGCCCCAGGGCCCATTTTGGCTTGCTTTGAGCAGCAGCTCCTGAAGCAGCTTACAGGCTGTTCTCCAGGAACAAGCAGGAAGTCAGTCCTCTCATATGGGTGATGTCGGCACCGATGGAAGCATCTCCCCAGCTTTCAAAGAAAGCCTTTGGGAGATGCCACCATGCATGCGTGGTCCCCTTCCCGCCCAAGGATGCCTTCTTACTCAGTCTCCCTTTTTCCACGGAGCCCTACAGGCGTCAGTCGTCTTCCCCGGAAATAAGCTGATTTTCTTGTGCATTAAAGTGCATATCCTTCTCCGGTTAGCACCGGTCCCTTTCCTGATTCCAAGCCCCATCGCCTCGGCTTTGTCTCTGAACAGTTTTTAGTTTTTTTTTCTCCAGCGTAGGTCTCTGACCTCGCAGGGGTCCTTTGTGCCCCAATGGCCAGTGGGTTCAAAAAGTGTGATCGGTGTGCAAAAAACATGTCCCTGACAGATACACATGACTGCTGCCTCCAGTGTCTAGGTGTTGACCATGACCCAGACGTTTGTGCCCTGTACAAAAAGATGTCCGCTAAGGCCATCCAAAGTCGTCAGCAGAAGCAGGACACATTTTCCACAGGTCAGATTCAGCCCTGGTGTCCCAGGTAACCTCATGCTCTAAGGCCCTGCATGGATCCTCGGAGTAGTTTAAAGCCCCTGCGGTGCCTGACCAGGTTCACAGACACTCTGACAAGGGTTCTCTGAAGCGGGAGCGCAAAAAGAAAAAGAAATCCTTGAGGACCTCATCCAGAGAATAGGGGACACACGGCAAGTCCCGTGCCAGGTCCCATAGTCCCCAGAAGGTATCTGAGGAGTCTGAGCAGGAGCGGCTGGCGAAGGTGCCAGAAAAGAGACAGAGGCCTCTGATGGATCACAGACCCCCCAAGACATGTCCTGTCGAAGACTCCCTCTCCTCACCGACGCTGGACCCATTCACCCCAGTGTCTGCGTAAAAGGCTGCAACCTCTGAGTAGAAAGCCAGGATGATGGTGCTGGAACGCAGTGCCACTGCCTTCCTTATTTATTTATTTATTACAGTTGCTTATATACCGCACTATTCGGCATCAGCGCAGTTCACAGTATAACAAAATGACCAAAACACACTTCTGTTTGGTTTTACATCGAACAGGGGTATAAACTTGGATAACAGGGGGGGTTGAACTATATACATGAAATATAAACATGAAATAGGTCAAATGCATGACGTAAAAGACCTATAACATGATTGAATTGAACAGTATAAAATAAAATAGCAGCAAGCGTCTGTCTTGCACAGAGACTGCAGGGACCTCCAATGTTGACTCCCTGGCCGCCTATACGATCCTCGAGAGCCCCAGGCCTTGAGCTGATCCTTGGTGAGGGTCTTGATCTCGATTCCGCTCCTGTTCTTCGGGAGTGAGATCCTCCCCAGTAAGCACTTGTGGTTTCGGCGAAGCAAAAGCAGTGGGTCACCGAAGACCCGATTTTAGCCTGACGCCTCAGGAGCCATCAGGCCTCAAGTCCACGATGGACTACTCGGATTGGGAGTCCGAGGACGAGGTTTCCCCAGAGACATGCAAACACCACAATCTCCCCTCGGATTAGTCTCCCCTAGCGTCGAGACGCCGGTCCCCTACCAAAGATGCTTTATTCCTAGAGTTTGTTCGGGACATGGCGAAGGCCTTGTCTCTCACCATGGAGTTGAAGGAGGACCCTCACATGGAGGAGCTTGAAATCCTCCCATATGAGGTTCCACCTAAGGGAGGCCCTGAAGGTCCCTGTCCCCACCATCCTCAGGTGGCGACTCCTTCGGATAAGGGATTCACCGGCATCTATGCCGATTAGTTAGCCAACGCCTGGACATCATGCTTCCAGAAGGTGCAGCTTCCTCACACTTCTGTGGTGGTGAAATTGACTATGCGCTGGCAGAAAAGCCGAAGACTCACTCTTCCATGCCCCCGGGCAGGGAGTCCTGCACCCTCGATACCCTTGGGTACAAATGTTATCAGGGCTCAATGCTGGGTAGCTGAATACAAGCAGATCAGCTGTTTATCAGCATGTATCTCCGAGATCTAGCTTGAAGTACAATGCCGGTGGATAGAGGAAAGAAGGTTAATTACCCTTAAAGGAACCTAAAAGGTTCTTTCCACCTTCCATCAAACGTCAACAGACTGAGCCAGACGTTTTACAACCGCACCAGACCCAGAAGGAAGTATGACAAGAAATTCACTGGAAAGTGATATGTAGACTCTCTGCCAGTTAAAGATCTCAATCACTGGGAACTTATATGTTTAGTGGAATTTTACTGTATTGTATGATCTTTATTACTAAAGGTGATACACTGTAACTAAACAGCAAGCATATTATTCTCTTGATACCTTATGAAAGAACTAGGCTTCTTTGGTTATCATAGTCAGGCAATTGTGTTTACTTTAAAAATAGCTCTGATTTTCAAAAAGGCCTTTGTGAAGGGGAACTCCCCTTCAATTCTAACTCAAGCTTAGCCATACCACTGCTTATCAAAGCTTCAGAAAAATTTGTCTAAAAATGCTCTTCCTGGGTTCAATATTAGCTCTAGGTCTTATAGGATCATTGGCTGTATCTCCTTCCATCCACCCAATCCTGGTCGTACACTCGCGCCATCATTACAGAATGGAAATGAGAAGTGTTAAATCATGGCCCGTTAACTCAGAATGTAAACAATGTCTTAATACAGATTAACATAGTCTGGACAGGCTAAAGTAAAGTTAACACCAAAAATGATACTCCTACCCTCAAATGCTCACTAATCCATCTATGTTCAATCAGGAATAAGATACCAATAATAAACGATCACATTATAGACAATAACCAGGACATACTATTCATAACTGAATCATGGCTCATGGCTAATGACACAGTTCTAATAAACCAGCTAAAACCAGAAGACTATGACATCTTCAACCATCAAAGGACAAAAAAAGAGAGGGGAGGAGTAACCATAATAGCCAAAAGGGATTTACAGCTCTCAAAACGATAAAGCAGTGTTTCCCATGACATGGATGTATTACTATTAGAGAACAAGAACTTGCTCTTTTACTCAATCTACAGACCTCTGCCATCAGACGGGAAGGAGCTTTCCACCATACCAGATTATATATGCTGCAAAAAATACATCCAATAAACATATGATAGTACTAGGGGGACCAGTCTCAAGGATTTATGGACGTACTAGGTTATTGTCAAATAGTGCAAGAACCATCCCACATAAACGGAAATTCTTTGGATGTCATTTTCCTTCCTTCAGAATTTAAAAATTGCAGCATAGATCTGAATGTGCAGACCCAACAAGTCCCTTGGTCTGATCACCACACTATGTTTCACTATACCAAACATAACTAAAGGAGCTAATACAAAACAAGTCCAAAATGAGCTTCAGGAAATTCTGTAAATTTGACAAAGAGTTCTTAGAAGAAATTCTACTGCAACTCTGTATGGATATTACAGACACTAACATACAGGCTATTAAAAGGAATGGAAAAACAGAGATTAGAATTCATTCTAATATTCTTAGATATTACAGTAGCTTATGACTCCATAATTCATGAACACCTACGTACTAATCAGGCTGCAAGAAATTGGCCTTTACAGATAAAACATTTAATGTGGTTCAACTCTTACCCATTTCACTTGTTGTGTTTGTTTGGATAACAGCACATCAACCCCATTCAACCAAAGACTAGGTATCCCTCAAGGGTCAGCACTATCAGCTCTATTCAATTTATATAGTCGGCCTATATGCAAAATAATCCAGGGTCATAACATTTACTACCATTTGTATGCGGATGATATGTTGTATATGCAAATCGATACTAAACGACCAATTCTCACAAAAATAGAAGAATGCTTCATCGAGAATGCCACATGACTAGCCAACCATAACCTATGGATTAATTACAAGACAATGGAAGTCATGTTTAGTACAAGAGGCAACTCCTTCACCCCACCAGAAACTATAAAAATAAATGAAGCGATCCTTCAGGTAAAAAATGAAGTGAGATACTTGGGTATCACTCTAGATCAACACCTCAACTTCTCTAAACACATAAGCAATAGAACAAGGGCCATATACCCAAAACTGAAGATGCTTCAACATCTAAGACCCCCTCCTATCAGCAAGTGATTTCAGAACAGTCCAAGCAATGCTCTTCCCCCACTTAGATTTCTGTAACTGTATGCTAATGGGTCTCCCTAAACAAATCATTCACTGTCTTCAGTTGGCCCAAAACACAGCTGCTAGAGTCATCTCACAAGTGCCAATCAGGGAACACATTACTCTGATGTAAACAGCTACATTAGTTACTGATAGACAGCAGAATAAAGTTCAAAGCATTTCACACAGTATTCAAAATTCTACAAAATGAATCAACGTCAAGCTTGAGATTGATCATGCAAACCATCCCAGAAATTAGACTACGAAGAAGTGGCGATAAATTTATTGGTAGTTCAATCTGACTTCAGGAATAGTAATGAAAACCACTTCGGCAAACCGATGAAGGATAAGGCTGCGGAGATCAAGACAGTTCGTCACCAGGACTCTGCCCTCCAGGAAGACGCCACCCTTCCCAAGAAAAAAACACTGGGGAAAAGGCCTCCCCTTCAACAGGAAAGGCCAGCCTTACTGAGGCTATCCCCAATACCAGGCTCCCCAGACCCCACAGCAGGGTCACCAGGGCAAAGGAGCAGGCCAGGGCCAACACAAGCCTAAGGGCTCTAAGCCACAAACACCGGCCCCTGCCCAGGATGGGTTGGGATTTTGATTCCCTGAGCATAGCCTCTATACCCGTGGGGGAGCAGCTACCAACAGGAGGGTGTCTGATTATGTTTTGCCCACTGGTGGCCTGCCATCAGCACTGACATCTGGGCACTCCCAAGTGGTCAGAGAAGGCTACCTGCTTCACCTGAACCAGATGCCGCCTCCTTTCCAGGAAAGACCCCCTCGGACTCCCCTGGACCAGACACTGCTACTGCAGTAACTCACAGGCTTTGTCAGGGATAGGGCCATGGAGCCAGTACCCCACCACCTAAGTGAAGGGGTTCTACTCCAGGTACTTTCTAGACCCATTCTGGACTTGGCGAAACCTGAACAAGTTCTGGTGCGGAAGAAGTTCAAAATGCTGTCCCTTGGAACATTGCTGGCCTACCTCCAGCAGGGAGATTGTCTATGCTTCTTGGACCTAAATGATGCTTATACCCACATTCTTCATCCCAGTCACAGGCAGTATCTGAAGTTCATGGTTGGGGGCTACTACTACCAGTATAGGGTACTACCCTTCGGCTTAACCTCTACACCTTCATCAAATGCCTGGCAGTGGTGGTCACCTACCTCAGTCTCCAAGGGGCCTTCATCTTCCCATACCTTGACTGGCTTGTGAAAGACAGTCACCAAGGTTCAACAGGCCACGGCCCAAACCATCAAGGTCCTGCAGCAATTGGGGTTCGTGATAAACCACCTCGAATCTCCCCTCACTTGAACACAGGATATGGAGTTTATAGGAGCTTGTCTGGACACTCTCCAGGCCGGGGCCTGCCTCCCCCTGGACAGGGCGGATCACCTTGGGGCACTGGCCATCAAGGTGCAGACTATCGAGGTGTAGTCCATGCTCTGCCTACTAGGCCACATGGCATCCACACTCCATGTGGTCCCCAACACCTGCCTCTACATGCGGGCAGCTCAGTGGTGCCTCTGCTCACAGTGAACACAAGCCACGAGCAGGCCTCTGGGACAGGGTCTCAATATCCCATTAATTTGCAGAGTCACTCGACTGATGGCAGGGTGTTAAGCACCTGCAAACCCCTAGAGGGTCCCTTACCAAGATGCATCCCTACTGGGATGGGGTGCCCACTGCGAGGAACTGTGCATGCAGGGCAACTGATCCCTAGTGGAGAGCCAGCAACAGATTAACCTGCTGGAACTCAAAGCCATTTTTCTGGTGATCAAAGCCTTCCACCACCGCCTGCAGAGTCTGTTGGTACTAGTCCAAATGGACAACCAGGTTGCAATGTTCTATCTGAACAAGCAGGGGAGCACAGGGTCTTGGCGCCTCTGCCAGGAGGCAGTAGCCCTCTGCTCAAAAACAATCGGTCAGGGAATGCTTCTCAGGGTAATATATCTTCTGGGCCAAGATAACACTGAGCAGGATCCTCCAGCCGCATGAATGGCGTCTAGACCCCCAGGGTGGTGCAGCGGCTGTTCTGACTCTGGGGAAACCTGAATCTGGACCTCTTTGCCAGCCCAGCCAGTGCTCAGCTGCCCCACGTCTGCTGTCCTCACCCTCATCCATCCAGGATAGCGGCAGATGCCTTCCTCATCTCATGGTCGGAAGGCCTTCTGTATGCTTCCCTCCAATGCCACTAATCGCCCAGGTCCTGAGGGACAAGGCCTCCCTGATCCTGGTGGTCCTCTGCTGGCCAAGGCAACCTTGGTTTCCCCTGTTGCTCCGCCTCTTGACGGAGCTCTTGGTCCCTCTGGGGAACACCTCGGGGCTACTGACCCAGGAGGAAGACTTGCTTCTTCACCCCAACCTGGGCTCCTTGTCATTAACAGCAAGGCTGTTGAGTGGTTTGCCTTAGAACCCTTCAGCCTCCCATGGGAGATGGAGGACGTCTTTCGTAAAGACTCCATGAGATGTGGCTACGCCTTCAAGTGGTGCAGAGTCTCACTATGGTGTGTGCAGCAATGAGTAGATCCATTCTCTTGTGAGGTGCACACAGTGCTGCAATACTTGCTCCACCTTTCGCAGACCGGACTCAAGCCCAACTCTGTCAGGATGTATCTGAGTGCACTCTCAGTGCACCATGGCTCTGTAGAGGAGGAATATCTTTCTGTGCAGCCCCTCATTACCCAGTTTATGCGGGGCTTGTTGCTCTCTAAGCCACCCATCCACCCGCCCCCAGCACAATGGGATCTCAACGTGGTTCTGACTCAGCTCACCAAGCTGCCCTTCGAACCTCTGGCTACTTTACATTTGCGTTATCTATCCTGGAAGGTTGTTTTCCTGGTGGTGCTCACCTCTGCCCGCAGAGTTAATGAGCTTCAGGCCTTGGTGGCCAAGCCACCTTACACCAGGTTCTGCAAGAATAGGGTCGTGCTTTGCATCGGGGGAGGAGTGGCCTAGTGGTTGGGGCAAGTTACCTCAGGCCAGAAGGTCGGGGGTTCAAATCCCACTAGAGGACAGCAACCTTGGGCCGGAAGGACTGGGGTTTCTAGTCCCACAGGTGCTCCTTGTGGTCTTGGGCAAGCCACTTAACCCTCCATTGCCCATGTTCCCTGTAAGTATTAGTGTATGTGTCTCATATCCCCTCATGTTAAATGTATCCCCCAATTGTGTTGTGACCACTTTGATTGAAGGATATGGTATGGTATACAAAAACTGTCTAAATAAAATCCACCTTAAGTTCCTTCTGAAGGTGATATCCCCACCTTCTCACCAATGCCCCACGGTGGCAGCTGTTCTCCATGATCTGGACTGTAAAAGGGCCTTGTCCTACCTGTAATGTACTCAGGGCCACCGCAAAGCCTCGTAGCTTTTTGTGTCTCATGTCCCCGCGTGTTAAATGTATCCCCCAATTGTGTTGTGACCGCTTTGATTGAAGGATAAGGCGGTATACAAAACTGTCTAAATAAATAAAAAAATAAACCCCAGTCGACTGGTGGAGGCTGTTATTAAGCAGATCCTGTCCACCTGGGTGGCGGACTTCATCACCTTTGCCCACGATCAGGCTGGGCTCTCGGAGCACCGGGTCACAGCGCACAATGTCAGGGCTATGGCAACCTCTGTTGCAAGCCTACGCTCTGTCCCTATGGCAGACATCTGCCAGGTCGCTACCTGGTCCTCAGTTCACACCTTTGCAGCTCAGTACTGCTTGGAGAGGGAGTCCCGATGGGACAGCGACTTCGGCCAGTCCGTATTCTTTTTCATGTTCATGCTATCGGAGCGATGGTTCTCCCTGGACATTGGGGTCCTCAATCTTTTCTCAGATTTGCTTGCTGTTGCTCACATTAAAGGTTCTCGGTAGCCTGTAGCTAGGGAGTCTCATATGTGAGGACTGACTTCCTGCTTGTTACTGGAGAAAGCATAGTTACTCACCTGTAACAGGTGTGTTCCAGGGACAGCAGGAATCTGTCCTCACAACCCTCCCTCCTCCCCTTGGAGGAGTTGTACAATTTTTGCCATCTTCTTTTGTCGGCTATAGCTATGTCATCTGACTAAGATGGCACCCTTGGGCGAGAAGGGGACCATGCATGTGTGGTGGCATTTCCCAAAGGCTTTTTTTTGAAAGCCGGAGAGATGCTTCCACAGGGCTTTTTCAGCACCAGCGTCACTTATGAGGACTGAGTTCTTCCGTCCCTGGAGAACACCTGTTACAAGTGAGTAACTATGCTTTTTTCATTCTTTGGTAGTCTTGTAGGACTCTGAGGCTCCTATCTCCCCTGCAGGGGACTCTAAGCCCCTCAAAGGTCTTCCCCTGAGGCGGTAAGGAGGTTCTTTTTCACCTGTCCATTCTTCCAGATGCCCAGCATTATTTTCTATGGTGGAATGCTGGGGAGAAGATGAAGCTTCCCTATTTCCAATGAGTAAGTCTGTTGAAGAGGGTGAGCTTTCCTTGGCAGAGAGAACATCTGTCAGTGATTTACTTTTTTAACAGGGAGGACCTGGCTACCCTTATTCAGGTTGCCATGGCAGCCTTCGGCATTGCAGAACCCCCCCTCCAGTACAGGTTTCTCAGGCAGATCCTATCCTGGAAGGGTAGCATCAGCTTTTTTATCCCCCCCCCTCCACCCTGAGCCTTTGTGAAAGCTCTCAGTGGGAGGCACTGGGACTGAGAGACACTAAAGTCCCAACTCGGCTGTATCCTCTGCCCCAAGGGGAGATGAAACAGATTTTCAAGGTCCCAGAGGTGGGTTGACAAAATGCATAACAATTCCTATGAAAGGTAGCGCTGTGATAAAGGAAACTCACAGTAGGAGAGTGGTAGTCCAGCTCAGTAATGTCTTTATGGTTTTGGCACTAGACATTCAGACAGTGCTTTGTGCTAGGCATGGTAGACCAAATGCTCTTGTGCTGTATCCAGCAACTCTGCAGTCATGAGAATGGAGTCTGGAGTGTTGTTTGTGTTGGATGCCCTGTATGATTAGATTAGGATCCCCTTTAAGGCCATGACTGCGGCCTTAAAGGAGCCTTTTGTTTAGGCAGAGAAAGTTCTTGTGGATCTAAACCCAAGCAGGTTCAGTCCGTTTGTGGATCCCAGCACACACAAGACTCAGCAGGAGCCACCATGGGAGCTAATAAGTCCTCTCAATGAGATCTGGTGGGTCACTTCTGAGGGGGCAGGTGGTTTGGGGTCTGCTCTGGCTGTTTTGCTTCGAATGAGCCTACATTATGTCAGCTCAGTGGCTTCTAGAGGCCCTCAAAAAGGGGCACACTGGAGTTTAATGGCAATCAAGACTCTTCGGTGCCTCCTACTGTTGTAGGATATTGTACCAGTGCTCTCTGCAGTGAAAGGTCAGAGACGACATTCCATTGACTTCATGGTACTGAAGAAATAATGGTTTGTCCATCCCCCTTCTGGATTTGAAGACAGTCTGTAGCAAACTTATAGTGCCTCATTTCTACATGAAGACCATTAGGTCGGTCATTGCTTTGCTCCAGTAAGGGGAATTTCTAACCTTGACCTTTCCAAAAGCACATTTCCATATTCCTGTCTGGGATCAACATCAGCAGTTTCTCTACTTCTGCATCCTGGACTGCCAGTTTCAGTTCCAGGGCTCTGCCCCTTGGCCAGATGCATACCAGATAATTCAGTGACTGAAAAAGCTGGGTTGGATTATCAACAATCTCAAGGGCAGCTTAACTTCCTTTCAGGACATGGAGTATCTGAGTGCCCACTTAGACAATTGCATGCACAGAGTGTTTTTGACCCTAGAAAGATTGGTAAAGCTGCAGATGCCACTCAGGGGCTTTTCCTCAGTCAGCTCCCCTAGGTCATGGACAGGACAAGACCTGCCACTTCTGGGATCAGTGGCTTCGACTCTGGAGCTGGTGCCTTGGGCACTGGTCTTCCCGCTCCCAGTTCAATCAGTGCCTCCGTCTTCCCTGGAAGATCAAAGGGGAGCTGTCCTGGTGGCTGCAGACTCATCCTTTGGATGCAATTGTCTAAGTGTTTTAAGATTGAAAATAAAGCCAGGGAATCTCAAACTGTGAACACTTTGGTCAAGAATAATTTTATTATCCACTGCAAGTTGGAACAACTGGAGAATCTCATCACGCATTTGAACCTTTGATTTCTTTCCTAAGCTTGTTGGGCTTTCTCCTCTTAACACCTTAAAGAAATACTTAGACATTCTGAAGATTTCGGACAACTCTATTCCACATTTAAATAAGTATATTTGTAAATACAAAAGAAAAAATGGAGTCTCCAGTAAAGGACACCCTGGACATTTTCGCAATATTGAAATCTTTTGGTTTGGAAGTCTAGGAAAACATAGAAACATAGAAACATGACGACAGAAAAAGACCACATGGCCTATCTAGTCTGTCCTTCCATAACTACAACAGTCAACTTTTTACCTTTAGAGATCCTCTGTGTTGGTCCCATGCTTTTTTGAATTCAGTTACTGTCCTCATCTCTACCACCTCCACTGGGAGACTATTCCATGGATCCACTACTCTTTCTGTAAAGAAATATTTCCGCATATCACTCCTGAATCTCTCCCTTCACCCTCATCCCATGTCCCCTCGTAGCAGAACTTGCTTTCAATTGAAAGAGGCTCTCTCCCTGAACATTTATGCCACGGAGGTATTTAAACATCTCAATCATATTACCTCTATCCCGCCTTTCCTCTAAGGTGTACATATTAAGATCCTTAATTCTGTCCTCATATGCTTTATAATGAAGCCCATTAATCATTTTAGTAGCAACCCTCTGCACCGACTCCATCCTGTTCACATCCTTTTGAAGGTGCGGTCTCCAGAATTGCACACCATACTCCAAATGAGGTCGCACCAAAGACTTATACAGAGGCATTATCACCTCCTTTTTTCTGCTAGCCATTCCTCTCCGTATGCACCCAAGCATCCTTCTAGCTTTTGCCATCGCCTTTTCTACCTGTTTAGCTACTTTAATATCATCAGACACAACCACGCCTAGGTCCCGCTCTTCTTTAGTGGACAAAAGTACTTCACCTCCTATACTGTATTGCTCCCTTGGATTGCTGCAGCCCAAATGCATGACCTTACATTTTTTAACATTAAATCCCAGCTGCCAAATTCTAGACCATTCTTCAAGCTTAGCTAGATCCCTCCTCATGTTATCTACACCTTCCTGGGTGTCTACTCTATTGCAGATTTTGGTATCATCTGCAAAGAGGCAAACCTTACCCGACAGCCCTTCTGCTATATCACTAACAAAGATGTTAAAAAGAATCGGACCAAGGACAGATCCCTGGGGCACACCACTGGTAACATCCTTCTCCTCAGAGTGAGCTCCATTTACTTGTACTCTTTGTCGCCTCCCACCCAACCAATTTCTAACCCAAGCAGTAACTTTAGGGTCCATCCCTAGGGTGCTCAGTTTGTTTATAAGTCGCCTGTGAGGAACAGTGTCAAAGGCTTTACTGAAATCTAAATACACCACATCTAGAGCTCTCCCTCGGTCCAACTCCCTGGTCACCCAGTCAAAGAAATCAATAAGATTTGTCTGACAAGACCTGCCTCTGGTGAATCCATGCTGCCTCGGATCCTGTAATCCGCTGGACTCCAGAAACCTCACTATTTTCTCTTTCAGCAGCGTTTCCAATAATTTACTCACCACCGAAGTTAAACTAACCGGCCTGTAGTTTTCAACCACATCCTTACTTCCGCTTTTGTGTAAAGGCACCACATGAGCCTCTCTCCAGTCCTTTGGCACCATTCCCGACTCCAACGAGGCATTGAAAAGGTCAGTCAGTGGAGCTGCTAGAACGTCCCCAAGTTCCCTCAGTATTCTAGGGTGTATCCCATCCGGTCCCATCGCTTTGTCTACTTTAAGTTGAGCTAGTTTCTCACGAACACAGTCTTCTGAAAATTGTTCAAGATGTCCCTCGCTTCTGTTCTTATTTGTGGGTGTTTTCTGAGGTCCTGCTCCTGGTTCTTCATCTGTGAACAGAGAACAAAACTATTTGTTAAGCAATTCCGCTTTATCCTTATCAGCTTCTACATATTCCCCCCCCCCCCCCCTGCACCCTTGAGTCTGACAATACCACTTTTGCCCTTCCTCTTCTCACTAATATATCTGAAAAATGTCTTATCCCCCCCATTTTATTGCATTGGCTATTTCTCCTCCTTTTGAATCTTTGCCGCCTTGACTACTTTGCTAGCTTCTCTAAGTTTTTCCACATACAGATGCCGGTCTTCCTCTCTCTGTGATCTCTTGTATTTCATGAAGGCCTCCCTCTTTTTCTTCACTTTTTCAGCTACTTCCTTCGAAAACCATAGCGGTCTCCTGTTCCTTTTGCCTTTACCATTTTAACAAAAAGGTTGGTTGCCCTTAAAATACCCCCTTTCAGTTTTGCCCACTGTTTTTCTACATCCCCCAGTTGTTCCCATCCCATTAACGACTCCCTGAGGTATTGGCCCATCTTCACAAAGTCTTCCTAAAGTCTAAGATCCTCACCTTGGAATGGATTCTAACAGCCCTAGTCCTAATATTGAACCACACCATCTGGTGATCACTGGATGCAAAATGATCTCCCACTACAACATCAGAAACACTTTCACCATTTGTAAGCACCAAGTCCAGTATGGCCCCTTCACGTGTGGGGTCTGTTACCAATTGCCTGAATAGTTCTCCCTGTAGAGAATCCAGGATCTCCGTACTTCTAGATGATACTGCAGCATGAATGTGCCAATCAACATCTGGCATATTGAAATCTCCTATCAGTAGCACTTCCCCTTTCCTAGCAATGCTGCGTATGTCTTCAATTAACTCTCTGTCCACCTCTTCCTCTTGTGAGGGAGGTCTGTATATCACACCAATGCAAATAGATTTTCTCATTCCCTCTTTCTAGTTTAACCCACAATGCCTCCTCTCTCCCTTTTATTTTTTTTTATTAGAAGGCAGCAAACAAGTACAACAAATAATCAAATAGGTTGCATACAGCATACATATACAAAAGAACATCTGCGTTGAACCAAGAATGAAATGAACAGGGCCTCTTTTTTTTTTTTTTTTTTTTGTGTATCTTCTCCCTGCCCCATTGCTCACATCATCCCCCTTACGCCCTTCCCCTCCCACTCCTATTACCCACAAGATTCCGAATTAAAGAAAAACTCCTGTCCTATTCCCTCCTCCCCCTAACCCCCCCTCCCCTCCCCCCTCAGAACCCCTCTCGAAACCCCTCTACCCCCCCATCCCCTACCACCACCACCCCCCCCGCTTCTAACAATTCCATCAGTACCCACATTACCCTCAAGGAATGTGTGAGGCACCACCGCAACAGGCTAAGCATGGGAAGGAGATAGAGCCAGAGACTCCGCAGCAAGAAAAGAAAAAACCGTTGGACCCAAAGCACCAGTAACAAAAAGAAGCAGAGATTATCTTAAGAGCGTGAACCATACTTCAAAACAAAAGGCTCCCACACTTGCTCAAATTGTGGCACTCGCGATTTTCCAGCTGCCACCCCCTGCTCCATAGTATAAGTCTCCCACATCCGCTCCAGCCAACTGGCAAGGGCTGGGGGCAAGGTTTGCTTCCAAACTGCTGCCAAGGCCAGGCGAGCCGCATGCAGACCATGACGGATCAACGCTAACTGGGGAGTCCGTGCACCAGGAACATTAACACCAAAAAGGAAAATACCCGGGTCCCAGGGGATAGTCAACCCCACCAGTTGCTGTAGGCGATACTGGATCCCCCTCCAATAGGTCTGTATACGCGGACAAAGCCACCAGACATGAGCCATGTTACCGTCCCGGCCACAATTCCGCCAACACAAACCAGACACTTCGGGATAAGCCCAGGCAACCCGCACCGGCGTCATATACCAGCGATAAAGAAGTTTATAATTGGTTTCATGAGCATTAACAGCCACTGCACTTTTCCAGAGTCGACCCTCAAGCTGCTCCCACTGTTGCTCAGTGTAATTTGACTGCAGCTCGCGATTCCACTGTTTGCAATGTGTACCTGGTCGCGTCTGCTGGGTTTGAAGATGTGTATACAGGGCAGCAGTAAGGCCCTTTGTAGTAGTACATGCCTCACAAAAGCGCTCAATATCGGACAGCTCGCGGGCAACCTGCGACCGAATTGTGCGGTCCTGCACCCAATGAGTTACCTGTGTATACTGATAAAAGTGACCGGCAGGAAGCCCAAACTCACCCCGAAGCGAGCAAAAAGAACGCAGCGTACCGTCGTCAAAGAGTTGACCGACACGACTAAGGCCCTTATGGCCCCACAACCGAAAGGCTGGATCAGTCAGCCCAGGGGGGAAAGAAAGATTATCCACAATAGGCGCCAGGGGAGTCATAAGCACCCCGCTGGGTCTCAAGTAATGGTCCCAACAGTGGAGAGTATGAGAGATGTAGGGGTTACTTGAACGTGAAGCCCCCCGTAGCTTGGGGCCAAGCCACAAACGGTCCCCCAAGCCCGCACCCCCCGAAAGCTGCATTTCCATTTGTACCCAATGTTTAGTACTAGCAGTGTCCATCCACTCCACCCCCGCTCGACACTGTGCTGCCGCATAGTACCACTGAAGGTTGGGCGCCCCCATACCTCTGCGACGTGTGTGTGTGTGTGTGTAAAAAGAATCTGGCACGCAATACGCGGGCGCCGAAAACGCCATATAAATTTCATGAGCATGGCCTGCCAGGTAGCCAAGACCCCACGAGTTAAAGGTATAGGAAGAACCTGGAAAAGGTACAAAAACCGTGGGGCAACCACCATCTATACCACCGCAATACGCCCAAACCAGGAGATCAATAGTTTGGCCCAGGATTCCAAGTCACGCTTCACCTGGTGAATTAAAGGCCCATAATTGGCTTTAAATAGTGCACCCCTATCTATCGTCAAATTGACACCCAAATAGCGGAGGGAGCCCGATACCCAGCGAAAAGGGTAGGAAGCCTTCAATTGTTGGCAAAGCACCTCGGGTACCCCTACACTCAGAATCTCTGATTTCGTATAGTTGATTTTGAACCCAGAGACCTGCGAAAAAGCATCAAAAATCCGCATTGCAGTCGGGAGAGAGGTAACCGGATCCACCAGTGACAAAATGATATCGTCTGCAAAAAGCGCTATTCTATAATCAGAGGTACCCACCCGAATATCCGGATGCTCGTGGAAGCTCTGTGCCAGGGGCTCCATCACCAGCGCAAACAGCAACGGGGACAATGGGCATCCCAGCGCAAACCATCCAGATTGACCCCCATTAACCCAGACAGATGCAGTAGGACCGTGATAAAGACAGTGAACCCAACGCATAAAGTTGGGCCCAAACCCCATCTCCTGTAGCACACACCAGAGAAAACCCCAGCTGACCCGATCAAAGGCCTTTTCAGCATCAATTCCCACTAAGAGGGCAGGTTGAGGATCCTGCCGGGCCACATGTATCACCTGCAACATTCGCCTAATGTTATCGGCCGCCTGGCGGCCCGGGACAAACTCAACCTGTTCTGGATGCACCAAAGTCGGAAGTGCATGGTTTAGTCGTGCCGCCAACGCCGATGCCAATATTTTCATGTCGGCATTCAGCAGTGAGAGAGGACGATACGAAGCTGCATCCTGCAGGGGCTTACCCGGCTTAGGAATAACCGCGATAAGGGCCTCGCGTTGGGAGGGTGGCAGAGGGCCCCCCCCCCCCGCAAGACCTAATTGAAAAGCACCACCAGGGTTGGGGCCAGTTGGGCGCTATATTTTTTATAATATTCCATGGGGAACCCGTCTGCACCCGGTGCCTTCCCCGCTTTTAAACGTCAAATGGCCATGTCCACCTCTTCCACTGTAAGTTCCGCATCCAATTGTGCTCTAACAGATTCCGCCAGTCGAGGTAAAGTAAGAGCACTAAGATAGGCCCGGGCACTGGGCAAGTCAAAAGACTCAGCTTTATATAACTGTTCTAAGAAAGTAGCAAATAACTCGCAAATCTCCCGAGAAACCACCTGCAGACGGGTCCTGGAGCTCATGTACCACCCTTGAGGTGTGCTGTTGACGAAGTCGCAAAGCAAGGTAGCGCCCGACCTTATTCCCCTGCTCATAAGAAGTTTGCCGCAACTTCTGACGCATATGTTCCAGATCTCGTTGCGTACATGCATCCAGTTTGGCCCGCACCTCTCGCCATTGATGCCAGACCCTCTTAGAACCTGTCCGGGCGTGTTCCAATTGAAGACGCCGACTTTCCTCCATCAGGTGATGGGATGCCAGTGTCCAGGCCTTCTGCGTGCAAGCTGCCTCAGCAATCAAGCGGCCACGAGCCGTCGCTTTAAAGGCGTCCCAGACCGTGGACAACGGGACCTCCCCATTGTCATTTATATCAAAGAAATCACTGATAAAATGGCCATGGTTCTGAACAGTATGTTGCTGCCGAAAAAAACAGCTATCTAAACGCCACTGCTGGCATCGTTCCCCACACACCCCCGCAGGTAGAGTAATCCAGCAGGGGGCGTGATCGGACCAGGTCAAGGTCCCATGCCCAGCCGCCACCCTCCCCTCCATCAATCGTTGGTCTAACAAAAAATAGTCAATACGGGTATGTACCCTATGAACATGTGAGTAATAGGTATAACTCTTATCCCCAATGTGCGTATCTCTCCAAATATCACGCAAGCCCAGATCAATAATAAGCCTCCGTAACGCTCGGCTAGTTCCACTAGTCGCCGGGCCAGCCTGGCCTGTCGAATCCAGATGGGGTACCATATGTGCATTAGTCACCGCCCAAGACAATAGGGCCCTTCGCAAACTCAGCTAACAGACCCTTTAACCGAGCAAAAAGGTTCCCTTGGCCAGTATTGGGGGCATAAATGTTGGCTAGCGTTATGAGGCGGCCTTCCAAGCGAACATTCATAAAAAGCCATCTCTCCAAAGCATCTCTCTTAACATCCTCCACCCGCAAAGATAACCCCTGGTGGAACAGCATTGCCACCCCATGTTTTTTCCGGCCCTGTGAGTCAGACGCCACCCACACCTCAGAATACGGCTTTCTTTTTAACCAACCCTGATTGCTGCTCCGGAGATGAGTCTCTTGCAGAAACACAATGTCCCCTTTCAGGGAGCGTAGCTCAGTATACAGCAAGGAACGCTTTCCCGGGGAGTTGAGACCCTTCACATTAAAAGATACCACTTTCAGCATTGACAGGTAACTACCCTACCCCCACCGCCCTACGTTCGCCCCCTTTCCGGATGGTCCTAGGCCCCCCCCAAACTCGCATCTCCGCAGGGTAAAAAACCAACAGTAGCCTCCTACCCAACCTCCCCCAAGGATCATTCATATAAGCACTCCTAAGTTTCGACTGCACCTCACCCCTTAAGTTAAGTTAATATAAGCCCTCCCGCCCACATCCCTCCCCCCCCAACCCATCAGTACCACCAGCCCACACATACAGCGGGGCATGGTAAAACTGATCCCAGGTCCAGCTCCAACCAGGCTCCCCCGCAAACTAAATATCCCAACAGTTAGCATCAGTTCACCCCCGTAAATAGCAAATCATGAAGCCACTTTCCCAAACATTCCCCCCACCTACACTGCATAAAGTAAAGCAACATTCAGCATAATCCGCAAAATTGCATATTATATTTAGTGCAGAAATCTCAAAATAAGTAGTTACAAAGCTGAGATAATGTAACGAGAAAAAAGCAGAATTCCTGACATAACAGACCCTGGGAACTCCCTCAGATCAAGAAACTAACCCCCAACCCAGCCCCTTCTGGGCTCCCATACAGGGAAAGCCATGATAAAGTCACACACAAGGATTTCCCCCTTTTTCTTTGCTACCATACATCAGTGGAGGGAAGATCCCACCGTGCCCTGCCCCATGACAGGGTCAGGGACCCCCCGGACTGCTATGGCAAAAAGCCAATACTAAAAGCCACATACAACCAGAAACATTGATCCTAAACAAAGCATTATAAAAAGGAGGAGGAGCGCAATTGTGCCCAACGGGACAGACACAGCAGCCCCAAAACTAAAGGACCCCTAAGGAAGCCCCCAGTGTCAGGAAGTCAAAAGCGCAGAAACTGAGAAGTCAGGCGGGCTTTCCCACCCGAGTCCATTTCGAGTGCTGCGGCTTAGAGGCCGGAAGTGCAGGTAGTGCATTATCTTCCACCAGACTTGCTTGACGGAGAGCTCTCCAAGCCTCGGTATGGTCCTTAGCTGAGATCTCTTTGTTTCCCAAGAGAAAATTCATCCGGAACGGAAAAGACCAGGAGTAGCGTATTTTTATTTATTTATTTATTTAGCAAGCATTTGTAGCCCGCTCCTTCCAGCGATCAGAAGCGGGTAGGATTACTATTGTGAAACTGCCGAATTGAGGCAGGTACAAATTTTGTTTACATACAGATTGTCAGAAAAGCACATCATACAGAGTTAACACTTCTTAGCTATGGGGGGGAGTTCATTTACATATATACATAAATACATATATACAGGATAAGCTTTTTGGCCACAGTGGTCAGGGGCTGCTCCATCTGTGGATTTAGTTCAGGTTGAAATGAGATTGGAAAATGTGCGTTTTGAGTTTCTTTCTGAAGTCTAGAAGGTCATTGCTAGCTCGTAGTTCTGGTGGGAGTTGGTTCCACAGTGTTGGTGCCACATATGAGAAAGCCCTGTGGCTGGTGTTAGCTTTGGCAGATCTTATATCTGTTGGAGTGTGAAGGATGTTGGAATTGTGGGTTCTTCTGTTTCGGGTAGGAGGTTGCGATCTTACTAGGTTGTTGAGGAAGGAAGGTGCTAAGTTGTGGATGAGTTTGAAGGTGGTTGTTAGTATTTTGTATTTTGTTCGAGCTGTTATGGGTAGCCAGTGTAATTGAGTTAGCACTGGTGATGTGGTCACTTAGATTTTTCTTCATTATGACCCTGGCAGCTACATTTTGTGCCATTTGTAATATGTTTAGGGTTTTTTTAGGTAAACCTTGTAGGATGGCGTTGCAGTAGTCAAAATGTGGCATGATGAGTGCTTGGGCCACTGTTCTGAAGTCTTGGGGATCAATAATATTCCGAATGGGTTGGAGTACTCTAAGCTTGTGGAAAACTGCTCTGTTGGTCTTTCGGAGGTGTTTTTCCATCTTTAGGTCACAGTCAAATGTGACTCCTAGATACTTTATTTCTTTTTTTGTTTGGTAAGTGTTGTTACATAGTGTTATTGATGTGGGTGGGTCAAAATTCGGTTCTTTGGAGATATACATTACTTCGGTTTTTTTGTGATTAATTGACATACTACTTTGTTGCAACAGGTCTTGCATCTCTCTGATACATGTCTCTAGTGGGTTGTAGTCTGGGTTTTTAGTGTCTAGTTGTGAGTATAGCATGATATCATCGGCATAGATGTGGTAATTAATTTCGTGTCGTGAGAAAATTTTGCATAGTGGCTGCATATATATGTTAAACAGAAGTGCTGAGAGTGCAGAGCCTTGGGGGATTCCCTGCGTTTGGGAGAAAGATTCTGCTTTTTCTCCGTTGAATTGAACCTGTTGTGTTCGATTTGAGATGTAGGATGAGAACCATTTTAGTGGTGTTCCTGTTTATTCCTATTGATTTTATCCTATTTATGAGGGTCCCATGATTGACTGTATCAAAAGCAGCGGAGATGTCAATGAATACAAGAATGTACATTTTCTTTTTGTTTCCCTTTATTGTTCAACACCGCTATGATTGGCTTCATCTCTCTGCGTCGAGCCAACGTAAAGGCCGAGAGGTCCTGATACACAGCTACCATTGCCTCTTGGTACTGGATAGTTTTTTTTTTTTCTCCCGACCACGTCGCAGAAGAAGTGCCGCATCAGTAAAGCGCAGAAATTTGGCAATAACATCCCGAGGTTGATTGTTAGGGGGCTTCCCCAGGGCATGATGCACTCGCTCAATCTCCATTCCAGGGCCATGGAGCGCAAGTTCCTCTGTTGTGAGCAATTCGCCCATCAAGGTTTTGAGGACCACTGTCAGGTCTTCAGCGCCCCCCGCAGCCTCCGGGATTCCTCGAAAGCGCACATTGTTGCGTCGAGAGCGGTTTTCAATGTCATCAATTTTATAGGTCAGCTCCATCACCTGCGAGCTATGCCTATCTACAGCACATTGTAAATCCACCAGTGCACCATCATGATCTTCTACTTTTGTTTCGACCTCCTCCACTCGGGTGCCTAGGTCTTTTATGTCTCCCCTAAGATCCGCAATAGTGCCCATCACCACCTCACGCATGGATTGAAACTCTCCAGCCAGATCTTCAAAGCCCTTCCGGAGTTCCCACTGAAGGAGGGCGTGTGGGGAGAGCGCCGTGAGGCCCAGATCATTTTCACTCAATGTCTCATCGCCTGAGCACTCCGAGGAGGGCTTATGGGTTGGACTGGGAGCTATTCTTAACCAGGAGGCGCTGAGAGGCTCACATTTTCTCCCGGGCTTCAAGCCCCTTGGTCTTGGCAGCCATGGGTATATTTGATAAAGGAGCAGCTACGAGGAGGAGCATGGCAGCTAGCAGTGGGCAGTACAAAAATAGAAAGGTTAAAATTGTAGCAATGTTCCACTCTTGGGCAGCAGAGGGAGCTCCAGGATCACTGAGGCCGGCAGGACAGAGGAAGCAGAGGGCAGAGATGTCTCCGATGTAATCAATGCACGTGCAGTGATCTTTACTGTCACAAAGAGAAAGTGTGTCCGGTGCAATTAGCAGAGAACGGGGGAAGCAACAGCACAACGCCAAAGACTCATCGGACTGAACTTGGCGGCCAGGCAGGAGAGGGGAGGGCCCCTCTACCAGATCAACCAGTCCCGGAAGCAGTAGGCCGCTGAGAGCCCGAGACGGGCTTGTTGAGTGAAGACCTCATGACCTGATTTTCCCGCCGAGGAGGATTGAAACGCAGACAGGAGCACACGGTAATGGCCGCCTAGCTAGTCCAGCATGAGCCCGGCGCCCAGCCACTCCAGATATCGCAGCACTCTCACCTCCTCCCCAGCGTGCCGCTAGGATCAGAGCGAGGTGAGGCAATGGCATTGGGGCGCAGCGCAAGATCCACCGGGAGGCCAAGCTGGGACACTGCTCCAGTGTTGCGTGTCGGGTTAAACAGCCCCGCGGACACACTCGGTCGCCGCACGATCCTCTCCAGCCAGCAAATCCCGCTGCAGCAGCAGTGCCAGGGCACTTCTCCCCCGAGGGTGTTAAAAGGGGAGACCTTCTCCCGGCAATGTCAGCATCCGGCTCTAGGACTGCAGCTCCAGCCGCGAGGTGAGATGCCGCCAAGTTTCAGGCACTGTTGCACACCTCCGACCGTCCTCCCAAGGCTCTAGTCAAGACGGTAGACACTTAGCCCTCAGATCCAGGTATGCAGGGGGAATTTCGCTGTGGATATGCAGATAGCTAAATTAAAGGGAGCACCCAGGCAGAGCTAGCCTAAAACGCGGCCATTTTTTCACGGGCTCACTAGCGCCCCCTCCTCTCTCCCTTTTTAAGCTCTGGGACATTGTTGGCAAGTTTAGTCTTTGATCAGGACTTTTCAAGGATTCTTCACTTGTATTTTAAGCAGAATAAGGAACTTTACCTTGAGCAAAAATCTTTCCTGATGTGGTATTTTCTACACAAGAAAGCCATAAGCTTTTTCTTGCTATGTGGCAAGAACTCTTTGGGCACCTCTTCTGTGTTATCTCCAGGAACAAGCAGGAATGAGTCTTCACATATGGGTACGTCGGTACCGACGGAGCCTGCGCGGGAACGCTCCCCAGCGTCCCAAAAAGGAAAGCTTTTGGGAGCATCCCACAGTGCCTGCGCGCTGCCTTTCCTAACCACCTCTCTCCAGTTCTTCTTTTCCGCGGAGCCAGCAGGTCGTGTTCCTGTCACCACTGAAGAAGTTCTTTATTTTATTTCTTTGGTCGCGCGTCTGCCGCCTTCGACGTCGGACCGGTACCGCCGGTCTTTTCTTTCTTTTCTTAAAAAAATATAATTCTTCCGTTCCACTTTAGTGTATATTTTTGTCTCTTTGGGCCTTAGGCCTAAGGGAAATTTCCTCATGGAAAAGCCCGCCTCCGGGTTTAATAAATGCACTAAGTGCAGCGGTACCATCTCTGTTACCGACACCCATGACTGGTGTCTTAAATGTTTGGGTCCTGACCATTCCATCATGGATTGTACGTCCTGCTCCATGATGTCTAAGAGGTTTACAGAACTGAGCAGCTAAGCTCAATACCCTGTTTCCCTCTGATGCAGCTTTGGTGGCATCGATGTCGTCCAGGGCTGCTGCTTCCTCCTATGGATCTCAGGTAACCAAACATAAATCCAGCCGGTCCTCGAAGGGTAGATCTCCCTCTAAGCATCGAGATGCCTCCGGGCTTGCCCTCGAGGATCTTGCACCGGCAAAAGTACCCCAGCGGGAAGCTCCGGCTTCCAAAGCTCCTCCTATGGGGTCACAGGTTGACATCGATGGCACGGCCTCGACCGATCACCTGTTACAATGTTCTGGGGTACCGGTGGAATCTGCCGGTACCGATGTTCAGACATTGATGGCGTCGATGGATCAGAATTTTCTGACCATGCAGCAGGCCATCACTGCATTCATTCGAGCTGTGACGCCGCTGGTACCGCAATAGGCTCTGTTGCCGGTACCGATTGCATCGGCTTCGGTATCGACTGCAACGGTACCATGTCCGATGATGCCCATCGGTACCAAACCGGTACCGATCACTCCCGATGTCGATACCACTCGGTACGTTTATCGGGCTCTACAGGAGCATCCAGACAGGCGATACTTCGATTCCTCCGAAGACTCTGATGCATCGGAGGTTTCTGTCGAAGCATCGGTACTCCTTCCTCAAGAGCCGCCTTCTCCAAAAAGAAGAATGTCTCCTCCAGAGGACTTGTCTTTTCAGGACTTTATAAGAGAAGTGGCCAAGGGGCTCTCTATCTCAGTAGCCCCTGAGTCAGAGCCTAGAGCCAAAAAGTTGGATATTTTGCAATATCCCAAGGCTCCTAAAGAGGCAGCCACTTTGCCAGTTCATGAGATCCTTTATGATCACATGTTGGGCATATGGGAGACCCCTCTTACTATCTCTTCCCACTCTCGTAGGCTAGACACCATGTACCGTGTCCCGCCTTGTCCTGGATTTCATAAGACTCAGCTTCCTCACCACTCTATTGTGGTGGAGTCTGCCATGAAAAAGTTAGTGCAAAAAGGCACTCTTCTACCCCTCCAGGGAGAGAATGTAGAACCTTAGATGCTTTTGGCAGAAAAATCTTTCAGGCCAGCATGCTTGTTGCTAGAATCAACTCCTATAGTCTCTATATGGGGATGTTTCTAAAAGAAGTTACAGATCATCTGCAAACTTTCCTCCCTTTTCTTCCAGAAGATAAGAGGGAAGAGTTTCTCACTTGGCTTAAGCATGCCCAAGATGTTTCCAAATTTTCCAACCGTGCAGCCTTTGACTCTTTTGAGGGTGCCAGCAGAGCTTCGGCTATTGCCATAGGTGCACACAGAATTGCTTGGTTACAAGCTTCTGATCTGGAACCTTGGGTCCAAGATGGATTGGGAAATCTTCCTTGTACAGGTGAAAACCTTTTTGGCAAGGATTGGCAGGCAAAGACCACACAGATGGATGCAGAAAATTCTGCTTTGGATAGGCTTTCAAAGTCTACCTCTAATCCTGTCAAGAAGAGGTTGTTCAAAAAGCCACATTTTCCCAAGAAGGGAAGATATTATTCTGTTTATGGTCAACAGACATCTTCTGCAGGTCGTTTTGCTGCAAAGCGTCAACAACCTAAACAGGCCAAGCCTAAGGCTGCAAGGACTCCTGTAGCCCAACAGCCTCAGCCTCCTCAGGGCCTTTGACTTGCATCTAGAGAACTTAGCCTTTCTGGCTCTAGCAGAACCAGAGCCTCTCACCATTCCAGGAAGGTTAGCTTACTTTGCTCCCAGATGGGAACAAATCACAGCAGAGCAATGGACCCTCTCCATCATAAGGGAAGGGTACAAACTTCATTTCTCAAACCTTCCTCCTCACACCATGGTGAGACAGTTCAATTCTCAAACATCTCTCCTCGACCTTCTCGGTCAAGAGATTACTACCCTTCTTGCCCAAGGGGCAATAGAAGAAGTACCCCTTCTTCAACAGGGCTCAGGGTTCTACTCCCCCTACTTTCTTATCCCAAAGAAAACAGGGGGTTACAGACCCATATTAGATCTCAGAGAATTGAACAAGTTTCTCTGCAAGGAGAAATTAAAAAAGATTTCTCTAGGTACTCTCCTTCCATACCTTCAGTCAGGATTGGCTTTGTTCTCTAGATCTCAAGGATGCGTATACCCATATACTCATCCATCCAGCACACAGAAAGTTCCTTCGGTTCCTTTATCAAGGGAAGCACTACCAATACAGGGTACTTCCTTTTGGTCTGGCCTCTGCTCCGAGAGTGTTCACAAAATGCATGGCAGTAGTAGCTGCATTCCTACGCACTCTAGGAATATTCGTATTCCCATATCTGGACAACTGGCTCATCCGAGCTCCATCCCAGTCAGAGGCCCAGACTTCCCTAACCTGCACAATGCGTGTTCTGCAGTGTCTGCGACTGGTGATAAACATTCCAAAGTTCCAGCTCACCCCTACTCAGTCTCTAGAGTTCATAGGGGCCTTGCTGGATACCACAACTGCAAGGGCCTATATTCCCCAGGCCCGTTGCCTACGCTTAGTGCAGTTAGCCTCCCAGATTCAGTTAGAAACCCATTTAACTGCTCGAGAGATGTTACAACTGCTAGGCCACATGGCATCCACTGTGCATGTGGTCCCTTGTGCTCGCCTTCACATGAGGGCAGCTCAATGGACTTTGTCCACCCAATGGACCCAGGCATCAGGGGGTCTGTCAGACAAAATAGCAACCTCCAGGCGTCTCTTTTGGTCTCTCCAGTGGTGGAGGTCCATTCAAAATCTGTTGCAGGGGTCCTCCTTCCAACAGTTGTTACCCCAAGCAACCCTTACAACAGATGCCTCTCCAAAGGGTTGGGGAGCTCATCTTCACGACCTCTCCACCCAGGGCATTTGGTCCCCACAGGAGACCTCTCTACATATCAACATCTTAGAGCTCAGAGCAATCTTCCTGGCTCTGAGTCTTCCATACCCTGCTCAGCTACAAGACAGTCCTCATTCACACGGACAACCAAGTAGCCATGTTCTATGTGAACAAGCAGGGAGGGATTGGCTCTCTGTTGCTTTGCAACGAAGCTCTGAGATTGTGGGCCTTCGCCAGAGAGCATCAAATTCATCTTCTGGCAGTATACCTTCCAGGAGTTCAAAACTCTTGGGCAGACAGACTCAGTCGAGTTCTGCTTCCACACGAGTGGTCCCTTCATATGGACCAGATAGTCAGAATCTTTCGAATTTGGGGAACCCCGGACATAGACCTCTTTGCAAGTCCGTGGAATGCCAAACTTCCCTGATTCTGTTCCAGAATTCCGTGTCAGGGAGTTCAGGCCAAGGATGCCTTCCTCCTTCATTGGGGTCAAGACTTCCTATACGCCTTTCCACCCATTCCCCTAATTCCCAAGCCCCTGTTCAAGCTTCAGAGAGATCGAGGGACTATGATCCTCATAGCTCCACGATGGCCACGCCAAGTGTGGTTCCCTCTACTTCTGCATCTCTCTCAAGCTCCCTCCCTGGACTTGGGATCTGCTCCAGATCTCCTGTCTCAGGAGGGGGGAACGTTGTGGCACCCAAACCCCCAATCTCTCCATCTCGGGGCTTGGTTGCTGAAGGCTTAGACCTTCAAGATTGGCATCTGTCTCAGCAAGTGAGGGATATCTTTCATGCTTCCAAAAAGCTGCCTACTAGGCGTTCCTATGCTTTTAAATGGAAAAGGTTTACCATTTGGTGTGCTGAGAGGGGTTTTAACCCTCTAGCAATACCTTTGAATTCTTTACTAGAGTATCTCCTGCATCTTTCCCATGCAGGCCTCAAAACGAATTCAGTACGGGTCCATTTGAGTGCTATTGCAGCATCTCTCAAGCCTCTCAATGGACAACCTATTTCCTCATCCTCTTATTGCAAGATTCATGAGAGGCCTTCTTTTAACTAAACCTCCCATTAGACCACCTCCAGTGGCATGGGACTTGAATCTGGTTCTTGGTCAGCTCATGAAGCCTCCCTTTGAACCCTTAGCCACTACCTCCTTGAAATTTCTTTCCTGGGAAGTTATCTATCTTATTGCAGTCACCTCAGCTCGCCGCATCAGTGAGCTGCAGGCCTGTAGGGTATATTAGTAGCATAAAAATAAGTTAGACTCTCTGTCCAGGGGAAATAGCTACTAATTCCCAGCCCAAAGTTCGGTGAGTTATTCTGGCAATGAGCCATGAAAGAAGTCTGGTCTGCAGATATATATTAGACTTTATTATAGGCAACCAGGTAGAAAAATATACACACACATATAGCTAATTAGAAACATGAGGTAGAAATTTGTTATAGTACAGATGTACACTTGGACAACGTAATAAATCACTGATTAATAACCAGACGTCACTGATTCGCTCTGCACTGAGGAAAAGTAAGAAATATATATATTGCTAACCCCTTGCCCATCCGGAGGAGGAGAGAGAAGTCAGTACTTTAGTTCCGTCGGGCACTCAGGAACAGCTTCGTCCAAGGAGGCAGCTGTTAGCTACTGCAGGCTCCAGCCTCGTCACAGGCGAGCTGCAGTAAGTCCGAACCGGAGGTATCTGTGAAAGTCTTATCTCAGACCTACGGAGGACGGCCTAGCCCACACGTAGTGGCCGTCTGGCGGAAAGCTGAGGTCGCAGGAATCAGGTACGCAGTGCACAGCAGAGAGGAACTGGTGCAGAAGTCTGTATGAACAGGTGGGAAAAGCCCCCAACTCTTACTAAAGTTCCAGTGCAGATTGCATTATTCTGTGTAAGAATCCTCCGTCATAGGTCCGATGATTGGTTGGCACCAGGCAGTCTGAGGTGTTCTCAGCGAATCAGGAGGTAGACGATGAGCAGCTTCTTGCAAACAAAGAAGCCATAGTAAGAAGTCAGGCCGAGGCAACAGTATGTAACTTCTGGGCATGTACAATTGTCCAAGGCCTGCCACGAACAATAGCTTCTGTATGTATGCTTAGAAACGCTGCGCCAGCAGTTGCTTGGAGGTCGTTTGTAGCTGAACACAGCAAAAGTGTAGTGAAGAATCCATCTGCAGTTTGGTTCAGGCCTGAGTTGCTGAGCAGGCCGGAGATTTGCATGTAGAATTGCTGGGGTACCAGCCTTACAGGCCTTAGTGGCTAATCCACCTTATACAACGTTCCATCATGATAAGGTAGTCCTTAGGACCAATCCACACTTTATGCCTAAAGTGGTCTCACCTTTTCATCTTAACCAAGAGGTGTACTTACCTGTCTTCTTTCCAGGTCCTCATGCATCAAGTGCAGAGAGGAGTCTTCATACCCTGGATTGTAAGAGGGCTCTTGCCTTTTACTTACAAAGGACACAGCAACATAGAAAGTCTTCTGGGCTCTTTGTTGCTTTTGATCCCTCTCATTTGGGACTTCCAGTCTCTAAGAGAACACTGTCCAATTGGATTGCTCAGTGTATTTCTTTTGCCTATCAGAGCAAGAATCTTTCTCTGGAGGGCCATGTCACAGCTCACAATGTGAGGGCCATGGCAACCTCTATGGCTCATCTAAATTCTGTGTCCATCGACCAGATCTGTCGAGTGGCCACCTGGGCCTCGGTTCATACCTTCACAGCCCATTACTGCTTGGACAAGGACTCCCACCGGGATGCTTTGTTTGGTCAGGCTGTTCTCAAACACCTGTTCCATGCTTAATCAACTCCTGCCCTCCATCCCTGGTTGGATGCCTGAGATCCATGGGAGGAGGTAGAGCCCTTCTCAGGGTCTCACAACCTTGGGGATCTCACAAGCATCTCTAGCTGGGGAGTCCCCATATGTGAAGACTCATTCCTGCTTGTTCCTGGAGATAGCACAGTTACTTACCTGTAACCAGGTGATCTCTGGGAACAGCAGGACTAAGTCTTCACAACCCACCCACCTCCCCTAGGAGTTGTATCTTTCTATCTATCTTTCCTTTCCTCTCTCTTTGTCTCAGCTTTAAAACTCGAACCGGAGAGAGGCGGTTAGGAAAGGCGGGAAGGCAGCGCGCAGGCGCTGTGGGATGCTCCCAAAAGCATTCCTTTTTGGGACGCTGGGAAGCGTTCCCGTGCAGGCTCAGTCGTTACCGACGTACCCATATGTGAAGACTTATTCCTGCTGTTCCCAGAGATCACCTGTTACAGGTACGTAACTGTGTGCTTTCTGTGTAAATGCATTATAAGGTATCTTAATGTTAGATGTTTTTCTTCTTCCTGACCATCTGTGGTCTTTTTTGGATATCAAGAAGTTAGCCATCTTGGATTCAACTTCTGGATCCCCTAGTATAGATGGGATCATGAGTGGTTGTGATAATTTGGAGCAGTGGTAGTGCCTATAGACTATTTTTTTCCCTTTTTCAGAGTTCTTTTTCTTATTGTATATCTCTAATAATTTCATTCTCCCCCTTCCCATCTCATTTATTGGGGTCTAATGGAAAATATGCAAGAATGTGTTTTTTGTTTCTTGTATCTGTATTTAGAATGTTTTCCTTTGTTCCGTATTTTTGATTCTTTAACAAGTGGATTAACTTGTAATTTGCTAAAAAAAAATACTTACATTTCTAACTTTTTTTATTTTATATTTAAGATGAATAAAGCCATGATCTATGTGAAAGGACCATCTATCACAGAAATAAATCAAATACAAATATTGTGTAGCAAAAATCATTCCTGGAAAAGCGCTGCCAAGGAAAACTTGGGATCAAAAGAAAGAGGATGGTAACAAATCCTCCTTGGGGGGGAAAAAAACACATTGCATATAGAGGTAGGTGTTCCTGCTGGACAGGTGTCTAAAAGGATTAAGATCATCAAAGATAATGAGGAAGATCCATAACATCAAATTGAAACATGTGGCATTTACAGAAGCAGAATTTAAATTCATATGCTCCAATAAGAAATTGAAAATAACAGCAGAGGCACAAAAGTAATGGCGATATGAAGGAAATAGAAAGAGAGATCAAAATAAACTAAAGAGAATCCAAAACAGTTCTACAAGACATTGGGGGAGAGTGTTAGTATGGTGAAAATACCTCAGATAAAAATTGAAACAAAAGCTTTCTGGAGAGACTTATCTGAAGACCCTGTAAAGGACAATCAAATGGCTGAATGGTTACCGTACATAAGAGGGAAATTGAAAAAGTTAAACATCAAACCAATGGAATGGCCTGAAGTGGAATGACTAGAAAATTGGAAATCAAGTTAAAAAGAGCGCCAAACTGGAAAACCCCTGGCCAAGATGTAGTGCCTACCTTTTGGCTCTAACAGTTATCACTCCACCAAGATCTGGTTAAAAAAAAAAAAAAAAGTTGGTCAAGCAGCCAGATTTAACACCACAATGACTAGTAACAGGAAGAACACTTTTCCTTCCAAAGGGAGCTCCAAGTACTGTCTTTAAAAATTACAGGTCAATAACTTATTGCCTGCAATCTATTAGCTGCTTACAGCAATAAATGCTGACAGAATATATGAACATACTAATTCCAATATCGCCATGGCAATAGAGCAGAAGGGCAGTATAAAAGGATTTTATGGCATCAAAGACCAGTTAATGCTGAATAAAGCCATCCTAGCCAGTGCTAAGAAGAGCTGAAAGCTCAGTGTAGCATAGATTTGAAGATAAGTTTTGGTAGCATCCCACACTCATGGATAAGTTGTCTTGAAATGTACAAAATAAATCTCAGATTGCATCAGGTTTATCATTAAAATGTGGCAAACCACTCTCCATCTGACACATGAAGATAGTCAGTTCATCATTCCTAACAAGATCTAGCGAAGAATATTTCAGGAAGACTCCCTGTCTATAGTTCTGTATGGTGATTAATCCACTGAGTACTCTCAGTAACTCTTTGGAATATGTATTTATCCTTAAAGATAACAATTTAGAGATAACATCGCACTTGCTATTTGTAGATGACCTGAAGCTCCATAGCTCCAGTGGAACAACGCCGTATAGTGAAAAGCTTCTCAGATGGCACCAAGATGACTTTTGGACTTCACAAATATGCTAAAGTTACCTTGGAGGAAAATAGAGCAAAACAGAAAAAATCTCCCTGATTGAGATTGGTGACTTCAGGGAATTTGAACAAGAAAGCATATCAATTCTTAGGAATAGACAAAGGAGCAACAATCCAAGCAAAATTACTGAGAAAAAAGGTCAGTAAGGAGCTTAAAATTACTGTTGAAAAGTACTATTAATCAGCTGCCAATTCCTGTTCTTTCATATAGCGCTTTTGATTGTAGACTGGCCTCTTAAAGAGCTTGAGAAACTGGACATTTGAACAAGAAAACTCATCCATGCTTATGAGGTAATTTTATAAGAACCAATGTATGCCATGACTATATATCTCTAGAGCTGAAGGGAGGACTGGGCCTCATAGTAGTTCTGTAGGTGTAATCGATTTCTATCATATACCTTCAGGCCTATTTAACAGTATCGTCACAGCCAAATATGTAGAAAGTGAAACAATGTAAATTAACATCCAGAATCTCTGAATCATTAAACTTGGACAAGTATTCTGAAGAGCAGAAGTGATGGATGAGAATCCACAAACCCACATTGGGGAAAGAAGCAACAGAATTTGCAAAACCAGAAAAGAGGCAAACTGAAACCTTAAAATGAGAGCTTGATAGTTTGAGCCCAGGATAGTGGATTATGGACAAGATGGTTCACGGCAAGCATAGAGAGAAAAACAGATATGCAGATTCTATAAGAGTTGGAAACAGTTACTTGTCTCGTAGCTTGATGTGAAGTTCTGATGGCAAAGTTTCTATACGTATAGAAAAGCACAACAAAGTGGCACACCCATCCATTGGAAACCTTTTTTGTAAACACTATAGCATTGCTGTACCGGAAAAGCACTGGGATCATGACCATAAGAAAATAGAGCTAATGAAAAAGTTAAGACAGATTAGATGTAAGGAAACCTTAAATAGTGGGAAAGGAGAAAACAGCAGAACAGCAATGATAAGGTGTTTTTTTCCAAGCGATTATTCTGTGAATTGTGTGGAGAGGGAGTAGATCCTGAAATACCAAGCAATACAATTGGAGACCAAGAAAATATGGCAAAGATACAGAAATATTTCCTTTGTACTGGGAAAGATGAGCCTGATTAAGAAGAATTTCTGGTTGCACTGTGGTAAGTTGCTTATACGTGTTACATCTTATGAACTCCAGAAGGAAGTTGTCTTTGGCATGATGCAAGTATTACAGCGTTAGCAGTAAATTCAAGAGATTGAGATCATTCTCCACATACTCTGGTTTAAGAGTGAGATTTATGGCACTCATGGTATGCCCAAAATTAAGTCCACAAGCAATAACAGAGGTAAAACCTGACATACAGTATGTCAACCACAAACAAAAAAAAAGTGACAATCGATCAACTACCAACATGATAAACCAGTAACAATTTATTATACACACAAATATATCAAGTACAAATGCTTATTAAAAGTACTTATTCATAGACCAACATGTTTGACTAATGCCTATGTCAGGGGCACTGTTTCTTTAAATACAAAAATAAACTTGTAAAAAAATGGTGAAGACAACTTGTACAGATAAATTAAGAATTCAAGGATCTGAGACTTACAATCTATTGGCGGAAAATAAATTCAAATAATGAGACAACATTCAAAATAGCCAAATCATAAAAACAGAGGGAACCAGAAAAAAAAGGGGAAAAATAGGAACAAACCTCACTAGGAGTTATTTATTTACTTATTTTAAAATATTTATAGTCTATCATATGCCTAAGCATTCAAGGCAGTGAACAATCAGAGGATCATAACTAATATAATCCCCTACAAAATATGAAATACATTCACTATCCACCCAAACCTCCCTACACAAACTGAATACCTGCTGAGCCTAAGTCTTGCCAGAAGAAATTATGGAGGAAACAAGGTCTTCCAAGTGCCCCAACTTGGACTCCTTCCACAGCCCCTCAGGAAGGCTATTCCACCATATATGGCACAACCACCGTGACAGCTCGCTCTCCATTTCTTTAACCGCACATATTCCTGGATAGACCTTAATAGGCACAACTGTCATGTGTAATAAAAAAAATATATAACCCTCCATAGCCCATGTTCCCTGTAAAATAGTTATCTCCATGTTATAATGCCCTGTTCAATGTAATTTCAGTTTGTTTAATGTAAACCGCACTGATGCAGAACAGCGTGGTATATAAGAGAATGTAAATAAATAAATTAAATAATAAATATATAAACACATAATCGAATCAGATCAAAGAACACCCAACAAATAAAATTATCAAACAAGAATAAATCAAATACTCTGCAGGAGATTTAACTGTAGAACAGTTGGTTGTAAAAATTATTTCAGAATTGGGCAAGCAAGTGGCATCAACCTATCACTCTACAAGCAAAGTTGAGATAATCAACCAAGGACTGCATAGTATGTGGTGTTGCTTTTTTGATCATTCCCATGTTCCTACTAGGTTTGTTTTCTTCAGTTAGCTGTGAGGCCATCTCAACTGTGTTCAGTTCAATATCCAGGAAGGTGAGTACTCTGACTAGGCCCTTGGACCTCTTGTGTGCCAAATGAATTCCAAACTGTCATGCAATCTCTAAAAACAAAAAAAACAAAACCTGATAGTCTCTCACAGGATCACTGTGATCTAGACCAGTGAACAGAGAATCATCTAGATAATGCACAATATTCAGAATCCCAACTATGTGCTAAACATTTAAAGCATGAGCAAGATATGTTGCAGCCTATTGGTATGCATTTGTTGGAAAACTAAACCCCTTTGAACTTGAATTCCAGGAGCAAAAAAGTACATGAATGAACTGGGGAACAAGTAAAATACTGATTCAGTACCTAATTTTGCCAACCAGCATTCCATTCCACAGTGTCTCACTATATTGATTGTGCAGTCAGGCTGCGTACTGGAATGTATACAGCTCGCTTGGCAGGAAATCACTGACAGACCGGCCAGCCAGGTAAGGCAGATTATGGATCAGATTATATTTTACCAAGCTATCTTTGGACTTGCTGCCAAAGGGGACAGTCATTGATGGGAATGGTTGGGCATGAAAGGATCCCATGTTCCTACCTTGCAGAATTTCAGATCTCAGCTTCCTGTCTAGTATTTTCTCCAATCTGATAAGTGGGCACACATTTGAAATATAACTGTTACAAGTAACTCCACAGAAAGGGGATGCCAAAACCATTTCCAGTGATAGCTTCGTGTCGCTTGTGATATCACGTTACTTGTCCTCGGTCACTGATGGGAGCTGCAGTTCTTTCCATGCTCTTAAGGCCAGGTGCTGCGTTGCACAGTGGATGCAAGCATACTTAAATTTACAGTCCATAAAACTACAGGAGGAAAAAGTAATTAGATCTTACCTGCTAATTAGTGTTCCTGAAGGAATGACAGTCCAGTCCCTTTACTTCTGGGTTACGCAACCCTTCCAGCAGCTTGGAGGCTGAGCCCAACCTTTTTGGGGATGGAGCGGTATAAATACCACTGGAACCACCCACAAACCCCAGTAATCGAATGAAAAAGCTACATAACACTGCAAAGGAATATTTAACAACCAACTTTTTTTTTTTTTTGTAAGGAATAGGAGTAGGAGAGGAATGGCAACGGGAGGAGGTGGTTTACATGAGTCTGCCCGAGCCGACTTTCACCTGCACTCCTTCACCCAGAACTGGCCCCACGCTCGGTCCGCAGCTCTGCCCCTGACTAATAGGCCTTAACGGCTGACGGAACCGGGTGGGATCAGGGACTGGACTGTCATTCCTTCAGGAACACTAATTAGCAGGTAAGATCTAATTACTTTTTCCTTATCGTCACTCCAGTCCAGTCCCTTTACTTCTGGGATGTAACAGAGCAGTTCAATCCTGGGTGGGATCCGGCATACCGGACTGAAGAACCGCCAGACCAAACCGAGCGTCTGCTGAACTCTGTACGTCCAACCTGTAGTGCTTGGTGAAGGTATGCAGAGGACCAAGTCGCTGCCCTACAAATATCCAGAGGAGGAACTAGACTGAATTCTGCCCAAGAGGTAGCCTGTGCCCAAGTGGAGTGCGCACGCAGTCCCACTGGAACCTGCTTCCCTTTCAGGATGTAGGCGGAAGCAATCGCTTCTCTGATCCACCTGGAGATGGAGGCCTTGGCTGCCGCCTCCCCTTTGTGCGGGCCTCCGAACTGAATGAATAGCCGGTCGGATTTCCGGAAAGGTGCTGTGCGGGAGAGGTAACGCTTCAAGGCCCTCTGGAAGTCTAGGAGGTGAAGTTTGCTATCCCTACCTTCTTGCCCCTCGGCCGAGAAGGCCGGGAGAGTAACTGTCTGGTTTACATGAAAGGGGGAGATAACCTTGGGCAAGAAGGAAGGAACCGTGCGCAGGACCACCTTGTCCTTGAGAAAGGACAGAAAGGAGGGCTGAGATGACAGCGCTTGTAATTCGGAGATCCGCCTGGCCGAGCAGATAGCGACCAGAAAACTGTCTTCAGGGTTAAGTCCTTTAAGGAGGCCCTCTTTACTGGCTCAAAGGGTTCCCCGATCAAGGCATTTAGCACTAGGTTGAGATCCCAAGGGGGGATGACCGACCTCCGTTGAGGACGCAGTCGTCTAACCGCTCTTAGGAACCTGGAGACGTCCGCGTGGGCCCCTAGGGACTTGCCGCGGACCTTACCTCTATAGCAAGCGATGGCAGCCAGCTGGACTTGTAAGGAACTGTGTGCTAGACCCTTGTCAAATCCTGCTTACAAGAATTCCAGAACCTCCGGAGCTGAGGCTCCGCACACCACGCTTCGAAGATGCGCCAAACCCTTACATAGGAAAGACAGGTCGAGCGCTTCTTAGCATTCAGCAGCATCGTGATTACTGCTCCTGAATAACCTCGCTTCAGGAGCCGCGCCCTTTCAATAGCCAGGCCGTAAGCGAGAATCGATCCACGTGAGGCATCCTAACCGGGCCTTGCCTCAGCAGGTCCCTTTTGCAAGGAAGCTGCCAAGGCTGGTCGGCGATCAACCTCACCAGATCCGCATACCAGGGGCGGCGAGGCCAATCCAGAGCTATGAGGATTACCAATCCCTGGTGAGACTCCACCCGCTGGAGAACCTTTCCAATAAGAGCCCAAGGAGGAAATACATAGAGAAGACCCTCCGAAGGCCACTTCTGGGACAGGGCATCCAGGCCTTCGGACATTCTTTCCTTCCGCCGACTGAAGAATCGGTCCACCTTGGCGGACGAGAACCGCGCCATGAGATCCATGACTGGGAGCCCCCAACGGGCCACTATTTGGTCGAAGGTCTCCTGCTCCAGTTCCCACACTCCATGGTCTATCTTGTACCTGCTGAGGTAATCGGCTATGACGTTGTCCGTGCTGGCCACGTGCTGAGCTGAAAGCGCTTCCAACCGAACCTCCGCCCACTGGAATAGAGCGTCCGCCTCCTTCTCCAAGGCGGGACTGCTGGTGCCGCCCTGGTGGTTGATGTAGGCGACCGCGGTGACATTGTCGGAGAGAACGCGAATTGCTCTTTTTAGCACTAAGGCCTCGAGCCCTGATCACTAGGACGACGGCCCGCAATTCCAGTCTGTTGATGGGCCATTGAGATTCCAACGGTGTCAAGCGACCCTGGACGAACTGGTCCTCGCAGTGAGCTCCCCAGCCTGCCAGACTGGCATCCGTCGTCAACAGTAACCACTGATGAGGCTCGAGGGGCATCCCGCAATCCAGATTCCTTGGGCACCGCCACCAGCGGAGGGCCTGTTTGGTCCGCGGAGCACAAGGTAACTGCATTGACAGAGGATGATGCTGGGGGGACCACAGATGCAATAGGGCCCGCTGCAACGGCCGCATGTGGGCCCTGGCCCATGGCACTACCTCTATCGCCACCGCCATTGTTCCCAGAACCTGAAGATAATGCCACGCTGAGGGGTTTCGTCTGCCCAGAAACTGCGTGACTAGAAGCCTTAGGTCCTTTGATCTTGTTCGTGACAGGAACACTCTGCCTCTGCTGGTGTGTCGAACCTTGCTCCGAGATACTTGAGTTCCTGGGAGGGAGCCATCCTGCTCTTTGCTCGATTGATGACCCACCCCAACTCCTCTAGAACCTGAATCACTCTGGCCGTCGCCGAGCGGCTTTCCTCTTCCGACTTTGCCTGGATCAGCCAATCGTCTAGGTAAGGGTGCACTAGTATTCCCTCTTTCCGTAGGGAAGCCGCTACTACCACCATCACCTTGGTGAAAGTCCTTGGAGCCGTAGCTAGGCCGAAGGGCCGGGCCTGGAATTGAAAGTGGCCTCTTGGCACTGCGAATCTCAGGAACTGTTGATGGGACTTCCTGACTGGTATATGCAAGTAGGCTTCTGTCAAATCGAGGGACGTTAGGAACTCTCCGCCCCTTATGGTGCTATGACTGATCGTAGGGTCTCCATCCGGAAGTGTGGTACCCTGAGACAGCGATTGACCTGCTTTAGATCCAGGATCGGACGAAAGGACCCTTCCTCCTTTGGTACCACGAAGTAGAGTACCGACCAGAGCCGCACTGGTCTGGTTGGTACTGGGACCACGGCCCCGAGCGCTATTAGTCGGGCGAGAGTTGCCTCTATCGCCGACCTCTTTGTAGAAGAAACGCAGGGAGACTGAACAAAGGCTGGAAGTATTTGCTTTGCAAATTCGAGAGCATAGCCCTCTCTGATCACCTCTAGGACCCATTGATCGGATGTGACCCGGGACCAGGCGGGAAGAAACTGCCTTAACCGTCCGCCCACCGGCAGCCCTTCCCCCTGGACCCCCGTCATCTCATTGTTTTCTAGGTCCCGAGGAGGAGGAGGATGCCCCAAAACCTCGACCTGCTCCTCGAAACCCTCTAAAACCTTGCCCCTTCGAGGGAAAACGGCCCCTGGGAAAAGGGTTTGACCTGGCTGGGCGAAACCTCCGGGGGTCCCTAGGCTGGTTACGCACTGGGGCTAGGGGGCGCCCTTGCTTCGGTCTATCTTCCGGGAGCCTGCCTCCCTTAGACTCGCCAAGGTTCTTTACCAGCTTCTCTAAATCCTCTCCAAATAACAGCTTCCCCTTAAAGGGAAGTCGACTCAGGTGTGCCTTCGAGGAGGCATCAGCTGCCCAATTCCGTAGCCACAAATAACACCTAGCCGCCACCACCGAGGCCATGTTCCTGGCTAGGCTTCTGATGAGGTCATACTGACTATCCGCCAAGTAGGCTGCTCCGGATTCCAACCTAGCAGAGTTGGCCTGTGCCTCGCCTGCGGAGCCCTCTGCTGCCTGAAGCTGTTGTGACCACCTTAAACAGGCCCGTGCCACCCAAGCTTCTGAAACGGAGGCCTGCAAGGCGAGAGCGCTTACATCAAAGGCTTGCTTCAGGAGCGTATCCAATTTTCTGTCTTGAGAATCTCTTAAGGCCGTGCTGCCTTCAACTGGGATAGTAGTCTTCTTAGTAACTGCTGATACCGCTGCATCCACCCTGGGAGACCTCAGCAGCTCTTTGTTTGCCTCTGGAAGAGGATATAGGCGAGTCATGGACCGGACTCCCCTTAAACGTGACTCTGGTTGATCCCATTCTTCCTGGATCATCTGACGCACCACCCTGTGGACAGGAAAAACTTTCTGGGATCTCCTAATGGCCTGGATTAATGGATCCTCCAACGCCGCCTCCTCTGCTGGCGTGTCTGAGGCTACATTGAGAACTTTCAGGGACTCATTAATTAATGCCGGGAGCTCCTCCCGACGAAAGACTCTAATAATACGGGATTGATCTTCTTCTGGGATCTCCCCTTCTTCAAGCTCCTCCTCTTCCTCGTCCAAGTCCTTGTCAGAGTTATCCTCCTCCGGGGTACCCTGTGAGAGGGACGCGAGAGGCTCCTCACAACTCAGATGGGGGCGCTTAGGCGGAATGCCGGATTCCGGATTGCTTGCTCTCATGGGTCTGGCTGACTTGTCTTCCGCCGACGGACCAGCCTCTCCTGTCCCTAAGCCCTGCTTACACAAGCAATAGGCCTTGTGAAGTAAGAGGATGAAGTCAGGGGAGAAAAAAATCCCCGGCACCCCCTTCTCCTGTGGGGGAGGGGGAAAGGGGCAGAGGAGTGGTGGGTAAATCCGAGGACGTAGAATGAGGGAACTGTGACCCCCCCTCCCCTTCTAGGGGGTCTCCTGACCCCTGAGAAGACTGTGTCATGGCCAAGTTAATTTCTTGCTCCACGGAGGCAGCCACTGCAGCACAACCCCTGCAGATTCCTGCCTCCGAGGAAGTACCCCTGCGGGTGCCACAGGATGGACACAGACTTGCCCGCCATGTCCTTGATGAGGGTTACTGAAGCCCTTCCTAGTCCGAGGCTTACACAAATGGCCTAAGCAAAAAAAAACTGTACAGCACAGATACAGAGGTTGATCGCCCTTTTATTAACTGTGTGTGTGTGTGTGTGTGTGTGTGTGTGTGTGTGTGTGCTCTCTCCTCTAGTAGATTAATTAATAGTTCCCCAGAAAAAGGAAACTAACACTTTAACAAGAAAAAGGATTAAACTAAAATCAAAATTAAAATCAAATAAAATCGATTTTAAACTAAAATTAAATGAAACTTAGAGAGAGCAGAGGGATTAAATAAATAAACTCCAGTTCCTTAATTCAAAGTACTTGCGGTTTATATCTTCTGTTGCTGTCTGGGCCCGACTCAGCGATCACTGCCTGTTGGCTCTACACATGGTAGGCCTCACCACGGGAGACCTGAACGGGGGACCGCGAGTCTGTCCTCCGGGCCGTTCTTCACCCCGAATGCAGCACGGAGCTGGGAACCGCTCTCCGAATTGAAAATCGCCACTTTAAACAGCTCCCCCGCAGGTAATCGGGGGGTCCGGAGCTCGCCTCCGTGTCCTTCTGCTCCGGGACGGGGCCGGCGGTAAAAATTGAATTGCAGCGTTGCCTCAAGCGCTCAGCCACCAGGAGGGCTTCGGCGCGAGGCAGGGCAGGTCTGCGGGGAAACTGTGCAGGAGCCGGCCGTATCAGCAGCAGAGGAGATCTGAAAGGTCCTCCTCGCTGCTGCATGCAGAAACCACCTCCGATGCCCGGCCTGGCTGGGGGGGGGGGGGGGGGGGGGGGAAGGAGAGAGCAGGCAGGAGAAATTAAAGGTGCAGGACCTGAAGAAAAAATAAACGGAAAGAAACCAAAAGGTAAATAAGGTAAATAGAAATAATAAGTAACTAAAGGGAAATTTAAATAAAAGAAGACTCCAGTAAGCCCTAGGCTTACGGAACCCTCCAGCTGCTTGGAGGCTGAGAATACTGGGGTTTGTGGGTGGTTCCAGTGGTATTTATACCGCTCCATCCCCAAAAAGGTTGGGCTCAGCCTCCAAGCTGCTGGAAGGGTTGCGTAACCCAGAAGTAAAGGGACTGGACTAGAGTGACGATAAGGAACTATACGTCTAGCACACATCTGAGACCCCCTTTGTCTGAACTTGTCCAACCATCCTGAATAAATGAAAAATTTTGTTGTATTCCTTGAAGCAGATTGACCAGGGGCCTTTCCAAAGCCTGATGCTTTTCCAATGAGTCCCTTATGTTTCATCTCTATTAATTTATAAATAAACTGAGTGCCTTTGGCATGGACCCTAAAGTGACTGGGGCAAGAAACTGATTTGGTGGAAAGTGACAGTGGTGAATGGAATTCACCCTGAAGATAGGTGTGCTACAGGGATCAGTTATTGGTCTTGTTCTTTTTAAACATTTTTGTAAACAACCTTGCACAGAATGTCTGTTGGGAAAAATTTGCCTTTTTGAGGGTGGTACCAAAATTTGCAACAGAGTAAACAGAGAATTTGACAGCTAAGATTTAATACTAAAAAATGCAGGGTCATGCATTTTGGCAGTAGAAACCCAAGGGAGTGGTATAGTATACAGTAGAGCATGAAATACTTTGATACACGAAAGACGAATGGGACCCAGTGATTCTCCTATCGGATGATCTTAGAGTGACCAAATGGGTAGAAAAAGCAACTGCAAAAGTCAGAAGGATTCTTGAGTGCATAGGGAGAGGAATGGCCAGCAGAAAAATGAGGTGATAGTGCCTTTGTAGAAGTCTCTAGTGAGACCTCAGAAGTACTTTGTACAATTCTGAGATCACACTATCTAAAGAATATGAACAGGGTGGAGTTGATCCAGAGGATGGCTACTAAAATGGTCAGTGATCTTCATCATAAATTTATTTATATATATATTTTATATACCGCCCCTTCCAGAGATCAAGGGCGGTTAACAATTAACAAAACCAATTACATTAAACTTATGTCTTGAACTTAGATAGAGAAATTACATTGAATGGCATGGCGATCAAGGGTTCAGCCTGTTTATAGTTGCCCCAGTTATAAATCCAAGTTACTGCGCAAGTTACTGCACCTGTTCAATGTAAGCACAATGCAGGTCCTCCCTGCACTGTACAAGGAAATGTTAATTGTAAACCGCACTGGTTTTAAAGAGTGTGGTATAGAAAAGCTTTTAAATTAATAAATAAATAAAAGAATTGTGAATTATATAAAGGTATGATTATGCCTTATTTACATAAACAATTATTACAATCAACATATTTACAAACGTTGTATGTACATGGATTTAGAATCAAACAAATAGGTTAGGTAGGGTATTAGTCAAAAGGGTTCTAATTTTCTTATATGGATGTTGGGAATATTTTGTTCTTTTGAATTATCAAAATATTCTATGAATAGATATGTTTTTATGTCCTTTCGGAAATCTTTCAGGTCCTTGATGGCTCTAGCTTATCTGGTAGGGCATTCCAGAGAATTAGTGAGAAATAAGTGAATGCTCTGTTGCTCATAGAGCGATTTGCTTTGCAGTAATTAGAAGGGACTGCCAGGGTATTTTTGTTGTATTCTCTCTTAATTCTCTCAGTTGATGGGGATATTGATGAGTGAGGATAAAAATGAGGGGGCTATTTCCCTAATGAGTTTAAAAGTGGTTGTGAAAATTTTATGTTTTATTTGGCTCAGTATGGGTAACCAATATACAGTGGAACCTCACTTAACGAGCATAATTTGTTTCCGCATCTTACTCGTAATGCAAAACACTTGTTAAGCGAAACAATTTTTTCCATAGGAATTAATGCAAAATAGGATAATGCATTCCATTCCGAAAAAAATAAACAAATTTATATTTATAGTACATCCCTTTTTACAAAGTTTTCTAGAGACATTTGATTTTGCCTACGCTTCAAAATTTGACGAAAGTGAGAGACGGCATTATCGTTAAATTTGTAGCGCGCATAGCTACTGCCTTATTGGGGTGATGCTTCTCCACTTATGATAAGTTACCATGCTTTCAGCATCTCCCTTATTTCACTGGAAGGTTGTTGCTCTGCTGAGGCTGTTTTCTCCTCCTCCCCTGACGAAATCTCCTCCACAACTTCTTGCTGTGACACAGAAAGCAACTCCACAAGCTCTTTGGTGGTCATCTCCTGGCTGTGCTCTTCCATTAGCTCATCGATGTCATTGCTCTCCACCTCTAGCCCCATAATCTTGGAGAGAGACACAATCTCGTCAATTATAGGCTCCACCGGAACTTGCTCAAACCCCTCGGAGTTGCATTCGACAACATCCCACTAGAGGACAGCAACCTTGGGCCGGAAGGACTGGGGTTTCTAGTCCCACAGGTGCTCCTTGTGGTCTTGGGCAAGCCACTTAACCCTCCATAGCCCATGTTCCCTGTAAAATAGTTATCTCCAAGTTATAATGCCCTGTTCAATGTAATTTCAGTTTGTTCAATGTAAACCGCACTGATGCAAAATAGCGCGGTATATAAGAGAATGTAAATAAATAAAATAAATAAACACTGTCCGGCCAAAGCAGGATCCTGCGTGTGACATCACGTCGTCTCCTCGTCATTCGTTATGCGAAACATTGCTCGTTTAAAGTAATTTTTTACATTTTGTTTTGCTCGTTATGTGAATCACTTGCTATGCGAGGTGTTCGTTAAGCGAGGTTTGACTGTAGTTCATACAGTATTGATGTGATATGTTCTGTGCTATTTATCTTAAAGATGATGCGTGCAGCTACATGTTGAGCCATTTGGAGGTGATTTAGGGTCTGCTTAGGTAAGCCATGTAAAATACTGTTTGTGAAGTCAGTGTGAGGCATGATCATGGCCTGTAGTACAGATTGGAAGTCATGGTTAGTCAAATATGGTCTGATGTTGAAGTAATCGTAATTTATAGTAGATGTTTCTAGTAATTAGTTTTATTTAGGTAGTCATGAGATTCTGATCCAATGTAACTCCTAAATATTTCACTTCAGTTTTTTACTTCTAGCTCCATACCCTTAAGTTTTAGTGGGGGGGGGGGGGGGTAAAGTTTTAGTTCCTTGTTATGAACAGTACCTCAGTTTTGTTGCAATTTATGTGTAGGTTATGTAGTTCTAACCAATTCACTGAAACATGTTGCGAGTTGATGAAAGTCTTGATTCATAATGTCTATTGGGAGATAACACATTGTCACCTGCATAGATGTGGTAGCCTACAGTAGTTTAAACTTTTTGAAGATGCTACAAATAGGTTGTACATATACATTAAATAGCAATGAAGAGAGGGCAGATCCTTGAAGGATACCTTTCTCTTGTTTATATGATTGGGATGGCTGTTGACCTATCTGTACTACTTGTGTGCGATCAGAAAGATAGGATTGGAACCATTTAAGAACATTGTCGTTTATGCCCATCTGGATGAGTCTCGTGAAGAGAATGCTGTGGCTGATATCAAAAGTAGAAGCTATATCCAGGAATATAATCACAAAGGCTTGTCTTAAGTTGTCCAATTCTTGTATAAGGTTATCAAAGAAAGCAAACAGAAGGGTCTCTATACCATGATATGGTCTAAAGCCACATTGGTGTTCATCTAAAGGAGTTTGGGTCAATAAATTCTTGGAGTTGGATCTGAACGTTTTTTTTAAAATCTCTTTGGCCATGAAAGGAAGACAGGATATTGGCCTATATGAATTGGGATCCTGTTTATCTAATGTTTTATTTTCTAATATTGGTCTAATTGTGGCATGTTTTAGAGCTGATGGCATTGTTCCTAGTTCTAGAGATTGGCTCACAATTTTGAGTATGAATGGTGCTAATTCCGAGAGAGGCTTTTAACCAGCTAACTTGGCAGGGGTCTAAGCTGAATGCAGTTGTATTGATTTTGGAGATTGTTCTTTGTGTCTTAGGTCAACTCTATGGAATGTGTTCCATTTTTTAGTGTATGTATTATCATGATTCGGTAGATTGTGAGGTGTCACATCGCTTTAGTTTGCTGGGGTTTGTGGATCTATAGATACATTTTTGTCTGATGTAGGTACCTGAGTAAGAGATTTCACAATATCAAATAGCTCTCTTGGGTGGTTGAGAGCTTTTGTGAGGATCTTTGTGTGATATTCCGTTTTTGCATGGTTTATGGCTATTTTGTAAAATTGAAGTGTGCTCATATACGGTAATCTGTCATCCAAGGATTTTGTATGCCTCCATTTATGCTCCATATTGCTCAGTTTTTGTTTGTTTCCTTAGTTCATGGATACACCATTTTCCAAGTACTTTTGATTAATTTTGTGTTGTGATCTAGGTGCTGATGCGCATTCAGTATTTATGTATTCCAGTTTGCAATTATATCATCTAGCTGTGTTAGGGAGGAGTCTAGTTGTGGTATGACTTCATTCAGGAAGTTTTCCTTATTAAATGTTGTGAATCTCTTTGACTGAGAATCCTTGTTAATAGATGAGGATATAGGTGGAATATACGGTAGTATGAATTCAGTAAGGTAGTGATCTGACCATGGGACTTGGAGCGCTTGCGGTGGTACAAAGAGGTGATGGCTAGTGACATAATTGGGGATGAATACTAGATCAAAAATATTACCTCTGTTATGAGTGGGTATCTGCACTATCTGTTGGAAGCCCAGATCTTCCATAGCGCTGAGGACATTTGTGGAGTGAGAGATGTGTAGGGAGGGAAGCTTAAAGTCACCAAGTAGTACTAGTGGCTTTCTTAAGGAGGCTGTGTATACAGTCTCCAATATGGAAGCAATGCTTTCTGCTGAGGCGTTTGGTCTGTATAGTAGGCAAATTGCTAGTTTTTTATTTTCTATCTATAGGAAATCAATTTCATCTATATTTTTGGATAACCTCAGTGAAGCATTAAGGTCTTTTATTAATATAAGGACTCCCCCTCTTCAGCTTGTTGTCCTTGTGAAGAGGAATAGATTGTATCCAGGGAGGTGTAGTTGGTTGGTTAATACAGCATCTATGTCAGACAACCAAGTTTCTGTATTGCAAAATATGTTGGGACTGTTACTTTTAACAATATCTATCATGGCAGGAATTTTGCTCCTGACGGATCTGACGTTAGATAGCATCTAATGGGTTTGTGATTGTCCTGAGGTTTGCAGAGTAAGTTATTAATCAGGGGGGAGATATAGACAACCTAACCATAGGCTTCTCAATATCTAGAATATATCTTTATTATTGAGTGGTGAAGGTTCATGCCTATAACAGAGTATAATTAGTATATTGTATTGTTGTGTAGATGCTAATGGGTGTGCCTGACCGTGGCATAAGATGGCCAGTATTGTCATAAGAATAAAGATTAGTCATGATATTTTGCTGTACTCCATAAATAAAAAGGATGTAAACTTAAAGACCTCAATATGTATTTATTTAGCTGTGCTTATATACTGCTTAGTCAAAGCGGTTTATAGAAAACAATAAACCAACATGGCTTTACATAGAACTGTAACTTAAGCTATGAAAGATTAACAAAAAAGGATAATTAGAAGGGTAAACTTGAAAGTCAATTAGTACATTTGCATCTGCTAATTAGTACTGTGGCGCTGCATCCTGTCTAGGCGATCGCCTAGAAGGGGCCGCGTGCCAACTGTTCTTGCTTAACACCAGAGCAAATGCTGCTGGGACTTTTGTAGTTGTGGTCAGTAAGCAGTCCGAGTAGTTTTAGGCAATACACAGGAAATTTATTAATTTTCTCTTTTATCAAACTTTATCAAAGCAAATCTTCAGAATATGAACAAGCAGTAACAGAAACAATATAGCTTTCTTCAGCATACAGGAACTAATACTTCAAACAAAACACATTTGTAATCCTTTCCCTTTAGCTTTCAGGGTTCAGAAACCTCAGAGCATTTATCACAGTCCTGAAATATTCTTTTCAGCTAGCAAGTCAGCCTTTCTCCTATGAAACATAGGCTGTTGAACAATCCATTGGAGACTCTGTATCCTCCTCCAATCCAGTTAAGTCCGTTTCCATATCTTCACATTCACTTTGAAACAGCTCTGGGTCTTTATGTGCATAACCAGGTTTTAACTGCTGCATTAGTTTAAACAGTTTCTCCCAGGGATTACCTTTTCTCCCTTTAGGTTTTCTATGTGAGCTGCACGGCTTTATCTCTCTGGGGAAAACACTCACATGCTTCAGCTGTCTTCCCTGGCTTCTAGGAACAGATTTCCTTTCAGGCTTTCTAGAGGGATAAACCTCCCCTTCTGAAAACTCAGTAGCTTCACTGCTATCTGAACTATATTCCACAAGTCTCCCAGAGTTTGGTTTCCTACCATTACCAAGGCTTGCAAACTCTGTATAGCTGTCTCTGCTCGGAGAGCTGCTGTTAGAACCCCTTCTGTGTTGAAGGTCGGCCTTTCTCTGCCGTGCTCCAAAACCTCTGGTCAGACTCCTCAGGCTTTCTCTTTCTTTCTCCTTCTCCTGCTCACGCTCTGACCTCTGCTTCTGTTCCAAGCCCAACTCCAACTCTAATCCTGATCCAGATCCTGTTCCTCTCTGCCTTTGGTTCTGAGAGGTTAAATGCTTGAGTGTGAAGCCCCTTTCCTTGCCCCTCCTCCCCAGGTGTTTCTCCTTTGCACTCTGTGTTGCCATGGAGGCAGGGTGTGGCTTGTACTCAGCACACTCAATCCTGTGGCTTTTCTCTCTAGGTGCTGATTTAAATGAATGCCTATCTGAGCCATGCTCTAACTCAGAAGAAAAAGTTTTAAAAGCAGCCCTTTTTCTCTGCTTGTCAGTAAGCTCATCACCACAGTACACTGAATGTGAAAAGTATCATCAATTGCAAAATGTTTGAAGAGGGAGTGTCTTTAGGTTCTTTCTAAATGTCGTTAAGTCATTTGTGTTATGACGTGGGCCAGGGATTGCATTCCATAAAAGAGAACGCTCTCTTCGAGGCTGAACAAGTGGTTCTGGCATTAAGCATGTATGCTTTGGAGGAAAGAAGGAGAGGGGGAGATAATAGAGGCATTTAAATACCTCCTTGGTATACAGAACATGTGTAGGAGGTGGGTCATAGTAATATGGTATATGACAGCAGGTTAGGATCAGGATGGTTCATCTAGTCTGCCTGGTAAAGTGGCAAGAGTGATGGTGCCTGCTGCTCCGTGCAGGTCACCCTTCTCTGCCTTCGTTTAGGGTTGTACCCGCTGCTTCATGCAGGTCACCCACTCTTTGTTGAAGTATGAAAACATAGGAACACAAAAAATGACAGCAGATAAAGACCATATGACCTATCTGGTCTGCCCATCCATAAAAACTATTAAGCTCGGGAGAGTTGTTTGGAGAGAGACTTGTGCTTTTGCTATTTTACCATCTCTAGCAATTGCAGCCCTGCCGAGACTGGCTGTAGGATTGCTCCTCCCCCCCCCTGTGATCAGCATTAGAAGTAAAAGCTCAGCTCTCCTACAGTGTGTTTGGAGTGAGACTCTGAACCTTTGTTGCTTTACCATCTCTAGCAATTGCACCCCTGCGGAGACCAGCTGTAAGATTGCTCTCCCTCCTATGGTCAGCCTCTGAGGTAAAGCTCAGTTTTCCTGTGGGACGTGGCTGTGAGCATGTCACTGCGGGCACGTTCTGCCCCTTTGGAGCACAGGAAGAAGCTCTGAATTGTTATGGGTAAGTGGAAGGTGAAGAATAAGGCATCGGAAGGTGCTGGAGGAGGAGGCTAGGTCAAGGGGCGTATAGACCTCCTTGTGCAGCCTGTTGCTTTGCCTCTTTCTACAACCATGACTAATACTTTGGATACTAAAATCTCCTTAAGCTCCGGTTGCCTTACACCTCCACCCCAGCTGCCTCCTATGATAGGATTGTCTGCTTCGGACACTAGTAGTGGTTCTCAGAGAGCTGCCACTTCTCTGCCTGCAAGTGAGTGCACGCTGTGATCCTCCTTCCTCCCGGCCCCCCCCCCCCCCCCCCGCTGGTGTTTGATACACCAAGGCAATTTCTCTTGCGTCACTATGCTCAAGTTTAGTTGTGACGTTGGATGTTTGGGGTAAGCTGTCAAGAGTGCAATCTATATTGACTGGGACTATGTGTCAATTGTGCAAGTTTTCCAAGGAGTCTGTAGACAAATTTAAACAGCAGGATTCTTTAATTTCCTCTAGTCTTGTGTAATGAAACTTGAGGACTATCAGCCCTCATTGCAGTCTCTAGTGGGGGCAGTAGTTAAGGATAGTTTGGTTATACATACCAAACTAAAGCAATGGCGAATCAATTAAGGGCAAGGAACTTGTGATTCCTGAATTTTTCTGTGATGCGGCTTCTATCCCCCCTCAATCTGCTGAAAAAGTATTTGAAAGAAATTTTGTTTAGTAATGTTGATGCACTAGTTATTTCTAAGTTATTTTATGTTTCCAAGGGGACTCGAGTAGAAGTGGCTGAAGGAGAGGGAATGGATTCCATCGCCTCTCCAGACAGCCTTGATTTGACTGCTTTTCTTGAGGCCTCTCAGGACTTTGTCTCTGAAAGGGTGACTCTGCTGGTCACTTTTGGATCGGAGACTGATAAGATTGCTGTCTTGAAATTATACTTTTCTAAAAAGTCTCTTCCGTTTTGTGGCCTGCCTATATACATCTTTTTTTCTGATGATGCCAGGCCTAGGCAAATATATAGGAATGCTTTCTTGCATTGCGGTCTAAAGTCTTGGCTATCAGAGCCATGTTCTATCTCCATTTCCCCTGTAAGTATTTCTATGCTGGAAATAAATTTGTTTTCACAGATGTTTCCCATTTGGAAAATTTTCTTCAGGACAAATCAGTGGGTTAGTATGGGTACTTGAGGATTTGTGTATACTCTTGTCCTGTTTTTGACTGGGATACTTTTAGGTATTAATACATTTTGTTCCCTTATGCTTTTCTCCCATGATGGGGGCTAGAGCATCTATTGCTATTGGGGGGGGGGGGGTGTTGCATATTTTCCTAATTTCTAATGGTAACAGATGCTTTTTTTTTATACATGTATGTATTTTGGTTGAAATTTTAATTAAAAACAAAACAAAACAAAAACCTATTCCGCTCTACAATCCCTTTCTCTCCATGAGAAATCCTCTGCACTTGTCCCATGCTTCCTTATTTATTTTATTTTATTTTTATTTAACAGTATTTCTAAACTGTCTTATCATAAAAATCAAGGCGGTGTCACAACAATCCAATCAGAAGATCTTGAATTCAGATGCCTCCATCTCCAATATGAGGTTGTTCCATGCATCCGCCACCCTTTTCCATAAATAAATATTTCCTCTGATTACTCTTGAACCTATCCCCTTTCATCTTCATTCTATAATCCCTCATGCCAGAGCTAGCTTTCGAGTTTGAGTCTTTTTATACAGTCTGGGACGCTTGTCTGAAGGATTGGAGAAGGAGCGGCCTGCAAAGATCCCCTGGAAGGGCTCAACCTCTGACCAGCCTCTGTCCCCAGACACCATTCTCATCAAGGATTCCCCTTTGGGGGAGCCAGTATCTGGCCCGAGTCCCTTGGTGCCTGTGCCGAAGGCTGTTGGAGCCTTCTGGCTTGGAGTCCAGAATGGCATTCCTGGAGTGCAGTATCTCCAGCAACAAGCAGGATTGTAGTCCTCACATATGGGTATCATCGGTACCGACGGAGCCTGCACGGGAACGCTCCCCAGCATCCAATTAGAAAGCTTTTGGGAGCATCCCACAGCGCCTGCGTGCTCCTTCCCGCCTTTCCCAACTGTCTCTCTCCAGTTCTTTGTTTTCCGTGGAGCCAGCAGGTCATGTTCCTGTCACCACAGAAATTTATTTGTCCTTATTCTTCTCTTTTGTGGTCGCGTCTGCCTTCACCGGCGGTATCGGTGTAGCGTCGAGGGTTCTTTCTTTCTTTAAAAAAAAAAAAAAGTTATAGTTATATAGTTTTCCAAACTTTTCTTTCCAGGTGCACGCACCATTTTGGGCCTTAGGGCCAAAATTTCCTCCACCATGTAGAAACCCGCTTCGGGTTTTAAGAAATGCACCAAGTGTGGCGGTACCATCTCCGTCACCGACACCCACGAGTGGTGTCTTAAATGTTTAGGGTCCTGACCACTCCATCTCAGAGTGCGTGGCTTGTGCCATGATATCCAAAAGGGGTCGACAGAACTGAGCTGCCAAGCTCGGTGCCCTTTTTCCCTCCAATGCAGCTTCAGTGGCATCAACGTCTTCCAGGGCTTAGTCTTCCTCCCATGGATCTCAGGTAACTAAACATAAGTCCAGCCGGTCCTCAAAGGATAGATCTCCTTCCAAGTATCGAGATGCCTCTGGCGTTGCCCTTGAGGGTTCTGTACTGGCAAAATTGCCCTGGCGGGATGCTTCGGCTTCCAAAGCATTATCAGGGCTCCAGGATGTTCTCAAGGCCTCGACCTCGGCAGAACTACTGGTGCCACGCTCTGGGGTACCAGCTGTGTCCGGTACCGATACTCAGATAAACCAGAGATTCCTGGCTATTGAATGCAGTCTGGCGGCTCTTATTGCAGCATTGACGCCCTTGGAACCGTGTCAGTTCAACCGGTACCAGTACCGATAGCATCGACATCAGTGTCGGCTTTACCGGTACCCAGTCATGTGATGCCTTCGGGTACCGATACCCCTGTACCGACTTCGGTCGGTACGGGTATCGTGCTCTTCAAGAGCATCCGGACAGAAGATACTTTGAATCCTCAGAGGACTCTGAGGATTCCGATAGCTCTGTCGATACCGGAATACTTCTCCCGGAGGAGCCTTCCTCTCCTAAACGTAGGATTTTTATTTTATTTATTTAGACAGTTTTGTATACCGCCTTATCCTTCAATCAAAGCGGTCACAACACAATTGGGGGATACATTTAACACGCGGGGATATGAGACACATACACTAATACTTACAGGGAACATGGGCAATGGAGGGTTAAGTGTCTTGCCCAAGACCACAAGGAGCATCTGTGGGACTAGAAACCCCAGTCCTTCCGGCCCAAGGTTGCTGTCCTCTAGTGGGATTTGAACCTCCGACCTTCCGGCCTGAAGTACCTTGCCCCAACCACTAGGCTACTCCTCCAGAGGACATCTCCTTTCAGGACTTTATCGGGAAGGTGGCTCGTGGTTTGTCCATTACTGTGGCTCCTGAAACAGAGTTCCTTAAAGAAGTCACAGGTGCTTTAGAGGTTTTGAGCCCTCTTCTTCCTGAGGATAGAAGGCAGGATTTTCTCACACTGGTCAAACATGCCCAGGATGTGTCTGTTTGTCAACCGTGCAGCTTTTGACTGTTTTGAGTGCATAAGCAGAATCTCTGCCATTGCCATAGGTGCACGTAGAATTGCCTGGCTACAAGCATCCAATTTGGAGCTCAGGGTGCAGGACAAACTGGGCAATATTCCTTGTATAGGTGAGAATCTATTTGGCAAAAATTGGCAAGAAAAAGCCAATGAATTAGATGCTGACAACTCCACTTTGGATAGGCTATCCAAAGCCACAGCTGATCCTGCGAGAGAGAAGTCTTTCAAAAAGCGTTTCTTCTCAAAAAAGAAGAGGTTTTATCCCTCTTATTCCCAGCAGGGACGTTCTACAGGTCAGCCTACCCGGAAAGGTCAGCAACCACCTAAACAAAGGAAAACAAAGACTGCTAAGCCTAAACCGCCTCAGCAGTCTCAGCCTCCACAAGGCCTTTGACTTTCATCTAGAGAGCTTAGCCTTCCTGGCCCTCAATGGACCAGAGCCTTCCACCATTCCAGGAAGGTTATGTCACTTTCCCCCAGGTGGGAGCAGATAACAGCAGAGCATTGGGCACTCTCCATTAAAAGAGAGGGGTACAAACTGCACTTTCTGTGCATGCCCCCTCCCACAATGGTAAGACAGTTCAATTCTCAGACCTCTCATCAATCTGTTGGATCAAGAGGTCACTATGCTTCTTGCCCAAGAGGCAATAGAAGAAATAACCATCCACCAACAGGGTACAGGGTTTTACTCCCCCCCCCCCCTATTTCCTTATCCCAAAGAAAACGGGGATACAGACCTATTTTGGACCTCAAAGAATTGAACAAATTCCTGTTCAAAGAGAAATTCAAGATTTCTCTAGGAACTCTGCTGCCATACCTTCAGAGTCAGGATTGGCTTTGTTCTCTAGATCTCAAGGATGCGTACACCCATGTTCTCATCCATCCAACTCACAGAAAGTTCCTTCGGTTCCTTTTTCAAGGAAAGCACTACCAATACAGGGTGCTTCCTTTTGGCCTGGCCTCAGCACCAAGAGTGTTCACGAAATGCATAGCTGTAATAGCAGCATTTCTCCGCACTCTAGGGATATTCGTCTTTCCTTACTTAGACTGGCTCATTCGAGCCCCATCAGAGTCAGAGGCCAGGACTTCTCTGTCTTGCACAATGCGTATCCTTCAGTATTTGGGTCTTGTCATAAACATCCCAAAATCCAGTCTAACTCCCACTCAGTCTCTAGAGTTCATAGGAGCTTTGCTGGATACCACAGAAGCAAGGGCCTATCTTCCCCAGGCCCGTTGCCTTCGCATGGTGCAGTTAGTTTCTCAAGCAGTGCTGAAGCCTCATCTCACTGCCCAAGAAATGCTACAGCTACTAGGCCACATGGCATCTACCGTGCATGTGGTTCCTTATGCTCGCCTCCATATGAGAGTAGCCCAGTGGACTTTATCCACTCAGTGGACCCAGGCATCAGGGTGCCTGTCAGACAAAATAGCAAACACAAATCGCCTTATTTTGTCCCTCCAATGGTGGCAATCCACTCAACACCTGTTGCTGGGGTCCCCATTTCAACAACCCTTACCCCAGACAACTCTCTCAACAGATGCTTCTCCGATGGGTTGGGGAGCTTATCTGCAAGACCTCTCCACCCAAGGCACCTGGACTCCACAGGAGACTCATCTACATATCAATCTCTTGGAGCTCAGAGCGATCTTCCTTGCTCTTCAAGTGTTCCACACCCTGCTCAGCTACAAGACAGTCCTCATTCATACAGACAGTCAAGTAGCCATGTTCTACGTGAACAAGAAGGGTGGAACAGGCTCTCTGTCGCTTTGCAACGAAGCTTTGCGAGTATGGGCCTTCGCCAGAGAGCATCAGATTATCTCCTGGCAGTGTATCTTCCAGGCATACAAAACTCTTGGGCAGACAGACTCAGTCAAGTTCTGCTTCACACGAATGGTCTCTGCATGCAGACCAGGTGGCCCAGATTTTTCAAATTTGGGGAACCCCGGACATAGATCTCTTTACAAGTCCGTTGCATGCCAAACTTCCCTGGTTCTGTTCCAGAATTCCAGCTCAGGGCTCTCAAGCCAGGGATTCTTTCCTCCTTCACTGGGGTCAAGACTTCCTGTATGCCTTTCCACCCATTCCCCTGATTCCCAAAACCCTGTTCAAGCTTCAGAGAGACAGAGGGCGTATGATTCTCATAGCTCCACATTGGCCATGGCAAGTATGGTACCCTTTGCTTCTACATCTCTCTCAAGTTCCCTCCCTGGAGTTAGGGTCTGCTCCAGATCTCCTGTCCCAGGAGAACGGAATGTTATGGCATCCCAATCCCCAGTCTCTGTATCTCAGGGCTTGGTTGCTGAAGTCCTAGATCTTCATGATCTTAATCTCCCTCAGCAAGTAAAGGATATCCTTTATGCTTCCAGGATGCCTTCCACAAGATGCTCTTATGCTTTCAAGTGGAAAAGGTTTACCATATGGTGCTCGCAGAAGGGTCTGAACCCCCTTGCGATACCTTTGGAATCATTACTGGAGTATCTCCTTCATTTATCCAGTGGAGGACTTAAGACTAACTCAGTAAGAGTCCATTTGAGTGCTATTGCAGCTTCTTCAAGCCTCTAAATGGACAGCCTATTTCCTCCCATCCTCTTGTAGCAAGATTTATGAGAGCATGGGACTTAAACCTGGTTCTTGGTCAGCTTATGAAGCCACCTTTCGAACCCTTAGCTACTACCTCATTGAAATTTCTTTCTTGGAAAGTTATCTTTCTCATTGCAATCACATCAGAACGTCGCATCGGTGAGTTGCAGGCACTAGTAGCTAATCCACCTTATACAAGGTTCCATCATGACAATGTAGTCCTTAGGACTCATCCACACTTTAATGCCAAAGGTGGTCTCGCCTTTTCATCCAAACCAAGCGGTCTACCTACTTGTGTTCTTTCCAAGGCCTCATGCATCAAATGCAGAAAGGAACCTTCATACTTTGGACTGTAAAAGAGCTTTAGCCTTTTACTTACAAAGAACACAGCAACATAGAAAGTCCTCTCAACTCTTTGTTGCTTTTGATCCTTCTCATTTGGGACTTCCAGTCTCCAAGAGGACACTGTCTAACTGGATTGCTCAGTGTATTTCCTTTGCCTATCAGAGTAAGAATCTTCCTCTTGAGGGCCATGTCACAGCTCACAATGAGAGCCATGGCAGCTTCAATGGCTCATCTGCACTCTGTGTCTATCGACGACATCTGTCGAGCAGCCACCTGGGCCTCGGTTCATACCTTCACAGCCCATTACTGCTTGGACTGCCTTGTTTGGTCAGGCTGCTCTCCAACACCTGTTCCATACCTAATCAACTCCTGCCCACCATCCCTGGTTGGATGCCAGAGATCCATGGGGGGGAGGTGGAGCCCTTTTGCAGGGACACACAACTTCTGGGGTCTCTCCCTGGCATCTAAAGCTAGGGAGTCCCCATATGTGAGGACTACATTCCTGCTTGTTCTTGGAGATAGCATAGTTGCTCACCTGTAACAGATGATCTCCGGGAACAGCAGGAATATAGTCCTCACAACCCACCCACCTCCCCTAGGAGTTATATCTCTCTACCTTTCTCTTTCCCTCTCTCTCTCTCTCTCTCTCTCTTTGTCTCAGCTTTAAAACTCAACTGGAGAGAGGCAGTTGGGAAAGGCGGGAAGGCAGAACGCAGGCGCTGTGGGATGCTCCCAAAAGCTTTCTAATTGGACGCTGGGGAGCGTTCCCGCGCAGGCTCTGTCAGTACCGATGATACCCATATGTGAGGACTATATTCCTGCTGTTCCCGGAGATCACCTGTTACAGGTGAGTAACTGTTTTGTCTGCCTTCATGGACCAGCAGCGGGCACTGTTGTCCTGTACGACCGGTTCATCCTCTCCGACCACCGGGCCTTCAATGTCCTCGGGGGCTGAGCTGATCCTCGAGGTCCTTCGGCCTCAAGTCTATCCTCAGCCGAAGTCTCGATCAGATTCCCGCTAGACGGCACCGTGATCATCCCCGGCACCGGCCGCGGAGCATCAGGAGGACATGGGCTGGGGTCAGCCAGAGGCCAGCAGACCATCCATTTGAGTCCTCAACGGATTACTCAGAGTGGGAGATGGAGGATGAGGAATCCCCCAATACCTGTTGCCACCACGACGTCCCCTCAGACTCTCCCATCTCAGAGCCTCGGTGGCGGTCCCCGCTGGAGGATATGGGCTTCCTTGATTTTGTCAAGGATATGTCTAAGGCCCTGGCATTCCCTATGGAGTCTGAGGACGACCCTTGAGTGGATGCGTTGGAAATCCTCCAGTACGCGGCTTCTCCAAGGGAATCACTCATGGTGCCCATACTGCCTATCCTGGAACGGCTGATGCTCTGTATGTGGGAGACATCAGCGTCTGTGCTGGTGGTGAACAAGCGACTCAACTCAATATATCGAGTCTGCCGGAACGCAGGCTTCCAGAAATCACAGCTGCCGCATAACTCCATGGTGGTTTAATCAGCCATGCGTTTGCTAAAAAGTCAGGAGACTCATTCCTTGGTGCCCCCCGACGGAGGCCTGCACCTTGTACGCCCTCGGCAGAAAGTGTTACCAGGGCTCGATGCTAATCTGCCACATCCAGGCCTACCAGCTGTACATGGGCATGTTCCTGAGAGACCTGGCAAAGGAACTCGCAGGGGGGAGGGGAGGTCAGCTGGTCTCTCCGAGGAACCCCTGCAGCGGTTCAAGAACCTGGCCAAGGCCATCTGTGAATGCTCCAAGTTTGGCAACCTATGACGGGTTCGAGTCAACGGCTCAAGTAGCAGCAGCAGGCATTGGTGCACGATGCCAAGCTTGGCTACAGTTGCCTGACTTTGAGCAGTGGGTTCAGGAAAAAATGTCCCATGCCAAGGAGAGAACTTCTTTGGCAAACCCATGACCGACAAGGCTGCCGAGCTGGAGACCAAGTTCATGACGAGGACCAGGCTGTCTTAAAAGACTGCTGCCCCTCCCTGACGGAAGGGCTCGGGTAAAAAGTCCTTCTACCCCAGGAAAGGGGCTGCTTACAAGAAACTACCACCTTTTCAGGCCTCCCCGACTCCCCAACATGGTCAGCAGGCCAAGGGACATGGACATGGCCCTCATAAGCAGAAGCCTCCAAAACCCCAGTCCCCGGTCCAGCCAAGGGGAGAGTTTTTGACTCCTTGGGCATAACCTCTCTACCCCCAAGAAGGTCAGCAGCCCATGGGGGGACGTCTGACCCACTATGCCCAGAGGTGGTTGACCAACACCTGAGGACTTAGGGTGGTCAGGGAGGGTTACCTTCTCCACCTGACTCGGACACCTCCCCCTTATTTTCCAGGAGAGCCGGTCAGGTCTGTCCGCCACCGGAACCTTCTACTGAAAGAGTTGTCAGGTCTTCTTGAGGACAGAGCGATGGAACCCGGTGCCCCACCATCTCAAGGGCAAGGGATTCTACTCCAGGTACTTCCTCTTGCCAAAAAATGACAAGGGACCTAAGACCCATCCTCGACCTGTACAACCTCAAGTTCCTGGTGAGGGAGAAGTTCAAGATGCTCTCCCTTGGAACATTGCTGCCTTACCTCCAGCAGGGAGATTGGCTATGCTCCTTAGACTTGAAGGATGCCTATACCCACATCCTCATTCACCCCCATCATACGCAGTACCTGCGGTTCATAGTGGGGGGTGGGCACTATCAGTACAGGGTGCTGCCTTTCGGCTTGGCCTCTGCCCCAAGGGTTTTCACAAAATGCCTGGCAGTGGTGGCCACTTTCCTCTGCCTCTAGGGGTTCTTTGTCTTCCCCTATCTGGACAACTGGCTCATAAATGGAGGCATGGCCTCAGATGTGCAGCAGGCCACTGCACGTACCATCCAAGTCCTGCAGCACTTGAGCTTTGTCATAAACTACCCCAAGTCTCATCTACTTCTGACACAGTCTGGAGTTCATAGGGACAAAACTGGACACTCCAGTCAAAGGCGAAGCATGTTCTCTCCCCTTCATACCAAAACGTTTACGGCACCAATTGTTGAACACTGTCTTCAATATGATCATAAATTTGATCAATTGTGTTGGTGCATAATGGACCATGTTCCGGTAGATCCGAGAGGCGGGAACCGGACTTTGACGTTACAGCAATTGGAACAAAGGTGAATTTTTATGTTAAGCACAGTACACCCGACTGGTTTAAATGCTCAGATAGAGTGGCACACGTTAAGCTGAATGCCTCAACTTCTGTCCTATCAGATTAGTAGTTTATCGTCTTCAGAATCTATTTGACCAATTAGCCTTGGGGATTCCCCTGACAGTGGGGTATTCCCCTTTTTGATAGGCTGTTGAATGAGTGAGTCTGTCTGATTGGTTTCAAGACCGAATATCGTCAGCATCAACAGGCCGATTTTTTTTATGTCTCGGATGGCCTTTCTTGTCACATTCACCGAAGTTTTATGGATTATTGGAATGGTATTAACCTGATGCAGGGTCGATGTGTTGAGACCCAAAACGTGGCACGTAGTTAACTCTACATTCTTTGGCGGTTTATAAGCTTGATGAAAAAGCTAAGTAATTTGAGTTTTTACTCATATATATAATCTTATTAAAAGGAGAGCCCACAGCGAGGGGATGGAATTTGTTCCACCTACTTTTGTGTAGTAACTCCAACAAAAAGAAGGGAAATAAGGAATTCACTGTTTTTAGGTCAGAATTTCTCTCATGGTTTCAAATTATATTCTGACAGCGGGATTTATTTTTTCACTTCTATTCTCGGCAGGCCCACCCCTCCAGGGTGGCAGCGGATGCGTTCCCTGTCTTGTGGTCGGAGGGCCTCATGTATGCCTTCCCTCCCATGCCACTGATTGCTAAAACCTTGTTCAGGACCCTCTGCAACAAGGCTTCACTCATCCTGATAGCCCCTCAGTGGCCCAGGCAACCGTTGTTCCCTCTGCTCCTCCAGCTAACGGTGGAGACCCCCATCCCATTGGGAACTTCTCCAGGACTCCTGTCTCAGGAAGGGGGCTCTCTTCTGCACCCCAACCTGGGGTCCCTTTCTCTGACAATGTGGCTGCTGAAAGAGTGACCTTAGCCCCTTTCAACCCCTCCAGTGAGGTAGAAGAGATCCTGCTGGCCTCTCACAAGGTCTCTATTAGGAAAACGTACGCTCTCAAATGGCGCAGGTTTGCAGCCTGATGTACCCAGCACAGGACTGACCCATTCTTCTGCCCGATGGGACTGATGTTACAGTATCTTCTCCACCTCTCATAATCCGGGCTTAAATCGAACTCCATCCGGGTGCATCTCAGTGCCCTGGCAGCGTACCACCACCCGGTGGATGGCAAGCACCTCTCAGTTCAGCTGTTGATGACCCACTTTCTTAGGGGTCTGCTCTTATCAAAGCCACCAGTTCGCCCTCTGGTGACCGAGTGGGATCTCAGTGTGGTATGGCAGCTTACTTGCCCACCCTTTGAGCCTCTGGCTACTTGTCACCTATGATACCTCTCTTGGAAGGTGGTGATCTTGGTTGCACTCACCTCCACTCGCAGAGTTAGCGAGCTTCAGGCCTTAGTGGCGGAGGCACCTTATGCCAGGTTCTACAAAAACAGGGTGGCGCTCCACACAAACCCTAAATTTCTTCTGAAGGTGGTAACGTCCTTTCATCTGAACCAGGAAGTGGTGGTACTTACCTTTTTTTTGAGACCTCACTCCACTCGGGCGGAGACAACCCTTCACACCTTGGACTGTAAGAGAGCTTTGTCCTTCTTCTATATCCAACGCACTCGGCCACCACAAAGCCGCTCAGCTTTTTGTCTCCTACAACACAAGTAGGCTGGGGGAGGCAGTGACCAAGAGTACGCTGTCCACTTGGGTGGCGGACTGTTTCACCCTCGCCTATGAGCAAGTGGGGCTCCTGCTGGAAGGCCATATCACAGCGCACCATGTCAGGGCCATGGCAGCCTTGGTGGCAAACTTGCGCTCTGTCAAGATGGTGGACATTTGCTAGGCCACCACCTGGTCTTCAGTCCATACCTTTGCAGCTCATTACTGCTTGGAAAGGGAGCCCCGGCAGGACAGTGCCTTCGGTCAGACTATTTGTGGTTTAGGCAACTCTTACTCTCTGACCCTTCTGTGTTCAGGCTACCGGAGTGCTGGTTTTCATCAGACACAGGGGTCCTACTGTAGTCTGTGGACACAGACTTAATTGCTGCTGCTCATGGCTCCCCATGAGGGAATCTGTTTTTTTTGCTATGGGCTTTTGGTAGCCTGTATCTGGGGAGTCCCATATGTGAGGACTGACTTCCTGCTTGTTCCCGGAGACAGCAGGTATCAGTCCTCGCAAGCCTCCCTCCTCCCTTTGGAGTTGCTCCTTTACCATCTTTTATGTTGCCATATTTTAGCTATGTCATCTGACTGAGCAAGATTGGCACCCTTGGGTGGAAAGGGGACCACGCATGCATGGTAGCATCTCCCGAAGGCTTTCTTTGAAATCTGGGGGGGATGCTTCCATATGGGCTCCAGTGCCAACATCACCCATATGTGAGGACTGCTGTCTCCAGAGAACACCTGTTACAGGTGAGTAACTATGCTTTTATCTGCAGGAAGTACATCTTTTCTTAGAAGTTTTTTCCTGTTTAAGTGCCTGACGGTTTCTAGGCCACTAGGCCTCTATCCTTCCACTATGGAAAAGCCAGCCACTATCCTTAAGAAATGCTCAAAGTGTGGCGATACAGATATATTTTCAGACACTCATGCTTGGTGTCTAAAATGTTTAGGTCCTGACCATTGCCCACTGGAGTGTCTTTCCTGCTGGAGCTCAAACAGAAGAAGTCTTCAGGATCAAGCACAACCCGATACCCGGTTCACATCACACTCGATGTTACCAGCTAGAATATCTTTTTTCACAGGATCAGGTAACCAAACAAAAGTCTGTAAAAACTAGCCAGTCCTCGAGTGGTAGATCTCCTTCTAAGCATCGAGATGGCTCGCTTTGCCCTCGGACAATTTTGGCAATAAAGCCCCGGCGGGAGTCTTTGGGCTCCAAAGCATTAATGGGGCTCCAGGTTGTTCCCGGGGTTCTTACCTCTATGAACATACCTGGGCCATGCTCGGGGGTTGTGGCCGCTTTGAACGGTACCGACACCCTGGCATCGGCTATGGTGATGGATGAGCGTAGTCTAGCACTCTCGGCTACTTTGGTACCGCTGGAGTTGCTGCAGACTGTTCCTCGAGTATCGGTATCGGCTTCGGTACCGGTATTGACATTGGTGTCGGTACCATCCATGCTTGCTTCGACAGACTCGCTTCCTTCGATGCCGAGCCTGGAATCGATCTCTAGCATGGAAGATTTGGTACTGACTCGTCTCGGTACCGGCTTCAGGCGGTACCGAAGACATTGCTTTAGCGAAAATCTGATGCTTCATCCTTTCAAGTCTTCCGATCCCGATGACTGGGATGAATCCATCGGTACCGAGGCTAAATTTTCAACAAGTCTAGCCTTTATCCCTTGTTTTAGAGGGTCCTCCTGAGGGGAGATTTTGTTTCAAGCTTTTCTGCTTGATATGGCAAAGTCACTTGCCATTTCTATACCTGGTCAAGAATCCCTACCAGGGGATTCAGAGACCTTGCAATTCCCCTGGATTCCAAATGAGGTTATCATACTTCCTTTGCATCAGACCTTACAGGATCTACTATTAAGAATGTGGGAAACTCCTTTAACTGTATCCCCACATTCTAAGACACTTGACTCCATGTACAAGGTGCCACCTTCTCCAGGTTTTCAAAAGACTCAACTTCCTCATCATTCTATTGTTGTAGAATCAGCAATGAGGCGGATTAAGAGTGCAAAGAAGCACTCTTCTTATCTGCTAGGTCGTGAGTCTAGGACTTTAGATGCCTTTGGATGTCGATGCTTCCAGGCATCCATGCTTTCAGCAAGAATTATCTCATATATTTTCTATATGGGATTATCTCTTGAAGAGGTCACAAAGAACTTAAAGCTTTTGATCCCTTTTCTTCAAGAACATAAAAGGGCACACTTTTTCTTATCAGTCAGTCGTGCTCAAAATGTCTCCAAATTTCTTAATCGTGCTTCCCTGAACTGTTTTGAGTCTATTAGCAGAACTTCTGCTATAGCCATAGGAGCACGATGCATGGCCTGGCTCCAAGCTTCAGACTTGGACAAATGGTACAAGAAAGGCTGGGAAATACTCCTTGTACTGGTGAAAATCTCTTTAACAAGGATGCTTTATTCCAAGCTAATCAGTTAAACAATGATATTATTGCTGCAGAGGATTGTCAAAACTTTCCTCTATCCCAGCTAGTAAAAAATCTCCTAACAAACTTTATCCCCCTGGGGGGAAAGTTTTATCCATCTTCTACCCATCATGCAGATGTTTCCAAAGGAGGGCAACATCGTACCAGGCTAAGAAAACCAAAGCCTCAACAGGCTCAGCAAACCCAGCAGTCGCAGGGTTTGATATTTTATTCATTAAATCTTTTTCCTGTTGAGTTTCAGAAACGCTACTTCTTAACAGAAGCGTTTACAGTTCTCATCCTTACTGAGAGGTCAGAGATACACTGCCTCAATCCACTTTACGCATGAATCTTTTGCCAAGAGGAATCCATTCTTTTAGCTCTTAGAGCTATTAAGGATAGTCACGCCCTACAGGTAACAGGTTTCTCCTCTCCTTTTAAAGTAAATAGAGGAGTAACAACTAATTACAAGGTATGCTATGCCCTTCACCTTGACAGTTGTCCTGTATGAGGATATCTCATATTTTTGACTGCAGGGGAGCTTTACCTTTTTCAGAGACGTACCAAATTGTAAGTCTTCACAACTCTGTATTACTTTCTATCCCTCTTAGTCGAGACTTCACTCTAAGAGTGATACTATTTGATTGGAGGGCTTACCCCTTAAGCCATAGGATTGTCTTCAATACCTACTCCAGTAAATGATTTCCATACAGAGTTTCTCCCCTCTGCAATCTTTTCAAATATTTATTTTAAGACAGCTTATCAGACCATAATTGGGTTTTATCACTTCTAATTATGTCTGTCGGTCCTTTTCCAATCTATAGGACCTAACCTCTTCTGCTGCCTTAACAGATAATTCCAAAAGAGGTTCCAAAACCTACTTGGACAATTTATCGTTGCAGGCAACCGGCCTGTCTACTATTCTTAGCCATCTTCAATTCTTTGGCTCCCACAGAATAGATTAGGTTGCACAATGGCAATTAAACAGCCAGATCTTACCTAAGCAACCTACAACATGCTCTCTGCAATTCTACAAAAAGCTCTGCAACTATGGGCCTTTGCCAGAGAGCGTCAGAGTCAATTGCAAGGTACCTCAGGTCGGGGGTTCAAATCCCACTAGAGGACAGCAACCTTGCGCCGGACGTACTGGGGTTTCGAGTCCCACAGGTGCTCCTTGTGGTCTTGGGCAAGCCACTTAACCCTCCATTGCCCATGTTCCCTGTAAAATAGTTATCTCCAAGTTATAATGCCCTGTTCAATGTAATTTCAGTTTGTTCAATGTAGACCGTCTTGATATCATGAAAGGCGGTATATAAGAAATGTGAAATAAATAAATAAAATTCCTGGTGGGTAACTTCCAGATGGTTAAAAGGCTTTGCCCAGTCATGCTCCCACATGACCGGGTTTTGTCCTACTCTTACCATCTTCCTTAAAATTTCATTTTAGGGAAAATTAAACCAGGGCTTAGATCACGTGAAAGCATAAAGAATTGCTTAATTCCCTAAGTTGTTCCACATCTCCAGTGGAACTCTTCCAACAGGGATGCATTTCTTTTCACTGCAGTCGGTCCTTGTCTAGTGCATTCCTTCTAATTTCCAATACTTCATTGGAGCTTACGCTGAACAAAGAAAGCATTATACTCATTGCCCTCATAGACGGGCAAATATGGTATTCCCTTATATTGCGTCTTTTTCTCCACACTGAAGTTATGGAAGGATCCAGACTTGTGGTCTTAAGACTAAGGATTTCTCTGCACCCCTTCACGTAGATCTCCATGTCTGGTTATTCAAAGTCTAGAATTTTTAAAGACATCTAGACCTATCCTTCTGACTAGGAACTTTCCACTGGTTTCCATGTAACCACCTTCAGGGTTTTCTCACGTGTAACCAGTAAGGGGTTCTCTATCCATATTCTCAAGCAGGTCTTACCCCTTCTTATTATTAAGTGAGTCTCTATCTCTCTCTATCAATACACATATCGCACTCTGAAAGATTTGTTACTGTCCATACCAATGCTGTAACCTCTCTGGTTACGTTACATCTGAAGCTCTCTATGTAAAGTCATTATCTTAAGTGACATCACTTAGGGAAGACATTACTGATCTTCAAGAAATTGGAGGCTACACTGCCTACTACAAATGTTTCTCTCGTTCATTTGGATAGAGGGGTCGTAAAGACCCATCCTTTTTCTGCAAACCAGTCAGATTTATCTCCTCTTTCCTAGAGCCTTATTCTGCTCCAAGGACAAAGAGCTTCAAACTTTGGACTACAGAAGCTTTAGCTTTTTATCCAAAGTCCAACCCCATTAAGCTCCCCCAGTTTTTTCTTCTGGGATTAGTTCTAGCCTTTTAGGGTTCTGACCTCTGCCTGTATTGCAAAATTTATTTCCTCTACTTCACAGTGAGGTATTTTCTTTGAGGATAATGTACTGGCTCTTACCACCAGACCCTTATTAGCCTCAAATACTTTCACAATACTTTTGACTAAGGTCCACATTAGAAAATTGGATTTCAATATTTACTAACATTTATGATCTACACAAGGACTCCCCTCTAGACGCCTTGTTTAGTCAAGCTGTTCCACAGCACACCCTTTTTAATTCAGCTCCTACCCTCCATCCCTTGGATGCCTGAGGTTCTGGGAAATAGCATGGCCCATCCATTAGATTTGCAAATGCTGGAACCTCCTCTAGGCATCTCTAGCTTGGGAGTCCCCATATGTGAAGACTCATTCCTGCTTGTTCCTGGAGATAGTACAGTTACTTACCTGTAACAGGTGATCTCTGGAAACAGCAGGAATATGTCTTCACAACCCACCCACCCACCCTCCCTCTCTCGTGCTCTCTCGCCTACTTCCCTCCTTCGGTCTCAGCTACAAACCCAACTGATGGGTGGGAAGGCAGCGTGCATGCGTGTGGGATGCTCCCAAAAGCTTTCTTTCTGAGCGCTAGGGAGCGTTCCTGCGCAGGGTCCGTCGGTACCGACGTACCCATATGTGAAGACTTATTCCTGCTGTTCCCAGAGATCACCTGTTAAGGTAAGTAACTGTGCTTTATATGTGCATTTTGCTTAAGTGATATCACCTGTTGAGGAAAGTAAGTCTGTCCATATCTATCAGTTTTGCATGTACACAGACCCCCTGATACAGATATCAAAATACCCCGATGTACACCCCCAACACACATGCATACCATGACACACAGCACTTCTTGTGGCCTTGGGCAAGTCACTTAACCCTCCATTGCCTTGGAAAAATCCAAGTTATCAATGTTCCTAATGTAGATTTCCAAGTTTGTTACAATGTAAACTGCTTTAATTGAAATCATAAAAGTATAAAAAACATGTTAAATACCCCGACACGCATGCGCCTGCACATGACGACAGACCCCAGTGCACCCATGCCTGCGCACTCCAATGTGCCCACATGTGCCCGCGCACACATACATATCTCACCCTTTCACATCCCAAGCAAAGTGGAAACATGCCTTTGTATCACATAAGTGTGCACCTTCAGCTTATTTTCTCTCTAACGGTGGCTTTTTCTTTATGAATTTTTGATGGAGCTGTAGAAATGGTTACACAATATGGATCCCACATTATTTCGCATACACTATTATATTGCAGAGCTAGTTAAGTTGTATTTATTTTTGCTACATTTGTCCTTTCCTGCAAGGCCTTTCTCCTTCCTCCCACTTTAATTCCCAAGAGAAATGGAAGAAATAATGCGTAAACTTAATGTTTTCCCTCCTGATTTCTTATATTTAGAAGAATACAACACTGACCTCCTGTGGCTGAGCATGCGAGATGCAACTTTCTGAAGAGCACCAGTGTAGGGCTCCCCTCTGACCATTAGTTAGGTGTCCTAGCAATGAAAGTACTGCAAGAACAGTTCTTGGCTCATCACCCTTTCTCCCATGTGTTGTGTATGCTGCATTTATATACGTAGCCTCTTCATCTTTTAAGGTCAAGATCTAAGTCCAATAATTGGCCTCATGGCTCCAGCTCATCAGTGGAGTGCACCAACCTTTTGCCTGCATAAATTATCCTCTTTAAGGTTTTTCTTTGTGAAATATGTTCTTTCTTACCATGTTATGTCAAATTCATCCAAATTGCAGGCTGTCCATATGCTGTTCCAAGTGTACTTTTAAAACAGTTAAGACATTAACAATTTTCTAGTCCCATTTATATATTCTTATATGCTTATCTCCAGGAACAAGCAGGAATGTTTTCTTCACATATGGGTACGTCGGTACCGACGGAGCCTGCGCAGTAACGCATCCCAGCGTCCAATTAGAAAGCTTTTGGGAGCATCCCACAGTGCCTGCGTGCTGCGTTCCCGCCTTTCCCAACTGCCTCTCTCCAGTTCTTCGTTTTCCGCGGAGCCAGCAGATCATGTTCCTGTCACTGCAGAAAATTTCCCTTCTTTTTTGTGGTCACGTCTGCCTTCCTCGACGCTTTACCGGTACCGCCGTTTTTTTCTTTCTTTCTTTTTCTAAAAAAAAAAAAAATGTAGTACTTTCCCATTTTTTCCAGGTGCGCGTGCCATTTTTGGCCTTAGGCCCAACATTTTTTCCATAATGGAAAAACCCTCCTCGGGTTTTAAGAAGTGCACCAAGTGTGGCGGTACCATCTCCGTCACTGACACCCATGAGTGGTGTCTGAAATGTTTAGGTCCTGACCATTCCATCTCGGAGTGTATGGCCTGTGCCATGATCTCCAAGAGAGGTCGACAGAACCGAGCCGCCAAGCTCAGTACCCTGTTTCCCTCTGATGCAGCTTTGGTGGCATCGATGTCTTCTAGGGCTTTGTCTTCCTCCCGTGGATCTCAGGTAACTAAACATAAGTCTAGCCGGTCCTCAAAGGGTAGATCTCCTTCTAAGCATCGAGATGCCTCTGGCGTTGCCCTTGAGGATTCTGCACTGGCAAAATTGCCCCGGCGGGAGGCTTCGGATTCCAAAGCATTATCGGGGCTCCAGGATGTTCTCGAGGCCTCGACCTTGACAGAACTACTGGTGCCATGCTTTGGGGTACCGGCGGTCTTCTCCGGTACATCCAGGCATCGGCATTGTCGATAGACCAGAGGGTCCTGGCTATTGAACGCAGTCTGGCGGCTCTCCTTGCGGCATCGACACCCTCTGAACCACGTCAGACAGTTCAACCGGTACCGGCACTGGTATCGGTACCGGTACCAACAGCATCGACATCGGTACCGGTACCAACAGTATCGACATCGGCGTCCGCTTTGCCGGTACCCAGTCATGCGATGCCTTCCGGTACCGTTACACCGGTACCGATTCCCCTCGGTACTGACTTCAGTTGGTATGGATATCGGGCTCTTCAGGAGCATCCTGACAGAAGGTACTTCGAGTCCTCAGAGGAATCTGAGGATTCCGACAGTTCTGTCGATGCGGGAATACTTCTCCCAGAGGAGCCTTCCTCCCCTAAACGCAGGATATCTTCTCCAGAGGACATATCCTTTCAGGATTTCATCAGGGAGGTGGCTCAGTCTGTCCATTACTGTGGCACCTGAAACAGAGCCCAGAGCTAAGGAGTTGGAAATTTTACAATATCCTAAAACTCCTAAGGAGGCACCTACCTTGCCCATCCATGAGATCTTGCATGATCTCATGTTAAGAATGTGGGAGACACCTCTTACCACATCTCCTCATTCTCGTAGACTGGATACTCTGTATCGAGTCCCTCCTTGACCTGGGTTCCAGAAAACTCAGCTTCCTCGCCACTCTATTGTAGTGGAATCAGCTATGAGAAGGACCAAGAGTGCAAAGAGGCATGCCTTTAATCCTCCAGGACGTGAGTGCAGAACTTTGGATGCTTTTGGACGTCGTGTCTTCCAAGCTTCCATGCTTTCTGCGGGATCAGTTCCTATAGTCTCTATATGGAAGGAAGTCACAGGTGATTTAGAGGCTTTGAGTCCTCTTCTTCCTGAGGATAGAAGACAGGATTTTCTCACATTGGTCAAACATGCCCAAGATGTTTCTAAATTTGTCAACCGTGCAGCTTTTGACTGTTTTGAGTGCTTAAGCAGAACCTCTGCCATTGCCATAGGTGCACGTACAATTGCTTGGCTCCAGGCATCTGATCTGGAGCTCTGGGTACAAGACAAACTAGGAAATATTCCTTGTACTGGTGAAAACCTGTTTGGTAAAGATTGGCAGGAAAAGGCCAATGAGTTGGATGCTGACAACTCCACCTTGGATAGATTGTCCAAGTCCACAGCTGATCCTGCAAGAATGGTTTCTTAAAAGATTTCTTTCTTTTCTAAAAAGTAGTATTATCCTGCTTTATTCTCAGCAGGGACGTTCTGCAGGTCATCTTGTCAGAAAAGGTCAGCAACCACCCAAACAAAGAAAAGCAAAGACGGTTAAGCCTCAGCCGTCCCAGCAGTCTCAGCCTCCACAAGGCCTTTGACTTTCAGCTAGAGAACTTAGCCTTCCTGGCTCTCATGGGACCAGAGACTTCCACCATTCCAGGAAGGTTGTGTCACTTTGCCCCCAGATGGGGGCAAACAACAGCAGAGCATTGGACACTTCATCATAAAAGAGGGGTACAAGCTTTATTTTTCAGGCATGCCCCCTCCATCAATAAGGCAGTTCAATTCTCTGACCTCTCGCATCAACCTGTTAGGTCAGGAGGTCACTATGCCTCTTGCCCAAGCAAGATCCTTCAGCAGGATACAGGGTTTTACTCCCCCTATTTCCTTATTCCAAAGAAAACAGGGGGATACAGACCTATCTTGGACCTCAGAGTTGAACAAATTTCTTGTCAAAGAGAAATTCAAGATTTCTCTCGGAACTCTGCTGCCATACCTTCAGAGTCAGGATTGGCTTTGTTCTCTAGATCTCAAGGATGCGTACACCCAGGTTCTCATCCATCCATCTCACAGAAGGTTCCTTCGGTTCCTTTTTCAAGGAAAGCACTACCAATACAGGGTGCTTCCTTTTGGCCTGGCCTCAGCACCCAGAGTGTTCACGAAATGCATGGCTGTGGTAGCAGCATTTCTCCGCACTCTAGGGATATTCGTCTTCCCCTACTTAGACAACTGGCTCATTCGAGCCCCAACAGAGTCAGAGGCCAGGTCTTCTCTATCCTGCACAATGCGTATCCTTCAGTATTTGGGTCTGGTAATAAACATCCCAAAATCCAGTCTAACTCCCACTCAGTCTTTAGAGTTTATAGGAGCTTTGCTGGATACCAGAAAGGCAAGGGCCTATCTCCCCCTGGCCCGCTGCCTTTGCATGGTGCAGTTAGCTTCTCAAGCAGTGCTAAAGCCTCATCTCAATGCCCGAGAAATGCTACAACTACTAGGCCACATGGCATCTACCGTGCATGTGGTTCCCTATGCCCGCCTCCATATGAGGGCAGCCCAGTGGACTTTATTCACTCAATGGACCCAGGCATCAGGGTGCCTGTCAGACAAAATAGCAAACACAGATCGCTTTATTTTGTCCCTCCAATGGTGGCAGTCCACTCAAAACCTGTTGCTGGGGTCCCCATTTCAACAACCCTTACCCCAGAGAGCTCTCACAACAGATGCTTCTCCAATGGGTTGGGGAGCTCATCTGCAAGACCTCTCCACCCAAGGCACCTGGACTCCACAGGAGACTCATCTACATATCAATCTCTTGGAGCTCAGAGCAATCTTCCTTGCTCTTCGAGTGTTCCACACCCTGCTCAGCTACAAGACAGTCCTCATTCATATGGACAATCAAGTAGCCATGTTCTACATGAACAAGCAAGGGGGAACAGTCTCTCTGTCACTTTGCAACGAAGCTTTGCGACTATGGGCCCTCGCCAGAGAGCATCAGATTCATCTCCTGGCAGTGTATCTTCCAGGCATACGAAACTCTTGGGCAGACAGACTCGGTCGAGTTCTGCTTCCACACGAGTGGTCTCTGCATGCAGACCAGGTGGACAAGATTTTTCAAATTTGGGGAACCCCGGACATAGACCTCTTTGCAAGTCCGTGGAATGCCAAACTTCCCCGGTTCTGTTCCAGAATTCCGGCTCAGGGGGCTCAGGCCAAGGATGCTTTCCTCCTTTACTGGGGTCAAGACTTCCTGTATGCCTTTCCACCCATTCCCCTAATTCCCAAGACCCTGTTCAAGCTTCAGAGAGACAGAGGTCATATGATTCTCATAGCTCCACATTGGCCACGGCAGGTGTGGTACCCTCTACTTCTACATCTCTCTCAAGCTCCCTCCCTGGAGTTAGGGTCTGCTCCAGATCTCCTTTCTCAGGAGGATGGAATGTTATGGCATCCCAATCCCCAGTCTCTACATCTCAGGGCTTGGTTGCTGAAGGCCTAGATCTCCATGATCTTAATCTCCCTCAGCAAGTAAAAGATATTCTTTTTGCTTCCAGGAAACCTTCCACAAGACGCTCTTATGCTTTCAAGTGGAAAAGGTCTACCATATGGTGTTCGCAGAAGGGTATTAACCCACTTGCGATACCTCTGGAATCATTGCTGGAGTATCTCCTTCATTTATCCAATGCAGGACTCAAGACTAACTCAGTAAGAGTCCATTTGAGTGCCATTGCAGCTTCCTTTAAGCCTCTAAATGGACAGCCTATTTCCTCTCATCCCCTTATAGCAAGATTTATGAGAGGCCTTCTTCTAACTAAGCCTCCCATTAGGCCACCACCGGTGGCATGGGACTTAAACCTGGTTCTTGGGCAGCTCATGAAGCCACCTTTTGAACCTTTAGCTACTACCTCCTTGAAATTCCTTTCTTGGAAAGTTATCTTTCTCATTGCAATCGCATCAGCACGTCTCATCAGTGAGTTGCAAGCAGTAGTAGCTGATCCACCTTATACAAGGTTCCATCATGACAAGGTAGTCCTTCGGATTCATCCACACTTTATGCCGAAGGTGGTCTCGCCTTTTCATTTAAACCAAGCGGTCTACCTACCTGTGTTTTTTCCAAGGCCTCATGCATCAAATGCAGAAAGGAACCTTCATACTTTGGACTGTAAAAGAGCTTTAGCCTTTTACTTACAAAGGACACAGCAACATAGAAAGTCCTCTCAACTGTTTGTTGCTTTTGATCCTTCTCATTTGGGATTTCCAGTCTCCAAGAGAACACTATCTAACTAGATTGCTCAGTGTATTTCCTTTGCCTTTCAGAGTAAGAATCTTCCTCTGGAGGGCCATGTCACAGCTCACAATGTGAGAGCCATAGCAGCTTCAATGGCTCATCTGCACTCTGTGTCTATCGACGACATCTGTCGAGCAGCCACCTGGGCCTCGGTTCATACCTTCACAGCCCATTACTGCTTGGACAAGGACTCCTGCCGGGATGCCTTGTTTGGTTAGGCTGTTCCATACCTAATCAACTCCTACCCGCCATCCCTGTTGGATGCCAGAGATCCATGGGGGGAAGTGGAGCCCTGGTTCAGGGACACACAACTTCTAGGGTCTCTCCCTGGCATCTAAAGCTAGGGAGTCCCCATATGTGAAGACTACATTCCTGCTTCTTCCTGGAGATAGTATAGTTACTCACCTGTAACAGGTGATCTCCGGGAACAGCAGGAATTTAGTCTTCACAACCCAGCCACCTCCCCTAGGAGGAGTTTTTCTCTATCTCTTTCCCTTTTTCTCTCTCTCTTTGTCTCAGCTTTAAAACTCAACTGGAGAGAGGCAGTTGGGAAAGGTGGGAAGGCAGCATGCAGGCGCTGTGGGATGCTCCCAAAAGCTTTGTAATTGGACGCTGGGGAGCGTTCCCGCGCAGGCTCCGTCGGTACCGACGTACCCATATGTGAAGACTAAATTCCTGCTGTTCCCGGAGATCACCTGTTACAGGTGAGTAACTATGCTTTAATTGAACTGAAACGCACAAGTGTCACCCCATAGTGACTCCTAATATTTAGTTATAGCAAGCTAACTCATTTTTAAAGATGAGGTAAATATTTACTTAACAGTTTTCCTTGTCATCTTCCAGCGAAATTTTGACCAATAGCTGAATTTGTCTAGTAGTGCTATAAAAATGAATAGTAGGCTGAAAAGTAAGACAATGAAGCATGTGCCTTCACTTCCTGAAAAACAAAACTGCTAAATATGTAGAATGGTTTCTTGGGCTTTTTGTAATGCAAACGGTTAAACATTTTTTTCACCCAACTTGCTACCCTGGCCCAGCAGCAGTTTAAAATTGCTGACACTAGAATAGGTTTGATTAGTCACTGCGAATTGTGCATTTGCTTATCCTATACCAGCATTATTGCATGCTCTTCTCTTAGTACTTAGGCAAGAATCTAGTTACCTTTTATTTTAAAAAAAAAAAGCTTGACTTCCTTTTCGTCCACCAGACCAGTTCAAAACGCATGGGGTTATCTCCACCTGCCATCTGGGGGAGACAGAATTCAGAGCTGTGTACTTTGCTGTTATTAGAAGTACCATGCAGTCACTCGCTTTCCAGTATTCTCTGTCCCCAGCAGATGAAGACAGGGTACCTTTTGTGTAGCAGAGGACTGAAATGGTGAAGTAGTGGCTGGACCCAGTTGGAGAATTGGGGACCCAGCTGAGCTGATAGTTGGAGGAATTCCCAGAACTGTCTCTGGTGACCACTTCCTTGGTGAAGATTGAGCAGAGGACCTAAAGGTGGTCAAGGTTTTTTTTTGGGGGGGGGGGGGGTTGTTAAAGAATCTGGGAGTGTATTATGATTGGTCCCACTATGAGTGACTATCTTCTTCAATTAGAATTCATTATCTTTTTATGGATAGTACTCTTGATTCCCTTGGTGATGAGCATTGGGATTGTTAAGAGTCTAGTTGGATCATTCCCCCTCATGGGTGGAGTGGGAGCTGTGTCAAGTGAAGCCTCGACTTAAGTTTGGAGGCTTAATGAAAGCTTACTGATAGTTAAAGGGGTGATGCTGACAACAGAGTGGGCTATTAAGCATCATTTTGAATTTAATACTAAGTATGAGTTCAAGCCTGGAGTGGTACGAGATGCCTTTTAAGGTGTCATCAGGGACACCTTTCTTCAGCGCACTAGTCAAAGAAGGACGAGGTAGAGCTTTGTGGTCTAGCAACATAGATTAAGCAATTAGAAAAGGAAGGGCAAGAAGGTTTGTAACAGGCACTGCAGAACTGTTTTTGCACCTAAAGGGAAAATTTCCATAGCTCGATGGATTTGTATCTAAATTCTATAAGCACTTTGCTGCCTTGTTGGGCATCCCCATCTGACTAGTTTATTTAATTCAGTTCTGCAGAAGGGAAATTTAAGACCCTCTGGAAGCTGAGATGACTGTATTACCGAAGCCAGGCCAGGACCTGAGTGGCTCATATAGACCTATCTTGTTATTGAATTTGGATGTTAAGCTTCTAGCAAGACTTCTTGCTCTCCTCTTGAATTCTTTTATCGACGTGCTTATTCATGAAAATCAGTCGGGCTTCATACTTTATTCGGCTGAACCGGATTTCATTGGTGCATGAGAGGGGCTTTTGTGTGCTACCGTTAGCAGTAGATGCAGAGAAAGCATTTGACAGAGTAGAATGGTCCTTTTCTGCAAGGTGTTCTGCATCAACACAGGTTTGGACATAATTTCTTGAATTGGTTAATCGTCTTATGTTCAGCTCTAGTGATGCGGGTGTGAATTAATGGAGGATACTTGCTTCCTTTCGCTTTGCACTGGGGAATGTGACAGGGTGTCCCTTATCTCTGCTATTATTCGCACTAGTGATTGAGCACTCTGCAGCTAGCCTGCATGCTAACTCATGTTGGGAGAGCGTAGGTAGAGGGAGAACAGTTTCAAATGTATTTATTTTCCAACAGTATTATGCTTAGTTACACAACACCACCAGCCTCTATCAGCAATCTAGGAAGGCTAGAAGTCCCATCACATACCTGGGAGTCTGGGTGGTGGAAAACCTTGAGCAGATAGGCTGAATTATCCACCATTGGTAAAGCCTCGGTGGGAGAGTTTGATGGCAGTGAACTGTCACATTCTTTCTTGGGACATATATCAAGTGTCCAGATGGTGACAGTACTTTAAAGTTCTGTATTTGTGTCAGGTGCTGCCATTGAAGGTTCCCAGAAGAGTTTTGAGTGCTCAAAAAAAAACAAAAAACTGGTGTGCTTTTTGTGGAGAGGCCAGATCCCTAAGAGTGGCTTAGAAAACCTAGATGAGATCTAAGAAAAAAGGAGGGATAGGACTGCCTGATCTCTTCCGCTATTATAAAGCTACTCAGCTTCAAGCAATAATGGAGTGAAGGAGAAGAATCCCCAGACAGTGGGTACGCATTGAGCAGTGTCAAGTGGGTATCTTCCTATTGGAGGCATTACTCTGGCAATCAGGACACAAATCACTCCCTCTTTGTTGTACTTTCCCCATGTATGGCATTAAGGATGTGGTGGGGAGAGAAGAAAAAGTTTTGGGGGGGGGGGGGGGAATCTATTTACAATTGAGGCATCTCTTGACTGCATTATTGCCCAAAGAGCTGCATGACTAAGCTATCATAACCTTTGAAACTATTTTTTTTATCAAGAGTTTTCAAATTTATTATAATCCAAACAAAGAAATTCTCAAAACAAATTAGGATTCATAAAATTAAGTAAATAACATTTAGAAACTAGTACATAGTACGTAGTGATGAGAGAAAACCCACTTTAAGGAGAGAGGGTGTAAAATCTCAAGAAAAAGAAGGCAGCAAATAGAAAGGATAAACCTCAAATTATTTAAAAGGCAGATATACTTATTTATCCCCTTAATGTTGGTTAGATTAATATTAGGAGGTATTATGATCAAGCAGTAACTTTTCTAAGTGCATAGGTTCCAGAAAAACAGTTATTTCTGAAATGTAACGAGACACTTAACACAGGAATCTAAGACAAAAAAGTAGCCCTAGCGGCCAAAACCTTAGGACACAGAGAAACATTTTTCTCCTAAACTGATTAGCATGAGCTACATCAGGAAACAAGAAAATCTTTTGCCCACAAAAAATAAAATCCTTCTTTTTAAAGTAATTCCTTGATATCATATTCTTATCTATTTCATTTACAAAGTAATTATTTCATCCTTGTGTGCCTTTGAGTCAGCAGCTCTTGGGTTTTCTTGGCAGTGTGACTGGAAGTAGATTGCCAGTCCTTTCTTCCAAGGCAGTGGAGGGTTAAGTGACTTGTCTAAGGCTACAAGGAGTGCCAGTGGGAATAGAGCCCTGATCTCTTGGAACAGCCTAGTGCTCTAACCACTAGGCTGTTCCTCCACTCCCATTTCATCCTTGTGTCAAATTAAATGAAGAAGCCAAAACCAATTTAACTCCCCTTCCACTTCATTAACCCGATGGGTCTTTTGAAGAATATAGTACATATTGGCAAACAGTATCTCCTCAACATTAGAAAGAGAAGATTTCTTTCACATATTTCTTTAACAGAATATCAGGAGATAGCATGCGAGATATTGGAAAATTCAAAAAACGTAAATTTCAACTTCTATTTGCATTTTCTAGTGCCTCCAATTTGTCATGCAACATTAAAGTATCCTCCACTGCTGAGGTACCAGCTGATTGAAGGGAAAGAAATGGTGATTCACATTAGCAATCTGATTCTCAAAACTAAAATTTTTCCATCGATTTGTTGAAAGTTTTGCAGAGCATCCTGTGTAAAAGAGCACAATTGAGGAATTGTCCCAGTAAGTAAAGATTCAGTCCAGGATACCACTTTCCAGATATCCGTTAAAGAAATAGTAGAAGAATACCCAAAAGTATAAGACAGAGGAGGAGCCTGTGGAGCCTTCACTACCGGAGAGAAAAAAACTGTCTTGTCAGAAGACCAGACTCTTCAGATGTGACCAAACTTGATGCAGTAGGAGGTAATGGGGGAATCCCCTCAGAAGAAATTGGAGAAGCTTTTTCTGAGGAAGAGTAATACCAATGAACCTTGTACAGGGTCTGGCACACAATGTTTGTCCACTGGGCCTTGAATCTTAGGTGTAGAAGCCATCTGATATTTAATTTTTTACTGTGCGCTTCTACTTTGCTATCACATATTGACAATTGAGTAAAAAGGCTGCAGGAGTATAATAACATACTCCTCTATGCTCCAGCAGTTCTCTGAAGGGGCTCCCAAGGGTTGTAACCTGTCCCCTAGGTTATGCTCCCTCAAGCATGGCCATGGCCATGTACCACTGGAGATACGCTGATCAAACACAAGCCGGCTGATACTAAGAGGGACACCCATAGCTGGAACCAACCAAGTTCCAAGGAGGCCCAGGCACCAACTGCACCAACTGCCCCCACCCAGCCCAAATCACTGTCCCATGTCACTCTCCACCAGAGATGTGCCGAACAAACACAAGCTGGCAGCACACCAAGACAAGAGGGCCACCCTTAGCTGGAACCAACCAAGTCCCAAGGAGGTCCAGGCACCACCTGCCCCCACCTGGCCTGAATTGCCAATCTATGCTGTCCTCCCCTTCCCCTTTTGAAACTATTTTGAAGCTCGGAGAGGGCTGCAGGGGTTAACATCTAAGTTTTATAGGGTCCTAGCACCCCCACTGATGGATAAACCAAAGTATCTTGGGCAGTGGAAAAAGGACTTAGGAGAGCAAAAGAATTAGAGGTGGGGAGATGTGTTTAAGAAGAACAGCTCGATATCTAACTCTTTCAGTTTACTGAAAGATGGCTGTAAGTTTGTACATCTCTGGTATTTATTTATTTAGACAGTTTTGTATACCACCTTATCCTTCAATCAAAGTGGTCACAACACAATTGAGGGATACATTTAACACGAGGGGATATGAGACACATACACTAATACCTACAGGGAACATGGGCAATGGAGGATTAAGTGGCTTGCCCAAGACCACAAGGAGCACCTGTGGGACTAGAAACCCCAGTCCTTCCGGCCCAATTGGAAGTCACCGGTGCTTCTGAGTGGGAAAGTTATCATTCAGAGGTTATGGAATGTTTATTTTTTGAGCATGCTCACAGCAATCTGGTATGAGAGATTGCACAAGTCTGAAAAAGCTTTACCTTTTGCAGAATGGGCTGTGCCCAAACCTCAATTTGAGACTTGACCAATTAACTGGAGTGCTTGGGGAGGGTTTGGATGGGGCGTGTTGGAGGTTATTGAGGAGCAGACATAACAGTTGATTAGTTTAACTAGGAGATTGCACTGCATGGAGAACCTTGTTAAGGTTGGGGGGAACATTGTTATATAGGAATCTTTGCTTGTAATGAAGGGGAAGCAATTATGCTATAACCCCTGCTGTCTTTGGAAATGCTGGGTGATATCTTTTTAACTTTATTTTTATTAGTATTTTTTATGTCATCAAACTACGGCTTTAGTCCTCCAGTTGTTGCAAACAGAGATGGGTGATGAGCTTTGAGAAAAGCAAGTTCATTACCTTTGAATGCATAGAATTCTTAGGAGCATGTTTCATCACTTGGAAAGGAAGGTATTTCTTCCCAGGCAGAGGTAGATCAAAATTCGAGTGGAGTCAAGCTCTGGCTACAAGAAGGGCCTCGAGGGCCTGAGATGATATGCAGGTCCTAGGCGCTATGGCAGTGACACTCAACTTCGTCCCTTGAGCTTGTGCTCATATACAGCCTTCCTTTTTCATTGCTGCCTTATTGGGAAGGGCACTCTGAATCCCGAGACGCGTCTTCCGTGGTCACAGAAGGCCAAAAAAAAGGCTGGTATGGTGGATAAATTCTTGGCATTTACTGAAGGATGTATTGTATAGCTTGTGAGTCAAAAGTGCATGGTGACATCTGTCATGAATATAGCTGGTTGGGGAACTCGCTGCTTGGAACAGGTGGCTTAGGGGCGCACTAGTCATTGAATGAATCCTCTTGGTCCATCAATCAGTTAGAAACGAGACCCATCTGAAGAGCCATTATAGTCTGTCTTCCTTTTACTTTCAGGGAACGCATCACCAGGAAGGCATGAAAAGTGCAGCCATGTCCAGGGAGCACTCCCTTTTGGACCAAGCTACATCTTCTGGCCTTTTCTGAGCCTGAATGTAAGCTGCTGATAATGTCCAGACAAATTTATTCAGCAGATCCTCTCTGAATCCAGGGGAATGGCATTTTCAGGGAAGCCTTCTGAGTGATCCTCAACCAGTGGAGAATTCCATGTTGGCTCTAGTGACATGACAGGCTGCCAAGGTCCACGATTGTTCAGTTAGAGCAAGAAAATGCTGTTTGTGGGACTGGATGATCTTCTCTAGCCATGACCCTGGCAACGATCTTGGATAGCATCTCATCTTGGATTGCTGATTCTTGTGGCACTAGATTAAGCCCAGATGGCCATGATTAATTGGTCTGATTCACCTCTAACTAGAAGATAACCTGAGAATCCTACAGGGCAAAGGTTTGTCATATTGCTTGGTTCTTGCAAAGGCACGTTTAAGTAAGACATAAGAGATGCATAAGTGGTTTACGACTCTTACATGAGTATAGAGATCTGATTTTTTTATTTTTTTATTTTTTTTAAATGAAGCTCATGCGAGAATATGGCAAATGTTTGGGGCCTGGTGCCTTGTACAAGAGAGTGTTCCCCCTTAAGATCCTCTGTATTCAATATTTTTCCTTTATACGGATTTGGACTAAGCTACTTCAAAGGGCAAGTGGCAGTGCTCGCATGCTTCTGAAGCCGTGTAGAAGAAATTGTGTTGGGTTCTTCTCTGGGTAGTGGTAGATTTCTGTAGTGTTCTTCATTGATGTCCATCCATGTGGGCGTGCACTGGAGGCTAACTTTAGTTTTTGGAGTGCTTAGTGCTGCTCCCTTTGAGCCTGTGAAGACAGCTGTAACCTTTCGCCGCTCTCAACTTTTGGTTATGCTCCATTTGGTCCTGGGTTCATTTCACAGAGACAGGGTTAGTATGTTTATGTTTATTGGATTTGATATACCGCTGAGGAAAATACATCACAGCGGTTTACATAGTACAATTAGAGTAAGTTTTGAAAAGAAAGGAAGTTACACTATGGGACAGGAAAGCAAGAGAGCAGAGTCATACAACAGGACAGACGAGGAGGGGAGGAACAGAGGAGTAGGATCACACAGAAGGATCTGGTAGGTCGAAGGCACGGGCAAAGAGGTGAGTCTTGAGCTTTTTCTTAAAAGTAGGGTGTTCGGACAAGTCGGATGGAGGGAAGGCAAGGAATTCCACAGAGCGGGGGCCAGGAAGAACGCAGATGAGCGGGTGGACTGAAGACGAGCAGAGGAGGGTGAGGGAAGATAGAGTTGGTTAAGGTGGAAGGATCGGAGAGAGCGGGTGGGGGCATGCAGGCGTACAAGATTGGTCAAATACTGGGGCGTATGAGTGTGAAGGACCCGGTGGAGGAGTACCAAAATTTTATAGTGGATACGGAATTCGATAGGTAACCAGTGCAGACGGATAAGAAGTGTGACGTAGCACAATAAGACAACCAAAACTGGTGTGGCTTGGAAAAAAGGGTTTTATATAGAAATAGGCTTATTACAAAGGTACAGAACAGATGTAAAAAGCTGTTATAAAGCTGCTTCGGTCAGAAGTGGGTGTTCAAAGAATAGGAAGAGAAGAGAAAGAAGGGTGGGGGGGGGGTAAGAAGTGGGTGTAAGGAGTGTCCGATGAAATAAGAAGAGATATTTTTGTGTTTCTCTGTATTTATAGTGAAATTCTTCAGCACCTCCCTTTGTCATAATTTGGTTTGTTTGAGGTCTGATCTCTCCTGAATAGCAAGGAGGGGCTGTTGTCTTACAGACTAATCAGGCAAACTAGGCCCATTAAATCTGGAGACTGACATCACCAGGGGGTCAGAGCTAATCGCATCAGGTAAATTACGCTCATCAAGTCTGGAGATGGACATCACCAGAGTGTCAAAGCTGCTTGCAATCCAAGGTCTGGGAAAAGCCATGACACCTATGCTAGGCATAATGTCATGCTGATGTATGCTGACAATAGCCTCCTTGAAAAATCTTACATGAAAGATAGTTTTATTGCTGGCTGTTCAACAAGGAGGATTTCAGAACTCTAGGACTTATTCTATTGAGAATCCTTTTTGTGGGTTTTTTATTTTTTTAGGTGGGTGTTTCCCATCAGAATGGCCACTTACCTTCTTTCTTAAGTGGCTTCTCCTTTCATGTTAATCATGTACTTGATCTGCCATCTTGTAGACAAAAGGACTGTGGATTGGGCTGGACATCATCTTTTTCTTTTGGATGTTGTATATTTGTAAAGCACTTTACATTATGTACTTAATATCTTTAGGAACTGAGATAGCTTGTTTACTTCGTTCAAGGGAACAAAGCAGGGTGAAGGAGCTTCCAAAGTGCTATTGTGCATTGGATTAAGGAGGCTGGGTTGTTCTACATGTGTTCTTGAGGGTCCTTTATCTCCTCAGTCTTTTCTGACACATTCAGCTAGAGGGGTGTCGGACCTTTGGGCTAAGTCTGTATTTTGGCAGGAGAAATTTGCAGGACAAGCAAAATGGTTGTCCCTGCACTTTCTCTAAACACTTTGCCTGGATGCTTACACTCAAAGGGGAGCTGCTTTTGGAGCAGAGGCGAGCATACGGGGTGTTTTGTGTTATCCCATGTGCTTTGGACTGGTCTGCTGGATAAGAAAGGAGAAATTTGGTTTTACTGTACCTTCTAATATTTCCTTGAGTTCATCCAGACCAGTCCAGAGGCCCACTCTTATTCTGTGAAATTTGATGATCTTTATTCGTAAGTTTGGGGGAAACCTGGATATTTCTGCTGGTTCTGTTGGTTATCTGATAATCTTCCTCCTTGGGAGTTGCATTTTGGTTGGTGTCCATTTGCTTTGTTACAGAAGTACTGGAGAGTAAGTATCTGCAAGGTGTCTTTTATAGGGCACAACACACAGCTCTTCTACTTTGTCTTCATCTGCTGGTTGACAGGCATAACACATGCATTCTGGACTGGACTGGTTGTACTCGAGAAAATTATCAGGTAAGACCAAATTTCTACTTTTTAGTTTAGCCTTTCATAGTTATAGGGATTTGTTTTTTGAAGATGGGTTTAATTTACTGTGTGTTGGGCTGGGATGGTTTTACTTTTGTTAATATTTTAATTCTACCTTGCCTTAAGGCTTATTGGCTAAGACAAGTAATCAAAAGCTTTAAAACAAATAAAATAAGAAGCAACTAGGGAGACACTGTTGTGTTCCAGGAGCAAGAGTTCTTTTAGAACAATGATCTATTTTATCTCATTTGGTTTGAATTCTGATCCACATCCACTGAAATGTCACTGCTCAACTGTGCTGAAAACACTAATATCCAATTGCATGGCTGATATTAAAGAAAATAAAATACTTGTCCTATATCTTGGTGCTCTTTAAATTGTCATTGTAATAAGACATCCCAAGGCAAGGTAGTGCCTTTTTGCCAGTCTCCTCATGCTGGTTTAAAAAGATACTAGAAATGTACCATCTGTCAGACTTTCAATGAAATCTTGTGCAGTTGGCAGGAGAGGACCATCAATAAGACCAGAAATAAGACAATTAGTAAGTCCATTGAGACCAGGAAAAGTAAAGACTGGCTTCTACAGCAAGTATTTTCAGAATTAAGGATAAATGTGTGACTTTTTTTAAATTTGTACAGTGAAGTGTCAGACAGATGATTTAGCACTGTCAGTGTCGTCCATTATGTGTATACTTTGGGTACCTTTTAAAAAAGCTTGTGTTAGGCATGCTAGAAAATTATACAAATCATAGGTTAATTAGAATATTGTGCAGTAAACTATAATTAGTAGATTTAAAGTGTAAAACAATACTGAGGTCATACCCACGCCCAACTGTTACTCAATGTGAGTGACTTGAGCTCTCGCTTTGGATGCTTAACACTGTCATACTAGTATATACTTTGTCGGCTTTACTATTCTCCATGCCCCCCTCCCCAGTGCTTGCACCCATTTTGGCCCTTCACTGTGCTGGGTAGACAAGTATCTCCAGGAACAAGCAGGAATGTAGTCTTCACATATGGGTATCATCGGTACTGACTGAGCCTGCGCGGGAACGCTCCCCAGCGTCCAATAAGAACGTTTTTGGAAGCATCCCACAGCACTTGTGTGCTGCCTTTCCGCCTTTCCCAACTGTCCCTCTCCAATTCTTCGTTTTCTGCGGAGCTGACAGTTCGCACATCCTGTCACCACAGAAAATTTCCCTTCTTATTCTTTTTTGTGATCACGTCTGCCTTCCCTCGACGCTATACCGGTACCGCCGGTGGTTCTTTTCTTATTTCTAACAAACCCCCCCCCCCCCCTTTGTTTCTGGAGTCTTTCTCCAGTAATTTTCTTCTCGGGTGCCACGCACCAATTTGGACACTAGGCCCAATTTTTTCCCTCAAAATGGAAAACCCCACTTCGAGTTTTAAAGTGTGTTCTAAGAGTGGCCTGAAATGTTTAGGTCCTGACCACTTATTTCAGAGTGTGTTGCCTGTGGGATGATGTCGAAAAGGGGCCGGCAAAACCGAGCTGCTAAACTTAGTGCCCTTTTTCCCTCCGATGCAGCCTCCGTGGCATTGACGTCTTCCAGGGCTTCATCTTCCTCCCATGGATCTCAGGTAACTAAACATTAAATCTAGCCAGTCCTCAAAGGGTAGATCTTCTTATAAACATTGAGATGCCTCTGGCGTTGCCCTTGAGGGACTTTCACCGGCAAAATTGCCCCGGCGGGAGGCTTCGGCTTCCAAAGCACTAACGGGGCTCCAGGATGTTCTCGAGGCTTGGTGCCATGCTCTGGGGTTCCGGCCGCTTCATCCGGTGCCAACACCCAAGCATCGGCAGTGTCGATAGACCAGAGATTCTTAGCTATTGAACGCAGTCTGGCAGCTCTTCTCACGGGCTCGATGCCCTTGAAACCGCTTCAAACAATTCAACTGGTACTGGAACTGACTGCATCGACATCGGCAGGTATTCTACCGGGACTGAGTCATACATCTCTATCCGGCATCGACAAGTCGGTACCAGACCACCCCGATGCCAACCTCGATCGTTACCGGTACCGTGCCTTGCACGATCACCCAGATCAAAGATTCTTCGAATCCTCGGATGAGTCTGAAGACTCTGAAAGCTCTGCCGATACCAGAGTACGTCTTCCTGAGTTTTCCTCTTCTCAGCGTAGGATGTCTCCACTAGAGGATATGTCCTTTCAGGATTTATCCAAAATGTGGCCCGAGTTCTTTCCATCACAGTGGCTCCTGAAAAAGAGCCTAGGGCAAAGGAATTAGAAATCCTACAATACCCTAAAGCTCCCAAGGAGGCAGCTACCTTACCTATTCATGAGATCTTGCATGATCTTATGTTAAGGATGTGGGAAACACCTCTGACCACATCTCCTCACTCTCGAAGACTCGACACCATGTATCGAGTCCCTCCTTGTCCTGGGTTTCAGAAGACTCAATTACCACACCATTCCATGGTGGTGGAATCAGCTATGAGACGGATAAAGGGTGCAAAAAGGCATGCATCTAATCCTCCAGGACGTGAGTGTAGGACTCTTGACGCCTTTAGACGTCGGTCCTTCCAGGCTTCCATGCTTTCTGCTAGGATCAGTTCCTATATCTTGTATATGGGAATGTTCCTTAAGGAGGTCACATGAGACGTGGAGCTTATGAGCCCTCTCCTTCCTGATGATAAAAGGCAGGATTATCTTTCTTTTGTTAAACATGCTCAGGATGTTTCCAAGTTTGTGAATCGTGCAGCCTTTGACTTCTTTGAATAAGCAGAGAACCTCTGCTATTGCCATAGGTGCATGTAGAATTGCCTGGCTCCAGGCATCTGACTTGGAAAGCTGGGTACAGGACAAACTGGGGAATATACCTTGCACAGGAGACAATCTCTTTGGCAAGAATTGGCAGGAAAAAGCTAATGAGATAGATGCTGACAATATCACTTTGGATAGATTGTCTAAATCTACAGCTGATCCTGTGAGGAAAAGATCCTCTAAGAAACCATTCTTCAGCAAGAAGAAAGTTTTATTCCTCCTATACCCAGCAGGGTCATCGTTTAGGTCAGTCTGCCCAAAAGGGACAGCACCAACAACCTAGGCAACAAAGGAAACCAAATCAGCTAAGCCTCAACCGGCTCAGCAGACTCAGCCTCCACAGGGTCTTTGACTCCTGTCTAGTGAACTGCGCCTTCCTGACCCTGAATGGCCCAGAACCCTCCACCATCCCAGGAAGGTTATGTCATTTTGCCCCCAGATGGGGTCAGATAACAGCAGAAAATTGGACTTTGTCTATTGTAAGAGAGGGGTACAAGTTTCATTTCTCTAGCATGCCCCCTCCTACAATGGTAAGACAGTTCAATTCTCAGACCTCTCTCAACGACTGCTTAGGTCAAGAGGTCACTGTGCTCCTTGCTCAAGGGGCAGTAGAGGTACCCATTCCCCAATGGGGTACAGGGTTTTACTCCTATTTCCTTATTCCAAAGAAAACAGGATGACAGACCCATTTTAGACCTCAGAGAATTGAACAAATTCCTGTTCAAAGAGAAGTTCAAAACAATTTCTCTAGGAACTCTGCTGCCATACCTTTAGAGTCAGGATTGACTTTGTTCTCTAGATTTCAAGGATACGTACACTCATGTTCTCATCCATCTCACCGAAAAGTCCTTCGATTTCTGTTTCAAGGGAAGCACTACCAATACAGGGTTCTTTCTTTTGGCTTGGCCTCTGCACCAAGGGTGTTTACAAAATGCATGGCTGTGGTAGCAGCATTTATTTATTTATTTTTTACATTCTCTTATATACCACGCTATTCTGCATCCGTGCGGTTTACATTGAACAAACTGAAATTACATTGAATTGGGAATTATAACTTGGAGATATATATTTTACAGGAAACATGGGCTATGGAGGTTTAAGTGGCTTGCCCAAGACCACAAGGAGCACCTGTGGGACTAGAAACCCCAGTCCTTCCGGCCCATTTCTCCGCACCCTGGGAATATTCGTCTTCCCTTACTTAGACGACTGGCTCATTTGAGCCCCTTCAGAGCCAGAGGCCAGGGTTGCTCTGTCACACAATGCGCATCCTTCAGTATTTGGGACTTGTCATAAACTTCCCAAAGTCCAACCTTGCTCCCACTCAATCCCTAGAGTTTATAGGAGCTCTGCTGGATACCAGACAGACAAGGGCCTTCCTTACACAGCCCCGCTGCCTTCGCGTTGTACAGTTAGCTTCCCAAGCAGTGCTAAAACCTCACTTCACTGCTTGGGAAATGTTAGTTGCTAGGCCACATGGCATCCACCATGCATATTTATTTTATTTATTTATTTATTACAGGCTCTTATATACCGCTCTATTCAGCATCAGCGCGGTTCACAATATAACAACATACCATAATGAACAAACTGTTTGGTTTTACAGAGAACAAGGTCAGAGAACTTGGATAAAACATATGGTTCCTTATGCTCGCCTCCATATGAGGGCAGCCCAGTAGACCTTATCCACTCAGTGGACTCGCGTCAAGTTGCCTGTCAGACAAAATAGTAAACTCAGATCGCCTTATTTTGTCCTTCCAATAGTGACAGTCCCCCAAAAACCTTTTGGTGGGGTCTCCTTTTCAATAACCCCCACCCCAAGCCACTCTAACATATGCTTCACAGGTGGGTTGGGGAGCCTACCTGCAAGGCCTCTCTACCCAGGGTACCTGGACTTCACAGGAGGTCTATCTCCATATCAATCTCCTGGAGCTCAGAGCAATCTTCCTTGCTCTTCGAGTATTTCACACTCAGCTCAGCTACAAGACAAGACGGTCCTAGTTCAAACGGACAATCAAGTAGCCATGTTCTTTGTGAACAAGCAGGGCAGAACAGGCTCTCTGTTCTGCAATGAAGCTTTGCGACAATGGGCCCTCGCCAGAGAGCATCAGATTCATGTCCTTGCGGTGTATCTTCCAGGCATTCAAAACTCTTGGGCAGACAGACTCGGTTGAGTTCTGCTTCCACACGAATGGTCTCTCCATGCAGACCAGGTGGCCAAAACTTTTCAAATTTGGGGAACCCCGGACATAGACCTCTTTGCAAGTCCGCTCAATGCCAAACTTCCCCGGTTCTGTTCCAGAATTCTGACTCAGGGTTGTCAGGCCAGGGATGCTTTCCTCCTCCATTGGGGTCAGGACTTCCTGTATGCCTTTCCACCCATTCCCCTAATTCACAAGACCCTGTTCAAGCTTCAGAGAGACAGAGGTTATATGATCCTCATAGCTCCACGTTGGCCACGGCAAATGTGGTACCCTCTGCTCCTACATCTTTCTCAAGCTCTGCCTCTGGAGTTAGGATCTGCTCCAGATCTCCTCTCTCAGGAGGATGGGATGCTGTGGCATCCCAATCCCCAGTCACTGCATCTCAGGGCCTGGTTGCTGAAAGCCTAGAACTTCACGGTCTTAACCTTTCCCAGCAGGTAAAGGATATCCTTTATGCTTCCAGGAAGCCTTCCACAAGACGCTCTTATGCATTTAAATGGAAAAGGTTTACCATATGGTGCTTGCAGAAGGATCTCAGCCCTCTTGCGATACCTCTGGAATCATTACTGGAGTATCTCCTTCATTTATCAAATGCAGGGCTTAAGACCAATTCAGTGAGAGTCCATTTGAGTGCTATTGCAGCTTCTTTCAAGCCTCTAAATGGACAACCTATTTCCTCTCATCCTCTCATAGCGAGATTTATGAGAGACCGCCTTTGAACTAAGCCTCCCATTAAGCCACCACTGGTGGCATGGGACTTAAATCTGGTACTTGGGGCAGCTCATGAAACCACCCTTTGAACTATTAGCCACTACCTCTTTGAAATTCCTTTCCTGGAAGGTTATCTTTCTTATTGCAATCACATCAGCACGTTGCATCAGTGAATTGTAAGCGTTGGTGTCTGATCCTCCTTATACAAGGTTCCATCATGGTAAGGTAGTTCTTAGGACTCATCCACACTTTGCCAAAGGTGGAGTCGCCTTTTCATTTAAACCAAGCGGTTTACCTTCCTGTATTCTTTCCAAGGCCTCACGCCTCAAATGCAGAAAGGAATCTTCATACTTTGGACTGTAAAAGAGCTTTGGCCTTTTACTTGCAAAGGACACAGCAACATAGAAAGTCCTCTCAACTCGTTGCTTTTGATCCTAGTCATTTGGGACTTCCAGTCTCCAAAAGAACACTGTCCAGCTGGATTGCACAGTGTATATCTTTTGCCTATGAGAGTAAGAATCTTCCTCTTGAAGGCCATGTCACAGCTCACAATGTGAGCCATGGCAGCCTCTATGGCTCATCTTCACTCTGTGTCTATCGACGACATCTGTTGAGCAGCTACTTGGGCTTCCATTCATACCTTCACAGCCCATTACTGCTTAGACAAGGACTCCCGCCGGGATGCCTTGTTTGGTCAGGCTGTTCTTCAACACCTGTTCCATACTTAATCAACTCCTACCCACCATCCCTGATAGGATGCCAGAGATCCATGGGGGGAAGTGGAGCCCTTTCACAAGGGCATACAACTTCTGGGGCCTTCTCCCTGGCATCTCATTGAATGTTTTGATGCAGTGTCAGAATGGTTTCTATCTCAAAACCTCCGTATTCAACATAAGAAAACAGAGGTACTCTTCATCACAAAAAATCCGAATTTTACCCCACCAACTCATATAAAAGTGAGAGAAGCTGAACTCCAAACGAAATCTACAATTCGCTACTTAGGAGTCACATTGGATCAACGTTTGGATATGAAACTACACATATCCCACATTGTCAGAGCTGTATATTTCAAGATCCGGACACTCGAACACCTCCGATCCTTATTGGACCCAAGTGATTTCCGGACTGTTTACCAAGCTCTTATCCTTCCCCACTTTGATTTCGCCAATGCTCTTCTCCAAGGTCTCCCACAGTCTACATTGAATCCTCCACAACTTGCCATGAACGCCGCTGCTAGAGTTCTATCTGGAGCATCGAGATTTGACCACATCACGCCCATCTTAATTCAGCTCCACTGGCTCCCAATACACGGAAGAATACTATTCAAGACTCTGATACTTATCTTTAAAGCCATCAACGGCATAACTGCTTCATCACTAGTTAATCTAGTTCAGCCCACTCCGCCTAACAGATCCAGAAGATCCACATCAGCAAACACTCTAATTATCCCAAGTGTAGCAACAAAATAAACAATAACGTCAAATAGGGCTTTCAGTTTTTATGCTCCCAAGTGCTGGAACACATTACCACCAGGAATCCGAGCCATTACCGATCTCACACAATTCAGGAAAGCACTCAAATACTACTTATACAACATTACCAGATCAACCACACTCCACCATAGCCACACCTTTTCCTCTATAAACCTTTGTATCATAGTCCCTATTCTTAATATCTATCCGTAGGCCATTCATAATCCATTATTCAAAGCTTACTGTTACATATGTAAATAGTTGATGTGCATGTTTCCCTAAGTTATCCAAGTTGTATTTCCCTGTTCTCTGTAAAACCTAACATTTGTTCATTATGGTTCGTTGTTCCATGTAAACTGCGCTGATACTAAATAGTGCGGTATATAAGAAACTAAAATAAATAAATAAATAAAAATCTGCAGCTAGGGAGTCCCCATATGTGAGGACTACATTCCTGCTTGTTCCTGGAGATAGCATAGTTACTCACCTGTAACAGGTGATCTCCGGGAACAGCAGGAATTTAGTCTTCACAACCCACCCACCTCCCCTAGGAGTTGTATCTCTCGATCTCTCTCTTTCCCTTGCTCTTTTGTCTCAGCTTTAAACTCAACTGGAGAGGGACAGTTGGGGAAGGCAACATGCAGGCACTGTGGGATGCTCCCAAAAGCTTTCCTATTGGATGCTGGGGAGCGTTCCCGCGCAGGCTCAGTTGGTACCGACGATACCCATATGTGAAGATTAAATTCCTGCTGTTCCCGGAGATCACGTATTACAGGTGAGTAACTATGCTTTACCCGCAAATGTGGCAGTTTACACACATTAATGGTCTGGTTGAAAATACCAGTCAACATAAAGGTATGTGCTTTGGCATGAAGGTATGTAATTTGCTGGTAGGCACAGCCAGGGGTGCAGTCTGGGCAAAGCATGGGTGGAATTTACAAGTACACATGTAGATTATAAAATATTTCAGTTTATGTGCATACTTGCGAACTTGACACGCTTTCATTTGCACCTACTATAAAGCAGATGTAAAAGTCCATGACTAACTTAAGGTGCTATCTTTACCACTTACTGTAGTATGTTATAAAAACAAGTAGGCTTAAAATTGTCACGTTTTGACTGATTTAAACTAGGCACTGTGCTATTGTCTTTCTCTGTTAAGATTTATAAGGCTGTTCCATGGAGTTCAATCCCTGAATTCACATCTTATTGCTGTCTGGATATGACTACTGAATGGAATAGTAACTTCGGACTGTTCTTTAACCCTCTTTGAGGGTTATAATGCACAGTCTCTCCTATGGCCCATTTTTTTCTAATTTTGGGGTTCTTTCCTGGTCAAAAGTAAATAAATAATAAAAAATATCCCCGGTAAAGATACCCTACTCGCTGACATTTCAAGTTAATATTCCTTCTTTCTATTGAGAAAAATCCTTAGCCTAGAGTGTTTTAAGTGTGTGACTCTGAACTGCAAAACTGCTTAACTGATATCGGTTGCTCTCTAAAGAGCTGTTTGCTACTTGCATAATCCTTTGCTCTAGTGTTGCCCTCCCCTCATTGAGAGCTTTTATATGAACCTAAGGGGAAGTTTGTAGCTAGTGCAGAGCAGGAACTGCCAATACAACACACAAGCATTGATGGACATTTTTCTTTCCTGAAAGTTCTGAAAGAATCCATCCATTTGGTACCAAATGTGGTCAGTTGACCTTTGTGACTGAACTGCAGTCTCCAAGGAACATCTTTTATAAGCAGGACCAGATTTATATTTACTATGCTTCTAGATGCAGGATTCCCAGTTCCTTCATTCCCTGACAAAGGGACAAAGAGGGAAGAGGATGGTGCCACAGTTATGCCTCCCCTCTGCTATTTATAGTTTTCTCCGTGGACAAGCAGGAAGTAAGTCCTCACACATGGGTGATGTCCCAAACAGGAATGTGAACCAGCTTCTATTGGAAACTTTTAGCAGGCTCCACCATGGCTGCATGCCTCCTTCCCTCCTGCCACTATGGCCCCATCTTCAGTCTTTCATTTCCCATAGAGCCCCACGGACATGTTCAAAGTTGCTCTCCATTGGTAAACGTTTTCTCCCCTGCAGGGGTCCTAATCTAATGTAATCAAAATTGCCTTTGTCTGCCATCGCGTCTTAAAAAAAAAAAAAAAAAAAAAAACCTAAAAAAAAAAAACAGTTGTTGCGGTACCGGTTGGGCTTACGTTCATCATCGAGCCATTTGATTTTGCCATGGCCATTTTTCATAGACATGTCCCAAAAACTGGCCAGCAGTTTAAAAATAAATTTACCAAATGTGCCTGGACCATTTCTGTCATGGACAAACACAACTGATGCCTCCAGTGCCTTGGACCTGATCACAGCACTCTTCATGTGATTTGTATCTGCATGGATTGGGAGAAACGATGAGAGTCCTTCTTTGGTGCTCCAAAGTCTGATCCAATGCCTTTGGCACTGATGGCATCAGTTCTCATGGCTTTGAAGACTGCACAGGAGGGGTGGTGCGTCAACATCGAGACGCTCTCGAGCTCAGTCGGGGCAGAGCACCCGTCATGCCCAGGGCATTGGCCGTCAATCTTATCCCCATCGACATTGAGGGTGATCGCACCGGGTGAAGGCCTGTGTGCACATCGGCAGCAGAGCCCATAGAGAGCAGTGGGGGTCATCATGAGCGCTCATCTAAGGTTCCCTGAAGGGGAGGACTGCTCAACCTTTGGGGTGTATCGCAGGGGCATTGACAGACTTCCTAAAGCTGAAGCCAAGCCGCTGATACCCCATACAGATGCCGCTTACATCTGTTGAAATTGCTCAGGCCCCTCCACATTTGGAATAGGCAGCCATGTAGGAATAGCTCCTACAGGCATTTGAGGATCACATTGCTGCTTTCCTCGCGATACAGCAGGCTGGGCCTTTGCATCTACATAGTCATCAGCCATCATGCAGCTGGTCCTGGAAATGCATACCCTGCCTCCAGCAGAGGCTTTGACATCTGGGTATCGAAGGGGCCAGATACCGGTTCCAGTCCAGCCAATTTCCCTCTCCAGTGTCTCTGGATCTTGATGCACCTTGAAATCCAGATGGGCATCGGCACTCTTGGAGGAGCTCCCATTCCCCTTGAAACAGGAGAGAGATCGGACTTCGAAGGCTGGGTAACCAGTATTCAAGCAGAGGACTTCTCAGAAGGCCGGTCTCCGGAGCTCCCGTTTGACCCTTCTGCCCCTCATGAACGGTGAAAGTCTCCTCCCTGAGGATATGACCTTCCAGGATTTTGTGAGGGATATGGCCAAAGCCATACCATTCTCATTGGAGACCAGTGATGAACCCAAGGTGGAGGAGTTGGAAATCTGCAATACCCCTCGGCACATAAAGAAGTGTAGTGACCGTGACTGCCCTTGCACCACATCCTACTTAGGGTGCAGATGAGGATGTAGGAAAAGCCCCTCATGGTGCCACCAGCAAGTAGGAGACGAGACGCGATGTACAGAGTCCAAAAGGCTCTGGGTTTCAGGAAACCTCGGCTCCCACACTACTCTTGACCACAAAAAAAAAAAAAAAAAGTCTGCTCTTAAGAGGATCAAGAGAACCAAGACTTAGTCCTTGGCACCCACAGGAAGGGAAATTCTGACGTTAAACTCTTTTGGGAGACTGTGTTTTCAGAGTCCATGCTCAGTCATTGTCGCCTCTTACCGGCTCTATATGAGCATGTTCTTGAAGGACATGTGCGACCTCATGGACCTGTCCCTGTCTTTCTCCTGAGAGGTTAAAGCAGTATTCTTGTCAGTACCAGGCAAAATGGTAGAAACCATTGTAAAGACCAAAATTACTGAACATGTAGATAGTCCTTGTTTAATGGGAGAAAGCCAACATGGATTTAGCCAAGGAAGGTCTTGTCTCACTAATCGGCTATATTTTTTTGGAACATGTGAATAGACAGACAAAGGTGAGCTGGTTGATATAGTGTATCTGGATTTTCTTGGCGAAATTAAAAAGTCATGGGATAGGATGCAGTGACTCTATTGTGGATCCAGGAACTGGTTAAAAGATAGAAAGCAGAGGGTAAGGCTAAGTGGCCAATTTTCTCAATAGAGAAAGGTGAATAGTGGAATAACCCAGGGATCTGTGCTGAGTCTCTGCTTTTTAACATAATCATAAATGACCTGGAAATGGGAAAAATGTGAAGTGATCAAATCTGCAGATGAGACAAAATTATTCAAAGTTAAAACCCAAGAGGATTGTGAAGAATTGCAGGAGGACCTAGATAAATTTGAAGACTGGACATTCAAATGGCAGATGAAATGTAATGTGGACAAGTGCAAAGTTATGCACCTAGGAAAGAACAGCCCAAACTATTGTTACACAATACAAGGTTCTACATTACAAACTACCACCCAGGAAAAAGGTTTAGACATCATCGTGGATAACACATTGAAACCCTCCGCCCAGTGTTCAGCGGCGGCCAAGAAGGCAAATAGAATGCTAGGAATCATAAGGAAAGGAATGGCGAATAAAACAAGATATTATAATGCCTTTGCATCGTTCCATGGTGTGACCACACCTTGAATATTGTGTGCATTTCTGGTCGCCATATCTTAAAAAGGATATAGTGGAATTAGAAAGGATACAGAGAAAAGCCACAAATGGTAAAGGGGATGGAAGGAGACCCCCTCTTAGGAAAGGCTTAAAAGGTTTTGGCTCTTCAACTTGGAAAAGAGACGACTGAGGGGAGATATGATAGATGTCTAAATTAATGAATGGAGTGGAATAGGTAATCATAAATTGGTTGTTTACATCAAAAAGGTAGAAAGACTATGAAACACATAATGAAGCTACAGTGCAACCTATTTAAGACTAATAAGAGAAAATATTTTTTCACTCATCATGTAATCAAACTCTGGAATTCGTTACCGGAGAATGTAATGAAAGATGTTAGTGTAGCTGGGTTTAAAAAAGATTTGGACAAGTTCCTGGAGGAAAGATCCATATACCATTAAAGAGTATCTAGGAAATCTACTGCTTGCCCTGGGGCAAGCATTGTGGAACCTGTCTTAGGGAACCTGCTATGTACTTGTGACCTGGATTGGCCACTGTTGGGAAGCAGGATACTGGGCTTGATGGATTTTGGTCTGATCCAGTATGGCATATAATATTCTTATGGAACCCTGGTGGGCCATGGCAAGGACTGCTCAAAGTTCATGGTCTGGGTGACCTGTGATGCCTTTGAAACGGTATCGATAACTGCCACCGTAGGTATTGGGACCTCGAGGCCATTTGGCTCGGGGCTTCGAGGCCATTTGGCTCGGGGCTTCGAGGCCATTTGGCTCGGGGCCTCGAGGCCATTTGGCTCGGGGCCTCATACCTGGAAAAATCTGTTCAGAATAAGCTGACAGCCATGCCATGCCATGGAGAGAATCTGTTTGGTGAACAGGTAGAAGAGAAGGCTTGGCGTCATAGAAAAGCAGCATGTCACCCTTATCAAGGTCTCAAGGTGCACATCTGAGCTGGCCTATTGTTGAAGATACAAAGGTGGATGCCAGAAAAAGACCTACTATTCTCATAGGCGTTGGTATTTCCCGGGGCCCCAGATTTCCCAACAGGCTTCTCATCCACAACAGTGCAGAAAGAATCCTCAAAAGGCCCAACCAACCCCATAGCCAAAACCTGGAATGAGGCTTTTACTGATTCCTTTGGAGCATAGCCAGGCTACTAGTGATCCCCATGAAAAACCCTCCCGTAGGGAGAAAGCTTATGCATTTTGCTCAGAGGTGGCCTCTCATCACCTCAGACTCATGGTGGCTACAGATTACATTTCTTCGAGCTGCCTCTAAATAGGCCCCCGAGAGCACATCACCTCGGCCCGTTGCATCAGGAGCTGCTTCAGAGTGATCTCCACCCTCCTGGCCAATCTAGCAATCGAGCTAGTGTACCGCAGAAGCAAACGGGATGGGGGTTTACTCCAGGTACTTTCTGTTCCCCATGAAAACAAGGAGATTCTGTCCTATCATTGACCTCAGACCTCAACACTCTGTAAGAGAAAAGTTCAAGATTTCTTTGGGCATACCCCGCTCCCATACCTTCAAAAAGAAGATTGGCTATGCTCCCTGGATCTAAAGGAAGTGTATACCCACATACCAATTCATCCCACTCACAGGAAGTATCTGAGATTCTTCCTGGGAGGACAATACTTTGAGTATTGAGTGCTACCTTTCGGCCTGGCCTCGGCACCTTGAGTTTTCAAAAATGTCTTGCTGCAGTAGCGACCTGTTTCAGAACATTGGTGGGTCTTTGTCGTCCCTTACCTGAGCGATTGGCTAATGAGTGCCACCCAGAGGGAGTTTGAGAATGGACATGCTTGACCATCCAAGTGTTGGAGCTGTTAGGGTTCATGATCAGTTATCCCAAGTCCAGCCCTCCCAGCAGCTAGAATTCATAGGGGCCCTGTTCAATATGACTTAGGCAAACGTTTTCCTTCCGCAAGACTGGCTCAAGAGGCTGAGAGCCTTTGATGTGGGACACTCAGCTGACTCAGTGAGTGACGGTTCACAAGATGTTAACTGTCCTAGGCCACATGGCCTCCACAGTGCATGTTATACCCTTGGCACATCTTCAATTGAGATGGACTCAGTGGACCCAGGCCATGTGTCAACTGCAGGATCCGGCGTATGTCACCAGTACCCTAGTCCAATCACTGCATTGGTGGACAGTTCCTCAGAACTTGCTCAAGGGTCTCAACCGGCTCATCCAAATTGGGATGGGAGCTCATTTTGATGGCTTCCACACTCGGGGCAATTGGTCTGTTCAGGAAGGTCTTAATCAGATCAACTTCTTGGAGTTGAGCCATAGCAAATGCTCTGCAGTCCTTCCAAGATCAGCTTGCCAACCAAATTGCCCTCATTCAGACCAACAATCAGGTCGCTGTCTTCTATATCAACAAGCAGGGGGGCACAGGCTTATATCTCCTATGCTGGGAAACTATCAGGTTGTGGAAGTTTGCCATTGCTTATGGGATGGAGCTGCGAGCTGCCAGGAGACCAAAACACTCTGGCAGACAGACTGAGTTGTGTCCTTCAGCTTCATGAATGGTTGCTGAATGGAGAAGTGGCAGCCCGTATCTTTCAGAAGTGGGGCACTCCCTCGATAGACCTGTTTGCCATGCTGCAAAATGCCCAAGAAGATCAGTTCTGCTCCATAGTTGGTTCTCACAGCAGGCTGGCATCCAATGCTTACTTCCTGCACTGGGGAGTAGGTCTCCTGTATGCCTATCAACCAATAACTCTCATAGCAAAGACCTTCCTGAAGCTCTTGGTAGATAGAGGCGCGATGATGGTCATCGTACCGTATTAGCCCAGTCAGTCATGGTTCCCTCTCCTGCTACAACTGTCCACTCGAACACCTTCAGCTCAGCCATGTGCCAGATCTGATATCGTAGGACAACAAGAGGATGCTACATCCCAACCTCTGGTCCATGGTCCTCACAGAGTGGATGTTGAGAGGCTAGTCCTGTCGGAGCTCAGTCTGCCTGATTACATCACTAATGTCCTGTTAGCCTCCCGGAGGGCCTCGACAAGTAGGTCTGACGCCTGTAAGTGGAGGTGATTTGCTGTCTGGTGCAAATCCTTTCATCTGTCCATACAGAGACTGCTAGCGTATCTGACTTGCGCTTTATATCTGTCAGGGTTCACCTCAGCGCGATTGGAGCTTACCATCACGGTGTAGAAGGAAAGTTCATTTCAGTGCAGCCTTTGGTGGTTCATTTCATGTGAGGGCTGCTTCTCTTGAAACCTCCGTACAAGCCCCCTGCTGTGGCTTGGGACCTCAATGTAGTACTGATGCAGCTCATGAAAGGAAGCCACTCTGTTCCTGTCTACTGAAGTTCTTGATCTAGTAGATCTCATTCCTCGTAGCTGTCACTGTTAATAAGCTCCAGGCTTTAGTAGTTCATCCACCGTACACCAGATTCCACCATAATAGAGTGGTTCTTTGTACTCATCCTTGTTTCTTTCCGAAGATGGTTTAGGATTTCCATTTCAATAGTGTTGCCCACAGGGAAGCAGTGTTGCACCTTTTGGACTGCAAGCAAGCCTTGGCTGCCTACTTGAAGCAGACATAGATGGTCCCATCCAGCTTTTTGTTTCTTTTGACCCCAGCTAGCTGGGGACAGCCGTTTCCAAATGCTCTTTCAATTTGACTAGCAGACTGCATTTCCTTCGCTTATGCCCAGGCAGGCCTGAGCCTTGATGATCATGTTATGGCTCACAATGTTAAAGCCAACTTGAGTTCTGTCTCTGTGGAAGAGATCTGCCGGGCTGCAAAGTGGTCTTCTGTCCACGCATTCACATCTCACTACTGCTTGGATGGGGATTCCTAACACAACAGCAACTTCAGCCAATCTGTACTCCGGCATCTGTTTGGGGATTAGAATCAAACTCCACACCCCCCCCCCCCCCCCCCCCGTCCTTCTGTCCGTCCAGGCTACAAAAAAACAGGGAAAGCTGAGAAAATTAAGAAGTGAGACTTGCTATCACTGTGCATAGTTGGGTTTTTGAGTTCTGTTTCATGTTGCCCCTGTTGGGCTTCTCAGCCACCTCGTCTGTGTTCGCTAGCCTGTAGCTTTGGAGTCCCATGCGTGAGGACTTACTTCCTGCTTGACCATGGAGAAAAATGAGTTATTCACCTGTAGTAGGTGTTCTCTGTGAACAGCAGGAACAACCCTCCCACATCCCTGAGGAATTATATTCTGCTACAGCTATATTATTAGACTGAAGAAGATGGCACCACAGCAGCAGGAGGGAAGAAGCATGCAGGCAAGCTGAAACCTCTCAAAAGCTTCCAATATAAGCTGGGGAGCGTTCCTGCGTGGGGCTCTGTCAGGGATGTCATCCATGCGTGAGGACTTATTCTTGCTATCCACGGAGAACACCTGCTACAGCTGAGTAATTATATACCTTTTCCATTTCATAGTAGTCTTGATTTGTTTATAACTTCTTTAAAATAAGCTTACCTACTAGCATTTAACCCACAGTGCCCTGTGTGTGTCAGGTGCCCAATGTGCCCTATAGGAAATACAGCTCTAGTTGACATGGTAAACTGAAGTTACTTACTTTTTTGTGTTGTAGCGTGGAGATTGGTGAAAGTGTGAGAGGGGAAGATGTGTATATCATACAGAGCGGTTGTGGAGAAATCAATGATAACCTGATGGAACTTCTCATCATGATCAATGCTTGCAAGATCGCATCATCGTCTCGAGTGACCGCAGTCATTCCCTGCTTTCCATATGCCAGGCAAGATAAGAAAGACAAAGTGAGTGTTATGGCTTCATACTGAAAAGACCAGGCCATAATAATGGCTTTATTCTTATTTGCTGGGCTCTCCTTCTTTGTGAAACTAAAAGTTACATATGTTTATTTCTTTGCTGAATCTTTATGGACTGCATCCTGATGTGCTCTTAGGATCACACTAATGAACTTATTTGAATCAACATAGTCCATTCCATTAAAACAAGTTATTTTTACTTTCCAGACTATTGTTTCAAGAAAGAAATTATAACATATTAGTTATTTTGATTAAAATTGTAGGAAATTAGATGACTTTATTTAACTAAACCACTAAGCTAAATATCCAGAAAGATAACTCTGTTTAACTAATTATCCTTTTGTATGATTGATGAACATTGTGTAAATAGCAGATACTGTCTCTGTTGCATTCAAGACAAATGGATAAAATTGCTTCCCTCTTTATGACCCCTGTAATGGCATCCTCTGTGAGTACCAGACTTAGCTGCATGAACAAAAGAAAATTATGGTGTCATGGACTAGCTAAATTTAATGGTACAATCTGCTGTTGGAGACAGCTGGGCTTCAAGGAAATTGTCTTGAACATTTAAAACCTCGGGTTTAGGTGCATGCCCAGCTGGGATGCTGAACCCCAAACCTAGGGGGCATTGCTGTCCTTCAGATAAGGCATCAGGGAAGGGACTGTGTAAAGTGTAGAGTTTTTATTAATCACTGTATGCTGATCAGATTCTTTACACCTCAGTTTACCACCTATCATGTGCCAGGGTGGTGCATACAGGTTTCATTTTGAGTTAAATGTGCTTCTCATGACTTAGAGGCCATTGTCCTGAAATTGTGCCAGCGTTGTTTAATGTTCATGCTAAGGTCTGATATACAAATAGCGTACAAATGAGGCACAGCACCATATGTGCATTCTATAGCACTGCAAAATCTTAACAAACATCTTCCCAGATGCTGGTGTAAGTTTTTGCTTTAATACATGTGCTAAGCTGTTCGCATGTGTACTTAAGGGGTGCTGGTAATGAGCTATCTCCAGGAACAAGTAGGGATGTAGTCCTCGCATATGGGATATCGTCGGTACCGACGGAGCCTGCGCGGGAACGCTCCCCAGCATCCCTCAGCACATGTGCGCTGCCTTCCCGCCTTTCCAAATGTCCCTCTTCAGTTCTTCATTTTGCGCAAAGCCGACAGGACCTATTCCCTGTCACCGCAGAAAATTACATCTTTAAACTTCTTTCTGTGGTCGCGTTTGCCTACTGCATGACGCCTACCGGTACTACCGGTTCTTTTCTTAAGAAAAAAAAACCCCTTTGTTTCTTTCAGAAACTTTCCTTTTTGGTGCTAGGCGCCATTTTGGGCACTAGGCCCCCATTTTTCTTAAATCATGGAAAAACCAACTAGTGGTTTTAAAAAATGTACTAAGTGTGGCGGTACCATTTCTGTTACTGACACCCATGATTGGTGTCTAAAATGTTTAGGACCTGATCATTCTCCAACTGAATGTCTCTCCTGCATGGGGATGACCAAAAGAGGAAGACAAAACTGGGCTGCAAAGCTCGGTACCCTTTTTTTTCTTCAGATGCCAGATCCATTGCATCGATATCGTCAAGGGCCTCTTCTTCCTCCCATGGATCTCAGGTAACTAAACATAAGAGCCGGTCCTCAAAGGGTAGCTCTCCTGCCGTTGGCATTGCCTTTGAGGGAACCACACCGGCAAAACAGCCCCGGCGGGAGGCTTCGGCTTCCAAAGCATTGATGGGGCTTCAGGATGTTTTCGAGGCCTCAACCTTGCAAGAACTACCTGTGCCATGCTCAGGGGTTCTGGCCGTCCTTTCCGGTACCGACACCCAGGCATCGATAGACCAGAGGTTCCTCGCTATCGAACGCAGTATCGCAGCCCTTCTCTCGGCTGTGGAACCGGTGGTCCCAGGAGCACTGGTACTGACATGGACACCGATGCTGGTATCGACACTAGTGATGCCGGTACAGACGGTGCTGGCTCCGTTGGGAACTCTTCCTATGCCATCTCTGGCTGGAGGGGACAAAGCGGTACCGGGTCACCTCGGTACTGATTTCGATCGGTACCGGGATCGTGCTTTGCAAGAGCATCGGGGTCAGGAATACTTTGATACCTCCGATTCCGAAGACTCTGACAATTCTGCTGGCACTAGAGGGTTTCTCCTAGAAGATCCCTCTTCTCCCCAACGCAGAATGTCAGCTCCAGAGGACATGTCTTATCAGGATTTTATCCGTGATATGGCCAAAGGTCTTTCAATCACAGTAGCTCCTGAAGAAGAACCCAGAGCAAAGAGAATTGGAAATCCTCCAATATCCTAAACCTTCCAAGGAGGCAGCTACTCTGCCTATCCATGAAATTCTGCATAGCTTGATGTGCAGAATGTGGGAGACACCTCTGACCACTTCTCCTCACTCTAGGAGGCTTGATACTATGTATCGAGTTCCACTGTGTCCTGGATTTCAGAAAACTCAGCTGCCACACCATTCAGTGGTAGTGGAATCAGCCATGCGCAGGATGAAAAGTGCAAAGAGGCATGCATCCAATCTTCCAGGTCGTGAATGCAGGACTCTGGATGCTTTTGGATGCAGAATCTTTCAAGCTTCCATGCTTTCAGCTAGGATCAGTTCATACTTCCTATATATGGGAATGTTCCTTAAGGAAATCACAGGAGACTTGGAACTTATGAGCCCTTTTCTCCCAGATGACGAGACAAGATTTTCTTGCTCTAGTTGAGCATGCTCAAGATGTCTCCACGTTTGTCAATCGTGCAGCTTTTGACTGCTTTGAATGCATTAGCAGAAATTCTGCTGTTGCCATTGGTGCACGACGGATTGCCTGGCTGCAGGCATTAGACTTTGGAGACTTGGGTACAGGACAAATTAGGCAACATTCCTTGCACGGGGGAGAATCTCTTTGATAAGAACTGGCAGGAAAAGGCTAACAAGTTAGATTTTATTTATTTAGCTGTATTTATATCCCGCTTTTCACCGTGTCAAAGCGGTCAATTGGATACATTTAACACGAGGGGATATGAGACACATACGCTAATACTTACAGGGGACATGGGCAATGGAGGGTTAAGTGGCTTGCCCAAGACCACAAGGAGTGCCTATAGGACTAGAAATCCCAGTCCCTCCGGCCTGAGATTGCTGTCCCCAGGTGGGACTTGAACCCCCGGCCCTCCAGCCTGAAGTACCTTGTCCTAACCACTAGACCACTCCTCCTCCTAGATGCTGACAATTCTGCCTTAGATTGTCAAGTCTACAGCCACTCCAGCCAAAAGGAAGCCTTATAAAATACCCTCTTTTAGCAAAAAGAGGACGTTTTATCCTTCCTATACCCAACAGTCAGACTTCAGGTCAGGTTGCCCAAAAGGGACAACCTAGACAGCAAAAGAAACCAAAAGGACCGAGAGCACAACCTGCTCTCCAGGTTCAGCCCCCTCAAGGGCTTTGACTCTTTCCCAGAGAGCTTCACCTTCCTGCCTCTGAGGGGTCCCCAGCCCCCCAATATTCCGAGCAGGTTATGCCACTTTATCAACAGATGGCATCAAAGAACAGCAGAAGATTGGACTTTGTCCATTGTAGGAGAGGGGTACAAACTTCAATCTCTAGGAACAAGCAGGAATAAGTCATCACATATGGGTACGTCGGTACCGACGGAGCCTGCGCAGGAAAGCTCCCCAGCTTTTCAAATGAAAAGCTTTTGGGGCCTCCCACTGCACATGCGCGCTGCCTTCCCGCCTTCCTGACCAGCTCTCCTCAGTTCTTCTTTTTCCGCGGAGCCAGCAGGTCGTGTTCCTGTCACCGCTGAAGAATTTGTTACTTTTGTTTGTTTCTTTAGACCGCGTACCTGCCTTCCCCATACCGATACCGGTATCGCCGGTCTTTCTTTCTTTCTATATAAAAAAAAAAAAAAGACTTTTTTATTTTTCTTCAGCACAGCTTGGTACCCTGGTTTCAAAAAATGTACCAAATGCAGTGCTGTCATTTCTGTCACAGACACCCATGAATGGTGTCTCAAATGTTTGGGACCTGAGCACTCCATACCGGACTGCCCATCCTGCACCCAGATGTCTAAACGCGGTTTGCAGAACCGGGCTAACAAGCTCCATGTGCTGTTTCCTTCAGAAGCATCACAGTCGTCCAGGTCTTCCTCTCCGGATGGATCTCAGGTAACCAAAACTTCTGTGGGCAAATCCTCTAAAAGCAAATCTCTTTCTAAAGATCGAGAGGCTCTCAGTTCTGAGTTCGAGGATTCTGCCCAGGCCAAAAAAACCCCGGCGGGAGGTTCCGGCCTCCAAAGCAATCATGGGGTCACAGGTTGACATCGATGGCACGGCCTCGACAGATCACCTGTTGGACTGCTCTGGGGTACCGGCCCATACCGGTACCGACATCCAGGCAGTAGTGGCGTCTATGGGCAGTACTGTCCAGACCATGCAGCAGGCCGTACTGGCCTTCATTAAGGCTACGACGCCCTCGGTACCGATTTCATCGGTACCGACCCCGGTTCCGGTATTTACACCGGAACCGAGACCATCGACTTCTAAACGTCGATCGGTTTCGCATACCGGATTCCGGCTTTCGCCCGGTACCGATCCCATGCCCGATACGCCCGATGTCGATACCGATCGGTATGCGTATCGTACATTGGAAGCACAGAAAGAGTACTCAGATTCTTCTGATGAATTTAATTCCTCTGATGACTCTGTTGAGCTTACTCTTCCTGAGGAGCCCTCTTCTCCCAAGAGGAGGATGTCTCCTCCAGAGGATTTATCCTTTCAGGATTTCATTGTTGATGTAGCTAAAGCACTTTCTATTACTACATCTTCTGAAAGAGAACCCAGATCAAAAAAATTGGACATTTTAGGATACTCAAAAGCTCCTAAAGAGGCAGTCACTCTGCCTGTCCATGAAATCCTTCAAGAACACTTGATGGATTTGTGGGAGACTCCTTTAACACTGTCTCCCCATTCCCGCAGGTTGGACACCATGTATCGGGTCCCTCCTTCGCCTGGGTTCCAAAAAACTCAGCTGCCTCACCACTCCATTGTGGTGAAGTCTGCTATGAAGAAAATAAAGAGTCCTAAGAGGCATTCTTCTACCCTTCCAGGGCGTGAATGTAAGAACCTAGACTCTTTTGGAAGAAAGATGTTCCAGGCTAGTATGCTTATAGCCAGGATCAACTCTTATAGCCTTTATATGGGCATGTATCTTGGGCAACTTGCCCTAAAAATACAGAATTTTGCCCCCTTTATCCCTGATGATCAAAGGGCGGACTTCTTTTCTATGGTGACACAACTTTCAGAGGTCTCCAAGTTCTCCAACAGGGCAGCCTTTGATTCCTTCGAGGTTGCAGGCAGAGCTTCGGGAATTGCTATTGCAGCCCGACGTCTCGCTTGGCTCCAGGCTTCTAACCTAGAACCCTGGGTTGTAGAAGGCCTCAGGAATCTGCCCTGTACCGGTGAGAACTTATTTGGGGAAGACTGGCAGATTAAAGCTACTCAAATGGATGCAGAAAATGCCACTCTAGATAGACTTTCCAAGTCTACTTCTACCCCTACCAAAAAGAAGCCTTTTAAAAGGCCTTACTATAAAAAGACCAGATTTCCCACAAATACTGGCCAGCAATCTGCTCAGCCTCGCCTTGCGGCTAAGCGTCAACAATCTAAGCAGGTAAAGTCAAAGCCTGCAGTGTCTGCTACATCCCAGCAGGCTCAACCCCCTCAGGGGTTTTGACTTCCCTCTAGAGAACTTGCCGTTTCTGGCTCTAGCACAGCCAGAGCCCCTCACCATTCCTGGAAGGCTAGCTCACTTTGCTCCCAGATGGGAGCAAATAACATCAGAGCAATGGACCCTCTCTATTATCCGAGAAGGCTACAAACCATTTCTCCAGCCTTCCTCCCCATACCATGGTGAGGCAATTCAATTCTCCCCCATCTCTTCTGACCCTGTTGGGTCAGGAAGTCTCTTCTCTTCTTGCCCAAGGGGCAATAGAGGAGGTTCCTCCTCCACAACAGGGGTTAGGTTTCTACTCCCCTTACTTTCTCATAACAAAGAAGACAGGGGGCTTCAGACCTATCCTAGATCTGAGAGAATTGAACAGGTTTCTATTCAAGGAGAAATTCAAAATTCTCTCTCTGGGCCTTCTCCTTCCATACCTTCAGAGTCAAGATTGGCTTTGTTCTCTAGATCTCAAGGATGCGTACACTCATATACTCATCCATCCATCCCACAGAAAGTATCTAAGATTTCTGTTCCAGGGAAAACATTTCCAGTACAGAGTACTACCCTTCGGTCTGGCCTCTGCTCCAAGAGTATTCACAAAATGCATGGCAGTCGTTGCCGCATTTCTCAGAGGCATGGGAATCTTTGTCTTCCCATATCTGGACGACTGGCTCATCCGAGCTCCATCTCAATCAGAAGCCCAGATTTCTCTGGACCGCACAAGGCGTATTCTTCAATATCTGGGACTTGTGGTAAACATTCCCAAGTCTCAACTCATCCCTACTCAGTCCCTGGAATTCATAGGGGCCCAATTGGACTCCACCACTGCAAGGGCCTACCTCCCTCTGGTCCGAGGCCAAAGGCTAATAAGCTTGGCCTCCCAGGCTCAGCCCAGAAGTCACTTGTCAGCCAAAGAAATGCTGCAACTTCTCGGCCACATGGCCTCCACGGTTCATGTGGTACCTTATGCTCGTCTCCATATGAGAGCAGCTCAATGGACATTGGCCACCCAGTGGTCTCAAGCATCGGGACTGCTGTCAGACCAGGTACTCACCTCAAAACGTCTGTTTTGGTCTCTCCAGTGGTGGACATCCTCCAAAAATCTGTTGTTGGGGACCCCCTTCCAACCTTCGTTGCCCCAAGCAACCCTCACAACAGATGCCTCCCAAACAGGGTGGGGAGCTCATCTTCAACATCTCTCCACTCAGGGAATCTGGTCTCCCCAAGAGACCACCCTTCATATCAATCTTCTGGAACTGCGAGCAGTCTTCCTTGCCCTCACAGTCTTCCATACCCTCCTTGCCAACCTGACTGTCCTAGTTCAGACAATCAGGTGGCCATGTTTTATATCAACAAACAAGGAGGGACGGGCTCTCTGTCGCTTTGCAACGAAGCTCTCAGATTATGGGCCTTCGCCAGAGAGCACCAAATTCATCTTCTGGCAGTATATCTTCCAGGAGTTCAAAACTCTCGAGCAGACCGACTCAGTCGAGTTCTGCTCCCGCACGAATGGTCCCTACATATGGACCAAATACGCAGAATCTTTCAGGAATGGGGGACCCCGGACATAGACCTCTTTGCAAGTCCGTGGAATGCCAAACTTCCCCGGTTCTGTTCCAGGACTCCGTGTCAGGGAGCTCAGGCCAACGATGCCTTTCTCCTGCATTGGGGTCAGGAATTCCTGTACGCTTTTCCACCCATTCCTTTGATTCCCAAGACTCTGTTCAAAATTCAGAGGGATCACGGATCCATGATCCTCATTGCTCCACGCTGGCCACGCCAAGTGTGGTTCCCTCTCCTTCTACAGCTCTCCCAGGGCTCCTCCCTGGACCTGGGAGCTGCACCAGACCTTCTGTCTCAGGAGCAGGGGACTTTGTGGCATCCAAACCCCAAGTCCCTACATCTCCGAGCTTGGTTACTGAAGGCTTAAGCCTTCAAGAGTTTAATCTTTCTCAACCAGTGAAAGATATCCTTTATGCCTCTAGGAAACCCTCTACTAGGCGTTCCTATGCTTTCAAATGGAAACATTTTTCCATTTGGTGTGCTCAACAGGGTCTTGACCCTCTGGCACTTCCTTTGAATTCTCTACTAGACTATCTCCTGCATCTTTCCAATGCAGGCCTCAAGACGAATTCAGTACGAGTCCATTTAAGTGCTATTACAGCATCCTTAAAACCTATAAATGGACAATCTGTTTCCTCTCATCCTCTTATTGCAAGATTCATGAGAGGCCTAACCCTCACTAAGCCTCCCATCCGGCCTCCTCCGGTAGCATGGGACTTGAATTTAGTTCTGGGTCAACTTATGAAGCCACCCTTTGAACCATTGGTATCTACCTCCCTGAAATTTCTTTCTTGGAAGGTCCTTTTCCTTATTGCAGTCACTTCGGCTCGCCGCATCAGTGAACTGCAAGCTTTGGTGGCGAATCCACCTTATACCAGATTTCATCATGATAAGGTGGTCCTTAGGACGAATCCCCACTTTATGCCTAAAGTGGTCTCGCCTTTTCATCTTAATCAAGAGGTATATCTACCTGTCTTTTTTCCGGCTCCTCATGCATCCAGTGCAGAGAGGAACCTTCATACTCTTGACTGTAAAAGAGCTCTCGCCTTTTACCTCAATAGAACTCAGCCACATCGAAAGTCTTCTCAGCTTTTCGTGGCTTTTGATCCTTCTCATTTGGGACTTCCAGTCACCAAACGCACACTTTCCAACTGGATTGCTCAGTGTATTTCCTTTGCTTACCAGAGTAAGAACATTTCTCTGGAAGGCCATGTCACGGCTCACAATGTGAGAGCCATGGCCACTTCTATGGCTCATCTCCACTCTGTATCCATAGATCAGATCTGTCGAGCAGCCACTTGGGCCTCGGTGCATACCTTCACAGCCCATTACTGCTTGGACAAGGACTCCCGCCGGGATGCCTTGTTTGGTCAGGCTGTCCTCAAACACCTGTTCCATACTTAAACAACTCCTGCCCACCTTCCCAGAATGGATGCCTGAGATCCATCCGAAGATGGTTACCCTTGGAGGGGGATCTCCCAGGCATCTCAGCTAGGGAGTCCCCATATGTGATGACTTATTCCTGCTTGTTCCTAGAGATAGCACAGTTACTTACCTGTAACAGGTGATCTCTGGGAACAGCAGGAATTAGTCATCACAACCCACCCACCTCCCCTAGGAGTTGTCTCTCTATTCCTCTATCTTCCTGTCCTCTCTCTCTCTCTATTGTCTCAGCTTTAAACTCGAACTGAGGAGAGCTGGTCAGGAAGGCGGGAAGGCAGCGCGCATGTGCAGTGGGAGGCCCCAAAAGCTTTTCATTTGAAAAGCTGGGGAGCTTTCCCGCGCAGGCTCCGTCGGTACCGACGTACCCATATGTGATGACTAATTCCTGCTGTTCCCAGAGATCACCTGTTACAGGTAAGTAACTGCTTTTTCACCGCATACCCCCTCCTACAATCCTAAAGCAGTTCAATTCACAAACCTGTGCAGACAGTCTGCTAGATTACGAGGTCTCCACACTTCTTGCCCAAGGGACAATAGAGGAAGTACCCATTTTTCAACAGGGAACAGGGTTCTACTCCCCCTATTTTCTTATCCCAAAGAAAACAGGGGGACACAGACCCATTCTAGACCTCAGAGAATTGAACAAATCTGTTTCGAGAGAAATTCAAAATGATTTCTCTAGGAACTCTTCTGCCATACCTTCAAGACCAGGACTGGCTTTGCTCTCTAGACTTAAAGGATGCATACACACACATTCTCATCCATCCAGATCACAGGAAATTCTCACGTTTCCTTTTCAGGGGAAGACATTTCCAGTACAGGGTTCTTCCTTTTGGTCTGGCTTCAGCAGCAAGGGTGTTCACGAAATGCATGGCAGTATTAGCAGCATTTCTACGAACCCTGGGGATTTGTGTCTTCCCTTACTTAGAAGAGTGGCTCATTCGAGCCTCCACAGTTGCAGAGGCCAGCACTGCACTGTCTCGTACAATGCGAATCCTCCAATACTTGGGATTGGAAATAAACTTCCCGAAGTCTCAACTAGTTCCTTCCCAATGCCTAGAATTCATAGGAGCCTGTCTGGATACCAGGCAGGCAAGGGCTTTCCTTCCACAAGCCCGGTGTCTTCGCATTATGCAGCTAGCTTCCCAAGCAGCAGGAAAATCCTCCCTTACGGCTCAGGAACTACTGCAGTTACTGGGACACATGGCATCCACAGTTCATGTAGTCCCATATGTTCACTTCCACATGCGAGCAGCTCAGTGGACCCTCTCCTCACAGTGGACACAGGCCACAGGCAATTTGTTGGACAAAATAACAGTCTCTGAAAGACTGATTTTGTCCCTCCAATGGTGACAATCGCTACAAAATCTGACAGTGGGGTCTCCTTTCCATCATCCCCTCTTTCAGGCCACTCTAACAGATGCATCACAGGAGGGTTGGGGAGCGTACCTGGATCATCTCTCTACCCAGGGCACCTGGACTCCACAGGAGGTAAATTTACACATAAACCTCCTGGAATTAAGAGCAATTTATTTAGCTCTTCGAGTGTTCCACACCCAGCTCAGCTACAAGACAGTCCTGGTCCAGACGGACAATCAGGTAGCCATGTTCTCTGTGAACAAGCAGGGCGGAACCGGTTCTGTCATTATGCAACAAAGTTTTATGACTATGGCCCCTTGCAAGAGAGCACCAAATTCACCTTCTAGTGGTATATCTTCCAGGCATTCAAAACCTTTGGGCAGACTAACTCAGTCGAGTACTGCTACCTCACGAGTGGTCACTCCACCTAGACCAGGTGTCAAAAATATTTCATCTCTGGGGCACTCCAGACATAGACCTCTTTGCAAATTCACCGAATGCCAAACTTCCCCGGTTCTGTTCCAGGATACCGGCACACCACTGTCAGGCAAGGGATGCCTTCCTCCTTCACTGGGGTCAGGACTGCCTTTATGCTTTCCCACCCATTTCCCTCATTCCCAAAACACTCTTCAAGCTTCAGAGAGACAGTGGTCGCATGATTCTCATCGCACCACGTTGGCCACACCAAATGTGGTATTCCCTGCTTCTGCATCTCTCTCAAGCGGCACCTCTGGAGTTAGGGCATGCTCCAGATCTCGTTTCTCAGGAGAACGGGACACTATGGCACCCAAATTCCCAGTCCCTCTACCTCACGGCCTGGTTGCTGAAGGCTTAGAACTCCAGGATCTCAACCTGTCTCAGCAGGTAAAAGATCTCCTTCGAGCTTCTAGGAAACTTTCCACAAGAAGATCTTATGCCTTCAAGTGGAAACTGTTTACTATATGGTGCTCCAGGAGGGCATTAAACCTCCTGGTCGTACCCTTACGATTGATACTAGAGTATCTCCTTCACTTATCAAATTCGGAGTTAAAGACCAATTCTGTAAGAGTCCATCTTAGTGCAATTGCAGCTTCTTATAAGCCTCTAAATGGACAACCAGTTTCCTCTCATCCACTCATATCAAGATTTATGAGAGGCCTTCTATTAACCAAACCTCCCATCAAGCCACCACTGGTAGCATGGGATCTAAATCTAGTTCTCAGGCAGCTCATGAAGCCGCCTTTTGAACCTTTAGCCACTACAGTCCTTACGTTTTTGACTTGGACGGTCATCTTCCTGATTGCAATCAACTCTGCCCGTCGCATTAGTGAATTGCAAGCTTTAGTGGCTGATCCTCCATATACTAGAGTTCATTATAAGGTTGTTCTTCGAACTCACCCACACTTTATGCCAAAGGTGGTTTCACCTTTTCATTTAAACCAATCAGTTTATCTTCCTGTGTTTTTTCTGATGCCTCACTCCTCTAATGCAGAAAGAAACCTTCATACTTTGGATTGTAAAAGGGCCTTAGCCTTTTACATACAAAGAACACAGCAACATAGAAAGTCCTTGCAACTTTTTGTAGCTTTTGACCCTAGTCATTTGGGACTTCCAGTCTCCAAAAGAACTTTATCTAAATGGATTGCCCAATGCATATCCTTTACTTATGAGAGTAAGGGTCTTCCTCTTCACGACCACGTCACAGCTCACAATGTGAGCCATGGCAGCTTCTATGGCTAATCTCCACTCTGTGTCTATCGATGACATTTGTCGAGCAGCCACCTGGGCTTTGGTACACACCTTCACAGCCCACTACTGCCTAGATAAAGCCTCCCGTCGGGATGCCTTCTTTGGCCAAGCTGTTCTTCTAAATCTTTTTCAAACCTAAACCAACTCCTACCCACCAACCCTGGTGGGATGCCAGAGATCCATGGGATGAAGGATTCTCACCTTCAACGGTGGTACCTTCCTGGGGATATCTCCCTGGCATCTTCAGCTAGGGAGTCCCCATATGTGAGGACTACATTCCTGCTTGTTCCTGGAGATAGCGTAGTTACTCACCTGTAACAGGTGATCTCCGGGAACAGCAGGAATTTAGTCGTCCACAACCCACCCACCTCCCCTAGGAGTTGTCTCTTTCCTCTCTCCCTCTATCCTTTCACTCAGCTACAAACTTAACTGAAAAGGGACAGTTGGAAAGGCGGGAAGGCAGAGTGTATGTGCTGAGGAATGCTCCCAAAAGCGTTCTTATTGGAAGCTGGGGAGCATTCCCGCGCAGGCTCCATCGTTACCGATACCACCCCATACAGGTGAGTAACTACAGTATTTTGCATCTTTTCATGTATGCATAGCTTTTACATTAACAGTGACATTCTAATTTAGAGACATTAAAAGCACTCAAGGCAAAAACAGCATGGTCTCTGGGTGGGAGTCCACTTTGGCCTACCAGGATTACTGTGTGGAAGGAAGGCCTGGCAATCTACTTCCGGTCGCACCATGCCAAGAAAACCCAGGGGATAGTCACAACATAGACAACTATCCCAAGGTTGCCAAGAGTTGACATCGTCTCAACGGCGCTGAACAAAAGAGTATGTAAAATTAGCTTTAGTGCACTTATACTTATCACAGTCTGCTGCATGCGTCCAAGGTATGCTTGAGTTCTCATGCCAAATTGCTTGATACCACCTACCATTACCTAGAAAAACCTCTCCCTCAGTATGCTTCGTGCTCTGTATTACCACTGAGGCCTTGCCTTTTGTCTGCGTTTCCTGGTAGTGACAGCAGGGTAGACAGGAATGGTGTTTTGTCCCCTTATTGCTTTGGACTGGGGATAGGAAGGAGACGTGATTGCTCATCAGCCTGTGAGAATACATTTATTTATTTACAGTATTTATGTACTGCCTTAACAAAAAACTGTTCCATCAAAGCAGTTTGAAAGCCAAAATTAAAAGCCAGAATTAGCATAAAAGAAATGTGCGTAAATTTTTATTTTTAAAAGATTACAATTAAAATTACGATTAATAGACATTTAAATACGAGACAGTTACAGAAGAGAGGGGAATATGTAGCATGATAATAGGTTCCTTAGACACCAAGTAAAATGGTCCACAAATAGGGTAGGGCAGAGAGGCAAGGTATAAGCGAGTCTGAGAGTAACTGACCATTAAAAAAGCCATGCTTTAAGGCCAATTTAAAATTTAGACTGTGAGTGTTTGAGCCATAGATATTCCAGTAAGGAGTTCCAAAAAGAAGGGGCAAGACAGAATTTGCGCAAAGGCTCGAGGCAAATAACTATATATGAAGGGAGCTGCAAGCAAATGTTCTTGAGTAGATCTCCGTGTACGTGGGGGAATATATGGGATTAAGTGAGAGTCAAGATATAGTGGAAAACTGGAATGTAATACCTGGTGTATTTTCACATAACAGCCTGACCCCAGACATAACTTCTGGATAACAATAAGATTCTATTTTTTTCAGGATAAGCACAATGAATATGCACGAGAGAGATTTGTATACATTGGAAGCAGTGCATGCAAATCTCTTCATGCATAATTCATTGTGGCTATCTGTAAACCTGACTGAATACGAGGTATGGTAGGTATGTCCCAAGGACTGGGTCGAGAATCCCTGTTTTAAAGCAGACAATTAGCTACTGAAAGAATTTTCCTTTTTATTCTTTTGAACCCAATGGAAGCTGGAAAGAATTACAATTTTAACAAGAACAACATCCATTGACATGTCCACGATGAGCATCAAAAAGCTGACTAAGGGACTGAGAGACACCAAAAGAGAACTATTGAAAACCCTGATACACACTTAATCAGGATTGTAAATATGTTAAACCCCTCTTGGTGATGGGACCCCCCCTCTCCCTGTAAATATATTGCCAACTGTTTTAATGTACTCCCATTTTGTTTGTTGTAAACCGCTCTGACCTGGTGAAAAGCGGTATATAAGCACAGCTAAATAAATAACTATATAAAAGGGGTCAAGAATGTCTGTCTGGGGACAAAATAACTCTCCAAAAGTTTTATGGAACACCCATAAACTGCTAGTTACATATGACCTAGATTGGCCACTGTTGGAAACAGGATACTGGGCTTGATGGACCTTGGTCTGACCCAGTATGGCATATCTTATGATGTTATGTAGGATGAAACTTTGTATGTGGGCAAAACTAGTGAAAAGACACAGTGAGTTCAAAAATGGGCCAACTTGAACTAGGGATTCCAGAGAAATAAGCCCCACCAAAAATCTAGCCCAATCTATTTCTATGAGAGGAGTTACAGCTTTTCTAGTATAGGAGCTTACATACAATGAAACAAAGCAGTTAGCAGTTGCCCCTTTTTAAACTCTCTTCCTATTTTCTACTCTTCCAGTCCTCTCAAACCGCCCAACCATCAAATTGCTCCCCACAATTGCTCCATCCCATACACTGATTATGCTACCAAAAAATACTCCCTCACCACTGCCCTACCAACCCACCAAATGTTGCCACCACTAAAAACAAATATCCCCCACAACTACCTTACTATCCTGCAAATTGTCCCCACTGCAAAAACTCACACATCGCTAACTACATCAACGCCAATAAACAACTTCCCACAATTGCCCCACCACTTTGAAAACTGCCCCAGCCCCCAAAAATACCCCCTCATAACTACCCTATCACCCCACAAACTGCCTCATTCCTAAAATATTCCTCCCATTACTACCTTACCACCCTGTCAACTGCCACACCTCCAAAAACTACCGTCTGCAACTGGGGTAGTTGCAGACGGTAGTTTTTGGAGGTGTGGCAGCATAAATATGATGCCACAACTGCCCCATCAACCTGAAAATTGCCTCACCCCTAAAAGAATACCTGCCACAGAAGGTCCACCCCCAAGAAATACCATCCTGTAACTATCCCAACGCTTCACCAACTGCCTCCTGCATTTCCCTACTACACCAAAAACTGCCCATTTCCAAAAACTACTGCCCTGCAATTGCCTTACCCCCAAAAATTACTCCCCTCACAACTGCTCTATCAAATCAAACTGCCCCACCTCTAATCAGTAACCCCATAACTGCCCCTCCTAATCACAATCCCTAACAATAACCCTAGAACTGCTCAACCATTCCTCAAAATGTCTCACCCTCAGAAACAGCTTCTGCAAATGGCCAACTGCCTCAACAAATTCACCTACATCTGCCCCACCACCCTACAATCTGCCTCCAATTTTAAAAAAACCTACTGCCCTGCAATTGTCTCGCTCTTCAAAATTGATCTCCTGCAGCTGCCCCACCCACCAAAAAATCTACCCCACAACTGCCCCACTGTCAAAGTCCCTTCATATAAATTCCCCACCCCCAAAAGCTCCCCACCCCCAAAAGCTCCCCACCTACTATCCTGAAAACTACTCCACACACAACACAAAACAGTATCTGTATCTCTATATAGATCTAGATATAGACACGCACACACATGAATTCCATGTGAACGCCGCACATGAATGCCACACATACTGTACACATTACAAATAATTCTGTAGTTGTTGTGATGCATATATATTTCATTTCTTTTGCTGTTTATACTGTGAAAGCTATTGACCGAATTGTACTACTTTCTTATTGGTTGCCATCTGTACTGTCAGCTAGTATCTTTTGCCATGGCAAGGCTAGGTTAAGGCATTGGCAAGCCAGGAACATATCTAGGGTCAGTTTTAGGGAGGTGCTTTCGGATGGGGCTCAGCCCTTCGGAACTTAGAAATGAGAATTGTCTTTTTTTTTCATGATACTACTGATTTTTGCATTAATATCTAGAACAGGCCATGGTGACTAAAAAAAAAAATTGGACCTGGCACCTGGTAATCGGAACACCTGTGCCAGCAGCATGAAGATTGCAGAGGCTGCGTTCATGGCCGTGGCCAGGACCAGCACTGGCTGCCCATGGGGATCCCTTCTCCTGCAACAGAGAGCTTTCATCTGAGCTGCTATCCATGGCCTTCCCCTTCTCTTCTGCCCATGGCAGATCGGATCCCCATGGGCAGAACAGGAGGGAAAAGCTGCATTTGTGGCCTGGAAGACAGCAAGCTGCCGCAGGGATCCCATCTCTCACAGGCAGAAGAAAAGAGCCAGTCACAGTCTGCAGTATTAAAAAAAAAAAAAAAAAAAAAAAAAAAAGTTAGGTGGGAGATTGGGGGAGAGTAAACGACAAAATCTTAAAGGGGCAACAATTTAACAAAAAAAGTAAAGAGGATGGGGCAGTCAAGGCAGAGGGGGACAGGAAAAAGGAGAGAGTCTGGAAAAGGAACAGAGAATGGGGAGAGGTTTGAGGGAGGAAGAGTGCAAGGTTAAAGGGATGAATGAATGGGGACAAAAAGGGCACAATGCCTATGTCGACAGGTGCATTGCCCTCCCAAGAATACACACAACTGTGTGCTTGGTGGCATACCAAGGGTGGGGTGGTGAACAGGGCCCACCCTGGAGTGCTGGGCAGGGCCCACCCTGGCTGGATTGCTCCTTCGAGGCTGTCATGGAGGAGGTGGGTACAGTAAGCATACCCTTTCTGGCTTGCCATGCTGTCTCCTCGCCAGGTCCAGTGGCTGTTCCATCCTAGTGAAATTTCACAGTGCAGTCATCCAGGATGACTCATTCTTTACAATTGAAACATCCGTAGAGTTACTATTGAATACAGAAAAGAAATACCTAATCCGTAGCTTTCTAAAAAACTTAAACAAATCAATTTGGGTTTCAAAGGGATCATATACTTCTGTAGGAAGAGATATTTCCAATTCACCGAGTTGATATTTGGAAATAGTTATCACACCTGTGTCTATTCCTGATACTGATTTCTCCTCTGGTCCAATCTGTGGTTTCAATTCCATCTTGCATGAGAAATTCAACGCATATTATTCAGTTAGTAGCGGATTTTAACCATTTTAACCAAGACTGGATTTTGGTCATATTAGATGTAGCTTCTTTGTACACAAACATTCCACAACTAGCTGCTTTAGATATTATGGAATATGTTTTTCTCAAGCGTAATGACCATAGAAGGATCCCCACAGCCTTCCTGATGCAATTGACTCGGTTAGCACAGAAAACTATTTCTGCTTTAGGGATCTATTTTACAAACAGGTTAAGGAGGTGGCTATGGGCTCTTACATGACCCCAGATGTGGCTAATTTATATGATGCTCACTTTGAGAAGAAGTTTTTGGATCGGCATCCATTTTTGCACAACATTAAATTTTGGAAAAGATAAATCGATATATCGCCTTTCCAAATCAGTAGTATATTAATGATTTTAATGAATGGATTAATGGATTAGATATAAATTTGCAGTTCCATATCACTCATGTCTTTTTAAGGCTATTCCATACCTAGACCTTCTAATTAGAGTACCCAGGGTTTTACAACAGATTTGTATAGGAATCCAACTGATAAAAATCATCTATTACACTATCAAAATTTCCATAATGGCTCTCAAGAAAAATATCCCGATAAGTCATTTCTTGAGGGCCTGTCGAGTATGTAGTAGGGATGATGACTTTGAAAGGCAAGTGCATGAGTTGGGCAGAAGATTTCAAGATAGAGGTTATCCAAAACAGTGTATTGAAAGGGCCTACAATAGAGCAATGAATTCACAATGAACAGAACTTTTGGAGATGAGATCTAGACCAAATGATACTTACCTTTTTCCAACACTCTAAGAACTTTGCCAGTATATTACGTGAAGAATGGCATATTATCCAAACTCTGTCATGTTTTTCGGAATTAGAACTCGCCATAACCCACAAAAGAAATGTGAATCTTAAGAATTTATTGGTACCATCGGCTTTCACTGAACGCCCATTTAGATCTAAGTATTGGGATCACTACCAATGTGGACACTGCTCGGTTTATTCATCCAGTAAAAAGAATGTGTTTTTTCTAAATGATTTTTCAAATTGTGAAACCTTCAATGTGATCTATGTGATCATTTATCCTTGCAATAAATTATATATAGGTAAAATGACACGTAGTATATGCACTTATATCATGGAACACAGACGTTGTTAGAGAGCACTTATGGTTAAGCCACTGGTTACCCATTGGATGGAAATGCAGCATAAACTTTCAGATTTAAACTTTTTCATAATTAAGAAAGTTAAAGAAAATTGGAGGGGTAGTGATAGGGATAGTTTAATTATGCATTGAACAATGGTTTATAATCATTCTTAGTACTATGCACCCTAATGGATTGAATCAAGAGTCAGATTTAGGGTCCCCTTTCAAATCCTTCCCCCTTTTTTCCTCCCCCCTTCCTCTTCTTCCCCCCCCCCCTCCTTTTTCCCCTTTCCTCCCTTCCCCCTTTGAGTATTTATTTATTATTATTTATTATTTATTTTTTGATGTCATTTTACAAGGGTTTTGGCTTCTTCTTAAAGCTTTATCCAAAGAGGTCATTGATGTGATATAACACGATTGCTGTGAGTGGGTGAGAGCCTCAATACAGCAGTGTTCTTTTATACTGAGACCTCTGGTGTTATTGTCTGATCCTTTCTAATGGTAAATTTGAACGATATCCTATTTTTTATCTTTCTGGGTTGGCTCCTTCCTGGGGCTATCTCTCTGGCATCTTCAGCTAGGGAGTCCCCATTTGTGAAGACTACATTCCTGCTTGTTCCTGGAGATAGCGTAGTTAGTCACCTGTAACAGGTGATCTCAAGGAACAGCAGGAATTTAGTCTTCACAACCCACCCAGCTCCCCTAGGAATTCTCTCTATCTCTGTCTCTTTCTTCTCTCCCTCTGTCCTTTCACTTAGCTACAAACTTAACTGAAGAGGGACAGTTGGAAAGGCGGGAAGGCAGCGCGCATGTGCTGAGGGATGCTCCCAAAAGCATTCCTATTGGACGCTGGGAAGCGTTCCCGCGCAGGCTCCATTGGCACCGACGATACCCATATGTGAAGACTAAATTCCTGCTGTTCCCGGAGATCACCTGTTACAGGTGAGTAACTACGCTTTATTGATTTGATACCCAATTCCAGATTTTATTTTTTTAGATAGTCTTTTAATTTATATTTTTACCCTTATTTATTACCCTGTTTTAGTATCGGTGTTTTTTTCCTTTCCTCCTTGCCACCTCTGGGTATATACCCCAGTTTTTAAGGTTTTCGGTTTTTAGGTTTCTGTATGGCATGATGTATATCCTTGTCATGGTCATTTTGTTTTTTTCCGCACTTTTTATTTTATCCAATTTAATGTTAATTTTTACACAAAAGTTTATTTGGCACTACTTGCACTGCAAATGCCATTCCTTTGTGTGATATTTTTGACACAAGTGAGGACTCTCCTCAGAGGCGATTCTGGTGGGTGTTACCTTTGTGGTTTTTCTTTTTATCTCCCTCAAAGCCACACACAAGTTTAGGGTGTATTCTACTTATGATTCACTCTTAGTGTTTGGTTTGGATTTTGTGTCCTTACAGTTAGCTGGAAGATGGTGTTATTTTTAGTTGTACCCTTTTAACCATGATGCCTCTTGTTTTTAACATAAGATTATTGATTTTGAAGCATTTAAGTATGTGTATTTATTTCTTTTAAGTACTGAAACATGGCATGGCTTGTAGATTTTGGTCACATTTTTATTGGTGTTTTAATTGTCTTCTAGCTACACTGTTTCTGGCCCCGTTTTGGTGCCAAATACAGTGCTTTAAAAGAATGCTAAGACTGCAGGCTGCTCTTTGTTTTTGGGTGCAGTCACATTCTGTGAGATCGGAGTATTCTCTTCAGCTAAGACTTAATTTGGATCTCTTTGCCTCCCCCCCCCTCCTTTTAGAAAAACAGTTTATCGGAGTATGTGTCTCCTTTTCTGAATTGACTTAGAGGCTTTTTTATTGCGGACTAAGACTTTATGTTGATACTAAGTTTGGCTGAGAACCGAGAGTAGTTTTATTGAATTATTTTAATTTACTAGGTTCTTTTATGTTCTGATGGAGGGCTATTTAAAAGCTTCATTTTTAAAGGTGATTTATAGTCTCCGGGCATACCGGCATTTGGCCTTAAGAGATGATAGATGGAACACTTTGGGAATATGTGCACAACTTCATTGCACAACTTTCTGCACAACTTCATTGTTTTTTTAAACACATTTTGTCCTACAGATTCAGTATACAAAGATCCTTTCAACAATTTAGGAAAATAGAGTTGCAATATCGGGTAACATCCCATTTTGTCCTCCTGACACTCCTGGGTGCTTGCATGAATTTTTAGATGGTTGAATTTGATTTCTCATCTTAGCACCTTTTGATTTTGCTTTTTTCTTTGTTGAATACGTTTGATCTGGTATATGGCTATTTTATTTGGAATTTTTATGTTTTACTAAGTAATTCATTTGTGTTCATTTCAGAATGGCTTCTTTTAGTTATGGTTTTATTTTTAATGTTTCCATTGTGTCTGATTTTAATTACTTGTATTTATTTGGAATGTTTGTATTTTAGTGCCAACACACCCCTGAGGAAGGCAAAAGCTGAAACGTGGCCTGTGTTGGGTGTGGCTCCTTTGTACTCCTGAATAAAGTTTTTAGAACCATCTTGTTTCAATCTCGCTTTTTGCTGGTGCTGGTGTATCTGCAAGTTATTGGCGTGCTTCAGTTTTGGACCACCCTGGAATGCTGGCTAGGAAGGGGGGGGTACCCAAGACTAATTATTCCTTGGACCATAAAAAAAGCTCTTTGGGTATTCTTTCACTAGCACTCCTTGTGGCCTTGGGCAAGTCACAACCCTCCATTGCCTCGGAAGAAAGGCCTGGCAATCTACTTCCGGTGACACTGCCAAGAAAACCCAGGAGCTTCTGGGTCGCCAGGAGTCAGGACTGACTCGAAGGCACACATTGCATTGCATTGCATTTCAGTAGAAAAAGAAAGAAAAGCCATAAGACTAGCACTACTGCGGCTTATTTCTTATGTAGCATTTACCAGTGGTATGCAAATGGCTCAATTTGCTTTGACAAATACTGACATTAAGAGATCAGTGAAACGGGACGAGGGTGACCCACCTTCCAATGGCCTCCAATTTCCAAATGTTTAAAGTAACTGGCATTAGACAAACTTGAACCTTGGAAAGGGTCCTGGGAATGGGTTTCTTTTTAACTTACTTTAAAAATATATATTAAGTACCCAGCAAGGACATGTGCATTTCTCCTGCCAGAATCAATTGCTTTAATCAAGCTGGAACCAACCTCAATTGTTTTGCTTGACATTTTGAATGACTTTCAAAAGTTTTTAACCTTCAGTTAATAATCCTGGTATGTTTTGAGTCCATTATTTCCTAAACACTGATATTTCAAAGTGTTCTTAAGTGGCATCTTCAGAGGCACTGGATAATTGTGGTTTAACCTGGAAGTGGAATGTCCAATTACAGACTTTAGAAGTATTAATTTAGCTTTATGACTTACCGGTTGATGGTTTATTGACTGTACATATTACCCATTTGTGCATTGCTCTTAAATCCAAACATCCTGACTCTTCTAGATCTTGACCTTCTCACTTTAAATATGTTTATTGTAATAGTGAAATGCTTATGAAAAGGTTTGTTTTATCTACAGTCTTAATTAGATGGCAAGCTCTGTGGAACAAGTGCTGCTGGCATCAAGTAGTGCTACATAAATGTTAAGTCCTCCAGCATTCATACGGAATCACTACAGTCCCTGCACATTCTTTGATTAATTGTCTTTTGGGATCTTAATTTTGTAATTTACAAGAAATGGGCTCGATATACCCCAGGGACCAGGTCGCCATATCAACCAAAAACTCAGACCTGGCACCTGGGTCTCTGACACAAGGGCAGAAACATTTGATCATGGCCAGGAGCATCGGTAGCTGCCTGCGGGGGGAATCCCAACTCCTGTGGGCAAAAGTGCTTGAAAGGCTGAGAGTATCAGCAGCTGCCAACGGGGATCGTGTAACAACATAAAAAAAAAGTTGAGAGAGAGTCTGCTGCACTAATGGCTAAATAAATTTAAAGTGGCAGTCTGTTAGTAAATAATGGTGAGGGGGAGATTGAAGGGAAACAGAGTTGAGGGGTGGGGGAGGGACAGCAGAAGAGGGGTTAGAGTCGGGGGGTGAGGAGAAAAGTGCAAGGGGTTGGAGGGTGAAGAGATGAATTCATGAGAAGTAAAGGGCGCAATGTGTATGTGAAAAAGGCACACTCATATCCCACCACACCCCCCCCCCCACCCACTTACCTCCGCACCATACAAGCGTGCATTCACACACGCAGACACTGCACCTCTGCACCGCATGTGCAGGCACTTCATCTCTGCACCACAAAAGCACATAGGTGTAGCTTAAAGGGATGAGAGGAGGAGGAGTGGGGACCATGACCGTCTGTTGGCATTATGCAGTGGCTCATTTTAAGAGCCTGATTTATTAAGCTTTTCCCTTAGAAAATGGGAAAACAGTCTTAGTAAATCAAGCCCTAAAACCTCAAAAGGTAACTGCAATACACTTTTTTGGACGGTGAAGGTGTGCCCTGTTCCCTGGATTTCGGCGGCTGGCTCCTAGATTCCAAGAAAATTTGTCAAGACCTGGTCTAAGCGGTTACAACACAGCACTCATAAGGTTAAATAAGCAGACATAACTAAAAAAAATTGCACAAATAAAATATTAAAAGCTTTCTAAAACAAGTTATTTTTTAGGCTCCTACAAAATAAGTAACACATCAAAGTGCGTGTAGCCTAAGGTATGGAGTTTAAGAGCATGGACTCTCGCTGAAAAAAAACACATTTGCATGTTACTACTTTACAAACGAAAACCCCTGATGGTAATATGTAATGAGCCCTGGGAAACAGAACGTAGCACACTTGTTGGAGAGTAATAAACCAGTAACATTTCCAGTGCAGCATGAGTCAGAGGATGAATAATCTTTTAAACCAAAGTTTATAAATTTGAATAGGCAACCAATGCAGATTGAGGGCTGGAAGAATGTGCTCAGGCCTTCAAAATCCTGCAATTACTCGGGATGCTGAATTCTGTGCCAACCAAAGCAGCTTAACTACATATTCTGGTAAACCTAATAATAACATATTACAGTAATTTAGATTGTGTAAAACTAAGGGCTATACACAGTCCTAAAATCTGAAGCATCCAGGAAAATTTTCAAACAATGCAAACTACACAGCTTGAAATAAATCACCTATACTGCATGCATAATCTGGGATTTAAATGAGAAGCTTCTATAATACCCAAGTATCAAACATCCTCTGTGAAAGGAACAGAGTGTCCTCCCAACATCAAAGTGGAAGGAAAAGTAGCAACTCAAGACTTGATCTACTGAAAAGGTGTGAGTTAAATACTAATAAATAAATAAATGCTTTCTATTTACTGTAATTGATCACCAAGCCATTATTTTCTAGAGAATTGAGGATTTTAGGATAATGGCACAAAATATTTGACACTGATACATCAGGAGACATGGAGAATTTTCCAAAAAATCAAAATATCTGCAAAAAATCGGAAACATAATCCTAAATCTTCGCATCAGCTTATATAACAGGAATACTTGCACATTTAAATAAAGATGGAAGATAATGCAGAACCTTGTGACACCTCCCTTAGCCAGGTAATAGCACTGGGAATGCTTTATTCTGTAAATGTACTCGCTATTCATGATTAGTAAGATAGGAGCTAAATCTATATCTCCTATACCCAAGTCATATAAATGCTGTTGGGTAGAGCCCGATCCTTGTTTAGCAGATCTGGACGTCCAAACCCACTAACTGTCCAGATCGCACTGGTGGTCACAGAGCTCCCCTCACGTATAGCTGACTTGTGCAGGGAGCTCTGTTTGGGGGCAGGAGGGGTGGGCTGGGGGAGGAGAGAGGATGGACAGAGGAAGCGATTCTGAGGCCGGCCCTCTACATGTGAGGTTGGCAGGTTAGACGGGGGACTTATTCGACCTTGGAAGTGGAATATGTCCCCCTGGATGTTGGGGGATGGTGGAACTGGGCCAGACCGGAGAGGTGAAAGGTTTGCAAAAGGTTTCCCACAATGGAACCCCAGCCATGGGAGATCCGATTGGGGATTGGGTTGAGGGGCAAGAATGTTTTGGGGATAGTTGGTGATCGTGGCTCCTTCATGGTGCAGCAGTGACATGGCAACAGGGTACCATGCCACTGCCCTCTATGGAGAAGCCTGGCTGAGTTAGCTGGGGAAGTGACTGGATATTCGGGGTACCTGAATTGGGGAACCCCCCCCCCTCCCCCGGATGTCCAGCAACTGTGCTGCGATTCTGCTCCCATGGGGACGTCTAGCCCTCATGGGAGCAGAATCGGGTGTATACCTGGGCTGTCTGGTCGGCACAGGGGCACACATGTCTGAATGTGCCTCTGTAGTAATAGTGCTGGCACCACCATGTCGAATACTGTTTTTAGATCCAAATTAAAAATACTCAAAACATTTTTTCTCTGTTCCAGTTCGCACAACAATTCGCTTTAACAGTGAAATCAATAGGGTTTCTGAGCTGTGGCCTAGGAATCCAAAACGTAATGATGCTTGAAAAAATTATTGAACTCCCTCCTTACCCGCTCTTCTATCCATTTAGTTAGGGAAGTTAGAGGACTGGACTGGTCTAGCAAGACTCATTGAAAGGAAATTATCAGACAGCATTCTCCTTCACCATTTCAACATTGTTTCATCCACACATTGAGACTCCAGAGCTTGGCATGCCTCTGGAGTCCTGCATGTGAAACCGGGAGGATTTCAGAGAATACGTCCCTGAAGGTTCTGGATGTCAACTTTCTACTTAAACTACATTTTGCTTCCAGAATCTACTTATGTGCATCTTCATAATTTATTGGTTCCCACATGAACCAACCATAGCTGGCATAAACCCTATTGATAAACCAGTACTGTTTATATCTAAGTAACACATGAGATTCAATACCTTCTCACTAGGCAGGCAAGTTGCCAAGTGATCTTGCAACCACCAGCAATCCAGCTATCTACATTCCCAAGGATTGAATCACCAGCTGGAATGGCTATCCTGATGCTTTTTTCTTTGGGCACACATTAAAGAGGATACTACAGAACATGTTGTAGCTGCAGGATCATTTTCCACCACACCAAGGTGATGCTCTCTTTTCAGATGGCCTTGCTACTCCAAAGCAACACAAGGACTGTATATCTCCCTCAAGTCATCCAAGTCTGTTTCTCTGACTTATAGATCAAACTCATTCTCTGAGCACCAGGAGCTCTTTGCATTGTGTGTATACATGCAGTCTCTCACTGACTAGTAGATAATGCATGTAGCACTGAATGTAAAAGTCTGGATAGCCCCCATATTACTAATGGACTGCTGTTTGAATCTTAACATTGTTGAGTTATTAGTTTTTAAGTTGCTAAAGGAATAGGGGTCTGCAAAGGATTATAGTTTCACTAGTGATAATTTTTATTTTTATTTAGCAAGCATTTGTATACCGTTAAGGGTTTTCAACAAGTATATGACCCTTCTCCAGGACCAAGCAGGAAGTCAGTCCTCGCATATGGGTGACGTCGGCGCCGACGGAGCCCTCGCGGAGCAATTTTCCCCAGCTTTCAAAGAAAGCCTTTGGGAATTGCAGCGCGCATGCGCGGTCGCCTTCCCGCCCAAGGGTGCCATCTTAGCCAGTCGTCTTTTTTCCGCGGAGCCCTACAGACGTACCCGTCGTGTCCCCGCGAAAAAGTTGATTTTACTCATAATTTTCTCTTTTTTCCTTCGGTTCGACGCCGGTCTTTTTCCCGCCCGGACTCGCGACGCCGGTCACGAGTCCTCTTCTTCTTTTTCGGTTTTTCTGACTTAGTCAGTTTCGTTTTCGGTTTTTCCCTGGCAGCCCGGTCCTTTGACCTCGCAGGGGCCCTTTTTCCCCCGATGGCTGCCAGTGGTTTCAAGCGGTGTGGTCAGTGTGACCGAAATATGTCACTAACTGACACACACGACAATTGCCTCCGCTGCCTGGGCCCGGATCATGAAGAAATGATCTGTGGGGCCTGCGGCAAAATTTCCTCCAAAGCGTTGAGAAGTCGGCAGCATCAGCGGGATAGGATCTTCGCTGACCCCAGCCGTACCCGGACCTCGTCGGAGGCCTCCGCGTCCAGAGGTTCCAGCTCGGACCGTCGCCGGAGTTCCTCCGACAGGGGTTCTCCCTCCAGGGACCATCGACGGAAGGTGAAACCCGCGAGGGCGGCGTCGGTGGACGCTCCTGGCTCTGAGGGCCAGGTCGCATAGCCCCGATAGCCGTCCCGGGTCCTTGGAGAAGGAGCACCTCTCAAAGCGACCTCGCCTGGAGTCGGAGCTGCCTGCTCGGGTAAGTCCTGTGGTCCTCCTGGACTCGCCTCCGAGACCGCCGACGTCGGGCCCGACGCCGTCGGGGCCCGAGTCGGGGGCTGCTGGGTCACCTGAGCTCGGACTCAGGTTGACGGCCTTGGAGAGCAGACTGTCTGCCTTCATGGACCAGCAGCGGGCACTGCTCGCTGGCCTCGCTGGCACCGCTGCCCCGACCACCGGGACGTCGACGTCTAAGTCGACCCCGGAGACCGAGCCGATCCTCGAGTCCATGCGAACTCGAGTCGATCCTCGGTCGAGGTCACCCTCGGCCTCCCGTTCGGGACCGAGGTCGCCGACGCCGACTCCCTCGGCGTCGGGGCGGCAGGCGCCGCGCCCTGCCCGGGCCGACCCCACCAATTCCTCGTCGGAGTCGGTCTGGGAGTCTGAAGAGGAAGAGTCACCTGATTCTTTTCGGACTCGGTGTGTCCCCTCGGACTCACCTGAGTCCGAACCTCGGAAGCAGTCCCCCCCGGAGGATGCCCGGTTCTCGGACTTCGTCAGGGATATGGCCAAGGCTTTGGCCTTCCCTGCGGATCCCGAGGAGGAGCCTCGAGCCGAAGAGCTCGACGCCCTCCAGTATGACTCTCCCGCCAGGGAACACTTTACTGTACCAGTTCCTCCCATGCTGGAACGACTTCTCTTCCGCATGTGGGAGAGTCCGGCCTCCTCGCCGGTCCTGAGCAAGCGGGTCGATTCTATCTATCGAGTCCGCAAGAGCCCTGGCTTCCAAAAAGCACAGCTACCACACCATTCCATGGTAGTGGAATCGGCCATGCATCGTCTTAAGAGCCAGAAGATGCACTCCTCGGTGCCTCCTGGCAGGGAGGCCCGTAACCTGGATGGCCTTGGTAAGAAGTGTTTCCAGGGCTCTATGCTTGCGTGTCGTGTCCAGACCTACCAGCTATACATGGGCATGTATCTCCGGGACCTGGCTAAAGAGCTAGCCGGATTCTCCGCTGGTTTGTCCGAGGAACCCTTGCGGAGGTTCCTGGCCTTGTCCTCTGGCATTCGGGAATGCTCAAAATTCATATCCCGAGCAGCCTATGATGGCTTTGAAGCATTGGCTCGAGTGGCCGCAGCCGGCATCGGTGCCCGCCGACAGGCTTGGCTTCAGTCGTCTGACCTTGAGCCCTGGGTGCAGGACAAGTTGGTCGATGTCCCCTGCCGAGGCGAAAGCCTCTTTGGCAAGCCCATGGCTGAAAAGGCTGCACAAATCGAGACAGACTCTCACCAGGACTAGGCTTTCTAGGAAGACCTCCGCCCCTTCCCAGAAAAAGAAGGGCTCGGGAAAGAAGTCCTTTTACCCGAGAAAGGCAGCTGCCTACACACAATACCCCCAATATCAGGCCCCTGCAGCTCCCCAACAGGGCCAGCAGGCCAAGGGACGGGGTAACGGGTCCCGTAGGCAGCAAGCCCCCAAGCCTGCACCACCAGCCCCTGCTCAGCAGGGTGGGGGCTTTTGACTCCTTAAGCATAGCCTCTCCCCCTCCGCTGGCTCCTCCCAGCACCGGAGGCCGGCTGGTTCACTTCGCCCACAGGTGGTCCAGCATCACTTCAGATGCCTGGGTGCTTCAAGTCGTAAGAGAAGGCTATCTTCTCCACTTCCACCAGGTCCCTCCCTCCTATTTTCCGGGAGAACCTCCACGACTCCCTCTGCACAGGGAATTACTCCTTCAGGAGTTAGCAGGTCTTCTACAGGAGCAGGCGGTGGAACCGGTGCCCCACCACCTGAGAGGTCAAGGCTTTTATTCCAGGTATTTTCTAGTACCAAAAAGGACGGGAGGCCTCCGACCCATCCTGGACTTGCGCAACCTCAACAGGTTCCTCGTGCGGGAAAAGTTCAAAATGCTTACCCTTGGAATCCTTCTGCCCTACCTCCAGCAGGGAGATTGGCTATGCTCCTTGGATCTAAAGGATGCCTACACGCACATCCTCATCCACCCAAGCCACCGCCAATACCTAAGGTTTGTGGTGGCAGGAAATCATTACCAGTACAGAGTACTGCCCTTTGGCCTGTCCTCCGCACCGCGAGTCTTCACAAAATGTCTCGCGGTGGTGGCGGCCCATCTCCGGCTTCACGGCCTCTGTCTTTCCGTACCTCGACGACTGGCTCATCAGAGCAGCGTCCGCTCCGGAGGTCACCAACGCCACACGCCGCACGGTGACTCTTCTGCAGTACTTGGGCTTTGTTATAAACTTCGCAAAGTCCACTTTGCTCCCCTCACAGGATCTCGAGTTCATCGGCGCAAGGCTGCACACTCCTCAGGCACGAGCGTTCCTACCGCTCGACAGGGCTCAACGGCTCATGGACCTAGCCGACCGTTTTCGCAGCCAGCCCCTGGTCTCCGCCAGGCGCTTCCTGAGACTACTCGGCCATATGGCTTCCACCGTCCATGTGACCCCCAATGCCCGCCTGAATATGCGGCCTGCTCAATGGTGTCTTCGCAAGCAGTGGCAACAAGCCACAGGTGGCCTAGCAGACCTAGTGCGCGTCTCCGGCCCGCTGGCCTCGTCTCTCCAGTGGTGGCTTCATCGGCCGAACCTGGTACTCGGCATGCCTTTTCAGTCACCTCAGCCGGCCCAGGTGCTGACAACAGATGCATCCCTCCTGGGCTGGGGAGCACATTGCCAAGGGGCACGTACTCAGGGCCTCTGGACCACGTGGGAGTCTGCTCAGCAGATCAACTTCCTGGAGCTCAGAGCGATCCGCCTGGCTCTCAAGGCCTTCTCCCACCTGACCTCTCACCAGTCCGTCCTTGTCCAGACGGACAATCAAGTTGCCATGTTCTACGTGAACAAGCAGGGGGGCACGGGCTCCTTCCTTCTCTGTCGGGAAGCACAGAAGCTCTGCTCTTGGGCCATCAGTCACGGCGTTCTTCTCAAGGCCGTTTATCTCCCAGGCCAAGAAAATTGCCTGGCGGACAAACTCAGCAGGATCCTCCAGCCGCACGAGTGGCGCCTGGATCCCTTGGTAGTTCAGAAGCTCTTTCTAAAGTGGGGCCTCCCCACGATGGATCTCTTTGCCAGCCCTCTCAACCGGCAACTTCCTCGCTTCTGCTCTCGTCAGCCACATCCCCTTCGAGTTGCGGCAGACGCTTTTCTACTCTCATGGTCGGAGAGCCTTCTGTACGCTTTTCCTCCCATCCCGCTAGTCTCTCGGACTCTTTTCAAGGTCCTCCGAGACAAAGCCTTCATGATCCTGGTGGCCCCTCGCTGGCCCAGACAGCCATGGTTTCCACTCCTGCTGCAATTAGCGGTAGAGGATCCATTCCCTCTGGGGTTACAACCGGATCTCCTCACTCAGGATCAGGGGTCTCTGCTGCACCCCAACCTCGGATCTCTCAATCTAATGGCCTGGCTGCTGAGAGGGTAGTCCTTGCTCCCCTTCTCCTGCCGGCAGAGGTGGAAGAGGTCGTCCTAGCTTCTCGGCGACCTTCTACCCGCAAATGCTACGCCCTTAAATGGCGTCGCTTTTCCGTTTGGTGTACCCAACAGTCTCAGGATCCCTTCTCCTGCCCGGTGTCAGTGATCCTGCAGTACTTGCTATACCTCTCTAATCTGGGACTTAAGTCCAACTCCATCAAAGTTCACCTCAGTGCTCTTTCAGCACATCATGTGCCGGTGGACGGCAGACCTCTTTCCAGCGACCCTCTTGTAGCGAGGTTTCTCCGAGGTCTTCTGCTTAAACCACCTCTGCGCCCGCCAGCGCCTGACTGGGATCTGAATGTGGTTTTACAGCGGATCACCTGTCCGCCTTTTGAACCTATGGCTACCTGTTCTCTCCGTTTTCTTTCTTGGAAAACATTGTTCTTGATAGCCCTCACTTCCGCTAGACGCGTAAGTGAATTGCAGGCCCTCGTGTCTGATCCCCCTTACACTCGGTTCTACAAAAATAGGGTAGTCCTACGGACTCACCCAAAATTTCTTCCAAAAGTGGTCTCCCCTTTTCACATCAATCAGGAGGTGGTACTTCCGACCTTCTTTCCCAGACCACACTCCAGCCGAGCTGAAACGGTCCTCCATACCCTGGACTGTAGAAGGGCGTTGAACTTCTACCTTGACCGTACGCGGGAGCACTGTAAAGCTGCTCAGCTTTTTGTGTCTTTTGACCCCAATAAATTGGGGCTCCCGGTCTCCAAGCGTACTCTGTCCATCTGGGTTGCGGACTGTATCACTTGGGCTTATGGGGCAGCCGGACTCTCCTTGGAAGGTCGAGTCACGGCTCATTGCGTTCGGGCAAAAGCTACGTCAGTGGCTTACCTCCGCTCTGTTCCGCTGGCAGACATCTGCCGGGCCGCTACTTGGTCTTCGAGCCAGACTTTTGCGGTCCATTACTGTCTCGAGAGGGAGTCCCGCAGGGACAGTGCTTTCGGACAGGCAGTCCTCCGTAATCTCTTTGAGGTATGAGCAACTCCTACCCTCCATCCCGGATGTGGGCTACCGGTGGGTAATAATTCAGCGAAGATTCCTTCCTTCTGTGCTGCTGAGCTAGAGGGAGCTCAATTTTGTGCTTAGGGTCTCCGGTAGCCTTAAGCTTGGGAGTCCCATATGTGAGGACTGACTTCCTGCTTGGTCCTGGAGAAAGCGTAGTTACTCACCTGTAACAGGTGTTCTCCAGGAGCAGCAGGAATCAGTCCTCACAACCCTCCCTCCTCCCCTTGGAGTTGCAATCATCTGCTTTAGTTTTTTTGCAAATTTTTATGCTGTCTTTTTTAGCTATGTCATCTGACTGGCTAAGATGGCACCCTTGGGCGGGAAGGCGACCGCGCATGCGCGCTGCAATTCCCAAAGACTTTCTTTGAAAGCTGGGGAAAATTGCTCCGCGAGGGCTCCGTCGGCGCCGACGTCACCCATATGTGAGGACTGATTCCTGCTGCTCCTGGAGAACACCTGTTACAGGTGAGTAACTACGCTTTATTGACTCTTGTAACAAATTTTTCTTCTGAAATCCTAATTAAAGTGTAACGGCCTATTATCACAGTGTACTGTATACCTGGGATGGGTGTATGAGTGAATTAGAAATCACAGAGCATTATTTTCATATTAACGTTTTCTCGGACCTCTTTACAGAAATATTTCCCTTTATGAAACTTTGTTCTGACAGTATATCCCCACCGAACACGCTCTACTCACAGAATTATCTTAACTTCAGTTAACTAAAAATAATTTACCAACAAACGCCACACAAAATTAGCTTTATTTTAAAAGCTCAACTCCTGCTTTAAATTATCCAGTTTTGGGGGGGTGGAGTCTGCCGCGGTAGGGAATGGCCGCATAGATCGTTTGCTCCTTCCCAATACTTCAGAATCCGGAGCTAAGAGCGACAACAGATAGTCTAAAACGCTGCTTTGAGCTGGACAGAGACCCCAGTGTGATGTCTACCCTAAAACCGGCTAGATTAGACTTTCAGCAGACGGCGGGGCAATCCAGCAAGAGGGCAAAGCAAGAACTCTCATCCCCACAGAATATGGCGCCCGACAAAGTATCAGCGGAAGGGGTGCAAGAGATCCTACAAGAGCTTAGGTCAGTTAAAGAACTCCTTACTACCAACTCCGGGACGCTAGCGCAGGTCCGAGAGGATCTGCGCGAGGTTAAAGAGCGCCTGGGTGACATGACTAAGCGCATGGCGGAGGTTGAAGCAGAGGTCGATAGACAATCCTCAGCAATTGCGTAGATTGGCCCGCTGGCCAAGAGGGTGACAGCGTTAGAAGGGCTCCTGGAAGATCAATCCAACAGGGCTAGGAGAAGCAATATAAGAATACTGGGAGTTCCCGAAGGCCGGGAGGGATCCGACCCCATACGTTACCTCGAGAAACTTATACCGGAGACACTGGGACTTACTTTTGAGAGGCCCCTAGAGTTGGAACGGGCCCATCGTGTCCCATCTCATCCTACTGCTCAGACCCAACGACCACGGCCTTTTGTTGTGAAAGCCCTTCGTTACCAACATGCTCTACAGATCCTGCAAGCGGCGAAGCAGCGGCAAAATGTACTTCTGGACGGACAGAGGATTACTTTCTTCCCTGACCTTAGCAAACAGACGGCCCAGCGTCGGAAAGAACTCTTAGCATGCAGACCGTTGCTCCAGCAAGCACAGGCGCGCTTTGGCCTTTTTTACCCCGCAAACATGCGGGTGACTCTGGACAATCGCACCCACACTTTCACGGAGGGTCCAGCTCTCCGCGCATTTCTCCAGGAGCGGGCCCAGATGGATGTCGGGTCCTAGGAAAAGATGACTCAGCACGTCAGTATTATAGTGATAGCTCTGTTTCACACCACGTTGTGATGCTGACCGTGAGCAATATTGTCATCACCATGTCTGTTGTCTGATAAGGCAGTATAATGTGGTTAACATGTTTATTAGCATTGCTGCTCACATACTGTCGAAGATTGTATGTTAGACACATGATTATTACTATAGATTACGGTTTGTCGAGCTTAGCTCATAGAATGTGGTTAATTATGTTTTCTTAATATTGGGAAGGGGTTAGTTGGGTTTAGATGGCCGGTTGGGGCTCCACCATACAAGTAGTAATAGTTTATGGCATGTTGCAGCCAGGTTATATGTTCACAAATTGCAGAGAGAATGATACCCTACTTCTGGGGAAGTTGACCACGAGTACCCTCCCCCCACCCCCTAGCAAGATCAGGTATGGCTAGTCGCCGAGTGCGGATAATGTCCCTAAATGTCAAAGGTATTTCTAATCCGGCCAAAAGGCAGAAAATCCTGACTTACTGCAAACATCAAAATGCCGACGTTATTTACTTGCAAGAGACCCACCTGTCTCTCTCCGAGTCATACAAAGTGACAGATAAGACCTACCGAAACGTTCTTTCAGCGCCTGCCCTCAGGAAAAAATGGGGGGTCATTATGTTGATCCGGAGAACCCTTCTGGTCGAAGTAAAGGAGACTAAAATTGACCCTGCAGGCCGCTGGGCCAAGATAACAGCAGTATTGCATGGTGACTCCTATACCTTTATGACGGTATATGGTCCCAACATTGACGACCCACAGTTCTTCATTCAGGTCGCCCAGGAACTTCTAGAAACCGGCTCGTCAAATATCATCTTGGGGGGAGATTTTAATCTTATACCTGACCGCAACATAAACCTCATTCGTCTGCCGAGTTACAAAATATGAAGGATCTGCTTGGGCTACTAGACCCCTGGAGGCTGCTCTCCCCCAACGGCAAAGAGTATTCATTTTACTCCCTGCCCCACAATTCACAAACTCGAATTGATTATTTTCTCACTTCCAAGACGCTACTACCTAAGATAGTTGCTACAAGTATGCTCCCAAGAACAGTCTCCGATCACTCCGCGATTCTGCTGGACCTTAGTTTGGGCCCTGAAAAGAAATCCCCGGGACGTTTTTTTTTTGAGAAGCGCTGGTTAATGGATGAGGACTTTTGTACCAATATGAAGGCCGCTATTACAGAATACTTTGATGCAAATCACTACGGGGATACCTCCACATGGTCTTGGTGGGAGGCCTTCAAGGCTAGTGTACGAGGTCGTATGATCGCCTATAAGATCCGTAAGCACAAGGCGGAGGTAAAGGAAAAGGCGGAGCTGAAGGTCGAAATTCGAGCGGGTGAGCGGCTCCTGGCTCGATGGGCAGATCCGACAATCCTCCTGCGATTGCAGAAGCTCAGGTTTCAATACAATGCTCTTCTGCAGGCCGAAGTCGGTGAGTCGATTAAAGTACAGCAGGGAAGATACTATCACGATAGCAATCGGGCGGATGCGTTGCTTGCAAACACGCTAAAGATGAAACGTGCTGTGACCCGGATTGCGGGATTGAAAGAACCTACCGGAGTGTTAAAAGTCACGGATGACGAGATCTTAGCTATTTGTGAAACCTTCTACTCTAATCTCTACCAATCCGAAGGTTTGAGTGATGAATCGGCTTTTTCAAATTTTGTCTCCTCCATAGCGGGTCCCCAGCTTACGGAACCACAGCAACGGCTTCTTGCTGCGGATGTTACTAGTAAGGAGCTGCGTACGGCCCTCCAGCAACTAGCAAAAGGTAAAGCCAGTGGCCCTGATGGGCTGCCAGTTGAATTCTATGACGCCTTCGCTGATCAGCTGATACCGGAATTGTTGCTATACTACGCCGGAATAAAAGAGGAGTGTCCTGCGGTGGGTGTGTTTGCGGCTGCGACTATAGTAATCCATCCCAAGCCCGGCAGAGATCCGGAGAAGGTGGAGAATTACAGACCTATCTCCCTGTTAAATGCGGATTACAAAATCTACGCTAAGATCCTAGCTAATCGACTGTCTAAGGTGATGCGGTCCCTTGTTCATCCTGACCAATGTGGATTCATGCCAGGCAGATCCACGGTAGACAATGGTCGTATGTTGGCCCATGTTCTCCAAAAGGCGCAACAGGTGGATCAGCCAATCGTGGGCCTTGCGCTGGATGCTGAAAAGGCATTCGACAGAGTTGAATTCTCCTATCTGTTCCAAACCATGCGCTGGATGGGCATCCCGGATAGTTTCCTTAACAATATCCAACTGTTGTATACCAAGCCGGTAGCCCGGGTGGCGGCGAATCATACTACTTCACGGGAGTTCCAGCTCACAAGGGGCACTAGGCAAGGTTGTCCTCTTTCCCCCCTACTGTTTAACTTAGCCTTAGAACCACTGATGCTTAAAATTCGGCAGGACTCCAACATAGTGGGAATCCAACTGGAAGGGTACCATTGCAAACTGTCTGCCTATGCAGACGACCTCCTTCTATTCTTGGATGTGAAGTCGGTGGATGTCGCCTTAAAGACTATTGAGGACTATGCCCAGATTTCTGGCTACAAGTTAAACCTGGAGAAGACTACCAGTATACCGCTCACACCCGTAGTCCCGGTAGACGAACTCCGGCGGTACCCCTTCCAGGTTGAAAAATCGTCTTTCAAATATCCGGGAGTTATCTACGGTCCTACCATAACGGACACAGTCTCCCTCAATGTGGATCGCTGCACTGAGATCCTGCAAGAATGTGTGCACAGGTGGTCACCACTAAACCTGACCTGGTGGGGCCGTTTAGAAACCATTAAAATGGTTGCTGTCCCTAAGATCACCTATATCTTAAGTATGATTCCGGTATTTTTCGACAAGAAATTCTATCAAGATTTAGAAAAAAAACTACTTGTTTTTCTTTGGGCAAAGAAAACACCTCGCATTGCTGCTTGGAAACTAAAGCTCCCCAAGAAACAAGGAGGGGTACACTTTCCGGATTTTTACCGGTATCATGTAGCAGCCATGTCCAAGCAAGGCTCCTGGTGGGCGGAGGAGTTAGATACCCCAGGTGCCCCAAGTTGGCTTTTAGTGGAAACAGCAATAAGTGACCCTCTCCCATTGCGTTATCGCATAGGGGCAGCCGCCTTGCCACCACACCTGCAGACGCCAAATGCGATCCTATATGCCACTCAGCACGCCTTCAACTTGGTGTTGCCGCTTATGGGGTGCGAACAATCCTACACAGCAGCTACTTTGCTTTGGCTTAATCAACGTTTTAAAATCGGCGGGACTTGTTTTGCATGGACCACTTGGATACGACAGGGTATTCTCTGCCTAGGACACCTTATGTGTGGACGGAGATATAAATCCTTTGCAGAACTCCAGCAGGAATTCCAACTTCCGTATAAGTGCTTTTTTCAATGGGGGCAGTTACGTCACTGCTTGAGCAAAGCTGGGGTGACGCCTTTAAACCTGACCAGTGGCCGCTCACCCTTTCTTCTGTTTCAAGAACTTCGGATGGGATCAGGGCAAATATCAAAGTTAGTGATGCTCCTTAGAGCGGCGGACTAACGCAACCCCAAAAGTGCTCGAATGCGATGGGAAAGTGAAGCTGGACCACTGGCAACACCAGAATTGTGGGATTTCTTTTGGGGATCCCAGATACGGATTACGAGGTCTGCCTCACTCACACAGATGCTGTTCTTCCTAGCACATCGTGCTTACCTGACCCCAGTTAAGATCTCCCGATGGCAAGAACATACGGATGGTCTCTGTTGGTCGTGCGGCTCTGAAGTGGGGACTCTAACGCACATGCTCTACAACTGTCCACAATTAGCGGTCTATTGGCACGGGGGATGGCGGCGAATACAGCGGATGTTTAGGATCGACGCGCCCTTAACTTTCTATATCATTGTATACAAGTCCTTGGCGGATGTGCCGCGCCTACAAAAGCAGTACCATGCACTGTTTGATCTGCTATTAAGTTTGGCGCTAAAAGCAATTTTGAGCCACTGGAAATCTTTCAGTAACTTGAATGTGGAATACTGGTGGAATCTTGTATGTTATCATCGAACCTGTGAGATAGCATATGTGAAGCAGAATCCTTCCTACAGGAGATTACTGGGCAAGTGGGACAACTTCGCACTGCAGTGATAATACTAGATAAACTACACTTCTAGTGGAGGACTGTTACTCGTGGTCAGTGCCCCCCCCCTCCTCCTCTAGCCTTCGATGATTAGTCTAGTTGAGAATGAGTAGGAACCTGTCTGTATTAGCCTTTGTTCTGTTTGCCTTTAACCAATGTATTATGTGCTTGTTGTGTTTTTGAAACTTGCTAAATAAATATTTCAAAAAAAAAAAAATCCAGTTTTTCCATCAACAGGCAGAATTGAGCTATTGGAATCTACTTCTCTTAAGTTCCCTACTTAGAAGGTGCTCTTCGTAGTAGCAGAGACTTCTACAAGAAGAGTAAGTGAGCTCCAAGCACTAGTAATCTGAGTGATACAGTTTCATCATATCAACATGGTTCTGTAAACTTATCCTAAATTTCTACCAAAGGTTATAACACATTTCCACATCAGTGAGGAAACCGTGCTTGTCTGGAACCTCACAAGAATCCATGCCAAAGGCTCTCTAGACTCTGGACTATACGCAGGCGCGCTCATACTTATTTAAAATAACTCAATCACTTTGGAAGTCCTTGCAGTTTTTTGTCTCCTTGATCACAACAGAACTGGCGCATCGGATGCAAAAAGAACTCTAGCAGACTGGCTGGCAACCTGTATTCAATTCTCCTATGAGCAATGTGTACTTCTCTTATCTCTAAATTAAACTCATCAGATTAGAGTGGCTCTTAACTGTCTCTCTCAAAGTCTGCCTTGCTAAATAATTATGTGCAAAGCTGCAATGTGCTGCCTGCTTCATATCTTTACTTCAAAGTAATACCTGGACTGGGATTCAAATAAAGGGCAATGCTTTTGGTCAAGCTGTGCTAGCCCATCTGTCCATGTAAACCAGCAGTTCTCTCATTCTGTCAGTTCAGACTGCTCCTAGTAAGAGAGTGGTTCAGAAGAGGGCAGCCCTATGCTTGGAAATCACCCACTTGTGTGTCTGACTGAATTCTTATGGACAGAGCAATGTTTATCTGTAACAGATTTTTACAGTAGTCAACAGAATTGATCAAGCTCACAATCCATCCCACCTCCCTGTGAGTTTCTTGAGGTCATGAGCTTTAGAACTGAGGGGATGAGGTGGACCACTGCTCGAGAAGGGCAGTGCATGCTCAGAATTTTATATTAAGTTCTGAGCTTTGGGAAAGATGTTCTGTCCTGGCACTATCAGATGTCTCCCGCTTGCATGTTTGATCAATCCTGCTGTTCATGGAAAACACCTGTTGCTTTCCCTACAAAAGAGTACTTACAAGTCTTGCTCACTCACCAGTAGAGGACCCTTCTCCTTGTCGGTACTTCAGGGATGAGCTACTGAAATCTTTTGTTTCTGTATGTCTGTGCTTCTAATCCTGATTCTTTATGGTGGTGTTGGCTCAAGAAGAATTGTTTTCAGTGATCTCAAGTTGCACAGAGAATGGGCAATATGTTCGATTTAGGTGTGCTGTGAAGTAATCTTGACTTAAGATCTTTGCACAAAATACTTTTCATAGCCATATAATGTAATTTATCTTTAGTCTGTCACATCTACTTTTATTTCATTTGATATTTTCATTATCTATTTTTGAGTCTAGCTGATGTGCAAGTTCACCATGCTTTACCAGCTTCTAGTGGATTCTTTTCAAAAATATAGGGTATTATGCTTTGTTTTGGCTCATGTCACCATGGAAGTTAAGTAGGAACCATTTGTCTTCGTCCATTCTATTCTAGACATGAAGGGTATTTATACCTATCTCTGAATGGAGACTTTGAGGGCCTTGATTTTGTCAGTCAGAGCAGCAAAGTTTCTCATTTCCTTGGAACTGTCCGAAGCATACCTCCACATTGCAGTCAGGGAGGCATTTATTGGGAAGACATTTTCAGTATAGGGTTGCCATAGATTATGGTAGCAGTGGCGGTCTGTATCAGCATTAATCCATATTTGGATGACTGGATGATTTGGGCCAACTTGGCATAAGAGTCTTCGACGTTCACAATTTGGGTAATTCATCTTTTGTAGAGCCTCAGCTGGATGGTTAATTATGACATTTTGTCCCTTCACAGTTTACTCATACCTGGATGACTTGCTGATTTGGTCCAGCTCTATAGAGAAGTCCAGGGCAGGCACAACTCAAGTGAATCCAGTAGTTGGAGGAGCGGAGATGGGTGATCAACCTCGTGAAGAGCAACTTAATTCTCTCACAGAAATTTGGAATATCTGGATGCCTGCTTCAACGTTTACTTGGGCAGGAAAGTTGGACAAGCTGTAGTTCAGGGTTTTTTGCTTGTAGGTAGTTCCAAGGGCCTGAGACTACCCATAGCTCCTGGACTCAATGATGTCAACCCTGGAACTGGTACCTTCGGCAAGGGTGCACATGCACCATCTTCAATGACACCTTCTGACTTGCTGATCTCTGTTCCCAGTTGTTCCAACAGCGCCTCCATCTTCCCTCTCTGATGGATGGGGTATGTCTCTGGAAGCACCAGATTGGATGATAGTCACCACGGATGCCAGCCTGCTGGACAGATTGTCTGGATCAGTTTGTTCAGGGATGCTGACCCCTCTCAGAAAGCCTCCTGGTGAATCAACAGAGTAGAAACCATGCAATACCCTGGCTCTGGAGAGGTTTTTATTTATTTATTTATTTATTACAATTTCTTATATACCGCACTATTCGATATCAGCGCGGTTTACAGTAAAACAAAAAGGACCAGAACAACAGGCTGTTCGGTTTTACAGAGAACAGGTGTACCAACTTGGATAACATGGGTGAACTATATACATAAAATATCTACAAGTAGGCGTGCTGACAAAGCTCTAGAAGTAACAAGTGGTTACATTCTTTGGTGGGGTTATATAGGCTTCATTGCTGACTGGATAGTATTTGAGGAACAGGTGATATTTGAGTGCCTTCCTGAACTGAGTTAAGTCAACGATAGCACGAATGTCAGATGGTAGAGCATTCCAGCATCTTGGGGTGCAAACTCTGAAGGCACTATTCACCGTTATGTTGCATTTTGTCAAGGCCTTCGGAATTATTAGAGAGTTTAAGGCTGTTGGTCTTCTGGATCTGTTGGCTGGCACGGTGTGAATGAGCTCTGTAAGTGAGGAGGATGAGAGGCCATTGATGGCCTTGAAGGTCAGTAGTAGGGTCTTAAAGACAAGCCTTCCGTGTATGGGGAGCCAGTGAAGCTGCTTCAGGATAGGTGTCACGTGGTCAGTCCTAGAGGCTCCATGGAGGACCCTTGCTGCAGCATTCATGGCCAGCTGTAGCGGACTCAATGTAGATTGTGGGAGGCCTTGTAAAATGGCGTTGGCAAAGTCGAAGTGGGGTAAGATTAGTGCTTGGTGTATATAGTCCGGAAGTCATCTGGATCTAATAAGGAACGCAGATGCCTGAGTGTACGGATCTTGAAGTATACTGCTTTTACTATATTGCCTATGTGTGATTTCATATCAAGACGTTGGTCCGTGACACCAAGGTATCTTATTGCATCTTTAGTTTGCAGATCTGCTTCCTTAACTCTTACATGGGATGGTGGAGTAAAATTGGGGTGTCTCGTGATGAAGAGTACCTCAGTTTTCTTGTGTTGAATACGGAGCTTTTGAGATTGGAGCCATTCTGAAACTGCGTTGAAACATTCTATCAGGGGGGAGAGGTCCATTTGGTCTGTAGAGAACGGCATGTATAAGAGTATGTCATCTGCATATATCAAACAGTTCACTTTAAAGAATCTAATGATACTGCAGATGGGCTGCATGTATATGTTGAACATGAGTGATGATAAAGAGGAACCTTGCGGAACACCTTGGGTTTGGAAGGGTTTTGATTCTTCAGATCTGGATTTTACATGTTGACATCTTCCGGTCAGATATGATTTGCACCATTCGAGTGCAGTGCTGCAGATGCCCTTCTCTTTCAGTCACCTGAGGAGAAGTTCATGACTTACTGAGTTGAATGCTGCAGCGATGTCTAAGAAGATAAGCACAAAACCTTGCCGGATGTTGTCTATGCCTGTAATTGTTATTGAAAAGGGTGGTGAGGAGGGTTTCTACTCCATGAAATTCTCTGAACCCATGTTGGCACTGGTCTAGAGGGGCTGCAGAGTCTATATGATCTTGGATTTGTCTTTGTACCTCTTTCTCAATTATCTTAGCTAGGAGAGGAATACTGGCTATGGGCCTGTATGAGTCGACCCTTTGGGGGTCTAGTTTGGAGTTTTTTAAAAGAGGTCTAATGGATGTATGTTTGAGTGCTGTGGGGAAGGATCCAGTTGTGAAAGATAGGTTCATCAGTTTTGCGATGAAAGGACTGAACTCACTGCATAGCTCCTTTATCCAAAAGGCTGGGCAGGGATCAGTTTGAGCCGTGGTGGTATTGAGAGATGTGATTGTGTCCTCAATATATTTTGCAGATGGTGTGGAGAACATAGGTAGAGACATTAAGCAGGTTGGTTCTTGTGCAGAGGCTACTGAGACCTTATCAGTCTGTATAAGTTTAGACTGCAGGTAGTTGGCGAATTTTTGTGGGTGAATTTCATCATGTTCAGGAGAAGGTTCCTTCGAAAGGGATTTGACCAAATTGAAAATATCCCGCGGTTTGTTCAGTGATCTCTTGAGAGTGTCAGTGTGAAATTGCTTTATTTTGACCATGATTGCTTCTCGGTGAATTGATAGATGGAGTTTGTAAGCTCTCTGATCTTCAATGGAGAGAGATTGGCGCCATCGTGTCAAGTCTTCGTAGATGTGTAAGAGAAGAGCGCAGCTCAAGAGAACCATGAGGCAGAGTTTCTTTTCCTTGAGGTGTTGTTGGGTTGCGGCTGTTGTGAAATGGCGTTAAGGTTGCAGTTCCAGGAGGAGATCAGATCTTTGAGGTTGAGAGTTGTGTCGTTGAGGATTGAGTGGGTCTCAGACAGGATGAGTTCTCTGTTGAATGGTCAAACTTCTTGTTGATGTTCTTGAGGTGCTGTTAAATCTTCTGTTGTCCTGTGGTTGCTGCTTGTTGATGGGTAGCTGGAGATTGATCAGTTTGTGGTCTGACCAGGGTACAGCGGTGACAGACATCACAAGGTCGCAGCTTTGTTCAAAGACTGACTGTGGAGCAAACACCAAGTCGAGAATATTTCCCTTTATATGTGTGGGTTCCTTGATTATTTGCTTGTATCCCAGATCTTCAATGGCGTCGGAGCGGCTGCCTGATTTTGATGCAATGATGGGAGATTGAAATCTCCCATTATCCAGTTTGGTATATTGGGATTGAGGATGTTGGCAGCTAGGCCAACAATGGTAGGGAGGTCGTCTGGGGAAGCTGAAGGGGTTCTGTAAAGCAGGCTGATAGAGCACTGTTCGTTTGCAATGGAAATTATATCCAAGTTAGTGCTAGAGGAGTCAGTTGTGTGGAAATGAAGGTCTGACTTGGTGAGTATGAGCGCTCCTCCTCCTTTCTTATTTTCTCTGTCGTGCGTGTATAGAGAAGTTGGGGGGTAGGAGTTGGTTGAGGAGGACATTGTCTTCATATGATAACCAGGTTTCCGTGATCATGAGTATATCCAGATCATTAAGGGAAATTGTCTAGGATGACTGGCCATTTCTTGCGAATTGAATGTGCATTTATGAGGGCACATTTTAGGCTTCGGGAAATCTGAGGTTCCTCCTGTTTAGATGTCTTAGATTGTTGGATTGCGATGTGTATCAAGTGAGTGACACGTGTGAGCATCACATCCTGGATAATGGTATGGGGGCCCTGACCTTCTTTTTCCATGGTTCTTAAGGATGGGGATTTGATTGTATGAGGGGGAAAGGGCAAGGGAGTTCCCAAGCCAATATGTGAGAAGGTAAAAACTGACAAAGGCAATGAAGTGGAAGGCCATTTGGAAACTTTGTGTGTGTTTGAAAGAGACGTGTGGGTGGATAAGTTGTTTAAATGCTGTTTAAGCGGGCTGGTCAATGCGTTGATTTGACTGGTGGAATGAACTATAAATTAACTAAGCTAAGTAGCATAGGTAGATATAAACATATGGCATGGATCTATATCAGGAACATGTATAATTACAGGCAAATAATGTAATTGCAAAACAAAGGTAAATATACTAACATTTTGCATAAGTAGACGATTGTCAACCATGAATGATTACCACAGTAATGAAATAGAGATGATATGACGTTTTGGTCCTGAGACGGGCAAGACATATATATAATTAGCAGAGACCCGTTAGGCAGAGTCTGACGTAAATTAATGTCTATGAAGATGTTCAGGGTAAAGTACCTGATCAGCTCTTTGGATGGTTACGCTGTGATCTAGACAGTCTGTCTTACTGCGTTTGGTCCCTGCCAAAGGGCCACGCCAAAGGGCCCTCTGGCGAGGCCCTCAGGCGCGAGCCCACCAGGCACGGGACCGCCTGACGGCAGCTGCTTTTGTTGTTCTGGCTCCTCCTCCCTCTCCCACAGCCCCGATTGGGCTGGAGATCCCCGAGCGGGAAAGCTGGCAGGCCCGCTCGGGGCGCTCGACCCCGATCGGGGGAGCGGAAGATGGCTGCGGGCTGTTCAGCTGGCCTGCCAACGGCGGCTGCTTTTGTTGTTGCTCTGGCTCCGGCTCCTGCTCCTGCTCCTGCTCCTGCTCCTGCTCCTGCTCCCTCTCCCACAGCCCCGATTGGGGATCTTGCTAGTTCATCAACAAGCAGCATAGGAGCAAAATAAAGTTCAAATACTCATCTGCATAACCGAGAGAATGTGATCCTGTCATGAGCAATAGACAGATTCTCTTGTTCTCAGTAAATCTAAAAGCTGAAACGTAGGCGTGAATATATATTTGTGCTCATACCTAAGCCTGATCCCTATTGTTCAGTCTTAGTGGGAGGGCACTGAATCATTTTCAAAACAAATTAACACATCTCATTTTCTACACAAAGATGATAGAATCTTACTGTTTGCACACAAGCAAGTTGTTTCACAAAAGTTAAGAAAAAGAAAGATTAGAAACAATGGAAAGTCAACCCAGCTTTAATAGTCTCTGTACTAGCAGGTGGCATTTCAATGTAGTTACCTTTGAAATACTTTAAAATCTTTTTGGCATATTGGTGCACAAACAGGGATTTCTCGCCTCTATGCTATGGAGCACAAGAGCTGCAGAAAAAAAAAAGTCAGGAAAAGCAATTGTTCCTCAAAGGCAGAAGAGCGAGCCTCAAAGTTCCGCAGGGCTCCCATCAGTGTCACTTCAAGCAGATAATTTCACCTTCTCACCATTACCTTAGTCCTGAAGCCTCTATAAGGGCACCAATAAGAGAATGAGCAGAGAGGACTGAGGCAGGTATCACTTTTATTAAAGAAAATGCTTAACTTATTCTCCAAAAGCAAAGACATCAGCAGGGTTTTTAAATTCCCGACTTGACTCCTTAAAGCTGGATACAAATCTTGTAGCACTTCAAAATGTTCACAGCTGGTGACACCGCAGAGGAAGCAGTAACCAGGCTATTGAATTCAGTCCCCATGTCATTCTTGGCATGGCCCATGAGCACCTGCAGACATAAGTCAACCCTACAATACTTCCAAAATGACCCACATAGCAAGAGAATCCAGTTGTGTCAGACAGTGGAGAACGGACATCCGGAGATCAGCACTGTACATCCAAGACATGCCACTAAGCAGTCCAGTCCTGGAAGCGGAAACAGTCGCTGGCGATCTTCCAGATTAGCCGAGATGGCGTTTCCTGTGCTGTCAGTAAGAAGTTCTGATTGAAGTTACGCTTCTCGTTTCCACCAAGTTTTACCGTGCCACAGGTCACAATCAGCACCGCAGTCTGGCCTTCTGCTGCTTGCTCATGAACTGGCTGGCAGTCACTTCGAACTCACTAGATGGAAGCATCTCAAAAAACTCCCTCAGCGCCTCCTGCCCAGACACAGCATTCCCATTCCAAACTAAAGTTGCTTTCTCCTGGTACAGTTTAGTCAACACTTGTCTTTTCTTGTCAAGTATTTCATAATAAAGGTTCACAAATTCTTCAGCAGCACTGCAAGCCTTGTTTTCGGCCTTCCTGGAGAATAAAGTTGTTGTGCTCTGACAATGCCATGGCAGTAGCATATGTCAACAAATAATGCAGCACGTGCAACACCATTGTGGCCACAGAGGTGGCAGAGGCCCATCTGGTGGCTTTGTCAGTGAACCCCATAGAGGGGGCATTGACAACATACAGGCTGACTTCTTGAGTTTGTAACACTGTTTCCTGGCAAATGGGAACTAAGCCTTTGCACGTTTAATGTCATTGTGCAGATATGGGACCTACATGTATGTTGATCTGAAGGTCACCTAGGGAAAGGCAAGGATGAAAAACTTTTTCAGTTGCAGGAAAGATCCATGAGTGGTGGGCTTTGAATGCCCTTCATCCAGAGTGGCCTCAGAAGGGGCTCATGTATGTTTTTCCTTCATGGATCTTGGTCAGCAGACATCTGCTCAGAATTGTCTCATCTGGATTTAGTATCAAAAGGAACCCCAAAGAACAGTGGTCAAAATAACAGCATACAAAAAAGACCCCGTTGTGTTCCATAAATTGTTATCCCAGATTTTTGTCGGACATAGATCGTGAGGAGAAGGCACTATAGACCAACCCACTAACATGATACATATCCCTTTTATTCAACCACTTAGGTGTAAATGTTCAAAATTATTTAAATTCTCAAAAGTTTTTAAACAAGAAAAAAACGATACTTATCAGAAATATGCGCGACGTGCACGTTTCGGGGGAGACCCCTGTATCAAGCGCTCAAAACTCCACTTGTAAAGACAACCATAGCCGCCATGGAACTGGCAAAAAACGCCGAATTGTTGGCAGCTAAAATAAAGGAAACTGATTTCGAATTGGGCTATCCAGATGCCTATCAAAAACAACCAACCAATCAGAAAAGGGGAATCCCCACATGGCAGGAAACCCCCTAGTCGTGAAAGGATGACATCACATCGCCCCCAGCCAATCGATTTCACTGTTCATACCAGTAGGAGACACTGCCTTTAAAAGGAATATCCACCGTTGCTCTAAACGCCGTAATTTAAAGGTCCGATCTCCCCCCCTGGGATCCTCAGAAACATGGTCAATCACAGTCCACCGTAACTGCTGGAACTCATGTTGGAATTGAGAACAATGTGAGACCATCGGAGCTGTAGAAACCAATTGTCGGAGACGACAAGCATGCTCTGCCAGACGAATCCGAATCTGTCGGGTGGTGCTCCCCACATAATGTAAAGGGCAAGTGCATTGAATAAAATAAACCACATAAGTAGAATTGCAAGTGGTTTGCCAATGACGATAAAAAACCTGACCCGTGTGTAAATCTGTCCACGAACCCCTGGACACAGTAAATTCACAAAACCTGCATGCCCCACAAGGCCCATGAAAACCAGACCGTGCTGGAGGACACGATGGACGGTCCAAAGACGTAGCGGAAAAGACTAATTTATCCCGGAGATTGGCACCCCGCGAGTACGCAGTCCGCAGGGGTTTGTTGAAACTGGAATGAAGAGACAGAACTGACCAATGTTTTTTCAAAATACCCACCACCCGTGATGAATTGGACATGTAGGGTAAAACCCCCGTCACCATGTCATCCATTGCAGGAGGTGACCGATCAGTTGACCACTCTAAAAACCACTCCCGATGCGAATATAAGGCCCTCCGATATGCACGCAAAACCACCGATCTGGGGTAGCCCTTGACTACCAATCTGGCTATAAGATCAGCAGCGTGGGTTTTAAAATGAACTATAGATGAACACAATCTTTGAAGCCGTAAAAATTGCCCATAGGGCAAGCCCTTTCGTAGGGGCTCAGGGTGGAAACTGTTATAGTTCAACAAACTATTACGTTGAACCGGTTTACGAAATAGAGTGGTGGCCAAAAGATCCCCTGTCCGAAAAACAGTCATGTCCAAAAATTCCACACGGTCGGAATCAATATGGGCAGTGTATTGAATATGAGATTTTAATCCATTTAGCCAGTCCAGAAACTCATGTAAAGAGGGTAAATCCGATGTCCAGATGAAGAAAATGTCGTCTAAAAATCGCTTCCATACCAGCACTGATGAAAATTTAGGTGAACTGTAAACCAATCGTTCTTCCACATCTGCCATGTAAAGGGTCGCCACCGAAGGAGCCACCGTGGCACCCATGGCGATACCAAACACCTGTTGGTAAAAAGAACCTTCAAACAAAAAGTAATTATGGGTAAGAACCAGCGTGATCAATTCCATCGAAAAGGATCTAGACAAACGAGAAGGGGCCCGTTGAAATAGACCCTGCAATAATTGTAATGATTCCCCTTGATGTATGTTAGTATATAATGCAGCTTGTGATAAGGAAGCTTATCATAGCTCAGGTAGGAGCTATAGAAAAGATGATGTGACTCTGAACAAGCAACCTGTCAGTTCTGGTAGAAGCAAGAAAACAGAGTTTTCACATAAAAGACTACCAGTCCCAGAATGCACCAGGTTTCCAGCAGCCATGAGAGGGGCTGAAGTGAGAGAATGTGTGTGCAATCAGGAGAGCTATGAGGTAATCCCTAAGCACTCATCTCAAAGGGCAGGGCCTGATTCAAGACAGCTGCGCTGTGTTAGGGAGCAGCACACATTAGGAAAGAATAAGAATAGAGATTATTCTTCAGATAACAGCTTCAGGGAGAGCTACAAGAAGAGCTTCAAGGAGAGTTTGAAGAACAGCTTCAGCAAAAGCCAAGCAGATAGAGAGAGAAGGAAACTCTCTGGAAGGAAGAGAAGAAAGGCCATTGGAAGGTCTGGGAGATTCCAAGGCAGTACTCATACTGGGAGGTATTCCAAAAGCCAGCAGAGTCCATTGGACTGGATTCAGCCAGAGGAATGGAGTGGCAGAGATAGGAATCACCAGTGGCTACCTGGAAGAGAGAAGACTGCATGTGGAAGGGACTTTCAGACCAAGGCCAGAAGGTATGTGAGAAGATCCAGTGTCCAGGGATCAAGATTGGAAGGCTGGACATCAGAATTGGATTACATATTGGCCAGGCTATACAGAGAGGAATAATGATAGCAGGAGAGGCTCAGGTATGAACACTGATCCAGACCCTATCTATAATAGAGAGTGGCAGCAAGGGAATGAGCATTCTCATGATAGTGCCTTAATGAAAGACTCGTCTGTGCCAATGTATGATAGTGACCATATGCTGATTGATATAGCAGATGAAAATACAGTTTATATGGACTGTTCTCTATCTAAATGCTATTACTAGTTTTCTCTGAGCAAAACACATCAGCCATCACAAAGAAACCTAACTTTGTTCTTTATTTCCACTGCAAACAGCTCTTAAAGCAGGATTTGGGCTCACACAGTAGCAGCCAGCCAGCTAAAGGCTTTCAGCTGGTCCATTGATAGTAATTAGGGCTGCACCTGATTGTGTGTGTGAGCAAGGGAGAATCCCTGCTGAGATCGGCATGGAAAATAAGCAGAAGTTAACCTAACCAGCAAAGTTTATTCTTTACTTTGTGCCTTTGTATTTGGTAATTATTTGCTAAGAAAACATTAGCTAATTGCCTGACAAGCTGAAGGTTGTTTCTGGTTTACTTTGTGACTTTTTGTTATCCATTTTTAAACACTGCAAGCAAGTAACCTCATTTATAGTGCTATCAAGCATACATGTGCTGGGTAAATTAAACCCCATCAATAAAAGAAGTATTTTATTGATCTTACCACTTGGTTTCACAACTCAAATTATTGTCATCAGCTGTGTTTGGGAGTGAATGAACTACAATACCCACAATACCTTGCAAGAATCATATGAATATATGCATCGTCAAGATTGTGTAAGTTCTCACCCTAGGCAGCCGTCTGACAAGCTACATCAAGCGTGACCAAAAAAACGGGTGTAGGTGGTAATGTCACTTGCTGTAATATACTGTACATAGAAATTGCGTAGAATCTCGAATAAAGGACCGAACTGATGCTGCCTCTTTGCTCAAAAAGACGTCGCAAAATTTTGACAATGGTTCAAGAACTGAACCCCGACATGAAATAATTGGTCTTCCCGGGGGATCCGTCAACGATTTATGTACCTTAGGCACAAGATATATAATAGGTACCTTAGGATGTGCTGTTGAAAGAAAACGTAATTCCCTTGAAGTAATCCAACCCCTAGAAAAAGCTTCCATCAACAAAGTCCGAATCTCCATCTGTAAAGACAAAGTAGGGTCAGCATCTAACCGAAAATATACCAATGGGTCAAGCACATGAGACCGTAATTTCGTCATATAGTCCTGAGTGTCCCACAACACAATTGCACCCCCCACTCGCCAACGCGCACGTCAGAACCAGATTCTTTAGTGGTCAATTTGACTTCCCGTCCTTTGGATGTGTCTAGTGAATGGCTCCTTAATTTGGGTCTTTCTTTCGTACCGACAGTGCGGTATGATTCTTTTACCATGCGGTTGGCTTTGCACCGGTTTTTTTGAAAGTTACATATATTACATCATTTTGAGACCAATTCTCTGGGCACTACGGATGTGTCCATTGTACGACCGTCATCCCGGTGGGTACCGCCTGGTACGTTGGATCCAGCTTTGGCCACTTTTCAATCTTTAGTGCTAAAGGAGCTTCAGACGCAAGAAGCATCTTTTTCTAGATGGAAGTCAAATTTGGCTCGCTCTGATTGGATCTGTTTGCAGCGGTTGATGCAAGATTCTACTATGACGATTCGCAGCGCTGACAAGGGGGGTGCAATTGTGTTGTGGGACACTCAGGACTATATGACGAAATTACGGTCTCATGTGCTTGACCCTTTAGTATGAATATCCAACCAAATTTTTCAGGAAACTGTTATTCATCACTTTTCTAGCCAAGAGGAGGGACAGGATGCATCCCTGGTTAAAAGACCTTCTAAATGGCTCCCACCGGGACCAGTGGATGTGGCAATTTCCACCTATCAAGAACTTATTTTGTCAGAGCTCTCTGATTTGGAGTTAAAGGGCTTTACCCCTTATCACAATCTGACTCGCGAGCAGCATGTGGCTTTAAAACAATTGGTGTCTTCCGACCTGATTATTTGACGGGCTGACAAAGGGGGGGCAACCGTGATCTTGTCTCCGGAACAATATGAACAAGAGATGCATGTACATCTGGATAACCGGAAATATTACATGTTGATTGAGGACCCTACGTTGCAGCTTATGAATCGGATACAGGAGTTGGTATCTTGCGCCTTTTTTTTTTTTTTTTTTTTTTTTTTAAATTTCATTTTTATTGAATTATACAAATTATACATACAACAACAATATGCATATCAAAGAAATAGGGATGTCTTGAGAAATAATCTCAATCGTACACAAGAAAATTATCAAGTAGTAAACCATTAAATTAAATCACCCCTCCACTGAGCCCACAAAACAGAACAACCAAGAGGCTACAGGAAATAACATTAAGTCCCATCAAAGCAACCAAGCATGATAGAACATCTAACAATATAATAAGGAAAAAAGAAACAAAATACAAGCGGTTTAAGACTTAAGTGTCAGCCGATGCAGGTAAACCCCCAGCTCCAACCTCTTCCCTCCCACTAAGAAAACCAGAAAGCTGTGGAGGATCAAAGAAAAGATATATCTTATTTTGATAGGAAATAACACATCTAGATGGATATTTCAATTTAAAGGATGCCCCCAGCGCGAGAGCTCTAGGCCTGAGGGTCAAGAACTCTCGTCTCCTCAACTGGGTAGACCGAGACAGGTCAGGAAATATTCGAACTTTAGATCCAAAAAACAGCTCATTCATATTTTTAAAGAAAAATCTAAGAATAAAAGATTTATCCGTCTCCAACGCTACCGTAGCCAACAGAGTTCTCCTCTCTGTGATGACTTCCAACGAACTCTCCAAAAAGCCCGTCAAGTCTCCAAATCCAGACCCTTGGGCTACAGACGCCCCCACCGTCTCCCTTTTTGACTCCATGGTGTCAGCCAAATAGTAAACCCTCGTCAAAGGAGGAAGCTGATCAACAGGAATCTTAAGAACTTCCAGGAAATATTTCCGAAACATCTCTGAAGGAGACAGAAGTGAGGATTTTGGAAAGTTCAATACACGCAGGTGGTTCCGTCGAGTTTGATTTTCAATATATTCCACTTTCCGGGTCAGCACATTCCGCTCTTTGATAAGGGCCGAATGTTCCTCTTTAACCAACGAAAGTTCCTCTTTAAACTGCAACACGGAGTTCATCTGTTGCTCCCGATAATTAGAGACTTCAACTTTTAACACAGTCATTTCTGTACTAACAGTACTAGCAAGTGAAGAGAAGGAATTAGTCAGTACAGCAAGGGCATCCCACAGCGCATCTAAAGTTATAGTAGCAGGCTTTACCATCAGTAGTTTTCCTGGTTCTCCTCTGGGCTCCAACCGAAGGACAGGGTCATAGCCCTCAACCGGTTTCCCCTCTCCAGTGTCCTCGAACACCCCCTGTTGCCCTGCTCCTTCCGGGTGCCCCAACCTCCCTACACAGCCCGGGAGAACCGGGGAACATGCCCCAATCGGTGAAACCTCACCTCCCAGCTGCGTTGGGGGCAACCGCAAATCAGGGGACAGAGAAACCCCTGAAGCGCCCAGCACGCTCTCAAGCTCACCTGAGCGTGCCGTCGAAGACGCTGCTTGTGTTCCGAGCGGCGCGAATCCACAGCGCTCGAGAGTTCGCTGAGCCGACGTCAAAGCAGGCTGCGGAACAGCAGGGGAACTCGCCTGCTTCCTCTTCCTGTACCCCATACCTCCGGGGCAACAGGTAATACCGGCCAGGGTCCTCTCCAGCAAACGCAGACCGCTGCCCTCCCAGATCAGTTAACCGCCGCCATCTTGCCTCTTGTCTTGCACCTTTTTAATTAATTGGATAACACGCAATGAATCTGAATTTCTAATAAACATCCTAAAACGCCGACTTTCTATTTGGTGCCTAAAATACATAAATCGCTCACCCATCCTCCAGGCCGACCAATAGTATCCTGTCGAAATTCAGTGTTGGAACCGCTCTCAAAATTCTACAACCTTTTTTTGCAGCCAGCAGCGGCAGGGGTATCGTCTTATATTAAGGACACTGGAGATTTTTTGAATCAATTAGCGACGTGTTCCACTATGACTACTTACACCTACATGGTGTCTCTTGATGTTCAATCTTTGTACACCAATATCAATCAGACGGAAGCATTGGCTTGTTTGTCGACTTTTCCACTATCTCTGCCTGATAGGATACCCCGGAGTTTTGTTATGGACCTTTTGGATTTGGTACTTAATAATAATTACTTTGTGTACCGGCAGCAACATTACCTCCAGATATTCGGTATTGCCATGGGGGCCACAGTGGCACCATCCATTGCCACAATCTATATGGCTTGGTTTGAAGATCAGTATGTTTACTCTCATTCCTTGTTTGCACTAGTGCCCTTTTGGAGAAGGTTTTTGGACAATGTTTTTTCTTTGGACTGGCACAAGAGCTGAGCTTGATTCTTTTTTGCGAAGTTTGAACTCTTTTAAGGAGAACATTCAATTTACTGCCCATGTTGAGCCTCGGCAAATTCAATTTCTTGACATTATAGTTACATGGTTTGAGGCTGGTTTTCTGATGTCTCTATCGTAAACCAGTCCAGCGTAACACTCTACTCCGTTTTGATAGTCATCATCCTTCTGCACTAAAACGCGGTTTACCTTTTGGCCAATTTTTGCGTCTGTGCCGAAATTGTACAACCTTGCCTGATTTCAAGCAGCATGCTAAGGACCTGTGCTTTCGTTTGTCTTTGAGGGGTTACCCTGACAGGGTGATTAAGTTAGCCTATAAACGGGCTCATAATTTGCACAGGGAATGGCTCTTAGGGACGCCGGTCCTGCAATCATCTTCGGACAAGATTACGGGCATATTTCCCTTTGTGAAGGGGGTACCTGCGGTGATCCGCTTCAGATGGTTCCCCTCAAGGATTTGACCCTGAAGGTTGTATTTCTGATGGCTGCCTCTGCTAGGTGGATGTCGGAGCTACAGGTTTATCCCATATGGAGCCTTTTCTGGTTATTTCGACAGCATCTGTCTCTGAGGATGGTACTGTCCTTTCTCATGAAGGTACTGTGTTCCTTTCATTTTAATCATTCTGTGATCATGCTCTCCTCCGTAGAGAAGGACCTTTGGAGGAACCCTTGCTACCTCTGTTGGACATGATGATTGCATTAGTGAAATAGTTGGAGCTTGCTAGTTTCTTCCATCAATCAGACCATCTCTTTGACCTATTCAGTTATCTGAGGAAAGGAAAGGTAGTGGTAGTGGCCAAGTCCCTCAATTGCTTGCTGGATTAAGGAGGCTATTAGTTCAGCCTGACTTCTGTGTGGGGAAACACATACTAGAGTAAGTCAGAGCTTACTCTTTTAGGGCAGAGCCGACTTTGGTGTCTCTGGAGGACATCTGTAAGGCATCTACCTGGTCATATGTGAGCACCTTTATGAAACACTACAGGTTGCATGTGGGGACTCAACAGATAATGCCTTTGGTAGAACAGTTCTGTCTAGAGCATCATCTTCCTAGGTCTTGACTGCTTGGCATGTCCCACTTATCTGGACTGGTCTGAAAGGAAGGAGATATTTTCTGTATCTAATTTCCTGTCTTTGAATCCTACTAGACCAGTCTAGGAGACTTCTAGACTACTCCTACAGGTTTGGGAGTCCTGCTGCTTTTTAACTGCATTCCCAGTATCTGTGCCTAATGCAGAGTCAAGTAGGTAAGAAAGCCAAACATTTGTACAAAGTTATTGTTTAATATTTTTTCTGAGTGTTTCAGTCTTGCTTTCTACTTGGCAAGTGTCATATTGGCTTTGCTGTGCTGCACTAGCATATATGCAAGTTCCTCTGGTTTGCTTTCACCTAGTAACTGGGGAGCATAATCCACTCAGGACTGGTTTAGAAAAATTCAAGGAAAGAAAGTTAGTAGGCAAAGAAAATTTGTATATTGAAAGGTATACTCTCTTGAGATTTTAAGAATGTCTTGAATGCGGCCATTGTATCAGCGAACTGCTTTCATCAAGGGATTCAATTTGATTCTTTTACAGCTACATAGCTGAAAAGATTTGCCGCCTGCCAAGAAAAAAAAGATGGCTGGTATTAATGGAAAATTTAAAATATAGTAAGAGAAGGTGATCATTCAAAGTATCCTAAATATTACTTTGGCTTCAAATGGTATGTTCATAATGAAAAGTGCTTGTAGAACCTGTTTATAACGTTTCATTTTAGTTTTCTTTACAGATTCAAAGCGGGCAAGAATAAACTCAAATTATTTTTTACTTGTTTAGAGGCACTTGCTATACCATCAAAGGAACACATTGGTTATCAGAACAGTTTACAATCAGTTCTTTAAAAAAAAAAAAAAAAAAAAGGGGAAGGAAGCAAAGAGATGGGGGGGATAGGTAAGGGAGACAGGTCATGTACTGGAACAGAAGGAGGGGTAGGAGAGAATCGTAGGCAAACAGTTTTGGAAAGATTAGTCAGTAGGTGGATAAAAGGGGAGATGTTGGTCAGGAGGGGGTGTTGGGGAAAAGCCAGATGAAAGAATAGAGGACTAGTAAGCATGATGGTCCAGAATAAGGATTTTGTACTGCAGGCAGAGTGAAACAAAGAAGCCAGTGAAGAGAGAGAAATAATGGCGTTCTATGGTCATGACAATGGGCACCAAAAAGCGATCAGTTTGGCAGCAATAGATTTGGTTAAGTTGGAGATGGCAGAAAGTGTAGAGAGGCGGCGGTGGTGGTGTTAAGTGCTGTCGAGTCTGTGTCAACTTATGGCGACCCTCTGGATAGTTGTCCTAAACTGTTAGGTCTAAAATCAGACGGCTCATTGATAGAGAGCCATCAATAGCTACTTTTATTGTATCAAGCCATCTCATTGTTGGCCTTCTTTTAAGTTGACCTTCAACCTTGCCAAGCATGATGTCTTTCTCTAACGATCTCTCTTTGCATGATGTGTCCAAAGTATGAAAGTCAAAGTCTTGTCGTCTGAGCTATTAAAGAAAGCTTAGGTTTGATCTCCTCTAGTACTAACTGGTTTATTCATTGGGCAATCCATGGTATACACTATTCTTTACCAGCACCACAATTCAAAGGCATTGATTGTCTTCCTGTCTAACTTTTTCACTGTCCAGCTTTCACATCCATATGACGTTACAGAAAGTACCATGGCTTGGATAAGTTGAAACTTCACATGGAGAGAGATCTCTGCTCTTGAGAATCTTGTCTGTCTTTCCTAGCCACTCTGACAAGAGCAATGTGTTTGATTTCTTGCTGCTCATCATTTGTTTTCTTGATCCAAGTAGGTTGTTTCTTCTCCATCAACAATGAACTTATTGATTTTGCTAGTTGTCAGGATCTTAGTCCTGTTTACATTAAGGTATAGGCCCATTTTAAAACTTGATCTCAAAGCAAATGTTTCAGATCATCTTCACTTTCAGCCAGCATTGTGGTATCAGCATAGCGAAGGTTCTTGATGAATCTTCCACCAATCTCCCACCTCAATTGTCTTCATATAACCCTACTTCTCTGGTTTCTTCTGCATAGAAATTAAATGGGTAGGGGGAAAGTATGCAGCTTTGTCATACACCATTGCTGATTTTAAACCATTCTGTTTCTCCTTGTTTCATTTGAACTGTTGATTCTTGATGAATGTAAAGATTGGTCAAGAGAACTATCAGGTGATCTCTAGGAATAGGCAGGAATGCAGACTTCACATATGGGTTTCTGGTACTGACCGAGCCCGCATGGGAACGCTCCCCAGCATACAATTGGAAAGCTTTTTGGAGCAATCCACTGCGCCTGTGCATCTACCTTCCCAAGTCCTCTCCTTTGTTTTCTGCAGAGCCAGCAGGTTGTTTTCTTCCTGTCACCACCGAAAAATGTCATTTTTTTGTTTTAAATCTGTGCATTGCCTTTCCGTTGGTGCTGGTAGCTCCCTTAATACCAGCCTCGATTATTTCTTTCCTTTTCAAAATATTTTCTTTCATTTTTAATTTCTTTATTTAGAGTTTTACAATAAGCAAAGTACAAAGTAATAACATTCCAGCATTCCCAAATATTCCAAGAAAACAAAACAGCTCCTTGTCCCCCCTGTTTCCTTACCAAGTAAATGATAAACATCAGTGTTTTATATTAGTGTTTTATCCCAGCACTACAGCTGAGTTATACATACATTTCCCTGTCACAGCACAGTCCGAGTAAGAGATGCATACTCATTTAAGGGCTTCCATTTAAGCATATTTTGAGGATGGGAGTGGGTCCCTTGTTCCACTAATGTCTCATACTTGCTATATAGATATACTTGATTCCACCAAGCGTGCCAATGGAGCTCCATAGAATCCTTCCAATTAGCGGCAATAAGGTTCAAAGTCACACTGAACATAAAATCTAGAAGAAAGCAGTGGTCCTGCCTTAGTGCGGGGATATTGCCAATAACAATTTCCCTTGTGAGTGGGGCCTGGAATTTAAGAATATCTTGGACCCTCTTCCATATTGGGTTCCAAAACCTCTGAACGTTGGGGCAAAAGAAAACCATGTGGGAGAGCGTGCCTATATTACTGTGACATAGCTAACATGTATTCCTGGCAGAAGGGTCCCACTTTGCCAAACAGACTGGTGTTACACAAGCTCTATGTGTTAAGAAAAATAGTGTTTGTGTTATAGAGGCCGATTTTGATGTTCTAACAAGCTTCTCCCAAAGCTGCTCCCACTCTGCCAATGTAAGAGTGGAGCCGACATGTTCCCATATTCTTTGAAGTCCTGTTAGTTGCTGCTGGAATCGCTTACGAAGCAGCCAGTAGAATTGAGAAGCAGCATGCGGTGCCTCCTGGATGGATTTTGCAACTGATGAGAGCTCCCACTCAATCAGCGTTTTAATAATTTATATCTGTCCTACTTACACAATGTTTTAACTGAAGCCATTGGAAATAGAAAGACAGAGGTAGACTGAATTCCGTCTGCATTTCTGAGATTGTCTTCCACCGCTCACCCGATGTTAGCTGGCCGAGCGACCAAATGCCTTTAGAGTACCACTGCCTCCAGGCTATTGACCTCTGCTGGACCTTAAAGAGGGGGTTATGCCATAAAGGAAGCAGTCTGGAGGGGTGGTTCCCCATTGGGAGGAGGGAGCAAGCCAACTTTTGAAAAGCCTTTTGGGTGTCTACTATAATTGTAGAAGGATTGGGCATACCATTGCATATCATACCAAGGAGAAGATACCTCGGAACAGATGCCACAATTCGCTCCTCTAAGATGAGCCAAACTGGACAGTTGATGCAGGGCTCCATCGCCCATTTAGAATCCTGTTTTAAGAGGAAGGCACAATGATCGGAAATCTGGAAAATTAACTCTTCCTTTCTCCTTCCTATTCTGTAATTTCCTTGTAGCTATTCTAGGTGGCTTATTTTTCCGTAGAAATTGTACTAGTAGCCTTTCAACTTGTTTATAGAACCCATCAGACATGAAAAAGGGTAGCATTTCCAACATATAATTTACTTTTGGGGTGATGGTCATCTTAATCATTGCAAGACAGCCCCATCAGGACAGAGAAAGTGGAGACCACTTGCTTGTCACATCTCACACTAATAGAATTTTAGATTCATTATACTTTAATATTTCCGAGCGAGAGGAACAATAGTACACGCCAAGGTACTTGATGGCTTTAGGTTCCCACACAAATGGGAAGTTTTCTACGTCTAATCTGGTTGTCCGCTGGTTAAGTAGGAATGCTAAGGATTTAGACCAGTTTAATTTTGTAGCCAGATAACCGTGAGTATTTGTTTATAAGCATTAGCACTGCTGATATTAACTCAGGAATAACAAACAAAGTCGTCTGCATATGCCGAAAGCTTAATTTCAGTACCTGAAATGTTTATACCCTGTACCTCTGGACATTGGCGAAGGAGGGCCAATGGTTCCAAAGCTAGATTGAATAATAGCGGTGAGGAGACAACCCTGGCGGGTCCCTTGACAAAGTATAAAGTCCTGGGATTTTTGTGCGTTTGCAAGTATGTTGGCCTGCAGCCGGACATACATTATGCGGAGCATATTTAAGAATCCCTCCCCAATTCCGAACCACCTGAGGGCAGAGAACAGGAAAGACCACTCCAGCTGGTCAAATGCTTTTTCAGCATCCAGGGAAAAACCAACTAGAGGGCCTTCCCCATTCTCCGTCATTGATAGTATGTGACAGAACAGTCTGGCATTATCGGCCATGGAGCGACTAGCAACAAATCCACATTAGTCTGGGTGAATCAAAGACAGGGCGACTTTAGCTAGTTGCTTATCCAGTACCGACGCAAAGATTTCATAGTCTGCATTGAGCAGGGAAATATGTCGGTAGTTCCCTACCAACTGAGGATTTCTACCTGGCTTTTCAAGGACAACAATGGAAGCTGAGGCAAAAGCACCTGTGTCCATGCCCTTTTCAAGCAGGAGAGAATAGTACTGCTGTAGGTGCAGTATGAGCTCTTCAGAAAATATCTTATAAAATTCAGTGGGAAGCCCATTCGGGCCTGCCGCCTTACCTGGTGGTAATGACCCAATCACAACCTGTAATTCCTCAATTGTAACTTTCTTGTCTAATGCTATTGCCTCATCTGGTAGGGTAGGGTGGGCTAAATTGGCTGTTAGATGCTCGAATGCACCCTCCTGAGGGGAGACTTCAGATGCATACAGCTGCATATAAAATGAGCGAAGTGTCCAGAATTTCCTCATCTTTTACTATTGTTTTCTCAGTCAACTCATCCTGTAACAGTGCTATACGCAATGCCTTTTTGTGCTCTTTCAAGGAATTGGCAAGCAGTCGCCCAGCTCTGTTGCCTTCAGTATAGAATCTACTCTGATGAGCATGAATGATCCGAGTTGCCTCAGTTGCCAGTAAACTATTATATTGGAATCTGAGCCATTGCAAATGAAGTAAAACATTACTTTTATCTGCTTATCCAAAGCCAACAATTCGGCTTTGCGTGTTTTGGCCAAACGTATAACAAAGCTAGTAAGGGACGCACATATGGAGGCTTTAAATCCTTCCCACCAAGCCCATCCTGAGGTTGATGCAGGGGAGTTAAAGCTAAAGAACTCCTGAATGGCAGCCCTAATGACTGCAACAAGCTCCACATTACTAAGAAGGGATCTATCAAATCTCCAGTCTGCTGCTGGGGCGTTTGACTGAGTATCTTGTAAAACTATCGAGATGGCCATGTGATCTGATATATGTGCAGCGTGGATTTCTGAATTAGTTACTGTTGGGAAAAGGGCCTTAGAAATGAGGAAAAAGTCAATGCGTGAGAGCGAACCATGGGGAGGGGGTGAAAAAAGTGAAGTCCTGCTCAACAGGGTGCTGCAAACGCCAGACGTCCACCAAGCCCACATCATTCATCAGCTTTTGCAATGAGATATGCACTTTAGAAGGCTTAAGTGACCTAAAAGGCATCCACCAGAGGATCCAGGGTGAGATTAAAGTCCCCGCCCATTACATTTTGGGAGTCTGAAGAATCAGTGGCCTGTTTAGCAAACTCATGAAAACTCTGGGTCATCTACGTTTGGGGCATGTATGTTGATAAAAGCAAGTGCTAAGGGACCCAACTTGATTAGTGCTTTCATCCACCGGCTTTCTACATCTGATCTCGTTTGCACTACTTCAGAAGATAAGGATTTCCTGACCAGGGTAGCTACCCCATTTCGTTTCCGGATCGCAGCTGAAAAAGCTACCACTATAAATGAATTGTAACTTAATTTCAGAGACTCGGCTGCAGTTGGATGGGTTTCCTGTAGGAAAAGGATATCAGCTTTTCCCTGATTCGCATATATCGGGATCTTTTTTTCATTTTATAAGATTATTAATACTCTTAATGTTCAGTGACAGAACCTTAATAGGGCCCGTAACACTCATAAAATAGCAGCAATGGAAGCCCTTGCACACTGTTGGCTCCAGGAGGGGCTGGAACTACTACACGTGCTTTCCAAGTCGCTATGTTCTAGCCACCTGGAAGGGTTAATATAGGGGGGAAGAGTGGCCTAGTGGTTCGGGCAAGGTACCTCAGGCCGGAAGGTCGGGGGTTCAAATCCCACTAGAGGACAACAAACTTGGACCAGAAGGACTGGGGTTTCTAGTCCCACTGTTGCTCCTTGTGGCCTTGGGCCACTTAACCCTCCATTGCCCATGTTCCCTGTAAAATAGTTATCTCCAAGTTATAATGCCTTGTTCAATGTAATTTCAGTTTCTTCAATGTAAATCGCCTTGATATCATGAAAGGCGCTATATAAGAAATGTTAAATAAAATAACACTGAGCCTTAGTAGGTTATCCCTCACCATGAAACACAGCATACATATTACTTTATATAAACAACTGTGTTAAGCCATTGGTGCCATGTACGAGGTCCCAATTGTATTAAAATGAGTCAGGATACTATGCATAACATCAGTAACCTGGGGCAATACGGGGAGGGTATATAAACCAACCACCCGTACAGATGAGCCAGCAGTACTCAAGGCGGACACTGGGGACCACATAAAGGAGTGAACAACATCTAAACTTAAGGCGACTAACACTCTTTCAGCAATCTTCCAAGTCTAGGTATACAGGGTGTTAAGATCTCACATAACTGCCACTGCTGAGGCGACTAAGACAATTAAAGGACTAGCTTAACATTCTAACAGAAGTTTATCATTATCCAATGGTCAATCTTAGGAATTAGCACACCTTATACTCCTAGATGTAGATGATCACCATAACATCACTGTTGCCTCTGGGGATCATACATGAGCATGGAATGATCCAAACCTATGCGACCTTCCAAGGGCCATCAATATTACAAGCACTAATAAAGATTAAAGTGCATGTCCCATGTACGGCTAGTGCATGTCCCATGTACGGCTAGCACATTTGAGCTTGCTCTTTATCCTCGGAGAGCATTTAATGCCTCTGGATCATCGAACAATCTGGTCTGGTTGTGCAGGATCACTCTTATGCGTGCTGAATAAAACAGGCCGTACCGCACTTGCAATTGCTGGAGTTATGGCCGGAGCGCAAGGAGTTGCTTCCTTCTGTTCACGGTAGATTTGGTGTAGTCTGGAAAGAAGAGAAGCTTATGCTCTTTCAGGGATACTGATGAGCACTTTATTTATTTATTTAGTAAACATTTGTATACTTGTTTACTTTACGAATCATAATGTATCGTAAAATACAGTGATTTTTAAAATACACATTTTGATTGAGCAATGATTTACAGCCTCCATTATTTGCACAGCTTGCTGGTACCTCAGTATGTGCAATACGATTGGTCGAGGATATTTCCCATGTGCAGTGGGGTACGCCGATATCCGGAGTGCTTTTTCAGTTTCAAATGGCTTTGTGAACTCAAGTTTCAACAACTTAGATCTCGTAACTTCGAGGAAAGAGAATGTTTGTGCCCTCTGTACTGTCATGGACCCCAAGAATTCTTATGTTCCTTCTCAATCAGTTATTGCTGTCTTCTAGTTCACGTTGCAGCGCCAAAATTTGTTTGCTGTGCTTATTTACCAACTGGAGATGCTCCTCGTGTGCAGCAATCAAACTTTCGGCCTTGTCAGAGTGCAACGCCAGTGTGTTCAAGCTGCTTTTTAAAGATGTAATGTCGTCTTGCATAGTAGTCAGCGACTCACCATTTGCTTTTACCAAGTCCTTCACAGACCTGATTTCAGCAAGTATTTTCTGTAGGCCCTCAGGGTGTTCGCGAGCAGCTGCCATTTCCTTATCATTCCTCCAGTCTAGTCCCGAACCTCTGGGTTTACCACCTCCTCCAGCAGCTTTGGAGACTGAGAAACGTCATTCTTGTGATGACACTGGTACAAATCCCCCAGAGACCCCCTCCTGACTCCAGTTCTCTGTCTCCAAGCAGCTGGAGGGTGGTGAGCCTAGAAATCGGGGCTTACTTGAAGAACAACTAAGGAAGAATTCAATAGAAATAGTTGAATAGTTAAAGAGAAAACATCTTAAGTTATGAAGTGAGAGCTGTGCTGATTTGCATCCTCACCCTCCCCCCCCCCCCCCCCCCCCCGATCTTCTCTCTCCTTCCGGAGGAGAATGCGGAGCAAGAGATTGCATCGGGACAGGGCTCCAGCTCCCAAACCCACAGTTTGGGTGAGGAGTCGGCAGTGGGAGCTACAGAGCAGTGTAACAGTGTTTTTCTCCGGAGCGCGCTGACAGGCGAAAATGGAAGAAACAGCTTCTCTGCACAGCCGTTCCTTTACCCAACGCTGAAGTCGCTATTTTCGGCTGAGCGCGGGTAGGGAAGGAGGTAACAGCCGGGAGAGAGGTTTTTGTCAAAGTAAGAGGTCCCGAAGTGAGAGTTAGGATGGGGGGGTTGCGCCGCAGGGGTTGTGTGTGCCGCGGCATTCAGGCCGCGCTGCATGTCAGAAGTGCGGGAAGACAGGAAGGAGCTGTAAGCTGTGTAGGCAGTTTGTTTTGGCCTTGGGGGTCCTCGTTTTTTGATGGGTTCGATTGATTTCGGCTAGAGTGACTCGTGGTTGGCAGCCGGGGAGGCGTCTAGGCTGGAATCCGGGGCTGCTTATCTGGCAGATATTCATTATGACCTTATTCGTGGATTGTCAAAAAGTATGGCATCTGTAATAGCGGCAAGACAGTAGCTTCCTGCTCAGTAAGCTCTCCTTCCTCTAACTCATCCTCTAACTCAACATCTGGCTCCCCATCTTCTGACTGGAGCCCCTCCGAGGTCACAGACTGGTCAGGCTGCTCCTTCACTGTCCTAGGCTTCTTAGACAGAAATCCAGTCTCCCCCAATCCTTGGGGGGTTCCTGGACGCTTTCCGCACTGTTCCCCTTCCGAGGAGCCAGCTGTCATCCTTCTCTTCACCCCTCCAAAGGCCTGCTGAAGCAGAGACACGAAATCCGGAGAAAACATTGCTGCCAAGCCCCCCCGGCAACAGTGCCAGAGAAAAATCTGGAGCGGAAGATGGCCCGCTACCGGCTCTAGAGATGGCACAGAGGGAGAAATAGGATCTCCAGGAACAAGCAGGAATGTAGTCATCACATATGGGTATCATCGGTACCGACGGAGCCTGTGCGGGAACGCTCCCCAGCGTCCAATTAGAAAGCTTTTGGGAGTATCCCACAGTGCCTGCATGCTGCCTTCCCGCCTTTCCCAACTGCCTCTCTCCAGTTCTTCGTTTTCCGCGGAGCCAGCAGGTCGTGTTCCTGTCACCGCAGAAAACTTTCCTTCTTTTTTGTGGTCGCGTCTATCTTCCTCGACGCTTTACCGGTACCGCCGGTTTTTCTTTCTTTTCTCTTAAAAAAAAAAAATTCTTAGTACTTTTTTTTCCCATTTTTCCAGGTGCACGCGCCATTTTGGGCCTTAGACCCAAGATTCTTCCATGATGGAAAAACCCTCTTCGGGTTTTAAAAAGTGCACAAAGTGTGGCGGTACCATCTCCGTCACCAACACCCATGAGTGGTGTCTGAAATGTTTAGGTCCTGACCATTCCATCTCGGAATGTATGGCCTGTGCCATGATGTCCAAGAGAGGTCGACAGAACCGAGCTGCAAAGCTCAGTACCCTGTTTCCCTCTGATGCAGCTTTGGTGGCATCGACGTCTTCCAGGGCTTCGTCTTCCTCCCGTGGATCTCAGGTAACTAAACATAAGTCTAGCCGGTCCTCAAAGGGTAGATCTCCTAAGCATCGAGATGCCTCTGGCGTTGCCCTTGAGGATTCTGCACCGGCAAAATTGCCCCAGCGAGAGGCTTCGGCTTCCAAAGCATTATCGGGGCTCTAGGATGTTCTCGAGGCCTCGACCTCAGCAGAACTACTGGTGCCATGCTCTGGAGTACTGGCGATCTTCTCCGGTACCAACATCCAGGCATCGGCAGCGTCGATAGATCAGAGGATCCTGGCTATTGAACGCAGTCTGGCGGCTCTCCTTGTAGCATCGACACCCTTGGAACCGTGTCAGACAGTTCAACCGGTACCGGCACCAATTCCTGCTTCGGTACCGGTACCGACAGCATCGACATCAGCATCCGCATTGCCGGCACCCAGCCATACGATACCTTCCGGTACCGTTACACCGGTACCGATTCCCCTCGGTACCGACTTCGATCGGTACGGGTATCGGGCTCTTCAAGAGCATCCCTATAGAAGGTACTTTGAGTCCTCAGAGGAATCTGAGGATTCTGACAGTTCTGTCGATGCGGGAATACTTCTCCTGGAGGAGCCTTCCTCCCCTAAACGCAGAATGTCTCTTCCAGAGGACATTTCCTTTCAGGATTTCATCAGGGAGGTGGCTCGGGGTCTGTCCATTACTGTGGCCCCTGAAACAGCCCAGAGCAAAGGAGTTGGAAATTTTACAATATCCTAAAACTCCTAAGGAGGCAGCTACCTTGCCCATCCATGAGATCTTGCCTGATCTCATGCTAAGAATGTGGGAGACGCCTCTTACCACCTTTCCTCACTCTCGTAGACTGGACACTCTGTATCGAGTCCCTGCTTGTCCTGGTTTCCAGAAAACTCAGCTTCCTCACCACTCTATTGTAGTGGAATCAGCTGAGAAGGATCAAGAGTGCAAAGAGACATACCTCTAATCCTCCAGGACGTGCGTGCAGAACTTTGGATGCTTTTGGACGTCGTGTCTTCCAAGCTTCCATGCTTTCTGCCAGGATCAGTTCCTATAGTCTATATATGGGATGTTCCTGAAGGAAGTCAGACGATTTAGAGGCTTTGAGCCCTCTTCTTCCTCAGGCTAGAAGACAGGATTTTCTCACATTGGTCAAACATGCCCAGGATGTTTCTAAATTTGTCAACCGTGCAGCTTTTGACTGTTTTGAGTGCATAAGCAGAACCTCTGCCATTGCCATAGGTGCACGTAGAATTGCTTGGCTCCAGGCATCTGATCTGGAGCTCTGGGTACAAGACAAACTCGGAAATATTCCATGTACTGGTGAGAACCTGTTTGGTAAAGATTGGCAGGAAAAGGCCAATGAGATGGATGCTGACAACTCCACCTTGGATGGATTATCCAAGTCCACAGCTGATCCTGCAAGAAAAATCTTTCAAGAAACCATTCTTTTCTAAAAAGAAAAGATTTTATCCTGCTTATTCTCAGCAGGGACGTTCTGCAGGTCAACCTGTCCGGAAGGGTCAGCAACCACCCAAGCAAAGACTGCTAAGTCTCAACCGTCTCAGCAGTCTCAGCCTCCACAAGGCCTTTGACTTTCAGCTAGAGAATTTAGCCTTCCTAGCTCTCAATGGACCAGAGCCTTCCACCATTCCAGGAAGGTTGAGCCATTTTGCCCCCAGATGGGGACAGATAACAGCAGAGCATTGGACACTCTCCATCATAAGAGGGGTACAAGCTTCATTTTTTTGAGCATACCCCCTCCCACAATGATAAGGCAGTTCAATTCTCCGACCTCTCTTATCAATCTGTTAGGTCAGGAGGTCACTATGCTTCTTGCCCAAGGGGCAATAGAAGAAGTACCCATCCATCAGCAGGGTACAGGGTTTTACTCCCCCTATTTCCTTATCCCAAAGAAAACAGGGTGATACAGACCTATCTTGGACCTCAGAGAATTGAACAAATTCCTTGTCAAAGAGAAATTTAAGATGATTTCTCTCGGAACTCTGCTGCCATACCTTCAGAGTCAGGATTGGCTTTGTTCTCTAGATCTCAAGGATGCGTACACCCATGTTCTCATCCATCCAACTCACAGAAGGTTCCTTCGGTTCCTTTTTCAAGGAAAGCACTACCAATACAGGGTGCTTCCTTGTGGCCTGGCCTCAGCACCAAGGGTGTTCTCGAAATGCATGGCTGTGGTAGCAGCATTTCTCTGCACTCTAGGGATATTCGTCTTCCCTTACTTAGACGACTGGCTCATTCAAGCCCCAACAGTCAGAGACCAGGACTTCTCTATCCTGCACAATGCGTATCCTTCAGTATTTGGGTCTGGTAATAAACATCCCAAAATCCAGTCTAACTCCCACTCAGTCTTTAGAGTTCATAGGAGCTTTGCTGGATACCAAAAAGGCAGGGGCCTATCTCCCCCAGGCCCGTTGCCTTTGCATGGTGCAGTTAGCTTCTCAAGCAGTGTTAAAGCCTCATCTCGCTGCCCGAGAAATGCTACAACTACTAGGCCACATGGCATCTACTGTGCATGTGGTTCCCTATGCTCGCCTCCATATGAGGGCAGCCCAGTGGACTTTATCCACTCAATGGACCCAGGCATCAGGATGTCTGTCAGACAAAATAGCAAACACAAGTCGCCTCATTTTGTCCCTCCAGTGGTGGAAGTCCACTCAAAACCTGTTTCTGGGGTCCTCTTTTCAACAACCCTTACCCCAGGCAACTCACAACAGATGCTTCTCCGATGGGTTGGGGAGCTCATCTGCAAGACCTCTTCACCCAAGGCACCTGGTCTCCACAGGAGACTCATCTACATATCAACCTCTTGGAGCTCAGAGCAATCTTCCTTGCTCTTCGAGTGTTCCACACCCTGCCCAGCTACAAGACAGTCCTCATTCATACGGACAATCAAGTAGCCATGTTCTACGTGAACAAGCAGGGGGGAACAGGCACTCTGTCGCTTTGCAATGAAGCTTTGTGATTATGGGCCCTCACCAGAGAGCATCAGATTCATCTCCTGGCAGTGTATCTTCCAGCATTACAAAACTCTTGGGCAGACAGACTGTCGAGTTCTGCTTCTACACGAGCGGTCTCTGCATGCAGACCAGGTAGCCAAGATTTTCAAATTTGGGGAACCCCGGACATAGACCTCTTTGCAAGTCCATGGAATGCCAAGCTTCCCTGGTTCTGTTGCAGAACCCCGGCTCATCGGGCTCAGGCCAGGGATGCTTTCCTCCTTTTACTGGGGTCAAGACCTCCTGTATGCCTTTCCACCCATTCCCCTAATTCCCAAAAACTTGTTCAAGCTTCAGAGACAGAGGCCGTATGATTCTCATAGCTCCACATTGGCCACGGCAAGTGTGGTACCCTCTGCTTCTACATCTCTCTCAAGCTCCCTCCCTGGAGTTAGGGTCTGCTCCAGATCTCCTATCTCAGGAGGACGGAATGTTATGGCATCCCAATCCCCAATCTCTGCATCTCAGGGCTTTGTTGCTGATGGCCTAGATCTCCATGATCTTAACCTCCCTCAGCAAATAAAGGCTATCCTCTCTGCTTCCAGGACGCCTTCCACAAGACGCTCTTATGCTTTCAAGTGGAAAAGGTTTACCATATGGTGTTCGCAGAAGGGTCTTAACCCCATTGCCATACCTTTGGAATCATTACTGGAGTATCTCCTTCATTTATCCAATGCAGGACTTAAGATTAACTCAGTTAGGGTCCATTTGAGTGCTATTGTAGCTTCCTTCAAGCCCCTAGATGGACAACCTATCTCCTCCCATCCTCTTATAGCAAGATTTATGAGAGGCCTTCTGCTAAGCCTCCCATAAAGTCACCACCTGTGGCATGGGACTTAAATTTGGTTCTTGGTCAGCTCATGCAGCCACCCTTCGAACCCTTAGCTACTACCTCCTTGAAATTCCTTTCTTGGAAGGTTATCTTTCTCATTGCAATCACATCAGCACATCGCATCAGTGAGTTGCAAGCACTAGTAGCTGATCCACCTTATACAAGGTTCCATCATTAGAAGGCAGTCCTTAGGACTCATCCACGCTTTATGCCAAAGGTGGTCTCGCCTTTTCATCTAAACCAAGCGGTCTACCTACCTGTGTTCTTTCCAAGGCCTCATGCATCAAATGCAGAAAGGAACCTTCATACTTTGGACTGTAAAAGAGCTTTAGCCTTTTACTTACAAAGAACACAGCAACATAGAAAGTCCTCTCAACTCTGTTGCTTTTGATCCTTCTCATTTGGGACTTCCAGTCTCTAAGAGAACACTATCTAACTGGATTGCTCAGTGTATATCCTTTGCCTATCAGAGTAAGAATCTTCCTCTGGAGAGCCATGTCACAGTTCATAATGTGAGTGCCATGGCAGCTTCAGTTTTTTTATTTTATTTAGACAGTTTTGTATACCGCCTTATCCTTCAATCAAAGCGGTCACAACACAATTGGGGATACATTTAACACGCGGGGATATGAGACACATACCCTAATACTTACAGGGAACATGGGCTATGGAGGGGTTAAGTGGCTTGCCCAAGACCACAAGGAGCATCTGTGGTTCTAGAAACCCCAGTCCTTCCGGCCCAAGGTTGCTGTCCTCTAGTGGGATTTGAACCCCCGGCCTGAAGTACCTTGCCCCAACCATCTGCACTCTGTGTCTATTGATGACATCTGTCGAGCAGCCACCTGGGCCTCGGTTCATACCTTCACAGCCCATTACTGCTTGGACAAGGACTCCCTGTTTGGTCAGGCTGTTCTCCAACACCTGTTCCATACCTAATCAACTCCTACCAGCCATCCCTGGTAGGATGCCAGAAATCCATGGGGGGAAGTGGAGCCCTTCTCAGGGATGCACAACTTCTGGGGTCTCTCCCTGGCATCTAAAGCTAGGGAGTCCCCATATGTGATGACTACATTCCTGCTTGTTCCTGGAGATAGCATAGTTACTCACCTGTAACAGGTGATCTCCGGGAACAGCAGGAATTTAGTCTTCACAACCCACCCACCTCCCCTAGGAGTTGTATCTCTCTTTCCCTTTCCCTCTCTCTCTCTTTCTCAGCTTTAAAACTCAACTGGAGAGAGGCAGTTGGGAAAGGCGGGAAGGCAGCACACAGGCGCTGTGGGATGCTCCCAAAAGCTTTCTAATTGGACGCTGGGGAGCGTTCCCACGCAGGCTCCGTTGGTACCGACGATACCCATATGTGAGGACTAAATTCCTGCTGTTCCCGGAGATCACCTGTTACAGGTGAGTAACTATGCTTTACAGTAGGGCTCCAGCTGGGCCGGACTCTCACACCAGCACTTTCCAAAGCCTGCTCCATAGAGGCTGCTTCCTGGATGCACCCTCTACACACCCCTGTCTCTGAAACTGCTCCTCTTCTAGCACCACAGACCAAGCACTGTGGCCTAGAAGGCATCCTTTTTTAATGAAACCCAGCACTTAACTTCAACTGTGCTCTCTGAACCAACAGTTACTTTCCCAAGTGAAGCTCCGTTGATCTTCGCAGAGAGAAACCCCAAAAGACAGACTTTTTTTGTTTGTTTTTCTAAAAGTATCTGGAGCCAACCACGAGTCACTCTAGCCGAAATCAATCGACTCCATCAAAAGTCTAGGATCCCCAAGGCCAAAACAAACTGCCTACACAGCTTACAGCTCCTTCCTGTCTTACTGCGCTTCTGACACGCAGCGCGGCCTGAATGCCACGGCGCACACAACCCCTGTGGCGGATGGTTCCTCCAAAATGAGGCTTGGTGAACTACTTTTTGGAGAAGACTTAGATAAGTTAGTAAAGGATCTAGGGGAGTCCAAGGGCGGAAGACTGCCTGAGGACAAGCCGAAGCAAGGGCGTCTGGCGCCGGCAGCCAGGCATCAGCAACGGGAGTTTTGCCGTTTCCGTTCCCTACGGTCCGGTCAATTTGAAAGATGCCGTTTCCCCTATAGGAATCAGGGGTTTTGAGGGGCAGGCAGAGGATTTGGGTCCTCTACTTCCTCGAACCTTAGAAAGTCACAATGAAGGGAGGAGGACCCAGGTAGGGCAAGTGCCTGTGGGAGGTCGGTTACGGGACATCTACCCTGCCTGGGTCCAAATCACATCAGATCAGTGGGTGTTGGAGGTTATTTGGGAAGGATATGCTCTAGAATTTCAATGCCCGGTGGTTGACTCTGCGTTCAGTCCTCATGCAAGGCATGAGTCAAGTTCGAGGCGGTGCGAGAGACCTTAGACAGGCTACTGAAGCTCAACGCAGTGGTGCCAGTACCTCCATACCAGTACGGTTGCGGTCGGTACTCCATATACTTTGTAGTGCCAAAGAAGGAAGGGTCCTATCGACTGATTCTGGATCTCAAGAGTAAATCGTCTCAGAGTGGCTCATTTTCATATGGAGACTCTAAGATCAGTTATTGTGGCAGTATGAGACAGAGTTTCTCACTTCACTGGATTTATCAGAAGCTTACCTATATATTCCAATTCGACCGGAACATCAGAGGTTTCTCAAATTTGCAGTCCCTATGGGACATTTTCAATTCCAAGCATTACCTTTTGGATTGGCAACGGCCACACGGACTTTCACAAAGTTGATGGTGGTAGTAGTGGCGGCATTGCGAAAGGAGAGAAGATTAGTTCACCTTTATTTGGACGATTGGTTAATTCGGGCAGAGTCCAGGAACGAGAGCGAGGCGGCAACAAACAGAGTGGTGGAGTTTCTACAGAGTCTCGGTTGGGTAGTCAACATGCAAAGAGCAAATTAAAACGGTCGCAGAGCCTAGAACATCTGGGTGCTCGATTCGATACAAGCGTAGGAAAGGTTTTTCTGCCGCAATTGCAGGCCAAAGGTTTGAGAAACCTAGTCCGAAGGTTTCTGGAAAAGGACGTTGCCTATGGCATGGCATTATCTGCAGCTATTAGGGACCATGGCTGCAATGCTCGAGTTAGTTCCATGGGCAAGGGCACATATGCGACCATTGCAGAGAGTATTGCTCAGAAGGTGGTCACATCAGGAGGACCCACTGTCCCAGAAGTTACCCTGTCCACTAGAGACACGCCAGGCTCTTCAGTGGTGGTTACGTCTAGGGGGTCTGGAAGAGGAAATGTCCTTGGAGTCTCCTCCCTGGATACCCTTAACGACCGACCTGAGCCTAGTAGACTAGGGAGCACACTTCGAAGGAAGTTTCGCTCCAGGACAGTGGAATGAACTCGAAAAGCTTTGGTCAATCAACAGGTTGGAGTTGAGAGCAGTAATGCTGGCACTTCGAGCTTTTCAGCCTTGTCTGCAGGGGAAGGCTTTTTAACATCTTTGTTAGTGATATAGCGAAAGGGCTGTCGGGTAAGGTTTGCCTCTTTGCAGATGATACCAAAATCTGCAATAGAGTAGACACCCAGGAAGGTGTAGATAACATGAGGGATCTAGCTAAGCTTGAAGAATGGTCTAGAATTTGGCAGCTGGGATCTAATGTTAAAAAATGTAAGGTCATGCATTTGGGCTGCAGCAATCCAAGGGAGCTATACAGTATAGGAGGTGAAGTACTTGTCCACTAAAGAAGAGCGGGACCTAGGCGTGGTTGTGTCTGATGATCTTAAAGTAGCTAAACAGGTAGAAAAGGCGACAGCAAAAGCTAGAAGGATACTTGGGTGCATACGGAGAGGAATGACTAGCAGAAAAAAGGAGGTGATAATGCCTCTGTATAAGTCTTTGGTGCGACCTCATTTGGAGTATGGTGTGCAATTCTGGAGACCGCACCTTCAAAAGGATGTGGACAGGATGGAGTCGGTGCAGAGGGTTGCTACTAAAATGATTAATGGGCTTCATTATAAAGCATATGAGGACAGACTTAAGGATCTTAATATGTACACCTTAGAGGAAAGGCGGGATAGAGGTGATATGATTGAGATGTTTAAATACCTCCGTGGCATAAATGATCAGGGAGAGAGCCTCTTTCAATTGAAAGCAAGTTCTGCTACGAGGGGACATGGGATGAGGGTGAAGGGAAATAGATTCAGGTGTGATATGCGGAAATATTTCTTTACAGAAAGAGTAGTGGATCCATGGAATAGTCTCCCAGTGGAGGTGGTAGAGATGAGGACAGTAACTGAATTCAAAAAAGCATGGGACTAACACAGAGGATCTCTAAAGGTAAAAAGTGGACTGTTGTAGTTATGGAAGAACAGACTAGATAGGCCATGTGGTCTTTTTCTGTCATGTTTCTATGCTATCCGGGTGTTTTTCCCGACAATGCGACCATGGTAGCCTACATCGACCGCCAAAGGGGTACCAGCAGTCTGTCCCTGGAAGCCGAGGCCGAGCAGCTGTTAGATTGGGCAGAAGTATATCTGCTAGCTTTGTCGGCGGCGCATGTGGCAGGAGTAGACAATGTGGAGGCCAATTTTTTGTCGGGTTAGGGTGGACCCAGGAGAGTGGGTTCTCCATCCTGAAGTGTTTGAGATGGTGGTACGACGCTGGGGGACACTGGTAATAGATTTGATGGCAACCTTTGAGTTGGCGAAAGCCAACCGATTCTTCAGCAGAAGACGGAAAAGAATATCATTCAGAGATGGCCATTAGACCAACTCCTGTACGTGTTTCCACCCTGGGTGTTAATAGGTTGGGTGCTACAACAGAAGTGCACAAAGGTCCGGTGATATTGATCACACTAGACTGGCCATGGCGTCCCTGGTATGCGGATTTGATGAGGCTCTTAGTGGAGCAGCCTTGGCATCTACCGAATTGCAGGGATCTGTTGCAGGGTCCCCCTGCACATGCCTCAGATGGATCGGTTCTCACTTACGGCTTGGCTCTTGAAAGGGCGAGGTTAACAGCGAGATGTTACTCTACAGCAGTGATTTCCACTTTGTTGAAAGCAAGTAGAAGGTCTGCTTCATTGGCGTAAGTTTGTATCTGGCGTATATTTGAAGCGTGGTGTGAGGACAAGAAGGTTGAGGCCTTGAGAGCTTCGATTCCGGAGGTGGTGTCCTTTTTACAGGATGGTTTTGAAAAGGGCTTGGCTGCAGCATCCTTAAGAGTGCAGCTAGCAGCACTATCCTGTTAGAGGAAAGATAAGACGAGGCGCTGAGAGCGCATTCAGATATTAAGTGTTTTTTGAGGGCGGTGGCTCTTTTGAGACCACCATGTAGAACGACGATTCTGACGTGGTATCTGCAATTAGTGCTGGAAGTGTTGGTACGCGAGCCGTTTGAACCTTTATCGAAGGCATCAATAAAAGACTCTCAAAGTGGTGTTTCTGGTAGCTATATGCTCTGCTCGACGAATTTCGGAATTGCAAGCTCCTTTTACGAGAGGAAAGTGGTATTGAGGCCGGTACCATCTTTTTTGCCCAAAGTAGTATCGGTTTTTCATGTAAATCAGGTGATTTCATTGCCGGTTTTTGATGAAGATAGAGTGCTTCCAGTGCGAAATTGCATCTCTTAGATGTTCGTAGGGTGTTAAAGAAGTATATTTGGAGGACAGCGGGATTCCACAATACGGATAGGCTGTTTGTCCTGTTTGGAGGGCCAAGGAAAGGAGAAGCAGCATAAAAAGCTTCTATTGCTAGGTGGCTCAAGGATGTTATAGCATCAGCGTACATTTTGAAGGGAAAAGTAGTGCCTGACGGGCTTAGAGCGCAATCCACTAGGGTGCAGGCGGCGTGGGCAGAGTGCCGTTTAGTTCCGACTATTGACATTTGTAAAGCGGCTACTTGGTCCTCTTTAAATTCTTTTGTCAAACATTACCGTCTGGATGTTCAAGCGGAAAGGGATACCTGTTTTGGATCAGCAGTGCTTCAGGCTGGTCTAGCTGGGCCCTCCCGTTGAGACTTGAGGGACGATAAGGAAGGTGAAATTAGACTTACCTGCAAATTGTTGTTCCTTGAGGAACTCCAGTCTAGTCCCGCATCCCTCCCTGGTAGTTTCTTTTGGACTATAGCCTGAAGCGAAGAGGTTTATTTATAGGGACAGGCTGGAGGAGCAGCTGTGCGGTTTGCGGTCCGTAAGGGGAGGTTGATAGATGGGGATTCTGCTGGGGTCAACATCGTCTGTAAAAAGGGGGATGGTGGACCTAAGCTATACATAAGTACGTGATTTTCTTCTTACTCAGTTAAGGTAGAAAGTTAATATACAAGTTAGTTACAGGTTGATTATAATGTTTACTACTTAATTGTTGCTGCAGTGAGTCTGCTTTGTCAATAGATTACTGGAGTCAGGAGGCGGTTCCTGGGGGATTTGTACCAGTGTCCTCACAAGAATGACGTTTCTCAGTCTCCAAAGCTGCTGGAGGAGGTGCTAAACCCAGATGTTCGGGACTAGACTTGAATTCCTCAAGGAACAACAATTAGCAGGTAAGTCTAATTTCATATTTCTGCGGGACAAGGGCTCCGGTTTGGATTGTTTAGCACCAGTGTTCTGTGTCCCTGAGTAATCTAGCCGCAGCAGTTTAGGCCCAGACATAACCGGTAATGATTGCCCCTGTAGTTTAGTATTTAGAGCAGAGGATTAACAATTAGATGCAGGATACTTGCAAAGGTCCCCGGAGCAAAGCTGTCACGCATACATCTTGTGTTGTGGCCGGCTCTGCCCCTCTTTCATTTTTTATTCTTTCCAATTTTGGTGGTTCCTACCACCAGATGAGGCCTTGGCCTACTTTTGTTCCTCCATGATGGAAAAACGTAGCAGCAGCTTCAAAAAATGTACCAAGTGTTCTGGTACTCCTACCAGAGTGGGGCTACTTGCTCCACTTCCACCAGTTACCTCCCTCCTACTTTCCAGGGGAGCCTCCAAGACTTCCTCTGCACAGGAACCTCCTCCTTCAGGAGTTCGCAAGTCTTCTACAGGAGCAGGTGGTGGAACCGGTGCCTCACCACCTGATAGGCTTCTATTCCAGGTACTTTCTGATACCAAAAAGGACAGGAGGCCTCAGGCCCATCCTAGACTTGCGAAATCTCAACAAGTTCCTGGAGAGGGAAAAGTTCAAGATGCTTACCCTTGGAATACTGCTACCCTACCTCCAGCAGGGAGATTGGCTATGCTCCTTAGACCTAAAGGATGCTTATACTCACATCCTCGTCCATCCAGACCACAGACAATATCTCAGATTTGTAGTGGGAGGAAATCATTTTCAGTACAGAGTACTTCCATTTGGCCTCACCTCCGCACCCAGGGTTTTCACCAAATGCCTGGCGGCGGTGGTGGCGGCCTATCTCAGAAACCAGGGCATCTTTGTCTTTCCATACCTGGATGACTGGCTCATCAGGGGTCAGTCTCCACAGGAGGCCAGACAAGCCACTCTGCGCACTGTCTCTCTTCTCCAGCACCTGGGCTTCGTCATAAACTTCGCAAAGTCTACTTTGCTCCCCTCACAGGACATAGAGTTCATAGGGGCAAGGTTGGATACCTTACAAGCAATGGCTTATTTGCCTGGGAACAGGGCTCACAGACTGATGGCTCTAGCCCAGCAGTTTTGCAGTGGATCTCTGGTCTCTGCCAGACATTTCCTGAGGCTTTTGGGCCACATGGCATCTACGGTCCATGTAACTCCAAATGTTCGTCTGCATATGCGGCCTGCTCAATGGTGCCTCAGAGCTCAGTGGATATAGGCCACAGGAGACTTAAGAGACAGAATAAGAGTGTCCAAACTACTAGCGGCCTCCCTGCAGTGGTGGCTGCATCTCCCGAACCTGATAAAAGGGGTGCCTTTCCATGCACCTCCACACACACACAGGTGCTGATGACCGATGCTTCTCTTCAAGGTTGGGGTGCACATTACCAGTGGGCATGCACTCAGGGCCTCTGGTCCCCTTGGGAGGCCACACAGCAGATCAGTCTGTTGGAGTTGCGAGCTATTCGATTGGCTCTACAGACTTTCTCTCATGTCTTCTCACCAGTCTGTCTTGATTCAGACGGACAACCAAGTAGCAGTGTTCTATGTTAACAAACAAGGAGGCACAGGATCAAGGCATCTGTCAGGAAGCACAGGCCCTGTGCGCCTTTGCAGTCAAGCATGGCATGTTTCTCAAGGCAGTTTTTCTACCTGGCCAAGAAAATTGCCTGGCAGACAGGTTGAGCAGGATTCTACAGCCTCACAAATGGCATTTGAATCCCCTAGTGGTCCAGCAGATCTTCTTAAAATGGGGTCTTCCAACCATTGATCTTTTTGCCAGTCCACTGAACAGTCAGCTGCCCAGGTTCTGTTCCAAAGCCAAATTCTAACACCCAGCCAGGTCTAAAAACGAATACCATGTGAAACAAGCCCAGTATTATTCAAAGGAAAAAACCACCAATAAATGTCACTCTTTTTTTGTCGGAAAGACCGTCAAAGTGTAAAGAACTTCACCTCACACCACCACGATCATTCCATTTTATTAGAAAACCTTAAACGGTTTGAAATATGTTTATTTGTTCGTAGTCATTTAGCTGTATGGAGCTGCTATAAATCTTCCAACCCACTGGTCGTGCAACGACCCTCAAGGATGACGTGTCACGTTTCGGGGAACCTCTCATCGTCCCCTGCCTCAGGTCCAGTCGTTAATGTTGAAGCTGGCATAATCTGAAGCTTAATAAGAACGCCAAAGACAGCGGTTTTTATAAAGGCAACTTCCGCTACTGCAATGATTCGCTGATGTCAGACGGCTGCCTGGGTGAGAATCTTCACAGTCTTGGCAAGTGCATATATCTATATGATTTGCAAGGGATTGTGGGCAATGCAGTTCATTCACACCAGACACAGCTGCTCACAATAATTAGTTGTGCTTTTGGGTAAAGCCAATAAGATATTTATTTATGGGGTTATTTCTCCCAACACAGATATGCTTGGTAGCACATAAATCAGGTTACTTGCTTTCAGTGTTAAACTTGGAAAAACAAAATAAGGAAAACAACATTTGAACTTGTCAGGCAATCAAAGCAAACGAAATAAGACCTGGTTGATAACAAACTGGTCTTTTCTGTAGGCTTAGCTAATATTTTCTTAGCATGTATCAACAACAAACCAAAAGCTACAAAGAGAAAAAAACTGTTCTTTTCAGGTTAACTTCTTATATCTTCCCACATAGATTCAGAAGTGATTCTCTTCTAGCTCACAAGCAATTAGGTAAGGCTCAATTGCTAGCAGTTATCTAGCTGAAACCCCTTAGCTGGCCTACTTTCTACTGCGTGGCTAGAAATCTTACTCAGGAGCTTTTCTGAGTAGATTAAAGAACAAGTTTGTATTTCTTTGTGATGGTTGCTGTACTTTATAACAGAAAATCACCAAAGGAGTTTAGACAGAGAGCAGTCCATGTAAACAGATTCTTCATCTGCTATCACCCCCTCTTCTTCAACAAGCATGGGTTCAATGTCATGGATTGGCATAGATGAATCTCCCAATGGAGCACTTTCAGGAGAATACTTGTTTCCCTGCTGTCTTTCAAGGTTATAGCTAGGGCATAGATCAGTGTTCATACCTGAGCTTCCATTGCTGTTAGAGTTCCTCTCTATATAGCCTGGCCAGTATGTAGTCCAGTTCTTATGTCCAGCCTTCCAATCCAGATCCCTGGACACTGGATCTCTCTTCACATACCTTCTGGCATGGGTCTTAGGGTCCCTTCCACGTGCAGCCGTCTCTCTCACAGGTACCATCTGGAGATTCCTAGCTCTGCAGCACCATTCCTCTGGCTTTCCCCAGTCCAATGGTGTATGCTGGCCCTTGGAATGCCTCCCAGTATACGTACTGCTCTGGACTCTTCTAGACCTCTCAAAGGCTTTTTTCCTTTTTCTTCCAAAGGGTTTCTTTCCCTCTCTGTCCGTCCGGTTTGGCTTCTGCTTCTGATGATCCTCTTGATGATGAAGATGATCAAGCTCAAGCTGATTCTCAGGATACTTCTCTGTAGAATAAACTCTACCTTTATTCTGCTTAGATGAGTGCTCCTCCCTAACACAGCGCAGCTGTGCTGAATCAGGCCCTGCCCTTTGAGATGAGTGCTTAGGGATTACCTCATTGCCCTCCTGATTGAACACACGTTTCCCCACTTCAGCTCCTCTATTGGCTGTTGGAAACCTGGTGCATTCTGGGATTGGTAGTCTTTTATGGGAAAATTCTGTTTTCTTATTTCTACCAGAACTGACAGGTTGCTTGTTCAGAGTCACTTCACCTTTTCTATAGCTCCTTCTTGAGCTATGATAAGCTTCCTTATCACATACCCCCCTGCTTAAGTTATTACGGACTGGTTTAACTGGTGAAACTTCTTTCCTACAGTCCGTAATACCTACGAGAGTGTTCTCTTTTTGAAGCTCACTTACTTCCTGACTGGCTTCAGGGTCATTATTATTCACAGGCCTCTCTTTCCAAGACTTAAGTACATTAATATGGTAGGTCTGCCTACGCCCTCTTGCATTTTCTACCATATAAGATACTGGGCTCACTTGTTTAACAACCTTCCATGGCCCTTTCCACTGTACTTCAAATTTTGGGGCTGTACCTGCTACTTGAACCAAAACCTTTTCACCAATGCTTAATTGGCGGCTTTTGGCCTTCCTATCATACCACCCTTTCTGGCGCACTTGACTGTCCTGCAGGTTCCTCTCAGCAACCTGCGAGGTCCTTTTTAAACGTGCCCTCAGGTCACGTAGAAACTGTGGCACCTCCTGACTTCCTGGTTCAGGATCAATCCATTGTTCCCTCAAAATATCTAACAAACCCCGTGGAGCCCTACCATACATCAATTCATATGGAGTTACACCTAGGGACACCTGAATTCTTTCCCTGCAGGCATATAAGGCAAAGGGCAATAACATATCCCATTCTTTTACCTCTCCTGCTAACCCCCTTCTCAACATTTGTTTGAGAGTTTGGTTGAATCTCTCCACCAAACCATTTGATTGTGGATGGTAGGCTGAGGTTTTTACGTGATGAATGCCAAAGGCATCCCAAACCTGGGCCAAATATTTGGATACAAAATTGGACCCTCGGTCAGTCAACACCTCTCTTGGGAATCCCACTTCACAAAACAATTTTACTAGCTCTAAAGCTATTGTTTTTGCAGAAACATTCCTCAATGGTATGGCCCAGGGAAACCTTGTTGCCTGATCTACCATAACTAGGATGTATTGGAAACCTCGGGGCGTTTTGACTAATGGGCCTACAATATCCATGGCAATGCGACCAATTGGGTCTGTGATAATTGGCATGGGAATCAATGGCACCACCGGTGGGTGAGCCGCTGTAACTCGCTGACACGCTGGACATGCAGCACAAAACTGGGCAGTAAAAACGCATAAGTACAGTCAAACCTCGGTTTTCATGATTAATCCGTTCGAAAAAGTCTGACTAAAACCGAAACGTATGAAAACTGAAGCAATATTTACCATAAGAAATAATGTAAATCCAATTAATCCGTTCCAGACACCCAAAAATATTCACAAAAAATACATTTTATAGAGAATAACTATATTTTTACATACAGAAAACAATGAGAAATAAATATAAATGATTAATGAAATGGATAAATGAACATTTAACATCACTGAAAGCAAGCTAAGTACAGTACTGTACAGTACAGTATGTTAGCATCTAGCCTTAGCCACCCCTGACAAGCTGCTGTGCCCAGCTCTCTTCGGAATCACATTGGATTCAGCCCATTAAAATACCTTTACTTTATCTGCTCAATGCTTCAGAATGGCAGAAAATCTTAATGATATAGCTTCAGACGTACCCTGCAAGAGAAAGAACTGCCTCCCACATTCATGCAACATCTCCTGCTTACGTTGACAGCTTTTCTTCCCTGCTACCTCCGAGCCTGAGGGGGCGCTCCAGAGAACGGGCAGGCGGTGGACGAGATCGGGGCCTTCCTCTTTGCGCAATCCTTGCCTCCCTAACTCTGACCAGGCTCGAGAATGTGTTTCATTTACGTGCTCAGCTGGCTTTCGCTTCTCATCACGCTGGCGATCGGTGAGTCCGGGGGGCAGTGCTGCCGGGACTGGGCAGGCGTTCTGGCAGTGTATACAGACCAGTGTTTAGCGCGAGGGTATGTATTTACAGTACTGTACTTTACGAAAACCGAGGCGATGTACGAGAACCGGGACAAAATCTCAGTCAAAAAAGACGTTGAAAACCGAAGCGATGTATGAGAACCGGGACAAAATCTCAGTCAAAAAAGACGTTTAAAACCGAAGCGTATGAAAACCGGGGCAAATGAAAACCGAGGTTTGACTGTATTTGATCCAGCGTTCCTTGCATCCCTTTATGACCTCCAACTGGATGATCATGTGCTAATCTAAGTACTAGCCCTTTGAAAGTTGTGGGTACCACCAATTGTTTACGTATGGTCCCATTTCTGGGGTCCTGACTCTCTCTATATAATATTTCATTATCTAGTCTGAATCTGGGCAACTCCTCCCTGACCTCCTGAGCATACTTAAAAGCTCGGGTGAGAGCTTGATCAGCTCGCTGCTCTTGTGGAAAGTTAGGAAACTTTGCCACTAACTCAACTGGCACCCAGGGTAAACTTTGACCCGCTAACATCTCAGCCCTACCCTGTGCTCTGCAAAGTCTCACGCCGCTTTTGTGCTTTCAACTTTCTTACTTTACCAGATGATGGAGTTATTAAATCATCATGAGAGGGTAAGTCTCCTAATAACTCTGCCTGCTCCCCCTCCTCCTTCTGCTGGCTCTCTACCTTAGCCTGCGAGCGGGTGGATACAAGGCCCCTCTTATTACCCATAGTTTGGCCTTCTGGAAGCTTAACCATCTTTTTAGCTAGGGACTGAGGACTTCCAAAGAAAGGCCCGGGAGCTATTTCCATTATTCCTTCTCCCTCCTCCTTTCCTAGCCACTAGACCCTGCTTAAATCTTGGCCAGTCTCTTCCTAGAACCAAATCAAAGGGTAGCCTAGGCACCACTGCTAACAGGACTTCCTCTTGTTCCCCCAGGCACATAACCTTTAGCCTATAGGTGGGATATGATGTTGCAGCACCATGAATGCATCTGATGTGAACTTGGCTTTCAGGGGTTCTAGGCACAAATCCTTCTTGGGCCTCTATCCTCTTCCAAAGCCTTTTTGACATCATACTCTGGTCTGCCCCAGAGTCCAACAAAGCATCTGTGGTAATTCCCTGCACATCAACCATCAAAAGAAATCCCTCTTTGGGCTGTTTTAAATCCAGACCCATTAAGCTAGTGTGTGTCTGGCATCCCTTTTCTAAATGTCCCCATTTTCCACACTTGAAACATTTCTTTCTACTCCACTGTGTCATCTGGTTTGATACAGTACATTCATTTTCAGAAACATTTTTAATTATTTTCTTTTCTGATACAGCACATCTTGCCTCAGCACCAATCTTCAGAGGGCCACCCATTCTATGGCAAGCCTGCATGGCTTCCAAGAATCTCTCTGCTAGCATGGTTGCCTCTCCCAGATTTTGGCAATTTTGCTGTATAAGGAAAGTGTGCAAATCTTTAGGGACCGCAGACATAAATTGTTCAAGCATTATGTCTAATAACATTTCTACCGTATTTTGCTCAGGCTCCAACCATTTCACAGCTAATCCTCTGATTCTCTGACTCAGAGCCCTGGGTGTTTCACCCACTCTCAATGTAGTAGCTCTAAACATTCGCCTATACTCTGAAATAGCAACCCTAGGCGATCTCTAATAGCAGCCTTTACATCCTTATAATTCAAAGCCTGGGCTGCTGGCATTGCTCTGTAAGCTGCAAGCACCTCTCCAGTTAATGAGGCTGCCAGCCTTACTGCCCACTGGGTCTCTGGCCATGCTAATGCTTGTGCCACTCTTTCAAAAGACTCTAGAAAATCATCAACATTATCCTCTGGAGTTAGCTTCCCAAAACTAAATGCCCCAATCCCCTGATTGAGTCCCACACTGTCCACATGTGTGGTGTACCAGTATTTACTGCTGGTCTTGCATCTGTTCCACTTTGGCTCTGCAGCTTAACTAGGGCTTGCACCAGATCCAGCACTGGCTTCTGCTGGTCCATTAAGGCTTTCATAGCAGCGTCCTGAGCCTGCTGTGCTAGCTCCTGTTGCCTGCTAAACTGGGCTGCCATCCACTGAGGTAGTTCCTTTGGATCCATCTTGATCCCTGCAAGAAACAAAGAAAAAAACCCAAAGTGCACCACCTTCCAAACAGGTGTGGTTTTCTTTTCTACTTTTTTTTTTTTTTTTTTTTTTTAATTACCCCTGTGCCTTACTCCCATCCACCACTAGACATGCCCAGGTACTTATTACCTTGTGTCAGTGATGAATCCAGCTCTGCACAGGGTCTTTTCCTCCTGGGACAGCTACCTGGAACATCCACTTCTCCTCCAAAGTGCAGTTGAGGGAAAATCTTTTTTTCCAGCTTTAAACTTGAACTTTAGTTGTAATCCTCAGCAAGTAAATCCCTTTTGTGCAAAAGCAATCCGAAAAACTATGCCATTTGTCAGACGGCTGCCTGGGTGAGAATCTTCACAGTCTTGGCAAGTGCATATATCTATATGATTTGCAAGGGATTGTGGGCAATGCAGTTCATTCACACCAGACACAGCTGCTCACAATAATTAGTTGTGCTTTTGGGTAAAGCCAATAAGATATTTATTTATGGGGTTATTTCTCCCAACACAGATATGCTTGGTAGCACATTAATCAGGTTACTTGCTTTCAGTGTTAAACTTGGAAAAACAAAATAAGGAAAACATTTGAACTTGTCAGGCAATCAAAGCAAAAGAAATAAGACCTGGTTGATAACAAACTGGTCTTTTCTGTAGGCTTAGCTAATATTTTCTTAGCATGTATCAACAACAAACCAAAAGCTACAAAGAAAGAAAAAAACTGTTCTTTTCAGGTTAACTTCTTATATCTTCCCACATAGATTCAGAAGTGATTCTCTCCTAGCTCACAAGCAATTAGGTAAGGCTCAATTGCTAGCAGTTATCCAGCTGAAACCCCTTAGCTGGCCTACTTTCTACTGCGTGGCTAGAAATCTTACTCAGGAGCTTTTCTGAGTAGATTAAAGAACAAGTTTGTATTTCTTTGTGATGGTTGCTGTACTTTATAACAGAAAATCACCAAAGGAGTTTAGACAGAGAGCAGTCCATGTAAACAGATTCTTCATCTGCTATCACCCCTCTTCTTCAACAAGCATGGGTTCAATGTCATGGATTGGCATAGATGAATCTCCCAATGGAGCACTTTCAGGAGAATACTTGTTTCCCTGCTGTCTTTCAAGGTTATAGCTAGGGCATAGATCAGTGTTCATACCTGAGCTTCCATTGCTGTTAGAGTTCCTCTCTATATAGCCTGGCCAGTATGTAGTCCAGTTCTTATGTCCAGCCTTCCAATCCAGATCCCTGGACACTGGATCTCTCTTCACATACCTTCTGGCACGGGTCTTAGGGTCCCTTCCACGTGCAGCCGTCTCTCTCACAGGTACCGTCTGGAGATTCCTAGCTCTGCAGCACCATTCCTCTGGCTTTCCCCAGTCCAATGGTGTATGCTGGCCCTTGGAATGCCTCCCAGTATACGTACTGCTCTGGACTCTTCTAGACCTCTCAAAGGCTTTTCTCCTCTTTCTTCCAAAGGGTTTCTTTCCCTCTCCGTCCGGTTTGGCTTCTGCTTCTGATGATCCTCTTGATGATGAAGATGATCAAGCTCAAGCTGATTCTCAGGATACTTCTCTGTAGAATAAACTCTACCTTTATTCTGCTTAGATGAGTGCTCCTCCCTAACACAGCGCAGCTGTGCTGAATCAGGCCCTGCCCTTTGAGATGAGTGCTTAGGGATTACCTCATAGCCCTCCTGATTGAACACACGTTTCCCCACTTCAGCTCCTCTAATGGCTGTTGGAAACCTGGTGCATTCTGGGACTGGTAGTCTTTTATGGGAAAATTCTGTTTTCTTATTTCTACCAGAACTGACAGGTTGCTTGTTCAGAGTCACTTCACCTTTTCTATAGCTCCCTCTTGAGCTATGATAAGCTTCCTTATCACACTGAAAAAGCCCCAATCCCAGGGGGTAATAAAGAACCAATCAAATCACTGGTGGGAGGAGCCACCAATCAGGCCCCGCCTACCGGTTTGATCATGACTGACAGTTGACAACTTGCAGGTTTTAGGCATTGCCATGGGGGCGACGGTGGCGCCATCTATAGCCACTCTTTACATGTCATGGTTTGAAGAGTCTTTCATATATAAACATCCATTGTTTTTGAAAATCCCTTTTTGGAAGAGATTCCTTGATGACATCTTTTTTCTTTGGACTGGGTCTAGAGTTGAGCTTCAATCTTTTTTGGTGGCTTTGAATACTTTCAATGCTAACATTCCGTTTACGTCACAGATAGACACTCGGACAATTCAATTTTTAGATATCACGGTAGAGTTGGCTCCTTCTGGCTTTCTGACTTCATTGTATCGAAAACCTGTTCAAACAAATACTTTACTACGATACGACAGTTTTCATCCCCCTGCTCTTAAGAAAGGATTGCCCTTTGGGCGATTCTTACTTCTACGGCGCAATTGTTCTCTGTTATCCACATTTAAAATTCATGCACGGGAGTTGAGCTCAAGATTATCAACCAGGGGTTATCCTGACCAAGTTATACGGTCTGCATATTTGAGAGCATGCAATATACATCGAGATTGGCTCTTTGAACCTAAGAATTTGGATCCCTCTGAGGATAAGATCACAATCATTTTACCATATATGCGGGGTTCTTCCGCGGTCACTAAGATCCTTCGTAAATTGTGGCCAATTCTGGGTTTACATGCATGTTTTCGAAAACCTCTACGGACTGCTTTCTCTCGCAAAGCCAATCTCTGTGACCTTTTGGTGAAAAACACAATGAAGGAAGATTGCCCTGTTTCCAGTCAAGCACATCCTGGACATTTCCCTTGTGGCAATTGTAATTACTGCCCTAATACATTGTCGGGCTTATCATGGACTGATCCACATACAAACAGATCTTACACAACTCGATGGCATACATCATGAAGTTCCGAATTTGTGGTCTATTTGTATGTCCTTGCGGACTAAATTATGTAGGGCGTACCTCTCGCCCTTTCAAGGTCTGACTAGGTGAACACGCCTCGCGACTCCAGACACAGACAATGACTCCTCCTTTGGTTGACCACTGTCTTTCTCATTCCCACACTTTTGGAGATCTCCATTGGCGTGTGTTGGATTTTTTTCCACCTAACCCACGGGGTGGAAATAGAGTACAACAGCTACAGAACTTGGAGCAAAGATGGATCTTTACACTAAAATCTGTCTATCCTGATGGGCTTAATTCTCAATTGGACTGGTACACCATTCAATAAGTTTTTTTCAACTGTCAGTCATGATCAAACCGGTAGGCGGGGCCTGATTGGTGGCTCCTCCCACCAGTGATTTGATTGGTTCTTTATTACCCCCTGGGATTGGGGCTTTTTCAGCGAATCATTGCAGTAGTGGAAGTTGCCTTTATAAAAACCGCTGTCTTTGGTGGTGGTAATGTTGAAGCTGGCATAATCTGAAGCTTAACGACGGGACCTGAGGCAGGGGACTATGAGAGGTTCCCCAAAACGTGACACGTCGTCCTTGAGGGTCGTTGCATGACCAGTGGGTCGGAAGATTTATAGCAGCTCCATACAGCTAAGTGACTACGATCAAATATATATAAACATATTTCAAACCGTTTTTTAAGGTTTTCTAATAAAATGGAATGATCGCGGTGGTGTGAGGTGAAGTCCTTTACACTTTGACGGTCTTTCCGACAAAAAAAGTGACATTTATTGGTGTTTTTTTCCTTTGAATAATACTGGGCTTGTTTCACATGGTATTCAGGTTCTGTTCCAGACAACCGCATCCTCTGCAAATAGCAGATGTCTTCCTAATCTCTTGGTCTACGGGCCTGCTGTATGCGTTTCCTCCAACGCCTCTAGTAGCCCGAACCCTATTCAAGGTTCTTCGGGACAAGGCCTCGCTGATCCTGGTAGCCCCCAGATGGCCGAGGCAACCGTGGTTTCCACTCCTTCTGCAATTGGCGGTGGACACTCCACTCCCTCTGGGGGTGCAACCCGATCTCCTGTCTCAGGATCAGGGATCTCTCCTGCACCCCAACCTCCAGTCCCTCCATTTGAGGGCCTGGCTGCTGAAAGGATAGTTCCTAGCCCCCTTACTTCTACCTAGGGAAGCGGAGGAGATGGTTTTGGCCTGTAGGAGACAATCCACCCGGAAATCTTATGCCCTTAAGTGGCATAGGTTCTCCACCTGGTGTGCTCAGTGCCAAGAGAATCCGTCTTCATGCCTGGTACCAGTGGTGGTGCAGTATCTGCTTCACCTGTCAGACCTAGGCCTTAAATCCAACTCTGTTCGGGTCCACCTCAGTGCTCTGTCAGTGCACCACTCGCCGGTGGAGGGCCAGTCTGTCGGTCCACCCCTTAGTAGCCCGCTTCCTCAGAGGCCTGCTTTTGCTCAAGCCTCCGATTCGTCCACCAGCCCCTGAGTGGGATTTGAATGTGGTCTTGCAACAACTTACTCACCCACCGTTTGAGCCGATGGCTACATGTCATTTACGCTTCCTTTCCTGGAAGGCGTTGTTCTTGGTGGCTCTTACCTCGGCCAGGTGTGTGAGTGAACTACAGGCTCTGGTTTCTGATAGACCGTACACATGGTTCTATAGGAACAGGGTGGTCTTGCGGACTCATCATACGTTCCTTCCAAAGGTTGTCTCCTCCTTCCACCTCAATCAGGAGGTGGTTCTTCCGACCTTCTTTCCCAGGACGCATGCCAGCCGGGCTGAAATGGTCTTGCATACCCTGGACTGTAGGAGGGCGTTGTCTTCCTACATTGACCATACGTAGGGGCTTCGAAGGACTGTTCAGCTCTTCGTATCTTTTGACCCTAATATGCTGGGGTTACCTGTTTCCAAGCGTACCCTGTCCATTTGGGTAGCAGACTATATCGCCTGGGCGTACAGGGCAGCCGGCCTCTCCTTGCAGGGTCGAGTCACGGCCCACTGTGTCAGGGCAAAGGCTGTGTCAGTAGCTCATCTCCGCTCTGTTCCGTTGGTAGACATCTGCCAGGCCGCTATTTGGTCTTCAAGCCAGACTTCTGCGGCCCATTACTGCCTCGAGAGGGAGTCCCTCAGGGACAGTACTTTCGGACAGGCAGTACTCCGTAATCTCTTTGAGGTTTAGGCAACTCCTACCCTCCGGCTCTTGTGTTGGGCTACCTTCCGGGGGCATTCTCAGAGAAGATTCTTATCACGCATGCTGAGGCTCTAGAGGGAGCTTATTTTTAAGCTTTGGGTTCTCGGTAGACTAGAGCTGGGGAATCCCATATGTGAGGACTGACTTCCTGCTTGGTCCTGGAGAAAGAGTAGTTACTCACCTGTAACAGATGTTCTCCAGGAGCAGCAGGAATCAGTCCTCACGACCCTCCCTCCTCCCCTTGGAGTTGCAGTCATATATATTTCATTTTGTTTTTTGCTGTCTTTTAGCTATGTCATCAGACTGAGCAAGATGGCACCCTTGGGCGGGAAGGGGACTGCGCATGTGCGCTGCATTCCCAAAGGCTTTCTTTGAAAGCTGGGGAAATGCTCCGCACGGGGGCTCCGTCAGCACTGACGTCACTCATATGTGAGGACTGATTCCTGCTGCTCCTGGAGAACACCTGTTACAGGTGAGTAACTACTCTTTCCTGCTTGTTCCTGGACATAGCATTGTTACTCACCTGTAACAGGTGATCTCCAGGAACAGCAGGAATCTGTTTATTCAGCCCACCCTCCTCCCCTAGGAGTTGTAGGGTATTCTTTTTCCTCTATCTCTCAGCTACAAACTCAATTGAAGAGAGGACTTTGGAAGACAGATGCACAGGATGGCTCCCAACGGCTTTCCAATAGGATGCTGGGGAGCGTTCCCGCGCGGTCTCCGTCAGTACCGACAATACCCATATGTGAAGACTGATTCCTGTTCCTAGAGATCACCTGTTACTAATAACGCTTTCTAGTATACCCATGCTTCTCAATGTGGCCCAGAGTTTCTCATGGTTTACACAATCAAAAGCCTTGCTGTAGTGTTGATAAAATATATATAGATATCCTTTTGATATTCTTTGTCTTTTCAAGGATCCATCTCACATCTGCGATGTCTCTCGTTCCTCATAAGAACATAAATGCCACACTGGGTCAGACCATGGTCCATCAAGCTCAGTATCCTGTTTCCAACAGTGACCAATCCAGGTCATAAGTACTTGGCAATTTCCCATAAAGACACATAGGTCGGGATGCCTCGTTTGGGCAGGCTGTTCTACAGCATCTTTCAGACGTAGTACAACTCCTACCCACCGTCCCGGGTTTTCGATGCCAGAGATCCATGGGAGGAAGAATGACCCATCTCACCAGAGGTTCGCAGCTTGCTAGGGTCATCCACCTGGCATCTCTCAGCTGGGGAATCCCCATATGTGAAGACTACATTCCTGCTTGTTCCTGGAGATAGCGCAGTTACTCACCTGTAACGGGTGATCTCCGGGAACAGTAGGAATTGTCTTCACAACCCACCCACCTCCCCTAGCAGTTGTGTGTGTGTCTGTCTGTCTGTCTCTCTCTCTCTCTCTCTCTCAACTATAAACTCAACTGACGAGGGAGAGTTGGAAAGGCGGGAAGGTAGCTCCCAAAAGCTTTCCTATTGGATGCTGGGAGCGTTCCCGCGCAGGCTCCGTCGGTACTGACGATACCCATATGTGAAGACTTAATTCCTGCTGTTCCCGGAGATCACCTGTTACAGGTGAGTAACTATGCTTTACTCACCTTTAACAGGTGATTTCCAGGAACAGCAGGAACAGTCTTCACAACCCACCCTCCTCCCCTGGGAATTATAGAATTTAGTTTTTTTTTTCTCTGCGCTCTATACCTTATTGAGGAGAGTTACTGGGAAGGCAGTAAGGTGAACTGGGTAGTGTCCCCGCACGAGGCTCCATCTGTGCCGATGTCACCCATATGTGAAGACTGGTTCCTGCTATTCCCGAAGATCACCTGTTACAGGTGAGTGGCTACAGTATACAGAATGGGCCTGGCACAGTTGCACTACAGAGTACTAACCATTTGTAACCAGATCCTCTTCCTGCAGCCACTACTTTGTGAATAATTATTTTTGCATAAAGGATTGTGCAGTGATAAATATATTTGTATAACGTCTTTTTTTTCTTTTTTTTTTTTGTTGTCCCCCCTCAGAGTCGTGCTCCAATTTCTGCAAAACTGGTTGCAAACATGCTTTCAGTTGCTGGAGCTGACCACATTATCACGATGGACCTGCATGCTTCCCAAATACAGGTAATTACTACAATGCTCATAACACATTAAGGCATTTTATTTTTGACTGCAGCATAACTAGCATCTGTTACAAACTTATTATCTATTTAGTTTAATTTAACAAACCATTGCATTGCTAGTGAATGGTACAGTTCCAATGATAAATTCTATTTCATTGTACTTAATAAAAATAACCTGCAAACTTAATTTGAAAGCATAAAGCTCAGATTTCTAAATTCAGATACAATTGGTAGACTTCAAAGGCATTTGAGTTGTAATTTGGCCTTGCAATTTGAAAATGGAAATCCTTGAGTCTATAATGTGGTCACTTTAAATATTTCCATTTTATTAGACTTAATATAAAGATAAATATATATAGGGAAAATAACTTTTGTAATAACAGTTATTTTGAAATAAGACTTTAAGGTTAAAAGAGAGAAGCAGTTATCTCTAGAAATGTATTCAGTCTCTAGCATTATAGTCACATGTAAAAGGTCCTGTGTAGTCTCACTCATGTACTGTGGCAGAAGTTGACTGCACCAGCATAGGAGTCAGACTGTGGCAGATGAAAACATTTGACTCTGCACCCTGTCTTCTCCTACTTTGCATCAGAACACGGTCTCCTGGCTGTGTTTGCATTGTGTTCATTTAAATCATTTAATATACCACTCCTATTACAAAATGTATCAGCTACGCGTGTCCTTTTGTAAGGTCACCCCCTACTTCCAGGACCAGGTTGGGCAAGCTATGCATTGTCTGATCCTTTATATTGGCTAGTTTTACTGCCAACCTGTTTTGGACAGCTCGCATATTCTTTCTCTGTTCTGGGTGATTTATTAGATTTGTTACACTCAAACAACTATGAAATACCGGCAATAATAAAAAAATATTAAAACTTTGCAGAAAATAGAAGTTTGTTTATTTTTATTTTAGCTGTATTTATATCCCGCTTTTCACCGGGTCAAAACGGTCAATTGGGGGATACATTTAACACGAGGGGATATGAGACATATACGCTAATACTTACAGGGAACATGGGCAATGGAGGGTTAAGTGGCTTGCCCAAGACCACAAGGAGTGCCTACAGGACTAGAAATCCCAGTCCCTCCGGGCTGAGATTGCTGTCCCCAGGTGGGCGTCTATTTGTGGAGCCTGGGTGGCTAGAGCCTGTTTAAGATGGGCTCAGCATTTAGGCCATGAGCCCGGCTTATAGACCAGGATAAGTTGTTGGAAGTGACCCGTTTGGAATCTGGATCGGCATACTTGGCGGATGTTCATTATGATTTGATTAGAACATTGGCTAATAGTATGGCTTCCTTGGTTGCGGCTCGCAGGTCGATTTGGTTGAGAAATTGGGCCGCTGACGTTTCCTCTAAGTCCCGCCTCAGTAAGTTGCCCTTTAAGGGAAAGTTGTTGTTTGGCGAGGATCTGGATAAGTTGGTGAAAGATCTGGGGGACTCGAAAGTGGGTCGCCTTCCAGAAGACAAGCCTAAACTTGGTCGGTTTTCTTCGGTCTCTCGAGGTCCGTCTCAGGACTTTCGGAGGTTTCGATCTTCCCGTTTGTGGAGTTCCCAGCGTGGTAGATTTGGGTACCGCTCTCAGGGGTTTCGCGGCTTCTGGGGAGCCGGCAGAGGGTTCTCCTCTGCCGCCTCTTCGCCTTCTTCCTCTTTCTCCCGAAAGCCACAATGACGCCAAGCAAATTCCTGAGGCCTGTCCAGTTATCGGTGGTCGGCTCCGGGATTTTCTACCTGCCTGGACTCTGATAACTTCAGATCAGTGGGTGTTGGAGGTAGTCCGGGAAGGCTATGCCCTAGAGTTTGCTCGTCCCCTTCGGGATTCCTTCGTCCTGTCTCCCAGCAGAGGTCAACTCAAGGAGGCGGTGATTCGATTGACTTCGGATCGTCTTCTAGCCTTGGGGGCGGTGGTTCCCGTTCCGGCGGCAGAGCGCGGGCTGGGGCGCTATTCCATTTATTTCGTGGTGCCAAAGAAAGATGGCTCCCTCCGCCCCATTCTCGATCTCAAGGGCATCAATCGTTGTCTCCGCGTGCCTCATTTCCGCATGGAAACCCTGCGGTCTGTCATCGTCGCAGTGCGTCAGGGGGAGTTTCTAACTTCTCTGGATCTTTCCGAGGCTTATTTGCACATTCCTATTCGGTCGATGCATCAGCGTTTCCTGCGTTTTCGCATTCCCATGGGGGCACTTTCAATTTCAAGCCCTGCCCTTCGGTTTAGCTATGGCTCCGCGTACTTTCACCAAGGTCATGGTAGTGGTGGCCGCGGCCTTGCGGAAGGAGGGCGTTCTCGTCCACCCCTATCTAGACGATTGGTTAATTCGAGCGAAGTCCGAGGAAGAGAGCGAGCTGGCTACCAAGAGAGTGGTGTCTCTTCTGCAGTCTCTCGGCTGGGTGGTCAATGCGAAGAAAAGTCAGTTAGTGCCGACGCAGTGTCTCGAATATCTCGGGATTCAGTTCGACACCGCGAAAGGCTTAGTTTGCTTACCACCCCGGCGTGTCCAGGTCTTGCTCGAGCTCGTGCGCTCTTTCCTCGGGATGCCCGCTCCTTCGGCTTGGTGGTACCTGCGCCTGTTGGGGACGATGGCGGCTACTCTAGAGGTGGTTCCCTGGGCCAGATTTCACATGCGTCCGCTCCAGCGAGCCCTATTGCGTTGTTGGTCAAACCAGACGGAATCGCTCAGCAAACGGTTGCCTTGCCCGATCCGTGTTCGTCGGGCGCTGCAGTGGTGGCGGTGCCCCCGCACATTGCAGGCGGGTCTTCTTCTGGAGCAGCCTTGGTGGGTTCCGGTGATAACGGATGCCAGTCTGCTCGGCTGGGGGGCCCACTGCGAGGGTTGTTTTGCGCAGGGGACATGGTCAACCCAGGAAGCCTCCTGGTCGATCAACCGGCTCGAGCTTCGGGCGGTGAGGAGAGCGCTGGAGGCCTTCGAGACGTCTCTACAGGGTCGAGCGGTCCAGGTGCTCTCGGACAATTCGGCAACGGTAGCGTACATCAACCGGCAGGGCGGAACAGGCAGTGTGGCATTAGAGGACGAGGCCGAAGTGTTATTCCAGTGGGTCGAGCTTCGTCTGTCGGCAATTTCGGCGGCGCATATCGCGGGAAAGGACAATGTCATGGCAGATTTTCTCAGCAGGGTGCAGGTGGATCCCGGAGAGTGGGAGCTGCACCCGCAAGTTTATGCACAGATAGTTCGCCGGTGGGGTCCTCCACTAATGGACCTAATGGTGACGTTTCAGACGGCAAAGACAGGTCGGTTCTTCAGCAGGCGCAGAGAACACATGTCCGAGGAGTTAGACGCCCTCATTCAGCCGTGGCCGACGGACGGGTTTCTCTACGTTTTTCCGCCATGGGCCTTGATCGGTAGGGTGATTCAGCGCATCGAGGCGCATTGCGGTCTGGTGCTCCTCGTGGCTCCGGACTGGCCCAGGCGTCCCTGGTATGCGGATCTGGTTCGCTTGCTCGACGGGCTTCCCTGGAGGCTTCCAGTCCTGCCGGATCTGCTGATTCAGGGACCCCTGCGGATGCCTCACGTGGGTCGATTCTCGCTTACGGTTTGGCCATTGAGAGGGCTCGTCTGAGGAAGAAGGGCTATTCTTCAGCGGTTATATCTACTTTGCTACGGGCTCGCAAATCGTCCACATCCCTCACGTATGTGCGCGTGTGGCGCGTTTTTGAGGACTGGTGTTCGCGCCATGGGATTCGGGCGGCGAAGGCTTCTATTTCCATGATTCTCAGTTTCTTGCAAGACGGTTTTGATAAAGGGTTGGCAACCAGTTCCTTGAAGGTTCAGCTAGCGGCTCTTGCGTGTTACAGAGGTAAGGTACTCGGGGTTTCTCTGGGGATGCACGCTGACGTCCAAAGGTTTCTGAGGGCCGTTTTCCACGGGCCGTTTTCCACCTTCGACCATCACGCAGGGTTGTCATTCCTCCTTGGGATCTCAATCTGGTGCTACAAGCTTTGGTTCGTCCGCCCTTTGAACCGCTGCGGCAGGCGTCGGTCAAGGATCCGACCCTGAAAACTGTTTTTCTCGTGGCCATTTGTTCAGCAAGGCGCATTTCGGAGCTGCAAGCGCTTTCCTGTAGGGAACCATTCTTGTCTTTTTCTAGAGATCGAGTAGTGTTGAGACCTGTTCCGTCTTTTCTTCCGAAAGTGGTGTCTCCTTTTCATCTGAATCAGTCTGTTTTTCTGCCAGTGTTTCGATCTGACTCAGCGGGAACTTCGGAAGCGGGACTGCATCGTCTAGACGTTCGAGTTTTGAGTCATTATTTGAAGGTTTTGGAGCCTTTCCGCAAGTCGGATCGATTGTTTGTCCTTTTTGGCGGGCCCCGGAAGGGGGAAGCAGCGGCTAAGTCATCTATTTCTCGTTGGATTAAAGAGGCGATTTCCTCCGCTTATGTGGTACAAGGACGTGCGGTTCCCTTGGGTTTGCGGGCTCACTCTACCAGAGCGCAAGCGACGTCGTGGGCTGAACATTCTCTGGTTCCTCCGATTGAGATTTGCAAGGCGGCTACTTGGTCCTCTCTCCATGCGTTCAGCAAGCACTACCGCTTGGACGTGCTGGCCGCTCGGGATTCTTGCTTTGGGTCGGCGGTTTTGCGCGCCGGTTTGCAGGGTCCAGCCCGTTCCTAACTGCTCTGATACATCCCGGATGTGGAGGACTAAACTGGAGGACCGCTCAGGAAATGATAATTACACTTACCTGGTAATTGTAGTTCCTGGAGGGTCCAGTTTAGTCCTCATTCCCTTCCTTTTCGTTCTTACTGCCTTTTCCTCCGGCGCGCTCTCGTATGGGCGGCGGTGACTCCTCTAAGTCATTTTAGAAAAATCCTTCTGGTGAGGGTTTCGAGGACTTCTCCGTATTACTCTGTGACGTCGGTTCCTCCTAGTTGGTGGACTGCTTGCTGCTGTCTCCGGTGGCTGGCAGAAGCAATATGCAGGGTATTGGCTTCCTCGTTTGGGGAGGGGGTCATTGTATCTGTTGGGGAGTTTAATTATGATAAGGTTTACTATCTTTAATATTTTTACTTCTTTAAGTCTGCTTTGTTACTAGTTCACTGGGGGGCTGAGGGAAGCTCCAGCAGGATATGTCATGAGAAAAGGATTCTGATTGGTCCAGTCTCCGTGCTGCAGGAGGAGGTGCACTACCCGGATGTGGCGGACTAAACTGGACCCTCCAGGAACTACAATTACCAGGTAAGTGTAATTATCATTTTCTCCATAACAAATATAGCTACAAGACACTGGGAATTTATGAAATTAACTTTAGTTTAGTGGCATGACAGTAATGCAAGTGAATAAAAAAAAATCTCTATAAATAGATGTTCAGTCAGATTTCCTTAAATTGCTCTTCATCTTTAAAGTAATGGAATAAATACCCAAGGATCCCACTCTAATTTTTTGCGCTATTGCTGCAGCTGTATTTCTCTAGGAACAAACAGGAAGTCGGTCCTCACATATGGGTGACGTTGGCAACAACGGAGCCCACTCGGTAACCTCTCCCCAGCTTTCAAAGAAAGCCTTTGGGAGATCCACTATGCATGCGTGGATGCCTTCCCGCCCAAGGGTGACATCTTGCCTCAGTCTCCTTTTTTCCGCAGAGCCCATCAGACGTTTATCTGCACCCTGGAAAAAGTTGATTTTTGTTTTCTCTTTTGCTCTTCCTTATTTTTTCCTTCTCCGGTACACATACCAGTGCCTTCTCCCCCTCCCGGGTCTGCTGTCAGCTTGGTGCCAAGTTTTTGCTCTTTGGGATTTTTTTTCTTTGTGCGCAGGAATTTCTCACACCTTCTCTGGTCGGGACGCTTGAATTTGATCTTGTGGGCACAGTCTTCCCCACTATGTCCTCGGCCAGTGGGTTCAAGCAATAGGACCACTACAGGAGCACCATGTTCCACATGGACCTGCACAATTTCTGTCTTCATTGCCTTGGTGTGGACCACGATGACACCTCCTGTGGGCACTGTCAGCAGATGAGCAAAGGATGGAAGAACTATGCAATGCAGTGAGAGCCCATGTTTGGGAAGACCTATGTCTCAGCCCCGGCATTGCTGGCGCTCCCAGGGGGCCACCTTGGGGGGGGGGCCCCTGTCTTGTGTGATGGCTGTGCCCATTCTGAGCCCTGAGGTCGCGGGGCATCGGACAGAGGATCCTCTTCTGAGGGCTAATCCCAAAAGAACTGGGCGTTGGTCTGTGACATCCTTGGGAGATGTTGCCAGAGCCGTGTGTAAATCTCATGGTCACTGGCATCAAAGCCCCCGGCCCGATATCGAGGCTGATGGCTGGGAGTGGCCTTCCAAGTTGCTCCTGTGGGATGTTGGGAGATCGATCTCCGGTTTCCCAAACCCATCCTCGTCAAACACCCCCTCGATGGGAGTCAGTGTCTGGCCTGAAGCCTTCGGTATCCACGCCAGTGGCTGCGGAGCCTCCTGGTCTCGGTCAGAATGGTGGCCCTTAAGCACAGCATTGCTGCCTTCTTGGCTCAACAGCACGGACCGATGTCCATTTCCTCCGGGTCATCTGTCCCAACTACCAGCCCCTCTATCACAAGAGCATCCCTAGAGATTGTGGAACAGATCCTTACGCATCACCGACCTTGAGGCGATTCCAGGCTCTGTTCTCACACTTTGAGTGGAGGACTTTCCTTGGCCAGCACCTCCGGGGGCCTCGTAGTTCTGGTGACCCGGCATGGCTCCGAGGCCCGCAGTGCTCTCAAGGTCTCCTCTGACTCGGAGTTGGACTGGGAGACAGACCTCTCCTTTCTGGAGTTTGTCCGGGACACGACAAAGGCCTTTGCCTTCACTACAGAGTCAGAGGAACAGCCTTGGGCAGAGGTTCTCGAGATTCTTCAGTGCGAGGCCCCTCTGAAGAAGGCACAGTGCCAATTCCTCCTCCATCATAGAATGACTTCTCTTTTGTATGTGGGAGACCCCGGCCTTTGTGCCAATTGTGAGCAAGTGTCTCGATACCATGTACCGAGTCCACCAGAGCCCCGGGTTACAAAAAGCACAGCTGCCCGATAACTCTGTGGTGGTGGAACCAGTCATGCGTAGGATCAAAAGGCAAAAGATGCATGCCTCTGTGCCTCCCAGCAGGAAGGCATGCTCCATGGCTGCCTTCGGCATGTGCTACTAGGGCTCGATGCTCATTGAACGGATCCAGACCTACCAGCTGTAAATGGGCATGTACTTATGAGACATTGCAGGGGAGCTCATTGGGTTCTCTGTTAGGCTGGCAGAGGAGCCTCTTTAGCGGTTTCAGACCCTGACCTCAATGGTCAAGGAGTGCTCCAAATTCATCACTTGTGTGGCTTATGATGGCTGCGAGTCGGTGGCCAGAGTAGCTGCAGTGGGCATTAGTGCCTGCCACCAGGCCAGGCTACAGTCCTCCGACTTTGAGCAATGGGTACAGAACATGCTAGTTTGTCCATGCCAGGTGAAGAATCCCTTCAGCAATCCCATGACTGATAAATCCACCAAGCTGGAATCAGAGTTCCTGACCAGGACCAGGCTCTCCAAGAATACCTCTGACCCTTCCCGATGGAAGACTTTGGGGGGGGGGGGGGGAAGCCTCTTTACCTGAAGAAAAGGAAGGCTTACGGAAACTGCCTCCAGTACTCGGCCTTCCCAGCTTCCCAACAGGGTCAGCAGGCCAAGGGACAGGGGCATGGCCCATATAAGCCTAAGGCCCCCAAGGGTCAGGCAGCGCCTCAGCCACAACCTGGGGAGGGGGGCTTTTGACTCCTTGGCTATAGCCTCTCCTCCTCCAGGAGGTCTAGTCCTGCAGCACATGGGGGGACATCTACTATATTTTGCCAGCTGGTAGCCAAGCATCACCACCGACACTTGGGTCCTCCAGGTGGTGGGGGAGGGTTACCTCCTCCATTTTGATCAGATGCCACCCCCTTTCTTTCCAGGGGAACTCCCAATGACTCCCCTTCATTGAGACTTGCTCCAATGAGAGCTCGCTGGGCTTCTAGCCGACAAGGCGGTGAAACTGGTCCCGCCCCATCTCAGGGGTGAGGGGTTTTACTCTTGGTATTTCTTGGTTCCCTAGAGGACCGGCGGCTTTCGTCCTATTCTGGATCTGCGAGATCTCAAGTTCCTGGTGAAGGAGAAGTTCAAGATGCTCTGCCTTGGAACATTGCTGCCTTACCTCCACCAGGAATATTGGCTATGCTCCTTGAATCTCAAAGATGCGTACATGCACATTTCCATCCATCCATCTGTGATTCCGGCAGTACCTCTGGTTTGTCATCGGAGGAAGCCATTACCAATACAAGGGTCTGCCTTTCAGCCTGGACAGAGCCCCAAGAGTATTCACCAAGTGCCTAGCGGTGTTCATTTTTCCCTACCTAGACAACTGGCTGGTCAGGGGCGGCACAGCCGTTGAGGTGCAGCAGGCAGCATGCCGCACCATTCTCACTCTGGAGCACCTGGGGTTTGTCATCAACTACCCCAAGTCTCACCTGCAGCTGACCCAAAGCCTGGAGCTCATAGGAGCGTTGCTAGACATGGTCCAGGCCCAAGCCTTCCTCCCTCTCGACAGGGCCCCAGTGCCTAGTGGACCTCGCAAAGGAGGTTCAGAGCTAAACATCTGCCTCTGCCCGATTCATGCTGCGCCTCCTGGGGCACATGACCTTGACAGTGAATTTTACAGCCGACACCAGTCTCCACATGCAGCCGGCCCAGTGGGCATGGTGACCGTCACCTTGCTGAGTCTCTCAACTGACAGCAGCCACTAAACGTGTAGGCAAGTATGCCCTTTCAGGTCTCAGATTCTCACTATGGACGCCTCCAAGTTGGGCTGTGGAGTCCTTTGCTGAGACGTCCGCACTCGGGGTCCGTGTCAGAGAGCCTCCAGCAGATGAGCTTTCTGGAGCTCCGAGTGATCACCTGCACTCTCTGAACTTATCAGCACCACCTGTGGAACCAGGCCATCCTAATCCAGATGGACAATCAGGTGGCGATGTTCTACGTCAACTGGCAGGGGGGTACAGGATCATCCCTCCTGTGCTTGGAGGTGGTCTGTTTATGCACGTTTGCCAGTGAGACTGGGATGCTCCTCAGGGCAGTATACCTTCCCGGGCAGGACAGTGTTCTGTCAGACCGTCTAAGCTGGGTTCTCCAGCCTCACGAGTGGTGGCTCAACCTGCAGGTGGTCAACTGACTGTTTTGCCATTGGGGCTAGCTGACTCGCTTCTGCTCCAGAACACCGCACCCCTCCCAGGTGGTGGCCTATGCCTTTCTGATTTCGTGGACGGAAGGACTCCTTTCTGCCTTCCCTCCCATGCAACTTAGTGCCACCCTGATTCTCATAGCACGCCAGTGTCCCCGACAACCCTGGTTTCCGCTGCTCCTCAGCCTGTCTTGGGTGCCCACAGTCCCTCTGGGGAGCGCCCTGGACCTGCTCTCACAGGAGGGCTGTTCTGTCCACCCCAGCCTGATGTCCCTGGCCCTGATGGCCTGGCTGCTGAAAAGGTAGCCTTGACCCAGTTTGACTTGCCTAGAGAAGTGGAGAATGTCCTACTGGCCTCACACAAGGACTCTCTACCTGGCAGTCATGTCTTCAAGTGGCGTTGCTTCTCGGTTTGGTGAGCGAAAAAATGTGATAACCCCTTCTCCTGTTCTGTCCTTCTGGTGCTGCAGTACCTACTGCACCTGTCTAATGCTGATTTGAAATCTAACTCCATCAGAGTTCATCTCAGTACACTCTCGGTTCACTATCTCCTCATCGAGGGGAAGCCCTCTCCACCCAGCCTCTTGTGGCGCGCTTCCAGAGGGGGAGCCTCCTCTCTTGACCCATTTGCCCATTAGCGGCATGGGATCCCATTGTGGTCCTCTCAAAGTTCATCGCTCCACCCTTTGAGCTACTGGCTTCCTGCCACCTCAAGTATATGGCCCGGAAGGTGGTCTTCCTCATGCCGCTCACATCTGCCTGCAGGGTCAGTGAGCTCGGCGCTGGTGGCTCCATGCCCCTTATACCAGGTTTCACAGGAACAGGGTGGCACTTCGGATGCACTCTAAGTTCCTTCCTAAGGTGGTCTCTCCATTCCACCTCAACCAGGAGGTGGTTCTTCCTACCTTTTTCCCGCATCCTCTTGCCAGTAGGGCAGAGGCCGCTCTTCATACACTGGATTGTAAATGGGCATTGGCCTGTTAGTGGACCAAGTCCCATCGCCGCTCTTCATCTCCTACGACCCAAATTGCCTGGGCATAGTGGTCTTCAAGCATACTCTGTCCACCTGGGTGGCAGACTGCATTGCCATCATCTATGGTCATGCCGGTTTTTCGCTGAAGCGTCGCGGTGTACAGTGTCCAGGCCATGGCAGCTTCTGTGGCAAACCTCCACTCAGTCCCCTTAATGGAGATCTGCTGGGCTGCCACCTAGTTCTCAGTTCACACCTTCGCAGCACTTTACTGTCTGGAGGAGTAGTCCCGGAGGGCCAGCACTTTGTCAGGCAGTACTCCATCCTTTGGGGTTTAAGGCAACTCCTGCCCTCTAGCCCTTTTGTGTGTCCAGGCTACCGGAGAGGGGGTTTCCCTAGTCAATGCTGGGGTCGCAGCTGAGGTCTTGTGACCGAACTGTACCCTTACGGTTCATTTTTTGGGGCTGCCCGTGGCTTACAGGTTTTTTTTGTAGCCTGTAGCTAGGGAGTCCCATATGTGAAGACAGACTTACTGCTTGTTTCCGGAGATAGTGTAGTTACACACTTGTAACAGGTGTTCTCTGGGGACAGCAGGAATCGGTCTTCACAACCCTCCTTCCTCCCCGTGGAGTTGCTTTTCTTTTTGTTGCCGTCTAGAGCTATGTCATCATACTGAGGAAAAATGGCACCCTTGGGTGGGAGGGCAGCTACGAATGTGTGGTGGATCTCCCAAAGGATTTCTTTGAAAGCTGGGGAGAGGTTACCGTGCGGTCTCTGTCAGTGCAGACGTCACTCGTGAGGACTGATTTCTGCTGTTCCCGGAGAACATTCATTACAGGTGAGTAACTACACTTTCTCTATTTCTGCTGATGATGAATTAGCCCTGAGACCAGTCTCTCTTCCTGGTTATTCCCTCCCCTTCCTTCAAACTCTGGGCCCCATCTCTGGTTCCTCCATGCTTTACCCACTGTCTCTCCCTCTTTTCCTCTACTGCTATTTCCCTACCTTATCACTTCCACCGCTTTCCCCCTTCCTCTCTCTCTCACATCTTGTAACACACCCACTTCTCCAAGTTACTTAATTTTAAGCCTTCTCCTACTTCTGGGTTAGGCACACATAAGCATCAGCAGAAGCAACAACTCTCCAGATATAGCAGGCCTCCTTCATTGTCATGATTTTAATAGTGAAGATTTTGCTCATTTCTTTAGACAGAAGATAATTAGATTGGTGGCATGCTTCCATCAATTGCCTTTATCTTTCCACTGCCTTCATTGAGGGCTGAATCAAATTTAGAATCCTTGAATACTACAAAATTGTCATTTAGAACAAGCCTCGACAAATCCCCAGGTACCAGGTCACCAGAAATTTGCAACTGGGGCCTGGGATTTTCTTGCCCCCCCCCCCCTTTAAAAAAAAAAAGATAAAAATGCGGGATACAAGACTTTCCCCCTACACACAAGAGATCAGTTCTCTGGGAACAAGCAGGAAGACAGCCCTTTCCCCAGCTTTCAAAGAAAGCCTTTGGGAGATGTATCACGCATGCGTGGTACCTTTCCCTCCCAAGGGTACCATCTTGCCCAGTCTCCGTTTTTCCACGGAGCACATCGGACATGTGTCTGTTCCCCTGGAAAAAGTTGATTTCTTTTCATTCTTTTTTGCTTCTCCGGTAGCGTACTGTTACCTTTTCTCGCCCCCGAGCCTGCTTGCCTCGGCATCGCATCCTCTGGTTCTTTTTTTCCTTTCTATCTTACTTTCCAATTTGGCACAGGATCATGCCTTTTTTCTGGCCGGGCTTGGTGAATTTGACCTAGCAGGGGCCATCATCCCCGCCATGGCCTTGGCCAGTGGCTTCAAGCCATGTTACCGTTGTGCTCATAACATGTCACGCATAGATCTGCATGACTGCTGCCTTCGATTCCTCAGGCCGGACCACAATGCCTTTGTCTGCGGTCTCTTTAAGCAGATGACCCCTAAGGTCCTCAGGAAATGTTGGCAGCAGCATGAGTCAATTTTTCAGAAGACCAACTCGGTCCTCTGTGAGAGACCGCCCAGAGACTACTTCCAGGACTACGAGTACCTGTGTAGACTGTGCGGCCTCTGAGGTCTGAGACCATGGAATGTTTGGCCAGATTTCCCACATCGAGGATTACGCCAAGAAGGGCCAGAAGACCTTGAGGACCCCATTGGACGACGAGTCGAGGAAAGTGGGGAAATCCCACAGTCCTCAGCCCTGCAGCCCTCAACTGGAGGCAGAGGGTGACAGCAAGGAGCAGACATCCAAGTTACCTCGCCGGGAGCCATCGAGTCCAGGGATCGGTCTCGGACCCCTAAAGCTATCTGGTCAAGGACTCCCCCTTGATGGAGCCGGCCCTGAAGTTCTCAGTGCCCGCACCAAAGGCTTCCGAGTCAACTGGCCTTGAGGCCAGGATGGTGGCCGTGGAGCACATTGTCTGCCTATTGGCCCAGCAGCAGGCGCTGTTGCCCAGTTCCTCCGGGTCATCACTCCCAACCACCAGGCCCTCCAATGTGAGGTTGAGCTGATCCTTGAGTGCCACCAGCCTCAAGAGACCTCGGCTGCAGTCCTGGCCCTCGGGGCCATGGTCCTCACTGCTCAGCACCCTCTGCTCCAAGCGCCTGGCCTCAGCAGTCAGGGAGTGCTCCAAGTTTATCACTCGAACAGCCTACAATGGCTTATAGTTGGTGGCTAGAGTAGCTGCAGCGGGCATCTGTGCCTGGCGCTAGGCTTGGCTATACTCCTTCAACCTGGAGCAATGGGTTCAGGACAAATTCATTGATGTCTCTTGCATGGAGAGAACCTCTTCAGCAAATCCATGAAGACAAGGCCACTGAGCTGAAATCAGAGTTCCTGATTAGAACCAGACTCTCCAAGATGACCGCTGACTCTTCCCGGAGGAAGGCTTCAGGTAGAAAGACCACATACCCCAAGATGAAGGCTTATGGAAATTACCCTCAATACCAGGCCTTCCCAGCTCTCAACAGAGCCAGTGGGACAAGTGTATGACCCACGTAAGCCTAAGATCCCCAAACCCCAGCCCGTGCCCCCCAGCGCAACTTGGAGGGGGCTTTTGACTCTTTGAGCATAGCCTCTTTTCCCCCAGGAGGCACAGTCCTGCATCACACAGATGGGTGTCTGCGTTTTGCCCACAGGTAGCCCTCCATTACCACATCGCATGTGCCCTTTGGGTGGTGAGAGAGGATTGCCGCCTCCTCCAGATACCCCAGGCATTCTTCCCAGGAGAGCCTCCAGGACTCCCATCAGGACCTACTCCGGCAGGAACTCGCAGGTTGTCTAGAGGACACAGGCGGTGGACCCGTCCCAGCCCACTTCAGGGGCACAGGGTTCTGCTCACGTTACTTCCTGGTACCAAAAAGGACCGGAGGATTCCATCCTATCCTTGATCTGCGGGACATCAACAGATTTCGGGTGAGGGAAAGGTTCAGAATGTTCTCTTGGAACATTGCTGCCATACCCACAGCAGGGAGACTGGCTATGCTCCTTGGACTTTAAGGATGCGTACACACACATCCTTATTAACCCCGTACAGAGGCAGTACCTCTGCTTCGTGGTCTGGGGAAAACACGGGTGCTACCCTTCGGCCTGGCCTCCACCCCAAGGGTATTCACCAAGTGCCTGGTGTTGGTCACACCTCAGGCTCCAGGGGGTATTCGTCTTTCCTTATCTGGATGACTGTCTTTTAAAGGGCAGCACGGCCATCGAGGCCGGTCAGGCGATGGCACATACCATTCTCCTGCTGGAGCACCTCAGTTTTGTCATAAACTACCTGAAGTACCATCTTCAGCCAACCCAGGACCTGGAGTTCATAGGGGCTCAGCTGAACACTGTCCAAGCCAGGTCCTTTCTCCCTTGGGACAGGGCTCTATGCCTCCAGGTGCTTGCTGCAAGCACTCGGCGCTGTCGCTCGGCATCAGCCTGTCTCATGCTCCACCTGCTGGGGCATATGGCATTCACAGTGCATGTCACTCCATCCACTCTCCTGCGAATGCAGATGTCCCAGTGGGCCCTCTGCTCACAGTGGTCCCAGGCCACGGAATGCTTGAGAGACAGGGTGCTCATCACCCATCTCCTCGCTCTCTCTGTCTCTCGCTCTCGGCAAAATCTCCATTGTCTGCTGGCCGGGTTGCCCTTTCAGCCCCCCACACCCCAAAAGATTCTCTCTACAGATGCCTCCAAGCCTGGGTGGGGAGCACATTGTGATGACCTCTGCACTCAGGGCATCTGGTCACTAATGGAGAGTCTCCAGCAAATCAATCTCCTGGAGCTCCGAGCCGTATCCTTAGTCCTCCGGGCTTTTCACCACCACCTGCAGCACCAGGTGGTGCTGGTTCAGACAGACAACCAGGTGGCGATGTCCTACATAAACAAGCAGGAGGACACGGGTTTGGCCCTGCTCTGCCAGGAAGCAGTGAACCTCTGCTCATATGCCAGTAGCAACAGGATTCTTCTGCAGGCAGTTTACCTCCCGGGCATGGACAACACCCTGGCAGATCGGCTCAGCCAGATCCTCCACTGCACAAGTGGAGGCTGGACCTTAGGGTGACCAGACAGCTGTTCCAGTGCTTGATCCCGAGGATGGACCCCTTTGCCAGTCCGGCCAATGCACAACTGCCCCTGGGTGGCAGCAGAGGGGCCTCCTTTTCGCCTTCCCGCCCATACCGCTGATTGCCAAGACCCTGTTCAGGGTCCACCGCGACAGGGCCATAGTGATCCTGGTGGCCCCATGATTGATTAGCGTGGTGCCCCAGGGTTCGGTCCTGGGCCCGGCACTGTTCAATGTATTTGTGAGTGATATTGCTGAAGGACTGAATGGAAGGGTCTATCTCTTTGCAGATGACACAAAACTTTGCAACAGAGTGGACTCCCCCGAGGGAGTGGATAACATGCTTGGCAATTACGATTTAATGCGAAAACATGCAGTGTCATGCACTTGGGTAGCAGAAATCCAAGGGAAATGTATGCAATAGGGGGCGAGAGGTTGGTGTGCATGGTTCAGGAGAAAGACCTTGGTGTAATTATCTCTGATGATCTCAAGATAGCAAAACAGTGCGACAAGGCGGTGGCAAAAGTCAGGAGGATGTTGGGCTGCATACAAAGAGGGATTACCAGCAGAAAGGAAGAGGTACTTATGCCACTGTACAGGTCACTGGTGAGGCCTCACTTGGAATACTCTGTTCAGTTTTGGAGACCATACTTGCAAAAGATGTAAAAAGACTGGAAACTGTTCAGAGGAAGGTGACCAAAATGATTTGGAGCCTGCATAAGAAACCTTATGAGAAGAGACTTGAACACCTAACTATGTACACTTTGAAGGAGAGGAGGGATAGGGGAGATATGATTCAGACCTTTAAATACTTAGAGGAACAATGAACAAACAAACCTCTTCCAAAGACTGGGAAGCTGCAAAACTAGAGGGCATAACATGAAGCTGCAAGGTGGTAAATTGAAAGGCAATGTCAGGAAATAATTTTTTTCACTGAAAGGGTGGTGGATGCTTTGAATGCTCTCCCGATGGAAGTGGTGGGGGCAAACACGGTGATGGAATTCAAAACAGCATGGGACAAGCACAGCGGATCCCTTTACAGCAACAAGATAAAAACCAAATAAACGGAACCATCTAACTTCTCAACAAATAGGGTTGTCCTTCATGGAGTGGTGGGTCCACCCCTAAACAAAGACATGGGGAAGGGTGGCCTGCACAGAGCGAAAGGTGCACCTACTCTTGCCGTATTGCTGGGCAGACTGGATGGACCATGCTGGTCTTTATCTGCCGTCATTTACTATGTTACCTATCCATCTTTGGACTAAAATCTAACTGTCAAAGTGCACCTGAGTGCTCTTGCAGCATATCCTTGCAATGTTGATGATCGGCTCTGTCCTGCTTATCCACTTGTACTATGCTTTATGTGGGGCCTTCTGCTTTCTCGTCCCCCTATTCAACCACCAGTGGTGGCGTGGGATCTTGGTGTCATCTTGGGACAGCTGCTTTCGGCACCCTTTGAGCCGCTAGCCACCTGTCCTCTCAAGTTCCTCACCTGGAAAGTCATTTTTTTGGTGGCACGCGCTTTGTGCGCGCAGAATCAGTGAGCTGCAGGCACTCGTAATGCACCCGCCTTATACTGGTTCTACAAAAAGCGTGGTGCTGCGCACTCATCCTACATTTCTCCCTAAGGTGGTTTCAGCCTTCCACCTAAACTAGTCTGTGGTACTGCCCACCTTTTTCCCACAGCCTCACGCCTCCATACTTTGGACTGTAAGAGAGTGCTTGCATGGTGGATTACTGAGTTTGGCGGCTGGTTTTCTTCTTGGGGGGGAAAAGCGCAAGGTTAAGGGGGTCTGGTGCCCTCAACACCCTACAGCCTCTATGCCATTACTTGCATCTGCTGTTGGCCTTTGGATACTTTCTTCAGACTGCTACAGCAACCGGTGAATACAGGGGAGGTGAGCCCAGCTGCAGGTTTGCTGGAAATAGAGGGTTCAGCAACTGCTTTGGGTGTGTCATATCTATCCTCTCATTCGCGGCAGGTCTCTAGGGTTCTGGTGGTAGTTTGCATCTAAGTATGCTTCCTGGTCAGGGAGCAGATTTCAGCTGGGAGGGCCATATGCCAGAGACCAAGAGATGGGACTTGTTTCCTCAGCATCTTCTCAACACAGGAACTCTGAGCACACCAAGTGGGCGATTGGCAGCAAACTCTGCTGCCTTGGCTAGAGGAGGAAAGACGCCGGGCAGTATGGAGGAGGAGGGTATACCAGTTGGAGTGGATTGGTCTGGTTTCACTCCAACTCGCCTAGGAATCTTTACCTTAGAGACCATTTGGGCAACAATTGTTTCTTTGGGCAATGTGCTACTTCCACAGATGTTAACATTGATTGTAAAAGTTTCATGTAACTCAAAGGCAGTTGAAACTATTAACAATCAAGTAGCTTTATTGCAAACGTTTCTAACTATGACTGAAGTTAAAATTGAGGCTCTGGACATTCAGGTTCAACCGAATATTAAGAGTATTATCCCCATGCATACAAAAATTGAACACTTTGAAAATGTATCCCGTGCGGCGAACCTGAGAATAATTTTCTTAAGAATCCATTTGCAACAGCCTGGGACATGTTTAAGGGAGTACCTTACAGATGGGCTGGCGATTCCGGTGGATTCACACCTGCCAGTGGTAAAATTGTTTTATCTACCTGTGGGCAAGAAGAAATCTTCTGAGAACATTGGGACACAGTAGCTAGTTGTCTTAAATGTTTCGGAGCTCCTGGAAACTACTGGTGAAGTGGCAGTAATTCCATCTACATTTATTGGTGAATTTTGCGTTAGTCTAAGATATGGAATGGATGCTGAAGCTATTATATCAAAAGAGAAATGTTTCAAGGATTAATGATTAGGAATTACTGTGATTTATCTAAGGAGACACAAAAGAGATGGAGGGAGTTTCTTCTCCGACGACTAGGTGTTCAACAGCGGGAGGGCTCTTTTTTCTTAAATACCCTTGCAAGTGTTTGATCAAATATCTGTTTCCTTTATTTTTTTGAGCCTTCCCAGCTGTTGGCCTTCGTGAACGCACATCATCTGGAATCCTCCTATGGTTAGTGAGTAGTTTGGTTTTGAGCCTGTTGTGTAACTCAGTAATTTTTCTTGCAATAAATGACTAAAGTTAATTTCTGTGTTCTTACCCCCCCCCCCCCCCTGTATTTTTTGGGCTTGTGAGCATTTCTTGTGTTTTTGAATGGGGATTTCTCTCTGATTTCTTTGTGTTATTTTTCTGTACAAGTATGATTCTTGGATATTTTCTTTAAAAATGCATAAATACAAAATAAAAAAAAAGAGCGCTCACTTTTTATATTGAACGGACGAAGCCCCATCGCCGTTCCTCTCAGCTCTTTGTTTCCTACAACCCCAACAGGCTTGGGGGTAGCAGTCTCCAAGCACACACTATCCATCTGCGTGACTGACTGCATCTTTTCTGCTTATGCCCAGACTGGGCTTACCTTAGAGTGCCACGTCACAGCGCATAATGTTTGCACTATGGCAGCCTCAGTGGCTCACTTGTGCTCCGTCTCCACAGTGGAGATATGTAGAGTTGTTACATGGTCATCCATCCACACCTTTACAGCCCACTACTGCCTGAATGAGGATTCCTGGCGTGACAGCACCTTTGGTCAAGCTGTACTATGGCACCTCCTTGGGAATTAATGCAACTCCTTCCCTCTGGCACTTCTGTCTGTCCAGACTTACCAGAGAGTCAACTGTTGGTTGCCTGAGGCTGATGTTGAGGAACCTTTTGGTTTTTTCTGGTTGCCCCATTAGATTGTCTACATGTTTTTTGGTAGCCTGTAGCTAGGGAGTCCCATATGTGAGAACTGACTTTCTGCTTGGTCCCAGAGAAAGTGTAGTTACTCACCCGTAGCAGGTGTTCTCCGGGAACATCGGGAATCAGTCCTTACTACCCTTCCTCCCCCCCATGGAGTAGTTTTCTTTTTGGGCTTAATTGAGCTATGTTGTCATACCAAGGTAAGATGGCTCCTTCGAGCGGGAAGACTGGCACACATGCGTGGAATACTTTCCAAAAGCTTCCTTTGAAAGCTGAGAAGTGTTCCCGTGCCGGCCGTGTCAGTGATGTCACCCATGTGTGAGGAGTGATTCCTGCTGTTCCCGGAGAACACCTGCTATAGGTGAGTAACTACTATAGCTAACAGATGGCTGGGGGGGGGGGGTGCGCGAGAATGAGAGATTTAAAGCATTTTATTGCAATTTCCCAACTGAGCTTTGCACTTATGCTGCCATCTCCACCTGTGATATCACTTCCTCCTAGAGGGGTTGCTTGTAATAAGGTGTATATTTTTAATGTTTGTGTGCTTTTATCCTTCTGCCTTTTCTATTGTGATCTGCTTATAACCAAAGATGGAATTTAATATAAAGGAATAAATAAAAATTGGATGTGAAATGGTCTCAAAATTTAGCTTTTGTCTGTTTTGCCCCCATACTATGGAACTCGTCCTCGCGACATTCTCCTAAAGAGCTCTTTCAAAAAATTCAAAAGGGTATCAAAACATGGTTATACAAATGCTCCCATTCAGAACGTTTATGATTGAGGTATTACATAGCTCAAATTTTCTTTTTAAACTCCTCCTCCTGTCCTCATGTGTACCATTGTTAAATCATGTCCTTAAAGGAACAATTGTCATGTTCATCTCCTTATCTTAACTGTTTTTTGTTTTAATTGTGCATGTATTTTTTTTAGTGTTTGTATTTTAATTTGTGACTTAATTTTGATGTCGGTTGTTCAGTCTGTGATACATATTTATAAACTGCCATGACGCCAAATCTTTTTTTCAATGGTAGTATGCCCAAAAAATTGTAAATATATAAATTCAAATGTATTAATGGAGAATTAGCATGGATTTTAGGTGAATTGCACAGTGGGGGAAGTGAAGAGGATCAAATACCATGAGCATAATGAGCCAAATTAAACCTATTAGATTCAAATAAATATCTTGCGTGGAAGCCATTTTGTATTTCTGCTATTTTGATGTTGTAAAGAATATCATACATTCTGTGGAATAAAGAAATATGCGCAGCATAAGTCTGTTGCAAAATTGCAAACAAAAATAGTTTTTTGGACTAGATGAATCCATTTTTTTGTCTTGAAATACAACAAAATCATTAAAAAACAAACAAAAAAAACCCTTTTGCTTGCTGTCAGTTTTACATTTTGAAGTTCTGTTCCACAATGCTTTGTCTAAGGAATTAAATGCTTATGTCCAATTACTGTGGGAGAAACTGAGGTACAGTATAATGAGTGAATTGCTTCTTTGTGAAAAGTGCTGTAGCTAGGAGTAGGGGCATCAGAGTTCTCATTTGGAAGAGAGGCCCTAAAAGTCAAGTGGTTAAAAAAAAAATTCAGGTGTACTTCTGTCTTTTGAACAGTAGAGGAGGCTTGATGCACAACGTCAGTCAATCAAAAATGTTCAGAAGCTAGGACATTTTTTGCTTATTTTTTACTTGTTTTTATTTGATTTTCTCCTCCATTGACGCATTTTCTCTCTACTGCAGTAGTTACCAGGTGGTAAATTCTAAGCATCTGGGATGCCTGACACCTGTATTTTTTTTCTAGTTCTTTTCTGTGGTCACCTTTGAGTGTGCATATATATGGTGAAAGATCTTAAGAACCTAGGGCCTGATATTCAAAGATCTCCAGGAACAAGCAGGAATGAGTCTTCACATATGGGTATCGTCGGTACCGACGGAGCCTGCGCAGGAATGCTCCCCAGCGTCCAAAAGGAAAGCTTTTGGGAGCATCCCACAGCGCCTGCACGCTGCCTTCCCGCCTTTCCTAACCGCCTCTCTCCAGTTCTTTTCTGCGGAGCCAGCAGGTCGTGTTCCTGTCACCGCTGAAGAATTTCTTTATTTTATTTCTTTGGTCGCGCATCTGCCTTCTCGATGCTGGACCGGTACCGCTGGTCTTTTCTTTCTTAAAAAAAAAAAAAAAAAAAAAACTGTTTTTTCTCACTTCAGTGCATTTTCTTCTTTGGCCTTAGGTCTAGGACGTTTTTCCTCATGGACAAGCCCGCCTCTGGGTTTAAAAAATGCACGAAGTGCAACGGCACTATTTCTGTCACTGACACCCGTGAATGGTGTCTAAAATGTTTAGGTCCTGACCACTCCATTGCGGCTTGTGAGTCCTGCTCCATGATGTCTAAAAGAGGTCTACAGAATTGAGCAGCTAAGCTCAGTACCCTGTTTCCCTCGGATGCAGCTTCGGTTGCATCGACGTCTTCCAGGGCTGCTTCTTCCTCACTTGGATCTCAGGTAACCAAACTTAAATCCAGCTGGTCCTCGAAGGGTAGATCTTCCTCTGAGTATCGAGATGCTTCCGGGCTTGCCCTCGAGGAATCCGCACCGTCAAAATTACCCCGGCGGGAGGCTCCGGCTTCCAAAGCTTTATCTATGGGGTCACAGGTTGACATCGATGGCTCGGCCTCGGGGTTCTGGGGTACCGGTGGTTCCCACTGGTACCGACATCCAGACATTGGTTGCGTCAATGGATCAGAATATCCTGACCATGCAGCGTGCCATCACGGCATTCATACAAGCTGCGACGCCTTCGGTACCGCAACAAACTCCGTTGCCGGTACCGACTCCGGCACCGGTACCGACATCGGTTTCGGTGCCGGTACCGCTTGCATCGACATCCGCTTCGGTGTCGACTGCAGCGGTACACTGTTCTGTGATGCCCATCGGTACCAAACCGGTACCGATCACTCCAGATGTCGATACCACCCGGTACGCGTATTTGGCTCTGCAGGAGCATCCAGACAGGCGATACTTCGATTCCTCTGAAGACTCTGATGAATCAGAGGTCTCTGTCGAAGCATCGGTGATTCATCCTCAGGAGCCCTCTTCTCCAAAAAGGAGAATGTCTCCTCCAGAGGACTTGTCTTTTCAAGACTTTAATTAGGGAAGTGGCCAGGGGCCTTTCTATCTCAGTGGCCCCTGAGACAGAGCCTAGAGCAGTGATGGCTAACCTTTTTGAGCCCGAGTGCCCAAACTGCCGCACAAAACCAAAGAATTTCCTCAAAGTGCCAGCACGTCATTTGCATAAGTGGTCTTATTTGCATAAATATTTGCATAATGTTACCATACACTAACTTTTAGTAAACATGTCTCTTAATGAGTGTATGGATAAAGAAAGACTAAAAGATTTCTACATTACTATAATCCAGTGCCAACCGCCAGGCACATTAGGAACTACTACAAACGCTGCCCATTTAGAACCCATAGCAAACCCGCCGTATCCTGACAGCATTACCAGGACTCACAAAGCACCATACCCTACCTATCAAAAGGCAACACTGCAAATATTAAACCAATACATTTCAGTGAATACTGGGGAAAGAGAACAAGTGGCAACGTCAAATAGGAATTTCCTCTTGTACCAAACAAAGCGCAGATGTTAATGATGCACATTTCCCAGAGCTGACATATTCCAGTTAATAAATTCAAAATAAAGAGATATCGTTCTACCTTTTGTGCATTTTTTTTCAGTTGCAATTGGTCCAGCCATTTTCTTCTGGTTTCTTCATGTTTTCTGCTAACTCTCCATCGTCTGCTGTCCATTTGTCCTTTCTTCTCTCTTCTAGTTTTTTTTCCATTCTCTCTCTCTCTACATCTGCTTTAACATACTAATCTTTCTCCTTTTGCTCTTTCCTCATTTCTATTTCATCCACACAAATTTTACCCCTCCATCCTCAATCCCCAATTACTCTCCCAATACCTGGCCAATTGTAGATTTTTCATCCCTCCTACACAAAATATTTTTCCCCTCTCCATTTTACTCTCCCAGCCCCATCCCATTCTAATCCTCCCCCAACATCAGCTCCCTTCTAGTTCCAGTCTCACCCAGCATCCATTCCCTTCTTCAAGCCCCCCACTTCCCCTCAGCCCATTTCCATTCCAAGCCCCATCCCCAACAGCTATTTGCAGTTCAAGCCCCCTTCCACTCAGCCCATTTCCAGTCCTAGCAACCCCCCAACCCATTACCAGTCCTAGCCCCCCATAGCTCACTCCCAGTCCTAATCCCACCAGCCCATTTCCAGTCCTAACCTCCCCATCAGCCCACTCCCAGTCCTAATCCCCCATCACTCAATTTTTAGTTTAAGCCCCCCCAGCGCCTATCACCACTCCTAACCCCCCCAGTGCCCATCACCACTCCTACCCCCCCAGCCCAGCGCCCATCACCACTCCTAACCCCCCAGCCAGCCCAGTGCCCATCACCACCCCTAACCCCCCCCAGCCAGCCCAGTGTCCATCACCACTCCTAACCCCCCAGCACAGCGCCCATCACCACTCCTAACCCCCCCACCCCAGCCCATCACTACTCATAACACCCCCCAGCCCAGCCCATCACTACTCCTAACCCCCCCAGCCCAGCCCAGCCAATCACCACTCCTAACCCCCCCCCCAGCCCAGCCCAGCCCATCACCACTCCTAACCCCCCCCCAGCCCAGCCCAGCCCAGCCCAGCCCATCACCACTCCTAACCCCCCCCCAGCCCAGCCCAGCCCATCACCACTCCTAACCCCCCCCCAGCCCAGCCCAGCCCATCACCACTCCTAAGCCCCCCAGCCCAGCCCAGCACCACTCCTAACCCCCACCCCCACCCCCAGCCCAGCCCAGCCCAGCCCAGGGAAAATTAAAAAAAAAAAAAAGAAAACCTGTTTGCTGCCGCTGTCGGGGCCGCCGCGGCAGAATCGAGCGTGCCGCGGGGCCCCCCTGTACCCACCGGCAGAGCCTGTCCACCCCGTAGCAGCTCTCTCTTTGGAGCTGCAGTCAGACGCGCCGGCTTGCAGAGCGCGAGGGAAGAGTTCCCTCGCTGCTCTGTTAAGCCCGCGGGGGCTGATGGGAAGTTACCATCAGCCCCCGCGGGCTTAACAGAGTCGCGAAAGGGAAACTCTTCCCTTCGCGCTCTGCAAGCCGGCGAGTCTGACTGCAGCTCCAAAGAGAGAGCTGCTACGGGGAGGACAGGCTCTGCCGGTGGGTACAGGGGGGCCCCGCGGCACGCTCGATTCTGCCGCGGCGGCCCCGACAACGGCAGCAGACAGGGTTGTTGTTTTTTTTTCGATGGCGGACCTTCCCGCGTGCCAGCTGCAAGGCCTTCGCGTGCCACAGCTGGCACGCGTGCCATAGGTTCGCCATCGCTGGCCTAGAGCCAAAAAATTAGATATTTACAATATCCTAAGGCTCCTAAAGAGGCAGCCACTTTACCAATACATGAGATTCTTTATGATCACATGTTGGGCATATGGGAGACTCCTCACCACTTCCCCTCATTCTTGCAGGTTGGACACCATGTATCGTGTTCCTCCTTGTCCTGGCTTTCATAAGACTCAGCTTCCATTGTGGTGGAGTCTGCTATGAAGAAGATAAAGAGTACAAAAAGGCACTCTTCTGCTCCTCCAGGAAGAGAATGCAGAACATTAGATGCCTTTGGCAGGAGAATTTTCCAGGCCAGTATGCTTGTTGCCAGAATCAACTCCTATAGTCTCTATATGGGGATGTTTCTAAAAGAAGTTACAGATCACCTGCAAACTTTATCTCCTTTTATTTCAGAAGATAAAAGGGAAGAGTTCCTCACCTGGCTCAAACATGCCCAGGATATTTCCAAGTTTTCCAACCGTGCAGCCTTTGACTCTTTTGAGGGTGCCAGCAGAGCCTCGGCCATTGCCATAGGTGCACGCAGAGTTGCTTGGTTACAAGCTTCTGATTTGGAACCTTGGGTTCAAGATGGACTAGGAAACCTTCCTTGTACAGGTGAAAACCTTTTTGGCAAAGATTGGCAAGCAAAGGCCACCCAAATGGTTGCTGAAAATTCTGCTTTAGATAGACTTTCAAAGTCTACTTCTGCTCCTTTTAAGAAAAGGTTGTTCAAAAGGGGATTTTTTCCCAAAAAAGGGAAATATTATTCTGCTTATGGTCAGCAGTCATCTACTGCAGGTCGTTTTGCTACAAAGAGACAGCTATAAAGAGACAGCAACAACCGAAACAGGCCAAGCCTAAGGCTGCTAGGACTGCTACGGCCCAACAGCCTCAGCCTCCTCAGGGCCTTTGACTTACAACTAGAGAGCTTAGCCTTTCTGGCTCTAGAACCTCCAGAGCCTCTCACCATTCCAGGAAGGTTGGTTTACTTTGCTCCCAGATGGGAACAAATCACAGCAGAGCAATGGACCCTCTCCATCATAAGGAAGGGGTACAAGCTTCATTTCTTAAACCTTCCTCCTCACACCATGGTGAGACAGTTCAATTCTCAAACATCTCTCCTCGACCTTCTGGGTCAGAAGATTACTACTCTTCTTGCCCAAGGGGCAATAGAAGAAGTACTCCTTCTTCAACAGGGCTCAGGGTTCTACTTCCCCTACTTTCTTATTCCAAAGAAAACAGGGGGCTACAGACCCATCTTAGATCTCAGAGAATTGAACAAGTTTCTATGCAAGGAGAAATTCAAGATGATTTCTCTCAGTACTCTCCTTCCATACCTTCAGAGTCAGGATTGGCTTTGCTCTCTAGACCTCAAGAATGCGTACACCCATGTCCTCATCCATCCAACACACAGAAGGTTCCTTCGGTTCCTTTATCAAGGGAAGCACTACCAATACAGAGTGCTTCCTTTCTGTCTGGCTTCTGCACCAAGGGTGTTCACAAAATGCATGGCAGTAGTAGCTGCATTTCTACACACTAGGGATATTCGTATTCCCATATCTGGACGACTGGCTCATCCGAGCTCCATCCCAGTCAGAGGCCCAGACTTCTCTAACCTGCACAAGCCGTATCCTTCAGTATCTGGGACTTGTAATAAACTTTCCAAAATCCCATCTCACCCCTACTCAGTCTCTAGAGTTCATAGGGGCCTTACTGGATACCACAACTGCAAGGGCCTATCTTCCCCAGGCCCGTTGCCTACGCTTGGTGCAGTTAGCTTCACAAATTCAGTTAAAATCCCATTTAACTGCTCGAGAGAAGTTACAACTGTTAGGCCACATGGCATCCACTGTGCATGTGGTTCCTTATGCTCGCCTTCACATGAGGGCAGCTCAGTGGATTCTGTCCACCCAATGGACCCAGGCATCAGGTTGCCTGTCAGACAAAATAGCAATCTCCAGTCGCCTCTTTTGGTCCCTCCACTGGTGGAAGTCCACTCAAAATCTGTTGCTGGGGTCCCCCTTCCAACAGGTGTTACCCCAAGCAACCCTTACAACAGATGCCTGCCCAAGAGGTTGGGGAGCTCATCTTCAGGATCTCTCCACTCAAGGCATCTGGTCTCTACAGGAGACATCTCTACATATCAACCTCTTAGAGCTCAGAGCAATTTTTCTAGCTCTGTCTTCCACACCCTGCTCAGCTACAAGACAGTCCTCATCCACACGGACAACCAGGTAGCCATGTTCTACGTGAACAAGCAGGGCGGAACTGGCTCTCTGTCGCTTTGCAACGAAGCTCTGAGATTGTGGGCCTTTGCCAGAGAGCATCAAATTCATCTCATGGCAGTGTATCTTCCAGGGGTTCAAAACTCTTGGGCAGACAGACTCAGTCGAGTTCTGCTTCCACACGAATGGTCCCTCCATGGGGACCAGATAGCCAGGATCTTCCGAATTTGGGGAACCCCGGACATAGACCTCTTTGCAAGTCCATGGAATGCCAAACTTCCCCGGTTCTGTTCCAGAATTCCGTGTCAGGGAGTTCAGGCCAGGGATGCCTTCCTCCTTCATTGGGGGCAAGACTTCCTCTATGCCTTTCCACCCATTCCCCTAATTCCCAAGACACTCTTCAAACTTCAGAGAGACAAGGGGTCTATGATCCTCATAGCACCACATTGGCCACGCCAAGTGTGGTACCCTCTACTTCTGCATCTCTCCCAAGCTCCCTCCCTGGACTTGGGATCTGCTCCAAACCTCCTGTCCCAGGAGGAGGGAACGTTGTGACACCCAAATCCCCCAGTCTCTTCACCTCAGCCTGGTTGCTGAAGGCCTACACCTTCAAGATTTGCATCTTTCTCAGCAAGTGAAGGATATCCTTCATGCTTCCAGAAAACCTTCCACTAGACGTTCCTATGCTTTTAAATGGAAAAAGTTTACCATTTGGTGTGCAGAAAAGGGTCTTAACCCTCTTGCAATACCTCTGAATTCTTTACTAGAGTATTTGCTGCATTTATCCCATGCAGGCCTTAAAACGAATTCAGTAAGAGTCCATTTGAGTGCTATTGCAGCATCCCTTAAACCTCTCAATGGACAACCTATTTCCTCTCATCCTCTTATAGCAAGATTCATGAGAGGCCTTCTTTTGACTAAACCTCCCATCAGACCACCTCCAGTGGCCTGGGACTTGAATCTGGTTCTTGGCCAGCTTATGCAGCCACCTTTTGAACCCTTAGCCACTCCCTCCTTGAAATGTCTTTCCTGGAAGGTTATTTTTCTCATTGCAGTCACTTCAGCTCGCCGCATCAGTGAACTGCAAGCCTTGGTGGCTAATCCTCCTTATACAAGGTTCCATCATGACAAGGTAGTCCTCAGGACTAATCCACACTTTATGCCTAAAGTGGTCTCACCTTTTCATCTGAACCAGGAGGTTTATTTACCTGTCTTTTTTCCAGGACCTCATGCTTCAAGTACAGAGGAATCTTCATACCCTGGCTTGTAAAAGAGCTCTTGCTTTTTACTTAGAAAGGACACAGCAACATAGAAAGTCCTCTCAACTCTTTGTTGCTTTTGATCCCTCTCATTTAGGACTTCCAGTCTCTAAGAGAACTCTGTCCAATTGGATTGCTCAGTGTATTTCTTTCGCCTACCAGAGTAAGCACCTTTCTCTGGAGGGCCATGTCACAGCTCACAATGTGAGGGCCATGGCAGCCTCTATGGCTCATCTAAATTCTGTGTCCATCGACCAGATCTGTCGAGCGGCCACCTGGGCCTCTGTTCATACCTTCACAGCCCATTACTGCTTGGACAAGGACTCCCGCCGGGATGCCTTGTTTGGTCAGGCTGTTCTCAAACACCTGTTCCATACCTAACCAACTCCTACCCTCCATCCCTGGCTGGATGCCTGAGATTCATGGGTGGAGGTAGAGCCCTTCCCAGGGACTCACAACCTGGGTGATCTCCCAGGCATCTCTAGCTGGGGAGTCCCCATATGTGAAGACTCATTCCTGCTTGTTCCTGGAGATAGCACAGTTACTTACCTGTAACAGGTGATCTCTGGGAACAGCAGGAATAAGTCTTCACAACCCACCCACCTCCCCTAGGAGTTGTATCTCTCTATCTTTCCTTTCCTCACTTTGTCTCAGCTTTAAAACTCGAACTGGAGAGAGGCTGTTAGGAAAGGTGGGAAGGCAGCGCGCAGGCGCTGTGGGATGCTTCCAAAAGCTTTCCTTTTGGACGCTGGGGAGCGTTCCCGCGCAGGCTCCTTCGGTACCGACTATACCCATATGTGAAGACTTATTCCTGCTGTTCCCAGAGATCACCTGTTACAGGTAAGTAGCTGTGCTGTATTTACATGGTTTACAGACTTATAAACTGTAAATGACGCTGAACGGGATATTCAGCGGCACTAATACGGTTAGTACTGCTGAATATACCTGATTAATGCTACTACACTCCCTGATGCTAACCGCCTGTCATGGGTGTTCCGGGGGCAGCGGCGATACTGCACTGCTGTCCATTTAGCGCACACGGGTAAAAGGCTAGCTTTTGTTGTGCCTATCTATCTCCAGGAACAAGCAGGAATGTAGTCTTCACATATGGGTATCGTTGGTACCGACGGAGCCTGCGCGGGAACGCTCCTCAGCATCCAATAGGAAAGCTTTTGGGAGCATCCCACAGCGCCTGCGTGCTGCCTTCCCGCCTTTCCCTCCTTTCCCACTGTCCCTCTTCAGTTCTTTGTTTTCCGTGGAGCCGACAGGTCCCATACCTTGTCACAGCAGAAAATTCCTCCTTTATTCTTTATTTTTTTGTGGTTGCGTCTGCCTTCGTTCAACGCCTACCGGTACCGCTGGTGGTTCTTTCTTCTTTTCTAAAAATATATATATACTTCTGAGGTATTTTTCTTCATAAACCTTTTCCCTCGGTGCTAGGTGCCATTTTGGGCACTAGGCCCATTTTCCTTAAATGTAAAAACCAGCTACTGGTTTTAAAAAATGTTCTAAGTGTGGCGGTACCATATCTGTCACTGACACCCATGACTGGTGTCTTAAATGTTTAGGCCCTGACCATTCTCCATTGGAGTGCCTCTCCTGTAGGAAGATGACTAAAAGGGGCCTGCAGAATAGAGCTGCAAAACTCGGTACCCTTTTTGCTTCAGATGCAATGTCCATGGCACCGATGTCTTCCAGAGCTTCATCTTCCTCCCATGGATCTCAGGTAACTAAACACAAATCTAGCCGGTACTCAAAGGGGTGGATCTCCTTCTAGGCATCGAGAAGCCATTGGCGTTGCCCTTGAGGAAACTTCACCAGCAAAATAGCCCCGGCGGGAGGCTTCGACTTCCAAAGCATTAACGGGGCTCCAGGATGTTCTCGAGGTCTCTACCTCGGCAGAACTAGTGGTGCCATGCTCTGGGCTTCCGGCCGCTTCTACCAGTACCAACACCCAAGCATCGGCAGCGTCGATAGATCAGAGGTTTCTCGCTATCGAATGCAGTCTGGCAGCTCTTCTCACAGCTTCAATACTGTTGAGACCGCTACAGACGGTTCAACAGGCACTGGTACCGGTACCGACAGCACCGTCCTCGGCAGGTATACTCCCCATGCCGAGTCTTGTCTATCTCTGGCATCGACAAATCGGTACCGAGACACCTCGATACTGACTGATCGATACCGGTACCCTGCTCTGCACGAACACCGGGATCAGAGATATTTTGAATCTTCCAATTCCGATGATTCTAATGACTCTGCTGATACTAGAGTACTCCTTCCGAAGGAACCATCTTCTCCCCAATGCAGAATGTCTCCTCCGGAGGACATGTCCTTTCGGGATTTTATTCGTGATGTGGCTTGAGGCCTTGCAATCACGGTAACTCCTGAAAAGGAACCTAGGGCACAGGAATTAGAAATCCTTCAATACCCTAAGGCTCCCAAGGAAGCAGCTACTCTGCCTATTCATCAGGTCCTACATGATCTTATGTTGAGGATGTGGGAAACACCTTTAACCACATCTCGCTCTCGGAGGCTCGATACAATGTATCGCGTTCCACCTTGTCCTGGCTTCCAAAAAACTCAGTTACCACACCATTCAATGGTAGTGGAATCGGCTATGCGTAGGATGAAGAGTGCAAAGAGACATGCTTCCAATCCTCCAGGCCGAGAGTGCAGCACTCGATGCCTTTGGGCGTCTGCTTCCAAGCTTCCATGCTCTCAGCCAGGATCAGCTCCTATATCCTATATATGGGAATGTTCCACAAAGAGGTCACAGGAGACTTGGAGCTTATGAACCCCCCTTCTTCCTGATGATAAATGACAAGACTTCCTTAAGCTTGTCAGACATGCTCAGGATGTTTCCAAGTTTGTAAACCGTGCAGCCTTTGACTGCTTTGAATTTATGAGCAGAACCTCTGCTATTGCCATTGGTGCACGTCTGATTGCCTGGCTTCAGGCATCAAACTTGGAACTTTGGGTACAAGATAAATTGCACAGGAGAAAATCTCTTTGGCAGGAATTGGCAGGAAAAGGCTAATGAAATAGATACTGACAATATCACCCTGGATAGATTGTCAAAATCTACAGCCAACCCAGCCAAAAAGAAATCTTATTTAAAAAAAAAAAGGAAGTTTTATCCTTCTTATGCCCAGCAGGGGCACGGTCCATTTCAGGCTGCCCAAAAGGGACAACAGCAGCAAACTAGACAACAAAAGAAGCCAAAGGGGCCAAGAGCTCAGCCAGCTCCACAGGCTCAGCCTCCTCAGGAGCTTTGACTCCCACCTAGAGAACTTAGCCTTCCTGCCCCTGAACGTTCCAGAACCCCTATCCATTCCTGGTAGGTTGTCATTTTGACAACAGATGGCACCAAATAACAGAAAATTGGACTCTGTCCATTGTACGAGAGGTGTGCAAGCTTCACTTTCACAGCATGCCCCTCCTACAATTGTAAGACAGTTCAATTCTCAGACCCCTGTCAACAATCTCTTAGATCAGGAGGTCACAATACTCCTTGCTCAAGGAGCAATAGTTCTCCAGGACCAAGCAGGAAGTCAGTCCTCACATATGGGTGACGTCGGCGCCGACGGAGCCCTCGCGGAGCAATTTTCCCCAGCTTTCAAAGAAAGCCTTTGGGAATTGCAGCGCGCATGCGCGGTCCCCTTCCCGCCCAAAGGTGCCATCTTGGCCAGTCGTCTTTTTTCCGCGGAGCCCTACAGACGCTGTCTACAAGTCACTGCTGAAAAGTTGATTTTCTTTCTTTATTTTTGTATTTTCTTCGGTTCGACACCGGTCCCTTTTCCGTCCGGCCTCGCGATGCCGGTTGCGAGGCCTCCCCTTCTTTTCGGTTTTTTCTGTCCTTCGTGACAAATTCGCGCTTTTTTCACTTTTCCCTGGCGGCACGAACGTTTGACCTCGCAGGGGCCCTTTTTCCCCCGATGGCCGCCAGTGGTTTTAAAAAGTGTGTTAAGTGTAAGAAGCTTATGTCTCTTACTGACACACATGATTGCTGCCTCCGTTGCCTGGGCCCAGATCATGAAGAAATGATCTGTGGAGCCTGTGGCAAGATGTCCGCGAAATCTTTGCGGAGTCGGCAGCATCAGCGGGAGAGAATCTTCTCTGACCCCAGCCGTACCCGGACCTCGTCAGAAGCTTCGGTGTCCAGGGAATCTGGCTCTGAACACCGTCGGAGCTCCTCTGAGAGGGGGTCTCCTACCCGGGAGCATCATCGGAGGAAGAAACCCGCGAGGACGGCGTCTGTGGACGCTCCTGGCTCCGCGAGGGCCAGGTCGCATAGCCCCGATAGCCGTCCCGGGTCTTTGGAGCTGGAGCGGCCATCCAAACAGCCTCGTCTGGAGATGGACTCGTCTGCTCACGTAAGTCCTGTTGTCCTCGTGGACTCGCCTCCGAGGGGTCCGACGTCGGGCCCGACGCCGTCGGGACCCGAGTCGGGGGCTGCTGGGTCTCCTGAGTTCGGACTCAGGTTGACGGCCTTGGAGAGCAGCCTGGCTGCCTTCATGGACCAGCAGCGGGCATTGATCGCTGGCCTCGCTGGCGCTTCTGCCCTGACCGCCGGGACGTCGACGTCTAAGTCGACCCCGGAGACCGAGCCGATCCTCGAGTCCATGCGGGCTCGAGTCGATCCTCGTCGAGGTCCCCTTCAGCCTCCCGTTCGGGGCCGAGGTCGTCAACGCCGACTCCCTCGGCGTTGGGGCGGACGGCGTCTGTGCCCGCCCGGCCAGAGCCGCTCGACTCCTCCTCCGAGGAGTCCGCCTGGGAATCCGAGGTGGAAGAGTCACCTGATTCTTTTCGGACTCGGTGTATCCCTTCGGACTCCCCCGAGTCCGAACCTCGGAGACAGTCCCCCCCGGAGGATGCTTGGTTCTCGGACTTCGTGAGGGATATGGCCAAGGCCTTGGCCTTCCCTGCGGATCCCGAGGAGGAGCCTCGAGCCGAAGAGCTCGATGCCCTCCAGTATGACTCTCCTGCAAAGGAGCATTTTACTGTACCGGTTCCTCCGATGCTGGAACGACTTCTCTTCCGCATGTGGGAGAGCCCGGCGTCGTCGCCGGTATTAAGCAAGCGGGTCGATGCCATATATCGAGTCCGCAAGAGCCCTGGCTTCCAAAAAGCACAGCTGCCGCACCATTCCATGGTGGTGGAATCGGCCATGCATAGGCTCAAGAGCCAGAAGATGCACTCCTCGGTGCCTCCCAGCAGGGAAGCCCGCAGCCTGGATGGCATCGGTAAGAAGTGTTTCCAGGGCTCTATGCTTGCTTGTCGGGTCCAGACTTACCAGCTCTACATGGGCATGTATCTCAGGGACCTGGCTAAAGAAATAGCCGGATTCTCTGCTGGTCTCTCCGAGGAACCTTTGCGGAGGTTCCTGGCCTTGTCCACCAGTATTCGGGAGTGCTCAAAGTTTATCTCTCGAGCAGCCTATGATGGCTTTGAGGCATCGGCTCGGGTAGGCTGCAGCCGGCATCGGGGCCCGCCGACAGGCTTGGCTTCAGTCATCCGACCTCGAGCCCTGGGTGCAGGACAAGTTGGTCGATGTCCCCTGCAGAGGTGAAAACCTCTTTGGCAAACCTATGGACGAGAAGGCTGCGCAACTCGAGACAGACTCTCACCAGGACTCGGCTCTCCAGGAAAACCTCTGCCCCTTCCCAGAAAAAGAAGGGCTCGGGGAAAAAGCCCTTTTACCCGAGGAAGGCGGCTGCCTATAAACACTACCCTCATTATCAGGCCTCCGCAGCTCCCCAACAGGGTCAGCAGGCCAAGGGACGGGGTAACGGGTCCCGTAGGCAGCAAGCCCCCAAGCCTGTGCCACCGGCCCCTGCTCCGCAGGGTGGGGGTTTTTGACTCTTTCAGCATAGCCTCTCCCCCTCCGCTGGTGTCTCTCAGCACGGGAGGCCGGCTGGTCCACTTTGCCCACCACCAGGTACCTCCCTCCTACTTTCCAGGGGAGCCTCTGCGACCCCCTCTTCACCGGGACTTACTCCTTCAAGAGTTGGCAAGTCTTCAGGAACAGGCGGTGGAACCGGTGCCCCACCACCTGAGAGGTCAAGGCTTTTATTCCAGGTACTTCCTGATACCAAAGCGTACTGGAGGCCTCAGACCCATCCTGGACTTGCGGAACCTCAACAAGTTCCTGGAAAGGGAAAAGTTCAAGATGCTTACCCTTGGAATCCTGCTGCCCTACCTCCGGCAGGGAGATTGGCTATGCTTCTTGGATCTAAAGGATGCCTACACTCACATCCTCATCCACCCAAGCCACCGACAATACCTAAGGTTTGTGGTGGCAGGCAATCATTACCAGTACAGAGTACTGCCCTTTGGCCTATCCTCCGCACCACGAGTCTTCACAAAATGTCTCGCAGTGGTGGCGGCTTATCTCCGGCTTCAGGGCCTCTTTGTCTTCCCTTACCTAGACGACTGGCTCATCAGAGCACCGTCCTCCACGGAGGCCACTCACGCCACGCAACGTACTGTGACTCTGCTCCAGTACCTGGGCTTTGTTATAAACTTTGAAAAGTCCACTTTGCTCCCCTCTCAGGATCTCGAGTTCATCGGCGCCAGGTTAAACACACTTCAAGCGCGAGCCTTTCTGCCGCTCGACAGGGCACAACGGCTCATGGCTCTAGCCAGCCGCTTCCGCAGCCATCCCCGGGTCTCGGCCAGGCACTTTCTGAAACTGCTCGGCCATATGGCTTCCACGGTCCATGTGACCCCCAATGCCCGCCTGAATATGCGGCCTGCTCAATGGTGCCTTCGCTCACAATGGCGTCAGGCCTCGGGGAGACTAGCGGACTCCGTATGAATCTCCAGCCCGCTGGTCTCTTCTCTATGGTGGTGGCTTCATCTACCCAACCTAGTGCTCGGAATGCCCTTTCAGTCTCCTCCGCCTGTTCAGGTACTGACGACCGACGCTTCTCTCCTGGGCTGGGGAGCACATTGCCAAGGGACATGTACTCAGGGTCTCTGGACCCCGTGGGAATCTGCCCAGCAGATCAACTTCCTGGAGCTCAGAGCGATCCGCCTGGCTCTACGGGCCTTCTCCCACCTTACCACTCACCAGTCCGTCCTCGTCCAGACGGACAATCAAGTGGCCATGTTCTACGTGAACAAACAGGGGGGCACGGGCTCCTTCCTTCTCTGTCGGGAAGCACAAAAGCTCTGCGCTTGGGCCGTCAGCCGAGGGATCCTCCTCAAAGCTGTCTATCTCCCAGGTCAAGAAAATTACCTGGCGGACAAACTGAACAGAATCCTCCAACCACACGAGTGGAGATTGGACCCGTTGGTGGTTCAAAGGGTCTTTCTCCAGTGGGGCCTCCCCACTCTGGATCTCTTTGCCAGTCCTCTGAACAGGCAACTTCCTCGGTTCTGCTCTCGGGAACCGCATCCCCTCCGAGTAGCAGCGGATGCTTTTCTGCTCTCATGGTCCACGGGCCTTCTGTATGCCTTTCCTCCCATGCCGCTGGTGTCTCGAACACTTTTCAAGGTTCTCCAAGACAAGGCTTCGGTGATACTGATAGCGCCCTGGTGGCCCCAGCAACCGTGGTTCCCGCTACTGATGCAACTGGCGGTAGACACTCCGTTGCCTCTGGGGTTTCAACCCGATCTCCTGACCCAGGATCAGGGGTCTCTCCTACACCCCAACCTCAGATCTCTTCATCTGATGGCCTGGCTGCTGAAAGGGTAGTCCTTGCTCCCCTCCTGCTGCCTCCAGAGGTGGAAGAGGTCGTGTTGGCTTCCAGGCGGCCCTCTAGCCGGAAATCTTACGCCCTTAAATGGCGTCGCTTCTCCACCTGGTGTACTCAGCAGTCTCAAGATCCCTTCTCCTGCTCGGTGTCAGTGGTCTTGCAGTACTTGCTTTCCCTCTCCAATCTTGGACTGAAGTCCAACTCGGTCAAAGTTTACCTCAGTGCTATTTCTGCACATCATGTACCGGTGGAAGGCAGGCCTCTTTCCGGCCACCCTCTCGTGGCACGGTTCTCCCGAGGTCTCCTTCTCCTTAAACCACCTTTGCGCCCCCCAGCCCCTGACTGGGACCTGAACGTGGTTTTACAGCGGATCACCTGTCTGCCTTTTGAACCCATGGCTACCTGTCCTCTCCGTTTTCTTTCGTGGAAAACCTTATTCCTGGTAGCCCTCACTTCCGCTAGACGCGTTAGTGAACTGCAGGCCCTAGTGTCTGATCCCCCTTACACTAGGTTCTACAAGAATAGGGTAGTCCTGCGGACTCACCCTAAGTTTCTTCCAAAAGTGGTCTCCCCTTTTCACATCAATCAGGAGGTGGTGCTTCCGACCTTCTTTCCCAGGCCACACTCCAGCCGAGCTGAGAGGGTCTTGCATACCCTGGACTGTAGAAGGGCGCTGAACTTCTACCTTGATCGTACGCGGGAGCACCGTAAGACTGTTCAGCTCTTCCTGTCTTACGACCCTAATAAATTGGGGCTCCCTGTCTCCAAGCGTACTCTGTCCATCTGGGTGGCTGACTGTATCGCTTGGACTTATGGGGCGGCAGGCCTCTCGTTGGAAAGTCGAGTCACCGCTCATCGGGTTAGGGCGAAGGCTGCGTCAGTGGCTTACCTCCGCTCTGTTCCATTGGCAGACATCTGCCGGGCCGCTACTTGGTCTTCGAGCCAGACTTTTGCAACCCATTACTGCCTCGAGAGGGAGTCCCGCAGGGACAGTGCTTTCGGACAGGCAGTCCTCCGTAATCTCTTCGAGGTTTAAGCAACTCCTACCCTCCATCCCGGATGTTGGGCTACCGGTTGGAGATTAGTCAGAGAAGATTCCTTCCTTCTGTGCTGCTGAGCTAGAGGGAGCTCATTTTTGTGCTTAGGGTCTCCGGTAGCCTTAAGCTTGGGAGTCCCATATGTGAGGACTGACTTCCTGCTTGGTCCTGGAGAAAGCGTAGTTACTCACCCTTACGGTCGAGGTCCCCGGAGGCGTCGGGCTGGGACACGGAAGGGGACGAATCACCAGGTTCTTTTCAGACCAGGTGCGTCCCCTCCGACTCGCCTGAGTCGGAGCCTCGGAAACGATCCCCTCCGGAGGATACCCGCTTCTCCGATTTTGTGAGGGGTATGGCCAAGGCGTTAGCCTTCCCCGCGGATCCCGAGGAGGAGCCCCGCGCCGAAGAGCTCGAGGCACTCCAGTATGACTCGGCCCCGAAGGAGGCCTTTACTGTACCGGTTCCCCCGATGTTGGTGCGGCTGCTCTTTCGCATGTGGGAATGCCCGGCATCGATGCCAGTGCTGAGCAGGCGGGTCGATTCGATGTATCGAGTCCGCAAGAGTCCCGGGTTCCAGAAGGCACAACTTCCGCACCATTCCATGGTGGTGGAATCGGCAATGCATCGGCTTAAGAGTCAAAAGATGCACTCCTCGGTGCCTCCGGGTAAGGAGGCCCGGAGCCGGGATGCCCTCGGTAGGAAGTGCTTCCAGGGCTCCATGCTGGCCTGCCGAGTCCAGACATACCAGCTATACATGGGCATGTTCCTCCGAGACCTGGCAAAAGAAATCGCCGGGTTCTCGGCTGGTCTCTCCGAGGAACCCTTACAGAGGTTCCAGACCTTGTCCGATCGTATTCGAGAGTGCTCGAAGTTTATTTCTCGAGCGGCATACGATGGCTTCGAGGCGTCGGCCCGAGTTGCGGGAGCCGGCATCGGTGCCTGCCGACAGGCCTGGCTTCAGTCATCCGACCTCGAGCCGTGGGTGCAGGACAAGTTGATCGATGTCCCGTGCAGAGGTGAAAACCTCTTCTTTGGCAAACCCATGGCTGATAAGGCGGCGGAACTCGAGTCCGAGACTCTCACTAGGACTCGCTTATCCAGAAAGACCTCTACTCCCTCACAGAAGAGGAAGGGCTCGGGGAAAAAGCCTTTTTACCCGAGGAAGGTGCCTGCCTATAAGCAACAGCACCTTCAATACCAAGCGTCTGCAGCTCCCAATCGGGGTCCGCAGGCTAAGAGTCAGGGCAATGGGCCCCTAAGCCCACTACACAGTCCCCTGCTTAGCAGGGTGGGGGTTTTTGACTATGCCAGCATAGCCCCTTTACCCTGCACGGGGGGCAGGCTGATCCACTTCGCTCACAGGTGGTCAGCCATAACCTCCGATTCCTGGGTGCTGCAGGTGGTTCAAAAGGGCCACCTCCTACATTTTCACCAGGTGCCTCCCCCCTACTTTCCAGGGGAGCCGCCAAGGCCTCCCCTGCACAGGGACTTACTCCTGCAGGAGCTGCAGGGTCTGCTGGGGGAACAGGCGGTGGAGCCCGTACCCCAACACCTCTGGGGCCAAGGGTTCTACTCGAGGTACTTCTGGTGCCCAAGCGAACAGGAGGCCTCAGACCCATCCTGGACCTCCGCGACCTCAAGTTCCTGCAACGGGAAAAGTTCAGGATGCTTACCCTTGGAATCCTACTGCCCTACCTCCAGCAGGGAGACTGGCTATGCTCCTTGGACCTAAAGGATGCCTATACCCACATCCTTATCCATCCGGACCACCGGCAATATCTGAGATTTGTGGTGGCAGGAAGGCATTATCAGTACTGCGTGCTGCCTTTCGGCCTGTCCTCCGCTCCTAGGGTGTTCACAAAATGCCTGGCAGTGGTGGCGGCCTTCCTGAGGCTTCAAGGCCTCTTCGTCTTCCCCTACCTGGACGACTGGCTCATACAGGCGCAGTCCTCCGTAGAGGTCACCCAGGCCACTCAACGCACAGTGGCTTTGCTTCAGCACTTGGGCTTCGTCATAAACTTCGGAAAGTCCACGTTGCGCCCCTCTCAGGATCTCGAGTTCATAGGGGCAAGGCTGGACACTCTGCGAGCTCGTGCCTTCTTGCCTCGGGAGCAAGCCAACAGGCTCATAGCTCTGGCCGGCAGGTTCCACAGCGCGGCGCCGGCCCCGGCCAGGCGATTCTTGTAGCTGCTCGGTCATATGGCCTCCACGGTCCATGTCACCCCGAATGCCCGCCTACATATGCGGCCTGTTCAGTGGAGCCTTCGTACTCAATGGCATCAGGCCATAGGGAGTCTGACGGACCTGCTACGGATCTCCGACCGTCTGGTCTCCTCTCTGCAATGGTGGCTTCACCTGCCCAACCTGATGCTCGGCATACCTTTTCAGCCTCCCACACCCTCCCAGGTGCTCACGACGGATGCTTCTCTCCTGGGATGGGGAGCGCATTGCCAGGGAGCGTGCACCCAAGGCCTTTGGACCCCTTGGGAGGCGGCTCCACAGATAAACTTCCTGGAGCTGCGGGCGATCCGCCTAGCTCTGCGGACCTTCTCTTACCTCACTTCTCGTCAGTCTGTACTGGTGCAGACGGACAATCAGGTTGCCATGTTCTACGTGAACAAACAGGGGGGCACAGGCTCCCTCCTTCTCTGTCAGGAGGCCCGGAGACTGTGCTCGTGGGCAGTTGACCACGACATCCTCCTCAAGGCTGTTTACCTGCCCGGACAGGACAATTGCCTGGCCGACAAACTGAGCCGGATCCTGCAGCCGCACGAGTGGAGGTTGAACCCCTTAGTTGTCTGGCAGATATTCCGCCGGTGGGGCTTCCCCACCGTGGATCTCTTTGCCAGTCCTCTGAACCGGCTACTTCCCAGGTTCTGCTCTCGGCACCCGCATCCTCTCAGAGTAGCGCCGGATGCTTTCCTCATCTCGTGGTCCACGGGCCTACTGTATGCCTTTCCTCCCACGCCACTTGTGTCCCGGACGCTGTTCAAAGTTGTCCAGGACAGGGCCTCCGTGCTCCTAGTAGCGCCCAGGTGGCCGAGACAACCCTGGTTCCCTCTGCTCCTGCAGCTAGCGGTGGACACCCCTCTTCCTATGGGGTTTCAGCCCGATCTCCTGACCCAGGATCAGGGCACCCTTCTACACCCCAACCTCCGGGCCCTTCATCTGATGGCCTGGCTGCTGAAAGGGTAGTCCTAGCTCCGCTCCTGCTTCCTCCGGAGGTGGAGGCTGTCGTCCTGGCGTCTCGGCGACCTTCCACCCGGAAGTCTTACGCTCTTAAATGGCGCCGCTTCTCGGCCTGGTGTTCTCAGCGCTCTGAGGACCCCTTCGCCTGCTTAGTATCGGTGGTACTGCAATATCTGCTTTACCTCTCCGATCTAGGCCTCAAATCCAGTTCTGTCAGAGTCCACCTCAGTGCTCTCTCTGCGCACCATTCGCCGGTGGAGGGCCAACCTCTTTCCTCGCACCCCTTGGTGGTGCGTTTCCTCAGGGGCCTGCTCCTGCTCAAGCCCCCGTTGCACCCTCCGGCTCCCGACTGGGATCTCAATGTGGTTTTACAAAGGCTTACCTGTCCGCCTTTTGAACCCATGGCTACCTGCCCTCTTCGTTTCCTCTCCTGGAAGACTCTCTTCTTGGTGGCCCTTACCTCCGCTAGGCGCATTAGTGAACTACAGGCCCTAGTGTCGGAGCCCCCTTATACTAAGTTCTACAAGAATAGGGTTGTCCTACGGACGCACCCTAAGTTTCTTCCGAAGGTGGTTTCCTCTTTCCACATCAATCAAGAGGTGGTTCTTCCGACCTTTTTTCCCAGGCTGCATACCAGCCGAGCTGAGACTGTTTTGCATTCCCTGGACTGTCGAAGAGCCTTGTCTTTCTACCTTGAGCGTACGCGTGAGCACAGGAAAGCTGCTCAGCTTTTCGTATCTTTTGACCCCAATCGGTTGGGGGGTCCCTGTCTCCAAGCGTACTCTGTCCATCTGGGTAGCTGACTGTATTGCCTGGGCTTATGGGGCAGCCGGCCTCTCCTTAGAGAGTCGAGTCACGGCCCACCGTGTCAGGGCGAAATCTGCGTTGGTGGCTCATCTCCGCTCTGTCCCATTGGCAGACATCTGCCGGGCCGCTACTTGGTCTTCAAGCCAGACTTTTGCGGCTCATTACTGCCTGGAGAGGGAGTCCCGCAGGGACAGTGCTTTCGGACAGGCAGTCCTCCACAATCTCTTTGAGGTTTAGGCAACTCCTGCCCTCCAGCCCTGGTGTTGGGCTACCGGCCGGATTCGTATTCAGAGAAGATTCCTTCCCTCTGTACTGTTGAGCTTGAGGGAGCTCTTTTCGGCTTGAGGTCTCCGGTAGCCTTAAGCTTGGGAGTCCCATAAGTGAGGACTGACTTCCTGCTTGGTCCTGGAGAAAGAGTAGTTACTCACCTGTAACAGGTGTTCTCCAGGAGCAGCAGGAATCAGTCCTCACTACCCTACCTCCTCCCCTTGGAGTTGCAGTCATTCTTATTGCATATTTTTGCTAACTTTTTGCTGTCTTTCCGCTATGTCATCAGACTGAGCAAGATGGCACCCTTGGGCGGGAAGGGGACCGCGCATGCGCGCTGCAATTCCCAAAGGCTTTCTGCGAAAGCGGGGGAAAATTGCTCCGCGAGGGCTCCGTCGGCGCCGACGTCACCCATAAGTGAGGACTGATTTCTGCTGCTCCTGGAGAACACCTGTTACAGGTGAGTAACTACTCTTCCTTTGCCTATGAGAGTAAGGGTCTTCCTTTTGAAGGCCATGTCACAGCTCACAGTGTAAGAACCATAGCAGCCTCTATGGCTAACCTTCACTCTGTATCTATCGACGACATCTGTCGAGCAGCCACTTGGGCTTCGGTACATACCTTTACAGCCCACTACTGCTTAGACAAGGACTCCCGCCGGGATGCCTTGTTTGGCCAGGCTGTTCAACATCTCTTTCAGACTTAATTCAACTCCTATCCACCTTCTCTGGTGGGATGCCAGAGATCCATGGGAGGAAGCATGGCCCATCTCACAATGGGTTGCAGCTTCCTGGGGCCATCTCCCTGGCATCTTCAGCTAGGGAGTCCCCATATGTGAAGACTACATTCCTGCTTGTTCCTGGAGATAGCGTAGTTACTCGCCTGTAACATGTGATCTCCGGGAACAGCAGGAATTTAGTCTTCACAACCCACCCACCTCCCCTAGGAGTTCTCTCTCTCTCTCTCTTCCTCTCTCCTTTGTCTCAGCTATAAACCCAACTGAAGAGGGATAGTGGGAAGGCAGCACGCAGGCGCTGTGGAATGCTCCCGAAAGCTTTCCTATTGGATGCTGGGGAGCGTTCCTGCGCAGGTTCCATCGGTACCGACGATACCAATATGTGAAGACTAAATTTCTGCTGTTCCCGGAGATCACCTGCTACAGGTGAGTAACTACGCTTTACCCGTGGGAGCTAAACAGGGCAGCATCTCAATATCGCCACTGCCCGGTTAGCTTCTGTGGGCTTGTGCCGCATATAACCCTGGCATTGAATATCTGGAGTTAAAGTTCAGCGGCAATGGCTATGCGCTGTAGCAGCACATAGCTGTCCCAAAAGAATATCGGGCACCTAGTGATTATTGCAGAATGAAAAAAGGGTGGTGGCAGATAAAGATGATGCAACTGCTCTGGTATGTACATTTTCCTTTCCTGTTGCAGTATCGGACCTAATCTACTGATCTGCTTTACTTTCACAGTAGATTATTGGGTTCAGGGAATATTTTTAATCTTTTAATGATTATTTCTGTTGAGGAATTAGACATGTTTAATGATTTTTCTTTTGTTTCAACCAATAAATACAATTTTGCACTTATATATGTATGGAATGCACTTTAGATAAAAACAGTATACAAAAATCAAGATATTGTGCTGATGAAAGTTAGCAATCAAGAGGAGTTTTAAACATAAAAGACATTTACAGCAGGAGATATGCCAAGAACAAATGGTTTTGATGGGTGATGCGGTTTTCATTAGTTTTGCTTTTGGGGCATTGTTTTAAATTAATGGTGGTTATAGGAAAAAGCCTTGTTGAGCAAAACATTTACTTTTTGTGTATCTTTTTTTTTTAATTTTGGTGTGCAGGGTTTCTTTGATATTCCAGTGGATAACTTGTATGCAGAGCCTGCAGTATTGCAGTGGATCAGAGAGAACATTCCCGAATGGAAGAACTGTATTATTGTCTCTCCTGATGCAGGTGGAGCCAAGAGGTATTCAATCTGTAGCGGTTTCAAGTGTGTGTTTTCAGGCATGGCTTTACAAAACAGTTACACAATATCAACGTATATTTAGTATTTGATTTCATAGCCTGCAGGTTGAGAACTGTTAATCTGTGGCATTCTCTTTAATTTAACAAAAAAAGTAGTAGTTTTTGTATTGAGCTCTTATTGCCTTCACAGTTTTGATGTAAAACAAAAGAGTGGATAGGGAGAGACGGGGCTTATTTTGTACTATGAATTTATCTTTCAAAAGGGAGATTATATTAAAATGAGGAAAATAGAAAACAAACTAAAAAGAGCAATTGTAAAGATGGAGTTTTACACCAGGCTTGGGTAATGTTTAAAAATACCACCTTGGAAACAGCCCAGATGTATTCCTTGCATTAAAGAAAGATGGAAGGAAGGCCAAAGCACTGCTGTCATTTTTAAAAGGCAAAGTGTAAGAGAATGTTATAAACAATAAAATATTTTTAAAATAATGGAAGAGAGATCCAAATGAAGAAAACAGGTAACAGCATAGGCGCTGGCAAATTAGATGCAAAGCTGTGGAACCACTCAAAATACAAACTTTTCAGGTATGTTCAAAGCAAGAAGTCTCTGAAGGAGAGTTGGATCATTAGATGATCAAGGGGTAAAAGGGGCACTAGGAGACAAGGCCATAGCAGAAAGACTCAATGAATTCTTTGCTTTGGTATTTACTGTAGAAGATGTAATGGAGATACCTATGCCAGAATTGATATTTAAAGATAGTCAGAGGAACTGAGACAAATCTCAGTGAACTGGAAGATAAAGTTGGGCAAATTGACAAACTAGAGTAGCAAATCACCTGGACCCAATGGAATACATCCCAGAGTGCTGAAAACTGAAGAATAAAATTGCAGCCCTACCTTTAGTAATTTTGTATACTATCATTAAAATCATCTGGTACCTAAAGATTGGAAGGTGACCAACATAATGCCAATTTTTTAAAAAAGGTTCCGGGATGATCAGGAAACTACAAACTTACAAGCCTAAAGTTAGTGCTGGGCAAGTTGGAAGAAACTATTATAAAGAACAAAATTGCTAAATATATAGTCATGGTTTAATAGGACAAAGTCATTATGGATTTAGCCAAGGGAAATCTTGCCTGAGCAAACTGCTATAGATGTTTTGTTTCTGAAGGCGTGAATAAACATATGGATGAGTGAATTAATATAAAATGGCATTTTAGAAGGGATGTCTAGGAAACATCTGGGGCATCCAGAGGTGAACATCCAAAATCCAGGGGAGTGGCAATCATGTTTTCTGAAATCGCTTTGTCTCTACCCCAAAAAGTGAACTTCCCAGTAGCTTGTTCTGGAGATAGGCCCCACGCAAATAGCAAGGTCAGGCACATTCATGAGTGTTGGCCCCAAGTGCATGCCCACAGAACCGGGTACTTGGACACACCAGTCTGGGTAGGTCAGAAGTGGGAGTCATCTGTTATGAGACTAGCATATCCTGCCCTGCCATTTCAGACTCGGACATGTGGCGGAAGGCAATTACTAATGTTTAGAGTGCAGTGGTGTGCAAAAGTCTGGAATCACATGTGAGTTTTGCATTTTTCGTACTTTCTAACGTTTTGTTTTTTTTAAATTTTGCATTAGCCCAGCATATTCATCTTTCTACCACGTTAAAAGGGATACATTTGGCTATTAGAGTTGACTTTTTTGCATTCCTTGCTTCCAGTTTAAATACTTTACAGACACATGGGGAGATAGCTACTGTGATTTTTGTGGATCCTGCGTCAAAACTGGATCGAGATTTTCTCCAGGACCAAGCAGGAAGTCAGTCCTCACTTATGGGTGACGTCGGCGCCGACGGAGCCCTCGCGGAGCAATTTTCCCCAGCTTTCAAAGAAAGCCTTTGGGAATTGCAGCGCGCATGCGCGGTCGTCTTCCCGCCCGAGGGTGCCATCTTAGCCAGTCTTCTTTTTTCCGCGGAGCCCTACAGACGTCCCCGTCTTGTCCCCGCGAAAAAGTTGATTTTCTTCTTTATTTTATCCTTTTTTCCTTCGGTTCGACGCCGATCTTTTCCCGCCCGGACTCGCGACGCCGGTCACGAGTCCTCTTACTTTTTTCGGTTTTTCTGACTTAGTCAGCTTTCGTTTTCGGTTTTTCCCTGGCAGCCCGGTCCTTTGACCTCGCAGGGGCCCTTTTCCCCCCGATGGCTGCCAGTGGGTTTAAGCGGTGTGGTCGGTGTGACCGAAATATGTCACTAACTGACACACACGACTTTTGCCTCCGCTGCCTGGGCCCGGATCATGAGGAACTGATCTGTGGGCCCTGCAGCAAAATGTCCTCAAAGGCGTTGAGAAGTCGGCAGCATCAGCGTGAGAGAATCTTCGCTGACCCCAGCCGTACCCGGACCTCGTCGGAGGCCTCCGCGTCGAAAGGCTCCAGCTCGGACCGTCGCCGGAGTTCCTCCGACCGGGGTTCTCCCTCCGGGGACCATCGTCGGAAGGTGAAACCCGCGAGGGCGGCGTCGGTGGACGCTCCTGGTTCCGCGAGGGCCAGGTCGCATAGCCCCGACAGCCGCCCCGGGTCCTTGGAGAAGGAACACATCCCGAAGCGACCTCGCCTGGAGTCGGAGATGCCTGCCCGGGTAAGTCCTGTGGTCCTTCTGGACTCGCCTCCGCGACAGCCGACGTCGGGCCCGACACCGTCGGGGCCCGAGTCGGGGGCTGCTGGGTCACCTGAGCTCGGACTCAGGTTGACGGCCTTGGAGAGCAGACTGTCTGCCTTCATGGACCAGCAGAGGGCACTGCTCGCTGGCTTCGCTGGCGCCGCTGCCCCGACCGCCGGGACGTCGACGTCCAAGTCGACCCCGGAGACCGAGCCGATCCTCGAGTCGATGAGAACTCGAGTCGATCCTCGGTAGAGGTCACCCTCGGCCTCCCGTTCGGGACCGAGGTCGCCGACGCCGACTCCCTCGGCGTCGGGGCGGCTGGCGCCGCACCCTGCCCGGGCCGACCCCACCGAGTCCTCGTCGGAGTCGGTCTGGGAGTCTGAGGAGGAAGAGTCGCCTGATTCTTTCCGGACTCGGTGTGTCCCATCGGACTCACCGGAGTCCGAGCCTCGGAAGCAGTCCCCCCCGGAGGATGCCCGGTTCTCGGACTTCGTTAGGGATATGGCCAAGGCTTTGGCCTTCCCTGCGGATCCCGAGGAGGAGCCTCGAGCCGAAGAGCTCGACGCCCTCCAGTATGACTCTCCCGCGAGGGAACACTTTACTGTACCGGTTCCTCCTATGCTGGAACGACTACTCTTCCGCATGTGGGAGAGTCCGGCCTCCTCGCCGGTCCTGAGCAAGCGGGTCGATTCTATCTATCGAGTCCGCAAGAGCCCTGGCTTTCAAAAGGCACAGCTGCCACACCATTCCATGGTAGTGGAATCGGCCATGCATCGTCTTAAGAGCCAGAAGATGCACTCCTCGGTGCCTCCTGGAAGGGAGGCCCGTAACCTGGATGGCCTTGGCAAGAAGTGTTTCCAGGGCTCTATGCTCGCATGTCGTGTCCAGACTTACCAGCTATACATGGGCATGTATCTCCGAGATCTGGCTAAAGAGCTAGCCGGATTCTCCGCTGGTCTGTCCGAGGAACCCTTGCGGAGGTTCCTAGCCTTGTCCACTGGCATTCGGGAATGCTCAAAGTTCATGTCCCGAGCAGCCTATGATGGCTTTGAAGCGTCGGCTCGAGTGGCCGCAGCCGGCATCGGTGCCCGCCGACAGGCTTGGCTTCAGTCGTCAGACCTTGAGCCCTGGGTGCAGGACAAGTTGGTCGATGTCCCCTGCTGAGGCGAAAACCTCTTTGGCAAGCCCATGGCGGAAAAGGCTGCGCAAATTGAGACTGAGACTCTCACCAGGACCAGGCTTTCTAGGAAGACCTCCGCCCCTTCCCAGAAAAAGAAGGGCTCGGGGAAAAAGTCCTTTTACCCGAGGAAGGCGGCTGCCTACAAACAATACCCCCATTATCAGGCCCCTGCAGCTCCCCAACAGGGCCAGCAGGCCAAGGGACGGGGTAACGGGTCCCGTAGGCAGCAAGCCCCCAAGCCTGCACCACCAGCCCCTGCTCAACAGGGTGGGGGTTTTTGACTCACACAGCATAGCCTTTCCCCCCCCGCTGGTTCCTCCCAGCACCGGTGGCCGGCTGGTTCACTTCGCCCACAGGTGGTCCAGCATCACCGCAGATGCCTGGGTGCTTCAAGTCGTGCGAGAAGGCTATCTTCTCCACTTCCACCAGGTTCCTCCCTCCTATTTTCCGGGAGAACCTCCGCGACCCCCTCTGCACAGGGAATTACTCCTTCAGGAGTTAGCAGGTCTTCTGCAGGAACAGGCGGTGGAACCGGTGCCACACCACCTGAGAGGTCAAGGCTTTTATTCCAGGTATTTTCTGATACCAAAGAGAACAGGGGGCCTCAGACCCATCCTGGACTTGCGCAACCTCAACAAGTTCCTTGTGCGGGAGAAGTTCAAAATGCTTACCCTTGGAATCCTTCTGCCCTACCTCCAGCAGGGAGATTGGCTATGCTCCTTGGATCTAAAGGATGCCTACACGCACATCCTCATCCACCCAAGCCACCGCCAATACCTACGGTTTGTGGTGGCAGGAAATCATTACCAGTACAGAGTACTGCCCTTTGGCCTGTCCTCCGCACCGCGAGTCTTCACAAAATGTCTCGCGGTCGTGGCGGCCCATCTCCGGCTTCACGGCCTCTGTGTCTTTCCGTACCTCGACGACTGGCTCATCAGAGCAGCGTCCACTCGGGAGGTCACCGACGCCACGCGTCGCACGGTGACTCTTCTGCAGCACTTGGGCTTTGTTATAAACTTCGCAAAGTCCACTTTGCTCCCCTCACAGGATCTCGAGTTCATCGGCGCAAGACTGCACACTCCTCAGGCGCGAGCATACCTACCGCTCGACAGGGCTCAACGGCTCATGGACCTAGCCGACCGCTTTCGCAGCCAGCCCCTGGTCTCCGCCAGGCGCTTCCTGAGACTACTCGGCCATATGGCTTCCACCGTCCATGTGACCCCCAATGCCCGCCTGAATATGCGGTCTGCTCAATGGTGTCTCCGCCAGCAGTGGCGACAAGCCACAGGCGGCCTAGCAGACCTAGTGCGCGTCTCCGAGCCGCTGATCTCGTCTCTCCGGTGGTGGCTCCGGCAGCCGAACCTGATATTCGGAATGCCTTTCCAGTCACCTCAGCCGACCCGGGTGCTGACCACCGATGCATCCCTCCTGGGCTGGGGAGCACATTGCCAAGAGGCACGTACTCAGGGCCTCTGGACCACGTGGGAGTCTGCTCAGCAGATCAACTTCCTGGAGCTCAGGGCGATCCGCCTAGCTCTCAAGGCCTTCTCCCACCTGACTTCCCACCAGTCCGTCCTTGTCCAGACGGACAATCAAGTTGCCATGTTCTACGTGAACAAGCAGGGGGGCACGGGCTCCTTCCTCCTCTGCCGGGAGGCACAGAAGCTCTGCTCTTGGGCCGTCAGTCACGGCATTCTCCTCAAGGCAGTTTATCTCCCGGGCCAAGAAAATTGCCTTGCGGACACACTCAGCAGGGTCCTCCAGCCGCACGAGTGGCGTCTGGATCCCTTGGTAGTTCAGAAGCTCTTCCTCAAGTGGGGCCTCCCCACGGTGGATCTCTTTGCCAGTCCTCACAACCGGCAGCTTCCTCGCTTCTGCTCTCGTCAGCCACACCCCCTTCGGGTTGCGGCGGACGCCTTTCTGATCTCATGGTCGGGGAGCCTTCTGTACGCTTTCCCTCCCATCCTGCTAGTCTCTCGGACTCTTTTCAAGGTTCTCCGAGACAAAGCCTTCATGATCCTGGTGGCCCCTCGCTGGCCCAGGCAGCCGTGGTTTCCGCTCCTGCTGCAACTGGCGGTGGAGGATCCAATCCCTCTGGGGGTACAACCGTATCTCCTCACTCAGGATCAGGGGTCCCTGCTGCACCCCAACCTCAGGTCTCTCAACCTCATGGCCTGGCTGCTGAGAGGGTAGTCCTTGCTCCCCTTCTCCTGCCGGCGGAGGTGGAGGAGGTCGTCTTGGCTTCGCGACGGCCTTCTACCCGCAAATGCTACGCCCTTAAATGGCGTCGCTTTGCAGTCTGGTGTACCCAACAGTCTCAGGATCCCTTCTCCAGCCCGGTGTCGGTGATCTTGCAGTACTTGCTGCACCTCTCTAATCTGGGACTTAAGTCCAACTCCGCAGACCACACTCCAGCCGAGCTGAGACGGTCCTCCATACCCTGGACTGTAGAAGGGCATTGAACTTCTACCTTGACCGTACGCGGGAGCACCGTAAAGCTGCTCAGCTTTTTGTGTCTTTTGACCCCAATAAATTGGGGCTCCCGGTCTCCAAGCGTACTCTGTCCATCTGGGTTGCGGACTGTATCTCTTGGGCTTATGGGGCAGCCGGACTCTCCTTAGAAAGTCGAGTCACGGCTCATTGCGTTCGGGCAAAGGCCACGTCAGTGGCTTACCTCCGCTCTGTTCCGCTGGCAGACATCTGCCGGGCCGCTACTTGGTCTTCGAGCCAGACTTTTGCGGTCCATTACTGTCTCGAGAGGGAGTCCCGTAGGGACAGTGCTTTCGGACAGGCAGTCCTCCGTAATCTCTTTGAGGTCTGAGCAACTCCTACCCTCCATCCCGGATGTGGGCTACCGGTGGGTGATAATTCAGCGAAGATTCTATCCTTCTGTGCTGCTGAGCTAGAGGGAGCTCATTTTTGTGCTTAGGGTCTCCGGTAGCCTTGAGCTTGGGAGTCCCATAAGTGAGGACTGACTTCCTGCTTGGTCCTGGAGAAAACGTAGTTACTCACCTGTAACAGGTGTTCTCCAGGAGCAGCAGGAATCAGTCCTCACTACCCTCCCTCCTCCCCTTGGAGTTGCAATCGTCTGCTTATGTTCTTTTTGCAAATTTTTATGCTGTCTTTTTTTAGCTATGTCATCTGACTGGCTAAGATGGCACCCTCGGGCGGGAAAGACGACCGCGCATGCGCGCTGCAATTCCCAAAGGCTTTCTTTGAAAGCTGGGGAAAATTGCTCCGCGAGGGCTCCGTCGGCGCCGACGTCACCCATAAGTGAGGACTGATTCCTGCTGCTCCTGGAGAACACCTGTTACAGGTGAGTAACTACGCTATCCAATATCCACACGTTATTTCTGACCAATCAGGAGGCTGGTTTCACTAAGCAATCACAATGCAGATATCTAGCCAACAGTGCAGCTATAAAAACGCGTGGCATTTTTGAATTTCATACGCTTTCTGGATCGACCATGAAGATGACTCGGACCCTGACGTTGGAGGAGCGTGTTCGTGTGTCCTTTATGAGCGAGGAAGGATTTTCAAGCTGTCAAATAGCCAGGAAAGTTGGTTGCAGTCAGAACGCTGTTAAGATTGTACAGAAGAAGAAAGAAACGGGTTCAGTGGTGGACAAGCCTCGTTCAGGTCGTCCACATGCATCAACATCATGCCAGGACCGCGCACTATGACACATTTCACTGACTAATCGCATTTTGACCTCTCCTCAGCTACTTCGAGAGTGGTCAGACAAGAGTGAGGTCAGTGTCAGCTCATCAACAGTTCATTGCCGGTGCGTGCAGTTTGGTCTCCAGGGCTGCAAAGCACGGAATAAGCCACTGATGACTGACATACAAAGGCGTAACCGGATCATGTGGGCGAGAGCACTCAACCTGGTCGACTGAAATGTGGGACCAGGCCCACACCTATGTGAGGAGATTTCCTGGAGAGGAATTCAAGCATGAGTGTCTCAACCTCACTGTGAAGCATCCTTTGAAGATCATGGTCTGGGGCTGCATGGCTGCCAGTGGCGTTGGACGTCTTTACATCGACGATGGAATGGTCAACGGGGCAAACTACATCAACATACTGCAAAAGTTCATGGTGCCATCAGCACACCAGCTGTTTCCTTGCCAGTTCCTGTTCCAAGATGACAATGCACCCTGCCATCGCTCCAGACAGGTGATCAGCTGGAAGCAGCAAAACAACATCAAGTCAATGGACTGGCTTGCCCAGTCTCCAGATCTGAATCCAATCGAGAACCTGTGGCACAAGGTTGTCTTGGAAATATCCAAGAGGCATCTGACATCAAAGCGTGAGCTGATTGAGTCACTCACTGCAGCTTGGAACTGCGTTGTCATCAACGATCACCTTATCAGACTGGTTCATTCAATGTCAACAAGGTGCAGTCAGGTGATCAAGAACAAAGGGTGGCCCATCAAATACTGAGCCATCACTGACACAGAAAAACGGCCTTTTTCAAGGCCACATACATTAATTTGAAGGAAACCTGGTGTGCGTCCATAATATTTTAAAGCATACTTACAATAATATATCGTTGGCCAATGATGTACATTACGCGATTTTCACAGAAAATCTATCAACAGGACAACTATGTGGAACAAACTCAGAAAATAAGGGCCAAACCAATACTAAAAGTTGGCCCTAATAGCCAAATCTATCACTTATGAGATAACACAAAAAAAGCCACTGGGAGGAAAAAGAAATTAAGATAAAAGGTCACAAACTTGAAAAAACGTCAAATTTACAAGTGATTCCAGACTTTTGCACACCACTGTATGTATTTATGGGCAGTTTTCTTCAGCCAGGAAATATTAACTGCTGTGATTTAAATGCATTTTGCTCTTCCCCCTGGAAACTTTGCAACAATTAAATACTTTCTTACACCTTATTTGTGGAAAAGCAGGTGTAGGCACGGATACCTCAACAACCAGGACCTGAACTGCTTGTGCCATTCTGAAATTGCACCATGACATGCAACTCACTTGCTCCACCCAGGGCATGTGTCTGCCACATTCCTGTGCTACCTGGATGTTCTTACGCCAGGGACATCTATATATCTGGCTTTCTTAAATGGCTCCAGGGATGTCTCCATGATGTACACATATAGCTGCCCGTTTTCCGATGTCCAACTCGCAAATACTTCTAAAATACCCCCTTTAGTATATCTGCACGTTCAGAAAGCATTTGACAAAGTAACAAAGGAACTTAAAAAGTCGTTGGATAGTATGCAGTTTCCTATTATAGATTGGGAGCTGGTTAAAATAAAGCGAATAAGGCTAAATGGTCAATTTTCACAATGGGGAAAAGTGAATAGTGAAATGTTCCAGAGATCTGTGCTGGGACCAATGTTTTTTAACACATAAATTCACCTGAAAATGAGAACAATAAATGAGGTGATCAGATTTGCAAATGAGATAAAATTTTTCAAAATTGTTAAATCACAAGAGGGACTGTAAGAAATTGCAAGAGACTAAGCATCCAAATGGAAAATCAGTGTGAACAAGGGCAAAGTGATGCATGTAGGGAAGAACAACCCAAAACTATAGCTAAATGATGCAAGGTTCCATATTAGCATTCACCATCCAGGTAAAGGATCGAGGCATCATTTCAATATTTATTTTCCATTTACATAAGAACATAAATGCCTTACTGGGTCAGACCAAGGTCCATCAAGCCCAGTATCCTGTTATCAACAGTGGCCAATCCAGGCCAGAAGTAACTGACAGGTTTCTAAAGAGGCAGACAGGTTCCGCAATGCTTGTTCCGGGGCAAACAGTGCATTTCCCGGGTCCTTCTTTTAATAATAGTTTATGGACCTTTCCTCCAGAAACTCGTCCAAATCTTTTTTAAACACAGCTACACTAACAGCTTTAACAACATCCTCCGGTAGCGAATTCCAGAGTTTGATTACATGTTGAATAAAAAAATATTTTCTCTTATTAGTCTTAAATGGGTTGCATTGTTGCTTAATTGTATGTCCTCTAGTCTTTCTACTTTTTGATGGTGTAAACAGATCTACATTTACCCCTTCCACTCTATTCATTAATTTATAGGCCTTTATCATATCCCCCTCAGCTGTCTCTCTTCCAAGTTGAAAAGCCCTAACCTTTTAAGCCTCTCCTCATAGGGGTATCATTCCATTCGCTTTTTCTATTTTTGTCACTCTTCTTTGTACCTTTTCTAATTCAGCTTCTATATGGTGACCAGAATTATATACAATATTCAAGGTGAGGTCGCACCATGAAACAATACAGAGGCATTATAATCTTCTTTTTTTTTTTTTTTTTTTTTTAATTCTCCATTTCTTTATGATTCCCAGTATTCTATTTGCTTTCTTGGCCGCCGCCGCTGCACATTGGGCAGAGGGTTTTAATGTATTATCCATGATGACTCCTAAATCTCTTTCCTGGGTGGTGGTTTCTAATGTTTAACCTTAGCTTGGATTTTTCTTTCCTAGGTACATAACTTTGCACTTGTCCACATTAAATTTCATCTGCCATTTGGATTGCAGTCTTCCAATTTTTCAAGGTCCTCTTGTGTTTTAACAACTTTTTATAATTTTGTGTCATTTGCATATTTGATCACCTCATTCATTATTCCTATTTCCAGGTCATTTATGAATGTTAAAAAGCAGTGGGCCCAGAACAGATCCCTGGGGTACTCCGCTATTCACCTTTCTCCATTGAGGAAATTGGCCATTTAGCCCTACTCTGCTTTCTGTCGTTAACCAGTTCTTGATCCACAATACTACATTGCCTCCAATTCCATGACTTTAATTTTGCCAAGAGTCTCATCAGGGACCTTGTCAAAGGCTTTCTGAAAATCCAGATACACCTGTGAGTGTCTAGTGGGGCTGAACATCCCAGTGGGACATGCAGCCCCGCTAGCCGTCTTGCCCTGATTCCCTAATCCTCTCTCCCTGCGCACACAGAGCCACTGTGTAGGGAGAGCAGGATGGGGGTGGAGAGTGGATGGGCCAGGCACGTGGACATAAAGGGCTGAATCAGGTCACGGCCTTGTACTTCAGGATGCACCAGGTGGATACACAACCTATTCCACCTCAGAGGTGGGATAAGCGCAGGGCACCCATGCTCCCCGGCCTGGCAGCTCCCCAGAGGCATCGGGGTGAGGGAGGCGAGTCCCCATCACCCAGTCATGGGCCTGGCAAACCCCGTCAGACAGCAGAAGAGCTGGGGGGGGGTGGTGGTGTCTGGCACCAGCGCAGCAGCTGATGCAGGGTATCCTGGCTGTTCTGCTAGCTGTATGTCCCCCGTAGCCACTGAAGGGACACGCCGGGCCATCCTGTTGCCCAATCCTGCTACCACTGTGCAGAATCGGATATAGCGGAGCCCGTCCTGGTCTGTGATGCCTGGACGGCCCAGACTTGCCGCTTTCAGGATCAGGCTCCATATCACTGGCTCACCTTTTGTTGATATCTGCCAATCATTTATGCTTCTTGGTGGTTACAAGCAAACACTTAATTAGTACATAAAATCAGCAACCAAGAACTAAACAAGCTAACATCTTATATACATAATACAAACAAATCAAAGAATATAGTATATCTAAAGAGCAGAGGTCTTGGAAAACAAATGAGTTTGAGGCTCCTGCAATGTAGGAGGCAAGGTATGAGAGTGAGTGTGCTTGCAATGTGGCTTGGCAAATTTGATTAACAAGTGGAACCTTAAGCAAGAGTTGGGATGCAGTGCATAATGAGTGAAGGGGGTTATAATGAGGCATTGAAGGTAGTGAAAAAGATGGTTCTCCATGGATAAACAGGATTGAGTCCTCATATATGGGTGAAATCCTCTGGAGCCCATGTGGGAACGCTCCTATTGGAAGCTTTTGGAAGGATCTACCGTGCCTTGGCAACTCCTTCCCGCCTGCTGCTGCGACACCATCTTGAATCAGTCTTCATTTTTCCATGGAGCCCAAGTTTGATTTCATTTGTCCACAGAACATTTTCCCAGAAGGATTGTGGCTGCTCAAGGAGGTTTTGAGCAAAAATCAAGTGTGCCTCTTTGTCTATCTTTGAGCAGTGGGTCCTCCTTGGCCTTCGCCCATGAAGTCTTTCTTTATTTAATAGACTCGGAGTAGGCACAGCCGCCTGCAGGCGAAACTAGGAATAACAAAGAGCAGAGTGGAGTGAAGACACCTCTAAAGGTCCAAACAGCTTTATTAACCCCTACACTTGCAGTGTTTCGGCATGTATGCCACCTTCAGGGGTAGGATAACCTCCAACAGAAAATAATAAAAGAAAAGTTAAAACCATAACTAACCAATGTTAAAAATGATGACAATAATAATGGCATCAGACAATAACATAAAATATAGTTTAAAATGAGCAAAGAATAGCGACCAGTAAATCAATAAAATCATGTTATATAAATTTTACAAATACCTTTAAAAACGTATTTAAGTTATACAAGTTTATAATGGCACCAAAACATGATGAAGTTTACTATGAGATATGCAAGGTATGGGAGGCTTTTGGTGCCATTATAAACTTGTATAACTTTTATAACGTAAATAAGTTATTAAGGTTTAACACAGGGCAGCTTATATTGCCACCTTTTTACACTATTGCATGTATTGATCTGAGTTCCAAAATGGTTTCTAGTTGAGCAGTAGTTAATTACATTCCCCCTTTTATTGTGTCAAATGGGCTTATTGATTTTCACAGTTCCTAGAACCAACTAAGTATGTATCCTTTCTCTTGATATAGCCTCTCCCCCAAATTTGAATTAATTATTACACGGATGTGATTGAATTCTCCTCCTCGTGTCTATGGGTATTTAGGATACCACAGGTTTACATAGGTTTTCTCTTGATGCACACTTAATCTTTTTTTATATCAGTCTATTTCACTCTCCTCGTTTGTTTTTATATGCATTTGTAAACTTATCACGCGATTTTATTGATTTACTGGTAATTTTTTGTTTGCTCATTTAACTATATTTTATTATGTTATTGTTTGATGCTATTATTATTATCATTTTTAATGTTGGTTAGTTGTGGTTTTATGTGTAACTTTTCTTTTATTATCTTCTGTTGGAGATTATCTACCCCCTGAAGAATGCATACATGCCGAAACACTGCAAGTGTAGGAGTTAATAAAGCTGTTTGGACCTTTAGAGGTGCCTTTACTCCGCTCTGGTCTTTGTTTCTTTTTTGTCTAGTGCCATCACTGCCAACGGTTGTGCAACCAAATATTTAGTGAAGGGTGCCATTAATCCTTTCCAGGTCATGTTTTGTTATTTTCTAAGAAATTACTGTGTCTAAGTTGCAGAGACATTTTTTTTTTCTGCTGTATACCTTTGAACATAGTATTAAAATATTCTCCAGGACCAAGCAGGAAGTCAGTCCTCACTTATGGGTGACATCGGTGCCGATGGAGCCCCCATGCGGAGCATTTCCCCAGCTTTCTATGAAAGCCTTTGGGAATACTACACGCATGTGCGGTCCCCTTCCCGCCTAAAGGTGCCATCTTGCTCAGTCTCTTTTTCCGTGGAGCCCTTCGGACGTTCGTCCTAGTCACCTGGGAAAAGTTGATCTTTTCTTGAAGATTTCTTTGCTTTTTCTTTGAGTTTGATGCCGGTTCCCCTTCCCTCCAGGTTCGGTACATCGGTATCGAGCCTGTTCTCTATTTTTCGGTTTTTGCCCTTAGTGGCTGGTGTTCGCGCCCTTTTTTCTGGTTTTCCCTGGAAGGCCGGTCTTTTGACCTCGTGGGGGCTCTCTTTTTCCCCGATGGCTTCCAGTGGTTCCAAGAAGTGTGATCTGTGCACTCACCGACACCCACGACTGCTGCCTTCGGTGTCTCGGCCCAGATCATGACCCCATGATCTGTGACCCGTGTGGTAAAATGTCCACCAAGGCACTTCGCAGCCGTCAGCACCAGAAGGATTTTTTCGGACTCTGCCTCCGGCCGGGCCCAGACCTCGTCTGAGGCCTCGACATCTCGGGAGTCTGATCCCAAGCATCGCCAGGGTTCCTCGGACAGAGGGTTCCTCAGACAGGGGGTCCCCCGACCGGGAACGCAAGAGGAAGAAACAGCCCGCAAGGGCGGCATCGGAGGAGGTACCTGGTTCCTCGAGGGCCAGGTTTAAGACCCCCGACCGCCATCCCAGGCCTTTGGAGCAGGAGAAGCCATCCAAAGTACCTTGTGTAGAGCTGGAGACCATCGGACACGTAAGTTCTGTAGTCCTCGTGGACTCTTCTCCTCCGAGGCAGCCGACATCGGACCCGGCACCGCCGGGGCCCGAGTCTGTAGCTGCTGAGTCTCCTGAGCTTGGACTCAGGCTGACAGCCTTGGAGTGCAGATTGTCTGCCTTCATGGAGCAGCAGCGGGTACTGATGGCCAGCCTCACTGGTGCATCTGCCCCTTCCACCGGGACATCGACATCGAAGTCGACCCCGGAGACCGAGCCGATACTCGAGACCATGAAGGCTCGAGGTCATCCTCAGTCAAGGTCTCCCTCGACCTCCCGCTCGGAACCGAGGGCGTCGACGCCGGTGCCTTCGACGTCGGGGCGGGTGCCACCTCGACCCGTGCGGTCGGAGCCCCTCGACTCCTCTTCCAATGAGTCAGCCTGGGAGACGGAGGATGAGGAGTCCCCCGAGACTTTCTGGACTTGGTGCGTCCCGTCGGACTCACCGCAGTCCGAGCAACGGAGTAGGTCCCCTCCGGAGGACACCCGGTTCTCGGAGTTCGTGCGGGACATGGCCAAGACCTTGGCGATTCCCACCGACCCCGAGGAGGAGCCTCGAGCCGAGGAGCTCGAGGCCCTCCAGTATGACTCTCCTCCAAAGGAGGCCTTTACTGTGCCAGTTCCTCCGATGCTGGAACAGCTCCTCTTCCGGATGTGGGAGGCACCGGCCTCGGCGCTGGTTTTGAGCAAGCGGGTCGATTCCATTTATCGACTCCGTAAGAGCCCTGGCTTCCAAAAGGCGCAGCTGGTGGTGGAATCGGCCATGCATCGACTGAAGAGCCAGAAGATGCACTCTGCGGTGCCCCCCGGTAGGGAGGCCCGCAGCCTGGATGCTTTCGGCAGAAAGTGCTTCCAGGGCTCAATGCTTGCTTGCCATGTCCAGTCATATCAGCTATACATGGGCATGTTTCTCAGAGACCTGGCAAAGGAGCTTGCCGGGTTCTCTGCTGGTCTCTCCAGGGAACCTTTGCAGAGGTTCCAGTCTTTGTCTTCAGGTATCCGGGACTGTTCCAAATTCATGTCCCGAGCGGCCTACGATGGCTTTGAGGCCTCGCCTCGTGTGGCGGCCACTGGCATCACGGCCCGACGCCAGGCATGGCTGCAGTCATCTGACCTCGAGCCTTGGGTTTAGGACAAGTTGGTCGATGTCCCTTGCCGAGGTGAGAACCTTTTTGTCAAACCCATGGCCGAGAAGGCCGCTGAGCTCGAGACCGAGCACCTGACCAGGACTAGGCTGTCCAGAAAGACTTCTGCCCCTTCTCACAAAAAGAAGCGCTCAGGTAAAAAGTCCTTCTACCCAAGAAAGGTGTCTGCCTACAAACCTTTCCCTCAATACCAGGCCTTCCCAGCTCCCCCTCAGGGGCATCAGGCCAAGGGGCAGGGACATGGGCCCCGTAGGCAGAAGACCCCCAAGCCTCCGGCTCCTACCCAGCAGGGAGGGGGTTTTGACTCCCAAGGCATAGCCTCTCTGTCCCTGCTGTCCCATTCCTGCACAGGAGGTCGCTTAGCCCTGTTTTCCCACCGGTGGCCACCCATTACAGGGGATGCTTGGGTCTTAAGCATCATTCACCAAGGCTATATGCTTCATTTCCAACAGCTACCTCCTGTCTATTTTCCAGGAGAACCTCTGAGGCCTCTCCTGCACACCACCCTCCTCCTCCAAGAACTTCAGGGTCTGTTTCTGGACAGGGCGGTGGAGCCGGTACCTCCTCGCCTACAAGGGCACGGGTTCTACTCCAGGTATTTTCTGGTGCCAAAGAACAGGAGGCCTGAGGCCTAAGGCCTATCCTAGACCTCAGAAACCTCAAGTTCTTTGAGAAAGAGAAGTTCAAGATGCTTACTCTTGTAACGCTTCTGCCCTACGTCCAGCAGGGAGATTGGCTATGCTCCTTAGATCTAAAGGATGTGTACACTCACATCCTCATTCATCCAGACCACAAAGTACCTCAGGTTCGTGGTGGGAGGAAACCATTACCAGTACAGGGTGCTGCCTTTTGACCTAACTTCCGCCCCACGGGTCTTTACAAAGTGCCTAGCTGTGGTGGCGGCCTACTTGAGGACTCAAGGGATATTTGTCTTCCCCTATCTGGACGACTGGCTCATCCGGGGTCAGACCTACCAGGAGGCCAGGCAGGCCACCTTCAGGACTCACACTCCAAGACCTAGGCTTTGTCATAAACTTCGCAAAGTCCACTTTGCTCCCCTCCCAGAACCTCGAGTTCATAGGAGCACGGCTGGACTCTCTGCAAGCAAGGGCTTACTTGCCAGAGGACAGAGCTCAAAGGCTCATGGAGTTGGCATCCCGGTTTCTCAGTCTGCCGAGGGTTCCTGCCAGGCTCTGTCTGCAGCTCCTGGGACACATGGCATCGACTGTGCATGTGACCCCCAATGCCCACCTCCACATGAGGCCTGCACAGTGGTGCCTCAGAACTCAGTGGAAGCAGGCCACAGGGAGCCTAGCAGACAAAGTAAGGGTATCCAAACCTTTCCTGGATTATCTTCAGTGGTGGCTACACCCCCCCATCTTGCTGCAGGGGGTGCCTTTTCAGGTAGCTGCCCCCACAGTGGTGTTGACAACCGATGCCTCCTTGCAGGGCTGGGGTGCACACTGTCAAAGGAGCTGCACCCAAGGCCTCTGGTCCCCATGGGAAGCTCTGCAACAGATCAACCTACTGGAACTGCGGGCTATTCGCTTAGCCCTCAAGGCTTTTTCTCACTCCTTGGCCCACCAGTCTGTTCTAGTTCAGATAGACAACCAAGTGGCCATGTTCTATATGAACAAACAGGGCGGCACTGGGTCCAGGCCTCTATGCCTGGAAGCACAGGCCCTTTGCTCTTTTGCCCTCTGGCACCAGATGTTGCTGAGGGCTGTGTATCTTCCTGGCTAGGAGAACTTTTTGGCAGACCGCTTAAGCAGAATTCTGCAGCCCCATGAGTGGAAGCTGCACCCTTCGGTGGTTCAACAGATTTTCCTAAAATGGGGACTTCCATCCATGGATCTCTTTGCCAGTCCCCTGAATCACCAACTGCCCAGGTTTTGTTCTACACAAAACTTTTTTGGCCACTGAACGATTATGAAACTAAATAACTAATTTGATCGTTCTATTATAACTTCTGAGAGATCAGAACACGCTCTTCTGACTGGCAGAGAAGGTTTCAGTAAAAAATAACACCTTATACTGCCGGGATCTCAGCCCAGAGCTTTAGAGTGGTGTTTCTTAACATCAATAACCCTCTGTCAGCTGGTGTGCTGATTAAGAATCCTTGAAGACAATTTTTAGCTGTTTAAATGGTAACTTTCTGCATATCGTATCCTGAGGGCAATTCGACATTGAAAATGGTATAATATTCAGCTTCTACGTAATGACAGCTTAAGGTCTTCTTCAATTTTCTGTGTCCCAACGTTCAACCCCGGTACCGACTGACGTTTCACATTTTTCGTCAGGGGACCTAAACATAACAGAAATGCTGCCCGCGTTCTCTCTTCTCCTGCTATAATCGTGAAAATTTCTATCAGCTGGTAGAATAACGCCGCCGTTATTCTACCAGCTGATAGAAATTTTCACGATTATAGCAGGAGAAGAGAGAACGCGGGCAGCATTTCTGTTATGTTTAGGTCCCCTGACGAAAAATGTGAAACGTCAGTCGGTACCGGGGTTGAACGTTGGGACACAGAAAATTGAAGAAGACCTTAAGCTGTCATTACGTAGAAGCTGAGTATTATACCATTTTCAATGTTGAATTGCTTGGGACACAGAAAATTGAAGAAGATCTTAAGCTGTCATTACGTAGAAGCTGAATATTATACCATTTTCAATGTCGAATTGCCCTCAGGATACGATATGCAGAAAGTTACCATTTAAACAGCTAAAAATTGTCTTCAAGGATTCTTAATCAGCACACCAGCTGACAGAGGGTTATTGATGTTAAGAAACACCACTCTAAAGCTCTGGGCTGAGAACCCGGCAGTATAAGGTGTTATTTTTTACTGAAACCTTCTCTGCCAGTCAGAAGAGCGTGTTCTGATCTCTCAGAAGTTATAATAGAACGATCAAATTAGTTATTCAGGTTTTGTTCTAGGCAACCGCATCCTCTAAGGGTGGCGGCGGATGCCTTCCTGATTTCTTGGTCCCAGGGCCTGCTCTATGCGTTTCCTCCCACGCCTCTGGTGGCCCGTACCTTGTTCAAGATTCTCAGGGACAAGGCCTCAGTACTTCTGGTTGTGCCCAGGTGGCCGAGGCAGCCCTGGTTCCCCCTGCTACTTCAACTGGCAGTGGAGACACCCATGCCTCTGGGATTCCAACCCGACCTTCTATCTCAGGATCGGGGTTCCCTTCTGCTTCCCAATCTCATATCTCTCCATCTGATGGCATGGAGGCTGCAAGGGTAGTCTTGGCTCCCTGGGGCCTACCTCAGGAAGTGGAGGAGGTGGTCTTGGCTTCTAGGAAGCAATCCACCAGGAAAACATATGCCCTAAAGTGGAGAAGGTTCTCCTTGTGGTGTCAGCAACGCAAGGAAGATCCTTTCACCTGCACTGTGCCAGTAGTGCTCCAGTACCTACTGCACTTGTCCAATCAGGGCCTTAAGTCCAATTCTGTTCGGGTCCACCTCTGCTCTGGCAGCTCATCACTCTCTGGTGGAGGGACACTCTGTCAGTTCACTCCTTGGTGTCCAGATTTCTCAGAGGCTTACTATTGCTCAAGCCTCCTCTCTGTCCACCGGCCCCTGAGTGGGAGTTGAATGTGGTCTTGCAGCAACTTACTCGCCCACCTTTTGAACCAATGGCTACATGTCTTTTATGCTTCCTATCCTGGAAGACTCTATTCCTAGTGGCCTTGACCTCGGCCAGGCGAGTGAGTGAACTTCAAGCCCTGGTCTGTGACAGGCCATACATTCTCTTTTATAGGAACAGGGTAGTCCTTAGGACTCATCCTAAGTTCCTCCCCAAGGTTGTCTCCTCTTTCCGTCTCAACCAGGAGGTGGTTCTTCCAACATTCTTCCCTAGGCCCCATGCCAGCCGGGCTGAGACAGTCCTGCATACCCTGGACTGTAGGAGGGCCTTATCCTTCTACCTTGAGCGTACGCAGGGGCATAGGAGGGCTACTCAGCTCTTCGTATCTTTTGACCCCAATAACTTGGGGGTACCTGTGTCCAAGCGTACCTTGTCCATCGGGGTGGCTGACTGTATCACCTGGGCTTACAGGGCAGCTGACCTTCCTTTGCAGGGTCAGGTCACGGCCCACCGTGTCGGGGCAATGGCTGCCTCAGTAGCTCATCTCTGCTCTGTACCGTTGGCAGACATCTGCAGGGCTGCAACTTGGTCCTCAAGCCAGACCTTTGCGGCCCATTACTGCCTGGAGAGGGAGTCCCGCTGGGACAGTGCTTTCGGTCAGGCAGTGCTCCGGAATCTTTGAGGTTTAGGCAACTCCTACCCTCCAGCCCTCTGGTTGGGCTACCGGTGGAGGTATGTTTCAGTGAAATCCTTTCTCTGATGCTGAGGCTAGAGGGAGCTCATTTTTTCAGCTCTGGGTTCCCGGTAGCCTGAAGCTGGGGAGTCCCATAAGTGAGGACTGACTTCCTGCTTGGTCCTGGAGAAAGAGTAGTTACTCACCTGTAACAGGTGTTCTCCAGGAGCAGCAGGAATCAGTCCTCACAACCCTCCCTCCTCCCCTGGGAGTTGCAGTTGTACGTAGTTAATTTTTTCATTTGTGTGCTGTTTTTTAGCTGTCATTTGACCGAGCAAGATGGCACCTTTGGGCGGGAAGGGGACCGCGCATGCGTGTAGTATTCCCAAAGGCTTTCATAGAAAGCTGGGGAAATGCTCCGCACGGGGGCTCCATCAGCGCCAATGTCACCTATAAGTGAGGACTGAATCCTGCTGCTCCTGGAGAACACCTGTTACAGGTGAGTAACTACTCTTTATGATGACATACAGTTGGAATATTTCCAATTATTTCTCAAGATACTGTACACAACATACCTAAAATGCAAGGGTGCCAATAATGTTGACCATAACTGCACCTCCATTGTTGGGCAGTCAGATTCTGGAGGTTGGCCATCACACATGGTATGGACTTTGAAAGCCAGGCACCGGCCAGGCGAACAGACATTCTGGCAGACAGACTGAGTCGAGTTCTACATCCACACAAATGGACACTGGACAGGGAGATTACCCTTGCATCTTAAGGCAGTGGAGCACCCACTGGATAGTTCTGTTTACCACTCTGCAGAATGCCCAGGTGGAACAGTTCTGCTCCTGGGTAAGTTTGTACCGCAGACTATCATTGGATGCTTTCCATCTGTATTGGGGAAAGGGTCTTCTGTATGCATATCCTCTAATACCTCTAATGGGAAAGATCCTTCTGAAGTTCAGAACAAATGGAGGCACGATGATTTTCATTGCTCCCTACTGACCCAGGCAGCCTTGGTTTCCCCTCCTGATACAGCTCTCCACTGGGGGATGTCTGATCCAGCCATCATCACAGACATTTGGGCACACCAGGTGGTTCAGGAGTGTTACCTTCTCCACCTGGCACAGACGCTTCCCCTTTTCCCCAGAGAGCCCTCCAGTACTCCCCTTCACCGAGTTCTACTACTGAACTCGCAGGTCTCCTCGAGGACAGGGTGGTGGAACCGGTGCCCCAGCATCTCCGGGACAAAGGGTTCTGCTCCTTGGATCTGAAGGATGCCTATACGCACATCCTCATCCATCCCAGCCACAGGTAGTTTCTCAGATTCATAGTGGGGGGAGGCCACTATCAGTAAAGGGACTTGCCTTTTGACCTCGCCTCCACCCCCAGAGTCTTCAACAAATGCCTAGTAGTAGTCGTGGCCTGCCTCTGTCTCCAAGGGACCTTTGTCTTTCCCTACCTGGATGACTGGCTCATAAAAGGGGCATGGCCGCCAAGGTACTGCAGGTCATGGCCCGCACCATCCATGTTCTGCAACATATGGGGTTTGTGATAAACCACCCGAAGTCCTACTTCCTCCCTACAGTGTCTGGAGTTCATTGGGGCAAGGCTAGACACTGTTCAGGCAAGAGCCTTCCTCCTTCTGGACAGGATTGACCATCTCAGGGCACTGGCCACAGACATACAGCACCAGCTCTTAGTGTCTGCTCACCACCTGCGTCTATTTGACCACATAGCCTCCAGGGTCCATGTTACCTCAGACACCCACCTTCATATGAGGGCAGCCCAGTGCTGCCTCTGCTCCCAGTGCCGGCTGGCTGGCAGAGTCCCTTAGCTGGTGGCAGGCCACACAGCATCTTCAAGTGGGGATGCCCTTTTAGACTCCGCCCCCCAGAGAGTCATCACTACAGATGCCTTCTTGCTGGGCTGGGGAGCACATTGCAAGGAACTCTGCACTCAGAGCAGTTGGTCCAAGGCAGAAAGCCAGCAGCATATCAATCTCCTGGAGCTCTGGGCCATATTCCTGGCTCTCCAAACCTTCCACCACTGGCTGCAGCACCAAACTGCTGGTGCTGGTCCTGGTCCTGGTCCAAACAGACAGTCAGGTTGCAATGTTCTACATCAACAAACAAGGGAACACGGGGTCCCGCAACCTCTGCCAGGAAGCAGTGGCTCTCTGCTCCTATGCGATCCGCCAAGGGATACTCCTGCGGGTGGTGTACCTGCTGGGCCAGGACGATACCGTGGCGAACAGACTAAGCTGGGTCCTTAAGCCACACGAGTATCAACTGGATCCCAGAGTAGCCAATCTGCTCTAGGGGACCCTACTAGTGGATCTCTTTGCCAGCCAGGAAAACTCCCAGTTGTCCTGCTTCTGCTCCCTGCAGCCTCACCTGTCTCGGGTGGCTGCAGATGCATTCCTCATCCTGTGGTCGGAGGGCCTTCTGTATGCCTTCCCGCCCACGTCATTGATTGCCAAGACTCTTTTTAAGGCTCTAAGCAACAGGGCATTGCTGAACCTGGTGGCCCAGGTAACTGTAGTCTTGTCTGCAGATCCCTCTGGGGAGTGCCCCGGGGTTACTGTCTCAGGAGGAGGGCTCCCTCCTGTACCCCAAACCAGTGTCCCTGTTGCTGGCAGCATGGCTGCTGAAAGTGTAGCCTTGGCCCCTTTCAACCTCAAGGGAGGTGGAGGAGGTCCTCTTGGCCTCTTGTAAGACCTCCACCAGGTGGTCAATGCTTTCACATGGCACAGATTTTCAGTATGGTGCACAGAGCGACAAGTGAATCTGTTCTCATGCTTGGTACAACTGGTGCTGCAATACTTGCTTCAACTGTCACAAGCCAGACTCAAATCCATTTCCATCAGGGTGCACCTGAATGCTCTTGCAGCACAACACCACTCTGTCAAGGACAAGCCCCTTTCTGTGCAGCCTCTCTTAACCTGCTTCCTGTGGGATTTTGTTGTCCAAGCCCCCCATCCGCCCAACAGTGGCAAAGTGGGACCTCAACGTGGTTTTGTCGCAGCTCACTGGGTTGCCGTTTGACCCCTGGTTACTTGCCACCTGAAGTATCTCTAATAGAAAGTCATATTCCTGGTGGCACTCACATCTATTCGCAGGGTCAGCAAGCGCCAAGCCTTGGCAGAGCGGTGGTACTGGTGGATATCCAGCGGCACTAATCATGCTCATGATGATGTGACTCCATCTTGAGAATCTTCAAGAAAATCAGTTAAATTTGATGTAGATAGAAAGACTAAATTATCTAAGGCATCCTCCTGGTTATTCACATGATGGTTTTCCTGGGTTATATAGAAAAGATCTGAAATGGAAATTGCATCACAGTCAGAAATAAGTAATAGCTCCAGTGACAAGTGACAGGAAAATTTTGAACATTCTTACTTTTACAAGACTTTCCAACACCCTACACCAGGTTCTACAAGAGCAGGGTCATGCTCCACACGCACCCCAAATTCCTTCTAAAGGGTGGTGTCCCCATTCAACCTCAGGCAGAAGATGGTGCTCCCCACCTTCTTTCCATGGCCCTATGCCAGAAGGGCAGAGGCCATCCTCCACATTCCAGACTGTAAGAGGACCCTGTCCTTCTACCTTCAACATACCCAAGGCCACCACAAAGCCTCTCAGCTTTTTGTCTCATCTGACCCCAGTCGGCTGGGGAGGGTGGTGACCAAGTGGACTCTGTCAACCTAGGTGACTGACTGTGCTGCCTTCACCTATGAGCAGCCGGGGCTCTCACTGGAGTGCCGGGTCACAGCGCACAGCATCAAGGCCATTGCAGCCTCTGTGACAAGCCTGCGCACCGTCCTGATGACAGACATCTGCTCAGCCGCCACCTGGTCTTCTGTCCATACCTTCGCAGCTCATTACTGCCTGGAGAGAGTCCCGATGGGACAGCGTCTTTGGCCAGACTGTGTTCCATAATTTGTTCGGTGTTTAGGCAACTCCTACCCTTTGGCCCTTGTGTGTTCAGACTACCAGAGTAGCTACCTCACTGGACACACGGGCTGTTCTGGAGTCTGTATCCTTGGACTCAGTTGTTGCTGCTCATGGGCTCCCCTTTGGGGCATCTGTGTTTTCTATGGGCTTTCGGTAGCCTGAAGCTAGGGAGTTCCATATGTGAGGACTGACTTCCCGCTTGTTCCCATAGAAAGTGTACTTACTTGCCTGTAACAGGTGTTTTCCGGGGACAGCAGGAATCGGTCCTCGCAACTGTCCCCCCTCCACGTGAAGTTGCTTCCTTGATGTTTTATTTTTGCTGTCTTAGCTATGTCATGGGACTGAGGGAAGATGACACCATTGAATGGGAAGGGGACCACGCATGTGTGGTGGCATCTCCCAAAGGCTTTCTTTGAAAGCTGGGGAGATGCTTCCGCGAGGGCTCAGCTGGTGCTGACATTACCCATATGTGAGGATTGATTCCTGCTGTCCCCAGGGAGCACCTATTACAGGTAAGTAACTACGCTTTTTGTGTGTGTGTGTACACTAAGCAAACATCTTTTTGCTGAAAATGCAGTTGAAAGCACTCAGGTTTACCATTTGACTAATTTCAAACCAAAACTTCCTTATCCTGCTAAACTACTCCAGATGATTGTGTTATGTTCCCTTGCCAGCAGGTGAAGGCAGATTTGAGCAACTTTCAATGAGGTCATCACTCGGTATGTCCTCTAGTACAGCACTGATCTACTTCCAACAGGTGGTAAGGTGTGTTAACTGGTAGAGCAGTGAAGCGACTCTCACAGCTTACAGTATGGTGCTCAAGGCCTTGGATTGAGTCTGGAGGGCCCAATATTGCTCAAGCCACAGGTATGTCATATGTCTTGGAGCAGCAGTCAGCTGCTTGTGTCTGTGCCTCCTGAGGGGGGGTTCGGAAAATTGGGCACAGGCCCCCTTCCCTCTTCCTTGCAATTTTTTTTCCCAAGCCCCTTTTCCACATTAGATTTCAATGGGGAAACAGTTGGCTCCCTGCTGCTTTTGGGGGGTCCCTCCCTCCCATAGGGTTCCATAGGGTTTCTGTTGGCTAGCCGATAAGGCTTGGGATTCCCTTTTTGGGACTTCTGTTTTGCTGCAGGTCTGTGGCCTTTTTCAAATGCAGTATTTTTTTTTTGTGTGACTTTTTTTTTCTTTTGACTGCGGTTCTCAGCTATGCAACCTGAGGCCCCTAGCAGTTTTTTGCCATGGCTGCCGTTTTTTTACCCCCATTAGGGCTGAGATGCCTAGCACACATTTTGGCTGGCATTCTGAGATACATATGCACACTCCTGTGTGGGGCCTGATACCATGCCTTTGGCCCCTGCTGCTCCTTTTTTGTTTTTCTTTCCACTGGCGAGCTCCATAGCCACTTTAGGGGACAGTGTAGGCCCAGTGAGAGCGGAGCATAGGGTGCAACTAACTAGGTGCCGAGTGGTCTCAGGGGAACCGTTTGGGGTCGATTTGCAGTGAACCTCCCAAAACAGTCCTTAGGCTGTATTGGTTGGCCAGCTGCTCCCTTTTGGGGGGGGGGGGTTCAACCTGGGGCTCCTGAGCACTCTTCTTATCGGTGGCTAGAGAGGTCACGACCCCTGCTTCACCATTGCAGTCCTCTATTCCTTGGAAAGCCCAGCCTTCCCCTGCAGGGGTTGTTGAAGGACTTGGTTTCCAGCCGTAGGTCTGAGGAAGATAGTGGTGGTTCCCCTGGGGGTCAGTTAAGATTCCCTTGGTATCTGCTTTTTTTTCCCCTGCTAGGCCTGTTTGCACAGGATGTGAAGGGCATTTCTCAGTCTGTGGAGAATGACTTTTGGGTGATGGCTTGGCTACGTTACCAGTTCTCCATGGCCCAATGTGGGAGCGCATGGGATTTTAGGGAGAAAAAAATCCAAACTGTGCTCCTGAGGATCCTGTCTCAGTTATTTCCTCAACCAAGGTGGGCTGGATTAGCCCTTTGGACCCATGGGATGGAAGTTCACTTCAAAGCAGTGATGAAACACATGGTGCTGCCTGTAAGGAATTCTCGGTTTCAAGTTCTTATGAAAGCCGCGGCTGCTTTTGGCTTTTCTGTAGTGCTGTGGGTATTCCTTGAGGGTGGCTCTCGGATGAGGGCTCTACCCTCAGCTATGGCCCTTTATAGTCTCCTTCCAGAGGCTAGAATGCTCATGGAACCCCATCTAGATGGCTGCTACTAGTTAATGCTGGTGCAGTCTCTCCAGTGGTATAGGCCACTTGTTAGTTCTGGCTTTATTGCAATGACAGCTCCGGTCTGTGGCAGAGCAATTCCCTTAAAGACGAGCAGAGAAGTGTGCCCATAAAGTTGTCAAAGATACGCAGAGAAGGACCAAGGGACCTTTTAAGGCTGTACATAAAGCCCAGAGCTTCTCTTTGGTGCTTCCAGCACGGACAGGTGGTTTTTTTTCCTGTCCTCTCCATGGTGGGGCTGGAGATGATATCCATTCTACATGTGGTTCCATGAAGGGAAATTCCTGGGCCAAGAGCTGATGATTTTCAAACTGTGCATTTCTCATCTTTGTATGGGACCCTTAAGGTTTGGCATGGCATCTGTAGGGTAGGACACAATTCCTGGACCTTGCCATGGCATGTCGCTTTCCAGGGTGAACAGCATTAGCTGTTTCTCTGCATCTGTATTCTGTGCTGCTTCTTTGCATCCAGGACTCTCCTTGGACCTAGGTGGACCTTCCTATACCTTTGTCAAGGTGATGGGGGGTTAGCAGAGTGCCTGATTGCTGATGCCTGGGCTTCGGCTGGCCCAGTTAGTATCCTTGGAGTTGTCCAAAGTGACGCAAGGCAGGAAGCTCTGCCTGGAAAGGCTGGTATTGGGAATATGCTTTCTTGAGCAGCTTGATTCCCATAAATTTGAGTTTCTGGGGGTCTGTTCCTACTCTCCTGAGTTAACTTTTCTTGTGACTGAGGGCACACTCAAGCCTCAACTGACTCAGAGCAGATGATTTCTCTTTCATCTCTGTAGGCCTGAGTCTCCTCTGACTCTCTGGTATGGAGCATCATCCTTGGGGCCGGATCCAAGTCTGAGGGGCATTTGTACTAGATTCAAAGGCACTGCTTAATCTTCTGTCTCCATGTTTCCGGTCATTCGACCATGCTCTCCATTTCCCCCGGGAGTTCAAGGAGCAGTTGAGGTAGTGATTGCTGCTTCACCTCATGACCAGGAAGGTGTGATAAGCACCTGAGGAGATGTTTGTGAGTTTGTCCTCCAACGCGAAGGGATGGAGGTGTGAGACTCAATCCAATTGGCCCAGAGACTAATTGGGCCCCTGGGAAATCTTCCACCTGAAGGCTGGCATGATCACATTGATCCTGGGAGGCTCATGACTCCTTTTAAGGGGAAGTGCAGCAGGCTACATGTTCTCAGACACGGCCTGGACAGTCACACAGTATTCTACTGTGGCAGAGCATGCAGGTCCAATGCAGTTCTCATGGCCTTACAGCTGAGCTGTTGGGTGGAGGAGAATCTGATTGCTCTAGCTGCAGCGCATGTCACAAGCTTCATCAGCAGGTAGTCCATCTGTCTGTGTCAAAACTTTGTGGGTCTGGGCAAAGTCAAGGTTTAGTCATCTCACATATGATATAGTGTGATGGCATGGCTTCTCAGTACCCCACATATGAGCCACTCTGATGGGTGTCTGTTGTGGAGCTATTCCAGATACAGGGAGACACTGTGAGTGGCAGGCTGAGTGGCCCTTACTTCACAGTTGGATTCACTGTGGCTTCCTCTGACCCTGGGTGATTCATTGTCTGCACTGGTTATTGACCCTTCTGGTCCTGGTGATCCTAGTGGCCCTGGTTTGAACTTGCACAGCAGGTTACATGGACTATTGGGCCAAGCAGTGTGGCCTTTCTCTTCCTCTTCAAGATGGGACAAACAGGAGAACCACTGTTGGAGTCCCAGCTAAGGCAGTTTCTCTGCACCACCTTTATAGCCTGGCCCTTGCAGGTGCATGCTGATCAGTTTGAGCTGCTTGATAAACTCCCTTTTTGGGACCTGGTGAGTCTCTATGCCTTTGGCAGATGGTAGAGCCTTTTAGCAGTTCATCCTCAACCACTGCTTGGCTGTAAACCCCCAGAGTTTGAGTGGTGGGCCTGTTCTACTGCAGGAATTGCCTCCAAGGGATTCCTTAGGGGAGATATCTCAGCGCAGCCTCCTCCAGCAGGAGTAAAACAGTTTAATCTTCCTAAGTATTCTGTTGGGTCTCAATGGGCCTCTGTGGTAAAGGGCCCTGAAGGAACCCCCCTTAAATCCATTTGTAAGGCCTCCCTGTGCAATCCATTTCGGGGACTCCCATATAACTGCCATATGGTGTACCTGCTACAGCCCTTTGCTTTGAATGCTCCTTTTTTCGTTCGATGGCTCACTTCACTGTGAAGCCTTCACTGTCTGTCCTTCAAGGAGCTTGTGCCCTCCTTTTTCATTCTGACTGAATTGTGGTCCTGCCTTCCTTCATAGAGAAAGATCTTCTAAGACGCCTTGCTGTGTCTGAGGGGGCAGGCAGAGGGTGTTCCTCAAGTTCATGATGATTCCTCATTCCTCCCACTGATTGCACCTTTTGTCCTCAGCACTTCGAGGAAAGTGCTGGCAGAAGTCAAGTCTTCTATTGCCCATTTACTCCTGGCCTTGGGAGACCATGGGGAGCAGGGTACATACTTCATGGTAAGTGCATTCAGGAGTGAGTTACTATTCATGCCACAAACTGAACCCCTCTGGGGTGGAGGCCACTGGGTGTCCCCAGAGAATAGGTTTAAGGCTTTCTGTCCTTTGTTGCTCACTTGGTGAAACCCTATAGGGCACTTGTGGAGGTTATTCAGGACACTGAGAGTGTGGTCTGTCTTGATTGTCATTTTCCTCCCACCCTAGGTCCTGACTGCTTGGGAGCATCCTACTCGTCTGGACTGGAATAGCAGGCTGATGAGGAAAGAGATTTTAATATCACCTTGCCTCCTTTCCTTAAATTCTGTTAGACCAGTCCACAACTCACACTGGGAGACTCTTCTGCAGGTTTGGGAAGTCCTGGCTGCTGTGGAACGTCTAGTCAGTCTTATGGTCTTGCTCCAGCTTCCTCATGGTAAGAGAGCCAACTACTTGCTCACATTCATCATGGCAAAGCTTGGGAATTATCATACTGGCTTCTCTGTATGCTGCACTAGCTGATATACCGAGTGATGACATCACTGAAATGTGCTTGTCTGCTACCACCTGCTAGCAAGGGAGCATAATCCGCTCATCTGGACTGGTCTACAAGATTCAAGACAAGGAGATTATTAGGTATGATTAACATCTCTCCTTATCACATATATTTCTATAATCTTACATTGTGATCAAAAATATTTCAGAATCCTTTCCCTCACTGTTTTGCAAAGCCATATACCTGAGTTCCTAGGCTTACTAGTCTTTCCCCTTCTCCTTTCCCCATCCCCCCAGAATAGAGTAACTCATTTTCAAAACAGATTTTTTTTTTGGTACATTTTTATGAACTGCTTTGGCTGCAGTTTTGTCTGGAATATAGATAGATATCTTGTCTGTCTCTCAAATTCAGGGTTACTTCAATTGCCGATAGGCTGAATGTAGAGTTTGCTCTCATTCATAAGGAAAGAAAGAAAGCCAATGAGGTGGATAGGATGGTCTTAGTTGGAGATGTGAAGGACCGCATAGCCATTCTAGTGGATGACATGGCTGACACATGTGGGACGATATGTCATGCTGCAGATAAGTGAGTACTTTTTAATTTGTCATGGAGTAGTGAAAATAAAGTGAATGAAGCCTAATGGATTAGCTATCATTTTAAATATTATGGACCACATTTGTATAAAGAAAGTGTTCGTTCTTCATATTTTAAGAAACTAATGGGAGAGAGTTTTTAAAATTACAACTTAAAAAATTGTCATTGATGTCTTCAACGATTGTAATTGTCTTGATGCATATTACCACATTTCATGCTTTTTTCTTCTACGTTAGGTAAGCTGCTTACAGAATTCCATTAACTTATTTGCATAGGGGCCTATATTTTATCTGTGTTTGTTTTTTGAGGGCTCTCTTAAAAGAAATTATAGGCATATCTGCTTTCTTCCATAGTCTGTAGGATTAATGACATCTGATGAAGCCAGACAGAACTGCACTCCCACATCTCAAAACTTAATGTAAAGTTCTGAGCATGCATGGCCCTTCTTGCTCTCAGCAGTCTCCTCAGTTTTTCCACGACTTTTTCCACAATCTGTAATTGGACAAACCTTTATTTTTTTTATTTAAGACATTTTAAGATTGGCACAACCATTTTTATTTGTTTTAATGCCAAGTTTGTCCTCACCTGTGTTGTGCTAGAACATTCCACAGCAGAGATCTTCATCTGCTCTGCAGATATTGGGGCTTGTGCCATGATCCCGATCACTGTCTTCTGCACAATCATGTCTATGACCTGCTGCAGGGACCATGTGGCTCATCTATATTGTTAGAGCTCAGGGTGTTCCTTTTCTATGAGAATTCAACAGCATGTTGCCTCTCTAATCTGTTAGACCTCCCCATCTCCAGGAAGAAGCAGGAATGTATTCTTCACATATGGGTATCGTTGGCACCGACGGAGTCCGTGTAGGAACGCACCCCAGCGTCCAATAGGAAAGCCTTTGGGAGCATCCCACTGTGCCTATGCCTCTGCCTTCCCACCTTTCCAACTCTCCCTCTTCAGTCTTTTGTTTTCCGCAGAGCCGACAGGCAGCAAACCCTGTCGCTGCAGAAAATATTTTTTGTGGTCGCGTCTGCCTTCTGTCGACGCCTATACTGGCACCACCGGTGCCTTCTTTATTTTCTTCTTAAAAAAAAAAAAAAAAACTATTTGAGGGTCTGTCCCCTCTTGGTGCTAGACGCCATTTTGGGCACTAGGTCTGCTTTTCTTCAAAAATGGAGAAACCATCTAGTGGTTTCAAAAAATGTTCAAAATGTATCAGCACCATTTCTGCTACCGACACCCATGACTGGTGTCTTAAATGTTTAGGTCCTGACCATTTGCCATCGGAGTGTCTCCTTTGTAGAAAGATGACCAAGAGAGGCCTGCAGAATAGAGCTGCAAAACTCAGCACCCTCTTTGCCTCAGATGCAATGTCCATTGCATCGACGTCGTCCAGGGCTTCATCTTCCTCCCATGGATCTCAGGTAACTAAACCCAGGTCTTCCAAGGTCCTCGAAGGGTAGATCTCCTCCTAAGCATCGAGATGCTATTAGCGTTGCCCTCGAGGAAAACACACTTGGCAAACAGCCCCGGCGGGAGGCCCCTGCCTCCAAAGCATTAACCTCCGGAGAACTCTTGGTGCCATGTTCTGGTGTCATGGCCTGCACTGCCGGTACCGACACCCAGACATCGGCAGGCTCTATGGATCAACATATCCTAGCCATCGAACGCAGCCTTGCGGCACTTTAAGCAGCTTCGGTACCGCTAAGGCCGCTACAGTTGGGTCCTCAGTACTGATATCGGTACTGAATGTACCTGCTTCGACTGATGCGCCTCGTTCCTCGTGCCGGCCCTTGAATCGGTATCCGGTATCGAGGGTCTGGTATCGAAAGTCCGATGCCGACTTTGATCGGTACCGGTGTCAAGCAATACGGGAACACCTGGCACAAAGATACTTTGAGTCCTCCGATTCCGATGATTCTGAGGACTCTGTCGGTTCCGGAGTGGTTCTTCCGGAAGATCCTTCTCCTTCACCTCAGCATCTGATGTCTCCTCCAGAGGACATGTCCTTTCAGGACTTCATACTGGATGTAGCACGGGGACTCTCGATCACCGTGACCCCTGAGAAGGAACCGAGAGCGGAAGAATTAGAAATTCTTCAGTAACCGGCAGCTCCTAAAGAGGCTGTTACCCTTCCCATTCACCAAATCTTGCATGACCTCATGCTAAGGATGTGGGAAACGCCTTTAAAGGTGTCTCCACACTCTGAGGCTTGATACAATGTACCGAGTTCCAAAATGTCCTGGTTTTCAGAAAACGCAATTACCACACCACACCATTCCATGGTAGTGGAATCAGTGATGCGTAGAATCAAGGGTGCTAAGACACATTCTTCCAACCCTCCAGGTCGTGAAGCGAGGACACTCAATGCTTTCGGGCGTCAATGCTTTCAATCCTCAGTGCTATCGGCCAGAATAAGATCTTACATCCTTTATATGGGAATGTTTCTTTGAGAGGTTACAAGAGATCTGGAACTCATGGCTCAACTTCTCCCCGATGACAAGAGGGCCAATTTCCTCACTCTGGTCAAATATGCCCAGAATGTGTCTAGGTTTATGAACCGTGCAACCTTTGACTGCTTTGAGTGCATTAGCAGAACTTCTGCTATTTCCATCGGTGCACGTCGCATTGCCTGGTTACAGGCATCTGATTTAGAACAATGGGTGCAAGATAAGCTGGGAAATATTCCTTGCACAGGAGAAAACCTCTTTGGCAAGGATTGGCAGGACAAAGCTTCTCAGCTTGAGTCCGAAAACACCACCTTGAACAGACTATCAAGGACCACAGCCAACCCAGCTAAGAAAAACGCAACTAAGAAACCCTTTTTCAACAAGAAAAAGAAATTCTATCCATCTTACACCCAGGCTGTCTATTGTCCAGTTTATGCTCCCCAAAAGGGGCAGCAGCAACCCAAACAATAGAGGAAGGCCCAAGTCCCCAGAGCTCAACCAGCTCTGCAGACGCAGCCTCCTCAGGGGCTTTGACTCCTTCCTAGAGAACTTAGTTATCCTACCTCTAAAGGGTCCAGAGTCTCTCACCATTCCAAGCAGACGGTCTCACTTTGCCAAAAGGAGGCAACAAATAACATCAGAGCAGTGAACTCTCTCCATTGTAACAGAGGGGTACAAATTCCATTTCCACAGTATGCCCCCTCCCAACATCACAAGACAGTTCAATTCTCAGGGCCCCTTCACCACTCTCTTGTGTCAAGAGGTCACCTCACTACTTGCTCACGGAGCAATAGAAGAGGTACTTCTGTCCCAACAGGGCACAGGATTTTACTCACCCTACTTCCTCATTCCAAAGAAGACAGGGGGGATCAGGCCCATACTGGATCTCAGGGAGTTGAACAAGTATCTGTTCCGAGAAAAATTCAAGATGATCTCTCTTGGAACATTTCTTCCCTACATTCAGAGTCAGGATTAGCTTTGTTCTCTAGATCTAAAGGATGCATATACACATATTCTCATTCATACAGATCACGGGAGGTTTCTTTGATTCCTCTTTCAAGGAAGACATTACCAGTGCAGGGTTTTACCCTTTGGACTAGCTTCTGCCCCAAGAGTCTTCACAAAATGCATGGCAGTAGTAGCAGCATTCCTGAGAACTCTGTGGATATTTGTCTTCCCCCACTTAGACGACTGGCTCATCCGAGCATCAACTGCTCCAGAAGCCAGCTCTGCTCTATCCTGTACAATGCAAATCCTGCAGTACCTGGGACTAGTCATAAACCTCCCAAAATCTCATCTCACCCCTTCTCAGTCCTTAGAGTTCATAGGGGCTCTTCTAGACACAAGGCAGTCAAAGGCTTTCCTGCCACAACCGCGTTGTACTCGAATACGGCCTCTCAAGCAGCTATGAAAACTTTTCTAACTGCTCGAGAAATGCTTCAGCTGCTGGGGCATATGGCATCCATTGTCCATGTGGTTCCCTATGCTCACCTACACATGCGAGCAGCCCAGTGGACCCTAGCCTCTCAGTGGACACAGGCCTTTGGTCGCCTGAGGGACAAAATCAGAAACGTCCCTACAGTGGTGGCAGTCACTGAAAAACCTTCTCAGTGTCTCCTTTCCAACAGCCACTACACCAACCCACCTTGATGACAGATGCATCCAAGTTAGGTTGGGGAGCTCACTTGTACAGTCTCTCCACTCAAGATCTCTGGACCAAGCAAGAGGCTTGTCTTCACATAAACCTCCTGGAACTCAGAGCCATCTTCTACTCTCCAAGTATTTCAGGTCCTCCTGAACTACAAGACGGTCCTCGTCCAGACCGACAATCAAGTAGCCATGTTCTCTGAACAAGCAGGGTGGGACGGGCTCTCGGGCGCAGTGCAATGAAGCTCTACGCCTCTAGGCCTTCGCCAGAGATCTTCAAATCCACCTATTAGTGGTGTATCTTCCAGGCGCACACAATCTCTTGGCAGACAAACTCAGTCGAGTACTGCTGCCCCATGAGTGGTCTCTTCATCCAGAGCAAATTGCTTGAATCTTTCAGATATGGGGAACTCCAGATATAGACCTCTTTGCAAGTCCTCAGAATGTCAAACTTCCCCGGTTCTGTTCCAAACTTCCGGCTCAGAACTGTCAGGCAGGGGATGCCTTCCACCTCCCCTGGGGTCAGGACTTCCTCTATGCCTTCCCACCCATTCCCATCATTCCCCAAGCGCTGTTAAAGCTTCAGAGATACAGAGGCCACATGATCCTCATAGCCCCATCCTGGCCATGACAGACTTGGTATCTGAAAGAATACTCTGCACCTCCCCTCACCTACAACAGGCAGGGCTCTTGGGTTACAGAAATCCGCACACAAAACAAGGAGAAGGTTAACTGATCACAATTCTTTGAATAATACACATCTGTATATACACAACACACTTGTATTATAAAGACAACCAAAGGTTTGGGAGAGCAAGCTAGGCCTCTGCCTATGTTTACTCTGATATCATACCTTTAGGCCACTTTATTTATAGGTAAAAATTCCATTACACAGCATAATTTCACTTTATTATTCTACGTCTCACATCATGTATATTCATAATATACATATTCTATTCTACATCTAGTGTCACGTATATTCATAACATACTTTTCTATAGGCATGCACGTCATAGACAATCATGAAAAGACATACATATATTCTCAGACATGACTATGTAGGCCTTAATTCTAATTAATTCTAACACTGACAGTTTGATATCTCTGACCAGAGACTGAGAAGCTGGGTAAACAACTTGCCTTTTACTTATCTTTCTAATAACAAGACTAATGTTTATCTGAAACCTTTCACCCAGTTACTTCTACAGAGTCTATGAAGGATGTTATTAAGGAGCTACAAATGATATTAACTCTTTCTTAGGGCTTATAGTAATATAATGTTATACACAGGGCCTGACTGTGTATCCAACCTGGTACAATCAAGCTTTCTTTCAGTATCCTCCGCTTCTACATCTCTCTCAAGCCAGGCCTCTAGAGCTGGGATTTGCTCCAGATATTCTTTCCCAGGAGAATGGGATGCTATTGCACCCGAATCCTCAGTCTCTGCACCTCAGGGTGTGGCTACTGAGAGCCTAGAATTCCAGAATATCAACCTTTCTCAACAGGTTAAGGATATCCTCTTGGCTTCAAGAAAACCTTCCACAAGGCAGGCCTACGCCTTTAAGTGGAGAAGGTTTTCTATCTGGTGTTCAAAAAAGGAACTTAATCCTTTTTCAGTTCCAGTGGAGGTGTTACTAGAGTATCTCCTCCATTTATCATCCTCTGGTCTCAAGACCAATAAAGTGAGGGTCCACCTTAGTGCCATTGCGGCTTTCCACAAGCCCTTGGATGGGCAACCTATCTCCTCTCAACCGCTTGTAGCGCGATTTATGAGAGGTCTGCTTTCAACTAAACCTCCCATTAAGCCATCACCCGTGGCATGTTATTTGAATCTTGTCCTTGGGCAGCTTATGAAGCCGCCCTTCGAACCCTTAGCCACTACATCTCTAAAATTTCTTTCTTGAAAGGTAATCTTCCTAATTGCCCTCACTTCTGCAACGCGCATCAGTGAACTACAGGCTTTAGTGGCTGATCCTCCTTATACAAGGTTCCACCATAATAAAGTAGTTCTTCGGACTCACCCTCACTTTATGCCAAAGGTGGTTTCGCCTTTTCATTTAAACCAATCGGTTTATCTTCCTGTATTCTTCCCTAGGCCTTACGCCTCTAATGCAGAAATTAATCTTCATACTCTGGACTGTAAGAGAGCTTTAGCTTTTTACCTTCAGAGAACTAAGCAACATAGAAAGGCTTCTCAGCTTTTTGATGCCTTTGACTCCAGTCATCTTGGATTACTAGTTTCCAAGCAAACTCTCTCTAACTGGATTGCAGACTGCATATCTTTTGCTTATGAGAGTAAGGGACTTTCTCGCGAAGGTTATGTCACAGCTCACAATGTGAGAGCAATGGCAGCCTCTATGGCTAACCTTTGCTCAGTGTCCATTGATGACATTTGCAAAGCAGCCACTTGGGCTTCGGTACACACCTTTGCAGCCTACTACTGCTTAGACAAGGACTCCCGTTGGGATGCCTCATTTGGCCAAGCTGTTCTCCAGCATCTCTTTCAGACTTAGAACAACTCCTATCTGCCATAACGGGTTTCGATGCCAGAGATTCATGGGAGGAAGCATGACCCGTCTCAACCTGGGTTTCACAGCTTTCTGAGGTCATCTCCCTGACTACATTCCTGCTTGTTCCTGGAGATAGCGTAGTTACTCACCTGTAACAGATGATCTCCGGGAACAGCAGGAATTGAGTCTTCACAACCCACCCATCTCCCCTAGGAGTTATCTCTATCTCTCTCCTTCTCTCCTTCTCTCCTTTGTCTCAGCTATAAACTCAACTGAAGAGGGAAAGTTGGGAAAGGCAGGAAGGCAGAGGCGCAGGCGCAGTGGGATGCTCCCAAAGGCTTTCCTATTGGACTCTGGGGAGCGTTCCCATGCGGGCTCCGTGCATGCCGGCGATACCCATATGTGAAGACTCAATTCCTGCTGTTCTCGGAGATCACCTGTTACAGGTGAGTAACTACACTTTTTGCGCAGTGGCCTGAGAGGTCCAGACACACAGGAGCAGGATGTGGAGGCATCTCCTTGTTTGTTTCTAGCTTCTTGGAGGTTCCCAGCACAGAAATGGCTTCCCCTTCTCAGGGTTTACATTTGCCTGCGGATGGATTACCTTCTTTGGAACCTGAAGTAGCACAACCTCGCAAAATGAAAACAGGCCAATGGCACAGGATCTCATGCTCTGTGCAGTTGTTCACTCTTATAATTCTTCAGATCATCCAGGCAATGCTGTATCAGCACCTACTGTACTACTTCTTATTGAACAGCGAGTTATCCCTGTGCAGACAGCAACAAACTGAGGTTTTCAGTAGTTATTATTGCCTCAGTCTTAGGTTCTGGAGCCTGTGCTAAGTCCCTGAATAGTAAATATTTCATCTGCTCCAGAAGGATTTGTTCCAGAATAATCCTTCACAGACTTAGAACTGGCTTATGGATTCTCACAGGCTATGATTGAGTGATTTGGGAAATCATCTGCAGACAGTTCAAGCCCTTCTCTTATAGTGGGGATATGATAAACATATGTATATATACGTTTTTCACATTTATGTTCAGTTATTCTGCCTTTAACAAGACTCAAACAATCCAAAGTATTAGGTTTCCATGTCTGGAACTATGAGTATACAAGTTAAGCAGCAATATTATTTTTTGTAGTTTATAATCCTTCACTACAGATGAAATTCATGACTATAACCTTTCTCTCTGTTTGCATTCCTGGTGTTAAACATGTCAATTTTTTGTTATAAAACTGAATCACTTAAGGTGCACAGAATAAATATCCTAAATTACATGGGCCCTTACATATATTTGCTGTGTGTTTCAGAATTTCTCTATTTTTCAGTTATTTCTGTTTGACACTAAAGATATATATTACCTCGTCACCTCTACTATAAATTGTTTTCTACACTAGACTTTATTTTTAGCAAAATAACTGCTTAAAAAATTACTAAAAATAAAACAGAGTGGGGGCGATTTCCTTATATATTCAGGGTCTTCAGGATCTGAACAACGCTTAAGTATGTGGCCTCCATGCCAAAAATATTTAACATCCTCTAAAAATGTTCATAAAAGGCTTAGTGCTACATGGGCACACCCTTTTAATTTTTCTTAGGCTTAGGCTTTAGCAAATGCTATCTAATATCTTAGATGGAATATTGAACCCCAAGAAAAGAATAACAAAAGGAAGAGACTTACGTTATCTCTCCCCCCCCCCCAAAAAAAAAGAAAAAACTTGGGGCTTCAAACACCATGGGGTTTTTTAGTATATAAGCCATCATTTTGTCTACAGGATCTAGTCATAAAATGAAATGAAATGCTGTGGAAATGTATTTTATTTTCATGTATTGTATTTATCTCTCGCCTGTCAGATATTTGCTAGGTGAGTTACAACATACATACATATAAAAATAAATTACAGTAAAACATGACAACATAGCCCAATATAATAAATAATTGGCTTTCATTGTGATTCTATGTTTACCTCCTTCCCTTCCTATCAGGTTGGGATGGTAAACCTGGATCTTTGTGGCATGCCTAGTGGTGACAATTGTCCACCCTTACAAGCAAGGTCATTTACTATTCAAATATATCAAGGACTGACTTTCAGTAGCTTTCTCAGATGCTTGGGAACTGGTCCTAACAATCTCGACAATTTGTCTTGCCATTGTTTTTCCTTGTGAAATTTCTATAACCTTTTTTGCACATGGCAAACACTTAAAGGCACCGTCCTAACACAGTTCCAGTGAGAATTTTCCAGTTACAGGACACACTGAAGACCTTATTGGAATTTTACATGCATTCAAACAGTATTCAGAAAACTGTCAGAGCCTACTTCCAAAACGTGGCCCACAGTGCTGCATTTGTTCATGTATACCCTTAAATCTGTTACAGTGAGAACAGTTCTAATGGAATCTTCAATTCTCCAGGACCAAGCAGGAAGTCAGTCCTCACATATGGGTGTCATCGGCGCCGATGAAGCCCCAGCAGAGCATTTCCCCAGCTTTCTATGAAAGCCTTTGGGAATGCAGGCACGCATGCGCGGTTCCCTTCCCGCCTAAAGGTGCCATCTTACCTCAGTCTCTTTTTTTCCGTGAAGCCCACCGGACGTGTGTCCCGTTTTTCCCGGTTAAAAGTAGATTTTTCAGCGATTTTTTTTGCTCGCTCTTCCGGTTCGACGCCGGTTCCCCTCCCGCCAGGTTCGGTACACCGGTATCAAGCCCGATTCCTCTTTTTCGGTTTTTGCCCTTCGTGGCTGGCGTTCGCGCCCTTTTTTCTCTTTTTCCCTGGAGGGCCGGTCTTTTGACCTCACAGGGACTCTTTTTTTTTTTTTTCTCCCCCCCCGATGGCTTCCAGTGGTTTTAAGAAGAGTGATCGGTGTAAAACTTATGTCTCTCACCGACACACACGACTGCTGCCTTCGGTGCCTCGGCCCCGACCACGATACTAAGTCGTGTGGGGCCTGTGGAAAAATGTCTTCCAAGATACTACGAAGTTGCCAGCAACAAAGGAAAGGCTTGTCTCGGACTCAGCCTCCGGCCGGGCCCGGACCTCGTCTGAGGCCTCGACATCTCTGGATTCCGATCCCGAGCGCCATCGAAGCTCTTCGGACAGGGGGTCCCCCAACCGGGAACGCAAGAGGAAGAAACGGCTCATGAGGGCGTCGTCAGAAGAGGTCCCTGGCTCCTTGAGGGCCAGGTCTAAGACCCCCGACCGTCCCCCCGGCCTGTGGAACTGGAGAAGCCTCCCAAAGTTCCTCATGTGGAGCCAGAGTCTGCTGGACACGTAAGCCCCGTAGTCCTCGTGGACTCTCCTCCCAGGGAGCCGACGTCGGGCCTGGTGCCGCCGGGGCCCGAGTCTGTGGCTGCTGCGTCTCCCGAGCTGAGTCTCAGGATGACAGCCTTGGAGAGCAGAATGTCTGCCTTCATGGAGCAGCAGCGGGCACTGATGGCCAGCCTGTCTGGCGCATCTGCCCCGACCACTGGGACATTGACATCCAAGTCAACCCCGGAGACAGTGCCGATACTCAAGTCCATCATGGCTCGGAGTCGACCTCTGTCGCGGTCCCCCTCGACCTCCCATTCGGGACCGAGGGCGTGGACGCCGGTGCTTCCGGCGTTGGGGCGGGTGCTCCAGGGCCCCGCGGGGTCGGACCCTGACTCTTCCTCGGATGAGTTGGCTTGGGAGACGGAGGACGAGGAGTCTCCTGACACCTTTAAGACTCGGTGCGTCCCTTCGGACTCACCGCAGTCTGAGTCCCGGAGTAGGTCCCCCCCGGAGGACACCCGGTTCTCGGAGTTCGTCTGGGATATGGCCACTGCCTTGGCTATTCCGGCGGATCCTGAGGAAGAGCCTCGAGCTGAGGAGCTCGAGGCGCTGCAGTATGACTCAACTCCAAAGGAGGCCTTTACTGTCCCGGTTCCTCCAATGCTGGATCGGCTCCTCTTCCATATGTGGGAGGCACCGGCCTCGGCACCGGTTCTTAGCAAGCGAGTCGATTCGATCTATCGGCTCCGTAAGAGCCCTGGTTTTCAGAAGGCACAGCTACCACACCATTCCATGGTTGTGGAATCAGCCATGCATCGTCTGAAGAGTCAGAAGATGCACTCTGCGGTGCTTCCTGGCAGGGAGGCCCGAAACCTAGATGGCGTCGGTAGAAAGTGTTTTCAGGGCTCGATGCTTGCTTGCCGTGTCCAGTCTTACCAGCTGTACATGGGCATGTACTTGCGGGATCTGGCCAAGGAGTTGGCCGGATTCTCTGCTGGTCTCTCCGGGGAACCCTTGCAGAGATTTAAGTCCTTGTCCTCGGGGATTCGGGACTGCTCGAAGTTCATGTCCCGCGCCGCCTACAATGGCTTCGAGGCTTCGGCCCGAGTTGCGGCAGCCGGCATCGCGGCTCGACGCCAGGCATGGCTGCAGTCATCGGACCTCGAGCCATGGGTTCAGGACAAGTTGATCGATGTCACTTGCCGAGGTGAAAACCTTGTTGGCAAGCCCATGACCGAGAAGGCTGCTCAGCTCGAGACCGAGCACCTCACCCAGACAAGGCTGTCGAGGAAGACCTCTGCCCCTTCTCATAAAAAGAAGGGCTCGGGTAAAAAGCCCTTTTACCCGAGGAAGGGCACTGCCTACAAACAGTACCCACAATATCAGGCTGCCCAATCTGCCCCCCAGGGTCAGCAAGCCAAGGGCCAGGGTAATGGGCCCCGTAGGCAGAGGACCCCCAAGCCTCAGGCCCCTGCTACCACTCAGCAGGGTGGGGGCTTTTGACTCCTTGAGCATAGCCTCTCCTCCACTGCTCTCCCAACCCTGCCACAGGAGGTCGTCTCGCCCTCTTTGCCCACCAGTGGCCCCTTATCACTGGGGACAGTTGGGTGCTGGAGATAATCCACAAGGGATATGCCCTCCATTTCCACCAACTGCCACCCCCATACTTTCCAGGGGAGTCTCCAAGGCCTCCTCTGCACACAGACCTTCTCCGTCAGGAGCTTCAGGGTCTGTTGGTGGACAGGGCGGTGGAGCCTGTGCCTCCCCACTTGCAAGGTCACGGATTCTACTCCAGGTATTTCCTGGTGCCCAAAAGGACCGGTGGCCTTCGTCCCATTCTAGACCTCAGGAACCTCAACAAGTTCCTAGTGAAAGAAATGTTCAAGATGCTTACTCTTGGAACCCTGCTGCCCTACCTCCAGCAGGGAGATTGGCTATGCTCCTTAGATCTAAAGGATGCGTACACTCACATCCTCATTCATCCAGACCACAGAAAGTACCCAAGGTTCATCGTGGGAGGAAACCATTATCAGTACAGAGTGCTGCCTTTCGGCCTCACCTCCGCCCCCAGAGTCTTTACAAAGTGCTTAGCAGTGGTGGCGGCCTACCTGAGAAATCAAGGCATCTTTGTCTTCCCCTATCTGGACGACTGGCTCATCAGGGGTCAGACAGGTCAGGAGGCCAATCAAGCCACCCTCAGGACCATTGCTCTTCTACAACGCCTGGAGTTTGTCATAAACTTCGCAAAGTCCACTTTGCTCCCTTCCCAGAACTTGGAGTTCATAGGGGCAAGGTTGGACTCTCTCCTGGCAAAGGCATTCTTGCCAGAAAACAGAGCCCGAAAGCTAATGGCCTTGGCAAGTCAGTTTCTCAGCAGGTCCCTGGTCTCCACCAGACTCTGCCTGTGGCTTCTAGGCCACATGGCTTCAACAGTACATGTGACCCCCAATGCCAGGCTCCATATGAGGCCTGCACAGTGGTGCCTTCGGTCTCAGTGGTCGCAGGCCACAGGCAGCCTCAGAGACAGGATAAGGGTGTCCAGACCATTTCTGCACTCCCTCAACTGGTGGCTACACCCACCCAATCTGCTGAAAGGGGTGCCCTTTCAGATTCCAGGTTACACAGTGATGCTAACAGATGCCTCCCTGCAAGGCTGGGGAGCGCATTGTCTGGGCAAGTGCACCCAGGGCCTCTGGTCTCCCTGGGAAGCTGCACAGCAGATCAATCTCCTCGAACTCAGAGCTATTCGATTAGCACTCAAAGCTTTCACTCCTACCCTGGCTCAACAGTCTGTCCTGATTCAGACAGACAACCAAGTTGCCATGTTTTATGTGAACAAACAGGGCGGAACTGGGTCCAGGATCCTTTGTCGGGAAGCTCAGGACCTTTGTTCTTTTGCCCTCAAGCACAACATGCTCCTCAGGGCTGTGTACCTTCCAGGCCAGGACAACTACCTGGCAGACAGGTTAAGCAGGATACTTCAGCCCCACAAGTGGCAGCTGCATCCTTCAGTAGTTCAGAAGATCTTCCTGAAATGGGGTCTCCCATTGATGGATCTCTTTGCCAGCCCCATCAACAAGCAACTGCCAAGGTTCTGCTCCAGACAACCACATCCTCTGCAGACAGCAGCGGATGCTTTTCTGATATCTTGGTCTCAGGGCAGCCTCTGTGTTTCCTCCCATGCCCTTGGTGGCCCGAACCCTATTCAAGATTCTCCAGGACAAGGCCTCGGTCCTGCTGGTAGCTCCAGGTGGCCGAGACAGCCTTGGTTTCCTCTTCTGCTTCAACTGGCGGTGGATTCTCCACTGCCTCTGGGGTTGCAACCCGACCTTCTCACACAGGACCAGGATTCTCTTATGCACCCCAATCTCAAGTCTTTCAATTTGATGGCCTGGAGGTTGCAAGGGTAGTTTTGGCTCCCTGGGGCCTACCTCAGGAAGTTGAGGATGTTGTCCTAGCCTCTAGGAAACGGTCCACTAGGAAAACCTATGCTCTCAAATGGAAGAGGTTTTCTGTGTGGTGTCACCTACGCACAGAGGATCCTTTCTCCTGTACTGTGCCAGTAGTTCTTCAGTACTTACTGCACTTATCCAATCAGGGACTTAAGTCCAATTCTGTTCGGGTCCACCTCTCAGCTCTAGCAGCTCACCACTCATTGGTAGAGGGAAATTCTCTATCTGGTCACCCCTTGGTGTCCCGCTTTCTCAGGGGCTTGCTTTTGCTCAAGCCTCCCATCCGTCGTCCTGCCCCTGAGTAGGAGCTGAATGTGGTCTTGCAGCAACTGACTCGCCCTCCTTTTGAGCCGATGGCTACTTGTCCACTACGCTTCCTCTCCTGGAAGACACTCTTCCTGATAGCCCTTACCTCGGCTAGGCGAGTAAGTGAGCTTCAGGCCCTGGTCTGTGACAGGCCTTACACCAGGATTTATAGGAACAGGGTAGTCCTCAGGACTCGCCCAAAGTTCCTCCCAAAAGTTGTCTCCTCTTTCCACCTCAATCAGGAGGTGGTCCTTCCCACATTCTTCCCTAGGCCTCATGCAAGCCAGGCTGAAGCAGTTCTGCATACCCTGGACTGTAGGAGGGCCTTATCCTTCTACCTTGACCGTACGCAGGGGCATAGAAGGGCTACTCAGCTCTTCGTATCCTTTGACCCCAATAAGTTGGGGTTGGCTGTGTCCAAACGTACCTTGTCTATCTGGGTGACTGACTGTATTACCTGGGCTTACAAGGCGGCTGACCTTCCTTTGCAGGGTAGGGTCACGGCCCATCGTGTCAGGGCAATGGCTGCCTCAGTGGCTCATCTCCGTTCTGTGCCCTTGGTAGACATCTGCAGGGCTGCAACTTGGTCTTCAAGCCAGACTTTTGCGGCCCATTACTGCCTGGAGAGGGAGTCCCATAGGGACAGTGCTTTTGGCCAAGCAGTACTCCGGAATCTCTTTGAGGTTTAGGCAACTCCTGCCCTCTGGGCTACCGGTGGAGGTTGTGTCCTTGAAAAGCCTTTCTTTGCAGCTGGGACTAGAGGGAGTTCTCTTCAGCCTGGGCTCCTCGGTAGCCCAGAGCTAGGGAGTCAGCCATATGTGAGGACTGACTTCCTGCTTGGTCCTGGAGAAAGAGTAGTTACTCACCTGTAACAGGTGTTCTCCAGGAGCAGCAGGAATCAGTCCTCACAACCCTCCCTCCTCCCCTTGGAGTTGCAGTTGTACATAGTTTGTTTTACATTTTTGTGTGCTGTTCTTAGCTATGTCATTTGACTGAGGTAAGATGGCACCTTTAGGCAGGAAGGGAACCGCGCATGCGTGCCAGCATTCCCAAAGGCTTTCATGGAAAGCTGGGGAAATGCTCCGCTGGGGCTTCATCGGTGCCGATGACACCCATATGTGAGGACTGATTCCTGCTGCTCCTGGAGAACACCTGTTACAGGTGAGTAACTACTCTTTCCAGCTTACTATGCTTTTTTATACCATGTTTTTTTGTCTAATGTGTAAATAGTTTGCCCAGTTAATGCTCCAAGTTACATATCCTGTTAAAATGTAAGCACAAGACAGTTTTGACTGAATTGAGCAAGAATTGTTAATTGTAAATCGCACTGATACTAAAGAGTGCGGTATATAAAAGCTGTTAAATAATTACTCGTTATCCACCTCATTCGTTGTCAATACTTTATCTACTCATTCGACTTCTGATGATTTTACAGGGGTGGACTTCAGGGTCCCTCAATAGGTGATCCCTTTGCATCATGGTATTACCATTTGGTCCTGAATACAGACGCATAGTGTAGCATAGGATTCTCAGCTGCTTGTGCATCATTCACAGCCCTGTGTTATCAGAGAATCTTTTCCACATCAACCACTTAGAATTTGGGATGCATAGCAGTGCACTACTGTTACTTCATCTCCTTCAGGATTTGTCAGTCCTTTTTCTGAGACACAATCAAGCGGTCCTATGCTATCTCAGAAAACAATGAGAATAGAATATCGTTGCTCTATTGAAAGGCAACAGGCATTTGAAACTTCACCTTAGGCAATCACTTCCAAATATAAGTTGCTTATATCCCTGGAATCCAGTAACAGCTGGCAAATTCAAATTTCTACAGCCCAGGGAATGGTTCCTGGATACATCTTCTCCAAGAACCATCTTCTAAGACTGGGAGGACCCCTCAGATCATCTGGTTTTCTCAGTGGGCAAGCAGGATAAGTCATTAAGTATAGGTGACATCTTAGACGGAGCCCCACACAGGAACTTCCTCAGCTCCTTCTAAAAGCTTTTTAGAAAGCTCACTATGCATGTGCACGTCTGTTCCCGCCTGCCACCGCTGTACCTTAGAACTTCAGTCAATTGTTTTTGCAGAGCCATTTGGAAGCTTTTGTTGTCCGTGTATCACCAAGGTTCATTCCTTATTGTCTCTCCAGTTCAATCCTGTACCTCTGGGTTGTCAACCCCCCATCAGCAGCTTGGAGACTGAGCATGTCATCTTTTTGATGACATCAGTATACTTAGGCAGCTGGCACCACCTACCAGCCCCAGTAAGCTCAGTCTCCAAGCAGCTATAGCAGGTGATCCCAGATTACTGGACTCGCTGTAGGGACAACTAAATAGCCTATTTTTCTTTCATTTTGTTTCGTTCTCTAATTTTCTCTCCAAAGTTTTTAGTCCCCCTTTTAAGCCACAGCTAACCTTTTCCCTGAGCAGCAAGGGTTAGGTTTGGCAGTTGTGTCTACCGAATTGTTTTGTTTAAAGACATTTACCAAAAAAACCCAAAAGCTGTCAACGGCGAGTGGGGCAGGGGCTCTCCCTCTGGAGGTAGAGGAGGCTTCCTGTTCTTACTGTCTGGTAGAAACAGCACCTGAACCCATCATTGGGTGAGGAGCCGTGGGAAGACAGGTGCCAGATCAAGCGGCTCTCTTGGGACTCCAGTCTCAGCGACAAGGCAGGGAGTGAAGGAACAGCAGGCTACCTCTGTCAGGGTTCGGAGAGGCCACGGGACAGAGTATCAGCAGCAGTAAAGTTTTCCTTGGCGGTGCAGTATAAAGGCCTTTGACCGCGTGGCGCTCTCCTCTCTTTGCCGGTAGCGTGGGAATTTTGTCCATCAGACACATGCAATAAGGAGTGGGGGGGAGGGGTCTTTGGACTCGGGTTCTTGGCGTCTGCAATTTTTTTTTGGGGGGGGGGGGGGCCAATCTGATTGGGTAGCCCTTTAGGACGGCTCCCAAGAGATCTGTCCCTTTGTGTTAAAAAAAAAAAAAAAAAAAATTGGAAAAAAAAATCAGGGGGCTGCTGAGAACTATCGGGGGCATGGAAGGGGTAAGAGTCTTCCCTTCCCTCCAGTCTGATTATGCCTGCTAGACCACAGTGTCTGGACATGGAGGAGATGGATGCAGAGCCATTGGAGCTGGAGGAAGGCAAGATCCCGCAGGAAGAGGAATCTCGGAACATCCGTGTCTTCCGTAGGGAAGAGTTGGCAGCACTCATAGCAGAGTCATTAAAAGCACTTAAAATGCTATCAGGGCAGCTGCAGGAGGAGGACATGCTGAAGGATCCGCTGTTTCAGGCCATGCAAAAGCCACAGCGGATATTTCCATTGCATTGTCATTAAGCAGATGATTCAAGATGAGTGTAACCTGCCGGAGGCTGTTCTTCAGGGATCTAGGACCATGGCCCACCTTTATCCACTGTCAGAGCAGGAGCGGAAGATGCTTCATTCTCCAAAGGTAGATGCAGCAGTTTTGGCAGTGACCAAGAAGACCACAGTCCCCATAGAGGGCAGCACGGCGCTCCAGGATGTGCAGGATAGGAAGAATAAATACTTTGATAACGTAGGTGTTTGGTATCAATGCCCTTTCATTGCAGGTGTCTGTCTGCAGGATATTTGAAGCCAGGACCTGCCTGAGATGGCCGCTGAAACCAAAAAGTCCAGGAACCGGCAGAGGCAGTGGCACGTTTGGAGTCGGGGGCTGCTTATTTGGCAGACACCTTAGAGGTCTATTGAAGAGCATGGCCTCTGGTAGCAGCACACCATTATCTGTGGCTGCGGAATTGGGCAGCAAATGTCTCTTTCAAGTCCAGGTTAAGTAAGCTTCCATTCAGGGGTAAGATGCTCTTCGGGGAGGAGTTGGAGAAGTTGGTGGACTATTTGACTATTCTGCGCCTTGCGTTTTGAGCCTTATCCGAGGGGCTATTTTACCCCGAGGGGACAAGCCTTTTGGGGGGTTTGAGAGGCAGGAAGAGGCTATTATTATTCCACCTCCCCTGCCTCTGGCCAAAAAAAAGCTCAATGAAACGAGGAAGGCCCAGGTGCTGGTGCAGCCCGTGGGAGGTCAGTTGCGGGACTTTTACCATGCCTGGGTCCAGATCATGTCCGACCAGTAGGTCTTAGAAATTATCAGGGGGGGGGGGATACACTTTAGAATTTGCCAGGCCATTAGCACTCTCCTTTATGCAGTTTCCATGCAAAGTGTGTGGCAAGGCCAAGGCAGTTCGGGGCACCTTGCAGCGACTGCTACAGTTGGGAGCAGTGGAGTACGTTCCCCAGGACAAGTATGCCTGCTCCATTTATTTCATGGTACCAAAGAAAGAAGGGGCCTTTCAATCCATTCTCAATCTCAAGCAGATGAACCAGTGTTTGTGGATGTCCCGTTTTCACATGGAGACCCTCAGGTCCGTCGTCATGGGTGTGTGACAAGGAGAGTTCTTGACATCACTTGACCTCATGGAGGCATATTTGCATATTCCCATCAGTCCAGAACATCAGTTTCTCCATTTTGTGGTGTCCATGGGACAGTTCCAGTTTTGGGCATTGCTATATGGACTGGCGATGACTCCCCACATGTTCACCAAGGTGATGGTCCTGGTGTTCCACCTGGAAAGGATACTGGTGCATCCTTACCTCGACTGGCTTGTTCGGGCAAAATCCAAAGGGGAAAGTGAAGAAGCCACAGTGAGTGTCGAGTTTGTGCAAAGCCTTCACTGGATCAGAAATGTGGCTAAGAGTCAGCTAATGCTATCGTAGGACCTGGAGTACCTCTGAGTCCAGTTCAATACCCACAGGGGCAAGGTGTTTCTGACACAGCAGAGAGCGCAGTCTCTACGGAAGCTGGTAAAGCAGTTCCTCAGGATGAGGATGCTGACAGCATGGCATTATCTACGGCTGCTAGGGACCATGGCGTTGACACTATAGCTGATGCCATGGGCACGGGCTTACCTGCGACCATTACAGAGGGCATTGCTGCGCAGATGTTTGCACCACTTGCATCCCCTGTCCACAGTTGACAAGTAGGCTCTCAGTTGGTGGTAAAAGCCTGGCCGATGCGCCCATGGTATGCCAACCTGGTGTGCCTGACAGCAGACAGGCTGTGGTGGCTTCCAGCCCGGCCCGACCTTCTGACACAGGGACCCATTCTAATGCCACAGGTGGATTGATTCTCGCTTATGGCATGGCTCTTGAAAGGGTTAGGTTGAATAGGCGGAGCTACTCAAGGCCAGTGATTTCAACATTAATGAAGGCTCGGACGAAGTCTACCTTGCTGTCATATGTCTGAGTTTGATGGCTTTTTGAGGCATGGTGTATGGAGAATAGGTGTAAACCCTTGTTAGCATCAGTGTCTGAAGGCTGGACTAGAGAGAGGCTTGGCATGGAGCTCATTAAGGGTACAAGTGGCGACCATTACTTGTTACCTTGGTAGGGTCCGGGGGGGGAGGGGTTATTAGAGGCGCATCCAGAGGTGGTACTTTTTCTGAGGATGGTGAAGCAGCTCTATTCTCCGTTACGGTCATTAGTTCCACATTGGGACCCTGACTTGGTGTTGTCTGTGCTGGCGGAAGCGCCCTTTGAGCCCTTGGCCTCCTGCACCCTGAAGGACTTAATGCTGAAAATGGTTTTCCTGGTGGCGATATCTTTCGTGTGCAGAATTTCGGAACTTCACTATCATTAGGGAACCTTGCCTCTCTATCTCAAAGAAAAAGGTGGTATTGCATCCAGTGCCTGCGTTTTTGCCAAAGGTCCTCTCTGTTTTTATTTGAATCAGCTGGTCATCATGCTGGCACTCTCAGGGGTGTGCCGGAAGAGGACTCAGACCCTCAGCTGTGCTGCCTGGATGTTCGCCAGGTGTTGCAAAAGTATTTGAAGAGGAGAGCTCCGTCCCGGAGGTCGGATCGTTTGTTCATCTTGTTTGAAGGTCCACGTAAGGGGGAGGCAGCAGCTAAGGCCTCCACTCCCAGGTGGATTAAAGAGGCTATCACATCAGTATGTTTGAGAAAGCGGGCAGTGCCAGTGGGATTGCAGGCTAATTCTACCAGGGCTTAGGCAGCCTCATGGGCGGAATATGGTCTCATTCTGCTGGGGGATATTTGTAGGGTGACCATGTGGTCTTTTAACCATACTTTTGTGAAGCATTATCGCCTGGATGTGCAGGCAGCACGGGACGCAAGATTCAGTATGACAGGAATTCAGGCCAGTCTCTCAGGTCCCTTCCATCATTAGTACTGCTATGTTACATTCCAAAGGAACAGGACTGGACTGGAGAGATAAAGAAGGTGAAATTAGGCCTTACTTGCTAATTGGCTTTCCTTGAGTATCTCGGTCCAGTCCCGGAACCCTCCCTGGTTGCATTAATGCAGAGGCGGTAGTAATCCTGGGCATGGAGAAGGTAGTTGGGTCCAGGGGGATTAAAGTTGGTGTTAAAGATGTGGTATTTCTGCAAAAGCGCTGCAGATCTTGGATTGTAGTATGGAGAATGGTGGTTGAGATTCTCTAGATTAAGTTTTCAGATGTGAAATGGACAGATAATCTTCCTCTTTCCGAAGGAGGAGGGCCCCTGGTAGGGTGAGGGGGTGCCAGTTCTGTTCATAAGGTTTAACATTTGGTGGTTGTAAAACTATTATCCACTTATTTGTTGCTCCTGTGAGTCTGCTTTTTCAAGAGGTTACTGTGGCTGGTAGGTGATGCCAGCTGCCTAAGTATACTGGCGTCATTAAAAAGATGACATGCTCAGTCTCCAAACTGCTGGTGGGGTTGACTACTCAAAGGTACAGGACTGGACTGGAGATACTCAAGGAAAGCCAATTAGTAGGTAAGGCCTAATTTCGTCTTTCCCTTGCTGCTTTTGTGGTTTTATGCATTATTCTTTTGTATGGGTGCCTGCTTGCCTGTCTGCCACTACACTGTTTTTCTTCTCCCTGTTGCTTCTTTCAGTCAGATTTTTCCACCCATTTCTTTCCTTTCATGTCACCTAGGCCACATTTAGGTCTCAGGCATACCCAGCTGGGTTACTATATTTTTTTTACTTTCAAAATTAAGCCATTTTATTTTGCTGCAGCTATTTTTACATCCGCTATATCCCAAAAGCTTGCCAGTGGGTTTAAAAAGTGCACAGGGTGCAGCAGGACTATGTCCATTATGGGCGCTGATAAGTGGTGCCTGTAGAGCTTGGGGTACGACCATAACCCCGCTGTCATTTGTGTTCACAGATGACAAAGCAAGGACTATGGGTCAAGAAAAGCGCAGTCAACTTTTTGGTACTGAGAAGACTGGAGCGTCAGCTGCATTGGTCACCATGGACCCCAGAGCTGCAGTGGTGCTGGTGGAGCATCAGCATTAAGGAGCCCTTCAGCCCGCATGGAGCCAAGCACCAGTAGGACTTCCCAGGCTTAGTTCTCTGCAGATTCCACTCTGAGGAACAGGAAGGATTTGTCTGTCTTTGAAGGCATACAGGGCTTCTATACCAAGCTTCAGGTGGAGCCTTAAAGGCATTGGCATCAGGGTTCATCCGAGCATGATGTAAGGAGCGCTGGGGAATCAAGTGATGCACAACCCTTGAAACAGCCCTAACATGAAGACCAATCATACTCCCTGACATCAAAGGAGTCATGTTGGACTCCAGAGTTCCATAATCAGCCAGCTGGTACTCGCTGGCCAATTCCAAAGGCATTGACCTAGACTGTTGAGAGCCCATGCATTTGTTCATGGCAGTCCTCAAGGAGCACTTGGCCAAGAGAATGAAGGAGAAGATCAATGACACTTTCTTTGTGGGAGCTGATAGTTCTGACAGCTCCTAAGCAGCAACATTTCAGTATTGAGCTGATTCTTGAAACACGGTATCTGCCTGTGGAATTTGCGCCGAGATCAAGACCTTGAAGGGCCTTGACAGCGACCTATGCCTGGCCAATATTGGTATTGGATGTATCAGGGGGGGATCAGTCCCTAAGGCATTGAAGGCCATCTGTACACCAGCACTCCAAGGGGAGATCCAGCTCATTGCGGAGCGGAAATTGGGCCAGGCATAGACTTGATTACCTCTCTAAGTCTGACTATGACTGAATATTTCTCAGAGGAGAGGTCTCCAGAGCTTTCGTTGGACCCCTCTGCACCTCATGAGAGTCGGAAGTCTTTTCTTCCGGGTATGCCCTTCCATAAGTTGTTCAGGTAGTGGTTAAGTCCATTCTATTTCAGTTGGATAGAGGGAAGAGCCCAAGGCCGAGGAATTGGAAATCCTCCAGTATCTGTATCTCCTCAAAGAAGCAGTGACAGTGCCCATACACTACATCTTTCAGAGGCTGCAGATAAGATGCTTCCCCCTTCCCCCCCCCCCCCATGCCTCCTGTTAGTGACCAGGTTGGCTCTATGTACAGAGTCCAGAAGCCTCCAAATTTGAGAAGCTCCATATGCTGCCACTTTATGGTGGTTCAATCCACTCTCAAAAAGGCCAGGGAGCTCCAAGTCACATTCTTCGGTATCCCCAGTTAGGAATTTGCACTTGTAAATATTTACATTTTAAAAAATTATCAAAATCTTGGATAAAAGGGAATTCTTAGGATTATGCTGATAAAATCTATGTGTGTGTAAAATTCTCTGAGTCAGAGTATGGTTTATTTCCCACCCATCCACCTCGGGCACAATCTTTGATTTGTAGGCTGTTAAGGCAGTTAAGGGGATTGGATTAATTTTTTTCACTTTGAAGTTTAACTGGTTATCTTTATCAGCAAGTTTATATAGGCTTTAGGAATAGAGTAATTCTAGGTCCTTGCAGTTCATCTTGAAATGAATATTAAACAAAGTCCCTTAAATGTATTAGATATATTTATATTGATTCAAGTATCCCTTTTCCCCTAGCAACTTTCAATAACTGAACAACTTTTAATAGTTAAACAAATAATTAAAGCTAAAATGTCCAGCAACAAGATGGGGGGGGCTATCCAATCTTTTGCCCTATCAGATGTATAATTATCTCCAAGTTTATGGGAGATCTTATGTATGAACTAGATGCAAAGAGCTCTTTGCTTTCGGGGATCGAGTTGATCTCTGGAGAATAGAGTATCAGACTTGGAGGAGCTGAGGCAAACGGAAGTATATGGAGGAGACCTTCAGAGACTTAGTAAATTAGTCCCACCTCCAGTCTTACAGCTTCTCTGCTGCCATGGAAGAGAGAGAGGTCATCTAACATACATAGTAACATGGTCTTTATCTGCAGTCATATACTATCATGGTCCATTTAGTCTACCCAGCAAGGTGGCAAAAGTAGGTGTCCCTGCCACTCTGTGAAGGTCATCCCTCCCCATGCCTTTGTTTAGGGGTGTTCCCACCGCTCCAAGTAGGTCACCGCTATTTGCTGAGATAGTGGAGACAGTTAAGGCTATTTTGAGTTTTATCCTGTTGCTATAAAGGGATCCACTGTCTGTCGCATGCCATTTTGAATTCTGTCACTGTATTAACCCCTACCACTTCTATCGGGAGGGCATTCCAAGCATCCACCACCCTTTTAGTGAAAAGGTATATCTCCAGGAACAAGCAGGAATGAGTCTTCACGTATGGGTACGTCGGTACCGACGGAGTCTGCGTGGGAACGCTTCCCAGCGTCCAATCAAAGAGCTTTTGGAAGCATCCCAGCACACCTGCGTGCTGCCTTCTCGCCTTTCCCAACTGCCTCTCCTCAGTTTTCGTTTTTCCGCGGAGCCGGCAGGACGTCCTCCTCCTGTCACCGCAGAAAATTCTTGTTTTATTTCTTTAGTTTTCTTGTGGTCGCGGCTGTCTTCCCAATGCCACCGGTACTGCCGGTGTGTTCTTTTCTTTTCTTGTAAAATCTTCCTTTTCCACTGGATATTTTTTCTTCATAGTGTCCCACGGTTTCTTAGGCCTTTTAGGCCTCTTCTTTTTCCATCATGGAACCGCCAGCCATTTTCTCCAAGAAATGTTCAGACTGTGGCGGTACAACTTTATTTTTAGACCCTCAAAGTCGGTGTCTAACCTGCTTGGGTCCTGACAACAGTTTGGTGAGAAGAGGTCTTCAACATCGAGGTTCCCTCGATACACGGTTGCCCTCCAACTTCGGGGCACCGTCCCCTTCTACACAGGATCAGGTAACCCAAAAACAGTCTGTTAAGACTAGCCAGCCCTCGAGTGGTAGGTCTCATGCACAGCATGTAGACAGCTCCGGCCTTGCCCTCGAGGGCCCACTGGCTTCAAAACCCCGGCGGGAGTCTTCGGTCTCCAAAGCGTATAAGGGGTTTCAGGTTGTTCCTGGGGTTCACCCCCCACAGAACATACCTGAGCCGTGTCCGGTGGTGGCATCCGCTTCGAGCGGTACCGATACCCCAGCATCGGCACTGGTGTTGGATGAAACACTCCAACCAGGGATAGTCATCTGGCGTCCTCGGTACCTTCGGGTCCGGTGGCTAATCCCCATGCTGACTTTCAGTACTGACACCGATACCACCACCGACGTCGGTACCCTCCAGACGTGCATCGATAGCCTTGCTTCTTTCGATGCCGAGTCGGGAATCGATCTCCAGTCTGGAGGACTGGGTACCGACTCGCCTTGGTACCGGCCCTCAGCGGTACCGAAGGCTCGGTTCCGATGATTCGGATCCGCAACTCTCGGTTCCCTCGGTCGATTGAGCTGCCCTCGACGCCGAGTTTGGAATGGATCTCTAGTCTGGAAGACTGGGTACCGATACGCTTTGGTACCGACACCGATCGATACCGGTGGCTTGGTACCGAGGATAGCGGGCGGAGGTTTTCGGTTACCTCGGTACCGATTGAATAGTCACTGATGACTGCTCCGATGTCTGTCGGGTCCGACTCCGACATCAGTACCGGTATTGGCATCGGCATCGGTACCGGTATCCACAGTAGCATCGTGGCCAACTCCTGCCATTTTTTTTTTTCAACAGGATCGCTCTATTCTATACCAAGCTTGGAGTCTATACCTGGCATGGACAATGTGGTAAGGACGGTCGCTGCTCCTGACAGCCAGTACCAGCAACCATCCCTTAAGCATTCCACACTGCACTCTGCAGGATCTTCTATTCCTATATATTTGGATAACTCTGTGGGTGCTCAGGCTAGTTCTTCAGATCTAACCTGTCCAAGGGAGATTCCTGTTGGGGATCTCTCTTTTCAGAGTTTCCTCCTGGATATAGCAAGATCCCTTGCCATTCCTATTCCAGGACATGATCCTGCACAAGGCTCTGTTTCTACCAAAGCAAAGGAGAACATAATGCTTCCTTTGCATCATTCCTTGCAGGATCTCCTTCTAGGAATGTGGGAAACACCTTTAAGGGTACCCCCACCTTCCAGGGCAACTGATCTCTTATATCAGGTGCCCCCCTCTCCTGGTTTTCAAAAGACTCAACTTCCTCATCATTCCATAGTAGTGGAATCAGCAATGCGGCGGGTAAAGAGTAAGAAAAAGCACTCTTCTTATCTGCCAGGACGTGAGTCTAAGACACTAGATGCCTTTGGACGTCAAACCTTCCAGACATCTATGCTTTCTGCAAGAATTCTCTCATATATTTTTTATGAGTCTATTTCTTGAGGAGGTCACAAAGCAATTACATCTTCTGACTCCTTCCCTTCCAGAGTCCAAGAGTGCAGACTATTCACTGCTCAAGCATCTTCAGAATATCTCTTGGTTTCTTACACGTGCTTCCCTAGACTCTTCTGAGTCTGTTAGCAGGACTTCTGCTATAACTATAGGGGCACGACGTAGAGCCTGGCTCCAAGCTTCAGACTTGGACAAATGGGCACAGCAAAGACTGGGACATACTCCTTGCACTGGAGACAATCTTTTCAACAAGGAGTCTTTATGTCAGGTTACTCAGTTGTCCACTAACTTACCTGTTCCTAGGGGCTGTTCTGCACCTTCTGTCCCAGTAGGTAGGAAATCTGCCAAACTTTCTTCCTGTAAGAGAAGGTTTTTTGCATCATCTGCCCATCATACAGATGTTCCCAAACAGGGCAAGCATCGTCCTGGTCTACAGAATTCAACCTCTCACCAGGCCCAGCAAACCCAGCAACCACAGGGTTTCTGATCAATCTCCATCAGATGCTTGTGACTCTGGGGGTTAGAATCTGCAGTTGCTTCTTCTCAATAGGGTCAATACACTGCTGTCATTCTAAATCCTAAACATGGATCTCTTCCCAAAGACATCCATTCTTTCTATGTTCTATGAGCTGTCAGGATGTTCATGCTTCTAGGTCACAGGGTTCTCCTCTTCCTCCTACTAGGGAAAGAGGTCTAACTACTATCAAACGATAGTTTCCTGTGCCAGCATGTCTTTTTCCTTTCTATAGACTTCCTACTTTGTAAGTCTTCTTCAGCTCCATTCTTTTTACCCTCTTACCAGGTTTTTTCCCTCTGTAAGAGTGGTATTGCTTCACTGGAGGGCTTTTTCTTCAGCCTCTCTAGTTTCGTTACTTTCCAGTGCGGAGTTCTCTTCTCTGAGTTGACTCCTCTTTTTCAATCTTGCCTTGAAGCAGTTCATCAGACATGTCCAGAGTTTTCTACTCTTGTTCTGTCTGTTCTTTCTGGTTTTAAACAGTAACATTCTTTCTGCTGTCTGGCAAGCAGCTGCCTATGCAGGAGCCTTAATGTTTGGACCACTGGTTCTTGTCCACCAGCAACCAGATTTGTCCTCCACTAACACTCTGTCTGGTCTTAGTAGTGGCTCCAAGTCAGTGCTATCATCTGTCTTGGACATTTTTTCACTACAAGCTTGTTGGATTGTCTTCTCTTTCTGCCTTCTCCATTCCCCTGGGTTTGGCAACATAGTTGACATAGGTACTGGCTCTTCAGCAGCCAATTCCATCTCCTCATTCTCCTGCATCATGCTCTCTGCAATTCTACAGAGAAGCTCTCCACTATGGGCCCTTGCTAGAGAGCATGAGGACTTTTTCTCCAACAGCTATCCTAGATGGTTGAAAAAGGCTTTTTCAGTCATGTCTCCCATGACTAGAAAGGTTCTCCTTTTTAATATAAAGGACATAGGCCTTCTCTTACGTGAAAGCTTAAGGAGTTGCCAATTCCCTGCTTGGTCCATAGTATTTCCAATCGGGAATATACTTTTCTCCTTCCAGCTCGTCCTCATGGTAAGAACGCATGATACCTTTTTGCCCTTAAGCAGGTCAGCATGGTATCTCATTTTTATGCGTCTTCTGTTCATTTACCATGCTAGAGTTCTAAAATACTCGACTTGCTGGCTGCAGACTGATATTATCCTCTGCTTTTCACGTAACTATCCTGGTTATTCCACTACCTAGCATCCCTGTAGCTCATAACCAATGGAAATTGATTCTCTATATATCTTCTCAAGTAGGTTCCACCTTATTAGATGAATCTTCCCTCTCCACATTTTCCTATGTGAATACCATTTTTGTAGGCATATGTCTGCTTCTTGCAGACTCCCATATAGAGGCATATATATATAAAATCTAGCATACATCTTACAGATGTCTATCATTTGTGTGTATTTTATGCCCTTCATATCTCACTATAGATATATTCTCATATCTATCTATGATATATATATATGTATATATATATGTATCTGTCAAGATATTTACTATCGGTAGATAAGTATCCTGCATTTATCTACCTGACTGTCCAGGCTCATATACCTATATGATTCTGACAGATGGGCTTTACCCATACCTATGCTATCCAGCATGTTTGGGGTTCCACACTCACAACCATTTTTCTGGTAGTTAACAACTTCCACCATAACCTTAAGGTTTTGGTACCTCTGAAACTCTCCATGTTCCAGTATCTCTCCTAGCTGACCCCAGTTAGGAGAGACATTGCGGATCTTCAGCTAATCACAGGCTCTAACGCCTCAGGCGTTTGTCCTTTCTCTTGGGATACAAGGGGTTTCCATACCTTTTCCTCCCACAAGGACTGTGCCTGTTTGTACAATTCGGTCGGCCTTCTCTTTTTGCTCCCAAGGGTGAGCCACTCTGTCACCAAAAGAGTTTGGCTTTTATCATAAAGCCTTCCGCCGAAGGCTATTTTCTTCTCATTATGCTCCTCCCTCTCTTACCGCGTCCTTGTGGGATTCTCTTCTGGCCACTATTTCTGAAGCCTCGCTTCTTTATCCTAATCTTTTGATCTTGGGAGATTTCAACGTTCATGTTGATCTACCTTCTTCAACTAGGGACCTCTCTTTTCTCACTTTTCTATCTGATATGTCCTTACAACAATTTGTCTCCTTCCCCACTCATATAGCAGGTCATTCTCTGGATCTTCTTATTACCTCCAATTCTTCCTCCATCCCTCCCTCTTCTCTTTCCTCTTTGCCCCGTCCCTGGTCTGATCATTTCTGTCTTATTTTTTCTATTCCTGTCCGGTCTCCTATGTCAGGCTCTTCAGATTTTTCCTCGATGTTCCCCAAACATGCCTCCACCTCTGGCCTCACCTCCTCTGTACCAACTCGTAAGCTCACGGCTGATACCCTTCTTCAATTCCCTCATTCCGCTTCCTTATTCCCTAGTAACTTTGCTTCACTTTCTGTTGATGCTCAAGCTCATCTTTGGCACTCTTCCTTGTCAGCTGCCCTCGATGGCGTCGCCCCTCTTCGTCCCCACTTACCTTCCTGCCGCTGCCCCCGGCATCCCTGGTTCCATTCTGGCCTTTTCTTGCATCGGAGATATCTTCGTCGAGCAGAACGCCTTTGGCGTAAGCATCCGTCCTCTTCTTCTCTCCTTAACTTCCGGTCCTGTCATAGCCACTACCGCACTCTCCTTCACTCAGCGAAGCGTAACTATTACTCCCAGCTTATTTCTTCTTCCTCAAACTCTTCTCGGCAACTCTATACTATCTTCCGTTCTCTCACGGCATCCCATTCTACCCTACCCCCTCTTCCCCCTCCCTCTTCTGCCTCTCCCGACCCTTCCTCCCTTGCCTCTTTCTTTGTCTCCAAGGTCCAAACCCTCCGCCAGTCCTTCCCCTCCTGTCCCCCTCCCCTCTCCCCTCTAGTGGTGTTTTCCCCGCTCACTCCTCTATCTCCTTCCCCTCCTGTATCTACCTTGTCTCACTCCTGGTCCTCTTTTGAGATGATCTCCCCAGCTGCTCTTCAAACTACTTTTCTTTCCATTCGCAAAACAACCTGCCCAGCTGATCCCATTCCTTCCCGTTGGCTCCTGGAACCCTCTCTATCCCTCTCTCCTTATATTCTCTCACTTTTCAATTCTAGTCTATCTTCTGGTTTTTTCCCTACTCTTTGGAAACACGCTATTGTTCGTCCAATACTGAAATCCCGCACTTCTGACCCTACAGTCCTTTCCAATTGGCGTCCTGTTTCTAATCTCCCTTTTCTTTCTAAATTTCTTGAGAAACTTGTCTTCCTTCAGCTTTCTGCTCACCTTGAAGCCTCTCTTGTTCTTCACCCCCGGCAGTCTGGTTTTCGTCCTGGTCATAGCACAGAGTCTATCCTTCTTTCCCTTCTCAATGAAGTGCATGCTGCTCACGATTGTGGTCTTTTCACTCTTGCTGTCTCTCTTGATCTTTCTGCAGCTTTCGATTTGGTGGATCATTGCACTCTTACTCATCTTCAAGACGCTGGCCTTTCTGGTATGGTTCTTCACTGGTTTCGCTCTTTTCTCTCCTGTCGTTCTTTTTCTGTGGCGGTTGGATCCTCTTCTTCGGCTTCCACTCCTCTTTCTTGTGGTGTACCTCAGGGATCTGTTCTTGCTCCCCTCTTCTTTTTAATGTTTTCCTGGCCCCTCTTGCTCTAGTAATTCAGCAATTTGGTATCTCCGCGTACTATTACGCGGATGATATTATCCTCCTACACCATACTGATTCCCATATGCCTGATATTTCTCCCCTTGATCTCTGCCTCTCTGCTGTCGCCTCTTGGTTCACCTCTAATTTTCTCCAGGTCAATCCTGCTAAGTCTTCTGCTATCTGGTTTACCCTTGGGAGCCCTTCCCCCACCTGTGCCCCTTCTTTCTCCTCCCAGCCCATTCCTCTTGTTTCGTCTCTTAAGTATCTTGGTGTTATTCTTGACTCTTCTCTCTCTTTCAAGGGTCACATTTCTTCAATAGTTCAGCGCTCTTTTCTCTCCCTTAAACAGCTTCGGGCTGTGCGCCCTTTTCTCTCACCCTCTGCCTTAGCTACTCTTATTCTTTCCTTGGTAATGTCCCGTCTTGATTATTGTAACGTTTCTTTAGCTGGCTTACCACAATCTCAACTCTCCTGCCTACAACGCGTCCAGAATGCAGCGGTTCGTGTACTATCCCGTGCTTCTCATTACGATCACGTCACTCCCCTACTTTTGCACCATCACTGGTTACCGGTCTCGTTTCGCATACAGTACAAGATTCTCACATTTGCACACAGGGTGATTCATACAGGCACCCCTCTCTATATTGCAGATTTGATTCATTTCCACCCCCCCCACCCCCCCCCCCCCCCCCCCCCCACCGTTTGCTTCGTTCCATTCATGTTAACCGTATGTCCCTTCCTTCCCTTTCCCAAGCCCACCTTGAATCTACTCGTTCCTCGGCTTTTTACTTTTTGGGCCCCAGACTTTGGAATTCTCTTCCCCCTTCCCTCCGCTCAGAGCAATCCTACCCAGCCTTTAAAAAGCAACTCAAAACTCATTTGTTTAGTCTGGCATTTGATCTCCCTTCCTCTCCCTCTTCTTCCTCCTGTTGATGTTCCTTCTCTGTTGTCCTTTTATTCTTTGCCTCTCTTCTATCGCTTTTAAATTTTAATTGGCGTTCCTTTCCGCTTCTTAACAGCCTTAATGTAATGTTATTTTAGCAATTGTAAACCGCCCAGATGCCATTGGTATGGGGCGGTATAGCAAATATTTTAATAAACATAAACACCGTTTTTAGTGCTACCCCAGTTATTACCGGGGTCCCCTCTTTCAGGATTCTGACCTCCACTGTTTTTTCCTAACAGGTTTATTACCTCCACTTCACAGTGAGGTCCTCCTTGAGGTTCCTCTACTGGGTTCCCCAGTAGATCTCATGAACCTCCTTACCGCTGTGTAATCCTGTTAGGGGAGGTCCATATTGCAATATTTCTTTCAATATCATTAATGATAATTATCATCCACACATGGACTCGTTGTCTGCAGTCCTATGCTAGGTTAGCTGTTCCACAGCACCTTTCTTTCTTCAACTCCTACCCTCCATCCTCAGGATGCCTGGTGTTGTGCGAGATAGCATGTTCCAACCTATGACATGCTGGGACTCCAGGCATCTCAGCTTGGGAGTTCCAAATATGTGAAGACTCATTCCTGCTTGTTCCTGGAAATAGCACAGTTACTTACCTGTAACAGGTGATCTCTGGGAACAGCAGGAATAAGTCTTCACAACCCACCCACCTCCCCAGGAGTTGTATCTCTATCTTTCCTTTCCCCTCTCTCTCTCTTTGTCTCAGCTCTAAAACTTAACTGAGGAGAGGCAGTTGAGAAAGGCGGGAAGGCAGCACGCAGGCGTGCTGGGATGCTTCCAAAAGCTCTTTGATTGGACGCTGGGAAGCGTTCCCGCGCAGACTCCGGTACTGACGTACCCATATGGGAAGACTTATTCCTGCTGTTCCCAGAGATCACCTGTTACAGGTAAGTAACTGTGCTTTCCTGACGTTGCCTTTCAGTTTACTTCCTTGCAGCGTCATGTTATGCTCTCTAGTTTTACAGCTTCCCCATCTTTGAAAAAGGTTTGTTCATTAATACTCAAGTTTTTAAAGGTCTGTATCATATCTCCCCTGTCCCTCTTCTCCTCTAGAGTAACATATTTAGGTCTTCAAGTCTCTTCTCGTACATCTTCTGGCGCAGGCTCCAAATCATTTTGGTCACCTTCCTCTGAACCTAAAAAGAGAGCATCTTGTTCTGGCAGGACGTAATCCTATAGCGAGGATCTGTCCTCCAGGTGATGTACTATTCTCTCACACTGAGGATGTCTCCAGGAGCATGTGCCCATGAGGGAAATATTAGGATGGCTTTATAGTTGGTGATTCCATCATTCTCCGGGACCAAGTAGGAAGTCTGTCCTCACATATGGGTGATGGTCACCAATGGAGCCCACACGGGAATGCTCCCCCTCCCCCCCTGGCCGACTGGGATATTAGAGTCCTTTGACTTGGCGGAAGCAGTCTTCCTTGTCATGTCAAAGCTGGCCAGTGGCTTTAAGAAGTTTTCCCAAAGTGGCCAGACCATCTCCATGATGGACCACCATAACTGGTGCCTTCAATGCCTTGAACCTGACCATGAGCCCTCCCACCTGTGCTCTCTGCTTGCAGATGACGTGCAAGGGGCTCAGGAGAAAACAAGCTGGAATCACTGGGTTCTCCGAGTCTTTGGCATTAGTGTAGACACCTTCGAAGGCCTCCACCGATGCTTCAGCTTCGTGCGGAGGTGGGGCTCCCTTGGAGCTGAAGGACTGGGGGGCATCAGACCGACAACTGTTCTTCAACAAGAGACTGACTCAAAAGGACCAGACTTCCACCCCATCAAAATCGAGAAGTGATGCTGAGACCCGGAAGAAGTCCCATGGTCACTGGCATCGCAATCCTCCTCAGCAAGACTCCGAGGGCGAAGGACAGGAGTGGTCTCCTAAGCTGCCCCAGTGAGAAGAGGTACCTCCCAAGGCCCAGGAGGGCTGTTGGGTGATTCAATACTGTAAAAATCGTGGAGTCCCCGATGAGGGTACAAACATCAGAGACCATGGTTGCTACCCTTGTTCCCATGCCATTGGACTTTGCACTCCTAGCCGAGTGCATGCAGGCTCTCAAGCACAGCTTGGCTGTGTTCCTGGCCTTGCTGGCTGCCCGGGACTCAATATCCTCGGGTTCCTTGGAGCAGAGAGCGGCCCAAGACCTGATAACCCTTGGGTTTCTTGATGCTAGTGGCGGCCTCATCCACAGCAAGTTCTTCCCTGTTGGCGATGCTGCCCATCCTGCAGCGCCATGCTCTCTCCAGCCAGGGAACCAGCTCAGACAGACGGTCAGAGTCCCATGCCTACTCCAAGGCAAACCTCTACTGGTTCTGAGGTCACTTCATCTGGGAGCTAGGGAGTCCCATATGTGAAGACTACATTCCTGCTTGTTCCTGGAGATAACATAAGGCTCATGTGGTGCCTTTACACAAAAGCGGAAGTAAGGATGTGGTTGAAAACTACAGGCCAGTTAGTTTAACTTCGGTGGTGAGTAAATTATTGGAAACGCTGCTGAAAGAGAAAATAGTGAGGTTTCTGGAGTCCAGCGGATTACAGGATCCGAGGCAGCATGGATTCACCAGAGGCAGGTCTTGTCAGACAAATCTGATTGATTTCTTTGACTGGGTGACCAGGGAGTTGGACCGAGGGAGAGCTCTAGATGTGGTGTATTTAGATTTCAGTAAAGCCTTTGACACTGTTCCTCACAGGCGACTTATAAACAAACTGAGCACCCTAGGAATGGACCCTAAAGTTACTGCTTGGGTTAGAAATTGGTTGGGTGGGAGGCGACAAAGAGTACAAGTAAATGGAGCTCACTCTGAGGAGAAGGATGTTACCAGTGGTGTGCCTCAGGGATCTGTCCTTGGTCCGATTCTTTTTAACATCTTTGTTAGTGATATAGCGGAAGGGCTGTCGGTTAAGGTTTGCCTCTTTGCAGATGATACCAAAATCTGCAATAGAGTAGACACCCAGGAAGGTGTAGATAACATGAGGGATCTAGCTAAGCTTGAAGAATGGTCTAGAATTTGGCAGCTGGGATTTAATGTTAAAAAATGTAAGGTCATGCATTTGGGCTGCAGCAATCCAAGAGAGCAATACAGTATAGGAGGTGAAGTACTTTTGTCCACTAAAGAAGAGCGGGACCTAGGCATGGTTGTGTCTGATGATCTTAAAGTAGCTAAACAGGTAGAAAAGGCGACGGCAAAAGCTAGAAGGATGCTTGGGTGCATACAGAGAGGAATGGCTAGCAGAAAAAAGGAGGTGATAATGCCTCTGTATAAGTCTTTGGTGCGACCTCATTTGGAGTATAGTGTGCAGTTCTGGAGACCGCACCTTCAAAAGGATGTGAACAGGATGGAGTCGGTGCAGAGGGTGGCTACTAAAATGATTAGTGGGCTTCATTATAAAGCATATGAGGACAGACTTAAAGATCTTAATATGTACACCTTAGAGGAAAGGCGGGATAGAGGTGATATGATTGAGATGTTTAAATACCTCCATGGCATAAATGTTCAGGGAGAGAGCCTCTTTCAATTGAAAGCAAGTTCTGCTGTCAGGGGACATGGGATGAGGGTGAAGGGAGATAGATTCAGGAGTGATATGCGGAAATATTTCTTTACGGAAAGAGTAGTGGATCCGTGGAATAGTCTCCCAGTGGAGGTGGTAGAGATGAGGACAGTAACTGAATTCAAAAAAGCATGGGACCAACACAGAGGATCTCTAAAGGTAAAAAGGGGACTGTTGTAGTTGTTGATATGGAAGGACAGACTAGATAGGCCATGTGGTCTTTTTCTGTCATGTTTCTATGTTTCTATAATTACTTATATCAGGTGATCTCTGGGAACAGTAGTTATTTAGTTATCTCCAGGAACAAGCAGGAATGAGTCCTCACATATGGGTACGTCGGTACCGACGGAGCCTGCGCGGGAAAGCTTCCCAGAAAGAAAGCTTTTGGGAGCCTCCCACAGCGCATGCGCGCTGCCTTCCCGCCTTTCCTAACCAACTCTCCTCAGTTCTTCTTTTTCCGCGGAGCCAGCAGGTCATGTTCCTCTCACCGCTGAAGAAGTTCTTTATCTTAATTTATTTCTTTGGTGGCGTGTCTGCCTTCGCCGACGCCGGACCGGTACCGCCGGTCTTTTCTTTTCTTTTCTTTTTCTTTCAAAAAAAATTTATACTTTTCCTCACTTGGTGTATTTTTCTTCTTAGGCCTACAGGCCCACAAGCAAATTTTCCCTCATGGAAAAACCAGCCTCCGGGTTCAAAAAATGCACTAAGTGTAGCGGTACAATTTCTGTTACAGATACCCATGAATGGTGTCTTAAATGTTTGGGTCCTGAACATTCCATTCCGGATTGCCAGTCCTGCTCCATAATGTCTAAAAGAGGGTTACAGAACCGAGCAGCCAAGCTCCATGTGCTGTTTCCCACGGATGCACAGGCGGTGGCATTGACATCTTCCAGGTCTTCCTCTCCTGATGGGTCTCAGGTAACCAAACATAAACCTAGCAGGTCCTTGAAGGGCAAATCTCCCTCTCAGCATAGAGATGCCTCTGGGCTTGCCCTCGAGGATCCTGCCCCAGCCAAACAAACCCGGCGGGAAGCTCCGGCTTCCAAAGCTCCTCCTATGGGGTTACAGGTTGACATCGATGGCACGGCCTTGACCGATCACCTGTTAGACTGCTCTGGGGTACCGGCACAATCTCCCGGTACCGACATCCAGGCAGTCGTGGCGTCCATGGATCACACTGTGCAATCCATGCAGCAGGCTATAATGGCTTTTATTCAAGCTGCGATGCCGTCAGTACCGCAACGAGTCCCGTTGCCGGTACCGGCGCCGGCACCAATACCGATACTGGTACCGACTGCATCGACATCGGTCAGGATACTGACTCAGGTTCCTTGTCCAGGGCTATCTCTCGGTACCGATCCGGTACCGGGGACGCCCGATGTCGGTACCGATCGATACGCGTATCGATCATTGGAAGGGGACAGACGATACTTCGATTCCTCTGATTCTGATTCATCAGATGAGTCTCCCGAAGTTTATGTTTATGTTTATTGGCTTGATTGACCGCCCTTCAGAGATAAACAGAGCGGTTTACAATAAAATAAATCTTCATTACAGTAGGCACATGGCCGGAAAAGGAAAAGAAAGTTACAACTTAATAAAGGATAGGAAGATAAAGAACGAAAGCGGAAGCTCAGCATAGGGAAAGGGTAAAGGCTAGAGGGGAGGGGGGAGGGGGATTGAAGGCAAGGGAAAAGAGGTGGGTTTTTAGGGCGTGTTTAAAGGTAGGGTGATGGGGTTCCAGTCGGAGGGTAGAGGGAAGGGAGTTCCAAAGGGCAGGACCCTATGAAGAAGGCTGAGGAGCGGGTGGATTGAAGGTGAGCAAGTGAGGGGGGGGTAGAGTGAGGTGGAAAGAGCGGGGTGTGTGCCGGGGGGTGTGGAAGTGAATGAGATCGGCCAGGTATTGTGGTGTGGAGGTGTGAAGAACCTTGTGAACGAGAGTGAGAAGTTTGAACTGGATACGAGAGGAAATGGGAAGCCAATGGAGACGGTAGAGAAGGGGTGTGACATGGTCTCTAGGGGAGGAGGAGGACACGAGACGGGCAGCGGTGTTCTGGATTCGTTGAAGACGTGAGAGTTGGAGCTTAGAGAGGCCAGAGAGTATGGAATTAGCGAAGTCAATACGGGAGATAACAAGAGCCAACAGCAAGGTAGCAAGAGCAGAGGGAGAGAGGAAGGGGCGGACGGCACGGATTTGCCTGAGATAGAAGAAGGAGGTTTTGGAGACATGAGAAACATGGGCAGAGAAAGAGAGATCAGAGTCGAAGAGTACCCCAAGATACCGAAAGGTGGAAACCATAGAGATAGGAGTGGCAGGGAAAGAGGGGGCGATGGAGGGGGGCTGATGACCATGCGGGAACCAGATAGCTGTGGTCTTTGAGAGATTGAGATGCAGACAGTTATTGGTCATCCATTACCCTCCCTGGAAGTATCCATTACCCTTCCTGAGGAGCCTACTTCTCCAAAAAAGGAGAATGTCTCCTCCAGAGGATTTGTCCTTTCAAGACTTCATAATAGAAGTGGCTAAAGGACTCTCTATTTCAGTAACCTCTGAAGCAGAGCCTAGAGCAAAAAAAATTGATATTTTAGGATACTCTAAGGCTCCCAGAGAGGCAGTCACCTTGCCAATTCATGAAATTCTTCATGTTTAGGATACTCTAAGGCTCCCAGAGAGGCAGTCACCTTTCCAATTCATGAAATTCTTCATGAACATATGATTGACTTATGGGAGACTCCTCTCACCCTTTCTCCTCATTCTCGCAGATTGGACACTATGTACCGTGTCCCTCCTTGTCCTGGATTTCAGAAAACTCAGCTTCCTCACCACTCCATTGTGGTGCAGTCAACTATGAAAAGGATAAAGAGTACCAAAAGACACTCTTCTGCTCCCCCAGGAATAGAATGCAGGACCTTGGATGCTTTTGGTAGGAAAATCTTCCAAGCCAGTATGCTTATTGCCAGAATCAATTCATATAGCCTTTATATGGGTATGTTTCTAAAGGAAGTTGCACAAAAGCTGCACAACTTTCTCCCTTTTATTCCAGAGGATAGAAGGGATTAATTCCTCCTTTGGCTTAAGCCATACTCAAGATATTTCAAAGTTTTCCAACAGGGCAGCCTTTGATTCCTTTGAGGGTGCCAGCAGAGCCTCAGGCATTGCCATAGCTGCTCGCAGAATTGCTTGGCTCCAGGCTTCTGATCTAGAACCCTGGGTTCAGGATGGCTTAGGAAATCTGCCCTGTACGGGTGAAAATCTCGTTGGCAAAGAGTGGCAAATAAAAGCCACTCAAATGGATGCAGAGAATTCTGCTCTGGATAGACTTTCTAAGTCAACTTCCATTCCACCCAAGAAAGTCTTTCAAAAAGCCTTTTTACAAAAGGAGCAGATTTCCTTCCACTTCTGGCCAACAATCTTCTACAGGTCGCTTTACTACTAAGCGTCAGCAACCTAAACAGGCCAGGCCTAAACCTGCAGGGGCTGCTACAACTCAGCAGTCCCAACCCCCTCAGGGGTTTTGACTTGATACTAGAGAACGTAACCTTTCTGGCTCTACAACAGCCATAACCTCTCACCATTCCAGGAAGGTTAGCTCATTTTGCTCCCAGATGGGAGCAAATCACATCAGAGCAGTGGACCCTCTATCATAAGAGAGGGCTACAAACTTCATTTCTCAGACCTTCCTCCCTACACCATGGTGAGACACTTCAATTCTCCCACATCTCTCCTCGACCTTCTGGATTAGGAGGTGACTACCCTTCTGGCCCAGGGGGCCATAGAAGAAGTTCCTCTTCTTCAACAGGGGTCAGGGTTTTACTCCCCCTATTTTCTCATTCCAAAGGAAACAGGGGGATACAGACCCATTCTAGATCTCAGAGAATTGAACAAATTCCTATGCAAGGAGAAGTTCAAGATGCTTTCTCTAGGCACTCTCCTTCCATACCTGCAGAGTCAGGATTGGCTTTGTTCTCTAGATCTCAAGGATGCGTACACTGATGTCCTCATCCATCCATCTCACAGAAAATTCCTACGTTTTCTGTTCCAGGGAAAACATTACCAATACAGAGTGCTTCCTTTCGGTCTAGCCTCTGCTCCAAGATTGTTCACCAAATGCATGGCAATAGTTGCTGCATTTCTACGCACTCTGGGAATATTTGTCTTCCCATACCTGGACGACTGGCTCATCCGAGCTCCAACCCAGTCAGAGGCTCAGATCTCCCTGAACCGCACCAGGCGCATTCTGCAATACCTGGGACTTCTGGTAAACCTCCCAAAGTCCCAGCTCACCCCTACTCAGTCCCTGGAATTCATAGGGGCCTGGTTGGACACCACTTCTGCAAGGGCCTACCTTCCTCAGGCCCGTTGTCAACGTCTAGTGCAGTTAGCCTCCCAGATTCAGTCAAAGAGCCATTTAACTGCTAGGGAGATGCTACAGCTGCTAGGCCATATGGCTTCCACAGTACATGTGGTACCCTATGCTCGCCTACACATGAGAGCAGCTCAATGGACTTTGTCCACCCAGTGGACTCAAGCTTCAGGAGCTCTCTCAGACCAAATAGCAACCTCCAAACGTCTCTTTGGTCTCTCCAATGGTGGATGTCCACTCAAAATCTGTTGCTGGGGTCCCCCTTCCAACCTTTGTTGCCTCAGGCAACCCTCACAACAGATGCCTCCCAAACAGGTTTGGGGAGCTCATCTACAAGACCTCTCCACCCAAGGCATTTGGTCCCCACAGGAGACCTATCTTCATATCAACCACTTGGAACTTCGAGCAGTATTCCTAGCTCTCAAGGTCTTTCATACCCTCCTCAGCTACAAGACAGTCCTCATTCACACGGACAATCAAGTAGCCATGTTTTACATAAACAAGCAAGGAGGAACTGGCTCTGTCGCTTTGCAACGAAGCTCAAAGATTATGGGCCTTCGCCAGAGAGCATCAAATCCATCTCCTGGCAGTATACCTCCCAGGAATCCAAAACTCTTGGGCAGACACACTCAGTCGAGTTCTGCTTCCACACGAATGGTCCCTGCACATGGATCAGGTACTCAGAATCTTTCAGGAATGGGGAACCCCGGACATAGACCTCTTTGCAAGTCCATGGAATGCCAAACTTCCCCGGTTCTGTTCCAGAATTCCGTGTCACGGAGTTCAGGCCAAGGATGCCTTCCTCCTTCATTGGGGTCAGGGCTTCCTGTATGCCTTTCCACCCATTCGCTTGATTCCCAAGACTCTGTTCTAACTCCAGAGGGATCAAGGATCTATGATCCTCATAGCTCCACGCTGGCCACGCCAAGTGTGGTACCCTCTACTTCTGCATCTCTCCCAAGCCCCCTCCCTGGACTTGGGAGCTGCGCCAGACCTTCTGTCCCAGGAGGAAGGGACTTTGTGGCATCCAAATCCCAAGTCTCTTCACCCCAGAGCTTGGTTACTGAAGGCCTAGACCTTCAAGACTTCAATCTTTCTCAGCAAGTGAAGGAAATCCTCCATGCTTCCAGAAAACCTTCCACTAGACGTTCCTGTGCTTTTAAGTGGAAAAGATTTTCCATTTGGTGTGCTCAAAAGGGTCTTGACCCTCTGGCACTTCCTGTGAATTCTCTATTGGAATATCTCCTGCATCTCTCCAGTGCAGGCCTTAAAACGAATTCAGTAAGGGTCCATTTGAGTGCTATTGCAGCATCCCTTAAGCCTCTCAATGGACAACCTATCTCCTCTCATCCTCTTATTGCAAGATTTATGAGAGGCCTAACTTTAACAAAACCTCCCATTTGACCTCCTCCGGTGGCATGGGACTTAAACTTGGTTCTTGGTCAGCTTATGAAGCCACCTTTTGAACCCTTAGCCACTACCTCCTTGAAATTTCTTTCATTGAAGGTTATTTTCCTTATTGCAGTCACTTCTGCTCGCCGCATCAGTGAACTGCAGGCCTTAGTGGCTAATCCACCTTATACAAGGTTCCATCATGATAAGGTAGTCCTTAGGACAAATCCTCACTTTATGCCTAAAGTGGTCTCACCTTTTCATCTTAATCAAGAGGTATATTTACCTGTCTTTTTTCCAGCTCCTCATGCATCCAGTGCAGAGAGGAACCTTCATACTCTAGATTGTAAAAGAGCTCTTGCTTTTTACTTGCACAGGACACAGCAACATAGAAAGTCTTCCCAGCTTTTTGTTGCTTTTGATCCTTCTCATTTAGGACTTCCAGTCTCTAAGAGAACATTGTCCAATTGGATTGCTCAGTGTATTTCTTTTGCTTACCAGAGTAAGAACCTTTCTCTGGAGGGCCATGTCAGCTCACAATGTGAGGGCCATGGCCGCCTCTATGGCTCATCTTCATTCTGTGTCCATTGACCAGATCTGTCGAGCAGCCACCTGGGCCTCGGTTCATACCTTCACAGCTCATTACTGTTTGGACAAGGACTTCCGCTGGGATGCCTTGTTTGGTCAGGCTGTCCTCAGACACCTGTTCCATTCTTAAACAACTCCTGCCCTCCGTCCCTTAATGGATGCCTGAGATCTATAGGAAGACGAGGAACCTTTCAGAGTCTCATACCCTTGGGGATCTCCCAGGCATCTTAGCTAGGGAGTCCCCATATGTGAGGACTCATTCCTGCTTGTTCCTGGAGATAGCACAGTTACTTACCTGTAACAGGTGATCTCTGGGAACAGCAGGAATTAGTCCTCACAACCCTCCCACCTCCCCTAGGAGTTGTATCTCTCTCTATCTTTCCTTTCCTCTCTCTCTCTATTGTCTCAGCTTTTTTACTCGAACTGAGGAGAGTTGGTTAGGAAAGGCGGGAAGGCAGCGCGCATGCGCTGTGGGAGGCTCCCAAAAGCTTTCTTTCTGGGAAGCTGAGGAGTTTTCCCGCGCAGGCTCTGTCGGTACAGACGTACCCACATGTGAGGACTAATTCCTGCTGTTCCCAGAGATCACCTGTTACAGGTAAGTAACTGCTTTCACAACTATATATGGGTATGTTCCTTCAACCTCGCTAAAGAGCTCAGTGGTTTTTCCGCGGACCTCGAAGGTGACCACCTTCTCAGATTTTAGACCCTACTGAGATCGGTCGCGGACTGCTCGAAATACCTTTCCCGTGCCGCATATGACGGGTTCAAGTCTTCTGCCCATATGGCAGCAGCTGGTATCTGAGCCCGGCATCAGGCATGGCTCCAATCCTCAAACCTGGAACAGTGGGTCCAGGAGAAACTCTTGGATGTTCCCTGCCTCGGCGAACAACTGTTCGGCAAGCCCATGGAGGACAAGGCAGCCGAGATCGAGACTGAGTTTGTAACCCGCACCCTTCTCTCGCGGAAAACCTCGCCCCTTCCTCGGAAGAAATAGCACAGCAAGAAGCCCTTCTTTCAGAGGAAGGGGCTTTCTTACTGGAGATACCCACTCTATCCGCCCACCCCTGTGCTGATGCCCAGTGGCCAAGACAAGGGTGGAGCTCAGGGCCACCGGAAACCTAAGGGGCCCAAGACCCAACCACCAGCGCCACCCCAGCCAGCTCCAGGTTTTGACACCAAATGCATAGCCTCTTGTCTTCCGGCGGCACTCCCTCTGGTAGGAGGATGTCTATCCCTTTTAGCCCCCGAGGGGAGGGCATCACATTGGACACATGTGTCCTCCAGGTCGTCAGGGAAGGTTACTGTTTCCATATGGACAGACTCCCCCTCACTTCTTCCCAGCAGAGCCTACTCTGCTTCCCTCACACCAGGCTTAGTTAAAGCAAGAATTGGACAACCTCCTCGGTCAACGGGTGGTCGAAAGGGTCCCGCCGCATCTCCAAGGTCAGTGGTTCTACTCCTGTTACTTCCTTGTTCCGAAGAGGACAGGGTGCCTGTGCCCCATTCTCAATCTCAGCAACCTGAACAAATGTCTGCTCCTTGGATCTCAGAGATGCTTATGCCCACATCCCTGTTCACCCCAAGCACAGGAAGTACCTGTGTTTCAGGGTTCAGGGGGGGAGCATCTGCCCCGCAAGTGTTCACCAAATGCCTGTCGGTGGCCGCAGCCTACCTTCGGCTGCAGGGCTTATCCGTCTACCCCTCCCTAGACGATTGGCTCGTCATGGGCACTTAGGCCGAGGAGGCACACCTCTCGGCGTCACGCACAGTCCTCCTCCTCGAGCACCTCTGTTTCCTGATCAGTTACTCCGAGTCCCACCTTGAACTGGTGCAGGCACTGGAATTCATCGGCACACTGCTCGACACGGAGCGGGCAACTACCTTCCTCCCTTGAGCACGCGCAGCCTGCCTCCACGCTCTGGTTGCCAAGGTCCAAAGCTGAACTAGGGTCTCTGCGCAAGTCATGCTGTGCCTTCTGGGGTACATGGCCTCGACCGTACACGTCGTTCCCCACGCTCGCATATGTGAGCAGTCCAATGGTGCACCATGGTCCCAAGCCTCGGGCTGGCTCTGGGATCCCATCTCGGTCTCGTGCAGCCTATCCAATTCCCTGGATTGGTGGCAAAATTTCCGAAGCTTACTTTGGGGCATGCCCTTCCAGGCTCTGCAACACGAGCTCACCTTGATGACTGATGCTTCGGTGTCGGTCTGGGGAGCCCACTGCGACAACCTCCATACCCAGGGATGGTGGTCATCTGAGGAATCTAGGCAGCAGATCAACCTGCTTGAACTTTAAGTGGTCCGGCTGGCCTTGAGGGTCTTTGAGTAACAATTGCAAGGCAAGTCTGTGCTCATGCAGTCCGACAACAAGCTTGCGATGTTCTACATAAACAAGGAAGGGGGTATGGACTCCCGTCTCCTCTGCCAGGAGGCAGTCCTCCTCTGGTCCTTTGCAGTGCACCGGAGCATGACCCTGAGAGCTTGACCCTGCCTGAGTCAAGAAAATGTCCTCGCGGACAGGCTCAGCAGGCTTCTCCTCCCGCACGAGTGGCGCCTGAGTCCAGAGGTGGCTCTCCACCTGTTTTGCCGCTGGGGGACTCCATCCATAGACCTGTTTGCCAGCCCAGCAAACACACAGCTTCCCCACTTTTGCAGGCCGATTCCACACCTGAGCAGGGTAGCCCCGGAAGCGTTCCTCCTGAACTAGACTGCCGGGCTTCTGTATGAGTTTCCCCCCACTCCCCTCAGCAAGGACCCTCCACAAGATTCAGTGGGACCGAGCATCAAAGATTATCGTGGCCCCCTCGTGGCCTCGACAGCCCTGGTTCCCACTTCTACTCTGGCTGTCGTCGGAGCCCCTGGTCCCCCTTGGCAGTGCTCCGGGTCTGCTAACACAGGAGGAGGAACAGGTGCTTCACCCGAACCTGGACTCGTTATCCCTAGCAGCCTCATGGCTGAACAGGTCTCTTTAGCCTCTCTGCACCTTCCAAAGGAGATTGAGGAAGTCCTGTTCACATTGAGGAAAGACTCGATGAGACAGGTCTACGGCCTCAAGTGGCGACGCTTCTTGGTCTGGTGCTCCGGGCTTCAGATCGATCCTTTCTCCTGTTCCACCCGGTGGTTTCTACAGTACCTCCTCCACCTTTTGGTCAGGGTTCACCTGAACGTCATTTCAGCCAACCACTTTCCTGTCGAGGGTAAACGCCTCTCTGGCCAGCCACTGGTCTCCCGCTTCATGCTGGACCTTTTACTCTCCAAATCCCCCCGTCCGGCTGCCGCTGATGAAGTGGGACCTGAATGTTGTACTGACGCAGCTGCCCTTCGAGTCAATGGCGACGTGCTCGCTTCGTTATCTCTCCTGGAAGGTAGTCTTCCTGATGGCGCTGACCTCAGCTTGGCGAGTCAGTGAACTACAAGCCCTCATGGCTGCGACCCCCCCCTACACCAGGTTCTACGCACCCACCCCAAGTTCCTACCAAAGGTTGTCTCGGATTTCCATCTCAACCAGGAGATAGTCTTACCAACTTTCCTCCCGACACCTCACGCCGACCGGGTGTCGGCGGTTCTGCATACCCTCGACTCTCGCCTTCTACCTGCAGCGCACTCAGTCATCACATGTCCGACCAGCCCTTCATCGCCTACGATCCCAACCGTCTGGGGCTTGCAGTCACCAAGCGCACCCTGTCCATCTGTGTGGCGGATTGCATTGCCTTTGCCCAGGCAAAGGTTGGGGCCCCACTGGATAGACGAGTCACTGTGCATGGCGTCCGTGCCAAGGCGGCGTCAGTGGCTTCGCTGCACTCAGTGCCTCTGATGGACATCTGCCGGGCTGCAAACTGGTCTTCAGCGAATACCTTTGCTTTGCACCACTCCTTGGAGAGGGAGTCCTGCCGGGACAGCGCTTTCGGCCAGGCTGTACTCTGTAATCTGTTCGGGGTATAAGCAACGCCTGCCCTCCGACCTCCTTCTGCAGCTACCGGGAGCTTGGCCCCCGAGGACTCGGGCTTCCTTTGGATTGTCAGCATTTGCTCACGGCTTCGCTGAGGTGCTTTGCATATAGGTTTCGGTAGCCTGTAGCTGGGGAATCCCGTGAGGACTGACTTCCTGTTCGTTCCTGGAGAAAACGCTGTTACTCACCTGTAACAGGTGTTCTCCAGGGACAGCAGGAATCAGTCCTCACTACCCTCCCACCTCCCCTTAAGAGTCGCCATTCTTTTTCTTCCCTTGCCATCCGCTTAGTAGGGCTCTAGCTATGGGACCTGACTGAGCAAGATGACACCCTTGGGCAGGAGGAGGACTACGCATGCGTGGCAGCAATCCAAAAGGCTTTCTTTGAAGGCTGGAGAATTGCTCCACACAGGCTCCGTCTGTGTCGACATCATCTGATTCCTGATGTCCCTGGAGAACACCTGTTACAGGTGAGTAACTACGCTTTTTGAAATAACATTGAAAAGGCATGAGCTAAATTCAAATAAAATGTGCATTAAAAATAAGATTTTGGTTTAAGCAGAGCTTTGCCTCTGTGTGTGGGGTTCCTTTTTGTGACATCATGGCCAGGGAAAAGTAAGAATTCCAAAGAAAGCATTTCAATTTATAGGAGATAAACAGGGCTGCAGTCTGCTAAGAGTCATTTACTTCCAAGTTACTGATCCTGTTGTAATGTAAGCAAAAGATTGTTCTGATGCAAAAATTGTTATTTGTAAACCGCACTGATGCCAAAGAGCGCGGTATATAAGAACTGTAAATAAATAAATTAGATAAGCGCCAAAATGGCACCATTACAGTGAGCAGTTTGACTTTCTTAGAGGCCTAGACCATAATTTTATGAAACAAATGCATTATTCTGTTTTTGTCTTTGTTTTTTTTTAAGATTACTGTCTGCTGGAGCAACCAAAGTCTATGCCATTCTTACACATGGAATCTTCTCTGGTCCTGCTATTTCGCGCATCAATAATGCTGCATTCGAGGCTGTAGTAGTAACTAACACAATCCCACAGGAGGACAAGATGAAGCATTGCTCAAAAATTCAGGTAAGTTTTCCAGAAAGGAGGAATGGTTCATCCTCCTCCATCCAATATCATTCTCTCCTAATGAACAACAGTTCAGTCTGTTCTCCAGGAACAAGCAGGAGGTCAGCCCTCACGAATGGGTGACATCGATGCCGACAGAGCCCTCGCAGAAGCATCTCCCCAGCTTTCAAAGAAAGCCTTTGGGAGATGCCACTGCGCATGCGTGGTCCCCTTCCCACCCAAGGGTGCCATCTTACTCAGTCTCCCTTTTTCTGCAGAGCCCTACAAATGTTTGTCTTCCCCGGAAAAAAGTTGATTCTCCAGGACCAAGCAGGAAGTCAGCCCTCACATATGGGTGTCATCGACGCCGATGAAGCCCTAACAGAGCATTTCCCCAGCTTTCCATGAAAGCCTTTGGGAATGCAGGCACGCATGCGCGGTTCCCTTCCCACCTAAAGGTGCCATCTTACCTCAGTCTCTCTTTTTCCAAGAAGCCCACCGGACGTGTGTCCTGTCATCCCGGAAGAAAGTTTGATTTTTTTCGGCGATTCTCGCTATTTTTTCTTCTGAGTTCGACGCCGGTTCCCCTCCCGCCAGGTTCGGTACACCGGTATCGAGCCCGTTTCTTCTTTTTCGTTTTTTGCCCTTCGTGGCTGGCGTTCGTGCCCTTTTTTGCTTTTTCCCTGGAAGGACGGGCCTTTGACCTCACAGGGACTCATTTTTTCCCCAATGGCTTCCAGTGGTTTTAAAAAGTGTGATCGGTGTAAGAAATTGATGTGTCTCACCGACACACACGACTGCTGCCTTCAGTGCCTCGGTCCTGATCACGACCCTAAGACGTGTGGACCATGTGGGAAGATGTCTTCCAAGGCACTGCGAAGTCGCCAGCAGCAGAAAGAAAGGCTTTTTTCTGACTCAGCCTCCGGCCGGGCCAGGACCTCGTCTGAGGCCTCGACATCTCAGGATTCGGATCCTGAGCACCGTCGTGGCTTCTCGGACAGGGGGTCCCCCGACCGGGAACGCAAGAGGAAGAAGCGGCTCATGAGGGCGTCGTCGGAAGAGGTCCCTGGCTCCTCGAGGGCCAGGTCTAAGACCCCCGACCGTCGCCCCAGGCCCGTGGAACAGGAGAAGCCTGCCAAGGTTCCTCGCATGGAGCCGGAGTCTGCTGGACACGTAAGTCCTGTAGTCCTTGAGGACTCTCCTCCCAGAGAGCCGACGTTGGGCCCGGTGCCGCCGGGGCCCGAGTTGGTGGCTGCTGCGTCTCCTGAGCTGAGTCTCAGGATGACAGCCTTGGAGTGCAGACTGTCTGCCTTCATGGAGCAGCAGCAGGCGCTGATGGCCAGCCTGTCTGGCGCATCTGCCCCGACCACCGGGACATCGACATCGAAGTCGACCCCGGAGACCGAGCCGATACACGAGACCATGAAGGCTCGAGGTCGACCTCGGTCGCGGTCTCCCTCGACCTCCCGTTCAGGACCGAGGGCGTCGACGCCGGTGCCTTCGGTGTCGGGGCGGGTGCTCCCGGGCCCCGCGGGGTCGGACCCTGACTCCTTGTCGGACGAGTCCGCCTGGGAGACGGAGGATGAGGAGGCCCCCGACACATTCAAGACTCGGTGCGTCCCGTCGGACTCACCGCAGTCTGAACCCCGGAGTAGATCCCCTCCGGAGGATACCCGGTTCTCGGAGTTTGTCCGGGATATGGCCACCACGTTGGCTATCCCGGCGGACCCCGAGGAAGAGCCTCGAGCCGAGGAGCTCGAGGCCCTGCAGTACGACTCTCCTCCGAAGGAGGCCTTTACTGTCCCAGTTCCTCCGATGCTGGAACGGCTCCTCTTCCGGATGTGGGAGGCACCGGCCTCGGCGCCGATTCTAAGCAAGTGGGTCGATTCGATTTATCGACTCCGGAAGAGCCCTGGCTTTCAGAAGGCTCAGCTACTATACCATTCCATGGTGGTGGAATCGGCCATGCATCGCCTGAAAAGTCAGAAGATGCACTCCACGGTGCTTCCTGGCAGGGAGGCCCGAAACCTCGATGGTTTTGGTAGAAAGTGCTTCCAGGGCTCGATGCTTGCTTGCTGTGTCCAGTCTTACCAGCTGTACATGGGCATGTACTTGCGGGACCTGGCCAAGGAGTTGGCCGGGTTCTCTGCTGGTCTCTCCGGGGAGCCCTTGCAAAGATTCAAGTCCTTGTCCTCGGGGATTCGGGAATGCTCCAAGTTCATGTCCCGCGCCGCCTGCGATGGCTTCGAGGCTTCGGCCTGAGTTGCGGCAGCCGGCATCGCGGCTCGACGCCAGGCATGGCTGCAGTCATCGGACCTCGAGCCATGGGTTCAGGACAAGTTGGTCGATGTCCCTTGCCGAGGTGAGAACCTTTTTGGCAAGCCCATGGCCGAGAAGGCCGCACAGCTCGAGACTGAGCACCTTACAAGGACAAGGCTGTCTAGAAAGACCTCTGCTCCTTCTCACAAGAAGGGCTCGGGTTAAAAGCCCTTTTACCCGAGGAAGGGCACTGCCTATAAACAGTACCCTCAGTATCAGGCTGCCCAAGCTGCACCCCAGGGTCAGCAAGCCAAGGGACAGGGTAATGGGCCCCATAGGCAGAGGACTCCCAAGCCTCTGGCCCCTGCTCCCACTCAGCAGGGTGGGGGTTTTTGACTCCTTGAGCATAGCCTCTCCGTCCCTGCTCTCCCAACCCTGCACAGGAGGTCGCCTCGCCCTCTTTGCCCACCAGTGGCCCCACATCACTGGGGACAGTTGGGTGTTAAACATAGTCCACAAGGGCTATGCTCTACACTTTTACCAGCTGTCTCCTCCATATTTTCCAGGAGAGCCTCCAAGGCCTCCCCTGCACACAGATCTTCTCCTCCAACAGCTCCAAGGTCTGTTGGTGGACAGGGCGGTGGAGCCTGTGCCTCCCCACTTGCAAGGTCAAGGGTTCTACTCCAGGTATTTCCTGGTACCCAAAAGAACCGGTGGCCTTCGACCTATTCTAGATCTCCGAAACCTCAACAGGTTCCTAGAGAAGGAAAAGTTCAAGATGCTTACTCTTGAAACACTTCTGCCCTACCTCCAGCAGGGAGATTGGCTATGCTCCTTAGATCTAAAGGATGCGTACACTCACATCCTCATTCATCCAGACCACAGAAAGTACCTCAGGTTCATTTTGGGAGGACACCATTATCAGTACAGAGTACTGCCTTTTGGCCTAACCTCCGCTCCCAGAGTCTTTACCAAATGCCTGGCAGTGGTGGCAGCCTACCTGAGAAATCAGGGCATCTTCGTTTTTCCCTATCTGGACGACTGGCTCATAAGAGGTCAGACGTGCCAGGAGGCCCGACAGGCCACCCTCCGTACTATTGCTCTTCTTCAAAGCTTGGGGTTTGTAATAAACTTTGCAAAGTCCACTTTGCTCCCCTCCCAGAACTTGGAGTTCATAGGGGCAAGGCTGGACTCTTTCCTGGCAAAGGCATTCTTGCCAGCAGACAGGGCCCAAAGACTGATGGCTTTGGCAAAACAGTTTCTCAGCGGGTCAATGGTCTCTGCCAGACTCTGCCTGAGGCTGCTTGGCCACATGGCTTCGACAGTTCATGTGACCCCCAATGTCAGGCTCCATATGCGGCCTGCACAGTGGTGCCTTCGGAGTCAGTGGTCACAGGCCACAGGCAGCCTCAGAGACAGGATAAGGGTGTCCAGACCTTTTCTGGACTCCCTCAGCTGGTGGCTGCACCCACCCAATCTACTGAAAGCGGTGCCCTTTCAAATTCCTGGGTACACAGTGGTACTGACCACAGACGCCTCCCTGCAGGGCTGGGGGGCTCATTGTCTGAACAAGTGCACCCAGGGCCTGTGGTCTCCCTGGGAAGCCGCACAGCAGATCAATCTGCTAGAACTCAGGGCTATTCGGTTAGCACTCAAAGCTTTCTCTCCTGCCCTGGCTCATCAATCTGTCCTGGTTCAGACAGACAACCAGGTAGCCATGTTTTATGTGAACAAGCAAGGCAGGACTGGGTCCAGGCTCCTTTGTCAGGAGGCACAGGACCTTTGCTCATTTGCCCTCAAGCACAACATGCTCCTCAAGGCTGTGTACCTCCCAGGCCAGGAAAACTACCTGGCCGACAGATTGAGCAGAGTTCTGCAGCCCCATGAGTGGCAGCTGCATCCTACGGCAGTTCAGAAAATCTTCCTGAAATGGGGTCTTCCTTTGATAGATCTCTTTGCCAGTCCCCTGAACAAACAGTTGCCAAAGTTCTGCTCCAGGCAACCGCATCCTCTGCGGATAGCAGCAGATGCTTTTCTGATTCCCTGGTCTCAGGGCCTCCTGTATGGGTTTCCTCCCACGCCCTTGGTGGCCCGAACTCTGTTGAAGATTCTTCAGGACAAGGCCTTGGTCCTGCTGGTGGCTCCCAGGTGGCCCAGACAGCCTTGGTTTCCACTTCTGCTTCAGCTGGCAGTGAATCCCCCACTGCCTCTGGGGTTGCAACCCGACCACCTCTTTCAGGATCAGGGTTCCCTTCTGCACCCCAATCTCAAAGCTCTCAATTTGATGGCCTGGAGGCTGCAAGGGTAGTTTTAGCTCCCTGGGGCCTACCTCAGGAAGTTGAAGAGGTTGTCCTAGCCTCTAGGAAACAGTCCACTAGGAAAACCTATGCTCTCAAATTGAAAAGGTTTTCTGTGTGGTGTCAGCTACGTACAGAGGATCCCTTCTCCTGTACTGTACCAGTAGTACTTCAGTACTTACTGCACTTATCAAATCAGGGGCTTAAGTCCAATTCTGTTCGGGTCCACCTCTCAGCTCTAGCAGCTCACCACTCACTAGTGGAAGGACATTCTCTGTCGGTTCACCCCTTGGTGTCCCGCTTTCTCAGAGGCTTACTTTTGCTCAAGCCTCCCATCCGTCGTCCTGCTCCTGAGTGGGAGTTGAATGTGGTCTTGCAGCAACTGACTCGCCCACTTTTTGAGCCGATGGCTACTTGCCCTCTACGCTTCCTGTCCTGGAAGACACTCTTCTTGGTAGCCCTAACCTCGGCCAGGCGAGTGAGTGAGCTTCAGACCCTGGTCTGTGATAGGATACACAAGGAGGAGCAGGAACTCCTGCAGATTATCCAGGCAAACACAAGAGGCAGGAGACGTAGGATGAGTAGATAAGTCTTTAATAGGAAAAGGGACCCCAACGCGTTTCGGCAACGCCTTCCTCAGGGGGGATCTCTCTTAACAAAAACATAATAAGTTAATAATAAAAAACAGTTAAAAACAATTAAAAACAAGTGGCATGTTAAAAAATATATATAAAACATGTATACGTGTAGCAGTATAGTTGTATAAATTATATAAATAAATAATTAGATGAATACATGAACAAACGCAGGGCTGAGACCACAAATAAAGCAATAAAACTTAAATTGTGAACATATGCATTACACTAAATAATAATAAAAGAAACACGATTGAATATAAATTGTAAGACCAAACACAGTAACTAAGTATAAAATTATACAATACAACTTAAATTGCAATAAAAACAAATAAATTTCAATTATAATATTAATAGATCAAAATATTAAAACAATAAATGTAAAACCAAAATATAAATATGTAAATTATACATAAGTATGTGAGAAAATGATTGCCGATAACTATAAGGAATAAAACCCTGAAGGTAAAGGGAACACTAAAACTATACTTTCAATGAACACTTAATGCAATTACAGTCATGTCTTTATAAAGACATGTTGGTAGTACATAGACTTAGTAGAGTAAATGTTATAGTGAATCGTGAAACAAAGTTAAAAAAGGTACGCTAGATGGAAACACGTTGACAACCAGTAGACATCTATCATAATGAAGATGTTTTAACCTAAAATATTAAAACATTAAATTAAAGTAAAAAGAAAACTAAAACTATACTTTTAATGAACACTTAATATAAATACAGTCGTGTCTTTATAAAGACATGTTGGTAGTGCATAAACTTAGTAGAATAACTAACGCAGTGTGTGATGAGACAAGGTTAAGAAAACTACGCTTGATGGAAACAGATGTACATCGACAACCAGTGGACATTTATTCTAGTGATGTTTTAACTTAAAATATTCAAATATTGAATTATGACATGAAGTATGGGACATGACTTAATATGAACATGTTACTCATATATGCTATAAAAACCATAACTAAAAACTGAAGGCAAGGTGCGTGACACAAAAAAACTACAAGAATGAATGATGTCATTATCTATGAAAATTGCACGACCTAAGGTATGTGTAAAACATTGCAAATTGCAATAACACATTGAAAGCACAAATAATTGCAGTCATGTTTCCATGGGACCATGTTGATGATACATAAATATGCTTATGGAATGAATAAAATTGGATGTGCTGTAGATCATGGAGCAAAATCTAAAAAGGGCACGCTCAAAAGTAAAAGTAATGCAAACATATTTATATAAGGGCATGTTGGTAGTACATAGAACAGCCTATAGGAGATAAAAAAACTTATGTGATAAATCGTAAAATAAAGTTTAAAAGAACTGCGCTTAATAAATGTGTGTATAGTACTATAAAGTACGGAGATATTTGGACAACCAGCGCGATTGTCAAAAAAAATTTTTGAGCATAGAACCTAAGGCGCTACCTACTGCAGACAGATTAATCATAGGTAGTTTTAAAAAACGATACTAAAAAACAGTGAGAGCAAAGAACGTTGCATAGTAGAAACCACGAAAGTATATGTGTCACTATATATGTAGTGTTACATCATAACCAGTTGTATTTAAAACAATATAGAGAGCACACAAACCGTCATTGTTATACTTGTAAAAAAGAATTTATTTATTTTATTTATTTATTTATTTAACATCTTTTATATACCGCGCTATTTGTTTTCAGTGCGGTTTACAAGTAACAGAACTGCACAATCAGAAAACACTGGTGTGCTTACATTATAACAGGTAACTTAAACTTGGAAAAGGGGTAATAAATAATTGAATTCTAAACATGGAACCTGAGGCACTCACCCAAATGTGCACGTGTTGAACGTGTGTGTTTGAAGAAAACGTTACTGCTGAACAGTTAAGAGCATGGCACTACAACAGGAGTAAAAAATGATAAAAAAGTGAATGAACCTTAAAGTAAAGCATTACTGTTATTTCATGTATCATAGCGGTATATTACAGAGAGGAACATTATCAAAATGGATCGGATAATAAAAGGAATCATGGCTTATGAGGTAAGTAAGTGTTAAAACCAATACGTGTGTATCGCAAGGAAATAACTTAAATCGTATAGTAAGATACTATGTATCTCGCTAAACAGATGAAAATAGAAATAAAAAGCAAATGAACAAATATAAAATCAAACCGTATAAGCTCAGCTCCGTGGAGAGATCTGAAGCACAGACCGCACTTTGTGCAATAGAAAGGAGATTAGTCAAACCAGACTGGTTTATGAACGCCGACTTTTGCGCCAAACAGAAGGTAACCCGATCCTAGGGGAGGAGTTAAGATAGAGGCAACAAACTGTGTTGGCTATGCGCTCATCCTATGTAGAGAATAGCCTTAAATGACCTGAATTGGGAGTTGCAGTTGTACCTACTTTGTTTTTTCTTTTTTTGTGTGCTATTCTTAGCTATGTCATTTGACTGAGGTAAGATGACACCTTTAGGCGGGAAGGGAACCGTGCATGCGTGCCTGCATTCCCAAAGGCTTTCATGGAAAGCTGGGGAAATGCTCCGCTAGGGCTAAATCGGCGTCGATGACACCCATATGTGAGGACTGATTCCTGCTGCTCCTGGAGAACACCTGTTACAGGTGAGTAACTACTCTTTTTCTCGTGCATTTCTGTATACCATCCGGTTAGCACTGGTCCCTTTCCCGCCTCTGAGCCCCGTTGCCTCTGCCTTGGGTCCCAGAATCTATTTAGTTACGTTTTTTTCATTCAGCGTGATTTTGTGCCTTCTCTAACTGCTTGCCGTGTGTTTTTTCTATAGGTTCTCAGTAGCCTGTAGTTGGGGAGTCCCATATGTGAGGAATGACTTCCTGCTTGTTCCTGGAGAAAGTGTAGTTACTCACTTGTAACAGGTTATCTCCAGGAACAAGCAGGAATAAGTCCTCACATATGGGTACGTCGGTACCGACGGAGCCCGTGCGGGAAAGCTCCCCAGCTTCTTAGAATAGAAGCTTTTGGGACCTCCCACTGCACATGCGCACTGCCTTCCCGCCTTCCTGAACAGCTCTCCTCAGTTTCTCTTTTTCCGCGGAGCCAGCAGGTCGTGTTCCTGTCACCGCTGAAGAAATTGTTATTTTATTTGTTTCTTTAGACCGCGTACCTGCCTTCCCCATACCGATACCGGTATCGCCGGTCTTTTCTTTCTTTCTTTAAAAAATTATAATTCTTTTTTCTTATTTTTTAGCTTTTTGGTCACTTCAGAGAGGCCTCTCGGCCTACTCAATTTCTCCTCATGGAGAAGCCAGCCCCTGGATTTAAGAAGTGTACCAAATGTAATGCTGTTATTTCAGTCACAGACACCCATGACTGGTGTCTGAAATGTTTGGGGCCTGACCATTCCATACCGGACTGCCCATCTTGCTCCCACATGTCTAAACGTGGGCTGCAGAACCGGGCCAACAAATTCCATGTGCTGTTTGCTTCAGAGAATACAGCATCACAGTCATCCAGGTCTTCTTCTCCGGATGGATCTCAGGTAACCAAACCTTCTGTGGGCAAGTCCTCAAAGAGCAAATCTCCTTCAAAGCATCGAGAGGCTCTTAGCTTAGAACTTGAGGACCCTGCCCCAGCCAAACAACCCCGGCGGGAAGTCCAACTTCCAAAAACGCCAATTCAGGGGTCTCAGGTTGATATCGATGCTACGGCCTCGACAGATCACCTGTTAGCCTGCTCTGGGGTACCGGGTCACTCCGGTACCGACATCCAGGCAGCTATGGCGTCCATGGGCGATACTGTACAGTCCATGCAGCAGGCCGTCATGGCTTTCATTAAAGCTGCAACGCCATCGGTTCCGCTTTCAGCGGTTCCGGGCCCGATACCGGTATCGTCCGCCATGCCGGTATCGAGGCCGTCCACCTCTAAACGCAAGTCGGTACCGTATGGGCTTTCGCTCCATACCGGTTCCATACCCGATACGCCCGATATCGATACCGATCGGTACGCGTATCGTGCGTTAGAGGAAAGCACCGATTCCTCTGAGGATTTTCACTCCTCTGATGATTCTGCTGAGTTTTCACTCAACTTACCTGAGGAGCCCTCTTCTCCTAAAAGGAGAATGTCCCCTCCAGAGGATTTGTCCTTCCAGGACTTTGTTTTAGATATGGCTACAGCCCTTTCTATTACCACATCCTCTGAAAAGGAACCCAGATCCAAAAAACTGGATATTTTGGGATACTCAAAGGCCCCTAAGGAGGCAGTTACCCTGCCTATCCATGAAATCCTTCAAGAACAACTGATGGATTTCTGGGAAAATCCTTTGACTTTGTCTCCTTATTCCCGTAGGTTGGACACCATGTATAGGGTCCCTCCTTCTCCTGGTTTCCAAAAGACTCAATTGCCCCACCACTCTATTGTGGTGAAGTCTGCAATGAAGAAGATTAGGAGTACCAAAAGGCACTCTTCCACCCCTCCAGGACGGGAATGTAAGACTTTGGACTCTTTTGGTAGGAAAATTTTCCAGGCTAGTATGCTTATAGCCAGGATTAATTCCTACAGTCTCTATATGGGCATGTTCCTGGAGGAACTTGCCAAAAAGGTGCGGCATTTTGCCCCCTTTATCCCTGAGGATAAAAAGCAGGGTTTCCTTTCCCTAGTGAAACAACTCTTAGAGGTTTCTAAGTTCTCTAATAGGGCAGCATATGATTCCTTTGAGGGAGCCAGTAGGGCTTCGGGCATTGCTATTGCAGCCCGACGTCTTGCTTGGCTCCAGGCCTCTGATCTGGAACCTTGGGTTCTAGATGGCTTACGTAATCTGCCCTGTACAGGTGAGAACTTATTTGGGGAAGAGTGGCAAATCAAAGCCACCCAGATGGATGCTGAAAATGCCACCTTGGAAAGACTTTCAAAGTCCACTTCAATTCCTACTAAGAAAAAGTCTTTTAAAAGGCCTTACTATAAGAAGGCCAGAGTTGCTTCAAATACTGGCCAGCAGTCTTCTCAACCTCGCTATACTGCTAAGCGTCAGCAATCCAAACAAGCACGAGCTAAGCCTGCAGCAGCTACTGTAGCTCAGCAGGCTCCAACCCCTCAGGGGTTTTGACTTGCTCCTAGGGAACTTGCCACTTCTGGTTCTAACACAACCAGAACCTCTCACCATACCCGGAAGGTTGGTTCACTTTGCTCCCAGATGGGAACAAATCACAACAGAACAATGGACCCTCTCTATCATTCGAGAGGGTTACAAACTTCATTTCTCCAGCCTTCCTCCCCATCATATGGTGAGACCATTCAATTCTCCCCCATCTCTCCTAACCCTGTTGGGTCAAGAGGTTTCCTCTCTTCTTGCCCAAGGGGCCATAGAAGAGGTTCCTCTTCCTCAACAAGGGTCCGGTTTCTACTCCCCTTATTTTCTCATTCCAAAGAAGACAGGGGGATTCAGACCAATCCTAGATCTGAGAGAATTGAACAAATTTCTCTTCAAGGAGAAATTCAAAATGCTGTCTCTCGGCATTCTCCTTCCTTACCTCCAGGGTCAGGACTGGCTTTGTTCTCTAGACCTACAGGATGCGTATACACATATACTCATCCATCCATCCCACAGAAAGTATCTTCGCTTTCTGTTTCAGGGAAAACATTTCCAATACAGAGTACTCCCCTTCGGTCTAGCCTCTGCTCCAAGAGTATTCACAAAATGCATGGCAGTCGTAGCCGCATTTCTAAGAGGCATGGGAATCTTTGTCTTCCCATATCTGGACGACTGGCTCATCCGAGCTCCAACTCAGTCACAGGCCCAGATTTCCCTGGACCACACAAGGAGCCTTTTGCAGTATCTGGGACTGGTAGTAAACCTTCCCAAGTCCCAACTCATCCCTACTCAATCTCTAGAATTCATAGGGGCCCAGTTGGACACCATCACTGCAAGGGCCTACCTTCCACATGTTCGAGGCCAGCGCCTCCTGAGTTTGGCCTCCCAAGCTCAGTCCAGCACTCACTTGACAGCCAGGGAAATGCTACGCCTACTGGGTCATATGGCCTCCACAGTGCATGTGGTGCCCTATGCTCGTCTTCATATGAGAGCAGCTCAATGGACCCTGGCCACTCAGTGGACTCAGGCGTCAGGAGCGCTCTCAGACCAAATACAAACCTCCGATCGTCTGTTTTGGTCCCTCCACTGGTGGACTTCCACCAAGAATCTGTTGTTGGGGGCTCCATTTCAACCATTGCTACCCCAAGCAACCCTCACAACAGATGCCTCCCAAACAGGGTGGGGAGCCCATCTGCAAACTCTCTCCACTCAGGGCACTTGGTCTCTACAGGAGACCACCCTTCATATCAATCTTCTGGAACTGCGAGCAATTTACCTTGCCCTCAAGGTCTTCCACTCCCTCCTAGCCAACCTCACTGTCCTAGTTCAGACGGACAATCAGGTGGCCATGTTTTACATAAACAAACAAGGAGGGACGGGCTCTCTGTCGCTTTGCAACGAAGCTCTAAGACTATGGGCCTTCGCCAGAGAGCATCAGATTCACCTGCTAGCAGTGTATCTCCCAGGAGTTCAAAACTCTCGGGCAGACAGGCTCAGTCGAGTTCTGCTGCCACACGAATGGTCCCTACATTTGGACCAAATAAACCGAATCTTTCAGGAATGGGGGACCCCGGACATAGACCTCTTTGCAAGTCCGTGGAATGCCAAACTTCCCCGGTTCTGTTCCAGAACTCCGTGTCAGGGAGCTCAGGCTACGGACGCCTTTCTCCTGAATTGGAATCAGGCATTCCTATATGCCTTTCCACCCATTCCTTTGATTCCCAAGACTCTGTTCAAACTCCAGAGGGATCATGGAACTATGATCCTCATAGCTCCACGCTGGCCACGCCAAGTGTGGTTCCCTCTACTTCTACAGCTCTCCCAGGGATCCTACTTGGATCTGGGAGCTGCGCCAGACCTCCTGTCTCAGGAGGAGGGGACTTTGTGGCACCCAAACCCCAAATCCCTTCACCTCAGTGCTTGGTTACTGAAGGCTTAAGCCTTCAAGACTTTCATCTTTCCCAACCAGTGAAAGATATCCTTTCTGCCTCTAGGAAACCCTCTACCAGGCGTTCCTATGCTTTCAAATGGAAACGTTTTTCCATTTGGTGTGCTCAGCAGGGTCTTGACCCTCTGGCACTTCCTTTGAATTCTCTTCTTGATTATCTCCTGCATCTATCCAATGCAGGCCTCAAGACGAATTCGGTAAGAGTCCATTTAAGTGCTATTGCAGCATCCTTGAAACATATAAATGGACAACCTATCTCCTCTCATCCTCTTGTTGCAAGATTCATGAGAGGCCTGACTCTCACTAAACCTCCCATCAGACCACCCCCGGTCGCATGGGATTTGAATCTAGTGCTCGGTCAACTTATGAAGCCACCTTTTGAGCCAATGTTTTCCACCTCCTTGAAATTTCTTTCCTGGAAGGTCATCTTCCTCATTGCAGTCACTTCGGCTCGCCGCATCAGTGAGCTGCAGGCTTTAGTGGCTAATCCACCTTACACAAGATTTCATCATGATAAGGTGGTCCTTAGGACGAATCCCCACTTTATGCCTAAAGTGGTCTCGCCTTTTCATCTTAATCAAGAGGTATATCTACCTGTCTTTTTTCCAGCTCCTCATGCATCCAATGCAGAGAGGAACCTTCATACTCTGGATTGTAAAAGAGCTCTCGCTTTTTACCTTAATAGGACTCAGCCACATCGAAAGTCTTCTCAACTTTTTGTGGCCTTTGATCCTTCCCATTTGGGACTTCCAGTCTCCAAGCGTACACTTTCCAATTGGATTGCTCAGTGTATTTCTTTTGCTTACCAGAGCAAAAACATTTCTCTGGAAGGCCATGTCACTGCTCACAATGTGAGGGCCATGGCAACTTCTATGGCTCATCTGCACTCTGTTTCCATAGATCAGATCTGTCGAGCCGCTACCTGGGCCTCGGTTCATACCTTCACAGCCCATTACTGTTTGGACAAGGACTCCCGCCGGGATGCCTTGTTTGGCCAGGCTGTCCTCAAGCACCTGTTCCATTCCTAAACAACTCCTGCCCACCTTCCCAGAATGGATGCCTGAGATCCATACGAAGATGGCGAACCTTTACAGGGGATCCCATGCATCTAAGCTAGGGAGTCCCCATATGTGAGGACTTATTCCTGCTTGTTCCTGGAGATAGCACAGTTACTTACCTGTAACAGGTGATCTCTGGGAACAGCAGGAATTAGTCCTCACAACCCACCCACCTCCCCTAGGAGTTGTATCTTTTATCTATCTATCTTCCTGTCCTCTTTCTGTTGACTCAGCTATAAACTCGAAACTGAGGAGAGCTGTTCAGGAAGGCGGGAAGGCAGTGCGCATGTGCAGTGGGAGGTCCCAAAAGCTTCTATTCTAAGAAGCTGGGGAGCTTTCCCGCACGGGCTCCGTCGGTACCGACGTACCCATATGTGAGGACTAATTCCTGCTGTTCCCAGAGATCACCTGTTACAGGTAAGTAACTGTGCTTTCTCCAGGGACAGCAGGAATCAGTCCTCACAACCCGACTTCCTCCCCTTGGAATTGCTGTATTGTTTTTGCCATCTTCTTTTGTCAGCTCTAGCTATGTCATCTGGCTGAGTAAGATGGCAGCCTTGGGCAGAAAGGAGACCACACATGCGTGGTGGCATCTCCCAAAGGCTTTCTTTGAAAGCTGGGGAGATGCTTCTGCGAGGGCTCCGTCAATGTCACCCATATGTGTCCGAAGAAAAGGCCTGGCAATCTATTTCCGGCGATACATTGCCAAGAAAACCCAGAGGCGGGCTGGGTTGCCAGGAGTCAGCACTGACTTGATGGCACTAAAAAAAAAACAACCCTATGCTTTATCTATAGCAGTATTTTAGGATGGTTTAAAAACAATATTTTCTTTAGCTGTGCTAGCTATTTGTATTTGTGAATATAAAAGATACACATTATTATCTCCAGGAGCAAGCAGGAATGTAGTCTTCACATATGGGTATCGTCGGTACCGACGGAGCCTGCGCGGGAACGCTCCCCAGCGTCCAATTAGAAAGCTTTTGGGAGCATCCCACAGCGCCTGCGTGCTGCCTTCCCACCTTTCCCAACTGCCTCTCTCCAGTTCTTAGTTTTCCGTGGATCCAGCAGGTCATTTTTCCTGTCACTGTAGAAATTATCCCATCTTTTTCATTCTTTTTTGTGGTAGCGTCTGCCTTCCTCGACGCTATACCGGTACCGCCGGTTCTTTTCTTTCTTTCTTTCTAAAAAAAAAAAGTGTAATCTTTTTTTTCTGGACTTTCCAGTCTTTTTTTTCTGTCAAGTGCCACACGCCATTTTGGGCACTAGGCCCAACTTTTCCTTCAGAATGGAAAAACCCGCCTCGGGTTTTAAAAAGTGTTCCAAGTGTGGCTGTACCATCTCCGTCACCGACACTCACGAGTGGTGCCTTAAATGTTTAGGTCCTGACCACTCCATCTCGGAGTGTGTTGCCTGTGGGATGATGTCGAAGAGGGGTCGGCAAAACCGAGCTGCTAAGCTTAGCACCCTTTTTCCCTCCGATGCGGCATCCGTGGCATCGACGTCTTCTTCTCACGGATCTCAGGTAACCAAACATAAATCTGGCCGGTCCTCAAAGGGTAGATCTCCTTCCAAGCATCGATGCCTCTGGCGTTGCCCTTGAGGGACTTGTACCGGCAAAATTGCCCCGGCAGGAAGCTTCAGCTTCCAAAGCACTATTGGGGCTCCAGGATGGGATGTTTGGCAGAACTACTGATGCCATACTCTGGGGTACCGGCCGCTTCGTCCGGTACCAATACCCAGGCATCGGCAGCGTTAATAGACCAGAGGTTCTTGGCTATTGAACGCAGTCTGGCGGCTCTCCTTGTGGCTTCGGAGCCTTCGGGACCGCTTCAGACAGTTCAACCGGTATTGACACCGATTCCAGCACCGATACCGGTACCGACAGCATCAACATCGACGACTGTGTTGCCCAGACCGAGTCATGCTGTTTCCTCCGGTATCGACAAGCTGGTACCAGACCCTTCCGGTACCGGCTTTGATCGGTACCGGTATCGTGCTTTGCAAGAGAACCCGGACAGGAGATATTTTGAATCTTCCGATGACTCTGAGGATTCTGACAGCTCTGTCGGTACCGGAGTACTTCTCTCTGAGGAGCCTTCCTCTCCTAAATGTAGCATGTCTCCTCCAGAGGATATATCCTTTTAGGATTTCATTCGGGAGGTGGCTAGAGGTCTTTCCATCACAATGGCTCCTGAAACAGAGCCCAGAGCAAAGGAATTTGAGATTTTACAATATCCTAAAGCTCCCAAAGAGGCAGCTACTTTGCCTATTCATGAGATCTTGCATGATCTCATGCTAAGAATGTGGGAAACCTCTTACCACCTCTCCTCATTCTCGTAGGCTTGATACCATGTATCGAGTACCTCCTTGTCCTGGATTTCAGAAAACCCAGTTACTACACCACTCCATGGTAGTGGAATCAGCTATGAGAAGGATCAAGAGTGCAAAAAGACATGCATCTAATCCGCCAGGATGTGAATGTAGGACTCTTGATGCCTTTGGGCGTCGAACCTTCCAGGCCTCTATGCTTTCTGCCAGGATTAGTTCCTACATTTTATATATGGGAATGTTCCTTAAGGAGGTTACAGGAGATCTAGAGCTTATGAGCCCTCTCCTTCCTGATGATAAGAGGCAAGATTATCTTACATTTGTCAAACATGCCCAAGATGTTTCCAAGTTTGTTAATCGTGCAGCTTTTGACCGTTTTGAGTGCTTAAGCAGAACCTCTGCCATTGCCATAGGTGCTCGTAGGATTGCCTGGCTCCAGGCATCTGACTTAGAACGCTGGGTACAGGACAACCTGGGGAACATCCCTTGCACAGGCGAAAATCTCTTTGGCAAAAATTGGCAAGAGAAAGCTAATGAGCTGGATGCTGATAATACCACTTTGGATAGACTATCCAAGGCTACAGCTGATCCTGCAAGGAGAAAATCCTACAAGAAACCATTCTTCTCTAAAAAGAGGTTTTACCCCTCCTATACCCAGCAGGGGCATTCTACAGGTCAGTCTGCCCGAAAGGGACAGCAGCCACCAAAACAAAGAAAAACAAAGTCTGCTAAGCCTCAACCGGCCCAGCAGACTCAGCCTCCACAGGGGCTTTGACTCCCATCTAGAGAACTTGGCCTTCCTGGCCCTCAACGGGCCAGAGCCCTCCACCATTCCAGGAAGGTTGTCATTTTGCCCCCAGATGGGAGCAGATAACAGCAGAAGAATGGACTCTCTCCATTGTAAAGGAGGGGTACAAGCTTCATTTCCTCAACATGCCCCCTCCTACAGTTGTAAGACAGTTCAATTCTCAGACTTCACTCGAGAATCAGTTGGGTCATGAGATCAATTTACTTCTTGCCCACGGGGCAATAGAAGACGTACCCATTTCCCAACAGGGTACATGGTTTTACTCCTCCTATTTCCTTATTCCAAAGAAAACAGGGGGACACAGACCCATTTTAGACCTCAGAGAATTGAACAAATTCCTGTTCAAGGAGAAGTTCAAGATGATTTCTCTAGGACCTCTTCTGCCATACCTTCAGAGTCAGGATTGGCTTTGTTCTCTAGATCTCAAGGATGCGTACACCCATGTTCTCATCCATCCAACTCAGCGAAGATTCCTTCGGTTTCTATTTCAGGGGAAGCACTACCAGTGCAGGGTTCTTCCTTTTGGTTTGGCCTCAGCACCAAGGGTGTTTACGAAATGCATGGCTGTAGTGGCAGCATTTTTCCGCACTCTAGGAATATTCGTCTTCCCCTACTTAGACTGGCTCATTCGAGCCCCATCAGAGTCAGAGGCCAGAATTTTCCTATCTTGCACAGTGCGTATACTTCAGTATTTGGGCCTGGTCATAAATATCCCAAAATCCAACCTAACTCCCACTCAATCTCTAGAGTTTATAGGAGCTATGCTGGATACCAGGAAAGCAAGAGCCTATCTTCCACAGCCCCGCTGCCTTCGCATTGTGCAGTTAGCTTCCCAAGCAGTGTTAGACTCATCTCACTGCTCGGGAAATCTTATAATTGCTAGGCCACATGGCATCTACCGTGCATGTGGTTCCCTATGCTCGCCTGCATATGAGAGCAGTCCAGTGGACTCTATCCACTCAGTGGACCCAAGCATCAGGCTGCCTATCAGACAAAATAGCAAACTCCAAGTTGCCTTATTTTGTCCCTACAATGGTGGCAGTCAACCCAAAACCTGTTGGTGGGGTTCCATTTCCAACAGCCCCAGGTCACTCTAACAACAGACGCCTCACAGGTGGGTTGGGGAGCTCACCTGCAAGATCTCTCTACCCAAGGCACCTGGACTCCACAGGAGACCCATCTACACATCAATCTCTTGAAGCTCAGATCAATCTTCCTTGCTCTTTGAGTGTTCCACACCCAGCTGAGCTACAAGACAGTCCTAATTCAGACGGACAATCAAGTAGCTATGTTCTATCTGAACAAGCAGGGAGGAACAGGCTCTCTGTCGCTTTGCAATGAAGCTTTGCGACTATGGGGCCTCACCAGAGAGCATCAGATTCATCTCCTTGCGGTGTATCTGCCAGGCATTCAAAACTCCTGGGCAGACAGACTCAGTCGAGTTCTGCTTCCGCACGAGTGATCTCTTCGTGCAGACCAGGTAGCAAAACGTTTTCAAATTTGGGGAACTTCGGACATAGACCTCTTTGCAAGTCTGTTGAATGCCAAACTTCCCCGATTCTGTTCCAGAATTCCGGCTCAGGGTTCTCAGGCCAGAGATTCTTTCCTCCTCCATTGGGGTCAGGACTTCCTATATGCCTTTCCACCCATTCCCCTAATTCCCAAAACCCTATTCCAGCTTCAGAGAGACAGAGGCCATATGATTCTCATAGCTCCACATTGGCCTCGGCAGGTGTGGTACCCTCTGCTCCTACATCTCTCTCAAGCTCCATCTCTGGAGTTAGGATCTGCTCCAGATCTCCTACCTCAGGAGGACAGGATGTTGTGGCATCCCAATCCCCACTCTCTGCATCTCAGGGCCTGGTTGCTGAGGGCCTAGACCTTCATGGTCTTAACCTGTCTCAACAAGTGAAGGATATCCTTTATGCTTCTAGAAAGCCTTTCACAAGACGTTCTTATGCTTTCAAGTGGAAAAGGTTTTCCATATGGTGTTCGCAGAAGGGTCTTGACCCCCTGGCGATACCTCTGGAATCATTATTGGAGTATCTCCTTCATTTATCTAATGTAGGGCTTAAGACTAACTCAATACGAGTCCATTTAAGTGCTATTTCAGTTTTTCAAGCCTTTAAATGGACAACCTATTTCCTCTCATCCTCTCATAGCGAGATTTATGAGGGGCCTCCTTCTAACTAAGCCTCCCATTAGACCACCACCGGTAGCATGGGACCTAAATCTGGTTCTTGGACAGCTCATGAAGCCGCCAATTGAACCTCTAGCTACTACCTCCTTGAAGTTGCTTTCCTGGTATCTTTCTCATTGCAATCGCATCAGCACGTCGCATCAGTGAATTGCAAGCATTAGTGGCTGATCCTCCTTATACGAGGTTCCATCATAAGGTAGTCCTTAGGACTCATCCACACTTTATGCCAAAGGTGGTCTCACCTTTTCATTTAAACCAAGCAATTTACCTACCTGTGTTTTTTCCAAGGCCTCTTGCTTCAAATGCAGAAAGGAATCTTCATGCTTTGGACTGTAAAAGAGCACTTGCTTTTTACTTACAAAGGACACAGCAACATAGAAAGTCCTCTCAACTCTTTGTTGCTTTCGATCCTTCTCATTTGGGACTTCCAGTCTCCAAGAGAACATTGTCCAATTGGATTGCACAGAGCATTTCTTTTACCTATCAGAATAAAAACCTTTTCTCTGGAAGGCCATGTCACAGCTCACAATGTGTGAGAGCCATGGCAGCCTCAATGGCTCATCTACACTCTGTGTCTATTGACGACATCTGTCGAGCAGCTACTTGGGCCTCGGTTCATACCTTCACAGCCCATTACTGCTTAGACAAGGACTCCCGCCGGGATGCCTTGTTTGGTCAGGCTGTTCTACGACACCTGTTCCATACTTAATCAACTCCTACCCACCATTCCTGGTAGGATGCTAGAGATCCATGGGGGGAAATGGAGCCCTTTCACAAGGGCACACAACTTCTGTGGTCTCTCCCTGTAGCTAGGGAGTCCCCATATGTGAAGACTACATTCCTGCTTGTTCCTGGAGATAGCATAGTTATTCACCTGTAACAGGTGATCTCCGGGAGCAGCAGGAATTTAGTCTTCACAACCCACCCACCTCCCCTAGGAGTTGTATCTCTTTTCTTTTCTTTCCCTCTCTCTCTCTTTGTCTCAGCTTTAAAACTCAACTGGAGAGAGGCAGTTGGGAAATGCGGGAAGGCAGCACGAGGCGCTGTGGGATGCTCCCAAAAGCTTTCTAATTGGATGCTGGGGAGCGTTCCCGTGCAGGCTCCGTTGGTACCGACGATACCCATATGTGAAGACTAAATTCCTGCTGTTCCCGGAGATCACCTGTTACAGGTGAGTAACTATGCTTTCTCATAGCTTCCATTGTTTTCTTCCTCTGCTTTGCACCTGAAAATAAGAGTAGCATCAAGAAGTGCAGGCTCCTTTGTTCTTTGTGTTTCATTGTTGCTATTTGGAGCTTAATTTTTCTTTTCATTTTAAGGTTATTGACATCTCAATGATACTGGCTGAAGCAATCCGAAGAACACATAACGGCGAATCTGTCTCTTACCTTTTCAGCCATGTCCCATTATAACTGTGGGGTCTGAGGTTGTCTTTGGGACTTCTCAGCAGTACTATAGTTCTGTTACGTTTAAAAAAAATAAAAAATAAAAAAATAAAAACCTTGCCATTACCCAAAGGATCAGATAATGAATATGTATATAGATGTTTTAGGGCTTGCAGTCTTCTCAAATTAAAGGGAAGGTAGCAAAGTTTCTATTTGTTTATGGGGCTCCCAAAGGCAGCTTTTCTTGCAGGGGTCGTAAACTCTGTTGCTAGAATCCTGCAAGTGGTTTGTAGAAGTTCACCGTGATCATTTTATAAGAGATGCTTGCATGCTTTTGGTCTGTGACCATGTTTGCTTATTTTGTTTACTCTAAAAAATAAAACCTGTCAGCTGCACTCAAGGACCAGAGTTTGAGACTCCTGCAAGCATTACATTAATTATGCAAAATATATGGACATTTTTAAGGGAACGTGGATGTGTGCTAGACTGTAGAGCTATGTATACAGCTTGTCGGGTAATGCTTAGGATGTGAACTTTCTCAATTAATGGAGGGATGTCTGACAGGAAATGGGGGAATGAAAAGGAATTGCGCAATTTTGCCTCTTAAACAGTGAAACGCCATAAAAAGCAAAGTTTTCTATGGTATGTCTTTAACTATGGCTACGTGAAATTTGTAATTTTGTTTCATTCTAAAATGTTTCCATGACTTGCTTTTGGCTTTTTGTTAAGGAGGGAGTAAGATATCAGAATTTGTATGGTTTATTTGACTTCATATTTGTTCTCCAGAAGCCCTGCTGTTCCGGCTTTCTGACTTTGCAGTTTGAAAATGTTTTTCAGTTCTCAGAAATGCAGATGTGTTTGAGAATTGTTAAAGGCATGATGATGAAGAGAATCTAAAAGACCAACATGCTTCCATTAAATACGAACTTGAGTGTTAAAGTGCCTGCTACTGATTCACTGACTGAGCAATTCAGGATCAGTCTCAAATTTCATGCATCACCACGCAAAACAAAATGCACTGAGCATGGATTTTAACTGAATGCAAACTAGAATAGTGGTAGGAGAAGGGGAATAAACTATGAGTGGTTTGCCTATTTCTTAGCTGGAGAGAGAGATAACTGTCATTATCTCTGGACAGGCAGTGTAATATTGAGCAATCATCTGTTACAATCCCAAAAAACTGTCAAATTGGCTTATCAAAAAAAAAGTTGTCAATTTGACAGAAAACGTTGTCATACCTCTTTTTTAAATATATTTACTACCCACAAAAATCTAATTTTGTGATATTTTTGCAGATTAGATCACATACATATTGTGTGTTTAAAATTTGTTTCTCCGCTGTTGTACTTAAGCATCATTGTCATCAATAAATCAAAATAGTAATGTGGATAAATTTGGTTTTGTATTCTTTTTTTTCATTATGATCTGCATGTGTAACGTCCCCTATTTAAAAGATCACAATTTGTATTTTCCAGGAGCTCAAAACTTCCAATTATTAAAATATTAATTTCTACATTTTTAAGAGATGAAGAATGGTGGCCTGCTGCCCCGCAGTGGAAGTGGTTACCCTCCTCCTATCCCATGCTTTTGTCCCTTATTTCTGCGCCATGTGGGTGTCAGCTGAAGTTGTCCTGGCTTCCGTTCCCTCCTGCATCCTTTGGCTGTCCGATCAGAACATATACTGTTTGACCTGAAGCCTGCTCTGGCTGTGCATTCCGACATGCATTCAAATCTAACATGTCTGCACGTGGCATGTGCTCTTGCTACCTTGGGACAAACATAATTACTTCTGCATAAGAGAGAAATTCAGTTGATCATTTTTGGAGCAAGAAATCAGGGTGCAGACAAAAAGAGCAAGCACTGCATAAATAAGCTGGATACCACATGAGAATGATGTGTTAATGATAAATGGTACAAAAGCAATACCTGGAGACTGCCTCAGTAATGTTTATACCAGGTTCCAAGTAAAATCAGAGTTTACTTGGCAAGTAAATGCTCATTGCAGTGTCTGACTAGACAATATAGATGGGGGGGAGAGGACATGCAAATGGAGGAAAAGAACCAATTACAGAGGAAAGGGTCAGTGTCATAGTCCCCAGCTATGGCCTAGTCCAATTGAAATGGAAGCTGACAGGAATAAAAAAAAGTTTATAGATTAAAAATGGTAATTGCATAACGTTTGTATAACTTCATAAAAATATTTCTTTATTGTCCTGCTAGACCAGTCCAGATAAGTGGGTTGTGTTCCCCTACCAGCAGATTGTTGGAGTCAGACAATGAAATGCCCAGGTTTCATTTACATCACTCCCATGCCTCTATCAGCCTGAGAGACTAGAAGACACCTTAGTATTCTTCTGTCTCCAACAGATGGTGGCTGGATTTTCTCAACTCTGAAGAAAATCTGAATAAACTGAGACGAAAAAAAATTGATTTTGTTTGTGAACGACTATCTTCAGGGTTGACTCTCTCACTTGAGCACAATGTGGGAGGCTCTACTAGACTAAGGTCTTTTCAGTAGCCAAAGGAGAAAGGAAAATTGGTTCAGCTCCATGCTGTTATGATAAGGGCCTGTTGAGCAGCCAGAAAATTAGAAGGATTTGGAAGAGATCAGCCTCGCACAACCTCAATGCCCTCTCCCTCCTCCTTTGTTCCCCCTTGCTCTCCCCAAAGACTGAAGACACCTCAGAGGTATGTGGCTGTAAGAACACATAAGAAAGCGAGTTGCTTAACTTTTAACAGGGATTCTCAATAGACAGCAGGGGTATGTAGCCATACTCTTAAGGTGAAGTCTCCAAGTGAACCTGAGTGCCCATAGCTGAGAGAAGCAAAACTTTGCCTCTGAGCATGCGTGCCAGCTTCCCGCCTGCTGGTTGTAAGTGTGGGTTATTCCTTTCTTAGCACTATATACCACTTACCCTCAGGACGTCCGTTAATCCCCTGGGCCGAGGAATCACTTTACCTTCTCTGTCTGGAATTCCAGGGGAACAAACACACACACTCGCATATAAGTAGTATGTAAGTTTATTCCACAGGTTAGAGGGGCTGTCTGTCTTTTATACATTAACAGAAACATATACATACGTCATCAACTCATCCCCGCGGCCCACCACAGCTTATCAGTAACTTCACAGATATTAGTAGTCTCCGTGTAGAACAATCAATTTGTCTTAACACAGCACATTCCTTTCCATATATAGATATGTACAGGATTCCCATTTTCCCCCTGCGGGCGTCTTAGTCCTGCTGCACACACACTTTAAGCCTTATTTTCCCTATCAATTCCCCCCTTTGGGCCTGCATAGGCCCACTATAAGAACAGCCAAACAGTCTTCTGAAGGACAGTTAAGCAGCCATTATTAACTGGAGGTCGGTGGTGGCGTGCTCAGGTACATCAGCCACCGTGGAAACAGGTGTATAAGAGTACATAAAAGTGGTTGAGCTCTGCAGGGCCTTCCGACAACAGCCAAGGACAAATGAGAATATACAACAAAAAAGAACAAGGATTATAAAACCGCTCAATAGGGCAATAATCAGCCCTTTGAGACCACCCCCAACCTGCCAAACCATTTTACAACATCACCCCATGTGTTACTGAAATCAATACCGCCCTTAAAATCGGCCATATTCAAATCAGATAATCTTTTTTCATGGTATCTAAGACAAAAATCGTGTGGTTCGCTATAACAGTACAACAATTAGTTTCATTTAAAAAGGTACAAGCCCTGCCCTCAGCTGCTAGTAAGAGATCTAAAGCTCTATGATTTTGTAAAGTCATTTGAGTATTCTGTTCCAGGGATAATGCAAGCTTAGAAATGGATTCTGTTACTGATCTCTGTGATAAGGAAGCTTATCATGACCTAGGAGACAGGGATAAAGAGAAGGAATTCACCCTTATCAAAGGACCTATTTTACAAGGTCAGATACACAAAACTCCATTTACACCTAGAAAGCAGGTAATTCCTAGCTGCAATAGGTTGCAGAATGCCCCTAGTGGAGAAAAGGAGAGGGAATGCAGGCCCAGGGTAAGGAACCCTTACATCACTGCAGGGGCGGCCCAAGGGGGGGTGCCGGGGCCATGTGCGGAGACTTGGTGCGGGGCCTCATTTGCATAAGGGCCGCATTTGCATAAATATTTTCATAATGTTACCATACACTAACTTTTAGTAAACATGCATCTTAATGAGTGTATGGATAAAGAAAGACTAAAAGATTTCTACATTACTATAATCCAGTGCCAACTGCCAGGCACATTAGGAATTATTACAAACACTGCCCATTTAGAACCCATAGCAAACCCGCCGTATCATAACAGCACTACCAGGACTCACAAAGCACAAGACCCTACCTATCAAAAGGCAACACTACAAATATTAAACCAATACATTTCAGAGAACAACAATACATGACCTACTGGGGAAAGAGAACAAGTGGCAATTTCAAATAGGAATTACATAAACAGAATACCTCAGCTCAGTTAAACGTGCAGAACATAGACCGTCACCAAACAAGAAATCACAATGTAGAAACAGTAAGACAATTATTAAACTGGGAACCCCAAAAGCCCAACAACACTGTAGAAATAAAACTATAAATTAATTTCCTCTTGTACTAAACAAAGCGCAGACGTTAATGATGCACATTTCCCAGAGCTGGCATATTTCAGTTAATAAATTCAATAAAGAGATATTTTTCTACCTTTTGTGCATTTTTTTTCAGTTGCAATTGCTCCAGCCACTTTCTTCTGGTTTCTTTGTGTCTTCTGCTAACTCTCCATCGTCTGCTGTCCATTTGTCCTTTCTTCACTCTTCTAGTTTTTTTTTCCATTCTCTCTCTACATCTGCTTTAACATACTAATCTCTCTCCTTTTGCTCTTTCCTCATTCCTATTTCATCCACTCAAATTTTACCCCGCCATCCTCAATCCCCACTTACTCTCCCAATATCCGGCCAATTGTAGATTTGTCTTCCCTCCCACACAAAATATTTTTTCCCTCTCCATTTCACTCTCCCAACTCTATCCCATTCTAATCCTCCCCCAACATCAGCTCCCTTCTAGTTCCAGCCCCACCCAGCATCCGCTCCCTTCTAGTCCCCGCATCAGCCCATTTCCAGTTCTAGCTCCCCCATCCGAGTCCCTCCATCAGCTCATTTCCAATCCCAGCCCCCCATAAGCCCATTTCTAGTCCTATCCTAGCCCCATCAGCCCATTTCAGTCCTAGCTCCCCATCCGAGTTCCTCCATCAGCTCATTTCCAATCCCAGCCCCCCCAACAGCCCATTTCCAGTCCTATCCTAGCCCTCTATCAGCCCATTTCCTGTCCTAGCCCCCCCTCACTCAGCCCATTTCCATTCCAAGCCCCCGTCCCCATCAGCTATTTGCAGTTCAAGCCCTCCTTCCACTCAGCCCATTTCCAGTCCTAGACACCCCCCCAGCCCATTACCAGTCCTAAGCCCCCCCATTACCAGTTCTAAGCCCCCCATCACCCCATTTTCAGACTTAGCCCCCCATAGCCCATTACCCGTCCTAACCCCCATCAGCCCATTTCAAGCCCTAGTTCCCCCATCCGAGTCCCTCCATCAGCTCATTTCCAATCCCAGCCCCCCATCAGCCCATTTCTAATCCCAGCCCCCCCATCAGCCCATTTCTAGTCCTTTCCTAGCCCCACCATCATCAGCCCATGTCAAATCCTAGCTTCCCTCCACTCAGCCCATTTCCAATCCAGGCCCCCATGAGCCTACTTCCAGTTCTAGCCCCTCCATGAGTTCATTTCAATCCAAGCCCCCCCAACAGCCCATTTCCAGTCCTATCCTAGCCCTCCATCAGCCCATTTCCTGTCCTAGCCCCCCCTCACTCAGCCCATTTCCAGTCCTAGCTCCCCCTCACTCAGCCCATTTCCAGTCCTAGCTCCCTCCCCTTACAGCCCATTTCCATTCCAAGCCCCCGTCCCCATCAGCTATTTGCAGTTAAAGCCCTCCTTCCACTCAGCCTATTTCCAGTCCTAGCCACCCCCAGCCCATTATCAGTCCTAGGCCCCCATAGCCCACTTCCAGTCCTAAGCCCCCCATCACACCATTTTCAGTCCTAGCCCCCCATAGCCCATTACCAGTCCTAGCCCCCCATAGCCCATTTCCAGTCCTAGCCCCCCATAGCCCATTACTAGTCCTAACCCCCCCCATCAGCCCATTTCCAGTCTTAGCACCCCTATAGCCCATTACCAGTCCTACCCCCCCATCAGCCCATTTCCAGTCTTAGCTCCCCCATAGCCCATTACATCCTAACCCATCAGCCCATTACCAGACAGCCCCCCTCAGCCCATTTCCAGTCCTAGCACCCCCTCTCGCCCATTACCAGTCCTACCCCCCATCAGCCCATTTCCAGTCTTAGCTCCCCCATAGCCCATTACATCCTAACCCCCCTCCATCAGCCCATTTGCAGTCTTAGCCCCCCATAGCCCATTACATCCTAACCCCCCTCCATCAGCCCATTTCCAATCTTAGCCCCCTCATAGCCTATTACATCCTAACCCATCAGCCCATTTCCAGTCCTAACCCCCCATCAGCCCACTTCCAGTCTTAGCCCCCCCATAGCCCATTAGTAGTCCTAACCCCCCCATAGCCCTTTAGTAGTCCTTACCCCCTCCCCCATCCTCCCACTTCCAGTCTTAGCCCCCCCATAGCCCGTTACCAGTCCTAACCCCCCCATAGCCCATTACCAGTCCTAACCCCCCTCCCCCCATCAGCCCTGACAGATTTTTTAAAAAACCGGCTGCTGCTGCCGCCGTGGCAGCGGCAGAATCAAATGTCCCACCGCGGGGCCCTGCCTGCCCGGCAGAGCCTCCCAGCAGCATCACCTCCCTAGTCCCTCCCAATGCGCGGGCTTTCAGAGCCGCGAGAGTTTCCCTTCTCGCGGCTCTGTTAATCTCGCCGGAGAGGTCGGAGAAACCCTCGCGGCTCTGAAAGCCCGCGCATTGGGAGGACTTGGGAGCTGATGGTGAAGGGAGGCTGTGCCGGGCAGACAGGGCCCCGCGGCGGGACATTTGATTCTGCTGCTGCCACGGTGGCAGCAGCAGCTTTTTTTTTGTCTGCTTTTGCTAATGTAGAATGTTTTATCTCCAGGAACAAGCAGGAATGAGTCTTCACACATGGGTACGTTGGTACTGACGGAGCCTGCGCGGGAACGCTCCCCAGCTTCCCAAAAAGGAAAGCTTTTGGGAGCATCCCACAGCGCCTGCGCGCTGCCTTCCCGCCTTTCCTAACCATCTCTCCTCAGTTCTTCTTTGCCGCGGAGCCAGCAGGTCGAGCCCTGTCACCGCTGAAGAAGTTCTTTATTTTATTTTATTTCTTTGGTCGCGTGTCTGCCTTCCCCGACTCCGGACCGGTACCGCCGGTCTTTTTCTCTTTCTTTAAAAAAAAAAAATATATCTATTTTCTCTTCACTTAGTGTATTCTCTTCTTGGGCCTCCGGGCCTACAAGAAAATTTCCCTCATGGAAAAACCAGCCTCCGGGTTTAAAAAATGTACTAAGTGTAGCGGTACTATTTCTGTTACAGATACCCATGAATGGTGTCTTAAATGTTTGGGTCCTGAACACTCCATTCCGGATTGTCCATCCTGCTCTCTTATGTCTAAACGGGGGTTACAGAACCGAGCAGCCAAGCTCCATGTGCTGTTTCCCGCTGATGCACCGTCGGTAGCATCGACTTCTTCCAGGTCTTCTTCTCCTGATGGATCTTAGGTAACCAAACATAAACCTAGCAGGTCCTCGAAGGGTAGATCTCCCTCTAAGCATCGAGATGCCTCTGGGCTTGCCCTCAAGGATCCTGCGCCAGCAAAACAACCCCGGCGGGAAGCTCCGGCTTCAAAAGCTGCTCCTATGGGGTTACAGGTTGACATCGATGGCACGGCCTCAACCGATCACCTGTTAGAATGCTCTGGGGTACTGGCACAATCTCCCGGTACCGACTTCCAGGCATTCATGGCGTCGATGGATCACCATGTTCTGTCCATGCAGCAGGCTATTACGGCCTTCATTCAAGCTGCGACGCCGCTGGTACCGAAACAAACTCCGTTCTCGGTATCGGCTCCGGTACCGGCACCAGCACCGATACCGGTACCGACTGCATCGACCAGGATACCGGCTGCAGCGGTTCCTTGTCCAGGGCTGCTTACCGGTACTGATCCGGTACCGGGGACGCCCGATGTCGATACTGCTCGATACGCGTATCGAGCGTTGGAAGAGCACCCTGACAGGCGATACTTCGATTCCTCTGATTCTGATACATCAGACGAGTCTCCTGAAGTATCCATAGCCCTTCCTGAAGAGCCTTTTCCAAAAAGAAGAATGTCTCCTCCAGAAGACTTGTCCTTTCAAGACTTCATAAGAGAAGTAGCTAAAGGACTTTCTATTTCAGTAACTTCTGAATCAGAGCCTAGAGCTAAAAAATTGGATATTTTAGGCTATTCTAGAGCTCCTAAAGAGGCGGTCACCTTACCAATTCATGAGATTCTTTATGAACACATGATTGATCTATGGGAGACTCCTCTCACTCTCTCCTCATTCTCGTAGATTGGACACTATGTATCGTGTCCCTCCTTGTCCTGGATTTCAGAAAACTCAGCTTCCTCACCATTCCATTGTGGTGCAGTCAGCTATGAAGAGGATAAAGAGTACAAAGAGGCACTCTTCTGCTCCTCCAGGAAGAGAATGCAGGACCTTGGATGCCTTTGGTAGGAAAATCTTCCAAGCAAGTATGCTTATTGCCAGAATCAACTCATATAGCCTTTACATGGGTATGTTTCTAAAGGAAGTTGCACAAAAACTGCACACTTTCCTCCCTTTTCTTCCAGAGGATAAAATGGAGGAATTCCTCATTTGGCTTAAGCATACCCAAGACATTTCAAAGTTTTCCAACAGGGCAGCCTTTGACTCCTTTGAAGGTGCCAGCAGAGCCTCAGGCATTGCCATAGCTGCTCGCAGAATTGCTTGGCTCCAGGCTTCTGATTTAGAGCCCTGGGTTCAAGATGGCTTAGGAAATCTTCCCTGTACAGGTGAAAACCTATTTGGCAAAGAATGGCAAATAAAAGCCACTCAAATGGATGCAGAAAACTCTGCTCTGGATAGACTTTCAAAGTCAACCTCCATTCCTGCCAAGAAAAAGCCTTTTAAAAAGTCTTTCTTTAAAAAGGGCAGATTTCCTTCTACTTCTGGCCAACAATCTTCTACAGGTCGCTTTGCCACTAAGCGTCAGCAACCTAAACAGGCCAGGCCTAAGCCTACAGGGGCTGCTGCAACTCAGCAGGCCCAACCTCCTCAGGGTTTTTGACTTGATGCTAGAGAACTTAGCCTTTCTCCAGGACCAAGCAGGAAGTCAGTCCTCACTTATGGGTGACGTCGGCGCCGACGGAGCCCTCGCGGAGCAATTTCCCCAGCTTTCGAAGAAAGCCTTTGGGATTGCAGCGCGCATGTGCGGTCTTCTTCCCGCCCAAGGATGCCATCTTGCTCAGTCTTCTTTTTTCCGCGGAGCCCTACAGACGTAGTTTGTTACCACCGCTGAAAAAGTTGATTAATTCTTTGTTGTTTTCTCCGTTCGCGTGTCCTTTTCCTGCCCGGCCTCGATTTTCCTTATCGAGTCCGTTCACATTTCTTTTTTTGTTTTCAATTTTTAACTGGCGTTCCCGCCACTTATTTTCTACCCCTGGCGGCTCGGTCTTTCGACCTCGCGGGGGCCCTTTTTCCCCCGATGGCTGCCAGCGGGTTCAAAAAATGCGATCATTGTTCTAAATTAATGTCTCTTACAGACACGCATAATTTCTGCCTCCGTTGCCTCGGACCCAACCATGACTCTGGGAGCTGTGGTCCGTGTGGCAAGATGTCCTCCAAGTTGCTGAGGAGTCGGCAATCGCAAAAGGACAGAATCTTCTCTGCCCCGAGTCCGGTCCGGCCCGGCCCGGACCTCGTCTGAGGCTTCGACGTCTCGTGACTCCGGCCACGAGATCTGTCGGAGTTCCTCTGAGCAGGGGTCCCCTAGCCGGGAGCATCGTCGGCAGAGGAAGCTCGCGCGGGCGGCGTTGGAGGATGCACCTGGTCCCTCGCGGGCCGGGTCGCATAGCCCCGCCAGCCGCCCCGAGTCCTCGGAGGTGGAGAGACCTGCTAAACTTCCTCGACTCGAGGTGGAGCCGCACGTGAGTACTATTGTCTTCCTGGACTCCCCTACGGAACCGTCGTCGGGCCCGATGCCGTCGGGGCCCGAGTCGGTGGCTGCCGGGTCTTCTGGGCTTGACCTCAGATTGACATCCTTGGAGCGCAGTATCTCTGCCTTCTTGGACCAGCAGCGGGTTTGGATGACCGGCATTGCCAGTGCATCTGCCCAGACCACCGGGACATCGACGCCAAAGTCGACCCCGGCGGCCGAGTCGATCCTCGAGTCGATGCATGCTCGAGTCGAACCTCGGTCGAGGTCTCCCTCGGCCTCCCGTTCGGGACCGAGGTCGTCGACGCCGGCGTCAGCGTCGGGACGAACCGTCGCCCGCACGGAGCCCCTCGATTCCTCCACGAAGGCGTCGGACTGGGACACGGAAGGGGACGAGTCGCCCGGCTCTTTTCAGACCCGGTGCGTCCCCTCCAACTCGCCCGAGTCGGAGCCTCGAAGGCGATCCCCTCCGGAGGATACGCGCTTCTCTGATTTTGTGCGGGATATGGCCAAGGCTTTGGCTTTCCCCGCGGATCCCGAGGAGGAGCCTCGCACGGAAGAGCTCGAGGCACTCCAGTACGACTCTCCCCCGAAGGAGGCCTTTACTGTGCCGGTCCCTCCGATGCTGGAGCGGCTGCTCTTCCGCATGTGGGAAAGCCCGGCCTCAACACCCGTGTTAAGCAAGCGGATCGATTCGATTTATCGAGTCCGCAAGAGCCCCGGGTTCAAGAAGGCGCAACTGCCACACCACTCCATGGTTGTGGAATCGGCAATGCATTGGCTTAAGAGTCAAAAGATGCACTCCTCGGTGCCCCCGGGTAAGGAGGCCCGTAACCTGGATGCCCTCGGTAGGAAGTGCTTCCAGGGTTCCATGCTTGCCTGCAGAGTCCAGACATACCAGCTGTATATGGGCATGTTCCTCCGAGACCTGGCGAAAGAGCTCGCCGGGTTCTCGGCTGGTTTCTCCGACGAACCTTTGCAGAGGTTCCTGGCCTTGTCCGATAGTATTCGAGAGTGCTCGAAGTTCCTTTCTCGGGCGGCCTATGACGGCTTCAAGGTGTCGGCCAGAGTAGCCGGAGCCGGCATCGGTTCCCGCTGACAGGCCTGGCTCCAGTCATCCGACCTCGAGCCGTGGGTACAGGACAAGTTAGTCAATGTCCCCTACCGAGGTGACAACCTTTTCGGCAAGCCCGTGTCCGATAAGGCTGCGGAACTCGAGTCCGAGACTCTCACTCGGACTCGACTGTCCCGAAAGACCTCCGCTTCCACGCAGAAGAGGAAGGGTCCGGGGAAGAAGCCTTTTTACCCGAGGAAGGTGCTTGCCTATAAGCAATCCCACCTTCAATACCAAGTACCGGCGGCTTCCACTCAGGGCCCACAGACTAAGTGTCAGGGGAATGGCCCCCGTAGGCCGCGGGCCCCCAAGCCCGTTACACAGCCCCCTGCCACGCAGGGTGGGGGTTTTTGACTGACAGCATAGCCTCTCCCCCTCCGCGCCCGTCGCTCGGCACGGGGGGCAGGCTGATCCACTTCGCTCACAGGTGGTCAGCCATAACATCCGATTCCTGGGTGCTGCAGGTGGTTCAAAGGGGCTACCTCTTGCATTTTCACCAGGTGCTTCCCCCCTACTTTCCGGGGGAGCCTCCGAGGCCCCCTCTGCACAGAGACTTACTCCAGGAGCTGCAGGGTCTACTGGAGGAGCAGGCTGTGGAACCAGTGCCCCAACCTCAGTGGGGTCAGGGGTTCTATTCCAGATACTTTCTGGTCCCAAAGAGGTCGGGAGGCCTCAGACCCATTCTGGACTTGCGCAACCTCAACATGTTCCTGCAGCGGGAAAAGTTCAGGATGCTTACCCTTGGAATCTTGCTGCCCTACCTCCAGCAGGGAGATTGGCTATGCTCCTTGGATCTAAAGGATGCCTATACTCACATCCTGATTCATCCGGACCACCGACAATATCTCAGATTTGTAGTGGCCGGGAAACACTATCAGTACCGCGTGCTGCCCTTCGGCTTGTGCTCCGCCCCCAGGGTGTTCACAAAATGCCTGGCGGTGGTCGCGGCCTTCCTGAGGCTTCAGGGCCTGTTCGTTTTTCCTTACCTGGATGACTGGCTCGTACGGGCGCAGTCGGCCCCAGAGGTCGCTCAGGCCACGCAGCGTACGGTGGCTCTGCTTCAGCACTTGGGCTTCGTCATAAACGTCGGGAAGTCCACGTTGCGCCCCTCTCAGGATCTCGAGTTCATAGGAGCTCGGCTCGACACTCTGCGAGCTCGTGCCTTCTTACCTCGAGAGCGAGCCGACAGGCTCATGGCTTTGGCCGGCAGGTTCCACAGTGCACCTCCGGTTCCGGCCCGGAGGTTCCTGCAGCTGCTCGGTCATATGGCCTCCACGGTCCATGTCACGCCGAACGCCCGACTGCATATGAGGCCTGTCCAGTGGTGTCTCCGCATTCAATGGCATCAGGCCACAGGAGGTCTGGCGGACCTTCTACAGATCCCCAACCGCCTGGTCTCCTCTCTGCAGTGGTGGCTGCACCTGCCCAACCTGGTACGGGGTATGCCCTTTCAGTTTCCCGCACCTTCCCAGGTGCTGACAACCGATGCCTCTCTCTTGGGATGGGGAGCGCATTGCCAGGGAGCACGCACTCAAGGCCTTTGGACTCCTTGGGAGGCGGCTCAACAAATCAACTTCCTGGAGCTGCGGGCGATCCGCCTAGCTCTGCGGACCTTCTCTCACCTCACCTCTCGCCAGTCCGTACTGGTGCAGACGGACAATCAGGTGGCCATGTTCTACGTGAACAAATGGGGGCACGGGCTCCCTCCTGCTCTGTCAGGAGGCCCGGCGACTGTGCTCCTGGGCAGTCGACCACAACATCCTCCTCAAGGCTGTTTACCTGCCCGGGCAGGAGAATTGCCTGGCCGACAGGCTGAGCCGGATCTTGCAGCCCCACGAGTGGAGGTTGAACCCCGGCGTTGCCCAGCAAATCTTCTGCCGGTGGGGCTCCCCCACCGTGGACCTCTTTGCCAGTCCCCTGAACCGGCAGCTCCCCCGGTTCTGCTCTCGGCATCCGCATCCCCTCAGAGTGGCCCCGGATGCTTTCCTCATTTCGTGGTCCACAGGCCTACTGTATGCCTTTCCTCCCACGCTGCTGGTGTCCCGGACGCTCTTCAAGGTTGCCCGGGACGGGGCCTACGTGATCCTGATAGCGCCCCGATGGCCGAGGCAACCCTGGTTTCCTCTGCTCCTGCAGTTAGCGGTGGACACCCCTCTCCCTCTGGGGTTTCAGCCCGATCTTCTGACCCAAGATCAGGGTACTCTTCTGCACCCCAACCTCCGGGCCCTTCACCTGATGGCCTGGCTGCTGAGAGGGTAGTCCTGGCCCCGCTCTCGCTCCCCCCGGAGGTGGAAGCTGTCGTCCTGGCGTCTCAGCGACCTTCTACCCGGAAGTCTTACGCACTCAAATGGCGTCGCTTCTCCGTCTGGTGCTCTCAGCGTTCTGAGGACCCATTCGCCTGCCTAGTGTCGGTGGTACTGCAATACTTGCTGCACCTCTCCGATCTAGGCCTCAAGTCCAACTCTGTCAGAGTCCACCTCAGTGCTCTCTCTGCACATCATTCGCCAGTGGAGGGCCAGCCCCTTTCCTCGCATCCCTTGGTGGCGCGTTTCCTCAGGGGCCTGCTTCTGCTTAAGCCCCCGTTGTGCCCTCCGGCTCCTGACTGGGACCTCAATGTGGTTTTATAAAGGCTTACTTGCCCGCCTTTCGAACCCATGGCTACCTGCCCCCTCCGCTTCCTCTCATGGAAAGCTCTCTTCTTGGTAGCCCTCACCTCCGCTAGGTGCGTTAGTGAACTAAGGCCCTAGTGTCGGAGCCCCCTTACACTAGGTTCTACAGGAATAGGGTTGTCTTACGGACTCACCCTAAGTTTCTTCCTAAGGTGGTTTCCTCTTTCCACATCAATCAAGAGGTGGTTCTTCCGACCTTCTTTCCCAGGCCACATACCAGCAGAGCTGAGACTGTTCTGCATACCCTGGACTGTCAAAGAGCCTTGTCCTTCTACCTTGACCGTACACGTGAGCATAGGAAAGCTGCCCAGCTTTTCGTTTCCTTTGACCCCAATCGTTGGGGTTACCTGTATCGAAGCGTACTCTGTCCATCTGGGTAGCTGACTGCATCGCCTGGGCGTATGGGGCAGCCGGCCTCTCTTTGGAGAGTCGAGTCACGGCGCACCGTGTCAGGGCGAAGGCGGCGTCTGTCGCACACCTCCGCTCTGTTCCGTTGGCAGACATCTGCCGGGCCGCTACTTGGTCTTCTAGCCAGACTTTTGCGGCTCACTACTGCCTGGAGAGGGAGTCCTGCAGGGATAGTGCTTTCGGACAGGCAGTCCTCCACAATCTCTTTGAGGTTTAGGCAACTCCTACCCGCCGGCCCCGATGTTGGCTACCGGCCGGATTCGTATTCAGAGAAGATTCCTTCCTTCTGTGCGGTTGAGCTGGAGGAGCTCTCTTTTTCCAGCTTGAGGTCTCCGGTAGCCTTAAGCTAGGGAGTCCCATAAGTGAGGACTGACTTCCTGCTTGGTCCTGGAGAAAGAGTGGTTACTCACCTGTAACAGGTGTTCTCCAGGAGCAGCAGGAATCAGTCCTCACTACCCTCCCTCCTCCCCTGGAGTTGCAGTCATTCTTATGGTTGCTGTCTTCCGCTATGTCATTCGACTGAGCAAGATGGCATCCTTGGGCGGGAAGAGGACCACGCATGCTCGCTGCAATCCCAAAGGCTTTCTTCGAAAGCTGGGGAAATTGCTCCGCGAGGGCTCCGTCGGCGCCGACGTCACCCATAAGTGAGGACTGATTCCTGCTGCTCCTGGAGAACACCTGTTACAGGTGAGTAACCACTCTTTCTGGCTCTAAAGCAGCCAGAGCCTCTCACTATTCCAGGAAGGTTGGCTCATTTTGCTCCCAGATGGGAGCAAATAACATCAGAGCAGTGGACCCTCTCCATCATAAGAGAGGGCTACAAGCTTCATTTTTCAGACCTTCCTCCCCACACCATGGTGAGACACTTCAATTCTCCCACATCTCTTCTCGACCTTCTAGGTCAAGAGGTAGCTACCCTTCTTGCCCAAGGGGCAATAGAAGAAGTTCCTCTTCTTCATCAAGGGTCAGGGTTCTACTCCCCCTATTTTCTCATTCTAAAGAAGACAGGGGGATACAGACCCATCTTAGATCTCAGAGAATTGAACAAATTTCTATGCAAGGAGAAGTTCAAGATGCTTTCTCTGGGCACTCTCCTTCCATACCTTCAAAGTCAGGATTGGCTTTGTTCTCTAGATCTCAAGGATGCGTACACCCATGGTCCTCATCCATCCCTCTCACAGAAGATTCCTACGGTTTCTTTTCCAAGGAAAACATTACCAATACAGAGTTCTTCCTTTCGGTCTGGCCTCTGTTCCAAGAGTGTTCACCAAATGCATGGCAATAGTTGCTGCATTTCTACGAACTCTGGGAATATTTGTCTTCCCATACCTGGACGACTGGCTCATTCGAGCTCCATCTCAGTCAGAGGCCCAGAATTCCTTGGACCGCACAAGGCGCATTCTGCAGTATCTGGGACTTGTGGTAAACCTCCCAAAGTCTCAGCTCACCCCTACTCAGTCCCTAGAATTCATAGGGGCCTGGTTGGATACCACTACTGCAAGGGCTTACCTTCCTCAGGCCCGTTGCCAACGTCTAGTGCAGTTAGCCTCCCAGATTCAGTCAAAGAGCCACTTAACTGCCCGGGAGATGCTACAACTGCTAGGCCACATGGCTTTCACAGTGCATGTGGTACCCTATGCTCGCCTACACATGAGAACAGCTCAATGGACTTTGTCCACCCAGTGGACTCAAGCTTCAGGAGCTCTCTCAGACCAAATAGCAACCACCAAACGTCTCTTTTGGTCTCTCCAATGGTGGATGTCCACTTGAAATTTGTTGCTGGGGTCCCCCTTCCAGCAGTTGTTGCCCCAAGCAACCCTCACAACAGATGCCTCCCAAACAGGTTGGGGAGCCCATCTACAGGACCTCTCCACTCAAGGCACTTGGTCCCCACAGGAGACCTCCCTTCATATCAACCACTTGGAGCTTCGAGCAGTTTTTCTAGCTCTCAAGGTCTTTCATACCCTCCTCAGCTACAAGACAGTCCTCATTCATACGGACAATCAAGTAGCCATGTTTTACATAAACAAGCAAGGAGGAACTGGCCTCTCTGTCGCTTTGCAACGAAGCTTTAAGATTGTGGGCCTTCGCCAGAGAGCATCAAATCCATCTCCAGGCAGTATACCTCCCAGGAGTCCAAAACTCTTGGGCAGACAGACTCAGTCGAGTTCTGCTTCCACACGAATGGTCCCTGCACATGGATCAGGTACTCAGAATCTTCCAAGAATGGGGAACCCCGGACATAGACCTCTTTGCAAGTCCGTGGAATGCCAAACTTCCCCGGTTCTGTTCCAGAATTCCGTGTCAGGGAGTTCAGGCCAAGGATGCCTTCCTCCTCCATTGGGGTCAGGGCTTCCTGTATGCATTTCCACCCATTCCCTTGATTCCCAAGACTCTGTTCAAACTCCAGAGGGATCAAGGATCTATGATCCTCATAGCTCCACGCTGGCCACGCCAAGTGTGGTACCCTCTACTTCTACATCTCTCCCAAGCCCCCTCTCTGGACTTGGGAGCTGCTCCAGACCTTCTGTCCCAGGAGGAAGGGACTTTGTGGCACCCAAACCCCAAGTCCCTACACCTCAGAGCTTGGTTACTGAAGGCCTAGACCTTCAAGACTGGAATCTTTCTCAACAAGTGAAGGATATCCTCCATGCTTCCAGAAAACCTTCCACCAGGCGTTCTTATGCTTTTAAATGGAAAAGGTTTTCCATTTGGTGTGCTGAAAAGGGTCTTGACCCTCTAGCACTACCTTTAAATTCTCTGTTAGACTATCTCCTGCATCTTTCCAATGCAGGCCTTAAAACAAATTCAGTAAGAGTCCATTTGAGTGCTATTGCAGCATCCCTTAAGCCCATCAATGGACAACCTATTTCCTCTCATCCTCTCATTGCAAGATTCATGAGAGGCCTAACTTTAACTAAACCTCCCCTTAGGCCTCCTCCGGTGGCATGGGACTTAAATTTGGTTCTTGGTCAGCTCATGAAGCCACCTTTTGAACCCTTAGCCACTACCTCCTTGAACTTTCTTTCATGGAAGGTTATTTTCCTCATTGCAGTTACTTCAGCTCGCCGCATCAGTGAACTGCAGGCATTAGTGGCTAATCCACCTTATACAAGGTTCCATCATGATAAGGTAGTCCTTAGGACAAATCCACACTTTATGCCTAAAGTGGTCTCACCTTTTCATCTTAATCAAGAGGTATATTTATTTACCTGTCTTTTTTCCAGCTCCTCATGCATCCAGTGCAGAGAGGAATCTTCATACTCTGGATTGTAAAAGAGCTCTTGCTTTTTACTTACATAGGACACAGCAACATCGAAAGTCTTCCCAGCTTTTTGTTGCTTTATACTTCTCATTTGGGACTTCCAGTCTTTAAGAGAACACTGTCCAATTGGATTGCTCAGTGTATTTCTTTCGCCTACCAGAGTAAGAACCTTTCTCTGGAGAGCCATGTCACAGCTCATAATGTGAGGGCCATGGCCACCTCTATGGCTTATCTAAATTCTGTGTCCATCGACCAGATCTGTCGAGCAGCCACCTGGGCCTCTGTTCATACCTTCACAGCCCATTACTGCTTGGACAAGGACTCCCGCCGGGATGCCTTGTTTGGTCAGGCTGTCCTCAAACACCTGTTCCATTCTTAAACAACTCCTACCCTCCTTTCCCTGGATGGATGCCTGAGATCCATAGGAGGAAGTAGACCCCTCTCCAGGGTCTCATATCCTTGGGGATCTCCCAGGCATCTTAGCTAGGGAGTCCCCATATGTGAAGACTCATTCCTGCTTGTTCCTGGAGATAGCACAGTTACTTACCTGTAACAGGTGATTTCTGGGAACAGCAGGAATAAGTCTTCACAACCCTCCCACCTCCCCTAGGAGTTGTCTCTTTCTATCTTTCCTTTCCCCTCTCTCTCTCTATTGTCTCAGCTTTAAACTCGAACTGAGGAGAGATGGTTTGGGAAGGCAGCGTGCAGGTGCTGTGGGATGCTCCCAAAAGCTTTCCTTTTTGGGAAGCTGGGGAGCGTTCCCGTGCAGGCTCCGTCAGTACCGACCTACCCATATGTGAAGACATTCCTGCTGTTCCCAGAGATCACCTGTTACAGGTAAGTAACTGTGCTTTTTGCGTGGCCCTGTGCAAAAAACATTCTTGCTCTATGGATGGGCTGGCCCTGTGTCACTGAATTCCCCAATTCCTCAGCTGCCATGAGGCAGTTTGCTCTCCAACACCTGAGAGGAGAAGGGGTGGGGCTGGAGCCTGAGAGGTTTAAGTCTAGGTCAGATTATCCAGAGAGGGAGAGTAGGAATGCTTACTGGAAGAGGAATTGGAGCTGGAACAGTAAGAACAGTAGGAACAAGGAACACAAGTTGGAGGACAGGATGAGGAAGCTCAGGTGAATGGTGGCCAGAGCATGAGCAAGGAGAAGCTGATATAAGCCTGACCCAGATATGAGCATTAGAAGCTTGTCTAATTTGGAGCACTACAGAGTTGCAAGAGACAGCTTTTGCCCACCGGAAGGCAGTCAGCTAAGCCCTCTGAGCCAGAAACGAAGGTAAAGCCAATGCATCTGGGTGAGCAAGACCTAGCTGTAGAAGAAGACGCATACATGGATTACTCTTTATGCCAGTCTTCAAACACAGAGGGTTTGGAAGGGAGTCAAACGTAAGGAAAACCTCCAGAGTCCAGTAACCCTGAGAGCCTATAGATAACTTGTGAAAGTCCTGTGTTAAATGAGAAATACCTTTTGCTGAGCAAGCTGAAGCTTTCTAATTAAAACTTGTTAAACAGCTGCTAGCCAGTGCAGTGCATAGCCTGAAGCCGTGCTGATGGTGAAAGTAAGGAAAACTTTGATTTTGTTTTCACTATTCCTAAAAACCTTGCATAGAGAATTGTTTGCCTATGAAGAGTTTAACTTCTTGTTGAAAGTTTTCCTGTGCTTAAGGAGACAAACGGCTGGGAAGTGTTCTGGACTGAGAGAAAAAAAACCTGTTTTAGGAAAAGCTGTTTGTTTTAAAACAGCATTGCTCCATGTCTGGTAGCATTAGCTGTTGAAAGGACTTTTCTTTATGCTGAAGAGCATTATAAGTTGTTTTGTTTTGAGTTCAGTTATATCCTGATGTATTTTTGAAAGGATCCTGGAGAAACAATCCAAAGGTGTTATTTTGTGAGCCTAGCGTTTTCCCTATAAATAAATTTCTGTCAAATCCTTACCACTCGAAGCCAACTACAAATGTGTGTTTTTTTTTACCTAAAGCCAAGTACCTTCTGACTGGACTACATTTCCCATGAGGCATTACAAGTCGGCCAGTCAGGTAAAGGCTAAATGGTGAATCTCTCCTATGACAAGCATGCCCCTCCATACTGTCTGTAAGGGTCTAAGGGTGTGACACCTCATTTGCATATGTAACAAGCATTGTAATCTTCGAATTGCCATACCTAATTCAGCGGTGATAGCGGGGGTCTGGAAAACTGGGATCCAGGAAGTATAGCTAAGGGCATCCAAGTGAACTTTGGTCAAAGGATAAGTAGTAGTAATATATTGATACGAAGCTTGAATAGCCTCATCTTCAGGATTATCAGGTGACCAAGGATTTGCATTCCTTTTCTTTCTTTTACCATGGGTCACATTCAAAGGTATTAGAGCCGAATAAGGAGTTATTTTAACTAACGCACAAGGTAGCAAAGATGCGTTAATTTGTTGATAAATCATCTCCCCACACAAGCAGTAATGACCCACCACAGTGAAGAAGTCTGTGCCAGTGGTCCATATGCGACTCATATTATGCCCATCAAACTTCCCACAGTGGATGAGATTCGATTCTTTCTTAAACTGGACATTGGTAGATAGCATTTAGTGTATGGGGATTCATTTTGGGACCCCTGCGTCACTACAGCTGAACCATCGTGGTAAATGGGACCAACTCCCACATACCAGCGGAGGTCAGAAAACAAATCGATGAGCATGCGCCGGAGAGGAGGAGAGGCTGCCTGGCTGTTTTCAATTTGGCAGTTTATTTAAGCATTGAAGCAGGGCATGGAATATATATTTGCCCGAAACGCAGTGCTGTGTTCTTTCTGACAACTGCTTTTTTTGTGAGTTGCCATTTCAGTTCGTCTTTTTGATACTCAAGACGGACGTTGTATGATCTGCTGCTGAAGTTCGTCCTATGTGAAATTCAACCAACTATGGACAGACAGCGGTTCAGATAAGTGGTGTTTTTAACTTCAAATCTACACTTATACAAGTATGCTTATATTGTTGTAGGTGGCACCAAGTTGTGGTGTTTTTTTCACCTTCATTTTTTAGCTCCGATGTGTTGTGAGCTTATTTAACCGGACTTTAATAAAATTGATTAAAATGGAAGTAACGGCTTCGAGAGGCTTTTAACCTCACGGCTGACCTTCCGACAAAAATACACACACACAATTTCTTTAAGCGCTCGCTCAATTTTAGATGTTTTTCACTCTTCTTTTGTTTCAGGGATTAGATGTGTTGAGTGATTGTTACTTTGTACAAATAGTATGTAGTCAGCACAATGACAACCAAGAATAATAATAAACAAGAAAGGGCTAGAAAAAGGGACTGTTACTTCTGGAGAGAGATCTGCAACTGTGAGTATAAACTTCTGGTAAATTTCTAAAAGGGATTCTTTGTATTAAAGCTAATTAATCTGTGAACCCACTATTTTTGTTAAATCAGTCAGGGCCTAGTAGCAGCAGTTTAAGTTTAAATTTAAAACACAGAGGAGAACTTTCTGGTTACATTTCATACCCAGCAGAGAGCTTCTGGTTTAAATTTAATAGTCACTCAGGGCCTAGTAACAGCAAAGTACTTTTAGTTTAAATTTAAAACACAGAAGAGAGCTTTCTGGTTACATCTGAAACCCAGCAAAGAGCTTGTAGTTTACATTTAATAGTCACTCAGGGCCTAGCATTAGAAAAGTACTTTTAGTTTTAACCCTTTCCAGGCCGAGCCCAAAACTCTTGGGATCCAAAATTCTGACTAAATATTCCTATCAAATGGTATATAATACATGGCCATGATGATGATGATGATTTGTGCCTTCGAGTCAGTCCTGACTCCTGGCGACCCAGAAGCTCCTGGGCTGTCTTGGCAGTGTCACTGGAAGTAGATTGCCAGGCCTTTCTTCCGAGGCAATGGAGGGTTAAGTGACTTGCCCAAGGCCACAAGGAGTGCTAGTGGGACTTGAACCCTGGTTGCTTGGTTACCAAGCCAGTGCTCTAACCACTAGCTACTCCTGGAAAATCACTATTAGAACATATTGTATAAGACGGGTACAATTTTCCTGAAATATGCCAAAATTAACCCGGCTGCAGAATGTGGATTAAAAATTTAAAGTAGGCCTTGAAAGGGTTAAAACACAGAGCAGAACTTTCTGGTTACATTTCATACCCAGCAGAGAGCTTGTAGTTTAAATTTAATGGTCACTCAGGGCCTAGTAACAGCAAAGTACTTTTAGTTTAAATTTAAAACACAGAAGAGAGCTTTCTGGTTACATTTGGAACCCAGCAGAGAGCTTGTAGTCTAAATTTAATAGTCACTCAGGGCCTAGCATCAGCAAAGAACTTTTAGCTTAAATTTAAAACACAGAAGAGAGCTTTCTGGTTAAATTTAGAACCCAGCAGAGAACTTGTAGTTTAAATTTCATAAGACGTTAGAGCCTAGCAGCAGCTAAGAGCTATAATTTAAATCAAATCAGAATATAGCTTACCTCAGCAGCACAAGACAGGGTACTGTGTAGCAGCCCTCTTTTAATAAGTGTTATTTCCCTCCATCCCCTGGGATAATCGTAGCTCTATAGGTACTTACACATCTTACAAGACAGGAGGTGCTCTCAGGTGAAGCTCATTACCCAAATCAGTCATACACTAAGGACCTGAGATTAGTTAAGCTTCAGGTGAACAAGGTATATTACACTAATTAGGTACAGTTTTATTAGTATAAATATCCATAACAACCCTTAGTAAGTAAAGAACTTAGATCTAAACACAAACTTAAAACTAAGATGTAGACAGCAGTCCAGCAGCGGGATGGGGGCTTTCCAGTCTTTTGCATTGAGTGTCACATGTATGATTTTCTCCCAGTTGGTGAGAGGTCTTACGTGTGCACTAGGTGCAAGGAGCTCTTTGCTCTCAGGGAACGAGTCTGTTCTCTAGAGGCTAAAGTAGCAGACTTGGAAAGCATAAGACAGACAGAGAGGTATATAGACGAGACCTACAGGGATATAGTCCTGAAGTCCCACCTCCAGTCTGGCACCATCCCTGTTGCCATAGAGGAGAGAGGTCACATGACAGGAGAGCATCACCCTGGTGTGGCAGGAAGTGATCCTGTAACTAGGACCTGTCCTCCAGGTGATGTAAAACCCTCTCGCACCGAGGAAGTTTCTCCAGGGCCATGTGCCCATGAGGGAAGGGTTAGGACAGCCGTTATAGTTGGTGATTCGATCATTAGGCATGTAGATAGCTGGGTGGCTGGTGGACATGAGGATCGCCTGGTAACATGCCTGCCTGGTGCGAAGGTAGCGGACCTCACACGCCACCTAGATAAGGTCTTAGATAGTGCTGGGGAGGAGTCTGCTGTCTTGGTACATGTCAGTACCAATGACATAGGAAAATGTGGTAGGGAGGTTCTGGAGGCTAAATTTAGGCTTTTAGGTAGGAAGTTGAAATCCAGAACTTCCAGGGTAGCATTCTCTGAAATGCTTCCTGTTCCACGCGCAGGACCCAAAAGGCAGGTAGAGCTCCGGAGTCTCAATGCGTGGATGAGACAATGGTGCAGAGATGAGGGTTTTGGATTTGTTAGGAACTGGGGAACATTCTGGGGAAAGGAGGGGCTCTTCCGAAGGGATGGGCTTCACCTTAACCGGGATGGAACCAGGCTGCTGGCATTAACCTTTAAAAAGGAGATAGAGCAGCTTTTAAACTAGATATTAGGGGAAAGCTGACAGTCGCCCAAGAACGGATGGTTCGGAAGAATGTATCTTTGAAGGATACTACCAAAAGCAGAGAGGTTTGTGATAAGGAAGCTTATCATAGCTCAGGAAGGGGCTATAGAAAAGGTGAAGTGTCTCTGAACAAAGCAACCTGTCAGTGCTGGTAGAAATAAGAAAACAGAATTTTCTCATAAAAGACTACCAGTCCCTGAATGCACCAGGTTTCCAACAGCCATTAGAGGAGCTGAAGTGAGGAAACGTGTGTTCAATCAGGAGGGCTATGAGGTAATCCCTAAGCACTCATCTCAAAGGGCAGGGCCTGATTCAGCACAGCTGCGCTGTGTTAGGGAGGAGCACTCATCTAGGCAGAATAAGAGTAGAGTTTATTCTACAGATGATCATCTTCATGATCATCTTGGATATCCAGAGAAGGATCATCAGTTTCATCTGAAGGATCATCAGAAGCAGAAGCCAAACCGGACGGACAGAAAGGGAAAGAGACCCTCTGGAAGAAAGAGGAGAAAAGCCTTTGAGAAGTCTAGAAGAGTCCAAAGCAGTACGTATACTGGGAGGTATTCCAAGGGCCAGCATACACCATTGGACTGGGGAAAGCCAGAGGAATGGTGCTGCAGAGCTAGGAATCACCAGACGCTACCTGTGAGGGAGACGGCTGCACATGGAAGGGACCCTAAGACCCGTGCCAGAAGGTATGTGAAGAGAGATCCAGTGTCCATGGATCTGGATTGGAAGGCTGGATATAAGAACTGGACTACATACTGGCCAGGCTATATAGAGAGGAACTCTAGCAGCAATGGAAGCTCAGGTATGAACACTGATCTATGCTCTAGCTATAACCTTGAAAGACAGCAGGGAAACAAGTATTCTTCTGAAAGGGCTCCATTGAGAGATTCATCTGTGCCAATCCATGATATTGAACCTATGCTTGTTGAAGATGGGGAAATGATTGCAGATGAAGAATGTATTTATATGGACTGCTCTCTATCTAAACTCCATTGGTAACTTTGTTATAAAGTACAGCAACCATCACAAAGAAATACAAATTTGTTCTTTAATCTACTCAGAAAAGCTCCTGAAGCAGGATTTGACCCACACAGTAGAAAGCAAGCCAGCTCAAGGGGTTTCAGCTGGTAACTGCTAGCAATCGAGCCTCACCTAATTGCTTGTGAGCTAGGAGAGAATCACTTCTGAACCTGTGTGGGAAGTAATCAGAAGTTAATCTGAAAAGAACAGTTTGTTTCTTGCTTTGTGGCTTTTCATTTGTTGTTTTCCTGATTTTGACTTTGTTTTTCCAAGTTAACACTGAAAGCAAGTTACCTGATTTTATGTGCTACCAAGCATATCTGTGTTGGGAGAAATAACCCCATAAATAAATATTTATTGGCTTTACCCAAGAGCACAACTAAATTATTGTCAGCAGCTGTGTCTGGTGTGAATGAACTACATTGCCCACAATACCTTGCAAATCATATAGATATATGCACTTGCCAAGAGTGTGAAGATTCTCACCCAGGCAGCCGTCTGACAGGTTCCACAAAAGAGTAATGTAGCCCAAATGCCCTCAAGTATGGAGCAGACAGAGCTTAAAGATCCCAAATTACCCATGTCTAACAATAGCCAAATTAATATGAATAAAATACATTCTCTAAAATGCTTGTATGCAAATGCTAGAAGTCTAAAAAATAAGATGGGAGAGTTAGAATATATAGCACTAAATGAAAGGTTAGATATGATTGGAATATCAGAGACATGGTGGAAGGAGGACAACCAGTGGGACACTTGTGATACCTGGGTACAAACTATATCGTAATGATAGAGCTGATCAAATTGGTGGAGGGGTTGCTCTCTGTTAGAGAGGGCATTGAGTCAGAAAGGATTAAAGTTTTGCAGGAAACAAAATCTGCTGTACAATCTATATGGATTGAAATTCCATGTAAAAGGGGGAAGGCAATGGCAGTGGGGGTGTACTATCGAGCGCCTGGCCAGAATGACCAAATGGATGATGAAATACTCAAAGAAATCAAGGAAGCTAACAAAAGTTACAGTGCAGTAATAATAATGGGTGATTTCAACTACCCCGGTATCAACTGGGTCAGTGTCACGGCAGGACATGCTAGGGAGATAAAGTTCCTTGATGAAATAAATGACTGCTTCTTGGAGCAGCTGGTTCATGAACCGACCAGAGGGGAAGCCATATTAGACGTAATCCTTAGTGGAACACCAGATCTAGTGCAAGAGATAAGGTTGTTGGGGTCACTTGGCAATAGTGATCATAGCATGATCGCCTTTGATTTAATTAGTGGAGGAGGGATAGTAAGGAAATCCACAGTACTACCTTTTAACTTTCGAAAGGAAGACTATGATAAAATGAGGAAAACGGTTAAGAAAAAACTAAAAGGAGCAGTTGCAAAGGTTAAAGACGTACATCAGGCTTGGCTGTTGTTGAAAAATACTATCTTGGAAGCCCAGACCAGCTGTATTCCACGCTTTAAGAAAAGTGGAAGGCAGTCCAAAAAACTGCCAGCATGGTTTAAAGGTGAGGTCAGAGAGGCTGTTGCCAAAAAAGCATCTTTCAGGAAATGGAAAAAAGAGCCAAATGACGAAACCTGGAAACAGCACAAGCACTGGCAAGTCAAATGCAAGGCATTGATAAGGCAGGCAAAGGGAGAATTTGAGAAGAAGCTTGCTACGGAAACAAAAACGTGAAGTAAAGACCTTTTCAAGTACATTCGTAGCAAAAAACCTGTGAGAGAGTCAGTTGGTCCATTAGATGATAAAGGGGTTAAAGGAGCACTAAGAGGCGACAAGGCGATAGCGGAGAGACTGAATGAATTCTTTGCTTCAGTCTTTACTGAGGAAGATGTAGGGATGTTACCCATGACTGAAGTGGTATTTAAAGGTGCGGAAGAATTGAAGGAAATATCGATACATCGGGAAGATGTATTACAACTATTAGATAAACTGAAGAGTAGCAAATCACCTGGGCCGGATGGTATACATCCAAGGGTGTTCAAAGAACTGAAATACGAGATTGCAGACCTGCTATTAGTAATCTGTGAACTATCATTAAAATCATCTCTAATACCTGAAGATTGGAGGATCGCCAATGTAACACCAATTTTTAAAAAAGGTTCCAGGGGTGATCCGGGAAACTACAGACCGGTGAGCCTGACATCAGTACCAGAAAAAATGGTAGAAACCATCATAAAGAATAAAATTACTCAGCATGTAGATAGTCATGACCTAATGGGAGACAGCCAACATGGTTTTTAGACAAGGAAGATCTTGTCTTACTAATCTGTTATGTTTTTTTGAAGGAGTGAATAATCAGGTGGACAAAGGTGAGTCGGTTGATATTGTGTATCTGGACTTTCAGAAAGCCTTTGACAAGGTCCCTCATGAGAGACTTTTGGCAAAACTAAAGAGTCATGGGATAGGAGGCAGTGTACTATTGTGGATCAGGAACTGGTTAAAAGATAGAAAGCAGAGGGTAGGGCTAAATGGCCAATTTTCCCAATGGAGAAAGGTGAATAGTGGTGTACCCCAGGGTTCTGTGCTGGGTCCACTGCTTTTTGACATATTCATAAATGACCTGGAAAGTGGAATAACGAGTGAGGTTATCAAATTTGCAGATGACACAAAACTATTTAAAGTTGTTAAAACCCAAGAGGATTGTGGAAAATTGCAAGAGGATCTTGATAAATTGGAAGACTGGGCATCAAAATGGCAGTTGAAATTTAATGTGGACAAGTGCAAGGTTATGCACCTAGGGAAGAACAACCCAAACTATGGTTACACGATGCAAGGTGCCACATTAGGAACCACCACCCCCCAGGAAAAAGATTTAGGCATCATTGTGGATACCATGTTAAAACCCTCGGCCCAGTGTGCAGCGGCGGCCAAGAGAGCAAATAGAATGCTAGGTATGATAAGGAAAGGAATGGAAAATAAAACAAAAGATATTATAATGCCTCTATATCGTTCCATGGTGAGACCGCACCTTGAATATTGTGTGCAATTCTGGTCGCTGTATCTTAAAAAGGATATAGCAATTTTAGAAAAGGTTCAGAGAAGAGCCACCAAAATGGTAAAGGGGATGGAAGGATACTCCTATGAAGAAAGGCTAAAAAGGTTAGGGCTCTATAACCTGGAAAAGAGACGGTTGAGGGGAGATATGATAGAAGTCTATAAATTAATGAACGGAGTGGAACGGGTAAACGTAGATCGATTGTTTACCCTATCAGAATATAAAAGACTAGGGGACATGCAATGAAGCTACAGGGTAAACTATTTAAGACTAATAAAAGAAAATATTTTTTCACTCAACGTGTAATCAAACTCTGGAATTTGTTACCAGAGGATGTAGTAAAGGCTGTTAATGTAGCTGGGTTTAAAAAAGGTTTGGACAAGTTCCTGGAGGAAAGGTCCATAAACCATTATTAAGAAGGGACCCAGGATATCAATGCTTGAACCAATACAAGCATTGTTGAACCTGTGTCCCTTGGGGAAACTGCTAGGTACATATGACCTAGATTGGCCACTGTTGGAAACAGAATACTGGGCTTGATGGACCTTGGTCTGACCCAGTATGGCATATCTTATGTTCTTATGGGCCAACCAGGCAGACTTCATAGCTGGGGCAAGTCAGGCGTCTTCCAGGAATCCTCCGGTGCACTCGACACATGAGGCGTATACCCAGATCAGATGCTTATCAGTCAGCATGGCTGTGCGAGTAACTGCAATAATCTCCGGAGGATCTCCAAACGGTGGGTCCCACTGGCCCTTCTTATGAAACAGCTTTACCAGCACACGGTCTCTCTGGCGGAATGGGTGCGTCGGTTCTGTAGAAGGAAAAGGGAAAGCATTGTATACTTGTTCAGACACCGTGCACAAATATTTAACTAGCTGTGTAGCATATTTTTCCTGTGCCAGCAACAAGTCATCCGCCATTATCACCGTTCCCTCGGGCCATTTCCAGGGTAAGGGTAAGGGTCGTCCCATCAGAATTTCAAAAGGAGAGAATCCAGATGCCCCGGGGTTAGCCTAATCTCTGCCAATACAGCTGGTAGATAACTGGCCACCTTCCTGGGACGTGTTGTGTAGCCTTTTTAAAAGTTTTCTTTAATTGTTTGATTCATTCGTTCTACTATCCCTGATGACTGTGGGTGATATGGGACATGAAATTTCCAATCAATGGCAAACTTCTCCAGGACCAAGCAGGAAGTCAGTCCTCACATATGGGTGACGACGGCGCCGACGGAGCCCCCATGCGGAGCATTTCCCCAGCTTTCAAAGAAAGCTTTTGGGAATGCAGCATGCATGCGCAGTCCCCTTCCCGCCTAAGGGTGCCATCTTGCTCAGTCTTCTTTTTTCCGCGGAGCCCGACGGACGTGTCTCGTTTTCACCCGTGAAAAAAGTTGATTTCTGCGTGGATCCTTGGTTTTTACTCGGTTTGACACCGGTTCCCTTTCCCGCCTGGGCCCGGTACACCGGTATCAAGCCCGGACTTCATTTTTCGTTTTTTGTTCTTTGAGACTAGCGTTCGCGCCATTTTTCTATTTTTCACTGGCAGCCCTGTCTTTTGACCTTGCAGGGGCTCTTTTTCCCCCGATGGCTGCCAGAGGGTTTAAAAAGTGTGATCGGTGTAAGAAACTTATGTCTCTCACTGACACACATGACTGCTGCCTCCGCTGCCTCGAGCCCGATCATGACCCGATGATCTGTGGCCCGTGTAGGAAAATGTCCTCGAAGGCGTTGCGGAGCCGTCAACATCAGAAGGAAAGAATCTTCTCTGACTCCGCGTCCGGCCGGGCCCGGACTTCGTCAGAGGCCTCAACGTCTCGGGACTCCGATCCCGAGCATCGCTGAGGATCCTCTGAGAGGGGGTCTCCCTCGTGGGAGCACCGCAGGAAGAAAAAACCCGCAAAGGTGGCGTCGGACGCACATGGCTCCTCAAGGGCCAGGCGCATAGTCCTGACCGCCGTCCCATGTCTTCGGAGTCGGAGAGGCCTGCTAAACAACTTTGTGTGGAGACGGAGGCCCCGAGTCAAGTGAGTACTATCATCCTCGTGGACTCTCCTCCAGGGGAGCCGACGTCGGGGCCCTAGTCGGGGGCTCCTGAGTCTCCTGAGCTCGGACTCAGGTTGACGGCCTTGGAGTGCAGCTTGGCTGCCTTCATGGAACAGCAGCGGGCACTGATCGCCGGTCTCACCAGTGCATCTGCCCCAACCACTGGGACCTCGACGTCCAAGTCGACCCCGGAGGCCGATCCGATCCTCGAGTCGATCCTCCGCCGAGGTCTCCCTTGGCCTCCCGTTCAGGACCGAGGTCGTCGACGCTGGTACCCTCGGCGTTGGGGTGGATGGCATTGGTGCCTGCCCGACCGGAGCCGCTCGATTCCTCCTCCGAGGGGTCGGGCTGGGAAATGGAGGACGAGGAGTCCCCGGACACTTTTTGGACCCGGTGCGTCCCTTCGGACTCACCGGAGTCTGAACCTCGGAGAAGGCCCCCCCCCCCGGAGGATACCCGGTTCTCAGACTTCGTGCGGGACATGGCCAAGGCTTTGGCCTTCCCCGCAGACCTGAGGAGGAGCCTCAAGCCGAGGAGCTCGAGGCCCTGCAGTATGACTCTCCCCCCAAGGAGGCCTTTATTGTACCAGTTCCTCCGATGCTGGAAAAGTTGCTCTTCCGCATGTGGGAGGCGCTGGCTTCGACACCGGTACTGAGCAAGCGGGTCTATTCCATCTATCGAGTCCGCAAGAGCCCCGGGTTCCAGAAGAGACATCTACCGCACCACTCCATGGTTGTGGAATCGGCCATGCGTCGTCTGAAGAGTCAGAAGATGCACTCCTCGGTGCCTCCTGCCTGGGAGGCCCGGAACCTGGATGCCCTCAGTAGAAAGTGCTTCCAGGGCTCTATGCTTGCTTGCCATGTCCAGACCTATCAGCTGTACATGGGCATGTACCTTCGAGACCTAGCAAAGGAGATTGCCGGGTTCTCTGCTGGTCTCTCCGAGGAACCTTTGCAGAGGTTCAAAGCCCTGTCATCGGGGATCCGGGCGTGCTCAAAGTTTCTCACGAGCAGCCTATGATGGCTTCGAGGCTTCGGCCCGATTAGCCGCAGCCGGCATCGGTGCACACCGTCAGGCCTGGCTACAGTCATCGGACCTCGAGCCATGGGTTCAGGACAAGTTGGTCAATGTCCCTTGCCGAGGTGAAAACCTCTTTGGCAAACCCATGGCTGAAAAGGCTGCAGAACTTGAGTCTGAAACTCTTACCCGGACAAGGCTGTCCAGGAAAACCTCTGCCCCTTCTCAGAATAAGAAGGGCTCGGGGGAAAAGGCCTTTTACCCGAGGAAGTCCTCTGCTTACAAATCCTACTCTCAATTCCAGGCCTCCATAGCTCCCCAACAGGGTCAGCAGGCCAAGGGGCAGGGACATGGACCTGTAGGCAGAAAACCCCCAAGCCACCAGCTCCGGCTCCTGCACAGCAGGGAGCGGGGTTTTGACTCCAGTGGCATAGCCTCTCCTCCTCAGCTGGCCCCTTTCAGCACAGGAGGCCGGCTGACCCTGTATGCCCACAGGTGGTCAGCCGTGACAAGGGATACCTGGGTGCTAAGCATAGTGCAGAGGGGATATCTGCTCCACTTCCACCAGGTACCCCCTCCTACTTTCCAAGGGAGCCTCCAAGACTCCCTCTGCACAAGAACCTACTCCTGCAGGAGTTAACAAGTCTTCTAAAGGAACAGGTGGTGGAACCGGTGCCCCACCACCTGAGAGGTCAAGGCTTCTACTCCAGGTACTTTCTGGTACCAAAAAGGACAGGAGGCCTCAGGCCCATCCTAGACTTGCGAAATCTAAACAGGTTCCTGGAGAAGGAAAAGTTCAAGATGCTTCCCCTTGGGATACTGCTGCCCTACCTCCAGCAGGGAGATTAGCTATGCTCCTTAGACCTAAAGAATGCTTATACTCACATCCTTATTCATCCAGACCACAGGCAATATCTCAGATTTGTGGTGGGAGGAAACCTTTTTCAATACAGGGTACTCCCTTTTGGCCTAACCTCCGCCCCCAGGGTTTTCACCAAGTGCCTGGCGGTGGTGGCGGCCTACCTCAGGGTTCAAGGACTCTTTGTCTTTCCATACTTGGACGACTGGCTCATCAGGGGTCAGTCTTCACAGGAGACCAATCAGGCCACCCTCCACACTATCTCTCTTCTCCAGCATCTGGGGTTTGTCATAAACTTCGCAAAGTCCACTTTACGTCCCTCACAGAACATGGAGTTCATAGGAGCAAGACTGGACACCCTTCAGGCAAAGGCTTTTTTACCTGTGGACAGGGCCCACAGACTGATGGATTTGGCCAGACAATTCCACAGCAATTCTCTGGTCTCCGCCAGACAATTCCTGAGGCTCTTAGGCCACATGGCATCCACGGTCCATGTAACTCCAAATGCCCGTCTACACATGAGGCCAGCTCAGTGGGGTCTCAGAACTCAGTGGCTGCAGGCCACAGGAAACCTGAAGGACAAAGAGAGGATGTCCAAGCTAGTGGTGGCTTCATCTTCCGAATCTGGTGCAAGGAGTGCCTTTTCAAGCACCTCCACACTCACAAGTACTGACAACTGATGCTTCTCTACAAGACTAGGGTGCACATTGCCAAGGAGCATGCACTCAGGGCCTGTGGTCTCCTTGGGAGGCCGCACAGCAGATAAATCTCTTGGAGCTGAGAGCTATCCGCTTAGCCCTGCAGACTTTCTCTCATGTCCTCTCTCACCAGTCCGTCTTAGTTCAGACGGACAATCAAGTTGCTATGTTCTATGTGAACAAACAGGGGGGCACAGGATCCCATCCTCTCTGTCAGGAGGCACAGGACCTGTGCTCCTGGGCAGTCAATCATGGCATAGTTCTCAAGACGGTCTATCTCCCTGGACAGGAGAATTACCTGGCAGACAGATTGAGCAGGATCCTACAGCCACACGAATGGCAGTTGAATCCACTGGTGGTTCAACAGATCTTCCTGCGATGGGGTCTTCCGACCATAGATCTCTTCGCCAGTCCATTGAACCATCAACTGCCCAGGTTCTGCTCCAGACAACCACATCCTCTCAGAGTAGCAGCGGATGCGTTTCTCATCCCGTGGTCTACAGGCCTCATGCGTTTCCTCCCACCGCTCTAGTGCCCAAGATACTGTTCAAAGTGATCTGGGACAAGGCCTCGGTGATCCTGGTGGCTCCCAGATGGCCAAGGCAACCGTGGCTCCCACTTCTTTTGCAACTAGTGGTGGACACTCCTCTTCCTCTGGGGATGCAACCCGATCTCCTGTCTCAGGAGCAGGGATCTTTCTTACACCCCAACCCTCCAGTCCCTCAATCTGAAGGCCTGGCTGATGAAAGGGTAGTTCTAGCACCCTTACTGCTGTCTAGGGAGGTGGAGGACATGGTCTTGGCCTCCAGGAGGCAGTCCACCCGGAATTCTTATGCCCTCAAGTGGCGTAGGTTCTCCACCTGGTGTGCTCAGCACAAGGAAGATCTTTTCTCATGCCTGGTACCAGTGGTGCTGCAATATTTGCTTCACCTGTCCAACCTAGGCCTTAAATCCAACTCTGTTAGGGTCCATCTCAGTGCTCTCTCAGTGCACCACTCACCGGTGGAGGGTCAGTCTCTCTCCAGCCACCCTTTGGTGGCTCGCTTCCTCAGAGGCCTACTTTTGCTTAAGCCTCCAGTTCATCCTCCAGCCCCTGAGTGGGATTTGAATGTTGTCTTGCAACAGCTTAATTGCCCACCATTTGAGCCTATGGCTACTTGTCCTTTGCGCTTTCTCTCTTTGAAAGCGTTGTTTTTGGTAGCTCAAGCCGAGTGAGCAAGCTTCAAGCCCTAGTGTCAGATGCACCATACACTAGGTTCTATAGGAACAGAGTAGTCTTACAAACTCACCCTAAGTTCCTCCCAAAGGTTGTCTCCTCCTTCCACCTCAATCAGGAGGTGGTTCTTCTGACTTTCTTTCCCAGGCCTCATGCCAGCTGGGCTGAGTTGGTCTTGCATACCCTGGACTGTAGGAGGACGTTGTCCTTCTACCTTGACCGTACGCAGGGACACCGAAGGGCTGTACAGCTCTTCGTCTCTTTTGACCCTAATAAGTTGGGGTTGCCTGTCTCCAAGCATACCTTGTCCATCTGGGTGGCAGACTGTATCGCCTGCGCGTTTAGGGCAGCCGGCCTCCTTGCAGGGTCGAGTTACGGCCCGCCGTGTCAGGGCGAAGGCTGCGTCAGTGGCTCATCTCCACTCTGCTCCATTGGCAGACATCTGCAGGGCTGCTACTTGGTCTTCAAGCCAGACTTTTGCGGCCCACTACTGTCTCGAGACGGAGTCCCGCAGGAACAGTGCTTTTGGCCAGGCGGTACTCCGTAATCCCTTTGAGGTATAGGCAACTCCTACCCTCCGGCCCTGGTGTTGGGCTACCGTTCGGGGGCGTTCTCAGAGAAGATTATTTTCACACATGCTGAGGCTCTAGAGGGAGCTTATTTTTCAGCTTTGGGTCCCCGGTAGCCTTAAGCTGGGGAGTCCCATATGTGAGGACTGACTTCCTGCTTGGTCCTGGAGAAAGAGTAGTTACTCACCTGTAACAGGTGTTCTCCAGGAGCAGCAGGAATCAGTCCTCACAACCCTCCCTCTTCCCCCTTGGAGTTGCAGTCATATAATTCATTTTCTTTTTTGCTGTCTTTTAGCTATGTCATCAGACTGAGCAAGATGGCACCCGTGGGCGGGAAGGGGACAGCACATGCGTGCTGCATTCCCAAAGGCTTTCTTTGAAAGCTGGGGAAATGCTCTGTATGGGGCCTCTGTCGGCGCCGACGTCACCCATATGTGAGGACTGATTCCTGCTGCTCCTGGAGAACACCTGTCAGAGTAGTTACTCACCTGTATCTGAGTAATCTGTTGTAACACTTTAGAGGTGAACGCTGGTCCCTGATCAGAATCTATAGAAAGGGGACACCCAAAGCGGAGAATAACTTCCTTACAGAGAATTTTTGCTACTGTTCTAGCATCTTCCTTGGTCATGGGAAAAGCCTCTGCCCGCTTTGAAAACTTATCTACAATGACCAACAAATACTTATAACCCATCGATCGTGGCATACATGTGAAATCTACTTGTAGGGCCTGAAATGGGCCTTGGGGTGGGGGTAAATGTTGCAATTGTCCTATTGCTTTTCCCTTCTGAACATTATTCCTAGCACATACTAAGCATTGACTCAGTTGTGATTCTACTAAATGAGGCAAATCTCTGCAAACAAATATTTCCTGTAACTCCTTAAGAATCGTCTTTCTGTTTTTATGCCCTACCTCATGTACTTGACCAATTAAGAGAGGGACTGCTGCTTTCGGTAGCCTTCTTCGCCCCCCCCCCCCTTCTTTTTCCTGCCAAATCTGTGCTAAATTTAAACTCATATTATGCTGTTCCCAATACATAATATCCTTGGGATCTGCAGCAGCCTGCAAGTGGTGCAGAGGAAAAGAATGCTCAAGAGGGGAAACATAATTCTCAGACAGTAAAGGATCAGACAAATAATAAGAAACTGTCAGCATGCCCTGAGAGATATTACTACGTAAAAGTTCAATTTGGGCTTGTGCACACTGTTTGGCTGCAAGATCAGCTAAGGCATTACCTTGAGAGGCAATACAAGTGTCATATCTGTGTGCGGTACATTTAATAACGGTGACTTCTTTGGGTTTACATAAGGCGGCTAGCAGTTCATTAACCGATTGTGCTTGAGAAATTGGTTTACCGTCTGTTGTTTTCCAACCTCTACGCCCCCCATAAGAGTCCAAAATCATGCACCACCCCAAAGGCATACCTGGAATCTGTATAAATGTTAACACTTTTATCAGCAAATAATTCACAGGCTCTAGTAAGCGCTACCAATTCTGCAGTTTGTGCAGAACCATAAGGTAATAATTGGGCTTCAAGCAAAATATTTGGGAGTTCTAGAAGGGCATAAGAAGCAATGTAGGCATTGTCTGCGGGACGGACACTGCTCCCGTCCACAAATATATGTGGAGCATCCGGGAGCGGGGAGGAGAGCAAATTGGGATGTACTGACATCTCAGTGTTAATCAACTTTAAGCAATCATGTTCTTCTTGGGGCAACTCGGAATCATCTACTGGGCGCATTAAGGCCTACAAGACCAGCATTGGGGTAAAGGCAGCGGATTGCTGTTTAACCGACAACCCCTCAGTAGTTGTTAAGATTACCTCATACCCACTAAGGGCTGTCATGTGTTGCGTAATGAAGTTCTTTAACACATTCAAAACAGAGTGGGTAGAAAACAGAATAGTCTCATGAGACAGAGTAATCAGGATAGTCATCTGTACGGCAATAGCCAAAGCCGCCAGGGCTTGAAAACATGCAGGCATACCCTGTACCTGGAGGGGCAATTTTTTCGATAAATATGTGACTGGGCGCATTCCCCCCCCCCCCCCCCGTGGTCTTGAGCCAAAATAGCTGCAATAGTTCCTCCCTCTTCCCTTACATATAAGTAAAACATTTTTCCATAGTTGGGGAGTCCAAGTGTAGGAGCAGAGATAAGCAGCTTTTTCAAAGTGTCAAATGCAGAAAGCATTTCTTCGATCCATTCAATAGATGCAGAGCCTGGTAACTGCAAAGTAGCCCTTCGCAATATGGAATCCCAATAAGCACAGTCCGGGATGCAAGCGCAACAGAAGGATACTAATCCAAGGAAAGCCAGCATTTGTGTCACTGTTGTTGGAGGAGATAATTTTATAATTGCCTGTACTCGGGCAGGAGAGAGCGCCCGGTTTCCAGGGGATAGCACAAACCCCAAATAGGTAACACGCTCGCAGCACCACTGGAGCTTTTTTAGAGAAGCCTTATGTCCATGGGAGGCTAAATGGCAGAGCAAGGATACAGAGTCATTTTCACATTCTATGATTGTTTTCGAACATAACAACAAATCGTCCATATACTGGAGAAGGGTGGAGGAACAAGGCAGATGCCACATTTTAATTGATGCTTTAAGAACAAGAGAATACGCCGCTGGAGAATCAATGTATCCCTGCGGCAGGCGAGTCCAGGTATATTGTTGCCTGCATGTGTGAAAGCCATAAGAGGCTGCGTGATGGGGTCTAGGGGTACACTAAAAAAGGCATTAGCTAAATCAATAACCTTAAAGCATTTGGCTTCCGTAGGAATAAGAGTAAGTAGCCCGGAAATACTGGGCATCACCGGTGCCAGTGGGACAACAAGCTGATTTATGGCCCGTAAATCCTGGGTAAAACGGAACCTATCCCCCTTAGGGACGGGATTCATGGGAGTATTATAAGGAGAAACAGTAGGAACTACAATACCTGCTGCAACAAAATCCTGGACCATGGACTGCAAGGCAGTTTCCTTAGGGCCAGACAAAGGTTACTGTCAAATACAGACGACAGCTTGAGGATCCTTCAAACATGCCACGTACGGCATACAGAGGACCAACCCGGCGTCAGTTGGGGAGGTGGCCCATAGTTTAGGAGGAACCTTAGACAACCCATGCGCCTCTGTAGAAATCATATTTAATAAAAAAGGAGAGTGCAAGGCAAAAGAGCCATCTGAATTACTAATAGTTACTGCTTCTAAATGACACAACAGGTCCTGTCCCAGGAGACTCACTGGACAGGAGGGAATAATCGTAAATGAATGTGTAAACAGAACAGTATTGTTACCAAGCGTGGAGACAGACAACGGGGGTGTAATCCATGTGGGGATAGAGGTTCCATTTATCCCAACTGAGGCAGGACCTGGCGTTAAGGGTTCCCTACAAACAGAGGCATGCAACATAGAGCAAGTCGCTCCCGTATTGATTTGAAAGGAGACTTGCTGGCCATTAATGTACAATGTACAACAAGGGGGCTCCTTCCATCCACCCGTTAACTGAACCCAGATCAGAACCGTTGCCTCAGGGCAGCCCTATGGGCGTTGCGGGGGCTGTTGCCATGTAATAGGGATAAAAGGGGTTGTGGGGCTACTAGATGGGGGAGGGAGTGGTGCCGATGGCGTCGCGGGAGGGAGCAAAGCCCATCCCCCTCCCGAGTCGGCCCAGGGCCGCTACCTGCCACGTAAGGGCACTCATTTTTCCAATGTCCTTGTTGCTTACAATGAAAAAAAATCTGATTCCTAGATATTCCCTGCCCTATTCCTCTTCCACCACCCCGCCCGCCTCAAAACCAGCCCCACTGTCCTCTCCACCCCCGAGATTGCGACCACTGAGGCCCCGGGGGTTGATATCCCCCGGGGTAGGATTGCTGGCAACCAATATCCTGCTGCCAAGCATGAGAAATTTTACCTTTCTTAACATCCATATCTGCAAAGCATCCTGCCGCTTCCTTCGTTAATATTACCTTCTCTAATTCTGCCAGAGTCATGCCAAACCAAGCATCTATCATTCGCTTACATGCTACAGTCACTTTGGGGCGCATAGCCCCAAACAGTGTCTGAATATACATCGAAGCCATCAGGCCTTCCTGTGATAAACCTGCCTCCTCCTTCCAACACTTACGAAACCTTCGCACAAACTGTGAAACTCCTTCCCCTGGTTCCTGCACGCATGCAATACACGCAGCAAGATTCTGTTTCACCCCAAATAAACGCTCAAAAACTCTTCTAACACTTCGTCCCACATCTTTTTTATCATCTCGGGATATCGGAGGGGGTAATTAGAATCATCCAGCGTCTAATAAGGATTCGCCAGTGACTTAACTCTAGAAAATTAAAATGGGGTTTCTTCATCATACCCCAGGACACCCTCAATAATGAGGCGATAGTCCTGTGCCGTGCACTGCAAACCACGAGTCATACATTGCAAGTAGTGCACAGTGGCAGCTGGCGTTTTCATGGGGTTCGGGGCATGCTGTAAAATAGAAGAAAGGATGGCGGGATCCAGGGGCTTAACAACAAGCTGGTTAGCAATAGTTAAAAAAGGGTACTGGGTGTATGTGTAACCCTTAAAGGTAGGTTTTCCTGATGCTCTATCATTGTTATAAGTTCTCACGTCATTCAAATCCAGCTTATGAAAGGGGTTATGAGGGCTAAGCCCTTCCCTATGAGCCCTAGCCCTACTTTGCTCCTGTTCCCCCCCCCCCCCCTGATCTTCGGTTGAAGGCATCGGAAGGGGAGAATTAGGGGGGGTAATGAGGGGACTCCAGTGGGGCAAAAGGGACCAGAGAAGCAGCGGCCCCTCCGGCCCCTGCTCGCATCCCCAAACCCCTGGTAGAGACCTCCTGGGATGTCTTATACAGTTGGCGATACATGTTTTCCCTAGGCACGTCCCAACCAGCAAGGCCGGGCCCAAATTCAGTCAAGCATGGGCTTGAGTGAGAAGATAGGGCAGCGGCGGAGGCGAACTGGCAGGCTCCTCCACCCTGCCACGCACAGCCTCGGGCTCCTCCACCCTGCCACACACAGCCTCATAAGTAACACACATCTTTCAAAACATTTCATCTACGGGTAATTCCCGGTGGGTGGGGGCATGCTCCGCCATTACTACTGTGGGATGCGCGGTAGAAGCAGCTGCCGCCAAAGCAATGTCCTCTAATGAATCAGAGTCTCTGGCTGGCTTTACAACGGTGGCCGATCCAACCAGGGAGGGGTAAATGGGCTGATACGGCGGAGGGGCCGTGGGCACCCGGGAGGAGGACACCTGGGGTTGGGGCGATTTCGAAGGTAGTTCCCGGGGCGAGTCAAGCACCGGTTGGTGCTGACCATTATAATAAGGAGCCATTTGTATCCATACAGTACCACATTCCTTCATATAAGATTTTGGCCATTTCGGGTCTCCGGAATAAAAGGGAAAAGCTTTCTTATCCCCCAGACACAATCCCCGAATCATATCTAAATGCCAGACAGAGAAGCTACCCTCCCTGGGAAAAGGATTTGAGCTACTTAAACCTACTGTCCACCCTGCCATATTATCCACCCAGGGATTAGTATAATAACCCCCTGCCACTCTGTCTACGTATTCCTTCGGCATTTCCCCATCTGCCAGGGGTGCGCTGGGAGGGACTGGGATACGGCGAGAATAGGATGCCTTCTTAGCTGTAGTTTTAAACCTTATCACAACATTTGGCTGTGAACGCAGTCCCGCGGATTCTGGAGCGGTCCCCTTACTTTGGGACCCCCCCATCCTCTAATTAATATCCAACAATCGCACGCTTGGCCACTTGTTTTCTGCCAACAACCGTCACTAGTGCTGTCGCTTCAGGCTGAGGCAGGGGCATCTTGCCAAGCTCACACAATCACACAAGCCACAGAGAAGGAAAAGGGTATTACCACAGGCCCAGCGGGACGTTCCCAGTATGCATAGCGCTACCAAAGCGCATTCCCGAGACGAGCTACCAAAGCTACATCAATTTAGGAAGCCAGGAAATCCCAGTGCAGCTACCAAAGCTACGTCAATTTAGGAAGTCAGGAAATCCTAGTGCAACGGGGAAATCCTCACTTCTGACACCAAATTGTAAGTGGGTTATTCCTTTCCCAGCACTATATACCACTTACCCTCGGGACGTCCGTTAATCCCCTGGGCCGAGGAATCACTTTACCTTCTCTGTCTGGAATTCCAAGGGAACAAACACACACACAGTCGCATATAAGTAGTATGTAAGTTTATTCCACAGGTTAGAGGGGCTGTCTGTCTTTTATACATTAACAGAAACATATACATACGTCATCAACTCATCCCCTGAGGCCCACCACAGCTTATCAGTAACTTCACAGATGTTAGTCGTCTCCGTGTAGAACAATCAATTTGTCTTAGCACAGCACATTCCTTTCCATATATAGATATGTACAGGATTCCCATTTTCCCCCTGCGGGCCTCTTAGTCCTGCTGCATGCACACACTTTAAGCCTTATTTTCCCCTATCACTGGTCCCTGTAGAAAGAGTTCATAACATAGCAAGGAATGAAGAAGTATGGAAATAGTCTCATGGATGTCATGGTGATCCTGTTGAGGGGACGGTGGGCTGGTGAGTGTGGCTGCATACCCCTGCTGTCTATGGGACAAACATAATTACTTCTGCTTAAGAGAGAGAAATTCAATTGATAATTTTTTCATGTTTTCTCCAGAGACAAGCATAGATAGGCAGGCACAAACTTAAGGTGAGTCCAGAGCTGAGGGCCTCCGTAGGAAAAATACTTTTTTTGCAGCCGAAGCAGGATTTAGGTGGAGGATATGAATTAGGAGGCAGAGAGGTTTCAAAGGACTCCCTTGTCCAAAGGCATAGTCCTGCATAGAGGAGCTGCCAAGGCTATAGTGTATGGCGAAAGTATGAAGTGCAGTTCTGGTCACTGTTTTGCAGCTGTCCTGGGAGGAGATGGCTGCCAGGCTTGTGATGGAGGCAACTGTGGCCTGTAGACTTTGAGGCTCGACGTGCCCCAGAGACAGCAAGGTGGCTTGCTCATAGCAGTATACAATGCAGTCTGTTATCCAGGAAAAGAGAGTCTTCTTGGAGGCCAGCTGCCCTGGGTTATTGGGATTGAATATCAGGAAAAGTTTTGAAGAATGTCTGTTTTCCTGAGTGTGATGAAAATAGTAAAGAAGGGCCCTCCAGCAATCCAACATGTGCGAGGCCTCTTCTGGGGAGCCTCTAGATGGTTTCGGAAAGAAGGCTGGAAGGATAAGTGGCTGGTAGAGGTGGAATTCTGAGACCACCTTAGGGGAGGAACTTGGATGGAGTCCTGAGATGGCTTTGTTATGGAGGAATTGTGTGTATGGAGGATAGTGGACTGGAGCTTGCAGTTCAGAATTGTCTGGTCGACGTGATAGCTACCAGGACTACCATTAAGTGAGGAATTTGATGGAGATAGATGCCATGGGCTCAAAATAGGGTTGCATTAAGCCCGAGAGAATGACGTTGAGGTCCCAGGCCAGTACTGGGGGGCGAACCAGCAGCATAAAGTCAAAAGTCCTTTCATAAATTTGGATACCAGAGGATGTGTGGAAACAGGCTTCCCGTTGATTTGGAACATGGGAAGCTGCTATCGCGGAGGGATGATATTTGATGGAGCTCGTCTGGAGTTAGATAGATGGAGCAAGGACATCTAATAAAGGGTAGTGTACTGGATCCAGATACTGAGACCTGGCCCAAGAGAAAAAACAGGATCGCTTGCAGCAATAGAACTTCTGTGTGACCGGTTTCTGTGAGGCTTGCATGATGGCGAGGACCTCATCCAGTAGAGAGTTGGTGTAGGTCAGGTCCTCTGGATTCTCCATGCTGTCAGAGAGGCTCTTCAGGTTACGATGCAGAAGGAGTCCACGATGCTGTGTAAGAAGCTCTGAGTGGACTCAGAGAGGGATAGGAGGGGTCAGTAAAAGGGTGACGAGGTGAAGATGATACAGTTGGCGAGGCCACTGTGTGACTATGAGAATGAGTGAGATTTGGTCCTATTTGACTTTCAGAAAGACTCGGGTCAGCATAGGAAAGGGTAGAAAGTTGTAGAGAAGTCCCTGCAACCAGTACATTGTAAAGGCATACCTGCCCTCCTGTGGTATGGCAAGTGACGCAGGGAATAGAAGATCTCACACTTGGCATTCTCGGAGGAGGAGAAGAGGTCCACATCGGGTTTGCCACAGATGTTGAAGATGGCCTGGAGAACGGAGGCATCAAGGGACCACTCATGCATTTCTAGCTGGTGACTGAGCGTATATGCCAGGTGATTCTGGGACCCCAGCAAGTAAGTTGCTTGCAGAGTTGCTCCGATGGAGAGGGCGAAGGCCCAGAGTTGTGCCCTCTCATGGCAGAGGCACATAGACCAGACATCGCTCTGTTTGTTGATATAGAACATGGAGATTTGATTGTCCATGTGTACAAGGATGATGCTGTTGCATATCCAATTGATGAGGGCGTAGAACACAGCCCGAAGCGCCAGAATGTTGATGTGCAGCATTCTCTCCTGAGGCAACCAGAGTCCCTATGTGGATAGGTGCTGAAGGTTGGATCCCCAACTGTGTGCAGAGGTGTCGGTTGTGAGGACAAAGTGATGTGGAAGCTGCTGGAATGGGGAGCCTCCATCCAGGTTGGATGGTGTTGCCCACTGGTTCAGAGTGGTTTCCAGGATTGTCTTATTTGGCCCTCCCATGGGAAGGAGATAGTGGGAGAGACTGGGAGGGTTGACACCAGTTCAGTTGCAAGTGCCATTGAAGAGGTTGCATGTAGAGTCGTGCAAGGGGCACCAAGGGGATGCAAGCAGCTATATGACTCAAGCTGTAGGATCATATGGGCCGACACTTCACTTGACAGCTAGAGACCTACTGATAAGGCAGAGTTTGCACTTTTTCTGGCAGAAGAAAAGCTCTGCCTGGTTGTCTATTGATGCGTGCCCTTATGAAGAACAGTTGCTGTGGGAGGGGTTCGGACTTGTGGTCGTTAAGAAAGCCCAACGCTTTGAGTGTATCCAATGTTGCCTGGACAGAGCTTTGGCCTCGTCCAGTGATGCCCCTGAGATGAGCCAGTTGTCTAGGTAGGGGTAAACACAGTGGTCCCAGCTCCACAGGGAATCAGCGACAACCACTATACATTTGGTGAAGACTCTGGGGGTAGAGGACAATCTGAAGGGAAGAACTTTGTATTGGTAGTGATTGTTGAGGAACTAGAATTGAAGGTACTTTCAGTGCTGTGGGTGACTGGCAATATGCGTGTACGTGTCCTTGAGATACAGAGAGGCCAGCCAATCATTGCGATTGAGCAGAGATAGTATAGAGTTGAGGGAGTACATTTTGAACTTTTCCTTCATGAGGAAAAGGTTGAGGTTCCGAAGGTCCAATATCTGTCAAAGCCCCCCCTCTACTTTCTTAGGGATGAGGAAAAAGTCTGAATGGAAACCTTGATGAATTTTGTGAGAGGGAACCGGCTCTATGGTGTTCTTGGATATCCAGAGCCAACTGTGTGATGTGGTGACCCCGGCACTCTGGTAGTGTTGGGGGCAGAAGTGACAGGGGGTGAGACTGGAGAAGTTCAGTCTCTAGCCCTGATGGATGATGGCAAGGACCCAGCGGTCCATGGTGATGGACTGCCAGGCCTCCTGGAAGCACTGGATGTGACACCCCCTACCGGCAGATAGTCAAAAACCAGGGCTGGGTTTGGGTAGGGTGGGTTGAGGCAGGGGTTGAGTCTTCCTCGCCTACTGTTGAGGACATTGGCTGTAGGGCTGTGTTTGCTTGCGTTGTTGTGGCAGCCTGGAATAGGGCTGATGCTGCCTATGCGGGTAGAATTACTGAAAGTATTAATATTGATAGGTTGCCGGTATGGAGGCGGCAGCAGTTGGCAAGTTAATGGGGAGGACTTGGCAGCTAATTCCCGGACCGTAGAGGAGTGATCCTTCACTTCTGAAACAGCCTCTTGCACCTTTGAGCCAAATAGACTGTCCCCCAGGCAGGAAGCGTCCGCCAGGTGGTCATATGCAGTTCCTCCTGGAGCCCCAAAAGATGTAGCCATGCAATGCATCTGGCCAATTTCGCTGTTAAAGCTAAGCGGGCCACCGAATCATGGGCATCATAAGTCGCCCAAATGATATGGTACAGGGACTCGTGTAGGTCAATCACAAGCTGAGTCAGATCTTAAGGAGCTGGATTGTTGAAGTGCAGGAGGAGATCGTGATAGTAATGAAGGATCTTCAGCTGATAGGCCAGGGTGCATATGGTCAAGGTGCTACTTTGGTAGGCCTTACACCCCATGGTATCTAAGGTCCATTGTTCTTTGCCTGGGGGCATTTGTGAAGGAGTCTTTAAGGCTGCCTCCGAGATGCCTGATTGATGTGGGAGCTGCTGATGTTGGAATCTTGCTGCCGGGAGAACCTTGTACTTCTGGTCCAGGCATCAGGACGTGGGAATGCCCGACATGGGAGTTTTCCAGATGGCCATGTAGAGATCAAGGAATATCTGGGGGAGTGGAAGGGCCGGGATGTCCTTGGGTGCGCCACAGACCTTGATGCACTGCAAGTCCCTCTTGTTGATGGGTGTTAGGGAATTGCTGAGGGCCAACGCCAATGAGATCTTTGGGAGGAATTTAGGGTAGGAAAGCTCCTCCACAGGTTCCTCTGGAGGATCCTACCCTGGGGGAAAGGTCATCTGCAGAAGGCTCGTAGGTCTCCCATGGGGCCAAGAAGGAATGCAGGGAGCCTGCGTCATCTAGTGGTAAGGGAGGGTGCCAGTGGAATAGCAGGGAGTCCTCTGCCCACTGTCTCAGAGGAGGCCACCTGGGGTCTTAGGGGACATCCTCTATAGCTGGGGTAGGAGAAGCTGCTATCCCCTGGAGGGAGGAGAGAGAGCCGTCTTGTAGAAATTTATGTAGAAGGGACAGTAGTGAGGCTTGGGGCTTGAGAGGCTCCCCCATAGGGCCATAGGGGTGGGGGGGCTATTGGAGGACATGGCCAATAACTTTGGAGGTGGAGCCCCCTCCCCCCTCCCCCCCGTTGCTTCGTCCCCAGACCATTTGGAGGCTATTTTATCTGATGGAGGAACAGCTGCTGAGTGGAAGCATTTTTGCTGCCATGCTTAGCCTTATACTTAGAGTTATTAGAAAAAGTACAGAGAAGAGCCACCAACTTGGTGAAGGGGATGGAAGGCTACTCCTATGAAGAGAGGCTAAAAAGGTTAGGGCTCTTTAACCTGGAAAAGAGACGGCTGAGGGGAGATATGATAGAGGTCTATAAATTAATGAATGGAGTGGAACGGATAAACGTGGATCAATTGTTTACGCTATCAGAATATAGAAGGACTAGGGGACATGTAATGAAGCTACGGGGTAAACTATTTAAGACAAATAAGAGAAAATATTTCTTCACTCAACGTGTAATCAAACTCTGCAATCTGTTACCGGAGGATGTAGTAAGGGCTGTTAGTATAGCTGGGTTTAAAAAAGGTTTGGACAAGTTCCTGGAGGAAAGGTCCATAAACCGCTATTAAAAAGGGACCCAGGATATCAATGCTTGACCTAGTACAAGCACTGCAGAACCTGTGTCTTTTGGGGAAACTGCTAGGTACGTATGACCTAGATTGGCCACTGTTGGAAACAGGATACTGGGCTTGATGGACCTCGGTCTGACCCAGTATGGCATTTCTTATGTTCTTATGTTCTTATGTTCGCCTTTACACTGTTCTGGCTGTTTGGCAGGCAGGGGAAAAAAAGGCGAGAAATGGGGTTAAATCGGGTGGGGTGGGGTGGGGTGGAATCAACCTATGTGGAAGGCGGGTTGAGGCTCCTTGCCCCCTGAGAGGCCTGAAGGAGAGAGGGGAGACGAGCAGCTGTAGTTCTCAGACATTGAGGTGCACCGTAGAGGCTGAAGCCGAGCAAGGGATGCCCTGTCCGCAGGAAGGAAATGAGCTGGGCTACTAACTGACCTGTTGACTGGCTGTCGAAGAGGCAGTGCTGTTCAGTTCCACCCTTTCTCATTGTTTTCTTCTTTTTTTTCTTTTTTTTTAAATACCGCTTGGCTGCAGCGGAGGAGGAGAGGTAAAGGCCCGCGGTTGTGAAGAAGTGCCACGAGTGAGGAGCTGATGTCCGTTGTGGACTGCTTTTTTTTTAATCGGTTACTTTTGCTTTCATTTTGTTGATCTTTGGTAGAAGAGCTGAAAAAAGCAGAAAAGCCAGGATAAAAGTGGATAACCAGGCAGGCAGAAACCATGCGAACGGGAGACCCATGCAGCACAGTGATGGTAGAAGAAAAAACTGTTTATTCGGGGACCAGCAGGCAGGAAGCAGACACGCATGCTCAGAGAGGCAAGGTTTTGCTTCTCTCAACTATGGGAGATCCGGGCACTCGGGTTCAATCAGAGACTTCATATTAAGAGTGTGCCTGCATCCCCCTGCTTGTCTCCAGAGAAAGAAAGAAATAGCAGCTGGGGAGTTGCACTGAGCCTGGTATGGTTTTCCCTGCCTGAGGCTCTCAGGTGGTGAGTACTAAGGCTTAACTTTGTCATTATCCTTGTTGGGGGCTCCTGCATTCATCTGTTTTAGGACTTAAGTTGGGGTAGAGTGGGCGACCATTGGCTTGGTGTCAGCATTTCCAACAATTTTCCAGCGCGTGTTAACATTTTCTGCCTTTGTGTGCCATGCGCCCAAGTGGTCCCAGCGTATGTTCTGCCTGAGCAGACAGTCCAGGATACATATTTTCTCAGAGTAGTCTTAAATGAGTTACATTGTAGCTTCATTGAGTGTCCCCTAGTCTTACTACTTTTTGATGGAGTAAACAGCCGATCTATGTTTACCTGTTCTGCTTCAGTCCTTAATTTATAGACCCCTCACCACCGAGTTGGAGGAGGACCCTCATATGGAGGAGCTTGACATCCTCCAGTTTGAGGCACCACCCAAGGAGATCCTTATGGTCCCTGTCCCCTCTATCCTCAGCCGACTCCTTCTCCGGATGTGGGAAACACTGGCATCGGTGCCGATTGTCAGCCAATGCTTGGATACCATGTACCAGGTCCAGCGAGGCCCAGGGTTCAGGAAGGAGCAATTCCGCATACCCCCATGGTGGTCGAGTCAGCCATGCATCGACAGAAAAGCCCAAAGATGCACTCATCGGTGCCCCCAGGGATGGAGTACTGTGCCCTTGATGTCCTCTGGCGAAAATGCTACCAACGCTCTATGCTAGCATGCCACATAGTTACCAACTATACATCTGCATGTTCCTCCGAGACCTCACCAAGGAACTCGGAGGCTTTGCGGCTGGTCTCTTTGGAGTCCACCTCCAATGCTTCCAAACCATTTATAAAGTTGGTAGGAGAGTGCTCTAGATATCTGTCTTAAGCTGCTTACGATGGCTTCAAGTCCAGTGCGAGGGTGGCAGCTGCCGGCATCAGCGCCTGACGCCAAGCCTGGCTCCAAACATCAGACTTTGAGCAATGGGTCCAAGAGAAGCTCCTCAATGTCCCTTGCCTCAGGGAACAACTCTTCGGAAAGCCAATAGAAGACAAAGCAGTCGAGATCGAGACAGAGTATGTTACCAGGACTCTGCTCTCGAGGAAGACTTCCACTCTCCCACGAAAGAAGTCTCCCTATACCCGGCCATCCAGACCTCTCAACAGGGTCACCAGGGTAAGGGTACAGGCCAGGGCCCATGAAAACCCAAGGACCCCAAACCCCAGGCACCAGCCCCTCCCAACCTGGGTCGGGGTTTTGATGCCTCCAGCATAGCCTCTCTCCACTGGAGGGGCCAGCTGCTGGTGGGGGTGGCCTGGTTCATGTTGCCTACAGGTGGACCTCCATCACAACTGATTCATGGGCACTTCAAGGTTATCTCCTCCATCTGAACCAGCTGTCTCCACCCTTCTTAACCTAGGGAGCCCCCTTGGTCTCCCCTGCACCGGGCCCTGCTAATGCAAGAACTTGCAGGCCTTCTCAGGGACAGGGCTGTAAAGGCCATACCACACCACTTGAAAGGAAAGGGATTCTACTGCAGGTAGTTTCTAGTCCCAAAAAGAACAGGAGGACTAAAGCCCATCCTGGACCTGAGAAACCTGAACAAATTTCTGATATGAGAGAAATTCAAGATGTTCTCCTTTGGAACGTTGCTGCCCTACCTCTAGCAGGGAGACTGGCTATGCTCCTTGGACCTCAAGGATGTTTACACTCACATCCTTATCCATACCTGTCACAGAAGGTACCTAAGATTCATTGTCAGGGGTGACCACTACCAGTACAGAGTACCTCCCTTGGCCCTTGCCACCGCACCAAGGGTCTTCACCAAATGCCTAGCGGTGGTGGCCACCTATCTTTGTCTCCAAGGAGCATTCATTTTTCCTTACCTCGATGACTGGCTGGTAAGAGGGGAAACTCTCAAGGTCTTAGAACATCTGGGATTTGTGATCAATCACCCATCCCACCTTACTCCAATGCAAGTTCTGGAGTTCATAGGGGCTTGCTTGGATACCCTCCAAGCCAGGGCTTTTCTCCCCCTGGACAAGGTGGATCTCCTCACAGCCCTAGCAGCTGAGGTACAAAGCCGCCACACTGTGTCGACTCCATCAATACTTAGCCTCTTGGGCCACATAGCCTCCACAGACCATGTGGTTCCTGATTCCTGCCTCCACATGTGGGCAGCTCAGTGGTGCCTCTGCTCCCAATGGGCCCAGGCCACGGGTTGGCTCCTGGACAGTCTATCTGTGTCCCGTCAGTTGCCGGAGTCGCTCTCATGGTGGCAGGATAAACACCACCTGCAAATGGGCATGCCCTTCCAATCCCCAAACCCCCAGAGGGTCCTCACGATGAATGCCTCCCTGCTGGGCTGGGATGCCCATTGCGAGGAACTGCGCACCCAAGAGGCTTGGTCTCCCGAGGGGAGCCAGCAGCAGATCAATCTGCTAAAACTCAGGGCTGTCTTCCTCATGCTGAAGGCTTTCCGGCACCTCCTGCAGCATCAGCCGGTGCTTGTCCAGACAGACAGCCGGTTCTTGTCCAGACGGACAACCAGGTAACGATGTTCTACCTGAACAAGCAAGGTGGCACAGACTCCTACCGCCTATGCCAGAAGGCAATAGTCCTCTGCTCCTATGCGACCAGCTAGGGGATGCTCCTCAGGGCTGTCTACCTCCAAGGCCAGGACAATGCCTTAGCGGATAAGCTTATCAGGGTCTTCTGGCCACACGAGTAGTGCCTGAACCCTAGGGTGGCGCAGAGACTATTCCAGTTATGGTACACCACAAACCTGGACCTCTTTGCCAGCCTCACCAATGCTCAGCTACCCCGTTTCTATGGTCCCCAACTGCACCCCTCCCGGGTAGCAGCAGATGGCTTCCTCATCTCCTGGCCAGTAGGTCTGATGTATGCCTTTCTTCCCATATCACTGGTAGCACGGACCCTCTTCAAGGTCCGGCGAGATAAGGCTTCTGTGATCCTGGTGGCCCTGGTAGCCTTGGTTCCCCCTGATGCTGCGTCTCTCGACAGTGTCCCCAGTCCCGCTCGGGAGCTCCCCAGGACTATTGACCCAGGAGAAGGTCTTGATCCTCCACCCCAACCTGAGATCCTTGTCTCTCATGGCAAGGCTGCAGAACGAGTCGCTTTAGCACCTCTCAACCTTCCCTGGGAGGTGGAAGAAATCCTGCTGGCCTCTTGTAAAGACTCCATGAGACAGGCCTACGCCTTCAAGTTGCGCAGGGGCTTTGTATGGTGCACGGAGCAATGTGTGGATCCCTTCTCCTGTCCGCACTCAGTATTGCAATACTTGCTCCACCTCTCTCGGTCAGAGCACACCTGAGCACGCACTCTGAAAATCATCATCCTATAGAGGGCAAGCCTCTTTCTGTGCAGCCCCTCATTACCCGATTCATGCGGGGCTTGCTGCTCTCCAACTTCCCATCAGGCCGCCCCCAGCAGAATGGGATCTCAATGTAGTCCTGGCACAGCTTACCAAGCTGCCCTCCGAGCCCTTGGCTACCTGCCCTTTTGTGTTACCTATCCTGGAAGGTGACCTTCCTGGTGGCACTTGCCTCTGCCCACAGAGTCAGTGAGCTTTAAGCTTTGGTGGCTGAGCCACCCTATACCAAAATAAGGATCATGCTCGGCACTCACTTGAAGTTCTTTCCGATGGTGGTCTCTGATTTCCACCTCAACCAGGAGTTGGTGCTCCCTACCTGGCCTCACGCCGACAAGGCATCAGCCATTCTCCACACTTCTATCTAGAGGGCCACCGCAAAGCCTCTCAGCTCTTCATTTTCTATGACCTCAGCCATCTGGGGAAGGCTGTCACCAAGTGGACCCTATCCACTTGGGTGGCAGACTGCATCGCCTTTGCCCGCAATCAAGCTGGGCTATAGTTGAAGTGCTGGGTCACGGCGATAGCGACCTCGGTTGTGAGCCTCCGCTCTGTGCCGATGGCAGACATCTGCCGAGCTGCCACCTGGTCCTCTGTTTATACTTTTGCAGCCCACTGCTGCCTGGAGAGGGAGTCCTGACGGGACAGTGCCTTAGGTCAGGCCATACTCCAGAATCTGTTCAGGGTCTAGGCAACTCCAGCCCTCTGACCCTTGTTCAGGCTACCAGAGTCATGGTTCTCCCTGGACAAAGGGGTCTTCGGAGTCTGTCTTTAGAGTCACTTGTAGCTGCTCACGGCTGGGCTGTGCTTTTTATCTATGGGTTATTGGTAGTCTGTAGCTAGGGAGTCCCATAGGTGAGGACTGACTTCCTGCTTGCTTTTGGAGAAAGCGTAGTTACTCACTTGTAATAAGTGTTCTTCAAGGACAGCAGGAATCAATCCTCACAACCCTCCCTCCTCCTCTGGAGTTGCTGCTCTATTTTTGTCGGCTCTAGCTATGTCATCTGACTGAGCAAGATGGCATCCTTAGGCGGGAAGGGGACCATGCATGCGTAGTGGCATCTCCCAAAGGCTTTCTTTGAGAGCTGGGGAGATGCTTCTGAGGTCTTCATTGGCATCGACATCGCCCATATGTGAGGACTGATTCCTGCTGTCCCTGGAAAACACCTGTTAAACTGGTGAGTGAGTATGCTTTTCAGGTGTGGATAACTTCAGTAAAGACCGAAGCAAAGAATTCATTTAGTCTCTCCACTATGGACTTGTCCTCCCTTTGCTTGCCACTTTTACCCCTCTATCATCTAATGGTCCAACGGACTCTCTCATGTCTTTTGCTGCAAATGTACTTGAAAAAGGTTTTATTGTGTGTTTTTGCTTCCGAGGTAATAAAACATCTGTGTTTGTATCAAAAAAAAAAAAGCATGATTGCAAAATAGGCATGTCTTGGTCTTATTAGAAGGATGTAATTAAGGAACTAAAATGAAGAAACCATCCATAAAGTCATAATGTGACATGCTCAGAAATGTCTCATGTTATGCATAGCAAGTAAACGTGTCAATGTGTTCAGTAATATATATTGTATAATATTGTAAATTAAGAAATTAGGCTTCCTGCAAATATAAAACTATAAGGTCAGTGCCAATGTAACATTTTAAAATTTGTGCTCTTGTGCATATGATAACTAAAGACCAAATGCTACGCAGTGGCTTGCCCCTGGTCAAGTCCGATATCTATGGGGAAGCACAAGGTTAACACTAAAATATCTCTTTGCCATAAATTAAGTTCTAAAATGTGAATAATGTTCTCATTTTTACAAGTGGTATTACCAGACAAACGTTTGGGTTCGAAAAGGTTCCATTGGCTCCTTCAAAAAGTAACCAGTTAAAAGTTTGTGATAAGGAAGCTTATCATAGCTCAGGTAGGAGCTATAGAAAAGATGATGTGACTCTGAACAAGCAACCTGTCAGTTCTGGTAGAAGCAAGAAAACAGAGTTTTCACATAAAAGACTACCAGTCCCAGAATGCACCAGGTTTCCAGCAGCCATGAGAGGGGCTGAAGTGAGAAAATGTGTGTGCAATCAAGAGAGCTATGAGGTAATCCCTAAGCACTCATCTCAAAGGGCAGGGCCTGATTCAAGACAGCTGCACTGTGTTAGGGAGCAGCACACATTAGAACAGGATAAGAATAGAGCTTATTCTTCAGATAACAGTTACTATAAGCTCCAGCCCAGCTTCAGGGAGAGTTTGAAGAACAGCTTCAGCAAAAGCCACGCAGATAGAGAGAGAAGGAAACTCTCTGGAAGGAAGAGAAGAAAGGCCATTGGAAGGTCTGGGAGATTCCAAGGCAGTACTCATACTGGGAGGTATTCCAAAAGCCAGCAGAGTCCATTGGACTGGATTCAGCCAGAGGAATGGAGTGGCAGAGATAGGAATCACCAGTGGCTACCTGGAAGAGAGAAGACTGCATGTGGAAGGGACTTTCAGACCAAGGCCAGAAGGTATGTGAGAGGAGATCCAGTGTCCAGGGATCAAGATTGGAAGGCTGGACATCAGAATTGGATTACATATTGGCCAGGCTATACAGAGAGGAATAATGATAGCAGGAGAGGCTCAGGTATGAACACTGATCCAGACCCTATCTATAATAGAGAATGGCAGCAAGGGAATGAGCATTCTCATGATAGTGCCTTAATGAAAGACTCGTCTGTGCCAATGTATGATAGTGACCATATGCTGATTGATACAGCAGATGAAAATACAGTTTACATGGACTGTTCTCTATCTAAATGCTATTGCTAGTTTTCTCTGAGCAAACACATCAGCCATCACAAAGAAACCTAACTTTGTTCTTTATTTCCACTGCAAACAGCTCTTAAAGCAGGATTTGGGCTCACACAGTAGCAGCCAGCCAGCTAAAGGCTTTCAGCTGGTCCATTGATAGTAATTAGGGCTGCACCTGATTGTGTGTGTGAGCAAGGGAGAATCACTGCTGAGATCGGCGTGGAAAATAAGCAGAAGTTAACCTAACCAGCAAAGTTTATTCTTTACTTTGTGCCTTTGTATTTGGTAATTATTTGCTAAGAAAACATTAGCTAATTGCCTGACAAGCTGAAGGTTGTTTCTGGTTTACTTTGTGACTTTTTGTTATCCATTTTAAACACTGCAAGCAAGTAACCTCATTTATAGTGCTATCAAGCATACATGTGCTGGGTGAATTAAACCCCATCAATAAAAGAAGTATTTTATTGATCTTACCACTTGGTTTCACAACTCAAATTATTGTCATCAGCTGTGTTTGGGAGTGAATGAACTACAATACCCACAATACCTTGCAAGAATCATATGAATATATGCATCGTCAAGATTGTGTAAGTTCTCACCCTAGGCAGCCGTCTGACAAGTTCCAGCAATAAATAAGTAAATATGACCAGAAAAAAATATTTAAAAAATGATTAAATATAACCTAAAAAAGCAGGGGGGAGGGGGAAGAAACCTTATAAAAATGTTACTGAAAAACAGAGGATTCATAAAAACAGGTGATCTACCTGAGATTGAAAAAAGAGGAGCATTATGACCCATAGGTAAACCGGTGGAACAGAGGTGTAAACAAAAAAATGAAATGTAGACATTGTAATGTAGACAGTTAAAAGCATGATGCTGTATGTAGTGCAGATCAAAGGGGTGTATAAAGCAGGTGGCTTTTCTTTATACCATAGTAAAAAGGTGTAAAACCTATAAAAATAAATAAAATATGGATAAGGCGAAATGAGGACTGGGACAATCAGGTCTGTAAAAAGGTAAAAACCAATGGTAAGTTTAAATATAATTATGGAGTAAAAATGAATAATGAAAAAATGAGAAGACCACAGATGAAGGGGAGGGAAAGAAGGGGAGGAAGCGGAGAAGGGGAAGAGAGAGGAAGGGAGGTATGACCTCTCTCCTCCATGGCAGCAGAGAGGCTGTCAGACTGGAGGTGGGACTTCAGTACTGTGTCCCTGTAGGTCTCGTCTATATACCTCTCTGTCTTACTTAGCTTCTCCAAGTCTGCTACGCTAGCCATCAGAGATCAGACTCATTCCCTGGAAACAAAGAGCTCCTTGCACCTAATGCACATGTAAGACCTCTCACCAACTGGGAGAAAATCATACATATGAAACTCCGTGCAAAAGACTGGCTAGCCTCCATCTCCCTGCTGGACTGCTGTCTGCATCTTAATTTTGAAGGATTTATTTAAACCTATTAAAGGGATTTAGATATTTGTTTACTTAAAGTTGCTAGGGATACTTGTACCAATACAACTATACCTAATAAGTTTAAGGGACTTTGTTCACCTCAAGATTAATTAATTTCAGGGCCTTAATCTATTCCTAATGAAGATAACCAGCTGAACCTGAAAGTGAATTTGGCTATCTCTTTCCCTTTAATAGGTTTAAGAGCCTATAAAGCTAAGATTATGCCTGGAGTGGGTGGGAGGGAAAGAAACACTTAGTAAAACCTGGCTTGCTATACCTGCCCTGACCTGTGCTTCTAAGGTAATCTCCTAACAATTTTCTGGATGATCCACACAGCCCTTTGAACTGTCACTTGGCTTTAACACCTATTTAAAACAACTTCACGGGTCTCTTTCTTCCTAACTCGAAGACCTCTTTGTAAAGGTCTCTTGAAACAATTTCTACGACTCAAAGAATATTTACCCTATTTTTATTTATTTATTTATTTAACGCTTTTTTATACCGCACTATTCAGCATCAGCGCGGTTTACAAGGAACAAGTTGGTACAATGTGGAACAGCCATACATTGAACTTACATAAAACAAGGAGTTTAAACATGGATAACAGGTGAACTTTATACATAATATACACAAGGGGAATTTAAACATGGATAGCAATTGAACTTTATACATTATATACAAAAGGGGATTGTATCATAGCTGAGTTTATGATACAGGCCCTAAAGGGGGAAGGTTGGGTGAGGTGGAGAGTTGTCATATGAGATTGGTTAGGCGGCATTGGATTGAGAGACTGTAAGGACGTGTGATACCGTCTAGGTGATGCTGTCAGAGTTACAAAAGTGTTGTATAAATAGGTGCTGTTTGAGGGCTTTTCTGAACTGGGGGAGGTTGTTTATGGACCGGATTTCTGTTGGGAGGGAGTTCCAGCATGAGGAGGCAAACAAGGCAAAGGCACGCTTTCTAGTGGAATTGTTGCATTTTGTGATGGCTTTTGGAAGGAGGATGGTATTGCAGGATGTGGTTCTTCTTGATCTGTTGTCTGGTGTAGTTTTAATCAGGTCTGACAGGATAGATGCGGTGATACCGTTGACTGCTTTGAAGGTCATGATTAGGATCTTAAATGTGATCCTGTATTGGATGGGAAGCCAGTGAAGGCTCTTCAGAATGGGGGTGATATGGTCTCTGCGAGACGCTCCATAGAGGGTTCTAGCTGCGGTGTTCGCCAGCTGCAAGGGGTTTATCGAGCTCTTTGGGAGGCCAAGTAGGATGGAATTGGCGTAATCGAAGTGGGGCATGATTATGGCCTGGAAGACTGTTCTGAAGTCATTTGGTTCCAGAGTGTTCTTTATGAGGCGTAGTGTCCGTAGTTTATGGTAGATTGTCCTGTTGGTATTGTCTATATGAGCGTGCATGTCCAGGTGCTGGTCAAGTGTTATGCCTAGGTATTTGATAGTTGTCTTGGAGATGAGTTCTGCGTTGTTCATCTTGATTAATGAGGGGGGAGTGAAAGAATGGTCTCTTCCAATGAATAAGACTTCAGTCTTTTTTAGATTTATCCTGAGCATTTGGTTGTGTAGCCAGTCTGTGACTGTGTTGAAGCATGAGGAGAGCTGGTCAAGGTTTGGAAGGTCTGTGTCTATTGGGGTGAACATTAGGACATTGTCGGCATATACTAGGCAGTTGATGTTAAAGGACCGGATAAGGCTGCAGATGGGCTGCATATAGATATTGAATAATAGGGCTGAGAGGGATGAGCCTTGCGGAACGCCTTTTTCTAGTGGGAAAGGGTCTGATAATGAGGAGCCGGAGCGGACATGTTGCAATCTGTTACTCAGGTATGATGCGCACCATGATAGAGCATTGCCATGGATGCCCTTTCTCAGCGAGGCGAGAAAGGAGTATCTTGTGGTCCACCGAGTCGAAGGCGGCTGCGATGTCCAGAAAGATAAGGGCGAAACCCTTCCTGATGTTATCGAGCCCAATGGTAAGGGAGTTGAATAGTGTAGTCAGAAGGGTATCCACACCATGAGACTCTCTGAACCCATGCTGGCAGCAATCAAGGGGAGCGTTGTTTTCAATGTGATGGGTTAGTTGCTGTTGGACTGTTTTTTCCATGATTTTAGCTAGGAGCGGGATGCTCGATATAGGCCTGTAAGAATCCATCTTTGTAGGGTCAAGCTTTTTGTTCTTCAGTAGGGGTCTTATCGAGGTTTGTTTCAGGTCCTGTGGGGAATATCCCTGACATGAAGGATGTTCCTATTAGTTTGGCGAGGAAAGGGCTGAGGTCTGATTTTAGCACTTTTACCCATTGTGCCGGACATGGGTCACTCAGAGCTGTGGTGGTGTTAATGCTTGTGATGGTATCTTGGATCTCCCTTGCTGTTGGGGGGGAGAAGGAGTTAAGAATGTGCCTTCTATGCTAAGCTATGCTCTGATTTTGATTTAAATTAAAAGTTCTCTGGTCATGCTAAGCCCTGACTGACTTAACAAAAACACTGAGTTTTAAAATACACAGATTTATCAGCTTTAACCCAAAGAATTCCCTTTCCTCAAGATTTCCTGCCAGATAACTTTAAAGGTACTTGCCACAGCTCCAAGGTACACTTGTTTAGTGCTCCACAGTTGGAGGTATTTTCAAATGTTTAGTCAAAAATGAAAAAACTGTTCTGGTTATCAGGGCCAAATTTAAAACTATCTCTAATTTTCCAGGCCCTCAGACAAAATGTGCTAGAATGCCTAAATAATAAGCTAGCCCTTTATATACAACTTTTTGAGGATCTAATGTTGTTTCAAGAAGCATCCCTAACTGTTCCCTCTCCAAAGGAAATTGCATGTTGCTACCCCTACCAGTGAGCTTTCTCAGAAGTAGCTCTCACATGCTGAAACTCATTCCTAGAGGGACTATGTCTAACTCAAGATTACTTCAGGTAGCATGTGAAAACCTGGCTCTTTTCAAAAGCCTATAACGGTTGTGGTGATTGACTTTCTATTCAATATACCCACTCAGACACCTACCAACTCTACTCCTAATCCTAGACCGCAAAATTGAAGTTTTGCCTACTTCAATAACGATACCTTCCTAGATAACGTGTTACCCCAGCTGACAACAAACTCCCTAGACATTAACACATCCATAGATCAATGGAACCAAGTCATTCAAAAGGCAGCCTCCCTGACTATAGGCACCCCTAAAAAACCTCTAGAGAGATCTGTAAAATGATTCACACAGGAACTCACTAAACTAAAAAGACAACTGAGAAAACAAGAAAAAAGATGGAGACTGACCAAAACACATGAAAATAAATCACAATACCTTTTCAATACATGTTGTTGTTGTTAAGTGCCGTCGAGTCTGAGTCGACTCATGGCGACCCTCTGGATAGCTATCCTAAATTGCGTTCGGTCTTCAGTCAGGCGGCTCATTGTTGACAGACTGGTACCCGTAGCTGCTGTTATTGTATCGATCCATCTCATTGCTGGCCTTCCTCTTTTGCGTTGCCCTTCTATCTTGCCAAGCATAATGTCTTTCTCTAATGATCTCTCTCTTCTCATGATGTGTCCAAAGTATGAAAGTCGAAGTCTTGTCATCTGAGCTTCTAAAGAAAGCTTAGGTTTGATCTCCTCTAGTACCGACTGGTTTGTTCTTCAGGCAGTCCATGGTATACACAGTATTCGCCGCCAGCACCATAATTCAAAGGCATCAATTTTCTTCCTGTCTATCTTTTTCACTGTCCAGCTTTCACATCCATATGATGTTATTGAAAATACCATAGCTTGAACAAGTCGAATCTTTGTATGGAGAGAGACATCTCTGCTCTTGAGAATCTTATCTAGGTCTTTCATAGCCATTCTGCCAAGAGCAATGCGTCGTCTGATTTCTTGACTGCTTGTTGCTTCTTTATTGATAGTTGATCCAAGTAGGTTAAAGTTGTTCACAATTTCAATTTCTTCTCCTTCAATGATGAACCTGTTGATTATGCCATTTGTCATGATCTTTGTCTTCTTTACATTAAGGTGCAGGCCCATTTTGAGACTATGTTCTTTGATTGTGAGAAGCAAATGTTTCAGATCATCTTCACTTTCAGCCAGTAATGTGGTATCATCAGCATAGCGAAAGTTGTTGATGACTCTTCCACCAATCTTCACACCTCTGTTGTCTTCATACAATCCTGCTTCTCTGATGATTTGTTCTGCATATAAATTAAACAGGTATGGGGAAAGTATGCAGCCTTGTCTTACACCTTTGCTTATTTTAAACCATTCTGTTTCTCCTTGTTCCGTTCGAACTGTTGCTTCTTGATCAATGTACAGATTGCGCAAGAGAACGATCAGGTGTTCTGGTATACCCATGCTTCTTAATGTGGCCCAGAGTTTCTCATGGTTTACACAGTCAAAAGCCTTGCTATAGTCGATAAAGCACAAATAGATATCCTTTTGGTATTCTTTAGTCTTTTCAAGGATCCATCTCACATCCGCAATGATGTCTCTCGTTCCTCGCCCTTTCCTGAACCCTGCTTGCACTTCAGGTAGTTCTTGTTCCAGGTATGGTTGTAGTCTCTTTTGAATAATCTTCAGTAGAATCTTGCTGGCATGTGGGATCAGAGCGATTGTGTGATAATTTCCACAGTCAGTTGGATCACCTTTCTTTAGTATTGGTATAAACACAGATCTTTTCCAGTCAGTTGGCCATGATGTTGTCTTCCATATTTCTTGGCAGAGTCTTGTGAGTACGGTAACAGCTGCATCAGATTGCTGCAATACTTCTATGGGAATGCTATCAATGCCTGGTGCTTTGTTGTTTGATAAGGCTTTCAATACATATAAAGATGCAATTAACAAATCTAAGAGACTATCACACAAAGATCATAAATCTATTAATCGACCCAGGGAACTATTCTCAATTGTTAGATCCCTAACAAGAACATGTAAAGAAGAATCAGAACCTGGTAGAATAAACACACAAATACTAGTCACCCATTTCGCAGATAAGCTAAAAAATAAATCCTGCAACTCCTTCACCCCCACATATCCATGCTCAACAAACCCCAACAAATGGGATAATTTTCATTTAATTGATCAAAAACACCTTCTCAAGATTATAACAATTATCAACACCACAACCTCCCCCCTAGATCCTTGCTCTGTGTCCTGGATCAAGTCCACCAAAACTGAACTGACCCCACACCTCCTACTCATAGTCAACCACTCCCCCTTACAAGGCATCATGCATGATGCCCTTAAACTTACTTCCATCTGCCCCATACTGAAGAATAACACACTGGATCCAAAAGAACCAAGCTCATATAGACCCATAACCAGCATACCAATTGTTGCCAAACTAATAGTAAAAATCATCCAATTGCAACTCCAAGATTGCATTGACCTCTATGCCCCCTTGGACTCTCACCAATTCAGTTTTTGTCCCTTTCATGGAGTCAAAACCTTACTGGTAACACTAATGGACCACCTCATCAGAGGTACAGATGACCATAAGCGAGGCTTCATTCTCCTCTTTATAGATATAGCATCAGCATTCAACAATATCAATCATAATACACTAATCGGGAAATTGGCACAACTAGGCATAGGAGGTACTGTCCTTCCTTGGTTTAAATCATACATATCAAACCGTATGCTGCGTGTCCAAATGGACCAAGAAATTTCAGATACATTCCCCCAAGATCAAGGGGGGATACCACAAGGCTCAGTTCTCTCCTCCTTACTTTTTAACTTATATTTGCAATCCATTATAAGACATATTCAGGAAATTTAACAATGATCGTTACATTTATGCCAACGACATTATGCTGTCCCTCCCCATAGACACAAACAATCCCTCCTACCTCAACCTATCAGAATGCATACGAGAAACTGAATCTTGGTTAAAGACCAATCACCTTAATATCAGTTTCAAAAAAACTGAAGACATGTTTGTATCGAGGAACCAAGATACTGTCCAACCTAAAACTATCACGATCAACAATATAGTCACCCCTGTTAAACAAGAAGTAAAATACCTTGGAATATTATTAGATCACACCCTCAGCATGCTCCCTCATATAAAACAAACAGTAAAAAACATAGTCTTCAAACTGAAAACTGTGCAGCATCTAAGACCCCTCCTGGACACCCATGACTTTGTCAGTAGTCCACGTGTTAATTACCCCTCACTTTGACTATTGTAATAGTCTACTATACGGACTCCCACTCAAAAACATACACATACTCCAGAGGGCCCAAAACATCACTGCCAGAGTTGTCACCAAAGCACGCCCAACAGAACTTATAACCTCTATCTTACAAGATCTACACTGGCTCCCAGTACTGAGCTGGATAAAATATAAGATACTTATAACAACATTCAAATTGCAAAATAACATTTTCCCCTCCAACCTAACTACCCTCCTACACACCCCACCATAATGCAGAACACGCAGACAAAACGCAAACCACTCACTTGTAATACCCAAAGCCATTTGCAGGACAAAACAAAACATAAGCTCTAGAGCCTTCTCATTCACTGCACCAAACCTCTGGAATGATCTGCCATTACCAATTTGCATGACCAAAGACCTACAGCTATTTAGAAAGGGACTCAAAATGTTCCTATTCACCGAACATTTCGGAAACTCAACTGAACCCCCCCCCCCCCTCACAAACAGACATACAACACACTCAAGGAACAACCCACTAACCTCTCCCCCCCACGCTATTCTCTCTCCCCCCTTTCTCTTTTAGACGCCCACAAACAGTGAACTATGTAACTTTAAAAGCTAAGGTTCCTTTGCACAACTACGATACAACAGTTGATCCACACCTCATAAAACTACAGAATACACTTTGTACCTATGTAAATAGTAAATAGTGGATCTACCAAGCTCTACTAAGTTTTACAAAATTTGATTTGTAAGATATGTTCCTGTAAATAGTTTAACTACTGTTCCATGTGAATTGTTCTGTTTACATTCTAATTGTAAACTGCTCCTGATCTCTGGAAGGGGCGGTATAGAAGAACCAAATAAATAAATAAAATTGAAACCATTACCATATATCCTATTCATCTGTACATATGATTTACCTTTAATTTAGTTACCCCATTTTATTTATTCCTATGCTTTTATTTTATTCATCTTATTTGTCTATGGGGTTCATTTTTAAAGCCTTACACACAATTTGGACATCCGAAAATGTGCACAAATGGGTTTTAAAGACGTCTCCGGTGCGGGGATGCCCAATTAGGCAGGAGGTGTGATAGAGGCTTGTTTGGGGAAGTGTAATGGACTTGAACGTCCCCACTCAATTTCAGAAACATCGGGACGTATGCGACTCCGTCCAAGTTTGGCACAAATAGGCATCAGAAAAGTGCTTGTTTTGGCTGTAAAACATCCAGAGGGTGTAGAGAAGATGGAGAGTTAAATGACTAGCCTAAGATCATAAGGAACAGCACTGGGATTTGAACCCTGGTCCCTGGCTCACTACTCTAACCATTAGACTTCCCTGTTCTGAAATACTGCTCTAGGAACTTCTATACAGCCGTCCATATCAGGCATGTCCATGTTTGTGAAATCGTGCCTGAACTTGGATGTCCCAGATTGCACTTGGACATCCTTTGTAAAATGTGCCTTTATATGTCCCAAATGCTTCTACTCTTTTGGTACCTTTTAGGATGTCTCATTGTATAGTGCTAACATTGTAAGTATCTTATCAATACCGTATAAATGTTCTATCATATTGCCTTTTATGGTACATTTGACATTGTGAGTACCCTATCAGTTGTTTGAGTGGTCTCCTATGCTGCCTTTTAAGGCCTATCTCCAAGATTATCTCACTATTCAACTTATCTGTTAATGATGATATGGGATCATGTTGCTATTGTTATGCTGCTACTATACTGTAAGTTTTCTGTCATGGATAATCTGTTGTACACCACCTTGGATGAATCTCTTCATAAATGCACTTAAGTCCTAATAAATAACATAGTAACATAGTAAATGACGGCAGATAAATACCAGTATGGTCCATCTAGTCTGCCCAGTAAGATGGCAAGAGTAGGTGCACCTGCCGCTCCATGCAGGCCTCCCCTCCCCATGCCTTTGTTTTAGGGGTGAACCCACCGCTCCGTGTAGGACACCCTGCATGTTGAGAAATTAGTTACGTTTATTTTGATTTTATCCTGTTGCTGTAAAGGGATCCACTGTGTCTGTCACATGCCATTTTGAATTCTGTCACTGTATTTGCCCCCACCATTTCCATCGGGAGGGCATTCCAAGCATCCACCACCCTTTCAGTGAAAATGTATTTCCTGACATTGCCTTTCAATTTACCCCTTTGCAGCTTCATGTTATGCCCTCTAGTTTTACAGCTTACCCGTCTTTGGAAAAGGTTTGATTGTTCATTATTTCTCTTTAAGTATTTAAAAGTCTGAATCAAATCTCCCCTGTCCCTCCTCTCCTCCAGAGTGTACATATTTAGGTCTTCAAGTCTCTTCTCATAAGGCTTCTGACGCAAGCTCCAAATCATTTTGGTCGCCTTCCTCTGAATCGTTTTCAGTTTTTTTATATCCTTTGCAAGATATGTTCTCCAAAACTGAACACAGTATTCCAAGTGAGGCCTCACCAGTGACTTATACAGTGGCATTAGTACCTCTTCCTTTCTGCTGGTAATTCCTCTTTGTATGCAACCCAACATCCTCCTGGCTTTTGCCACTGCCTTGTCACATTGTTTTGCCACTTTGAGATCTGCAGAAATAATCACAACAAGGTCCTTCTCCTGGTCCTTGCACACCAATCTCTCGCCCCCTATCGTGTACATTTCCCCTGGATTTCTGCTTCCCACGTGCATGACACTGCACTTCTTTGCATTAAATCTTAACTGCCAAGCATTAGACCATTCTTCCAGCTTTTGTAGATCTTTCCTCATGTTATCCACTCCCTCAGGGGAGTCCACTCTGTTGCAAATTTTTGTGTCATCTGCAAAAAGACAGACTTTTTTTCCATGCAGTCCTTCAGCAATATCACTCACAAATACATTGAACAGTGCCGGGCCCAGGACTGAACCCTGGGGAATCCCACTAATCACCCTCCTTTCATCCGAGTGAGCTCCATTTACCATCACATAAGAACATAAGATATGCCATACTGGGTCAGACCAAGGTCCATCAAGCCCAGTATTCTGTTTCCAACAGTGGCCAATCTAGGTCATACGTACCTAGCAGTTTCCCCAAGGGACACAGGTTCCACAATGCTTGTATTGGTTCAAGCATTGATATCCTGGGTCCCTTCTTAATAATGGTTTATGGACCTTTCCTCCAGGAACTTGTCCAAACCTTTTTTAAACCCAGCTACACTAACAGCCTTTACTACATCCTCCGGTAACAAATTCCAGAGTTTGATTACACGTTGAGTGAAAAAATATTTTCTTTTATTAGTCTTAAATAGTTTACCCTGTAGCTTCATTGCATGTCCCCTAGTCTTTCTATATTCTGATAAGGTAAACAATCGATCTACGTTTACCCGTTCCACTCCGTTCATTAATTTATAGAGTTCTATCATATCTCCCCTCAGCCGTCTCTTTTCCAGGTTAAAGAGCCCCAACCTTTTTAGCCTTTCTTCATAGGAGTAGCCTTCCATCCCCTTTACCATTTTGGTGGCTCTTCTCTGAACCTTTTCTAAAATCGCTATATCCTTTTTAAGATACGGCGACCAGAATTGCACACAATATTCAAGGTGCGGTCTCACCATGGAACGATATAGAGGCATTATAATATCTTTTGTTTTATTTTCCATTCCTTTCCTTATCATACCTAGCATTCTATTTGCTCTCTTGGCCGCCGCTGCACACTGGGCCGATGGTTTTAACATGGTATCCACAAGGACGCCTAAATCTTTTTCTTGGGTGGTGGTTCCTAATGTGGAACCTTGCATCGTGTAACCATAGTTTGGGTTGTTCTTCCCTAGGTGCATAACCTTGCACTTCTCCACATTAAATTTCATCTGCCATTTTGATGCCCAGTCTTCCAATTTATCAAGATCCTCTTGCAATTTTCCACAATCCTCCTGGGTTTTAACAACTTTAAATAGTTTTGTGTCATCAGCAAATTTGATAACCTCACTCGTTATTCCACTTTCCAGGTCATTTATGAATATGTCAAAAAGCAGCGGACCCAGCACAGATCCCTGGGGTACACCACTATTCACCTTTCTCCATTGGGAAAATTGGCCATTTAGCCCTACCCTCTGCTTTCTATCTTTTAACCAGTTCCTGATCCACAGTAGTACACTGCCTCCTATCCCATGACTCTTTAGTTTTGCCAAAAGTCTCTCATGAGGGACCTTGTCAAAGGCTTTCTGAAAGTCCAGATACACAATATCAACCGACTCACCTTTGTCCACCTGTTTATTCACTCCTTCAAAAAAACATAACAGATTAGTAAGACAAGATCTTCCTTGTCTAAAGCCATGTTGGCTGTCTCCCATTAGGTCATGACTATCTATATGCTGAGTAATTTTATTCTTTATGATGGTTTCTACCATTTTTCCCGGTACTGATGTCAGGCTCACCGGTCTATAGTTTCCCGGATCACCCCTCGAACCCTTTTTAAAAATTGGTGTTACATTGGCGATCCTCCAATCCTCAGGTATTAGAGATGATTTTAATGATAGTTCACAGATTACTGATAGCAGGTCTGCAATCTCAAATTTCAGTTCTTTCAACACCCTTGGATGTATACCATCCGGCCCAGGTGATTTGCTACTCTTCAGTTTATCTAATAGTTGTAAGACATCTTCCCGATGTATCGATATTTCCTTCAATTCTTCCACACCTTTAAATACCACTTCAGTCGTGGGTAACATCCCTACATCTTCCTCAGTAAAGACCGAAGCAAAGAATTCATTCAGTCTCTCCGCTATCGCCTTGTCGCCTCTTAGTGCTCCTTTAACCCCTTTATCATCGAATGGACCAACTGACTCTCTCACGGGTTTTTTGCTACGAATGTACTTGAAAAGGTCTTTATTTCGCGTTTTTGCTTCCGCAGCAAGCTTCTTCTCAAATTCTCTCTTTGCCTGCCTTATCAATGCCTTGCATTTGACTTGCCAGTGCTTGTGCTGTTTCCAGGTTTCATCATTTGGCTCTTTTTTCCATTTCTTGAAAGATGCTTTTTTGGCAACAACAGCCTCTCTGACCTCAGCTTTAAACCATGCTGGCAATTTTTTAGACTTCCTTCCACTTTTCTTAAAGCGTGGAATACAGCTGGTCTGGGCTTCCAAGATAGTATTTTTCAACAACACCCAAGCTTGATGTACGTCTTTAACCTTTGCAACTGCTCCTTTTAGTTTTTTCTTAACTGTTTTCCTCATTCTATCATAGTCTCCCTTTCGAAAGTTAAAGGGTAGTACTGTGGATTTCCTTACTATCCCTCCTCCACTAATTAAATCAAAGGCGATCATGCTATGATCACTATTGCCAAGTGGCCCCAACACCCTTATCTCTTGCACTACATCTGGTGTTCCACTAAGGACTAGGTCTAATATTGCTTCCCCTCTGGTCGGTTCATGAACCAGCTGCTCCAAGAAGCAGTCATTTATTTCATCTAGGAACTTTATCTCCCTAGCATGTCCTGTTGTGACACTGACCCAGTCGATGCCGGGGTAATTGAAATCACCCATTATTATTACTGCACTGTAACTTTTGCTAGCTTCCTTGATTTCTTTGAGCATTTCATCATCCATTTGTTCATTCTGGCCAGGTGGACGATAGTACACCCCCACTGCCATCGCCTTCCCCTTTTTACATGGAATTTCAATCCATAGAGATTCTACAGCAAATTTTGTTTCTTGCAAAACTTTAATCCTTTCTGATTCAATGCCCTCTCTAACATAGAGCGCAACCCCTCCACCAATTTGATCAGCTCTATCATTTCGATATAGTTTGTACCCAGGTATCACAGTGTCCCACTGGTTGTCCTCCTTCCACCATGTCTCTGATATTCCAATCATATCTAACCTCTCGTTTAGTGCTATATATTCTAACTCTCCCATCTTGTTTTGTAGACTTCTAGCATTTGCATACAAGCATTTTAGAGACTGTATTTTATTCATATTAATTTGGCTATTGGTAGACATGGGTAATTTGGGATCTTTAAGTTCTGTCTGCTCCATACTCGAGGGCATTTGGGCTACTTTACTCTTTTTTGGAACCTCTCTGCTTTTTGTAGTATCCTTCAAGGATACATTCTTCCGAACCATGCGCTCTTGGGCGACTGTCGGCTTTCCCCTATTATCTAGTTTAAAAGCTGCTCTATCTCCTTTTTAAAGGTTAATGCCAGCAGCCTGGTTCCATCCCGGTTAAGGTGAAGCCCATCCCTTCGGAAGAGCCCCTCCTTTCCCCAGAATGTTCCCCAGTTCCTAACAAATCCGAACCCCTCATCTCTGCACCATTGTCTCATCCACGCATTGAGACTCCGGAGCTCTGCCTGCCTATTGGGTCCTGCGCGTGGAACGGGAAGCATTTCGGAGAACGCTACCCTGGAAGTTCTGGATTTCAACTTCCTACCTAAAAGCCTAAATTTAGCTTCCAGAACCTCCCTACCACATTTTCCTATGTCATTGGTACCAACATGTACCAAGACAGCAGACTCCTCCCCAGCACTATCTAAGACCTTATCTAGGTGGCGTGTGAGGTCCGCTACCTTCGCACCAGGCAGGCATGTTACCAGGCGATCCTCACGTCCACCAGCCACCCAGCTATCTACATGCCTAATGATCGAATCACCAACTATAACTGCTGTCCTAACCCTTCCCGCATGGGCACTTGGCCCTGGAGAAACCTCCTCTGTGCGAGAGGGGTTTACATCACCTGGAGGACAGGTTCTAGTTACAGGATCACTTCCTGCCACACCAGGGTGATGCTCTCCTGTCACGTGACCTCTCTCCTCCATGGCAACAGGGATGCTGCCAGACTGGAGGTGGGACTTCAGGACTATATCCCTGTAGGTCTCGTCTATGTACCTCTCTGTCTGTCTTATGTTTTCCAAGTCTGCTACTCTAGCCTCTAGAGAACGGACTCGTTCCCTGAGAGCAGAGAGCTCCTTGCACCTAGTGCACACGTAAGACCTCTCACCAGCTGGGAGAAAATCATACATGTGACACTCAATGCAAAAGACTGGAAAGCCCACATCCCGCTGCTGGACTGCTGTCTGCATCTTAGTTTTAAGTTTGTGTTTAGATCTTTAAGTTCTATATGTACTAAAGGGTGCAATGGATATTTATACCACTAAAACTGTACCTAAGAAGTTTAATATACCTTGTTCACCTGAAGCTTAATTAATCTCAGGTCCTTGGTGTATGACTGATTTGGGTAATGAGCTTCACCTGAGAGCACCTCCTGTCTATTAAGTTGTGCAAGTACCTATAAAGCTGTGATTTTCCCAGGGGAGGGTGGGTGTGGGGAGGGAGGGAGGGATATAACACTTATTAAAAAAGGGCTGCTACACAGTACCTTGTCCTGTGCTGCTGAGGAAAACTATATTCTGATTTGATTTAAATTATAGCTCTTTGCTGCTACTAGGCTCTAACCTATTATGAAATTTAAACTACAAGCTCTCTGCTGGATTCTAAATTTAACCAGAAAGCTCTCTTCTGTGTTTTAATTTGAAACTAAAAGTACTTTGCTGATGCTAGGCCCTGAGTGACTATGAAATTTAAACTACAGCTGTCTACTGGGTATGAAAGGTAACCAGAAAGTTCTCTTCTGTGTTTTTAAATTGAATCTTAAACTGTTGCTACTAGGCCCTGACTGATTTAACAAAAAAAAATAGTGGGTTCACAGATTAATTAGCTTTAAAAGAAAAAAAATTCCTTTCAGAAAAATTCCCAGAAGTATATACTCACAATTTCAGATTTCTCTCCAGAAGTAACAGCCCCCCTTTCCAGTCCTTCACCTTCTGTCGTCTGTCAGTCAACCAATTTCTGATCCAGTTCACCACCTTGGACCCCATCCCCAAACTACTGAGTTTGATATGCCTCCTATCAGGAACAGTATCAAAGGCTTTGCTGAAATTCAGGGAGATGACATCCATCACATGCTGCTGATCTAGTTCTCTGGTCATCCAGTCAAAGAACTCAATCAGATTTGTTTGGCAAGATCGTCCTTTGGTAAAACCATGTTGCCTCGGATCATGCAACGTGTTGGTTTTGAGAAAATCCACTATTCGCTCTTTCAGAAGCACCTCCATTACTTTTCCCGCCACCGAGGTAAGGCTCATGGGCATGTAGTTTGTCACTTCTTCCCTGTCACCACTTTTGTGAAGAGGTACCACATCTGCCCTTCTCCAGTCCTGAGTAACTTCTCCTGTTTCCAAGGATCTGTTGAAAACATCCTTTAAAGGCCCTGCAAGAACCTCTCTGAGTTCTTTCAGTATCCTGGGCTGTATCCCATCCAGTCCCATGACCTTGTTCACTTTCAGTTTTGCAAGTTGTTCTAACACATCATCTTCGGTGAATAGTGCGGTATCTACTTCATTCCCATTTTTATATTTGGGAGTCACAGATGGTCCTTCTCCAGGATTTTCTTTAGTAAAAACAGAGCAGAAGTATTTGTTTAGCAATTTTGCTTTTTCAATGTCACAAATAAATAACTCTCTTTAACTAAGCGTCCAGTGCGTCAGCCAAGTCATGCTCGTTGAAGTGGCTGCAGTGGATGCCCATCATGAGGGAACGAGATATCTCATTTACATGTTTAGAACATGCAGTTTCTAAACATGCAAATGAGATCTGTTGTTCCCTCATAATGCCTCAGTCTCCTTTTTCCTGTGGAGCCCTCCGGACGTTGTCCAGTTTCCCCAGAAAAAAAGTGTGATTTTTGTTACATTTTTATCTGGTTTGTGTACAGATTCCTTCCTGCCTCCAAGCTAGCTCACCTCGACATTGCTCCTTGGGTTCGTTCATTGTTTTTTCATCAAGGTGACCCTCGACCAGCGTTCGTGCCCTTTTTCAGCCGAAGGCCTTGGACCTCTGCCGGGTGGCAGGAACCCACTTTTTCCAATGGCCTCCAATGGCTTCAAGAAATGCGATTGGTGTAGCAAAATGATTTCTCTCACTGACCTGCACGACTGCTGCCTCCGATGCCTCGGTTCGGAATATAACGACTCAGACTGCAAATTCTGCAGAACTATGATTTCAAAGGCCCTAAAGAGCTGTCATCAGCAACAGGAAAAAGTTTTCCAGAAGTCCGACTCCGCGCCATGCTCCATGCTCCAGGACCCCCTCCGATACTTTGGTGCCCTGCAAAACTCAAGCCTCTTCAGAGTCTCATGGCTCGGTTTCCTCCGAGCGGAAATCCCTGGAAGTGGAACTCAAGAAGATGAAACCTTTGGACGGGTCTGAGAATAAGGGGAAATCCCACCCCAGGCCATGCCACCCCAGGCATGAGTCCAAGGAGTCGGAGTGGGAGCAGTCTTGCAAGGTGCCCTGCAAGGAGTCATTGGCACCCGTCGACCGGCCTTGGACTGCCGAGCATTCGACCTTCCCCTACCCCCTTCTCCTCTCTCTCTCCCCCCCCCTCACTGACGCTTAACAGTCTGTTCCCTCCCTCAAATTTTCTGCTCCTCATCTGTCTTCTACTAGTCATTATTCTATTCTTTCCTATCAGACATATTGGTGTTCCTTTCCTTTTTCTAGCAGCTTTGTTTTACTTTTTGTGAACTGCTCAGACGCTATTGTGATGGGCGGTATATCAAGCTCTCTAATAAACATAAACATCCTCATCGAGGACTCCCCCGTCACAGTACTGACGCTGGGCCTGAAGGATGGCAGCCTTAGAGTGCAGTATCTCTGCCAACGTGGCCATGCATTTATGTCCAGTTTGTCTGGCTTATCCACCCTGACAACAGTACCCTCGATATCGATGGTTTCCCCAGACATTGAGCTGGTCCTCGAGTGCCACTGATCTTGAGAGTCCCCGGCACCGGACGAGGTCCCATTCCCATTCCTCAGGGCACTGGTCTTCCCTGGTGAATACCCATAGCTTGGACCGCAGAGGGAGGACAGGTTACCTCAGGCCAGAAGGCCAGAGGTTCAATTCCCACATGGGAACAAGCAACCTCAGGCCAGAGGGACTGGGGTCTCTAGTCCCATGGCCACTCCTTGTGGCCTTGGGCAAGCCACTTAACCCTCCATTGCCTCAGGTACACTTAGATTGTGAGCCCTTCGGGGACAAGGGAATAGAAAGTATCTGTTAGTATACATGTAAATGCACTGATTCTAAAGAGCGCGGTATAAAAAATAAATATATAAAATCCTCTGGAGGTCGCGGACCATCTGGAGCGGACCTTGACCGAGGTGATCGCATGGCATCGGACTCATATTCTGACTTTGAGTCTGAATGGGAGACCGAAGACAGAGAGTCCCCGACACGAGGTGCCACCGAGATGTGCCCTCAGACCCATCTCCCCCAATGCCGTTCCCTGCCCGAGGATGTGACTTTCCTCGATTTTGTGCAGGACATGGCCAAGGCTCTCATTATTGAGACAGAGGCCGAGGAGGACCTGCGCAACGAGGAATTGGAGATACTCCAATATGAGGCACCCCTTAACGAAACCCTTACGGTACTGGTGCCTCCAATCTTCGACCGCCACCTCCTCTGCATGTGGGAAACACCGGCGTCATTACCAGTTGTCAGACACCTCAACGCCATGTACCAGGTACTCCGAAGCCGTGGGTGCCAAAAGACCCAGCTTCCCCCAACTCGATGGTCATGGAGTCAGCCATGTGCCAGCTTGAAAGCCTGAACCCTCGGCCAGAAGGCCTTTCAGGGCTCGGTTCTTACTTGCCAGATCCAATCCTATCAGCTCTATATCAGCATGTACCTGAAGGAACTGTCAAAGGAGCTCAATGGATTTTCGGCAAGTCTCAATGGGGAACCCCTACAGAGTTTTAAGTCCCTGACCTCAGCAGTAAAAGAGTGCTCAATGTTTTTGTCTCGAGAAGCCTACAATGGCTTTGAGTCTTTGGCCAGGATGGCCGCCGCAGGCATCGGGGCATGAAGCCAAGCATGGTTACAGTCATCTGACCTAGAGTAATGGGTTCAAGACAAACTGATTGATATCCCCTGCATAGGAGAGAATCTATTTGCGAAACCCATAGCAGACAAGGCTGCAGAGATAGAAACTGAGTTCCTGACAAGAACCAGGCTCTTGAAGAAGACCTCAGTACAACCACAGAAGGAAGCTCCGGGGAAGAAACTCTTCTTCTCGGGGAAGAAGCTGTTCTTCCCAAGGAAGAAGGGGGGCTTTGGCAGTACCCTGCATTTCTAGGCCTTCTCAGCCCCTCAACAAGACCAGCAGCAAAAAGGCCAGGGGCATGGTCCACAAAAGCAAAAGACCCCTGCTCCAAACTGGGGGGAGCATTTGACTGCTGGGGCAAGACCCCCCCCCCCCGTGTGGTCCTCTGCTACCCACAAGGTGGCACCTAGCCCTGTTTGCCCTCAGGTGGACAGCCATCACCATCAATACCTGGGTGCTACAAGAAGTCAAGGAAGGCTACCTCCTCCACCTACAGTGGGTGCCACCCTTGTACTTCCCAGGAGAGCCCACCAGACCCTGCTTCTCATCAAGCTAGCAGGCCTAATTTTATTTATTTATTTTATTTAATACACACTTATATACCGCTACTTCCAGCGATCAGCAGCGGTTCGATTAAATCTTTGGGGGTTGTCAAATCAAGACTGGGAGGGGGGGATAGTATATACATTAGATCTGAGGGTATGTCACAGCACACAGGGTTAGTGTATTGGGGAATGGCCTACACATTATTTTTTTTAATCCAGGACAAGGCAGTGGAGCCAGTGCCAAAATATCTCTGGGGCACAGGCTTCTACTCCAGATATTTCCTCATCCCCAAGGGGACAGGGGATTTCAGGCCCATCCTGGACCTGTGAGAGCTCAGCAGGTTTCTGGTCAGGGAGACGTTCAAGATCTCTCCCTTCAGACACTGCTGCTGTTCCTCCAGCAGGGAGATTGGCTATGCTCTTTAGACCTAAAGGATGCCTACATGCACATCCTAATTCATCCCAGTCACAGTAAATACCTCCGGTTTGTGGTGGGGGGACAGCACTACCAATACAAGATGCTGCCCATTGGTCTGGCCTCGTCACCAAGAGTCTTCACAAAGTGCCTCGCATTGGTCACAGCCCACCTCCGGCTCCAAGGGGCCGCCTTCTTCCCTTGTCTGGATGACTTGTTCATAGAGGGGACCGAACTATAGAGGCACAATGTGCCATGGGGCGCACCATAAATGCCCTGCAGTACCTGGGGATTGTCATAAACTCTAGAGTTCATAGGGGTGCAACTAGATACCTTCCAGGCAAAAGCCTTCCTCCCTCAAGAGAGGTGAGAACACCTCAGGAGGTTAGCCGTAGAGGTGCACCAACGCCGGACACTGCCTGTCCAGCTTCTACTCCCCCTGTTGGAACACATGGCCTCCACTGTTCATGTGACCCCACATGCCCATCTGCACATGAGGGCAACCCAGTGGTGCCTCCGCTGTCATGGACACAAGCCACAGGCAGGCTCAGGGACAGAGTGAAAGTGACCCAACAGTTGGTGGACTCCTTCGGATAGTGACAGATTCCACTTCACCTTCAGGCTGGGATGTCCTTCCAGGCACCCACCGCCCAGAAGGTCCTCACCCCAGACGCTTCTCTAATGGGCTGAGGAGCTCATTGCGAGGGCCTCCAGATGCAAGGCGGCTGGTCCCAGAGGGAATCCTGGATGCAAATCAACCTGCTAGAGTTCTGGGCAATATTCCTGGCTCTCCAAGCCTTCCGCCACTAACTGCAGCATCACTCTGTGCTGATCCAGACAGACAACCAGGTTGCAATGTTGTACATGAACAAACAAGGGGGAACAGGGTCGTACCCCCTCTGCCAGGAGCAGTAGACCTCCGCTTCTATGTGGCATGCAGAGGAATGCTCCTAAGGGTGGTTTACCTCCCAGGCCAAGACAGTGCCCCGGTGAACAAGCTGAGCAGAATCCTCCAGCTGCATGAGTGGCACCAGGATCCAGTAGTAGCCTCCAGGTTGTTTCTTCTCTAGGGCATCCCCACGACGGACTGTTCACCAGTCCAGACATCACGCAGTTGCTCCGATTCTGCTCAAGCCAGCCGCACCCTTCCCGAGTGGCAGCGGATGCGTTCCTCATCACATGGATGGAAGGCCTTCTGTATGCCTTCCCACCAACACTGCTGGTCACCAAAACCCTATTTGAGCTCCAATGTGACAGAGCATCACTAATACTGATAGTTCCTCAGTGGCCCAAGCAGCCCTGGTTCCCGCTGCTCCTCTCTCTATTGGCGGAGTCACTGATTCCCCTGGGCTGAGCCCCAGGGCTACTTTCACAGGAGCAGGGTGCTCTCCTACACCCCAACCTGGGGTCCCTGTCACTCACGGCTTGGCTGCTGAAAGAGTAGTGCTAGCTCCCTTCAACCTCCTATGAGACATGGAAGAAGTTCTTCTGGCCTCTCATAAGGCATCCATAAGAAGGGCATACGCCTTCAAGTGGCACCATTTCTCAGTGTGACGTGCAGAAAGTTGGCAAACCCATTCTCCTGCTCAATACAAGTGGTACTCCAGTATCTGCTCCACCTGTCGTCAATTTGGTCAGAGTACAAATGAGCTCCATCGCAGCGCATCACCACCCCCGTTGAGGGAAAGTCCCTCTTGGCTCAGCTCCTTGTGTCTTGGTTCCTGCGGGGCCTCATGTTATCCAAACCCCCCCATCTGACCCCCAGCGGCGGAGTGAGCTCTCAATGTGGTACATTCGCAGCTCACTAAGCCTCCATTTGAACCTCTGACTACCTGCCACCTGCAGTATCTCTCCTGGAAGATTGTCTTCCTTGTAGCACTCACATCAGCTTGCAGAGTCAGCAAGCTCCAGGCTGTGATGGCAGAGGCCCCCTAAACGAGATTCTACAAGAGCAGGGTGGTGCTCCACACACACCCCAAGTTTCTGCCAAAGGTAGTGTCCCCATTCCGCCTCATTCAGGAGGTGGTGCTCCCCATCTTCTTTCCGAAGCCTCACGCTGGTAGGGTGGAGACCATTCTCCATACTCTGGATTGTAAAAGGGCCCTGTCCTCCTATCTGCAACAGACTCAGGGCCACTGCAAAGCACCACAGCTTTTCGTATCCTATGACCCCAGTCGCCTGGAGCTCCAGTGACTAAGCAGACTCTGTCTGCTTGGGTGGCGGACTGCATTACCCTCGCCTATGAACAAGCGGAGCTTTCACTGGACCAGAAGGTCATAGCGCAGCATGTCAGGGCATGGCTACTTCCGTGGCAAATCTTCATTCCGTCTCCATGGCATAAATCTGTCGGGCTGCCACCTGGTCTTCAGTCCATACCTTCGTAGCTCACTACTGCCTGGAGAGGGGGTCCTGATGGGACAGCGCCTCCGGCCATGTCATACTAATAATATCTTTGGGGTGTAGACAACTCCTGCTCTCTGACTCTTTTGTGTTCAGGCTACTGTAGTGCTGGTTCTCCACCGGACACTTGGGTCTTGCCAGAGTCTCTCTGTAGGGACTCAAATGCTGCTGATCACGGCTCACCCTTTGCAGGTCACCATGGCATTTTTACAGGTTCTCAGTAGCCTGTAGCTGGGGAGTCCTATATGTGAGGACTGACTTCCTACTTGTTCCTGGAGAAAGCGTAGTTACTCACCTATAACAGGTGTTCTCCGGGACAGCAGGAATCAGTCCTCACAACCCTCCCTCCTCCCCTTGGAGTTGCTCCCTTATGGTATTTTCTTTTATTTTGCCTTGGCCATCTTAGCTATGTCATTTGACTGAGGCAAGATGGCACCCTTGGCGGGAAGGAGACCAAGCATGCGTGGTGCATCTCCCAAAGGCTTTCTTTGAAAGCTGGGAAGATGCTTCCACCTGGGCTCCGTCATCGCCAACGTAATCCATATGTGAGGACTGATTCTTGCTGTCAAACACTTGTTACAGGTAACAAGAGCTCTAGATGTGGTGTATTTAGATTTCAGTAAAGCCTTTGACACTGTTCCTCACAGGCGACTTATAAACAAACTGAGTACCCTAGGGATGGATCCTAAAGGTACTGCTTGGGTTAGAAATTGGTTGGGTGGGAGGCGACAAAGAGTACAAGTAAATGGAGCTCACTCTGAGGAGAAGGATGTTACCAGTGGTGTGCCTCAGGGATCTGTCCTTGGTCCGATTCTTTTTAACATCTTTGTTAGTGATATAGCGGAAGGGCTGTTGGGTAAGGTTTGCCTCTTTGCAGATGATACCAAAATCTGCAATAGAGTAGACACCCAGGAAGGTGTAGATAACATGAGGAGGGATCTAGCTAAGCTTGAAAAATGGTCTAGAATTTGGCAGCTGGGATTTAATGTTAAAAAATGTAAGGTCATGCATTTGGGTTGCAGCAATCCAAGGGAGCAATATAGTATAGGGGGTGAAGTACTTTTGTCCACTAAAGAAGAGCGGGACCTAGGCGTGGTTGTGTCTGATGATCTTAAAGTAGCTAAACAGGTAGAAAAGGCGACGGCAAAAGCTAGAAGGATGCTTGGGTGCATACGGAGAGGAATGGCTAGCAGAAAAAAGGAGGTGATAATGCCTCTGTATAAGTCTTTGGTGCGACCTCATTTGGAGTATAGTGTGCAATTCTGGAGACCGCACCTTCAAAAGGATGTGAACAGGATGGAGTCGGTGCAGAGGGTGGCTACTAAAATGATTAGTGGGCTTCATTATAAAGCATATGAGGACAGACTTAAGGATCTTAATATGTACACTTTAGAGGAAAGGCGGGTTAGAGGTGATATGATTGAGATGTTTAAATACCTCCATGGCATAAATGTTCAGGGAGAGAGCCTCTTTCAATTGAAAGCAAGTTCTGCTACGAGGGGACATGGGATGAGGGTGAAGGGAGATAAATTCAGGAGTGATATGCGGAAATATTTCTTTATGGAAAGAGTAGTGGATCCCTGGAATAGTCTCCCAGTGGAGGTGGTAGAGATGAGGACAGTAACTGAATTCAAAAAATCAAGGGACCAACACAGAGGCTCTCTAAAGGTAAAAAGTGGACTGTTGTAGTTGATATGGAAGGACAGACTAGATAGGCCATGTGGTCTTTTTCTGTCATCATGTTTCTATGTTACACTGTTTCTGATCTTCCATCATGATCTGTAATGCATTTTCCAGTTTCCCTCCCAAAAACCTTTGCCTGTTAAGAGTGTTACAAAAAAGTATTTTATCCCCACTATACCAGCACTGGAAACAATGACGGAAATGGTGTTTAGAAGACAGCTATGTGTGTAGTAACATTAGATTAACCAGTCTTCATGTTTGATTTTTTTTTCATGTTTATATAGTTTTTCCGTATGGGTTAATAATAGTAATGTTAACCATGCAGGTGCCTTCATAGAGCCTTTCTTGAAAGTAGAAAGTTCTCAGTATCATGTGTGTGATAAAAACATAAGAAATGTCATACTGGGTCAGAACAAGGTCTATCAAGCCCAGTATCATTGTTGTGCTCACACACTATATTATTGACCTCTTATTCAGGAACGATTAACTACTATCATTCAGAAAGTAAGATCGTTCACTCTCACCGCTCTCAGGATCAGAACCAAATTTCAGAGGTCTCAGTTTAAAAGAGCATTGCTGTTTTAGGCTTACACCGAAGCCTAAAACAGCAATGCTCTTTTAAACTGAGACCTCTGAAATTTGGTTCTGATCCTGAGAGCGGTGAGAGTGAACGATCTTACTTTCTGAATGATAGTTGTTAATCGTTCCTGAATAAGAGGCCAATAATATAGTGTGTGAGCACAACAATGGCTGGTCCGAATGGATGGAAGGACATTTTTAGTTTTACGCATGACCACATTTTGAGCCTGACCAAAGAAAAGACTCCATTTACACAACTTGATTCGTTGTTGGGATCTACCAATGATGCAACGTGGGATTCTTTACTTAAACTACCTAAGAAAAAAGTCCGAATGGAACTACATCGATTTTCTCTTATTGAATATATTAACAGGTAACAAATCCTGCGGGGGTTGCGCGTGTACAAGGAACCTCGAAAACCTACCATGGAAGTTGACTTTGTGGAACAGTGGAATCGGATCTTGAACAAGTGTTCCTTGGACTTGATGGTTCTGATTGTGGATACGGCAAAAAAAGACCTTGAGAAAATCACAGAAGAGGTGGAAGTGATGGAAGTTAGTTTAAAATCTATGGAGTCTGAAGGGACGTTTGCAGTCAAATCTGAAGATTTGAAGAAACAGATTTCAGCTTTTCATCAAGAGGTGATGGCCATCAAAGTGAGGAAACTGAAACGTCATCATTTAGATTACACAACTGGGTATGTTTTCCCGTGGATGAACAGTAAACGGAAACTGAAGAAGCCAGGAAAGCGTGTTAATTTTGGTGACACGTTTGACGAGGCTCTATCCACTGATTCTACTAAGTCTTCTAGGAATGAGGATGATTTTTTAGACGACAAAAAAGACGAGTCCAAGAGAAAGAAGAAGGAACCCGACCGTCCGAAACAGCGCGAATACGCAGTCCAGAGGAAAAAATGATGCGTGTGCTCAATATGCCAGCTAATGAAGATTTGGTTGTTAATATTTCGAGAAAAGAACTTTCTCAGACAGCATTAGGTTTATTGAATAAAGGCTTGTCATATGTGCCTAATATCCGTTTCGACTCTTTTCAATTTAGAGTGGACTTTGAGGCTTTTATACGAAAATTGAGTTTGAAAAATTATTTTGCAGGAGTTTCATCTTCAGGGCAGGATTTACCACAACTAGAGCCCATAGAACCGACTTCTGATCGAGTACGTCTGCCGATCAAGTCCACATGGTCTCCCCCGGGTCCCCTCCACCCGGCGCTGGAAGTTTTTAAAAAATTGGTGCTGCAAGACGTTCATCATTTGGAGATGACCCAGCGTGTGCAACGTACTGCATTGACGAAGGAGGAGCGACAGGTTCTCCATGAGTTACATTCCCGGACTGACATCGTTATAAGAAGAGCTGATAAGGGGGGTGCTGTAGTGATCTTAGCGAGAGAGGATTATGTTGCGGAGGCATTGTCCCAACTACAGGACCCAGCTGTTTATTCTGAATTGCAGCATGATCCTTTGTTTGATTTACAAAATAATATACATCAGCTTACTTCACTAGCACTACAAAGTAACCTCATTACCAAACAGGAATTTCAATTTTTGAATATCAAAGCTCCGACCACGGCCAAATTTTATCTTGTCCCCAAGATTCACAAGAATTTGTCTAAACCCCCTGGTAGGCCCATAGTATCGACACGGGGAAGTGTGTTGGAACCACTGTCCACTTTTGTGGATTCTTTCTTACGCCCGTTGCTAGTGACTGTTCCCTCTTATTTAAAGGACACCACTCATTTTTTGAATATACTGGGGGACGCTCATACTTGGGCAGATCAGCGGGATGTCATCTTAGTTACGCTCGATGTTGTCTCGTTGTATACCAATATCCCACAGGGGGCGGCCCTAGAGGTAGTGGGACGGGTGTTGAGTCAGCGTGGAGACTTGTCTGAGGCTAAGTGGGAATTTATCATTGACCTAGACCGATTGGCAATTTTTCACAATTATTTTGTGTTTCAGGGTGTATTATACCAACAAAACTCTGGAGTAGCCATGGGTGCCACCTGTGCCCCGTCAATTGCCAACTTTTACATGGGGTTTTTTGAACAGCAGTGGGTTATTCCTTCGGCTTATACTTCCCAAATTTTGTTGTGGAAGAGATATATCGATGATATTTTCCTTTTATGGAAAGGGACTGAAGAGTCTCTGGTGACCTTTCTTGCATGGGTTAATGGCTGCGATAAGAATATCAAATTTACTCACACTTACCATAGGGATACGCTCACCTATTTAGATGTACGTGTAATGCGGGGACTTAATAGCTGGTCAACTACGATCTTTAAAAAGCCCACTGACAGAGTCACCTTTCTCCATTTCGGGAGTTTACATCCTCCACGTTTGAAAGAAGGGCTTCCATTTTCGCAGTTTCTACGCTTCAGGTGTAATTGCTCTGATAGGACTGACTTTAAAAATAAATCAAGACATTTGTATGACAGTTTTGTGCAGAGAGGTTATCCCAGTTCTGTCGTTAAGCGAGCCTATTCGAGGGCGCTCTTTAACCATCGAGCAGCCCTGTTGGATATGAACTCCCATCGTAAGATCAATGCCCTAGATGGGGATACTGTTAATTTAATTAGAAAACATTCCCCTTTGAGTAATGGGATTCAAAAAGTTCTAAAAAAACACAGCAATATTTTAATGGCAGTACCTGGTTTGGCTTATAAATCTGTTAGATGTGTGTGGCAAAGGGATCGTAATTTGAAAGAGTGGCTGAGCCCCGCAGTACTACCCTCGATTTCGGAGGGGCCTCATATTGGTGGACATGTGGGTTGTGGAGAGTGTGATATTTGCGGGATTACCATCCTTGCTAATGACTTTGAATATCAGGGAATTCGAATTAAATTGAGATGTTCAACTACTTGTGGCTCGTGTAACGTAGTCTATGCTATAGTGTGTGCCCTTGTGGGTTATGTTACATTGGTAAAACCATGCGTCTTTTTCGTATACGTATGCGGGAGCATCGAAGCTGCTTGCACCGTAAGATTTTAGAGGCTCCTATTGTTTCGCATTGCGTTCAACAGGGCCATATTTTTGAGCAGTTGCGTTGCTTGTGTCTGGACCAGGTTAACCGGGGAAGTAATGGCAGGACGGTAGATCAGGTTCTGATTAAGGCAGAGCAGAGATTAATTTATTTATTGAACACCCTTGCCCCGATGGGATTGAATAATGTTATAGATTGGTTGGCATGTTTCTAATTTGGTGTTGCTTGTGAAGAGCTCGCAGCAGTAGGGTACTGGTATTTTTTGTATTTAATGTAGTAGGGGTTTGTCTAAGAACGATAGGCGCTCATGTGTGATAGGGGTTGTTTATATCCTGTTACATAGGTTTATTGGGGCAGTAGTTATTTTTTCCTGTTGGTTTAGTGTAGAACATCGGTGAAATACGGAGGGAGTTCCTTTACGATTTGGTAGGATTTGTGACGTGTAAGTTCTCCATAGGTTAGCATTATATCTCCTAGGGGCTTTAAAAATGGAGTTGTGGTCTGTATTCCGCATGCGCGGCATTTTTTGTCTAGTAAGGCAGTTACAGCTCCCGGGTTAAGGAGAGCGGAGGTGAGCCGACATTTACTTGAACGCGGGCAGCATTTGCGGTAAGGTTCTGTTGACTGTTTTCATGTTTATATATGTTTGAGATAGTTTGTAGTTGGGATTAGGATGATGGTGGTATATTTTGTTTGTTTGTTAGATTTAGCATGATCCCCTGAAGAAACCGTTTGTGTGAAACGTCTTGATGGTACCAGGGATGTACATTGGGATCGACGGGTGTATCAGAAGTATCCAGTCTCGCAAGGGAGGTTTGCCTATTAAGCTTTCAGATTTCATTTGTTTTTCCTCACAATATGGAAAACTAGTGCGGACTGGCTGCCTGTTTTTACTTTCATTTTTGAGGTCATTGATGTGATAAAGCATTTTGCTGCAATTCGGTGTAAGCCTAAAACAGCAATGCTCTTTTAAACTGAGACCTCTGAAATTTGGTTCTGATCCTGAGAGCGGTGAGAGTGAACGATCTTACTTTCTGAATGACAGTATCATTGTTGGCCAATCCAGGTCACAAGTACCTGGCAGTTCCCAAAAAGGCACACAGATTCCACAATGCTCGTCTCACGTAAGCAGTGAATTTCCCAGGTTCTCTTTAATAATGGTTTATGGCCCTTTCCTCCAGGAACTTGTCCAAATCTTTTTTTTAAGCCCAGCTACATTAACAGCTTTTACTACATCTTCTGGTAATGAATTCCAGAGTTTGATTACATATTGAGTGAAAAAGTATTTTCTCTTATTAGTCTTAAATGGGTTATGTTGTAGCTTCATTGCATGTCCTCTAGTCTTTCTACTTTTTGATGGCGTAAACAACCAATCTATGTTTACCCATTCCACTCCATTAATTAATTTATTGACCTCTATCATATCCCTCCTTGGCTGTCTCTTTTCCAAGTTGAAGAGACCCAACCTTTTAAACTTCTCCTCATAGAGGTATCATTCCATACTCTTTACCATTTTTGTCACTCTTCTCTGTACCTTTTCTAATTCTGCTATATCCTTTTTAAGATATGGTGACCAGAATTGCTTACCAAATTCTAGGTGTGGTCGCACCATGTAACATTACAGAGGCATTTAATATCATTGGTTTTATTCTCCATGCCTTTACTTATGATTCTTAGCATTCTCTTTGCTTTCTTGGCCACCGCTGCACACTAGGCGGAGGGTTTCAACGTATTATCCACGATGATGCCTTTATCTTTTTCCTGGTTTCTAAGGTGGTACCTTGCATGATGTAACCATAGTTTGGGTTGTTCTTTCCTAGGTGCATAACTTTGTACTTGTCCACATAAAATTTCATCTGCCATTTGGACATCCAGTCTTCCAGTTTATCAAGGTCCTCTTGTGTTTTAACAACTTTGAATAATTTTGTGTCATCTGCAAATTTGATTACCTCACTCATTCCTATTTCCAGGTCATTTATGAATATGTTAAAAAGCAGCAGGCCCTGTACCGATCCCTGGGTACTCCACTATTCATCTTTCTCCATTGAGAAAATTGGCCATTTAGCCTTACTCTCTGCTTTCTATCTTTTAATCAGTTCCTGATCCATAATACTACACTGCCTCCAATCCCATGATTTTTTAATTTTGCGAAGAGAATCTCATGAGGAACCTTATCAAAGGCTTTCTAAAAATCCAGATACACTATATCAACTGACTCACTTTTGTCTACCTGTTTATTTACATCTTCAAAAAAATATAACAGATTAGTAAGACAAGACGTTCCTTGACTACATCGTGCTGGCTTTCTCCCATTAAACCATGACTATCTACATGTTCAGTAATTTAATTCTTTATAATAGTTTCTATCATTTTGCCTGGTACTGACATCAGGCTCACCGGTCTGTAATTTCCTGGATCATCACTGGAGCCCTTTTTAAAAATTGACTTTAAATTGGCCATTCTCCAATCTTCCACTACTACAGATGATTTTAATGATAGTTCACAGATTACTAATAGTAGGTCTGCAATCTCATATTTCAGTACTTTCAACACCCTTGGATGTATACCATACGATCTAGGTGATTTGTTACTCTTCAGTTTATCAAATAGTTGTAATACATCTTCCCGGTTTATCGATATTTCTTTCAATTCTTTCGATACATCACTTTTATATACCATTTTAGGCATGGATAACTTCCCTATATCATCTTCAGTAAATACCGAAGAAAATAATTCATTCCGTCTCTCCACTATGGCCTTGTCCTCACTTAGCGCTCCTTTTACCTCTCTATCATCCAGTTGTCCAACTGACATTCTCACAGGTTTTTTGCTATGAATGCGTTTGAAAAAGGTTTTATTATGCATTTTTGTTTCCACAGCAAGCTTCTTTTCAAATTCTATTTTTGCCTGCCTTATCAATGCCTTGCATCCAACTTGCCAATGCTTATATTGTTTCCCATGTTCATCATTTGGCTCCTTTTCCATTTTCTGAAAGATGTTTTTTTAGCAACAACAGCCTCTCTGAACTCTCCTTTAAACCATGCTGGCAGTTTTTTGGCCTTCTTTACACTTTTATTAAAGTATGAAATACATCTGGTCTGGGCTTCTTAGATAGTACTTTTAAACAATGCCCATGCTTGATGTAAATCTTTAACCTATGCAGCTGCTCCTATTTGTTTTTTCTTAACTATTTTCCTCATTTTATCATAGTCTCCCTTGCCGTCCTTCTTCCACTTATTAAATCAAATGCGATCATGCTATGATCACTATTGCCAAGTAGGCCCAAGACCCTTATTTCTTCCTGTGTCCCACTAAGGTCCAAAATAGCTTTCCCTCTTGTTGTTCATGAACTAGCTGCTCCAAGAAGCAGTCATTTATTTCAGCTAGAAACTTTGTCTTTAGCATGTCCTGCTGTGACATTGACCCAGTCGATACTGGGATAATTGAAATCACCAATTATTACTGTGTTATAAGTTTTGTTAGATTCCCTGATTTATTTCAGCATTTCATCATCCATTTGTTCATTCTGGCCAGGCAATCCGTAGTACACCCCCACTGTCATCACTGTCTCCTTTTTACATATAATTTCTATCCATAGAGATTCTATGGTGTATTTTGTTTCCTGCAAAATGTTAATCCTATGTGACTCAATGCCCTCACTAACATAAGAACGCAACCCCTCCAGCAATTTGATCTACCCTATCATTGTGATATAGTTTGTACCCAGGTATCACAATGTCCCACTAGTTGTCCTCCTTCCACCAGGTCTCTGAGATGCCAATCATATCTAATCTTTCATTTAGTGTCATATATTCTAGCTCTCCCATCTTATTTTTTAGACTTCTAGCATTTGCATACAGACATTTTACAGGTTCTATTTTATTCATATTAATCTGGTTATCAGTTGGGGTATTTTGGAATCTTTCAGCACTGTACTTAAGGGTATCTGGGTTAGTTTTATCTTCATTGGAACTTCTCTCTTGGGATTCCCTAACTTCCCTCCATGTGCTCCTAAGCAACTGCCTGCTTTCCCTCTATTATCTAGTTTAAAAGCTGCTCTGTCTCCTTTTTAAAGATTAATGCCAGCAGCCTGGTTTCATCTTAGTTAAGGTGGAACTCTTCCTTCCACAGAATGTTGCCCAGTTCCTAACATATCCAAACCCCTGTCCTTTACACCATCATCTCTCCATGCATTGAAACTCCGGAGCTCTGCCTGCCTTTTGGGTCCTGCACATGGTATGAGAATGCTACCCTGGAGGTTCTGGATTTCAACGTCCTGCTTAATAGCCTAAATTTAGCCTCCAGAACCTTTTTCCCACACTTTCCTATGTCATTGGCACCAGCATGTACCAAGACAGCAGAATTCTCCCCATCACTGTCTAAAACATTGTCTAGGTGCCTCATGAGGTCCGCTACCTTCTCACCAGGCAGGCATGTTACCAAGCAATCCTCACATCCACCAGCCACCCAGCTATCTACATGCCAGCTATAATGGCCATCCTAACTTTTCGCTAATAGGCACATGGCCCTGGAGAAACCTCAGTGTGAGAGGGTTTTACATCTCCTGGTGGACAGGTCCTAGCTATAGGATCACTTGCTGCCACACCAAGGTGATTCTGTCCGTTCACGTGACCTCTCTCCCCCATGGCAACTGAGAGGCTGCCAAACTAGAGGTGGGACTTCAGTACTATGTCCCTGTAGGTCTTGTCTGTACCTCTCTGATGAGACCAGTCCTCATACTGTGTTTACCCAGAATAGTATTTATAAAATGCCACAGTGTCATGCCTATTTCTAAACAGAACTCTTTGTATGTAGCAGTGAGGGATAAACATGTTTCTCACTCTAGCGCCTGTTTGTCCAATGCACATTGCATTCAGTGCTTCAGTGATTTTGATAGCTTGCTGTTCATTTGCTTCACAAAGGTTCTTTCCCATGCCACCTGGCATGCAATTTTTGCTGCTGATAGCAGTTTGCTTTCGTTTTACTATAAACCTTAAGTGAAACGTCTGTGTTCTGCGAGTTGTAACTGTTCCAGCAGTATTATACGTATGTAGCACTTGCTCCTTGAAGTTTATTTAAGCCAGTTTTAGGAGTTTGTTGCTTCTTAAAGTTGTGCCCAGTGTGACTCTAACTACTAAGATCACTAACCCAGAATTCAACATAGAGATGTACAGTCTTTCAGAAATCAAACTTAAAACAGGTAGGTTTCAACTTGGTTTTAATTTAATGAAATTCGTATCCCTGAGATCTGCTACAAATATTCATTGGATTTTCCCCTTCAAATCATCCATCCCCGATACTCGTGGGATGAAATGGACCCCATAGTGTATATGGTTTTGTGAAAGATTGTAAAATATTGTATGTCCTTTTTGTAATGTTATAAGGCTTGTATTTATTAAGGAAAGTGCTTTAAGAGGTGTGAACATTTATGAGAAAATGTGAGAAAAACAAAATATTCTATGTATAATAAAATAATTCACATAGAACTGCTATTGAAATATGATATCTCTGAATATTTAATGAAATGTATTAACTTTTATATATGGCCTTTTAAGGGTCACTTGTCACATTGTTTATATCTTGTCAAATGAAGTTTGCATAACTGTAATCACTTTAGAACCTACTACACAATGCACAATCTAGCTTACAAAAATTGCTAAATATGCTTCTCTAATACCTGGATAACCATAATAACAGCTTTGGCGTATATTTATGTGAGGCATATATCCAGAATGGATAAATAGAAAAAATGATGAAATACCTTTTATTTTGGGCATAGTGCTTTTGTGGCTTGAGAATTACTAAGTTTCTTTCCTTCCAGTAAAGGGTAACAAAAAGGAAATGGCAACTTGGAGAAATTTCCAAGCAATTAACGTCCAGTAGCCACCAAAACTAAATTGCATTTATTAGCTTTTTTTTTTAGATATTATTTTAAATTTCATAGCTGCTTTCCTTGAACAATTTCTAGCCAAATTCCCCTTCATCCTCCTCAGCTAAGTCCAGATGTGTGGGTTTATGCTCTCCTACCTGCAGATGGAGCCTGAGAACCACCAGTTTCATGGTAGCACCTTATATAGGGTCCTGTGCCGTCCATAAGCAGCCAGTATTTTTCGGTATCCAACAGATGGTAGATGAGTAGGCCTGTGCAGTCTAATTTTTGTAATTTGACCTTTCTATGGGGAAGGGAAGAATTTACTACAGAAATTTGGCCTCCTTTGAAAACACAAAAAACCTAGAATTGACTTGAGCCAGTTCATGGGGTCCAGGAGTGCAATCCCAGTGGTACTGGGGTAACTGGGCCCCTCTTCTCACCCATATTCTGTTTTTGGAGGATGTCTGGTAGCTGTACCCTTTGTCCTCCACCATCTTTGGGAAGGGGGCCTGGGGGGAAGTCTGTGGAGAGCTGACTTCTGGATACATTTTTTGGCTGCAGTACTCTGTCCTTCTCCCTTACTTTTCGGAGAGAGCCTGAGTGGAACTTGGTGGAGAGCTAACTGCATGACAGATCTTTCACAAGCAGGACTCTCTGTCCTCCTACCTTTGGGAAGGGGCCTGGGGAGAGCTTCCTGCTGCCCGTGTGATGCAGCCTTGGACAGCAGTATCCTCTGTCGTCGTCATCCTGTGCCTTTGGGAGGGGGCCTGAGGAAATGTTGGGGGAAGACTACATCCTTAGTAAAGTTCATTAAAAAAAACAAAAAAAACAAGATGCAAATAGCAGAGGCAGGCAACTTAGCAGGGGCTGTGCTGGCTTTGGCTGCAGCTGTAGGAGTACAGGCTAGTAAAGTGTGGTGGACACAGTAGAGGCCAAAAGCGGCTCTGACGCAGTACCAGTATGTGCGCAGATGATACAGCTCAGGCACAGCAGGGGTGGCGCAGCTGATGGCAACAGTTGCAGAAAGTTCGGTGCTAGCAGTTGAGGCCACAGGGATGCACCGACAGCTGAGCAGACAGGCTCCCGGACCCAGAGGGGCTTTTACTTGGGCAGCAGCAGCATGAAGAAGGCAGGCACTGCTGAGGGCCCTGCATGAAGGAGTGGTCCAAGAATCGGAAGTAAGGGAGTGTTTTATTTTTAGTGGGAGCTGCCGCTATATTGCCAGGCTGTGTTTTTCTCCGCACAGCCTTGGAAAAAGGGTGCCAGGTTAGGCCTGATAATAGCCTAAGAAAAGGGGTCCTCTAATTTTTTGGTAAAAGATAGGCCCAGGGGCTAACGATAGACTTATTCCCAAATTTGTGTCTTTGAGGAGCCAGTCTTCCTTCATTGTGAAGGGAGACACTGTATTGGACCATCCTTCATTCTGTAGGCATTGGAAGATGTGAGTCCCTGGCATATTGTATGGTCTCCGGGACCTTTTGGAACCCCTCAGAGGAGTATGGCAGATCCTTCAGAAGATCCCCTAGAACAGTGATTCCCAAAGTGGGAGGCACCGCCTCCCAGGGCGGCATTGGGCTAATCTAGGGGGACGTGAAAGATAAGGTGGAGGCACTGCACTGCCCTAGGGGGGGGGGGCACTGGAGGGATAAGCACAAACAAAGAAATCTACTCCAAATAGTTGAACATGGGAATTTAAAACAGACATTGAGAAACTGGTATCACTTCACCAAGCCCATCCATCCCATCAAACATGTTCAATAGATAGAGCAGATACACTATTTTATTAGAATTGTTTTTTGAAAAATGTTAATTACTTTTTTGTTGTAAATTAAATACAAATTTAAATTCCATCATTTATGTTATTAAATGATACTATTTATATTGTTAAATAAAAAAATTTATCGAAATTTTGAATGATTTGTTTTGAGTTGGTTTGCAGCTTGTCATGCTGTGAGGGCTTGTGTGCATCAGTGATGCTGAGAGCTAAACTATCAGTAGTTTAACTACTGGCAGGGTCTCCCAAGATGGACAGGTCTCAGCTGAGGTGCCAGACCAAGACAAACCACCCATCTGGGCAGCAGCAGAATGGGATAGTGTTGATGGCGGAGGATCACATTTCTGTGACAACGGCAACAACACCAAACTTAAACTGCGCAGAAGAAAGGCCCAGCAATCTACTTCTGTATTTTGCCATGAAAACCCAATGGATAGTTACAACAAAACAAATTGTGCTATAGTGCTGGAAGATGAGACCCTCAGGTCAGAAGGCACTCAACTAGCTACTGGGGAAGAGCTGAAGACGTTTCAGAGTAAAGCCAGCATTTATGATGTGGTTGGATCAAAGCCCTCAGGACGTCTGACTGCTGATGTAGCTGCGCATGAAATGAGAGTCAGAAGCTGTAAAGATGTCTTACACATTGGAACATGGAACGTACAAAGCATGAACCAAGGGAAGTTGGAGGTGGTCAAGAATGAAATGGAACGTGTACAACTTGATCTGTTGGGTGTCAGCAAATTGAAATGGACTGGCATCGGGCACTTTGCATCAGATGATCACATGGTCTACTATGCTGGAAATGAAAGACAAAGAAGAAATGGTGTTGCATTTATAATAAAGAAGAAACTTGCAAGAACTGTAATGAAATACAATGCAGTCAGCGAACGCTTAATCTCTATTCGTCTACGAGGAATGCCTATCAACACAACTATAATTCAAGTATATGCCCCAACAACAGCTGCAGTAGAGAATGAAATTGAAGAGTTCTATGAACAAGTACAAGCTGAAATTGACAGAACATGCAAACAGGATATCCTGATAGTCATGGGTGACTGGAACGCAAAAGTTGGCAACAAAGAAGGTGGCAAAGTAGTTGGAAAATATGGACTTGGCAACAGAAATGAAGCTGGAGAAAGACTGATAGAATTCTGCAAGACCAATGATCTATTCATTTCAAACACCTTCTTCCATCAACACAAGCGGCGACTGTATACATGGACTTCACTCAATGGATTGTAAAAAAATCAAATTGACTACATCTGTGGAAGTCAACGATGTAAAAGTTCTATAACATCAACAAAGACAAAACCTGGAGCTGACTGTGGTACAGGACATCAAATACTAGTATGCAAACTCAAGCTAAAGTTGAAAAAGAGCAAACCACTCATGAATGCAGCAAAATATGACATTGAGAATATACCACTTGAATTTAAAGACTGCCTGCAAAATCGATTTGCTGCTTTAGATACAAATGACAGAGCTCCAGAAGAGTTATGGAATGACATCAAGAAGGTTGTGTTGGAAGAAAGCGAGAAGTCTCTACAAAAGGTGAAAAAGCAAAAACGGCCAAAATGGATGACGGAAGAAGAAACTCTGAAAATTGCCCATAAAAGCAGAGAAGCTAAAGCCAGAGGAGAAAGAAAGACAATAACAGAACTCAACAGAGATTTCCAATGTGCAGCAAGACAGGACAAGGAAAAGTACTACAACGACGCATGCAAGGAAATAGAAGCAGAAACTATTAGAGGAAGAACAAGATCGGCTTTCCTAAAGCTACGAGAGTTAAAGAAAATGTTCCAGCCTCGAATTGGAATGTTACAAGATGCTCAAGGTTCTATGTTGAATGATGCTGAGAAGATCAAGAAAAGGTGGAAGGAATATACAGAGTTTTTATATGATAAAGATCAAATGGACCAACAGCCGTTTCAACCTATACCTTATGATCGGGAACCATTGGTGATGAAGTTAAAGCAGCACTGAAAGCCTTATCAAAGAACGAAGCACCAGGCATTGATTGCATTCCCATAGAATTATTACAGCAATCTGATGCAGCTGTTACCATACTTACAAGGCTCTGCCAAGAAGTATGGAAGACAACATCATGGCCAACTGATTGGAAAAGATCTGTGTTTATACCAATACTAAAGAAAGGTGATCCAACTGACTGTGGAAATTATCGCACAATTGCTCTGATCCCACATGCCAGCAAGATTCTACTAAAGATTATTCAAAAGAGACTACAACCATACCTGGAACAAGAACTACCTGAAGTGCAAGCAGGGTTCAGGAAAGGGCGAGGAACAAGAGACGACATTGCGGATGTGAAATGGATCCTTGAAAAGACTAAAGAATACCAAAAGGTTATCTATTTGTGCTTTATCAACTATAGCAAGGCTTTTGACTGTGTAAACCATGAGAAACTCTGGGCCACATTAAGAAGCATGGGTATACCAGAACACCTGATCGTACTCTTGCACAATCTGTACATTGATCAAGAAGCAACAGTTCGAACGGATCAAGGAGAAACAGAATGGTTTAAAATAAGCAAAGGTGTAAGACAAGGCTGCATACTTTCCCCCTACCTGTTTAATTTATATGCAGAACAAATAATCAGAGAAGCAGGATTGTATGAAGACAACAGAGGTGTGAAGATTGGTGGAAGACTCGTCATCAACCTTCGCTATGCTGATGATACATTACTGGCTGAAAGTGAAGATGATCTGAAACATTTGCTTCTCACAATCAAAGAACATAGTCTCAAAATGGGCCTGCACCTTAATGTAAAGAAGACAAAGATCATGACAAATGGCATAATCAACAGGTTCATCGTTGAAGGAGAAGAAATTGAAATCATGAACAACTTTAACCTACTTGGATCAACTATCAATAAAGAAGCAACAAGCAGTCAAGAAATCAGACGACGCATTGCTCTTGGCAGAATGGCTATGAAAGACCTAGACAAGATTCTCAAGAGCAGAGATGTCTCTCTCCATACAAAGATTTGACTTGTTCAAGCCACGGTATTTTCAATAACATCATATGGATATGAAAGCTGGACAGTGAAATAGATAAGGAAGAAAATTGATGCCTTTGAATTATGGTGCTGGCGGCGAATACTGTGTATACCATGGACTGCCCGAAGAACAAACCAGTCGGTACTAGAGGAGATCAAACCTAAGCTTTCTTTAGAAGCTCAGATGACAAGACTTCGACTTTCATACTTTGGACACATCATGCAAAGAGAGAGATCATTAGAGAAAGACATCATGCTTGGCAAGATAGAAGGTAAACGCAAAAGAAGAAGGCCAGCAATGAGATGGATCGATACAATAACAGCAGCTGTCAACAATGAGCCACCTGACTCAAGACCAAACACAATTTAGGATAGCTATCCAGAGGGTCGCCATGAGTCGACTCCGACTCGACGGCACTTAACAACAACAACAGGGGGCAGCAGGCCGAAAAAGTTTGAAAATCATTGCTCTAGAACAGGCATGTCCAACAGGTAGATCGCGGAGGGGTCAGAGGTAGATCGCCAGCCCCACTTTGCTCCATCCCTCCAGCAGCTCGCCCTGTCACTAGGAGAGAGCTCGTGCCTGCAGGTCATCTGCCGAGGGCTTGCCGCTGCTGCTGATCCTTTGCCTGTCTTTTTTCCCTGCCTGCGGGAATCTTGCCTGTGGGTGTATTGGGGGCGCTTGTTGTTTTCGTGCCAATAGTTTGTGGGTACCACAGGGGGGCGATGCCCGTACCCCACAGGCCCGGTGTCATACCTGGTCTCCTGTCTCTTAGAATCACCCATTCCTGCCCCCGCCCTAACACCCCTTAAAAGTGTGTGTTATACCAGGCGATATCCATTTGCCCGGGCTTTACCTGAATACACTTACCATATTAGTTGTGTTGTGTGCTGGTCGTTGGTCGCTTTATAGTTTGCTTTCATTAAACGTTTTTGGCAGACACAACAAAGTGTCAAGAATTTGGTAATTTTGGCAGGCTTTTCCAATTTTGTTCTAACTTGTCTATGTCTTGCCTTCGAATTGGTTCAAACCACTGTGACTTTTGCTTGCCTCTGCAATTTTATTTTGCCTAGCCTTTGCGTTGATTCTACACTGCAATTTTATTTCGCCTTGCCTTTGCGTTGATTCTACACTGCGTGCAGAATTTATTAAATCGCGTGTGGTGGTATTTATTTATTTATTTATTACAGTTGCTTATATACCGCACTATTCGGCATCAGCGCGGTTTACAGAATAACAAAATGACCAAAACACACAGTCTGTTTGGTTTTACATCGAACAGGGGTAAAAACTTGGATAACAGGGTTGAACTATATACATGAAGTAATAATTCCTATAACATGGTTGGCCTATACAATAAATATTTGAACTTGTTTGGCGGTATTTGATTTTATCTGGTTTGCTGGACAGGTGTTTGAGGTTTTTTTGATGATTGTTTGGTGGTATTTGATTATTGGTGCCAGTATGATGAATTCTTATTTTTACTTTTAGAACTGCATGTGTGGTTTTGGCATCTCCAGTCCTTGTATTACACATCATCCAGAGGTCTTCAGTTCCTGTTGATCTTTAATACTTTGGGACAGTGACAGTTTTGGACCAGATTGAGCTAGTGTTTATACTAACTTAGCAGATTTGGCCTTCTTACATCCAGCCACCCCAGTATAACCAGGGGCGGCCCAAGGGGGGTGCGGGGCCATGTGCAGAGACTCAGTGCGGGGCCTCATTTGCATAAGGGGCCACATTTGCATAAATATTTGCATAATGTTACCATACACTAACTTTTTTTTTTTTATAATAGTTTATTTATCCCATCGGTACAAACAGCAATAAAATAACAGTCAACAAACTCCTACTGGGGTGGACTCTGATCCCCAGCAGGAACAACGATGGCAATACATTTTCCATTTTTCCTCCCCCCCTCTCTCCCCCCTCCCCCCTCCCCCTGCCCCCCACCCCCCTGCATCACTCCCATGACCAGGACACAAACAAGTTCCCAACAGGGCCAGTGAACCCGCCGTGAGACCCACACCCAAGAATGACACATGCTAGGTACCTAGTTGAAGGACTGTGTTGCGGCTCCGGGGGCTTAAATGTGAGATATAGGGATCCCAGAGCAAGAGGAAGGCGGACCATCGCTTAGCATTAACTCTGGCACTCCATCGCTCCAGGAGCATCAGCTGATGAAAGGAATTGCACCACTCCCAAAAGGAGGGAGGGCTACGTTCCCGCCATCGCCGTAATAGAGGCCCCTTCCCCACCAGACATGCCTTCCGCACCAACCCACGTTCCCATTTCCCTCGCGGGGAGACGCCACTCATTAAATCTAATGCAACCAGGGCTGCATCCCAGGTTACCTGCTGCCCCAAAATACGCGTCATGAAGGCACAGATACGCCGCCAATAGGGGCGGATCAACCGGCAGCCCCACCACATGTGCAAAAGAGTTGCCCGAGGGTCCGCACACCGGGGGCAGCTCCCATCCAGAGTCATATGACAACGAAGAGCCCGGTGTGGGGAAATGTGTACCCTGGTAAGGCATTTCACTTGCATTTCTTTCCAACGTACACCTTCAACTAACGTCTTGAGTCTGCGAATGGCGACAAGCACTGTTCCGGAGGGAATTTCCCTCCCCATTTCTACTCCCCAAGCCTGTTCAACACTGCGGAAGTCCGGACGTCTCCGGTGGGTTTCCAACTTAACCCGGAAGACCCGTATGGAAGGATTCACCTCCCCCCCGAAGTCAAAAAACTCCAAAATCTGTGCGGACCGATCCGCGTGAAGTTCTGTCTCTGGAAGGGAGCCAATATAGTGGGCAATCTGCAGGTATGCGTACAGTTGTCTCGGCCCCAAGTCATATTTGTGGCATAAAGACGGAAAGGATTTAGGTTTCCCAGTCAGGTCGACAACATGTCCCAAGTTACGCAACCCTTTGTCCTCCCAGGAGCGAAATTGTACCTCCTCAGTGCCCGGGGAAAAGGCAGCATTACCCCGCACCGGTATCCAACTAGAGACCCGCCAATTACGCCCCCAGTAACGATTGAGCTGTCTCCACGTCCGCCGCACTGGTGTCAATACAACACTGCTAGCCAGATGTGGGGGCAACACTTGATTATCCACATGTAATAAGGCCTGAAGAGAGTGAGGCGCCACATAAGCCTCTTCCAAGGCCCTGGGCGTGTAAAGATCGGTTGCCCCTAACCAGTCCCCCAGATGCCGGGCCTGGCAGGCCAAGGCATACGCACCCAAATCGGGGATTCCCCAACCCCCAATCATTCCACTTCCCACCAGACGGCTATATGGGATACGCGCTTTCGCACCTCCCCAAAGAAACCTCCGAAATTCCGCCTCCAAGCGCAGGGTGTCCCGTCGGAGTAGCCAGACAGGGAGAATCTGCATCCAATACAGTAAGCGCGGCAAAATAACCATTTTAATCGCTGCAATTCTCCCAGAAAGAGACAGGGGGAGAGCCCGCCACGCATGCAATTGGGCACTGACTTTAGTCATCATCCGCTGCAAGTTACTCCCGTAGAGATGGGAAGGCCGACTGGGCAGTACTATCCCCAGATATACAAACTGATTATCGGCCCATCGTAAAGGGAACTCCCCTCGCCAGGTACCCCGCAGCTGGCCCGAAACATCCAGGGCCTCGGATTTTTCCTCATTGATACGAAAACCCGCAAATCGCCCGAAGACCCGGAATTCTTGTAATAAACGGGGCAGAGATGTCGCAGGCGAAAGCAGGTGGACCAAAAGGTCATCTGCAAAGGCAGAAATCCGAAAGTCCTGTGTCCCGACACGTACCCCATGTATCTCACCGGACCCCGCCACCACACGGAGAAGGGGGTCCAGGGTCAAAACAAAGAGTAAAGGAGATAGCGGGCAGCCCTGGCGAGTCCCGCGTTGCAACGAAAAGGCTTCGGACAATACCCCATTGCACAGGACCGCTGCCGTCGGGTCGGCATATAAACTAGCGACCATTTTACAGAACCCCGGTCCTATGCCATAACGAGGAAGAAGGTACCACAGGTACTGCCAATCAACCCGGTCAAAAGCCTTTTCCGCGTCGAAGCTAATTAACAGGGACGGCAGCTGTTTATGCCAGACCCATTCCAGTGACGTAAGGATTTTGCGCAAATTCCGTACAGCAAAGCGATCTTTAACAAAGCCTACTTGAGATTCGTGGACTAGCTGCCCTAAATATTCCGCTAAGCGGTCGGCCAGAATTTTAGCTAGTAGCTTGAGGTCAAAGTTAAGGAGCGAAATGGGGCGATAGGAAGCTGCCCTCAGAGGGTCTTTGGCAGGTTTTGGGATAAGTACAATATGAGCATGGTTATTACCCCAGCGAAAGTATCCCTGTTGCGTACGCCGGTTATGCACGGCAACTAATGTTGGGGCAAGAGACTCATTCAAAATCTTGTAGAATTCAGCTCCTAGCCCATCGGACCCAGGTGATTTGTAACAGCTAGCTTTAGAAATAGCTGCCTGCATCTCAGCAATCGTAATTGGCAAATCTAATTGTGCCCTTTGTCCTTCCGACAGTTGAGGCAAATCTAAATGCGCCAGATAATCAGTCATCTGCGAAGAGGAAGGTGTCTCCGCCGTGTACAGTTGCTGAAAAAATGTCCAAAAGATACGTGCTATCTCCGGACTCTTCCGATGAAGTCTCCCCTGCTCGTCCCGAAGCGCAGGTACCAACCGCGAACTTCGAAGACCCCGGAGGCAGCGAGCCAGCAGTTTCCCCGGTCGGTCCCCGTGTCGATAAAGCTGATATCGATAGTACAACACAGATTTCGTGGCCCTCTGGTGTAATAGTTCGTTAAGCTCCGTCTGACTCTCCCTCAACCGCCGTTTAAGCCCCGGTGAAGGCGTGTGCGCCCATTGACACCGCAATTTCGTAGTCATTTTTTCCAAACGAATTATATGTTCCGCGAGCAATCTCCGCTTCCGGGCCCGGTAGCCGATAATATCCCCACGTAAAACAACTTTCGCCGTCTCCCAGACCAGCTCTGGGTCGTCCTGATGAATACGATGATCCTCTTCAAATTCCCGCCAGAGCTGTTGCAGAAAAGAACGGAATGGCAGATCCCCATAGAGCTCCAGGGGGAATCTCCAGCATGAAGACCGAGGGTCTGTCCCGGCCCAATGGATCTCGAGCCAAACAAGCGCGTGATCCGATATCTCTAGGGGCCCGATCTGTGCCTCTTGAACTTTCGCAAACAATCCCGTGGATATCAAAATGTAGTCGATACGGGCACTAGAGCCATGTGCTCGAGATTGATGCGTATAGTCCCGTTCTGCAGGATGTAACAATCTCCAAGGGTCTACCAACCCCAGTCTAGACCGTAGTCGTAGTAGCGCCCGAGCCGATTGCAATCTATCCCTAGGCCCCCCACCACGCGACGTATCAAGCGCTACGTCCATAACCCCATTGAAATCCCCGCCCAATATTAGAGGGAACTCTGGCAGCGTCTCCACTTTAGAGGCAAAACGGGAATAAAAGTTCAAATCTAAAGTATTCGGGCAGTATACATTACCCAAGATAATAGGTTTACCCTCCAGAAGCCCCTGCAGAAGAATAAATCGGCCTGTGGGATCCCCAAGCTCTCGCTCGACCTCCAAGCGTATTCGCTTGTGTATCAGAAGTACTACTCCTCCCTTCTTCCCCACTGCTGGGGAGCCCCATACCTGCCCCACCCACTCTCTGCACAATTTCCGATGCTCCTCAGCAATCTGGTGGGTCTCCTGGAGCATAGCAATGTCCGCCTTCTGTCTAGCCAAGGCCTGCAAAACTTTAGATCTCTTAATCGGGCTCCCCAGGCCGCAGACATTCCAGGATATTATCTTAAGAGGCATTAGAATCAGTTACCAGCATACTGCCAGACCAGTTCGAACGTAGCGAGGTGCCCCCCCAGCCTGGGGCTCCCCCTTGGAAACAGGTTCACAGTGCAGCACAGGGAAGTGCTCCTGGTCATGGGTGATGCAGCCCCACAGTCCCCAACCCCCTCTCCCTCCCCCCCCTCCCTCCCCCCTCCAAATCTCCCCCTCCGCCCATCTCCCTCTATATCAGTATCTTCTATTCCCCTTCAATCAGGTAGAATAGAACCACTTCCGGAGATCAGTGAATGCGTACGGTCTCCTCCAGCCACTATGCGTAGGCATTCAACTCCTGTTCTCCAAGTCCCACCACAGCCGAAAGACCCGAGGGTTCCGCCAGGCCCAGCGGTCCACTCCCTCTCTTATAAGGTACAGAGCAGGGAGCTGCAATCACCTAGAAAAATTTTTTTTTTTTTCAATATATACAAACATTATAAGAAGCATAGGAACTTATCCCAAAATCGGGGGGGGGGGGGACTCCCCCACCCCCTCAACCCTCAACCCTCAACCCTCCCCCCAGGATGGAGCATATGGTAAGTGAAGGCAATGCCGTATGAGTCCGCCCCCCACCCCCCGCCCCCTAGTACCCCAAACCCGGTGGTCCCCCAGAGCACCCCCCACGAGGCCAAAGTTAACAAATCCGCCCTAGGGTTGCCCCCCTACCCAATCCCAGACACATGTACGAGACGGCATTGGCCCGTCACTATCCAGCCCCCACCGGCCCCACCCCCAGCCCCGAGGGGAATGGGGGGGGGGAAGAAGGGGAGTGAGGGAAGAAGCAGGGGTAGAGAGGGGGGGACGGGGGTGTCATCTCCTATTAGCCACCCCCCCATCGCCCCACACCCACACCCCCCGGGGATGCCCCATATTACCCCTAAACTATGGCCCCCTAATTCAAAGACAACAAACGCAGGTCAGAGCCCCATGCATCAGTAACAAAGCAGAACAGCCTAACTGGCATCACACTACAATTAAACAGCATAAGCAAAAGTTACAAAATGCGCTAGTTTGGCGGGAAAACGTCCGTTCCAGATCCAGCACTGTTCGCCCAAGTCATAAGGGGGCATCGTTGCCGGTCATTCTCAAGCCGATAATAACTTACCGGTGGCGGCCTCCCCAGAACAGGCAAAAAGTCAACGCATCGCCATTGATAACATGTTCTGCGAGTGGAGGAGTAGCCTAGTGGTTAGAACACTGGCTTGGTAACCAAGCAACCAGGGTTCAATTCCCACTAGCACTCCTTGTGGCCTTGGGCAGGTCACTTAACCCTCCATTGCCTCGGAAGAAAGGCCTGGCAATCTACTTCCGGCGACACTGCCAAGAAAACCCAGGAGCTTCTGGGTTGCCAGGAGTCAGGACTGACTCGAAGGCACACATTGCATTGCAACATATTCTGCTCGCCTGGAGATAAGAGAATTAAAACTTGGTACTGTTTATTGTTTAGGTAAGCCAGATGTCTGCTTTAGTAGGAATGTCCTCCACTGTATCTTTGCTGATTGTGCACTGACCTCGTAATTAGGATGAAAATATAGCAGAGAAGCCGAACAGTGTAAGAATATTTTGTCTAGCATTATGAAGATTGTTTAGTGTTTTGAGCCAAGGCTAGAGATACGTCTTAACCTTGCTATGTTTGGCCTCGCTTTGTTTTGCTTTTGTTAAGAATGCTTCTGATATGCCTTCCACTATCTTTGTGGCTAACTGACCTTGCAAGAATAGCGAAATATACTGTATACTTTAGTAAAAGTATTATGTTTAGTGTTATGTCTAGTTGCTGACCCGTGGCTAGTAAGACCCAAGCAGGGGGAGCAAGTCCTGGGCCCGGTCAGAGATGTTTATTGGATGAGAGTAAGTGGGCCACTGTGGCCAATGAGGAGTTTTGCCTGTATTAGACTGGAGAAGAAAAGTATATAAACTGTCATTTTTCTGAGCTCTGTGCTCAGACCATTTTGAATGCTACAGCAATCTGAGTCTGTGCACATTAAACCGGCTTGAATCCTTGCCTGACTCCGGGTATTATTTATTGCATGCTTATCAGCTACTACACTACCACTTTCATGATGAATGGGAAATGGACTACCTCTTCATCATGGTGAAAGACAAGTGTTGTCTAATATGTAGCACCCCAGTATCCTTGCCCAAAAAGGATGAATCTACAGACATAAGAGACATAGCCCAGTTACTAGTCTTTATCCGGATGGTTTTTGATGACTTCAGTGTTAAAGAAGAACTACTTGGAATGATTTCTTTAAAAGGGAGAACTACTGGTCAGGAAATATTCAGTTCTTTCCATTCTTTTGTGACAAAGTGTAATCTTCCATTGCATAGACTTGTTTCCATCACTACTGATGGAGCAAGAGCAATGACGGGTGAGGTTAAGAGATTCATAGCCCTCTGTAGACAGCATGACGACTTCCCAGATTTCCTTTCTTACCACTGCATCATTCACCAGCAAGTTTTGGCAAGCAAGAGACTCAATACAAAGACTGTCATGGACTTCACTTTCAAAATTGTAAACTTAGTTCGTGGAAGATCACTTCAAAGATAGCTTTTCAATCTTACTTTTGATGAAGGGGCAGTGGAAATCATTTTGCACACAGATGTAAGGTGGCTAAGTAGGCACAAATTTCTGCAAAGATTTCGTGATTTGCTGAATGAAATAAGAAGTTTTTTTGAAAGAGAGGGGGAGATGGCCAAGCAGAGTTGGAAGATGAGGAGTGGTTATGTGATCTGGCATTAACCGGGTAGCTGGACCCGGTGCTCCACCCTTCCCTTTTCCTCACCCTTTTCCTCCTCTAAGCCATCCCCTCATTCCCACAAACCTCACACACACGGTTATTGGAAGTAACAGATTGCAGCTTTATTGCCAAATAACATATTGAACATTCTGAACATACAATCATCAAACCAACCCGAGCAGAGCGATACCCCACCAGCCATGCTATTACCAAGGTGACCTCGCTCCGCCCCTGCCGTGGTCAAACCACCGTCAAAATTACTACCACCCCTGCCTGACTTCACCATATCACTAGCAAAAATCTGCTAGGGGTTGTCCTGGTGGGGGGCACCCCGCCCCCGCCCCAAGTAGCCTAAGGCTCCAGACCACAGAAACCTCCGGGATCCCGCCACTGGCACAGGTCACTTGATGCACCTGTGCCACCCCCCCAAGCTCAAGTTGCGACCTGTCAATGTCTTCCTGCACCACTCGTTCCAATGCTTCCTGCCAATCGTTCAAGAGTAAATCCACCCCCACCGGGGACAGATGTACTCAGTCACTCCTATACAAGCCAGCACACATCACCTCCGCCCATGCATGCTTCACCTGAAGCCTGCCGGGCTCACCTACCCATTTCCCAATCTGCCAATTAATCTTTGTCAGCCCCCGAGACCAACGCTGCTGCCCCCAACACGCTGGCCTCGGAATAATGTCTGACCATAGCAAAACCACCCCCCAGAACATCTGAAGTACCACAGCAAAGTCCCTCTTTGCTGCATTGATCAACTGCTTGCCTGTCCAGGAAGCTAAATCATTGCCCCCTAAGTGCAACAGCAGAAACGACGGCAGCTTCCTTAAGCGCTCATGATGTCGTAGCAAAGGCATCAGCTGCATCCACCTTAGACCCCGCTCGCCCAGCCATGAAATCGACACCACAGCAGGATCCAGACCCAAGTGCCACCCGATCGGCCGCATTGCTGCTCGCTGGCCGGCCCAGAACACAAAGGAATGCCCCAGCATCCAACATCCCTGCGCACACCTTCCCCCATCTGTAAAAGAAAAGATCATTTAAATATCACTGTGACCGGCATGTGTGCCCCGAACATAGCCCCGAAAAGCCCTGGACCTCCGTCTACCTATCATTTGAATCTGGAAACCCGACAGCCCCGCCCTAGCCGCATTTGTCGCTGCACTGATGCAAAAAGAATGTGCCAAAAAAAGGCTCGAGTCTTTGCCCATTCTACACACCATCCTCAAAACTGCCGACACCTGGAAACGGGTCAACACCTTTGCATCCCTGTGGACAAAGAGCCCACCCTCCGCCAACGGGCGACAGCATAAGTAATCGCGCATTGCAGCCACCGGGCATGTGAGGCCCCCAATCTCCTACAGGACCACCCATAAGCCCCTTCCTTGCTGGTCCGTTTTGGATTTTGAAGGAGTACCCATAACTGCCTACTGTCTATCCGAACATGCTGGCACCGTAAACTATTCTCCACACCCAACTTCCTCAAATTCGCCACCAATTCCCCCACCCTAAATGCACCGAAGAAGGCCAAAGTGAATACGGCTCTGAAGAGTGTAGCTTCATATGGCGACTCCGCGACCTCAGCTAAGCTCTCACATAATCCACAGAGTAAATCATGCGTAATCGGCCGCCACTGATCTCGCGGAGTCAGCTGCAAGCGCTCCCACCCTTGCAGCAGGACCTATGCACAAGGACCCCCCGCAGAACCCCATCCCACTGCTCTCACGAAAAAAGCAAAGCCCGCCAAATGCACACGCACCGATGACCTTTCCACCCCCTGCCCTTTTGCCAGAATTACATACTGCCCCAACACGTGATCAGACACTGCTCCCCCTGCCACCCCCATACTCGCAAGAATTCCATCACTCTCTCACAATCTTTGCGATAAGCATCCCATGTCTGCTCCACCACCAAGCTCCGCAGCAGATTTGTCATGTCCGCAGGCCACAGCTCCATAATCTCCAAGGGACCCCTCCACCTCCGCCTCTGCGGCCAACTTGCGAAACCGGTCCAACTGTAAACGGGAAAGAGCATCAGCAATGGAATTAGTATGTCCCGGAATATGGCGAGCCTTCAGCGCAACATTCAAGCGCAAAGAGGACAATACCACATCTCTCATCAATGACACTACTTGCACACATCACGGAGTGTAATGATTGATGACACTCACTACCGCTTCATTATCACACCACCATACCACCCTCCGATTGCTCAAACTGTTGGGCCACAACTCAAGCACCATTAAGATCGGAAACAGTTCCAAGAAAGTGATATTACTCAACAATCCCACATCCTGCCAGGCCTGTGGCCAGCTATCCGCACACCAAGCCCCCTCCAAAGTAGATTCCCAGACCCACACCTCTTGCTGCATCCGTATAAAGCTGCAAATCCTCGCTAGACACCTCGGCTTCCATTAACACCAATGTCCCATTAAAGTTTCTCAAAAATACGTCCCACACCCACAAGTCTTCGCGGATAGACTTTGAAATCCGAATGCGGTGATGCGGCTTACATACCCCCACAGTCGATGCTGCCAACCGTCGAATGAATACTCGCCCCATTGGTATCACTCTGCATGCAAAGTTCAACGACCCTATCAACGCCTGCATTTCAGCCAACGTCAACTTAGCGGAGACTAACACATTCGCCACTAAAACCCGCAACTTTACCACTTTCTCACTCGACAAGCGAGCTACCATGACCTCGGAATCCAACTCAACTCTTAAGAAGGTGATCCATGTCGTCGGTCCCTTGGTCTTCCCTTCTGCCAACGGCACCCCCAACTCCGCAGCCAAAGTCACAAAACCGTCCAACAGCGTCCTACACTGCCCATCCTGCGCTGCGCCCATGAACAAAAAATCATCCAGGTAATGCACCACATTCGGGCAACCTACTCTCAGCTCCACTGCCCACTGCAGAAAGGTACTAAATTTCTCAAAGTAGGCGCACGAAACTGCACAACCCATGGGCATGCATTTATCAAAATAAAATTCCCCCGCAAATTGGAAACCCAACAAACGAAAGGCCGAGGGGTGCACTGGCAACAAGCGAAACGTGGATTCAATATCCACTTTGGCCATCAACGCCGCTCGACCAGATTTCTTGACTAACTCCACAGCCTTGTCAAACGAGGTGTACCGCACCGTACAACACTCGCGCGGGATGTGGTCATTAACTGATGCCCCTAACAGGAAGGACAGATTATGTATCAGCCGAAACTTCCCAGGCTCTTTCTTCGGTATGATGCCCAATGGGGACACCACAAAATCCTGGAATGGTGGCTCCGCAAATGGACCCGCTATCCTCCCCATCATCAACTCGACTGCCAACTTCTCCCGGTCTACCGACTCAAAGCGCCGCACCGATGGGGAGTTCCTTGCCGTCGCGACCACTTCCACACCTTCAACCAGAATAACAAAACCCAACTGGAACCCCCATTGCAAAACATCCCTATCCCCTGCCCTTGGGTAGTGGCGCAGCCATATGCTTAACACCCCCATCTGGATCAGTGAGGGAGCCAGTCCCCACGCCTCCCTACTGCTTGGGGGCCGACACGGGGGCCAATTGGGCACCTTTTTAAATACATTTCGTTGCCACATGTGCTCCGCCACAGACTGAACAAACATGCCAAAACTTGCAGTCTGGGAACGGGCAGGAGGACCTATTGAACCTCCAGCACACGTCCCCAATCCCAATTGCAGCCTGCTTTGGCTGCACAGGTGCCCCTCCCCCACAAAAGGAATGGTTCACCCCCGCATTGGCCGCCTTTCCTCCTCGCCCCCCCCTCCGCCACCAGCATTCGCTCTGTCCGACATCTGCATGAGCCACAAATTAATATCCTGCACGCCCCACATCAATAACTTGTTCCCCTCCATTTTGTCACAAAATTTTTCATCATAATTTAGGCACAACCACCTCTCATGGGTCTGTGATGCTTCCAAAATCGAGTCCGCATATGCAAGCAGCATCCCCTGCTGCTCCGGATAGCGCTGACCCCAAACACTCGCCAAACGCAAGAAAGCTCGCACCCAATTCACCACATTCCTAGAGACCTTTCTCAGCCTCCCGGCCTTCTCATCCTCCTTGCGCTTTTTCCTACTTTCCCCAGAACGCATCCGACCTTCTAGCAAGCGGAAGATATCGATGTATCTCCGCTTCCAAATTTTCCTTCGCAACTTCTTCGGCACCCCCTCCCACACCTCCGATAAAGTTGTAAACACGGGAGTCCTGCCCCCCGACTTCGTACTGCCCTGTGTCCCTGCCCTCCTCCTTTCGTCCCTCGTGGACGCCGCTGACGAACTCGAGGATGAGGAGGACGACGACTCTGAACTACGCCGCCGCCTGCAAGCATGCTTCCTCTTCTGGCTCACTTTCCCCAGCTGTTCGGCAGTCACAAGAGACCAAGGAAAGTAGTGGGTACCTGCACTCTGACAGGAGAGACCAAACAAGCAGGTACAAAAAGAGACTGGCAATAGTCCAATTCAGGTTGTTGTTGTTAAGTGCCATCGAGTCGGAGTCGACTCATGGCGACCCTCTGGATAGCTATCCTAAATTGTGTTCGGTCTTCAGTCAGGCGGCTCATTGTTGTCAGACTGGTACCCGTAGCTGCTGTTATTGTATCGATCCATCTCATTGCTGGCCTTCCTCTTTTGCGTTGACCTTCTATCTTGCCAAGCATGATGTCTTTCTCTAATGATCTCTCTCTTCACATGATGTGTCCAAAGTATGAAAGTCGAAGTCTTGTCATCTGAGCTTCTAAAGAAAGTACCGACTGGTTTGTTCTTCGGGCAGTCCATGGTATACACAGTATTCGCCGCCAGCACCATAATTCAAAGGCATCAATTATCTTCCTGTCTGTCTTTTTCACTGTCCAGCTTTCACATCCATATGATGTTATTGAAAATACCATGGCTTAAACAAGTCGAATCTATGTATGGAGAGAGACATCTCTTCTCTTGAGAATCTTGTCTAGGTCTTTTATAGCCATTCTGCCAAGAGCAATGCGTTGTTTGATTTCTTGACTGCTTGTTGCTTCTTTATTGATAGTTGATCCAAGTAGGTTAAAGTTGTTCACAATTTCAATTTCTTCTCCTTCAACGATGAACCTGTTTATGCCAGCTGTCATGATCTTTGTCTTCTTTACATTAAGGTGCAGGCCCATTTTGAGACTATGTTCTTTGACTGTGAGAAGCAAATGTTTCAGGTCATCTTCACTTTCAGCAAGTAATGTGGTATCATCAGCATAGCGAAGGTTGTTGATGAGTCTTCCACCAATCTTCACACCTCTGTTGTCTTCATACAATCCTGCTTCTCTGATGATTTGTTCTGCATATAAATTAAACAGGTAGGGGAAAAGTATGCAGCCTTGTCTTACACCTTTGCTTATTTTAAACCATTCTGTTTCTCCTTGATCCGTTCGAACTGTTGCTTCTTGATCAATGTACAGATTGTGCAAGAGTACGATCAGGTGTTCTGGTATACCCATGCTTCTTAATGTGGCCCAGAGTTTCTCATGGTTTACACAGTCAAAAGCCTTGCTATAGTCGATAAAGCACAAATAGATATCCTTTTGGTATTCTTTAGTCTTTTCAAGGATCCATCTCACATCCGCAATGATGTCTCTCGTTCCTCGCCCTTTCCTGAACCCTGCTTGCACTTCAGGTAGTTCTTGTTCCAGGTATGGTTGTAGTCTCTTGAATAATTTTCAGTAGAATGTTGCTGGCATGTGGGATCAGAGCGATTGTTCGATAATTTCCACAGTCAGTTGGATCACGTTTCTTTAGTATTGGTATAAACACAGATCTTTTCCAGTCAGTTGGCCATGATGTTGTCTTCCATATTTCTTGGCAGAGCCTCGTAAGTATGGTAACAGCTGCATCAAATTGCTGCAATACTTCTATAGGAATGCCATCAATGCCTGGTGCTTTGTTCTTTGATAAGGCTTTCAATGCTGCTTCACCACCTTCTTTCATCACCAATTGTTCCCGATCATAAGGTACAGGTTGAAACGGCTGTTGGTCCACTTGATCTTTATCATATAAAAACTCTGTATATTCCTTCCACCTTTTCTTGATCTTCTCAGCATCATTCAACATAGAACATTGAGCATCTTGTAACATTCCAATTTGAGGCTGGAACTTTTTCTTTAACTCTCGTAGCTTTAGGAAAGCCAATCTTGTTCTTCCTCTAATAGTTTCTGCTTCTATTTCCTTGCATGCGTCGTTGTAGTACTTTTCCTTGTCCTGTCTTGCTGCACGTTGGAAATCTCTGTTGAGTTCTGCGATTGTCTTTCTTTCTCCTCTTAGCTAATAAAAGGGGTTTACCTGAATTGGACTATCGCCAGTCTCTTTTTGTACCTGCTCATTTGGCAGTCACACCATGCCCCCCCCCCCCCCGCCACCTGCTCCCCTGGTAACTCACCCATCTCTGTGATGGCCGCTGTCCCCATCACTGTCGAGCAAAGCACCTCCGCAGGAGGATCTACCACCAACTGTTGTGTGCCAGCTCCGCGCTCCGACGAGGCCTCCACCGCTACTCGTCGCGTAGCCGTGGATACCTGGTCCATATTCGCCACCCTCACATGCCCCTGCATCTCATGCACTGCTCCTGGCGACGTCGGATACGGAACCTGTGGAGACACAAAAGGAAAAACTGGGAGAGGGAACACCTAAGACCATGCCGGTTGCCAAGCCCCCGCCCACTCAGCCCTAGAGGGGCCTTGCTCTCCCCTGATCCACTGATCCCAAGCCATCTGATGTCCTGCGAGCCCATAACCCATCTGAACAGCCGGCCCACCCCCCGGGAAAAAATCTCCCCTACCCCCCTCACCCCAGGCACCATAGCTGGGCATGATCCCGTCCCCCAAGTTCCAGCCCCTCACCCGTGAGCTTCCCCCACCGAATCCACCCCTGCCCCCCAGCCATATCCACCCCTGCCCCCCAGCCATATCCACCCCACCCTCCCTGCCATATCCACTCCCACCCACCCACCCCCAGCCGTGTCTGCCCACACACCCCCAGTCAGGTCTGCCCCACACCCACCATCTGTACCGCCCTGACTGCCAACGCCCGCTACCTGAATGGGCTCCACTACCCCTGGTCCCCCCTTTGACTGCTGCCCCCCCCGCTCCTCACCCTTGAGCTCTGTGGCCAGCCCCTATCCCCCTACCCACAGCTGGGGACCCCTTGCGCCCCCGTGCTGCTCTCCTAGGGCTCCCCATACCTTGATTAGCAGATGAATACCTCAACACCTCAGGCTGACCTCCTTGCCCCCCCTGCCTCTCTGTCCCCCAGCCAGCCCCTTGTGCTGCCTTCCTTTACCCCCTGGCATCCTTCCACCAAATAAGAGCCTGAAAAGCTCTTACTTCTGTTTTTATTTATTTATATGTTTTCCCTTTTTTTTTTTTTTTTTTTTTTTTTTAAATCACCACAGACTGAACTGCCCCGCGAAGTCTAGCCCCCACTCGCCTGCTGCTGCTAGTGCCGAACCTCCATCGCCGCCTCTCCCCACCCGCAACTGGTTCTCCACTTCAGCCGGTCCCGCAGTCCAGCAACTCACCCTCCACGCAATCGCAGCCTACACTGCCAGAATCCGCGGGCTCTGTTCTTCTAGAGGCCTTCGACCAACATCGTGTCCAGCCACGGCCTGCTCCTCCGGACCTCAGAACACGGCCAAGCCAGCAGCCGAGCCTCTTCACATGTGCTTGGGCCACCGCCACCAGCGCCCAAGCACACACCTGCACGTCCCCGTGGGCGGAGCCAATCAATTTAAATAATGCCTCCAGCATTTCCACTCCCCCTGCGCTCCCCCCCTCCTCCCCCACGCGAGCAGGGTCCCGCACCGGGCCTTACACCCGGTTACCCTGCCCGCTTCCTTACTTTTCTCGCTGACTTTAAAAGGCGAACTAAGTGATATGAACCTTGAACTACAAGGTAAAAACAAATGCATTGGCGAGATGAGTACAGTTTCATCCTACAAGAGCAAGTTTGAGCTAATAATGACTGACCTTGCAAACAACAGGTTTGATCATTTTCCTAATACGCAGGACCATCTGGGACAATATCCAAATTTTGTTTTTCAGAACGAGAAGTATGTGACAGAAATCTATTCTGTTATCCAGGAATTCGAAAATAGATTCTGTGACTTCCAAAAAATTGGTACAGTTGTTGAGTACTTGTCATACCCATTCAAGTAGATGTGGACATTAAAGAAACTGCAGCTGCTATCAGTAAAAATTACTCATTGAACAAGCCATCTCTTGAAAACAAAATATTAACCCTTAAAAATGACATTTTTCTTAAGACCCGTGCTGATCAAGAATCGCTTTGGAAGCTAGTGCCTAGAGACAAATTTCCCAACTTGAGAAGATGCAGTGAAGCTGTACACTCCTGTTTCGGTTCAACTTATTTGTGTGAATCTGCGTTTTCCCATCTGAAAATGACAAAGCATACACAACATTCCAACATGACAGATGAACAGCTCCAGGATTCCCTGAGACTGGCCCTCACGCAATATTCACCCAACTTCAAAAAGCTGCTGGATGAAATGTAGGCTCAGACGTCTCACTAATGAGCAAGAGCGAAATATTAAAGATTGTGCAAGATCAGCCTGGATCAATACTCAACCTAAATTTAACACAAATTACTCAATAAAAGTTAAAGAAAGTTATTAAGACAGTTAAAGAAAGTTATTACTCAATAAAACTTTAAGAAAAAAATGTACTTTCCATTTCCCCTCGCAGTTCTTACTGGATCTTTGTCTCTCTGTTTTGTTTTTGCTTAATTTGCTTAACAGCTGATCACATCCAAGTAAATTGCAGAAGGTTCATTAAAAATAGGGGGGGGGGGGAACCTCCAACTTTATTGGGTTAAAATTTAATTTGAAACTAATTTGAAACGTAATTTTTATGGTGGTAGATCACCGGCACTTTTGGCCGAAAAAAGTAGATCACGACCTGTTCAAAGTTGGACATGCCTGCTCTAGAAGAAGAGAAGTTATCTCTGAGGGGAGGGGGAATAGATGCTACCATAGCCCATACCATTTTTGTAAAGTTGAGTTGGCATGCCACTCGACAGCTCAGGGTGCTGTCAGCAAACGGTTTTTTTTCCACAGCTATCATGCTGGAGTGGCAGCACCTAGGTGGAGTAGGCATCTTTGCATATTGGGGATATCTGGTGCATTGTGTTCACCTCGCTCTATCTGGTGACAGCATTTTCTGGTTCCTAAAGGAAATTCCCTAATTTCCTGCTTCCCGCTTAGCTGAAGCTTACCCAGCAGGCTTATAATCTCTAATGCTCAGAATGACCCTGTCCCCTAGACAGATTGTCCTCAGGTGATCCCTTCTATAGCCTTGAGAGCCAGCTAAGGGACTGGTATTCAAGCTCCCTTTAAGGAAGCGGGAAAGGTGTTTCTTCCCTTCAAGCTGCCTGCAATTTCATTGGCTGGGGAGTCTCTGACTGCCCTAAGCCAGACAACTCTCCCTGTCTTGCAAGGATTATTGTGCAGTGCTCCGATGCTGTGCCCTTGTGCTGAGGCCTGTTGGTGATGCAGCAAAGTGTTTGCATAGTTCTTGGTCCAGGGTTGCACCCTTAGGCAGAGAGTTGGACAGTGATGGTTAAGGAAGGGCATGGTTTCAACTTCCTGCCCTGAAGCGACATTCTGTTTCTGCTCCTGGAAAATGTGCCCAGGGAATACCTTGAATCACCTTTCCTTGAGTGGGCAGACTGTGGGTGCCTCTTTTACCCCCATGCATCACTCTTCAATACCCAGTGGCCCTACGGTGTGGGTGTCTGCTTTAAGCTACTCTTCATCCTGAGTCCACTGGAATCCCATTTCTTGTCTGGTTTTGGGTGACATTCAACTGCCCTGCATACTTCTCAAGGTTGAGGGTTGCTTCCTTGCAGCAGAGGTTAGCTCCAAGGGCACCCTGGGAGATCAGTGGTGCAAGGTGGACCCATAATTAGTGGAGCTTAGGCCATCCTTATATCTTGTCACACACAATGCAACATACATGGACATACTCATAAGCATGAATTGGAGAGTCCGTGAGAAAATCAGTAACCATGAGAGTTTAACTCAACAGGTTGAGCACCTTGGACTACTCAAGTTTCCCATTCCTACAGAACTGAACTGCATTGAATGCCAGTGCACCAGACTGTTATTGGGGGAACATTTGGATAGTTCCTATGTTCCTGTCCCACTGGAATCAGTTCCAGTGCTTTTTATTTGAACTTGCTTCCTGTGTTTCACCAGTACCTTGTGTTCCATGCAATGTACCAGGTGTCCTAAAACTAGAGAAGAAAGATCAGCTAGGACAGCATGAAACTGGAACCATATCACACTGGTGACCGAGCCTTCTGACTGGATCAGCCGTATGTTCATAGTTAAAAGAAAACAGAGCCCGAGTGCTGCACTTTTGTATTGATCCATGGTTTCTCAACTTGAGCAGAGGTCACCTCACTATATCATGCCAACACTCAAAGATGTCTTTTGCAAACTGTCCAAGGTTCCCTTGTGGCACTTGTGGATGAAGTGTCGCACTCCATTAATGTAAGTTCATTGAGAGCAGCAGATGTTTGACCTCATTCCGAACCTTCTGGGGCAGTAAATTAGTGTGCAGCCTCCCTTTGGAGTCTCTGTAGCCCCAAGGAAATATCTGCGGAAGCTGCAAGTGCTTGGAGCATTGAATCAGTGCCCAATGCCTTCCTTTTTGTTGACTTTGGTGGTTTTGATGAAAAGACAGAGCATGACTCTGCTAATGAATTCTTAGTCCTGTTAGAGTGTGGAGAAACGTAAAACTTCAAATAAGGGTGCTCAAATTGCATTCTAAGGTACAAGAATGTTGTGTGCAGTTCTGGTCACCATATCTTAAGGATATAGCAGAATTAGAAAAAGTATAGAGAAGAGTGACAAAAATGGCAAAGGGGATGGAAGGATAGCCCTACAAGGAAAGGCTTAAAAGGATAGGGCTCTTTAACTTGGAAAAAAGATGGCTGAGGGGGAGATATGATAGAGGTCTATAAAATAATGAATGAGCAGAACAGATAAATGTAGATAAGTTGTTTACTACTTCAAAAAGTAGAGAGACTAGGGGACATGCAATAAAGCTACAATGTAGCAGCGCATTAAAGACTAATCGGACAAAATATTTTTTCACTCAAACTCTGGAATTCGTTACCAGAGGATGTAGTAAAAGCTGTTAATGTAGCTGGATTTAAAAAAGATTTGGATAAATTCCTGATGAAAAGTCCATAAACCATTATTATTTTATTTATTTGTTTGGCTAAACTTTTATACCACCTTTCACAAAGGTCAAAGCGGTGTACATAGAACTTTGTTCAGGTTAAACAACATTCATAAAGAACAGCAACTATTTACCGGAAGTATAAGGAACAGTAACTTTCGCAATAAGGTTAGGAGGACCTGGGAAATTCACCGCTTACCCATGAAATCTGTATACCTTTTGGGAACCTGGCAGGTAATTGTGACCTGGATTGGCCACTGTTGGAAACAGGATACTAGGCTTGATGGACCCTTGTCTGTCTCAATATGGCATATCTTATGTTCTTATGTAGGAGGTTCACTTCCAAAGTTATATCCTGTCTTTGCTGGGCCTTAATGCAGACCCAGTTGAGTTTTACAGATGTAAAGTCTGTATGACTATTATTTAGGTTGGTACAATAGCTAGTGAACTTTATAAAATGATAGTCTGGGATATGTGAGTCCTTGAGTAGACACCTGGATATGGATGTGGTTTGCAGTTAGTTTCTTCCTGGCAGTAGAAGGCATGGGGCACCTAGTCACAAATGCCTCTGTGTTGCACTGCTTGGTGTGATATGGAGTGTCTAACGAGAATGGCCTTGAGGCAGACACGTTAGCCACTGGCATTTGCATCTAGTGAACAGAGCTGGAGCATAAGATGCAGAATGTTTTGCATCAGAAAGGCATGCATGACAACTTTCTGTTGCACATGTACTACTGATCAATCTGCTGAGGTAACCTTGAGGGCTGGCTATTGCGAGTGTAGAAAGGAGTTTCTGTGCAATCAGTTTCTGATTCCTGTTTGGCATCAGTGATTTGTTATCCATCATGGTAGGGATTATGGTACTTGGTATCGAAATTCTTCGGAATATGAGTTTTAGATGCTTTTCCTGATCCTCCCAGAAGGGATTGTACTGTTTAGCTGTTCAAGAGCAGGTTGTCTAATCTAGTAAAATTTAATGTGGGGAGAGTCTTGAGACTTGGTGTCTAAGTATTGACTCACTTTGTTCTTCCTCTTTGGGCATTGGCCTTGGGCCAGAAAGTTTGGCGAAGGGCCTCACAATGGGCTTCATGTGGGTCCCAATGGTGACTATTCCGTGTTTTGGGCAGTTTCTGAGAGGAATTTAGCTTTTTGATCTCCTTAACATCCAATGGTGTCCCGTGGAATGTCAAACTCTTTTCTTAGTTTTGGTGATAGCTCCTTTTGGCATTTCCTGGGGGATTTTAATTTGGGGCTGGCTGCTCTGGTCAAGACTTCCTTGAGTCGCCTCATAAAACTGTGTAGGATGTAATGCAGAATACTGTGTCCTAAGACTATCTGCTTGGCTAGAAAAATTTCAGAGCTTCATGGTCCTTCCTTTTGGAAGGTTGACCTGATATCTGGACAGAGAATTGTAACTGACCTAGATTCCTGCTTTTTGGGCCCGAGGCTTTCTCGTCCTTTTGTGATGGTCAGTTTTCCTCATGTCCTTCAATCAGCAAATAAGTCTGGTTCTGCAGAGAGGTCCCCTTCAATTAGACGTGGAACAGGTTTTGAAGCCACAGTTGAGGTCTGAGATGTTAGCAAGTCTAGACCTTGATTTGCCTTGTGGGACCAGGAAGGGCAAGACCGTTTCTAAGACTTCAGTTGCCTGCTGGAAGCAGGAAGCTGCTGCCTTGGTGTTCAGTGTTAGTGGGTGTCTAGTGTCGGTGGGACTGAAAGTTCTGTCTTCGAGGGTACAGACTTAGATCCAGACAGAAGATAGTCTAGTTCTTCTGCACAAGCCTGACAGGCAGCCACTTGGCTGATGCTGCATCTGTTGGTTCATTTTCAGCCTGTCAGTTCAACTGAGGCAGGACGCGATCTCTAGGAGCAGGCTTGCTGGAGTCAGGTTGTCAGGGGCCCTCCATTCTTGAGAACTGTTTTGATAGTTCCCATACATCTGGACGTGTCTGGGAGGATGAAGCAGAAGGCAAAATTAGGCCTCACCTGCTAATTTCCTTTCCTTGAGTCCCTCCAGACCAATCCAGATTGACCCTTCAGACTGAGCGTCCTGTAAGGAAGTTCGTGACTTGCAGTTGTTATGGATTTTCTCACGAGCCTTGTTTAGCATTTTTTTGTAGGGATTTGTTGGTCCATTTACTGTTCTTGTGGCGAGAACTCCTGTTAATCTTACTTTGTTGTAGAAACTGGATATTCATGTACCCCAGGGATCTATGCTGGGTCCGCTGCTTTTTGACATATTCATAAATGACCTAGAAAAAGGAATAACGTGGGGGTTATCAAATTTGCAGATGACACAAAACTAATTAAAGTTGTTAAAACCCAAAATGATTGTGGAAAATTGCAAGAAGATCTTGATAAATTGGAAGACTGTGCATCCAAATGGCAGATTAAATTTAATGTGGGCAAGTGCAAAGTTATGCACCTAGGAACGAACAGCACAAACTATTGTTACATGATGCAAGCTTCCACATTGGGAACCACCACCCAGGAAAAAGATTTAGGCGTCATCATGGATAACATGTTAAAACCCTTCACCCAGTGTGCAGTGGCGGCCAAGAGAGCAAATAGAATGCTAATGGAAAATAAAACAAAGGATATTATAATGCCTCTTTATCGTTCCATGGTGCGACCGCATCTTCAATATTGTGTGCAATTCTGGTCGCTGTATCTTAAAAAGGATATAGCGTTATTAGAAAAGGTACAGAGAAGAGCCACCAAAATGGTAAAAGGCTAAAAAAGTTGGGGCTCTAAAAGGAAGAGAGGCTAAAAAGATTGGGGTTCTTCAACCTGGAAAAGAGACGGCTGAGGGGAGATATGATAGAGGTCTATAAATTAATGAATGGAGTGGAACGGGTAAACATAGATCAATTGTTTACGTCATCAGAATATAAAAAGACTAGGGGACATGTAATGAAGCTACAGGGTTAACCTATTTAAAACTAATAAGAGAAAATATTTTTTCACTCAACGTGTAATCAAACTCTGGAATTTGATACCGGAGGATGTAGTAAAAGCTGTTAGTGTAGCTGGGTTTAAAAAAGGTTTGGACAAGTTCCTGGAGGAAAGAGACATAAAAAATTATTAAAAAGGACCCAGGATATCACTGCTTGATCCAATACAAACATTGTGGAACCTGTGTCTTTTGGGGAACCTGCTAGGTACTTATGACCTAGATTGGCCTCTGTTGGAAACAGGATACTGGGCTTGATGGACCCTGGTCTGACCCAGTATGGCATACGTTATGTTCTTATGGATCTTTCAGGACCCTATTGTAGGATGACATCATCAAACCAGTGGTTCTGTCTATGTGCACTGGTAGGAGAGCATAAACTCACATGTCTGGACTGGTCTGGAGGGACTCAGAAAAGAAAATTAGTTTACAATAAAATGCATCAGTACATCTATGCTCAGAGCTCACAGTTTCCTCTAGAAAGTTGAGATATATGTAATAGCAAACTTTGCAAAATACTGTGGCAATTATATGGTATATTTGCATAAAATTGAATTATTTTGCATATTAACTAATGTACATTTATTGTGGATAATAGAAATGGTCTTTTTCTGACCTTGTTTTCTATTTGAATAATTCATTTTTCTCTTTTGGGAGTTTTATGGCTGGGAATTTCAGGAATGGAGAGACAAGGTTGAGAGGAAGGGATAAGAAGGCAGAGACAGGGAGGATTGACATGTGATGGGTGAAAATAAGGGGAGCAAAGGCCTAGGATTTTGGGAGAAGGTGAAATCAGAGAGATGGAAGAAAAGATTACTCCATTTTTTTAAATATCCCAAAAATCTTTAACATTTCATTTGGGGCAGTCTTCTTACAGTAAGGAAATTCAGGAATTGAAGGTTACAATGATATACAGAACATTTTCAAGTCAATGTTTGCTAAAACTAAATGTGTGCTTGACAGTGCTCTATTCTCCTGGTAGCACCTTAGACATTAGAATTTTGGTCCACAGATGTCAAATACAGCGCAGGCCTGGCTTTTATTTATTTATTTAATTTTTTTTGCTTTTCGCATATTAGGGCATTGAGATCATCCTTAGATAAATCAGCTCTTAATTATTTTCTTGGTTATTAGCAAGCTGGACTACTGTAGCACACTGTATAGTAGTCCTCCTAAATATGCTATTAACCGACTTCAAAAGGTTCAAAAAGTCGTCATTAAGCTGCTTACTTTTTCTAAACCACTGGATCATGTTACATCTTTCCTGAAGTCTTCTCATTGGTTGCCAATAACATATCGCATCAAATTTAAAATCTTGCTGTTGATGTATAAAGCTTTTTATTTGGGACTCCCTCTATGTTTGTCTGAATATTTGGTTCTCTAGGTGCCCAGAAGATACTTATGCTCACAAAGTCATAACTGTTTGGTGTTGCCGCCTCTTAGCTATGCACGCCAAGAGCTAATGCGTCAATCAGCATTTTTCAGGCCCAGTGCTTTGGAACTTTATCATGCTTTATATTCGTCAGGAGAAGTCATTAAAAGTATTTACGAAAAGCTTGAAAGCTTATTTTCTTGCGCAAACCTTTTGCATTTAGCAGAAGGAAGGACTTCTTAAGTTATAGACCTGTATATGTTGGGGAGAGGGGATTTTGTATGTTTCTGGGTATTGCATATGTGTGTATTTTGTTTGTTTACGTATTCTTATTGTAAATCGTATTGATTTTTTTCCCCATATGCGATACATCAAGCAATATAATAAACTATAGTAGTAGTAGTAAAAGCCTATTTTAGAGCATACAACTGAACATGGAAATTTAATCTTTATCTATATTCTGTTGATTGATTGACCACCCATGCAAAAAACAGCATCAGGGCGGATTACAATAAATGTCTGCAACACAAAAGTGAGAAAAGAATGCCAATGCAGTACAGAAAAGCCGAGAGGATGGAGCACACAGAAAGACTAGAAGACACACACACAAGGAAACTCTGATGGTAGGGAGGGAGGAGACTCAGATGACTAGGGAGGGCATTTGGGGAAGGTAGTGAGGGGTAGATAAATGCATGGCAGAAAAGATGAGTTTTAAGCATGGAGTTAAATCTTGTGAATGAGTGTTGGACACAAAGCTGGGCTGGGAGGGAGTTCCAGAGTGCTGGACCAAGGAAAAAGAAAGCAGAGCGACTGGTTTGCTCAAGACGAGCACGGGCAGGATAGGATAGAGCCAGGCGATCATTGTGAATTGCACGGGGGGGTGTTACGTGAATGAGATCAGCGAGATACTAAGGTGTACCGGCATGGATAGTTCTGTGCACAATAGTGAGTATCTTATAATGGTAACGGGATTTGAGTGGGAACCAGTGTAAATGGATGAGATGGGGAGTGACATGATCCATGTGGCAGCAGTGGGTGAGGAGTCGGTCTGCTGTATTTTGAATAAGCTGCAATCGGTGGAGCTGATATTGAGGGGTGCCTGCCAAAACAACATTGCCATAATCCAATCGTAATAGGAGGAGTGAGACTGTAAGCATGGTTAGTGAGGGAGGCGGGGAAAAAGGTGGACTGCACAAAGATGACAAAGAATAGTGAATGAGCGGCAGACGAGTGAAGTCATATGATGATGAAATGTAAGGGCAGAATTGAGGGTAACCCCAAGATACCACAAGGATGAAGTGAGCAGTATGCATGTCCCAGCCAGGGTGGGAGAGAGATCAGGGGTGGGGGCACCAAGGGTGAACGAAATGGCCGCTGACTTAATTAAAAAATTTATAAACCCCTTTGCATATGAAGTACAAGGTAAGGTACAACAAAATACAATCTAACAATAAAAACACAACTCACAAAATCATAAGACTTAAAAGCAATTTATAATCTTTATTTGCGTTTTATAGTACTTATCAGATCATCATGCATTACATTCAGTAGAGCAACCAAAAGATTTATCCATGTTAAAATCAAAAGTTGTTTTGGAGCTTTGCTTTTTTAGGTCCTGCTATAGTCAGACACTGGTAAACATGTGAAACCAATTCTTGCATTATATTTTCTGAACAATAGAGAAAGGGAAAAATATAGATTTAGTTCACACCTTTCCAGTAGCCGTTCAAGGTAAGTTACATTCAGGTATTTTCCTGTCCCCACGGGGCTTACCAGGGCCCCATGCAAACTTCATTCTTGCACAATGGATGGCTTCAGAGGTGAGCCGGGAAGGCTGCGGCTCACCTCTGCACAGCCGCCAGCATGAAAAGCACTGTTCCCCTCACGCTGGCGGCTGTTACTCTAAAGCGTGCGAGTGCCGGGAAATGCCCTTTAACTTTTCCCGGCATTCAGCGTGCTTCAATGTAACAGCCACCAACTTGAGGGAAAATGGCGCTTTTCACGCTGGCGGCTATGCAGAGATGAGCCGGGGCCTCGTGCAGCTTCTCCAGTTCACCTCTGAAGCAGTTTAGATAGGATCGAACTCTTTGGGGGGGGGGGGGGGTCTAGGATAGGAATGGAAATCTGCTGATGGGGGCTTGGACTGGAAATCTGCTGATGGGGGCTAGAATAAGACTGGAAATGGCTGATGGGGAGGGGAGCTAGGACTGGAAATGGGCTGGAGGAGCTTGGACTAGAAATGGGCTGATGGGGGCTGGAATAAGACTGGAAATGGCTTATGGGGAGGCTAGTGTGGGACTGGAAATGGTCTGATGGGGTAGGGAGCTTGGACTGGAAATGGGCTGATGGGGGCTGGAATGGGACTGGAAATGGGCTGATGGGAGGAGCTTAGAATGGAAATGGACAGATGTGGGCTGGAATAGGACTGGAAATGGCTGATGGGGGGGCTAGTATTGGAAATGGACTGATGTGGGGGGATGGGAGAATGGGACTAAAAGGAAGCAGATGCTGGTTGGGACTGGAACTAGAAGGGAGCTGATGTTGGGGGAGGACTAGAAGGGGGGATGGTTCTGGGGGATTGAGGATGGAGAGGGGAAAAGATATTTTGTGTGGAAGGGAAGAAAAATCTACGATTGGCTGGGTATTGGGAGAGTAAGTGGGGATTGAGGATAGAAGGGTGAAATGTGAGTGGATGAAAAAGAAATAAGAAATAAAGAAAGAAATGGAGGAAAGAGCAAAAGGGGAAAGATCAGTATGTTAAAGCAGATGTAGAGAGAATGGGAAAAAACTGGAAGAGAGAAGAAAGGACAAATGGACAGCAGATAATGGAGAGTTAGTCAAAGATACGAAGAAACCAGAAGAAAGTGACTGGAGCAATTGCAACTGAAAAATAAAATACCCAAACAACAAAAAGTAGAAAAATACTTTTTTATTTTGAATTTATTAACTGGAATATGTCAGCTGTGGGAAATATGCATTGCTAACGTCTTTGCGTTTTTGTTTAGTACAAAAGGAAATTAACTTATAGGTTTTTTTCTTCAGTTGTTGTTGTATGTTCCAACTTTGGCCTTTGTGGTTCCCAGTTTAATTATTGTCTTTCTATTTCTAAATTGTGATTCCTTGTTCTTTGTTTGGTGACAGTCTATGTTCTGGATGTGTAACCGAGCTGAGGTATTCTGTTCATGTAGTTTCTATTTGACAGTGCCACTTGTTCTCTTTCCCTAGTAAGAGATGTTTTGGTATTCTCTGAGATGTATTGGTTGAATATTTGCAGTGTTGTCTTTTGATAGGTAGGGTTTGGTGCTTTGAGTCCTGGTAGTGCTGTTATGATATGGTGGGTTTGCTATGGGTTCTAAATGGGCAGTGTTTATAGTACTTCCTAATGTGCCTGGCAGTTGGCACTGGAGTATAGTAATGTAGAAATCTGGTAGTCTTTCTTTATCCAGACACTCATTAGAGGCATGTTTACTAAAAGTTAGTGCACGTTAACGTTATGCAAATGAGGCACCGCAATGAGTCTTCGCACATGGCCCCGTACCCCCTTTGGCTGCCCCTGGGGCTTACAATCCAAGATAATGCTTGAGCCAATGGAGGGTTAAATGACTTGTCCAAGGTCAAAAGGAGTGGCAGTGGAATTCAAACTGGCTTCCCTGGTTCTTAGTCCATTTTCCTAACCCTTAGGCTACTGCTTCACCTTCAAAAATCATAATCACGAATAACCTTTTATTTTTTAGCTTGTAAAGTTCCTTATGATCATGCTATGGAGAGGAGATGCTGTAAAAAGGAGAAAGATTCTTGCATTTTTTAAGCATTATATATCCTTTTTCCTATTAGTTCACTGAGTGAATGGTTTGGTCCTTCCAGAACATTTGTATGGTATATGCAAACCACTGCACTGCAAATTTTCAGAATAGGAGCTATTGTGGTGTTTTGCAGGTCTGGATTTAGGCATAGGCCACATAGGCAACTAGCTCTGGTGCCAGGTTTTGATTGGCGCTGGAGTGTTGCCACCATCTGCATGCCTTAATCTGGGGCTGAGGCCACAACGGGTGATCCCATGCAGCAACAGTGAAAAAACACTCCTTCCCAGAAAGCACGGGGCTTGCGAGCCCTCCAGCACTGGCAGGTCCTGCGGCTGCCTCCTCAGCTTGCCTGGGTTTCCGTGGTAATAAGTCTGTGCATGTAGAGGGGGTGGGGCACCTCAGAGCCTGTCAGCACCAGAGGGCTTCTAGACCCCACACTGAGTTCTGCAATGGGATATTTTCTCTGCTGTTGCTGTTCAGGATTAGCCACAAGGTGAGGGAAGGATTTGGATGGGGCAATGGAGGGGGAAGGGGAGCAGAGGAGGTCTCCCCAATTGTCAATTAGCGTCCCCACTTGAAAGCTGGACCTGGTTATTTGGTGTTCAATTGCATAGCTTCATCAATTTTACTGTGCATAGTCAGAACAGGTTTAGTTTAATGTATGTGGGAGGGGGAGGGGCGGCAGAAGACCTGCTTTCTCTTTCAGGTGTGGGGAGTACAGAGAGCTTCCTCTTTTCCTTCTCCTCCCACATATGGCCCTTCCAGCTTACATTAATCAACCACATTTTTCGGGGATGTTTATGTAGGCTCTCAGGAACAAACCAGAGTACAACAGCTTTAAAATAATTGCGTTCTAGAGAGCTAGTTCAATTCCACTTCATTATGTATATCATTTTTTTTTGCATGAGTTGTTAAAACCAACAGATAATTTAGGATGCTGTGTTTTAAAGAGACTTAGTCCAGTAAGTGGACCCTCCAGTGCTGATCAGATATCTGAAGCTCTTAAGAGTTATTGAGTAATGTCACCTAAAGTGGGAGTAACATTCTGTGTTGAATTGAGCAGAATATGTAAGGTAAGGTCAAATTAATTATTATTTTCCATAATAAGAAGAGATTGATGAACTTAATTATTACAGGTTTCTGTCACGGAAAAATGAGGGCTGGCACCTGTCCCAAGAGGCCAAGTTCTCTCTTCCGTTCCTTATGTCAGCTTTGCCGTTTTTATAACTCTCTTCCCCCCACACTTCACTTCCTTCTGTGACCAGTTTATTCAAGTGTTCAAAAATGTTTTGCTTAATGTTAGTATAGTCTTTTACAGCCATCCCTTTATAATAAGCAATTAATGCAAAGCAGACAAACACACACAAGATGTAAACTGAAATTGCATAATTCCATATTATGTATACTTTCATCATAGATTGTAAACAAGGGTTTGATTCTGTAAAGCTTAAACTCAGCCTTGTTTGTAATCCACTTTGAATTTAGCTTGGAATAAACAGAGTAGAAATGTTTGAAATTAAATTAAATTAAGCATTACTGTGTTGCTAATTTGTTTTTCTTGTCTTGCCACTTGTCAACTCTTGTTTTTATCAAATACCTCATGTCAATTAATGCAAAAAAAAGTATATATATGTGTGGCATTTTAAAAGTTAAATCTTATTTTGTTTGTTACATGCAAAAAGCAGCAATGAATATTTATAGCCAGGTCCAGTCACCTCCCCATCAGGCAGAAGGCCATGGGTTGCTGGTCAGGCTTGGTTAGTAAGACAACAATTTCTCACTAGTTGTAGCTTGCAGTTAAAAGAAATAGATGACTTATTCTTTCTGACAGACAGCTCCAATTATGTGGGATTTCCTTTTCATGGCCAAGTGGTTCCATGACTCTTCCATCAGAAATAATCAGGGAAAATAGAATAAAGTTTTTTAGACTTTGCTTTGCTAGGCACAGTTCTGTGTCTATGTATATAAGCGTAAAGAATTAGACCTTAGTTTTGCAAATTTCTATTTCCATTGGCAAAATATTCAATATGTCCAATACCGTTTGAGTAAAAAAGACTTGAAATAGCAAAATCATTTAACTTGGGGCCCTCTTACTTTGCTTTGTTGCTGGAGTATAAAAGGATTTCAAATGAACAGCTCGTTACATTGGTCAAGAATATCTTTTTTAAATTGTGTCTGTCATATGTTGAGAAGTACTACCATTACTCCAATGATTAATTCTAACTGTAATCTGCATAGGACATTTATTATGGTTTATGACTAGAACTGTGTTAATTAAAAATACATTTAAAAAGAGAGACCAGTGAGAGAAAAGAGGGGAACGTATTCTAGTGTCCCTTCACTCAACTTGTCTAAACAAGATGCCTTGTAGAGCCAGCACCCTTCCAGAAGAGAAGATTTGAGAGCCACAGCATAATGTGAGCTGTTCACTGTTTCATATTTTAGGAAGATTAACTATCTTCCTGGCCAAGGTAACTTAGTAATAATTTTGTGTGCATGTTATTTGTACTTTCTATTTTAAATAATCCATGCAATTGATACCATAGGAAAGAGATGCAATATGGAATACTTCCTCTGGCCTTATTCAACATCTTTGAATGGCATGACATTTGTTAAACTAACATGAAACCAACTGTGTCCATATGTCTGCTGGTTTGAATTGAGAGTGGTTACGTAATCGGTGTTCTTTATGGACAAGCAGGATAATGTCCTCACATATGGATGATGTCACTGACGGAGCCTTGAACGAGAAGCTGTTCCCAGCTTCTAGAAATGTTTGGAACTGTGCATGTGTGCTTCTTCCCTCCTGTCATCGCCGTATGGTATCCTCTCTTAATTTTTGTGCAGAGCCTATCAATGGGCCTGTGCTGTAGTGATGGCTGTTTTCCCTGCAGTTCAGGTTTTTTCATATATCACTGAGTTTCTCAGCTTGTTTTTGTCTTGCCACTGCCGCGTGTCTCTTTTTTCCATTTATTTCCCTTTAGTTAAGTTTCAGCCTTTTCATACTTCCCTGATTTTTACTGCATCACTGCTTAGGCTGCATTTGGAGCAAAGGCATTCCCAGCCGGGCATATTTTTTCATCATTGAGTCATTTGATTTCTCTACAGCTATTTTTTTCAGATGACATGTCCCAAGAATGCTCCAGCGGATTTAAAAAGTGTACCTTGTGCAACAGGGCCATGTCTATAATGGACACCCATTGTTGGTACTTACAGTACCTGGGGCCTGAGCATGAGCTTTTTCACTGTGTCTTGTGTTCACAGATAACAAAGAAATCTCAGAGGTCATGAATTGTAGCTCAAAAGGATTTTTGGAGCAGATAAGTCCAGTCCATCAGCATTGGCATCAGTTTCCATGGCCCAGGAAACTGCATCAGATGTTGAGGTGCATCAACATCGAGGGGTCATGGGACTTATTTGGAAATGGGCATCGATAGGGTGTCTCTGGAACAGTCATTCACTGATTTCCACCTGAAGAAGATAAGAGGTTTCATTCTCGACTTCGACATCAAGGATTCAGGACACCATGCACCGGAAAGAGGTTCAGGTACATCATTGTCTCAGTTCATCAGAGCATGAGGATGAGAGCATCAAGGTATCACTCCTCCAGTCCTTGAATTGAAGAACCAGTATGCAGCCCTGGAGGTGGAAGAGGTGGAAGCATCCGGGGAAGAACCAGAGCTATGTGGATGGTGTCATCGAGAGCGTTTTGGTTTCCAAGACTATGGGATGATGATCCAAGAGCTGCAGAGCAGAGATGGTGTCCATCTGTCCAGGAAGGGTTGAAGTGTCTTCTGCAGGAGACTGGCTAACCTACTGAAGAGGGCTTTAAGCTAGATTCGTTGGGGATGAGTGAAGAGAGTCCCCTGATAAGAGAAACATTAAATACCTCTGTAGAAATGGGTAATAGGGGCAACATCTGGAATGCGGTGTGTATAAATACCCGTAGCATGGGAAATAAGATCCCAGATGTTGAGGCTTTAATGGAAGAGGCTGACTTGGATTTAGTGGCGATTATGGAGACGTGGTTCATGGAAAACCATGACTGGGATGTAATTATACCAGGCTATACTTTATTCAGGAAGGACAGAGTAGGGAAAAAGGGAGGTGGAGTGGCACTATCTGTCAAAAATAATATTAAAACTACAGAATTGCAAGGCTTAAAAGGAAGAGAAGAGGCATTGTGGGTTAAACTAGAAAGAGGGAAAAGGAAATCCATTTGTATTGGATTTATATGCAGATCCCCCTCACAGAGAGTAGAAGTTGACAAAGATTTAATAGAAGACATACACAGTATTGCCATGAAAGGAGAAGTGCTACTGATAGGTGATTTCAATGTGCCGGATGTGGACTGGCCATCCCTACTGCAGTGTCATCTAGAAGTAAGGAGATCCTGGATTCTCTACAGGGAGAACTATTCAGGCCAGTGGTAACAGAACGCAGACGTCATGGGGCCATTCTGGACTTAGTGCTTACCAATGGGGAAAGTGTTTCTGATGTCATAGTGGGAGATCATCTTGCATCCAGTGATCACCAGATGGTAAGGTTCAGTATTAGTACTAAGGCTGATAAAATCCATTCAAAAGTGAGGGTGTTAGACTTTAGGAAAACTAACTTTGCAAAGATGGGGCAATACCTCAGAAAGAAATTAGTGGGATGGGAACAGCTGGGGGATGTAGAAAAACAGTGGGCCAGACTGAAAGGGGATATTTTAAGGGCAACAAACCTTTTTGTTAGAAAGGTAAATAAATTTAAAAGGAAAAGGAGGCTGCTATGGTTCTCAAAAGAAGTAGCTGAAAAGGTGAAGAAAAAGAGGGAGAGGCCTTCATGAAATATAAGAGATCACAGAGAGAGGAAGATAGACATCTATATTTGGAAAAACTTAGAGAAGCTTGCAAAGTAGTCAGGAAAGCAAAGGTATAAAAAGAAGTAGCCAATGCAATAAAATGTGGGGATAAGACATCTTTCAGGTATGTTAGTGAAAGAAGGAAGGGCAAAAGTGGTATTGTCAGACTCAAGGGTGCAGGGGAGGAATATTTAGAAACTGGTGAGGATAAAGCAGAATTGCTTAACAAATATTTCTGTTCTGTGTTCACAGATTAATGGGCCAGGAGCAGGACCTCAGAAAATACCCCAAAATAGGTACAGAAATGATGGGTATCTTGAACAATTTTCAGAAGACTGTGTTCATGGGGAACTAACTAAACTCAAAGTAGACAAAGCCATGGGTCCGGATGGGTTACATCCAAGAATACTGAGGGAACTTGGGGACATTCTATCTAACCTTTTCAATGCTTCTTTGGAGTCGGGAGTGGTGCCCGAGGACTGGAGAAAGGCACATGCAGTCCCTTTACACAAAAGCAGACATAAGGATGACATTGAGAACTACTGGCCCAGATAGTCTAACCTCTGTGGTTAGTAAATTATTGGAAAGGCTACTAAAGGAGAGAATAGTGAGGTTTCTGGAGTCCAATGGATTGCAGCATCCGAGGCAGCATGGATTCACCAGAGGCAGATCTTGTCAGACAAATCTGATAGATTTCTTTGACTGGGTGACCAGGGAGTTGGACCGAGGGAGAGCTCTAGATGTGGTGTATTTAGATTTCAGTAAAGGCTTTGACACCGTTCTGCACGGGTAACTTATAAACAAATTGAGTTAGAAATTGGTTGAGTGGGAGGCGACAAAGGGTACATGTAAATGGAGCTCACTATGAGGAGAAGGAGGTTACCAGTGATGTGCCGCAGGGATCTGTCCTTGTTCTGATTCTGTTTAACATCTTTGTTAGTGATGTTGCGGAAGGATTGTCGGGTAAGATTTGTTTGTTTGCAAATGATACCAAAATCTGCAATAGAGTAGACACACAGGAAGGAGTAGATAACATGAGGAGGGATCTAGCTAAGCTTGAAGAATGCTCTAGAATTTGGCAACTGAAATTTGTTAGTAGAAAATGCAGGGTCATGCATTTAGGCTGCAAAAATACAAAGGAGCTGTACAGTGTAGGGGGTGAGGTACTACCAAAGAAGAGCAGGACCTTGGTGTAATTGTGTCTGACTATCTTAAAGTACATAAACAGGTAGAAAAGGTGACTGTGAAAGCCAGAAGGATGTTTGGGTGCATAAGGAGAGGAATGGCCAACAGAAAAAAAAAGAGGTGATAGTGCCTCTGTATAAGTCTCTGGTGCAACCTCATTTGGAGTATTGTGTGCAATTCTGGAAACCATACTTCAAAAGGACATAAATAGGATGGAGTTGGTGTAGAAGGTGGCTACTAAAATGGTTAGAGGTCTTCGTTTTGAAGCATATGAGGGCAGACTTAAAGATCTTAATATGTATACTTTAGAGGAAAGACGGGATAGGAGCAATCCGATAGAGACCTTTAAATACCTCTGTGGCATAAATACACAGGAGGGTCTCTTTCAATTGAAGGCAAGCTCTACTACAAGGAGACATAGGATGAGAGTGAAAGTGGATAGACTTAGGAGTAATATGTGGAAATATTTCTTTATGGAGAGAGTGGTAGATGCATGGAATAGTCTCCCAATGGAGGTGGTAGAGATGAGGACAGTAACTGGATTCAAAAAAGCATGGGACAAGCGCCAGAGGATCTCTAAAGGTAAAAAGGGGACTATTGTAGTTGATATGGAAGGGCAGACTAGATAGGTCATGTGGTCTTTTTCTGCTGTGATGTTTCTATGTTGCTAAAACACGATTGTAAAAAATTGCAAGAGGACCTTGATAATTTGGAAAACTGGATGTCCAAATGGCAGATGAAATTTAATGTGCACAAGTGTAAAGTTATGCACCTAGGAAAGAACAACCCAAACTACGGTTACAGGATGCAAGATTCAACATTAGGAACTACCACCCAGGAAAAGGATTTAGGCATTATCATGGATAATACATTGAAGCTCTCTGCCCAGTGTGCAGCGGCAGCCAAGAAAGCAAATAGAATGCTAGGAATCATAAGGAAAGGAATGGTGAATAAAACAAAGGATATTATAATGCCTCTGTATCATTCCATGGTGCAACTGCATCTTGAATATTTTGTGCAATTCTGGTCACCATATCTTAAGAATGATATAGCAGAATTTAAAAAAGTACAGAGAAGAGCCACCACAATTGTAAAGGTGATGGAAGGATACTCCTATGAGGAAAGGCTTAAAAGGTCAGGGCTCTTCAACTTGGAAAAAAGACAGCTGAGGGGGAGATATGATAGAGGTCTATAAATTAATGAATGGAGTGGAACGGGTAAATGTAAATTGGTTCTTTGCACCATCAAAAAATAGAAAGACTAGGGTACACACAATGAAGCTACAGTGTAACCCATTTAAGAGTAATAAGAGAAAATATTTTTTCGCTCAATGCATGATCAAACTCTGGAATTCATTACTGGAGGATGTAGTAAAAGCTATTAGTTTAGTTGGGTTTAAAAAAGGTTTGGACAAGTTCCTGGAGAAAAGGTCCATGAATCATTATTAAAGAGGGCCCAGGAAATCCTCTGCTTACCTCAGGACAAGCATTGCAGAACCTGTGTTCCTTTTGGGGAACCTGCTAGGTACTTGTGACCTGAATTGGCTATGTTGGAAACAGGGTACTGGTGATGTAACCTGGATTGGCCACTGTTGGAAACAGGAGGCTGTTGCTTGATGGACCAGTATGGCATTTCTTATGTTCTTATGTTATGTTCTGCAACTTCGACAGAGTCAAGACCTATGTATTGGAACTTGAGCAGCTTCTCGAAACTCCCCAGTTGCCTGTGAAAGAGTCATCAACATCAATGCATCAAAGGCCCAGCCAGAATCCATTTTAAATGCATTGGGGGATGATCACTCTTCAAGGCATCAAAGGACATCAGTGCACCAGAGTTCTGATCACAATAGGAATAAGTGTCAGCACAGAGACTCAGACATCATTTTGAGCATCTTTCTGAGTCCAACTCAGAGCACTCCTGGGAGTCTGAGTACAATTTGGTGTACTACTTGGAGGAGAAATTTCCATTAATGCCCTCAGAAACCTCATGAGAGAAGACACCTCCAGAGGAGTTGTCTCTTATTGGTTTTGTGATGAAGATGGCTAAGTCCATCCCATTTAAGTTAGAAACAGAGGATGAACTCAGGGAAAAAACATTTGAAATCCTCCAGTTCTGTGTTCCCTCTAAGAGAGGCTGTAACAGTACCCATTCACAGAATCCTAAGAGATGTAAAGATGAGTATATGGAAGATCTCGCTCTCTATATATCTTGTTAACAAGAGGGTTGACTTGATGTATCAAGTCCCAAAGGCTATCAGATTTGGGAAGATTCATCTCAGTCGCAGGAAGTATCTGCAATTTGTCACAGGGAAACACCAATACTAGTACTGTGTACTGACTTTTGGCCTCTCTTCTGTACCTCATGTCTTCACAAAGTGTCTCATGGTAGTCGGAGCATTTCTACGCAGGCTGGGTATACACGTGTTCCCCCCATGTTGATTATTGACTGATCAAGTGCACATTGCAGGAAAGAGGACTCAAGAATCCATACACATAATCATTTGGGTGTTGAAGTTGCTAGAGTTCATCATAAATTATTCCATATCGAATCTGAGCTCATCACATCAATTGGAATTCATAGGAGCTCTGATAGACATGATTCAGGTGAAAGCCTTTCTTCCACAAGAAAGATTCACCAAGTTGGTCACCATCATAGAAGAAGTACAAAAGAGTCAGCAGACATCAGTGAGAAATGTTGAAAATATTGGGCCATAGGGCATCGACAGTGCATGTAATACCCTTGGCATGTCTCAGGATTAGACAAGCTCAGTGGCTCTTGAGAACACAGTGAATGCAAGCCACTCAAAGACTCCAAGATGTCATTTCTATCATAATTCCACTCCAGGACTCTGTTCTGGTCGGCATTCCAATCTGGCCAACAGAATTTCTTTCCAAATTCCACCTTATCAAAAGATGTTAACAATAGGTGTGTCCAAGCAGGGCTGGGGACCCCATCTAGATGGCTTCTACTTTCAGGGTCTTTGGTCCTCTCATGAGACTCTATATCAGATCAATTTCCTGGAAATGAGAGCAAGCTTGAACACTTTAAACAGAGATCAGTTGGCCAGTCAAATTATAATGATTCAAACAACCAGGTAGCCATGTACTACAATAAGATTTGTACCTCCTATATTGGGACACCATCAGGATGAAAAGCTAAGTTATCTCTCATGACATAACTCTAAGAGCCACTTACTAGGCTGAAGAAGACAATATCCTGGTAGACAAGCTGAGTTTATGTTTATTCAGTGCTTAATATAATGCCCAAGCTGAAGGGCATCAGAGTGGTTTACAATTACTACAAGCAAGTACTGGATACATTCCCTTGTCCTCAAAGGGCTCACAGTCTATGTGTACCTGAGGCAATGGAGGGTTAAGTGGCTTGCCCAAGGCCACAAAGAGTGCCTATAGGACTAGAAACCCCAGTCCCTCCAGCCTGACAGTGAAGTGGCCATAGAAATATTTCAGGTTTGGGGCACTCCTTGATAGATCTCTTTGCATTCTACAGAACAAGCAAGTACCTCAGGTCAAATCCAAGACAGAGACACATGGCAAACTAGCCTTGGATACCTCCCTCCTCATTTGGGGGAAGGCTCTTCTGTACATGTATCTTCCAATACCTCTCATACCAAAACTCTACTGAAACTCAGGGCAACTGAGAGACCATGATCTTCATAGTGCCCTATTGGCCCCAGCAGCCATGGTTTCCACTGTTCCCAGAGCTATCAATCAGAGAACCTATTCAGTTAGGTATTTTTGCACACTACTACTAATACTACTTATCATTTGTATAGCGTTGCACGGCATAATAGCGCTGTACAGACACATGTAAAAGATGGTCCTTACTCATCAGAGCTTACAATCTAGTCAAGACAGACAACACAACAGCTGAGGGCAAGGATATATCTATGGGAATGATAAAGAAACACAGAGGAGACTAAGCAGATCAGGATCCAAAAGTGGCATCAAAGAGTTGAGTTTTCAGCCTGGATTTGAAAAGGGCCAGAGATAAAGCCTGATAGACAGACTCAGGTAGTTTGTTCCAGGTATAAGGAGCAACAAGGTGGAAGGATCGAAGTCTGGAGTTGGCAGTAGAAGAGAATGGCACAGATAGAAGGGATCTGCCAGAATAGCACAGTTCCTGAGGAGGGGTGTAGGGAGAGATAAGAGAGGAAAGTAGTGAGGAGCAGCAGAATGAGTGCACTTATAGGTCAATAGAAGAAGTTTGAACTTAATACGGAAACAAATAGTGAGCCAGTGAAGTGACTTGAGAAGAGGAGTTATATTAGCATGTCAAGGCTGGTGGAAGATTAGCCGCATAGCTGGGTTTTGAATAGATTGAAGGGGAAAAAGATGATTCAGAGGGAGACCAGCAAGGAGGAGGTTGCATCTAGATGGGAGGTGACTAAAGAGTGGATAAGTGTCTTAGTAGTGTGTGTATAAAGAAAGGGATGAATTTTGCCAGTGTTATAGAGAAAGAAGCAACAGGTTTTAGCTGTCTATTGGATGTGTATCCCAACATCAAGTCCCTGGTCCTCACAGCTTGGATGTTAAGTGGCTAACTCTGTCTTCTTTGAATCTACCAAGAAGCATAACTAATATAATGCTGGCTTCCAGCAGAGATTCCACTAGGAGGTCATACAGTTTTAAATGTACGAGGTTTGCATCTGGTGTAATGGATATGCCCTGGGCCTAGATCCTTTCACCTGCCCCACACGCAATGTGCTTGAATATCTTCTGCATTTTTTAGAGTCTGGTTTTAAAACCAAATCATTAAGGGTACACCAATGCATTTGGAGCTTATCACTATTATGTAGAAGGTAAACCCATCTCTCTAGAGCCTTTGGTTGTTTGAATCATGCGAGGCTTGCTTCTTTTGAAGCCTCCCCTCCAGCCTCCCATAGTGTCTTGGGACTTCAATGTGGATTTAACTCAGCTGATGAAAGCTTCTCACTGAATAATCATAGGCTGAAGTACCCGACCTGGAAGGTTTTATTTTTAGTGGCTATAACTTCAGCATGCAGAGTAAATGAGCTCCAGACTCTATGCAGTAGTTCTGTGATGCACCTAATGTTCCTTCGTAAGGTGGTTTCAAAGTTTCACCTAAATCAGTCAATGATCTTGCTAATATTTTGTCCAAAACTGCATGCCCACAAGGGGGGAAAGCGCACTGCATACATTGAACTGCAAGAGAGCCTTGACTTTGTATCTGGAGTGGACAAAAGCCCTTAGAAAGTCCACTCAGTGTTCTGGGGGTCTTTTACTAAAGGATGCTAAGACCTTGCACCTAATGCTCCAAGAGCACCAAAAACCCCTCTCCCTCTCTATCTCTTTTTCATATTTATTTATTGTTCTCAGTATCTTTTTGGGTTTTTTTAATTATTTATTTTTCCACATGTTCACTTGCTTTTATTTAGTCGTTTAGATTTGTCCTCATATATTGGGTGACATTTTTTGTTTTTAGCCCTTAATTTTAAGCAGAAGCACTTTTTATTACTCACAAGTCTTTATGACATTTCCAATGCATGGGTGGACAGTGGTTCATTGAGTCTACGGTACTTTTGCTCCGGACAATTACACACAGGATTGCTTTCTTAGTTATGAAAAAATCTAAAACAGAACTGTTTTCACTCTACCTGTATCTAATCAAGTTACCCCCCCCCCCCCCCCCGTGGCATGCCCCTTACTGACACATTGTTATAGACTGAACAGATGGCCATCTATGATACATTAGCACTCACTGTTCGTCTTGTGCCCCATGTGTCCTTTTCATTCATAATATTGTGAGACGGCACATTTGACGGTTCATTCACCATCAATAATATTTACACTTAATTATAGTTTTAGTATGGTTACTTTTAATGTAATTCTCTAGTGATGGCTTCATAATGCTGCATTTTAAATTTACAAGTAAAAAATGCTTCCGATGTTGACCTTTGCCCTCAGCCTTTTGCCACAAAGTCTGTCCGGCTGTTTAAAAGCTTGGCGTTTGCTGCACACGGCTCTTTGCTTCAGTCCATGGTGAATTCACATTTGCTATTTGTCAGGCAAACTCGTCATTTTATTATTCAACACATAATCATTACAGCTTACTCCCTGTCATGGTCCTCCTCATCTCCTTTTAAGTGATGATATTATACTGCTAGCCCCTGTTCTTATATGGTGTTTAAATGTGTTGGTAATATGCAAAGATACATTGTCACATACTGCACTGTTGCTAGCCTTCTTAGCATTTAGCCTTTCCTATATTTATGTGTCATGGTCTTTGATCATATTAATTTGTTTTTTTAATTATTTATTTCTTCATATATGCTTTTAATATCTTATGGTTATTAATATGTATGGCAATTTTTATATACAGTATATAGATTTTTATATTTGTGCTTATTTGTGTTTTTTTAATAATTTATAAATTTTACAAATTAATCAAGCAAACAAGCTTGTACAGAAAAGGTACCGTATTTTCCGGCGTATAAGACGACTGGGCGTATAAGACGACCCCCTACTTTTCCTGTTAAAAATATAGGGTTTGGCCTATACTCGCCGTATAAGATTACCCCTCTTCCAGCGCACACCAAAAAAAATAAAAAACCTTTATCAGAAGTCAGGTTCATACCACTCTTTTTACCAATGTGTACATGACCAGTTCCAAATGAAAATAATAAACTGGATTAAATCTCCTGCCATGAATTCATGCAAGCTTTTTTCTTATCTAATGGAAAATGGGAGAAAATTCTAATCAAGGAGAACTTGTATCAAATAACAATGAAGAAAACATTTTTTTGTGTGCTTGTGTGAGCATAATGAGTTCAGTTTGGCTTCCATTTTTGTATTTGCAGAGCATTAATAAATGATTTTGTATACTGTCTGCAAAGTTTAAACAGTTCCATTTTTTTAAAAGTTGGTATGTAGCTATGCAGAAATCTTAGTCTGTTTCTCTTGGCAGCTTATCTGGCAGAAATAGTGTACTGGCGCTGTCTGTTGTGTCGGCATCCATAACTGAGACCGCAGCCGTAAAAACTACAGAGTGGAAGCACAGCTCTTGATCAGCGCTTTGAATGAGAGATATGCAAATCCACTGGAAATTGATTTCGTTTTTTGGTGACCCAGGGCATATGATGGATTCTGAATGCTGCTGTAGACACGTTGCAATACACACTACCGATTGTTTTTTTCCACCATCGCTTCAAAGTTTATTCTGAACTCGCTGAACTGCACATACATGGAAGTGCATATGTGTATGTGTTTACACGCGCACACACACACTTGTTTGCCTCTCTATCTCCATTACCGCAGCAAGAAGCTGTGCAAGTTTCATAGTTACCGTTACTAAGGAAACCACTTTCTTGATAGCCACTGCCAATTGCTTGCTTGTCTTTTTCATTTTATCTGGTTCAGAGGGCACAGAGACTTACTGTCAGCTAAGACATTAAGACGGAGAGATTAGAAAAGCATTGCAGAGGGGGGCGCTAGTGAGCCCGCTGCAGAATGGCTGCTTCCTAGCGTAGCTCCGTCCCGGGACTCCCCAATTCTTCTGCTATCACTTGCATTCTTACAGTGTTGGTCCCCCGAACCCTCAGAATTGACCTCCGGAGAGTCGGGCACTTCTAATAGCACCCTCCGACGCGGCACGGATTGCGGCAGTAAGGTATACTGCCGGGAGACAGTCTCTACAACACCTGGCCCTGCTGCCTTGCCCCGGACTGCTGCCGTTGCCCCAGTGTGCTTCCTACAAGCCGGGACCTGACCGCAGCGCTCTCTGCCCCTCGCACCGTAGAGCGCTGTAACCGCTGGGCAGTGTATTCAGAAGCGGCGTTACCTGGAGGCCGCATGTGTGTCCCATCGCTGAGCACTGCGGTGGAGAGAGAATTGGTGCACCGGTGCGACTGCTGCTGCTGCCTTGTGAGCTGGTGCTTCTTCCTGGCACTTGTGCTGCCTCAGTGCCGCAGAAAAGGTGAGGGTGCCTGGGGCCCCGCAAAATAGAAAAGCATTGCAGAAAAAATAAGTTTAGGTAGATTGTAAGTCTTCAAGTGTGTATGTGTGAGTTGTGTACCGGCGTATAAGACGACCCCCGACTTTTGAGCATATTTTCATGGGTTAGAAAGTCATCTTATATGCCAGAAAATACGGTATATCTTCCAGTAAAATTATAGGCAAATACAGTACATAGCAAAACTGTAAAAAGAAATACCTATAGTCCCCAAATTGAGAGGTGCAAAAGAAATACATCAGATGGGGAGGAAAAACCCCACTAATTGCAAGGAAACATATTAGCACAAAAACAAGATAGCAACAAAGGGTCCAAGACTACATTCTAACTATGGATGACACCCTCCTCAACAGGGGAAGAAACTACAGGCAATCGAGCACTAAGAAATGCAGAAAGGTCTTCTGGTAAAAAGAAAATGTACTTCTGAGCTTTGAAGATAATAACACACTTACAAGGAAAATGTAAAAGAAAAGAAGCACCTAATTGCAGCACTCCAGGTTTAAGGAATAAAAATTGCCTACGCCTCTTCTGTGTCTCCCTTGTGGCATCAGGAAATACTAGAATTTTCTGCCCATAGAACAGGTTTGCCCTTTTCTTATAATACATCCTAAGTAACCAATCTCTATCAGATGGTAGAGCAAAAATAACAAGTAATGTAGCAACCTTCAACTTATCCAAAGTAGGTGACTGAAAAAGATCAGACACACTGAGAAAATCCACTTCAAGATTCACATTGACATTAGTAACATTAGACTCCCTCTTTCCAGAAGGTAAATAAACGCTTTTGTAACAGGCGATATCAGATCCAAAGGAACAGACAATGATTCTTGTAGGTACTTTTTAAATAATTCTATAGGAGCCACTCCCGGAATTGTAAAAAAATTCAAAATACGAACATTCGAGGCCCTAATGCTATTCTCCAGCATTTCAATCTTCGTCTGAAGGGCAGTATTATCTTTAACAAGAGTCAAAGTCAAATCAGAGACCTGATTCAATTTCTGATCCATAGCACTAATGTTCCCATGAGATTCAATCATTTCAGCGCTCAATTTAGTAACGGATTCCTCCAAGCTGGAAAGTTTTGTAGAAGACAGTGTTAACTGCTGAGCAACAACCTGAGACAAACCAGCAATAGCTTCCCAGATGTTATCAAGGGTGATCAAGTCGGGGCAAGATAAAGTGAAGGAAAATGGAGTCGCGGCCGAAGAGACATCGGGTACAGAGAGCCTTCTGCACCAACTCAAAACGCCCCTGGGAGGAAGCACCCACCGCCTCTGGAACAATCACCACAGGCTAATCGACCCGATCTTCTAAGGGCCGTCCTCCGCCACCCTCAGCCGGCTTCCCCTGTCCTTCAGCCGCGGACTCATTGCATTCCTGCAGGTCAGCAGCTGGAAACACCGGGAGGGGATCAGGAGAGCCCGGGAGAGCAGGCGGGTCACGTACATACGGGGAGAGAGTTACATGGAGGAGCTGATTTGGAGCATAGTACACTGGCCTGACACTGGTCTGAGCCAGTTTTACAGAAGCTGAGAGGCACCCATTTCAGCTAAGGGCAAACCTATCTTCTCTGCTGGCTTAAAACTATAAATTCTAACGGTTGATTTTTGGGGGAAGTACTATTATAGCGTTTAACTGTGGTTTTAGACTAAACTTGGGGGCATTTTGACTGCTTTCCTTGTATAGACTTACATCAGATATCTGTGTGTGCCTACGGTTCAGGCACAGCCTACTCGCCAAAGACACTTAAAAACCACACATCAAAAACAAGTGGGAAGATGTGGGCAGAACAAAATCAATGCAAAATACACACAAGCCAGGTAAATGCTGGAAAGCAATGAGCACAAATGCTCGAAGCTTAGCCAACAACGTTCCGGACCTGGAAGTCCTAATGGTGGAAATGGATTTGAACATTGTGGTAATTACAGAAACATGGTTTAATGAATCGCATAATTGGGATATAGCCATAGCTGGCTATAATTTATTCAGAAGAGACAGAGAAAATGGAAAAGGAGGAGGAGTAGCCTTGTATGTCAAAAGCAATATTAAAGCTACTGAAATGCAGGGGACATGGGGAAAAGAAGAAGCACTCTGGATTGCGTTGGAAAGAGGAGATGGCACTGTCATCCATACCTACAGACCTCCGACTCAAATTGAAGAGATAGATAATGAATTGATTATAGATATTGCCAAGATAGCCATAAAGGGGGAAGCGATCATTTTGGGTGACTTTAATCTACCTGATGTGGATTGGATTACTCCTGCACATCTGGAAAGAAGCAACAAAAATTGTAGATGTTCTCCAAGATGCATCACTTAGACAAATGGTCATGGAACCAACCAGGAAAAGCTCAACGCTGGATTTAGTGCTCACCAGCGATGATAGCGTGTTGAATGTCTGCGTGAGTGCCCCTGTGAGCAACAGCGACCATCACACGGTGTGTTTGAGATAAAAGCCAAGGTACAGGCCAAACATAGCAAGCTCAAAGTCCTAAACTTCAAAAGCACTGACTTCAAAAAAATGGCCGAGTACCTAAAGGAGGAGATAACAGGGTGGAAGGAGATAAGGGAAGTGGAATTGCAATGGGCTAAACTAAAGGTGGCAATAAAAGGGGAAACAGATAAATATGTAAAAAAAGTAAATAAAAACAAGAGGAGAAGGAAACCTATTTGTTTTCCAAAGAAGTGGCTGCTCAAATAAAGGCAAAAAACACAGCTTTCACAAAATTCAAAAGCTTGCAAACAGAAGAACACAAATGAATACAGGATCAAACTCAAAGAGTCAAAAAGAGAAATAAGGATAGCAAAATCAAAGGCAGAGGAAAAGATGGCTAAAGATGTTAAGGGTGACAACAAAACTTTATTCAGGTATATTCGGGAAAGGAAGAAGATCAGAGTTGGAATTGTAGGACTCAGAAGTGCTGGGAAAGGACTCATGGAAAGTGACATAAAAAAAGCGAAATTGCTAAACAAATACTTCTGCTCTGTTTTTACTAAAGAAAATCCTGGAGATGGACCAGCTGTGACTCCCAAATATAAAAATGGGAATGAAGTAGATACCATACCATTCACAGAAGATGAGGTGTTGGAACAACTTGCTAAACTGAAAATGGACAAAGCCATGGGACCGGATGGGATACATCCCAGGATACTGAAAGAGCTCAGAGAGGTTCTTGCAGGGCAGTTAAAGGATGTATTCAACAGATCCTTGGAAACAGGAGAGGTTCCTCAGGACTGGAGAATGGCTGATGTCGTATCTCTACACAAAAGTGGTTACAGGGAAGAAGTGCCAAACTACAGACCTGTGAGCCTTACCTCGGTGGCGGGAAAAGCAATGGAGACGCTCCTTAAAGAGCGAATAATGACCTTTCTCAAAACCAACAGGTTGCAAGATCCGAGGCAACATGGTTTTACTGAAGGACATTCTTGCCAAACAAATCTGAGTGAGTTCTTTGACTGGGCGACCAAGGAACTAGATCAGGGGCATGCGGTGGATGTCATCTACCTGGATTTCAGCAAAGCCTTTGATACTGTTCCTCACAGGAGGCTTGTCAACAAACTTAGTAGCTTGGTGAACTGGATTAGAAATTGGTTGCCTGACAGACGACAGAAGGTGATGATACATGAAGCTCACTCGGATGAAAGGAAGGTGATTAGCAGGGTGCCCCAGGGTTCGGTCCTGTGCCCGGCACTGTTCAATGTATTTGTGAGGGATATTGCTGAAGGACTGAATGGAAAAGTCTGTCTTTTTGCAGATGACACAAAAATTTGCAACACAGTGGACTCCCCCGAGGGAGTGGATAACATGAGGAAAGATCTACAAAAGCTGGAAGAATGGTCTAATGCTTGGCAATTACGATTTAATGCGAAAAAGTGCAGTGTCATGCACTTAGGTAGCAGAAATCCAAGGGAAACGTATGGGGCGAGAGGTTGGTGTGCATGGTTCAGGAGAAAGACCTTGGTGTGATTATCTCTGATGATCTCAAGGTGGCAAAACAGTGCGACAAGGCGGTGGCAAAAGCCAGGAGGATGTTGGGCTGCATACAAAGAGGAATTACGAGCAGAAAGGAAGAGGTACTTATGCCACTGTACAGGTCGCTGGTGAGGCCTCACCCGGAATACTATGTTCATTTTTGGAGACCATATCTTGCAAAAGATGTAAAAAAACTGGAAACTGTTCACAGGAAGGCGACCAAAATGATTTGGAGCCTGTGTAAGAAACCCTATGAGAAGAGACTTGAAGACCTAAATATGTACACTTTGGAGGAGAGGAGGGATATGGAAGATATGATTCAGACCTTTAAATACTTAAAGAGGAACGATGAACAAACAAACCTCTTCCAAAGGCAGGGAAGCTGCAAAACTAGAGGGCATAACATGAAGCTACAAGGTGGAAAATTGAAAGGCAATGTCAGGAAATATTTTTTCACTGAAAGGGTGGTGGATGCTTGGAATGCTCTCCTGATGGAAGTGGTGGGGGCAAACACGGTGACGGAATTCAAAACAGCATGGGACAAGCACTGAGGATCCCTTTATAGCAATAGGATAAAAACAAAATAAACTGAACCATCTAACTTCTCAACAAATAGGGGTGTCCTACATGGAGTGATGGGTCCACCCCTAAACAAAGACATGGGGAGGGGTGGCCTGCACGGGGGGAGGGGTGCACCTACTTTCGCCGTATATTTTGCTGGGCAGACTGGATGGACCATGCTGGTCTTTATCTGCCGTCATTTACTATGTTACTACGTTACATCCAGGCCAGAGGTCACCGAGTTTCCTTCCACCGGGGCCACAAAGCCTGCAATAATCTCCCTTCTTGTAGCCTCGGAGAGCTGCTCAAAACGGTCCATAGGGCCCATCGAGGAAGGTAAGGGCTCGACGGGGAAAGCTCTTAATTTATCCTTACGTTTAGGCATTGCAGCTCACTCAAACCACAGTGACCATCTTGATTAGACCACACCTCATCTATTTGTTTTTATGCATGTGTAATTTTGTTGATTTTTTAATTTGCTTATGTATTTGTTTTTCATGTTTTGAGGTTCATTTCCCCCTGAAGAAGGACCTAGTGGCCGAAATGCGTTGGGGCAGGGCCGGCCCGTCCATTGAGCAAGAATGTTTTTTGCACAGGGCCCCGCGTTTCAGGGGGCCCCGCGCAAAGAACATTCTGCTTTTTTTTTAAAATTACATTTTAAAAAAAAACCTGTCTCTGGCTGCTGCCGCGTCCATCGCAGCAGCGGCAGAATGGCGTGTCCCGCGGGGCCCCTTCTCCTCGTCGAGCCCTCTGCAAGGGCTTTCAGATTCGCGAAGGGAGAGTGCTCCCTCGCGTCTCTGTAAAGCCCGCAGGGGCTAATGGGAAATTTCCCATCTGCCCCTTTAGACGCGAGGGGCTGATGGGAAATTTCCCATTAGCCCCTGTGGGCTTTACAGAGACGCGAGGGAGCACTCTCCCTTCGCGAATCTGAAAGCCCTTGCAGAGGGCTCGACGAGGAGAGGGGGCCCCGCGGGACACGCCATTCTGCCGCTGCTGCGACGGACGCGGCAGCGGCAGCAGCTAGAGCCAGGTTTTTGTTTTGTTTTTTTAATTTGCCGGAAGGGAAGGGAAGGGAAGGGGGGGGGGCTGATGGAGGCTGTCTGGAAATGGGGTGAGGGGGGTTAGGACTGGAAATGTGCAAGGGGGGGGTTAGGACTGAAAATGTGCAAGGGGGGGGGAGTTAGGACTGGAAATGTGCAAGGGGGGGGGGTTAGGACTGGAAATGGGCGGGAGGGGGGGTTAGGACTGGAAATGGGCTGGGGGGGGTTAAGACAGCTAATGGGCTGGGCTGATGGAGGCTGACTGGAAATGGGCTGGGGGGGGGGTTAGGACTGGAAATGGGCTGGGGGGGTTAAGACTGCTTATGGGCTGGGGCTGATGGAGGCTGACTGGAAATGGGGTGAGGGGGGGTTAGGACTGGAAATGGGCTGGGGGGGTTAAGACTGGTAATGGGCTGGGGGGGTTAAGACGGGTAATGGGCTGGGGGCTGATGGAGGCTGTCTGGAAATGGGGTGATGGGGGGTTAGGACTGGAAATGGGCTGGGGGGGTTAAGACTGGTAATGGGCTGGGGGTTGATGGAGGCTGACTGGAAATGGGGTGATGGGGGGTTAGGACTGGAAATGGGCTGGGGGGGGTTAAGACTGGTAATGGGCTGTGGGCTGATGGGGGCTGTCTGGAAATAGGGTGATGGGGGTTAGGATTGCTAATGGGCTATGGGGGGGGTTAGGACTGCTAATGGGCTATGGGGGCGCTAGGACAGGAAAAGGGCTGATGGGGAGGGGTTAGGACTTGAGGTGGGCTGATGTGGTTAGGACTAGTAATGGGCTGTGGGCTGATGGGGGGGGGGGGGTTAGGACTGGCAATGGGCTATGGGGGGCTGACTGGAAATGGGCTGATGGGGTTAAGACTGGAAGTGGGCTGATGGGGGGTTAGGACTGGTAATGGGTTATAGGGGGGCTTAAACTGAAAATGGGTTGATGGGGGGCTAGGACTGGTAATGGGTTGGGGGATTGCTATGACTGGAAATGGACTGAGTGGACGGGGAGGCTTGAACTGCAAATAGCTGATGGGGAGGGAGCTTGGAATGGAAATGGGCTGTGAGGGAAGGGAGCTAGAACTGAAAATGGGCTGATGGAGCAGCTAGGATAGGACTGGAAATGGGCTGTTGGGGGGAGCTAAGATTGGGAAGTGGGCTGTGGTGGGGGCTTGAATTGAAATGGACTCATGGAGGGGCTAGAACTGGAAGTAGGCTCATGGGGGGGCTTGGACTGGAATTGGGCTGAGTGGAGGGGAGCTAGGATTTGACATGGGCTGATGGTGGGGCTAGGAAATGACTAGAAATGGGCTGATGGGGGGCTAGGATTGGAAATGAGCTGATGAAGGGACTCAGACTGAAAATGGATGGGGGAGCTAGGACTGGAAATGGGTTGATGGGGGGCTAGGACTGGAAATGGGCTGATGCAGGGACTAGAAGGGAATGGATGCTGGGTGAGGCTGGAACTAGAAGGGAGCTGGTGTTGGGGGAGGATTAGAATGGGATTGGGATGGGGCTGGGAGAGTAAAATGGAGAGGGGAAAAATATTTTGTGTGGGAGGGATAAAAAATCTACAATTGGCCGGGTATTGGGAGAATAAGTGGGGATTGAGGATGGAGGGGTAAATTTTGAGTAGATGAAATAGGAATGAGGAAAGAGCAAAAGGATAAAAATTAGTATGTTAAAGCAGATGTAGAGAGAGAGGATGGAAAGAAAACTAGAAGAGAGAAGAAAGGACAAATGGACAGCAGACGATGGAGAGTTAGCAGAAAACATGAAGAAACCAGAAGAAAGTGGCTGGAGCAATTGCAACTGAAAAAAAATGCACAAAAGGTAGAAATATATCTCTTTATTTTGAATTTATTAACTGGAATATGAAAGCTCTGGGAAATGTGCATCATTAACGTCTGCGCTTTGTTTGGTACAAGAGGAAATTGATTTATAGTTTTATTTCTACAGTGTTGTTGTACATTCCAAGTTTGGCTTTTGGGGTTCCCAGTTTAATTATTGCCTTCCTGTTTCTAAATTGCGATTCCTTGTTTGGTGATGGTCTATGTTCTGCATGTGTAACTGAGCTGAGGTATTCTGTTTATGTAATTCCTATTTGACATTGCCACTTGTTCTCTTTCCCCAGTATTCTCTGAAATGTACTGGTTTAATATTTGCAGTGTTTCCTTTTGATAGGTAGGGTCTGGTGCTTTGTGAGTCCTGGTAATGCTGTCAGGATACAGCGGGTTTGCTATGGGTTCTAAATGGGCAGCGTTTGTAGTAGTTCCTAATGTGCCTGGCGGTTGGCACTGGATTATAGTAATGTAGAAATCTTTTAGTCTTTCTTTATCCATACACTCATTAAGAGACATGTTTACTAAAAGTTAGTGTATGGTAACATTATGCAAATATTTATGCAAATAAGGCCACTTATGCAAATGAGGCCCCGCACCGAGTCTCCGCACATGGCCCCGCACCCCCCTTGGGCCGCCCCTGCGTTGGGGTATAATAAAAAACCTGTTTTGGCGGAGCCTGATGTCCAACGGGGTAGACGCCTGGTGCTGAAGCTCCCGAGAGGCCTACACAGAATCCTGACTAAACTCCTGCAAAACTTCACTATTTTGCTTTAAAATCGCCGGGGCGCATCGGAGGGATGGCGGGACCTAAACCACAGCGCCTAGATTTCGGCTCCCCCACTTCGTCGCACGGCAAACGCTCCAAAACGGAACTGCCTTCCCCGCATAAGATGGCGCCGCTCTGTGAGAGCCCTGAAATGCAGCGGGTGATACTCGAGGAGATTCGTGGTGTAAAGGAACTGGTACAATCCAACGGAGAAGCGATCCGCGCCATGCGTGAGGACCTTACCATGATGCAGGAAAGGCTCGAGGGCCTCTCGTTGCGCCAAGACAAAATGGCGGAGACTCTTGAATCGCACGCGGTGCGAATGGGGAAGATCGATAAAGCTGAACGCCAGATTTTGCTCCTTCAAAAGGAACTTGAAGATAGCAATAATAGAGCTCGTCGCAATAACATTCGACTCATTGGAGCTCCAGAGGGCGTAGAAGCAGGAGATCTGCGGGAATATCTGGGCAATATTCTACCCTCTCTATTGAAGACGACGTTTCTTAAGGACCTGGAGATAGACCGGGCACATCGTGTCCCCACTAATATGGCGCTCAACCGGACGACTCCCAGGCCCATCATTTTTCGGCTACTGCGCTATCAACAAGCTGAGCAAATTCTGGCTGCTGCCCGGGCTAATCATCACCTCGAGATAGATGGGCATAAAGTGTCTTTCTTCCCTGATCTCTCTAAGCCCACGATGGACCGCCGAAAGAAGCTTCTTGCTTATCGCCCTCGCCTTCAGCAACTGCAGGCCCGATTTGGTCTCCTGTATCCGGCAAAGCTACGCGTTACGCTGCATAACCATACCAGGACCTTCGAGGATCCTGACCTCCTCGCTGCATTTTTGGACTCTAAAGAAGCTGAACTGATGCGTTGATGTTACCATCAAGCTGTGTTGCTGTTCAAAGCTCTCTTAAATCTCTACCTCATTGGGGCCTATCGCAGTGATTTCGCTGCGGACGCGGTTGGACTGCTCTCCTGACCTACTTCTTTGAACCGCCATCCTGCTTCTCTGCACCCTTCGGTGGCTCCCGGGACTTGTTCCTGCTGCAGGGAGTATGGCCAGTATCGGGCCTTCTCTGGGGCTTCCCCCCGCAGACTCATGGTCGCCAGTAATAGTTGGGGTTTTGCTTCTTCTCTAGTGCACTTCGGTGCCTGTCTCTTTTTTTTTTGGGGTTATTTATGCTTTCTACCAAAAGTTTATTATTTCATGTCGTGTGTACAGTCATTTGCTACCAATATGCATAGTTTAGGGAATAATGTGCAACTTCATGTTCTCTCAGAATTTTGTATATTACTAGATGGCTTTCTGTAAGCTCTTATCATTGAATGTCAAAGGTATCAATAGTCCAATCAAAAGGAAGAAAATTCTTAGCTATTTGAATACTGAGCATGCTGATTTAGTACTGCTTCAAGAAACGCATTTAAATGCTAAAGAAACACTAAAGCTTAATGTCAAGCCTTATGCTGTTGTGGCGTATTCTCCCGCTGTTGCTAAACGCTGTGGTGTTGCCATACTTGTTAAGAAATCCCTGCAGGCCACCGTGCTAGATATTAGCTCAGATAATGAGGGTAGATGGGCTCGCGCTCATCTCAAAGTGGGGGATCTAGAATTCACGTGTATTTGTATTTATGCTCCAAATGTTGACAATCCTGGTTTTTTTGCTAAAATTGCACAAGCTGCGCAAGCCTCCGCTCATACCCCACTAATACTGGGAGGAGACTTTAATCAGGTCCTCGACCCTTTGGTGGATCGGCAGCCGCCTAGAACCTGTGGTCCACCCAAGAGTCTCTCCATACTTACAGCTATGATCGCTGATTTGGCTTTGGTGGACATATGGAGGTTATTGAATCCTTCTGATTTGGATTTTACCTTTTTCTCCGCTCCTCACCAATCACAATCCCGAATAGATTTTTTTCTTTTATCTAAAACATTGGTATCGCAGATTGGTATGGCTAAGATTCACCCCTTGCACATTTCAGACCATGCTGCCATATCTTTTACGATACACACTGCTGCGCAAAATGCAAGTCCCCGAGCATGGTCTTTTGATAGGTCTCTCCTAGACCAACAGGATTTTCAAACTGTAATACGGGCTGCCATACAAGATTACTTTCATTTTAACTCTCCCCTTGACACAACGAACTGGGCCTGGTGGGAGGGTTTTAAGGCGTCTATTCGAGCCACGGTGACTAGTTATCAAATCCGTCTTGGGAAACAAAGAAGGCAACAATTGGTGATCCTTGAACAACAGATACAGGCTGGTGAACGTATTCTTACGTCCCGAACAGACCCATGTGTTCTGCTTCGTTTGCAACGTCTCCGTTTTCAGTACAACAAGATTTTGCATAATGCCGCTGTTAGAAATATAGCATCCCAGCAGGGATTGTACTACCGGGAAAATAATCGCGCTGGTAAACTACTAGCTAATGCTTTGAAGGGGAAAAAAGAAGCCAAACGGGTAGCAGCTCTCCGAAGCCCATCTGGGAATGGCCTTGTCACAAAAGATCATGAGATTTTAGAGCTTTTTCGCGATTTTTATGCTAGCTTGTATAAATCTGAATGTGAGTTTGTTCCTGAACATTTCGACCGCTTGTTAGCTGGTGTACAGCGTCCTACTCTCTCGGCTGAGGAATGCACGGCCCTTGATCATTCGTTTACTCTTGTGGAAATACAGGATGCAATTAAAAGATGTGCTTCCGGCCGTGCTGCGGGTCCAGACAGCCTTCCGGCTGAGTTCTTCAAAACTTTCAGCTCTGATCTGGCCCCGTTTTTGCAGCAATACTTTACTACCCTAGTAGCCGACGGATCCTCCCTTGGTTCCTTTTCAGAGGCCAACATAGTGGTCTTTGAGAAGGAGGGGAGAGACCCACACCTGACAGCCAATTACCGACCCATCTCCCTGCTTAACGCAGATTATAAAATCTTCGCCACTATTCTTTCTACTCGGCTCTCTCACAAAATGACTACTTTAATACATCCAGATCAATGTGGATTTATTCCCGGCAGATCAACTGCTGATAATGCCAGGACTCTTTGTCATGTACTAACTAATATGGCCTCCCACGATCGTCCATTGGTTGGCCTTTCCCTAGATGCCGAAAAAGCCTTTGACCGGCTAGAATGGCCATTCCTATTTGCGACCCTCCGTTGGTTTGGTTTCGGCGATAATTTTCTCCGTTGCCTTCAAGTGCTATACTCTCAACCAACTGCTAGTGTCTGTGCCAACACATTGCAGTCCCAGCCATTTTTACTGCAAAGAGGCACCCGTCAGGGGTGCCCACTTTCCCCCTTACTTTTTGATCTTGCGTTAGAACCCCTAATCCTGTTAATCCGTCAGTCTCCACATATCCACGGCGCTCCTTTTCCCCGTCGGGATATAAAAGTCTCAGCGTATGCAGATGATCTTATGCTTTTTGTTTCCTTAGACTCCGTATCTGTTGTTCTGGATCTAATTGACCGCTATTCTCAACTTTCCGGTTACAAAATTAATTGGACCAAATCAGTCGCCTTTCCCCTAAACCACCAGGTTCACCAAGCAGACTTGCAAACCTTTCCTTTTGTATGGCAGCCCCGTATGGTAAAATATTTAGGGGTACATTACTGTTATCCTCTCGAGGAAACCGTCGCTTTTAATGTCAAAAATTTAATCACCAAGGTCCGTGAGCTCACCCAACGTTGGTCTCCACTTACTCTTACGTGGTGGGGCCGTATGGATACCATAAAGATGATGATTGTTCCCAAGGTTAATTATGTCTTAGAAATGTTACCGTGCCTTCTCCCTCGACACACCTACAAAGATATCGAGGGCCTGTTGATCAGATTTTTGTGGCAGAACAAACCGCCTAGAATAGCGAAACATAAACTTCAGTCAGATAAGGAACATGGTGGGATAAGATTTCCTGATTTTTTCAACTATCACCTCTCTTTTCTTCTCAAACAGGGTGCCCGTTGGTTGGACGCTTCTTTCCCGTCCAGACCAATATGGTTAGATATAGAAGAAGACCTCTGTAAGCCCATTCCACTTCGCTATCTCCCTGGAATGACTTTCCCACTGGATGCCCACTATCCACCAATGCTCCTGGATACACTTCGCTCCTTCAATGTTCTCATCAGCTCCCTAGATTCCCTAGCTTGCCCACTAGATAGGCTTCCAATTTGGCATAATGCTCGATTCCAAATTCAACATAAGCCGGTGGCCTGGAGTCCCTGGTATTCCAGAGGCATCTGGACTCCCAATCAACTGTTTCACAATGCTCGCTGGAAGTCCATTAATGAGCTCCATTGTGAGTTTGGCCTTCCTTCTAAATACTATTTTCAACTGCTTCAGTTGCAGCACTGTCTCAAGAGTGCTGGGGTTTTTCCCCCACTAACTCCTCATGACCAAGGGATAACTGAGGTGGTCTCCTTTATTGGGGCTCAGTCCGGTGTTGCTTCCACCTTTTATAAAACTCTTTGTGCTCCTCAGAATGCTGTCCCCCCTTCTGCACAGCAGACTTGGGAGCGAGAATTGGGTGTAACTCTAACCCCTGAACATTGGAACCTCTTCTGGAGCAAAGTGGTTCGTGTTTCCCGCTCGGCTTCCTTAACCCAGACGCTTTTCTTCTTTGCCCATCGCTGTTTCTATACCCCTGATAGACTGGCCAAATGGACTTCCACTCTGAGTAATCAATGTTGGACTTGCCATGCAGCTACAGGCACCCTCACTCATGTCATGTACGAATGCCCCGCACTACAACACTACTGGAGCCGGGTCTGGGGTCGTATTCAATCTATCTTACACTTTACTGAACCACTCTCCTGGAAAATAGTGGGACTCCGTTCTGCAGCGGGCATCCCCTCTCTCCCGAAGTCTGCTTACTTCCTCCTTGACTTTCTAATGGGTATTGCCATATCGTTAATCATGAAATATTGGAAAAATAGCTCTTCACTGAGTCCTCTAGAATGGTGGAATTGTGTCTGTCTATATAGTAAGTTTGAACAAATTCCTCGTAGGGCTACCCCTTCCCTTCAGGCCCGCTACCAGGTATCTAAATGGAAATTACTCACAGATTTCGTGCAGTCGGCCAAATGCTCGCACTTGACTGTCTAGTTATATCTCTCTCTTGATCCATAGTATATCATGACTGTTATGTTTATGTTCTAACATAATTGCTATGGACCCCATGCCTGGGTTAATATCTTTTCTTTTCTTTTTTTTTTTTATTATCTAGGGAAGAAGCATAGGGGGGGAGGGTTGATGGGGTTATTTTCCGGTTTATTCCATTTTATTTTGATGCAATCATCCTTGTTTTATTACTGTGTGTATTGTTATTGTTATAAAATGAAAATAAAAGTTTAAAAAAAAAAAAAAAAACCTGTTTTGACCGCCAGTGTGTGTACCAGCTCCTTTATCCCCAGTACAACTGTAGGTACCTCTGCTCTGTTTTGTTCCCCCCTGGACTGCAAGAGTTACAAACTGTTGTGACCAGATGGGTCACAGGACATTGAAGAAGCATCAGGACCAGCCCTCTCCTTGTCTTGTTGCATTGGTTACCACTATGGCGACAAATCAGCTTTAAGGTTTTGATTCTGGAATTTAAAGCCATAAAATACATCAAGATAAAATATCTCTTATGCAGAGCTGATTTATATCTCCTTGTTTGACCAAGAGGTTTAGTCAGGAAACTTGTCTTAAGAGACTTCCATTCGAAGAAACTAAGAGTCGTAAGATCTAGAAAGAGATCTTTTATAAGTTAATTTCACTGCTTTGGAATTCAGTGCTATTGCAATTGAGATTTGAACTTAATTACCAGACACATCATAGAGCAGGGGTACTCAAATCCAGTCCTGGAGGGCCACAAACCAGTCAGGTTTTTGGGATATCCCTAATGAATATGCATGAGATATATTTGCATGCACTGCCTCCATTGTATTTGACTCTATCTCATGCATATTTCATTAGGGATATCCCAAAAACCTGACTGGTTCGTGGCCCTCCAGGACTGGATTTGAGTACCCCTGTCATAGAGGGTTAGCGGAGCTACCTTTTGCACAGATTCAATGCATACATTCCAGGAATAGGATTGCTGGCCTAGGGTTTAGCTTTGATCCTAACTATTTGGTTCTTGTAGACAGTACAGGGTGGGATTTTCTGGGCTAACTAGCTATATTTATTTATTTTATTACATTCTCTTATATACTGCGCTATTCTGCATCAGTGTGGTTTACAATGAACAAACTGAAATTACATTGAACAGGGCATTATAACTTGGAGATAACTATTTTACAGGGAACATGGGCTATGGAGGGTTAAGTGGCTTGCCCAAGACCACAAGGAGCACCTGTGGGACTAGAAACCCCAGTCCTTCTGGCCCAAGGTTGCTGTCCTCTAGTGGGATTTGAACCCCCGACCTTCCGGCCTGAAGTACCTTGCCCCAACCACTAGGCCACTCCTCCACTCCTAGATATATATATCTAGGGTCTGGTATTCAGCAGCGGTGGCTAGTGCTGCTAAAGTGACTAGATACTACCGCTGACATTAAACTGGGATATTCAGTGCTGGGGCATATCTGGGCCCCGACATTGCATCACTGGGTTGACTAGATTGCCAGGACGCTAACTGTGCAGCGGCTATATTCAGCTGTTGCCCTGTTAGCTTCTGCGGTGAGACGTTAGGCCAGCCTTTACTGTGCTTGACTTTTGCCACATGTTGCATTGAACCCTTTGAATATCCCTCCAATATTTTAATATCAAATGAGAACTTAAACAAATATACTTCATGTTTAGGAAATGGATAATGTTTTAGATGTGGTTTCTGTATTTTTATTTATAGGGTCAAATGGATATTAGAAAATATTATTTTTAATGGTTTTGACTGTAACAGTTAACATAGAAGCTCTTTTAATAATATTCACTAAGCTGTTAGCACATATGTGAATTAGTGCATAGCTACTCTTAACACATGGCTATGGTAACTGTATGGGAACATTCTGGAAACGCTCCCAACAGTTACTGTACAGACTTTGCCCTTAACTGCAGTTTAATTTTTGTATCTAATGTATGGTAAGTGCAAAACGTTGCTGCACTTTAGTAAAAGGATGCCCCTGCTCTCAGAGGTTACTACTCTTTGATTGTAGTATGTTATCTGTTTTGTTCTTTTCATATCAAACAGGTTTTCAGTCATCAGGCAGACTACAGATTTCAAGTAACACGCAATCTGAAAACTCAGCGTTTGTTGCACACTCATTGGCGATTCATGACAAAAAGAAGTAGACTATTGAAACTTGTCTATTTTTATGAGAGGATAGTTACTTGAGGTAGCAAGACTGAATATAAAAGAAAGATGCATTGTCTTTAAGGAAGTAGGTAGAAGTGGGAGCTCTCAGTTATTTCTGAATGCTGTTTCGTTTTAGCTGTGAGTTGAGCTGCTCGGAAGGTGAAAGACCTGGTCAAAGCTACCTTTTTCCTCCCTTTGTAACAGCTTTCTTCAACTGGAAGTCTTCATCCAGCCTCATGGTATGTTGTAATGTTTATAGTCATTGTTTGAAAGACTCAAGAGCAGAAATATTAGTACATGCATTTGCAATCATAGAGCTTAATTGGTATCAAAAGCACCAACAGAGTGGAGATTTTACCTTAGAACATCCGTGTTCCCTTTATTCTTTTGCAGATTGTTTTCTGTTTATGTAACTGCTATATCTTTCAAATTGGTATAGCTACGTGCAAATGAGTTTGCAGATCCTGGGGTCGTTTTGGCATGTATAATCCATGCGAACTATGAGAAAAGCAGTTGTCGTGGGCAATGAAGATATTGCTATATTGTGGTGAATCCATTTGCCTTATATTAGCCATTTGCCTTTTTGATTTCCTGAGCATTTGATTTCCTGAGCATTTGATGGAACGCAGAAATTTGCTTTAGGGACGGTTTTACCAAAAACTAACAGGTACAGAGAAGAAGGAGAAAAATGAGCTGTGTTATATTTCTATGTATTTATTAGATTCATAACCTGTTTAATTGTAGAAACATCCTAAGTGAGAACAGCAATTTTTTTTTTTTAAATATATTAGTGTCCAGTGAGAATATGTGCTTGGTAAGAAGACAAATTGTACAGTCAATGAATATTAGAACACAAGATACAGCTTAATATAAAACTTCTCACAGCATTATAGAGATCAGACATATGTACAGCTGTTGCCTGTATGGCAACATCCTCATTGTTAATACAAAATTTTGAAGAGATTTGTAGTGGTCAATGTGCAGAAGCAGACATCAGACGTCTGCTTCCTCACTTTTACAGGAAAAGGTTTCGTTTCAGACTGACTATCACCGATTCAGTAAAATCAAGGTGCAGTATAATGGTTAGTGTTCTTTTGTTCTTATGAAGTTAGCACATCGATTACTTATTCATCCTGTTGGTTCCTTTCCTTAGCACATTTATCCAACTGGAACCTATAAATGTTCTAGAACGTGATTATTGCTTGTGGATTTTTATCGCTTGATCATAGCCTGTCAGATACAGATTCATGTGGCTCCGTGCTGGCCAGTTTGACAAATGATAGTGTCATGTCACAGACCGAATTGCATTAGTTTTGCTATGTGGCTGGCTTAACATGGTGGGTGGGAGGTGTGTGAGTGAGAATCTTCGAAAATGACTGCTTCTGTCTCAAATAGCAGAGAGCTGAAGTTGCAAACAAAAACCACGAAAACTAGACCTCTCAAGACGGGTCATTTTTGTAAGTCGTTTGTGAAGCCCGCTCTGAATCTTATGACATTCTGAAAGTCTTCTATAAAGAGGAAGCAGGTGTTGAAGCAGTTTTATGTAACAGAAGTTGTGGCATTGGATCCTTTATTAGAAAAACCCCTTATCATCCCCACGTTTTTTCACTTCCTGCCTTTCAGCCTCTTTCCAAACCCTCTTTTCGCACTGCACTTTTTAAATGGCATTACTTGTTCTCCTTTGCGAAAGCATCGCCGCCATCCCAGATAAAACCAAAGGTTCATCTAATGGGCAATCCTGCCTGACAGTTTGAGTGTTTTAAAGGGCATGCATAAGAAATGTGGGGGCATATGTAGAGTCACACAGCCATTGACACAGTCTTCCAAGAATCAAGCTTTAAAAAAGCACCGAGCCATGGCAAATTCCCGGTTAGATTTCATAGATCACGATTCATCTAGCACTTGTAAATTTGCCTAATCTAGGGTTTCTGAACCCTGTATCAGAGGCACATTTAATCAGTCTGGGTTTCAGAAGTCCATAAGGAATAAGCTTGAGATAAATTTGCATATATGGGAGACTCACTATATGAAAATATTCTATACATATTCACTGATATGTCCCCCAGGAAAGGGCTGGGAAATACTGGTCTAATCCTGTGCTAATCTGTTTCATGTCACAAAGTACTCATTTTGATTTAAACCTGCCACCTTTTCTTGTATTGTAACATACTGTGAATAATTGTTCCCTATTTACTCTCGTCGCACTCATAGCAATCTTTCTCCCAGGCTGGTTCGAAACATGACTTGCTGACTATTGTTTGCTTTTCCAAGTAACTGTAACAAGTAGGAATACCACCAGTGGACAGGGCAACACTAACTATGGTAATCAGCTTGACTTGTACACAATGGCTGATTATTTCCCAGGGTTCTTGCTTTATTTTGAGGTAATTTATATGCAAATAAGCAAACAAAAAATAGTTCTGTTTCTGCATCATAATAGATTCCGTGGGATAGATAATTATTTTCCTTTGCAAATTCAATTTAGCAAACAGAAATGCAACAGATTTGAATCCAGTTTAGAAGCAAAGGGATGTAACAGGACCCACTTCAAAAATGACATTGGTAACTCCTTCTCTACCTTTGTCTGACAGCCTTCTTTCATCAGGTAGCTTGAATCACCTATCATAGCTAGGCAATCCTGCAGAATTCTAAGATTTTTCTCATCCATCCAGTTAAGCAGGGTATCATCCTACCACTGGATTTTATTTACTGAGTCCATCTGGATAAAATGGTATGTTTGCCATAATAGTTCACTTTAAAGGTTGATAAATAACAAGAAAAACAGTTAGTATATGCCCTCGGCTTACCAGTCTATACAGTACATTCTCATCTCCACGAGAAAACCATCTACTAGATGCACTTATGCTTTCAAGTGGAAAAGGTTCCCCTCTGGAGCTTTTCAAACAAATACAATCAAATCCAGTCCCATGTTTGTCTAGTACCATACTGAAATATCTTTACCATTGATACTGTCTGGGCCTTCTGATGTCCTCCCTTAGAGTATACCGTGCTGCTCTAGCAGTATACCACGCATCTCGGTGTAGAATAATTGCTTGTTTCATGAAAGGTCTTTATCATATTAGTCCTCCAATACAGAACTCTCTCGTGTTGCTTGGGATCTTAACTTTGTGCTCCTTTACTTATGAAGGCATCCTTCAAACTTTTGGAATTGGCTATGCTGCAATTCCTCAGCTGGAATGAAGATTTTTTTCAAGTACATTAGTAGCAAAAAACCTGTGAGAGAGTCAGTTGGTCCATTAGATGATAGAGGAGTTAAAGGGGCACTAAGAGGCGACAAGGCGATAGCGGAGAGACTGAATGAATTCTTTGCTTCGGTCTTTACTGAGGAAGATGTAGGGATGTTACCCATGACTGAAGTGGTATTTAAAGGTGCGGAAAAATTGAAGGAAATATCGATACATCGGGAAGATGTATTACAACTATTACATAAACTGAAGAGTAGCAAATCACCTGGGCCGGATGATATACATCCAAGGGTGTTGAAAGAACTGAATTATGAGATTGCAGACCTGCTATTAGTAATCTGTGAATTTTCATTAAAATCATCTGTAATGCCTGAAGATTGGAGGATCGCCAATGTAACGCCAATTTTTAAAAAGGGTTCCAGGGGTGATCCAGGAAACTACAGACTGGTGAGCCTCACATCAGTACCAGGAAAAATGGTAGAAACCATCATAAAGAATAAAATTACTCAGCATGTAGATAGTCATGGCCTAATGGGAGACAGCCAACATGGTTTTAGACAAGGAAGATCTTGTCTTACTAATCTATTATGTTTTTTTGAAAGTGTGAATAAACAGGTGGACAAAGGTGAGTCGGTTGATATAGTGTATCTGGACTTTCAGAAAGCCTTTGACAAGGTCCCTCATCAGAGGCATTTGGCAAAACTAAAGAGTCATGGGATAGGAGGCAGTGTACTACTGTGGATCAAGAACTGGTTAAAAGATAGAAAGCAGAGGGTTGGGCTAAATGGCCAATTTTCCCAATGGAGAAAAGTGAATAGTGGTGTACCCCAGGGATCTGTGCTGGGTCCGCTGCTTTTTGACATATTCATAAATGACCTGGAAAGTGGAATAACGAGTGAGGTTATCAAATTTGCAGATGACACAAAACTATTTAAAGTTGTTAAAACCCAAGAGGATTGTAGAAAATTGCAAGAGGATCTTGATAAATTGGAAGACTGGGCATCAAAATGGCAGATGAAATTTAATGTGGACATATGCAAAGTTATGCACCTAGGGAAGAACAACCCAAACTATGGTTACACGATGCAAGGTTCCACATTAGGAACCACCACCCAGGAAAAAGATTTAGGCGTCACTGTGGATAGCATGTTAAAACCTCGGCCCAGTGTACAGCGGCAGCCAAGAGAGCAAATAGAATGCTAGGTATCATAAGGAAAGGAATGGAAAATAAAACAAAAGATATTATAATGCCTCTATATCGTTCCATGGTGAGACTGCACCTTGAATATTGTGTGCAATTCTGGTCGCCGTATTTTAAAAAGGATATAGTGTTATTAGAAAAGGTTCAAAGAAGAGCCACCAAAATGGTAAAGGGGATGGAAGGATACTCCTAAGAAGAAAGGCAAAAAAGGTTAGGGCTCTTTAACCTGGAAAAGAGACGGCTGAGGGGAGATATGATAGAAGTCTATAAATTAATGAATGGAGTGGAACGGGTAAACGTAGATCGATTGTTTACGTTATCAGAATATACAAAGACTAGGGGACATGCAATGAAGCTACAGGGTAAACTATTTAAAACTAATAAAAGAAAATATTTCTTCACTCAACGTGTAATCAAACTCTGGAATTTGTTACCGTAGGATGTAGTAAAGGTTGTTAGTGTAGCTGGGTTTAAAAAAGGTTTGGACAAGTTCCTGGAGGAATGTTCCATAAACCATTATTAAGAGGGGACCCAGGATATCAATGCTTGACCCAGTACAAGAATTGCTGAACCTGTGTCTTTTGGGGAAACTGCTAGGTACTGTGATGATGTGAAGGCTGCAGAGCCCTTTAAAAGTAGAAAAAACTCTGAGATTTGTTCCCACAAGCGGGGGATGGGATCACAGAAGCACATTTCCCACAGAGAGAATGAAACTAAGGCACATAGAAGCAGGGTTAGCTTGAAGCCACACCCAACCTCTAGGACAGCTGCAAGCAGAGAGAGGGTGGGGTCAGAGAAGCAAACAGTTCACAGAACATATAAGCTGCGTCACACAGGAAGTGAGGAGAGAGATGAACAGGAGCTGGAGAATCAGCTGAGAGTTGATTCCAGAGCTTCACACACACGAGGACTAGGCACAGGACGGTGCAAAGGAAATTGCAATGCTAAAGGGAAACTAGCAAAACCCCGAGGACAAAGTTTCTTTGAAGAATCAGCTGAGTGGGAGGAGGAATCAGGTACTGATCAAACGGTATGTGCTTTTACACCAGAAAGACTGCAAGGAAGGTCTGTTCAAAGGCAGGACCGGTTGCAGGCTAGGAGCCAGAGGAAAAGGCCAGTAAACCAGAGAAGGAAGCAGGATTTAAAAGCTGTTAATTCTGCTAAGCCCAGAAGGACTGACCACTACTTACAAGGCAAGTGCAAAGGGTGTGGGCATAGAAAGAACCGGCAGAGAAGCCTGGATTGTACCTCTGAATCAGAATATAGCAGTTCTAGTCTTGAACCTCCACACAGATATTATAGAAAGCCTGTTAGGAGGAGAGTTACTGCTAGTCAAGAAGCTTTTGCATTTCCTGATGAGAAACTATTAAGGGGGAGAAAAGCAAAAGGTTCAAACCCAGTTACAGAGGGGAACCGTGAGCTAAAGTGGAGAAACCTTTGTAAGCTTCTGAAGAACATACAACAGGTTAAACCAGAGATTACCCCAAGTTCAGAGCCGTACAATTCCCCAACAGAAATGGACGTGGACTGTCTCTCGGATAAATCAATGTCCTCTGCTGAATCGATGGATTGCAGCCTGTGTGTGTCTAATGTATAAAGCTTTTCCTTTATGCTGTATGAAACAAGTAAGAAGACGTCAGGAGTTCAGATATCATTGTATGCTTGGAAAGCAGACAAGTGGATAAGAGAAACCTCATGGGAAAGCCTAGCTAGTTTTATTGCTGCTGTAACGTCAGCTGAGAAAGCTAGTGGTTTAAAAGCTAAGAGGTAGCACTCTGAGTGATGTTTTAAACTTGAAGCCAGCAAGGAAAGTAAAGTTTTCATATTGCCTAAGTTTGTGAGTAATGCACAAAGATATTTCTACTGCGTTTGTAAATACTAGAAAATACTGCTATCAAGGTTGAGAAGTTTATGGAAGAAATTCACCTTGCACATTTTGGAGAAGAATCCTATACTTTTGGTTGCATGTGTTTTCCCTTTCTGGAATTTTGCCACGAATGATTTCCTTACAGAAAAAATAAAAATAAAAGCAATTTATGTTATAAATTGTCCTGTGCTCCTTCTATTCGGACTGCTAACAAAAGCAAACCACAACTACAATTAAGGAGGTGATCCACCGTCTCTCATTAGGCAAGTGTCTATACTAAATAGCACTATAAGTGATCAAACAGAGACAATCCGCCGTGCCACCCCTAGGGGCAGTGCGGTGAGAGCGGTGGAAGGCGTCACAGTACCTATGACCTAGATTGGCCACTTTTGGAAACAGGATACTGGGCTTGATGGACCTTGGTCTGACCCAGTATGGCATATCTTATGTTCTTATGTAAGGTACCCTTCCTAATAGCAATGAACCAAACCTTCAATTTCATCATCACATAGTGCTGCTCTGAATGCACCCCCACTTTGTATCAACAAAGAACTAGTTCTTCTTACCTTTTGCCCAAATTGCATTCAAAACCATTCAAGAAGGACCTACATACCTTGGTTCGGCAGTTCTTAACCAGTGTGTCATGAAACATGGGCAGGGCAGATGTTTGAGGGGGCGGGGACAACGGCAGCAAGAAACACATCAGCACAAAGCTCAGCGGCAGGAGAGCTGACCATGTAAGCCACAGTATTCTTCTTCACTTGGCTCAAAGCTCCCCTGCTTCCCAGGGTCACAGCAGCAAGCAGCACTTAATAAGATTTCACTTTCGGTGCATGCCACATACCAGAGGTGAAATCATATTAATTGCTGCTTGCTGCTGTGAACCTGGGAAGGAGCGGAGCTTTGAGCAAAAAAGTGAAGAATGCTGTAACTTATGCAGCTGCATCCTCTGCTGCCTAGAAGAGGGGAGATGCTGCACTGTTGGGGGGAGGGGCAGGCAGGTGCTGTACTTAGTAGCATGGGGGTAGAAGGGAGAAGGCAGGTGCTGTAATGTTGGAGTGGCAGAGAAGGAGATGGTGATGCTGCACTTGGCAGAGGGTGGAAGGGAGAAGGCAGCTACTGCAGTGTTGGGGAAGGGGAGAGGGCAGATGCTGTACTTGGGGGAGGAGAAGGGGAAAGGGTTTCTGTTGTACTGTTAAGGTGGTAAAGAAGGGGAAAGGGCAGATGCTGTACTACTGGGTACAGTGGGGGGGGGGTGGAGAAAGCAGATGCTGTAGTGTTGGGGGGGCAGGGAGAAGGCAGATGCACTTTTACAGGGGGAAGGGAAAGGGAGAGAGAGTGGGGAATGCTGGGCTATAAGGATGGGGAAAGGGGCGCTGCTGAGCATGGTAGAACCATGTGGAAGAGGCCCTAGTGTTTGGGAAATATACATCACAGATGTTTTTTGTATTTTATTCAGTACAAGAGGAAATGCATTTGTGTTTTATTTCTCCAGTGTTCTTGGGGGTTCTCATTTCCATTTTTGTTTTCATATTTCTGTTTCTAATTTGTGGTCCCTTGTTGTGTATTGAGTGAGAGTCTATATTTTGCATGTGACCGAGCGTTGCATATTCCTAGGTAAGGTTTTTTTCTGTTTGGATCATAGGAATTAGTGCTACTATTGTGTGGCAGATTTTGCTATATGTGTGTTCCGTGGAGATTTTTTTTCAGGTTTTGTATTTGACAATGTGCATGATAGTGGAGAGATTTATGTTGTTACTCAAATGATATGAGAATTGAAATACATTTTGTATGGTGACTTACATGGAGAAATGTCCTGGTTCTGATTTGCCCCTATTGTTGGGGGAGGTAGGATGCAGCGTACATTGACATTAAACTCATAAGAGCTGCTATACTGTGTCAGACCAAAGATTCATGAAGTCATGTGTGCAGTATATCACACATGTGAGCATCACTCTTCAGGTGTGTCCTGACTTTAACACTAGAAGACCCAAAAGGAATTTTACCTAGAAACCCCAAAGTGCGTCAATTGACGCATTATCACAATGAATGCGTTTAGCATGAAATGCAGATGTGAATTAATGTGAAGTTACTTATTTGTTAAATACATGCAGTATGTGATGTCATTACATGACGTCATCATGTGTTTGTTTGTAATGTCGGAGTAAAACTGTAAACAGTGATTTAGATGCGCCACCTAGTGAGAACACGAATTTATACCTAGAAGCCCCAAAGTACATCAATTGACGCATCCAAGACAATTGAGTGCGTCAATTGACGTACTTTGGGGCTTCTAGGTATAAATTCATTTTCCCGTTAGGTGGTGCATCTGTCATTAATTTTCAATGCATATATTTGAACATCTTGACCTTGCTAACAAAGTCATGGAACATGACTGACATGGTTCTAGCAGTGGCGCTGGTATACAACTTTGAAGATGCATTTGCGTCAATTGACGCACTTTGGGGCTTCTAGTGTTAAAAAGGCTTAGAATCACTGCTTAGAATCACTGCCTCAAAGGGTAAATGGGCTCTCACATATTACTTTAAAGGAAATAATTATTTTTGGAAGTGCAAGTAGTTTTTTGTCTCTTTCGAGCCCAACAAACTGGGCTTCCCAGTCACAAAAAGAACTTTGGCTAATTGGCTAGAGTCCTGCATCCACTTTTGTTATGAACAAGTAAATCCTCTCAGCTCCAGTGTCAAGTCACACCAAATTAGAGCTACTGTAGTGACAGCAACCTCCTGCCTTGCTAGATACCATCTACAAAGCAGTTACCTGATGCTCTCTTCATAGCTCTATTTGCACATGCCTGGTCCAGACAGCTCACAGTGAAGGACAGTGCCTTTGATCAAGATGTGCTAGCCATCCTCTACTTGAACTCATGATCTGTTATTGCAGACTGCTTTAAATACCGCAACAATATATGAACAAAAAGCCACCCTAAACTTGGGAGTCACCTATTTGCATGTCCTCCTACTAAAATTCAGAGTTATGGGAGAGCAGTTCCATCCTCCTGCCGCTGGATGATGTCTCATTTGTGTGCTTTATGGATCAAGCTCTCTAGGGAAAACACTTTTTATAGGTGAGCAACATTGCTTTGCAAGCTAAAGTGGGAAAGCAATGGGCCAAAGATGATAAATCCTAGGAGATTAGGATGGCTGTTTCACTAATAGTTCTGTGAAGTAAAGTATCAGTGTGGGAAGTAAGATTTGAACCCTGGCTTTCCTGATTCTTAGCCTATTGTTATTGCTATTCCTGAAGTCATCTTTCTTCATGGAAGTAGTTCTTTATAGAAGACTATAACTATAGGCCAGTCAGCCTGATCTCAATGGTGTGTAAACTAATGAAATCACTACCAAAGGAAAGGATGTTGGAGTATCTTAAATCCAGCAATGTTACAGGATCCAAAATGGCATAAGACCATGTCGTGTTATCAACAGGTCATGCTGGCTCAGACCAAAAGTCTACTGAGTCCAGCATCCTGTCTTTTACAATGACCAATTCAGATCACAAATAGCCGGCAGGATCCTAAAGAACAAATCCATTCACTTTTGCTCATACTCAGAAACACCAAAACATAAGGAATGTGTAACTAATTTGTGTCGGAACCATTGCCATGAAGGTACATACCTACTCGAAGCAATAATGTTCCTTTTTATCTTTTTTTAAAAGGGAGTACGACCCCTATACCAACCCTAAAGAGCTATTAAAATCATCACAGGGTTTACTCAAATTGGCCTCAAATCAAATCTATCCAAAATGGCGATAAGGTCAAGCTAAAGCAAGGGAACACTTAACTTTCACCTGACGCCAACAGACATCGGTCGACATCAACTGTGTGTCCCATCTGTTATTGCTGTTAACCAACTCATGCAAAGGCTGAAAATCGCCATATGTTCTTCAGCAATCCGCAACTTATTCAGAAGTGTATATAACAATAACCCAACGTTGCGTTTCGGGCTCCCGATCCTCACAGCCCTTCTTCAAATTCTATTGCAGTTTGTGAAGATGTCCGCCCATCCCAGTTGATCTTATTAGGGCTCATGAAAATGACATCACCAGTCGGTAGGCCAATCACGATCACGATCCATTCATATTAAGGCCAATCCAAAGTTTTAAAGAATAGACCACCAGTCCACAGAAGAATTTAACCCCTGCGGCACCACTGAATTCAGATGATGAATCCAAAATTGTTCTCTATACAGGAGACGTGCCCCCCGATCCCCACCTCGAAGCTTCGCTGGAACATGATCTAAAATTCTCCAATGTAAATCCTGAAAAGTATGATGTAAGTCCCGACAATGTTGAACTACCGGTGCCGTCAAAACATTCGTGTTAATTCTAGAACGATGTTCCTGTAAACGCTGTTTCATACTGCGTATGGTTTTCCCAATGTAGAACTTGTTACAAGGACAAATCAAGATGTAAACCACAAAGGTGCTCTGGCAGGTGGTGTTGAAACTGCTATAGATTTTTTATGTGTTAAGGGATTCTCCCAATAAACCCCTCCAGTGTTGTGGAGCAAAACTCACAATGTTGACACTGAAGGTGACCAGTAGTCAAAACTGATGAGGGCTCGGAAGTGGTATGAACTACCCAATCAGCTATATTTCTACCCCTTTTGAACGCCATCATAAGAGGTTTATTGAAATTTTGATGCAGGGATAAAATATGCCAATGTTTCTTCAAAATGGATACAGCCTCTGTAGCATGAGGCATAAATGGTAACACCCCTACAAAATTATCTTTCTCCTTGGGTCTCTCCCCTCCTTGTTCAATGCTTTCAGATGGATTCCACCATTCTGTATGTATTGTCACCCACCTATAGGTTCCCAGAGGCTAGAAGCATGGGAGCTACAGTGGGGCCTCTTCTTAAACAGTGGGGGATGGTACCAAGAAGGTGTTGAAATGCCCCCTGGGAACTGTAGTCCCACAAGCTAATATAAGAATGTAGTTGTAGATGAGTAGCAAGGCTTTAAAGAGAGGACTTTTTATTTTCCCTTCCCGGGTGAATTTTCAGCACATTGGAACAAAAGACAAAAACCATACTTCTGGTATAAAAATAAAGTTAAACTACTGGAACAAAATCAATGCTTGTATCTTCAGCTTGGCAATAAACAAAAGGTAATTCAAACAGTCCTTTTTCTTAAACAAGCAAGTTTCTTCACTGCTGTTTTCCTTAAACAGAATTTCTGTAGCCACTTCAGCACAATGAAGAAATCTCATCAGAAATTATTAACGTACAATCCATGCAAGACTCAGAAGATGTTTCCTCACAGAAACCACACTGCATTTCTTCACATGCTTCTGCGGAGCTATACTCCCTAGGATTGTAACTTAGGCTATTTTTAAACAGTCCCTCTTCTCGGTTAAGAGAGCTCCCCTCCTCCTCTCTGCTAGAGTAAAATGGGAGGTTACCACACACAGTAGAGTTTCCTTCCTGAGAGCCACACACTCTTGGATAAGTTTAGGTAAAACTCTTACTTTCAGCTTCTCTTATACCAGAAGGAATAAGCCTACCTTCTGGCTTAGTTCTCACGGAGCTTCTGGGTACAGGGAACTTAACGGAGCTTTGCCAAGATGAAAGCCTCTCACTGCCTTTCTCTTTATGCTTTCGTTTGGGCACAAAAGTATCCTCAAGATAAAAACTCTTGCCCTTCTTGTACCTGTTACTAGGAAGATTCTTTCCCACAGCTTTTCTTAGCCTGGTTCCAGAAATACCTTCGTGGCAAAGTCCACTGGGCTTTTGTTCAGTTGTGCACTGCTCTCTGAAGCAATTCCCTGGTATTCTCTCCTGGGTTTCTTCCTCTAGAACTTTGTGTAAGACTCCGTGTGAAGCTCTGGCCCCCTGTCCAGCTCTCTGATCAGTTCTCCAATCGGCTCCCCAACCGGCTCCGCTATCAGCTCCGATATCAGCTCCAACTCTAACCTCCGGTGAGTGAATTTTAACTGCGTCACTCTTGGTGTTTCCTTGAGCCCCGCCTCCTCCCAGCTGTCCCTCATTACCTAATGGGCTGTGAGGTAACCTACTGTTTGGGCGTGCTCCCACACCTGGTAATTCAGTTTGTACACGTTGCCTATAGCAACTCTGGTCCACGTGCTGCTCTAGCCTGTCATTATTAGAACTGTTCTGCTCAGTTTTTCCTATTTCCATAGGCTCAGGCTGATCCACCTCATGACAGTATGTGGCAAGCTCTTAAATAAGCCCTGTCAATGATGGTAACAGGGTAACCTCGGTCCAATAATCGCCTTTTTAAATCAACCGCCTGCCGGCGAAATTCAGTAATGGTGGAACAAAGATGTCGCAAACGAATAAATTGACCCACAGGCAATCCACGGCGCAACGGCGCCAGATGATGACTGCAAAAATGTAGCAATGTATTACGTTGAACCGTCTTTCTGTATAGTGTTGTACTAATCATGTCCCCATTTTTGGTAAGTTTTAAATCCAAAAATTCAATAGAATCATAATCATATTTCGGGGTAAACTTTAAATCCTCAGAGAGAGTATTGATCCAGGTGAAAAATTGTTTTAGACGATCTTCAGACGCCGTCCACAAGAAAAAGACATCATCTAGAAATCGCATCCACATTCGTATACAGGAAAACCATTCAGATGGATAAATAAATTGAGATTCAAATTCATGCATGTAAAATGTTGCAATAGATGGGGCTACAGTTGCTCCCATCGCAATCCCACAAATTTGTAAGTAAAAAGTATCTCCAAGTCGAAAATAATTTTCCTTTAGAACGAATGACAGCAATTCTAAGACAAACTCCTTAGGCAACCAATCAGGCAAAACTAAAGGCACAGATGCTGCCATCCATAAGGCTGCATTCTGATTGATGTTAGTATATAGTGCCTGTACATCCATCGTAACTAAATACCATTGAGGCAAATCCCTGTGTTTTTGCTGATGTAACAAGGATAAAAAATGGAACGAATCCCTCACATATGAAGTAATTGTGGGCAATAGAGGTCGAAAGAACGAATCCACAAACTGTGATAGTGGCTCCAAAACTGAATCTCGGGAGAATCCCTTAACACATAAAAAAATCTATAGCAGTTTCAACACCACCTGCCAGACCACCTTTGTGGTTTACATCTTGATTTGTCCTTGTAACAAGTTCTACATTGGGAAAACCAAACGCAGTATGAAACAGCGTTTACAGGAACATCGTTCTAGGATTAACACGAATGTTTTGACGGCACCGGTAGTTCAACATTGTCGGGACTTACATCATACTTTTCAGGATTTACAGTGGAGAATTTTAGATCATGTTCCAGCGAAGCTTCGAGGTGGGGATCGGGGGGCACGTCTCCTGTATAGAGAACAATTTTGGATTTATCATCTGAATTCAGTGGTGCCACAGGGGTTAAATTCTTCTGTGGACTGGTGGTCTATTCTTTAAAACTTTGGGTTGGCCTTAATATGAATGGATCGTGATCGCAATTGGCCTACCGACTGGTGATGTCATTTTCATGAGCCCTAATAAGATCAACTGGGATGGGCGGACATCTTCACAACCTGCAATAGAATTTGAAGAAGGGCTGTGAGGATCGGGAGCCCGAAACGCAATGTTGGGTTATTGTTATATACACTTCTGAATAAGTTGCGGATTGCTGAAGAACATACGGCGATTTTCAGCCTTTGCATGAGTTGGTTAACAGCAATAACAGATGGGACACACAGTTGATGTCGACCGATGTCTGTTGGCGTCAGGTGAAAGTTAAGTGTTCCCTTGCTTTGGCTTGACCTTATCGCCATTTTGGATAGATTTGATTTGAGGCCAATTTGAGTAAACCCTGTGATGATTTTAATATCTCTTTAGGGTTGGTATAGGGGTCGTACTCCCTTTTAAAAAAAGATAAAAAGGAACATTATTGCTTTGAGTGGGTATGTACCTTCATGGCAATGGTTCAGACAAAAATTAGTTACACATTCCTTATGTTTTGGGCTTGCTAGGTTGGATATGTGTGTTTGGGGTTTAAGGGTTTAGGTACATACTCAGAAACAAGCAGGGGCTTTCCCAAGTCTACATGGCTAATGATGATTTGGTGACTTTTCTTCCAGGAACTCATTTAACTCTTTTTTAAACCCAGCTATCCTAGCTACTTTCCCATATCCTCTGGCAATACATCCCAAGTTTGATTGTACACTGTGAAAAAAAAATACTTTCTCTAATTTGATAGCAGTAAAACTGGGGAACAGTCCATGAAACTATTTGAAAAGTAAATATCTGTTCCCTATTTACCTCTTCCACCCCACTCATGATTGTACTAGACCTCTGTCATGTCCCTTCTGTCATCTTTTCTCCAAGTTGAAGAGCTGTAATCTGTTTAGCCTTTTTTAATAAGGTACTGTAACTGTTCCATTCCATTTATTATTTTGTTTGCTCTTCTCTGTACTTTCTATTTGTTTTGAGATGCGGCAGTCACACTGAGCTAAGAATTTTAATGTGTTCACAGTAATACTAAGATCCTTTTTTATTTATTTATTTTATTTTTATTTAACCAGTTTTCTTTCCCGCCCCCCCCCCCCTTCAATCAAAGCGGTTTACATTATGTAATTACTACAAATGGGTACTGGATACATTCCCTTGAAGAGGTGGCTACCCCTACTAAGAAACTGTGAGAACTAGGCCACAAGGAAGTGTGATTGCCCTTGGAGTTTTCCAGACCTAAAGCACATCTGTCCTCTACACACTCAGAAGTCAAGGCATCCTCGAAAGGTCCACCAAAAGCATTAGAGAAATGCAGACACCCAAGTATAGATGTGGTTCAAAGTGCTACTCTTAAGCTTAGACCTGTGCATCCATTACCTGCACTATCTGCACCAGCGACTGGCTATATGGTAGTACTGACCTTTGCCTTACATCATCAGCACAGATGGAGCCGGCGCTATCCGGTAAGTGGGGTAAGCACAGCAGGAGGGTGCCAATGTTCAAGGGCACTGGCCAGCAGTGGTGCTGTGTGCTTGCAGGAGCAACCTGTCCTACGGGCCCACAAAACCACTGCTGCCACAATCACAGCCTCTTCCTGCTCCGTACACTGTCAGACCACTCCTCAGTGCATCTCTCCCCAGACCGCGGCAGCAGATCATTGGACCTGAACAGCTCCTGGGCCGAGGACTCGGCAGCTCTAGGGACGCCCCACCCCACTCTGGGCCCAGTCGCTCAGTGCCCGCCTGCACGCACTCACTGTGACCTTGCTTGAAGGCAAAGAGCAGGAACTCAAGCATGACCTGTGGCCGGCCAAGGCGGCATACATTGCGTTGATGGCGCAATCAGGGATCTCCAGTTCGGGATTGAATTGCACCAGCAGCTTGACAGCATCTAGGCAACCGAGCTTGCAGGCCAAGCTGAGTTTGGTGTGGCTCCGATCATTGCCCGTGCTCTTCTCCAGGTGCATGAAGCACAGACAGTTAACATGAGGGGAGTGCAGTCATGCTTGGTGCCCATATTCATGAAGTGCACCAGATGCACCTTAATCCTGTGCATGACATCCAGGAAAGAGCAGGTGCCTGCACTCTACCATAGATTGTGAGGTCTGAGCGTGGTGCACCAGCTACCTCCTTTCGAACGCTGCCTATGCTCTTATCACCTCAGCCGGACACAGCACTATGTTAGAGTTCCTGCTCCATACCTTCAAGTGCCTTGGCCTGCAGCCAGAGTGCACCAACCAAGCAAGTCAGTCAGTGCTGCAGATAGTTGCTCCTTTCAGCCCAAAAAGCAGAAGAAACCTGAAATAGAAAAAGGAAATGGGACCAGAGACACACAGGAGGTAAGATCAAATTTAAAGGGGCAGTGTGTTTGGGAAATAAAGATGGGGAGGAGGGGAATGGAGGGCATGGGTTGAGAATGCAAGGGGAGGGAGATAGGGACAGAGGCTGGGAAGGTTGACAAAGTGGGGGCAGTGGCATACCGAACCTATTTGGCACCCAGAGCAAGACCCCTCCCCATGGGCAAACTTACTTGTTTGCCGCATGGCACACCGCTACCTCTGCTCCAGGCCTATTCTCAGTGACTATTACCTCCCAGGCAAAGTCTTGCAGTGTTATCATGAGACTTCGGGAGAGGGAACAGCATGGGACCTGAAGCAGAGATAGTGATGTGCTGCACAGCAAACAAGTAAAGTAAGTTTGCTAACACTGCTGTCACCCGGGGTGGGTCGCTCCCACCGCCTTGCCCTTGGTACACCACTGGAGTGGGCGGAGGCAGCAGGAGAGGGTCTACATGGAGGGATGTAAGAATGCAAGGGGTTGAGTTTAAAGAGAGAGGAAAAAAGGACACAATGAATAAATGCTAAAAGGTGCAGCACCCCTGCAGCACACAAATATACACAAAGGCATCCCACTCCAACATCTCACTCACTCACACACACACACACACGCACACCTGAGCCACGCAGCATACACACACACAGACAGGCACTCCACACTACACCACATGCATACACACAGTCACCAACCCATGCACCACACATCCACTATCTGAAGAGAGACATATAGATAACACCGGTTATAAAGGTTCTTCCATCAACCCCCACTACCATAATGAGACACACTTTAAGGGAGGAAGAGTGGGAAGAAGGATGGGGGGTAGGACAGGGGAATGGGGGAGGAGGAGAATGGGGAGGGGAGAGGGGGACAAAGTGGGGATAGAGGTTGGGAGGGAGGGTGTGGAGAGGAAGGGGGAAAGGGGGCAGCCTAATGGGGTTTAAAGAGTTTGATTGGGGAAACATACATGGTGATGAGGGTGGACCCCAGGCTGGGGGGGTCCTTCCTCATAATAATGCATTTGCTGAATGGTTTGAGTTTTATAATTACCCATTGACCTGAAGGTCATATCGTGGAATGTGTGGGGGATAGGTAATCCCATTAAGAGATACAAGATTTTGCAGGCCTTAGCAAGGCAAAAATGTGATATTGCAATGCTGCAAGAAACCCACCAGACTGCTGAGGAACATATTAAAATACAAAGAGGCTGGGTGGGGCAAGTATGGGGGGCTCCGGCAACGGGAAGGAAAGGTGGAGTGATCATTCTGATACATAGGCGAGTTAGATTTGTCCAGGAGAGCATTCATGTGGGTGAGGGGGGCAGATTTGTTCTTTTGTATGGTATGCTGGAGGGGAGGCCCGTGGTGCTGGGGAATATATATAGTCCAAATGTGTTAGATCGGATGCTGTATGCAAGTTTGGGATCACGAGTAGAGCAGTTGCCAGAGGCTCCTCTGATTCTAGCAGGCGATTTTAATGGAGTCATGGATGCTGAGCTAGATACATCTAGTGGGAGAAGAGATAGGGCGCGTGTGCAATGTGCTAGAGTGCTACAGAGTCTGAGGCAGAGATTAGGGGTGGTAGACCCCTGGCGTTTGCTGCACCCTCTGGAAAGGGATTTCACGCATCAGTCAAGAGCGCATGGGTCGTGTGCTCGTATAGACTATGTGCTGATTTCGGAATGGCTGGTTGCTCAGTTAGAAGATGCGCAATTAGGACAAGGTACTTCAGGCCGGAGGGTCGGGGGTTCAAGTCCCACCTGGGGACAGCAATCTCAGGCCGGAGGGATTGGGATTTCTAGTCCTATAGGCACTCCTTGTGGTCTTGGGCAAGCCACTTAACCCTCCAATGCCCATGTTCCCTGTATGTATTAGTGTGTGTGTCTCATATCCCCTCATGTTAAATGTATCCCCCAATTGACCGCTTTGACCCGGTGAAAAGCGGGATATAAATACAGCTAAATAAAAATAAATAAATAAATTAGGGCCTATAGAGATTTCTGATCATGCGTTGATTTGGGTGAAATTGGAGTGGTATGAGGCGAATACACGGGATAGAATTTGGCGATTTCCAATGGAACTTGTCAGACGGCTGCCTGGGTGAGAATCTTCACAGTCTTGTCAAGTGCATATTTCTATATGATTTGCAAGGTATTGTGGGCAATGTAGTTCATTCACACCAGACACAGCTGCTGACAATAATTTAGTTGTGCTCTTGGGTAAAGCCAATAAGATATTTATTTATGGGGTTATTTCTCCCAACACAGATATGCTTGGTAGCACATAAATTAGGTTACTTGCTTTCAGTGTTAACTTGGAAAAACAAAGTCAAAATCAGGAAAACAACAAATGAAAAGCCACAAAGCAAGAAACAAACTGTTCTTTTCAGATTAACTTCTGATTACTTCCCACACAGATACAGAAGTGATTCTCTCCTAGCTCACAAGCAATTAGGTAAGGCTTAATTGCTAGCAGTCACCAGCTGAAACCCCTTAGCTGGCTTGCCTTCCACTGTGTGGGTCAAATCCTGCTTCAGGAGCTTTTCTGAGTAGATTAAAGAACAAATTTGTATTTCTTTGTGATGGTTGCTGTACTTTATAACAGAAAGTTACCAACGGAGTTTAGATAGAGAGCAGTCCATATAAACAGGATCCTCATCAGCTATTATTCCCCCTTGTTCAACAAGCATGGGTTCAATATCATGAATTGGCACAGATGAATCTCTCAATGGAGCATTTTCAGGAGAATACTTGTTTCCCTGCTGTCTTTCAAGATTATAGCTAGGGCATAGATCAGTGTTCATACCTGAGCTTCCATTGCTGCTAGAGTTCCTCTCTATATAGCCTGGCCAGTATGTAGTCCAGTTCTTATGTCCAGCCTTCCAATCCAGATCCTTGGATACTGGATCTCTCTTCACATACCTTCTGGCACAGGTCTTAGGGTCCCTTCCACGTGCAGCCGTCTCCCTCACAGGTAGCCTCTGGTGATTCCTAGCTCTGCAGCTCCATTCCTCTGGCTTTCCCCAGTCCAATGGTGTATGCTGGCCCTTGGAATACCTCCCAGTATACGTACTGCTTTGGACTCCTCTAGACCTCTCAAAGGCTTTTCTCTTCCTTCTTCCAAAGGCTCTCTTTCCCTCTCTGTCCGTCCGGTTTGGCTTCTGCTTCTGATGATCCTTCAGATGAAACTGATGATCAAACTCAAGCTGATTCTCAGGATACTGAGGACAATTCTCTGGATATCCAAGGTGATCATGAAGATCATGAAGATGGTCATCTGTAGAATAAACTCTACTCTTATTCTGCTTAGATGAGTGCTCCTCCCTAACACAGCGCAGCTGTGCTGAATCAGGCCCTGCCCTTTGAGATGAGTGCTTAGGGATTACCTCATAGCCCTCCTGATTGAACACACGTTTCCCCACTTCAGCTCCTCTAATGGCTGTTGGAAACCTGGTGCATTCTGGGACTGGTAGTCTTTTATGGGAAAATTCTGTTTTCTTATTTCTACCAGAACTCACAGGTTGCTTGTTCAGAGTCACTTCACCTTTTCTATAGCTCCTTCCTGAGCTATGATAAGCTTCCTTATCACAAACTTTATAGAGACCCTGAGTTTCATGGTTACCTTAGACAGAGGTGGCAGGAGTTCTTAACCAATAATGCTCAGCATCGAGATGATCCGGAACGTTTCTGGGAAGCTGCAAAAACAGTCCTACGGGGAGACATCATAGGGTATGTTGGGAGGAAAAGGAAAATGTTGATGCAACAGATTGTTCGATTGGAACAGCTGGTAGGTAGAGAGCAGAGGAGACAAGCGTCATGTCCGTCAGCAGCGAATAAGAGAAGATTGTGGGAGACTCAAACAGCCTTAAATGAGCTGTTACACCAAAGGGCCAAGAAATCGTTTTTATATTACCATTTTCAGCTATATAAATATGGGGATAGACCGGGAAAGTTACTTGCAAGATGCCTTAAAGGCAGCAGAGGGTCTGGTACTGTGGCGGCGCTGCGGGATGACCAGGGGCAACTGCATAAAGAAAAGCGGGCGATTGCTCAAGTGTTCCGGATGTTTTACCAGAAGCTCTATACTAGGAGAGAAGGATCTCAGACCGAGATGGTTGAATATTTGAAGCAAGTAAAATTGCCCAGACTAACGATGGTTCAACAATCACTGTTTGATGTTCCAGTGTCTGAGGAGGAGGTCCAACGGATTATATTGAGGGCGAGTTGTCACAAAATGCCAGGCCCGGATGGGTTTGGGGCGGAATTTTATAAGTTGCTGAGAGAGGAGTTGGCCCCCGACCTGGTGGCGATGTAGCATAGAAGGGTGGATCAAGGGGGGTTCACGTGGGGAGAGAATCGGGCGCACATTATTCTGATACATAAGTCAGGGAAGGATCCTTTAAAAGCTGTCTCCTATCGGCCTATCTCCTTGCTGAATTTTGACGTGAAAATTCTGGCTAAAGTACTGGCAGACAGATTGGCCCAGGTGTTAGGGGAGTTACTGCATGATTCTCAAGTAGGTTTTGTAAAAGGGCGCTACGCGGTGCGGAACCTACGTAAAATTGTGGCTTCGCTGGAGTGGGTACAGAGAAGAAAACAACAGTCGCTTTTGATTAGCTTTGATGCAGAAAAAGCCTTTGATCAAGTGAATTGGGATTACATCAGATTTCTTTTGCCACAGTATGGACTTGGAGCTTATTTTTGCAATATGGTAGAGCTTCTATATACGAGGCCCACAGCAGGAGTGTTATGTAATGGAGTGCTGTCAGATGATTTTACTCTGGAGAGAGGAACGAGACAGGGATGCCCGCTCTCACCGTTGCTTTTTGTATTGTCCCTAGACCCCCTGATACGACGAATAGAGGATTCTAATGAAATAAAGGGTATAAGTATAGGGCAACAAAAGTTTAAACTGGCAGCGTTCGCGGACGATATACTGGTTCACCTACTATCTCCTCGGACGTCATTGCCCAGTTTATTAAAGGAATTCTCTTATTATGGTAACTTTGCTGGCCTTCGTATTAATATGGATAAGTCAGAGGCCATGGATGTGGCAGGTACAATAAGAGGACATTGGGGAGGGAGTTTTCCGCTTAAGTGGGCAGGTGATTCATTTGTGTATTTGGGGATTCTCTTGACTAGAGAGCCGCAGGAGTTGTATAGAAAAAACGTGGAAAGAATCCTTGCAAAAATTAGGTCACAACTCCAGATGTGGACTCCACTGCCCCTGTCCCTGTTGGGCAGGGCGGCGGCGTTGGGGATGGTGATTTTGCCTCGGGTGCTTTACTGGCTGCAGACTCTCCCAGTGTGGTTATTGAAGTGTGACTTAAATGCTATAGACCGCGAAATTAGGAGTTTCCTTTGGAGAGGGGCAAGAGCTCACATTCTGCTGCATAGATTGAGAAGGAGCTGGAGGAATGGGGGGATTGGAATCCCAGACCTAAAGACTTATGCCCTGGCATGCCAAGCGCGACATATTGGAGACTGGTTAGGGAATACGGAGGTATATACCCCGAGAGCACTGGAGGAGGCCCTTGTGGCTCCGCAGCCCCTTTTGGCTGTGCTGCACCAGGAAGGTAGGCTCTTGCCTAGTAGAGTGCTTAGTAGTGGACTTATTTGCCCGGCACGGCGGATGTGGCAATATTTGAATAGGCTCTGGGGGGAACCACCAGGGGTTTCGAGCTGGTTACCAATACAGGGAAATGATAGGTTTACTCCAGGTTCAGAAACGCTGGCATTTGCACAATGGAGGAGACAGGGCATAAGGAATATTGGACATGTTGTAGATCAAATGGGGCAGTGCAAGTCTTGGGAGGTTTTGCGTAAGGAGTATGGGTTAAATAGTCGGCATTATTATGCTTACATTCAGCTTGCTCATTACGTGTCTTCCCTTCCACAGACTGCGCTACGAGTGGAAAGGTCGGCACAGATATTAGAGTTTTTTGCATTGAGTGAGGAGTTACCGCCCACAATCGCACAGCTGAAAAGAAGGTTGGATGGCTATAGTAGATTGCCTGATTATGGAGTGGAGGAGGCTTTGTGGGCCCGAGAGTTGAATGTGTTGGTGCCTCCGGGTTCACTCTTTCGGACCTTGTGTAGAATTGCAGGTCTGGTGGGGGGAGCCCGTTGGCGGGAGATACAGTTTAAATGCCTCCTACGGGCACACTTTTCTCTGAGACGGGCGTTACGATCCCATCTCACGGAGATGGGTAAATGCCCAAAATGCCCCTGTCCCTTGGCAGATTTAGGACATATGTGGTGGGGATGTCCGGTAGTTCGCTTGTACTGGAAGAGGATAGCTGATTTTATGAGTAGGGTTATACTGCAACAGATTTGTTGCACGGCAGCGCTTGTGGTGTTAGATCAGCTTGGACCACTCCACCCGAAAGGGAAATGGGAACGCCTCTTAGTCAGAAAGGCATGTCTGGTGGGTAAGGGACCGATACTTCATAGATGGAGGGAAACGACTGGTCCCACCTTTTGGGAATGGCGTAACAGCTTTCACCAGCTGATGCTCATGGAGAGGAGGGGGGCTAGAGGAAGTACTCAACGCTGGGCCGTATTCCTGCTGATATGGGAGCCATATATTCAGTTATTGAGGCCCCGTGTCCGGAATGAAGTGCTTCAACTGGGTTAGGATGGGGAAAGGGATAGGAGGAGTGGGATACTTTTGGAATAAGAAGGGTGATGTAATCATTATGCATGTTCACTGAGGGGGGTCTGATGTCAAAGAGAGAGGCTGCGGGGGTTAGGGGATTGGTGGGGGTTGGTGGGGAGGGGGAGATGGGGGGGAGGGGGAAAATTGTGAATGCTGTATTTGTGTAATCTGTTGAGGTTCCTGGTTTGTATATTGTTTTGTATGATTTGTACTGTGTGGACTTTAATAAACAGAGTTTTCAATCATCTCTTTGAACTCTTCCTCCACACACACACAAATATGTATGATTTTGCAAATGAAGTTAGGAGAAATGCCATCACTTTGTCACACCGTAAGTGTGCTGTTTTCACATGCACACACAGCCCCGCACCCACACATGCATGCAGCCCCCAGCACTTTCCATGACACAGACATGCACATAGCCACCAAAAGACCTCATGACACATGCATGCACACACACAGACATTCACACGTACGTGTATGTAGTACCCGACAGTCTCCATGGCACCCACATGCACATACTGTAGTAACATAGTATATGACGGCAGATAAAGGCCAATATAGTCCATCTAGTCTGCCCAGCAAGATGGCAAGAATAGGTGCACCTGCTGCTCCGTGCAGGTCACCCTTCCAAATGCCTTTATTTAGGGGTGTACCCACTGCTCTGTGTAGTTCACCCCTATTTGTTGAGATATAAGAGAGAGTTATGTTTATTTTGATTTTATCCTGTTGATATAAAGGGAACCACTGTGTCTGTCCCATGCCATTTTGAATTCTATCACTGTATTTGCCCCCCCCCCCCCCTTTCCATCGGGAGGGCATTCCAAGCATCCACCACCCTTTCAGTGAAAAAGTATTTCCTGACATTGCCTTTCAATTTACCCCCTTGCAGCTTCATGTTATGCCCTCTAGTTTTACACTTTCCCCGTCTTTGGAAGAGGTTTGTTTGTTCATTAATACTCTTTAAGAATTTAAAGGTCTGAATCATATCTCCCCTGTCCCTCCTCTCCTTCAGAGTGTATATATTTAGGTCTTCAAATCTCTTCTCATATGTCTTCTGATGCAGGCTTCAAATCATTTTGGTTGCCTTCCTCTGAACGAATTCCAGTCTTTTTATATCCTTTGCGAGATATGGTCTCCAAAATTGAAGACAATATTCCAAGTGAGGCCTCACCAGCAACTCGTACAGTGGCATTAGTACCTCTTCCTTTCTGCTGGTAATTCCTCTTTGTATGCAACCCAGCATCCTTCTGGCTTTTGCCACCACCTTGTCACATGGTTTTACCACCTTTGAGATCCTCCTCCTGGTCTGTGCACACCAACCTCTCGCCCTCTAATGCATACAGTTCCCTTGGATTTCTGTTTCCCAAGTGCAGGACACTCCACTTCTTCACATTAAATCTTAACTGCCAAACATTAGACCATTCTTCCAGCTTTTGTAGATCTTTTCTCATGTTATCCACTCCCTCAGGGGAGTCCACTCTGTTGCAAATTTTCATGTCATCTGCAAAAAGACAGACTTTTCCATTCAGTCCTTCAGCAATATCATTCACAAATACATTGAATAGTACTGGCCCCAAGATCGAACCCTGGGGTACACCGCTAATCACCTTCTTTTCATCCAAGTGAGTTCTGTTTACCATCAACTTCTGTCGTCTGTCAGTCAACCAATTTCTGATCCAGGTCACCACCTTGGGACCCATCCCAAAGCTGTTGAGTTTATTGATAAGCCTCCTATGAGGAACAGTATCAAAGGCTTTACTGAAATCTAGGTAGATCACATCCATCACATGCCCTTGATCTAGTTCTCTGGTCACCCAGTCAAAGAACTCAATCAGATTTGTTTGGCAAGATCGTCCTTTGGTAAAACCATGTTTCCTTGGATCATGCAACTTGTTGGTTTTGAGAAAGTCCACTAGTCATTCTTTCAGGAGCACCTCCATTACTTTTCCCACCACTGAGGTAAGGTTTACTGGCCTGTAGTTTGTCACTTCTTCCCTATTACCACTTTTGTGAAGAGGTACCACATCAGTCCTCCTCCAGTCCTGTGGAACTTCTCCTGTCTCCAAGGATCTATTAAAAACATCCTTTAATGGCCCTGCAAGAACCTCTCTGAGCTCTTTCAGTATCCTTGGATGTATCCCATCAGGTCCCATGGCCTTGTCCACTTTCAGTTTTGCAAGCTGTTCTAACATTATCTTCTGTGAATGGTGTGGTATCTACTCCATTCTCATTTGTATATTTGTCAATCACAGGTGGACCTTCTCCAGGATTTTCTTTAGTAAAAATAAAACAGAAGTATTTGTTTAGCATTTTTGCTTTTTCACTGTCATTTTCCACAAATCCGTTCCTGGCACTTTTGAGTCCTGCAATTCCACCTCTGATTTTCCTCCTCTCCCAAACATACCTGAAAAATGTTTTGTCGCCACACTTCACATCTTTAGCCATCTTTTTTTCTGCCTTTGATTTTGCTATCCTTATTTCTCTTTTTTGTCTCTTTTAGTTTTATCCTGTATTCTTTTCTGTGTTCCTCTGTTTGGGAATTTCCGAATTTTGTAAAAACAGTTTTTTGCCTTTATTTGTGCAGCCACTTCTTTGGAGAACCAAATAGGTTTCCTTTTCCTCTTGTTTTTATTTACTTTCCTTACATATGTTTCTGTTGCCCCTTTTATTGCCTCTTTTAGTTTAGTCCCCTGCAATTCCACTCCCCTCCCACCCTGCCAACTCTTCCTTCAGGCACTTGGCCATTTTATTGTTCAGTGTTTTTGAAATCTAGGACTTTGAAATTGCTGTGATTGGATTCTACCTTGGCTTTTATGTGTGCTGATCAATGCTGCTTACATGGGCACCTACTCGGATATTTGACACACTATCTCCGTTGGTGAGTACTAAATCCAGCATCGAGCTTTCTCTGGTCAGTTCCATCACCATTTGTCTAAGCAATGCATCTTGAAAGGCATCCACAATTTTTTTACTTCTTTCCAGATCTGCAGAAGGAATACTTCAATCCACATTAGATAGATTAAAGTCACCCAATATGATCACTTCCCCCTTCATGGCTATCTTTGCAAAATCAGTAATCAATTCACTACCCATTTCTTTGGTTTGAGTTGGAGGCCTGTAGACTACACCAGTATGGATGATAGTGCCATCTCCTCTTTCCAACACAATCCACAGCGCTTCTTCTTTTCCCCATGCATTTCAGTAGCTTTAACACTGCTTTTGACATATAGGGCTACTCCCCTTCCTTTTCTACCATCTCTATCTCTTCTAAATAGATTATAGCCAGCTATGGCTATATGCCATTCATGTGACTTGTTAAACCATGTTTCTGTAATGGCCACAATGTCCAAGTCCATTTCTACCATTAAGGCTTGCAGGTCAAGAACTTTGTTGGCTAGGCTTCAAGAATTTGTGCTTATTGCTTTCCAGCATTTATTGACTGACTTGCATGGATTTTGTTTTACATGCCTCTTCCCACTTGGCATTGATGTGTGGGTTAATACTGCGGCTGTTTCCAATGTTATTATGTTTTTGCTGGGAGTGACATCCTGAACTTATTCTATTCCATTCGTCACTCCCTTTCCCTGGTTTAAATGCCTGTCCACATACTGCCTGAATTTTTCACTTAGGATCCTTTTCCCTGCAATGGAGAGATGTAGTCCATCAGCACAGTATAGCCTCTTATTATTCCATCTATTTCCCCAGTTGCCTATATATCTAAATCCTTCTTGTTTGCACCAGGTTTGGAGCCATGTAGTAAAGTTTATTATGTGATGCAGCCTTTCTAAGAACAGGTAGAACTTCTGAGAATGCTATAATGTTAGCATTGGGTTTGAGTTTCTCTCCCAGAGTCTGGAAGTCCCTTTGAACTGCAGAGGCACTGTTTCTAGCCAGATCATTTGTACCCAAGGGAATGACACCATCATAAGATATGCAATACTGGGTCAGACTAAGGTCCATCAAGCCCAGTATCCCGTTTCCAACAGTGGCCAATCCAGGTCATACGTACCTAGCAGTTTCCCCAAAAGACACAGGTTCCGCAATGCTTGTACTGGGTCAAGCATTGATATCCTGGGTCCCTTCTTAATGATGGTTTATGGACCTTTCCTCCAGGAACTTGTCCAAACCTTTTTTAAACCCAGCTATACTAACAGCCTTTACTACATCCTCCGGTAACAAATTCCAGAGTTTGATTACACGTTGAGTGAAGAAATATTTTCTTTTATTAGTTTTAAATAGTTTACCCTGTAGCTTCATTGCATGTCCCCTAGTCTGTCTATATTCTGATAACGTAAACAATCGATCTACGTTTACCCGTTCCACTCCGTTCATTAATTTATAGACTTCTATCATATCTCCCCTCAGCCGTCTCTTTTCCAGGTTAAAGAGCCCTAACCTTTTTAGCCTTTCTTCATAGGAGTATCCTTCCATCCCCTTTACCATTTTGGTGGCTCTTCTCTGAACCTTTTCTAATAACTCTATATCCTTTTTAAGATACGGCGACCAGAATTGCACACAATATTCAAGGTGCGGTCTCACCATGGAACGATATAGAGGCATTATAATATCTTTTGTTTTATTTTCCATTCCTTTCCTTATGATACCTAGCATTCTATTTGCTCTCTTGGCTGCCGCTGCACACTGGGCCAAAGGTTTTAACATGTTATCCACAATGACGCCTAAATCCATTTTGGAGTGTTCACATTCTGCATTAACTGTGCCAGCAATTTGCTTTGTATTCCTGCTGGCTGAAGAGCCTGGGAGGCATTTGACCATCTTCTCTCCTTTGGACTGTGTTCCCCAGTTGTGCCTCTGATGATGGAATCTCCAAGTAGTAGTAGTTTCCTCTTTTGTAGCAGTTTCTTCATATTTAGGGCATTATCAGTAGATTGGGCATTAATCTTCTCGTTTAAGGGCACTTCAGTTTCCACTAATTGGGCACTCAAATTTTCCAAGGCAGAGAAGGCATTATGCAGGAATATCTCTTGATTGCAAGGGTGTCTTCATGTTACAGATCGCAGCCTACCCGAGCCCACTGTGATCCATTTGTTCCTGGGCTGCTTGATTCTTTATGGGAGTGGTGGTGGATTTTTTTCAATTTGTACCCGTATGTACCCGTGTGTATGTACGTAGTCTCTAGCACTCTCCATGATACACGGAAAAACACAAACACACATATGCGGACTCCCCAATACTTTCTATGACATACGCAGATGAAACCACTGAATGTCTCACTCTGTGAATGCGGGAAATGCGCCACTGTGTCACGCTATAAAGTGTGTCGTTTTCAGCTTGTTTCAGCTTTGCTGCAGGGCACCAAATATGCCAGACCCCGCTCTTTCCATCTTGTGGCACGTTGCTAGGGTGATATTTACCAGGCAGCAAGCCACAGAGAATAGAGGGCGTGGAGGGAGCTTCCGGTGCAGTGTGTTGGTCTGTCAGAGTCAGACATACATGTGCCACAGCGCAGAGCTTGACGTTTGTAGTTAGCATCACTGCCCGTCCATTACAAGAGCACCACCGCTGGCTCTCATGAGGGTGATCATTCCACTTTTGGCATGCCAGCAGTCTCTGCCTATTTCACAGTTGCAGCAGCTATCAAAGAAATCTCAAAGTCCGGCCAAGTGGTGGTTCTCACATTGATGCTACCATTATTGACTGTTGAGACTGCTGACATCAGCTTGGGGATTGAGTTCTGCCTATTAGTGCTCACCTTGGCTTCCATTCTGCTTACACCCCAGGGACAGCAGTGACTTTCCTCAGGTCTGTCTTAATAACAGTCCATTGCTTTTTCTCCAGGGACTTGTCAAAACCTTTTTTAAACCCAGCTACACAAACTGCTTTTATCACCTCCTCCATCTTTGTCAGATTTATAAAAGAATTGTGCAATCGTACATACAGAGATTGAGTGGCAATAGTATCTGTGGTAACAATAACAGGCGGGAGAAGAGACACAAAAAGCTAAGTGGCTGTAACCTTTGTAGACCTTGATTTTAGTTAAATAAATAGATACATTGATTTTATTTGCTTCGATTACATTAACCTTTTGATTATCACAGCCTTTTCATACAATGTTAAATATTTATTCCTTATTCTAGGTTATTCATTTGCCCCTTCATTGGAATTTTCTTGTTACAACATTTGATTTGAAAGAGAAATACAAGCATCACATGAACAGTGTTCACAAAGGCGTTTTGGGAAGGCGGGTTGTGCAGCCTATCAATAATAATAATGAAGGAGGTGGGGGGCCAATTTATAGGATGCAGGGGACAACAGAGACCCTAGCACCGCCCGTGAGCACAGACATCACGTTGACCTTTCAGCACTTCACACAAGCAAAGATTATGTAAAGGCTGCCCCAATGCAAGAATAACAACACACATAGCATCTTGTTTGCCTACTGATGCACAGACATCTCTTATGCAACAAGAGACAGATCAGCTTCTGATGGTGTCTATCTCAGCCATGCCTTTTCATGTCAATAATTTAATATACATTTTGCTCAAACCTTATAAAAATCCACGCGAAAAGTCACTTCATACTCTGCACTGCCAAAGGCTCTTGTTACTACCTTAAAATAGCTGAATCACTCAGAAAATCTATATAGCTGGTTGTCTACTTCAACGCCAATAGAGTTGGTATTCCAATAGCCAAGTGAACTTCAGCAAATTGGTATGCATTCTTTATCTAGTTCTGTTTTGAACAAATTGGCTCTCCTCTAACCAGTAAAGTGAAACCAAATCAGAGCTAGTCTGGCTCTCTTGAAATCTCCTTCTGTTGACAGCAAATGCATAGCAGTGACGTCCTCCTCACTTCTTGCCTTCACAGTACTGTTTAGACCAGTCCACAATTGGAGATAGCACATTCAGGTGAGCTATGGTAGCCAAGCTGTCTTTGTAATATTAGCAATTATTGGTTCCTTGTCATCTATACTAGATCAGCCCAAATCAGTGGGTTGTTTCCCCCTAGCAGCAGATGGAGACAGAAAAAACTAGAAAGCAGACTCTCCACCCCTATAAAACTGGTGCCCAAGCACCTCCTCATCAATATTTCTCTACCTCCAGCATATAGTGCCAATCTGCACTGAGCTGGTATTGACAATGAAAAGTTGGGCCGAGGGGCAGAGGCTTCTGTTCTACTTCCCTTCCTGGGCCAAGTTGAGGTGGAGGGCTTTCACTTTGCTGTGCGGAAACTCTTGCAAGGGAGTTAATCCCTCATGCAGGGAGCAGTTAGTTATCTTATCTCTAGCTAAAGTTGGATCAACATTTTTAGCAGGCAAAAGCTGTGAGATCCATAGGCTAGTCATATCAAGAGAGTTCGATGTTAGACTAGTGAATCTTTGCTCCTAGTCCTTTGTTACAGTCAGGTTTTACCAGGATATCTGGGAGAGGTGCAGGCTCTTGGGCAGTTCTTGACCTCTTTAGCTGCAGCCCTGTTGGTGCAGTGTGGTTTTTGCCAGTAACGTTTGAAAAATAAAGTACAACTGAGGACAGCAAACCAGCAAGACTGTACTGGGGGCCATCAGCGAGCTTCATTGCCTACTTTTCAACCATAAGCCATCTCAACTGGTTTTTACCTAAACTCCCCTCCAGGTATTCTCAACATGGGCAAGAGGTGCATCATATGCTGAGAGATGCAGTGGCGACATGCAAGATTGCCACACGCAGGCAGCCTTGTAGTCCTGCGATTTTGGTCCTGGGAACAGCACAGAGGCAAGTATTGATTCCTTCCTGGCAGCAGAGTTGAGCCAGGAGGTGGTGGGGAACATGGTTGCAGTGGGGCCCTTAAGTATAGGAACCACTGCTATTTTGTTAGACAACGTGGCTGCTTCTAATCCCTGGGAAATGGCTGGATGGATCTAATGGAGCCTGCAGAGCCTGATGGAAGTAATTTGCTTACAGGGAGTCGAGGCACTATGCAGGGCAGCCTGGATGGTTCTGCTACTCCAACTTTTTATCCCTGTTTTTTTTCCTTATGGCTGCATAGAGTCTTCTGCTCCTGGCAGCAGAGGCCAGCGGGGGGCTAAGCAGCCTATGAAATATAGTGCAGTGGCCAGTGTGGCTCTATTCAGAGGAGGGCACTCCTCCTCTGGGGACTCAGACCTGGAGGTACTCCAATGGCTAAGGTGCCCAGACTCAGCAAGAAGGGAGTTTTGCTTCCCATCTACAGTCTGTGGCCTTGGAGTGCTCTGAGCAATCTTTGCAGCATGGCATGGAGGTACCAGACCAGGACTTGGGTTTTGATGACCTGGAGGAATGAGAAATAGATCCTAATGTGGAAGATAGTCCACAGTGGTGAGGTTGTTCCACAAAGAAGAGCTGGGATCCTTGATTACCCTAGTAGTGATGAACTGTTTGGGTACTGGGGGGGAGAGGGGCACTCAGGCCCCAGAGAAACCCAAGACTGATCCTATTCTGATGGGCAAGCAGTCACGTACCTTATCTTTCCCATAGCCCATCAGGGAGATAGTAGCTGCCAAGTGGGCATCCCTTTATGGCAGAAGGTATTCTGCATGACTTGCTGTGCTCTTTGGCCAAGTTGGTGGTTACCATGGTCTCTGCTGGGTGTTTGCTCTGACTGAGACACAGGCCAGCGGATGCAGCTTCCAAGGCATGGTTCTGAAAGTTGCCTTTTAAATATTCCCTGTTGTTCGGGGAGGACCTCAAAAAAATTGGTAAAGGATTTTGGAGTCCAAGATGATCTGGGAAACTACAGACCGGTGAGCCTGATGTCAGTAACAGGAAAAAATGGTAAAAACTATCATAAAGAACAAAATTACTGAACATGTAGTCATGGTTTAATGGGAGACAGCCATCATGGCTTTAGACAAGGAAGATTTTGTCTTACTAATCTGTTATGTTTTTTTGAAGGTGTGAATAAACAGGTAGACAAAGGTGAGTCAGTTGATATAGTTATCTGGATTTTCAGAAAGCCTTTTGACAAGGTCCCTCATGAGAGATTTTTGGTGAAAGCAGAGGGTAGGGCTAAATGGCCAATTTTTCCAATGGAGAAAGATCAATAGTGAAGTACCCCACGGATTTGTGTTGGGTCTGCTGCTTTTTGACATATTCATAAATGACCTGGAAAAGGAAATAACGAGTGAGGTTATCAAATTTGGAGATGACACAAAACTATTTAAAGTTGTTAAAACCCATGAGGATTGTGGAAAATTGCAAGAGGATCTTGATAAATTGGAAGACTGTGCATCCAAATAGCAGATCAAATTTAATGTGGACAAGTGCAACGTTATGCACCTAGGAAAGAACAACCCAAACTATGGTTAAATGATGCAAGGTTCCACATTAGGAACCACCACTCAGGAAAAAGATTTAGGTGTCATCGTGGATAACATGTTAAAACCCTCCACCCAGTGTGCAGCGGCGGCCAAGAGAGCAGATAGAATGCTAAGTGTCATAAGGAAAAGAATGGAAAATAAAACAAAGGATATTATAATGCCTCTGTATCATTCCATGGTGCAACCGCACCTTGAATATTGTGTGCAATTCTGGTCGCTGTATCTTAAAAAGGATATAGTGTAATTAGAAAAGATACAGAGAAGAGCCACCAAAATTGTAAAGGGAATGGAAGGATACCCCTATGAAGAGAGGCTAAAAAGGTTAGGGCTCTTCAACCTGGAAAATAGATGGCTGAGGGGAGATATGATAGAGATCTATAAATTAATGAATGGAGTGGAACTGGTAAACGTAGATCTATTGTTTACGTCATCAGAATATAGAAAGACTAGGGGGCATGCAATGAAGCTACAGGGTAATCTATTTAAGACTAATAAGAGAAAGTATTTTTTCAATCAACGTGTAATCAAACTCTGGAATTTGTTACCAGAGGATGTAGTAAATGCTGTTAGTGTAGCTGGGTTTAAAAAAGGTTTGGACAAGTTCCTGGAGGAAAGATCCATAAACCATTATTAAAAAGGACCCAGGATATCACTGCTTGATCCAATACAAGCATTGTGGAACCTGTGTCTTTTGGGGAAACTGCTAGGTACTTATGACCTAGATTGGCCACTGTTGGAAACAGGATACTGGGCTTGATGGACCTTAGTCTGACCCAGTATGACATATCTTATGATCTTAGACTCCTGAAGAACCAGTCTCGTGGGAGTTTGAAATCCCCAGCAGGAGGGAGTTAAAATAGGGAGGTCTGACGATTCCACTAAAGGAAAGGGCTTCTTCAATCACCAGAATAAACAGCAAGATAGTAATTTTTCCTTTTGTAGAAACAAGCAATCTGCCAGAGAAGGTGGTTCCAGGTCTCTGGCCAGAGCCAGATCCTCGCAATGAAGGTCAGCTGAGGTTTTGCCAGTGGGAGATCAGCTCATCAGGTTTTACTCAGTGTGGACTACAATCTCATCTGACCGTTGGTCACTGGAATTTCAGTGGATTCTTTCCAGTGCCTTTGTAGTACTCCATATCATACAGTGGTTAAGAGTGATGGTGAAGGAGACTCTAGATTGGCTTCTCTGTCTGGAAACAGTATGCCCAGTGCTGAGTAGAGAACATGGGCAGGGAAGATATTTACTTCACAGTGCCAAAGAAGGGATGCCTATTCCACCCCATTCTCAACAGAAGGTCAGTGGATTACTATGGGTGCCACACAATGTTCCCTCTAATTTTCTGTAGGCTGTGTGCGCATAAAATATCAGCTGTGTGCAGCTTTTGAAGGAAGGTTAAATTTTTGTGCACCACATAACGACACTTGGAGTTATATACTTTAAAATTTGACAACACATCAGAATACAGTATGTATACCACATTGATTTTAATCAAATTAAATGAAAATAGACGATTACTAAATGAAGCGGGAAATTTCTAGTAATTACAATCATAACTTTTAAATTTTAAGATGTCTGTGTTGTTTTCTATCAGAATCAGAGCTGTAATTTTTGTGCGCTCTGTTGTAAAGAATTATTTATTTATTTAACTGTATTTATATACCGCCTTAATCATACAATCAAGGCAGTGTAAGAAACAAAACAGACAAAAATTATTGAGAGTGATAGATATACAGTGAAGGAGATAACTGGTTTGAAAGAAAAATATACTCATTAAAACATATAATCATTAAAACACTGCACATTAATCATTACAACATAACGTGTGATAAACTACAAGGTTATATAAAATAAAAATATCATATGAAATTATAAACTACTTAAAGAGTTTTGAAGTGGTGGGTAGGTAGATCAGACGATTAAGTGATAGGACCATAATGTTCAATGAAAAGCAACGTTTTTAACTGCTTATGGAAGTCTTTAAGTTCTGTTGATGATCTCAAGTCGTCTGGGAGTGAATTCCAAATTATTGGGGCAGCCATGGAAAGTGCTCTCTCTGTAGTATGTGCGCTTGCTTGGCGAGGTGTGTGTGTGCGCACACACGCACAGCTTAGAGGGAACAGTGGTGCACACTTCCTCATGGAGACCCTGCAATTGGTCATGACCATTGTGTGACATGGAGAGTTTTTCACCGCATTCAGTCTAACAGAGACATATCTGCATATCCTGATAAGGGCAGATCATCAGAGTTTTTTTCCATTTTGGGTCAGCATTTTCAGTTTTGTGTACTTCTGTTGAATATAGCCATAGCAACAAGGATCTTCTCTAAGGTCATGGAGGTCACAGCAGTCTTTCTGTGCAGAGGGTGTTTGGGTACATGTGTATCTTGACAACTGGCTGGTCAGGGCTAAGTTGTTTCAGGAATGCAGAACAGCTACAGACCGGGTGGTGCAGGTGCACAAGGGCCTTGATTGGGTGGTCAGTTTCTGTAAGAGTCATCTTACCCCTACCCAGGCCATATCTTGAAGTGATCTTTGACAACAGCTGAAGTTGTGTGTACTTGACAGCAGACAGGATTGTGAAACTACAATCTAAGGTCTAGGTCATCTTGGCAGCCAGGTCACTAACTACATGACTGTATTTGCAGGTCTTGGGGGTCCATGGTGACAATGCTGGATGTTGTGCAATGGACTCAGGCACACATATGACCACTTCAAAGGTTCCTTCTGGCACACTAGTCCCCCATGTCTCAAGATTTTTCCAAGGTGTGATACCTGTGTGTGGGCCATCTTGATGAGAGAGTGGAGTTTAGAAACATTTTCCTGTGCGCTCGTGACAACGGATACCAACATCTGTGGCCGAAGAGTCCATTGATTGGGACATATGCTCAGTGATTAGTTCAGGAGGCATCGTGGTCTAGGAGGCATCTGGAGAGTCAGGTAGTTTGGTTGGTGTTAGAGAGGCTTCTGCCGTGGACTCAAAGAAGAGTGATTAGGGTCCTCTCAGACAACATCACATGGTAGCCTTCATGAACAAGCAGGGCAGAATCAGAAGCCAACACATGGAGGCAGAGGCCTAGTTATTTCTACAGTGGGTGGAGAAACATCAAAGGTCTCTTGGGTTGCTTTCTCCACTGCTCACCATAATTAACTCTAGCCCACCCGTGGAAACATGCTCTGGTTCGCACTCTGTTGAAAAATTTATCTCTGGACCCTCTGTTACCAGCACATTACCGACCGGTTTCTAATCTGCCTTTCTCATCAAAACTCCTGGAAAAAGCTGTCTTTTCTCAACTCTCCCATCACCTTGATTCAACTCATTTTCTTCACCCTCGTCAGTCTGGATTTTGGTCAGGCCACAGCGTGGACTCCATCATGTCCTCTGTTCTGAATGAAATACACTCTTCTCACGATCGGGGTGATATCTCATTGGTGGTATCTCTTGATTTATCTGCAGCTTTTCATTTGGAAGACCACTCACTTTTACTTTCGAGGCTAAGGGATGCATGTCTTCGGGGCACTGTCTACCACTGGTTTCATTCATTCCTGCACTCTAGGTCTTTTGCGGTTACCTCCAGATCTTCTAGCTCTACTTCTGCACCTTATCCTCTTCCTTGTGGGGTGCCACAGGGTTCTGTTCTATCACCCCTACTTTTCAATGTTTTCCTGGCCGCGTTAGCTCTCATGGTTCAGCAGTCAGGCCTATCGGCCTATTATTATGCAGACAACATCTTTCTTTTACACCACACTTCCTCCGTTTGTCCAGATATCTCCCTCCTTGACTCTTGTTTAACTATGATTTCTACTTGGCTCTCTACCAACTGTCTTGTCCTTAATATCGCTAAGACAGCGGCCATCTGGTTTCCGCACAGTTCTACCTTCTCTAGTTCCTTCTTTCACAGGCGTCCCTATTGCTCTCATTCCCAAGCTTCATTATTTGGGTGTCCTGCTGGACTCCAACCTTTCTTTTCATGATCACATTTCCCTCATATCGCGGCGGTCGTTCTTCTATCTTTAGCAGGTTCATGCTATCAGACCTTTTCTCTCTCCACAGGCTCTCACTATGCTTCTTCTTTTGTTAGTTGTCTCCAGATTGGATTTCTGCAACCTTGTCCTTACTGGTGTCCCCAAGTATCAGTGGCACCAATTACAATTAGTCCAAAATACTGCGGCTCAACTTATTTTTCACGCTTCTCCTCAGAATCATATCACCCCCTTCTTCACCACCTCCACTGGCTCCCGTTGGACTTTCGGATCAGATTTAAGATTCTCACGCTGGTGCACTGCGCCATTTACACTCGTAGTCCCCAGTATCTAGCTGATCTGTTGGTTTTTCACACTCCCTCCCATAGTCTCCGTTCGGTCCATGTCAACCGCCTTCACTTACCTTCCACGACCCAAGCACATCTACAATCGACCAGACAATCTGCCTTCTTCTACCTTGGCCCGTCCCTTTGGAATTCCCTTCCGACAGCCCTGCGTTTAGAGGAGTCTTACCTTAAATTCCATTCCCTCCTGAAAACTCACTTCTTTGCCTCTGCCTTTAACCTTCCCCCCTGACTCTCCTACCCTCCACCAGGCTCTACCCCCTTTACTATGCTTGACTGATTGTTGCTTTTTCCCCACTGTCCTATATATGAATTGTAGTTCTTTTCTGTTTTCCTTTTGTTTTTGGCAACGCTGTAAACCGCCCCGATGTAATGGGGGGCGGTATATCAAATACTGAAATAAACATAAACAAACATAAACATATTGCAGGAGTTGATAACATCCAGACAGACTTTCTAAGTCATCATTCTTTAGATCCCTTTGCCTTAGTAGTGCACATAGACCTGATGGCCTGGGTATAATTCCAATGTGTTGGTGTTCTTCAGCTGTCAGAGAGAGCTGAGATCCACAGGAATAGATGCACTGGCACTTCTATCACCGGCATGCATACTTCCATGCTTCTGTACATCTTTCCTCCATGGCCTTTGGTAGAGACAGATGATTCAGAGGATGACAGACCACCTGGGGAAGATAGTCCTTGTATCATTGGCCTTGATATGCTGATCTCATGTGGATCCTAGTGGATGAGCCCTTGAGATTTCCAGTGCAGGTGGGTCTGCTTCATGAAGACTCAATTCCACTGGAAAATGTGGCTCATGAGAGAGGATGTTCAGCAGAAGTGATTTTGACCTTTCAAACTCTCAAAACAGTTCAAACCATCCCAAACTGATTCAATCTGTACTGGTTTGAATCAGTTTGGGCCAGTTGAAACAACTGGTTTGGGATGGTTTGCACTGTTTTGAGAGTTTAAACCAGTTCAGGTTGGTTTGAACCAGTTTGGGCTGGTTTGAACAGTTTTGAGTTGGTTTAGGCCAATTTGAACCAGATTGGGCCAGTTTGGAGTTGGTTTGAACCAGTTTTGGGTAGCCTTAAACCAGTTGGGCCAGTATGATCTGGCTTGAACTAGTTTGGGCCAGTTTGAATGTGAAAATCACATCCACGACCAAACAGTCATTTTAGAAAGCTCCCTGCCCTGATCATGTCTAAATCACATAGTGGCGTCAAGGGTGTGGTTTGGATGGAGCAACAAGATACATTTACATCTCTGATTTTATATAGGAGTTCCATGTCTGTATTTACACCTGTTCCCCAGCACGCTTAGGTTTTTAGACAGTGCTCATTTCGGCTAGCCCTTTACAGAAAGGAATAAGTGGGGCCATTCCCCTTAATGCCCCAATGTTATTTCCCCCTCCACATGTTACTTCAATAAACATTGAATGATCTTTAATTGATGAAGAGCGGTGGGGGTATCCAGGTTTGCAAAATGACCAGGTTACACATGCACCTTCCAATGTTTACATGGGCATATTCTGAAATACTGGCATGCACTCATGCAAGTCACTCTGGGGTTCCTTTATCGACTTTTCATACATGCATGTTCATAAAATAACATCTCCCATGGATGCCTATCCACATGTGTATCTGCTTTTCCAAGTTTAATTTAAATCACACGTCTAGAGTGATGGAGGAGATATTGATTTTAGATTGGACTTTTAAAGGTGCTGTCGTGAGTGCTACCCTGGTGGCTAGTAGAGGTCAGGGCAGGTCAGACACAAAAATTATAAAGTTGAGATTGGCAAGTATTCCAAAGGCCCAATTGACTTTTGGGTCCTAGTAGTTTCCTTGATACCAATCTTCAAAGAAAACAACTGCACAGAGTGGTGGGAAAAATAAAAGGCTTTTTATTTCCCTTCTTCGCAATGGTTCAAATGATTGGGATACAACTATAAAGCAAAATGTCCTTACTTCAGGTGAGGAAAAGAAAAACTCAGGTTTAAAGCAAAAACTGTTACTTTCACAGGACTGGTGCTATTTACACAAAACAAGAATGTTCTATTCAGCAAGTCACCCAGCTCACAAGCCTGGCAAGGATTCTAGGCTTCCTGTAACACAGTATGTACAATCCATTTCAGGATCTGAAACATCCTCTGCCAGTTCCACTTGCATTGGCTCATCTTCCGAAGCCTCTGAATCTGTGCCCCTGGTTTCAGGCAAAATATATTCAGGCTTTTTATACAGTTCCTGTATCACTTCCCAATGTTCTGGGCTAAGCCTAGGGCGTCGGCTATGTGCTGTTTTATACTGAAAAGATTCCTCTTTATTCAGAGGTTTTATAGCAGCTCTATATAAACATTTTTCATTCAGAACTTTCTTCTTAGGTAAACATTTTTCATACCTTGTATCGTAGGATCTCTCAGACAAACGGTTTTCTTCTACTGCCTGTCTTTTCCATACAGCAGCTTTCTGAAATCTTTTTCCAGGAAAGTATGGTTTATCTTGTGAGCTTGGAATCCCTTCTCCAAGTGAAGGTCTGGGCCTGTACCGGCTTAGCTTCTGGCTTGCCTGTGCAGCACGGCTTAGGTTCTCCAGCTGTCTCTCATTTGACTTTAGACTACAGTTGCAGCAATGCTTTCGTCTCTCTGAACAAACAGCTCTCACTCTTGTTTGAGCTGAGACTTTCCCAGGTCCTTCATCAGCTCCAGGGAAATCACCTTCCACTCGGGGTGGTTTGCTAGCGGTAGAGTAATCAGGTTTCCATTCTAACCTCTTTCTCTCTGTGCTGCAAGTGATCCTTCCCTTGCTTCTGCTGGATTTGCCTCCTTGGCCTGCTTCTCTTTCTCCACTGCTGCTCTTCTCTCTCTCCTTCCTGCTGACTTCCCTGCCGACCTCCCTGCCGACCTTTCTCCAGTCTTCCACACTCTCCTTAAGAAGCATTCCTGCCTTCGAGGATTGGAAGCTGGCTGGCATTACCTCATGACCAGCAGGGCGTGGCTCCTCAGTGTCTCTGAAGTCTCTCTGGCTCCCTCTAGCTGGTTCCTCCGAATAATGCAGCTTGTGCACATCTTTTTCTCCGTTTAAAACATTTTCTTTTCTTTCAAGAGGGTCTGCTGCATGACAGTGCCCACCCTTTTCTTAAAACTGACACAGAATTAGACATTTTCACTCAGAAGTTCCAGCAACCACATAAATGGTCTTTCTAAAATGTGCCTTCACACCTTTATCTTCCAAAACATTATCCAACTGATCACAGACAACTTGCTCAATCAATTTACTTAAAAACGGCAAAGTCCAGATTGGGCGATTATGGGAATATAGGAGCTTTGAAGTTGCTCCCACATTGGACTCCATTGATAATGTGACCCATATGTGAGGCCTTATCCTGCTGGCCACTCAGAAGACACCCTACAGGAAGTAACTTTGATTTCTCAGCTTGAACAAATTCATTTTTTCCAAAAATGGTTCTGAAAACTAGAAGAAAACATAGGCAGCAGAAGAAGGTAGGTCAGTGGAGCCGTGGTTCAACCAAGCATCATCAGTAGAGAGCTTGAGAATGGGGCGGGGATGGAAGTTGATTAGTTTGGCTCCTCCAGCCACTAAGATGGTTGCTGACTCTGGCAGAAAAAAATCTTTGTTATTTTAAAAAAACTTCTGTAGAATTTATGGACCAAATGAAAACACACACATACTGTACATGTTACTGCCTATTTAGTTTATAATAGGCGTTTCTACATCCTTGTATATGGAGAACATTTTTAATCCTAATTTCAAAACAAATGTCAATATATTTGAAATGAAACTAAACCACAATATTATCTAGTGAACACTGTGGGTCCATTTTTCAGCAGCGGCTAGTGCTAGCTAAAGTGGCTAGCTGCTGCTGCTGAACTTTAAAGCTGGAAATTCAATGCCGGGGCCATATCCGAATTGCCAGGAAGCTAACTGGGAAGCAGCGATATTCAGCCGCGGCCCAGTTGGCTACAGCAGCGAAAGTTAGGCCAGCCTTTTACTGCGCCTGACTTTTGCCACGGCAGCAGCTCAATATCACCACTGTATGGTTGTCTCCTGGTACCTGCCCCTGGAATGCTCTTATGCTAATTAGTTAGAATCAGGGCATGCAGCGGCGGCACCCACAGATATTCACTGGCACTAACCCTGTTAGAGCCGCTGAATATCCCGGCTAGGAGGATTAAAACAGCTAGCAGACCTGCTAACCATGTTAATCCCTTTGAATATCGGGCCCTGTAACTATTTTGTTTTAATCTCTGTTTCTGTATTGTCTCAGTTGCTCAGTATTGTTTATTCTCTGCTCTAAAGAGCTTACAATCTCTTCAAAAAAGCGGTTTACAAATGTAGGTGTCCATTGTAGCCTGAACTCCTCTCTGTATGGTTTCCTACAAATCTGTGCATTTATTTTATATAAATTTCATTCCTCATACTTTAATCTGTGACCAAGAATAACGTCTACGGTCCTGCAAGTTTGAAAGTGGTCTTTAATAGCTTGTAATGTATACTTATTTCAAAAACCAAGATGTGCTATAGAATGGTAAATCACATTTTCTTTCTTTCTGTCTTGTAGGCATTATACGCATTCTTATCAAAGCAACTGCTTCTCTTCCTTTCTCTGCAACTCCTGTTTTCAGAGACTGTCCTGACCAGCTGGTATCCTAAAAGTCTCCCTTGTAATGTGACGGAAAACAAAGAAAGGCTCAATGTAATTGTAGACTGCAGTGATCAGCGCCTGATGGAAGTCCCAGGTGGCATTCCTTCCAATACTACCAACCTCACTCTAACTATTAATCATATATCAACCATTTCACCCACCTCTTTCCTCCAGCTTCAGAGCCTAGTAGAGATTGATTTTAGATGCAATTGCATGCCTGTTAGGCTGGGGCCAAAAGACCATGTGTGCACCAAGCGGCCTGTCATCCAGGAAAACAGCTTTGCTTCACTTATCAACTTAACGTCATTGTATTTAGATGGAAATCAACTCTTAGAAATACCCCGTGGCCTCCCTTCTAATTTACTTCTACTCAGTCTTGAAGCAAACAGCATCTATTCCATTACTAAGCAGAATCTATCAGAGCTTGTAAATATTGAATTTTTGTATCTTGGGCAGAACTGCTACTATCGTAACCCTTGCAATGTTTCATTTCATATTGCACAAGAAGCCTTCCAGGATCTAAAGAATTTAACAGTTTTGTCACTGAAATCGAATAACATATCTGATGTTCCTATTGGTTTATCATCCAGTTTAAGGGAGTTGTACCTACACAATAACGTGATTCAGAATATTAAAGGGAATGATTTTCATAACCTACACAACCTTGAAATTCTTGACCTAAGTGGCAACTGTCCCCGTTGCTACAATGCCCCCTACCCTTGTACCCCATGTCCACACAATGCACAGATACAAATAGATTCCAAAGCCTTTGATCCTTTAACAAAATTAAAAACTTTACGACTCCACAGCAACTCACTTAGAAATGTCTCAAACGCCTGGTTCAAAAACACAAAAAACTTGCAGATGCTGGACCTATCCCAAAATTTTCTAGCTGAAGTAATCGAGAAGGCCAATTTTTTAAACTTTGTCCCCAATCTCGTAGAGTTGGATTTGTCCTTTAATTATGAGCTGCAAAGATACCCTACATCCTTGAAACTTGCAACAACATTTTCAAGCTTGTCATCCTTGGAAACCTTTAGGATCAGAGGGTATGTTTTCAAAGAATTGAAAAGAGATCACCTTATGCCCTTGCTTGGTCTCAAGAAGCTTAAAATTTTAGATCTTGGTACCAACTTTATCAAGATTGCTAACCTCAGTGTGTTCAAAGATTTCCCTGCTCTAAAAATAATAGATCTTTCTGTTAACAAAATATCACCTTCTTCCAGTGAATCCTCCTACTATGGTTCCTGTTCTGTAACCAGACCTTCAGCAGAGAAATATAATAGCAGAATTCTTCAAGAAATGCATTATTTCAGATATGATGAGAATGGTCGTAGCTGTAAGTCTAAAGACAGAGAAGATTCTACTTTCCAACCATTTATCTATAAGGATTGCCTTAATTATGGGGAAACCTTGGACCTGAGCAGAAATAACATATTTTTTATTAACTCTGTGGACTTCAAACACCTCTCTTTTCTGAAATGCCTTAACTTATCGGGAAATGCAATTAGCCAGTCTTTAAATGGCAGTGAATTTCAGCCCCTGTCCAATTTGAAATACTTAGATTTTTCCAGCAACCGAATTGATCTGCTATATTCAACTGCATTCCAAGAACTCAAACACCTGGAAGTACTGGACCTTAGTAATAACAAATACTATTTTTTAGCTGAAGGTGTTACTCACATGCTCAATTTCACCAAGAATTTATCAGCTCTGAAGAAACTAATGATGAATTCAAATGAAATTTCTACATCCACCAACACAGCAATGGAAAGTCAGTCACTCCATACATTAGAATTTAAGGGTAACCGCCTAGATGTTTTATGGAAAGATGGTGATACAAGATTTTTGGATTTTTTTAAGAAGCTTAGCAACCTACACACACTAGATATTTCTGACAACTCCTTGAGCTTTTTGCCTCCAGGTGTTTTTGAAGGTATGCCTCCCAATTTGGAGGAACTTTACCTTACCAATAATAAGTTAAAGAGCTTTAACTGGGGAAATCTTCATTTTTTGAGAAAATTGAAAATTCTGGATCTTAGTAATAACAATCTAATCACGGTTCCCCGTGAACTATCCAACTGCACTACAACCTTGCAAAGTTTATTCTTGAGAAACAACATGATTGAAGAGTTGACAAAGTATTTTCTGAGGAACGCTTTCCAGCTAAGACGCTTGGACCTTCGCTCAAACAAGATTAAAATAATTAAGAAATCTAGTTTTCCTGAGAATGTGCTAAACAACCTGAGTGTATTGTATCTACAGGACAACCCATTTTTGTGTAACTGTGTAGCTGTGTGGTTTGTCTGGTGGATCAATCACACAACAGTTAATATTCCTAACTTGGCCACTGATGTGACCTGTGCAGGTCCAGGAGTACACAATGGTCAAAGCATGATTCTCTTAAATATGTATACTTGTGAGCTGGACTCTTTGCATGTGATTCTGTACACTGTGTCAACATCGATTATACTTTGTCTGATGGTGGTCACAGTTGCTAGCCATCTTTTTTTCTGGGATGTGTGGTACCTTTACCATTTTTGCATTGCTAAATTCAAAGGATATCGACGATTGCCTTCCACTTCCATTTGTTATGATGCTTTCATTGCTTATGATTCTAAAGATCTGGATACCACTGAATGGGTTTTGAATGAATTGGTTGCAGAACTGGAAGACAAATGTGATAACAAGTTTAACTTGTGTCTAGAAGACAGAGACTGGGTACCAGGTCTGCCAGTTTTAGAGAACTTGTCAGAAAGCATACGGCTAAGCAATAAAACGGTATTTATACTAACAAGAAAATACATAATGAGTGGAAATTTCAAGATTGCATTCTATCTAGCGCATCAGCGCCTTATGGATGAAAAGTTGGATGTGATTATTCTGATATTTCTTGAAAAGGTTTTGCAAAAGTCCAGGTACCTCAGACTGAGAAAGAGGCTGTGCAGTAGTTCTGTGCTGGACTGGCCCAATAACCCAAAGTCACAACCTTATTTCTGGCAATGTTTGATAAATGCCTTGGCAACAGAAAATCATATGGCATACAATAAACTATTTAAAGAAAATGTCTAGTTCTCCACTTTTTCCTTCCTGCTTTGTGCAGTCTTCGGCCATAGAGCCCAAATGAGAGATACAGAAAAATGTGACATAACAACTCAGCAGACCAAAAGTACTGTAATATTTGAAATAACTGAACAGTCGCTGAATACCATCTTTTTTTTAATCCATGCCTCAGGAAATTTTGATTACTGAAGGCTAACTGTCATACTGCACAGTGCTATATTCTCTTGTAGGTTACTATTCATGGTAACATGAGAAATTAAACTACATTCCCTGCTACTAAGAGAGTCAGGAATTTTGGAAAAAGAAAGTTGATTGAAATCTGTGGAATAATTTCTTGGCTTTATTGTTTAAGGGTATATAGAAGACTATTGTCATTAGAAAAAAAGACCAAATGGCCATATGGTTTAAAATGCTGCTATTACTGTTTTGGTTATTATAGAAAATAAATTGTAATCATACATTAACTCTGCTGCTACAAGTGGGGGAGCGGGGAGGGGGGGGGGGGGGGGAATAGATCAAGAGAAGAATCATGCAGAGCAGGTTTGAAGTGGCACCCAATGGATAACTTGGGTTTTAAGATAAAGTTGAGATGGAGGAGAAGGGATAACTAGAGGCTCTTGGTCATTTTCTCCACATCTGAGAGCTACTCAACTCATGGTTTAAGACTTGTGTACAAGTTGGGTTCATAAGTTAGTTGGTAACATGTTAGTAATAATGGTCGATTAGACATGTGAGGTAAACTTCACAATAAAAGGAAACTTTACTTAAATGCTTTTGGTTCCAACCAAATGGAACATGTTTAGTTTATAGTTTGTATCTAATTGCTGATCCTGCTTAAACTTCTGAATATCTATTTTCTCTTGAACACCTTTAGAATAAGAATCTCATCTGTCCCAATATTGCTCTCTAAACACAAACTGTCATAGGAAATTTTTTGGCTAAAGTGGTATCAGATTTCCTTTTTAACAACTTGTATCATCCAATAAAGTAATAAATCTGTTTTTTTAAATATCTCTCGTATTTATTTGTATTTATTTGTTTAGCTGGCTTTTTATACCGCCTTTCGCCAGGTGAAAGCGGTATACATAGAACATCAAAAATTACAATGACTAGTAGAACTATATACAGCATGTATTATTTAGCAGGTTTAAATTCTGTACATATTTACATAATGGTGTGTATATAGAGTAGAGTTTGCGACTGGAGGAGCTATGTGTTTTGTCTTTAGGTGTCTTCTGAAGGTCTTGATGTCTGTGATGTTTCTCAGAGTGGTTGAAAGGGCGTTCCATAACAATGGAGTGCTAAGTTCAAATGCACATCTACAGGCTTGCATGTGGGATAAGGGAGGTCTGGGAGGAGGATCTTCTTGGTCTGTTATTCTCTGGGATTTGAAGTAAGATGCAGAGGTGCGTTGGTGAGTCAGAGTGTAAGTATTTATGAATGAGGAGAATTATTTTATATTTTATGCGGCTGGGTAGTGGTGTGATAGGATCATGCCTTGAAGTGCCTTGGATGATGCATGCCATTGTATGTAGTGCGGTTCATAGAGGGAGTAGTGTGGCTTGTTGGGAGGCCTTGATACTATATATTGCATTGCATTAATTGAGATGTGGCAGGACCATTGCTTGGAGTGCAGAGCGGAGTTCCAGTGGTTTGAGGAGATCGAGACTAGCCAAGGACTCCATACAGCCATTCAGCATCATGGTTTGAACTGCTCATCTGTGAGGCAGTTCAAACCATGATCCCCATAATTGAGATGGGTCCTATGATTCAGTGCTGCTCAATCTCTTCTGGAGACACAACCAGCCAGATGGAATTCAAGATTATCCAACAATGAACATGCACAAAAGATGTCTGCATATGTTGGAGACCCACTTTATGGAAATCTATCTCATGCACATTCGTTGCGGTAATCCTGAAAACCTGACTGGTTAGATATACACCCAGGAAAGGGCTGAGAAGTTCCGAATCAGAGGACCCTTCTCATCAATGGAACACATGGTTTGAATTGCATCACAACTTCAACTTGGATCATCCCGAAGACCCTACTGATGATTTGAACTACTGCTCTGACTACTGGAGGGCTTCAGGAACTTTAAGTAGCCTCAGATAAGGCTATTGTTTGATTTGGTGGCAACACATATCCAAAGTACATATGTTCTAATTGTTCTCAAATCATTTTTCCTTTTTGTTGCATAGCTTTAGATATAATAGAAACAACCTTCAAAACCTATCTGAAACGATCACTTCTGTGCTTTCAAATCTTATTCTGCCTTGCAATACTCATCAAAGCCTTATTAGGCAAAGTAATTTACAAGTACAACATAGATATTAAAGAGGCATATTGCTAGTCTAAAGGCTTTAGGGAATGTTCTGAAAACCATATTCTCACGAAGACTAATGAACTGGTGTACTACTGGGCTTATTAAACATGTGGGCTGGTGTTGCAATGGCACGCTGAAAGGTAATGTTCCAGGGTCGCAGCTTTCTCCAGAGATTAACACTATCCAACTATGCCCCTAACAAGCAGGGCTGGCCCCAGAGTAACGTGTTGGCACCCTAGGCAATTCTTAAGTCTTGTCACACCCACCCACCCCAGCTGTCAGTATCTATTGTATCTATTGTTTATCTTTGAATGCCCTGCTCTTTGCTTCTACCCCCCCCCCAAGCTGCCACTCTAGGTGACTGCCTAGTTTGCCTAATGATTGGGCCGACCCTGCTAACCAAGTCTCACTGTTGCTGAATAGTGCATCCTGCCTGTAGTTGAAACAAACTAGGAACTCTGAGATCAAGTGGCCACCAGAGAGAGTGCTACTCCAGTCATTGGCTCTTACCTAATCTTACCTAGGTTAGAGGGATGTAGTGTATTGGTTCCTTGCACTTGCAATACCAAGAAGTACCAGAGAATCAGACTGTGTGTGATTTTTCTTACAAACTGTGTTCTAAGCCAACATCATTTGTAATTTTTTTATTTTTATTTTAGATTTAGCTTATACCTCTTCATTAGTAGCTGAAGGTGAAATATATCCAGGTATAGCAAGTATTTCCCTATCCCTGTAGGACTTACAATTTAAGTTTGCTCCTGAGGCAATGGAGGGTGAAGTAACTTGCCAAAGATCACAAGGAGCATCTGTGGGATTTCTCAGCCTGCTGCTCTAACTGTAGCAGCAAAGCGCAGACAAACCAATGATACCAGGAGTCTGTTCAGAAGGTCCAAATCATTTATTTGTGCACAAGTCTCAAGCAAGTCAATTTCAAAATGGCTGAGCAAAGTTTTCAAGCATTACAATAACTTTTATAGACTTCTGTTCCATTCTAGGTATAGAAAAACATTTCATTGGTCCCGGTAACCTCCCGTACCTCCCGTACCTCTTCTATTGGTCCCGGTACTGATAAGTTTATCCAATTATGTCCCTTCTGTGGGCATGACACCTGCCTGCCCCCCTTCTAGTCCCAATTACAATGGTCAGTTCATCAACTTGTTACTTTCACACTCTCAAGGTTATGGGACCAATTTGTGCGTGCAGAAGAGCAAGGTTCTGTAACTCATCTGTCAGCACTCCTCATTATTTCTCTGCAGATGTACTTTTTCTTATCAGTAACTTTTAAACATGTCTTTTCTGTATTTTTCCATTTCTTAGTTCTGCAGTTCTGCTTACCTAAGCTGATTCAATACTTCTACTGAATTCTATCTTACAATAGCAGCATATTGGGGGATGTGCAATCCTATATGCCTCTCCACAGGCCTCATTTACAGGTCAAGCTAGCCATGCTGGCCTGCCTATGTCAGACACCGTGGATCACAGGCCTGCACCTGCCACATTCCCCCCTTTGATTAATCTCACCCTATTACTCAATAAGGTGTGAGAATTAAATCACTTTTAGAAGAATCACATCATGATAGAAGGATTTCTACTAGGACTAGCTTTGTATAAAGCCATTATTTTAGTTGCGGTCTTCCGCTCTACTGTACTATCAATAGCACTATGAATGGAACGCATACAACATGGAATTAAACATGGTAATAAGAGGATAACAGCAACAAGGATTAGTACTAAAACAATGAAAGTCTTAAATCCTCCCAGCCAAGAGAAAAGGTTAGCAAACCAGTTAGGAAATTTCAATGCGTGCCAAGTCTGTACTGGCACATAAGCATGTCTTTGCATATCTTTAGCAATTTCTTCAACTACTTGACCCTTATCATCTATTTTCAAACAGCAATTAGTTAAATTCAGCTTACCACATACTCCTCCTTCAGCTGCTAGCAAATAATCAAGTGCTAGGCGATTCTGGTATATGGCAGTGCGCATCTGAGTACTTTGTCTAGCTAAGAGCGTGAGAGCATGACTAGTTTCATTAGTTATTATTTCAACTACTGCTTGTAAGCGAATAATACGATTAATCATATAAATTGGGGTACGATAACCATACATACCATCATCATTCCAAGTGGCAGGTCCATAATACTCAATAATTCTTTCTGGTGGCCAATCATCACCTTGCCACTTCTCCCACTTCTCCCACTTGCCTATCTGTAAGGCTTCTCTTTTCTGTCTTGATGCTCCTTTGTGTTTGTGGGTAGTATATACGGGGTATCCTAATTGTTCTCCATGTTCGGTGTTTAACAGGAAGAAAGAAGGTCTGATGGTTCCTAAGACACATGCTCCTCCCCAGTGTGGTGGGAGTTGTGCATATGCTTGGTTTCCACAGATCCAATATAGGCCAGGTGGGGCTTGCCAGGCTTGGACTTTGGCAAGGTTAGTCCATAGACCTGCAAGTTCAGGAAATCTAGCTAATGGGTTAGGAGGTTCAGGATGTCTGATTCCTGACCACCATGCTGTCTTTTTGGTCGTGGCATTATAGTATTTCTGGCTAAGACAGACCAGCTGTCCTACCTTTTGGGTGAACTGGGGTCCAGTTCTGGCATAGCAAAGACGTCCAACGATTGAGTGCGCTAACACCCATTCACTGGTTGTCTTATGTAATTCAGTCTGATTGTAAATCATGGAATAATTCAATTCTTGGGCTTCCCAGGGCCATTGGTCTCCCATTTGGGTTCCGCCACAGAAATAACAATCTGTGATCTTAAGACTAGATACTACTGCTCAGGCTAATTCTAGAAATAAATTCTGTGAGGGGTGAGGGATCTCAAACTTATTTACATGCATAGCTTCATAAAAGGTATTATGAATATGATATTTAGATGACTTGTGGGCTTGGGTATTCAATCTGATATACACAATGGTCCCTGGATCTATTGCTCCTCCAGCAATACGTAAACCAAACTTATATCCTTGTTTCCATGCATGGGGATTATGTACACGCAAATGTAAGGGGTTGCAAGCATCTTTCTGACATTTATCATTTGTGGTTGGCTTGGTTAGAGTAGCCATCCGCTTATCTATTTTCTCATTAGTTATACCAGTGTTCCAGGTAGCATAAAAAACACATCCCCAATACGGGCAATAGTAATCTGCCGCTGTAGCAGTACTATACCCTGATCCTGTTTTACCTGTACACTTCCACCAATTTGTGGCACCTTCTGGACACATATACTTATGGTCATTCCGATACGCCTTCTCCCATGTACCACAGGTGGACTGACTATCTCTATTAATAGCATTACATGCATCAAAATTCAAAACAGCAGGTTTAGTAATGTCCTTAAGTGGTGGTGTAGCAGCTAATATAGGTCCATCTGCATCCTTCCATCTTATTTCCAACGTGTAATAGGATGGATTCTGATGCGGATTATAGCATGCTTTGATTTTGCCATGAGTGCAAACATTTAGTTCAGTGGTGTTATAGATACACCGAGTTATTGTTCCCTTGCAGGTATAGTAAGAATGGTAAAGCAAAGTCTGAGTTACTTTCAGTCCAGTTCTAGTAGAAGTAATGCAAGCAGTGCATGGAGGTAGAGCATGAGTCTGTTCAAAACCTCCAAAGAAGGCAACCAAGGCAAAGCAGAAGCAAAGATACATGTTGATGTTGATTGGAGTTCTTCTGAATCCTCAGCTTGCTGATCTTGATCACGACGGTCTATTATTCTTCGTCCCGTTTGCTAATGAAGCAATTTAACGGGTGCTGAGTGTTGATTGAAGATCCTCAAGATGTCCAGCACATTAACCAACTTAGCAATTCAGTTGGCTTGTGAAGTCTGGCTTAGTCAATGTAGTCTCAAAGTAGTGTGTCAAATCACACACAAATTGGGTTCGTTGAAACAAAACTGTTGCTGCATGGAAAACAGCAATCCTCTTCGAAAGACTTGGCTACTGCAAAGCACTTGTGATGAAGTGTCTATGCTGCTGGTTGCCGTCTCAGAGTAACTCGCAAGGGTACATCAGGGTGCTGCTCTGCTGTCCACCGCTCTGGTTCAGGATCGGCGGCGGGCTTGACTCTGCTGTGGTGGATCCAGGCGTCGATCTCGGCTACCTTTACTGCAGTTGGGGTAGACAGGATGACGGTGTACGGTCCCTTCCAATGGGGTTCCAACGGTATCTTCTTCCAATCTTTGATCCACACCGAAGTTCCAGGCTGGTAGGGATGCAAGGGTTCCGTCAAGTTGATAGGCAACTGGTCTTGGATCCACGTATGGAGAGTCTGCAGAACAAAACTAAGAGCTAGGAGTTCTTGTCTGGTTACTTCTGAACCAATCTGGGCTAAACTTCCTTTGACTCCCTGCACTATGGGTGGGGGTTTACCATACAAAACTTCAAAAGGGGAAAATCCTGTTGACTTTACAGGGGCTGAGCGTATTCTGAGTAAAGCTATGGGGAGCACTTGGGGCCATTTCAAGTGTGTCTCCTGACAAAGCTTAGACATTTGGGCTTTCAAGGTACGATTCATCCGCTCAACTTTCCCTGAACTCTGGGGTCTGTATGCAGTGTGGAGTTTCCACTGTATCTGCAAAGCTTTTGCTAACTGCTGAGTAACTTGGGAGACAAATGAGGGTCCATTGTCTGACCCTATTACTGCTGGGATTCCAAATCTGGGGACAATCTCTCTCATTAAGACTTTGGTAACTTCTCGGGCTTTCTCAGTTCTGGTTGGGAAGGCTTCTACCCACCCAGAGAAAGTACAAACTAATACTAGTAGATAATGGTATCCATTGGCTTTTGGCATTTCGGTAAAATCAACTTGGAGGTTGTGCATGGGGGTGACACCTCCTGACTGAACTCGGGGTGCTGTAATAAGGCCTTGCTTGGCATTATTTTTGGCACAAGTTACACATTGACGTGCTACTGAGGCTGATATGGTTGTCATCACAGGGATGTAGAAATGTGGTCTGAGTGCTTTCTCCATAGCACTCTTCCCATAGTGTGTGGCTTCGTGGAAAGCTTTGACAAAGGATGGTCCTAACAGTTCTGGAATTACTATTCGTCCTGGAGGTTGACTGCCCTCTTCCGGTGGCAGCTCAATCCATCCATCTTTCAATACTCCATTTTCTTTGTCACAATAGTAATCCAATTCTTTGGTGGTATATCGTGGGGTCCATAGATTCAAGGGTACTGGAAACAATGCTGCTTGCATTGGCATAGCTTGTGGGGCAATCTGTCCTGTCATAGCTGCTTGTCGTGCTGAGGCATCTGCAAATCTATTTCCTCGGGCAACTTCTCCTTTCCCTGCTTGATGTCCTCTGCAATGCATGACAGCTACACGTGTTGGGGCCCAGACTGCATCAAGTAACATCAATATCTCGGGACCGTATTTGACTGATTTTCCTCCGGATGTGATGAGTCCTCTTTCTTTATAGAGAGCTCCATGGGCATGCAAGGTAGTGAAAGCATATTTGGAATCTGTATATACATTTAGCACAAGTTTTTCTCCTAACAACAATGCTCTGGTGAGTGCTATCAATTCGGCTTTCTGGGCTGATGTGCCTGAGGCTAGGGCTGATGATTCAACTACTTCATGTTGAGTGACGACTGCATATCCGGCACAGCGTCGTCCATCAAGGATGAGACTGCTCCCATCAACATAATAGATCTGGTCGGGATTGTCTATGGGCACATCTGTTAAGTCAGGTCGACTGGAAAACACAGTTTCCATGACTTCGATACAGTCATGTTCTGGGAGTTCTTCACTAATGGGTATCAAGGTAGCTGGATTCAAGGCATGGCTCACTTCAAGTTGTATCTGTGGGTTTTCACATAACATGCTCTGGTACTTCAACATTCGGGAATTGGTGAGCCAATAATTTGCTTTTTGTTCCATAAGGGCAAGGACTGCATGTGGCACAGTAACTCGTATGTTCTGTCCTAGTGTGAGTTTGTCTGCTTCACTCACTAGTAGCGCTGTAGCTGCAACTGCTCTCAAGCAAGGTGGCCATCCTTTGGCCACAGGGTCCAATTGTTTCGATAGGTAGGCTACAGGTCGCTCCCAATTTCCTAATTTCTGAGTCAACATGCCTAAGGCATTTCCCTGTGCTTCATGTACAAACAAGTGGAAAGGTTTGTGGACATCTGGTAGTCCAAGTGCTGGTGATGACATCAATTCTTCTTTTAACTTCTGGAAGGCTGTGTCCTGCTCAAGTCCCCACTCCAGTGGTGACTTCTCTTCTCCTTTCGTGGCTTCATACAGTGGTTTGGCAATTTGGGCAAAGTTGGGTATCCAGATTCGGCAATATCCTGCCGCTCCCAGAAAGGCTCTGACCTGCTTTCTGGTTGTTGGAGTTGGAATTCTGCATACTGCTTCTTTTCTTTCTCTGCCTAATCTTCTGCTTCCTTGGGTAATATGAAAACCCAAGTATTTCACTTCTTTTTGACATAGCTGTGCTTTGGCTCTGGAAACTTTGTATCCAGCTTCATCTAGTAACTGCAAGAGATCTTTGGTGGCTAGTATACATTCACTTTCTGATACGGCAGCTATCAACAGATCATCCACGTACTGGAGAAGCACTCTCTTCCCCGGGGCTACTGGATAGCTTGAAAGGTCTTGATTTAGTGCAGCACTAAAAATGGTAGGTGAATTCTTGAATCCTTGGGGTAATCTTGTCCAGGTGAGTTGGCCCCCTCTTCCAGAGATGGGGTCCTGCCATTCGAATGCAAACAATATTTGGCTTACAGGGGCTAATCTTATGCAAAAGAATGCATCTTTCAAATCCAGTACAGTGAAATGGGTAGCTTCAGCAGGTATCAGTCCTAGAAGAGTGTAAGGGTTGGGTACAACTGGATGTATAGTTTCAACTGCATCATTTACTCTTCTCAAATCTTGCACTGGGCGATAATCATCTGTCCCAGGTTTCTTTACTGGCAAAAGTGGAGTGTTCCATGGGGATTGACATACTTTTAGTAGGCCATACTCGAGCAATCTTTGTAGGTGGCGATGGATGCCTTCAATTGCGGCTCTTGGGAGAGGGTACTGTTTGACGTGCACTGGTGTAGCACTAGGCTTGAGGGTTACAATCACTGGAGCTATATGCTTGGCTAGGCCTGGGGGACTGCCTTCTGCCCATACTCCAGGTGGTGCATGAATGTTCTTTAAGGTTTGTTCAAAATAGGTGTCTTGGACAGAATCATCAATGTAATATCTCCATTCTTCTTCTCGAGGAACTGTCAGCAGCATTACTCCTGCTGGCTTGGCTTGGGAATTTACTGTCATTTGCATTTCTCCTTGTTCAGAGAAAGATATCTGTGCTTGAAGCTTGGCTAGCATATCTCGTCCCAGTAGTGGCACTGGACATTCGGGCATGTAAAGGAATTGATGAGTTACTTGCTGTCTTCCTAGACTGCATATTTGGTTTTGAAGAAAAGACTTTATGGCTTTGGCACCAGTTGCTCCTATAATGGTGACTGCTTTTGTAGTAAATGGGGCTATCTTTTTGTCTATTACTGAATGCTCTGCTCCAGTATCAACCATAAAGTTCATAATTTGGTCTCTTATTTGTATTCCGACCATAGGCTCCTGGAGACCTAAAGCAAACTTGGAGCCCGGTCTGTCCTAATCCACGTCATCCTCATCATGGGCTTGTGTGGCCAATGCTTGAATGGCTCCTCCTCCTCTCTCTCGCTGGAATTGTTCTCGATTGGCTCCTCCTCGGCCTCGAGGACGGCCTCGTCTTTCTTCTCGCCACTGATGATCGTTGTCGTCATCTTGCTGGGCGTCTTCGAGTTGCGGGCACGTATCTCTCCAATGTCCTTCCTCTCTGCAATAGGCGCATTGGTTCACGCCTAGTCTCTGGGTCCGGCCTCCGCCTTGACCCCGCCCTCTTCCTCTGCTCCTTCGACTAGGGACACCTCCCCTTTTCTTTTCAACTATGGCCGCAGCCAAAAAATCAGCTTTCTTCTTCATCTTTCTATCACATTCTCTCTGTCTTTCAGTATCACGATTCACATACACTTTATGAGCGACTTCCAATAACTGTGTTGCATTCATGCCCGCAAACCCTTCTAATTTCTGTAATTTACGTCTAATGTCTGGTTGAGACTGGTTTACAAAAGCAGAATTCACCATGCATAAACTTCCTGGTGCCTCGGGATCATAGGGAGTATACATTCTGTAAGCTTCAGTTAATCTCTCATAAAAATCTGCTGGGCTCTCATCTATCCCTTGGATAACTCCTGTGACTTTGGAAAGGTTCATAGCTTTTTGGCCCCCCCTTCTCAGGCCTTGTAAAAAGCCTTGGCGAAAACGGGCTAGGGCTGTGGATCCTTCATCTGTATTTGGATCCCATTGGGGGTCTTCATTCGGGAATTCTCTCTGAGCTGCTTCCCTACGGTCTATTATATTCTGTCCCTGCGCCGGAGCTGCAGGGTTTTCTGCCATCCATTCAATAGCTGCTTTTCTAATTCTCGCTCATTCTTCTGTAGTGAATAGGGTGGTCAGGAGCTGACGGCAATCTGGCCAAGTGGGTTGGTGAGTTTCCATAATACTAGTTACTAATTCTGTCAGCTCCTGGGGCTTGCTAGTATAGGAGGCATAGTGCGACCTCCAATTTAATAAATCAGTTGTAGAGAAAGGGATATACACATAAGTTAGGGGTCCCGCTACCACTTCATCATTATCATTCTTTACGGGCACTCCCGGGACTTGCCTTAAGGGAAACAGTTTGGCTGTTCCAGGCGTCGTTTGGGATCTAAGGGTTATTGTCGTTGCCTTTGCAGGAGTCGCTTTCTTTTTCTCAACAAGCTTTGCTTTGGGTTTCTCTTTTACTGGCGTGCTAGTGCTAGCGCTGGCTTTCTCGATTATTTGTACACTGTCCTCCTCCTCTTCTGGGGAATTTTCTCTTTCTCCTTCTTCTATCTCCGTTTCGGACTCACTTTTTACGTCCTCCACTTCTCTTTCCACTAATTCTTCCTCTTTCTCTCCTCCAGGAGGAGGGGGGTCAGGGGTTGGGTCCCGCCTCGGCTCTGGCCGTCTCTGGGGTTCTGGGGCAGGACGACGCCGGGCTACTCTTACTGGACCTGGGGTTCGGGGCTGCCTGAGGACTATTTCTGGGGAATCAGGATCTACCAAGATGGTTTTCTTCTTGGCTTTCTTATCCTGCTCTTTCATTCTAGGCTGTTCCGTTTTCTGTCTAGAATCTGTTTTAGCTAACATTATTCTGCACTGTTCCTCATAACAGCGCTGCGCCCAGGAGGGCGGATCTTCACAAATACTTAACCAAGAGTCTATATAGGGGTACTGATCGGGGTGCGCTACCCGCACTCTACGATGTATGGACTGAATAATCTCTACGGTGAACGTTCCCCTCTCGGGGCCAGATGGGGTCTAGATCGGGCCACTCCCTAGTACACAAAATCTGCAAACGGGCTGCTGTCATTTTAATACCATAATCTCCTGAATATCCCTCTTTAAAATGTGTGATCATACATTCTAATGGAGTGTTCCTAGTAGACTCCGCCCCTCCCATTTCGATGTGTGCGCGCAACAACAGACAGAAGGGAAAAGGAGTGCGGACCGTGGGTAAGGGGTCCTCACGGCCCTGGAAACGTATAGGGAATACAAATAACAAGACAAGACGACAATTGCTTCCCCCTTTTCGCGACCTGAACGCGGTCGCCCGGTCAGGAAATGCGCTAATCAGGGGTCCGCCTTCACTTGGTCCGTGCTGCCAGACCTCTCATTCACACTTCGTTCACACAATCATGCTAGCAACGTATCCCAGAATGCATTCGTTTCTATCTGTTCTGACTAGTCTTTTTCCCAATTACAAAAAGGATGAGGGTTTCACCCAGCGAATTCCCATGCCAGGCTACTCGGCTCTTCCTTGAGAGTTGATCATGCTCTCTTACCAATTCCCAATATCTCGAGATTACAAATTCCAAATTCCAATGGCAGTACTGCTCTTTCTATTTCTGTCTAGACCCAAAATCAAAACTATACTCACCGGATCCGGTCCTCAAACTTCCCAAGCAGGCGCATGAGTTGGACCTCGGACTCCCCTCACTCGGGTTCGAGGCGTTGGCTCCAACCGGGCCCGGCACCCGCCGAGGTCCGACCAGCTCCCTCCGATACAAGGGACCGGTGGCGCCAGGGAGCGGCCCCTCGTCGGAAGGGCGCGATCCCGGCAGGACCAAGCCTATAGAGGCGGAAAGTCGTGGTATATTGCCCTATATACACTTTGATTCCACAACTTCCCGGCCAACGCACCAAGGAATATGTAGCAGCAAAGCGCAGACAAACCAATGATACCAGGAGTCTGTTCAGAAGGTCCAAATCATTTATTTGTGCACAAGTCTCAAGCAAGTCAATTTCAAAATGGCTGAGCAAAGTTTTCAAGCATTACAATAACTTTTATAGACTTCTGTTCCATTCTAGGTATAGAAAACCATTTCATTGGTCCCGGTAACCTCCCGTACCTCTTCTATTGGTCCCGGTACTGATAAGTTTATCCAATTATGTCCCTTCTGTGGGCATGACACCTGCCTGCCCCCCTTCTAGTCCCAATTACAATGGTCAGTTCATCAACTTGTTACTTTCACACTCTCAAGGTTATGGGACCAATTTGTGCGTGCAGAAGAGCAAGGTTCTGTAACTCATCTGTCAGCACTCCTCATTATTTCTCTGCAGATGTACTTTTTCTTATCAGTAACTTTTAAACATGTCTTTTCTGTATTTTTCCATTTCTTAGTTCTGCAGTTCTGCTTACCTAAGCTGATTCAATACTTCTACTGAATTCTATCTTACAATAGCAGCATATTGGGGGATGTGCAATCCTATATGCCTCTCCACAGGCCTCATTTACAGGTCAAGCTAGCCATGCTGGCCTGCCTATGTCAGACACCGTGGATCACAGGCCTGCACCTGCCACATAACTACTAGGCTATTCCTAACATTGGTTCTACAAGGCCTTCCATGCTTTTTTCAATGTCATTTTAAATTCTTGGCATTAGTGTTTAAAGTGCTGCACAGACAGCTTTCTAGGTACCTCATGATAGATTTTTATGCACATACTCCCCTTCGTAAGTGGGTAACCAAATGAAAAACATAAATGTTAGGAGAATAGTCCTATATATATATATATATATATATATATATATATATAGAGAGAGAGAGAGAGAGAGAGAGAGAGAGAGAGAGAGAGAGAGAGAGAGAGAGAGAGAGAGAGAGAGAGAGAGAGAGAGAAAGAAAAATGTTGTTGTTTTTTTTTACCTGGCTGTAAAAAGAAGCTGCAGAGATCGGAGCTTTAAAATAAAGAAAAGTAAATCTTGAAGCAGGCTCCAGCCTGACTGTCTGCGCAAGATTGGAGCAGTTAAAAAAGGAAAAAAGAAAAGAAAACCCTGTGATCAGCAGTGGCTGGAGCCATGGTTGGGATCACAGCCAGCAAGAGTATGTGTTGGGGAGGGGTCCTGGAGTTATGGGGAGGCTGCAGGTGAGAGAGGCAGTCCGTACAGGCGGCAGCTGGGATCATGGCCTGAGGCCTGCCCTGGAGCATTGGCAGGGGTACTGGAGCAGGCCTGAGGCCTGTGTCAGGAGGAGCAGAGCCAGCCTTAAAGGGCCTTTTGCATTTTGTCTAGCCGGGTTTGGGCTTTAACAGTGAGGACTAATGGAGTGAGTGACTGGCCCTGCTTTGGGGGTCCAGGGCCAAGAGAGATTTGAGCATGGCACTGCGGAGGCCTCGGAAAAACATTGTATTGTATTTAAAGGGAATAATTCTGCTGTGAATTGCAGCCATGTATGCAAATCAGGGTTGAGAGTACCCAGAGCTCTGGGTGGGCTCCGGGACTTCATTTTTAAAAACAAATGTTGGGGGGAGTTTAGGAGAGGTTCCATGAGTCTAATTCATCTATGAAATGTATATGTTTATGTAACCAGTAGGGTTGCCAACTGGCTCCAGATGCGCCCGACAGGGTAAATCCAGTCCTGGGTTTACCCCATTGCATGCAGGGATATGTAGTTCTGATTTCTCCATTGCACTCCATAAGAAATGGAAAACTACAAGTCACTGCATGCAATGGGGTAAACCCAGGACTGGATCAAGTCTGTCGGGCGCATCTGGAGCCAGATGGCAACCCTAGTAACCAGATGGATGAAATTAAATTAAATTTTACCTGGCTGGGGCTGTGCAAGGTGGCAGGGGTTGTGTTTAGCAGCCAGGCTGTGAAAGTACATTTCTGTGATGCAGTTTTAGCTGACTGTTTATGTTCTTAAAAACAAAATCACAGAAATTACTAAAACCACTAATTAGGTGAAAAATAGTGCTTTTTTTGCAACAGTTTGTTGGATTTGGCTGCTCCATAGATAGTCCTTGGAGTGGAGGAGTAGCTTAGTGGTTAGAGCACTGGCTTGGGAATCTAGAGGCCAGGTTTTGGTTCCTACTAGCATTCCTTGTGGCCTTGGGCAAGTCACTTAACCCTCTGTTGCCTTGGAAGAAAGGCCTGGCAGTCTACTTCCTGTCACGTTGCCAAGAAAAGCCCCCGGAGCTGCTGGGTTGCCAGGAGTCAGCACTGACTCAAAGGAACATATTGCATTGCATAGATGGTCCCTGGGATTACCTTGGGGTTTAGCAGGGGCGGAGCTGTTCTGCTGCTGCCCATAGAACTTTGGTTGCTAGGCAGAGAAACTGCAGTTGGAGCTGGTGAAGAAAGAAGACAGGTTATGTATGAAGAGTGTGGAGTGTGGAAAGTGGAGTTTTGGGTTTAAAAGTTGGTATTTATAGAGAGAAAGAGTAAAAGATATATGACTTGTGCTAAGTGAAAATTGGAGAGAAAGAAGGTGGTCGACGCTTCCTTGAGGGTCCTATTGAGCACTGAAGAGAAGTACAGGCTTTTATGTGGCGGAGCTGATGCTGCTTTGGACAGGGACTTGCCTCTGAAATATCTTCTTCAGAACTCAGAGTTTTATTGATCAGATTTTCCTGCGACAGGAATCTGGAAATAAAGGTTTAAAAAAAGAGGATTTGAGTTGGGTCTCAGCTAAAATTTCAGTTCTTACATTGGTAAATAGATGAATAAAGAAACTGGTTTTAAAACCAGATATAAAACCAACTAGTGGTTGCTGGCAAGTAAAGCTGACAGCACTAAACTTCAGGGAAAACTGGCCTGACCTCTGTTAAAGTGCTAGGGAAGAAAAACTCTGAACCAGCCATATATTGGAAGCATTTGAATGGAATTTTAAACAAAAGTTCCTGAAAGAGGAGTTTAACTCCTGAGTCTGAAGTGCTGTGCTGCGCTGTGCATAGAAAGTTGATATCTGCGACAGTTTGATGAGCTGCTGGGAGCTGAGACTCAAAGCTGAACTGGGTTATTAGAAGTTCAGCTTCTGAAGCACAGTTTATTTTCTATTGTGACTTCATAGAGTATTAAAATACAGATTCCTGAAAAAGGATTTTCCTAAAGAAAAAGGGATGCGACTCTGGTTGAGTGTGGGATTCCCAATTATCTTTTATTTTTTGATTAGCTTAGGGATAGTGACTAAATACGTCTCAGTCTGAACTTGAATAAAAACAAATAGACTGCAAACAGCCTCTACACCAGGACAGGTTTTCTTTTGAGTTTTTTTAGGCAGGCAATAGGATGTTGGACATCGCTGGACCGGAGAGGTGTCTGAAGTCAGACTGGAAGAAGAGGCAACATCGCTGGACTGCTGGACGAGTGACCGGGCCCCTTCACAAGAAAGGTCTGGGAAGAAGAACCAGCGCACTCACACCCTAAGAGACATATAAACATTTATGAGCTCATATTGTGCTACTTTAAGTAAAATAAACACTGAGTACTCAGAGTAAAAGGGGAACATACCTGTTAAAGGGTGATTGTTTACATTTCCCTGCACAAAGGGAGAAAACGTTTATTGATGGGAAAGTAATGGGAATAGGAGTGAGAAATAAAAACAAAGGTTCTTTGGAAATTATCTCACTTACCTGTAATTGTTGAAAGAGAATTGTTTCAAGAGGATGAAACTGTGATTCGTGTTAAAGTGTAATGAGAAATGTGCAATAGTGTAAAAACACTATTCCTGAGTTTTAACTAGCTGTGGAAATTGTTGGAGTGCTCCATTGTTAAGGCTTATTTAACTATTTATTCTAGAGCTTATTCAATTTTGCTAAAAATTCCTTCTATGACAATAAATGTATTTTTTTATTCCATACTGAAATCCTCTACCATTGCACAATGGTTAGTAGGGCCTTATCCCAATTCGATTTCTTTTCCTCGTACACTTCTCTCTACGGAACAGTAGAGGAAGATAAGACAAGGTTAGTGAAATCTGTAAGCTTCCACTTGTAAGTGAGACAGACTCCAAGTAACCACTTGGCCATCTGACTACACTATAACATCTTTAGTACTATTTTAGGAGTCCGAGGACATCTCCTCAGGGAGGGGGAGGGGGTTACATTTAATTCAGGTTGAACCTGGAAAGTTAAAGCTGTACTGGGCATGTGCAGACACATGAGTGAACGGGGCGGCTCAAGGCAGTCTGCTGCCTGAGGCGAAGAATGAGATGGCGCCCCCCCCCCCCACCATCACCTTAGAGGGGGTGGGGCTTTTTCAGAAATCCAATCAGACACTGAACCAAATCAAAAAGCCGATTAGATTATATGGAGGAAATGCAAGATGTTTGCACACAGGGCCATATCGAACTGCAATCGTGCCTTGTGCGACTTGCAACTCGGATGCACGCCCCCCCCTCCCCCATACCTCCATCCAGCACTGCCTGCTCTTTCCCTGCTGCTGCCGCCCTCTGTTTTTTTTCACGGCAGCGCTGGCAGCAGGGAAAGAGCAGGCAGCACTGGGAGGAGGAAGGGGGCATGCACCCAATCTGAAAGGCGCCGGCACTCTAAGCAGATCTGACATTGTGTCGGAGGAGGAAGGGACCAGACCTGCTTAAAGTGCTGCGAAAAGCTTTTAACTGCCTTCTATTGTCCTGCTAACGGCAGCAGGGCAACAGCAGAGAGCCAAAATGCGCCACCCCCCCCAAGCCTTTGCGCCCTGTGTGGCTGCACTGCTTGCACAGGGCTAGGTACGGTCCTGTTTGCACACCAAGGAACTAAAAGACAGTAAGAATCAATAGCACAGTCGTATAAAACTAAATTATCACCCATTTTTATTTTGTTATAAACTGCATTATGGTTCTCCCTTTGTATTTTTCAACATATATTTTGCATTCATAGTAGGTGCAGAGCAGACCCAGGACATTCACCCACAGAACTCAATATTTAAAAAAAAAATCTGATTCTGATCATCTCACTAACATCCCACTATTCCCCAGTACCAGGCATATTGTGAACTAATAAAAAACCCTACAACAAAAAGCAAACCTACCATACCATACCATATCAGCAGAAACTTCCAAAAGTCACATAAGAAGCCCATCCAAAAAAAGCATCACTGTAAATACTACAGTGGGCCCTGGAACATCCATACACCTATTTGAAAAGCTGAACAAGTCAAATTACTACAGTATAGTATAGATCTTTATATACAAACTGCATGTTAACAGAACACCTGACCTCAGTCACATACGCACATCGACCCTCACCAAGTACAGAATAAGTAACCACAATCTAAAGTAAAAATAAAAATATGTAGACAAAATTTAAACTGAAACCCCAAGAAGCCAGAGTCCACATGCAGTACAACATCAGATAAATAAGAGATGCAGTTTATTTATTTTATTTATTTATTTGACATGAATTTATACACCGCTCCTTCCAGCGATCAGAAGCGGTCCATAGGGGACAAGACAAGGGAGTATGTACAGCACAAAATTTAGAAATACAGTCTGATTAACGGTGGGGGAGACTAACAACCAAAGGATTACAGTTATACATTTGATTACCATATAAATTACAGATTGAACAACCAAAGAGGTTACAAAATTATACATCAAAAATTTGCAAATATATACAGGCATATTAGCAGAGAATATATACATATAAACATTTTTAATCATCATGGAAGTGAAACCTCAATGAAAATAAGATCATATGAAGCTTATGTTTATGAGGTATGTGGGCAGAGTGGGAAGAGATAGGTGAAACCGGCTAGGTGATGTGGTAATGTGATTGGAACAGGTGTGTTTTAAGCTCTTTTCTGAAGACCTGTAGGTCTTTGACCTGACATAACTCGTGAGGCAGCTGGTTCCAGAGCATAGGTGCTGAGTACGTGAATGCCCGGTTGCTAGTCCGTTCTTTGACTGATCTTATGCTGCTAGGTACGCAAAGAGTGTTCAGGTTAGCAGTCCGTCGGCATCTGTTGGCGGGCTGAGTGGTGATTAGGTTATCGAGAAAAGAGGGGGCTATCTTATGGATAATTTTGAATGTCGTTATCAGCATTTTGTAGATTATTCTTGCTGGTATGGGGAGCCAGTGGAGCTCTATAAGAACTGGAGTGATATGATCTGTCAGGCTCTTATTCATAATAATCCTGGCTGCTACATTTTGTGCCAATTGTAGGATGTTTAGAGTTTTTTTCGGTAGACCTTGTAATATGGCATTACAGTAATCAAGGTGAGGAATGATGAGCGCCTGTGCTACTGTTCGGAAGTCCGAGTGGTCAATGATGCTACGTATGGGTTGTAGAACTCTCAGCTTGTGAAATATTGCTCTATTTGTTATCCGGAGGTGTTTGTCCATTTTTAGGTTAGCATCGATTAGTACTCCTAGATATTTAATCTCATTTTTAGAGTGATAAGTGTTGCCGTTCAGGGTGATAGATGCAGGAGGTTTGAATCTTGTTTTCCTGATATGAACATCACTTCAGTTTTCTTGTGATTTATAGACATATTGTTGCATTGGAGCCATTTTTGCAGCTCATGTAGGCATTCTTATAATTGTTTGAAATTAGGGTTGTTTATATCAAGCTGTGTGTACATCATAATGTCATCTGCATATAGGTGGTATCTGATACTATGCTTTTGGAAAATTGTACATACTGGCTAGATGTAGATGTTGAATAACAGGGAGGCGATAGCTGAGCCCTGAGGTATACCTTGGGTTTGAGGGAAAGGTTTTGCTTGCTCATTATTGAAGCGTACCTGTTGCATTCTATTTGTTAGGTATGACTCAAACCACTTTAACGGTGTGCCTGTTATACCTATAGTCTCAAGTCTGCGCAAGAGTATTTGATGATGTACTGTGTCAAACGCAGCTGATATATCTATGAATATTAGTATGAACATCTTGTTTTTGTCTTCCAGACCTTTGATGAGGTTGTCTAGAAGAGCTATGAGTAGGGTTTCAACACCATGGTGGGGTCAAAAACCATATTGATGATCGTCAAGTATTTTGTTATCGTCTAGGTAGTCTTGAAGTTGCTGCTGAGTTACTTTCTCGATAATCTTTGCAAGGAAGGATATGCTAGATATTGGGCGGTAGGAAGTAGGATCTTCTTTGTTGAGAACTTTATTTTTCAATATAGGCCTAATTAGAGATCTTTTAAGTTGGGCGGGCATGATACCTTGCTGCAGAGATTGATTGACTATGTGCGTTATCAGATGCAAAATTTCGTTTTTAGTAGATTTGATCCATTCTGCAGGACATGGGTCTAGGAGAGATGTCGTAGTATGAAGGTTTGAGATGGTATTTATGATTAGTTTTACATCAATCGTATGGAAAGTAGACCATCCTTCTTTCAGTTGAAAGCTTGCGTTCTTACTGTCTGGCAGCTTTGGGCATGTAGCAATCACATTCTGAGTTTGGAGAGGACGGTTAGGGGGATTTAGTTTGATAGCATAGTGATCAGCCAGGTCTTGGGCTTTTATTTTTCCATTGCAGTTAAGTTCAGGCAAGGGCTTCGTGAGCGACTTTACTAGCTCAAACAGCTCTCTAGGTCTGTTAATGGCCTTGTTGAGTACTTTGGTGTGATGCGCTTTCTTGGCAATGCTGGTCTCGTTTTTGTATTTGGCTAGGAGCTCTAGGTATTCCATCTTGCAACGGTCAGTCTTGGTCCGTCTCCATTTTCTCTCCGATTTTCTTAACTCCTTTTTCATTTTGTGCAGCAGTGGTGTGTACCAAGGTTCTGTTTTTGTTCTTGTCAGTCTGGCTGATGACTTCCATATAGGTTTAGAGTTGGCTTCAATTGTAGAGAACCATTGTTGTATTAGGTCTTCAATGTCGGTGTTGTCAAGGGTTATGTGTTCATCAAGCGAGCTTATCAGAGTTTCCTTGTTGAGTTGTTGGAATTTTCTTCGTTGTTGCTTAGGAGAGTCAGAATCTAATTTGTCTGTTGCCTGCCCCAATACTGTGTAAAATATAAAAATAGCACAAAGTCCAATCACCAAAATTAAATAAAATTATTTTTTCTACCTTTGTTGTCTGACCATTTTATTATCTGATCATGCTAGTCCCGATCTGAAGCTTCTGCTTTCCTGTCTTCTCTTAGCTCTCTTTCTGTGGTCTATGGTCCATGGTCCATCTACCATTTCTTATCTCTTCTTTTGCTTTCTTCACTTCCTTCCATCAGCCCATTTCCAGTTCCAGTAACCCTCCCCAGTATCAGTCCCCTTTCCGGTCCTCCCCTCACAGGACCTTCCAATGTCTACCACCTTGCATTCCCATGACTGCCACTTCCTTTCCAGCCCCCCTCTTTTCCCACTGTCCAGCCCCTTCTAGTCCAAATACCATCCCAGGTGTCAGCTCAGGTTCACTCTCAGTGCCACCTTCCAGTTACCCTACCCTATGTCCATCTCCCTTCCAGTGCCATTCACATGTCAGCTCCCTTCCAGCCTCCTCCCTATTACCCAGCCACCTACCACTCCCACCCCCAAGTGTCAGCTCCCTTCCAGTCCCCCTTCAGTACATTCCAGGTGTCAGCTCCTTTCCAGCCCCCTCCTTCCCTTCCTGCCCCATCCTTTCACTGGCAGACCCTCTCAGTATCCGCTCCCTTCCAGTCCTATTCTACCATCCCCCCGCATCAGCCCATTTGTAGCCCTAGCCCCTAGTTTTCTTCCAGGGCCAGCAGCACTCTCCTCCCCTCCCCTATTAGACAATTTCCTTTCCCAGCCCATTTCTAGTCCTATCCCCTTTATCAGCCCACCCCAGTCCTAGTCCCCCAATCAGCCCATTACCAGTTGTAACCCTCCAATAAGTCCATTTTCAGTCCTAGCACCCCAATCAGCCCATTTCCTGTCCTATTCTCCCCCCATAGCCCATTACCAGTTCTAACCCCCCCATCAGTCCATTTCAAGTTCTAAGCCCCCATTAGTCCATTTCCAGTCCTAGCCCCCTCCGATCAGCCCATTTCCAGTCCTAAGCCCCCATCAGCCCATTTCCAGTTCTAACCTCCCCCCCCCAACCCAGGGAAATTGAAAAAATAATAAACCTCTGGCATAAGAAGCAACTTCCGCTGCCACTCCAGTGGCGGCAGAGGCAGAATGAGGAGCCCCGTGACCGCCCACCTGCCCCCCCAGAGAGCCTGCTGGTTTCCCCTCTTCGCCAGCTCCGCTTTGCAGAGCCGCAGCAAAGGGACAGTGTTTCCCTTTCGCGCGGCTCTGTTAAAGCTGAGCCCAAGGTCCTTATGGGAAACAGGATTTCCTGTCCCAGCCCATTTCTAGTCCTATCCCCTTTATCAGCCCACCCCAGTCCTAGCCCCCCAATCAGCCCATTACCAGTCGTAACCCTCCAATAAGTTCATTTTCAGTCCTAGCACCCCAATCAGCCCATTTCCTGTCCTAGTCTCCCCCCATAATCCATTACCAGTCCTAACCCCCCCCCCCCCCCCGGATTTCCTGTTTCCCATCAGTGCCGTGGGCTCAGCTTTAATAGAGCCACGGTTCAGGGAAACACTGTTCCTTCTCCGCGGCTCTGCAAAACGGAGCCGGCGAAACCAGGGGAAACCAGGCTCTCTGGGGGGGGGGGGGGGGCGGGCGGCCGCCGCCACCACCACCACCACCACCACCGGAACAGCAGCAGCTGCTTCTTACGCTGGAGAGTTTTGAAGGCTGAGTGAGGCGGTCTTTTTGGGGGCAATTTTGCCGCCCCCAAAAAGCTGCATGCCTGAGGCCACTGCCTCACTTGGCCTCATTTTAGAGCCGCCCCTGTGAGTGAACAATGCCTGCATGAGCAGTAGATGTGGAAGGAGATACAGAGAGACAAGCTGCCTGAAAATGGTGGGAGTGGTGGTGGTGGTGTTGTTATTATTTATTACTTTAAAAACATCCTTCCTTAAATGTAAGCAGCTTAAAAATTCTTTTGGGGACTCTGTAGGTCTGCTATGGTGGCAGTTATTGTGTTTTGAATTATTTTATTCTGTTTTGAATTATTTTATTCTGGGACCAGATGGGCGACACATGTTTACTAAACTGTGTTAATGTCACCCTCCTTAGTTTCTGTGGTAAAGGTACAGATGCCCATATAAAGGCGTGGCCAGTGCATCATTACAGCAAGCCATATCAGCTAACACACGTTACATGGCGCCGTAGACTAACGCACGTTACAAGGAGCCTTATAAGAATGAACAAATGAAAGAATGAACAAAAGAACAAATGAACGAAAGAATGAAACAAAGAACGAACGAACGAACGAACGAAAGAATGAATGAATGAAAGAATGAATGAATGAAAACCAGAAAGAACAGAAAAATGAATGGATGAACGAACAAAAGAAAAAACAAAAAAAAATGAATGAATAGAAGAACGAATGAACGAAAAAATGAAAAAAAGAATGAACGAAGGAAAAAGAACGAATGAACAAATAAAAGAAAGAATGAAAGAAAAAATGAATAAAAGGAGGAACAAATGAATGAAAAAAAGCATGAATGAATGAATGAAAAAAGAAAGAATGAAAGAAAGAACGAATGAAAAAGAATGAACGAATGAATGAATGAAATAATGAAATGAACGAGAACGAATGAACAAAAAAAAAAGAATGAATGAATGAAAGAAAGAAAGAATGAATGAAAAAATGTACCAAAGAATGAACAAATGAAAGAATGAACGAAAAAAAATTGAATGAATGAATGAAAGCACGAACGAATGAAAGAAAGAATGAAAAAATGAATGAATGAATGAACAAAAGAAAAAGAACAAAAAATGAATGAATAAAAGAACGAATGAAAGAATGAATGAACGAAAAAATGAACGAATGAATGAAGAAAAGAATGAATGAATGAAAAAAAGAACAAAAGAATGAAATAAAGAAAGAACGAATGAATGAATGAAAAAAGAACAAATGAACGAAAAAAAGAATGAATGAAAAAAAGAAAGAATAAAAGAAAGAATGAAAGAAAAAGAACGAATGGACAAAAAAATGAACGAATGAAAAAATGAATGAAAAAATGAACACATGAAAGAAAGAATGAATGAAAAAATGAATGAAAGAAAGAATGAACGAATGAACAAAAGAACAAATGAATGAAAAAATGAAAAAAAGAACAAATGAAAGAAAAAATGAACAAAAGAATGAATGAAAGAACAAACAAATGAAGGAAAAAGTGAACTAATGAACAAACGAAAGAAAAAGAATGAAAAAAACAAATGAATGAAAGAATGAACGAAAAAATGAACGAATTAAAGTAAGGAGGAATGAATGAATAAAAAAAAGAACACATGAACGAATGAACAAAAAAAATGAATGAATGAATGAAAGAAAGAACGAATGAATGAAAAAATGTATGAAAGAATGAACGAAAAAATGAACGAACGAATGAAAGAATGAAAAAAGAATGAAAGAAAAAATGAACGAAAGAATGAATGAAAGAACGAACAAAAGAAAGAAAGAACGAATGAACTAACCAAAGAAAAAAGAACAAAAAATTGAACGAATAAAAGAATGAATGAAAGAAAGAAAGAATGAATGAACGAAAAAATGAACGAAAGAATGAAAAAATGAATGAATGAAAAAAAGAATGAATGAAAAAATGAACGAATAAAAGTAAGGAGGAACGAATGAATGAAGAAATGTATGAAAGAATGAATGAAAAAAAAGAATGACCGAAAGAACTAATGAATGAAAAAAAAAAGAACAAACGAATGAACGAAAAAAAGAATGAATGAATGAAAAAAAGAACAATTAAAAGAATGAATGAATAAAAGAAAGAATGAATGAACAAATGAACAAAAAAAAGGAGGAACGAATGAACGAAAGAACGAACAAATGAATGAAAAACGAGAATGAATGAAAGAACGAACGAATGAATGGAAAAAAATAACGAATGAAAGAAAGAATGAATGAAAAAAAGAATGAATGAAAGAACAAACGAGTGAATAAAAAAAGAACAAATGAACAAAAAAAGAACAAATGAACTAATGAAAGAATGAAAGAATGAATGAACGAAAGAATGAACGAATGAAAGAGAATGAACAAATGAATGAAAAAATGAACGGATGAAAGAAAGAATGAACAAATGAATGAAAAAATGAACAAATGAATGAACAAATGAACGAATAAAAATACGAATAAATGAATGAAAGCATGAACAAATTAACGAAAAAGAATGAATAAAAACAAATAAACAAATGAAAGAAAGAAAGCACAAATGAACAAAAAAGTGAATAAAAGAACGAATGAAAGAACGAATGAATGAAAACAATCAACGAATGAAAGAATGAAAAAAAGAATGAAGAAAAGGAAACAACAAAATGAACAAACAAAAAAATGAATGATTGAACGAAAAAATGAACAAATGAAAGCAACAACGAATAAACGAAAAAATGAACGAATGAAAAAAAGAATTAACGAATGAATGAAAAAATGAACGAATGAAAGAATGAAAAAATGAATGAATGAAAGAACGAAAGAACGAATGAATGGAAAAATAAACAAATGAAAGAAAGTGAGTGAATGAAAGAATGAAGGAAAAAAATGAATGAATGAAAAAATGAACAAATGAAAGAAAGAACAAACGAATGAATGAAAAAAAGAACAAATGAATGAAAGAATGAATGAACGAAAAAAAATGAATGAACAAAGGAAAGAAAGAAGAAATGAATGAAAAAATGTATGAAAGAATGAACAAAAAAATGAATGAAGAAATGAAAGAATGAATAAAAGAACAAATGAATGAAAAAATGAGTGAATGAATGAAAAAATGAGTGAATGAAAAAAAGAATGAACAAAAAAATGAACGAATGAAAGAAAGAAAGAACGAATGAACGAAAATTGAGTGAATGAATGACTAAATGAATGAATGAAAAAAAGAATGAACGAAAAAATTAATGAATAAAAGTAAGGAGGAACGAACGAATGTACAAATAAAAGAAAGAATGAACAAAAAATGAACGAATAAAATGAGGAACGAATGAATGAAAAAGAACGAATGAACGAAAGAACGAATGAACGAAAGAACGAACGAATGAATGAATGAAAAAAAAAGAATGAAAGAACGAATGAACAAAAATAAAATTAATGAACGAATGAATGAAAAAATGTATGAAAGAATGAATGAAAGAAAGAATGAATGAATGAACAAAAAAATGAATGAATGAACGAAAGAAAAGAACAAAAAAATGAACAAATAAAAGAACAAATGAACGAAAAAATGAATGAATGAATAAACGAAAAAAAAAATGAACAAATAAAAGTAAGGAGGAATGAATGAATGAAAAAAAGAACGAATGAATGAAAGAAAAGAACGAATGAACGAAAAAAAGAATGATTAAAAGAACAAACGAATAAAAGAAAGAATGAAAAAATGAATGAATAAAAGGAGGAACGAATGAATGAAAAAAAGAACAAATGAACGAAAGAATGAATGAATGAATGAATGAATGAAAAAAAGAACAAATGAATGAAAAAAAGAATGAAAATAAAATGTATGAACGAATGAAAGAATGAATGAATGAAAAAATGTACTAAAGAATGAATGAAAGAAAGAATGAACGAATGAATAAAAGAACAAATGAATGAAGGAATGCAAAAATGAATGAAAGAATGAATGAAAAAAAAGAACAAATGAATGAACGAAAAAAAGAATGAATGATCGAAAAAAAGAACGATTAAAAGAATGAATGAAAGAAAGAACGAATGATTGAAAAAATGAATGAAAAAATGAATGGATAAAAGTAAGGAGGAACAAATGAATGTAAAAAAGATCGAATGAACGAAAGAATGAACGAAGGAATGAAAAAAAAGAACGAACGAATGAAAGAAAGAACTAATGAACGAAAAAAAGAATGAATGAACGAATAAAAGAACGAATAAATGAATGAAAGAATGAACAAATGAACGAAAAAGAATGAATAAAAATGAATAAACGAATGAAAGAAAGCACGAATCAACAAAAAAATGAATAAAAGAACGAATGAAAGAACGAATGAATGAAAAAATCAACGAATGAAAGAACAAAAAAAAGAACGAATAAAAGAAAACAAAAAAAAATGAACGAATGAAAAAATGAATGATTGAATGAAAAAATGAACAAATGAAAGCAACAATGAATGAATGAAAAAAAAAGAATGAACGAATGAATGAAAAGAATGAATGAAAGAACGAATGAACGGAAAAAAAGAATGAAAGAACGTATGAAAGAACGAATGAACGAAAAAATGAACGAATGAATGAAAAAATGAAAGAAAGAACGAGTGAATGAATGAATGAACAAAAAAATGTGAGAAAGAAAGAATGAATGAAAGAAAGATAGGGTAACCCCACCAGCACCCATGATGCAATGCACATGCAGAACAGCGGTCTACTGGCACAGAGTAGCTACAGACCATGCCATTGTGCCTGTTCTGTGTTCCCCCTGAGGGTTAGGATGGGCGGCCAGCACTAGCTCCGCAGTACATGTGGTACTAGAGATAGGTCCTGCTGCACATCCCCAGCACTGACAGTGTATGCCAGGTGTTCCTAGCAGTGCAACTTCCAGATTAGTGCATACCCAGTGCACCTGTTATCAGGGCAGAGGGGTGTCTAGACTCGAATGAGGTAGATGTAGCACTGGCTCTACGGGTCAAAGTGGTATACTATATACCCCAAAGAACCCACAATCACCCATTTTGTAGGTGAGGGAGTGGAGGGACAGGTACTTGAGCTCTGGCTGTAGGACAAGCAACCACAGTCCTGCTGGCAGAGGACAGCCCTCCAGGGCTGGTGGGCCAGAGCCATATCTATGACTGTGGCAGTGGCAGACCAGCAGTAATGCTTGGGATAAGCCAGGGAAACCTCAACTGCCCCCACACCACAGTCTGCCAGTCACCAGCAGACAGCACAGTCAGACTGCATCTGCAGCACCCTACAAGGTGTTCTAACCATGCACAGACTAACTGCAGACAGTCCACTAGCCAGTCCATAGTGCATGCTCACAGGGGAACCCTGTGCACCCAGAGATGGGATGTACAGCACAGACACCAAGCAGGTATCTCAGTGATTGGGCCCCAGAACTGGGAACACACAGGTATAACTGAAGACAAATAGTGTTGAGCACTATGTGGGAGCATTGACATGCCATGGTCACTGCTCGGTCAGGGGCACAGTGACCTCACAGCATGCCATGCTGTGGCCATCCTTTCCATGAAGGTGGTGGTTGGGCACTACAGTGTCCCAGCCATTGCCCTACACCATTTGCAGATGCATCCTGCCAATCCGCCCTGTCCGGGCCATACCCACAATACCTTGCTTCTCATTATGCACATTTGTAGGCTAACGCTGGTAACAGTGGGATATTGTGGGCCCAGAGCGGTGTAGGCAGTCACAAAACAATTGATAGACATACACACACACACACCCCTATTGCAGCATTGTGCAATGATAGGTGTGGTTGGCAATCCTGCTTGCCACACTGGTCCTGATCACAGTGCCGACATTGCTAAACTGTGCAGGGGGTAGTAGTAGTGCTCTGCTGATAACTGCAGCTCCGTGCTGGGGCCAACAGCCTGACTCTCCATGAAGCTTTGGATAGTGGAGCCTGTGTGAGTGGGTGTTTTGACCCCTGTTCAACGCGGCTTTGGGGTTTGCACATGTTGATGTTGTATCTGCATTGTAGGGTAAAATGTGGGGAGATGCTCTGTAGGATTCACAGCTGGGACTTGAACCTGTGACCCTCTGCTTTTGGACACACTGGCTGTGTGCACTGCACCACACTATTACCACAGAGGAGTAGTGGTCCCTGGGGCTACCCTTACTTTCCTCAGGCAGACATTTTCTGTTGCACTGCACACCACGTACTGGTACAGGGAATGGCCTAGGTCCACTGCAGGCGGGTGGCACTGCTCCCTCCAGCACAAACACACCCCCATCCTGCCATGCCAACATGACCATATGCTGTCGGTGCTGGTCGTACGCGGTCCCAGGCCATCCACTGTGCAGGTAGGCGGGTGCCTAGGATGCGGGGTCTGGGGTGGCGAGACATGCATGGACATCCACACATCCCCCCCCCATCACTGCCTACCAATGTTATGTCCCTTCCACATGGGTGAGTGAAGGCTGGGGGGATGTCAGGCTGGTGCTCTAGCAACTATTGGCTAGGGTGGACCGGGTAGATGTAGGTGGAGTGTGTTGTTACTGCCGACTGTGGACAGGCTAGGGTATGCACCTCAGGTACGGTGTACCCAGTTTGGCCTACTGGGTGTATATATGTTTACAACAATGTATGGGCACACCTTGCAATGCCTTACTAGTTGCTGCCGTAAAGTGCATTCAGTTAGCTGGGTCTATGAACTGTTTGGGACCCATCCTGGGTGTGGTCTATGGACCCTTGTTAGTGTGGTCCCCAGATGTGCACTGCTTGCCCTATTACAGGCATAGTGGTACCTCTGTGACTTTTGGGGTACTTGCTGGGTAATGTCCCCTGGATGGGACACTGTGGAACACGGACTACTGGGCATGTTTGGCCCTGGTCAGCTTCTGTTCTGCTAATTTCCAGTTTCTATGTTCCTATGTGCCACCTGGGCGACGGCCTAGTTCACCCTATGCCCCAGCTGCCCCCACTGCATGTCCCGCCTGTAGTGCCCCTATGCCCCATTTGCACCATCACCATAGTGGCCTTTCATACATGGCCACTATACTGTTGCTGCAGATGGAGCACTACTATCACCTTTCTCTGGCTCCCTGCCTAGGCTGTACATTGCTGACACTGAAATGGTTTCTCTCCTGCAAATGTGCATCTAACGCCAGGTTTTCACTCACAGTAGTTTCCAGCCCTTCAGTTCCCCATGTTGGTGTCGTGGGAGCCTCTCTCCGCCCATTGACTCCTTTCTCTGTGCCCTTTCTCCACCCTCTGTGGTGTTTACCGCAGCCAGGAACGCTAACGCACGTTAGGTGTTAACGTTACAAAGCTCGTTAACATTACCTAACGCGCGTTAACGCAGTTTAGTAAACATAGCCCTAATTTTCTGAAGAAAACCTCCGGAAGCCTGTTGAGTGTGTGGTGGTTGTGACTGGGGTGGCAGAGAAATGGATGGGTGAGAGACTGGTGTATGAAAGGCGACAGAAAGGTTTAAGATTATGAATGTGCTGGAAGGGTGTTTGAGGTAGAAGAGAAAATTAATGGTTAAGAGTGAATTTTAAGTGAATTTGGGGGCTTTTAAGTTTGAGTAAGGTAGCCCCTAAGGACAGAAAGTTAGGGAGGTCTCTACAGGTTTGATTTAGCAACCAGAAATACTGGCTTTAAAAAGCTTTTGAAGTAAATCTCAGGGGTTTTATTTAGAATATTTCCTCTGGAGTGCCAGAGTGATAGGTAGCTTGTGAAATGAGAAGAATTAAGCAAAGATAAAAAGGAAGACTAAATTAAATCTGCCTCTGAATGATTTTAACATGAGCAGTGATGAGAACTGGTGTTTGTGGACATAAAATGATCTAGACTCATTTCTGAGAAGAGGAAAATGAATTTGAAAAGTATTTTGAAGAGAGAGTTTGTGAATGGACCTCAGGTGTGTGAGTGGAGAAGAAAATGTGGTGTGCTGACGGTTTGCTTAGTGTGGCTGTTTGTGTGCTTGCTGCAGACTAGCAACTATATGAACTGTGTGAGTGAGTGAGTTAAGAGGTGTGTGACAGGTTGTAAGTTGGAATAGATAGGCTTCCAGAATTATATTTTAATTTGTGTGGAAAAAGACGAAACTGGAAAAGAAAACTTGCAGTTCTAAAAAGAAGAAAAACTCTCAGCTCTCATTTTAGAAAACTGTTGCAGACTGAGAGGGCTGACAGGGACAGTATCAGGATTTTCCCTTGTTAAGTTTCAAAGTAAAGAGTAGGAGCGATCCTAGGAGAGATGCAATCCTGACCCAGATGCTGATCTGGAAGCAGAACTAGTACCAACAGGGCCCCGACTCAAGAAAAGCTGGAACCTGGAAGAAAACAGACTGGACAAGTAAGCCTTGCACACACTGTGGAATTAATTTTTTTTAATGTACTCATAATTATTCTTAATTTCAGTTTTTAATATTTTGGGATTTTAAAGTTTCTTTGGAAGTCTTTATTTTAAAACTTTTGAAGTAAATTTCAGCATTATTTATTAGAGGGGGATGGAAAGGTGTTAAAATAAAGGAAACCTTCTTCCTAACCCCAGTAGTTGCAAATGAAGACTCATTGCACCTCAGCGCCACCATTAGATGAACTAGGTGGTCGTCTAGAGTGCCAGCTCTCTGGGGTGCCCATTGCTGCCGCTGTCACCCCTTTCGGGACAGGCAGCGGTGTTTACCTATAAACTTTGGTGCCATGGTGATGTTTGCTTCTGCCCCCTCCCCCACGCCGACACCCAATGCCAACTTCATGCAGCAGACAGGAAGTCAGAATCGGGCATCAGAGAGGGGATGGAAACAAACAGCCCCATGGCGCCAAAGTTTAAAGTTAAGCACCGCAGGGCTGTTTGTGCCCAATGCCACTGCTGCACATCCCAGAAATGGGGGCAGCGGAGGCAATGGGTGCCGGAGGGGGCACAAGGGATCAGATTCACCTAGGGCACCTCATCTTGCATGGGCCCTGGCTAAACTACAGTATTGCAATCCATTTCCAGAGCAATGCTTGAGAATCTTACTGCAACGATGCAGATTGATTTATGTATACTTTTGCAAATATGTTTTAAAACACTGTTCAAGAGTAATAAAGTACTTCAGAAAGTACATTAAAACTGTAGTTTTAATGTTTCCCTTCACATCTGCCAACAGCAGAGAATGGAGCATAAGAATTATTCTATGGTGACTTATTGTAAGCCATAAATTTCTCTTTCTACCTTTATTCCTCATTTAATGCTTCTCCCTGATTAGGTGTTTGGAGCAGTAAATTTATTGGTGAAATCAATCAGGAAATAAAACTTGACTTCTATAAGAAATGAGGACACCTGATATTTTCTTTAAGCCCCTGAGCATTATGAATGTTCTAAATGAGGGTATTCATCGTGCATAGACTAGCATAGTACCTCTTTTGTGACAAACATAGTCCATCGATTAGAAGATTAAACTGCCAATCAGTAGAAGACTGTTTCTTTTTCTAAGGCTGAAATGAAGGGGCTATAATGGCACGCAACTAATTACACCAGCATGATGCAAACTCCTATAAATTTGACTCCCCACCTGATTGCTTATTTTGTTGAAGTCATGCTCCTTTCTATAGATTTGCAACGGACGTAATGTTCTTTTAATACGTCCTCAATAGGTAAATTACTAGTACTATGCCAACATTCACTAAATTCATGCTACATGGGTTTGGATAAATCATTTTATTATGCTTCAGTTAATAATAAACTTCTTGTAAATGAGTGAAATTTTAGACTAATGGCATAAAGGGCTCCAGGACTATCTATAGTTGTGGTCAACATTATTGGCACCCTTGCATTTTAGGTATGTTGTATACAATATCATGAGAAATAATTGGAAATATTCCAACTGTATGTCGTCATAATATTTTAATAGTACGTGCAAAGGTATACAACAAAAAAAAGATGTCTGTGCAACTTAGACATAGTAATTTCTGAGAAAAAAGAAAATATGACCTGGATAGGATTAATGGCGCCCTTCACTAATATTTGGTTGCACAACCCTTGGCAGTGATAACAGCCTCCAAATGTTTCTTATAGCCATCTATAAGTTTCATAGATCTGTCTGCTGGTAGTTTCTCCCACCCTTCAATTGCAGTTTGTTCCAGCTCATGAATAGTTCCAGGATTCTTTTTACCAATGGCAGATTTCAGCTCTTTCCAAAGGTTCTCGATTGGACTGAGACCAGGACTTATTGCTGACCAGTTTAAAACAGTCCATTTGTTCCTTTATAACCATTCTTTTGTACTTTTAGATGTATGTTTTGGGGCATTGTCCTGTTGGAGGGCCCGTGACCTTCGACCCAGATTGAGCTTTCTGACACTAGTAGCACATTTTGCTCCAAAATACCTTGGTAGTCCTCTGACTTCATGATTCCTTTAATATGTTCTAGGCCTGCAGTTCCTGAGGCAGCAAAACAGCCCCACAACATTATGGAAGCTCCACTATATTTAACTTTAGGAAAGGTATTTTTTTTTCCTTATAAATTTAGGGGGTCTGTTTACTAAGCAGCTCTAGCAGCTTCTGTGCAAAATCGAAGCTGCGGCCCTGTTTTATTCAATGGTGCCGCGGCTCCAATTTCGCATAGAAGCCACTAGTGCCGCTTAATAAATAGGCCCCTTCATTTCTTCACCTGGATGTACTGCTAGTCTGCATTGCCAAAGAGCTCAAGATTGGTTTCATCTGTCCACAGAACATTTTCCCAGAAGGATTGTGGTTTCTCAAGGCAGGTTTGGGCAAAGATCAGTTGTGCCTTTTTATGTCTGTCTGTGAGCAGTGGGGTCCTCCTTGGCCTTCACCCATGAAGTCCTTCTTTGTTCAGTACACAGTATATGGTGCAGGTTGAAAACACCACTCCAGATTGTTCCAGGTCAGCCTTAAGCTCTTTGGATGTTGTATGTGGTGGTTTCCTAACAGTTCACACTAAACTTCAAAGACTTCTTGGATTAATTTTCTTCTTCCCACTGTGTCCTGGGAGGTTCTTGACAGTTCCATGAGCAGAAAAAACCTTCTTAATAACATTGCAAACTGTAGAAACAGGAATCCCAAGGTCTTTGGAGATGACCTTGTACCCCTTTGAAGTTTGATGTTTGGTGATAATGGCTTTTCTGATAATCACAGGCAGCTGTCTTGTCTTCACCATTGTGAAAATGGAACAGGGAGTGAATGTGTCCATTTTAAACATTAGAGCCATCATTCATTAGTTGATTCAAGTCATGTGAGTACTGACAGTCGATCACAGATCTGTCTAATTTTACTGCACTGGGAATGTGGTGGTTCTGTTTAAACTGATTTGAATTGTTTTTAAGGGTGCCAATAATCATGTTTTGATAACTAATGAAATATAATACCCCAAAAAATCACCATTATAATATCCTCAAATTAAGGTGAAATGTACTTGAAATCCTACCTTCCCGTGCCTATCTAAAAAAATTGCTACCAACTTTTTTTTGTCGGATCACCCACCATGAGAGGTTTCCCTCTCCTGAAGTGGGTTCTCCTTTTTAATCAATATTTAAAAGAAGCTGAAAACTAGCCCTCCAACGCGGGATAAGCATCCACAAGAATGTTCCCACTAAGAACTTCAACGTTACTACACCAGTCTAAAGGTAGTTGAAAAATTACTATATGTCGATTCCTTTCAATCTCCCGCGGTTAAACAAACTCTTCTCCAGCGGCGATATGAAAAAGAGAAGATGGTATACACATCACACCACACTATGGCAGCAAAATAGCAACTCAAATTTCTTGTCTCCCCATTTTGCTTAACTGAGGTCAATGCTGAGTATAGCTGCCAAATCCCAAATCCTCAATTGGGTAATGCAACACTGCACCGTGTTTCGAGCTTTGCCTCTGTGGCTCTTTCTCAAGCATTCTTGTGGGTGCTTATCCCGCGTTGGAGGGCTGGTTTTCAGCTTCTTTTAAATATTGATTAAAAAGGAGGACCCACTACAGGAGAGGGAAACCTCTCAAGGTGGGTGATCCCACAAAAAAAAAGCAATTTTTTTTAGATAGGCACGGGAAGGTAGGGTTTCAAGCAAATTTCACTTTAATTTGAGAATAATCATGTTTTGGCAATGTCCAGTTTTTATACTATTTCCTGTTTTCTTTTTTAATTGGTCTTGTTTTATTTGATTCTTTTATGTGTCAATATATGTGCATATACAGTCCAAAGTCATTTTACTGGCCACTCTTTTTAGAAGGTATTGGACATTAAGGGGATGAATTGCAAGAATGCCAATACAGTTGACCACAACTGTATCTGCATATTTTGCATACTTATAGACCTTCCTTGACCTCTGGCTTTAACTTTGTTTTCCAACCAATACGATCCTCTGTACTTCTGCTATGCGGTCTTCGATTCCATGCCCAACTACCTCCCTAAGAATGTTTTTTATGCTTCCACCACTAGCCTTTTTGGTGAATACTTCCATAGGTGACTGCTGAGTCTATTCCCTTCGGCCATAAAATGCTGAAATACCGATGTATCTTTGGGTGCTGAAAGAATTGCTGATCATGGTAAATACACAAGTTTCTTTTTCTTTGTTTGTTTCAATAGTTTATGCAATTAATATGTGACTACAGCATTTTTCGAGGGGGGGGGGGTCTACTGTATAGGTATAACTTTCTTTCTATCTTAGGGTCTGATTTACTGAGGTTTTTTTCCTCCCCCACTGAAGCACATTCCAAATGGGATGTCCAAGTGCAATCTGGGACCTCAAAGTCAGAACGTCTGACAAGAAAGGCAGGCACGTGCAAGTTCAGGCACAATTCCAGAAACGCGGACATGCCTGATATGCACATGTATCAAATGTCTATATAGATGTCCCCAGGAGAGTAGTTCAGAACCAAAACATCTAATAGCATAATGGTTAGAGTAGTGGCTTAAGAGCTGGGTAGCCAGTTGCTGCTCTCTGTCATGGTGGCTATCAATTTTCACACACACCTCGTCCCACTGGCCGTGGCGGTGGTGTGGGGCTTCTACTCTCTTCTTCCTATCTATTTCAACCCCTCCTTCTGCCTCAGTCTCATTCCTTTCACTCCTTTGAAGTCCTCTCCATCCAGCTTTTTACTCTACTAGCTCTCCAATTAGCTGTTATTTTTCGACCCCCCTGACAAGGCCACCTCTACCTTTCTCTCTGACTTTGGGGTATGTTTACTAAACCGTCTTAATGTTACCGGCGCTAGTTGCAGCGATAATGTGAAGGATGCCATATAAGGAGTGGGCGTTCCGGCGGCAAGGTAGCAAGAATCTGTATCGTGCGATAGTGGACGCTGTGGCACTTTAACGCGCGTTAACCCTAAGTTCATGCCAGCGCAGTGTTAGAAGCAATGACTGCGGAGGCAGAGGTCATGGGTTTGATTCTGCAGTGGTGGTATGTAAGAAGGCTGTCTGAGGCATTTCCTTTTTGTAATTTAAATCAGTGCTGCCAGCAAAAACACCCTCACAGTGCTGTAACCTACGGTGCCGCATAAGGCGCCCTATAAGGCACCCCATAGGGCACATCATAAAGTGCCTTGTCCACCAAGGCACCCTATAATGTGCCCTATAGGGCACCTATGAGGCACCTTAGGCTACAGCACTGTGAGGGTGTTTCTGCTGGCAGCACTGATGTAAATGAAAAGGAAAAGCCTCAGACAGCATTCTTAAATAACACCACTGTGGGATCAAACCCATGACCTCTGCCTCCACGGTCACTGAAATAACCAGTGGGCTACATCTCCATAGTGTCTAACACACTGCTGACTGGCTACAGAAAGACTGCAGGTCACCACACAAACTGTCTGCTGTGGTTACCTGGATAGGGTAAACCCACCCGTACCCATGATGCACTGCACATGCAGATCAGCAGCCTACATCCGAACACAAGATGGAGTATGTGCCTCTATAGCAACCCAGCCTGATAGGGGGAACCGACCGTGTGTGTTACTGGCACAGAGTAGCTAGAGACCGTGACATTGTGCGGTTCCTGTGCTCACCCTGAGGGTGAGGTGTGGGGCCCAGCACCAGGTCCGCAGCACCTGGCATGGCTGAGATAGGCTGCGCTGCAGGTCCTCATCAGTGCCAGTGTGTGGTGGGTAGTCCCTGCAGACACACCAATGATACACCTGTGTCCATCTGTATTTCCCAGTCACGTCTAGGCCTTGTGGACTATGATGCACCCAGAACAGTGCATATCCTGTGTGGGTACCAAGGTCACATGTTATAAGTGAAGGGTAGTGTGTGGACCCCAAAGCAGATTATGTAGCACCACCCACCCCGCCCTCTGTGGGTCAAGGTGGGCTACAGGATCCCCCACCAACAGATCCACATTCTACAGCTCTATAATGGTGGCAGTAGAGGGGAATGGGCACCTTACCACGCAGTCATTGCAGGTCTGTACAAATCACATAGGGCAGTAGGCCTGGCAAAGCTCAGATGCCCCCCACCCCTATCTGACATTCACCAGCTGGGGGCACATGCAGTCTCCACCCTGCAAGGTGTTCCAGCCATACACATGCTAACTGCGGACAGTCTGCTAGCTAGTACATAGTGCATGTTCCTGGAGGAACTGTGTGCACCCAAAAATGGGATGCGAGCACACACACCCACCAAGCAGGTATGTCTGTGATTGGGCCCCAGAAAAGGAAACCCAGAGATATCACATGAGAAAAATACCATATAGCACTATGGGGGAATCTAGCCATGCCATGGTCACTGCTCAGTCAGGGTGAGAGTGACCCCCCCCCCCCCCCCAGCATGACATGCTGTGGCCACCCTGTCTGTGCAGATGGTGGCCGGGCACTACAATGTCCCAGCCATGCCCTATGCCCTGTGCAGCTGCTGCCTGCCCAGGCTGCCCTGTCCGGGCCATACCCACAGTACCTTGCTCCTCATTATGCACATTGGCAGGCTAACACTGGAAACAGTGCAAGCATTGTGTGCTCAGGAAGGTGTAGGCAGCCACATAACACTGGATCGACATGCGCACACTCCCACACCTATTTCAGCATTGTGTAAAGATAGCGGTGGTTGGCAGCCCTGGCCGCCACACCAGTCCTGGGCACAGTGCAGGCAGTGCTAAGGTATGCAGGTGCTAGTATTGGTAGCTCCTGCTTCGCGCAGGGCCCAACAGCCTGACTCTCCATGAGCCGCTGGATAGTGGGGCTTGTGGGTGTTGGTGTTTTGTGCCCCTGTTGGCCGCTGCTCTAGGGCAGAGATTCCCAGCTCTGGTCCTGGTGGTCCGAACATGGTTCAGGTTTTCATGCTGTCCCTAATGAATATGCATGGATACATCTGCATACACTGGGGGTGGTACATGTAAATGCATTTCATGGATATTTATTGGGGACATCCTGACACCCTGAATGGTGTCTGTCCCTCCAGGACTGGGGTTGAGAAACTGCTCTAGGGATTGCACATGTTTATGGTGTCTGTGCTCTGTAGGGTAAACTATAGGTATTTATGGCATGTTTATTTAATCTGCAATAAAGGTTCCGCCTTTATTACCACGGTTTAGTACTGGGTAAAATACAGGGACATGGTCTGCAGGAGCCATAGCTGGGACTTGAACCTGTGACCTTCTGCCCCTGAACACACTGGCTGTGTGTACTGCACCAAACTGTTGCCACATAGGCAGGTCATTCCCTGGGGATACCATTACTGTTCATCAGACAGCCCTTGTTTGTTGCACTGCATGCCACCCACCTGAACAGGGCTTGGCCTTGGTGTGCTGTGGGCAGATGCCACTGCCCCGTCCACCACCAGCACCCCTCCGCCACCATGCTGACATGCCCTTATGCCGGTGGTGCTGGTGGTGCACAGTCCCAGGCCATCCAGTGTGACGGTAGGCGGCTGCCTAGGGTGCGTGATATGGGGTAGGGGTGCCTGCCTAGACATCCACGCTTCCCCCGGCACCGCCTGCCAATGTTATGTGCCCTTTGGGGTACTTGCTGGGTACTGTCCCCTCTGACACTGTGGGACACACACTCGTGGCCATGTTTGCCCTTGGTCAGTTGCTGTCTTGCTGGTTTTACGCTTCTACATTCCTATGTGTCACCTAGGCATCTGCCTAACCCAGCCTGTGCCCCAGCTGCCCCACTGCATGTCCCGCCTGCAGCCCCCTGTACCCCATTTGCAGCCTCACAGTAGTTCCCTCTCGTACTTGGGCACTATGATATCGCTGCACATGTATCACTACTATTACTTTTCTTGGTTTCCCTACCTTTGCTGCACATTGCTGACTGAAATGGTCTCTTTCCCCTGCAAATGTGCCTCTAGCGTGAGGTTTTCACTGGCGCTACTTTTCAGACCTTCATTTCATGGTGTTAGTGTGCATGGAGCCTCTCCCTGCCCACTCTCCGCCCATTGACCCCTTCTCTCCGCCCATGGGGAGCCTTACTCCGCCCTCTGCGCCCTTTACAGCCGCAGGAGACGTTATCGTGCGATACGTGACGTTCTCGCACGGTAATGCGCCGTTTAGTAAACATACCACTTTGACTCATGGCTTTCCTTCTTTCTGGATTCATCTTCCTTCTCCCTTATTCCCAGGGATTTTAACATTCATGTTGAGAACCCCTCTGACCCTTGTGCTTTAAAGCTCCTCTCCCTTACCTCATCATTCAACCTGCAGCTTTGCGCTACTGTCCCTACTCACCAGCAAGGCCACTGCCTCAACATTCAATTCTTCTCTAATTGCTTACCCTCAAACTTCTATACCCCACTTCTTCCCTTATTGGACCATCCCCTGCTAAGCTTCACTTTTCATCACCCACTGCCTCAACCTCACCCTATCTCTTCCAACCCCTTTAGAAATCTTCATGTTATTGGCCCTTTGGCTCTCTTCTTCACTGTCTCATCACCTCTTTCCTCCACTATGTCTTCTGAGTCTGTTGATGAGGCAGTAGTTTCCTATAACACTGCACTCTCCTCTGCTCTATATGCTCTTGCTCTGCCCTTGCCATGTCCTGTGAGGCGTACTATACCTCAACCCTGGCCGCCTTCCATTTTCCACTATCTACATTCCTGTGCCTGCTCAGCTGAGCGTGCTTGGCTCAAATCCCTCACCCTTGCAGACTTTCTACACTTCATATTCATGCTTGTCTCTTTCCAGTCAGCCTTAGTACTTGCCAAACAAGACTATTATGTCCATCTGACTAACTCTCTTGCCTCTGACCCTCACCGCCTCTTTACAACTCTCAACTCTATCTCCTCAAGGTGCCTCTGCCTCTGACCTCTCCCTCCCTTTCTGCCTAAATCCTGGCTGACTACTTCCATGACAAAATCCACAAGATCAACCTCCAATTCCCCATGAGGACAGCTACTTCCCCTCCTCCCCCTCTTCACCCCAACTTCCCTCCCCCCTCCTACCTCTGCTACCCATTTTTCCTTTTCTATTATTTCTGAGGAGGAAAACACTCACTTTCTTTCCTCATCCAAACTCCCTACCTGCTCCTCTGATCCCATTCCCACCCATCTCCTTAGCTCCATCTCCTCCACCATAGTCCCTTCCATCTCTCATATTCTCAACCTATCGCTCTCCATTGCAACTTTCCCCTGCAGCCTTCAAGCATGCTGTAGTCACTCCTCTCCTCAAAAAACCCTCACTTGACCCTTCCTGTCTTTCTCACTATCGACCCATCTCCCTCCTCCCCTTCATTTCTAAACTACTTGAATGTGTGGTTCACCGCTATTACCACGACTTTCTCTCATAAGAACATAAGATATGCCATACTGGGTCAGACTAAGGTCCATCAAGCCCAGTATCATGGTTTCCAACAGTGGCAAATCTAGGTCATAAGTACCTAGCAGTCTCCCCAAAAGACACAGGTTCCTCAATGCTTCTATTGGGTCAAGCTTTGATATCCTGGGTCCCTTTTAATAATGATTTATGGACCTTTCTACCAGGAACTTGTCCAGACATTTTTTAAAGCCAGCTACACTAACAGCTTTTACTACATCCTCCGGCAACAAATTCCAGAGTTTGAATACACATTGACTGAAAAAATATTTTCTCTTATTAGTCATAAATAGGTTACCCTGTAGCTTCATTGCATGTCCCCTAGTCTTTTTATATTCTTGATGATGTAAACAATCGATCTACATTTACCCGTTCCACTCCATTCATTAATTTTTAGACTTCTATCATATCTCCCCTCAGCCGTCTCTTTTCCAGGTTAAAGAGCCCTAACCATTTTAGCCTCTCTTCATAAAAGTATCCGTCCATCCCCTTTACCATTTTGGTGTCTCTTCTCTTTACCTTTTCTAATAACGCTATATCCTTTTTAAGATATGGCGACCAGAATTGCACACAATATTCAAGGTGCGGTCGCACCAAGGAACGATGCAGAGGCATTATAATATCCTTTGTTTTATTTTCCATTCCTTTCCTTATGATACCCAGCATTCTATTTGCTCTCTTGGCTGCCGCTGCACACTGGGCGGATGGTTTTAACATGTTATCCACAATAACACCTAAATCTTTTTCCTGGGTGGTGATTCCCAATGTGGAACTTTGCATCGTGTGACCATAGTTTGGGTTGTTCTTTCCTAGGTGCATAACTTTGCACTTGTCCATATTAAATTTCATCTGCCTTTTTGATGCCCAGTCTTCCAATTTTTCAAGATCCTCTTGCAATTTCCACAGTCCTCTTGGGTTTTAACAACTTTAAATAGTTTTGTGTCATCTGCAAATTTGATAAGCTCACTCGTTATTCCCTTTTCCAGGTTATTTATGAATATGTCAAAAAGCAGAGGACCCAGCACAGATCCCTGTGGTACTCCACTATTCACCTTTTTCCATTGGGAAAATTGGCCATTTAGCCCTACCCTCTGCTTTCTATCTTTCAACCAGTTCCTGATCCACAATAGTACACTGCCTCCTATCCCATGACTTTTTAGTTTTGCCAAAAGTCTCTGATGAGGGACCTTGTCAAAGGCTTTCTAAAAGTCCAGATATACTATAACAACCGACTCTACCTGTTTATTCACATCTTCAAAAAAGTATAACAGATTAGTAAGACAAGATCTTTCTTGTCTAAATCCATGTTGGCTGTCTCCCATTAAGCCATGACTATCTACATGTTCAGTAATTTTGTTCTTTTTGATGGTTTCTACCATTTTTCCTGGTACTGACGTCAGGCTCACTGGTCTGTAGTTTCCCGGATCACCCCTGGAACCCTTTTTAAAAATTGGCATTACATTGGCTGTCCTACAATCTTCAGGTATTATAGATGATTTTAATAATAGTTCACAGATTACTAATAGTAGGTTTGCAATCTCAAATTTCAGTTCTTTTAACACTCTTGGATGTATACCATTCGGTCCAGGTGATTTGCTACTCTTCAGTTTATCAAATAGTTGTAATACATCTTCCCGGTGTATCGATATTTCTTTCAATTCTTCTGTGGCATCACCCCTAAATACCATTTCAGTCAAGGGTAACATCCCTACATTTTCCTCACTAAAGACTGAAGCAAAGAATTCATTCAGTCTCTCCTCTATGGCCTTGTCCCCTCTTAAGCCCCTTTTACTTTTGTATCATCTAATGGTCCAACTGACTCTCTCACAGGTTTTTTGCTATGAATGTACTTGAAAAAGTCTTTATTATGCGTTTTTGCTTCCACAGCAAGCTTTTTCTCAAATTCTCTTTGCCTGCCTTATCAATGCCTTGCATCTAACTTGACAGTGCTTATGTTGTTTCCAGTTTTTGTCATTTGGCTCCTTCTTCCATTTCCTGAAAGATTTTTTTTGGCAACAACAGCCATACTGACATCACCTTTAAACCATGCTGGCAGCTTTTTGGATTTCCTTCCACTTTTCTTAAAGCATGAAATTCAGCTGGTCTGGGCTTCCAAGATAGTAATTTTAAACAACACCCATGCCTGATGTAAATCTATAACCTTTGCAACTGCTCCTTTTAGTTTTTTCTTAACTATTTTCCTCATTTTATCATATTCTCCCTTTCGAAAGTTTAAAGGTAGTACTGTGGATTTCCTTACTGTCCTTCCTCCATTTATTAAATCAAACGAGATCATGCTATGATCACTATTGCCAAGTGGCCCCAACACCCTTATCTCTTGCACCAGATCTGGTGTTCTACTAAGGACTAGGTCTAAAATGGCTTCCCCTCTGGTTGTTTCGTGAACCGGTGGCTCCAAGAAGCAGTTATTTATTTCATCTAGAAACTTTATCTCCCTAGCATGTCCTGCCGTCACTCTGATCTAGTCGATACCGGGATCATTGAAATCACCCATTATTATTACTGTACTGTAACTTTTGTTAGCTTCCCTGATTTCTTTGAGCATTTCATCATCCGTTTGTTGACTCTGGCCAGGCGGTCGATAGTACACCCCCACTGCCATCACCTTCCCCTTTTTATATGGAATTTCAATCCAGAGATTCTACAGCAAATTTTGTTTCCTGCAAAACTTTAATCCTTTGTGACTCCATGATCTCTCTAACATAGAGCGCAACCCCTCCACCAATTTGATCTGCTCTATCATTATGAAATAGTTTGTATCCAGGTATCACAGTATCTCACTGATTGTCCTCCTTCCACCATGTCTCTGAGATACCAATCATATCTAACCTCTCATTTAGTGCTATATATTCTAACTCTCCCATCTTATTTTTTAGACTTCTAGCATTTGCATACAAACATTTTAGAGGCTGTATTTTATTCATATTAATCTGGCTATTGGTAGGCAGGAGTAATTTGGAATCTTTAAGCTCTATCTGCTCTGTACTCAAGGGCATTTGGACTTCTTTAGTCTTTATTGGAACTTCTCTGCTGATATGCCTTAACTTCAGTCTTTTGCTAGTATCCTTCAAGGATTCATTGTTCTAAACCAGAGGTTCCCAACTCCAGTCCTGGAAGGCCAAACACCATTCAGGTTTTCAGGCTGTCCCTAATAAATATGCATGAGATGCATTTGCATGCACTGCCCCCATTGTATTCAAATGTATCTCATGCATGTTCATTAGGGACAGCCTGAAAACCTGAATGGTGTTTGGCCCTCCAGGACTGGAGTTGGGACCCTCTGTTCTAAACCATGCGCTCCTGGGCGACTGTCGGCTTTCCCCTATTATCTAGTTTAAAAGCTGTTCTATCTGCTTTTTAAAGGTTAATGACAGCTGTCCGGTTCCATCCCGTTTAAGGTGAAGCCCATCCCTTTGGGAAAGCCCCTCCTTTCCCCAGAATGTTCCCCAGTTCCTAACAAATCCAAAACCCTCTTCCTTGCACTATCGTTTCCACACATTGAGACTCCAGAGCTGTGCCTGCCTTTTGGGTCCTGCAGGTGGAAAGGGAAGTATTTCGGAGAATGCTACACTGGAAGTTCTGGATTTCAAATTCCTACCTAAAAGCCTAAATTTAGCCTCCTAACCTCCCTATCACACTTTCCTTTGTCATTGGTACTGACATGTACCAAGACAGCAGACTCCTCCCCAGCACTATCTAAGACCTTGTTTAGGTGGCACATGAGGTCCACTATCTTTGCACCAGGCAGGCATGTTACCAGGCAATCCTCATGTCCACCAGCCACCCAACTATCTACATGCCTGTTGATCGAATCACCAGCTATAATGGCTGTCCTAACTCTTCCCTCATGGACACCTGGCCCTGGAGAAACCTCCTCAGTGTGAGAGGGTTTTACATCACCTGGAGGACAGTCATAGCTACAGGATCACTTCCTGCCACACCAGGGTGATCCTCTCCTGTCACGTGACCTCTCTCCTCCATGGCAACAGGGATGCTGCCAGACTGGAGTTGGGACTTCAGTACTATATCCCTGTAGGTCTTACGACCCCTCACCAACTAGGAGAAAATCATATATGTGACACTCAGTGCAAAAGACTGGAAAGCCCCCATCTCACTGCTGGACTGCTGTCTGCATCTTAGTTTTAGGGTTGAGTTTAGGTATTTAAGTTGTTTACTTACTAAGATTTGCTGGGGATACTTACACTAATAAAATTATACCTAATATGTTTAATGGACTTTGTTCACCTCAAGCTTAACTAATCTCATGTCCTTAATGTATGCCTGAAGAAGATAAACAGCTGCACCTGAGAGTGAATATGGTACCTACTTTCCTTTAAGAGGTTTAAGCACCTATAAAGTTATGATGGTCCCGGGGTGAGTGGGAGTCAGGGAGGGAGGGAAAGAAGAATTATTAAAAGCTGGCTGCTACACAGTACCCTGTCCTGTGCTTCTTAAGGTAATCTGTGACCAATTTCCTGGGTGATTCATACAGCCTTGCTTGGATAGAGGGACTCTTTCAAAATGCCCCTCTGATCTGTCCCTTGACTTTAACACCTATTTAAAACAATTTCACAGGTCTCTTGCCCCCTATCTAGAAGGCCTCTTTGTAAATGTCTCAGGAAACAATTTATTACTCAAAGAATACTGATCCTGTTTTTCTTTTATGCTGTCAATTTAAATTAAAGCTCTTTGCTGATACTATGTCCTGACTGAGCTCTTTGCTGATACTAAATTAAAGCTCTTTGCTGATACTAATGCCCTGACTGAGCATTAAATTTAAACTAGAAGCTCTCTGTTGGGTTTTAAATTTAGCCAGAAAGCTCTCTGCTGTGTTCTGATTTTAAACTGAAAGCCCTTTTCTGGGTTTTAAATTTAAACTGAAAGCTACCTGTTGAGTTTTCAATTTAACTAAAAGCTCTTTACTGATACTAGGCCCTGACTGATTTAACAAGTACACTGGATTCTAATTTACACAGATTAATCAGCTTTAATCTAAAGAATTCTCTTTTCCCCAAGATTTAGAAAAAATTCCCAGAAGTAAATACTTACAATTGCAGATCTCCCTTCAGAAGTAGCAGTCCCTTTTTGTAAGCCTTCAAGACTGAGGACTTCTGGCCAAAGAGAGCAGCTGCAGCAGTCAGGAAGGAAGGCTCTCCTCCCCCACCTTTACCGAAGAATGTTCGGTTGTGGGGTTTGGCTCTTTCTGAATCCATTGTGATGCACACCAGCAGTTGGAGGTCCCTGGTACCCCTGAGCTGCTGGTGGCACAGATTCAGGAAGTTGACCTTCTAGAGGTAAGAGAAAACTTCCAAGGGATGGAAGAAGAACTGAAGCTACTGATCCCCCCTCAGTGGGGATGAATTTCCTATGCCTGGACTAGTAAGGGGACAAGCACCAGTGACCTCAGAGCTGGCTCGTCCATTGTGCGAGAATGTTGTTTGCACAGGACCCCATGCTTCAGGAGGCCCTGCACCAACAACATCCTGCACATGCTGTTTGGCTCCCGGCAGGCCCCGGCTCACTTCTCTACAGCCACCAAAGAAGAGAGCATTGTTTTTCTTCACTTCAGCAGTTGTGTTCTAATGTAGGCCACTGATGCACCAGAGGTCAAAGGACATTTCCTGTTTCCTACCACTCAACAGGCCAGCGGCCTACATTAGAACACAGCTGACAAAGTGAAGAAAAACTGTGCTCTTCACTTCAGCAGCTGTAGAGAGATGAGCCGGGGCCTGCCTGGCTCCCTCTAAAGCCAAGTAGACAGGCGCAGGGCTCTTCGGGGAGGGCCCTAGGTCTGGAAATAGCTGATGGGGGGATGGGACTGGAAATGGGCTGATTTAGGGGGGAGGCTAATACTGGAAAGAGCTGATGAGAGGGTTAGGATAGGACTGGAAAGGGATGATGGGGGGTTAGGACTGGAAATAAACTGATGGGTGCTAGGATAGGACTGGAAATGGCTAATGGGGAGGCTAGGATTGGAAATGGGCTGATGGGGGGCTAGGATAGGACTTGAAATAGCTGATTGGGGGGCTAGGATTGGAAATGGCTGGGGGGCTAAGATTGGAAATAGGCTAATGGGGGGGGGCTTGGACTGGAAATGGACTAATGGGGGATGTGATAGGACTGGAAACTGTTGATGGGGGGGCTATGATTTGAAATAGGCTGATTGGGGGGGCTTGGACTGCAAATGGTCTGATTGGGAGCTTGGACTGCAAATGGGCTAATGGGGCGACTAGGATTGGAAATGGGCTAATGGGTTGGGGCTTGGACTGGAAATGGACTGACGGAGTCTAGGATAGGGCTGGAATTGGCTGATGGGGGAGCTAGGATTGGAAATGGGCTAATGGGGGGCTTGGATTGCAAATGGACTGATGGAGGGCTTGGACTAGAAATGAACTAATAGGCTAGGATAGGACTGGAAATGGCTAATGGGGAGGCTAGGATTGGAAATGGGCTGATGGGGGGAGAGGTTAGGACTGGAAATTGACCGATGGGGGCTAGGATAGGATTGGAAATGGCTGATGGGGGCTAGGATTTGAAATGGGCTGATGAGGGGGCTTGGACTGCAAATGGGCTAATGGGGGCTAGAATAGGACTGGAAATGGTTGATGGGGAGGCTAGGATTGGACACAGGCTGATGGGGGGGCTTCGATAGGACTGGAAAGGGCTAATGGGGAGGCTAGGACTGGAAAGGGCTAATAGAGGGGGCTAGGATAGGACTGCAAATGGACTGATGGGGGGCTAGGATTGGAAAGGGCTGATGCGGGGGGGGGATTGCAGATTGGGACTAGAAGGAAACAGATGCTGGGTGGGGATGGAACTAGAAGGGAACTGATGTTGGAGGAGGACTAGAACGGGATGGGGCTGGGGGAGTGAGGATGAAAAGGGGAAAATATATTTTGTATGGGAGGAAAGAAAAAATCTACGATTGGCTGAGGATTGGGAGAGTATGTGAGGATTGAGGATGGAAGGGTGAAATTTGAGTGGATGAAAAAGGAATAAAGAAAGAAATGGAGGAAAGAGCAAAAGGGGAAAGATCAGTATGTTAAAGCAGATGTAGAGAGAGAATGGAAAAACAACTAGAAGAGAGAAGAAAGGACAAAAGACAGCAGACAATGGAGAGTTAGCAGAAGACATGAAGAAACCAGAAGAAAGTGACTGGAGCAATTGCAACTGAAAAATAAAATACCCAAACAACAGAAGGCAGAAAAATACTTTTTTATTTTTTATTAGCTGGAATATGTCGGCTCTGGGAAATGTGCATCGTTAACATCTTTGTGTTTTGTTTAATAAAGAGGAAATTAATTTATAGTTTTATTTCTCCAGTGTTGTTGTACATTCCAAGTTTGGCTTTTGGGGTTCCCAGTTTAATTATTGTCTTCCTATTTCTAAATTGTGCTCCCTTGTTCTTTGTTTGGTGACAGTCTATGTTCTGCATGTGTAACTGAACTGTATGAACTACATGAACTATATGTTCATGTAGTTTCTATGTGACAGTCCCACTTGTTCTCTTTCCCCAGTAGGAGATGTATTGGTATTCTCTGAGATGTATTGGTTTAATATTTGCAGTGCTGCCTTTTTGATAGGTAGGATTTGGTGCTTTGTGAGTCCTGGTATTATCGTGCTGTTATGATACGGCAGGTTAGCTATTGGTTCTAAATGGGCAATGTTTATAGTACTTCCTAATATTCCTGGCGGTTGGCACTGGAGTATAGTAATGTAGAAATCTGGTAGTCTTTCTTTATCCAGAAGCTCTTTAAGAGGCATATTTACTAAACGTTAGCACATGTTAGCATTATGCAAATATTTATGCAAATAAGGCCCCGCAATAAGTCTTCGCACATGGCCCCGCACCCCCCTGGACCACCCCTGAGTGATCTTCCCAACCTGACACTTCCCCCCACCTTATAGGAGAAGGTTCCTCTGTGGGCCGGTTCTTCTGGAATTTATTTTAATGCTTAATAAAGCATATTGTTCAGTAGGGCTCCAGCAAGAGGCAGATGCCAGACCACAGTCTCTGGTGAAAACATCCAGGGCTACTGGAGACTAGGAGAAGCTCTATCTGCCATCGTTGACTTGAGTCTAGCAGGGAGCATAGGCAGCAGTGATGAACTGAAAGGTGGGGGAGGGGGCATGGAGGGCAGGGGTGAGTGCAAGGGGAGAGTCTGGGGGTGGAGGAGGGCCAGCAGGAGAGGTCTTGGAATGGGGAGGGAAGGGATGAATGCATGAGAAGCAATTAAAGGGTACAATTGCAAGTACGAAATTGGAATCCCTGCATGTACAACCCACCTCTGCATCACATACACACACACGCAGACACTTCCACCTCTGCACCACACGCAGGCACCCCCACTTCTGCACCATATGTACATGCAGACACCCCCAGCTCTGCACCACACACACACATATACAGGTGTAGCATAATGGATCAGTGGGGGTAGTGGGAGAGAGAGGAAGAGGAGTGGGGCCACTCTCTGGACTGCTTCATGGATGCTATGTATATCATGGCTGCCTGAAGAACAAAGCAGTTGGTACTAGAGGAGATCACACCTAAGCTTTCTTTAGAAGCTCAAATGAAAAGACTTTGACTTTCATACTTTGGACACATCATATGAAGAACGAGATCATTAGAGAAAGACATCATGCTTGGCTACAAAACCGTGGGGTGGGGACATCCACCTAATGCAATGTTGCATATGGGGTGTCCATCGGTGTGGTAAAGTGAAAACATGAGAATTAATTTCTCCTCAGTGTTCATTATCAACATGGAAAATACAGGGGAAATGTATGTAACACCTTCCCCATACCCTCTAGATGTTAGGGATACAAAACAAGCACTTTTCCAATGTCTATTCTTGCCTGGAGGAGGTATAAACTTGGATGTGTGGCTAGGGATGTCTAGGGCATTTCTGAAATTGGGCTAGGACATCCAATTTCTTGGAAATGCCCCAGACATGCCTACACGACACCCTCTTTTCACCTTGGATATCCTCGTACCAGGGATGCCTGTAAAACCACTTTCTAAAATGGCTCCAGGGAAGTCTCCATGCTTTGGACATCTCTATGCCTATTTTAAGACATCTAAAGCACAAACAGACCTTCTAAAATAACCCTCATTATGTCCAATTATGCATTTTTACAAGATTGTTGTTGGAAGAGTGGTATTCAGATGATCACAATGATTGAGTTTAATCATCAAAATCTCATGGAGGCCTGGAATACCCACTACCTTGCCCCACCCATGGGATTGGCCCTGATTCCCTCCACCAGACTGCCATATACAGTATGCTATATTATCCACCCAAAATTGCATGAACAGTTTCTAGGTTTCTGATAGATGATGTCCATGGGCAACAGATCAGCCCTGTCCTCCTTCCCCTGGAAGATCCCTTTCTTCAACTTTACAAGTTATTTAAAATACATTGTAATACAATGTTTGATCAAAATCACTCCAAAAGATGGAGTTAGGATCCAAGATGGCGGTTTGCAGGGAGCGCTGTGTGACTGCGTTGCTAGTTTATGGGGAAAAGGAAAGTGAAAGGGGCTAAAAAGCCCTCCTCTGCCCCAACGACCTCGACCCCTTTACCTGTGGCGGTCGGCCCGCTTGACACTTTTTTTGGTCCCGCGGCAGCGGTCAGGACAACCGGCGGTTGGCGGCCCTAGGGATCTCTCGGCTGAGTTGAGTTCAGCGGGAGGATCCAGACCAGATATCTCCTCGCCGGAGCAGTGGCGGCCCCCTAAAGTGCCTCTGTTGGATGAGAGCCCAGTGTCGACAGCGAGCCTTCCCCTTGTAATTGGAAGGGGAGTGGAGAGCAGAGGGACGCCGGCATCGGGGAGCGGCAGGAGTGCCGCGATTAGTTCTCCCACGTCCATAGCGTCAGCTTTGGTGGCCTCAGGGTCTCCTGCTGTTTCAGAGGGAGAGCGACGGCCAATGGAAGCTGCAGCAGCTGGTGCATATGTTCTGATGTCTTTTCCCTTTTTAAAAACCTGTGGAGTTCACTTTGGAGACAATTTGGTCTGCAATTGTAAAGTTGGGTGAACTTTTGGTTCCTCAGATCTCCAGTTTGTCTGCCCAGATACAGGACCATACCGGCCTTTTACAGCAACATACTGTTGAGATTACCGCAGTACAGAGTTCTGTTTCGGAGTTGCAGCAGAAAATAACTCAGGTTGATAACTTGGGGCTGGGGTACCAGAAGGATCTCTCAGCGATTCAGTTAAGAGTAGAAATGCTGGAAAATCAGTCTCGCTATTCTAACCTACGTCTAGTTAATTTTCCTAAGGCTCAGTCTGTTGGTTCGAAGGAAGTGTTTAAAAAGTATACGACTGAAATATTGGGGGTTCCTGTTGAGTCACATCCACCCCTGGTTAAGGCATATTATCTGTCTGTTAAGAAAAAAGTGGAGGGAGGTGGAAATATACCTGGAGTGGATGTGGCTGATTCATTAGATTTATCTGCTATGTTGGAAACTTCCTTAACTGATACTGTTACCCCAGCTACTTTAATTGTAACTTTTGCATTAAATTCTGATAGGGACTGGTTTCTTAAAATGTTTTTTCGTAAACGAGATGTTGTATTTCTTGGATTGGCTATTTGGGTTTTACCTGACTTTTCCCGGGTGATCCAGAAGCGTAGGCGAGAGTTTTTGCTTTTACGTCCAGGTATACTGTCACTGGGGGCCAGTTTTTTCTTAAGTTTCCTTCTAAATGCTTGGTTAAATTGAATTCTGCTACATATGTTTTCTATGATCCATCTCAGCTGCTTGCTTTCATAAATGCCTGCCGCCCCTCTGATGCAGTATAGGTTCTACTGCATAGTCTATTTCCTGGCTGTTACCCTTCTGCTGGATTTCCTTCATTTAGGGGCTTGTTTACAAAGCCGCGGTAGCCACGGCTCCGATAACGGTCGCGAACCGCTACCGCGGCTTTGTAAACAAGCCCCTTATTGTTTTTCATTTTTATCCTAGTTGGATCCTCTTCTTTATTTGTGGGCTATAGAAGGATCAGAAATGTTACTATTTTCTTGCTATTATATTTCCTATTGGGCTGGATGTATGTTCTAACCTTTGTTCTCTGTATCCTTATTACCATTCAAGTTTTGTTATAATTGGATTTCTTGTAAAAATTATAAATAGATAAATAAAAAAAAATACATTGTAATAGCATGGAAGTGAGGGGAAGGGGAGAGAAGAAAGTACATAGAACATAAGAAATGCCATACTGGGTCAGACCAAGTCCATCAAGCCCAGTATCCTGTTTCCAACAGTGGCCAATCCAGGTCACAAGTACCTAGCAGTTTCCCAAAAAGACACACAGGTTCCACAATGCTTGTATTGGGGCAAGCAGTCGATTTCCTGGTCCTCTTTAAAAATGGCTAATAGACCTTTCCTCCAGGAACTTGTCCAAACCTTTTTTAAACCCGGCTACACTAACAGCTTTTACTAGATCATCCGGAAACGAATTCCAGAGTTTGATTATGCGTTGAGTGAAAAAATATTCTCTCTAATTAGTCTTAAACGGATTACACTGTAACTTCATTGCATGTCCCCTAGTCTTTCTACTTTGTGATGGCGTAAACAATCGATCTATGGGGCATGTTTACTAAACCGTCTTAATGTGCGCTCTGACACGTTATCGCACGATAAGGTGCATTATCGCGAGACAATGGCGCATTACTGTGCGATAAGGTGCCTTAACGTGCGCAGCGGCGCTCAGCGGTGCAAACGAGCGCCGAAGGTGGAGTAAAGACTCCCTGAGGGCGGAAGAAGGCTCCCCAGGGGCGGAGAGAAGGGGTCAATGGGTGGAGAGTGGGAGGGGAGAGGCTCCCCGCACACTAACGATGTGAAATTCGAGGCTCAAAACTAACGCCAGTGAAACCCTGGCGCTAGAGCTGATTTAAAGGGAAGAGAAACCATTTCTGTCAGCAATGTACAGCAAAATCAGGGAAACCTACAAAAAAGTGATGTGTGATACATGTGCACGGAACAAAATTGCAAATAAACATTGAAAATGACCCCAACAAAATATAAAAAAACCATAACCAAGCTGGGCAATAGTGATATTAATGGGAAACATCAAAAAGCACTCCCGAGAAGGTTCCAAAAAAAAGATATGAATTGTGGAAGGGTCTACGCACCGTCCCCATACAAGGTGAATGATCCCACAGTGCAATTGCGCTCATCAGGGTTTCCCTCTCCATTGGACAGGTTTCCTATGGGGTGCACATGTTCCACAACAGCAGGGCGGGCATGTCGGAATGGGCAACTGGACAGATGCTGGGAAAGGGGACACAGAGGGCTGCAGACGGCACTTGCTGTACTGCAGCTGGGCCACAGTGCGGACTAGGGTGATGCCTAGGTGGCCCATAGGAATACTGAAACAGTAGAGCAGCCAGACAGCAACTGATGAGGGCCCAGCATGGGCACGAGTGCGCTTCCCACAGTGTCACAGGGGATAGTACCCAGTAGGGACCCCCAAGGGCACAGAACAGTGGCAGGCAGTGCTGGGGGGAAGCGTGGACACCTATGCAGGCACCCCTACCCCAGAACCCGCACCATAGGCAGCCGCCTACCCGCACACTGGATGGCCTGAGACTGCCCTCCACCAGCACCACCAGCAGAAGGGCATGTCAGCAGGGTGGCAGAGGGGCACTGGTGGTGGAGGGGGCAGTGGCAGCTGCCCAGAGCAGACCGTGGCCTAGCCCTGTGTAGGTGGGTGCCATGCACTGCAACAGACAGGCACTGTCTGATGAACAGTCATGGTATTCCCAGGGAATGTACTGTCTCTGTGGCAATACGGTGGTGCAGTGCACACAGCCAGTGTGTTCAGGAGCAGAAGGTCACAGGTTCAAGTCCCAGCTGTGGTTCCTGCCAACCCAGCCCCCATTTTTTACCCACTACTAAAACGTGCTAATACAGACAGAACCTTTATTGCAGATGACATAAACATGCCCAAAACACCTACATTTTACCCTACAGAGCACAGACACCATAAACAGGCGCATTACCTAGAACAGAGTCTCCCAAATGCAGTCCTGGAGGGCCAAACACCATTCAGGTTCCATGCTGCCTCTAATAAAGATGCCTGTGCTGCATATCTATGCACCACCCCCATGGTATGTAGATGTATCTCATGCATATTCATGAGGGACAGCATGAAAACCCGAACAGTGTTTGGCACACCAGGACTGGAGTTGGGAACCTCTGCCGTAAAGCAGCAGCCAACAGGGGCAGACACACCCACACCCACAGGCTCCATTAGCCAATGCCTCCTGGAGAGGCAGGACATTGGGCCCTGCGTGCATCTCCCAATACTAGCACTTGCATACCTTAGCAATGCCACCCTAAACCTGGGAATACGGTACACATCTATCAAAAGGTTGCTATGATTACTGGCAGATAGCAATTCTTACGTTAAGCACAGTTTGCTGATTGAACTCCATCATAGCAACCTTTCTGATGTTTGTGGAGTGTGCTTCAGGTCTGGTGTCTGACAGTGTTTACCACCCTGGGGAGTGACCCCCAACAGTATTGCGTACCATATCCATGCCTGCACTGTGCCCAGGACTGGTGTGGTGGCCAGGGCTGCTAAACACCTCTATAGTAGCACAATGCTGGCATAGGTGTGGGAGTGTGTGTCTGTCTATCCAGTGTGTGGTGGCTGCAAACACCCTCCACAGCACACACTGCCAGCACTGTTGCCACTATTGGCCTGCCAATGTGCATAATGAGGAGTAAGGTCCCATGGGTATAGCCCGGACAGGGTGGCCTGGCCAGGATGCATCTGCACAGGGCATAGGGCACTGGCTGGGACATTATAGTGCCCGGCCACCACCTGCACAGACAGGGTGGCCACAGCATGTTCTGCTGGGAGATCACTCTCACCCTGACTGAGCAGTGACCACGGCATGACTAGGTTCCCCCCATAGTGGTATATAGTAGTTGTTTCATGTGATATTTATGGGGCACAGTCACTGACTTATCTGCTTGGTGTGTATGCTGACATCCCAGTTTTGGGTGCACGCATTTCCACCAGGAACATGCACTATGCACTATGGACTAGCTAGCAGACTGTCTGCAGCTGATATGTGTCTTGATGGAACAACTTGCAGGGTGCAGCGGCTGAAGGCTTGCTGCAGAAGAATATCAGATAGTGGTGGGGTGCAGCTTAGCATATCCAGGCCTAATGTCTGTCTGCTATTGCTTTATGGATGTGTACAGAGCTGCATTGACTGCCCTGTAGGGTGCCTGTTCCCCAGCAGGACTGGGGTTGATGGTCCCCTCTACTGCCACCATTGCAGTGAGGTAGAATGTGGATCTGTTGGTGGGAGACCCTGTGTACCACCCTCAGCCCCGGGGGAGGAGGGTGGTGGTTCATAATCCTCCTATGGGTCCATAAGGGCTAAACCTGACTGAGAAATACAGATATATCCAAGGTGTGTCTGCAGAAACTACCTATCTGACACATTAGCACTGCTAGGGACCTGCAGCATGGCCTATCTCTGCTGTGGACCTGCTGTTGGGCGCCCCACCTCACCCTCAGGGTGAGTGCAGTACCTGCACAATGTGACGGTGTGTAGCTACTCTGTGCCAGTACCACACACAGTCAGTTCCCCCTACCAGGCCGAGGTGCTGTGGGGGTGCATACCCCATCATGTGATCATCTGTAGACTGCTGATTTGCATGTGCAGTGCATCATGGGTATGGGTGGGTTAACCCTATCCTGGTGACCTCAGCGGACTGTTTGTTTGGTGACATGCAGTCCTTCTGCAGCCAGCCAGCGGTTTGCTAGCAGCTATGGCGCTGTAGCCCACTGGTTGCTTCACTGCTTGTGGAGCCAGAGGTCATGGGTTCAAACCCACAGTGGGGTTATTTGATAGGGCTGTCCAAAGCATTGTCTTTTTTTAATGTACATTAGTGCTGCCAGCAAAACACCCTCAGGGTACTGTAACCATAAGGTGCCTCAGAAGGCGCCCTATAAGGCGCCTTATAGGGCACCCTATAAAGCGCCTTCTGAGGCACCTTATGGTTACAGTCCGTATAAGGTGCCTTATAAGGTGTCCTATGGAGCGCCTTATAGGGTGCCCTATAGGGGACATTATAGGGTGCCGTGGCGGACAGTGCACTTTATAATGTGCTCTATGGAGTGCCTTATAGGGTGCCTTCTGCGGCACCTTAGGTTATGGCACGTGAAGGTGTGTTTGCTGGAAGCAATAATTAAAATACACATAAAATGCCTCAGGAAACAATACTTACATGTCAAAGCTGATGCCTCAGCCAGCCTTATGCATTAGGTACACTGGGGGATCGAACTCATAACCCCTGTATCATCAGTCAGTGTATTAACCATTGTGCTACACTTCTGTTTCCATGTTGGATGTCTGTGCGCCTACATAAGATTACCGCGCGGTAACACGCTTAGCGGCGCTTTGCACGATAATGTGTGCAGCAGCGCATGTTATCGCGCGCTAATCCCGTTTTGCTACTTTACACTGAAACGCCCACTCCTTATATGGCAGCCTGCACACTATCGCCGGGCGCACATTAAGACGGTTTAGTAAACATACCCCTATGTTTACCCATTCCACTCCATTCATTAATTTATAGACCTCTATCATATTTCCCCTCAGCCGTCTTTTTTCCAGGTTGAAGAGCCCTAATCTTTTAATCCTTTCCTTAGGGGTATCCTTCCATTCCCTTTACCTTTTAAAGACTACTCTCTATACCTTCTCTAATTCCGCTATATCTTTTCTAAAATACAGTGACCAGAATTTACACAATATTCAAAGTGCGGTTGCAGCATGAAACAATACAGAGGCATTATAATATCCTTTGTCTTATTCTCCATTCCTTTCCTTATAATTCCTAGCATTCTATTTGCCTTCTTGAATGCCACTGCACACTGGGTGGAGGATTTCAATGTATTATCCACGATGATGCCTAAATCTTTTTCCTGGGTGGTGGTTCCTAATGTGGAACCATGCATCGTGTAACCATAGTTTGGGTTGTTCTTTCCTAGATGCATAACTTTGCACTTGTCCACATTAAATTTCATCTTCCATCTGAACGTCCAGTCTTTAAATTTATTAAGGTCCTCTTGTAATTTTTCACAATCCTCTTGGGTTTTAACAACTTTGAATAATTTTGTGTCATCTGCAAATTTGATTACCTCACTTGTTATACCCATTTCCAGGTTATTTATGAATATATTAAAGAACAGTGGACCCAGCATAGATCCCTGGGGTATTCCACTATTCACCTTTCTCCATTGGGGAAAATTAGCAATTTAGCCCTACTCTCTGCTTTCTATTTTTGAACCAGTTCCTGATCAACAAAAGCACACTGCCTGCTATCCTATGACTTTTTAATTTCCTCAAGAGTCTCTCATGAGGGACTTTGTCAAAGGCTTTCTGAAAATCCACATACACCATATCGATTGGCTCACCTTTGTCTGCCTGTTTATTCAAAAACATATATCCGGTCCAGGTGATTTGCTACTCTTTAGTTTATGAAATACTTGGAATACATCTTCCTGATTTATCAATTTTTCTTTCAATTCTTCCAGTGCATCACCTTTAAATACAATTTCCGTCATGGGTAACTTCCCTACATCATCTTCAGTAAAGACCGAAACAAAGAATTCATTCTTTGGTCTCCTCTATGGTCTTGTCCTCTCTTAGTGCCCCCTTTTCCGCTCTATTATCTAATGGTCCAACTGATTCCATTGCAGGACTTTTGCTATGAATGTACTTGATAAAATTTTTATTATGTGTTTTTGCTTTCACAGTAAGCTTTTTTTTTCAAATTCTCTCTTTGCCTGCCTTATCAATGCCATGCATCTAACTTGCCGGTGCTTATGTTGTTTCCAGTTTTTGTCATTTGACTCCTTTTTCCATTTCCTGAATGATGCTTTTTTGGCTACAATAGCCTCTCTGACCTCACCTTTAAACCATGCTGGCTGTTTTTTGTACTTACTTCCACTTTTCTTATGGCATGGAATACAGCTGGTCTGGGCTTCCAAGACAGCATTTTTAAACAACGCCCATGCTTGATATAAATCTTTAACCTTTGCAGCTGTTCCTCTTAGTTTTTTCTTAACTATTTTCCTCATTTTATCATAGTCTTCATTTTAAAAGTTAAAAGGTACTATTGTGGATTTCCTTGCTGTCCTTCCTCCATTTATTAAATCCAATTCAATCATGCTATGCACCAGATCTTGTGTTCCACTATGGACTAGATCCAAAATGGCTTCCCCTTGTTGGTTCATGAACCAGCTGCTCCAAGAAGCAGTCATTTATTTCATCTAGAAACTTTATCTCCCTAGCATGTCCTGCTGTGACACTGACCCAGTCAATACCAGGGCAATTGAAATGACCCATTATTATTACTGTGCTGTAACTTTTGTTAGCTTCCCTGATTTCTTTGAGCATTTCATCATCCATTTGTTCATTCTGGCCAGGCAGTCGATAGTACATCACCACTGCCATCCTCTTCCACTTTTGACATGAAATTTCAATCCTTAGAGATTCTAATGTGTATTTTGTTTCCTGCAAACTTTAATCCTATGTGACTCCATGCCCTCTCTAACAGAGTGCAATCCTCCACCAATTTGATCAGTTCTATCATTGTGATAAAATTTGTACCCAGGTATCACAGAGTCCCACTGGTTGTCCTCCTTCAACCAGGTCTCAGAGATACCAATCATATCAAACTTCTCATTTATAGCAATATACTCTAACTCTCCCATCTTATTTTTTAGACTTTTAGTATTTGCATACAAGCATTTTAGAAGTTGTATTTTTTTCATATTAATCTGGTTATCGGTAGGCAGGGATAATTTGGAATCTTTAAGCTCTGTCTGCTCTGTACTTAAGGGCATTTGATTTACCTTTATCTTTATTGGAACCTGTCTGTCGATGTGGCCTAACTTCAATCTTTTGCTTTTATCCTTCGAGGACACATCATTTTGAACCATGCACTCTTGGGCAACTGTCATCTTTCCCCTATTATCTAGTTTAAAAGCTGCTCTATCTCCTTTTTAAAAGTTAAAGCCAGCAGCCTGGTTCCATCCCACTTAAGGTGGAGCCCATCCCTTCTGAAAAGCCCCTCCTTTCCCCAGAATGTTGCCCAGTTCCAGACAAATCCAAAACACTCTTCCTTGCACCATTGTCTCATCCACACATTGAGACTCCGGAGCTCTGCCTGCCTTTTGGGTCATGCGTGTCGAACAGTTAGCATTTCTGAGAATGCTACCCTGGAAGTTCTGTATTTCAACTTCCTACCTAAAAGCCTAAATTTGGCCTCCAGGACCTCCCCAGCACTATCTAAAACCTTGTCTAGCTGGCACGTGAGGTCGCTATCTTCACACCAGGCGATCCTCACGTCCACCAGCCACCCAGCTATCTACATGCCTAATGAATGAATTACCAACTATAATGTCTGTCTTTACCCTTCCCTCATGGGCACATGGCCCTGGAAAACCTCCTCGGTGTAAGATGGTTTTACAGGTCCTAGCTACAGGATCATTTCCTGCCACACCAGGGTGATGCTCTGCTGTCACGTAACCTCTCTCCTTCATGGCAACAGGGAGGCTGCCAGTCTGGAGGTGGGACTTCACTACTATGTCCCTGTAGGTCTCGTCTATGTACCTCTCTGTCTTCCTTATTTCCTCCAAATCTCCTACTCCAGCTTCCAAAGATCAGACTCTTTGCCTGAGAGTAAAGAGCTCCTTGCACCTAGTGCACATGTAAGACCCCTCACCAACTGGGAGAAAATCATGCATGTGACATTGAATGCAAAAGACTGGGAAGTCCCTATCTCGCTGCTGGACTGCTGTCTGCATCTTAGTTTTAAGGTGTATTTAAGTTGTTTACTTACTTAGGTTTGCTGGGGATACTTATACTAATACAACTATACTTAATAGTTTTAATGGACCTTGTTCACGTCAAGATTAATTAATCTCAGGTCCTTAATTAATGTATTCCTGATGAGGATAACCAGCTACACCTGAAAGTGAATATGGACACCTCCTTCCCTTTAAGAGGATTAAGAGCCTATAAAGCTAAGATTAGCCCTGGGGTGGGCAGGAGTCAGAGAGGGAGGGAGGGAGGGAGGGAAAGAAGACCTTAATAAAAACTGTCTTCCTACACAGTGCTCTGACCTATGTTTCTAAGGTAAAGTCTTACCAATTTCCTGGGTGATTCACACAGCCCTTGGTTTGATAGAGGGGGCCTTTCCTCTTTGATCTATCACTTACCTTTAACACCTATTTAAGACAACTTCACAGATTTTTGGCCTCCTATCTGGAAGGCCTCTTCATAAAGGTCACTAGAAACTAGGTTCAGAGACTATTGATTTTACTTGTATGATAAGTTATATTCTGATTTGATTTAAATAAAAGAGCTCTCTAGAAACAAAGTTTTTCTGTGACTATTCACTCTATTTTACTTTCTATGCTAAGCTATTCTCTGATTTGATTTAAATGAAAAACTCTCTAGTGGTACTAAGACCTGGCTGACTCAGCAAAAATGCTGGTCTAAAATACACAGATTTATCAGCCTTAACCCAAAGACCTTCCTTTTTTCCCCAAGATTTAGAGTATATTCCAGAAGATGAATATTTGCAAGTACAGATCTAGTTCCAGCTGCCATTATCCCTTTGGGTATTCCTTCAAGATTGAGATTCACAGAGCTTTGGCTGACTTATTTATACTTGTGCTTCCAAGGTAAAGTCTTACCAATTTCCTGGGTGATTCACATGGTCCTTGGCTTGATAGAGGCGGTCTTTCAACTTGCCCCTTTGATCTGTCACTTCCCTTTAACATCTATTTAAGACAACTTCACAGATCTTTGGCCTCCTAACTGGAAGGCCTCTTTGTAAAGGTCTCTAGAAACTAGTTTATTTCTTACTACTCTGAGACTATTTATTCTGCTTGTATGCTAAGCTATACTCTGATTTGATTCAAATAAAAATCTCTCTGTACTTGAATAATTGTATAATATGTGAGGGCAGAATAGCAAAGAAACCTTAAAAATAGGATCAAAGAAAAATCGAGGAAAACTGACATTTGTAAAATCTAATTAGTCGCACCTTGCCAAGAAAAACCCAGGTGATAGACACATCATGGACAGCTATCCACAGGGTCACATCGACTCAAAGGCACTTAACCACAAAAACAATTGTTGCTTTAAAACTTTATGGTAGAATCATAGGCATTGTTACAGGTGGCAAGTGTTTTCCTTTACGAGGTATCAGCCGCAGCTGAATTGAACACTTCTCACCTTGCTTTGTTGTAATTTTGGTTTTGAGTAAATGCAAGTAGTGCCACAATTATGTCTTATGAAGGAGTGGTTGTTGCTAAGTGCTGTCAAGTTGATGCCGACTCATGGCCACCGTGCGGATAAGTTGTCCTAAACTGTGTTCCGTCTTCAGTCAGGCAGCTAATCATTGATAGAGAGATATCCATAACTGTTGTTACTGTACCAATCCATCGCATTGATGGCCGTCCTCTTTTGCAATGACCTCAGGGCTGGTGCAAGGATTGGAGGTGCCCCAAGTGGGCCTCCATGGCCCCCCACCCCCATTGCTGCCGCTGCTGTCCCTCTGCAGGGTCTGCAGTGGCAGCAATAGCCCCCAAATTGCAATGCAGTGCTTACTAACACTCTGGCACTTCGTCGCAGTTTCCTCCTGTTCACAATGTGCTGTTTCTGCCCCTTCTGATGTTGCTTACAGTTTCGGAGCTGGATGGAAATTGCCCATTTTGAACAGTAGGAAACCACGACACAGTGCCAGAGTGTTAGTAAGCACTGTGTCGCGGTTTGGAGGCTACTGCTACCACTGCAGACCCCGGAGTTGCAATGGGAGTGGGGCATCTCCAATCCTTGCACCAGCCCTGAGGTCAACGCAAAAGAGGAAGGCCAGCGATGCGATGGATCGATACAATAACAGCAGTTATGGATACCACTCTTATGAACAATTAGATGCTCCCAGTGTTTTTCTGCAGATTTGGCACTGGATATCCCAGATTGCACTTGGACTCCCTTTCTTAAATGCCATGTCACAATTTTAAATATTAAACTTTGCTTTCTATGTACGTATGTGTTCATTCTCCCTGCAGGTAAAAGAATGTGCTAATGGCTCTTTATGTTTGTGTGGCAGGGCCGTACCAAGTCATAAATGCACCCTGTGCGATTTGCACATGTGGTGCGTCCCCCTCTCCCCCCCCCCCGTTTGTCATTTCCCTATGCCAGAATCTCCCCATCTTATCCCACGCCTCCATGTCCAGCTGCCTGCCCTTGCCCTGGTGCCACCATTTTCCATGTTTCCACAGCGGCAGTGACAGCAACAGAAAGTATCTCTAATTGAGAAAAAAAACACGCAGTTCTTTCTGTCTCTGCGTTTGCATGTTTGCCCAATCCTTCCCTCCTCTGATGTAGGCTAACATCAGAGGAGGGAGGGACCAGACCAGCCATTCAGATGACCTGTGTTGGAATGGCTGGTCTGGTCTCTCCTTCCTCTGGTGAGAGTCTACATCCCAGGAGCGAGGGATCGGGCAAACATGCAAACACAGAGTCTGGAAGACCCGTGTGTTTTTTCCTTTGTAAGAGATAACTCTCCACTGCTGCAACCGCAGCCACCAAGGAGACATGAGAGAGGCAGTTGGGGGGAGCCGAGGCCGGCATCCCCAAATGCCCCCCTATTTTTTTGCCCCGTGTGGCTACACCGCTCGTTCAGGGCTAAGTACAGCGTTGCTGTCAGGATTTATTGTTTTGCTTTGACTGCTGCTGCTCTTTGCTGCCCCCAGAAATTGATGCCCCAAGCAACTGCCTAGTTTCACCTAATGGTTGGGCTGGCCCTGGAGACAGTTCATTGTGGTTAGAAGCAACTGTCCATTGCAGCTTGGAAGGTGATATGAGAACACATTGCATTGGAGGCAGCTGAGGGTAGGCAGCTACTTACTGTATCCATGGGCAAACTGTGGCCAGAACCTGGGCTGAGGCAGCATCACTGCGCTGGCAGGCCTCTGGGCCATGGAGGAACTGTGAGAGATGTAGTGAGTCCAGAACAGGAAATGACTGCAAGATTTCATCCATATGGACCATATACATTCTATAAATAATTTGTTGGAAATTGCTGTTTCACTGCATGCGAAACAGGCTTTGTATGAGGAAAAGGCATTATAAAATCACCCCGCATGTCTATGGAAAAAGCCTTTTGAAGACAGGGCTTTCCAAACCTGTCCTGGGGCCCCCAACGTCAGTCATGTTTTTAGAATATTCAAGATGAATTATACATGAGACAATTTACATATTCAAAAATTTTAAGTGGCATCTTGGGGGGGGGAGGGGAAGCCATGGTGCCTCAAAAAAAAATCACAACATGGCAGTTGAAACAAAATATAATGGTAAACAAATGCAAGCAGCAGAGTAAAACCTGGAATGGATCAGGCTGAAACTGAGCCAGTTATTTACTCAGCAATGAGCACCTCCCCTTTCGCCCATACTTTTGAATTTACAGCAGAGGGAAACTTTAATAAATTAATAACTTCGAAAAGTGCTTCATGACTCAAAGAAATGCTCTCTCTCTGGCTGGAGTTCCCCCCAATTTAGCTGAAGCATTTGAAAAAGATTTTCTTGAGCCAGCCTTCTCCATAAATAGTACTGTAAGGGTTAAATGGATGTGACCATCCTACATTAGTATAAATCTGTTTCTGACTAGAGTAAAGGCACTGCATGTGATTCCTTTTGCTGCAATCGGCAAACCTAGTTCCTCACTGTTTTGCTTCAGTTCAGAACATAGAATTCACTGGAAATGCCCCTGCTCCCATTGTATTGCAAAGGTAAGTGCCTACGGTACTTATTCTTAAAAAGTTGTGTAAAGTACTAATGCACAGATCTATAGAAGTAAGAGGGTTACATATTAATGAAACTGCAGCAGCATATAGGATGGCTATGCATTTTGAGAACTTCTGAATATATTTTTCTATGCAAGAAAGTATATGGAGTAGAACAGAGAATACACATTGGATTTCTATATCTCAAAGATTTAGTCATGGGTATGGGATAAGAGAAGTCAACCATGGGAAGGAAGGTGGGATAGCTGATTAACATCCATCTTCACATGGCAAATTCAAGAAATTATTTTGCATCAGTCCCATCAGGCTTTACTTTCAAGTAATAGTGCAAAAACTAGGTTTTGACAGGAATGCAACTTTAAGCTTTGTAAACGGTTTTAAACATGAAAGCGCAGAGAGATGCATACTCATTAAGCTATTGTCAGTTAATGTAAATGCATAACTTTGGTAGTTAAGATGACAGATATTATGGAGTTGGGGCAGTGATGTGCCAAGGGTGGCCCAGGGGTTTCTGTCACTCTAGGCAGAAACCCCAGCCGTGCTGCCCCCCCCCCCCACCGTGCTGAGCGACCCTGCCTCCCCTCCCCCCGTGTTGAGCTATGCCGCCCTTCCCCCCTTGGAATTTCTACCTCATTCTTTTCCCTGAAGAATACCATTGCATATTTATTTTCAGTTTCTAGTTTCTTTTTCTGTACTAGGTGATGGTTTGTGTTTTCTGCACACATTAATAACGTTTTTACCTATTGTACACTTGGAGGTCGTGCAGTCCTAACGCACATTCCACCCAAGTGATTCCAATGCACTTGCCTTCCCTAGCGCCTTTAACGCTGTTTTGATATTTACCCTAACTCTCTATGTCTTCTTCCAGGAAACGTTGTTTGACCTGTGGCAGTTGAGGAGCCTCATTCTTGGATTCTAGACTCTGCCTTTCCTGAATGGCAGCTTCTGAGTCACCTCTGGAGGGCATAATTTCCCCCTCGGCCAGGGGACACAGTTACCTACATCAGGGCAGGAGGTGCAGGATAGTGCTAAGGGTAAGAATGTTCAGCCGACTGGGGGCTCCAACAACCATGCTGTGAGACGTTCTTCATCCTCTAGGGGTCTGTGGCAGCTATGTCCCCTGGTGTCAGGGAGCCTTTTCCAAGAGGAGAGCTTCCAGAGTCTGGATTGTCCTCCCCAGAATTCTTTCCTTTTTGCAGTAGGCCTGGTACTTCTGGCATGGAAATTCAGATCCTGCGGTCTCTAGGTGCTCCTGAATGCAGTCTCTTGCCAGGCAGGCTGAAAGTAGAATCCCCTGTTAACGGACACTCCCTGAAGATGAGGAACAGTTGGGGGCTATCCAAGATGTTGACTGTCTCTGACCCAGATGAATTGGTATTGGGCTCTGATGTGGATGAGCTAAATCATTCATGAGAATATACTAAAATGCGAATTAAACACATTGCTCTGAATGTTAATTCAAAAAATACCTATCTGTGTCTGAAAGAACCCAGAGAACAAGAAACCAAAAGATATATGCACCGAACCAAAAGGTAAATTACACACCAGCAGGAGATTGTCACAAAAAAACAAATAGGAAAAGCACCTAAAAATAAGATAAGTTAAAGTGACATTTTTACCTCTAACTCAAACTGAGCCCTCATACATTCAAAAAACCACCCATGAAGTAATTCTGAGGACCCAGAGCAAGGATAACCTTGGTAAGTGAGGAGCTGTGAAGTATCTCACTTGAGAAAACCTTCATGGGTGGTTTCTCATGAACGATTTAGTTCTGCATATGTAACTTATGTCTATTTTTTATGGTTCCTTTTTTTTGCTTGCACTGTTTTTTATGAAATTGACCTGTCTTTGTATGTTCATGTTCAACATATCTTTTATATACATATATTGTCTTATTTTGAAATGTTAGGTTGCACTTCTGTTTTTTACCTCTTATATGTTTTATCTTTCTATTTATTTATGTATTTACTTATTTATCTATGATTGATTATTATTTATTTATTGTGATATTTTTAATTATTATAATGTTATTATTTTATTGTAGGGGTCTTATTCTCCTGAAGAAAGTTCCCCCACCCCCCCCCCCGGCCGAAACACTCTTTGTTTGTGTTGATGCTGCAGGAAGGGTGTTCCTTCTGGTCTGGTACTCTTGTCGGCCAGGGATGATGCCCTGACCATGGTGTAACGACATTGGATTTGCCTCCATCACTGGGCGGCGGACATATCATCCTAAGCCCATTTGGCTCAACTGGCCTTTAAGGGGAAAATCCTTTTTGGAACTGATTTGGAGAAACTTGTGAAGACAGGACCAAGGGGCACATGAAGCAGGCCAGTACCCCTTTCTCATCAGCCTTCGCATGACCACCAAGGGCACACTGGCCAGATTCCCAGGGGTCTTGGGACTATAGTCACTTCCACCCTGGAAAGTTTTCTTCCCCTCTGCTTCAGGGCCATGGGCTCATTCTCAGTCATTTCGTGGAGCACGTGGACCCAGGGATTCAGTCCCATCCAGAGGAGGACCCTTCCAGGCCACACAATGAAGGTTTGGTGGCCCATTACCTGGTGCCTCTGGTGGGTGGCAGGCTTCACCTCTTCTTTCAGGACTGGGCCCAGGTTATCAAGGATCACTGAGTGCTAGATACCATTCAATTTGGCTATGTCCTGGAATGCAAGGAGCTGATTCCCAATGCTTTCATTGTTTCCCCTTGTGGGTCTGTGATCAAGGATGCCACAGTGTGGACCACCTTGGACAAGTTGCTTCACCTAAAGGTGATGGTGCCCATCCCCCCAGATAAGCAGGACAAGGTGCCAAAGAAGGATGGATACTTCTGGCCCATTCTGGACCTCAAAGGGTCAATGTGCACTTGTGTGTCCTGTGCTTTCGGATGGAAATCTTAGGCTCCGTGATTCAAGCAGTGAAACAAGGGGTATTCTTGGCTTCTCTGGATCCGATTGAGGCACATTTTCATATCCTGATCTGGGCAGATCAGCAGAAGTATCTGCATTTTGCCAGTGTTTGACTCTCACTATCAGTTTGCTGCCCTTCCTTTTGAGATTGCCACCGCCCCAAGGATGTTCTCAAAGGTCATGGTGGTGGTGCCAAGAAATCTGTGTCCATCCCTGTCTAGATGACTGGTTCATCTGAGCCTGATCCCTGTCAGAAGCATCTTGGGTGATGTCCCAAGTAGTGTCCTTTTTGGAAAGTCTCAGCTGGGTGATCAATCAGGAAAAGAGATAGTTTTTACCTTCCCAATACTTGGAGCTTCTGGGAGCATGTTTTGACACTCGAGTGGGCAGAGTTTTCCTGCCAGAGGAGAAAGTCAGAAGACTGTTGAATTGCCTAGCGATATTCTGTGTGCAGCAGGCCCCCAGAGTCTGGGATTATCTTCAGCTCCTCAAATTGATAGTGACAACCATAGAGATGATCCCATGTGTGCATGCTCACATGCAGCTGCTATAGCGGTCCTTGTTGACATGATGGTCCCCAAGTTGTCAGGAGTTCAAGCGCAGGTTTCCACTCGTGTAGAGGGCAAGGTCCAGCCTGCAGTGGTGGCAGCAACATTGTTATCTGAGGAAGGGCATACCACTGGACGATTTCTCCTGGATCCTGCTGACAACATATGCCAATCTCTTGGACTAGGGAGCCCATTGCTGAGACTGTATGGCTCAGGGCCATTGGAACCACAGGGAAGCAATGTGATGCTCTTCTGCATTTTTGGCCCCTGGTCGAGGGCCGGGCAGTTCAAATATTTTCAGACTGTCACAGTGGTGACTTATGTCAGTGGCCCTGGAGATGGATCTCCTGTTTGCTTGGGCAGAGAAGAACCTCCTAGTGTTGTTGGCTCATCACATTGCTGTAGTGGACAATGTAGAAGCATACCTCCTCAGTCGGCACTCTAAATCTTGGTGAGTAGGAGTTGAATCGAGGCGTTTCAGTTGATTCTGCACCACTGAGGTCACCCTGAAATGAATCTGATGGCGACCCACTCCAATGCCAAAATTTGCCGCTTCTTCAGTTGCCATATAGAGATGGGGCCCGAGGGCATTGATGTCCTGACCCAGCCTTGGCCCAGTCTAGTGGCTGCTGTTCATGTTTCCTCCATGGCTCCTGGTATGGCATGTGATTTGGCATAGAGAGCACCACCCAGGCAGGATTGTTCTAGTAGCACTGGATTGGCCATAGACAGTGTAGTTTGGAGACCTGATGAAGCTCCTTCAAGTGCCTCCTCTTCAACTGCTTCCATCTTGGGGGCTATTGTGGCAGGAAGCAATCGTCCTGAAGGACCCACCTCTTTTCTCACTTATGGCATGGTTCTTGAAAGGAGACTGATAGCGCGTAAGGGCTACTCTCCAGCAATAATCTCTCCATACTTGGTGCCCAGAGGAGGTCTACAAAGCTAGCATACATACAGTTATGATGCCTCTGAGCACTGGTGAGGCCCGCAATACTTGGCTCCTGAGGCAGCCAAGGTGTCCAACCTGTTGATCTTTCTGCAGGATGGCCTAGAGAAGGGCCTCTCACTTAGTTCCTTGAAGGTTCGGGTGGCAGCTTTGGCCTGTTTCTATGTTCAGGTGATAGACAAGTCCTTGGCCTTGCATCCGAATGTCTCATGATTTCCGCAAGGGGTTCGAAGACTGTGTCCTCCCCTTCGGTCTATGATCCCTTCCTGAGATTTATTTATTTATTTATTTTTCTTATATACCGCACTATTATAATCAGTGCGGTTTACATTTGAACAGAACATACAAGAATGTAACAAGGTACATCGAGTTTTTACATTGAACAGGGAAAACTATGTACAAATTATATACAAATTATATAAATAGGGATACTCTCTCTCTCTCTGGTGCTCAGGGCCCCCTCAGGAATCTGTCCTTTTCAACTGAGGCCTTTTCCATTTGGCCTGTATCTTCCTTCTTGCTTAAAGTGCTATCTCCCTTTCATGTGAACCAGGTGGTTTGCCTGCCCTCCTCTAAGGAGCAGTGTCGGGGAAAGATAAGGATCATCATCTTGTGGATGTCCAGAGGGTGCTTATCCAGTACTTGCAGGTTACAAATTCCTTTCATAAATCAGACCATCTTTTTGTGCTGTTTGCTGGCTCACGCAAGGGTAAAGCAGTGGCCAAGTCAGCTTTAGAGTGCAAATGTCCTTATGGGCAGAGCAGAGCTCAGTAGCCCTTCAGACATTTGTCAGGCAGCAATTTGGACATCACTTTCCACTTTTGTCAAGCATAACCACTTGGATGTCCACTTGTGGGCAGACACAGCCTTTGGCTCAAGAGTTTTGCAACCTATGTGTCTTCGTTCCACCCAGTGATATTGTAGTACATCCCACTTGTCTGGACTGGTATAGCAGGACGATATGGAAGATGACATTTTATTTACCAGATTGTGTCCTTTCCTTGAGTCTTGCTAGACCAGTCCAGGGTCTGCCCCTGAAACTATATAGCTCTGTTCTACTGCTGCAGTACCCTTGGGTCCACCATGATTCTGTATTTGGCTCTGCAGGCTCATCTTCTACTGATAGCCTCCTATTTCTACCTTTCTGTATATAGTTCTCTATTGTTTGCTCATTATTGCCCACATTGAAGTTGTGTGAGGCTTGCTCTGTATCTCCCATTTGCTTTGGAACAAATACTGAAGGGACCTCTGGTGGCTGAGGTGGATTGAGGCACAGGAGTGATGTCATTGAAACCTGGGCTTTTCATTGTTTGTTTATCTCCACCAATCTGCTGGTACGGGAACACAGCCCACGTCTGGATTGGTCTAGCAGGACTGAAGGAAAGGACATTATCTGGTACAAGGGCAGCTCTACCATGAGGCCACCTGAGGTGGTCACCTCAGGTGGCAGGTTGCAGGAGCGGCACTCCGACAGCAGCAGCACTCTGGCTCTGTTTTAATTTTAGATTTGTCCGCCTCTTCCTTCCCGTGCGGGAAGGCAGAGGCAGGCCAAAGGGGGCAAAATCTAAAATTAAAACAGAGCCAGAGTGCCGCTGCTGGACAAATCAGCCTGCTCGCTTGCAGCCTAGAGCCCATCAGGAAACGAGAGAAAGATAGGTGACAAGTTTCTTCCATCTGTGAGGCAAAGATGCAGGAGCACAAGCAGAGTCTGGAGCGCAGAGGAGAACCCTTTCTAGTGGCAACTTTTCGCTCCTCAGCTTCTGGTTCAAAAAGTTGTTAGTGGCTGGAAGAATGATCACTTAACTGCATGTTATCATTTTTCTGGTCTTTTTTTTTTTTTTTCTCTTGCAACAAAATCGTTTGCCAAACAGTTTCAAAGGCTCTGTATGTGCAGTGGTGATGGTGGTCTATTTTTATTATTTTTTAATCATTGTGGAAGCAAAAAAAAAAAGAGGAGAATGTTGCTGGAGCCGAGGGGAGTTGCAAGGTTCCAGCTCCCGGAGGAGGAGAAAAAGAAGGGGAAGAGCAGGGAAAGCAAAACAAGGATGGCGCGGTTACGGCTGTGGCTGACGCCAGCATACTCCCTCAAGGAATCCCGATGGTGGCGGCAGCAGCAGCATACCAGCAACAAGATCAAAACCACCAAGTAGACACCACTCTCTTTCCTGCCCAAAAACCTCTTTGAGCAGTTCCACCGCCTTGCCAACATCTACTTCGTCTTCATTGCCCTACTCAAACTTCGTGCCCTCCGTGAACGCCTTCAAAAAAGTGAATATATTGAATACATGTACTGGGCAAGTTATGTAAATCTTGCAGAGTGATGTCATGGCAACATGAGGGATGATGTAAAAGAAAAGTAATTGTATTTATTACTCACATACTACTTAGTTGTTTGATTTGGTAGACATTTTTACTATCTCAAGGAGCAGTAACATGCTTTATGGTTTTGCATAAAATTTAAAATTTTGTTATTAGCCTATAAAGTTTTTTACTCAAGTTCTCCTCTTTATCTATCAGATTTGCTTATTCATATTTCCAAACATGATCTTTACATTCTCAAAACCAAAATAGACTAGTTATTCCATCTAATGCTTTTGCCCGCCATGAATATACTTGTCAGGCTGCTTTCTTCTTCTTAGCTCCTGTTCTTTGGAATTCTATAGCCCTCTATATTTGATTGGACAAGTCATAGAAATCCTTTAAGAAAGTGTAGAGGTCTATAAATTAATGAATGGAGTGGAGCAGGTAAACGTATATTGGTTGTTTACGCCATCAAAACGTAGAAAGAATACAAGACACGCAATGTAGTTACAATGTAATCCATTTAAGAAGAAATATTTTTTTACTCCACACGTAATCAAACTCTGGAATTCGTTACCAGAAGATGTAGTAAAAGCTGTTAGTGTAGCTGAGCTTAAAAAAGGTTTTGATAAGTTCCTGGAGGAAAGGTCCATAAACCATTATTAAAGAGGACCAGGGAAATCCACTGCTTATCCTGCGACAAGCATTGTGGAACCTATGTACCTTTTTGGGAACCTGCCAGGTACTTGTGATCTAGGTTGGCCTCTGTTGGAAATAGGATACTGGGCTTGATGGACCTTGGTCTGATCCAGTATGGAATTTCTTATATTCTTATGACAAATATTGGACAACACGGGGGGGGGGGGGGGGGCAAGAGGGGCAGGAAGACAAATGCCGGAGAGGGGGAAGCAGGGAGTGGTACATAGATGATATAAAAAAGAGGACGATTGAGAACTGGGTAGTAAGGAGTAGTGAAATCTGGGTGGCCAGAAAGAGAGAGAGAAATAAATGAAAGAAAAATGGAATGAAAGAAAATCAATATCCAAGATGGAAGGAAGTGAAGAAAACAAAAGGAGAGATAAGAAATGGCAGATGGACTAGAGACCACAGAAAGAGAGCTAAGAGAAGACAGAAGAAAGCAGAAGCCTCAGATGAAGACTAGCATGATCAGAGTATAAAATGGTCAGACAACACAGGTAGAAAAATAATTTTATTTTCAAATGAATGTTTGGATTTCGTGCTATTTTTGTATTTTACACAGTACAGGGAAATGTGTCTCTTTGATTTCTCTGGTATTGCATTGCATGCAGAGTCTGACACCTTAGGCTTTCAGTTTAAGTTTTGTCTACATATTTTTATTTTTACTTTAGGTTATTGTCACTTATTCTGTATTTGGTGAGGGTCTGTGTTCTGAGTGTGGGACTGAGGGCCAGCCAGGCATTCTGTTAACATGGAGTTTGTACAAAGGGATCTGTGCTGTAGTAATTTGAATTGTTCCATTTTTCAAATAGGTGTTGGATGTTCCAGTGCCCGCTGCAGTATTTACAGCGATGCTTTTTTTGTGTAGGCTCCTTATGTGAGTTTTGGTGCTGTTATGGTATGGAGATTTGCTCTATAGATCCTCAGAGATTTTTGTAGGTTTTTGTATTTTATTTATTTAACAGGGTTTTTTTATACTGCTTTGATCATTTTTAGTCAAAGCAGTTTACATTGTAACACTTGGTAATGTACATTAAACAGGGACATTGATAGATTGGATTCTTCTGAGGTAATGGAGGGTTAAGTGACTTGCCCAAGGCCAAAAGGAGTGCTAGTGGGAATTGAACCCTGGTCTCTTGGGGCCCAATATTCAATTGTGCTGATTTTGGAAGGGCTATGAACTTCATCGGCACATAGCGCTCCCCGTTGACCCCTAAACTGGATATACAATGCTGCGCAATGGCACTGAATATCTGGTGATCGCCACAAAAGCCAGAAGCTACCCTGCAGCAGCGATATTGGATGCTACTCTGTTAGCGATCTGCACCCTAAAGATAGGCAAGGGTTTTCCTCACCTATCTTTAAAGTGCATTTCACTAACTGGGCAGCATCCAATATCACTGCTGCTTGGTTAGCGCCATTCTCCACCCTGGAACGCCCCAGCATGCCCTGTTGCTAACCTATTAGCATTGGGGCACGTAGAGAGCCTAGGAGGGGGACATCCAATGGCACTAATCATGTAAGTGCCATTGAATATCCCCAGCTAAGGCATCTACATGGTTTACTGGGCTGTAAACCGTGTAGATGCCTTTTGAAAATCGGGCCCTTGGTTCCTAAGCCAGTGTCCTAACCATTATGCTATTCCTCCACTCCTATTAGTTCACAATATGCCTGGTACAGGAGAATGTTTGTTAGTGAGATGGCCAGAATCAGATTTTTTTTTAAATTAGATATTGAGTTTTGTGGGTGGATGTCCTAGTTCTGCTCTGGACCCATTGTTGAGGGGGGGGGGGGGGAAGATTCTGCGAATGCAACATATATGTTCAAAAAGAAAAAGCGACAACCAGAACATAGTTTATAACAACAAAATAAAATGAGTTAAAATTTGGTGTTATAAACTGTGCAGTGGTTCTCGCTCTTTCTTTTAGTTCTGTGGTGTGTGAACATCTTTATTTCCTCCATATTATCTAAATGACTTTTTGATTTGGTTCAGTCCCTGACTGCAGTTTTGAGAAAGCCTCTCCCCACCCCCCACCCAGCTCCAAGGGGGGAGGGGTCGCCCTCTCATCCCTGGCCTCAGGCAGCAGATTGTCTTGAGCCACTCCTGATCTGGTAAGTCAAATGTTGCCTTTAATGGGTAGCAGAAACTGATTGGGTATGCAATATAATAAGATGTGACCACTCGGAAAAGAGAGCTCAGTGGCCAATCGAAACTGGGTTTGATTTTCCACTTTAGGAGCTGAATAATGTGCTGCACTGCTTGATCTCTTCCTTTTGGCTGTTTCTGGAGCTAGCTGGGATTTGCTGCTGGACTTGCTGGGAGGGGAGGGGGGTGGGAGGGTACAAAGTTTGCATGTACACAGACAGATAGGGAGGCAGGCTATCACAGCCACAAAGGAAGCTGAGAAAGTGCTTGTTTATTGAGAGGGTGCAGTGCTTGAATCTGAATATGTAAAATATTTTAAGTCCAAAACTAGGTAAGCAAAGGTATTTAAGCTACAACACTAGATTCCTTAAGGTTTGTGGCCATTTTCGCAGTAGGTTCATACTGCAAGACTGGCCCCAAAATAGGGGTGCAAAAGTTGAATTGGGGCATCATAATCCCTTGAGCCAGCCCTTATCTAAGATGTAATAGTATTTTCTTTCTAAGTTAGTCAATTCTGGTAGTAAACAACACCTACTCTGAACCATCTCCATCACCCTTAAGTACTCAAGTGGCCTCATTTCCCGCAAAAGAAAGGCGTGCCACAGGGATCCTCGCTCTCAGCCCTACTATTCAACGTCTACATGCAGCCCATTTGCAACCTCATCCGCTCTTTCAATATCAATTGCCTAATCTACACCGACGACGTGTTACTATACATGCCTATCTCGACAGATCATCCAGACCTCTCACCAATATCCGCCTGTTTCGATGCTGTCACAGATTGGCTACACACGCAGAAGCTCAGAATAAACTTTAAAAAAACAGAGGTCCTCTTTATCACCAGGAACCCAACATTCACTCCGCCCACCTCACTGAAGGTGCGAGATGCAGAGCTCTTCAGCAAGCCCACGGTTCGGTACCTAGGGGTCACGCTGGATCAACAGCTCAATATGAAGGCCCAAATAAGCAACATGGTCAAGGCAATCTATAACAAAATTTGGATGCTTCGCCACCTGCGACAGCTGCTTGAACCAGAAGACTTTCGGACAGTCTACCAAGCACTAGTAATTCCACATTTCGACTATGCGAACGCCATACTACACGGTCTCCCGAAAAACACGCTGAATCCTCTGCAACTGGCAATGAATGCAGCCGCCAGAATCCTGCATGGAGCCTCCAGGAGGGAACATATAACCCCAATTATTGAGGCAGTCATGAGGTTTAGCTGCAGGTAACCCTTCCCCCAAGCCATGCTGCAAGCCGGCTCTGATCAGCCTGACCCTTCCCCCGCAAGCCATGAGGCAATCAGCCTGCTATTTCTTTAAACACCCTTCCCCCACTCCAGGTCTGAGCACAGTATCCCCTAGCCCAGAAACCAAAAGACCAGAGCACACCGGTTTGGACAGGTCACCCAGGTACCTTCCCCAGGGGCTGCTGATTGGTGGACAAGAAATACCTGTGGCAAATGGGATTACAGAATGAGTTTGAAATTATACTGTATTTAAGGCATTGAAGGACGTCCCTGGGGGTTCAGACCCTTGTGGAGGTTGCTGGTATCTCTGTCTGATCCTGTGTGCACATTAAAGATCCTGATTGCATTCCAGCCTGTCTGTGAGTCTTCCTTCTGTGGGTGAGTGATAGAATAAGAGCTTGTCTTTTTGTTTCCTGCCACATTTTTGGTGCATTGGCCAGGAAACATTAAAAGAAAAGCCTCTCTCATCACACCCACGGTGGGAAGACTTCTGCTTTTGCAGCGTCTGGGCCTCCACCAGTCAGGGACCGGCCTCCCCAGGTGATTAACGGTCCTTGGCGCCCCCGGGCCACTTTGTGCTCGGAAGGACACCTTGATTTGTCTGGACAGCTGGTCCCTGCGGTTGAATCCCCGATTGAAAAACCAGCTGGATAGACTGGCATCCAAACTTCCTGTCTGATCAGAGTTCTGGTGAGTACCGCTACCTTCTAGTTCTGTACTCTATCTGTGAGTCCTGGTAATTTCTGGGAACCTGTAGCAGCCTGATCAACTGCACGAGCAGTCCTATTAGGGGCCTTAGTGGCCCTGAAGCCATTGCTCGTCCTGTATCTGAATACCGGTAAAATATCTGAACTGCAGTAATCTGAGAAGAAAAAAGTAACCAAACTATAGCACTTGATAAGCTTTCTAATGTGCTCCGGTGTGGATTTACTGCCTTTCCCTGAACCCCCGATGTAATTTCTGTGCTCCGATGTAAATTTCTGTTTCCCCCCATGCTGCCGCTGTGTTAGTTTCTGCTCCGATGTGAATTTCTCTCTCCGTTGTGCTCCGATGTTAATTCTGAGCCCCCCTGCTGACCCGCTGAATTTTCTGCCTTTCCCATGCTGTCCCGATGCACCGCTGAGCCCCCCCTGCTGACCCGCTGAATTTTCTGCCTTTCCCTGCTGTCCCGATGCACCGCTGAGCCCCCCTGCTGACCCGCTGAATTTTCTGCCTTTCCCTGCTGTCCCGATGCACCGCTGAGCCCCTTTAAAGGGTATTAAGAGTGCAGCGCTGCCAAAAGCTATTAAATTAATTTTTGCCCCAAGCAAAAAAATCATACTGACCGTAATTTGTGTGCCGCGGGCCGGCGGGCCCCTTTTTAAACTGCTCCGTCCTTGTTCTGTGTGCCGCAGGCCGGCGGGCCCCTTTTTAAACTGCTCCGTCCTTGTTCTGTGTGCCGCGGGCCGGCTGGCTCCCCGATTTTAAAAGTGTATTTTTCTCCTCCTCTCCCGCATGTTTGAGGTCCGGCTGGCTCCCCGATTTTAAAAGTGTATTTTTCTCCTCCTCCTCCCGCATGTTTGAGGCCCGGCTGACCCGATTCTGAAGTTGGGAACAGCTGAGTCTGTCCGGAGGTATCCAGAGCTGAATCGGGCAGTGGAACACACGTGGAGGCGGCCATCTTGAAAAGACCACGTGTAAGCTACACTGCAATATACTTAAAGTGACTCTGGAGCTCCATCTAGTGGACATTAGCTGTAATTACTACTATTCCCTGTGTTTTAAGTGATCCTGGAGCTCCATCTGGTGGACATTGTAAGAATAGCTAGCTTATATATATTTTAACTCTTGTCTAAATCAAATCTGAGTATATATATATTTTGTTAATTGCCAAGACCTATATTATAAAAATTTTGTGTTTTTTTTTTTCCTCTCTCCCCTCCTGTATTAAGAATAGATAGGGTCTGTATTATAAATTGTATTATTTTTCCCGGATTAAGTCTAGATAGGATCTATATTGTAAATTGCATTTTTCTCTCTCTTACTGTAAATTGCATTTTTTCCCAAATTGAGATTAGGCTAGAAGATCTGCTCTACATTGTATACTGTACTTAGATATTGAACTAGAATTAGAGCATGGGGTCGGGAAAGTCTAAAGAGAAAACGCCCCTACAGTACATGCTTCGCCATTTTAAATCTGGGTTTAGAGAAGATTATGGGGTACCTCTCTCCGCCTCCAGATTAACCCTTTTGTGTGAGAGGGAATGGCCAGCCTTAGTTAAGTTATGGCCTCCTCAGGGGTCTATTGATTTGGCCACTGTGTCCTTGGTCCATCAAATTGTAGCAAAAGAACACCCTGACCAGTTCCCATATATTGACTCATGGCTGGCCATATGCCAACTCAGACCAAGGTGGCTCCAGCGCTGTCACGAGGATCAGTGTAGAGTAATGGTGGCGGCCATCTGTCGCCAAAAGGGACGGACACCCGCCCCTATCTACCAGGGACGGGACTCTCCTGATATTCCCCCACGCCCCCTCCCTCTACTTCAACCCCGTGTCCCGTCCGCACCACAGCGGGATCCGCCCACATCTGAAAGCTCAGGAGGACCTCTTCTTGGGGTGGGTGAGGCCAGAGTTAGGGAAGGTTCTACAGACTCCGGCCCTTCATCTTCAGATTCCCCTCTCACATCTGGTGCCACCTCCCGGGGCACCATCTCCTCCCCCGAGAACACAGGGTCTGAGCCAGACTTGTCACCCTCGTTAGCCCACCGCCTGCGGTCACAACATCTCCAATTACCACTACGACAAGTACAGGGGCTCCCGTATATTGATGCTACTGGAAAGGTGGCAGTGGGACCATCAAGCCTGATTTATGTCCCTTTCTCCACTACGGACCTGCTCAACTGGAAAACCCACTATGCCTCATATACTGAAAAGCCCCAAGAACTGACAGATCTTATGACCAGTATTATGCAAACACACCAGCCTACCTGGTCGGACATTAAACAATTGCTTGCCACCTTATTCAATACAGAAGAACGGGCGCGCATTGTACGGGCCGCCCTCAAGTGGCTGGAGAAACATCCTGCCCAAGAGGGAGAAGTAAATCCACGGCAGCAGGCAGAGGCAGAATTCCCGAATAAAGACCCCCGCTGGGACCCGAATGACCCTGTTGGAGCAGCGTCTCTCACTCGCTTCCGGACTGCACTCCTTGAAGGCCTTAAGAAAGGGGGGCAACGAGCTATGAACATCAGTAAAGTCGCAGAAGTTCTCCAGTTTCCTGACGAAAGTCCGGCGGTATTTTATGAGCGTCTGACTGAAGCATACCGATTATATACCCCCCATGATCCAGCAGACCCTGAGAATCTTAAGATGGTGAATAATGCCTTTGTGGCTCAGGCACAAGGTGATATACGGCGGAAGCTGCAGAAACTGGAAGGGTTTGCGGGCATGAATGCAACGCAATTGATGGAAGTGGCACAAAAAGTATATGTAAATCGTGACCAGGAGCAGAAGCGAGAGTCGGAGCGCCGGATGAAAAAAAAGGCAGACTTCCTAGCAGCCGCCTTAGCCGAGCGACCACCAGTTCCAGCCTGGGCCAGAGAAGGAAATAGGGGACGAGGACGCGGATATGGGCGGCCAAGGTTTTCCCTAAGCCCCACTCAATGTGCCTACTGCAAAGAGGAGGGACACTGGAAGAATGACTGTCCAAATCGTAACACAAGGCAAGGGAGATATCCATCCACGAGGGGTGTAAGAGCACCCGTACGAACTACACGGGAGCAAGATCAGCATAATGCTTTCCCGCCTCCACCGGTTCCAGCTCTCGAAGGCCTTGCAGCTATGGAACATTATGACCCGGATGACTACTAGGCCAGACCGGGCTCCAAGTTTCTGTTAGGTCCCCAGGAGCCTATGGTCAACATGAATTTAGGGGACCGGAAAATGCAATTCATGGTCGATACCGGAGCAACACACTCAGTGGTCACCCAACAAGTAGCCCCGATCTCCTCCCAGTCAGTAACTGTTGTGGGAGCTACGGGGGAGAGGGCCCAGAGACCTTTCCTGCAAAACCGCACGTGCCAGTTGGGGGGACGGACCATCACTCACCAGTTCCTGTATATGCCTGAATGTCCCATACCCTTGCTGGGTCGGGATGTTCTGGCAAAACTCCAGGCCCAAATCACATTCGGGTCTGATGGCCAGGCTGAGCTCCAAATACCCAGCCTGGGCCCAACAGTTTTGGTACTGTCCGTCCCCCGAGAAGAAGAATGGCGGTTATATGAGAACAGGCCCAAATCTGATGTGGCTACCCTGGTTACGTGGGAATCAGTGCCCCCTGGAGTATGGGCAGAAGGAAACCCCCCCGGAATGGCCATTAACATCCCTCCCGTATGTGTTGAAATGAAGCCGGGAGCCTCCCCGGTGCATGTGCGACAATACCCGCTGCCGCGGGCAGCTGTAGAAGGAATCCATCATCATCTGGTGCAGCTACTACAGCATGGTATCCTGCGGCCCTGCCAATCGGCATGGAACACTCCTTTGCTGCCAGTTCGAAAACCTGGAACCACTGACTATCGACCTGTTCAGGACCTCCGTCGTGTCAATGAGGCCACTGTGACTCTGCATCCAGTAGTACCAAACCCTTATACACTGCTGGGCCTCATCCCAGCGACTGCTTCTCACTTCTCAGTACTGGATCTAAAAGATGCCTTCTTTTGTATACGCCTGGCTACTGCAAGCCAGCACCTGTTTGCCTTCGAGAAAGAGGACCCTGCTACTGGCAGAAAGTCCCAAGTTACCTGGACTCGTTTACCACAGGGATTCAAGAACTCTCCTACCATCTTCAGCACAGCATTGGCCCAAGATCTCGCTAGTTTCCCTCCAGGGGAGCCCGGCAGACGAGTACTTCTGCAGTACGTTGATGACCTACTAATCGCTGCTGATTCTGAGGCTGAATGTGTATTGGCAACCACAGAACTTCTCCAACTCCTGTACAATGCGGGATACCGAGTCTCCAGAAAAAAGGCTCAGTTATGTCGGTCGGAAGTGAAGTATCTGGGATTCCATCTGTCAAAAGGAAGCCGACGGTTGGGGAGCGAGAGGAAGGAAGCAGTGTGCCGGATCCCAGTGCCAACAACCCGCAAGCAAGTACGTGCTTTTCTCGGGGCAGCTGGGTACTGTCGTATCTGGATTCCCAACTTCGCAAAGATCGCAAAGCCCCTCTATGAGTCTACAAAGGGCCCAGAGAAGAGCCCCCTTGAATGGGGTCGTGACCAACAGGAGGCCTTCGAACATTTGAAAAGGGCATTACTGTCATCACCAGCCCTAGGCCTTCCGGATGTCACCAAGCCTTTCACCCTCTATATGCACGAAGCAGCAGGAACAGCTTTGGGAGTCTTGACCCAACAACTGGGGTCTTGGCCACGACCAGTCGCCTACCTGTCAAAACTGCTGGATCCAGTGGCCAAAGGATGGCCACCTTGCCTGAGAGCAATAGCAGCAACAGCCTTGTTGGTGGAAGAATCTGATAAACTGTCCATGGGCCAAGGCCTTCTAGTCACCGTCCCACATTCAGTCCAAACATTGCTAGAGCATAAAGGAAGTTACTGGTTCACCAGCTCCCGAATGTTGAAATACCAGAGCATGTTATGGGGAAATCCCAGGGTGCAGATAACTACCAGCCAAGCTTTGAACCCTGCTACTTTCCTGCCTGTTGGCCCGGGACCACCTGATCACGACTGCCTAGAAGTGATGGAAACAGTCTTCTCCAGTCGCCCTGATCTGACGGATGTGCCGTTAAGCAATCCGGATGAGACCTACTACGTAGATGGGAGCAGTCTGATGCTGGAGGGCCGCAGGTGTGCGGGGTATGCGGTGGTGACAATGGAAGAAATAGTTGAAGCACAGCCTTTGCCCCCTGGAACCTCCGCACAGAAGGCGGAACTCATTGCCCTTACCCGTGCCTTAACCCTTGGGACTAACAGTCGTGTAAATATATACACAGATTCCAGATATGCCTTTTCCACTCTCCATGCCCACGGGGCCCTGTACAAAGAAAGAGGGTTAGTTACTGCAGCTGGCTCTGAGATAAAGAATGGCCCCCAGATATTGGCCCTGTTAGAAGCAGTCTGGCGTCCGAAAACAGTAGCCGTAATGCATTGCAGAGGCCACCAGAAAGGGAACGGTGAAATAGCTAAGGGAAATAGACGGGCTGATGCAGAAGCCCGGCGAGTAGCAACCACATCCTTGTCCCAGTTTTTTCCCGCAGAGCTCCGAGGATCTACAAGCCCCCCTGTTTCCAGTCCCACTAAGCCAATGGGCCAAGAGGTACACTACACGAGAGTTAGATTTTTTCTGTCAGGAGGAGGGTGGGGTGTTACACACAGATGGTTGGATAAGGTTACCTAGAACAGGGACAGCTCCAGTGATAGTCATCCCAGACAGCCTTGCCCCAGCATTCCTATCATCCTTTCATCAGGCCACTCATATGGGCAAGACAGCAATGGAAACTACCCTCCGCCCATATTTCTTCATTTCTCGCTTATCCTCGCTGACAGCTGCAATTACTAGACAATGCACCACATGTGCTAAAAACAATGCCCGTCAAGGCCCAAGCCAACCCCCAGGGGTCCAGTCTTATGGGGTCACCCCTATGGGAAACATCCAGGTTGACTTTTCAGAAATGCCCCGAGCAAATGGGTACCGGTATCTGCTGGTATTGGTCTGTACTTTCACGGGGTGGGTGGAGGCCTTCCCAGTCCGCACAGAAAAAGCCAGAGAAGTGACTAAGGTGTTGCTGCATGAAATCATCCCCCGATTTGGGCTTCCAGTAGTAGTGGGATCTGATAATGGACCTGCATTTGTGGCCCAAGTGATACAGCAGGTAGTAAAAGCCTTACAGATCGATTGGAAGCTACACACAGCTTACCGCCCGCAGAGCTCAGGGAAAGTAGAACGCATGAATCGCACCATAAAGAGCCAGTTAGCAAAATTGTGTCAGGAAACCTCACTGAAGTGGCCCCAATTGCTCCCTATAGCTCTGCTCCGCATACGGTCAGCCCCACGAAAGGGTATCGGTGTTTCCCCCTTTGAAGCTGTGTATGGACGCCCTGCACCCCTCATACAGGGCGTCCATGGAGATTTAGTGCAGATAGGTTCAGAAATAACCCGGCAGGAACTGTCGGCTCTCAGTTCTGTATTGCAGAAAATTGCACCGGTGGATCCAGGAGCGACTCCCCATCAACCTGACTGAAGCGCTCCATACGCACCAGCCTGGTTCCCAGGTGTGGGTCAAGGAGTGGAAGAAAGACCCATTGACCCCCCAGTGGCGAGGCCCGTACACTGTTCTGTTGACCACCCCCACGGCTGTTAAAGTGGCTGAAGTCGCTCCGTGGATCCATCACTCTCGTGTCAAGGCCGCTGCACCAGAAGTTGTTCCAGCCTGGACCGCAGTCCCGATTCCAGATCAACCCCTGCGTTTGAAACTGAAGAGGGACCTTTCTGCCCAGTAAAGGGCTCTAACAGACTGCCGATGAGACCCCCGGAGAGACTGATCTACGAGACCCCCTTTTCCAGAACCAGGAGCAGAATGAGAAGCGGTGCCCTAGCCTTACTCGTTTCCCTGACATGGGCCCGTTTTCCAACAAGTGCAGAGACTACTAACACAGCAGTATTACTCGCCCAAACTGCTCTGAACATGACAAACTTTTGTATACGGAACTCTCTACAAACCTCTCTTATTGCTGTACCGTCTAGTTTGTGTGAGATGCAGAACTTCACTATGCTTGCTAATTTAAACTGTAAACAACCTGGAATATATTTCTACCATATTGGGGTTACCCGACCGACTTCTACACTTTTCAACCAAGTGCCTTTTTCCTTGCAGGTAGTTTCCACTCTAAATGCTAATGATTGTTTCTTTTTTGTCAATGCCAAGAAGGGAGGAAACAATGTATCAAATACTGTGTTATCATGCAGCTCTGTTACAAATGTATCCTATTCACACTCAGAAATGTATCTTCCCTTAGGCTGGTTTTTAGTATGTGGCAAAATGACGTACACTTACGTCCCTGCAAATGCCACTGGTGGTCCGTGCACTTTTGCTAGGCTTACAACTGCTGCCTTCGTCCGGCCCCCCAGTTATCCCCGCTCTGCCCCCATGCCCTCGACCTGTAACTCAAACGTGGAGCCTTACAGTGATGAGACAGCTCTTGGGCTGTCAGTGTCAATCCTTGGGACACCTGGATTGGCCCTACACAACTCCCTGGAGGTAAGCCGACTCGCTTGCTCCCTAGCCAAGACCATTAACCTCACCTCAACCATACTAGCTTCCATAAATTATGAGCTGTCCAGCCTACGTACAGCGATTCTACAAAATAGAATGACCATAGATTTCCTGCTGCTACGCCTCAACCATGGGTGTGAGGAATTCGAAGGAATGTGTTGTTTTAACCTCACAGATGAAAGTGTGTCCATTGAGCGCTCGATCCAAGACCTACGTGACTTGGCGAAACAAATCTCAGACCCGTCCATGGGACTGGGGACGGGGTGGTTCTCCAAATTGTTTGGTTGGTTGGGGGGCCTTAAAACCCTAGTTATAGGAGTTTTCCTTCTTTTCTTAGTATGTGCCCTCATACCATGTTGTATCCCCATCCTCCACCGCTCCATTACCACCACCCTCGACACCCTGGTAGAACGCAAGGCTGCTACCACTGTTATGGCCCTGACCCAATACACCCCTCTGCGGCATGCCTCCAGTAATACAGCCCTCTACCGCCTCTAGCGGTTGAGGTCTTACTTAAAAAGGGGGGAATGAGGCAGTCATGAGGTTTAGCTGCAGGTAACCCTTCCCCCAAGCCATGCTGCAAGCCGGCTCTGATCAGCCTGACCCTTCCCCCGCAAGCCATGAGGCAATCAGCCTGCTATTTCTTTAAACACCCTTCCCCCACTCCAGGTCTGAGCACAGTATCCCCTAGCCCAGAAACCAAAAGACCAGAGCACACCGGTTTGGACAGGTCACCCAGGTACCTTCCCCAGGGGCTGCTGATTGGTGGACAAGAAATACCTGTGGCAAATGGGATTACAGAATGAGTTTGAAATTATACTGTATTTAAGGCATTGAAGGACGTCCCTGGGGGTTCAGACCCTTGTGGAGGTTGCTGGTATCTCTGTCTGATTCTGTGTGCACATTAAAGATCCTGATTGCATTCCAGCCTGTCTGTGAGTCTTCCTTCTGTGGGTGAGTGATAGAATAAGAGCTTGTCTTTTTGTTTCCTGCCACATTTTGAAGCACCTGCATTGGCTCCCGGTCCACTGCAGGATCTCCTTTAAGACTCTAATGATGACCTACAAAGCCATCAACAAGTGCTCCTCCACCTCCCTCACAGATCTCATACAGACCACCCCCCTCAATAGAGTAAGGAGATCAGCCGCCGTCAATACTCTGAAACTCCCGAGGGCGATCACAAAATGCTCGCAGGCAACTAGAAACAGAGCTTTCGCCCTATATGCACCCACATGCTGGAACGCCCTGCCACCTGCCATTTGGGCTATCAATGACCTCGCCCAGTTTAGGAAGGCATTGAAGTACTATCTATTCCTCCAGCACTACATCGAACATGTGGATAACCCGCAGTCAGTCACACTCTGGGCCCAGGTTGACACCCCCGACGCAGCCACTCCACGAGTCTGCAGCCCAGCCCGCTAGACCCCGATCCCCTCGACAAGTAGAGGTATACTCCCCTGCCTTGTCACCATGTATATAGCTGAACCAATGTGTAAATAGTGTCAAGCTGTCCTCATAACAGATGGCAGCAAGTTATCTTGTACATAGTTACCCTGTTAACCCTGTATATAATCCCCTGTTTATTGTAAGTCCAGTGTAGGCCTGCCTGCACTGCACAAATCTGTTACCTGTAAACCATGCTGATTTTTAAAGAGCGCGGTATAGAAGAGACATTAAATAAATAAATAAAATAAAATAAATTATAGGAATGTGCAGAGAGCAAAACTTTTCGGTTTGTTTTCAGTTCATTTCACCTTTTTTCCTGATTTTTAGATGTTTGTTTCACACATTCATTTTAATAAAAAAAAAAATTAACATGAGTTAAGACTTTCTAATGCACGTTAATTTGTAGGTTAATACTTGGTTAAAACGATTTAGCATACACTAAATTTTTTAAGGCACACTAACAACTGCACTTTCCTACCCAATTGATATAACACAAACTGATTATATTTAACAATGGAAAACTCATATAGTTTCTTAAAGCAACAGTACTACCTTTATTTATTTATTTGTTTAGCTGTATTTATATACTGCCTTTCGCTGGGTCAAGATACAATAAACATCATCATGAAAACTATTTACAACCATGCAACAGTAACAGAGACCATAACTATAACTATATATAATTAGGAGGTATATATGACAGTGGGAAATTAGTCAGTCCGGTTTTGCTCCCATTGAAGGGGCGGATTAGGTGATAGGGTTGAATTGTTCTGAGAATAAGTGGGTTTTCAGATGTTTCCTGAAGGTCTTGAGGTCTGTTGTATTTCTGAGCTGGTCTGGTAGATTGTTCCATGTGGATGGAGCATACAGTTGAAAAGCTCTTTTGCATGCTTGCTGGTTGGATTTTGTTTTGATATGGGGAATTGTGAGGGCGTTCATCGTGGATGTGTGTCTGGATCTGTGGAGTTGGGAGGTATGGAGTAGCGTGCGGAGGTTGTGGGGGGAGGGTCAGAGTGTAGTGCTTTGTGTGTTAGGATGATGGTTTTGAATTTTATGCGGCTCTGTAGTGGGAGCCAGTGGAGCTCTTTGAGTATAGGTGCAATGTGGTCGTGTCTCGCTGCAGCTTGTAGGGTCCTGACTGTTAAGTGAAGTGCTGTTTGGAAGGGCATGAGGGCAGATTGAGGTAGACCATGGTATATAACATTGCAATAGTCCAGATGAGGTATTACGGAGGCTTGCAGGATGGTACGGAGGTCGTAAGTTTCCAGAAGTGAGAGTAGGGACTGAAGTGTCTTTGTTTTGTAAAACATTGTCTTGGCGATATTGCTGATGTGGGATTTGAATGTGAGGTGTTGATCGAGGGTTATTCTGAGGTATTTAACTTCAGTCCGGGTATTAATTGTTATGTTCTTCAATGTCATTGAAGGTGGGGGGATGAAGGTGGCATATTCTGTTTTATTGTAATTGATCTGGAGGTTGTCTTTTAGCCAGTTGGTTACTTCGGCGAAACATTCTTGATGAGCAGACAGATTGGGTTGGTTTATGTCGATTGGTGCATACATTATAATATCATCAGCATAGATGTGGGCTTTGAGGCCATGTGATCTAATGACAGAGCAGAGTAGTTGGAGATAGAGGTTGAAGAGGATGGTAGAGAGGGTAGATCCTTGAGGGACTCCTTGTGTCTTTTTGAATGGGGTGGAGGTGTTTTGTCTGACCTTTATTTGCTGGTGTCTGTGAGGTAGGATGTGAACCATTTGAGCACTGTTCCTTGAATTCCATTGGTGCATAGATGTTGTAGGAGGATTCGGTGGTTTACGGTGTCAAAGGCAGAAGATATGTCTAAGAAGATTAAGACTTGGTTGATTCATTGCATTCCTTGAATTAGAGTATCTATCAGGGTGGTTAGCAGTGTTTCCACACCATGGTAAGGGCGGAATATGTATTGCTGAGGGTACAGTAAGTTGTTACTGTCTATGTGGGCTTGAAGATGGTGTTGTAAGGCTTTCTCAATGATCTTGGCTGTGAATGGTGGGCTGGCGATGGACCTGTATGATGATGGATTTGAGGCATCTAGGGTAGTTTTTTTTTAGCGTTGGATGTATGGAGGAGGTCTTCAAGGATGTGGGCATGAAGCCTTGCTGTAGTATTGCCTGTGTGATATTGGTGAGTGTTCTGCTGAGTTCCTTTTGGTCAAGAGGAGAGGTTGCTATGTTTAGGAATGTTATTATGTTTTCAATTTGTCTTTTCGTGACAGCTGGGAAGGAGGTCCAGGGGTCTGGGTGTTCCTTGTCTTTGATAGGTGGTAGGTGAGGGTTGTCTGGTTGAGGATGGAGTTGTTTGTAGTGTAATGCTAGTTGTTCAGCGGTGAGCTTGATTTCTTGTTTTTTGGTGCTTGGCATTTTTGTCAGTTGTTTTACTATGTTAAAGAGCTCCCTTGGTCGGTTGATTGCAGAGTTGAGTATTTTAGTGTGGTGTTCGCATCTGGATTTGTCTGCGGCAGTATGATATTTATTCAGAAGTTGTAGGTAATGTATTCTGTCTTCATTTTGATTAGTTTTGTGCCATTTCCTTTTTTGCTTGCGGAGTTGTAACTTTTGACTGCGGAGGGCTGGGGTGTACCAGTCAGTTTTAGGTTTGTTTGTGTGCATGGGTGTGGAGGGGTTTGTTGCCATGGCCTGCTTGTCTGGTACTGTTGTCCAATTCTCAATGAGGGTAACGGGGTTCGTGGAGTCTTCAATTAGTTGTGCGAGGGTGTCTTTAATGAAGTTGTCTTTGTCGAGCGGTTTGAATCTTCTTGTTGATGGTTGCAGGTTATGATTCTTCTTGATGGGGTTTTATGGGAGGAAGTTTATTTGTTTGTGATCAGACCATGGGACTGGGTAAGTATGAATTGTTTGAGGGGGGGGCCCATCTGCATTGAATGGTTACTGAAGAAAATTAGGTCCAAGATGTTGCCTTTTGTGTGTGTGGAGGTCTTGATGAGTTGAGTTAGGTCCATTGCTGACATTAGACTGCTAAGAAATCAACTTGCTCATTTCCTAGCTCTACTGTTTGCTTTTTTGGTCTGATTCTTTAGACATCCTTTCTTTTTTGTGTTAATGCATTTTGGGATACATTTTAAAAACCTTAGGTACTGTTTGTACATGTAAAGAACAGATTTGCACATGTAAATAACCATATACTTATATGTAGCGATTTTAGAAAAGGCATTACTTATAGAAATAAGAAGGCATGTTTTGGGTGCGTTTTTGGCAGTCCTTGAAAGTATTCCATATTTTTGAACGGCAGTACAAATATACCCTGAAAACTTTCCCATCGGCATATATACCTGACTTGGAGTCATGCATAACCCCTAATTATTTATTTATTTATTTAACATTTCTTATATACCGCACTATTATCATCAGCGCGGTTTACATGGAACAGAGCATATACATACAGGGAAACTGTAGTGTATTTTACAACAGAGGTTTGAGAACTTGGATGAAACAGGGTAGCTTTTTTATTTGGACTTGGAGTTTTGAGGAGTGGTTGAAGGTGGGGAATTGTGCTCACCTCTATGGAATTCAAAGTCACCTCCCTTTGCAAAACACATTTGGGTTTTAGAGGATAGCTCTTTAATCGACTCTCCACAGATGTACAAAAGTCATAAAATCTACCACTCATTTGTGTGGGTAGTACCACTAATATGTTGTTGTGTTAAGTGCTGTTGAACCAACGTTGACTCTTGGCAGCCCTGTGGATAGTTGCCTATCTTGTGACTACCCCCTGGGTTTTCTTGTCAAGGTATGAAGGAAGTAGTTTGCCAGACCTTTCTTCCGTACAGTAAGCCTACAGCACCTGGTATTCTAAGATGGTCTTCCACTGAAGTACTAATCAGGCCTGACCCTGCTTAGCGTCAGAGATCAAACTAGATCAGACACATTCAGGGTAACATGGCTATAGTGCCACATACATGTATAAGTTTCAAAATCTCATCTTGAAAGTGTATGTAGTGTTAATTATATATACAGTGGTGTGCAAAAGTCTGGAATCACTTGTGAGTTTTGTGTTTTTCGTACTTTCTAACTTTTTTATTTTTATTTTGCGTTAGCCCAGCATATTCATCTTTCTACCACATTAAAAGGAATACATTAGGCTATTAGAGTTGACTTTTTTGCATTCCTTGCTTCCAATTTAAATACTTTACAGACACTGGGAGATAGCTACTGTGATTTTTGTGGATCCTGTGTCAAAACTGGATCAAGATTATCCAATATGCACACATTATTTCTGACCAATCAGGAGGCTGGTTTCACCAACCAATCACAATGCAGATATCTAGCCAACAGTGCAGCTATAAAAACGTGCGGAATTTTTGAATTTCATACGCTTTCTGGATCGACCATGAAGATGACTCAGACCCTGACGTTGGAGGAGCGTGTTTGTGTGTTCTTTATGAGCGAGGAAGGATTTTCAAGCCGTCAGATAGCCGGGAAAGTTGGCTGCAGTCAGAGCGCTGTTAAAATTGTACAGAAGAAGAAAGAAACGGGTTCAGTGGTGGACAAGCCGGGTTCAGTGGTGGACAAGCCTCGTTCAGGTCATCCACGTGCATCAACATCATGCCAGGACATTGCACTACGACGCACTTCACTGACTAATCGCAAGTTTGACCTCTCCTCAGCTACTTCAAGAGTGGTCAGACAAGAGTGAAGTCAATATCAGCTCATCAACAGTTCGTTGCCGGTGCCTGCAGTTTGGTCTCTGGGGCTGCAAAGCACGGAATAAGTCTCTGATGACTGACATACAAAGGCGCAACCGGATCATGTGGGCGAGAAAGCACTCAACCTGGTCGACTGAAATGTGGGAAAAGGTGCTATTCAGCGATGAAAGCACCTTCTGCCTGTTTGGTAACCAGGCCCACACCTATGTGAGGAGATTTCCTGGAGAGGAATTCAAGCCTGAGTGTCTCAACCTCACTGTGAACCACCCTTTGAAGGTCATGGTCTGGGGCTGCATGGCTGCCAGTGGCGTTGGACATCTTCACATCATCGATGGAATGGTCAACAGGGCCAAGTACATCACCATACTGCAAAATTGCAGGGTGCCATCAGCACACCAGCTGTTTCCTGGCCAGTTCCTGTTCCAAGATGACAATGCACCCTGCCATCGTTCCAGACAGGTGATCAGCTGGAAGCAGTGGAACAACATCAAATCAATGGACTGGCCTGCCCAGTCTCCAGATCTGAATCCAATCGAGAACCTGTGGCACAAGGTGGCCTTGGAAATATCCAAGAGGCATCCGACATCAAAGCGTGAGCTGATTGAGTCACTCATTGCATCTTGGAACCGCATTGTCACCAACAATCACCTTGTCAGACTGGTTCATTCAATGCCGACAAGGTGCAGTCAGGTGATCAAGAACAAAGGGTGGCCCATCATATACTGAGCCATCACTGACACATAAAAATGGCCTTTTTCAAGGCCACATACATTAATTTGAAGGAAACCTGACTTACGTCCATAATATTTTAAAGCATACTTACAATAATATATCGTTGGCCAACGATATGTATTACGCGATTTTCACAGAAAATCTATCAACAGGACAACTATGGGGAACAAACTCAGAAAATAAGGACCAAACCAATACTAAAAGTTGGCCCTAATAGCCAAATCTATCACTTATCATGAAATACACAGAAAAAGCCACTGGGAGGAAAAAGAAATTAAGATATAAGGTCACGAAGTTGAAAAAACGTCACATTTACAAGTGATTCCAGACTTTTGCACACCACTGTATAAACCCCCCGAGTGATGACGCTCTAATTTTGAATGTGTACATTAATAAAATGGTTTTCACTGTTGTTCATGGCACCAAATATACATTCTTCTTTTAGCTGCACTGTATATATTATATGAAAAGCTCTGTGTTCACCAAGCCTTGCTAAAATACTAACATAGGGGTATGTTTACTAAACCGCAGTAATGTTACTCGCGTTAAGTTCCGTGGTAAAGGTACACATGCCCATATAAAGGCGTGGGTGTTGCATTGTTACGGCAAGCCGTATCAGCTAACGCTCGTTACAAGGCGGATTAGACTAATGCCCCTTATAAGGCGCCTTACTTATAAGGCACCCTAAAAGGCACCCTACAAGGCACCTTGTAAGGTGCCTTATAAGTAAGGTGCCTCATAAGGTGCCTTGTTAGGTGCCTTATAAGTAAGGTGCTTTATATAGGTGCCTTGTTAAGTGCCTTATAAGGTGCCTTGTAAGGTGTCTCATAAGGCGCCTTGTAAGACGCCCTATAGGGCTCCTTAGGCTAAGCGCTGTATTTTGCACCCCTGGACAAGGCATCTTAGAAGGCACCCTGGGTTATGGAACCATAGGTTAAGGTGGCCTAACAAGGTTAGTGTGCTCTAAGGGCTGCAAGGTGTTTCAGGATGACATGCATGACTTGTGAGGCATAGAGACAGATGTAGCCCTAACACTAGATAGAGCACCGAGGAAAGGCAATGAACAGGTGAGTGAAGGAGGGAGAGCTGGGAGCTGCTGGACCTGCCATATCTGCGGGCATCCCATGTGGCTTCCAGTACTATTGACAAACATGGTGGGGGCAACTGTACCACAGCACAGGGTGTTGGCAATGTAAAGTACTGGAAAGACAGTGGGTGGCAGATGATGGGAAAAAGTGTCCCCCAGTGGAGACGGAGGTGGCAGGATAGTTACAATGATGGGTAAACAGAGGAGTGGTGGTGCCATTCAGATCAGGCACAGGCGAGGCAAGCATGAAGAGGCGCAATGCAGGAAAGGGTAGCAGTGCAGGACATGGGGTGGCAGCCTGCACAGGCAGACAGGACTCTACACAGCTGACAGACGCAGATAGACGGACCGAAGGAATGTTGGCAACTGTGGCGAGGGTATTATGGGCTAGCAGCACAGCTCTGCAAAAATATGACTGTTACAGGCATGCAAACTATTTGAGTAGGACAGGAATGAAAGGAGGGAACAATGAGGAATTGAACCCATGAACACTGCCGAGAACAGCATTGTACTAACCAGTAGGCTATACCTCCGTGGCATATCTCACAGCAATGGCTGGCTACAGAAGGACTGCAGGTCACCGCACAAACTGTCTGCTCTGAGTGCCAGGATAGGGTAACCCCACCAGTACTCATGATGCAATGCACATGCTGAATAGCTTTCTACAGCTGATCACCAAATGGGGTCTGCACCTCTCCAGTACTTCAGCTTGGAAAGATGAACTGACAGTGCGTAATACTGGCACAGAGCAGCTACAGACCATGCCATTGTGCAGGTTCTGTGTTCACCCTGAGGGATAGAATGGGTGCCCAGCACTAGGTCCGCAGTACATGTGGTGCTAGAGATAGGTCCTGCTGTACATCCCCATCACTACCAGTGTGTGACAGGTATTCCTTGCAGTGCATCTGAAGGTAATCTGGTGTCCATCTGTATCCCACAGTCACATGTGGCCCTGTGGGACCAGACACCACCCAGATTAGTGTGTACCCAGTGTTAGGGTCTGGCTAACCTGTTATCAGGGCAGAGGGGTTTCTAGACTTGCATGAGGTTTCTGTAGCAGTGCCTCTACAGGTCAAAGTGGTATGCACTATATACACCAAAGGGCCCACAATCACCCTTTTTGTAGGTAAGGGACAGGTGCCTGAGCCCTGGTGAAGCAACCTCCATCCTGCTGGTATAAGACAGCCCTCCAGGTTTGATGGGCCAGAGCCATACCTGTGACTGGGACAGTGGCAGACCAGCAGTAATGCTGGGGTTAGGTCTGGAAAACCGCAACTGCCTCACAGCACCATCTGCCATTCACCAGCAGATGGTACAGTCAGACTGCACCTGCAGCACCTTACAAGGTGTTCCAACCATGCACAGTCTAACTGCAGACAGTCTACTAGCATGCATGTAGTTTCTCTGTGAATATGCACTATGGACCACAGTCTACTAGCATGCAGACAGTCTACAAGCATGCACATAGTTTCTCTGTGAGCATGCACTATGGACTGCAAACAGCCATAGTGCATACTCACAGAGAAACTACGTGCCCCAAGCAGGTATCTCAGTGATTGGGCCCCAGCATTAGGAACACACAAGTATCACTGGAGGCAGCTAGTAGTGTAGAGCATTATGTGGGAACCTAGACATGCCATGGTCACTGCTCGGTCAGAGTGAGTGCCCTCCCAGCATGCCATGCTGTGGCCACCCTGTCCATGCAGGTGGTGGTCAGGCATTACAGTGTCCCAGCCATTGCCCCACACCCTGTGAAGATGCATCCTGGCCAATCTGCCCTGTCCGGGCCATACCCACAATACCTTGCTCCTCTCATTATGCACATATTCAGACTAATGCTGGTAACAGTGGGGCATTGTGGGCCCGGTGAGGTGTGGGCAGCCACAGAACAATGGATAGACATACACACACACACTCCTATTGCAGCATTGTGCAAAGATAGGGGCGGTTGGGAACCCTGCCCACCACACTAGTCCTGATCACAGTGACGACATTGATAAACTGTGCAGGAGGTAGTAGTAGTGCTCTGCTGATAACTGCAGCTCCGTGCTGGGGCCAACAGCCTGGCTCTCCATGCAGCTTTGGATTGTGGAGCCTGTGTGAGTAGGTGTTTGTACCCCTGTTCGCCGCTGCTTTGGGCTTTGCACATGTTGCTGTTGTATCTGCATTGTAGGGTAAAATATAGGGACACACTCTGCAGGATCCACAGCTGGGACTTGAACCTGTGACTCTCTGCTTCTAGACACACTGGCTGTGTGTACTGCACCACACTGTTGCCACAGATGCATAGCTGTCCCTGGAGCTACCTGTACCTTTCCTCAGCCAGACCTTTTATGTTGCACTGCACACCACGTACTGGTACAGGGCATGGCTTAGGTCTACTGCAGGCAGGTGCCACTGCCCCCTCCAGCACGGGCACACCCCCCCTGCCATACTGACATGACCATATGCTGTCGGTGCTGGTAGTGCATAGTCCCAGGCCATCCACTGTGTGGGTAGGCGGTTGCCTAGGGAGCGGGGTCCGGGGTGGGGAGGCTTACATGGGCATCCTCACATCCGCCCCATCACTGCCTGCCAATATTATGCCCCTTCCGCTTGGGGGAGGATTGGCTGGGGGGATGTCAGGTCATTGCCCTGGCAACTGTTAGCTAGGGTGGACCAGGTAGATGTAGGTGGATTGTGTTTGGCCTTTGTCAGCTGTTGTCTTGCTGATGTCCGATTTCTATGTTCCTATGTGCCACCTAGGCGACTGCCTAGCCCACCCTGTGCCCCAGCTGCCCCCACTACATGTCCAGCCTGCAGCCCCCTATGCCCCATTTGCACCATTGCCATAGTGGCCTTTCATACTTGGGCACTATGCTGTTGCTGCAAATGGAGCACTACTATCACGTTTCTTGGGCTCCCTGCCTATGCTGTACATTGCTGACACTAAAATGGTTTCTCTCTCCTGCAAATGTGCATCTAACGCCAGGTTTTCATTCGCGGTACTTTTCAGCTCTTCATTTCCCCGAGTTAGTGTAAAAGGAGCCTCTCCCTGCCCACTCACCGCCCATTGACCCCTTCTCTCTGCCCTCTCTCCACCCTCTGCAGGACTTACCGCAGCCGGTGACTGTAATGCGCGTTAAGTAACGTTAACGTGCATTAACGTATTGTTAACACGCGTTAACGTAGCCACTGCTACGTTACCACAGTTTAGTAAACATACCCCATAATTTTAAATGCACAGACGATAAGGGGTAATTTTATAAAATAGTGCCCAAGTAGGTGTCTCCTTATAAATTCACTCGCTAAGGGGGTCATTTTATAAAAATCCATTTAGATCTATATGTTCACAATGCATGCAAATCTAAGTGCCAGTTATGCACATAATGTGATGTGGTTCAAATTCTGAACATATGCATCCACATCAAATTACGTGTGCTTTCATTATGGACTTGCACAGAGATGGAGTTTGGGTGGAGCACAAGGTTATGTGTGTAAATTATAAGATACTATAATTTACGCATGCTCCTTGCAAATCTAGGCTTGTGCAGTTACTCCAGACCTAGGGCTGATGTAGGTGAACACTCTTCAATGTGCAGTTTTGCCTATTTATGCCTCTATTTTATAAAGTCAAGTACGTGCATGAAATAGCTGCATAAAAACACAAGGGAGCTAAACAGGACTTTGCAGACTTACCCTAAAAAAAATAAAAACGGACATGAGGAAAGTTACATGCTATTTTAAAGAACTTATGTGAGTGAATGGGCTCACTATTCTGTAAGTGCACACGTAAATCCCACCACATATACTTTGTGTTGGGGTGTGCATGGCAGGTGGAGCATAGGTGGGGCCTCAATTTACAAATGTAAGTTCTAGAATACTAGAATATACGCATGTTTCTGCCCAATCTAGAGCAAGTGTAACTGCCACGGCAAGATTAACCTTTTCCAGGCCGAGCCCAAAACTCTCGGGATCCAAAATTCTGACTAAATATTCCTATCAAATGGTATATAATACATGACCATAGCAGAAGGAAAATCACTATTAGAACATATTGAATAAGACGGGTACAATTTTCCTAAAATATGCAAAAATTAACCCGGCTGCAGAATGTGGATTAAAAATTTAAAGTAGGCCTTCAAAGGGTTAAGGCATGTCAGTACACCTCTATTTTATAACGTTCACGCATGCTTTACTTTCTAAAATAGACCCCAAATACATGTGTGGCCATGTCCTGACTGTATGAGAGTTTATAAAATTACCCTCTATATGTCCATTTTCCTATTTAGATGACCTCTATAAAGTTATCCTCTTTATGTCCCATATTTTCATAGTATTTGGAAGTACAAACGTTTACATGCCTCCTGTTTTTAGAAATCTCATCTGTTGAAGTCCACGTTTCAGCTATTGGTCGTATATTCTTTCTTTACATGGATTGTTGTGCAAGCTACATGGAATTTTGGGTAAGATCAACACAGCTACACCCTAGTTGACCTTTAGTAACGGGAGAGAGTGGCTATGGAAAAGCAGCTTTCAACAAAGCCAATACAAGTCTATCAGGCGCTCTAAGTAAACCTTCAGCTTTGCCCCCTCTCCCTTCCCAATTAACTTAAGTCCCTAGCCCCTTTCCCCTTAAGATTTTGATAATTAAATTCAACAATCATGATTACCCCAACATCATCCTTTCCAGAACAATCCTATACAAAATGGGCATCATACATTGTTTTGTATAATATTACATGTTGAGGCCAGTTTCTAAAAGCTGTTTATCTAGGAAAATGGGCTACCTCAAAATTGTACCAACCTACTGCCAAAGGGTAAACTGAAATAAATAATAAATACAAACACCCTTATAAACACCAAACTACTGTACTCACAAATAATCTCTTACTAACAATTTACAAATCTCACATACTCAAAAAGGCATATATGATCTCAGGATATCCTTTACCCTACATGTGGTGAAATAAATCACCATAGGGTCAAGCGGCAAGTCTCACATCATGGGTCATAACCTTTCTATTTTAATTTAAATTTTCATAAAATTACTATAGATTAGTGTTAGTGCGGGGGTGGGTGGGGGGAGGGGGAGGGGGCTGGGGGCTGTACGGGGGGGGAGCGGGAAGGGGGGAGAGAGGGAAAGGGGGGTGAAGGGGGGGAGCAGTCTGGGGGAGGAGAGGGGGGGGAGAGGGGGAGGGGGGGAGGGGGGGGGAACCGGGGGGAGGCGGAGGGGGGGGGAGGGCGACCCCCGTTCGGCGGTCGCTGGGAGGGCTCATCAAAAATCCTCCACAACAGCAGCATTGGACATGCAGGGAAGGGGTGGGCTCGCTGCTATATGGGGGAATTGGACTTAGAAGGTGAGAAATATTGTTACGCAGCTCAGTATTCTGTCCATATGCGACTCTACCTGCAAGAGATGTTTGTATCTGTTTTTTACCTGTTGTGAATTAAGAATTAAATATAAAAAAAAAATTACTATAGATTAAATAAATACCTACAGCCAAAAAAGTACTTTTTAGGGATTCTCACAATTCAATTCTTTTTTTTAATTTTTAGTTTACTTCATCATAGAATTCCAATCGTCACGCCGTAGTTGAGAGCTAAAGCCCACAACAGCCCAGTTTGTTCCTACGAGAGAAACAAAATACTTTTTACTCAATAACTCAATGCACCATACTAATAACATGTATACACTTATCTGAGCATTGTAGAGACTTCAATCTACACCAACAGCGGGACGCCAGTTCTTTCAATATATCTATAAGGTACCGAAGGAGCGGCAAAGTGTTATCACTATCTTAAAAAGTTTTTCCTTTGTATTAACTTCTGAATGTCCGACCTACCTCAAAATTGACCATTCCCCTTACAGCTTTCCATCCCACAGAAGCTATCACCCTAGGGGGCCATCTAATGGTTAAGTCGGCCTTGGTTTTCAAGAATGATAAATATCTGGCAATTATTTTTTGTGGGTGCAGCTGCTTTAAATAGAAATCTATAATTCTAGGTTGCTCTATAGTGTCTTCAGCTGGGTAATGTACAGTGCAGGGGTACCCAAATTCAGTGCTCAGGGGTCTCAAACAGGTTGGATTTTCAGGATATCCTTAATTAATATGCATGAGCTAGTTCTGCATGCATACTTGTATGCAAATATATCATGCCTATTCATTAGGGGAATCCTGAAAACCAGACCTGTTTGCAGCCCTCAAGGACTGAGCTTGATATGGGTGCTACATTTAGTAACCTTCCCACAGCAAAACTGTAATGCTGATAAGTGTGATTACAGATAGCCAGAAGAATTTTCTCAAATAATACATTTTTTAAGTTTTAGTGCATACATATTTGTGGATGTATGTAAAAACTCATGCAAAGATTCCGAGATTATGAATGAAACAAAGTTATGAACATTTCTTTTGGATGCAGAAACCTAAGAGATGTTTCACGAGGAAACATGAGACATACTGTAAAGATGATTTTGCAGACTTCCCAAATAACAAAAGATTATTTCATTTCCCATGAATTTTTACCACAGTTTCTACTTGGAAAGTCTACAGGTAAAAAAGGGAACAGATTATATCCTTAAAAATATGGTCATAATATTGTTTTGTATAACTGATTCTGCTTTTTTGTTCATTTTTCATTTAGCCAGTAATAGCAAGAACAAGAAAAGTTGTAAAGATGATCCTATGACAAAACCATTATTAGTTTTCAAAAAGGTTTAGCAGTCAGATAGCATGTGCTAGCTCGGGGAACTGACACAGGATTACAGGGCCTATCACCTGTAGGACCTCTGGTACAAATTCCACTCTGGCCAGAATGATCAGGGTGGCTTATTTGAAATGGTGGTCTCAGCCCATTTCCCATTGGACATGGCCTGCATCTCTAAAATTTTACTGTCACAATTTGGCACTACTTTTCATTGTGGTTGGTGGCCTCAGTATTGAGGCCAAAAGTTCAGCCATAGAGATTCAGTTTCCTGTCTACCTTTGGAATTGTCCTTCCAGAGCTGGGTTGCAACACATCGACAGAACAGTGAGGAGAAGCTTGAACTAATGAGCCCTGCTTTAAACCTATTGTTGGAATAAACGGAGGAGTTTGTTATAGATGTTAACTTATACTGATGCCATCTAGTGGCTCAATGTAATATCTCACTGTTTTCCTACTTCCTTGTTATCACCTTTGACCTTATGATGTAGTCCGCTTGAATTATGCTTGGAGAGCTTGCACCAAAATATTTAAATTAAGGATTAAAAATTGTTTTATTTTGAAAGCTTTTGTTGAAGATTGATCCACTGGTTCTTCCCACTCATTGGCTGACCTTGCATCTGGGCTTCCCCTATTCTCCTCTTTTGTCCCCGGTAGTATGTTAGTGTTCTGGGTTAATTGTGCTATTCATCTCCCCACAGCTTGTGTCTCCCTGTCTTAGTCTACAATGCTAATTTTATATTCTGCTTTAAACCATTTTTTGTAAATCACGCTGATGACTACTTTGTATCCAAATATTCTCACTGGCAACTCCTGGTAGCCTTGGGCAAGTTACTTTATCCTCCATTGCCTTGGAAGAAAGGCCTGGAAGTCTACTGCCGATCACACCTTGTCAAGAAAATCCAGATGCTGCTGACTTGCCAGCACTGACTAATGGCACACATTGCATTCTTAGTATAGTAAGTACCAATAAATAAAATCAAATAACACGGCTCCCGTGTTCCAGCTGTGTTTAGTGTACCCTTATTTCTAGCTCTGAAACAAGGTGTCAGAAGATTCTGAACCTTCGATATTTTCTGTCTATGATGGAGAAAGTTTCCAGAGTGTGGTGTGCTGCAGAACTATGAGTACACAGCAAGGCTTGCAGTGATACTGAATCGGCCTAAGATTGCATGCGCTCTCCCTTGACACAGAAGCACAAAGCATTACAGCATCATGGTATTCCACCCCCAGAGGACCTGAGGGTTAATAGTGATATAAGTGCCATCTACACTAAGAAGGGTGATGGGTGCTGAATGCTGCAATGTTTATTTATTTAACCTTTATTTATTTAACCTGTTTTTTATACCGCCTTATCCTGAAATCAAAGCGGTTTACATTGAACTCAGAACATAAACAGGATACGTTATAATTGGTTTGGGATATTAACAGGGGAGAACTATTTACAACTTGTTCAACATATTTACACAATAACATGGGGTTCTATTTGTTTGGATATGAATAGGTAATTGTGTCCATATGAGTCAGTCAAGGAGTCTTTGGTTGGGGGCCGGAGCAGCTGTAGGATTAGGTGATGTGACCATAGTGTTCTGTGAACAGGAAGGTTTTAAGTTTTCTTCGGAAGCCTTTAATATCTCCAGTTGCACTTAAGTCTTCAGAGAGGGAATTCCAGAGTTGTGGTGCGGCTAGGGAAAATGCTCTTTTGGAGGTTGATTGCTTGCTTTTTCTGTAGTCAGGTGGGATGTTGATCACGTGTTTGTTGCTGGTTCTTCTAGAGCGGGTGCTGACTTCTTTTATGATTAGTGAATCGAGCACGTCTGCTGAGAAGTGATAGATGATTTTAAAGATGTTTAGTATGGTCTTGAATGACAATTTGATGCCAAAGTTCTCCTGGATGCATTAGAAGCCTATTTCAAACCCAGCAGAACTGTAATATATGAAAGATGCATGTTTGACAGCCACAAACAAGAGATGAGTGAATCCACTGATATGTCATGCATTTGAGAGAGAAAGCAGTAACATGTGAATATGGCCCACTAAAAGATAAACTTATTCAGGATAAAACAGTTTCTGGCACACTTTGCTGTCTCTTAAGAGAATGTGGCTTAACTCTGAATATAGCTATTGAAGCATGTTGTATTGCAGAACTCATAGACTAAAACTGAGAACTGTAGACAAGACTGGCATGCTGACAGCATTAACACTAGAAGCCCCAAAAGGAATTTTACCTAGAAACCCCAAATTGTGTCAATTGATGCATTATCACGATGACTGCGTTTAGCATGAAATGCAGATGTGAATTAATGTGAAGTTACTTATTTGTTAAATACGTGCAGTATGTGACATCATTATATGATGTCATCATGTGTTTATTGTTTGTAATGTCGGAGTAAAACTGTAAACAGTGATTGAGATGCACCACCTAGTGGGAACATGAATTTATACCTAGAAGCCCCAAAGTACGTCAATTGACGCATCCAAGACAATTGAGTGCGTCAATTGACGTACTTTGGGGCTTCTAGGTATAAATTCATTTTCCCGTTAGGTGGTGCATCTGTCATTAATTTTCGATGCACATATTTGAACATCTTGACCTTGCTAACAAAGTCATGGAACATGACTGACATGGTTCTAGCAGTGGCACTGGTATACAACTTCGAAGATGCATTTGCGCACTTTGGGGCTTCTAGTGTTAATGCAACAGACAGATATCAGGGAGGTGTGAATGGCTACTGCAACAAGCAACAGTAGAGTAACCCACCTACAACCAGATCTGCAGCATGTAAGTACTATGGCAATGCACATAAGCAAGTGAAAGAACACTATCCAGCATATGGGAAAACATGCTGTAAGTGTGTGTCTATCAAGCAGGAAGCTGAACACAGCAAGTAAACCGCAGAAGTTGGAAGAGATATGAGAGTCAGCTGGAAGACAATTTTAGAATCTCTTGTGCAGTTAACACACATTTCCAGGCATGTGTGTGGAGTCTATTTTATAAAGTGAAATATGTCCATATTTTGCTTGATAAAATAGGGGTGTAAAGAGATGCCTCAAGCTAGTCGCTGCAGTTACGCCTACTCTACAGCAGGTATAAATGCCAGTGCCTAGATCATTCAGAAAGTTATAATTTAGAACTTATGTATTTAGGCCCTGCCTCTGCTCTTCCCAAGTTCTGCTCCTGTGCACACCCAAATTGAAAGCACGAGCAATGAGACTTGCATTTGTGCTTACAGAATAGCAACCACCTAAATCGCAAGCGTATTTGCTCTTTCACAGGCAGAAGTCTTTTAAAATAGAGCATATGTGCATTACTAGTGCATAACATTTCACGTGCCCCTTATAAAATTACCTTTATGATGCAAACTTGCTCAGTACTGATGCAACTTTCTCAGAAGAGTGGCCTAGTGCTACGCAGACATAAGGACAAACTGTTTTGTTGTGAGTCTGAGATTGAATAATATGGTGCAACCTTGTCAGCTGAACTCAAAGGCAAAATGTAATGTCATGTGTCTGAAAGATATAATGAGGTTGGCACCCCTGCAGCAGTGGAGGAGTAGCCTAGTGGTTAGAGCAACTGCCTAGTACCCAGAAGATCAAAGGTTCAGTTCCCACTGGCACCCCTTGTGACCTTGGGCAAGTCACTTTACCCTCCATTGCCTTGGAAGAAAAGGCTGGCAATCTACTTCTGGGGATAAATTACCAAGAAAACCCAGAGGTAGCTGGGTTGCTATGAGTCAACACTGACTTGATGGCACTAAAAAAAAAAAAAAACCCTGCAGCCAAGTGGCACCAAACTGAAACTATATTCAGAGGAGCTGATGCCATCCTTGGCATCTTTTCACATGCATTGCAGCTTTTGTGGATGAAGTCATAAGCTTGAATTCAAAAGAGTGAAAGCAAACCAAAAACCATTGCTATCTGAATCAACATATGAGCATCTTGGGCTAATCCAGTTGATCATTCCTGCAATGCAATTCAATGTGTGCCCTCAAGTCAGTCCTGACTCCTGGTGACCCAGAAGCTCCTGGGTTTTCTTAGCAGTGTCACCAGAAGTAGATTGCCAGGCCTTTCTTCCAAGGCAATGGAGGGTTAAGTGACTTGCCCAAGGCCACAAGGAGTGCTAGTGGGACTTGAACCCTGGTTGCTTGGTTACCAAGCCAGTGTTCTAACCACTAGGCTACTCCTCCACTCCAATCATTCCTGCAGAGATGGATAAAGTAGACCTTACCTGCTAATTTGCTTTCTTTTAGGTCCTCCAGTAAAGTCCAGACTAATGGGTTTACATCCCCTTCTAGCAGATTGGAGATTGAGAATTCCAAGATTTGGTGATGTCATTCCATAAAGGGGATGTGATGCTATTATCAAGCCAGTATCCCACTGTCAAAGCAGTAAGTGCTAATCCCTATTTAAAAACCTGTCTACTACACAATATATGATTATTAAACACATCAATTGTGAACTTCTCAACTTACATTAAAAACATTACACCTAATCTTCAAATATGCTTGCACCTAATATGAAAAAGGGTAGGTTCTGGACTTTACTGAAGGGACTAAAGGAAAGCAAATTAGCAGGTAAGGTCTAAGTTACCCTTCCATAGCATCTCTCCAGTATGGTCCAGAGTAATGAGATGTACCAGAGCAGTACTTAGTAAAGGGAGGGTTGTAAGCCTTGCCTCTAACACACAAGCTCCAAATTGTGCACCTGCACTTGAATGCACCTTCAAACGATAATGCCTAATGAAAGTATGTAAGGTTGACCAGGTTGCCACCTTACAAATCTCTGCTGGAGGCACCAGACTAGACTCAGTTCACGAAGCTGCTTGTGCTCTCATAGAGTGTGCTTTTAAACCCACTGGTGGAGTCTTCTTGCGCAATAAATAAGCAGACAATATAGCTTCTTTTATCCAATGGGCAACAGTTGCTTTTGAAGCTGCTTGCCCCTTATGCTGCCCTCCATAGAGCATAGACCAGGGGTGGGCAAGTCCGGTCCTGGAGAACTGCAGACCAGTCAGGTTTTCATGATGTCCCTAATGAATATTCATGAGATCTATTTGCATCCACTGCCTTCCATTGTATGGAAATAGGTCCATGAATATTCATTAGGGACATCATGAAAACCTGACTGGTCTGTGGCTCTCCAGGACCGGACTTGCCCACCCCTGGCATAGACGATCTGATCAATGAAATGTTTTCGTACGATTCAAATAATGATGAATAACCAGGCGCATATCCAATGTACACACTTGCGGATCTACTGTGTCTGGGAAGCTTTTTAGGATGACCAACTGATGGAGATGGAACAATGTTACGACTTTAAGTAACAATGAAGGCACCATAGATAAAACAACTTTCTCCTTCAAAATTAGCAGAAAAGGCTCACGACATGATAATGCCTGTAATTCTGAAATACATCGTGCTGAACAAATTGCCACCAAAAATACAACTTTTAAAATTAAATCCTTTAAAGTAGTGACTTTCAAAGGCTCAAAAGGAGATTTAATCATTGTAGTGAACCTAAATTCAGATCCCAAGAAGGTACCACTAAATGTATCTGAGGCCGAATTTGCTTTACTGCCCTAAGGAAGCATATGACATCAGGATGCGATGCCAAAGTATGACCCTGAACGCGACCTCAATAACAAGATGATGCTACTATCTGTACTCTTAAAGAATTTAGTGCGAGGCCTTTATCCAGTCCTACCCCAACACATTTGGAATTGAAGCCTGTAATGGCTTTATTCTATGTTCTGTGCTCCACTGCACAAAAATATGCCAAACTCGAATATAAGCAATGGATGTTGAACGTCTGCGAAATCTCAAAAGTGTAGCAATCACTGCTGCTGAATAGCTTTGCTTCCTTAAGTAAGCCTTTTCACGAGCCAAGCCGTAAGCAAGAATCGATCTACTTGATGCATGCTCACTGGACCTTGTGAGAGAAGACGTTTCGTGATCGGTAGTTTCCAGGGTACTGTTACTGTTACTGTCAGATGACTGAGATCTGCATGCCAATTTGATGCTATCAATATCACCTGACCCCTGTGTTTTTCTATCCACTGCAAGACTTAGCAAATTAACAGCCATTGTGGAAATACATAAAGTAGTGCATCTTGTGACCAAGGCTGCGAGAGTGCATCTATTCCCTCAGATATTCTCTCTCTCCTTCGACTGAAGAACCTCGGACATTTTGCATTTTGGCAGAAGCTAGCAAGTCTATCACTGGTGAATCCCGTCTTTGTGTTATTTTTTGAAAGACTGTTTATGTTTATGTTTATTAGCTTGATATACCGCTGTTCCAGTTAGAGCACAGCGGTTTACAAAAATGGTCAGTCTAACAGAAAAGGCCACTGTCCAGAAAAGGAAAGGAAGTACAATGAATGACAGAAAAGCACCCAAGACATTTAAATAGACATGACTAAGGAGAGAGAGGGGTGAGAAAGAGGGGGAAGGGAAAGATTCACACAGAAGGAGAGGGGAGGTCAAAAGCGATTGAGAAGAAGAATGTTTTCAACTCTTTTTTGAAGGTGGGGAGGTGCTGTTCAAGTCTGAGGGGAAGGGGTAGTGAATTCCAATAAGCAGGGCCAATAAAAAAGAAAGCTGAGGTGCGTGTAGATTGTAGGTGGGCGCGTGATGGAGAGGGAAGGTGAAGGCGGTTGACATGGATTGAACGAAGTGAACGAGTGGGAATATGAAATTGAAGTAAGTCTGCCAGATATCGGGGGGTGTGGGTATAACGAACTTGGTGAACCAGTGTGAGGATTTTGTAGCGAATGCGAAATTGCAGGGGAAGCCAGTGTAAGTGAAGAAGGAGAGGGGTGACATGGTCGCGAGGAGAGGAGTGGAAAATAAGGCGTGCAGCAGAATTCTGGATACGTTGGAGGCGGTGAAGTAGCGAAAGAGGGAGACCAGCAAGAACTGAGTTGCAGAAATCAACACGTGACATCACCAAAGAAAGAAGAAGGGTGGTGAGGGCTTCAGGGGTGAGAAAAGGGCGAATAGATCGTATCTGTCTAAGAAAGAAAAAGGAGGTCTTTGTAATGTGGGAGATATGTGCGTGAAAGGAAAAATCAGAGTCGAAGATTACACCTAGATAGCGAAAGGTTGTGACGAGAGGAATCGGTGAACCTGAAAAAGAAGGGGCAATCGAAGGAGAAGGGCTGCCATGAGTAAACCAGATGGCTACAGTTTTCGTCAGGTTTAGGTGGAGGCAGTTAAAAGTGAGCCAGTTAGCGACAGCGGAAAGGCAGGAGTTGAGTGGAGCGAGATCAGGATGAAGGGGGGAGGTGTGATGTAGGAGGAGCAGATCATCAGCGTAATAGAATGCAGGAATACCAAACTGCTGGACCAGAAGTGCCAGCGGTGCTAGAAACATATTGAAGAGGAGGGGTGCCAGCATAGAACCCTGGGGGACACCGCAGGGTAGTGGAAAGGTGTCAGAAGGAGTTGATGGGACAGAAGGGGAGACTACCGTGCAAGAGCGAGAAAAGAGTGAAACCAGTGATAGACTGTACCATGGAGACCAGTTCGCGCAAACGGCAGAGAAGAAGGGAGTGATCAACTAGATCAAATGCAGCTGAAAGGTCTAAGGATACCGCCACCAAGAGATCACCACGGTCGTGAGCTACGTGGAGTTCATTAAGAAAGCCCAGGAGAACAGTCTCTACAGTGTGACCCTGTCGGAAACCTGATTGACGGGGGTGAAGAAAGTGAGTGGAGTCAAGATGCTGTGACAATTGTGCAAAGACAGTTTTTTCTAGTATCTTAGAGAGAAAGGGGAGGTTGGAGACAGGGCGATAGTGAGAAGGAGTCTGGGGATCAAGAGAAGGCTTTTTCAGAATGGGATGAATAAGGACATGCTTCCAAGGCTGAGGGAAGACACCTGTGACAAGACTGGCGTTAATCATGGTGAGGATAGGGGGAATGAGAGCAAGGGAGGGGGTGAGAAGCCATGAAGAAGGGATAGGGTCAAGTGAGCAGAAGGTTTTGTTGGACGAGGATATTAATCACATAAGTTCTGAGGTGGAGATAGGGTGAAAAGATGTCCAGGTATGGGAGAGCTGAGACGTGGGAGGGGGGGAGATAGGGGGAGGAGAAGAGATAGGCGGAGGACAGTGAGGCAGGGAATTTCTCAAGTCCAGGACTTTGTTACTGAAAAAGGCAGCAAGTTGAGAGGGAGGAGGAAATGATGGAGGGGGGGCAGGGGTAGGGCTAGGCTGTAGGGATGTGAGAGACCTAAACACTGAGTACAAATGACAGGTCTGATTAGGAGCAGAGGAAATTGCAGTGGAAAAGTAGGACTGTTTAGCCTTGTGGACTTGTGATCGGTAGTAGGCATGGTTAGCCTTGAAGTTAGTCAGGGTAGATAAGGAAGGCGACTTCCGCCAAAGGCACTCTGTGTGCCGGAGTTGTGTCTGGAGGAGGCGGAGACCAGCATGGAACCAGGGTTGAGAGGAGCGATGGGATGCGGCACGGGGTTGGAGGGGAGCCAGAAGATTGAGAGCAGCAGAGAGGCAGGTAGATCAGACGGAGGCTTGTGAGTTTGGAGAGAGGGAAGAAAAGTCTGAAGGCAAAAGATCCAATGCAGATGGGAAATTCTGGAGGGTAAGGGGGGTAATGCATCGGGAAAGGCGCTGAGCAGAGGGAGGGGATGAGAGAGAGGTCTGAGAAAGTGAAGCGGATGGAGGTGGAGAGCAGTTAAAAGTTAAACAGAAATGGTCAGTCCAGGGGAGGGGAAAGGCCTGAAGAGACCGTATGCAGAAGGGGAGAGAAGGTGGAGAGAGAATGAGATCTAAAGTGTGACCTGCAGAGTGGGTGGGAAAGAGAATGTGCTGATGAAGAGATTAGTCATGCATGAGTGAAATAAAGGAAAGATCCCTAGAGGAGGAAGGAGAGTCCAAACGAAGGTTGAAATCTCCTGTAATGAGTAAATGAGGGAATGCGAGTGATAAGTCAGAAATTGATAAGAGGAGGGAATCCCAAAGATCAGAACGTAGCCCAGGGGGGAGTACACAACAAGAATATGTAAGGGAGATGGGGTATGAAGGCGAATAAGTAGGGCCTCAGGATAGTGTAGGGCAGGGGATGAGATCCGTGAGAAGGGAATAGAGGCGCGAAGGATGATGGTCACTCCGCTGCCCGTACGGCCTGTACGGGGGACAGAAATGGCAGAGTAGTCAGGGGGAAGGCAGCGAGCCAAGAGGGGATCCTCCCCCTCCTTCAGCCAGGTTTCTGTGAGAAGAAGGAGGTCCAAGGATTCACGGACAACAAGGTCTGAGACCAAAAGAGTCTTGGATCGCAAAGATCGGCAGTTGAGGAGACCTAGTTTGAGAGGGGAGGAGCTAGTAGTAGCTTGCGACAGGAGAGAATGAGAAGGGCAGGGGGATGTACTCTGAATAAGATTAGTAGAGCAGCGATAAAGAGATCGTGGAAACAAAGGGTGAAAGATCGGGGGAATGGGGCGGTTACCCCAGAGGACCGGGATAGTATGGGTGGGTGCAGAAATGGAGGTGGGGGCCAGAGCTGGGAGGAGCATGTGGGGAATGGGAGAGGATCCCATCCCAGAGGGCGAAAGTATGGCAAGGGTACAGTAGAGCAAGAGAGAGATAAGCCACCGCCTAAGACCGTGACAAGAAAAGAGTGACCTGAGGGCAGAGGAAATGATCACCCCCACGGAGGCACCGCAAGGAGCGCACCTAAGGAGCCGCCGGCGCTTGTCTTTTATAGCTGGAGAGGGTATCTTGCTGAGTGCGGCCGCGATCCTGCGGTCGCGTCACTTCCGGTTTGATCAGAGGTGGGATTATGGCTGAGGGGAGCCTGTGGGAATACAAATGAGACAGCAACAGTAACAGTGGTAAGAGCAGAGCAAGATGCAAAGACATAAGCAGGCAGTAGGATCAAACACCGCCGGCGCTTGTCTTTTATAGCTGGAGAGGGTACCTTGCTGAGCGCGGCCGCGATCCTGCGGTCGTGTCACTTCCGGTTTGATCAGAGGTGGGATTATGGCTGAGGGGAGCCTTGCTGAGCGTGGCCGCGATCCTGCAGTCGCGTCACTTCCGGTTTGATCAGAGGTGGGATTATGGCTGAGGGGAGCCTTGCTGAGCGCAGCCGCGATCCTGCGGTCGTGTCACTTCCGGTTTGATCAGAGGTGGGATTATGGCTGAGGGGAGCCTTGCTGAGCGCGGCCGCGATCCTGCGGTCACGTCACTTCCGGTTTGATCAGAGGTGGGATTATGGCTGAGGGGAGCCTTGCTGAGCGCGGCCGCGATCCTGCGGTCGCATCACTTCCGGTTTGATCAGAGTTGGGATTATGGCTGAGGGGAGCCTTGCTGAGCACGGCCGCGATCCCACGGTCGCGTCACTTCCGGTTTGATCAGAGGTGGGATTATGGCTGAGGGGAGCCTTGCTGAGCACGGCCACGATCCCGCGGTCGCGTCACTTCCGGTTTGATCAGAGGTGGGATTATGGCTGAGGGGAGCCTTGCTGAGTGCGGCTGCGATCCCGCGGTCACGTCACTTCCGTTTTGATCAGAGGTGGAATTATGGCTGAGGGGAGCCTCGCTGAGCGCGGCCGCGATCCCGCGGTCGCGTCACTTCCGGTTTGATCAGAGGTGGGATTATGGCTGAGGGGAGCCTGTGGGAACACAAATGAGACAGCAACAGTAACAGTGGTAAGAGCAGAGCAAGATGCAAAGACATAAGCAGGCAGTAATCCAGTAATCATTCCCCTGGATCTAGACAATGATGACTGAGAAAGTCTGCATCTACATTCTCCACTCCTCCTATAAGCGCTGCTGCTATGGCTTGAAGATGATGTTCTGCCCAAACTTCCTGTCCCTCCTTGCCGATTGATGTATGCTACTGTGGTCACATTGTCCGACAAAACCTTTATGGCTTTTCCTTCGAGATGGGACTGAAAAGCCTGCAGTGCCATAAACACTACTCTCACCTCTAAACGATTTATCGACCACGATGTCTATTCATTTTTCCATTTTCATTGTGCTATTTGATCTTGACAATGGGCTCCCCAGCCTGTGAAACTGGCATCCGTCATCACTAATGTCCATATTGGCAGATCTAATGCCATGACTGCCATTAGATCTTCTGGTCGAAGCCACCATTTCAGACTTAGCCAAACCTGCAGTAAACAAACACGTTTTTGAGACAGTGGACAACTCTGTGGACTCCACTGTGACAACAATGCCCTTTGAAGTGGATGCATATGTGCTCGCACCCATGGTACTAGGTACAAGGTTAACATAGAAACATGATGACAGAAAAAGACCACATGGCCTATCTAGTCTATCCTTCCATATCAACAACTACAACAGTCCCCTTTTTTCTCCCTTTTTGCTGTCATGAATCCCAGTATTTGCATATATGACTATGCCATGGAAGTTTTTCTACGCAGAAATTCGTAATTGAATCTGTAACTTGTTCATCCACTCATGTGGCAAAAAGACCATTCTTTGCCTGGTATCAAACTTCACTCCCAGATGAATCAGAGATTGTGAAGGAATAATATGACTCTTGTCTTTGTTGATAACCCAGCCTAGCTCCTATAAGAGATCTATGACTCTTGCTGTTATCAAGCTGCTCTCCTGGAGCGTTTTTGCTCTTATCAGCCAGTCGCCTAGATAAGGGGTAACAACACCCCTTCTTGATGCAAGGTAGCTGCTACCACTACCATAACTTTTGTGAAAGTTTGAAGAGCTGTTGCTAGGCCAAATGGCAGAGCTTGAAACTGATGCTGGCCCAATGGCACTGCAAAACGAAGATAACGTTGATGCTCTGCACGTATGGGAATATGGAGATAGGCTTCCATCAGATCCAAGGCCATTAGAGATACAAAACTGGATGGAAAGTTCCTTCCTTCTTTGGAACCACAAAGTAGATGGAGTATTGCCCTGCCTATATGATGTAATGGAACTGGAATCACAGCTTGGATTTGCAGGAGTTGATGCAAAGTGTCCTCACCTGCCACTCTTTTCGCTGGAGCTTTGCAAGGACAAAGAACAAAGGCATCCCTGAGAGGTTCCACAAACTCTAGAGCATAACCATCATGAACTATGTCTAGAACCTATTGATATGTAGTTATTTTGACCCAGGCAGAGTAAATTGCCATAGGTGGCCTCCTACTGGAAATTTCTCTACCTGGGTCTGCCATATCTCATTGTGCTTTCTTTTGACCTGCACCTGAACTGGCAAAGGAACCACGGTTTCCTCCTCTTCCTCTGTGAAATGGATGGCCTCTTGGTAAATATCTTAATCGTTGATACGGGGCAAATCTAGCAGCTTTATAGCGACAAAAATTTCTAAAGGGTGGCCTTGAAGGCACAAAAGCTTTGGACCCTTTAAGCCTATCCTCAGGAAGTCTAGCTGGTTTGGACTCCCCTAAGTCCTTTACTAACTTTTCCAAAGCCTCTCCAAATAAACGTTTACCCCAGAAAAGAAGGCAACTAAGCCTAGCCTTTGAGGATACATCCGCTGACAAATTACACAGCCATAATAAATTGCGAGCTGCTACTGCTGAAGCCAAACTATTAACTAAGGCTCTAACCAGATCATAATGTGCATCTGCTAGATATGCTGCTCCTTTTTCCATTCTATTTCCGACATTTGTGCCAAATCTGGTGCCACAGACTCCACTAAGGTTTGCACCCAACTAAGGCATGCCTTTGCAACATATGCTCCACCTCAAATAACTGGCATGGAAGAGTCTTGATTCTCTTATCCTGTGGATCCTTTAAAGCGGATCCACCTTCAACTGGAATAGTTCTTATTAGTCACAGCAGAGACTAAGGCATCTACTCTAGAAAGACGTAAAAGTTATCTCTCTGCTGATGGTATGGGATATAGACGAGTTATAATCCAACCCCCTTGTAGACCAGCTTCTGGTGATTCCCATTCAGCCTCTATTATTTGCATAATTGCTCTATGGATAGGAAAAGCTGTCTCTGTGTTACAAATTCCCTGTAATAAGGGATCCTTTAACATCTGGTCCTTAGCTTGTGATTCAATTGGAATGTGAAGCACCTCTAGAGTGTGAGTAATTAGACCTCCAAGCTCTTCCTTTCGAAAGACCCTCACAATACGCTCTTCCTCTCCTATTAGGCTCTCTATGTCCTCTGGTGCATTTACACCTGAAGTCCCTTCAAGAGGATCTTCTGATTCTCCGGACACATCCGGAACTTAAAACGACAGTGAAAGTAAAATTGAAACCGGCTTACTGAAGAGCTTCCCCTGCACGAATGTTGAGGAAAGAAGAGAATAACTGACAGGCTTTATCAATGGCCACTGAACACTGAAATCAGCTGTAATACCTGCCGGGTGGCTCAGAATTGCTAAAAATATTAAAAGGTTTGGCATACTCACCAGCAGAGCCTGCCCCCGACTGAATGGGATTGGGCTAAATAACTTTCTATCTAATTGCTTTCTAAAAGAGCTCTGGGGCAGACTCTTCAAGTGTGGTTGACAGAAGGATACAGCTGCAGGTAATACCCTGCTTTAAACAAACTTTTCTCTATACCAATTTATTTAAAAGGACTGGAATTCTCAAATGAGCTGCCCAAACTAGGCAAAGCTCATCCCCTTCTTGCTTGGAGACTGAAGATACTGGCTTAGTAATAGCATCACATTCCCTTTATGGGATGACATCACCAAATCTTGGAATTCTCAGTCTCCAATCTGCTGGAAGGGGATGTGAGCCTTTGTAGCAGCAGAGGTGCATCGGCAGAAACAACATGAACTTTTGGCTGGGCTTAGTGGCATTGAATCAGTAGCAGATAACATCCTCATTATTGGCTATGGTGACTTTAACGAGACGGCAGAGCATGACCATGGCAACAAGCTCTTAGCCCCCAATGGATCACTGCAGGCGCGTAAAACTAAGTCTTAGTATGAAGAAATTACAGTTTGAGGTAAAGGAGGTCCACTTCCATGGACATATTGGGCCATATATTGAGTTAGAACGGCTAGATGTGAGTACAGCGCCTAGCTGTTGCTGCCATCCTCTAGCCCCAGATATTCAGTGCTGGGATCATATGTTGCCCTGACACTGAATATCCAGGGTCGCTGCACATGCCCGGAAGCCACAGAGGCTAAACGGGTAGCGGTGATATTGCACCGCTGCCTGGTTAGCTTCTACAGATAAAGATAGGCCAGTTTCTGCAGCCCTCTGTCGCCACCCACAACACTCCCCAGAATGACTACGACATGCCCCAATGCTAAGTGGTTAGCACTGGGGCATGCAGCGGAGAAGATTGGGAATCTGCTGCTGAGCGGCATTTACACGGTTTACAGAGCTGCAAACCATGTAAATGTCTCTTAAATATCTGACCCATCCTGTCTTCACAGGGCCTAAATGCAGATTGGGGGGAAGGGACAGCTGGAAGGAGGAGGAGGTGATGGATGGCAGGGAAGTAATACCAAACCAGCCTGGTACTAAAAACTGGTGTTAAAAGCCCCAACCATCCCAGTAGTGCCTACTGGCCAAAGCTATCATCACAATAACTGGTGCTAAATGACAGGAAGAAGAGAGTTTAAAGATGGGGAAAGGCCTCTGGGTGGCAGCAAAAGAAAAGCTTATGGCATCATGAGCTAATTCTGACTGAGCTGGAACCCTAAAGGATCTGAATGACACCACCAAGAAGTGCATAAATAAGTATATAGAAATTGCAGTTTTCATACACAGATGCTGTGCATGACATTGATAAGAGTTTCTGTACTTAAGCATAGCATTTACTGGTTCAAACAGCCTAAATCAGTTTAAGACAGACCGGACCGAATTAAATTGGCTCAAACTGGGGAAAAAGTGAAGAGAGGAGGAGAGAGAAATGGTCAGTGAACAGGTGACCCCGGAAAGAGATTTAAGAGAAAGCAGAGAAAAGCAGAAACCAAGTCTGGGACCACCACTATTAGAAAAATAGAGATTAGAATATGCCAGTTCATAAACCCTTCTGAATATTGACCTCAATGTGTATGTTCAGCCCACAGTGCAGATAGTGAACAGTGCTGAATATATACATACAGCCACTCTCTGGATTACTGGGCAAAATGCCCATGCACCACTCTGGCACTGTTTATTATAATAAGTAAAACTGAAGCACTTACTGAGGTAGTTGTAATAAAGAAAAAGGAGGGCCGAGGAGCCTTGCTTCCTTCCCCCAAAATGGAGAGTACCTGAAGGGAGGAGCGCAGGGGAATTACCCGCAAGGCCGGAAGCAGTGCGGAAAACGTACATTAAAGCCAAGTGGCTTGCCACGCTGCTTCCAATCCAGGCCCAGCGGCTCTTCTCCCTGATGCAAGTAAAGAATGAAAGGGAAGGAGAATTTTAAAACCACAGGGTTGTAGCATGGATGAAAAATGTCCAACATCTACATTTATTCCAAAAAAATGCAAAGACACAAGAATATCTCATGTATATAGTTAACCCCTGTTATCCAAGTTTGCACGCCTGTTCAATGTAAAACCAGACAGCTTGTTGTTATGGTCGTTGTGTTATGATGTAAACCGCGCTGATACCGAATAGCGCGGTATATAAGAAAGTGTAATAAATAAAAAGAAAGGAACTCTTTCAAGCTAAGAAGCATGCTTTAAGTATATGAACAAATAAATCCATAACAGAACCAAGATGGAAACTATCCCAAAGAAATTAGATGGTATTGCAGCCCTGAAGGCACATTTATATAATCTGTGGAGGCTGGAACTGAGACATCAATGTATCTATAAGTAAGTTCTTTCATTTTCCCTGCAATGGCCGCCTCACTATCCAATAGTTTTGGGAGAGGTTTCCTCTGCTGCAGGTATGCTAGAACAGGAGTGTTCAGTGTCTGCCACGAGCAGTCTATCTCTCTCCCCGATATACTGCCGGCCTCGAAGGTGGTATGTTTTGACCTTGCTCAAATGAGGAGCCTGCAGCAGAAAAAAAACCCTGGAGGAGGGTCTACTCTGGAACTGGGAAGGCCAGGCACAGAGGCGGTTAGTTTGAGTGCACTACCCACCCCGGGTCAGCATACACACCTGTCACTGGAGCCAGACAGAGGATTGGCAGCAATTTTGACTGCAAGTTTGGGCAGCCTTTCAGTGGCGGGAGTTATAGAAGCAGCATTAGATTCTGTGACTGGACTGGTGGCCTTTATGCTACAACGACTATCAGATTTCACTATGGAAGCCAACTGGCAAGCGATTGCCTCTTTGAGGGAGGTGTTGTTGCCTCAAGTTTCTTTCTTAGCCTCCAAGGTGCAAGTGAATTCTGTGGCTGTGAAATTGACTGCTTCAAAGGTTATAGAGGTACAAAAGGATATTTTGGACTTACAAACGAAAATAACTGTTCTGGATGAACAAGCATTGCAGCATGTTAAGAACTTTGGAGCATTAAAAGCAAAAATTGAGAATTTGGAGAATGCCTCTCAGGCAAACAATTTGAGGATTATAAACTTTCCTCATGTTTCAACAGTGTTAGCTGTTTCCGCTGATTTGATATCACCTATAGTGAAAGCATTTTATTTGCCTAAAAGGAAAAAATCGGATTCTTCTGTGTGAATTGGTGATCAGTCTACTGAGGTTTTAAATGTATCAGCAATGTTAGAATCCTCTGTAGAGAACAGTCCGACTCCTTCCACTTTGTTAATAACTTTTGCATTATTGTCAGATAAAGAGTGACTTTTAAAGCTTTTCTTTAAGAAGTGTAATCTATTATTTAAAGGATTGTTGGTCCAGATTTATCCTGATTTAGCTAAGGACACTTAGGGGTATGTTTACTAAACCGTCTTAACGTGCGCCCGGCGATAATGTGCAGGATGCCATAAAAGGAGTGGGCGTTTCAGTCTTAAAGTAGCAAAACGGGATTATCGCGTGATAACGCGCGCTGCTGCGCACATTATCGGGCGAAGCGCCGCTAAGCGCGTTACCACGCGGTAATCTTAAGTAGGCACGCAAACATAGAAACAGAGGTGTAGCAAAATGGTTAATACACTGATTGATGATACAGGGGACATGAGTTTGATCCCCCAGTATGCATAAGGCTGGCTGAAGCATCAGCTTTGACATGTAAGTATTGTTTCTTGAGGCATTTTATTTGTATTTTAATTATTGCTGCCAGCAAACACACCCTCACATGCCGTAACCTAAGGTACCGCATAAGGCACCCTATAAGGCACTCCATAGGGCACATTATAAAGTGCACTGTCCGCCACGGCACCCTATAATGTCCCCTATAGGGCACCCTATAAGGCGCTCCATAGGACACCTTATAAGGCACCTTATACAGACTGCAACCATAAGGTGCCTCAGAAGGCGCGTTATAGGGCACCCTATAGGGTGCCTTCTGAGGCACCTTATGGTTACAGTACTCTGAGGGTGTTTTTGCTGGCAGCACTAATGTACATTAAGAATAGACAATGCTTCAGACAGCCCTATCAAATAACCCCACTGTGGGTTTGAACCCATGACCTCTGGCTCCACAGGCAGTGAAGTAACCAGTGGGCTACAGCTGCTAACAAGCCCCTGGCTGGCTGCAGAAGGACTGCACGTCACCACACAAATAGTCTGCTGTGGTCACCAGGATAGGGTTAACCCACCCGTACCCATGATGCACTGCACATGCAAATCAGCAGTCTACAGATGATCACAAGATGGGGTATGCACCCCCACAGCACCTCGACCTGGTAGGGGGAACTGACCGTGTGTTTTACTGGCACAGAGTAGCTACACACCGTCACATTGTGCGGGTACTGTGCTCACCCTGAGGGTGAGGTGGGGCGCCCAGCACCAGGTCCACAGCACCTTCCATGGCAGAAATAGGCCATGCTACAGGTCCCCAGCAGTGCTAGTGTGTGAGATAGGTAGTTCCTGCAGACACACCTTGGATAAATTTGCATTTCTCAGTCAGGTTTAGCCCTTATGGACCCATAGGAGGATTATATACCACCACCCAACCCACCCTCTGGGGCTGAGGGTGGGAAACAGGGTCTCCCACCAACAGATCCACATTCTACCTCCCTGCAATGGTGGCAGTAGAGGGGACCATCAACCCCAGTCCTTCTGGGGAACAGACACCCTACAGGGCAGTCAATGCAGCTCTGTACACATCCATAAAGCAATAGCAGACAGACATTAGGCCTTGAAATGCTCAGCTGCACCCCACCACTATCAGATATTCTCCTGCAGCAAGCCTCCAGCCACTGCACCCTGCAAGGTGTTCCAGCAAGACACATACTAGCTGCAGACAGTCTGCTAGCTAGTCCATAGTGCATGTTACTGGTGGAGATGCGTGCACCCAGAACTGGGATGTCAGCATACACACCAAGCAGATAAGTCAGTGATTGGGCCCCAAAAGGGAACCCATACATATCATATGAGAGAAATACTATATAGCACTATGGGGGAACCTAGCCATGCCATGGTCACTGCTCAGTCAGGGTGAGAGTGATCTCCCAGCAGAACATGCTGTGGCCACCCTGTCTGTGCAGGTGGTGGCCGGGCACTACAATGTCCCAGCCATTGCCCTATACCCTGTGCAGATGCATCCTGGCCAGGCCACCCTGTCAGGGCTATACCCATGGTACCTTGCTCCTCATTATGCACATTGGCAGGCCAATACTGGCAACAGTGCTGGCAGTGTGGGCTGTGGAGGGTGTTTGCAGCCACCACACACTGGATAGACAGACACACACTCCCACACCTATGCCAGCATTGTGCAATTATAGAGGTGTTTGGCAGCCCTGGCCACCGCACCAGTCCTGGGCACAGTGCAGGCATGGATATGGTATGCAATACTGTTGGGGGTCACTCCCCAGGGTTGTAAACACTGTCAGACACCAGACCTGAAGCACACTCCACAGACATCAGAAAGGTTGCTATGATGCAGCTCAATCAGCAAATTGTGCTTAACTTAGGAATTGCTATCTGCCAGTAATCATAGCAACCTTTTGATAGCTGTGTACCGTATTCCCAGGATTAGGGTGGCATTGCTAAGGTATGCAAGTGCTAGTATTGGGAGATGCACGCAGGGCCCAATGTCCTGCCTCTCCAGGAGGCATTGGCTAATGGAGCCTGTGGGTGCGGGTGTGTCTGCCCCTGTTGGCTGCTGCTTTACGGCAGAGGTTCCCAACTCCAGTCCTGCGGTGCAAAACACTGTTCGAGTTTTCATGCTGTCCCTCATGAATATGCATGAGATACATCTGCATACCATGGGGGCAGCACATAGAAATGCAGCACAGGCATCTTTATTAGAGACAGCATGGAATTTGAATGGTGTTTGGCCCTCCAGGACTGCATTTGGGAGACTCTGCTCTAGGTAATGCGCCTGTTAATGGTGTCTGTGCTCTGTAGGGTAAAATGTAGGTGTTTTGGGCATGTTTACGTCATCTGCAATAAAGGTTCTGTCTGTATTAGCACGTTTTAGTAGTGGGTAAAATATGGGGGCTGGGTTGGCAGGAACCACAGCTGGGACTTGAACCTGTGACCTTCTGCTCCTGAATACACTGGCTGTGTGCACTGCACCACCGTGTTGCCACAGAGACAACACATTCCCTGGAGATACCGTGACTGTTCATCAGACAGGGCCTGTCTGTTGCAGTGCATGGCACCCATCTACACAGGGCTAGGCCACGGTCTGCTCTGGGCAGCTGCCACTGCCCCCTCCACCACCAGTGCCCCTCTGCCACCCTGCTGACATGTCCTTCTGCTGGTGGTGCTGGTGGAGCGCAGTCTCAGGCCATGCAGTGTGTGGGTAGGCAGCTGCCTATGGTGCGGGTTCTGGGGTAGGGATGCCTGCATAGATGTCCACGCTTCCCCCCAGCATCGCCTGCCACTGTTCTGTGCCCTTGGGGGTACCTACTGGGTACTATCCCCTGTGACACTGTGGGAAGCACACTCGTGCCCATGCTGGGCCCTCTTCAGTTGCTGTCTGGCTGCTTTACTGTTTCAGCATTTTTATGGGCCACCTAGGCATCACCCTAGTCCGCACTGTGGCCCAGCTGCAGCACAGCATGTGCCGTCTGCAGCCCTCTGTGTCCCCTTTCCCAGCATCTGTCCAGTGCCCATTCCGACATGCCCGCCCTGCTGTTGTGGAACATAAGCATGCCATAGGAAACCTGTCCAATGGAGAGGGAAACCCTGATCAGCGCTATTTCACTGTGGGATCATTTGCCTTGTATGGGGACGGAGCGTAGACCCTTCCAAAATTCATATCTTTTTTTTGGAGCTTTCTTGGGAGTGTTTTTTTATGTTTCCCATTAATATCACTATTGCCCAGCTTAGTTATGGGTTTTTTAATATTTTTTGGGGGTCATTTTCAATGTTTATTTGCACTTTTGTTCCGTGCACATGTATCACACTTATCACTTTTTTGTAGGTTTCCCTGGTTTTGCTGTACATTGCTGACAGAAATGGTTTCTCTTCCCTTTAAATCAGCTCTAACGCCAGGGTTTCACTGGCGTTAGTTTTGAGCCTCGGATTTCATGGCGTTAGTGTGTCGGGAGCCTCTCCCCTCCCACTCTCCACCCACTGACCCCTTCTCTCCGCCCCGGGGAGCCTTCCTCCGCCCTCTGGGAGCCTTTCTCCGCCTTCAGCGCTCGTTTGCGCCGCTGCACGCGTTATCGCGCGATAAGGTAGCTGTGCGCCTAAAAAAGCGCCATTATCATGCGATAAGGTACCTTATCATGCGATAACGTCACAGAGCGCACATTAAGACGGTTTAGTAAACATACCCCTTAGAGACAGCGCAAAGATTTTCTTTTGCTTCATCCTGGAGTTTGCCAGCTGGGGGTGGGGGGCTCTTTTTCTTAAAACATCTTGTAAATGCCTGGTTAAATACCAGTTGGTTTCATATATATTTTATGAGTCCTCCCATCTGGTAGCCTTCATAAATGCCCGTCGCTTGGAAGCTTCCATTGATTCTCCAACTGTTGGGCAGTAGTTTGTGGTATAACTGGATAGTGCCCTGACCATATTTCTTGCATGTTTCAGAATAGATTGTGATTTTCTTATTTAATTTGGTCTCCTCCTCTCTTTTTGAGGGCTAAAATGAGCAGACAATTTAGGTTTAATATTCTTGTAATAATTTATTTTGTGGACTATATTGTGTTATTTCTTTTGTTTCTGCTCTGATTTCTGTACAAGATGTAATTATACTTCTTGAGTCATTGTAAAATTTGCATAAATAAATAATAAAAAATTAAGAAAGAAAAATAAAGTACGTACCTTTTTGTCCCCATGCATACTTTTACGCATGATATCATTTACAAGAGGCATTTTACTTGCCTGAAGAAGCATAAAGGCAAAATATCCTTTCTAAAGTTACCCCATATGGACCAAATATATGGAGCATTTTTCCTGTGGGCACAATTTTATAAAAGATTTTTTGCTTGTATATGCCTGTCCTGTTTCTACATTGTGTTTTTGTTCAATGTTCCACAGGCAGTTAAACCGATTCACATCCAAAGAACAACCCAGACTCTTGCATTCCAACTATTTATCATAATAAGTAAAATTGAAGCACTTACTGCAGTAATTGTAATCAAGAAAAAGAAAAAGGAGGGCCGAGGAGTCTTGCTTCCTTCTCCCAAAACGGAGAGTCTGCCTGAAGGGAGGAGCACAGGGGAATTACCCGCAAGGCTGGAGGGAGCTCACATTGTCTAATCGGTTCAAATCTTATACCTTCAACTAAGGCAAGAAACCAGGCAGGTATTAAGGACTCTGAAGGGTGGGTGAAGCACGGCACAGCCCGCCCCGGGTGCTGGTTAGGAGGGGGCTGCACCTCCGCTGGGCCCATTTATTTTATTTTATTTTATTTATTTATTTATTTATTTAACAATTCTTATATACCGCACTATTTGCAATCAGCGCGGTTTACATGTAACAAAAAACATCCGACAAAATGCATATGTCTGGTCATTACATTGAACAGGGAGTGGGATTTGGAGAACAAGTATCAACTATCAACAAAGGTGAACTATTTACATAAGAAGTTCAATGGAAAAAGGCTCCTGTTTGGTGTTTTACATTTTTGGGGACGAACTATATGAGAGTGGCTGGGGTTCAGGGCTGTAAGTGAGGTGTTTGATAAAGAGGAAATGTTTCAGGGCCTTCCTGAACTGGCTCAGGTTGGGGATTGCTCTGATGTGTGGTGGTAGGGTGTTCCATAGACTTGGGGCGCAAATACTGAAGGCTCGGTTGGATGTTGTTTTGGTGCAGTTTGTTGTTTCCTTAGGTATAGATAACATATTGGTCTCTGCAGTTCTTCTTAGTCTGCAGGGGGCAGGGGATTGTATGACGTCAGAGAGAGAGGAGGATGATAGCCCCTTGATAGCTTTGAACGTCATCAGCAAGGTCTTAAAAATGATCCTGGCTTGAATGGGAAGCCAATGCAGCTGTTTCAGGAGAGGTGTGGTGTGTTCTCTCCTTGAGGCTCCGAATAGTATCCGTGCTGCACTGTTCATGGCCATTTGCAGGGGGTTTAAGGTTGCTCGAGGAAGTCCTTGAAGGATGGCATTTGCAAAATCGAAATGAGGAATGATGAGGGCTTGGTAAATGGTGCGGAAATCATCTGGTTCGAGTAACGGCCGTAAGTGTCTGAGGGATCGAATTTTAAAGTAGACCGCTCTGACAGTGTTAGCTATGTGTTGCTTCATGTCAAGATGTTGGTCCAACGTCACCCCAAGGTAACGAATAGTTGATTTCACTTGTAGCTCGGCATTGTGTACTTTCAAACAACTGGGTGGAGTGAAGTTAGGGTTTCTCGAGATGAAAAGCACCTCAGTTTTCTTGTGTTGAATTCTTAAATTTTGTGATAGCAGCCAATCGGATATGGTGTTGAAGCATGCAATCAGAGGGGTAAGGTTTGGGCAGTCAAGTGAAATCGGCATGTACAACAGTACGTCGTCGGCGTATAGCATACAGCTCACGTTGAACGATCTGATGATGTTGCAGATCCCATACTTCGGAGATAGTGTGGAAAACAAACATTAAAGCCAGATCGTTTGACACACTGCTTCCAATCCAGGCCCCGCGGCTCTTCTCTCCCAACCGAAGTCTTGCGAATTGCTTGTATGTACACATGTCAAATGCCTGTTATATAATATTATTCCATGCATAAAACTACCGAATGTGCAATGACTTTTACGCAATCTGGATGTAGGTATGTTTGGAGCCATAGTTTGGGCAGTGCACAGGTTGAACCATGAAGTACGCACATAAGTTATAAATATGCATCTATGTGCATACTGCAGCCATGCGTATTTACACCATTTACAAAGCGGATGTAAACAGACAAGGCTGCATTTTAGCCACGATTTCTGCAGGTTTTGTGGGATAATTTTATAAAGACAAATAGGTGCCTTTGAGTCTTTATAAAATAGGCTTAAAAATTGTTGCCTACTTTGACTCCCAACCTAGATGACCTGTAATAAAATTACCCTCAAAATGGGAAGAACCCTATAGTATATCAGACTGCATGGTCAATGTTTTGAGTGCCAAAAAAGATGATGGGTGGGGAGGTAGGGAATGGGGAGAATGTTAATTCTGCGGTATCTCCTTACTAAAAATAACTTGTAAACACAGTTCATGTTTTTATTTCAAATAAATAAAATTGTATAAGAGAATAAACACTTTACCCCTCTTTGAGGCTGCAAAGTATTCCATAAAAGGTACAAAAGTCTAGGCCAAAAATATACATGCATAATTATTTCTAAAATTCCCGGAAAAATGCTGAAAAATCTGTTGGGTTGTAAAATAAATCTCACTTAATGTAAACAAACCTGTCAAGTGTGCAGTAGAAAAGTGTGAAACTGTATCCTTTCTACTCTGCTCTTGGGAGCTGTATATTTATCTTGACTTGGAAGAGTGATGTAATCTATATGTAAGCTCTTTTATTTTTCACTACTATATCTAGATTGGGACTTCTCATTGCCTCACATAAACTCATATCCTAATGCAGATGTTCTCAACCCAATCCTCAGGACACACCCCGTGAGTATGTATTTATTTATAGCATTTGTATACTGCCCATCTGTGATAACACATTCTAGGTGGTTTATAATCAGGTACTGTATATATTCCCTTGTTCTTGAAGAGCTCACAATCTACATATGTACCTGAGACAGTGGAGAGTTAAGTGGCTTGCCTAGAGCATTAGAGAATCCAGTCCCTCTGACCTGAGGTTGCTGTCTCAAATTCAACTGCTGGCACATAAACTCATATACTAATGCAGAGGTTCTCAACCCAATCCTCAGGACACACCCAGCGATTATGTATGCAAATCTATCTCAATAGTAACATAACTTGGGGATCAATTCTTTTGAGAACCCCTCACATATACATTCAAAAACCAAGTAACACCCTTCAAAATTCAATTTTTTGTTGGGTTTCCAAATGACCACTTTGTTATATTTCCCAGTAGTACATTCCATGTCCATTTTATTCTCTGTATAAAATCCTGGGTGAAGGAACTGGGATTTGCGATCTCCCCGGGCTCGATTAGGGCTGCTCTTGGTCGACTTATGCGTTTAGTGGATGGGGCCAGATGGCGGGAGGTCCAATTTAAGTGTATCACTTGGGTTCACTTCTCTCCACGGAGAGCACTGAGAAGTCATCTTACTGAGTATGGGGGCTGCCCTAAGTGTTCCTTTCCATTGGCAGACTTAGGACATATGTGGTGGGGGTGTGCCTGTATTCGGCGCTATTGGATGCGCATCGCGGCATATCTAGGTGATTTATTGCATCAGCAGGTTTGTTGGTCTGGTCCACTAGTGGTGGTAGATCATTTGAGACCACTCCACCCGAAGGGAAGAGGGGAAAGAATATTAGTAAGAAAGGCTTGTTTGGTTGGGAAGGGCCCTATTCTTCATAAGTGGAGGGAATCGGTGGCTTCCACCTTTTGGGAGTGGCGTAATAGCTTTCATCAACTCATGCTTATGGAACAGCGGGCGGCGAGAGGAAATCCTCAACGCTGGGCATCGTTTCTCTTAATATGGTTGCCTTACATCCAGTGCTTGGGGCCTAAAATTAGGAGTGAGGTGTTAGCAGTGGGTTAATTGTTAGGTACTGTTTGAAGGCCTGGTTTAAGGTGGGGAGGGAGCTAACTAATGAGAAGGTTAAGAGGGTGCAATCTCCTAAGAGGTGTATTGTTATGGCTCTGGTTGGGGGGGGGATAGTTTCTTGGGGGGGGGGGGAAAGTTCAGGACTCGGAGTTCTTCTTTGCATATGCTTCCGTAATTGGGGAGGTATTATCCTTGGGTGGTGGACAAGATCCAGCCCTGCCCGAGGTGTTGGGGAATGCGGAACGAACTCAAAAGAAAACTTTGTTTATCTGATTGCTGTCTGTTTGGCTATGTTGTTTCAATAAACAGATTTGGAAAAAAAAAATTCTCCTTTTTTGTGATGTATCCTATCTCATATGCAGTGATAACTAAATTGTCAGTGCTGCGTTTTAAACTTTCTGTGGGATCACCATCTAAACGAAGGTAGAAACGTTTATCGTTAAGCTGTCTATTAACCTCTCCTATATATTTGTTTGTCCATTACAACAACTGCGCTACCTTTATCCACAGGTTTGATAATAATTTCATTATTCTTTTGCAAGGATTTAATGGCCAATTTCTCCATTTGTGTCAAATTTTGAAAGGGCAAATGTGTATTTTCAACTACCTTTTCAATCTGCTGTATTACCACCTTTTCGAAGGCCTCAATGAGAGGATCACTTTGTGGAGGAGGCATCCACTTAGACTTCCTGCTAATAATGGACTTATCTTCTATAGGAACTGCCTGATTAGTAAAACAAATGATGAATACGAATCTTTCTAAAAAATTTATACAAATCCACTTGGATTTCAAAAGGGTCCTACTTTTTAATGGGGACGAATGATAGACCTTTATTTAACACAGAAATCTCATCAGGTGTGAGGATATAATTTGAAATGTTAATTACATTATTGGAGTTCAATACCTCCTCTCATATGACCTGTCTGTGCCCCACTAGCCTCTCCCTCTCCCTCGACCTCATCCCCGGTATGGAATGTTGTTGTCGTACGTTCTGTCTGGATCTAACCCTTGTTCTCGGTCTGGATCGAGAACCAGTGGTGGTCGTGAACGTGATGTGCTTCTCCTGCCTCTGATTCACTCCTGCTTCTCTTCTTTTTCTGCTTTAAAGAGGATTCCCTATGAGGGGGTCTTCTGATGAACTATCTTTGCGATCAAAGAACATAGATCTTCTCTTAAACCAGTCTATCATTTTCCACTTTTCTACACCATATCTTATTCATTCTTTTAGTTATAGTTTTAATTACTTATTTATTTATGTTTTTGTGTGTGGGGTAGCAACAGCTCCATTGGTTTCTCATTGGCAAGTGATGAATCAAACAGTGCAGGATTTTCTCTGTTTTATATTAGAAAGAGTTATGGGGAGGGTGGTGATGATATACAACGGTGATTAGGTCACCAGGAATAACAATATATTTTTAGGTGGGACACTGTGACACCGAATGGGTTAAACACACAGGTGGAGTGGCACTGGTTCTATTGAGTCAGATGTTTAAAAGGGTTTGGAGTATGCCTGCATAGGCGTCTTTTTGTGAGTTTGGAGCTTTTGCCGTGAGCCGTGTGTAAAGAATGTTTCCCCAAAAGACATAGGTTCCACAATGCTTGTACTGGGTCAAGCATTGATATCCTGGGTCCCTTGTTAATAATGGTTTATGGATCTTTCCTCCAGGAACTTGTCCAAACCTTTTTTAAACCCAGCTACACTGACAACCTTTACTACATCCTCTGGTAACAAATTCCAGAGTTTGATTACACATTGAGTGAAAAAATATCGCGGTCCCTTTTGCGGCAGAGCCGTTTGAGGACTTGGTGGTTTCCCCGTTGGGTATAATACCAAAAAAGGAGCCCGGTAAGTTTAGGTTGATTCATAACCTTTCTAGTCCAGCAGGGGTGTCAGTGAACGATCACATACCAAAGGAGTTGTGCTCGATTCGTTATGCTTCTTTTGATGCGGCAGCGGACTTAGTGAGAAAATGCGGTACGGGATGCCTGCTGGCTAAGGTAGATATAGAATCTGCTTTTCGGCTACTCCTGGTGCACCTGGCATCGTTTCATTTGCTGGGGTTTCGTGTGGAGGGTCAGAGTTATTTTGAAAAGTATATGCCGATGGGATGTTCAATTTCCTGTGCATACTTTGAGAAATTCAGCACCTTTCTGCATTGGGCGGTGGTCGAGTTAGTCGGATGCGTGAATGTAGTGCATTACCTGGATGACTTCCTTTTTGTGGGTGAGGCCAAGTCAAGAAAATGCCAGGATTTACTGAAGGGATTCATGGATTTGTCTAGAGAATTGGGCGTCCCTTTGGCGGCAGAAAAAATGGAGGGCCCGGCAACACGAATTACGTTCCTAGGTGTGGAGTTGGATATGGAGGCAATGGAGGCCCATTTGCCGGTGGATAAGGTGGGTCATCTGCGGGTCTTAGTGGCTATTATACTGGGATTGTGCAGGATAACGCTGAAGGATATGCAGGCCTTGATTGGTTCTTTGAATTTTGCGTGCCGAGTGATTCTGATGGGGCAGTTAGCGGTGGCTACGGTGGGAGTAAAAAAGCCCCATCATTGCATCAGGCTGACAAATGAACTTCGGGCTGATTTGGGTGTGTGGGCAGTGTTTTTGGAGGAGTTTAACAGAATAACGGTCTTGCGAGAAGCGAAGATGTCCTCCTCCCACTTGCAATTATTCACGGATGCGGCAAGGGGGCTCGGATTGGGAATTTACTTTGGGGGGGGGGGCATAGTGTGCGCAAGCCTGGCCACAGGAGTGGAGGGAGGAGGGACTAACAGCCAACATAGCATTTTTAGAGCTCTTTCCAATGTTGGTAGTCTTGGAATTGTGGCCGGAGAGGCTGCGTAATCAAAAAATAGTGTGGTGGTGGTGTGATAATGAGGCGGTAGTGAGTGTGATTAACAGGTATGCGCCACGTTGTCTCCAAGTAGCGGCGTTGATGAGAGAGTTCATGCTCACATGTTTACGTTTGAATGTAGTAGTTAGGGCTCAGCATATTCCAGGTTGTACTAACAAAATTGTGGATGCTCTTTCCCGTTTCAAGTGGGATTTTTTTCAGACTCTCCCACCAGAAGTGGATGCCAAAGAGGCGTCGGTCCCGGATCACTTATGGAGGATTGGCCTCAAGAAATGATGTCCTTGCTGCAGAGTTCGGTGTCGGCGGCGACGGCGACATGGGCGGCTTACAACCGGGGATACAGCAAAGTTGCAGAATTTTTGAGAGCCCACGGAGGGCAGGAAGGAGGGGTGTCTGATCAGCTCTTGGGACAATATGTGGTGGCGGCCAAGTTGGGTGGGGCTTCTAGAGCCTCAGTTGGGGCGCATTTGGCGGGATATGCTTTCTTTGCCAGAGCATTTGGTTGGAGCATCCCGGTTGGGGGGTTCCTGATGCATTGATTACTACAGGGTTGGGAGCGAGCCTGCCCCACCCCAGGGAATGGCCGGCGACCAATTACGCATCCTTTGCTGGTGCGGTTATGTGCCGCACTGCCCATAGTGGCGGCATCAGAGTATGAGGCTACCCTTTTTCAGGCTGTCTTCTGCGTGGTGTTTTTCGGGGCATTCCACATTGGTGAGCTGGTGGCGGAATCCAAGAGGACGAAGAAGGAAGTGGGGTTGCAGCGTCAGCATGTGAGCTTGGAGGGTGGTGAGCTCAGGATTTATAGAGTCAGTTGATATAGTGTATCTGGACTTTCAGAAAGCCTTTGACAAGGTCCCTCATCAGAGACTTTTGGCAAAACTAAAGAGTCATGGGATAGGAGGCAGTGTACTACTGTGGATCAGGAACTGGTTAAAAGATAGAAAGCAGAGGGTTGGGCTAAATGGCCAATTTTCCAATGGAGAAAGGTGAATAGTGGTGTACCCCAGGGATCTGTGCTGGGTCCGCTGCTTTTTGACATATTCATAAATGACCTGGAAACTGGAATAACGAGTGAGGTTATCAGATTTGCAGATGACACAAAACTATTTAAAGTTGTTAAAACCCAAGAGGATTGTGGAAAATTGCAAGAGGATCTTGATAAATTGGAAGACTGGGCATCAAAATGGCAGATGAAATTTAATGTGGACAAGTGCAAAGTTATGCACCTAGGGAAGAACAACTCAAACTATGGTTACACGATGCAAGGTTCCACTTTAGGAACCACCACCCAGGAAAAAGATTTAGGCATCATTGTGGATAACATGTTAAAACCCTCGGCCCAGTGTGCAGTGGCGGCCAAGAGAGCAAATAGAATGCTAGGTATCATAAGGAAAGGAATGGAAAATAAAACAAAAGATATTATAATGCCTCTATATTGTTCCATGGTGAGATCACACCTTGAATATTGTGTGCAATTCTGGTCGCCGTATCTTAAAAAGGATATAGCGTTATTAGAAAAGGTTCAGAGAAGAGCCAACAAAATGGTAAAGGGGATGGAAGGATACTCCTATGAAAAAAGGCTAAAAAGGTTAGGGCTCTTTAACCTGGAAAAGAGATGGCAGAGGGGAGATATGATAGAAGTCTATAAATTAATGAACAGAGTGGAACGGGTAAACGTAGATCAATTGTTTACGTTATCAGAATATAGAAAGACTAGGGGACATGCAATGAAGCTACAGGGTAAACTATTTAAGACTAATAAAAGAAAATATTTTTTCACTCAACGTGTAATCAAACTCTGGAATTTGTTACCGGAGGATGTAGTAAAGGCTGTTAGTGTAGCTGGGTTTAAAAACGATTTGGACAAGTTCCTGGAGGAAAGGTCCATAAACCATTATTAAGAAGGGACCCAGGATATCAATGCTTGACCCAGTACAAACATTGTGGAACCTGTGTCTTTTGGGGAAACTGTTAGGTACTTATGATCTAGATTGGCCACTGTTGGAAACAGGATACTGGGCTTGATAGACCTTGGTCTGACCCAGTATGGCATATCTTATGTTCTTATGTTCTTAGGTTTTGGCTGACTCGCTCTAAGACTGATCAGCTGGGAAAGGGAGCATGGGTGGTTATGAGAGCTGTTGAGGAGTCTCCCACTTGTCCAGTGGCTGCGATGAGGGAGTACTTGAGAGTGCGGTCGATAGGTGAGGGAGTGTTTTATGTGCATGAGGACGCTCAGCCATTGACGCGATACCAGTTTTCCGCGTTTTTGCAGTTAGCACTGTGCAACATTGGTATGGATGCGCATCAGTTTGCACCCCACTCCTTTCGCATAGGTGCAGCCACCAGCGCGGCAGCTGCTGGGTTCAGAGAGCAAGAGATAAAGCGGATAGGTAGATGGCGATCACGGGCATTCCAGGGATATGTACGTCTGGAAACCGGGATGCCTTATTAGATACTAACTGTGAATTTTCTTTCAGATGGGAACTGCAGTCTGCGGGTTTGCTGGTTGATTGGCCATTCCTTTGTTCATTGGGCTGGGCGACAAGCTGTGCACCGGCCGATGGGGACTAATATTTGACTGGATGACAAAGTGGTGTCCTTCTTATGGCTGGGCGACCGTGGTCTACGATGGCCGCAGTTGTTGCCTTTGCTTCGGCACCACGGGCGGAGGTTCCGTGTGCTGGATTATTCCGGCAAGATGGAGTTCATTTATCCCCGATAGGGTTAGACTTGCTCCTGAATGATTGGCAAGAGGCTTTGGAGTATGTTCTGGGTTGTAGAGTGTAGGAAGGCCACTGGTCACAGCTTAGAGGCTGGGTCTCTGAGCTGGTGGCGGGATCCCGGAGGTTTCTGGGGTCCGGAGCCTTGGGCAATACCTAGGGCAGGGGTGGGGTACCCCTGACCCGGATAACCCCTGAGGGGCTTTTGCTAGTAATATGGCAAAGCCGGAAGAAGGGGTGGGTATTGAAGAGAGTCATTGGGGGCTGTCCGTGGCGGAGGCAAAAGGCAGTCACTTTGCTAATCATATGGCTGGTGATGCCTGGAGCCGCGGATGGGATGGCTTGGAGTTGGGATCTGAAATGTTGTTGGATAAAGTGTTGTTCGGTTTAATAAAGCTGCGACCAGTTGAATTCAAATTCTTGTTGTATTGTGGTTATTAGAGGGAATGTGGGGGGGAGGGGCGGACCACGTACGCTATCCTCTGTTAATGAACGGCCGTGGGGCCACTTACCCACGAGCTGGGTGTAACCGGGGGGAGCGGTGCGGGGAGCTTCATCCCAGGAAAAGGGGGGCGGTCTGTGGGGTTTATTTGGGATAGGGTAATTTTGGGGAGGGGTGGAGGGTCGTGGGATTTGGGAGAGAAGGGGAGGGGGATGGTGGAGATGACTTGATACTTTAGTGTGTTGGGGGGTGGCATGAGAGACGGGGGATGCATGTTTGTGGAAGGTCGGGTGCTTGGGTATGGGTATGCATTTGAAGTATGTGATCGGAATGACTGCTGAAGTGACCGTGACGTGGAACATGGAGGGTTTGGGCTCCCCAATCAAACTGAAAAGATGCTTGCTCACTTGCACAGGCATAACTTGAATGATGAGGAGCATGCAAAGCTCTGTGAGGAATGGTGGGTAGAGCATTGCTATTATGCATCTGTGCTGGTATCCTTTTTAGTTCACAGACAGGTGGCTTTTGTGGAGCAGAAGGCAGTGAAGGTTCTTGTTGAGAGATATGTGGCTTTGCTAGGGGAGTTTTGAGGAGAGTGGTAATGGGTTATTTCAGTCTATGCCCTGTGATATCTAATGCGCTTTTGTTTTTGCTAAACTCTGGAGTACATTCCCAGCTCAACCCAGTCCTTTCTTGAGAAACTGTTAAAATAGTCATGTGGGGAATCACTGTCTCCTATGTAATTCGACAGGCATGGCAAACCACTGTTGCTCTGGTGAATCTAGGAGCCCAATTGTGCAATGTCCAGCGTGCTCTAGTATGTTGTTTTAGTAGTTCTTTGAAGGAACAGTTTTTACAATTGAAAAGATCCCTTGAGACCCTCATTCATTAAAGTATGCAGCGATACCTCCTTTATAAGAAGCATCGGCTATGCCATTTTGGGGAACAAGAGAGGGAAATGCATAACAAGTCTAATTAAATATGTGAGAGGGATGTGTTTTGTTTCAGCTCTCTGGGACGATACAAGGGAACTATATTCACTGAATAAGGGCATTGCACATATCTTTCATCATATGAGCTGCGGAAGCCCAAGAGAACATCTTATGGGTCTGTTTACCTTTAGTTCTTTTTTCCTAGAGAAACTGAGGGTGGAAAGGAGAGAGAGAGAGGAGTGGGCACACCACCTTCTGAGTTCAAGAAAATTCCATTCAAGAATAAAAATGAAGCTCTCTCTGTAAAGTTCAATCACTGCGAAAAAAAATAAGTCTCTACAAGTGCACAATGTACACAATTTGCAGGTTTCCTAATTACAGCTGGCCCTGGGTGCTGTGTTTGAAGACTCTGTATTGTATTTTTCAAATGCTGGCAATAAAAACAGATAAACCATAAAGTCATAACCAAATTTAAAAACTAATAATTCCAACAAAAAATATTGTTGTGCAATGGTATTATACAAACTAATCTGTAACTGCTGAAATATTTTCATAAAGTTAGAATGTCTGAACTGATGTAGTGTGGCATCATCTTCCACAGGTGATTAGGCTTATTTTTTTTGCACAAAACTGTGGTGCAGTTTAAGACCTTGGACAGTATCAGTATCATTTTCTATTTCCCAATATCACAGATTTATTTTTTATTTATTTATTTATTTAAGAGCTTTCTATTCCACTTTTCAAAGTGGTTTACAGTGAACAAAAACGATTACAATAAAATATGACTGGGAAAACAGTGAACCAAGGATAATCAAAGCAATAACAACTGATCTGCCTGTTCATCTTACAGATTAGACTCGTGGGACCCAGTTTTCAAAAGGGCCAATATTTAAATGTCATGGTGGTCAGTCGCAGCACTGAGTATCAGCAGGATATCCAGCTGTGGAATGCAGAGGGTAGCTGCTGCTAAATATCTGGATTGAACAGTGCTATGCGGATATGTGACGACCTTATCTGGATGGTGTCGATTTTCAGTTGGCACTTATCTGGATATTAATTTAGGTCTGCTTTTCATGCAGTCTCAGATATCCAAATCAGGGCTGACTGAAAATCGACACTACCTGGATAAGGTTGGCACTTATCCGAATAGCGGCCATGCGGTCCCAGCTCCACCCACAGACCACTAACTGCACTAACTGTATAGTTTAGGGGCACTCCGTGCAGATAGTCAACAGCACTAACTGGATACTACCAACGCAAAGCTCATTGAGCACCCTTATCCAAATAACCTCCAGTGGGTTAATCCAGATAAGGTTTTTGAATATCGGCTCCATTTTATCCATTATTCAAAATTGGTACAGAGCTATTCAGCTTGGAACACAGAAACGTAATCTGTTACAACTGACACCACTTTATCTTAAAAATAATAATCAAGGGGGGAGTCCAAGAAGCCCAGATTCGGCTCTTTAATTTTTTTTTTAAGTTGTCAGTATTTCTTTTTAAAAAACTGACTGTGATTTGCTGTGCCTGCATTTCTAGCAGAAAAGTGCTAATGAATAGAAACGAAGTCCCACAACATTCTAGGTGGGCAGAGATAGTATATTTTTTCTTTGTAGAAGTCTACAGTAGAGGGAAATCTTGCCCAGAAGGCCACAAAACCTGGAGTTCAAAGTGAACCTTGATAAGTCTGAGGCCCTCTGTTCTTTTGAATAACCCAAGCTCCTGGCAAGGAGGATTCCCATTGAATGTTCCCAACTTCCTGTGAACCTGAGTCAGCTTTATTATCTAAATATTTCCGCTCTCTTTTGGGATTTGGACTCCTGACTTGATCACTGGAGAAATTTACCACTGTCTCTCATTGGACCCATTAGTCGATATAAAATGGTCCTGTTCTTGCGGTGGTTATACTGTATGTGCTCTAGGTGCTGCCTCTCTTCCTGAGGACTTTTGACCTGAGGCACCTGGCTTGTTCGTTGGGGTCCTTTCTTGGAGGGGAAAGCAGACCTACATAGGGATCAAAGCTTTGCAATGCCCATGGGAAATGGGAAGTCTAGATCTTCCAGACATGTGGGATTACAATTTGGCATGTGTGGGGTTCCCCCTCGTGATTGGTTATATGGAACTTCAGAGTTTACTCTGGTAGCCATGGAAGGGTAGTTGGTGGCCCAGCTCTCATTGGGTTACGTTCTGCATATGGCATCTCTCTGGACACTGAGCCCCCTCCAGGAAAATTTTCTGGTGGCCTCGGTATGTCGGGACCACTGTTCCCTCTAAGCTGTGCCGTATGCGCGCGCACACACCTTGCCAAGCGAGTGCACATACTTTACAACAGAGCGCACAAAATTTATGGTTCTGGTTCTGATAGAAAACAACACAGACATCTTAAAATTTAAAAGTTGTGATTGTAATTACTAGAAAATTTCCGCTTCATTTAGTAATCATCTATTTTCATTTAATTTGATTAAAATCAATGTGGTGTACATACTGTATTCTGATGTGTAGTCAAATTTTAAAAGTATATAACTCCGAGTGTCATTATGTGGCGCACAAAAATTTAACCTTCCTTCAAAAGCTGCACAGCTGATATTTTATGCGCACACAGCCTACAGAAAATTAGAGGGAACATTGGTCGGGACTGGCAGCTTTTATGCCAGAACCTAAAATGGAATGCTCGGGTTACACCATACTTCCCCATTCAGGGGAATTCTGACTTTCTCCCTGGCCTTATAGGGTGAGCGTTCGCCCATTGGGAATGGAGTGGTCTTGCCACTGTAGAACAACTTGTCTGCGAAGAGGGTGAAATATTACCTTTTAGTACACTGTGGGACCAATTTGGCCTATGATTGGAAGACCATTTCATGTACTTGCAAGTACAGAGTTACCTCCAAACATTCCCCTGTGAGACCATGCGAAACAGGTTTATCTGCCGCGTGGATGAACTGTTGATGACCGGTCTGGAGGGGTGGGTTCGGCTTTTGGATATACAGAGGGCTGTTGCTGACCTGGCTTCTCCAATGTCTCTGGACATTATAGCAAATTGTTGAAGGGAGGAATTGGATCTGACTATTATGGAGGTGCTCTCGCAGATTCCCACACTATGGGCCCGATTCAGAGTCGCAACTTGCGGGACTGCACCCTATTCCCCCTCAGGCCCTCCCCGCATGGCTAGAGCCAGCAGTACAGGGAGAGCCAGGAGGAGGGCGGAGTCTGGGCAGAGGAGGGGCAGGCCAAGGCTGCAGGATGTACAGGGTTGATTCCGGTCACGCCCTGTACATTCTGAGGGGTCAGGAGTAATGTGCTGCTTATTCCACCTCGAAGGTGGAAGAGGCAGCACAAACTGAGTGATTGGGGCCAGATCCCACCTCCGGGGCCTGTGCCAGGAGTGGGTAGGTCCCTGCCACTCGATCCAGGCCCTGGCTTTCCAGCTATGGGTCAGGCAGCAGGGAGGAAGAGGGCTGGTGCCACGGGAGCCAGCAGGGAGGATTCTGTATGCCGCGGGAACATTTTGCTCCATTGGTACAGAATCGGGTCCTAACAGACCCATCCTGCTCGGGGCCATCCAGACAGTCCAGACATGCTCCTTTCAGAATCGGCCTCCATGTGTCAATGCTGATCTCTGGGAAATTCAGTTTAAGATTTATTTATTTTATTTTTATTTTCTTGATATACCACCCAGGTTGAAAGGCATTAGAGTAGTTTGCAAATGGCGCAAGCAGGTACTGGATATATTCTTTTGTCCCCGAAGGGCTCACAATCTACATGTGTACCTGAGACAATGGAGGGTTAGGTGTCTTGCCCTAGGCCACAAGGAGCACCTATAGGACTAGAAACCACAGTCCTTCTAGCCTGAGATTGCTGTCCCTGAGCAGGAATTGAACCCCTGGCCCTCCGGCCTGTGGTAACTTGTCCCAACCACCAGGCCACTTTGCTCTGAATCAGGCTTACCACACTGGCCTCGCAGAGTCTCCAGGCTGCCCACACTGTCCCTCTGATTGAGCAACCCTGGGTCATATGTTTTGGACTTGCCCAATGGTGGTGGGCTGCTGGGAGAGACTGGTTCACCTACTAGGGTGAATTTTGGGGGAGGATGTGACTCCTGTACCTCAGACCGCGCTTTTTGATCTGAGAATGGATGGGAGTATCTGGCAGGGGCTAGATGACCTTTGGCTCTGGCTCTATTATTTAATTGCACGGCGCATCATTCTAAGATCCTGGTTGGATCATAGAGAACCGCTGGTGAGCCAATGTCGATTGGCAATACACTGTTTGCTGCTAATGGAAAGGGAATGGGTCCGGATGTGGGGGCAAGGTGTGGTACTCTTTCTTAGTGGTGTGGGGCCGCTATATCCAAAGTCTACCCCCCAGGATTAGGAGCCAGGTCCTGAACCATTGCCCAAGCTGATGGCTGACGGGCATTGTTGTGATGTTTGTTCCGGGGTTCCTGGGGCAGTTGGTTTGGTGGTGTCCATGGATCCACAAGATCACCCTCCATTGCCCCACCTCCCCTTCTATCCCCCCTATTTCCCAATTCTCCCCCCTCACTTCTGCTACCCTTTCTTCCTTCCCTATGGTCTCTGATGAGGAAACTACACTCCTTCTTTCTTCCTCTAAACTTACTACCTGCTCATCTGATCCCATCCCCACCCATCTCCTTAGTTCCATCTCTTCCACTATCATCCCTTCCATCTCTCATATTCTCAACCTCTCGCTCTCCACCGCAACCTTCCCTTCTGACTTCAAGCACGCTGTGGTCACACCCCTCCTGAAGAAACCCTCACTTGATCCCACTTGTCCTTCTAACTATCGACCTATCTTTCTCCTTCCCTTCATCTCTAAACTACTTGAGCGTGCAGACTACCACCACTGTCTCAATTTCCTCTCCTCTCGTGCCCTCCTGGATCCTTTACAATCTGGCTTCCATCCCGTACATTCCACTGAAATAGCTTTTACCAAAGTCTCTAATGATTTGTTCCTGGCAAAGTCCAAAGGCTTTTATTCTGTCCTCATTCTTCTTGATCTCTCTGCTGCCTTTGACACTGTTAACCACAACCTTCTTCTTATCACCCTGTCCTTACTTGGATTCAAAGGCTCTGTACTATCTTGGTTCTCCTCCTATCTCTCCCATCGCTCTTTCAGTGTGTCCTTCGGTGGCTCCTCCTCCTCTTCAACCCTGCTACCTGTAGGTGTACCTCAGGGTTCCATCTTGAGACCGCTCCTCTTCTCTCTCTATACCCAATCCCTTGGTGCCTTTATCTCTTCCAATGGTTTTCACTATAGAAACATAGAAACATAGAAATATGACGACAGAAAAAGACCAAATGGCCTATCTAGTCTGTCCTTCCATAACAACAACAGTCCCCTTTTTACCTTTAAAGATCCTCTGTGTTTGTCCCATGCTTTTTTTAATTCAGTTACTGTCCTCATCTCTACCACCTCCACTGGGAGACTATTCCATGGATTCACCACTCTTTCCATAAAGAAATATTTCCGCATATCACTCCTGAATCTATCTCCCTTCACCCTCATCCCATGTCCCCTCGTAGCAGAACTTGCTTTCAATTGAAAGAGGCTCTCTCCCTGAACATTTATGCCACAGAGGTATTTAAACATCTCAATCATATCACCTCTATCCCGCCTTTCCTCTAAGGTGTACATATTAAGATCCTTCAGTCTGTCCGCATATGCTTTATAATGAAGACCACTAATCATTTTAGTAGCCACCCTCTGCACCGACTCCATCCTGTTTACATCCTTTTGAAGGTGCGGTCTCCAGAATTGCACACTATATTCCAAATGAGGTCGCACCAAAAACTTATACAGAGGCATTATCACCTCCTTTTTTTCTGCTAGCCATTCCTCTCCGTATGCACCCAAGCATCCTTCTAGCTTTTGCCGTCGCCTTTTCTACCTGTTTAGCTACTTTAAGATCATCAGACACAACCACGCCTAGATCCCGCTCTTCTTTAGTGGACAAAAGTACTTCACCCCCTATACTATATTGCTCCCTTGGATTGCTGCAGCCCAAATGCATGACCTTACATTTTTTAACATTAAATCCCAGCTGCCAAATTCTAGACCATTCTTCAAGCTTAGCTAGATCCCTCCTCATGTTATCTACACCTTCCTGGGTGTCTACTCTATTGCAGATTTTGGTATCATCCGCAAAGAGGCAAACCTTACCTGAAAGCCCTTCCGCTATATCACTAACAATGATGTTAAAAAGAATCGGACAAGGACAGATCCCTGGGGCACACCACTGATAACATCCTTCTCCTCAGAGTGAGCTCCATTTACTTGTACTCTTTGTCGCCTCCCACCCAACCAATTTCTAACCCAAGCAGTAACTTTAGGGTCCATCCCTAGGGTGCTCAGTTTGTTTATAAGTCACCTGTGAGGAACAGTGTCAAAGGCTTTACTGAAATCTAAATACACCACATCTAGGGCTCTCCCTCGGTCCAACTCCCTGGTCACCCAGTCATCTCTATGCTGATGACTCTCAAATCTACCTTTCTACACCTGTTATGACTCCTGAAATCGAGGCTAAGATTACGGTCTGCCTCTCTGACATTGCTACTTGGATCTCCCACCATCGCTTAAAATTGAACATGGCCAAGACTGAACTCCTTATCTTTCCCCCAAATGCCTCCCCTCCTCTTTCCCCTTTCTCACTCTCTGTGGATAACTCTGTAATCCTTCCTGTCTTTTCGGCATGTAACCTTGGTGTTATCTTTGACTCCTCTCTCTCTTTCTCTTTACATATCCAACTTATTGCTAAAACATGCTGTTTCTTTCTATACAATATCTGCAAAATTCGCCCCCTTCCTTTCTGTTAACACTACTAAAATGATTGAACACTCCTTAATCACCTCCTGCCTTGATTACTGTAACCTTCTTCTTGCCGGCCTCCCTGCAAACCACCTCTTTCCCCTTCAGTCTATTCAACATTCTGCTGCTCGACTGGTTTTCCGCCAGTCTCGTTTTTCCCACATCACTCCTCAGCCTCATGTCACTTCACTGGCTCCCCATCCATCTCCGTATCCAATTCAAACTCCTCCTGCTAACCTATAAATGTATTCACTCTTCTGCCCCCCCCCCCCCAGTACCTTTCGTCTCTTATCTCTCCTTACACCCCCTCTCGGTTACTTCGCTCTTCTAATAGTCTTTGTTTATCTATGCCTTTCACTCATACTGCCAATTCTAGACTTCGCTCCTTTCAACTGGCTGCACCCTTCACCTGGAATAGTCTACCTGTCTCTGTGCGCCAGGCGTCCTCTCTGGCCATCTTCAAATCCAGATTGAAATCCCTCCTCTTCACTATTGCTTTTCATTCCTGATTCGCCCTATCTTGATCTCTCCAGCAACATTTGTATACTTTGTCTTGTTGAATTGTTATTTGTATTATATAATTTATTTTGTATTTTGTCTTGACTAGATTGTGAGCTCTAATGAGCAGGGACTGTCTCTCATATGTTTGTACAGCGCTTTGTATGTTGCAGTGCTATATAAATGCTTCATAATAATAATAATAATAATAATAACTATGCTATATTTGACAGACCTTAGTTTTAGTGGTTCTATATTTCGGCTGAATCTTTGTTCTATTGATTGGTTTCATGCCGTCCTTCGATTCTTTCAGCAGTTGGGGGTGGGGACGGGGTATGGGCATCGGGGGGGGGGGGGGAGGTAATGTGTATACTACTTTGGGGATGTTGCTAAAACCCATATGTTCTTAACATAGAGATGGTTGTCTCACGCTCCCCTTCTTTTGATATTGTGTGGTTAGCGACTCGTAACCCTCTTCCTTTTTACTTTTTTTCACTCTAATTTATTTATTTTACTCCTTTCTCGCTCTAATAATTTGCTTTGTTTTGTTCTATTTTTTGAGTGGGGGAGATTTTTGGGTGGGAAGGGGTATTGGAATAAATGGAAAATTGTTGGTTCATGCATTCTTATTGGAATTGCTGTTCATGTTCATATAGTTTTGACAGGTGTATTTACTGTAAAGTGATTCCTGTATAACTTTTTTTGGTCTTAATAAAGATAGTTGCACATAAAGTTGTAGAAATTGAAAAAGTCTAAGCCCCACATTTCAGAGTATTCTGATGTTTTTTTTTTCATTTATAACAATTACGATACTGACGTTTTCAGAAATTTTTTTTGTTCATGTCAAATACTTTCCCTTTCTGATTTGTAAATGTTTGCACAATTTTAGGTCAAAATTTGCAAACAGATTAGATGAAGCCCCTATTGTTCTAGGTGACTCTGCTCTTTTAGTTGCTTAGAAGTAAACAAACCACCTGTAGGTCCACATATGTGGTTTATATCATTAAATGCCCATGCAAACTATTATATGTTGGTCAGACAACTATAGAATTAAAAACACAGATTCTTGAACATAGAAGTCATTTAAATTGTAAGGTTATGGAGGCTCCTATTGTCCAACATTAGTGTGCACTTTGTATTTACAGCATGTTGGGTTTTTCTTCACGAATGCTTTGTTTTAGAGTATATAGAGATTTTTTGAATATTTATTGATAGTATTGTTGTTTGTGAATGAGTCTTTCGATGATGTTCTTTTGTTATTGTATCGCAGTGAGGTTAATGTTTATGCCAAGAAGGTTTTGGCAGGTTTAAATGCAGTTGGCTGATTGTGGAGACACGTTTTTTTTTAAGATGTTATTGAGTTGGTGCTTCTATTTGGCTTGTGTATAGACCTTTGCTGTTTGAACCAATATCATTGGCTTGCTTGTGCTGTGTTCTGATTGGCTGAAATTTGGTTTAAATTATTGGGCTGTATTGGTACCATTTTACGGTCTGTTTAGTGAGACGCAGAAGTAACATTCCCCTGGGTAAAGATGGTTACAAAGTGATTCTGATCTGGTGGATCGTAGTGAGATGTCAGTGCTTTGAAGTAAGTTCTTCTAACCTCTGCGATTGTTGCTGTGAGTGTATTTTAGGTTTTGTTTGGTTTGACTTGTCAGTGCAAGTTCTGCTGGTGAGCTAACTAATTGTGGTGTTATTTTGGTGTTTCATTTTTAGATTACCTCCTGATGCGGCTTACATTGTGAAACACTGCCAGCGTCGGGGTATTAGTTTGAGGCTATGAAGCTGTACTGAAGCTATGAAGCTATATATATTTTTGAAGGTGTGTGCTTTGTATATTTTAAATTGAAAGTATAGGCACTTGATGTTTTACATTGTTCAGATTATAATGGCTCTTTTATGACCCACATTAAACCTATATACCATTTCTTACTGATGCCTATTACCTTCATTTGTCTTTCTATTTTTGGAATCTAGATTAATAGTCATTTTCTGATAGCATTGTCTGATTCGGTGCCTTTTTCTGCTGTTTTGAGGCTTTTTTATGTCTGCTGACTATAAGTAAACAAAAATCAATAGTAGGAAAATGGATCCAGTAATGGAAAGACTAAAATAAAATGTTTAAAGCCCTAAGTCCATGTGACTGGGGCTTTAAATGTACAGCAAAGAGCAGGGAGAGAAGAGGAAGGGGAGAAATAAGTGGAGGGAAATGCTTTAATTGCATTCCCAACTCGGAAATTATTTTTAATTTGTGAGTTTTACTGTTGGTTAGGAGCGCTTCAGATGAATTATTTCAAAAGCCACAGGCTAGTTCTTCTTATTAAGCCTTCTTAAAACCTTTTCTAGAGTCATCAAGATCAATGGAATACATTTTGTCCCTAAATCTGCTCAAATGAATCGGAAACCTCCAGGGAATTTTGTGAGGTTTCCAGTAACATAGTAGGTTTAAACATTAAGTAAAATAGGGCAATTATGCTGGTGGACAGTAGGGCTGCCGCTGAGCCTATGCTGGGGCCTAGTATATGGAAAGGCTGAAGGAGCAGCACAGGAGACATACTGCTAAGGCCACGAGGCCACAGTGAAAGGAGGAGGAGGGGCAGGATCCAGTGTGGTGCTGGCAGCGTGCACGCCCACATATGAGCTGGGCTGCCCTGTGGAAATCAGTGAAGGTAAACATGGCAGGGGCAGCAGATGTGGCAATGAAGAGAATGTGCACCATGACTGGCAAGCTCAATTGTGGCACAGCAGGACAAAGTCAGGCTGCTCAAGAGGCAGTGCGCCAGGGTGAGCTGCAAGCGGAGAAGTGGCACTTGCAGCAGAGGGTCATGGTAATGGTGAAAGAAGCCGGAGTCAGGCGGCGCTAAGTGAGCATGTGCCTGGGAAGCAAACCAGCAAACAAGAAGAGCAGTGCCATTGACGGCAGGCAAGAGCAGTGGCGGCGGTGAAAGGAGTGAGGTTTGTGCAAGGCGGCAGGAGCCTTGGGAAAGCTCTCGCTGCAGAGGTAACATACTAACATGGTAAATGACGGCACATAAAGACCCTTTGAGCCCATCCGGCCTGTCCAGTAAAGTGCTTAGGGTAAACACCACTCTCTGCAGGTGCCTCTTCAGAAGTGCAAAGGTCATTTCACTGCTGTTTTGAGCTGAAGCACTCCGCGCTTCTTGGCCATCTTCTTGCTCTGTGGGGATCCACTGGGTATATCGCACTCCTTTTTTAATGCCACCACCTCTTCTAGGAGGGCACTCCGAGCATCCACCACCCTTCTGTGAAAAAATATTCCTGCTCTGGTCAGTGAGAACATTGATTGAGAAGTAAAAGTGTACCACAGACTAGAGGGGTCAGTATACAGGGTCAGTATTCAAAAGGCCTTATCCGGATAACTATGGAGGTTATCTGGATAAGGTCACCGAGAGTGGATAGTACCACTGAATATCTCAGACTACCTTGGCGCTATCCAGTTACAGCAGGAGTGTGGCCACTATCCAGATAATTGCAGCACTTAGCTGGATAGTGGTAATTTTCAGCATAAATAGAAGAAAGAAAAAAAAGAGCATGTTTAACTAATTCAGACTGAGCAACCCCAGTTTCTTCTTCTTCCCTTAATTTGACTTACTTGGGTATTTCCAAAAGAACAAATGCTATAAAGCATGACACGTTCAATGGGGCAGAAGGTGTGAGCCAAATACTACAAAAAGATAAATAAATAAATGTTCAAAAACAGACTAATAATGTTTAAGCCTTGTCTTGCGGGGGCAATTTCTATAAATGGGTTAGTTTTGCACATAACGATATCTATAAAGCCCCTTAGTAATCACCAGTAATACACTAAACTAATAATTATCAGCGATGATAAAGCAAACTCACAATCACTAAATACAGCAAAAAAGGACCTCAGGTTTTTGCTCACCCCTACATTTGGCGAATCTCGTCATCATAGAGAAAGGGCAGACACTCACATCATGGGTCCAAAGCTTTTTATTTTTCTATATTTTTATTATTATATTCTCAAATATTCAACTAAACAATATCCAATCCAAAAAGTACTTTTTGAGATTCATACCACACACAAAACATTATATAACAAATTACAATATAGATATCCAAATATACAAAAAAGTGTCTGCTCTACTGTACACCTCAGCAGTGCCTGAACCGCATCAACACCACTTTATACATAAAAAGTTGTAGTCTCTTTCACCATCTCGATCCTCCTTCCATGGAGTAAGCTCCACACCCCAAGTGCAGATACCACACTTTGAGTATAGATTTTTAAGACTCCTGCAGTAAAGCAGAATTATATTCTCTTTTTGCTGTATTTAGTGATTGTGAGTTTGCTTTATCATCACTGATAATTATTAGTTTAGTTTAGTTTAGTGTATTACTGGTGATTACTAAGGGGTTTTATAGGTATCATTGGGTTGAATTTCTCCCTTAGGCAGTTTTTTTCTTTAGTTTATTAGTTTTGCACATACCATGACAGTCATGAACCTCACTCCTAAGCCAGGCTACGTGGATTCAGGGGCGGCCCAAGGGGGGTGTGTGGCCATGTGTGGAGACTCATTCTGGGGCCTCATTTGCATAAATATTTGCATAATGCTAACATACGCTAACTTTTAGTAAATGAGTGTCTGGATAAAGAAAGACTACCAGATTTCTACATTACTATACTCCAGTGACAAACGCCAGACACAGTAGGAAGTACTACAGACACTGCCCATTTAGAACCCATAGCAAACCCGCCGTATCATAACAGCACTACCAAGACTCACAAAGCACTACACCCTACCTATCAAAAGGCAACACTGCAAATATTAAACCAATACATCTCAGAGAATACCAATACATCTCCTACTGGGGAAAGAGAACAAGTGGCACTGTCAAACAGAAACTACATAAACAGAATACCTCAGCTCGGTTACACATACAAAAAATAGACTGTCACCAAACAAAGAACAAGGGATCACAATTTAGAAATAGGAAGACAATAATTAAACCGGGATACCCAGAAGCCAAACTTGGAATGTACAACAACGCTTGAGAAATAAAACTATAAATTAATTTCCTCTTGTATTATATAAAAATGCAAAGACTTTAGCGATGCACATTTCCCAGAGCTGACATATTCCACCTAGTAAATTCAAAATAAAAAAGTATTTTTCTACCCTTTGTTGTTTGGGCATTTTATTTTTCAGTTGCAAATGCTCCAGTCACTTTCTTCTGGTTTCTTCATGTCTTCTGCTAGCTCTGCACAGGGGCGGGAGGGGGTGGTGACAGGGCGGAGGGTTTGCAGAGCGTAGGCGGGCCCATGACCCCAGACATATAGGTCCGATACTGGTCACGGCCCTGTAAGTCCAGGGAGGCAGAGATGAATTGGGGATTTATTCCACCTCAGAGGTGGAATAAGTCCTCCTGAGGAAGGTGATTGGCACCGGTGGCCCCACAAAAATGAGGTGAGGAGCAGCAAGGGGTTCCCCTCTACCCAATACCGGCCCTGACAGGTCCCTAGGGGGTCGAGCAGTGGGGAAAAGCCATTCTGTAGTGGTGTGGGTCAACAGGGCTCCCTTTGGACATCCCAGTGCCATGGCAACAGGACACCGCAGCACCGTGGCTCCAGCAGGATATTGGGAGTGATGGCTGGGTACATTCATGGACGTTCCCTACTGCAGAATCAGGGCACATCCAGCCCATCCAAGTGCCCTGACTCTGCAACCACGGGAACGTATAGCAAACCCAGCCTATCCAGGTTTTGACATCCAGACGGGCTGGAAGTCTCCCGATCTGAATTGGCCTCTATGTAAATAAGCTGTGCACAAAAAGTCAGTGTTAAAAACAAGGAAAGCAAGCCAGACACATGCACACAGGGATCTGCATTATGTCTGGCACATATGCATATGTATTAGATTGCTGAAAAGGAAAGTCATCTGAGGTGAAGTCTGACACGCTACCCCAGATGACCAAGGTAGGAAGATTGCCCAGTGGTAGTTCCCACCAACCCTGACACCACTGGTGTCCCAGTGGTCCCTGCTTCCCACCCCTTCTGAACCTCCAAAATAAATTTCTCTGATGGCATAGTGGCTCTTACCCCCACCTCCTGAACCCCTGGTAGCACCACAATCCCATTCTTGGGCGGGGTTGTCCTGCCATATAGGAAAATAAATTGTCTTATTTTGCAGAGTGACCTCTAAGTGTCATAACATGGGGTCAGTCAGCCAATTTACACCTTGTATGGCAGATCAGCCCCACTTGATACATCCCAGAATACACCACACGGGGTCAGGCACAGCCATTTTCCAAGATGGCTGCATGAAGCGAGAGCATATGGGCATCATTCCTGCCTCCCAACAGTTAAGGTATGGGGCGCATCGAGCTGCTGCCAGAGGTTTAGGGGGAAGGGGGGGTTGCACCACTGGGCCACCAGGGAAACTTTTTCAGAAGTTCAGGTGCATCAGGACTACTGGGTCACCAATAATCAATGTTGTCGGGGTTGGTAGGGAGGAGTTAGAACTGCAATTTGGCAATCTGCCTGCCTGGGTTATCTGGGGCGAAGTGTCAGATCATACTGAGAGAGAAGCTATATGGTGAAACTTTGGATGTGAGCACCTCTCCTCTCAGTGATGTGGCCATATCGAGTTGAGGAGTTTGTGTGAAGCAGGCTTTACTTCAATGGCCTGAGAGGCCTTAATGAGACTGGGCCAGCTACAGCAGAGTACAGAGGATTCTCCAAGAGCTCCTATATTATCTTTGCACAGTAGGGAGTAACCTGAGAAGGTGGCCATGTTGGAGGCCATTATATGGTTGGAAGGTACTGTGGGATCTAAGTTGGGTGCCTTGGAAGGTTCATTAAAGACTTTTAAAGCATGTGTGGAAAAGGTGGAAAACCTTGGGGATGGAAAGATTCAAATGCTGGAAACTGAAGATAAGGAGTTGCAATCTATTTCATCTTGACTGATTAGAGATTTTATAAGCTTTCAGTATAAAATGGAAGTAAGATCAAACATTTAAATATATAATTACTTAATTTCCCACAAATTTAACAATGAGCCCATGGGAAGTTTAAAAATATCATATGGAGGGGATGAAGGGATCCAAGATGGCCGCTGTGTAAGGACACGCTACGGCGGTCGGCTGGTGATTCTGGACGCTGTCCTGTTAAATTTAAATTTCTTGTTGTTTGAATTGCCTGTATATGATGGGGAAAAGGAAGGTTACTTACCCCAAAGCGGATCTTCCACCTAAGCAGCAGCCCATAACCAACTTTTTCACCGCCGTAGCAACGCAGGAATCTGCTGGGGTTAGCGTTGGAGCTGACTTGAAGGTGGTCCTTTCGATATTGGACATGAGTCTGAACCCCGAGCAGCATGTTCTGCCTGATGTGCCTCTTTCGCTACCCGCTGGACCGGCTTGTCAGCTGCAGCAGCACCTTAATGAGGTAGCTGTGGGTTTGCCATCTCCGGGGGCAATGCCGAGCTCGGGGTTGCTGGTGGATGTTGCTGGAGGCATAGAGGTTTCCACTCTGAAGGCGTCTGCCTATGGTGCAGGAGCCTTGACTCCCACGGCATCCGGTGTGACGAGAGCCTTACTCTCGGGGGCTACAGCGGATTCTGGAGTGCCAGCCATTCACAGCACCCTGGTGAAGCCAGTGGTAGTGACTTTGGATTCCATTTGGACTGCGATAACTTCATTGGAACGCTCTGTTACCAATCGTTTGAATACACTGGTCAACATTGAAATCGTTACTGACTTTAAAAGGCCCTAATCTGTAGTATCTTGGTGGGCTGAACACAAATATAACATTAAAAAAGTTTTATTGGCTCTCGTTTTGAAGATATTGCATGTAGTTCATTTTTGACATTTCAACGTGTAAATTTATCCAGTAGGACATCAACAGCATCCCAAATAAGCCTTGAATGATGTAATATTGCATCACATTGCATAATACCAGCATGCACACATCATCCAGAGTTGATTGCATCATTTTCTGATGCAATGCAATACTATTGCCAGACAGCTGCTGAAGCCATCTGACGTCAGCAGTGTACTATACGCAGTCGGAAAGGAAAGTAATCTGGTATTCTGTTCCAATATTGAAAGCCTCATGAATGCCTTAAAAATCACTCATGACCCACAAGACTGGAGACTATTTATAGACTCTTCAAAACTGAGTCTGAAGGCTGTGCTTTTGAACAATGGAAACCGTTTTTCATCTATTCCAGTAGCGCATGCTGTCCATATGAAAGACTATACGTACAAAAATCTCCTCAAGGAGGCAGATTCGCCAAAGACTAAAAACAAAAAACCCCAAACTAGGCGCAAAATAAATGAAGGAACGTGAGACACAAAAATAAGGACGTAACACCAGTCGGCAAATGCTCGCCCCGATGGAGGAAAAAAGACCTCAGCAGCCCTCTAACCTACAACTCGGAAGGAACTCCCTGAAGAAGCCGGAAGGCGAAACATCTGATGTCGGGGCTCCCTGCCACCTCTGCGTGACTGGTTTCATCCCATCATCTTGCCATCATCTATTCAACAGATAAGTTGTTCATGCCTGTTCTTCGTTTGGAGCCATTGCTTATTTTTGTTTTTGAGCTATGCAGTTGCAATATCATTTTTATGGATATAATAGTTGAATAATTGGCTGCACCGGTCTGGATTTTGCTTTGTCCTGGTTGACTGGAGGTTTTTTTCTGACCGCTGATGTAAGCAGAGTCTGATCAGTTGTTGTGACATGTTCTATGTCTTTTGATAGACTCGATCCCTCCGAGTTGTAGGTTGGAGGGCTGCTGAGGTCTTTTTTCCTCCATCGGGGCGAGCATTTGCCGACTAGTGTTCAGTCCTTATTTTTGTGTCTCACGTTCCTTCATTTATTTTGTGCCTAGTTTGGGTTTTTTTGTTTTTAGTCCACATGAAAGAGACATACGATAACTTAAAGCATCTACTGACTTCCATTAATTATAACAAGTACAGCTGGCACCTCTGTGGTGACTTGAAGGTAGTTGCCCTTTTAATGGGACTGCAGCAGGGATATATAAAATACATGTGTTTCTTATGTGAGTGGGATAGACGAGCAAGGGATTGGCACTACTTGTGGAAGGAATGGAATCACAGACAAAATGTAACAGTTCGAGAGAAGAATATCCAGCACCCAGCTCTGGTTGAGGCTCACAAAATCCTGCTACCACCCCTTCACATCAAACTAGGTTTGATGAAAAACTTCATGAAAGCCATGGACCGCACTTCGCCAGCTTTCCAATACCTGCATGAAAAATTCCCTCGACTCAGTGAAGCAAAGATTAAAGAGGGAGTTTTTGTGGGTCCTCAGATTCGAGAGCTCTTCAAAGATGACCGGTTCAACAATGCTGCAGGGTGATGCGAAACAAGCATGGAATGCTTTTCGCCTAGTGTCAACAAACTTTCTCGGGAATGTTAGGGCAGAAAATTACAAGGAACTAGTAGAAAACATGCTGATGCAATATCAGAAACTCAGCTGCAATATGTCTCTAAAGATCCATTTCCTTGATTCCCATCTCGATTTCTTTCCTGACAACTGTGGTGTGGTTAGTGATAAACAGGGTGGATGTTTTCACCAGGATATCGCAATGATGGAGCAAAGATACCAGGGAAAATGGTCCACTGCATTGCTGGCTGACTACTGCTGGACACTCCCCAGAGAAGCTCCAGAACAGCTGTACAAGAGACAGGCGAAAAAAATCTAAGAAGTAGTCTATGACTTGGTTTTTTACAGGTATTAACCGAAGGCCTATTATATTTACTATTGACATGCATTTCGTGATGTAAACATTAATTCTTGTAGATTACAAAAAAACTAGAGCCAACTTTGCAATTTCACTGTCATGTTCGTGTTCAGCATATAAAAATTGATAAGAAATGACTATTTTTATTTCAGTAACATGACTTTTGTAAAAATTTGTTGACCAGTGATATCGTGGAACAGATTTCTCAGGATTCGCGGACGAGGCTAGATCGACAGGAACAAGCTAGTAAGGATTCCATTCAAACGCTGGAAAATTTTTCTTCTCAAATGACTAATGTCCATATACAGTGTTCTACCTTTGTTAAAGATAGCACTATTCTTCATGCTAAATTGGAGAGGTTGGAGAATTTCTCCAAACAGTTAAATTTGTGTATTGTTAATTTTCCTGTATCCCCCGACATTTCCCCTGTGGAGTTATTTAAAAAGTACTTGATGGAGGTTTTAGGGATGCCAGAAGCTGCCCTCCTGCCCACTTCTAAGGTTTATTATTTGCCTATGAAGAAACGTTCTAGTTCTAGCTCTATTGATAATGCGTTGGGTGTTCAGAGGGATAGTTTTGACATCCTGAATCCTTCTCAGGTACTGGAATCCTCTGCTGAGGAAATTATGAGGAGAGCTACTCTTATGGTGGTGTTTGTATTGGAACCTGATAAAGTTTGGACCTTAAAAATGTTTTTTAGAAATTCTGATAAACTTTTTTTTGGTCAAAAAATCTGGGTATTCCCGGATGTTTCTGATGTTACTCAAGAAAAAAGGAAGTTGTTTTTGTCCATGCGCCCTGAGGAAATCTTATTGGGCTATTCCTTTGTTTTAAGGTTTCCATGCAAGTGTGTAATTAAGTCGGTTTCATCTAGATTTATTTTCTATGATCCAAAACATTTATGTACGTTTTTGGAAGCTAGAACTGTTCCGTAAGTAGTCCAAGTACCAGTGGAGCCTAACTAGATCGACTCATCTTGGACACTAGATATGTTATGCATCATCACGGTGGCTTTTTCCTAGGGAGTTATTTCTTTTAATTTTTGAACTACCAATATAGCCTCTTTACCAGGATCCTTTCCTCCTTATTTTTTGGGCTGTAGTGTTAGATGAAATTTGAAACTTTGAATTGTTGTTGTTAAAAGTTTCTATTTGATATTATTTCTGTAAATTTGCATCTTTCCATTTCTTTCAAGTATGCAGAAATATTGCTTGATGTAATTGAAAATTTAGAAAAAAAATATATCATATGGAGAGTTTGAAAATTCCATCAGAGGCAATACCCCCTATGATTAAAGTCATCTATCTTCCTTTTCAGAAGAAATTGGAGGTGGAGATTGTGGACAGACCTAACGAGAGTGTACCCAAGCTCCAGGTGCTGAGATGGATGTAACAGCAATGCTCAAACTTTCAGATGAAGAAGTTCAAGAGCGGGATACCTACTAGTGACATTTGATTTTGAAACTGACAGTTTAGTAATGAGGTTGTTTTCTGTGACAGGGATATCTTCTTCTTGGGTCAATGTGTGTAGTGTTTCCTTGACATGCCAAGAGACTCAAAGAAGGAGGAAGTCTTGCCTCCAGCTCCAGCAAGAGCTGATTCAAAAGGGAGGAGAGTTCTTTTAGAAATTTCCTCTCTCTTTTCTCCTTGCCACTGTATTCTAAATTTCAACCATGTGAAGGAGTGCAGCTGGCCTGGTGGATACTGCAAGTAATATGGGGGTATCAGTCTTGCCTGGGCTAGTTCTCAAATGTTGGTCTTCTCCTGTTCTCTGCTATTAAGTTCCAAAGCTCTGCCACTTGGCTTTATTCCAGGGGACTAGTGCTCTGCTGCCTCTTGATCATTGGACTATGTTCCTCCTGGGGTGGAGGGGCAATGCTCTACAACCTCACTGCTGCTGTGCCCTGTTCCTGGGCCTAGGCTCTTCTGCCACACCGAAGTCCTGGTATGCCTTTCTCATTGGAAAGAGTTTTCTTTGGTAGGGGTTGCAGTTCCACTAAGCCCAGGCTTAACAATTTGCTTAGGGCCCGATTCTGTCCTGGACATCCCGGCCCTCTGTGCGCCTGGTCAGATGTCTAGCCCCACGGAATAAGAATCGCATCCAGGCCTGTACAGTGTACATGCAGGCTGGGACCCTGATTCTGATCAGCCTGCACATACAGGCCTTGCCCGGCTAACTCAGTCAAGGTTCCTGAATGGAGCCATGGCACCATGGTGCCCGGTTGCCATGGTACCACAGCTCCATTCAGGAGCTGCAATCCCCAGCCGCCAAAAAGAATTTTCATTCCCCACAGCTCAATCCCCGATCTGGCCTCCCAAGGCCAGGGTCGGGCAGCGGGGAATCTCCTCTACACCTCCCACCTTTGCTGTGCCCCGGGCCTGCCAGAACCACCCGTCTAAGGGAGCTTATTCCACCTCAAAGGTGGAATAAGTTCCCCATTCAGGCAGCCGGCCCCAGACGTACAGGGCAGACATTGGAATTGGCCCTGTATTTCCGGGGCTGCAGACCACCCATTGCCCACCCTAACTCCACCCCCACAACACCCCTTTCCCGCCCCATCTAACCTCCTTGTACAATGTGCGGGGAAGTTAGTCAGGGTCAGCAGAGGGGCCGAAAAGCAGGGGATAGACGTCCCAATGGATGTCTTGAAATGACCCCTTTAGTGATTTTATCCCTTAGGTTTGAGAGTGAGGTATATGCCCCCCTATAAAACAACAATATTTGGGTCCCAGATGATAGGAGGCGAATTTAATGCCACCTCATCAAAAGCTATTGGATATTTACATTTCTGTGGCTTTGCAGGTGGTATTGAGGCAGCCATGAGGCTCTTACACAAGTGCCTGACCCTTCCCCCAAGCCATGAGGCTCTTACATAAAGTAATCAGCCTGCTATTTCAGTAGACACCCTTCCCCCACTCCAGGTCTGAGCACAGTATCCCCTAGCCCAGAAACCAACAGACCAGAGCACACCGGTTTGGACAGGTCACCCAGGTACCTTCCCCAGGGGCTGCTGATTGGTGGACAGGAAATACCTGTGGCAAATGGGATTATAGAATGAGTTTGAAATTATACTGTATTTAAGGCATTGAAGGACGTCCCTCGGGGCTCAGACTTTTTGTGGAGGGTACCGGCTCTCTGTCTGAACCTGTGTGCACATTAAAGATCCTGTTTGCATTCCAGCCTGTCTGTGAGTTTTCCTTCTGTGGGTGAGTGATTGAATAAGAGCTTTTCACAGCGTTTGCCATAACATTTCTGGTGCATTGGCCAGGAAACATTAAAAGAAAAGCCTCTCTCATCACACCCACGGTGGGAAGACTACTGCTTTTTGAAGGATCAGGGCTTCCACCGGTCAGGGACCGACCCCTCCAGGTGATTAACGATCCTTGGCGCCACGGGGCCCCTTTGTGCTCCGAAGGACTCTTTGACTTGTGTGGTCAGTCGGTCCCTGCGGCTGAATCCCCGATTGAAAACCGGCTGGATAGACTGGCATCCAAACTCTTCCTGATCAGAGATCTGGTAAGTACTGCCTTACTGTTTTGGGTAGTAAATTCTGTGAACCTGTAGCGGCCCGATCACCCGCAACGAATGGTCCTAGTAGGGACCCCGGGGGGGGGGGGGGTTTCTGAAGCCACCGTTCGTCCAGTTTTGAGTAGAAATCAGAGTACCAATAAGATAACTGCAGTATGAATTAATTTTGCTACCTTGGGCCCCTTAAAAGTATTTAACGTGCAGCGCTGCCAAAGCTATTGAAGAAAAATTGCCTAGGATATTAGTATTAACTCCCTTAAATGTGCCAAGCTAATTATTAAAAATGTTGTACTGACCGCAATGTGTGCCGTGGGCCGGCTGGTTCTCCCCTTGAAATCTGCTTCTTCTGTGCGCCGCGGCCCGGCTGGCTCTCTTCATTTAAATTGTTTTTTGGGGGTTTTTTTCCCTGCTTGTGCGGTTTGTGCGCCGCGGCCCGGCTGGCTCTCCTCATGTGAATTGCTTTTTTTATTCCCCTGCTTGTGCGGTTTGTGCGCCGCGGCCCGGCTGGCTCTCCTCATGTAAATTGCTTTTTTATTCCTCCGTTTGTGTGGTTTGCGCGCCGCGGCCCGGCTGGCCCTCCTCCTCCGATTTGCTTGTTTGCCTGTCGGCGAGTGAGGGCTGGGCGTGCCGGAGTGTCCGTTTTCGGGCCTGCCGCCGCTTGTCTCTGCTGGCCCCTTTTGGTTGCGCCGGACTGTTCCTGGGGGGTCCCGATGTGTGTTCCCCTGCTTCCCTTCAAGATCCGGAGCTGTTTGACCCGATGCCTGTTCCCTTGTTTCTTTTCTAAAGTTTGGGAACAGCTGAGTCGTGTCCGGAGGTGTCCAGAGCTGAATTCGGTGTGGAACGCACGAGGAGGCGGCCATCTTGAAAAGACCACGTGTAAGCTGCACTCCAATATACTTAAAGCGATTCTGGAGCTCCATCTAGTGGACATTAACTGTATTTACCATACTACTATTCCTCATGGTTAAAGTGATCCTGGAGCTCCATCTGGTGGACATTTAAGAATAGCTAGCTTACTCTTATCTAAATCAAATCTGAGTGTATATTTTGTAAATTGCCAAGACCTATATTGTAAAAAATTTGTGTTTTTTTTTTCTCTCTCTCTCCCCTCCTGAATTAGGACTAGATAGGGTCTGTATTGTAAATTGTATTATTTTTCCTGGATTAAGACTAGATAGGATCTGTATTGTAAATTGCATTTTTTTTCTTACTGTAAATTGCATTTTTTTTCCCCTGAATTGAGATTAGGTTAGAAGATCTGATCCACATTGTATACTGCACTTAGTTATTGAATTAGAATTAGAGCATGGGGTCGGGAAAGTCAAAAGTGAAAACGCCCCTACAGTGCATGCTTCTCAATTTTAAATCTGGGTTTAGGGAGGATTACGGGGTACCTCTCTCCGCCTCCAGATTATCCTTTTTGTGTGAGAGGGAATGGCCAGCCTTAGTTAAGTTATGGCCTCCCCAGGGATCCATTGACCTGGCCACTGTGTCCTTGGTCCATCAAATTGTAGCAAAAGAGCACCCTGACCAGTTCCCATATATTGACTCATGGCTGACCATATGCCAACTCAGACCAAGGTGGCTCCAGCGCTGTCACGAGGATCAGTGTAGAGTAATGGTGGCGGCCATCGGCCGCCAAAAGGGACGGACACCCGCCCCTATCTACCAGGGACGGGACTCTCTTGATATTCCTCCACGCCCCCTCCCTCTACTTCAACCCTGTGTCCCATCCGCACCACTGCAGGATGCGCCCACAGCTGAAAGGTCAGGAAGACCTCTTCTTGGGGTGGGTGATACCAGATTTAGGGAAGATTCTACGGACTCCGGCCCCTCATCTTCAGATTCCCCTCCCACTTCTGCCACCTCCAGTGCCACCATCTCCTCCCCTGAGAGCACAGAGGCTGAGCTTGAATCGTCCACCCCAGTAGCCTGCCGCCTGCGGTCGCATGATCTTCAATTGCCACTACGACAAGTACAGGGGCTCCCGTACCTTGATGCTGCTGGGCGTGTGACACTGGGACCATCCAGCCTGATTTATGTCTCTTTCTCCACCACGGACCTGTTGAACTGGATGCATGATTAATTAAGGTCGTTGATGCAAAAGAAGGCATTTTCAATCCAGCAAGTCTGGCTGATTTAAGCCTTATATAAGTCTGAGACCTTGTGGCATCCAGATAGTAAATATTTTAGTATTGTCCTAGCATTAAGGAATATCATCCAGAACTCTTAAGTTTACAATTGAGCTGAAAAATTAATTATTTCATATATCGCTATATCAGCTCAAAGAAGTGATTATTACATAGTTTGTTTCACCTCACCATAAGGACATCAAGGTAGTTTGGGAATCCCTAATCTATCCTGCCACAGGAGATGCAGAATGAATGCACTTGTGGGTGAGTAGGGGAAATTTGAACTATATGCGGAAATGGATAGGAAGTCAATGAAGTGAATTGAGAAGAGGGGGTTACAGGAGCATAACACTGGCAGAAGATTACAGCTGAGTTTGAACAGATTGAAGGTGAGATAGATAATTTAATAGGAAAAGAGGATCAAGTTATAATCATCTAGGTTGGAGGTGACAAGAGAGTGAATAAGGGTCTTGGTAGTATATTCAGAAAGGAAGGGACCAATTTTGCTGAGACTGCAGAGGGAGAAACAACAGGTTTTAGCTATCTGTTGAACATGTGTAGAGAAAGAGAGAGAAGAGTCAAAGATGACCCCAAGATTGTGAGCTGAGGAAACATGGAGGATGACAGTGTTGTCTACAGAAAGGGAGAAGGAAGAAGAAATTTGGTTTAGGGGGAAAGATAAGAAGCTCCATCTTGCCATGTTTGCTTTTAGATGAAGGCAGGACATCCAGGCAGCAGCATCAGACAAGCATACTGAGATTAAGACCTGGATTCCTGGAGAAATGTATGGTATAGAGAAGTAAATCGGAGAGTCGTAAGCATAAAGATGGTACTCAAACCATGGGAGGAGATCAGAGCATCGAGGGAAGGAGTGTAGAGAGAAGAGGTCACAAGTCAGAGCCCTGAGGTACACCAACTGGGATAGCAGCAGAGGGGGATCCAACACAGCATACACCAAAAGTGTGATGGGAGAGAAGAAGCAAACCAAGACAAAATAGAGCCTTCAAACCCAAACAAGAACAGGAGCAAGGAGAAAGTGGTGATCAACAGTGTCAAAAAGAAGCAGATAGGTCAAGAAGGATGAGGATTGAGTAAAGGCTCTTGGATTTATCCTTGAACTTTTGCAAGGGCCGTTTCTGTTGAAAGTGGAGGGTAAAAGCCAGATTGCAATGGATCCAGAATGGCTTGAGAGAAAAATAAGTAATGTGCCCTTGTAGAAGTTCATACAATGCAATGCTGTTGTTGTTAAGTGCTGTCGAGTCGGAGTCGACTCATGGTGACCCTCTGGATAGCTATCCTAAATTGTGTTCGGTCTTGAGTCAGGTGGCTCATTGTTGACAGATTGGTACCCGTAAGACATCTTATGGATGGAGAGTTAATTGAAGACATATGCAGCATTGCTAGGAATGGGGAAGTGCTACTCATAGGGGATTTCAATTTGCCAGATGTTGATTGGCACATTCCTGCTGCAGTATCATCTAGAAGTAAGGAGATCCTGGATTCTCTACAGGGAGAACTATTCAGGGAATTGGTAACAGACCCCACATATGAAAGGGACATACTTGACTTGGTGCTTACCAATGGTGAAAGTGTTTCTGATGTTATAGTGGGAGATCATTTTGCATCCAGTGATCATCAGATGGTGTGGTTCAGTATTAGGACTAGGGCTGTTAGAATCCATTCAAAAGTGAGAGTCTTAGACTTTAGGAAAACTAACTTTGCCAAGATGGGCCAATATCTCAGGGAGTCGTTGGCGGGATGGGAACAGCTGGGGGATGTAGAAAAACAGTGAGCAAAACTGAAAGGGGATATTTTAAGGGAACCAACCGTTTTGTTAAAATGGTAAATAAAGGTAAAAGGAAAAGGAGACCGCTATGGTTTTCAAAAGAAGTAGCTGAAAAGGTGAAGAAAAAGAGGGAGGCCTTCATGAAATACAAGAGATCACAGAGAGGAAGACAGGCATCTATACTTGGAAAAACTTAGAGAAGCTAGCAAAGTAGTCAGGAAAGCAAAGATTCAAAAAGAGGAGGAAAGAGCCAATGCAATAAAATGGGGGGATAAGACATTTTTCAGATATGTTAGTAAGAAGAGGAAGGGCAAAAGTGGTATTGTCAGACTCAAGGGTGAAGGGGAGGAATATGTAGAAGCTGATGAGGATAAAGCAAAATTGCTTAAGAAATATTTCTGTTCTATGTTTACAGATGAAGAACCAGGAAGAGGACCTCAGAAAACACCCACAAGCAGGAACAGAAGCAAGGAGCATCTTGAACAATTTTCAGAAGACTGTGTTCGAGAGAAACTAGCTAAACTTAAAATAGACAAAGCGATGAGACCAGATGGGATACACCCTAGAATACTGAGGGAACTTGGGGAGGTTCTAGCAGCTCCACTAACTGACCTTTTCAATGCCTCGTTTTAGTTGGGAATGGTGACAAAGGACTGGAGAGAGGCTCATGTGGTGCCTTTATACAAAAGCAGAAGTAAGGATATGGTTGAAAACTACAGACTGCTTAGTTTAACTTCGGTGGTGAGCAAATTATTGGAAACGCTGCTGAAAGAGAAAATAGTAAGGTTTCTGGAGTCCAGCGGATTACAGGATCCGAGGCAGCATGGATTCACCAGAGGCAGGTCTTGTCAGAAAAATCTAATTGATTTCTTTGACTGGGTGACCAGGGAGTTGGTCCGAGGGAGAGCCCTAGATGTAGTGTATTTAGATTTCAGTAAAGCTTTTGACACCGTTCCTCACAGGTGACTTATAAACAAACTGAGCACCCTAGGGATGGACCCTAAAGTTACTGCTTGTGTTAGAAATTGGTTGAGTGGGAGGCGACAAAGAGTACAGGCAAATGGAGCTCATTCTGAGGAGAAGGAAGTTACCAGTGGTGTGCCCCAGGGATCTGTCCTTGGTCCAATTCTTTTTAACATCTTTGTTAGTGATATAGCGGAAGGGCTATCGGGTAAGGTTTGCTTCTGCAGATGATACCAAAATCTGCAATAGAGTAGACACCCAGGAAGGTGTAGATAACATGAGGAGGGATCTAGCTAAGCTTGAAGACTGGTCTAGAATGTGGCAGCTGGGATTTATATTAAAAAATGCAAGGTCATGCATTTGGGCTGCAGCAATCCAAGGGAGCAATATAGTATAGGGAGTGAAGTACTTTTGTCCACTAAAGAAGAGCGGGACTTAGGCGTGGTTGTGTCTGATGATGTTAAAGTAGCTAAACAAATAGAAAAGGTGACAGCAAAAGCTAGAAGGATGCCTGGGTGCATACGGAGAGGAATGGCTAGCAGAAAAAAGGTGATAGTACCTCTGTATAAGTCTTTGGTGCGATCTCATTTGGAGTATTGTGTGCAGTTCTGGAGACCGCACCTTCAAAAGGATATAAACAGGATGGAGTCAGTACAGAGGGTGACTATTAAAATGGTTAGTGGTCTTCATTATAAAGCATATGCGGACAGACTTAAGGATCTTAATATGTACACCTTAGAGGAAAGACGGGATAGAGGTGATATGATTGCACAGGGGGAGAGCCTCTTTCGATTGAAAACAAGTTCTGCTATGAGGGGACATGGGATGAGGGTGAAAGGGGATGGATTCAGGAGTGATACGGGGAAATATTTCTTTACAGAAAGAGTGGTGGATTCGTGGCATAGTCTCCCAGTGGCGATGGTAGAGATGAGGACAGTATCTGAATTCAAAAAAGCATGGGATAAACACAGAGGATGTCTAAAGGAAAAAAGGGACTGTTGTAGTTGTTGATATGGAAGGACAGACTAGATAGGCCATATGGTCTTTTTCTGTCGTCATTTTTCTATGTTTCTATCCCTTTACATAAAAGCGGAAGTAAGGATGAGGTTGAGAACTACAGGACGGTTAGTCTGACCTCTGTGGTGAGTAAATTAATGGAAATGCTGCTAAAATAGAGGATAGTAAGGTTCCTGGAGTCCAATGGATTGCAGGATCCAAGGCAACATGAGTTTACCAGAGGCAGATCTTGTCAGACAAATCGGATTGATTTCTTTGACTGTTTGACCAGAGAATTGGACCAAGAAAGAGCCCTAGATGTGGTGTACTTAGATTTCAGTAAAGCCTTTGACACTGTTCCGCATAGGCAACATAATTAAATGGAGCACTCTAGGGATGGACCCTAAAGTGACTGACTGGGTTAAAAATTGTTTGAGTGGGAGGTGACAAAGTCTACAGGTAAATGGAGCTCTCTCTGAGGAGAAGGATGCTTCCAGTGGTGTGCTGCATGGATCTGTCCTTGGTCCGATTCTTTTTAACATCTTTGTGATATTGCGGAAGGGCTGTTGGGTAAAGTTTGCCTCTTTGTGGATGAATCCAAAATCTGCAATAGAGTAGATACCAAGGAAGGAGTAGATAACATGAGGAGGGACCTAGCTAAGCTTGAAGAATGGTCAAGAATTTGGCAGCTGAAATTTAATGCTAAAAAAAAGCATTTTGGCTGCAAAAATCCAAGTGAGCAGTACAGTGTAGGGAGGCGAAGTATTTCTGTCCATGAAAGAAGAGCGGGACCTGGGCACGATTGTTTCTGATGTTCTTAAAGCATCTAAACAGGTAGAAAAGGTGATGGTGAAAGCCAGAATGATGCTTGGGTGAATAGAGAGAGGAATGGCCAGCAGAATAAAGGAGGTGATAGTGCCTCTGTATAAGTCTCTGGTGCAAACTCATTTGGAGTATTGTGTGCAATTCTGGAGACCACACCTTCAAAAATATATAAACAGGATAGAATCAGTGCAGAGTATGGCTACTAAAAAGGTTAGTGGTCTTCATTACAAAGCACATGAGGAGAGACTTAAGGATCTCAATATATATACTTCAGAGGAAAGGCAGAATAGAGGCGATATATGATTGAGACGTTTAAATACCTCCGTGGCATAAATGCACAGGAGAAGAGCCTCTTTCAATTGAAAGCAAGCTCTGCTACTAGGGAACATAGGATGAGGGTGAAAGGGGATAGACAGGAGTAATATGTGGAAATATTTCTTTACGGAAAGTGTGGTAGATGCGTGGAATAGTCCCCCAGTAGTATCTGAACTCAAGGAAGCATGGGATAAACACAGAGGATTTCTAAAGGGAAAAAAGGGACTATAGTATTTAATAAGGAAAGGCAGACTGGATAGGCCATATGGTCTTTTTCTGCTGACATGTTTCTGTGTTTCACTTCAGACTAACCAATTTATTCAAACATGAGCTTTCGAGGACAAGAGTACACTTTCTCAGATGCATAACGTGCGGTTCAGAAGGAGGGTGAATATACATCTAGATGAATGGCCATGTAAGGATCTCACTAAAACAGAGGCTCCAGCCATTGTGGGATATTGAGTGGTACATAGCTGGTTTATGCTGCTGCATACCCCCCTCTAACGCTACTAGATTCCCTGAAGCTAACCGCTTCACAGTAGGGCATTCCAGGGGCACTATCGAAGATAATTGGGCAGCAGTGATATTTAGCTGCTGCCTGGTTATATTAAAGCAGTTACAGTCAGTCCTAACTTTAGTCACTTTAGCTCACGGGCAGCAGCTGAATATCGCCACTGCCCGCTTAGCTTTGGTGCTGTTCAGCCAATCCGGATATTCAATGCCAATGGCCAAATATGACCCCATTATTGAATATCCAGGTCTAAGTTAAAGCAGCAATGACCAGCCACTTTAGCAGTGTTGGCTGCCGCTGCTGAATATCGGCCCCGGAAATACTACCAGCCAGCCTTGCTCACAGTCACACTTGTTGGTTTTTTTGTTGTTGTTTTCCTGGAGGAAAGGGAGGGAAATCTCACCTCCTCTCCATGTGGAGGCACCAGGCAAAGTCCATCCATGGGGGGCTCCTGCCAGCTGCTTCAGACCCAAGGAAGCCCCCACAAGGGGGCATTATATTGTGTCTTTACTCCTGCTATTTCCCTATTCTAATTCACTTCTCTGTGCCAAAATAGAAATGGTGTGTGCTGTTGCCCAGGCAACAGACTGACTAGAACTAAAAGGCTGGAGCTGGACTTTGTGTCTGTTTACAAGAGAGGAAGCCAAAGAACAAATTTATCAACACAGTCTCCTGAATTGGGAATCCCCTCCCCCAGTTCCTCTAAGAAAAGCTTCAAACTACAAACTTTGCAGAGGAGGCTGGATTCAATTCTCTATTAGCAAAAACAACAGCCAGCAAATGACTGTCTCCTATAACTCTTAGAAGGACTTGAGCACATTGTTGGAGTCAACAGCATGCAGTTTGCCCTTATCTTTAGAGACTCTTCTTACCAGCTCTAGTCTCTTACGGCACAGTCAGGCCTGTACTGTGGAAACTATACAGGAAACCTTAAACCACAAGTTCTGCAAGGCAATGAGAGCCTGTTTTTACATTCAGTCTTGTCTGTAAATTACAGCATCTACCTTTAGCCGATTCCTCACTTCTTCAGTATTCTTAAAGACTTAATGCATTGATTGCTGCTGGTAACTGAATGAACTCTATGAGGCTATTGATCATGAAATGTTAGATGCCAACTTGACATGTATATAGCTGGACTCTAAAATGTTCCCCCTACTGATAAGGAGGAAAACTTTGGAGTCCATGCTCCTATTCTGACCTGTGTCTAAAGCGATGTAATGGAGGATGGTCCTAAAAGTCCATCACTGACAGTGAGAGCGCCCATCTTGTTTTGGAGAGAGCTGTAGAATTGCAGAAGGCTCGGTTAAGAGAAAAAGATAAGCAGAAGGGAGAGTGCGCTGAAGGTACTTAGCAGGGCTTCAAGGTTGCTATAGAAGTATCAAGGGAGCCAAGGCTCTGGAGGACTAGGCCAGTTCAGAAGGAGAGGTGATTCCCTTAGGTCAGACCTAAGGGAGGCCTAACCAGGAGGAGAGGATTAAAAAACTAGGGAGGGCTTGGAAGAAGCACAGGTAGAGAATGTATCTGAAGCAGTGGGGTTCTTAAGTGTTTCTGAAGGCTTCCAGCAGCTGAAGTTATTTGTATTGTATCCCTCAAGAGATGTATGGGATCAACAAGCCCGAGGGAATGTGATTTTGGGACTTACATCCTGCAATGGTGTCTTGCAGAAAAATTTAAAAATTGAGGGATATTGTGTACTCAGTTCAGGATCCATAAAGAAAGAAGAGGGGGTGTCCACCCAAGGACCCCAGATGAAAGAGTTGTTGAGGAGACCAGGAGAAGGGACTTTAAACTTAGAGTTGCCAACCGGCCGGTTTTCAGCCAGCCTAGCTGGTTTTTCCATGGCCAGGCCGGCTGCCGGCACAGATATAAAACTGGCCCTTGAAATGACGTTTTTTTGCTCAGGCCGTGAGATTGGGAGCGGCCAGAGCAAAAAAACGGCTTTTCTCCCGCAGTCCACGGCACGAACGCGAACACGATCCCCGATCGATCCTCCGTGCAGCCGCTGCTTCTGCATTTCACAGAGCAGCGGCTGTAATAAAGTTAATTTGAAAAGGAAAAGGCAACCTGTGAGAAGCCCACCCCCCTCTGACATCACTTCCTTGGGCACTGCAGAAGGACGACCGGAGGGCTCCTCACAGGTTGTCTTTGCTTTTCAATTTATTGCAGCTGCTGCTCTGTAAAAAGTAGAAGCAGCAGCTGCATGGGGGTGAAGCAGAAGCAGCACTAAGGGGGGGGGGGGGGGGTGAAGCAGCACTAAGAGGGGGTGAAGCAGCACTAAGAGGGGGTGAAGCAACACTAAGGAGGGTGAAGCAGCACTAAGGGGGGTGAAGCAGCACGAAGGGGGAGTGAAGCAGCACTAAGGGGGGTGAAGCAACACTAAGGGGGAGTGAAGCAGCACTAAGGGGGGGTGAAGCAGCACTAAGGGGAGGTGAAGCAGCACTAAGGGGGGGGAAGCAGCACTAAGGGGGTGAAGCAGCACTAAGGGGGGGTGAAGCAGCACTAAGGGGGGTGAAGCAGCACTAAGGGGGAGTGAAGCAGCACTAAGGGGGAGTGAAGCAGCACTAAGGGGGTGAAGCAACGCTAAGGGGGGTGAAGCAGCACTAAGGGGGAGTGAATCAGCACTAAGGGGAGGTGAAGCAGCACTAAGGGGAGTGAAGCAGCACTAAGGGGAGGTGAAGCAGCACTAAGGGGGGGGGTGGAAGCAGCACTAAGGGGAGTGAAGCAGCACTAAGGGGGAGTGAAGCAGCACTGAGGGGGGTGAAGCTGCACTGGGAGGGTGAAGCTGCACTGGGGGGGTGAAGCAGCACTAAGGGGGGGTGAAGCTGCACTGGGGGGTGAAACTGCACTATGGGGGGGTGAAGCAGCACTAAGGGGGGGTGAAGCTGCACTGGGGGGTGAAGCTGCACTAAGGGGGAAGTGAAGCTGCACTAAGGGGGGTGGTGAAGCTGCTCTAAGGGGGGTGGTGAAGCTGCACTAGGGGGGGGGGGGAGGTGAAGCTGCACAAGGGAGGGTGGAAGGCTCCACACAGGTTTAATTTTCTTTTTAACTTAACTTTATTGCAGCCACTGCTCTGTAAAAAGCAGGAGCAGCGGCTGCAAGGGGAAAGAGGTGGCAGAAGGAACTGACAGGTGGTAGGTGAGGGCTGGAAGACAGCTGAAAGGGGGGAAGGAGGTGGCAGGAAGGAACTGACAGGGTGAAGGAGGTGGCTGGAAGAGGGCTGAAAAGGGGAAGGAGGTGGCTGGAAAGGAGCTGACAGAGGAGGTAAGGAGGGGGCTCAAAGGGAGCTGGCACCTGGGAATGGTACTGGTAAGTGACTGGGTAATGGGGAGGGGGCACTGTCACTGGAAATCGACTGATGGAAGGAAGTGAAGAAAAGAAGAGACAGAAATGGCAGATGGACTATAGACCATAGAAAACGAGCTAAGAGAAGATGGGAAAATGGAAGACTCAGATTGGAACCAGCATGATCAGAGAATAAAATGGTCAGACAACAAATGTAGAAAAAATAATTTTATTTTCAATTTAATGATTGGACTTTGTACTACCTTTATATTTTACACAGTATGGGGAACTGCATCTCTTATTTATATGATATTGCACTGCATGCAGTGTCTGTCTTCTTGGGGTTTCAGTTTAATTTTTGGCTATATATTTCTCTTTTTATTTTGTGCTCATTTATTCATGAAGACCTGTCTGTATTATGTGTGTGTGTATACAACCAATGCTGCGTATTCTGTCAGTATAGAATTTCTGCTTAAGAATTTGTAGAAGTCTTGCTTGTTCAGTTTGCACATTGCCCTCTCAGAAATTTTTTTGGGGACAGGAGGTAGAATAAGGGTGGGTGGGGTGGGGGTGGGGCAGGGGGCAGGGCAGGGCAGGGGTGGAGAAAAGGTGGGGTAGGGTGGGTATGGGCGGAGTGTGACTAGCCACAGGTGGCAGGTTTTTCTCTTTCAAAAAGTTGGCAACCCTAGGCTTACTAGATACCAGTACAGAGAGAAGAAAAAGGATTTACTAGATGATTTACAGAACAATCTGGCATTCTGATCATTTCTGCTCCTAAACTATATCTCTCTGTTTGTAAAAATACTGATGGGATGGAAGTCATTTAGAGAAAATCTACTAAAATGGTTCAGGACCTGCAAACCAAGCTCTAGGCAAGCAAACTTCAGAACACAAAATGTAGTCACTTGAAGGAGAAAGGGAAAGGTGTGGTAGAATAAAAATGTTCAAATATTTAGCAGACCTCAATAAAATGCAAGAAGGTACTATTTTCATTATGAAAGAAAATGAAAGAAAGACTGATCAGAGCTAAAGCAGTGCAGACAGTAAAACGTGTACAGATGGGAAATATCTTTGCTGGAGAAGGTCATTCAGCAAATCGGCAAGGGATTAATATTCTCTAACAGCAGGGGGGTGCTAACAGGGCTAGATAAATATTACTATTATCATTTATATAGCTACAAGGTGTATGCAGCGCTGTACATATAGTTATAAGATACAGTCTCTGCTCCTCAGAGCTTACAGTCTAATCAAGATGAGGAACATCACAAAACTGGGGGCTAGAGTATGGTAAGGTACACATAAGTGGTGAACAAGAGAGTGAGAGGCATCAGGATCCAAAAGCAGCCTTGAAGAGGTGGGGTTTTAGCCTGGATTGGAATAAGGTTAAAGGAGCCTGACACACTGACTCAGGTAGTTTGTTCCAGGCATATAGAGCAGCAAGATGGAATGAACAAACTCGAGTTGGCAGCGGCAGAGAAGGGCACAGATAAAAGGGATCTGCAAGAGGAGCAGAGTTCCCGAGGAGGGGTGCAGAGTGAAATAACAGAGGAAAGGCAGTGAGGAGGCGTAGGAGTCATTGAATGAATGCACTTGTAGATCATTAGGCGAAGTAGGGAGCCAATGAAGTGACTTGAGAAGAGGAGTTATATGAGCATAGCGACGCCATGCCTAAATATGGAGTGCCTGTTATTAATCTGAATCTGAATCTAACCTTTCTCCCTGCTTTTGTGTCTGATCTTACCAACACGAATCCTATTTACAGAAACATGTAACGGTGCAGGTAATATTTGTTATTTTTCTGCCCCAGTTTCCCAAATTAAGTAGACTTGCATGCAGCCACTATTGAGTGCTGAGTCATTTTGTACTTTGCAATAAGCAGTTCTCCTGGAGGCATATTGGGGGGGGGGGGGAGTCCCCCCATGAACAAAAGGAATAGGCCACAATGGTGCTATTCTACACAGGGCCATACCAAGCCACCATTGCGCCCTGTGTGACTTGCAAATCTGCCGTGCCCCCCCTCCCCATCTTATCTACACCTCCATATCCAGCTATCTGCCTACCCTTGCCCTGCCACCATCACTTTTGTGTTTTCTTCTTGTTGGTGACACCAGCAGCAGCGGAGCATACCTAACTTCAAATTTAAAAAAAAACCACGTGGATCTTTCGACCTTACGCTTGCATACAGATCTGATCCCTCCCTTCTCTGACATAGGTTTGTGTCAGAGGAGGGAGGGACCAGACCAACCATTGAAACGTGGGTCTTTGCAACTCCGCACTTGAATGGTTGGTCTGGACCCTCCCTCCTCTGACACATCCGTTAGAGGAGGGAGGGACCAGACCTGTGTTCAAGCACGGTGTCAGAAAGACCCACGTGTATTTTTTTACATTTGAGGTCAGGTCTGCTCCGCTGCTGCTGGTGTTGCCACCAACAAGAAAACACAAAAAGTGGCAGCAGCAGGGCAATGGCCGGCGATCCAAAATGCACCCCTAATCTTTTGCACCTTGTGCGGCTGTGCCGCTCACACAGGGTTAGGTATGGCGCTGACTCTGCCAACAGTTTTTAGATAGAGCAGTGCAGGCAGCAGTATCTAGGCAGGTTGAGTGGTCAGTTACTACAATTAGCACACCGTCACACAACCCATTTTATTCCTATTTGCCCTGGGGCAGATAACATGTGGTAACCCTTAGTAAATGATCCTCGACTAAGCTAAATGTTCCTTATTTGCTGATAGTTGCTATGTTCCTATTAAACTATGTTTCATGTTCACATTCCGACTTACACCCAGGACCAGCACTACCATTAGGCAATCTAGGCAGTCACCTAGAGTGCCAGACTTTAGAGGGCAGCCCATTCATACTGCAGCGACAGCAGTGACAAAAAAACAGCAAAGCAATGCTTATCAGAGCCTCTCAACCACTCTGTGCTGTGCTCTGACCAGTGCTGCATATGCCTTGTAGCACTATGCAAATAATAAGTAGCGGTAGTAGTAGTAGAGGCTGCCTCCATGCAAACAGGAAGCCTGCGTTGTAGGGTGCGGGACTGACTGGTCAGAGCATGGCACTAGCACACAGCGATTCAGAGGCGCTTGCAAAAACTCCATTGCTGCCATTACAGGACCTGGAGAGGAGCGGCAGCAGCAGCAGGGCTGGGGAGAGAACAAGGGGGGGGGGGGCGGCAGGAATGAGGGTTCGCCTTGAGCACCTCATATTCTTGCACCAGCCCTGCTTACACCGCTCACCCTTTGACTCTTTTAGGAAGCCATGACAATCAGTAAATATCATCATAATGTCATTGTGTGACTACAAAAGAAGATAAGCAAGCACTACAATCATTCCTTAAACCCTACCAAAATGCCTACAATTCCAACCCCCTCACCCAAAACAGAAACAGGGAAAGGAGATCAATGAAGGGAGTAGCCAAGAAAGGAAACAGCATAGCAAAGAATGTAGGCTTAGTAGCAGAAAGCTGAACTTTTACAGAAGTTGACAACATTGTGACCACTGACATCCGATGATGTTGCAAACAGGAAAAAAGGAAAGCTAGCATTTTGCAAAAGATGAGAGCAAAAACTGCAATGAATGACTGACTGACAACTATTACTTCTTCCTACGACAACATATGAAAATCATATAGTTATTGAATGATACCTACTATGACATGCATGCATTAACAGGCAATCAAACTGATGATGCAATGCCAACTTAGCCAGACTCACGCGTTAAAAAAGGACAAAGCATTGATGTTACTACACAAGCATTTGCGAACAAGGGGTGTGTATTTGCTTCCCTTTTGCTTCATCTTTTACTTGTGCAAAGAATATTTGCATGCATAAAATAACTAGATGAAATGAAACACATGAAAAAACTAAAAATATTTAAAAAAAGCCAAACTGAAATGAATAAACGAACCAAAAACATTTCCCCTTCACACCCCTATAAAAACAGAAAAAATATTGCTTCTGCAATATTCTTTTTTTTTTCAAAGAGTTTTTATAACATGATTGTTAAACGTTCCTCATCTGGCCTTGCTTAAGATCTTCATTATGGCAATCTGTGAGAGTTGTTGCAAAAAAAGGAGAGGCATTCTTTTGTAACGTCCCCTTGGCTTTCGCCGTGTTTGAGTGGAAGCAGTCACTATGCTCTTCAGCAGGAAAATTGCATCTCTTTGCACATAAGCAATGCTGAGCAATTTAATTTTCAATTCATTGTTGAGATTATTTTGCCCTCTCACATCGGTATTACTTTAGAATACATCTGCAGTCAGATAAAGCATTTGCTCTTCTGGAGTTTTAAATGGAACAAATATATATATACACACAGAATGAATTTGCTGTTGAATTCAGAGCCAAAATCCCATAGGACCAGAATGGGATTTTGCCTTAGAGCAGAAACATTATAATTTTGAAGCAATAGATACATCTGAATAGACAGAATATATAAAATATAGGCCTTGAGTTTGTCCCAATGTAATAAAATGTTTCAGACTCATTGATTTTCATAAGCACAGGTTCATAGAAAGTATGTATATACTTAATCATATGGTGGACTTTATTAGGTATCTTGACTGTTTAAAAACTGGGGGTAAACGGCGTCAATAGCAATGACTGGTATTCTTACATATGTGCCCCCCTCGCCTGTCACAAAGTGCCCTGACAGGTACCATCAGCTTTTGTGTTCATTCCTTTGCTAATGGCCTGCTATGTGCTATGGGAATGTACTTGTCTTAGCACAATGGTTCCCAACCTGAGGTCCACAGATCCTGGAGGTCCATGAAACCATTACAGGGTCCATAAGATACAGAGAAGAGAAAAAAAGTATTTTCATACTGTTCTAATCCACACAAGCAGAATACAGAGACTGCTGCAGGGGCAGAGACAGCAGTAGCAGCATCAGTAGCCGTGGGGGCTAGAAGAAGCTTCAGCTGCGGGGGTGGAATCAGAGCAGAAGTGGTGTCAGGAGTGGAAGCGTGCTCAGAAGCAGCTATTGAGACTGGAAGCAGACGCACCAGGGCAAGCATCAGCCTGCAGGGCCTGGGAACAGCAGTGTAGCATCAATAGGCGAGGGGACAGAGAGATACTAACGGTGGGGACTAACTGGAGGAGAGAGAGACTGGCTAGAGAAAGAGCAAAGAGAATGACTGAGTCTGGTAGGAACTGGCTGGGGTTGGAGTGAAGAGAAAAAGAGTGGTGGGAAGGGGCAAGGAGGATAGAGAGAGAGAAAGACTGATGGGTATTGGCTGGGAGAGAGAGAGAGAAAGACTGGTGGAGACCGGTTGGAGGCACTGTTCCCTCTAAGCTGTGCGCGTGTGCATGCGCACACACCTCGCCGAGCGAGCGCACATACTTTACAACAGAGGGCACAAAAATTACAGCTCTGATTCTGATAGAAAACAACACAGACGTCTTAAAATTTAAAAGTTATGATTGTAATTACTAGAAATTTCCCGCTTCATTTAGTAATCGTCTATTTTCATTTAATTTGATTAAAATCAATGTGGTGTACATACTGTATTCTGACGTAGTCAAATTTTAAAGTATATAACTCCGAGTGTCGTTATGTGGTGCACAAACATTTAACCTTCTTTCAAAAGCTGCACACAGCTGATATTTTATGCACACACAGCCTACAGAAAATGAGAGGGAACACTGGTTGGAGGGAGAAAGAGAGAGAGAGAGACTGCTGAAGACAGGAAAGGGGAAGGGAGATTAATAGGGCTAAAGGGAGCAGGCTTTGTGCTGAGGGTCAGAGAAGAGTGGTGGGGATGAACTGGGGAGTTAATAAAGGGTCCATGTAACCCAAAAAACAGTTCAGAATTTTTTTCCCTAGCATGTGTAGCAGGCTAATAAGTTCCCTACGTCTTCTGAGCACAGAACAACAAGCTACCCTTGACTCCTCCTGCAACCTTGCTTTAAAACACTGTCCTTGCACTCAGCCTCCTGGTCTTCTGCGCTGCAGAGCTTATTTGTCTGATTACCATCAATTTACATGGATTTAAATGTGCTATGCGCTGCTGCCTTTTCTGAGGCTTCACGCAGTTGGCTTGTGTGTGACCGTTTCTTGCACTGTCAGCACATAATGAATGTTGTGTGTTAAAACGGAGCTAACCTGTGTGCAAAGCCTAGGATACTTTACGCATAAATCCATAAAGTAAGTTAGTCACAGGCAACTCCTTCATAACTCTGCAAAGGAACTTCTAAACAACTCTTTTTCTCTTTCTGTTTTCTTCTCTGTGGATTCCATAAACCCAGGGAGACCTCTCTTCAGCTGCAGTCCCATAGTTGTCTTAGGTTACCAGCCAAACCTCTATTTTCTTCAGGCAAAAAGGGGGCAAAACCAGCAACACCTCACTTTGCCTTTGTTCAAAGCATTATTTATGCACAGAATAGCGTTCTACCAAAGGTGCAGATGTTATGCACATGCAACTCTAATGTGCTGAACTGTGCAAGGCACTTTGGAATTCCATGCACTAAACATGCACATATGTTGGAATGTTATTCTGTGCATAAATAATAATATTGTAAAAATTGCTATGTACAGAATAACATCCCATCATAGGCTTGGTGGGAGTGTATATAGCTGCTGCTAAGCCCATATCCAAAAGTACATGCATTTCGCATGCACAAATGGGTGTGCACTATGTTAGTCACCGTTTTTGCACACAGCCCAATTTGCATACTTTTGTTTACAGTATTGGGGATCAAGATTTCTGCATTAGAAAACTGTGCGCTCATTCCATTAGTGACCTAGAGAGAGGAGTCATGATGGAGGAATCCACTGAAGTAAAAGGAGAGAAGAGATTCACTTCTACCCTTACCCTCTCAGGGCTAAGGTCAGGAATGGAGTGCTGGCTTCAACATGAGGTTTGAACATGCTAAAGGTTCTACAGTAATGGTTCCAAAACTGTGGGTTACGACCCCAAATGGAGTCGCAAAATCCTCATTTGGGGTTGCGATCACTTGCAGAGTTCAGCGTCAAAAAAAAAAAAAAGGACAAATACCACGTCACCCTGTGGCAACAAAGCAAAGCAGCAAGCCTGCGTGTTCACTGAGCCACGTGGGTTAGAAAGAACGATGCTGTCATACCTGGCACAGATACTCCTGAGGACCTTTTCTGCCAGCCGTCGCTGCTGCTCCAGATTTCTTTTGACAGTCCTGGGGGTCCTCGGGGCCTTCTTTGCCTGCCACAACTGTCACTCCAATTTTTTAAATGTCCTGTCTGCAGCAGCTGTTGAGAAAATTTTTTTTCAAGCCTGCCATCGCTTTTTGGGCCTTTTTGATCCACTGCTGCTGTGTCAAGATTTTGCTTTAACAGCCCGCAGGGCCTTCTTTTCCTGCCACTGCCACTGTTGTGGCTTTTTTAAGTACCTCCAAGGGTGCTGATGCTTCTGTATAAACAGTCCCTTCACTGCTGCTTCAGTCTGCCTCTACCAGCGGTCAAACATTGGCCTCCACACCACCATGCTACTGGAGGCATCTTGACTCTCTACTCTTTTGCTAGTTCTGATGATATTAAAAAGGCACAGATAAGGGAGAAGGGTTTCAAATAAACATGGAGACTATGGGGCTGAGAACAGACTAGAATCAAAGTTGGAGGGGAAAGTGAGTCTGGGGAGGGGTGTGATTAAGGGAGCATGAGTATGGCAGGGGGTGAGTCTAGGGGTTGGATATAATTGAGGGGGCATGAGCCTGGGCAGGGTGTGAAAGCAGTGAGTTTGGGGGATGGGTGTGATTTGAGGGGTCCATGAGCCTGGGCAGGGTGATAAGAGAAAATAGGGAGCTGTTAATGTGAGAGGATGGTGTGATTGAGAAGGGCATGAGCCCGGACAGGATGGTAAGTGTGGAGGGGATGGCGAGTCTGAGTGATGGGTGTGATTGAGAGGGATGGGAGTCTGGGCAGGGTGGTAAATGTGGAGGGAGTAGGGAGTCAGGATGGGTGTGGTATGAGGCTGGGCAAGGTGGTGATGTTTAACAAGGATAGGTGAGTCTGGAAGGATTGTGCGATTAATATCCTGGGCAGGGTGGTAAGTGTGAAGCAATGAATCACACAGACACACTGCCCCTCGGTCACCTGGCCTGTACACCCACACTGATGTATGCACGAATGCACACACAGACACACAACAGAAACTGCTCCGATCACTTTTCCTCTGCACCCGGTCACTTGGCCTCTGCACCCCACAGATGCACTACCCACAATAACTTGACCTCTGCATCCACCCAGACAAGGCAACAATAGAGAAGGCTAAACAACACAGCAGCAGTAGCAGCTTTGTGAAACATCTTTGCCTGTATGTTTTCCATGTCAGCAGTGCAATGGTGTATCTTCTGGCCTTTCTCTTTTCACTCAATAGCTGCTTCTTCCTGTTTCACAAGAAGAAAAGGAACAAAGATGCAGTAGCAGCAACACATGGGCTGAGGCCAAAAAAGACCTTTAGGGCAAGGGAGTCACTGAATCGCTTGAAGGCCGTGACCACATTGATGTGGCTATAGTAAAATTCTGTGCAGCACACAGAGATGGTGCTATGTTTACACTACAGTTAGTAGCGATCTGATCGGCTCGTCCTGAGAGAAGAGTGTGCCATCACACCTAATCGCTGTTGCTTCCTGTTTCTCCGAATTGTGGCATAGAGAACAGGGTCCTGAGCAAGCTCAATCATCATCTCAGTAGGACACTGGTCAATTTTGTTTCATTCGCTACAGTTGGTGAAGATCTGATCATGATAAAAGACAGAGTGCCTTCGCACCAATTCACTTGTTTCCTGCTTCGCTGAACTGTGGCAAAGAGTAAAGGTGCCAGCTAACTCAGAAAGAGAAACGGTTGAGGTGGCACATGGGACGAGGCAACAAAAAGATAAATAGTGCAGGGGATTCACTGGATCTCTTGAAGGCCCTATCCACACCTATGTGTCAAAGGTAAACTCTGTGCAGGGGGAAGAATTTTGTGCAACATACTGACAGATAGATACTATGACATTGACACTACAGTTAGTTGAGATTTCATTGACTTGCCTTCAAGAAACATCTTTTCATAGAAGACCAAGTGGCGAATGCTACTGATTTTCTAAAATTACTGATTTATTACAATTGCACCATGGAGAAATTGTTATTCAGTCTTTCTTCCTCAAATAGTGGGTCTACTTCTACTGATTCAGATGTGAATGAGAAACAATGTAAGAAATGTGCTTAAAAATACAAAATTTCCTAGCATATGGGTTCATCAGTGTTTTCCACAAGAATGAAAAAAAGCCAAAATGCCTCATATGTCTGCAAGTACTATCCAGTGAAAGCCTGAAACCCAATAAACTTTGATGACGCCTGGAAACTGTTCACATGGAATATGTTGGGAAACCGAGGTCCTTTCTCCTTCGCAGAAAAGTGCATCTTTCTCGTCAACAAATGGAGTTTAAGAGAGCTTTGACCATCTTTGAACAGGCTTAAAGAACATCTATTGAAATGAGCTACTAGGTTGCGCTGACAAGGAAGCCTCATACAGCTGCAGAAACTTTGATTTTACACACGGCAATCAATATGGTGAAAACGTATGAAGAAATAGAGGCAAATAAACTTAAAACTGTACCTCTCTCAGACAATACATGAAACAATGGATTGAAGCAATTGCAAATGATCAGGAAAACACACTCGTGGCATGATTGAAAGGCACCACTGCTTGCAGGGTCGTACAAAGCCATAATTGTGCCCTGTGCGACTTGCACATCTGGCACCCCCCCCCCCCCATCACATTTGCCCCATGCCCAGCATCTCCCCATCTTACCCCACACCTCCATGTCCAGCCAGCTTCCCACCCACGCTGCCTGCTCTTGCCCTGCCGTCGTCACTTTTTGTGTTCCCTCAGCGGCGGCGGCGGCAACAGCGAAGCGGACCTGACCTCTAATTGAAAAAAACCACCACGCAGGTCTTTCTGACTCCGCGCTTGCACGCAGGTCTGATCCTTCCCTCCTCTAACGTAGGTTCGCATCAGAAGAGGGAGGGATCAGACCAGCCATTCAAACATAGATCTTTGTAACTCTGCGGCTGCACTGCTCACACAGGGCTAGGTATGGCGCTGTCTGCTTATGCTCTTCAAGTTGACATCAGTACAGAAGGGTGTGATGTACATGTGTTGGCTTTTGTGTGCTGCATGTGGGAAGATCTATTCTTGAAAATATTCTGTATTGTCTCCTATTTCCTCATCATGAAACAGCACAAGGAATATTCAATGTGTTGCAAAGCTCCATAGAGGACAAAAACATTCCTTGGGATAAGCAATTTTGTACAGATGGGTCTCCCTCTACGGCAGGACATAGAGCGGGCCTGCACATATTGGTGAACAGAGTTGTACCGTTTGCTGTTTGGACTCACTGCATGATTTATAGGAAACAGCTATCAACTAAACAATTGAGCACCAAACTGGGTGACATATTTATTTTTAAATATTTACATTCTCTTATATACTGCATCAGTGCGGTTTACATTGAACAAACTGAAATTACATTGAACAGGGCATTATAACTTGGAGATAACTATTTTACAGGGAACATGGGCTATGGAGGGTTAAGTGGCTTGCCCAAGACCACAAGGAGAACCTGTGAGACTAGAAACCCCAGTCCTTCCGGCCCAAGGTTGCTGTCCTCTAGTGGGATTTGAACCCCGACCTTCCGGCCTGAAGCACCTTGCCCCAACCACTAGGCCACTCTCTCCACTCCATATTGCAGCAAGTCACATCAGTTGTAAACTACATTAAGCCTCACCCACTTAGAGCATGTCTGTTTGCTAAATTGTGTGAAGACATGGGTTCTGATCATGATTTGCTGTTTCACACTGAGGTCTGTTGGCTGTCAAAAGATTTTTTTTAATTAGGGGATCAGCTGCTAGCATCTGCAATAGACTTTCACAAAACATAATTCATAGATCTCTGTAATCAGCAAAAGGTACATTTTTTAGCTTATGTCACAGACATATTGGGGAAAACTGAGTTACATACCTGTAACGTGAGTTCTCCAGGGACAGCAGGATAAGTCAGCCACAAGTGGTGACGTCATCCGATGGCGCCATAGACGGAAGTATGGCTAGTAGCCCCACCTCTAGGACCACCCCTAGCTAGCCAGAACTTCCCCAGCTGAGGCACTGCCACGAGCTAGGAGGCGGGTGGGAAAGTGTGGCTGACTCATCCTGCTGTCCCTGGAGAACTCACGTTACAGGTAAGTAACTCAGTTTTCTCCCAGGACAAGCAGGATGAGTCAGCCACAAGTGGTGCCTCCCCAGCTATATGTGCAGTGGGGGGGGGGGGAGGTGAAGCAGAAGCCGGTAATGGAAGCACGGAGGCAGATTCATTCAGGTGCAACAAGCCAGATTTAATGAGGCACAGAAGGCATACTTGAGCATCCCGGACACACGGGAACAGCAAAGAGCACCCAACACTATGAGGTATATAAGGCAAACACGCGCAACCCGACACGGTTGCGAACAAGCAATTAAGCAACACAGAGTGAACAGTGCAAAGCAATACAGTGCGAACAATGCAAACAAGCAATACCGTGCAAACGAGAAATTATTATAGCAATACAGTGCAAACAAGCAATTGTCATGTAAACATGTGGCTGGTGCAGGGCAACAGCACAGAACATGATAACATCATAAAATACAGTGTAGCATAACCAGATGGTCAGGGTCATTTGAGCCTGAACCAAGAGCACAGCATAAGAAAAACTTAGCATCACAAGTCACAAGTAACACAGTCAACAGGGTCAGTATCGTGATCCGGTGCCGGGGCGGCCGTATATAACACAGCCCGGCCGAAGGCAGAGCTACCATGCTCTGCCTGATCCAAGCAGTATTGTCTCTGAAGGGTTTGGATGGAGACCCATGTGGCGGCCCTGTAGATGTCGAGCACCGGAAAGGCGCGTAGGTTGGCAATAGTTGCAGCCAACGCTCACAGGTGATGTGCCGTGACCCCTGGAGCGGGTTGGGACCCCACTTGCGAAAGGCAAAGGGAGATACAGGAGGATATCCAGATGGAAAATGTTTGTTTGGACACCGGGCGCCCCAGTTTGTTGGGGTCATAAGAGACAAATAGCTGCGATCCTTTCCATAGGGAAAAGGTCCGGTGTAAGTAGCAGCGCAAGGCCCTGACACAGTCCAGAGTGTGGAGCCTCTCCTGCCTCCTTTTGGAGTGTGGCTCAGGTTGGAAACAGGGTAGTTCAATGGTCTGGTTAATGTGGAAGGCAGTCGCCACCTTGGGGACAAGCCTAGGATGTGTCCACAGGCAGGCGCGGTCATGGTGGAGTATGGTATAAGGCGGGTAAGCCACCCCAGGGCATGTAGCTCGCTGATACGCCTGGCAGATGTGATGGCAATGAGGAAGAGTGTTTTCCAGGAGATGAATTTGAGCTCCGCTGACTGCAGTGGTTCGAGGGGCTCCCCTGTGAGCTGGTTGAGAACGACGTTCAGGTCCCATGCTGGGACTGGTTCTCGGACAGGGGTATGGAGGTTGGCCAGGCCCTTCATGAAGCGAACTACCAGTGGCAGCGCTGCTATAGAAGCGTCTCTAGGATGGTGGTGGAAGGCCGCTATGGCGGACAGGTGGACCTTGATGGTCTGGGTTTTCAAACCAAGCGCCAAGAGTGAGGCGAGGTATTGGAAGAGTTGAAGTACGGGGCACAAGAAGGGATCTAGATGATGTGATTCGCACCAAATGCTGAAGCGTCGCCATTTTAGGCAGTAAGACTTCCTAGTAGACGGGCGGCGAGCTGCCAATATGACTTGCTGGACTTCGGCTGATAGGTCAAGGGCTGCGAGGGTCATCCTTTCAGCTTCCACGCTATTAGTGTTAGCATTTTCAGGTTGGGGGGAAGGGTCATGCTGTTGTCTTGGGAGACTAGGTCCAGCCTCAGGGGTTCGAGGGCCAGGCGATGCAGGTAGGGGAACCAGACTTGCCTGGGCCAGTATGGGACCACCAGGATGGCTAGCGCCCTGTCCCTGATCAGGCGCTGTAAGGTCCGCGATATGAGCGGAGTGGGGGGGAAGGTGTAGATCAGAGACCACTGCCCCCAGGTCACATCGAAGGTGTCTGCTGCTATTCTGTTGCGCAAAGGTCTTTTGGAGTAAAAAAGGCGGCACTTGGTATTCTCCTCAGTTGCAAAGAAGTCGATTAGTGGTCGGACCCATCTCGTAAAGAGGGACGCTGACACTTCCTCGTGGAGCACCCACTCGTGGGGATTTAGTTGTCTGCTGAGGGGATCCACTAGTACGTTTTCTATTCCTGGCAGGTAGCAGGCCTGGAGGCTGCACTGGCAAGAGAGAGCCAGATGCCAAGCTCGGAGCGCCTCTCTGCACAGGGGGCGTAACCCTGTTCCCCCTTGTTTATTTATGCAGAACATGGCTACTTGGTTGTCGGTTTGTATTCTGACGATTTTGCCCGTTATTTCATCTTGGAAGGCCAGAAGCACCTAGCAGACAGCTCTGAACTCGAGGACATTGATGTGGAGGGCCCTCTCTGTGGCTGACCGGGGCCCTGTGTGCGAATCCCGAGGCAGTGGGCTCCCCATCCCAGTGTGGATGCATCCGTGGTGATGGTGATTTGGTGCGCTGGCAGTTGAAGGTGCCTGCCCTGCGCGAGGTTCACTGAGTGGGTCCACCAGCGAATAGCTCTGGTCACCGACGAGTCAATGGGGATCAGTGCAGACAGGGATTGGGAGTGCTGGCACCAGTGAGAATGAAGGTGCCACTGCAGGAGCCGCATGTGCAGCCTTGCGAGGGGGAGAACATGGGTGGCTGCTGCCATGTGACCCAGGAGGCGCAGGAGGGTTCTTGCCATAGAGTGCATGGAGCTGAGTATCCTGAGGGTAAGAGTGATGATGGCTTTCATCCTGTTCCGTGGAAGGAAGGCCTTGGCCAGAGTTGTGTCTATCCAAGCTCCTATGAATTCCAATCTCTGAACCGGAATGAGGTGAGATTTCAGGTGGTTCACTAGAAAGCCCAAGGACGAGAGGAGGGAGGTGGCTTTCTTGACTGCTAGATGAAGCTCTTTCGAGGAGGCTGCGGAAAACAACCAATCGTCCAGATAGGGGAAGACACATACACCGTGTTTGCGAAGATGTGCCGCTGCTACTGCAACACATTTGGTAAAGACCCGTGGAGCAGGTGAGAGTCCGAAGGGGAGGACTCTGTATTGGTAGTGGTTCCCCAGGATCTGGAAACGTAGGAATCTCCTGTGCTGCTTGTGGATGGACACGTGAGTGTAGGCATCCTGAAGATCCAGTGAGGCCAGCCACTCCCTGGGCTGGATGAAGGGTAGGATAGAGTTCAGCGAGTGCATCTCGAACTTTTCTTTGACTATGCACTTGTTGAGCTTCCGCAGGTCGAGCATGGGTCGGACAACCCCCTGACTTCTTGGGGACAAGGAAATACCTGGAGTAAAACCCTGTATTGATCTCATCGGAAGGAATGGGTTCTATGGCTCTGGACGTTAGAAGGGATACTATTTCCGAAGTCATGAGGAGTAGATGCTGTGGTGGAAAGTTGCTCACGGGCGGTGAATGTTGAAGCGGAGCTGAAGAAAATTTGATGTGATAGCCCTGTTTGAAAATGTTGAGCACCCACTGATCCATTGTGATGGTCTCCCAGGAACTCAGATAAGCGGCCCCCCGTGGGTAGGTGTGGGTTTGGCGGTGAGTCAAAAACTAGGATTGTTTTTCGCTGGCGCAGACAGGTTTTTCTTCTGCGTGCGCTTCCATTGACGCGATTTCTGTCTATAGAGAGTCTGGTAGGATTGTTGTTTGTACTGTGGTACTTGCGGTATGTGTTGTAGCATTTAGAAGATGATGATTTCTGTGGATTTCCCTTGCAGTAGGGTTGAGGATGCTCCAACCCTTCTTTGGCGAGAGTCTAGAGGGTGGTGCAGTGCTCACGCATATCATTTATTTATTTATTTATTTCTCTTATATACCGTGCTATTCTGCATCAGTGCGGTTTACATTGAACAAACTGAAATTACATTGAACAGGGCATTATAACTTGGAGATAACTATTTTACAGGGAACATGGGCTGTGTCCTTGACCTTATCCCCGAAGAGGGAGTCTCCCGTGCAGGGGCTGTCAGCGATCTTGTCATGCGTATCATAGTGCATGCCTGAGGCCAATAGCCAGGCCAGCCGGCGTGCTGAGATGGCTGTTCCAGCGGTTCTGGTGGCTGCCTCGAATGCGTCATAGGCAGCTCGGCCCTGGTGTTTTGTGTAATTGTCAAGCTCCACCAGAGCTGTTGGATGGCTGGCGGGGGTTCCGCGAGCTGGGAGATGGTAATCTTGATGTTAGCTACGAGTAGGTCTTGGTATAGGGCATGCTGAAATTGGTGTGCCGCCGCCCTGGCATTCAGCATGGCGCCCTGGTAAACCCACTTCCCTAAATCGTCGAGGAGTTTGTTGTCTTTCCCCGGAGGGGCATTGGCGGTATTCTGAGAAGATTTCGACCGCTTGAGGGCTGACTCCACCACAATGGATTGACGGGGGAGTTGTTGCTTATCAAACCCCGGCAAGGGTTGGATTACATATTTTGCATCCAATCTGCGTGGGCAGGCTTGGTTGGACGCTGGGGTCAGCCACATCTTGGTGAGGTTGTCCCGGAGGAGCTGGTGAACAGGCAGGGAGGTAACGGTCTTGGGAACGTCCAAGAATTTGAGGGTGCTCTGAACCTTGCTGCGTTGGTCCGTGGTGTCGACCGAGGCAACGGAGAGCGCAGAGGTGACCTTGCACAAAACCTTAGGGTAGATCAGGTCCTCCGGTGGGTTGGTGAGGGTAGAGGGGTTTTCCGTGGCTGGAGTGGAGAGGGAGTCCCGTGGGATGATTCCTCCGCATGCGAAAGGTCCTCGGCCCCGTCCCCTTCCGGTTGCGTGGGAATCGGAGATTGTAGAAGGGGTGCAGTCTTGGAGGTTGAAATCGGAGACTGCGGAGATGGCTCCAATAGCTGCTTTGAGGAGAGGGTGGAGGCCCACTGTTGCAGCATGCTGGAGAGAAGTTTGAGGGTCTCAGGTGGGTTTGCAGAAGTGTGCGCAGCCAGTGGAGATGGAGACGGCTGCGGGGGCAGGATAGACTGCCTTTCTGTGTCCTCCTGCTGGTCTCCATCAGTGTCAAGAGAGGAGGAAGGTGATGCATCCTCTCTGTAGGAGTAGCTGTGTCTGCTGCTGTTAGTGGAGCTGCTGGATCGCCAAGATCTTTTGCGATGGCTGCAGGTTGATTTTGGTCTCTAGATCTCTTTCGATGGCTGCGGGCTGCATCGTGTTCTCTGCGGTGATGCGAGGAGGAGATGTTGGTGTGCCTCGAGTTGCTCCATCGCCTGTGCTTAGTATCCCTGTGCCTCCTGCCCCGACTGCGGTCCCGACGCCTGTTGGCATTGTGTGTTGGTCTCCGGTGGGCAGAAGTGCTGCGCTGGTTCTTTTCCCCGCGTTGTCTGCTTCGGTTACGGTTACGGTTCCGGCTCCGATGCACGTTAGGACTCAGCTGTCTGCCCTCGGAGTCTGTGTGCCAGCTCTCCAAGTCTCTACGCCGGCTCGGGGGGTTGTGTCTTCTGCGTCAGACAGGTGCGGATGCCCCTGTCAGCTGATATGAAGCCGGAAGTTCTGACGCCGGAAGTCCCATGGAGGCCAAGGAGGCCAAGGAGGAGGCGGTCCCTGCAGCAATGGTATCCGTGGAGGCCACATAGAGGGGCAGACATGTGGATGGAGGAGCTCCTTTGTCACGGCGGGAGACAGAGGCCTGACTAGGCGCGTCCCCGGCCAGAGTGTCAGCATCAGCAGTCCCAGACGCCAGGAGATTTTCGGCGGCATTAGCAGAGGTAGCAACAGCACCTGGAGGCAGCAACAGCAACTGGAGCCAACCGCTTGTCCTTACCCTCCCCTTCTCAGGCACATTTAGAACAGACTCGTCACTCAGCCTTCTTTTTTCTCAGCCCCTCACTCTGGAATGCTCTATCACCCTCCCTCCATCTGGAACCTTCATACCCTAAGTTCAAAGAGTTATTGAAAACTCACTTGTTCCAACAGGCCTTCGACCTCCCTTCTGACATTCCTCCCTGAGTATTTTTTTGTTTATGTTTTGTTTAGTTACTGTGTTTGATCTTACACTGTTTCTCCCTCTTTGCTATTTTTTTTTTATGACGTTCCTTTTCCATAGTTTAGAGGCGTAGACCATTTTATTGTAAACCGCTCTAATGTCCCGACAAGAGCAGTATATAAAATGGAGAAATAAAGATAAAAGAGACGGAGACAGGAAGGCTGCAGCAGGCATGAGAGACCAGGAGGCCACAACGGGAGAGAGGTACTCTGAGATTTCCTGGCCCAGGGGGACATGCGGGCGCAGAGGGGGCAGTTCTCAACGGGGTGTTCCTTACCCAGGCATCGGAGGCAGGATTGGTGAGCGTCGGAGTTGCTCATCTTCCTGGAGCACTCGGGACACTTTTTAAACCCCGGTTTTGCAGGTAATTTATTCATTGTAGTTTGTTTCTTGATAGTTAGTTCTTGAGAGTGAGAGAAGACGTCTTGCTGGCAAGGCGGAAGACAAAGACTGGCTAGCTAGGGACGGTCCTAGAGGTGGGGCTACTAGCCATGCCTAGAAGGCTAAAGGCCTTCTGGGTTACTGAGAGTACTTCCGTCTATGGCGCCATCGGATGACGTCACCACTTGTGGCTGACTCATCCTGCTGGTCCTGGGAGAAACAATGAACTGAATCAAGTATACAAGAAAAGAATACTATCATCATTCAGCTCAATAATCAAATCACAACATTCATGAAAAAATTGCTTTCTGGAAGAATAATTTGCTTAAGTCAAACTACAGTTTTTTCCCTCAGTTGTCAAAGTTTTTCTTAGATAATTAAATTGAGGAGTGTCCAACTCAGGTGATGATTAAACATCTCTTCTGCCTGCAGAAACACTTCACATCCCTTTTCCCTGATTTAGATGTGAGAAAGTTCTCCTGGGTTCAAAACTCTTTTCTATGCCAGCCTGAAGGCCTGGATTTGCCAGTTGAAATTGAACAGCTCACTGAAATTAAATGCAATCAACTTTACCAAGGAACATATTCCTAAACTTCTCTTTCAGAATTCCGGTGCAGCACCCTGACATTTCAACGTGTGCCTTAAAACTGTTAGTGCCATTTGCAAGTTCATAGTTATGCAAAGCAGGTTTAGTACTCCTGTTTTCAACAAATCTCAATATCAATCTACCCTGAATTTCACATCAAAAAGTAGATGTGCAGTATGAACCACAATGCCAGATTTTGAGAAGTTATGTCATAACTTCCAATCCCATGTGTCTCATTTGCTGTGGCGAGAATACCATCAGTATTCATGAAAACTACTTTCTGGGAGGACAAACTGAAGCTGAACTACAAATCCTTATATCAACTTTTCAAGATTGGCTGAAAAACAGAGCTAACCAGTATCCTCATGGGATGACAACTGAGCATCTTGGCAATCTACATTATTTTTCCCCAAAAAATTTTGATGTAGGATATATCCTAGATTCAGATCCCTTGTCACTGACAGCCTGAGGACATGGATTTGCCAGCATCTCATATGATCAACTTTACTGTACAAAGGAACATGCATTCCCAGACTTAGCTGAACTGCAACTCCTTCCACCAATTTGTAACTGCCAGCCTGAATGCACCAGCTGAAACGAAACAGCTCACTGAAAGGTTTCCAAGTTGCATCTTTTTCTCCTAGGACAAGCAAGATGAGTCAGCCACACTTGGTGACGTTATCCAACGGCGCCGAGATGGAAGTACTCTCTATAGCTCAGAAGGGCTTTTCGCCCTTCTGAGCATGGGCCAACTGGCCCCACCCCCTTGCCCGCCCCTAGCTAGTCAATTTTTGTTCTTCCGCCTTGCCAGCAAGACGGACCCCTCTACTCTCCACCAAAATTACATTAATTCTGATTATTTTAAAGAGGAAAAGAGGAACTCTCCTTACTTACTCACTTCATATGTCTCTAACGCCTCTCTGATGCTTCTTTTGTTATGCAGCTCTGTTCCGGTACAGCTGGGCTTGATGCAGTCACTTCCCGGCCATGTGCTCACGGCCACAGCATTGGGCAGATCCTCCCTGAGTTACGTATCGCCGCTCTCCCTGGTCCCCGTTGGGAACATGCCGCCACGTAGGATTCATTGACACGACTGCCACTGCCGCTCGGGATGTGCCTCCGGGCCTCCATCCCCAGTGGAAAGCTTTGATGACCAATCCAGCAAACCCCCCCCCCCCCATCGGCCTTGCCGGCTGGCAAAGTGGGATTCAGGACCGCCGCTACTCGGGATATGCCTCAGGGCCCCATCCCCAGTGGCAAGCTTCAAGGGCCCTCCAGCCTCCCGGCCTTGTCGGCCTTAGTTCCTGAGCACCCCCCAATGCCGTCCTGTGCGCTACAGCCACCTTACTGGAGCTCCTGCCCAGGAAGTAAGGTCAGCCGCCATGATTGCAGAGGCGAGGTCTACAAATCGCTCCACTCCCTCAGCTCCACTCGGCTCCATTGGTGAGGTCTGCAATTCGGCCTCCGCCCTTCGGCTCCATTGGCTGGCCACAGCTCCATTGACTAGCGCCATGGCAACGGGGAACCCAAGGGCGGTGCCGCACTGGTCTACAAACCCTGTCGGCGCAGAGGAACTTCTCCACAACGCCGGAATCTCCCGAGGGAAAGCCTTCCTTCGGCAGCCGTAATCACCTGAGTGCAAGCCTTCCCTTCGGCAGCACTGAGACGCAGGCCCACGATGAGTGTTGAGCCCAGACCTAGTCAGCTGTGACCTGCACCTACAGCCACTATGATGAAAGGATCCCCCTCAGACTGGTTAGGTCACTTGTGCTTCATTGAGATCAGCCCCGATGGATGCTGGTTGCCTTCCTTGACGCTCACTTTGCTACCTTAACAGCGGGACGCTCTCCGGCCCGATGCCTACTCCTTAGCCCTTGATTCAAAGCACTGAGGCTGGAGGGGATGCGGTTCCCTGCACACGTCCCAGGTACTGGAAAGGTAGTTCAAGTTAGAGCGCGGGGCTAAGAGCCAGGAAAGCCAGGTTCAAAACCTTGCTTTCCCCTTGGCTGAAAAAAATATCCAAATCCCTGGGGTGAGTCCAGCTGGAGTCCTAGGCTGAATAAAGTATCCAAAACCCCTTCGGTGAGTTCAAGCTGGAGCCCATGTCTTCAATAGTCTCAGACAGAGTACCAAGCCACCACGGGCAGGGTCCCACTGCACCTGCTGGTGCCAGGGGGAGTCTCAGAGATGCCGAGGAAGAAACAGCCAATTCAAGGGCAGCAACTTAGCATTGGTAGACTACATCCCACAAAGGAGTAGCCTATGTGCCTACAAGTTCTCGGCTTCCCCACTGACAGGCCCCATCAGCCCTAGGGAGTCTGTCCAGTTTGTCTTACACAGCCTCCAGCACTGGCTGAGATGGTACCGGCTCTAATCTTCAGTCACCAGGGACACGCGGAAGGGCACGAGAACCTGATAACTGCCTTAAAGAACGGCCTGGGAATCTAATGGCCTGGAAATCTACTTCCCATCTGCCCTCCCCAGCCTCACAGCGGCGTGGTGATATTGACCTCATATCGTCTGTCGAATGATGACCTGCGCCTGATTCCCAAAGCAGAGAAGGAGTTCCTTTGGACTCCTAAGGTGGATGCCTGGGATACAGCGGGACCAAGTTGGCTATGAGCAGGAAGGAAGCGACGTCTGCATCCAACTTCACGGATAAGATGCACCGCATGAATAGCTGCCCTGTGACTCCTTCTAAGGACTCCAAAGACTCTAACCTAATGGTACGAGCAGCGAAATAGTATCAGGGAAAGCAGGGTTAAGACTCCCCCTGACGCTGGCACATACGGAGACTCCGTGCATATCTGACTGAGGCACTGCCCCGGTATCTAAGCGCATGATCCCTAAAACAGTGGGCAATTGGCCCAGTGGTTTGGTAGCAGTGTTGACGAGCTGTGCCTGGGCCCTTAAGTGTACCGGTTCAATCCCAGCACTCCTAGTGGCCTCCAAGGAAAGTGTGTCTCCATCTCCGGTCACATGGCTCTGACCATGACAAATGTACTTACTACAGTACAGCCTGCAACCGCCCGATGCTTCAACCTGTAACTGCCTGACGCTTGGCGCCTCTGCGCTTTCGTGTCACGGCCTGCTCCCAAGTGCAGCTCCCCTTCGGACATGGTTCTGGTCTACCTAGGGATCCAGGACAGAAGCAAGGGCCACAGGGGCACAGCCAGCCCCAAGGGAGTGCCCCGACACGAAGCTACAGCATGTCAGTAGCTCACCAGTGCCTCATATGCACCCGACCCCTACCTGCCCCTAAAGAAAGGCTCATGGGCTCTCATCCAGCCACATGCATGGATCTCCACCCACTAACGCAAACTTGACCGCAGCCTCAACAAACAAAGGGGCAGTACCCCAGGTCAGACCCCGTATGGATATCATGCACATATCAGCTCAGAGCCTGCGTGGAAGATTACAATCCAGAAAAGGCGGGAGGCTTCACGCCTGTCACAAGAATGCATAGGTCACTCTGTCCAACATAGCACGTAGCACTTTGGTGCCTGCCCGAAGATTAGTCCAAGGACTTAAGGGGTCAACTCCCTACCAAGAGGCGTGGGTGAGCTGCGCCCCTTGTAGCCTCTAAAGAACTGCCTACAATGGAAGACTTGGCAGTCCACCAGCTGTGGATGAGACGCACCCCTCATGGCCAAAGTAAGCCCTGACAATCCGCCACCGTGTGCAGTGCCAACAGTGTGGTGCAGCATAAATTGTCAAGGTGTCTAATCCACCACCAGTTGCAAGGGCAACAGTATGGTGCAGTATAAATAGTCAATTTGTCCTTGAGCAGAAGGTCACAGATTCAAATCCCAGCTGTGGATCCTGCAGCACATGTCCCTACTTTCAGCCTGGGAGATTAATAACCGCGCATCGTCTGCAGGCATGATCATTCATGACATCTGCACCTGTGCACTCCCGAAAAACCACGAGATCCCCCCCTCCCAGACTCCATCTGGGCAGAGGGGCCCATGCTATGCCCGCAAAACCATGTGATGGCAGCTCACCTCGGTGGAAAGGGTATCGGTCTTCTCACACCTTGTAGACGAGCCCTCCACTACCCACCTCTGGCTGGCCATCTCTGGAGCCCTGCCATGATCCAGAAAACTATGCCTGCCTGTTACCCTTGAACCTTCTGGTGAACCATCTCAATGCCCAGGCCATCCCCTTAACTGTCATCATCATCTTCATGACGTGGGTCTTCCTCTCTGCCCTGCAGAGAGCACCCGGCCCCAGCAAGCTCTGTGGCACTAACCCTAACGTCATGGGATGCATGGAGTCAGAGTGACAGACCCATGGCCAGCCTGGGATTCCAGTCTGGACCGTCCTTATGATCAACTCAAGGGCAACACTCATCCGACCTACGGGTAACAGGTTCAAAACTTGGCTGAGAGCCATATCAGGGAATTACAGATGCTCCAGGCATTCCCTCCTCTCGGAATCATGTAGGAGCTCAACCCTTAGGCACCACAAATTCATCCGCTCACCACGGGGGGAACAGGAAGTGTGATTATTAAAATGGACAATGCCCCTCAGCACGCTCAATGTCCGGTTCCCATACGAGTGCCTTCCTCCCCCAAGAGCCTGACCCTGTTGACAGGTTGTGATCAAAACCTGACCCTGCGGTCTTCTACCCACCTATGCACCACAACTGAATGGCTGCTGTGGCTCCCACCAGCAAGCAGCCCTGAACACCGAGTGGGAACCGCCTCGAGGCCATTGCTCTTGGCAGTCGATTGCTCTCGGCAGCCCGCTACCGGCGATGACATAATGATCTGAAATAGATCTACAGGGAAGTTTTCATGTATATGCTCTGGGAAGCTTCACGGCCCTGAGCTATCGTACGCCCAGGACATACACTGCACAGTGCACGAGGCTGGCTGCCCAGTCCCAGCGGAATATGCCCCTGGAGATTCCACCCCTGGGGACTCCGCCTGCATCTCCATCCGCCCGGATGCAAGCAGGGGAGTCCTGCCCATGTAGCACATGTCTGCAAGGCCACGAGGACCTCGCAACAGGGACTATCACAATACCCGGGCACCGGTACATAACGTCCAAGAACACCAGCGGTAGTCGTGCACCTCACGCTGTTACCGTATTGAGAAGCATAAGGTCGGGAGTTCTTGGCGACCATGCATAAAGAGATGCTGAATTTGACCAAACAGACCATGTTCCATAATTCTTTAAGCAGACAAACCTCTTCTGCACTGCTTTAGTTGTTTGTAATTGGGGACACTAACTTCAAACAATACCACAGACTCATAAATATAAGCCATGGTGGACTCCATGTCTTTCTCATTATGCCTTGTCGACCAGGCAACCCCAACAATCTGGACTGCCACCTCCGCAGGCCACCGGGCCTGGGACTGACTTATGGACTCTGCGGCCCTAAGGATTAACCTCATACCACTCTTGTAGCACAGCCGATGCTGCTTCGCTATCCCTGCGCACAGCAATCACCTCGCTTTTACCATAGGCTGCAAGATATGCCATACTGGGTCAGAATCAGGCCCATCAAGCCCATTATTTCTGCTTCCAACAATGGCCAACCTAGGTCATGTCCCCCCAAAGACACAGGTTCCCCAATGCGATTTCCTAGTCCCTGCTACGCTAACGGCTTTTACAACATCCTCTGGTAACAAGTCCCAGAGTTGACTACACTTTGAGTTATTTAAAAAAAAAAAAAAGAGAAAGAGAGAAGCCTCTCTTATTAGTGATGCACTATTTGCACCACTCTCATGGTCAGCGTTATGGCTGCCGTCGCTCCTTCATTGCAGTGACTCCTGCACTACTCGATGTGCCTACATCTCTGTTAGCGCACAGGTGTGCCTTACAACTACACCCTCGACACATGCGTGCATCGCAACTACCAGCCAGTGTACGGTGCCTGGTAGCTGCACCCCTCACAACACTGCTACTGCACCCTCTACACATGCATGCATCGTGACTGCCAGTCATTGTACGGTGCCTGATAGCTGCACCCCTCACAACACTGCTACTGCACATGCATGCATCGCCACCACAGGCCTACAGGTTCAGGCCTACAGGCTCTGATTGCAACATGCGATACCACAAGGGCGCATGCTAGCCCTAAAGAATTGTCTCAGCCTTCCCCCATCCACCACAGCACATGGCAGCTTGGGAGGCACCAAGTGTGGCTGACTCATCCTGCTTGTCCTAGGAGAAAACGGAGTTACTTACCTGTAACAGGAGTTCTCCGTGGACAGTAGGATAAGTCAGCCACACATACCCGCCCACCTCCCCTGGGAAGGGGTCGGCCTCCGTCCTGGTGCCTGCCTCCTAACGGCAAAAGGCTCAGCTAGTGACGTACTGGCTAGCTAGGGGTGAGCAGGGGCGTGGGGCCAGTTGGCCCATGCTCAGAAAGGTGAAAAGCCCTTCTGAGCTATAGAGAGTACTTCCGTCTCGGCGCCGTCAGATGACGTCACCAAGTGTGGCTGACTTATCCTGCTGTCCACGGAGAACTCCTGTTACAGGTAAGTAACTCCGTTTTATTTACCCTCCATGGATTTTACATCAGACTGAGATTTGATGTACAGTATAAACCATACTGCAAATGTTTGTGAAGCTGTGTTGAAACTTGCAAATCCGTGTGTCTTGGGCATGGTGAGTATATCGGATAACTGTTAAAAAGCATAAATGTTATAATTTTCTATTTAATGTTCTTTGAGTAATCTGATTTGGCTACCATCCAGGGTTGCGTGAAATTTTACCTGTTAAAATAAGATCACATCTGAAAAAGGTTTGGGAACCATTGCCCTGAAGTTTCAATAGCCTTATGCATTCAGATTGAAGCCAGCACAGATCCAGGTAACAAGACACAATTTTATTCTGACTATAGTAATTCCTGGTAAAATGCAAAAGCACCAACACTGCTCAACACATTCGGCATGTGGCCTCTGGTCTCCTGTAGTTCCTCTTGAGTTGAAATTTAAAGAAAGCATATAGTTGTGTTTTCTGATCACCAGCTGCTGAAAATGTTAGATTTTCTTTTGAAAAGGGGACTGCCTGAAGGCTAAATACAGTCTAAGTGTGAACTGTCTGCCATGTCTCTTACTTATGGTAGAATTAGCACATAGAAAACTGTTTTCAGCCTACGCCCAGTCCTCTTTGTAAGAAATTTTGACATAAAATAGTTGAATGCTGCAAATTTAAACTAGAGAAATAGTCAGATATAATTATTTTTTATATTGACTTTTTAATCAATTACATAGGAAACCGAGAAAAGATACAATAAATCATATATCAACAAGCAAACCAGGTGGTATTACTGAATTCTAGCCCACATACCTGGAGAACAGCAAGATACATAAAAAGGCAAATAAGTAAAAAGAAAATAGGCTGAAACAAGTCATATTAGTACCCATTCTAATACAAAAAAACTCCCGATCCTACCATAAGGAAAGCATATAATCTATGTTAAGTACTTTCAGCTGAATTCTTCTTTGAAGCCAAAAACTGATCCAAATGCGATGGATTAAACAATGCATAAGTTGGACTTTGAAAACCAATGATACACTACAGGGATATTTTAAATATGTTGCCCCTAAAGACAAAACCATAGGCTCACATGCCAAAATGTTTTCTCCTGACTAGAGCAGCTCTTGCAACATCTAGAAAAATTTGTATTGTGCTACTGCAGAAAAGAAGCGCCTTCTTCTTAAAATAAGATTTAAATATTATACTCTGGTGCAGCTCAGATGCTGAAGTTACTAACAAAGTATTCTGTGTGATTATATTATCCCGTGAGAATTCGAGAAAAGCAGATAAATAAAAATCAGGTGTATTAAATTTGTCAATAGCTTATTTAACTGGGCTTGATTCACCTTCCTTTTGGTAGATAACAGCAATGGACCAATTTGATATTATCTACACTGGTCATTAACAAAACTTATTTTAGATATTTCCAAAATATAAATTTCTGATGATAACAAATACATATATACTGAAGGTATAGCTCTTCTGGAAAAGGCATGAGCTAAATACTTAAATAAAATAAAATATATGAGGAAAATTCAGCAATTGTAAATTATTAGATCAAATTCTATTTTCTAAGGCTTCAACCTTATGGAACAAAGAAAAAATATCTTTAATAGCAAAAACCCCAGTCATTTGTAAAGCAGAAGCATGATTTTCCAAACTTTTTATATTAACCATAGCCTTTAATACAACATCCATTCCTTGCACTGATCAAATATAATTCTATTGAAGCACCACAAAATTCTTGGGTTTTTTTAAGTCATGTGACTGCAGCAAATTTTCTGGTGCACCACTAATTTAAGCAGTCACCCTAGGCCCCTGATGACCCCTTATTCCAGAACCTTCTTTCAATTGAAAAAGTCCAGCCCTGTGCATTAATACCATGGAGGTATTTAAATGCCTCTATCATATCTCCTCTCCCCTGCTTTTCTTTAATTCTGTTTCCATATGCTTTATAATGAAGACCATTGATCACTTTATTAGCCACCCTATGAAATGGTTCCATCCTGTTTATATCTTTTGAAAGGTATGATCTCCAGAATTGTTCATAGTTCTCCAAATGAGGTCTCACCAGAGGCTTATACAGAGGAACTATCAACTTTTTTCTGCTGTTCATTCCCCTCCCTGTAAATGCAAGCATCCTTCTGGATTTTGCCATAGCTTTTTCTACCTGTTTGGCTGCCTTAAGATCATCAGATACAATACCCTCAGGCTCTGCTCTCCTTTCATGAACAGGAGTACTTTGCCTCTTTTACTGTACTTTCCCTTTGGCTATGTGCAGCCCAAATACATGACCCTGCATTTCTTAGCATCAAATCTTAGCTGCTTGTGTTATTAACATAACAAAAAGTGTCTGTACTGGCTTTTTTTCCTTTCATAAATTTGCTTTCCTGACTACTTTCCCAGCTTCTCTTAGCTTTTCCAGATATTGTTGCATGTCTTCCTCATACTGCAATCTCTTTTAGTTTATGAAGGCTAACCTCTTTTTCCTTACATTTTTCATCTATTTCCTTCTAAAACCACAACATCCTCCTTTTCCTCTTACTTCTGTGTATTTTATATGCCCATAAGGTATCTGCTTTCAGTTTTGCCCACTGTTTTGCTACTTCCCCCAGAGGTTCCCCATCCTACTAACAACCCCTTGAGGTAGTCTACCATCTTGACCAAGTCTACAACTTTTACATTTGAATGAACCATCTCTACCTGTGCCCTAATACTGAACCATACCATTCAGCGATCACTGGATGCCAGATGATCACCCACTACATCAGAAATACTCTTCCCATTTGTAAGCACCAGGTCAGACATTGCCCCCTCCCACATAGGTTCTGTGCCCCAAAATAGAACTGTTCTGGCAACTAGTAATCCAGATATCCCTTTTTCTAGATAATACTTTAGCAGATATGTCCCAATCAATAGTTTGAAAACTGAGGCCTTGATGCAGAAACTCTGCGCTAGAGCCCAGTGCTAAAGCTCTAGTGCAGGGCTGCCTAATGCAAGTTAATCTTAGAAGTTTTGCTCAGTAAGCAAACAGAATGAAAATGAGCTCTATGCAAAAGGCCTGCGCCAAACAAGGAGAGCAAGCCAGGAACATGCACATAGGGGTCTGCATTAGCAGGATCTTCATCTTTTCCACAAAAAAACATAGATTGGCACTTGTGCACATGTGCTGAAATGCTATGCGGCACATAAGGGCAACATTATTCTGTGCAGAAGGATATTGCTGTTGTGCATTGCATAGCATTCCAGCACAGTTCCCCTGCTGTTTTTGTGTGCTTTCTTAAGAAAAACCAGAAAAACGTTGCAGGTTCTGTATGCTCAAGAAGCTGATAAATTCCTCAACAGCACTGACTGCAAACCTATGAGCTAACCTTTAACACCTCCTCAGGCCTCGTATTAATATCCCAGGGGGTATAGTCAAAGCAATTTAACCAGTCAGCAGATACACTAACTGGTTAAACTGCAGTCAGTGGGATATTTAGTGGCACTAAACCATTTTGCATTGCTGAATACCCCCGGCGACTTGGTTTGTACACCCCGGTGCTAGCTGGCTAGCATCGGGGCATTCTGGGGGTAGAGCAGGGCCAGCACTGGGGATTAGCTGGTCAGTGGTGATACTGAGTCACTGGCTGGTTAACCCACATTAACTAAAGTTAGGGAAGCTGATTGGCTGTCCTTCCTTTAGCCATCCAGCCAGCAGCTCAATATCACTGCTTGTTGGTTAGTGGCTGGAGATGAATCTGGCATTGAATATCCAGGTTTAAATTAAGTTGGCAATGGCCAGCTGCTTTAAGTGTGCTGGCCGCTACTGAAAATACCCCCTCTGTGTAGAGCTTAGCCTTCTGGTGTTCTGTGCATGTCCGTGCATCTGCGCTGCATAGCTAATTGCTTCATTACCATTTAAAGGGATTTAAATGCACTGTGCGCTGCCATTTGCCCAGGCGATAGCACATTGATTATGCTTGCAGCGGGGCCCTTCCTGCAGTCTGCATCCACACTAGCACAGAAAATTGCACGAAACTTGCACTAATGGCAGTGCACTTTGCTGCATTGTGAAATCACCTATCAATAGCACTTTCTTGCGAATGTCTTCAATCTATTTCTTCTGCCTGCGGGGGAGGTCTATATATCACACCAATATACACACACAAATGTTCCATTCCCACTTTCCAGATTAACCCACAGCCCTTCTCTTTAAGCCCTCCCATTCTGAAATAAAAATCCCTAATTCTATTATTTCTCCTGTTTGTATTTCTTGACTAGATTGTAAACTCCATAGAGCAGACGCAGTCTCTTATATGTATATATATATAGTGCTGTGTACATCTAGAAGTGCTATAGAAATGATCAGTACTAGAAGCAATAGTAGAAGCTCCCAAACTATAGTGATAACAACTGGGGGGGTTCCACCCAAAACTGAAGAGCAGTATGTTCTCAATACATTATATCCAAAGAACATAAAATGAAAGCATTCTGATTACCAGATTCACGTGCTACTGGGACAGTTAGATTGCTACCTTCTCTATTATCAGCAATTCCAATAGGCAATATCAGATGGTGTACATGTATTTGGACTGCTATTGTATGTGCAAACTGTCATACATGAATAAGTGGTGTTAGAGACACACTTACACGTTTATACCTCTGTCACACACAGATCTGAAGGGGATATGTTCTGGGAATGGTTTGGGCAGACCTTAAAAATATACATGTATTTCCTGTTTGGCACGCACACTTTACTTTATAAAGTAGGGCCTGCACGCACATGTGGAAACAAGCGTAGCCTGCGCGGCGCTTTATGAAATGACCTACATACTTCAAAAAAAACCTCTCTGTCAGCATTTACACCTGCTCTGAGTCATACGTAACATCCATTTAATTCTCATTTGAAGCTGGGGTTTAGAGGAGTAAGCAAGGCATCTCTGGTGTAAAAACTACCTTTAAAGCAAAAAAGTAGAGTTTTTGAACTGATCTCATGAATTGGTTCCATTTAGATGTGCAGTTTTGCAAAATCCAGCACTCATATCAGTGCATGCCTCTAAAAAAAAAGTGCAATGCTCCAAATGATGCTACTCATTTGTTGAATATGCTTATTTGTAAAATGCTTATTCCCACTACACATGCTGACAAATACATATATCTTTCTGTGGCCTGCATGTTCAAAAAGCTTTTTGTAAAATATGTTCCAATTTTGAGCATCCCAACTTTGATGTTCCTTTTTCGACTAGATGCACTATTCAAAATTGAAAAGGCAGAAGTGGGGGTAGGGAGGAAATGGGAAGTACGGTGAGGAGAAGAGAGGCAGATGATTAAGGAGAGGAATGAGAAGCTAGGGGCAGATGCTTGAGGGGGGAAGGTTGGTTCAGGTGCTGGGGGCAAAGGTAGAAAGATGGCTCCTAGGGACTGGATAAGCAAGGTTGGCAGAGTTTCCAGTCCCTGCCAACTGAAAAAACAAAAATGGAGCTGGGAACTAGAGCAGCAGCAAACAAAATATTAGTGGTTGGCACCTGAAGTTGGTCAGGGCTAGCAGTGAGGCCGAAATTTCAGCAGTGCCTGAAAAGTTAAACATCATTTTCTCTTGCTTCTTTAATTTGCAGAGCAAGAGATCTTTCCAGATCTGGACTCCGAACACACTACCTAATTAATCTCATATTTTGGCCTTCAATCTCACTCATCAGGGTGATAAATCTCACTCTTTGGGATGAGCTACCTTTGGTGTTTCTAAAGTTGACCTTTCCTATTCCTTCCTGACAGTTCTCTTCTAGAGGATGGCATTAGAGTCACAGAGAAGATTAAGTCTGTTTCACTCCAAAATATCAGAAAGAATTTGGTCATGTTCGGTATAGTAATCCTCCATGGTTTTGGGGGTAGCACCTACAGAGCTGAGCAGCCTCCGCATCTAAAGATAGGGAATTCCCCAAGTTGTCTGGCAACTTCCAGCTTGATAGGCCATGTTCATCTTCTCTGACAAAGCTGTAAAGTGATCCAGTTCCTCGCGAGAAAGGCTTTGGGCCATTCGTTTTTTTTTACATTTAGATCAAAGTGTAGCTTGGTAATAATATCTCTGTAGATCTGCTTACACAAGAACATAAGATATGCCATACTTGGTCAGGCCAAGGGTCTATCAAGTCCAGTATCCTGTTTCCAACAGTGGCCAATCCAGGTCTCAAGTACCTGTCGGGTTCCCAAAGGTATACACATTCCATGCTGCTTGTCCCAGGGGTAAGCAGTGGATTTCCCGTCCTCCCTAATAATGGTTTAAGGACTTTTCCTCCAAGAACTCGTCCAAACTTGTTTTGAATCCAGCTACACTAACAGTTTTTACTACATCTTCCGTTAATGATTTCCAGAGTTTGATTATGTGCTGAGTGAAAAAATATTTTCTTTGATTAGTCGTAAATGTGTTGCATTGTAACTTCATTGCATTGTCCCCTAGTCTTTCTACTTTTTGAAGGAGTAAACAACTGATCTATGTTCACCCGTCGAACTCCATTCACTATTTTATAGACCTCTATCATATCTCCCCTCAGCCATCTCTTTTCCAAGTTAAAGAGCCCTAAACCTTTAAGCCCTTCCTCATAGGGATATCCTTCCATCCCCTTTACCATTTTGGTTGCTCTTCTCAGTACTTTCCCAATTCTGCTATATCCTTTTTAAGATATGGTAACCCAGAATTGCACACAATATTCAAGGTACGGTCGCACCATGGAGCAATACAGAGGCATTATAATATCTTTGGTTTTATTTTCTATTCCTTTCCTTATGACTCCTAGAATTCTATTTTCTTTCTTGGCCACGGCGGCACACTGGGCAGAGGGTTTCAACGTACTATTCATCATGATGCCTAGATCCTTTTCCTGAGTGGTGATTCCTAATGTGGAACCTTGCATCATATAACTGTAATACATCTTCCCGATTTAGCTGAGATTTGTTTCAGTTCCTCTGATACATCATGTTTAAATATCATTTCTGGATGGATAAATGTCCTATATCTTATTCAGTAAAGACTGAAATAAAGAATTCATTCAGTCTCTCCACTATGGCCTTGTCCTCTCTTAGTGCCCATTTTACCCCTCTATCATCTAATAGTCCAACTGGCTCTGTCACAGTGTTTTGCTATGAATGTACTTGAAAATGTTATTATGACTGGTACTCAGGGGTTCCAAGATGGCGAATGAGCTGTGAGCGTTGTCGGACGTGTTCTTGCCTGCTCCGGTTTGAGGCGCGCGAATGGGGAGAAAGAGGAAACAACGAGCGGAGAAACCCCCCGCAACCTCTACCCCGACCGTGGTTTCGTCCCAATCGGTGATTTCGGGCTTTTTCCCTCCGATGGCAGCTGCTGTGGCTTCGGCAGATCAGTCGAGGATCTCGGCTGAATTGAGCAGTGGGGTTAGTTTGAGTCCCCTACAAGTCTTGCCGCCGCAACCCGGAAGTGCCCTGCGGGTTGGTTCGCCTGCCGGATTGACTCCCGTGGACGGGAGTTTCCCTGCAGAGGGGGGTGCCGCCTTGCTTCGAAGGCAGAGTTCTCCTGCTGCTCAGCCTGTTGGAGGAGAGGGATTAATGCAGGCTGTTGGAAGCGGTGAGGTAGAGCATAGAATGTCGGGCTCCTCTGTTCCTTTGGGTTCTTCAGCGTTGCCGGTTTTGGTTAAACCTGCAAGTATAACAATGGAGAGCTTGTGGGATGCCATTTCTTCTCTCCAACAGTCCCTCTTTCCTGTAGTGGCTGTTCTTTCACAGGACGTAACTCGGTTGAAATTACAGAGTGCTGCCGAAAGCTCGAGGGTAGATGACCATGCGGAGAGACTCTCTCGTTTGGAAATCCAGGCTGAGGAGTTGCAGGCTCTGGGGGCCACCCAGGCTAAAGGAAATTTGATCTTTGCGCGACGGTTGGAGTTCCTGGATAACCAAGCGAGGAGGAATAATCTACGCTTCCTGAACTTTCCTAGATCTCCTCTGCTGGACTCTAGGGAATTGGTTCGCAAGTATCTTACTGAGATTCTCCTTATGCCCTCTGATAATTTGCCTCCTATTATACGTGCTCAATATGTTTCTATTTCCTTATCAGAGGTGGGTGGAGGGAGAGCCTCGGTGGATCCTGATGGGCCACCTCAGATGGATCTAACAGGGTTTCTAGAGAGTTCGCTAGACGTGGTAACCAGTAGAGCTACTCTACTGGTCTCCTTTGCCTTTGAGTCAGATCGGAACTCTGTTTTGCGATTATATTTCCTTAAACTGAATGTTTCCCAATTTATGGGCTCTAAGATTTTGATATTTCCTGATTTGGCAAGGGATACCCAAAAGAGGAGGAGAGAGTTTCTGGCCATGCGTCAGCGCTCCCTCGCTTTGGGGGCACAATATAAGTTGAGATATCCGTGTAAATGTGTAATTGTTTATAAGTCTAAACATTATCTTTTCTTTGAGCCCATTCAATTAAGAATGTTTCTTGAGGGGAATGAGAGGGGTGGGATGGATTCCGCACCGGCTGCCACACATAACATCTAAGCTCTAAGGCACTTGTTGTCAAGTTGTATTTCTTATATTCTTTTTCTTTTTTCTTGGAACCTTATTGTGGTTATTCTATTTGAGGTCTATACCAAGTGTAATTATTGCTTAGTTTGATGTTATAATTAGTTTACTGTATTTCTTTATTCGCTATATGCTTAGTTTATTCTTTGTATATATGAATAACTTTAATAAAATATAAAATAAAAAAAGAAAAGAAAATGTTATTATGCGCTTTTGCTCCCACGGTAAGCTTCTTTTCAAATTCCCTCTTTGCCTGCCTTATCAATGACTTGCATTCAACTTGCCAGTACTTATGTTGTGTCCTGTTTTCATCATTTGGCTCTTTTTTCTATTTCTGAAGGATTTTCTCTTAGTTATAACAACCTATTTCATCTTACCTTTAAATCATGATGGAGTTTGGCCTTCCTTCCACCATCTTAATGCATGGAATACATCTGGTCTGAGCTTTGAAGACAGTGTATTAAATAATGTCCAGGCCTGATGTAGACTCTTAACCTTTGCAGTTACTCTTTTTAGTTTTTTCTTAACTATTTTCCTCATTTTATCATGGTCTCCTTTTTGAAAGTTAAATGCTAGTGCAGTGCTAGTGCTTCTTTTGTTTGAAATCATTACTTCAAGTAACAGTAAATGACGGCAGATAAAGACCAGTATGGTCCATCTAGTCTGCCCAGATTATTTTGCCTTTATCCTGTTGTTGTAAAGGGATCCACTGTGTCTGTCCCATTCCATTTTGAATTCCATCGCCGTTTGCTCTCACCACTTCCATCGGGAGGGCATTCCAAGCATCCACCACCCTTTCAGTGAAGAAATATTTCCTGACTTTTCCTTTCAGTTTACCCCCTTGCAGCTTCATGTTATGCCCTCTAGTTTTGCAGCTTCCCCGTCTTTGGAAGAGGTTTGTTTGTTCATTATTTCTCTTAAAGTATTTAAAGGTCTGAATCATATCTCCCCTATCCCTCCTCTCCTCCGTAGTGTACATATTTAGGTCTTAAGAGTCTCTTCTCATAAGGCTTCTGACTCAGGCTCCAAATCATTTGGTTGCCTTCCTCTGAACAGCTTCCATTCTTTTTACATACCAGATTGCATTAAGAGGGATAGAACTTTTTTCAGCAAGTTGATCAGTAGGCAGCTCTGTTTATCTGCCTCTGTCTCCTCTATTCTCACCCAATAACTTTACCTGGAGCTCTCTTAAACTCCCGAGGGTCAAAACCATATTCAGTTAAAGGGTCATTCCGAGGCACGAATAGTAGGGATGGACATCCCCGCCATTTGGGCCCCCTTCCGACTCCGTCTAACTTCCCCGCTCGTTGTATGGGGGAAGTTAGATGGGGATGGGATAGTGACAGATCGGGGGTGGCGTTAGGGCAAGCAGTGGGCAGTCATCGTCCCCAGAGGTACAGGGCCAATTCTAATGTCAGCCCTGTATGACCTGGGCCGGAGGCCTGAACGGTGAACTTATTCCACCTCTGAGGTAGAATAAGCTCCCCGAGTCAGCGGAGGAGGCAGGCCCGGGGCTAGAAAGCAGTGGGAGGGGGCAGAGGAGATTCCCTGCAGCCTGACCCTGGTCTTTGGAGGCAAGATTGGGGGTCAGGCTGCGGGGAATGAAGTTTGCAGTCCAGTGGCCGGGGATTGCGGCTTTTGAATGGAGCCACGGTGCCATGGCAACCAGATGCCATGGTGCCACAGCTCCATTCAAAAGCCCTGACTGAGCTATCCGGGCAAGGCCTGTATGTGCAGGCCAATCTGAATTGGGGGCCTGGCCTGTACAGGCCTGGATGCGATTCTGATCCCGCAGGGCTAGACATGCCCCGCAGGATCAGAATCCCGGCTAACTCTGTGCGGCCGGTTCCAACCAGGCGCACAGAGGGCCGGGATGTCTGGGTCTGAATTGGCCTCTTAGTGATCTTCGGTTTCCACAACTAGACTCGTAACAGGAGATTAGAATAACTTTGGACCAGAAGACATTATTATCCTTGCCTGCTCTGCCCTAACCAATTCCTGGTTCTGGAAACAGAAATTGTTACCCATTTCCCTCCTCCCCTTCATTTCTAAACTATTTAAACATGCGGTTCACTGCCAAGGCCTCGACTTTCTCTCAAGTCCTCTGGATCCTCTACAATCTGACTTTTGTCCTTTACATTCTACCGAAACAGCTCTTGCCAAGTGACTTGTTCCCCACAAAATCCAAGTGACTTGTTCCCCACAAAATCCAAGGGCCTTTACTCAATCCTTGAATATTGTGTGCAATTCTGGTCGCCGTATCTTAAAAAGGCTATAGCGTTATTAGAAAAGGTTCAGAGAAGAGCCACCAAAATGGTTAAGGGGATGGAAGGATACTCCTATGAAGAAAGGCTAAAAAGGTTAGGGCTCTTTAACCTGGAAAAGAGATGGCTGAGGGGAGATATGATAGAAGTCTATAAATTAATGAACGGAGTGGAACGGGTAAACGTAGATCGATTGTTTACGTTATCAGAATATAGAAAGACTAGGGGACATGCAATGAAGCTACAGGGTAAACTATTTAAGATTAGTAAAAGAAAATAGTTTTTTCACTCAACGTGTAATCAAACTCTGGAATTTGTTACCGGAGGATGTAGTAAAGGCTGTTAGTGTAGCTGGGTTTAAAAAAGGTTTGGACAAGTTCCTGGAGGAAAGGTCCATAAACCATTATTAAGAAGGGACCCAGGATATCAATGCTTGACCCAGTACAAGCATTGCGGAACCTGTGTCTTTTGGGGAAACTGCTAGGTACGTATGACCTAGATTGGCCACTGTTGGAAACAGAATACTGGACTTGATGGACCTTGGTCTGACCCAGTATGGCATATCTTATCTTATGTTCTTATCCTTCTTGACCTTTCTGCTGCTTTTGACACTGTTGACCACAACCTTCTCCTTGATACCCTGTCCTCGCTTGGTTTTAAGGGCTCTGTGCTATCCCAGTTCTCTTCTTATCTCTCCCATCACTCCTTCAGTGTTTGTTCTGGTGGATCCTCCTTTATTGCTATCCTACTCTCAGTTGGTGTACTCCAAGGGACTATCTTGGGTCTACTCCTTTTCTCTCTATATACCGAGTCCCTTGGTGCTCTCATCTCTTCCCATGACTTTCAGTACAATCTTTATGCTGATGACTCCCAGATTTACCTCTCTACATCTGAAATCTCTCCGGCAATCCAGCCTGGATCTCTTCCTGCTTTTCTGAAATAGCTGCTTTGATGTTTCACAGCCACTTGAAATTGAACATGGCCAAAACTGAGCTTCTCCACACACATCCAACTGACAGTTAAAACCTGCCGTTTCTTTCTCTACATCACCAAACTTCGCCCATTCCTTTCTGAACACACTACTAGGACACTTAACCACTCTTTAGTCATGTCCCATCTTGACTATTATAACCTACTCCTTGCTGGTCTCCCTCTGAATCATCTCTCCCCCCTTCAATCTATTCAACACTGCTGTGCGGCTAATCTTCCACCAGCTTCATCATGCTCATATTACCCCTCTTGTCAAGTCACTTCATTGGCTCCCTATCTGTTTCTGCATCCAGTTCAAACTTCTCCTGCTGACCTATAAGTGCATTCACTCTGCAGCTCCTCACTACCTTTTGTCTCTTATCTCTCCCTACACCCTCCTTAGGAACTCCCCTCTTCTGGCAAATCGCTTCTATCTGTGCCCTTCTCTTCTATTGCTAACTCTAGACTTCTCTCCTTTCACCTTGCTGCTCCTTATACCTGGAACAAACTACCTGAGTCTGTACATCAGACTGCATCTTTGGACCTTTTCAAATCGAGGCTGAAAACTCACCTCTTTGCTGCTGCTTTTGGATCTTGACTCACCTGGTCTCCTTTGTGTTTCCTTACCATTTCCCTAGATGTATTCTATGTCTACAGCCACTGTGTTGACTATCTTGACTAGACTCAGGGCCGGATTTACCTTGAGTGAGGCCCTACGCCAACAAAAATTGTGGGCCCCCAGAAAAGATAAAAACGAGCACGCCGGATCAGCTGCGCGCTGTTGGCCCTGACATCATAATTAAACTGGGAATCCCAAAAGCCAAACTTGGAATGTACAACACTGTAGAAATAAAACTATACATTAATTTGCTCTTGTACTAAACAAAGTGCAGACGTTAATGATGCACATTTACCAGAGCTGACATATTCCAATTAATAAATTCAAAATAAAGAGAGATTTTTCTACCTTTTGTGCATTTTTTTTCAGCTGCAATTGCTCCAGCCACTTTCTTCTGGTTTCTTTGTGTCTTCTGCTAACTCTCCATCGTCTGCTGTCCATTTGTCCTTTCTTCTCTCTTCTAGTTTTTTTTCCATTCTCTCTCTACATCTGCTTTAACATACTAATCTTTCTCCTTTTGCTCTTTCCTCATTCCTATTTCATCCACTCAAATTTTACCCCTCCATCCTCAATCCCCACTTACTCTCCCAATACCCGGCCAATTGTAGATTTTTTATCCCTCCCACACAAAATATTTTCCCTTCTCCATTTTACTCTTCCAGCCCCATCCCATTCTAATCCTCCCCCAACATCAGCTCCCTTCTAGTTCCAGCCTCACCGAGCATCCATTCCCTTCTAGTCCCTGCATCAGCCCATTTCCAGTCCTAGCAACCCCCCAACCCAATACCAGTCCTAGCTCCCCCATCAACCCACTTCCAGTCCTAACCCCCCATCACCCCATTTTCAGTTTAAGCCCCCCCCATAACCCATTACCAGTCCTAACCCCCCATCAGCCCATTTCCAGTCCTAACCCCATCAACCCATTTCCAGTCAGCCCCCCATAGCCCATTGCCAGTCCTAACCCCCCATCAGCCCACAGCCCATTACCAGTCCTAACTCCATCAGCCCACCTCAAGTCCTAACCCCTCCCCATCAGCCCATTTCCTGTCCTAGCCCCCCCATAGCCCATTATCAGTCCTACCCCCCCCATAGCCCATTACCAGTCCTAACCCCCCATCAGCCCACAGCCCATTACCAGTCCTAACCCCATCAGCCCACCTCCAGTGTTAGCCCATCAGCCCATTTATAGTCCTTGCCACCCCATCGCCCATGACCTGTCCTATCCCCCTCCCAACAGCCCACAGCCCATTTCCAGTCCTAACCCCCCCAGCCCATTTACTGTCCTAGCCCCCCCATAGCCCATTACCAGACAGCCCCCATCAGCCCACAGCCCATTACCAGTCTTAACCCCCCCATAGCCCATTACCAGTTCTAACCCCCCCAGCCCACAGCCCATTACCAGTCCTAACCCCATCAGCCCACCTCCAGTCTTAACCCCCCCCCCCAGCCCATTACCAGTCCTACCCCCCATCGGCTCAAGTAAAATTTAATAATAAAATTAAACGCTGGTTGCTGCCGCTGCCGTTGCGGCAGCGGCAGCATGGACTGTCCCGCGGGGCCCCCTCCGCCCGACTGAATCTGTCCCTCCCTCCCTCCCTGCCGGCTTTGAGAGGCGCGAAGGGAGAGTGTCTCCCTCGCGTCTCTGTTAAGCCCGCAGGGGCTGCCCCTGCGGGCTTAACAGAGACGCGAGGAGACACTCTCCCTTCGCGCCTCTCAAAGCCGGCACGGAGGGAGGGACGGAGGGAGGGATTCAGCCGGGCGGAGGGGGCCCCCGCGGGACAGTCCATGCTGCCGCGGCAGCAGAGGGGGCCCCGCGGGACAGTCCATGCTGCCGCAGCAGCAGCCAGCATTTTTTTTTTAAATTTAATTTTAAGAACCCTAACAATTTTTTCAATTTTTGTGGGCCCTTGTCAGCTGTGGGCCCTACGCCACGGCGTAGTTGGCGTATAGGTAAATCCGGCCCTGACTAGACTGTAAGCTCTTATGAGCAGGGACTGTCTTTTACACGAGTCTGTGCAGTGCTGCGTACATCTTGTAGCACTATACAAATGTTCAGTAGTAGTAATGCTTGCATGCATGCTGCCCTTGTTAGAACAATAGAGAGGGTTGTTTAACAGGCAGGCTACTAGATGGAAGCAAATATTTATTTTGCTTTTAATGCACAAACGGAGGGCAATCTCTCAAGGCATTTAACCTTATGGTAAGAGAATTATTCAGCTAGATTCAGTCCTTCCCCACAGAGCAGCTAAAAGCATGAGTGGGCTTTCACAATGCACATAGTTTCAGCTGAATTACAATGAAGCATTCTTGGGAGGGGCCATGTTTAGGGAGAGGTGCTAAACAGAATGCATTCATTTGCATTTTCAGACATGTGAACCCTGTTGTATCTCTAATCCACTAGCCACAATATTTGCATGTGTATATATGTAGCTAATTTTCAAAGGGAAACTACTCAGCTATTGGGATGCTGAACAGTGAAAGACATGATGGATGATATCACCTCTAGAAATAGGTCACAACTAAGCAGTGATTGTGGCCAGAGCTAGAGGGGTGCTGGGTGCATTGTAAGAAGCATAAGCATTAAAAAAGGTGATAATGTCTTTAGACAGGTTGTTGGAGGGTCTCACCTAGAATACCCTGTTTGTTTCTGGAGGGAGTATCTTAGAAAGGAAACAAGTTGAAAAGTGCTTTCTGTAGGCGTTTTTCACTGATGCACTGCATGGTTGCCATCTGTGAGTAAGTGGATAGAGCACTAAAGACTTGCAAGAGGATTAAGGAATTTAGTGTGACAAAATGGCATATTTTCCTTTCCTCCCTTTGCAAATTCATACCATGGGGAGAGGGGGAAGGGTGCGCACAGATATGATAGAATGAGGGACTATGGGCAGCAGCGTAAATTCTGCCCAGCCAGCCCCTGCAATGCAGGAGGTTCTGGGGAGGTAGAGGGCCTACACAGCAGCGCAGCAAACCTACTTTTAGATGTTAGCCACGCTGCCTCCATTCCATGCCCTTTAGTTCCCGGGCCCAAGTCCTGCAATAACAGCCGTATCGCCCGGGAGGACCACTTCTCTGCCTGGAATAGAGGCAGCGTGACAACCAAAAAAAAGTAAGTTTGCTGCTTAGGGCTACTGCTGCCGCAAGAAAGGAGGGGGGGGGGACAACAATAGGGGTGTCACGCCGCCACCGCCACCACCACCACCAGACTGGGGAGAGTCCCCATGGGAGGGCTGACAATAGGAGGGCTCTCACAAAATTTTGCTTGGGGGTCTCCACTAGAACTTTTGCCACTGGCTCTGGGGCTATATGTGGCATCTTTATGACTGGTAGGGGGAGTAGTGTAATGTTGGGGAAAATAGTTGTATCCTGCAGTATTCTTTTGTTAAGTATTGTGTTATGTTTTTTGAGTTTTTGAAAAGCTAAATAAAGATATTTTAAAAAAAGGCTGTAAGCAGTTCAGAGGAAGGCGACCAAATGATTTGGAGCCTGCATCAGAAGACTTATGAGAAGAGACTTGAAGACCTAAATATGTACACTCTGGAGGAGAGGAGGGACAGGGGAGACAAGGAAGCTGTAAAATTAGAGGGCATAATATGAAACTGCAAGGGGGTAAATTGAAAGGCAATGTCAGGAAATACTTTTTCACTGAAAGGGTGGTGGATGCTTGGAATGCCCTCCTGATGGAAGTGCTGGGGGCAAATACAGTGACAGAATTCAAAATGGCATGGGACAGACACAATGGATCCCTTTATAGCAACAGGATAAAATCAAAATAAACATAACTATCTCCTATATCTGAACAAATAGGGGTGACCTACATGGAGCAGTGGGTACATCACTAAACAAAGGCATGGGGAATGGTGACCTGCACAGAGCGGCAGGTGCATCTACTCTTGCCGCCTGTTGGGCAGACTAGATGGATCATACTGGTCTTTATTTGCCATCATATAATATGTTACGATCTTATTTATTTATTTAAAAGGATTTATATACTGCTGTATCTTGAAATCAAAGCGGATTACACAGCAAATCAATCAAATGCACAGCAAACAAATCAAGTGGTTGGGTGTGTGGGTGTTGGCATGCAGTGAAAAATCGAGGCGTGTGTATGTGAGTGGTGTGAGGAGGTTGATTGCGTGTTGAGCTATATACAGTGTGAGTTATGTACAGGAACTTTCACATTTTTACAAGTACATTTACATTTACATTTTTACATTTAGACATTTTGTTTGGACAGTTCATGTGATGACTACTACTACTGAGCATTTATAAAGCGCTACCAGACGCACACAGCGCTGTACAGAAAAATACAAAAATAGACAGTCCCTGCCCAATAGAGCTTACAATCTAAAAAAGACAAAACAAAGAAGGCAAAGGACAAGGAAAGAACACAGGCAACGGAAGGATAAGAGGAGAAACAAGACAAAGGAAAAAGGTAAGAACAAGGGAAAAGAAAAGGAACAGGTGACAACAAGACAAGGGAAGAGGAGGAGAACAGGTAAGTCATGAACCAAAGGAAAGAGGCAAAGAGGTGAGCTTTCAACCTGGATTTGAAGGGGGTCAGAGAAGATGCCTGACATATAGACAGAGGATGTCTATTCCAGGCGTAGGGTGCTGCAAGGTGAAAAGAGCAAAGCCTGGAGTTGGCAACAGAGGAGAAAGGCATAGCAAGAAGCAGTTGGCTAGAAGAGTGGAGTTCACGAGGGGGGATATAGGAGAAATGAGAGAAGAAAGGTAAAGAGGAGCTGCAGAATGAATGCATTTATAGGTCAGTAGGAGAAGTTTGAACTGGATGCGGAAACGGATAGGGAGCCAGTGAAGAGACCTGAGGAGAGGAGTGATATGGGCAAAACGAGGTTGGCTGAAGATCAAATGAGCAGCAGAATGCTGAATAGACTGAAGGGGTGAAAGATGACTCAGTGGAAGACCAGCAAGGAGCAGATTACAGTAATCAAGGTGAGAGGTGATAAGTGAATGGATGAGCATTTTAGTAGTATGTTCTGAAAGAAAAGGGCGGATTTTGCCAATATTAAAGAGAAAGAAGCGGCAGGTCTTGGCGACAAGGTGAATATGTGTGGAGAATGAGAGCGAAGAATCAAAAATAACCCCTAAATTGCGAGCTGAGGGAACAGGATAGAGAACAGAGCCATTCACAGAGACTGAAAAAGGAGGAAGAGGAAGGGAAATTTTAGGGGAAAAGATGAGAAGTTCCGTCTTGGCCATGTTCAATTTCAAGTGGCGATGGAACATCCAATGAGCAATAGCAGAAAGGCAATTAGAGATCCGGGTCTGGATTGAAGAAGAGAGATCAGGAGTAGAGAGGTAGATCTGGGAATCATCAGCAAAGAGATGGTACTGAAAACCATGGGAGGAAATGAGTGCACCAAGGGATTGGGTATAGAGAGAGAAGAGGAGCAAACCCAAGACAGAACCCTGAGGTACACCAACAAGGAGTGGAGTAGCAGAGGAGGAGGAGCCACCAGAACGCACACTGAATGAGCAATGGGAGAGATAGGAGGAGAACTAGGAAAGAACAGAGTCCCTAAAGCCAAGCGAGAACAAAGTGTCAAGGAGAAGATCATGATCAACAGTGTCAAAAGCAGCAGAGAGGTCAAGAAGAATAAGGACCGAGTAAAGGCCTTTAGATTTAGCCAGGAACAAGTCACTCGAGACTTTGACAAGGGCCGTTTCAGTAGAGTGCAAAGGACGAAAGCCAGACTGTAAGGGATCCAGGAGGGCATGAGAGGAAAGGAAGTCAAGGCAGCGGTGGTGAACCGCACGCTCTAACAGTTTAGCAATAAAGGGAAGGAGGGAGATGGGATGATAATTAGAAGGACAGGAGGGATCAAGTGAGGGTTTCTTAAAGAGAGATGTGACCACAGCATGCTTGAAGTCAACAGGGACAATAGCAGTGGAGAGCGAGAGGTTGAGGATATGGGAGATGGAGGGGACAAGAGTAGCAGTGATGGGCAAGAGGAGATGGGTGGGGATAGGATCAGAGGAGCAGGTGGTAAGTGACATTGTAGTGTTCTGTGAAGAGCGTCGTTTTTAGCATCTTCCGGATGTCTTTGAGGACTTTTGTTAATTTCAGGTTGTCGGGGAGTGAGTTCCTTCGTGCGTAAGCGGCCAGGGATAGTGCTCTTCTTGAAGTGTCTTTTCCTGTTTTAGCAAAGGCACTGGGTATGATGATAGTGTCTGATGTGCCTCGCCTTCTGGGTCTGATACCTGGGTCCGGTCTGAAGAGGGAGTTTCCGTGATTAGGGTTATTAGTGTTCATCATTGAGTTGTTCAATGAATAGAGTGTTTTTTAGTGTCATGAATACTTAAGTTGAAAGGGACATGTCTTTTATGGGGTGGTTAGAGTTGATTGGTGGTCTTCATTGAATTGTTCAATGAATAGGGTGGTTTTAAGTAGCTTCCGGAATTCTTTTATATCTGTTGTTGATTTTAGATTATCTAGGAGGGCATTCCAGATTGCAGGGGCAGCTAAAGAGAATGCCCTCGTGGATGTGGATTTTTTTGTTCTTGTGAATATAGTTGGTGTCGGTATATTGTATTTGGTGCTGTTTCTGTCTGGTCTTTTGCTTGTTTTGGATCCAATGAGTTCTTGTAGTATTTCTGCTGAGATGTTTTTCATTTTGAAGATGGTGAGTGTTGATTTATATTTTGCCCGTGAGGAGATTGGTAGCCAGTGCAGATCTTGTAGTATTGGAGTTATATGGTCTTGTATTGAGGTGCTTGTAATAATGCGGGCAGCAGTGTTCTGGACTAATTGTAGGGGACAGGTGGTTTGTTTAGGCAGACCTTGGAATACTATATTACAGTAGTCCAGCAGAGGTGTAATGATTGCTTGGCATACTGTACGGAAATGTTCTTTATTGAGGAGGGGTTTTAGTCTCCAGAGTGTTGCGAGTTTGAAGTAGGCCATTCTAGATACCTTGTTGATATGCGGTTGTAGGGTGAGTTGCTTGTCTAGAATTACTCCAAGGTATCTGACTTCATCTTTTATTGTAATCGGTGTATTGGATATGTTGATAGCAGTTGGAGGAATGAATTTGGAGTCTCTCGTGATGATAACTGCTTCAGTTTTTTTTATGTTGATGTGTAAGTTGTTGTCGGTTAGCCAGGTTGTTATTTCTTGAATGCAGGTTGATATAGTGGTATAGTCTGGGGAGTCTAGTTGGATAGGTGTATATGCCATTATGTCATCAGCATATATGGCGTATTGTATCTTGTGTTTGTTAAATATTTTGCATATGGACTGAATATAGATGTTGAAGAGAAGAGCTGATAATGATGAGCCTTGGGGAATACCTTGTGTAGTCTTGAAGGGTTCTGAGGTGAGGTTCCTAGATTTTACTCTCTGATGTCTGTCTTCAAGGTATGATTGGAACCATTCTATTGTGGTATCTTGTAGTCTAATCTCCATTAGGCGCTTCAATAGGATGTGATGGGAGACTGTGTCGAATGCTGATGATATATCGATAAATATTAATAGGAAGCCCTTCCTTATGTTGTCTATTCCTTTGATTATGTTATTGAATAGATGTATTAGTAGTGTCTCAACTCCATGTTTTGGATGGAATCCGTGCTGGTGGGGATCTAGTGGGGAAAAGTCATCAATGTGATCTTGGAGCTGTCTCTGAATGATTTTTTTCAATTATTTTAGCCAGGAATGAGAGGTTGGATATTGGGCAGTATGTTGAAGGGTCGATAACTGTTGGATGAGGTAGATTTAGGGATGGGGCGGATAGTAGATTGTTTTAGGGCTTTTGGCATGTAGCCCTGTGTGAGAGAGGTGCTTACTATCTTTTGGATGAATGTGTTGAGTTCTTCTTTGGTGGATTTAATCCAAGTTACCGGGCAGGGGTCCGATGGAGAGGTGGTGGTGTTTAGTGCCGTGATGGTTTGTTCTATTTGTTTTTTTTATGGAATGCTGAAGTTCTTCCATTCATTGTTAGCTGTAGAGCCATCTGTGGTTGGTGTGTCCATGAGGGAGATGTTATTTTGGTGTGTGTTGGTGCTGTTCTTGGCTGTTAGGTAATCAGCAAAGGTTTGAGGGTGCATCTTGCTTTCATCTTACATTGTTGGGTCCTTTGTTAGGGTACGAACGATGTTGAAGAGTTCTTTAGGTTTATTACAGGCTTTTAATACAAGGTTTGTATGATATTGTTGTTTATGTTTGTTTATTAAGTTATTGTAATCTTTTTGCATCTCCTGGTATTGTTTCAGTGTAATTTCTGATTTGTTGCGTCTCCAGCGACGTTCCAGTTGCCTTCGTTTTCTTTTGGATTCTCTTATTGTGTTCGAGTACCATGGTGTAGATCTGGTCCTGTTTTTCATTGTGGTGTGAGTTTGTACTAGGTGTTAGTTGAGATGTGGCGAATATGATTTGATGGCTTCATCCAGGTTGGTGAAGTCTTGGGGTAGGGACTGTATGGTATCTTTGAGGAATTGCTCTTTGTTAAAAGCTTTGAAGTGTCTGGTTGGTTGTTCCATTTTCCGCGCTGCCTGTTCAGTATTGAGGTGGAGCTCAAATGATATGGCATGGTGATCTGACCATGGTATTAGTGTAGTTTTAGGTGGTGTTATGAGGTCTTTATCTAGGGTGTTGTTTGGAACGAATATGCAGTCTGGTGTGGATGCAGAGTGATGGGATGGGCTCGATAAGATTTGTTTGAGTTGAATGCCTTCCATTGCTTTGTGAAATGCGAGTTCCATTGTTATTCTCCTCTTATAGGTGCAGTCTATCTTATATATTAAGTTATAGTTCCAGCTCTTAGGTCTAGATTTAATAAAATGTGCTACCACCTTAGCATGCACCAACCCCATTAATGCATATGCAGTCACCTTACGTTAGAGCGATGCAGTAAAGCTCAGTGCATGGTTTTCTAATGCAAGCCTAATGCTGAAAGTTAGCTCTCCAATGCTGTAACCAAAAAGCAAAAAATATAACAACCTTCCCTCTGAGCTCAAACAAAGAATCAAGAACAAAAACCCAGTAGATAGAAACCAATACTCCGACAAAAAAAAAAAAAAAAATTTCGTAACCAAAAAGCATGCAAATGGGCTTTGTGTAAAAACCAAGCACTAATATGGAAGCTTATGCACCGACCCATGTATGCATACTGGAGGCATGTGCACATGGATCAGTGGTAGCAACAGCTGTATCGGCACATATGATTGGGATGCTCTTCTGTGCAGAACAGTGGTCCATCATAGGCCACGATGTTATACGCATGCAACTCTAAAGCGCCATACACAGTTCAGCTTTTGTGCATAACATGCACACAAGATGGACCGCTATTGTGCACGTAATAATACTGCAAACTTGCTATGCTTGGAATAGCATCCCATCATATGCACACAGCATAAACAGGATAAACTCCTCACTGCAGTGCAATGAGCCATCCTTTATGCCAGGGGCGTAGCCACATGTGGGCCTGGAAGGGCCCAATCCCCTACACTTTCACCTCAGGCCCTTCCCGCAGCTTTACCTGATTTGAAGCTGGGGCATGCATATCCAGTTCACCATCTTCTGGGAGGTGCCACTGCTGAGGTTTTAAAGTGCAAGCAGGGCTGGCCTGTCCACTAGGAGAACTAGGCAGTCGCTTAGGGTGGCAGACCCTGGAAGGCAGCATCACTAACCCAACCCCCTGGGAAGCGGCAGCTGAACTGCTGCTTCAACGCCATGGCGGGCTTTAAAACGCCCGAGCACGTGTACGCAGTTCCAACCTGCCGCTCCTACCTGCCCTCCAAGAAAGCTGCCCAGCACAGCACTGAAGCAGCAGTTCAGCTGCCGCCGTTTCAGTGCAAGGCAGGGACAGCATGGCAGACTGGATGGAAGCATAGTCTTTGGGGGGGGGGGGGCGGGCAGGGGTATGGAGGGTCTGGCTAGGGTGGCAGAAACCCTCTTCCCTGTGTGACTATTTTTCCTCCATGTTTACCCTCCCCCTCTTAAAATTCCATTCTGGCTATGCCCCTTTGCATCTCCTCAGATCTTGTGTTAAGATACTAGCATTGTGCTTTATGAAATGGGACCTGCAGTAAATAATGTACATGAACGCGTCTTAGCGCATAGTAATTCAGGAGCGCACTGTAGCAAATTTAGCTCTTCTGTCTTATCTTTGGTCTCATACTTTACCACAAAATTCAATGAAATGGAAAAGGAAAAACTAACAAAGCAAAAATGAATGAAAAGTTTTGCCCTGTGTCGTCTCTATGAAATTATAAATTTAAGCCCCAGGTTATATCTTGCCAGGAGGGATTTCTCTCTGTTCTCCAAGGATAAGTAACAACACTAAGGAAGGCAAATAGTAAACATGTCTTTGTTAAAGATTATCCAACTTCTTGATTTTACTTCTGCCTTTTTTTTTTGGTGTAGCGGGGACAGGCAGTTGCAGTAAGCATGCACACTCCTACTTCTCCTTCTCAGTGTGGTAACTCCATGTGCAGTGTCTATAAATGAATGTTCCATAGCTCACTAGTCCATGACCAATACAATGATTTCCTTATATGCACACATACTTCTGTCTGATTGGCTAGGTTAGAAAATCTGCTTTTTTCCCACAAATATTTATGTCGTTCAGCTGTAGCATTTTTTTTTTTTTTTACCATTGAATGAAAGGAATGTCCTAGTGGTTAAAGCAGCAGGGTTCAGACCCCACTCCCCCTTATGGTACTTCTTGTGAATTACGTAAATCACTTCAATGTCCATGGTCTCAAATAGACTAAGGGGCATGTTTACTAAGCTGCGCTAGCTGTTAATGCAGGCTTGAATGTGCGCTAATGTTAACAGCACGCAGGCTGAACAGACAGCGTGGCATTAATCCCACGCTATCTGTGTAGCATGTGATAAGGAGGGAAATGAGTGGGGTAGGGGTGCAGTGTGGGCATATCCGCAAAGCGCAGTTACTGTGGGCACACATTCACCATCGGTGGCGCAGCAGGTAGTGTGAGCATGGTAAACACCACCTGGATGGATGGTGGTAACTGCATCCGTAATGCCGCTGGCATGCATTGGGGTCTGAATCAATGTGTTGTCTATTGTGGTCATGCTGTACATGTTCCCAACAGGTAGCACACACATTGTGCATTTACCGTGCATTCATATCAAACATGAACACAAGCTACCTGCAAAATGCTAGTTTAGCTTAGTAAACACCCCCCTTAGGCTATACTGTAAGTCCTCTGGAATAGGGGCAGGGCCGGCCACAGAACTGGTTGAAGGTGTTGGAACCCTAGGCAAGCCTTAAGTCCTGCTGGCTATCAAAATATATCGCTTAGCTTTGAATACCTTACTCTTTGCCTGATGCTTGGGCCAGCCCTGAATAGGAGTTTAATATGTCTGAGAAGTATAACTTGCATTGTGCGTAGGCTTGGAAAGGTAAGTAATTAAAATCCAAACCCATTTCCTGGGATTTTAAGGTTAGAAATTCCCTTTTCCCCATTAATCGCTCTATCTACAAGATTCTCTGGCCACGTTACCAGGTAGATTCTCTTTTGTTTATACGAGGATTGGCTTTATGTTAGCCATGATAACTGGACAGGGAAACTTCTTTTAGTGGTACATGCCATGTAAGCCGTGGTACCTTTTCTCACGTGAGCACAAAAAGTTACACATACCCTAGATAGAATGGTTTTACCCTCTGCAAGCTTTGGCACGTTCTCTCAGTCTGTTTCTCAAAACAGAACACGTAAACTGGCAGCCTGGAAACACTAGCGGGCCACTTTTCAACATTGGTGGTGATTGGTGATTTTTTAAATGCTAGCTGTGATGTCTATTCAGCAGGTAACAGCATTGAATATACATATATTGCAGCCAGTGCCGTTGCCTATACCTATTGCTTGGCTATCTGGGTAGTGACTGAATATCACTGCTATACGGATATTAGTTGCTCAGCACTCTCCCTACCGTTGCTCTATCCCAGCACGGTTCACATAGTGCTACAGCACAGGGATTTTCAGCAGCAACTAACCAGATAGTGCTGCTTAAAATCCATGGATAGGGGGACTTACATGTTTACCGGTGTTCTCTAAATGTATAAATCCTTTTTAAATATTGACCTGTATGATTCCAGCCTGATTACAGTGAGGAGTTAGGAACACTCTAGAAAATAAACAATAGTTGGGAAAACTTAACCATATACCATATATTTTTTGTTAACATTTAAAACTGAGGTGCATAGAGAGCAAAATAATTGAATATTCTCAAGATATACTTTTAGGTACATAAAGTTTTTGGAAAGTGAAACTGAATAATAGGTACAATATTTCAAAGGGACTCTCTTGAAACTGGAGAAGTTTGGGGCTGTTTAGGCCTCTGGAAAGCTTTCAGCTTTATACAGTGTCAGCATCACAGGCTTGATGTTTCATGAAGGCCTTGAAATCCTTGCCATACAATATCTATAGTTACACTTCGATATACCACCTTACTATTATTCTATTCCAAAGTAGGTAAACTGAAAAAAGGGAAGGAAAGTTATATATACTGTAAGACCGTATAGCTAGGATAAATTGACAGTTCAGTAAATGTATTTCTCTGTTTAAAGTCAGTATGAATAAAACTATGTAAAACTGGTAAGGGAGGTATATAAAGCATCTTCCAAATTATTTAAAACAGTGTTTCTCAATCCTCTCCTGATAATACACCTCACAAGCCAGGTTTCAGGATTACCACAAGGAAACCTGATGGTTATGGTTATGGTTTAGGCATTTGATATACCGCCCTTTACTTACACATCAGAGCGGTTGGGCTATGGGCTATGTTTGCCTCCAAGGTCCAGGAGAATGTCAGAAGCATGTCTTTCTGACTTTAGATTTCAGAGGCTTTAGCGTCCAGGCATCCTGAAGAGCAAACAAACTTTCATTTTGGAGGGAGGGATTCTCACTTTCATTTCATTTACTTAAATTATGTCTCCAAAGTGCTAAAGAAGATATTTATGGAAATAGAAAGTGCTCAATGTCCTCCATTAGACAGATTTCTGTTTGGAAGGTGATGTGTGACTTTAAGAGGGCAGGTCTAATGAAAGTAAACTGTGTGGATAGAGCAGGAAGTGCCTCTCTACTTCCCCTAGCTTGTTAGAGGAACATTCCTCTACTTAGGGGTATGTGGTGAGATGTAAATGTGACTGTGGACGTATGGACTGTTGTATAAGCCTCTTTTGATAGGCCAAATTGTACCAGCCAGAGTTGGAATTTAGGAAGGACAATGGGATTAAAATCTTCGTTTCTCCTAGGACAGGGGTCTGCAACCTTTAAGACATAAAGAGCCACTTGGACCCGTTTCCGAAGGGAAAAAAAAACCTGGGAGCCGCAAAACCATTGCGACATTTAAAACAAATCTAACACTGCATATATTGTTTCTTACCTTAATGCTATATACGACCCCCTACTTTTCCTGTTAAAATATAGGTGTTTGGCCTATACTCGCCGTATAAGACTACCCCTCTTCCTTCGCACACCAAAAAAAATACGCCAGAAAATATCACAACAACAAGTAACAATATTTGATTTCAAAATTATGATGATTTTGTAGTCAAATCACTAATATGAAATAAAATTATTTTTTCTACCTTTGTTGTCTGACCAATTTATTCTTTGATCATGCTGGTCCCGATCTGAGGCTTCTGCTTTCCTGTCTTCTCTTAGCTCTCTTTCTGTGGTCTATGGTCCATCTGCCATTTCTTATCTCTTCTTTCGTTTTCTTCACTTCTTTCCATCAGCCTATTTCCAGTCCCAGTAACCCTACCCAATATCAGCCCCTTTCCAGTCCTCACTCCCAGTACCTTCCAATGTCAACTTGCATTCCCATGATTGCCACTGGTGTCCATTTCCTTCCAATCCCCCTCCTTCCCCACTGACCAGTCCCTTCTAGTACAAATACCATGGCAGCCTTAGCCCCCAGTTATCTTCCAGGGCCAGCAGCTCTATCCTCCCCTCCCCACAATCAGCCCATGCCCATTCAAAGCCCCCCAATCAGCTCGCTTCCAGTGCTAATCCCCCCTCAACCCCATTACCAGTGCTAGCCTCCCCTAATCAGCCCAATACCAGTCCTACCCCCTATCAGCTCATTACCAGTCCTAGCCTCCCCTAATCAGCTCATTTCCAGTGCTAGTCCTCTCAACCCCATTACCAGTGCTCCATCCCTCCATGTCAGCCCCCTCCCGCCATCCATATCAGCTCCCGCCCGCCATGTCCGCCCCCTCCATCCCTCCATGTCAGCCCCCCTCCCTCCATCCATATCAGCTCCCTCCCTCCCTGTCAGCCCCCTCCATCCCTCCCTGTCAGGCCCCCTCCCTCCATCCATATCAGCTCCCTCCCTCCCTCCATGTCAGCCCCCTCCCTCCATCCATATCAGCTCCCTCCCTCCATGTCAGCCCCTCCTCCCTCCATCCATCCATGTCAGCCCCCCTCCCTCCATCCATGTCAGCCCCCCTCCCTCCATCCATATCAGCTCCCTCCCTCCATGTCAGCCCCCCTCCCTCCATCCATCCTAAGCTCCCTCCCTCCATGTCAGCCCCCTCCATCCCTCCATGTCAGCCCCCCTCCCTCCCTCCATCCATATCAGCCCCCCTCCCTCCATCCATATCAGCTCCCTCCCTCCATGTCAGCCCCCTCCATCCCTCCATGTCAGCCCCCCTCCCTCCATCCATATCAGCTCCCTCCATCCATGTCAGCCCCTCCTCCCTCCATCCATTCATGTCAGCTCCCCTCCCTTCGTCTGCAGCCGCGGCTCCCTGCCTCTTACGGAACCGCGGCTGTGCTTTTAAAATCATCTCGGAGCCCTTCCTGTCTTCAAACTTCCTTTAGAGGCGGGACAATGCTGCACGGAGCCCGTCAAGACAGGAAGGGCTCCGAGATGATTTTAAAAGCACAGCCGCGGTTCCCTAAGAGGCAGGGAGCCGCGGCTGCAGAAGAAGGGAGGGAGCTTACAACACTATTGCCTGTCACCGGGCGGGCAGTGTGCTCCGGAGCCGCGGCAAAGGTGAGAAAGAGCCGCATGCGGCTCCGGAGCCGCGGGTTGCCGACCCCTGTCCTAGGACAAGCAGGATAGTCAGCCACAGTAGGTGACGTCATCCGACGATGCCGAGACGGAAGTACTCTCTAGAGCTCAGAAGGGCTTTGCCCTTCTGAGCATGACCACCAGGTACCACCCCCAGGTCCGCCCCTAGCCAGCCACTTTTTTTTCTTCCGCCTTGCCAGCAAGACACTCTCCTACTCTCCTGATTCCTCACCACCAAAATTGCAATTTTCAATAACAACAGCATACAGAATTAAAGGACAAAACATCTACAATCAAGATGCCTAAACCTGGTTTTAAAAAGTGCCCGGGCTGCTCCAGAAAGATGAATTCTACAGACGCCCACGACCGCTGCCTAAAATGCCTCAGGGTCTACCATAAAGTAGAGGAATGTGCTCACTGCGCGAAGATGTCTCCCCGGGCCCGAAAATACAGAAAACATGCCTTCCGGGAACTGTTTCCAGAGAATGAAGATCCAGGTACCTTTTCTGCCATCCACGTGGCTCCCCACGTTGCTCAGGCCAGGGCTCAGACTCCTGCTCTGCAGACCCCAGCAACGGCACCGGATGTGCCCCTACAGGCCTCCATCCGCAGCCGATCTGCCCCTGCTTCCTCCATCCCGTCTCCTGTGGTGTCTCTCCCGGGCTTTCCAGCACCTCCTCGGGGCTCTCCAGTGCTTCCCGGATCATCGGAGGACTCCATGCTGGTGGCCATCTTGGATTCTTCTTTGGGCTCCGCCCGCCTCGGCGCTATTGGCCGGCGCCACGGCAACTCTTACAACAAGGGGCATGGTCAGGACTCTCCCCTGCAGGTGGCCATCTTGGACTCCGCCCACATCCACGCCATTGGCCGGCGCCATGACAACGGGACAAGCAGGAGGCATGGCTCCAGAAGAAGGCACACCCACCAGCCAGCCTCCTCATCGGCACGGAGGCACAGCTCCAGCCCGCGCCGACACAGAAAGAGACAAAAACACCACAGGAGATGCAGCAGCAGCAGCACCAGAACATCAAAAAACCGACACAGAGGCCACAGCTACAGCTACAGCAGCAGCAGCAGCAGCCCACACCACAGAAGGCACAGGAAGGTATAGAGACACCGGCGTCAGCACTCCTCATTCAGCAGCACCTCCTCCAACAGGTATGCTCTGCTCCCAGACTCTGATGTGGACACGGATCCTCCCCAGCAGCCCCCCATGGACCCGGAAACACCAGAATTCACCCTTACCAACCCCTCCGGGCAACCCAGGGGGCAGCACCACCCTACTACCACGGCTCTTCCCTTCCAAGGACTACCCGACATGTCTGCACAACTTAACAGCCTGCTTTCCGGGTTCTGCAGCCAGTGGCTCCAGTCTCAAGGATCATCTTTCCCTGTCCCGCCACAGCAAGCCTGCTTGGACGCTCCAGAGTCTGTTCCAGAACCGGCGGGTACCACTTGTGAGAGGGATGAAGCCACAGCTCCCGAGCCCACTGCACCTGTGGAAAACCCACCTGCCCCAAATCCAGACCCGGAACCGTCTATAACAGACACCCACCCGACAACCCGGAGGACCTGACTTACCCGAAATTCCTCCACAAGCTCTCAATGGCTTTGGCTCTAACAGCCCCCTGCCCTACTTCTGACAAGTGACCTGAGACTCAAGCGGCCCTAAAATTTTTAGAGGCCTCCAGGACTGCTGCAACTATACTCATGCATCCCCTCCTGCATGAGAACCTCCTCAAACTCTGGCAGAACCCCACCTCAGGGTAGCGCGCCTACGTCAGGGAAGCTGGACCTAAAGTACCAGGTACAACCCCTGCCAGGGTTCGACAAGACGCAGCTACCTCACCACTCCATAGTGGTGGAATCTGCCCTCAAGCACTCAAAATCTACGTGCACGTCTTCTAACAACCCTCCGGGGAGAGACCTTAAGCTCCTTGACGAGGTCGGAAGAAAGGTATTCCAGGGCGCCATGCTGTGTGCAAGGGTGTCCGCACACCAGCTCCAACAGGTCCTTTACCAGGACATTCTTCAAGCTCAACTAAAATCCACATTCACGCAAGATGCGCAAGCTTCACCCAACGCTCTCCTGGCAGACCTCCAGGAGTGCATACAGCACCAAGTCCGAGCGGCCTTCAATGCCTTCGACGCAGCCGTACGCACCACTGGAATGGCCTTATCGGCTCGTCGCCTGGCCTGGCTCAGAGCCTCCGGCCTGCGAGACGACACCCATGACCGGATTGCAGATGCCCCCTGCGTGGGGGATTCGCTTTTTGGCGACAAGGTGAATGACACTGTGACCACCATGAAGGACCACTGTACCACACTACAAACTCTCGCGGATGAGGGCCTAGAACGGAGCAACCACAAGGCCCCTTACCACCGGAAGCCTTACTCTTCCTCTAAAAGACAATACAACACATATCGGAAGTGGCAGCAGCTGCAGTATAAGCCACAGTCTCACCAGACCCCCTACCGCGGGAAGCCCCGCCAAAGGGAAAGGAGGCAACAAAATGCCCCTCAGACCGGCCCAGCAAAGACCAACAAGACCTTTTGACAAACACATGGGGGCCAGCCCCCCCACGGGGGCTTGGCTCACCGCATTCCTACTGGCCTGGGAGCCAATCTCAACAGACAGCTGGGTCCTGCAGATCATCAGGGAGGGGTATCGGATCAGATTTCTTTCAACACCGTCACAACGCAAACATCCCCGCGACAGGACGGACATCAACTCGCTCGCTCTCCTAAAGGAGGAAATATCATCCCTCCTTGCATCCAAGGCCATAGAGCCTGTGTCGAAGGAAGAGCTGCGTTCCGGCTTCTACTCCAGATACTTCATGGTCTCCAAGAAAACGGGAGGCCTACGTCCTATCCTCGACCTCCGCAGACTCAACAAGTTCATTGTCAGGGAAAAATTCCGAATGCACTCCCTTGGGTCTATCCTTCCACTCAATCAACAGGGAGAATGGCTGACATCCCTCGATCTGATGGACGCATATACACATGTCCCCATTCACAGAGACCATCGCAAGTACCTGCGCTTCCAAGTCATGGGGAGACATTTCCAATACAAGGTCCTTCCATTTGGACTTTCATCCGCACCACGAGTGTTTACAAAATGTGTGGCCATAGCAGCCGCACACCTCCGGAAACAGGGAATATGTGTGTTCCCGTACCTCGACAACTGGCTGATCTCTGCTCCCTCCTCACGGTAGGCCACTTCAGCCACTCATTGAACCATCTCGATTTTGTTGTACATAGTTTTCCCAGTTGAAATCCAAGTTTAATTTCCTGTTCATTGTAAGTGCCTAATATTCACCTAACTGGCACAATACCGTTGTATGTAAACCGCGCTGATTTTTAAGAGTGCGGTATATAAGAAAAATAAAATAAATAAATAAATAAAATCTCCCTGTTATCTTCTCTGGGCTTCCTAGTGAACCACCAGAAGTCACACCTGCAACCCTCCCAGTGAATCGAATTCATAGGGGCGATCATAGACACCACTGCCTTCAAAGCATTCCTTCCCTGCCCCCAGAGAGATGCCATCATCAGCCTGACACGGAGCATCTCAACGAATGGTCAAACAACCGCCCGAATGCTGCTCCACCTGCTGGGCCACATGGCCGCTTCAACCCAAGTGATTACAACAGCAAAACTTCATATGCGCCACCTACAGTGGCACCTGCAGTCACATTGGAACCAGCACTCACAGCCCTTGAGCTCGCAAGTCCCTCTAAATTCCGCAGTAACAGCCTCCCTCCACTGGTGGATGCGCAAAAGGAAGCTAACGCATGGTCGCCTCCTGAGGCAGCCTGTTCATCAGCTAACCATCACCACCGATGCCTCCCCAACAGGCTGTGGGGGCGCACTGCCTCCACCTCCACACTCAGGGAGCCTGGACGGCAAGAGAACAAATGCTACACATCAACCTCCTGGAGTTCAGGGCTATACGATACGCCCTCCAAGCATTTCAGAACCTCGTCTATGGGAAAGCAGTGCTCATCCAGACGGACAACCAAGTGGCCATGTTCTACGTCAACAAGCAGGGAGGAACAGGCTCCCGCCCACTCTGCAGAGAGGCCCTACAGATATGGATCTTTGCACTATCCAAACACTGCCTCATCTGCGCATCCTACCTGCCGGGACTCCAAAACACACTAGCAGACCGGCTCAGCCGCCAGCTAAACCTGCACGAGTGGTCCCTCAACCACCAAGTGGCTCGAACCCTCTTCCAACAATGGGGGATGCCACAAATCGACCTCTTTGCAGCACCGGAGAACACAAAGTGCAGCACATTCTGCTCGAAACACCCCTCCCACCTCAGCATCGCGTCGGATGCCTTCGACGTGTACTGGGGGGAATGGTCACTCATTTACGCCTTTCCCCCCTTCCCCTGATATCCCTGACCCTACAGCGGATCATCTCAGACAAAGCACAAGCCATCCTCATTGCGCCTCACTGGCCATGCCAGGTGTGGTTCCCGTACCTTTGTCACCTGGCACAGGAAGCTCTGGTACGCCTTCCCCTGGTGCCTGACCTGATCTCTTAGCACAATGGCAAAACCCTCCACTGCAACCCGTGGACCCTATCCTTGACAGCATGGAGGCTGAGCGGGTGACGCTATCCCCCTTCCACCTTCCCCTGAGGTCACGCAGGTGGTTCTCGCAGCCAGACGCCCCTCAACTAGAAAGTCCTACGGGCTAAAATGGCGACGCTTCACTGCATGGTGCTCGGTGCAACATTTCAACCCCTTCTCCTGCCCGATACCTCAAGTGCTACAGTACCTCACAGGTCTCTCCTGGCAGGGCCTTCAACCACAATCCATCAAGGTACACCTTGCCGCAATCGCAGCCTTCCATGACCGGTGTGGCGACACCTCCATCGCAGCTCAACCTATCGTCAACCGCTTCATGAGAGGTCTCCGCAACCTGCACCCACCGGTCAAAGCCCCGGCGCCCTTGTGGGACCTCAACGCTGTCCTCAACCAACTTGCACTGCCTCCCTTTGAGCCCATGCACTCAGCGGCCATGAAGCACGTCTCCTGGAAGACTCTGTTCCTTATCGCCATCACGTCAGCGAGGAGGATCAGCGAGCTGCAGGCCCTGGTGTCCCATCCTCCCTACACTCAGCTGACCACCGACAGAGCCTCCCTCCGGACCCACCCTAAGTTTGTACCCAAGGTGGCATCCGCCTTTCACGTCAACCAGACCATTGAACTTCCCAGCTTCCACCGGAGCCCCACTCCTCCACGGAGGAGCAAAGGCTACATACCCTTGACTGCGTCAGAGCCCTTCGCATATACCTCCTCAGGACCGCGCCCCATCGACAAGGGACACAACTCTTCATCTCCTATGACCAAAGCAAGCGGGGCCGACCAGTCTCCAAATGGATGCTGTGCATCTGGATCTCCTCCTGCATCACCTTCTGCCTGGAACGGGTGGGGGCAGGGGCAGCAACCTCGATCCACGCTTATCAACAACGAGCGATGGCTGCCTCCATCGCCAACCTATGGTCCGTTCCAGTGGCAGACATCTACAAAGCGGCCACCTGGTCATCCCCCCACACCTTCCAAAGGCACTACTGCCTCGACCTCGCCACCGGAGCTGACCACGCCTTCGCCCGAGCAGTCCTCTCCTCAGTGAGCAACCCCACCTAACTTTGCCATTTACCTCAGTGCCCTTGGAGGGAGAGGCGACATGGCCCAAGAGATGACAACAGAACCTTGATTGCAGCATCACCGCTGCTCCCTGTTGCACCTTGCACGGCCACATCTTATGCCTGCCGCACCTTACACGGTGGCAGATTGCCTATATCGTATTCACGGTTTGTTACACTGTTCTGCACTGTTTGCACTGCTGTACACTGTCTTGACGTGTTTTGCACTGTGTTTTGATGCACTGTTTTGCACTATTAACTCACACCCTTGCTAGTTTGCACCATACCGGGGCCTCCCGCCCATAATAAATGCAAAGTTCTCCCACCTCGGTGTACCTTGAATTCTTGTTCCTCGGAGCCATTAGCTCTCAGCTGACTGGGCCCCTCTACTACAACTCTGGTAGCTTGGGAGGCACCTACTGTGGCTGACTATCCTGCTTGTCCTAGGAGAAAACGGAGTTACTTACCTGTAACTGGGGTTCTCCGTGGACAGCAGGATAAGTCAGCCACACAATCCCTCCCTCCTCCCCTATAGGGATCGATATCCACCACGTCGCTCCCTAGCAGCTAAGCTCAGCTAGTAACTCAGTGGCTGGTTAGGAGCGGACCCGGGGGTGGTACCTGGTGGTCATGCAAAGCCCTTCTGAGCTCTAGAGAGTACTTCCATCTCGGCGCCGTCGGATGATGTCACCTACTGTGGCTGACTTATCCTGCTGTCCACGGAGAACCCCAGTTACAGGTAAGTAACTCTGCTTTCTTGCCAAACGTGCCCTGAGATTAGAGTGGCCTAGTGGTTGGGGCAAGGTACTTCAGGCCGGAAGGTCGGGGGTTCAAATCCCACTAGAGGACACCAACCTTGGGCCGGAAGGACTGGGGTTTCTAGTCCCACAGGTGCTCCTTGTGGTCTTGGGCAAGCCACTTAACCCTCCATAGCCCATGTTCCTTGTAAAATAGTTATCTCCAAGTTATAATGCCCTGTTCAATGTAATTTCAGTTTGTTCAATGTAAACCGCACTGATGCAGAATAGCGTGGTATATAAGAGAATGTATGTAAATGTAAAGAGTACACAAAACCATTTAAGAAAACAGCACCACTCAACGGCTATCGATTCAACACACCTCCCAGAGAACTACCAATCTTACTTCCTGTAGCACCTTGGAGGACTACGGCCTAACAGCAGACCGCACCCAATCCTGTTTCCTGACGTTGCGAGATCGGAGCTCAAGATACATTCATAGCATGCATAAAACAGTTTATTCAAATGATGGAATTGAAATACTGCTAATAAATTATACAATGACAAAAATTGCAGATTGGTATGAAAGGCAAATTCATTCGAAGAGATACATAATCATATTGTAAGTCTAAAAACCTGTTTCACTAAGGCTCTTTTGTGTCTATGGGAGAGAAAGGACTGCACTGAAAGAAAAAAAAAACAATTCTCTAGTAATACTGAAAGGCTACTTACATCCAGTTTCTGATTTCTACTACAGTACTAGACAATAAATATACAAGACGCTGTGGCCTTTCAGTTTAACCTTAGAAATTACACCCCCCCCCCCTCCCCAATCTTTTGTGTGTGATTTGCAAGAAAGGTGTCATTCCAAAATCTAACTAAACTGCTAAATTTGGCTGTAAATGTTGTACTGAAAGGACAAAATGTTACTTAAGGAAGTAACTTAGAACGGAACTCAAAGAGTTAATTTTTGTTCTGTGACACGGTGTTGATCACATCACGGTGATTTGCATAAAAGGGGGCATATAACTGCTCGGGCAGCTTTTTTATACTACATTATATCACTCAGAGAGCTGTACTGTTAGACAGCGCTGTTTCTGTGAAGGCTTACCGGTAAGGTAATATTTTTTTTAAACACTAACTTTTTTTTAAAATTTAAATCTTAAATATACAAAGTTTCGTAGCGATTCATCGAGTTCTTTTTAAGAGTTTTTCTATTTATAAAATTGTAAAGATATACGTACTTTTAGCTTTTGATAAATATCATCTGTAAAGAGTACAGATTATAGCTGCCGATAGTGGTGCGACTGCAACACTACAATGTTCAGTGCTAATTGTAGGCTTGGGGAATCACTAATTACAGAAACGCCGATGCCTCGGATTTTGTCCTCGTGGGTCACAACCTCGTCTGGCTGAATAACTAGACGAAGGGTTAATCTTTAATTTGAGGCAGAGTCTATTATCGTACACCGTGATGATTGCACTCTAAACCGAAAATCTTGCAGATGAATGTTGGAAGGGAAATGCTGCTCTTTCTTGGATGCTAAATGATTTCTTAAAGAAAAAGGGGGGAGGGGGCTCAATCGAGGCAGCAGAAATGAGACCACGCTGTTGGGGGGAGGGTTAGGGACTTTAGAGCATGGGAAAGAGAAGGACTTTGGGAGCAAGGGCGGTGGTCTCATAAGTGCTGCAGTTCTTTGTGAGGAGGAAAGAATGCATGACTTCATCTGGATCTGCCGAAAGGGCAGGCAAGACATCAAAGATGGAGCACACAATTAGCAGCATCCAGCTGAATTGCTTTGGCTTTGCTCATTTAAAGCAAAACAAAAATGGGCAAGCAGCCTACTTCGTGCACTGCTCCGTCCTATTGTTGCGCAGAGCTCGGCGTTCAAGAAAGCGGAGAAGAAATTCTTTGGAACCAAAATTCCGGTAGACGGGACTCTGTATTTTGCCTAGGAGAGAACGCTTATTGCCTTGCAAATCGAGTTTTAACTCAAGATTTCGATGTACGTGCATTTTGAGACTTCGTGCAAGGAAAAGGCGTAGGTTTCTGCTCCTGAGAAGCGGAAGAAAGGGTGGGGGTGGAGCTGCTGGCGTCCAGGTTTTTTTTTTTTTTTTAATAAAGAGGGTGGGAGAGCTAACTGGCTGCTATTCCTTTGTGTGCACAGATCGTCCTACGAAAATGTCTGACAAACCAGATATGGCCGAGATTGAGAAATTCGATAAGGCAAAATTGAAGAAGACAGAAACACAGGAGAAAAACCCATTGCCCTCAAAAGAGAGTAAGCACACTTGGGGCTATATAACGTAATATGGGAGTTAAGGGTGATTTTAACCATATACACCCGGTTGCATGCAACGTAATCAGACAATGTATAATTAATTTTCATTATTTTATATGTAATTTTATTGCAATAGAACCTACCATATTTAAAATCTAGATTAAAAATAAGATTCAACAATGAGAATATCTGCTAAAATTATTAACCTGCTAGTTTATTATAGACGTTTACTGTGTACTTGCTTACAGCAATCAAAAATGAGAAATGCTTACAGTGTCAGCTTTTTATCTGGGATGTTATAAAATATGTGCAGAATCTGATATATCGTATTTTTCTTTCATGGTCCTTTTCAGCGATTGAACAAGAAAAACAAGCAAGCGAGTCCTAACGCGATCGGCCGGCCCAATATGCACTGTACATTCCACAAGCATTGCCTTCTTATTTTACTTCTTTTAGCTGTTTAACTTTGTAAGAAATAACCAAGATGCAAGGAGGTTGGATCGATGTCTCCTGCACTGCCCCCGTCACACCAAATGCGCGCGAGTCGAGAGGAGTGCTGACACTGGGCGGGGAGGGAGTGGCCTCTCCATCTGCCTGTCTGTTTGTCCGGCTTTGGCCCTGGCGGCGCGGAGGAGCTTGCGCGTCAGAGAAGGAAGAGGGCCGGGTGGGGACTGCGGGCAGCAAAGTGACACACCAGTGGTGATGAGCTAAAAGCAAAGATGTGAACCAAGGGTCCTGCAAGCTGTAAAATCAAGTTAATCGAGTGCCATTTATTTGTTCAGAAAATGATTTTAATTATTGGAATGCACAATTTTTTTAATATGCAAATAAAAAAAAACATTTAAAACCTGACTGGTGTACGTTTTTATAGGTTCCTCCCCCACCACCCAAGGCACCATGTCGCTCCAGGAAGACCATGGCATGACAAAAGGCTAATATCTTGGAATTTTATTGCTCATCACAAATGTATTTTTTTCACTTTGCACTATGTAGCTGCCAATCTTAGAAGCAAAAGGGTTGCACTTTTAAGGCGTAGTATAATAATTAGAATATAACAGATCTGCAGACTTAATATCCATAATCCAGTCGATACATTTAAGAGATTTTGTGAGTGTAGTTACTTGATTTTAATGAAAAAACAGCATAAAAATATTTTATAGTACAATTCCAGTAATGCACTTGAAGATACCGTTGTACTTTCAAAATTCTACATGTCTGATATACTCTGAGTCATGAAGAAACGCAGCATTTTAGATACTTTAAATTTTGTAATTTATATGTGCTAAATAATATTGTATTATACTACAGTAGCCTACAGTAAGAAAAGTATCTGGGATGTAGCTGAAACTGAGTGTATAGTATTTAACAACCAAGTAGAATAGCTTCATTTTATAAAACCAAAAATGAATCTTTTATGTAATTGGTTCTCTAGTAACTTATGCTTACCACATTAATAATCTCCAATAGTTTTATGCTTTCCATATTAACGAGTTGGATCTTATATTACCCTACAGTTCCCTGAAAATCTATGGTATTAAAAAGAAAGCTGTTTTTAAAAAAGAAAAATAGCAACAGTATATAGTAAAGATTGTAAAATGTTATGCTGCTGCTTCACTTTATAATATTAGGCTATACATCTTTTTGTTGAACTTGATTTTAGTTTACAAATAAAATGAAATGTCTCAGCATTGTAATTTTTTAGTGCATTTTTGTTTGGTTTAAAATATACCTTAGACTTAAGTTTAGTTGAAATTCAGTCTTGGTCGGAGGTTGGCCTTAGTAGAGTGGGTGAGGCTCACTTTCATAAGGCTGCTAGCGTGACCTTGGAATCCAGAGTGATGCCTTGAAAGTTACAAGGACATGGGGGAGTTTCCTGTGATTGATCTACATGGGACTACACAAAGGTGTTTAACATTTGCAGGCAGGGGCAAATACAACTCTGAATTATTTGGAAAGTAAATGATTAGCAGGCTTGCCAAAACTAGGGATGAGTGAATATCCGCATGCCTATATCTAATGTACATTGTAGAGAGGATCTTGCAAGTTTTATTTCTGTTTAAACCATTTAGTGCTTTTTCATGAGTGAATACCTTTTTGTCCAAGTTATAGAAGACAGGAAATAATTTTGCAGAGATTACATGGAATCTTAAATATGATGGCTTAAAAGTCGTCTTCGTCAGGGAGGGTGAAGCATCTTTGGAATGCCTAAGACTAGAGTGTATGATACATCTGCACAATGAGGTGGGCCAACTGCAGAGCAGTTACAAGCAAAAGAAGACACTCTAGGCTAGAGAAGAATTTAAACAAGTGTCCCAGCCTGAAGAATAAGTTTATAAGAAACTTGTGAATTTACATTCTAGGGGGGACACCCCCCCTTTTTTTTTTTTTTTTTTTTACTGAAGCCCACTAAGGATTTGCACTTAATGTGCTAAAGAAACATGTTAAGTGCAAAGCCTCTGTGTTAGCTGTCAGGGGTGGGACAGTATGTTCCCAGCAGTTAAAGCGTGACAGCCATCCAAATGTGCACACCAGTAAGGCTAACGACTCTCATAAAGCTGTCATTTGAGCATGTAGTGATTATCTTGGCGCGATAGTAATGTGCTTTCTACACCCTCACCTCACCACCCCATCATGGACGATTACCACGCATTTTAGCATGGGATGGCTGGTATGCTTGCACATTAAATATTCCTAGTAGTCAGTTGACGCATGTTAACTACCAGCTTTTAGTAAAAGGAGCCCTAAACATGCAAAATTAATATTCAAAAGAAAATATGACCAGAGGTTTGTAGAAATTAAGAGCCTTGAGAGATATTCCTAATCTAGTCATGGAGTCTCCTCAAACATGTCTGATTTTAAGGCTATCTTACCAGACACAGGCATGAGAGGAATTTTGCATGCCTTAGGGACCATCTTATACATGTCACTCACTCATGCATATTCATTAGGGATATCCTGAACACCAAACCTGTTAACAGGTTGGGAAACACTTCTCCAAAAATGCATGGCACACAGTGTACAATAACAGTGATACCAGAGCTTCTTTTTGTTTTAATTTATAGAAAGGGTATGCTAAAATTGACCCATGGTCCTCATGTATTAGTGTAAAAGTCCTGCATGTGAATATGGCACCTTTTTTTCTTTCTAGGAAAAACACACTGAGTGATAACGTATATGACATACTTGATGTGTGGGTGGTGGGTTTGTATCTGAAATTATTAGAATATAATTTACAGTTCCATCATTAGAGTTTAATTTTTAAAAGACAGAGGAATCCCAATTTGAAAGCAATGTTTGATTTCATGCAGTTACATTTTGTCAGCCATGTAGCAGGTAAAATCCTCAAGAGAATTGATGGGGAGAATTCCAGAAATTCTACACAAGTTTTGAAGAGTTGCTGACTTTTGGAAACAGGATCTCCTACTAGAAGTAATAAAAATACAGTTTTTAATCTACAATTAAAATAAGCAAGAGAGGAGGGATGTGGTTTGCCTGCAGACAAAAGAACTCGAGTCTAGAAATATTTTTATGCAGTGTTGAACCTATGGCCATATCACTTCCCTAGCAACTATTACTTCCTTAGTGATGATATCAAAATGAACATTTTACAAAATAACGGCCTCTTGCTCTGCATGCATCTCTGCCTAGATTAATAGCTTTATTACTTTTTCTGTAATAATCGTTTTGGATCATGTAGTGAAGACTTAAATTCACAAAGCAATTTAAACCCTGGCATTAGAATTTCATTTCTATTTCTGAAAACATTTGTCACCAACCTGATTCCTTTCAGAACCTGCTTTCTTTTTACCCATTGCAGATAGAGTGATTTTCATCGGCCCCAGTCTGGTCATGTATATAGTAGGGATGTGAACAAACCAAACAGTTCCATTTATCTGCAAATTTCCCACATTTTTCCTTGTTTTCCTTTTAACATTTTAAATGGGTGCCTTGCATGTGCACTAGGACATTTTTCCACATGCAAATCAATTGTATGTGCATCAGTTTGCAGCAATATGTGGCTGCAAGCGATTTCTGTATTCTTTGACTTTTTAGGTGCTAAAATGAACCAAGGGCCCGATATTAAAAACAATTAATGTGATTAGCAGAGCTGCTAACTGCATTAGTCACGGTGAACAGGAAATTCAGCAACACATGGTATCGCTGAATATCCACTGCTGCCGACTCTACACGACCCAATGCTAACTGCTTGGCATTGGGGTGTGTAGGGGGTAGAGCGGATCGGTAACTGGTCAGCAGCATTAATGAGCCGCTGCCCAGTTAGTAATATGCAGTGATAACCAGACACAGGTAACCCTTGCCTAACCTCCGCTGCATATCGCTAACCAGGCAGCGGCTCAATATCGCCACTGCCCGGTTTCCAATCGGCAAGAGCTGCTAACCTGGATATTCAATGCCAAGGCTGGATATGATCCCGGCACTTGTTGAGCAAGTTACTTAACCTTCCATTGCCTCAGGTACAAATTGAGATTGTGAGCCCTACGGACAGGGAAATACTACTGTGCCTGAACGTGACTTACCTTGAACTATTACTGCCAAGAAACAAAAATAAAATAGTCCTCTGTAGGAGGAACAGCGGCGGGAGATACCGGGGCTTGGCGGCTATCTCTAACATCGGCGATTGGGCTGCAGCTGAAACCCCTCCCATCTCTCCTCCCCATTGAACTTCCTGCAGCATTTAAAATGCCGGCTGTTCTCCGGGAAGTGAGGAACAGCGGCGGTAGATACCGGGGCTTGATGGCTATCTCTAACATCGGCGATTGGGCTGCAGCTGAAACCCCTCCCATCTCTCCTTACCATTGAGCTTCCTGCAGCATTTAAAACGCCGGCCGGCTGCCCTTTTGCGGCCGCGGTCGTGCGCCCGAAGGGGGCGTGACCAAAGGGGGAACGCCCCTTCGGTGCCATTTTGGGGCCTTTGGGCCCAGGTTGCTGAGGGAATGCCCAGAGGACACTTTAAACGGAAGAGTAAGAATGCAAAACAAGCCTCTGACGATATTTCTACTTCTAAAGTGGCGATTGACCCCATGGATCAACATGTGATTACTTCACAGAAGGCTGTTTCTGCTGTACGTATTTCTTCTTCTCCTGCATCTAGTGCTTCCCTAAGTTCCATCAACAGGACTCCTCCACCTAACCCAGGTTTGTCTCAGTCTCTGGTCACGGTCGTACCCTCTCCTGGGGTTTCTCCTGCTTCCGGGGAGGAAGAGGTTGCTTCCTTTGATTCCTTAACTTTACCTCGTGAAGTATATTCTCTAGCTCCAATTATGGCTATTAATTTAGAAGGAGTTCATTCCTCATCTGATGCTGTTAATCCTGCAGACATTACCTTATCTGATATTTGGAAACAAGTTTCCGCTACTAACTCTTTGTTGACTAAATTTATGGAACAAACTGCTGTTTTTTCTCAACAGGTTGTTAATAGAGTTCAAGTGTTAAAAGCATCTGTTGGTAGTTTATCTCAACGTGTTGATAGGGCGGAGGCTCAAGCCGTTGCTTTGCAATCGGCGAGCGCTTCCTCCCTAAAAGATATCCTGATATTGTATAAACAGCTAGAATCATTGGAAAATATTTCTCGGGCAAAAAATATTCGTATTTTGAATTTTCCTAAGACTCGTTTTATGTCACCTCTTCTTCTGTTTAAGCAGTACTGTAAAGATATATTGTTATTGCCAGAAGCTGAAGCTATCTTGATTGCTTATTCTTTTTATTTGCCGGAGCAGGAGGCGTTTGTGGAAAATAGTATGGCCTTGTCTGAGGAGCAGAGTGACTTGAATTTAACTGATTTTCTTAAGAATTCCCAAGCTCTGATTCCTTTGCGTGCCACACTAGTGATCACTTTGGTCAATCTTGCTGATAAGGCCAGAATTATGAGGCCTTTTCTTTTTAAAAAAGATGTTTCCTTTCATGGCCATAGGTTATCCATTTTTCCCTGATGTATCCCGCTCCACTCAAATTCGGAGGAGGTCCTTCCTTTAGCTTAAACCTCGTGTCTTGGCTGAGGGAGGAACCTTCTTTCTCCGGTTTCCATGTAAGTGTTTGATTACTTTGCTAGGAATAGATTATGTTTTTGTGAATCCACTGCAACTTGAAACACTTTTAGTCTCTATTCAGGTTTAAGATAAGTTGTATTTTTGCTTCACAATTCTGTATTTTATATGGCAATTTAAGGTTAGGGGATGTAGCCTTTAAATTTATCCCCAGTTGTTTCCCACTGCTGTTTTTTCCATGATGTGGGCTGTGTAGTGGTGTAGGATGAGTTTGATTTTCTTTGGGGTTTTTTTGTTTTCTTTAGACCGCTTATTTTCTTTACGTTTTGTATTTGGAAAGCATTATATTTAATAAAAAAATAGTCCTCTGTATTCCATTTTTGCTTCATAAAACAACTATATATTTTTGTACACAGAGAACTGATTACAGGGAAGGGGAAAAGACCTCAGTAGGGCCATTAATCCAGCCTCAAACCTTCTTATACCATCATTGGTCAGAAAAGTCTTCCACCATCCTGTATTTAATTGTTTCCTTTTTTATATTGTTTTCATATTTTTCAATTTCTTAATTCATAAAATGGTGTAAAACAACCACCACTTATCTTAGTAGAAGACTTTTCATCCATCTGCTCCCACTCTTGATGCTGATGGCATTTCACAGAAGCTGCATTAGGGAGTGCTCTAAAGGCGTCAGTCTCTACAGCATCTCAAAATATCCAAATGCGTAAACGTCTTCCGATACGACCATAGGAAAAGGCGTGAGCTAAATCCAACATAAATAAATAAATATATTTTTCCATCCTATATATCTTCCCCTCTCTCTAAATGTAGATATACCATGCTACATCATTATTACATGTTTCCATATGTATGATTTTCCTGAGTGTCGCACAATCTTTTATTTGTAATAGATTACATGCTCTCTCGTGGTTCGTGGCATTTTATGTCATAGAATACTGCTTTGCATATTTAGAAAAATTAAGGCAATGTGGTAGGGAGATCAAAAATGATCAAACTCTAAAATGGGTTATTGGTGGTGGGGGGTTTAATCAGAGGCAGCTTTGCTCTCTGTATCAGCCTGTAACATTTGCAGGAATGTGACATGCTGAGGTTTAAATTTCACGCTGTTCACTGCTCAGCTTTGCATCTTTTGCTGGTAGCTAAAATACACACCGGCCAATTGAGTAACAACTATTCCGTGAACCATCTGTTAAGCGCTCAATCTCAGCATAGTGAACTGCTTTATAAGGACACATTTGATATGATTTGAAAGTAGTCCAATTGTCAGGCAAAAGCTTGTGCTAAATTGGGAGACGTTATAAATTAGAAATTCTTGGCAAGGGGCGCAGCCAGCATCGAGCGAAGATGGCCGCTTAATTGTTGTTCTCCGCTAAATCCTGACAAACTCCTGTCCTCTCTGGCGGATCGATAGACTTTCTCCCTCTCCTCACCCCAACGCAAATAGCTGAGATGGCGGTGAGTAAGCCCACAATTTTGGATTATGGGGTGGCAACGAATTCTGGGGTTAAGAGACCTAAACCCGATCCTCCCTCCCTGCAGAAGTCGGTAAGCGAGCGGGATAGCGTGGATGGGATGCAGGAGGTGTTGATGGAGATCAGGGCCGTGAGGTAGATGGTGGCTGCTAACGGGGAAAACCTTTCTGGAGTACAGGCCGACATTCTCGAGTTAAAGGAATTAAAGGAACAATTGTCCTCACTTGTCGTCAAAATGGAGGCGGTCAAAGTTAAAATGGCTGCCCATGATGAACACTTGAAGCAAGTGGCAAAAAATAACAAATGGATTGACGCCCTTGAGCGAAGTTTAGAGGATCAAAATAACAGAGCCCGTAGAAATAATATAAGGCTGGTGGGTATCCCTGAGGGAGCGGAAGGTGTGAACGCTGTGGGCTTTCTAGAAAAAACCCTCCCTAAGATCCTCCATCTGGAATTTGCTCAGCCTTTTGAAATAGGGCGCATCGGGTGCCATCACATGCTGGCCCTCATGCATGGCAGCCTCGGCCGTTAATCAAGACACATCTTTTCCAGTGTCAATACAATCTGATATAATCCCAGGGGTACAAATGATACCACCCAATGAAACATGGTTGCAGTTTATGTAAATATGTAATGTCTGACTCCTCTACATATGACCTCTCCCCGTGTGCTGTGCTTCCCCCTCCAAATCAATGTGTGTATACCGCAAAATTTCTGTCATGATTTGACAAATTCATATCTGTAATCAAACCGCTACTGATCGCTGGAAGTAGCGGTATACAAATGTATGCTAAATAAAAAAAAAAAAAAAAATGTAGTGCAAATTATGTCAGCAGCCAAAGCAAGGTTCCCTGTAAAGTTTGAAGAACACAACGTGACATTCTACCTGGATTTCAGCAAGGCAAAGGTTGAGAAGCGTAAACTACTGGCCTTTCGACCTCAGCTGCAATGTCTGCAGGCTAGAAATGGTTTGTTTTTCCCTGCAAAGATGAGGATAATGCTTCACAACCAGACCAGGACCTTCGAGGACCCCATGACGCTACAATCGTTTCTGGAGGAGAAGGAATCAACAGTGATGCAATGATTTCGCTTAGCTGCAGAGATTGTGGCTGTGGACTTAACTGATGGTCCCTCCTGTCCCAGATGGTTGGTTGCGTGCCTTCCGTTGTTGTGGAAGATGCGGGACACTTGTAGGTGTTGGATTTACTTGTTTTAGCATAATAAGTTCAATACAAAAAAGAGAGGATTTAAAATGTATTAGTGCAGTAGGTGCAGGAACCCTTGCAATTGTCGTTGTTTGAATATGAGGCCCGGCTGGGGGGGTGGAACTGTGGGGGAGAGAGGGGGAAAGAAGGGTAAGTGGGAAGAAAAAATAAAAAAAGAAAAGGGGGTAAATTGAGTAGTCATGGAGAGAGGGGTAATAGATTGGTGTACGGGCGGGGTTGAGTGGTAATCTTTTAGAGTTGGCTCACCTGTTGTTTTTCTCGGTTTGAGAGGGGTTATGTCTCCCTGGGGGCTCCTGGTTTAACCGGAATGTTTTGCATAATATGGCCTTCCTAAACTATTACTATTCTGTGCCATGAAGCCAATTAAGTTTGTATCTCTGAACGTCAAAGGTATAAATAACCCAATAAAAAGAAAAAAGATTTTGGTGTATTGTAACAATGAACGGGCTGATGTGGTCCTCCTTTAAGAAACCCACTTGTCATTTGAGGAGACGAGGACACTGGGCCTAGGGAAATTTCTCCTGGTAGGACATTCCCCTGCGTTGAAAAGCCATTTTAGCAAACAAAGCTCTGGATCCAAAGATCATTCAGACTAGGGCAGATTCGGAGGGAAGGTGGGCCAAAGTCCTTCTGCAGATAGGCAACCGTAAATTGGCAATTATGAATGTTTATGGACCCAATAATGATGACATTATGTTTTTCCGGGGCTTAGCAGAAGAAGTGCATGAATGGGCCTCATACGAATGGGTCCTTGGGGGAGACTTCAACTTAACATTAGACCCTCTATTAGATCGTCAACCCTATAGGTCCCAAAAGCAGAGCGGCCACAGTTCTCCTTTCTATTATCCAATCCCACAACCTTTCAGACATTTGGAGGCTGTGGCATCCAAATGATAGGCAGTATACTTTCTACTCTCTACCACATGGGTCTCACTCATGTATTGACTTTTTTCTTATTTTGAAATCCTTGGTTGCCTCGGTTTCCCAAGCTGAGATTTGTGGAACCCATATTTCTGACCATGCTGCTATATCCTTCTCCCTAGCAGACAGTGGGGACTCTCATCGCAAGGCAACTTGGTATTTCCCAAGGGTTCTGTTACAAGACCCGGTCTTTTGTGAGGAGATTAGGCAGGCAATCAAGGGTTATTTCGAGACAAATTCTCTTGAGGATACTCCCGGGTGGGCCTGGTGGAAGGCATTTAAGGCAGTTATTCGGGCCGAATGTACTAGCTATAAAATTAAATTGGAGCGCCGAAGGAATGGTCTACTAACTGAATTAGAGTCCCAAATACAAGCGGGAGAGAGAGTTCTGAAGGCTAGGTCTGACCCTTGTATATTACTTCGCTTACAGAGACTGAGATATCAGTATAACGATATAGTGAGTTCCAAAGCAGAGCGTTTGATGCAAACGCAGCAGGGAAGGTATTACAGGGACAGTAACATAGCAGGACGCCTTCTGGCGTGCACGCTTAAGCCCCGTCCTCCCAGAAATAAAATCGAAGCTATCCGGGATGAGAGTTTGGGTTTGCTCACAAAAAATAGTGGCATTGCAGAAGCTTTTTGAATATTTTATGAAAATCTATACTCTTCTGAAGCTGATGCTAATCCCAAGGCTTTTCAGGAGCTTTTCAGTCAGCCGTCTCACCCCTTGTTAACTCCTACTCAGATGGAAGAGCTAGAGAGCCCACTCTTGGTCAAAGAGATAAGAGAAACTCTACAGGGTACGAAGGGGGCAAGGCAGTGGGTCCGGATGGGATCCCAGTAGAATTTTACCAAACATTTGCGGAGGACATTGTGCCCGTATGTGAAGGTATTTTCAGTCACTCTCTGCTCAAGTCCCTGTGGTAGGCTGCTTTAGCGAAGTGACAATCGTGGTCCTGGAGAAAGCGAGGAAAGATCTGCAAAGAGTCGAGAACTATCGACCAATATCCTTATTAAATGCCGACTGCAAAATTTTCTTTTCGATCCTTGCTCACAGGCTAGCCAAGGTTATTCTCTTCTTAATTCATCTGAACCAGTGTGGCTTTGTAGCTGGGCGCTCTACTGCTGATAACGCCCGCCTCCTTTTAAATCTTCTGGCGGCTGCTGAAAATCTGCAGGAGCCTATTGTAGGGCTATCAGTCGACGCTGAAAAAGCTTTTGACCGCCTGGGAATGGGGGTTCTTAAATCAGGTATTGGATTGGTTTGTGTTCGGAAATAAGTTTGTGTGACTGATACAGTTGCTGTACACTATCCCCTCTGCGTGTATCCTGGTAAACGGGTCACTTTCTACTCCCTTACTGTTAAGTAGAGGTACGAGATAGGGATGCCCCCTGTCCCCTCTATTGTTTAATATTGCTCTGGAACCTCTAGCTATTCTGCTAAGGCAGTCAGACAAGATCCAGGGAATAGAAATTGCAGGCAAGCAACTAAAACGTTCGGTATATGCCAACGACTTGCTGTTGTTTATACAGCCTCAATCTGTTTGAGAAATCCTGGAGGTGATTGGCTTATACTCCAAATTGTCAGGGTATAAGATGAACTGGGCCAAATCAATAGCGTTCCCCATGAACAAATTGACCTTTTCATCTGCAGTAGCGCAGTATCCATTTAAATGGGAAGCAAAAGCTATTAAATACTTAGGGGTTCAGTTCTGTGCTACTCTGGAGGAAACTGTGGAACTAAATGTTAAAGTATTGAAGGATATGGTCCAGTCCTTTACCTTGGAGTGGTCTCCCCTCCATTTGTCCTGGTGGGATCGACTGGACTCAATAAAAATGGTATTAGTTCCAAAGGTAAACTATGTTCTGGAAATGATTCCGGTGACGTTCCCTGCAAAAGTTTATAAATCACTGGAGCGATCTTTAGCGGTATTCCTCTGTCAAGGGAAGCCCCCCAGGATCGCGGTCAACAAGTTAAAGGCGAATAAGAATAATGGGGGTGTCCAGTTTCCCAACTTTAGATGGTACCTCATGGCCTTATTGTTGAAACAGGGGGCTAACTGGCTCGCTATCAAGTCAAATGAGCAGAAGCCAGTATGGGTAGATTTGGAGGAAAGCTTAGTAGCGCCTATCCCCACCCCCCTATTGATAGATATGCATTTATCAGAGGTGGGAAAGAAGCTTAGAATAATACAGGCCACTCAAGAGGTTTTTCTTCTTCTAGCGGGTACAAGGGGGTGTGACAAGAGTGTCCCGACCCTCCTCCCCATATGGTTTAACCCCAAGTTTAAGATTGGTCACAAGACATTCGCTTGGAAGATATGGCAGGACAAGAGTATCTGGACTATAGGTCAGTTAATTAAAAATAAAGCTTGGAAAACTTTCGACGATCTTCAGCAGGAGTTTGGTATCCCGAGGTCTTGCTACTTCCAGTGGCTACAACTAAAACATTGCCTCACAAAGGGCGTCGGGGACCCCAAAACAGTGGTAGATGAGTGGGAATTAATGAAGATTGTAGACATCTGTCAAAGCGCAAAAGGCAGTATGTCCAAATTTTATGCGGTATTAAGGGATAGCCCAGTGTCTCCTATGTTAGGCTTAGGGAGAAGCTGGAAACTAGACCTGGGGTGCCCCATCCCGTCCAAATCTTGGAAATTAGTCTGGGGACCAGTAAACAGAGTTTGGAGGGCGGCAGCTCTCACTCAATCATTATACTTCCTGGTACATAGGGCATATTTGACCCCAGTTAGGGTCATGAAGTGGGACTCAAAGACCCTAAACAATTGCTGGTCTTGTTTGGAAACCCCAGGCACCCTTAAGCACATGCTATTTGAGTGTATTCACATTCAGAGATTCTGGCGATCAGTACTGAACAGGATTGAAATAGTTTTAAAGTTCCAGGCCCCGCTGAGGTGGGAAACTATTATACTCTGCTCCTGCGCGAGCGGCCTAACACTAACAAAAGGAAAGTTTTTCTTGTTCAACTTCATGATGGCCATCGCCTTAAAACTCATAGTAACCAACTGGAAAGACTTTACCAAGTTAGATGGCCACCATTGGTGGAGCTTGGTGTGTCTGCACTCCAAATATGAAAAGGTGCAGGAAAAGGTGGAGGCCCTAAGGGGCCAGAGAGGCAAGTTAGGGCAGGTACAGGAAATAATTGGCAGCGGGAGTCAGGTGGAAAACAAGTGGCAGTATCTGGATGATTTTGCAGCGAAGGCCAAGTATAGTCTGAAGTAACAAGGAGGAAACATGGCAAAAAGAGTGTGCGACTAAAGGTCATATATTAAAGAATGAGGGCAGCTCTCAGGGAGATGGGGAGGGAGGGAGATGATGAGATGTTGCAATTGCAATTCGTTTTCAATGATGTAATGTGTTGTAGTGTGTAGTGTTTTAATACAGCTACAGTTCACACAGAGCTGCTCCTGCTTTTATTCTGCTGCGGGGAAGATGACCTGGAGACCTCGTGTACATCCATCTGGTTTCTCAGGACATCCCTAATGGATACATATGAGATGGAGTTGTAGGCACATGATTTCATCTGTGCACAAATCTCTCTCATGCATACTCATTAGGGATATCCTGAAAACCTGATGGGTTGATGATCATGCACACTGGAGGTTGCTCTCCCTGCCCTGCTAACATACACACCTTTATCACATTTCAGCATTTTTACATTGCCAGTTTCCATATTCCACCCATTAAAGTCAGTCATCTTCTATTACTCACGCAGTCATTCACTCTCCTCACTTATTCTCAATGCTTCTGTTTCTTTTTTTCTTTTTTTTTAATTTGGTAACACAAATCATCCATATTTTTTTCTCTCCAGTACACTTCCATAAAAATACTAAGTACATTTGTTGTGCTTTCCTTGGAAGGCAGTCAACAAAATTTTTCCATATGCATACAAGATCACTTTTTTACACAGTTACATTCATGAATTGATTCACTCCATTCCCAGTAAATTTGCTATTAATAGCAGCAAACAAACCTAACAAAACATTCTCTGGTATGCCAGTTATTTTTCAGAGCAACATGCTTTTTCCCTATCTGCGATATTTTATTAAATGGTATTTTTTTTAAAAATCGTTATTAACTTTAATAATTCCAGATTTCTGCAGGCAAACACAGTAAACCCCATTTTCCCTTCAACTTTCTACAGATTTGATGTGACATATTTTTTCTCTCAACGTGTAATCAAACTGTGGAATTTGTTACCGGAGGATGTAGTAAAAGCTGTTAGTGTAGCTGGGTTTAAAAAAGGTTTGGACAAGTTCCTGGAGGAAAGGTCCATAAACCATTATTAAAAGGGGCCCAGGATATCACTGCTTGACCCAATACAAGCATTGAGGAACTTGTGTCTTTTGGGGAGACTGCTAGGTACGTATGACCTAGATTGGCAACTGTTGGAAACAGGATACTGGGCTTGATGGACCTTGGTCTGACCCAGTATGGAATATCTTACGTTCTTAGTTATTAGCTTTCTGTGTTGTGAAAGGGGTTATGTGCCATATGACTTATGTTTTTGGCTGGAAACTCAAATGATCGACCATGGTATTCTGCAGCCCACAGCACTTGGTCTTTCTAAGTGGCTTCCTGAGTGTTAGCCAGACCCAAACTTGCTTAAGCTTCTGAGACCTACGATCTCTGTTCACGCAGGGTGCTTTTGTGGCTAATCACACATGGGCAATAAAACCCTTGCATTGTAACCTATATTTTAATGATGCAACACTATCAAATATGTTTCCAAATCCTGTTAATTGTTACCATTGATTTACATGTCTTTTTGAATAGTCTCATAAGTATTTTTATTTTTACCTTTAAAGGCAACTGGTGTCCAAGCAGGCTGCTAACAGGTGAACAGTGCAGAAAAGAAAGAGGATGACTCTAAAGCCTAACCAGAGCGCAAAAATCTAGATTTTGGCCTTTCCTGGTTTCTATCCTCTTATATACTGCAAAAGGTTGATCCTTCCTTTCCATTATGGAAATCTCTTCACCTACGTGCTCCTTGTTTGCGTTAAAACATTAGAATCATATCCTAACTAAATTCATTTACTCATAGGAGGAGTTTCTATCATCTCTCCAACTCAGCTATTTTCACTTTTTTAAAATTTTCTAGTGGATTTAGTACTTGTGAAGGTGCCAAAGTCCTACATTTATCCACACAGAGGGAATACAGGTTTCCTTCAAATGCCCTTTCAACCTCACTTTCCCCTGCTAGCCCTGCACTGCAGGGACCATATTTGTGCAATCATTTACCTATTTATCCCAGCTAATGGCAGACTGTCATTGTGCATTTTTAGTCATGCAGTTGCTTGTCAACTGGGAGCTAAACTAAGATTGCCACATCAGCAATAAAATGTTTTTTTAGTTTCTGCTGCTACTAGTGTTGCCACCTTTTTGAAAGAGAAAACCCCACCATCTGCAGCTGCCTATGCTCTGTGTATGCTCCACCTGTTCTCCATTCTTGCCTCACCCCCTGCACCCCCCCTTCCTCAAAATAACTGCAGTGCTGGCAGCAGTGCAGGTTTTAGTGCATACAGTCCAACAGACTACATAAGGGAGGGGGGTACAAGAGGTCCCCTCCCCAGTCCCCCAATACACAGATGCTCTCCATGCAATGTTAAATCCAAATATATATTCTGCATCCACAGACTCCCCCCACAGCTCTGTCCCTTTTCCAACGATGAGTGCAGCGTAGAGCTAAAACATTTCCTCATACAACTTACCAAAGATTCAGATTCTGCTGTCATCTCAGCAACAGCAACATAAACCCTCTCAGTACCAGGCTGGGCCAGCCCAAGGGTTTCTGCTGCCCCCCCCCCCCACGCTGAGCCATGCCACTGCCCCCCGCTGCTACTGATTCTGTTGGGGGGGGGAGGCAGCTCAGCTCGGCGCCCACTCTTGGCAGGCCATGTACCTCAGCACACATGACCTGCTGTTTCTGACCTCCCTTTGACACAACTTCCTGTTAGAGGGAGGCAGCGGGCACCATGCCATGCCACCCACAGAGTCTGCCACCTTAGGTGGCTGCCTAGCCAATGGGCCGGCCCTGGTATCAGGAATACTGTAAAGAAATACAAAACTCTACAAAACATCCCTCAGGACCTTGAGCAAATGTACCATACCGGCATTCATTTCCAAAATTCACACAATAAGGACCCTATCTAGGAAAAAGGCAGCACTCTAAATATTGCAGTGGGCTGCAGAACATCAGTTTACCTTTGAGATGACCTAACAAGCTGGGTTACTACAATTTGCTACATAAAAAATCTGCATTCTCGGTCATAGACAAGGAACACAGAGAGACCCTCGCCAAATACAAAATAAGTGACCACAAACTAAACAAGTATATATGTAATGCTGTGCAATGCAATGCAACACCAGAGAATTAGAAGGAAATGCATTTCCCCCATACTGTGCAAAATATAAAGACAGCAAATTTCAGGGCTGGCATGAGGGGTGGGGAGTGCAACCACAGAAATTGCCTTGGGTCCCCAGGCAAGAGAAAACTTCCAGTCTGCCTGAAGCTGAAGAAGACATAACCTGCTACTGGGCTTTGGGGGTCCCCTCTCAAATTTATACAGTTCACAGCCATTTCACTGGCCACTTTTTTTTTTTAGGAGATATTGGACGTTAAGGGGTTGAACTGCAAGGGTGCCAATAATGTTGACCACAACTGTAACATGCATTATTTACTGCAAGTCCCATTTAATGCTATTTGAGCTATTTACTAATAACTCGCAGTAACACTGTAGTGGACATTAGTAAGTATAGCCCTAAGGTAAGGCCATTTGAGTTTTTAGGATATCCCCACTGCTTATGCATGGATAAATCATATATTGGCCCTCCAATAAATTTAAATGTATATAATATGTATTTATTATATATATCTTGAATGCTCAACTGACTATCACCAGGACATGTATGAGAAGTCCTGAGCTAACGGCATAGCTTGATCAAAGAGCATGGCCACATACAGAATTATTGTCTTAGTGGAAAATAGTATGACAAAATTTACCGAGCTAGGGATTGCCTGTAAAGCGCTAACAAGCAGATGTTGCAGAACTAGCTGGCCTCTAATTTGACATTGCTAGGACCTGAAACAAATTTAATTCCCTCAGCGTTCTAGATAGCTCTAGGTCACAAACAGCAGGCTAGGTGGGCTCTAGCTTTGATCCCAGTACATTTATTGATTGGTATTCTCCAAGAAAAGCAAGCCCACAGGTTTTGTTTAGGTGATAGGACAAAACCAGGCAAGCTTAGCTTGTATCTTGGGATAGGGCTACCTGATTATGTATGGTGGCCAAACAGAGCATTTTACAATAGGGTTGTCACATCAGTTCTGTGCAGTAAAACTGACAGTCCAGTAAATGGTATGGGATGCAAGCTATAATGTAAATCAAAATATCAAAAATGAACTAACATACTGTAACTATGAAGAGCCTCCTTTGAAGAACTGCCTTCATTTCAAAGCCACTGATTTTCTGGTTATCATATTTGCAGCTGCTGGGCATGAATGGTCTTAATTGCTAGATAAATCCAGTGCAGAGTAAACATTAGGCACGTACGAGGTAATTACATGTTTGTTCAGCATATTGTAATAATTGAAAGGATGCCAAAATATTTCACTTTTGCTCATTATGTTTACCAAACACCTGAATAGAAATCTTGATTTTTTTTTATATATCCTAAGCTATGAACAGATTTCCCATCTGTACCTTATTTAGGAAATTGGGCCTTTGCAGTGGTCTCTTTGTTTTTTAAAGCAGACAATTGTTGAGAGAATTTTGTTGGGAAAAGGGAGGCTCTTAAGCCAAGGAAATAATTCCTATGTAATTAATCTTCTTAAAGGAGATGTCTGCCTGCAAATAAGTCTTATTCTTGGATGTGGTGGGGTTAGACACATAGAGGCCTATTCACAATAGGACATCCAGGTCCCTGTATGGCCGGGCAGAATCCGGCCGTGCAAAGTTAGACCCGATTCTGATTCCGTGGTCGGTGCGGGGTCAGAATAGGGTCTAGCACTTGGACGTGCAGACTGGGACACAATTCTCTCCAGCTGTACTTCCCGGCGACTACCCGGTTAACTCAACCAGGCTCGTGAATGGAGCCACAGTGCTATGCAGCTCCATTCACAAGCCATGATTAACAGCCACCCCAGAGGGACTCCTGCTCCCCGCAGCCCAAACACTGATCTGACCTTACAAGATCTACGTCAGGCTGCGGGGAACCCCCTGAACCCCCTCACCTGCCTGCCCATGTCCCGTACCATGGTCCTCCTCTGTCCAGGGGGACTTATTCCACCTTTGAGGTGGAATAAGTTCCCCATCTAGCCTGAAGGCCCCGGACCTACAGAGCCAACCTCGGAATCAGCCCTGTACGTCCAGGGTCAAGAGCTGCCCTCGTCATGCCCTTGCTGCCTCTGGAACACCCCCTCCTGCCCCCATCTAGGCCTCCCTGTGCAAACCCGCTGTTCGTACAGGGAGGTTAGTGACGGGGACAGCAGGGGGAGTTATAGTGTTTTATAATTTACGTCCTCTTTTATAAAGTTAAATATGCATGTACATGGCTTTATGAAATAGGTGTGACAGACACGCATTCATTGCGTTATCTAGGCGAAACTTTATAAAATTACCCTCTGTGAGTCTAGAAACTATGAATCAGTCCGTTGCAATTGCAAATTGATGGTTTATGAGTGCACAATGCACAAAGGGCTCTCCTTGGTCAATACTAGACATACAACACACTTGAGGGTTTAGCATAGGGTATAACACAGTGCTAAAAGGTAGCACAGTCCCTAATGCCAAAAATCCCATGCTACCTAGGTTGCAGGTGATGGGGCGAGGACAGGATCAGTGCCTGTAGCGCAGGCGCACTTAACGCCATCTCAGTGGGTGGCATTAAGCGCGCCTGCATGCCTGCTAGCTCAGTGCGACTTTTGGGCCCAAGCTACTACAAGGGGACAGATGCACAAACCCTCTGAAGTTAACACGGGCCCTCTTATGCTGATAAGGTGGCCCTGTCGTGCATTACCGGCGCAGGCCTTAGTAAACATGCCATCGAGCGAGTAGAAATCTTTTTCTGATTCCATGGAGTTTCCTCTAGTTCTAGCGCTGAGCAAATTACAGACCTCTATCATACTCAGGTCAATATTCAAAAGCATTTACTGTATCCTGTTAGCAGTATCTGCTAACCAGATAAGTGCCGCTGAAAGTGATATTCAATGACATTATACAGATAGTGCCGCTGAATATACTCTGAGCTCCCCAGCACTGTCCAGGTACTGCTGGGCAGTCTAAAGGCACAGTGAGGGCAAACTAGCACTATGTCTCTATAGCGACAATTTTCAGTGCCTCTATACGGATAGCTGTCTTAAATGGCTATCTAGTGGTCCTGAAATATCACTGCTGTATGGATTATGCTGGCACCAACTGGGTATTCAGTGCCGGCCGCTATATGGATTTTGGTTCTGAATATCTGGAGCCCAGAATTCAAACTTTGAGAGTTATGCTCCTAAATTGGCCTCTTTGAAAATTTACTAGGGCTGAGTGCCTACATATCTTCTTAACATTTCTCTAAACTCCTAAATTTAGGAACATAAAAAGCAAGCGGCAACAGGGACAAGTTTAGGGCAGGGAAAAAAAGTTAGGAGCTTAGCACTGATTTTCAGCAGTTGGCACCTAAATTAGGCTTGTAAACCTAGGCAGATGAATGGCAGGCCTAAATTTAGGTTATGTTGAATTTTCAGCTGAAAACCTAGGGGTATGCTTATTAAGGGGTAGATTCTGTGCTACGTCTAGTGGGACCGGATGTCCAATCCAGATATCCAGACTCGCTAAATATCTGGATCACCCCACCAGGAACACAGCTCCCCGTACATATTGCTGGGTTGTACAGGGAGCTCTGTTCGTGGGCGGAAGGGGGCAGGTCATGGGGGGGGGGGGGCAAGGACAGGCGGTGGATGGTGCAGCAACCCCAGACATACAGGGCTGATTCTGATGTCGGCCCTGTACATCCGGGGTAGGCCGTTTAGATGGGGGACTTATTGCACCTCGAAGGTGGAATAAGTCCCCTGAACATTGGGGGACGGTGGCAGATGGCAGCGATGGGACGGTAAGGGGCACAAAAGGTTCCCCACAGCCCGATCCGGGTCATGAGAGGCTGGATTAGGGGTCGGGCTGTGGGGAATGAAGCATCTTGGCGGCAGCAGGAAATCGCGGCTCCATGATGGGACGCCATGGCACCGCGGCTCCATTCAAGAGCCTGGCAGAGATAGCCAGGGAAGTGACTGGACATCCGGGGTACCTGAATCAGGGCATCTCCTGGACATCCAGCCACTATTCACGATTCTGTTCCCAAAGGGACATCTAGTCCCCACGGAAGCAGAATCGGGTGCATCACCAGGCCATCCAGACTTCTGGACGTCCGGATGGCCCAGACTTGCCCCTACAGAATTGGCCTCTAAGCCCCACACTAGTAACAAGGGTTTGGGCCGCATTACTAACACAGGACACTGTGCTAGATGCAGAGTGGAGGGGGGGGGGGGTAGGGGCAGCCATCCCCCTGAATTTAGTGCAGCTCACTGCATTAAAACCACCACAAGAAGCAACAACATCACCCACCGTACTGACAGTAGTTGCTCCCCATCTAGCAGGCTTTCAAGGTCTGCACCACCAATATGCACACTGCCCGGGCAGCACACATTTAGGAGCTCAGCTTTTTTTTTAATATCAGGCCCCTGTTTTTTATTTAGCCACAGAAGCCGCTGTTTTAAAAAATGCTGACCACTGCAGATAAATATTGACCTGTCTTTTCTCAGCTGTTTTAAAATGATGGTGGGGCATTTTCAAAGTGTTTTAGCTGGTTAGCAGACCTGTAACTGGCTAAAATGTAGTCAGCCTGATATTCCACTGCACTAACCAGTTAATGCCACTGAATGTTCCCACAGATAGCTGAAAAATGCCCAGTTAGGGCCGATATTCAGCCGCCAACTGGATATCTTAACTGGTTAAAGCTAGGACAGGTGAATGGCTGTCTCAGCTTTAACTGGTTAGCGGATAGCGGCCCTGGCGCCTGCCAGCCTGGGTATTCAATGGCAGAAAGAGGATATACTCCACTGCTGAATATCTAGTTTTAATTAAAGCAGCCGTGGCTAGGCACTTTATGTTGTTTTCCAGTTAATTAGAGGTTCCCTGAAAGTAGAAAAAAACCCCTTGATTTTTTGTGTTTTCATGGCTCAGGTACCACTGCTGGAAACCTTTTCTAGCGGAATCAGATACATAAAGATGCGGAGTTGAGGTATCACCAGTGTGGAATAAAAACAGAAAGTAGGATCCAAGACATGCGCAGGGAGAGATGAGGGAGTACTAGGGGAACAGGGATTTTTCCAGCGTTTATCCAATAAACATTTATTTTTTTTGTACTAAGGGTGTTTTATTGGTGTTGGGCAAACAAATAAATCAGATGCTCTGATCGTAACCCACTTAGTCGTCTCCTTTCCAAAGTGAAGAGCCCTAACCTGTTTGTGCTTTCTTCACAAGGGAGCCTTTCCATCCCTTTTATCATTTTCGTTGCCCTTCTCTGTACCCTTATTAGTTCTACTGTGTATCTTTTTGAGATGGGGTGATCAGGAGCGCACACAGTTACTCAAAGTTCAGTCACACCTTAGATCCAGGCAGACGCATTATTATAGTCTTAATGTTATTCACTATTATGTTGCACGTAATTCCTGACATTTTATTTATTTTTTATATGGCTGCCTCATGCTGATCTGAGAATTTCAATGTATTATCCATAATGATTTCAGGATCCTTTTTCCAGGCCTTAACTCCATATGGAACTCAGCCTTGTGTCTCCTTAGTTAGGAAAATTCCTTATGTGCACTACTTAGCACTTGTCCACATTAATTTCACCTGCCCAGTTTCCAGTCTTGCAAGGCTTTTCCTCATGGTCTGTCTGGGTTTCAACTATATTTGCAGATTTGATCAGTTCCCTTATTACCCCCGTTTCCAGATCATTAATAAATACCATTGATCCTAGTCCAGGCAGTGGCGTAAGTTACAATTAGGGGCCCCCCAAGCAAAGTTTTGCTGAGGGCCCCCCTTGTCACGGCGATGGCGTTCCCCCCCCCCCCCTGTGCTGGGCCCTCCCTTTGTGCAGCGGCAGAAAACTTACTTCATTGTGCTGCTGCCCTGCCCCCACTCTTGTCAGTTCGCTGCAGGTCCAGCGGCTTTTCCCCGCCAAAGCTGTTATCGCGAGGCTTCAGCCTGGTAAGGAAGAGCCGCCAGGCTTGCAGCAGACTTACAAGAGCGGAGCAGTGCAGCAAACATAAAGTAAGTTGGTTGCATTGCTGCTGCTGCTGCTATTTAGGCCTCATTTGTGAAAAGGACCCACCCCCCACCCCTCCCGCATTGTGAGGGCTGCTTGGGTGGAATTTACACCACTGAGTCCAGAGCTTCTCAATTCTGTCCTAGGGATCCACAGCCAGTCGCGTTTTCAGAATATTCACAACAAATATGCCTGAGAAATCTACAGATGTTGGAAACTAATTATATGCAAATTTCTCTTATGCATATTCATAGTGGATATCCTGAAAACCTCATTGTCTGTTGGGCTCCCAAGACAAGTTGGAAAGCTCTGCCTCAGTCAGATCCCAGAGACATTCCGCTATCGACTTCTTTCCACTAAGAAAATTGTCCATCTAGTCCTATTCTTTGCTTCCTATCTATTAACCAGTAAGCAGGGCTGGTGCACAGACATTAGGCTCCCTAAGCAACCCTCTTTCTTGCCTACCCTCACTCTCACCCTTCCCACCATGCCTGCCGCTGGTGGAGGCAAAGGCAAAAAATCATAAAAGAAGCATGCCCTGGGGGCTGTACTCAAAGTCCAACTGGTCCCGTCCCTGCTGCTACTCCTGGGGAGATGCGGCAAGGGCGGTATTGGTGGGGGTGGGATCAGAAGCTGCCACTATGATGTTTTTTTTCGGTGACACTTTCTTCTGCTGTTCAAAATCTGGTGTTCTAGGCAACTGCCTATTTCCACCTATTGATACCACTGGTGCTGCCAGTTACTAGTCCACAATAAGACACTGCCTCGTAGCCAATGACGTTTTAATTTCCTGAGGAACTTGTCAAGAGAGACTTTATCAAATGCTGTCTGGAAATCCAAATATGCTATGCCAATCAGCTCCCCTTTTACCACGTGCTTATCATTTATTTATTAGCAGTATTTAGCTCGTGCCTTTCCAGTGGTAGTTCAAGGTGAGTTACATTCAGGCACTGTAGGTATTTCCCTGTCCCCAGAGGGCTTACAATCTAAGTTTGTACCTGAGGCAGTGGAGGGTTAAGTAATTTGCCCAAGGTCACAAGGACTGCCAGTGGGATTTGAACTCTGGCCTCTCTAGTCACCAGGCTGTTGCTCTGACTATGCTTTCCAGGACTGTATCAAGCTAGAAATGCATCTCGTGCGACTGATGAATGTGGTGCCCTCTTCACCTAGCCATGTTCAGTAACTCCACTTTTTCTGAGCTTCCCAGAAGCGCAGTGATGACATCAGTGCCCCCTACTATGCTTGCGCCCTGTGTGGCTGCACCACTCATACAGCCCTCGGTATGGCCCTGATGCTAGCACTCCACTCCCTTACCCATACCTGTAAAGTTCCTAATAGATTAGTAAGGCGCAGCCTCCTTTTCCTAAATCATGGCAACTCTTCCCCGTGAAGCTCTATGTACCAACAAGGACTCACTACTGGACACCACAGTTAGCTGCACACTAATTAATGCCAGATCTGTTAGAAACAAGATAAATACTATAGTAGATTTCATTCAGGACCATAACACAGACATAATTTACATAACTGAAACATGGCTGTCAGAAACTGATCAAGTATTACTGAACCAACTCACACCATACAATTACACGGCCTTTAACTGCCCGCAAACTGATGAGAGGAGGCGGCGTGATGATGCGTGCCAAGACTCACTTCAAATTCAAAATGATCTCAATGGCCAGTACAGATGAATGTAACACAATGATAGCTGCTAACAAATACATCACATTTTGCCTCACCAATGGAGTTCCCCACTCCAAAGCTGAAGAGCTCTCATCAATCTTGGAAGCGGTATGCTCTTTCTCCTCACCTCATAAACCCCTGCTGACCCTAGGAGACTTCAGACTCAACTCAACAACCCAAGAGAAGGCTAGGTCATTCCTCAGAGCAATGCAGGCCATGAACCACATGCAAATAATACAGGAGCCCACACCTAGGCAGGGCTCCACATCAGACCTCATCTTTATCCCATCAACACTGATAAAGCACCAACACATAACTCCACCAGCAATAAGACCAACTCCCTGTTCTGATCACTATACAGTAACATTCCATATCACAGTCCCCACGCCGGACAATGACACCCAAAAGCAACATTATGGGAGGAGATTCAAGGCCTATAATAAAGAGCAATTCCCGAAGGAAGTTTTACCCAAACTCGATAATGCCAATTCCGACCTTGAAAATATAATAGAAAACGGGAACCATGCCATCTCAGAAGCTGAAGTGCAGCCCGTCACAGAACAGTGACATTACAAGAGACAATCAACCCCTTGGTATTCAAAAGAAATCAGAGAAACCAAAAGGAACCTTAGGAAAATAGAGACGAAATGGAGACGAACAAAGGACCGAAATACACTACAAGAATACAGAACTAGGCAGATTGGAAACAACAATACAATCCATAGATGCAAACAGGAATACAATACAAATCTGGTTATGAAAGCGGTAAACAAACTGCAAAAACTCTTTGGAATAGTCCACATGCTAACAAGAGAACCCTCACAGGAAAACTCAACTAACATAAATCCGCAACAAATAGCAGATTACCTCATGATGAAGCAGAAGAAAACCCAGACAAAACCGACATCATCACCATCTGAACCTGAAAACCAACCCTAGCTACAACACGACATGGGGAACCTTCAATATTCCAACTATCAAACAAGTAGCACACATAATAACAACCCTGAACACAACAACCTCACCAAACGATCCCTGTCCATTCACATGGATAAAGTCAGCTAAGGAAGCGCTCACCCCTTTCATACACAAAATAATACACATCCCTCACACAGGGACATATGCTGCAATCCTTAAACCGGCACAATCAGGCCCATCGTAAAAAGCCCGAAAGCTGACAAGGCAGACCCCCTCTCATACCGACCGCTATCAAGCTTATCTTTCATGACGAATTCTGGGAAAGACAGTACAGCTAAAGCTACAGCTGTAGGACCATATCAACTCACTTGCACCCCTGGATCCACACCAACATGGTTTCAAGCCAAACCATGGGGTGGAAACATTACTGACAGCACTCGTTGACCACATTATCAGAGGAATAGACAATGTAGAAAAGGGCACGATTCTGCTATTTCTCAGCATATCACCTGCATTTGATTCTGGGTCACACACCATCCTGCTGAGATGCCTTAAGGAAGTTGGTCTCTACCACAACACATTAAAATAGTTCAAATCATAGTTACAAGACAGACAACAGTACGTTACATGCAGGGGAAGCACATCCACTCCCTTCGCATTAAAGCAAGGAATTCCACAAGGGTCAGCAATATCAGCCCCGCTATTTAACCTATACATTCAGCCAGTTTGTGAGGTCATACGGAAACATAACATCCACTATAAAATTTATGCCGACGACATCATGCTGTACACATCGTTCAATACCGAAAGCCCAGACTACACACCAATAACTGAATGTCTCACCGAAGTCTCAGGATGGCTCAACACCCACAATCTCAGCATAAACTATAACAAAATGGAAGCACTCCCAATAACAAGGAACAAGAGATTCACTCCTCCTCGCGCCGTAGCCCTAAATAACAGACACTTAGCTATCAAAGGTGAAGTGAAATACCTAGGCGTTATCCTCGATCAGAAACTGAACCTACAAGCACATACTAACAGAACAACACAGAATGCATGCCATAAATTAAAAATCATCTGGAAACTAAAACCCCTCCGAAGCCATAACAACTTCAGAACAGTCCAACAAACAATAATCACGCCACTTCTCGACTTTTGCAATTCACTGTACCAAGGCCTACCAGCTACTACCATCCACCTGTTGCAGATGGTACAAAACACTGCAGCCTGCATTCTCACAGGAACAAACAGGAAAACATAACCAACATTTGCTCGGCTACACTGGCTTCCGATAAAGAGTCATGCAAGATTCAAGGCAACAATGAATATATTCAAAATACTGCAGAATGAATCAGCTGAGTCACTTCAAAAACTATTAACAAGATATTCTGAAAGCCGCCCAATGAGAACAAACAGCAAAAACACACTAGCTGAATTCTCCAAAACAAAGAAGACCACCTCCGACAGGGCTTTATCACTGTATGCACTGAGTTTATGGAACACCCTCTCTGAGGATCTCAGAATCAAGGACACCAAGGACTTCAGGAAAAAGTTAGACATTCCTATTTATGGAACACTTTGGAGGGAGTGTTTGTATTATTCTATGTGATATTACCACTCAGGCACCAGACAATGAATAAGGAACAATACTGCATAAGCACAAAGGATCACCCCCAATTGTCAATAAGTTACACTTGTATATAAAGTAAAAATCATACTGCTAAAGATTGTTTGTGAAATCCCCCATGTACATCCCTTCCCAGACTATGATGTTACAATGTATGCAAGTTACAGAGCTGAATGTAAACTGTATTGTTACAAAGTAAACAATTGAGTTCGATGTAAAACACACGCTAAACAAGGGAACCCTGACAGGAAAACCCAACTAACATAAAGCTGCAACAAATAGCAGATTACCTAATGAGTTCAATGATTTAAGGAAAAGGTGGTATATAAATAATGTTAAATAAATAAATATTATCAATAATCGGTTACAAGTATTACTTAAGTGCAAAATCAGGGTGAGGATAAACATTGTTTAATAATTAAAGTGTCTGATGCGTGTGTGTGAGTATAAAGATAGATAGATGCATATAGAGACTGAGATATCTATCTATCTATGGAAACAATAGCCAGCAGTTAGCATAAACACCAGGTATCAGTTATGCCTGGATACCATAACAACACAACAATTCTCCTGTGACAATTAAAGCACTTTGCTGTCATTAACTGGAAGACAACATTGCTATCTTTCCGTTTAAGACACCCATGCAGCATTCATCTTCCTAATGTTTAATGAAGAAAGGCCACTAAAGGAACATACTGCAGCCATACAGAAGGATTTAAAGCAGGGGTGTACAAGTCTGGTCACTGGTTGCTGCAAACAGGCCTGATTTTCAGGGTATCACCGGGCATACCTTCATGCATTTGGTCTGAAAACCCAGTTAGTTTTTATAGCTCGGCTTCCTGAAACACAGACCTGCTGGCATCCCTGTAGACCAGGGATTTGCAAGAGCGCTGTATAGTAGCCTTATTCCAAAAACAATAATGTGTCATCACCTTGCATTATAGATTTCTTTTTATCTTATTCCCGGGCCTTTCATTTTGTCCCAAAATAATATTTGTGTGTCTTCCTAGAATTTATCCTAAGGCAATACAGAAGCAGCTTTTGCAATTTCACATGGTGTCAAAAGGTCTAAACGGGGTACAGTACTTCACCACCACAGAAAATAGCTGCTTGCCAGAAAACTAAAAGTGAAAACGCCCTCACAATTATCACAGAGAAGCTCTGATCTGCAAAGGTACTAGGGACAGAGAATCATGGCACAATCAAAGAAATGAACAAAGGGATGGCTTCCTTTACAGCAGAATTCTCTTTTTCAAAAGCGTGGATGAATTAAAGAAAAGGATTTCCTTGTTGGAAGATACCGTGGCAGTGCTTTAAGGAAGAGACAAAAGCATGCTGAATTGTAAAGGGAGTTTAAAGATGTAGGGGGGGATATTCAAAGGCATTTACACGATTAGCAGGTCTGCAAGCCATGCAATGCCCCTGAGCTGGATATTCTGCTGCACTAACAAGGGGTAGAGGGGGGCGGAGTGGAGGTGTCACCTGTAACTTTATGAGCAGTGGTGATATTGAGCTGCTGTCCAGTTAGCGACACGCGGGTAAAGTAAGGCATGGCAAACATCGCCCAGTTCAATGCCGGTGGCCGGATATGGCCTCAGCATTGAATATCCAGAGTTAGTCTGCAGCAGTGATGGCCAGTCGATTCACAAGCCCTAGCTGCCACTGCTGAATATCCTCCCCCTCCCCCATAAATCTAGGATTTGCAGAAAAGAATCATAAAATGTTGGGAATTCCAAGGGAGGTGGGAGGTGAAGATACAGTCAATGTTATGGGGAGATTTCCACCAAAGCTATCGGAAACTCAGATTTTGAAGGATCTCAAGATTGCAAGGGAGGTTTGAGAAAGGCTTTTTCATGCCTAAAATGTTACTTATAAAATTACCCTACTTGTACAAGTACGTGCAGTATTAAGAGCAAGCTTACTTGTATATGACTCTGGTGCAGGCGTGCTCAGGGGTGGAGCATGGGTGAGCAATGATTTAAGCATATCCTTTGCAAAACACATGCATCCATTTACACCTGCTCCCAAACTGTGGTAGATGTATCTGTGTTCACTACCACTGCGATTTCTGGAGGATTGGTGGAGTAATTTTATGAAGACATATGAAAGCACATTTTAGATAGCACATAGAGAGCGGATTTGAGATGTCAAGGTTGTGATACACACAGTTCTGGTAGCATTTTAGAAAAGGCTCTGTCAAAGGTGGAGCCTTTTCTAAAATATGTGGAAAGAGCTGCAGAAGTACACGTGTATGTGGCGATAAAGGAACCATTTTACAAATCTACGCATGGAGAAAGTCAATGGAGGAAATATAGCAATTCACAGATTTCACTATCGCCATCTAACTTCAGTTTGGAGGGGGGAGCAAACAATTGCCTTAATCCCCCTTAATCCCTGCTGTAAAGCACTTTTTAAAAATTTCTATGTGCCACGGAGCAGTTGTAAATCTGAAAATGGACAATTGCAGTCATACAGGTGTGTTCCCTTTATAAAATGGAGATCACACGTGTACATGTTTGACCTGCCCAGACCACTCCCTAATTGTGGTCCCTTACAATTTCTACATAATAAGGACGTCCAGGTGTAAATTCAGCCCTCTTTATCATTTGCATTTTCATGCAGATGCCATATCATTGTGTAAATGGCTGATTTTACACTTGGGAATTGTGAATAAGGCTTCTAAAATCACCCCCATAGGCACCTATATGGCTTTATAAAATAGATCCAAGAGAGGCAGCCATTGGGCCTTCTCGCCTAGGTGATCTTTTATAAAATTGTTCCCATAACACCAGAAACTAAAAACACCTGAGACCAATGGTGATTTGTATCTTGAGAAATCCTCTACTATTCAAAATCTTGAAAATGTCATGGTGCAGCCACTTGTGTTGTAGAAAGGGAAGAACATTTTGATTCTTGTAGATCTAAATAAAGTTAGCACAGGAAAAGAAGAGGCTTCTGGGAATGCAAGATTCATGAAATGAATTAAAGTGTTTCCTGTCTTCAGTTAGATCCCACCCACTTTCATAGTGCTGAGATTTCCATCTTAACCCTAATTATCCCCAAGTTCTTATGGTCTCATCCCTTGCATATAGCCTCACCATTTTGACTTAGACACCCCTCTACTCATGTTTTGCTTGTCCTTCATCTGTCTGTCTGTCTTTATTAGATTGCAAGCTTCAAGAAACAAGGATTATTTATTATGGGTGTCATTTTAGAAGGTCTATTGATGGTTTCCACGTCTGAAAATGTCCATTCAGACATCCAAATCTCACTGATGTCCCGAGAGCCATTTTAGAAAGCCCCAAATTTACATGTGTCCAGTGCAATGATGTCCGTGGGGTGGAGGCGTGCCTAGGGCATTATGAAAAAGATCCATGCATATGCCCGATGTTAGAGTAGTGCTGCATGTTGGAAGTCACCGGTGCACACATCCATTTCTATAGCCGCTCTGGGTATGAACACCATCAGAGAAGTGCTCATATCAGCAACTTAAGACCTGTATCAAGAAGGGAAGAAAGCCCTCTCGTTCCCTGATAATTCTTGCTACACCAAAAAGACATGCACGTAAAGAAACCGATGCTTTTGGTGGCTGCTCCACTGCTGCATGTCTCCGTTTGCAACATAGCAGGCCGGGATATGCACGTGGCTCAGATCGACCTGCCCATTCTGAAATACCATTGTGGGCATGTCTGTGCCACCACTGTCCACATCGAAAACAGGCATATTCCTAAAACCAGGCTCAAACTTGCATGTGCCCGGCCCATTATTCTACATTCCCATTTGCTTCTGTTTTCTGGAGATGTTTATATTTTAAGGTGGAGACAGGCCAATTTTAGAATGCATTTGCAGGTGCCCACCTTCTCTGTTGCCCATGGAATTTCAGACATTCTAACTTGGCCGTCCCAGACTGCACCTACACGGCCTGTCTAAAATGTGTCTTTATGTGTGTCTGTAAAGTGCTGTGTATACCTGGTAGCACTACATAAAGAAAAATAAGTTGAAAAGCACATGCTTACATTGTGACTCCATGGCACATCTCCCATTCTTCCATTTTCAGACAAAGACATATCTGCGTGGAGGACTCAGTGGTGAAAGAAGTAGTGAAGTATGTCTCAAGAGTACCAGGGGTCGGCTGGGTTAGTGAATGGGAAGTGTATGGTGTCTGTATATTCTGACTGATTATGTGAATTGTGTATGTCTATGAGTGGTTTCTATACGGAGAGGGTGGGTATATATCTCTAGAGATCTTTGGCAGGTGTGTGGAGTGTAATGGCATGGGATATTGGCTGAGGAATAATGTATGTGTTGCTTTGTGTGTATAAGGAGCTTGTGTAAGTCTCTAATGAAGTGCTATTGATGGAGGTCTTGGGATGTTGGGTTGTCTGGGATTTGGGTGGGTATGTGGTGTTGTGCGTTGAGAGAGCTCTGGATATCTGTTTAAGGCTGTTCTCACTCTTCTTCTCTCTCTCCCTCTTCCAACTTACACTTTTCTTCCTCCCCTTCCCATGGGCGTAGTTTGGGGGGGGGATGAGGGGGGCATTGTCTCCTCAAATGAGTTGCCCTGATGATGGATGTGATGCTTGTCTGCCCACAAGAATCTGATCTTCTGTAGGCAGAAGAGAAGGGGATGGCTGTGATTGCACACACATACAGGCACTTCACCTCTGTACCATAAACACTCACACAAGGCACACTACCTCTGCACCATACATATACACGCACAATAGCATCTACCACCACATCTCCTCCCATGCACAGACAGGCACACCACCATTGCACCACACACATATAAGACACTTAATATCTGAAGCTATAATTATTGTCATCTATATTTCTGTCTAAAGATGTCGCATGGTATAGGAACTCTGGTGCTGGTCTCGTGAAACTTGAGAACATGAGACCAACATGAAAGACAGTAGGAGTGGGGTGAGCATGAGGGGGTCACAAGCCCTGGCTGCTAAGATTTTGGCCTAGCTCCTAAATCCATACAAAATTTGTTGAGGCCTGCAACAGAAGCACAGCACATTTGGAATTTTGGGGCCAGTTATAAGCTGCACAGCTGCACAAATAAAGTCCCATCACCATGTGTACCTCTCTGCTAGGTACTGCTTTTACGTTTGCTGAGCAGTAACATGAGGCACAGTTCTCTCTAATCCCACATGCCTCTCCCCATGGTCTGCCCTCATGATTCTTGTTCAGAGTTGGGCTGTGGGAAGAGCAATCAGCGATATGGCTACCTCTGAGCAAGTAGCACTGAGAATAATTGAGGGGGAAGACTATGGAGAGAGGCTGCGCCGCCTGCATGTGAGATTAGATTTCCCTGTGCATCTCATGCTTCGGCTCAGCAAAAGTGACGTAAAGTGTCACCTGCTTCCTCTATTTCTTGTGTTACACTGCATACAGAGCCTGGTGTGTTGGGGTTTCAATTTAATTTTATCTACATATTTCTATTTCAAGTTTATTATATTTTATTCTATACTTGGTGAGGGTCTAACTGTGTTTTGCTTATGTGATTGAGACCATGGGATATGTCTACTAACCCAGGCTAACAGCTGACCTGGTCTATCTGCAACTAGGTCCTATTGAATAACATGGGACCTAGTTACAGATAGCCCAGGTTAAGCATTAGCCTGGCTTAGTAGAGATACCCCCAGCTATTCTGTTAGCATGGAGTTCCCATGTAGGATCTGTAGTAATCTGGCTTGTTCAGTTTTCTGAATAGGCGTAAGGATGTTCTAAGGCCCACTGCAATACTTATGGTGCTGCTTTTTTCTAGGTAGGTTCCTCATTGCGTTAATTTTAGAAGCTGGTGTCATCATGGTATGGTAGATTTGCATTATAGGTCTTCAGTGACTTTTGTAGGGTTTTGTGTTAATTCACAATCTGCCTGTTACTGGAGAGGTGGTTAATTAGATGACACCGGAATCAGATTTCTTTTTTCTTGTATGTTGGGTTTGATGGTGAAATTGTCTTAGTTTTGATCTGCACCTACTTTTAGAGGAGGGGTTTCATTGGATGCAAAATAGATGTTCAAAAATAAAAAGAGAGAACATAGCACAGTTTCTAATTATAATTTAATTTGGCATTAGAAACTGCGCTGTGGTTCTTTTTCTTCTTGTCCCTTGGCATGTGAGCACTTGACATCTCTTTTGTTTTTTGCAGAATATATTTGCAGGTGTCGGTAGCTTTTTTTAATCTTAGAGTGCCAGGCTAAATAACTAAGCAGCTACACTTTTTGTTGCATTTTAATTATATAGCCTGGGAAGATGTTGCTTTCCTATTTTTTTTTTTTTTTTTTGGCAAAGCCACTGAATGAGAGCCTCTGCTCCCTCTTTGAGTAACTTGGGTGCACCAGCTCATCCCTTGATTTGGATTCCATTGAGGTAAACATTGGCCTGTAATCCATCCATGGTCATAACGTTGGTCTTGTCCGCATTGATTCTTAGGCCATAAGACTGCGATGCGTGCGATGTGGTAAAGGATGTCGGTAGCCTCAATGGAATCCAAATAAAGCAGATCCTAGAACAGAGGTTCCCAACTCCAGTCCTGGAGGGCCAAACACCATTCAGGTTTTCAGGCTGTCCCTAATGAATATGCATGAGATACATTTGAATACAATGTGGCAGTGCATGCAAATGCATCTCATGCATATTTATTAGGGACAGCCTGAAAATCTGAATAGTGTTTGGTCCTCCAGGACTGGAGTTGGGAACCTCTGTCCTAGAATATCTGGAAATGCTGGTGCAGGAGAAGAAGGTGGCATCCACCACCAATGTCCACAGTAGGATTGGCCAGGCAACAGTAGCGTTCGCCTCGTTCAAATTACATCTGGAAGAAGGCCAATATCTCCACCAAGACCAAAATTTGCTTCTTCCAAACACTGATCCTGCCAATTCTCTTGTACAGATTGGAAACATGGACTGTGCTTAAACCTGACATGAAGAAGCCTGAAGTCTTCCAAATGCAATGCCTGAGACAGATTTTGGGTGTCTCTCTTTGTCATCGCCATCGAAACGAGACAATTCGGACAAGGTGCGACCATTAGCCTTCAGTTGAAGAACAAATCCAAAAACACAGACTGAGATGGTTTGGCCACATTTGCAGAATGAACACCAGTTGGCTGCCATTCAAACTCCTCTGGAGAGAGCGACCTGCTCACTGGAGGGTTCAATGAGCAGCACCGAAGAAAACATGGCTCAAACACATTGAGGAAGACCTAAGGAACCAGCAACTGACCATCGACGAGGCCAGAAATATCGCCAAGGTTGGAAGCATATTGTGAACAACACACGGAATCCAGTGGCAACTACAGCAGCATATTGGTTGAGAGAACGATCTGCTCCCCAAATGCCATCTAAGGATTAAAGAAGAAGCTCATCCCTCACCTGTTTGATATACTAGCTTCCTATCCATCTAGTATTTTTTTAAGATAACCATGCAAATGAATATACAAATATGTCACTCTATCCTTTGCCCCACAAATGACATAGTCAAACTACGCCCATGCCCCTTCCACCTCATAGCACACACTATTTTACTTGATATTATTTTCTGCACACTGTTCCTACATAGTGAGCAGTATTTGATTAGAGGGTAAGTTAAGAATAGTGCACACTAAGGGCCCGATTTTCAAAGGCATTAACACAGGTAACTGCTCTAATTACCTTCATAAATGTCTTAACAGGGAATTTTCAAAGGCAACTACACAGGTAGTGCCTTTGAAAATTCCCTGGTTTGTTTCTTACATGCCCCAATGCTATGCGGTTAGCATTGGGGGCGTTGCAGGGGGAGGAAGGGGCTAACCGCATAGCACCAATTTTCGATGCTACCCGGTTAGCCACCAAGGGCTAACTGCGTAGTATCGAAAATCTGTGCTACCTGGCTAGACGCTGCAGTTTCCGGGTTGCGCGGCAATAACTGGATTTTCAATGCCGGTGACCCCCAGCATTGAAAATCTGGGTTCGACAGACGGTGGGTGGGCTATGCGCTGATGCAGCACATAGCACCACGCAACGGAATATCGGGCCCGAAGAGAATACTCAAAATGAAACACTTCTTAAAATGAAACAAAATCAACAAAAAAACCCAGAACTGGTATGAAAGAAGAAACAAAGTTAAACATTTTCCACATTCCTCCTAGCCAGTGATTTCATGAGGAATTTAGAATAGAAGAAAGGAGTGAGGATTGGAAAAGAGTAGATTGGGTAGGATATAAATTTAAATACATACATATTATTATTATTATTATTATTATTATTGTGAACAGCTTTGATTGTTACTGAAAGGTGGTATATCAAGAAACAAATAAACCATTTAGGCCGGGGGGAAAAAAGTTTGGAGTTTAGCACTGACTTTCAGCACTAGACTCAGAAATTAGGCTCATAAATCTAGGAGAATGAACGGCAGGCCTAAATTTATGAGCATATTCAAAGCAAGTAATGTGGTTAGTATACCTGTGAATCGTGTTAATCATGGTCACCGGGATTGTCAGCAGCAGTAATATGGCTACTGCTACTACTAATAATAATCATCTGTATAGCACTACAAGGCATACACAGCGCTGTGCATATAGATGTAAGACACAATCCCTGTTCATCAGAGCTGGTTAGTCCACTGAATATCCGTGGTGCCGCTGCTGCATACCCCGATGTTAGCTAGTTAGCACCGGGGCATTCCCGAGGTAGCGTCCAGTGATAACCGGATAGCAGCAATATTGAGCCACTGCCTGGTTAGCTTCTTTGCTATCAGCCTGACCGGATATGACCCACCATTGAACATCCAGCTCTTAGCTTCAGCAGCGACGGCTAGCCACCTCCACTGAATATCCCCCCATAAATTTTAAGCACCTAAATTAAGATGGATTTTCAGCCGAAAATAGGGCACACATTTAAGAGGTCAGTTTTTTTAATATTGGGCCCCAAGTTTTTTCAGATGCTTTGTCCTGATCACACAAAAGTGTCTGTAACAGAAGGGAGTCTCATGTATCTCTACTAGACTCCACCAGAATCACAGTCCAGTGTTCTAATAATCACGAGACTAGACCAATCCTAATGAAAGGGGCTATGCATCTTCAACATGGGACCTTATGAAGAGATACAAGTCTTTTCACAGCTCTGTGCACATTATAAGCAGTATGCACATATAAAACAATTACACTAATTCTGCAGCCCAGCAGTTATGTGATTACAGCTTCTGCTGAACAGAGCGGGGAACACCTGGGAAAACAATATTTCACCTTGAAATGGGTTGGCTGATTGATAGGAACAACTGAACTGGGCCTGGCTACATGATGCTGCATTGAATTTTGTTAAGAACAAAGTGTGAATTTTGAAATTTCTTTGTTATGTGGGTCTTGGTGATACCCCTCGGCCAACAAAAAAGAAATTGTAGAGTATAGGAGCTTTTGAGAACTTACAGGAGTGTAGAGAAGAAAGGGATTCCCATAATACATCATGAGACGTCTGAAGGAAATTGGAGATGAGGCCTCAGAGGTCTCAAACACTCATGTACTATAGCAGTGTTTCTAAAGCTGTTCCTGGAGTATGCCATAGCCAGTCTAGTTTTTAGGACATGATCAGTAAAGAATATGCATGTGATAGATTTGCAAGCACTGTCTGCATCATATGCAAACCTCTCTCATAAATATTCATTATTTATTTATTTATTTACAATTTCTTCTATACCGCACTATTTGGCATCAGCGTGGTTTACATGGAACATAACAATCAGATGGGTACATAAGTCTGAGTTTACAATTAACAGGAGAGCCAACTTGGATAACTAAAGATAACTATTTACAAAAACAGTGTCATAGAAAAACAAAGAGTGAGATTTAATGGTCAAGGACCTCTTGCATGGTGTGGTCCATTATGGATATCCTGAAAATCAGACTGGACAGGGCAGGAGAGCAGCAAGCTAGAAATGTGCCCTGTGCAACTAACAAACCTGGTGCCCCCTTCCCACAGCCACGTTCAATAATTCACTCTTTTTGAGCTTCCTGGAAGCCCAGTGATGATATCAGCACTTGCGCCCAGTGCAGATGCACCACTTGCCCAGCCCTTGGTACAGCCCTGGGCCAGAGTATGCTCCAAGAATGACTTGAGGGACACTGCACTACTCCACTTTCGTTGTTGATCCTTCTGAATGTGCCAGAGCTTGCAACGGCTACCCTTTTCTCTAGGACCTCCATGGTCCCTAAGCCAGTAACATATATAGTAGCATAGTAAATGACGGCAGATAAAGACCAGTGCTTCTCAAATGGAGCCACCAACCAATTTTTTTTTTTAGAGACCACTACAGATGAAGAAGTCAGCTGGCATTCTGAGTATTGTAGCAAACATTTGGCTGAGGGAGACCAGCAAACATTTAGGGCCAGAACCACTGTATTAGACCTCTGCTCTACAGCTTTTCTGGGAAACAGACTTTTTGTCAGACGAGATGCCTGACTAATCAGAATTATGTAGTTTATTTACTTATGTACTCATTTGCATGAATTTACAACAAATGAAACACTTCCTTTTTAAGAAGCAACATTACACTATATGCATCCTGTGGAGCAGCTTCCACAGGTTACACTGTCATCCTGAAAACAAAATAAAAAAAATTGACTGCAGTTAAAAGACGGTGTAAAATTATTTCCAGTTGTAACATAAATTCAGTTAGAAGAATATCATTACTTCACTTGCTTAATGTTAACTCTCTTCTGTTCGCTATATCCGGTTTCCTTTAATGACCTCAGTGCTTGGCATAAAGCTTCTTATTGTGTTTTGCTCTTCCATTAATGCAATGAAAAAGTCCCTTTGTTCATGCCATTTAAAAGCTTACACCTCATACCTTAATAGCTCAAGGCAAATAATATTCAAATACAGCGGAAATTTCCGTATTCCCAGAGGGGTTTACCGTTACTATTGTGCATTAGCATTCACTGACACCGTTAATGTGCATTGTCAGTAACTAGGTCCCGCTGCTTAAAAGAGGACTTAAGTAAAATACATAGAAACATAGAAACATAGAAACATGATGACAGAAAAAGACCACAAGGCCCATCTAGTCTGTCCTTCCATAACAACTACAACAGTCCACTCTTTACCTTTAGAGATCCTCTGTGTTGGTCCCATGCTTTTTTGAATTCAGTTACTGTCCTCATCTCTACCACCTCCACTGGGAGACTATTCCACGGATCCACTACTCTTTCCGTAAAGAAATATTTCCGCATATCACTCCTGAATCTATCTCCCTTCACCCTCATCCCATGTCCCCTCGTCGCAGAACTTGCTTTCAATTGAAAGAGGCTCTCTCCCTGAACATTTATGCCACGGAGGTATTTAAACATCTCAATCATATCACCTCTATCCCGCCTTTCCTCTAAGGTGTACATATTAAGATCCTTAAGTCTGTCCTCATATGCTTTATAATGAAGACCACTAATCATCTTAGTAGCAACCCTCTGCACCGACTCCATCCTGTTCACATCCTTTTGAAGGTGCGGTCTCCAGAATTGCACACCATACTCCAAATGAGGTCGCACCAAAGACTTATACAGAGGCATTATCACCTCCTTTTTTCTGCTAGCCATTCCTCTCTGTATGCACCCAAGCATCCTTCTAGCTTTTGCCGTTGCCTTTTCTACCTGTTTAGCTACTTTAAGATCATCGGACACAACTACGCCTAGGTCCCGCTCTTCTTTAGTGGGCAAAAGTACTTCACCTCCTATACTGTATTGCTCCCTTGGATTGCTGCAGCCCAAATGCATGACCTTACATTTTTTAACATTAAATCCCAGTTGCCAAATTCTAGACCATTCTTCAAGCTCAGCCAGATCCCTCCTCATGTTATCTACACCTTCCTGGGTGTCTGCTTTATTGCAGATTTTGGTATCATCCGCAAAGAGGCAAATCTTACCCGACAGCCCTTCCGCTATATCACTAACAAAGATGTTAAAAAGAATCGGACCAAGGACAGATCCCTGGGGCACACCACTGGTAACATCCTTCTCCTCAGAGTGAGCTCCATTTACTTGTACTCTTTGTCGCCTCCCACCCAACCAATTTCTAACCCAAGCCGTAACTTTAGGGTCCATCCCTAGGGTGCTCAGTTTGTTTATAAGTCGCCTGTGAGGAACAGTGTCAAAGGCTTTACTGAAATCTAAATACACCACATCTAGAGCTCTCCCTCGGTCCAACTCCCTGGTCACCCAGTCAAAGAAATCAATCAGATTTGTCTGACAAGACCTGCCTCTGGTGAATCCATGCTGCCTCGGATCCTGTAATCCGCTGGACTCCAGAAACCTCACTATTTTCTCTTTCAATAGCGTTTCCATTAATTTACTCACCACTGAAGTTAAACTAATACGTAATACATGTTAATGGTGTTAACCCTCACTAATATATGTTACTAACTAAAGCAATGGAGAGTTAAGAAACTTGTCGAGGGGTCACAAAGCGCAGCAGTGGGATATGAACACTGGCTTCTCTGGTTTTCAGCCCATTGACTCTACTAGGCTACTCTACCATTCCCAACTAATGGCAGTTTGACTTTAGAAGTCATATTTTGTGTTGTGTAATATCTTCCAGAGCTATACTGGATTGGCGGGAGGGGGGTTGGAAATGTAGGGCTGAATATCTGACTTTAAAATATAGTAACATAGTAAATGACGGCAAATAAAGACCAGTATGGTCCATCTAGTCTGCCCAGTAAGATGACAGGAGTAGGTGCACCTGCCACTCTGTGCAGGCCACCCCTCCCCATGTCTTTGTCTAGGGGTGAACCCCCCCTCCATGTAGGACACCCCTATTTATTGAGAAATTAGATGGTTCCGTTTATTTTTATTTTATCCTGTTGCTGTAAAGGGATCCACTGTGTCTGTCCCATGCCATCTTGAATTCTGTCACTGTGTTTGCCCTCACCACTTCTATCGGGAGGAGGGCATTCCAAGCATCCACCACCCTTTCAGTGAAAAAGTATTTCCTGACATTGCCTTTCAATTTACCACATTGCAGCTTCATGTTATGCCCTCTGGTTTTACAGCTTCCCCGTCTTTGGAAGAGGTTTGTTTGTTCATTATTTCTCTTTAAGTATTTAAAGGTCTGAATCATATCTCCCCTATCCCTCCTCTCCTCCAGAGTGTACATATTTAGGTCTTCAAGTCTCTTCTCATAAGGCTTCTGACGCAGGCTCCAAATCATTTTGGTCACCTTCCTCTGAACAGTTTCCAGTCTTTTTACATCCTTTGCAAGATATGGTCTCCAAAACTGAATACAGTATTCCAAGTGAGGCCTCACCAGTGACTTATAAAGTGGCATTAGTACCTCTTCCTTTCTGCTGGTAATTCCTCTTTGTATGCAGCCCAACATCCTCCTGGCTTTTAGCACCACCTTGTTGCACCGTTTTGCCACCTTGAGATCTACAGAAATAATCACACCAAGGTCTTTCCCCTGATCCGTGCACACCAACCTCTCACCCCCTATCGCGTGCATGACACTGCACTTCTTTGCACTAAAGCTTAATTGCCAAGCGTTAGACCATTCTTCCAGTTTTTGTAGATCTTTCCTCATGTTTACTACTCCCTCGGGGGAGTCGACTCTGTTGCAAATTTTTGTATCATCTGCAAAAAGACAGGCTTTTCCATTCAGTCCTTTAGCAATATCACTCACAAATACATTGAAGAGTGACGGGTCCAGGACCAAACCCTGGGGTACCCCGCTAATCACCCTTCTTTCATCTGAGTGAGCTCCATTTACCTTCTGTCATCTGTCAGTCAAACAATTTCTGATCCAGTTCACCACCTTGGGACCCATCCCCAAACTACTGAGTTTATTGATAAGCCTCCTATGAGGAACAGTATCAACAGCTTTGCTGAAATCCAGGTAGATGACATCCATTACATGCCCCTGATCTAGTTCTCTGGTCACCCAGTCAAAGAACTGAATCAGATTTGTTTGGCAAGATCGTCATTCAGTAAAACCATGTTGCCTTGGATCGTGCAACCTGTTGGTTTTGAGAAAGTCCACTATTCGCTCTTCAGAAGTGCCTCCATTACTTTTCCCGCCACCGAGGTAAGGCTCACGGGCCTGTAGTTTGTCACTTCTTCCCTGTCACCACTTTTGTGTAGAGGTACCACATCAGCCATTCTCCAGTCCTGAGGAACTTCTCCTGTTTCCAAGGATCTGCTGAAAACATCCTTTAATGGCCCTGCAAGAACCTCTCTGAGCTCTTTCAGTATCCTGGGATGTATCCCATCCAGTCCCATGGCCTTGTCCACTTTCAGTTTTGCAAGTTGTTCTAACACATCATCTTCTGTGAATGGTGTGGTATCTACTTCATTCCCATTTTTATATTTGGGAGTCACAGCTGGTCCTTCTCCAGGGTTTTCTTTAGTAAAAACAGAGCAGAAATATTTGTTTAGCAATTTCGCTTTTTCAATGTCACTTTCCACGAGTCTGTTCCCAGCACTTCTGAGTCCTGCAATTCCACCCCTGATCTTCTTCCTTTCCCGAATATACCTGAAGAAAGTTTTGTTGCCACACTTAATTAATATTTATGGACCTCTTGAGCCCTGCTTCTATTCTTTGCCACAAAAAATATTAGGGGTGTGCATAGCCCAAAAATAATTTGGTTCATGCTCATTTCAAATTCATTTTTTTTATTTTTGGTCATTTCTTCATGTTTGTTTCGCCTACTTGTTTTTTGTATGTGCTTTGTATGAGCACTAGAGCATTATTGCACATGTAAATCAATTGTATGCACCTTAATTCGTAGGTATACGCACATACAAGTGATTTGTGTGCAATTTCATTTGTTAAGCACCCAAAACAAATAGAATTAAAAACAACAAATGCACACCACTACAAAATATGACCCTCATTAAAGCATCTCCTCTGCTCATTATCCCGTATAGGGCATGTGACCCCTCCAACCCCAGTTCTTCTGGCATACGATGCAATAAAAGCAACTCAGATATGCAGATCCAACATTATCAATCAAGAAATAGATTCTGATTCAGCTAAATTCAACGCCCTTATTTGTTTTTAAAAATTTACATATGGGACAGACATTATGGATTAGCTTCTGAGCAGTGTTTAGTGGGGATGTATGTCTGGTTTGGACGTACATTCTTGCTAAACACCAGGGGCCGATTCCCGATCCTGAGCTCCCTGCACGTATAGAGAGATGTACGGGGAACTCAGGATGTGGCAGGAGGGGGTGGGCCGAAGGAGGAGCGAGGGCGGGCTGAAAGTACAACCCTGGCCCCAGACGTACAGGGCCAATTCCAGTTCGGGCCCTGTACATCTGGAGGGGCAAGAAAGCACGGGGAACTTATTTATTTAGCAATACTTATATACCTCGGAGGTGGAATAAGCTCCCCTGACTGTGGTGGACAGCAAGGGATGAATCCACAAAGGAGGTGAGGAGGGGCGGGGGGTTCACCGCAGCCCGATCCCGGCCTCTGCAAGCCTGATTGGGGCTCGGGTGTCAAGGAATAAATACCTTTAAGCTGTGTGGCTGATCAGGGCTCCTGCATGGTGTCCCAGTGCCGTGGCACCGCAGCTCCATTCAGGAGCCTAGACTGGGCTAGCTGAGGGAGGGGGGGGGGTTAGATAGATGTGTGGCAGTGCAGAATTGGGGCACGTCGGGACGTCTGGACTGTCTAGCTCCCATGGGAGCAGAATCGGGTGCATATTCGCGCAGTCCAGATTTTGGACATCTGGACAGATCAGACGTGCTTGGCACAGAATTGGCCTCCATGTGGTCAGTAGTTTGATCTTTGTGACCATTGTCACAAACAGAGATGTCTCTAAGGGTTATGCCATCATCCAGAAAACAAAAACAACCCCCCCCCACCTCAACAAATCAACTTCAGTTAAAAGACTTGATGGCACACGACACAACACACACCTTTTTATTGAGAGCTCAAGATGAGCTACATTCAGTTACAGTATTTATTTAGCAATGCTTATATACCACTTTTCACTGGGTCAAAGTGGTGTGCATTCAGGTACAGTATATATTTCCCTTGTCCCTGAAGGTCTCACAATCTATGTTTCATACCTGAGGCAATGGAGAGTTAAGTGGCTTGCCCAAGGTAACAAGAAGCACCTGTGGGAGTAGAAACCCCAGTCCCTCTGGCCCAAAGTTGCTGGCCCTCGGTGACATGCCCCAACCACTAGGCCTCTCCTCCCACTTTGTATGTTAGACATCCAATTATGGACTACCTTGGCCTGTACCACTACTTCCCAGCAGATCGAAGCTCTTTCATCCACCCCTTCCCCAATGAAGATATCTATATGTCTTTCCATCACTGGTGTCGGCTCTGGGGGTGAGCATGATATGGAAAATGTTTTCCATGCCACATGAAAAAGACTGGAGGTCAGCCATCATGATTATATGTAGCCTTAAAAAGCAAAAGAAACTGGAGCAAGTTAAACGTAGTCTCTCTCTTTTTTTTTTTGCATAGCTTAAAACAAGTTCTTGATTTGGTTAAAATAAAAAGTAACCTTCCCCCTTTACTGATCTTTCTTACAAGATATGTGCAGGAAGCAACTTTTGGTACTCTCCAGTGACAGCACTTTCAAATTTCTCTTTTGAACAGTTCACGGCAGAAAAGGAAGTGAAACCTCATAGCTTCTTCCTTTTTTCAAGGTCTGCATTTGCATTTTAGTTTAAACAAAGTACAGGCTACTGCTTACAGAAGCGCGTTCTGACAGTGATCTGGATTGCTCTGCATCTGCACCAAATTTAAACAAGTTTTGTTATTTTCTTTGTGTAAATTCAGCATGATAATTCATCTAGCTGTGGAAAGGCAGTTTTTGGCTGAGGATAGTGTGTGTTAATACTTTGGGTGCTAATTAGTTTTGACCTTTCCAAACAATCAGGGGTTATTGCAAGTTGGCTGCACCTGGCTCAGACTGCCCAGAAGGGATGAGTTACTCAACAGTGACCCTGTTAAGATCCTGTTTTGGAAGAGTTGCCAAGTGACCTAATATATGAAGGGAGTCTTTAGGCTGTTTGTAACTCCTGTCTCTTCCCTACTTCCTTCCCTCCCTCCTTGGTAGCTCACAGGATGCAAGCAGTGCCGATTTGACATGGAGAAACAACTCTATAAATGCTTACAGTACCATGGGAGGGAAGTTCGAAAACAAGGAATGATCACTCCGTAACAAGAGTTCCAACGCAGTCCAGTGAGGTTTTCAGGATAACCACAATGAACATGCATGATAGAGATTTGTATGCACCGCCTCTACTGTATGCAAATCTCTCAAGCATATTCACTGTGGCTATCATGAAAACCTGACCGGCTAGGTGTGTCCCGAGGACTGGGTTGAAAACCCCTACTTCGGAAGCTCTGTCACCTGGCAGCTTTGCTGTTGCATTGTGGTCAATCCAACAGACCAACTAGATTCCAAATCTGGGTAAAATAGGATTTCTATTTGATCTAGACCATTCTTGAGAGCTGAGTCAGTCCTAATTTTGTCCCTTCGCATCTATGAGCGTCAAGTTCTGGTTTTTTGCTATTGAACAAAATCAGAATTGGTCCAGCCTGTCAGATCTGCCTTGGGTCAGATAGCAACTCTCAGTAAAAAGAAAAATCTACATTTGAGTCCTGTGCCTTGACTTGAAGGCATTTCTAACATTTTCTGTGGTAGATCAACTATGAATTAGAAATTCCAACATCATTTGGGAAAAATTCTGGAAAGCTAGCTATGATCAAGATCAGGTCTGTTTGATCCCACCAACCTCCCCAAGCTGCTGGCCCAGCAGATATACAATCCCAAATGCAAGAAAGTGAAAAACATGAAGGTCAAGCAAGAACTGTAAGGAAGGATTAAAATTGAGCCAAGGAAGCATACAATTAAGAACAGTTTACTATTTTCTAAAGTTTTTAAAAGTAGATGTGAAAAGTCCTTATTGTTCTGTGTAACAATATGCCAGGTATTAATTCAGATCATTGAGCAGAAGGCGTTAATTTGTCCAGTGTAAGAGGGAAGAATCATTCTGTAGTGCTTCTAATTTTAAGCATCTGACCTAGTTAAGCTTTCATTTGGGGCTTGCTACATTCTCTCTCTTATGGCTATGATGAACTATAACTTTTGAACAACCCAAATAGCACGAGTAACTAACATGAACAAACGGCTCCTTCCTTGAAAGGGGTGGGTGGGTAGAGAACACAGCGAAAGATAGAGGAGAGTGTGGGAGGGTTCGTCCCTTCCTAATGTTCACCTTCTTTCAGGCCACCCTGCCATCCCCCAGCACCAATCTGCAGGCGCAGGACTTAAAGTTTTTCCCTGCTTATCCTGTCTTGCCCACTCCCCCATTTCTCCCCCCCCCCCTCTTCACTTCTGTGTAAGTCAAGAGAATGCAAAGGGAGAGATGGTGGTTCCCCTATGGCCCTGCTAATTTTGGCTGGACAGAGCAGCCAACCAGTCTTTCCTCTTTTAGTTTTTCAACACTGAACAAGAATTCCCACTTCCCTCTTCTCTACCAGAAACTATCACACAGTATGCAACTATAATACATGTTCATGCATCTCAGAGCAGACCAAACATGCACTTCAGGGGTGCAGTGCGCAGTATACTGGTATCTAACTCAGACAAAAGCTACAATGTAATCTAAATGTAAATTATTCCCAAAAGAAGAGAACAAGTTGAGAGGCCATGATTGCAAATTTCCTCTTGTTAAGACCAGGACTGCTGAGTGGTTTTCATTGTGATGAAACCCATACCTAGGAGCAAGGCAGCAGGGCAAAATAACTGTCAAAAATACTTTGTCTGCAGAAATTTCTAGGAGTGAAATGCAATGAGTGTTCCAGGCCATCCCAGGACTCATTTGCAACATGTCACTGATCAGAAAGAACAGCAGACCCATTGCAATGTTCAATTAATGGGCATGAAGGTCTTAAAAACTCAGAATCTGTTTGGCCAAGTTTTAGAGCCCTAAATAATTTTGAATGGGTCATAATTTCTGTCATCAAAGCACAAGAGTAGATTGTAGAAATCTGCACAGACAAAATGTTTTCCATTCGTTTTTGGATCGTATGGGCTTTTTCCTGGAGGACTGGAGATAGGCAAATTTGGTCCCTCTTCACAAAAGTAAAAGTAAGGAGAAGAATGAGAATTATAGGCCAGTTGCTCTGACTTCAGTAATGAGTAAATGGATGTAAAAGAGAGAATGGTGGAGTTTCTGAAATCAAACGGATTGAAGGATCCAAGGCACTATGGCCGCTGAACTTTAGACCTGGATATTCAATGCTGGGGCCGTATCTGGGCCATGGCATTAAATATCTGAGTTGTCTGGCCTGCCATCAAGCTAACTAGGCAGCAACGTTATTCAACTGCTGCTTGGTTAGCTTCCATGGTGAAAGTTAAGCCAGCCTTTCCTGCGCCGGACTTTCACTGCATTGCAATAACCGGGCAGCGGCTCAATATTGCCACTGCCCGGTTATTGCTGGTTGCTGCCCCCAAAACGTCCCGATGCTAACCGGTTAGTGTTGGAGCGTGCAGTGATGGCAGGACCGTACCAAGCTGAAATGCATCCTGGGTGACTAATGAATCTGCTGCCCCCCCCCCCTCCACCCAGTCATATTCAGTAACTCTCTTTTTGAGCCTCGTGGAAGCCCGGTGATGATATAAATGCCTCCTTCTGTGCTTGCACCCTGTGCGGCCAAATCGCTTACACACCCCTTAGCTCAGCTCTGAGTGGCAGCTCCCACATATATTCAGCATAAGAACATAAGAACATAAGATATGCCATACTGGGTCAGAACAAGGTCCATCAAGCCCAGTATTCTGTTTCCAACAGTGGCCAATCTAGGTCATATGTACCTAGCAGTTTCCCCAAGGGACACAGGTTCCACAATGCTTGTATTGGTTCAAGCATTGATATCCTGGGTGTCTTCTTAATAATGGTTTATGGACCTTTCCTCCAGGAACTTGTCCAAACCTTTTTTAAACCCAGCTACACTAACAGCCTTTACTACATCCTCCGGTAACAAATTCCAGAGTTTGATTGAGTTCAGTGAAAAAATATTTTCTTTTATTAGTCTTAAATAGTTTACCCTGTAGCTTCATTGCATGTCCCCTAGTCTTTCTATATTCTGATAAGGTAAACAATCGATCTACGTTTACCCGTTCCACTCCGTTCATTAATTTATAGACTTCTATCATATCTCCCCTCAGCCGTCACTTTTCCAGGTTAAAGAGCCCTAACCTTTTTAGCCTTTCTTCATAGGAGTATCCTTCCATCCCCTTAACCATTTTGGTGGCTCTTCTCCGAACCTTTTCTAAAATCGCTATATCCTTTTTAAGATACGGCGACCAGAATTGCACACAATATTCAAGGTGCGGTCTCACCATGGAACGATATAGAGGCATTATAATATCTTTTGTTTTATTTTCCATTCCTTTCCTTATCATACCTAGCATTCTATTTGCTCTCTTGGCCGCTGCTGCACACTGGGCCGAGGGTTTTAACATGGTATCCACAATGACGCCTAAATCTTTTTCCTGGGTGGTGGTTCCTAATGTGGAACCTTGCATCGTGTAACCATAGTTTGGGTTGTTCTTCCCTAGGTGCATAACCTTGCACTTCTCCACATTAAATTTCATCTGCCATTTTGGTGCCCAGTCTTCCAATTTATCAAGATCCTCTTGCAATTTTCCACAATCCTCTAGGGTTTTAACAACTTTAAATAGTTTTGTGTCATCTGCAAATTTGATAACCTCACTCGTTATTCCACTTTCCAGGTCATTTATGAATATGTCAAAAAGCAGCGGACCCAGCACAGATCCCTGGGGTACACCACTATTCACCTTTCTCCATTGGGAAAATTGGCCATTTAGCCCTACCCTCTGCTTTCTATCTTTTAACCAGTTCCTGATCCACAATAGTACACTGCCTCCTATCCCATAACTCTTTAGTTTTGCCAAAAGTCTCTGATGAGGGACCTTGTCAAAGGCTTTCTGAAAGTCCAGATACACAATATCAACCGACTCACCTTTGTCCACCTGATTATTCACTCCTTCAAAAAAACATAACAGATTAGTAAGACAAGATCTCCCTTGTCTAAAGCCATGTTGGCTGTCTCCCATTAGGACATGACTATCTACATGCTGAGTAATTTTATTCTTTATGATGGTTTCTACCATTTTTCCCGGTATTGATGTCAGGCTCACCGGTCTGTAGTTTCCTGGATCACCCCTGGAACCCTTTTTAAAAATTGGTGTTATATTGGTGATCCTCCAATCTTCAGGTATTAGAGATGATTTTAATGATAGTTCATAGATTACTAATAGCAGGTCTGCAATCTCATATTTCAGTTCTTTCAACACCCTTGGATGTATACCATCCGGCCCAGTTGATTTGCTACTCTTCAGTTTATCTAATAGTTGTAATACATCTTCCCGATGTATCGATATTTCCTTCAATTCTTCCACATCTTTAAATACCACTTCAGTCATGGTTAACATCCCTACATCTTCCTCAGTAAAGACCGAAGCAAAGAATTCATTCAGTCTCTCTGCTATCGCCTTGTCGCCTCTAAGTGCTCCTTTAACCCCTTTATCATCTAATGGACCAACTGACTCTCTCACAGGTTTTTTGCTATGAATGTACTTGAAAAGGTCTTTACTTCGCGTTTTTGCTTCCGCAGCAAGCTTCTTCTCAAATTCTCCCTTTGCCTGCCTTATCAATGCCTTGCATTTGACTTGCCAGTGCTTGTGCTGTTTCCAGGTTTCGTCGTTTGGCTTTTTTTCCATTTCCTGAAAGATGCTTTTTTGGCAACAACAGCCTCTCTGACCTCACCTTTAAACCATGCTGGCAGTTTTTTGGACTTCCTTCCACTTTTCTTAAAGCGTGGAATACAGCTAGTCTGGGCTTCCAAGATAGTATTTTTCAACAACAGCCAAGCCTGATGTACGTCTTTAACCTTTGCAACTGCTCCTTTTAGTTTTTTCTTAACTGTTTTCCTCATTTTATCATAGTCTCCCTTTCGAAAATTAAAAGGTAGTACTGTGGATTTCCTTACTATCCCTCCTCCACTAATTAAATCAAAGGCGATCATGCCAACAACCTTATCCCTTGCACTAGATCTGGTGTTCCACTAAGGACTAGGTCTAATATGGCTTCCCCTCTGGTCGGTTCATGAACCAGCTGCTCCAAGAAGCAGTCATTTATTTCATCTAGGAACTTTATCTCCCTAGCATGTCCTGACATCACACTGACGCAGTCGATACTGGGGTAGTTGAAATCACCCATTATTATTACTGCGCTGTAACTTTTGTTAGCTTCCTTGATTTCTTGGAGCATTTCATCATCAATTTGGTCATTCTGGCCAGGCGCTCGATAGTACACCCCCACTGCCATTGCCTTCCCCCTTTTACATGGAATTTCAATCCATATAGATTCTACAGCAGATTTTATTTCCTGAAAAACTTTAATCCTTTCTGACTCAATGCCCTCTCTAACATAGAGCGCAACCCCTCCAACAATTTGATCAGCTCTATCATTTCGATATAGTTTGTACCCAGGTATCACAGTGTCCCACTAATTGTCCTCCTTTCACCATGTCTCTGATATTCCAATCATATCTAACCTTTCATTTAGTGCTATATATTCTAACTCTCCCATCTTATTTTTTAGACTTCTAGCATTTGCATACAAGCATTTTAGAGAATGTATTTTATTCATATTAATTTGGCTATTGTTAGACATGGGTAATTTGGGATCTTTAAGCTCTGTCTTCTCCATACTTGAGGGCATTTGGGCTACTTTACTCTTTTGTGGAACCTCTCTGCTTTTGGTAGTATCCGTCAAAGATACATTCTTCTGAACCATCCGCTCTTGGGCGACTGTCGGCTTTCCCCTAATATCTAGTTTAAAAGCTGCTCTATCTCCTTTTTAAAGGTTAATGCCAGCAGCCTGGTTCCATCCCGGTTAAAGTGAAGCCCATCCATTCGGAAGAGCACCTCCTTTCCCTAAAATGTTCCCCAGTTCCAAACAAATCCAAACCCCTCATCTCTGCACCATTGTCTCATCCACGCATTGAGACTCCGGAGCTCTGCCTGCCTTTTGGGTCCTGCGTGTGGAACAGGAAGCATTTCGGAGAATGCTACCCTGGAAGTTCTGGATTTCAACTTCCTACCTAAAAGCCTAAATTTAGCCTCCAGAACCTCCCTACCGCATTTTCCTATGTCATTGGTACCGACATGTACCAAGACAGCAGACTCCTCCCCAGCACTATCTAAGACCTTATCTAGGTGGCGTGTGAGGTCCGCTACCTTTGCACCAGGCAGGCATGTTACCAGGCGATCCTCACGTCCACCAGCCACCCAGCTATCTACATGCCTAATGATCGAATCACCAACTATAACGGCTGTCCTAACCCTTCCCTCATGGGCACATGGCCCTGGAGAAACGTCCTCAGTGCGAGAGGGTTCTACATCACCTGGAGGACAGGTCCTAGTTACAGGATCACTTCCTGCCACACCAGGGTGATGCTCTCCTGTCACGTGACCTCTCTCCTCCATGGCAACAGGGATGCTGCCAGACTGGAGGTGGGACTTCAGGACTATATCCCTGTAGGTCTCGTCTATGTACCTCTCTGTCTGTCTTATGCTTTCCAAGTCTTCTACTTTAGCCTCTAGAGAACGGACTCGTTCCCTGAGAGCAAAGAGCTCCTTGCACCTAGTGCACACGTAAGACCTCTCACCAATTGGGAGAAAATCATACATGTGACACTCAATGCAAAAGACTGGAATGCCCCCATCCCGCTGCTGGACTGCTGTCTGCATCTTAGTTTTAAGTTTGTGTTTAGATCTAAGTTCTTTACTTACTAAGGCTTGCTATGGATATTTATACGAATAAAACTGTACCTAATACGTGTAATATACCTTGTTTACCTGAAGCTTAACTAATCTCAGGTCCTTAGTGTATGACTGATTTGGGTAATGAGCTTCACCTGAGAGCACCTCCTGTCTTTTAAGATGTGTAAGTACCTATAAAGCTACGATTATCCCAAGGGTGGGTGGGTGTGGTGAGGGAGGGAGGGAAATAACACTTATTAAAAGAGGGCTGCTACACAGTACCCTGTCTTGTGCTGCTGAGGTAAGCTATATTCTGATTTGATTTAAATTATAGCTCTTAGCTGCTGCCAGGCTCTAACTTCTTATGAAATTTAAACTACAAGCTCTCTGCTAGGTTCTAAATTTAACCAGAAAGCTCTCTTCTGTGTTTTAAATTTAAGCTAAAAGTACTTTGCTGTTACTAGACCTTGAGTGACTATTAAATTTAAACTACAAGCTCTCTGCTGGGTATGAAATTTAACCAGAAATTTCTCCTCTGTGTTTTAAAACTAAAAATACTTTTCTGATGCTAGGCCATGTTGTGTTTTAAATTTAAACTAAAAGTACTTTGCTGTTACTAGGCCCTGAGTGACTATTACATTTAAACTACAAGCTCTCTGCTGGGTATGACATGTAACCAGAAAGTTCTCCTCTCTGTTTTAAATTTAAACTTAAACTGCTGCTACTAGGCCCTGACTGATTTAACAAAAAATAGTGGGTTCACAGATTAATTAGCTTTAATACAAAGAATTCCTTTTAGAAAATTACCAGAAGTATATACTCACAGTTGCAGATCTCTACCCAGAAGTAACAGTCCCTTTTTCTAGTCTAGCACTATGCCATGGGGATTAACACAGCAGTTCTGCTAACTGCATTAATCCCTTTCAATATCAGGCCCTATGGGTTTACCAGAGATATTGCCAAACAAATTTTATCAATTTCTTTGACTGGATGACCAGATAATTGGATCAAGGGAGAGTGCTAGATGTGCTGCTGCACTATGATTTCAGTACGACTTTTGATATGGTTTTTGCACAAGCAGCTTTCAAATTAATTGAGCATCCTTGATATGGGTCCCAAAAGTGACAGAAACTCATTGAATAGGAGGCCTCAAAGGGCAATGGTAAATGCAACTTACTTTGTGGAAATAGGCTTAATCAGTGGGGTGCCATAGGGATCAGTCTTTGATATGGTTCTTTTCAACATTTTTGCAAGTGATAATCCAAATGAGCTGTCAGGAAAGCTTTGTGGTTTTTTTTTGCATATGATACCAAAATCTGCAATAGGACAGATACCTGGAAGGTGTGGAAAACATAAGGAAGGATTTAGTAAAGCCCGAGGAATGGTTTAGAGTTTAATGTTAAGATTTTATGCTAAAGAATGCAGCATCATGCATCTGGCCTGCAAAATCCCAAGGTAACAGTTAACAATAGGTGCTGAAGTTCTTCTGTTCAGTTCTGATCTAAAAAAGCAACACCATCTGAGTATCTTCTTTGAGTACTACCAGAGCAACAAGGGCACAATGATACAGTCTGTGAGGTCCTCAGAAAAGAAATGTGCATTAAAACTCATTCACCTGGAAGGACTGGTAAACTGAAGGAAGTGATAGATGCCCTGATATCTGTTCATGCTAAAGTCTCCAGATCTCTACTGTAGTCGTTGCATAGACTAGCCATAGCAATGACAGGAATTGCCATCATTGTATGACAGCTATGCTAACAGATTCCAGGTGGCCGACAACAGTACTGCATACCTCATCCAATGAAGTTGCTATGACCCATTCCACTCTGTCCACTTTATTCACACCATGTAGGAAAAGCTATCTAAGACAACCTCAGCCTAGAGTTGGAAAGGTTGAAGAGGGGCACCCAAGCATCAGTGGAAAGAGGCTGCTTCTGATTATCCCTTATAGTTCTCTCTTGATGCCTTCTGTGAATAACTTATCCTTCGCCTGCTATAGCTTTGTCTTTACCAAGTTTCCAGCTTCCATACAGGAGGTGGATCCTGGGAGACAAATATACACTGATGGAGTGGCACATCTTAACACCCTGTGGCTGCTACTAACACTGTCATTGAGCGCTGGTCTAGTCCCTACTTCAGTAAACATATGTCAGCAGAAAAGGGAAGCAGGGGAGGAAGGTTTTCCTCGCCTATCTTTAAGACGCAGAGGGCTAAGCGGGTAGCATCGAAAATAGCTACTACCCATTTAGCTCTTTCCTCCACCCATGCTCTGCCCTGGAATGCCCCTAATACAGCCCGATGCTAACCGCTTACCATCTAGGCACATTAGAAACTTATCAGGGATTTTCGAAAGGCACTACCCATGTAGGTGCCTTTCGAAAATCCCGGATAAGGCCTTTACACAGGTAACTAGAGAAGTAACCCATGTAAAGGCCTTCAAAAATCGTGTCCAAAGTGTCTACAAGTTTCTCTCTCAACTGGAAGTTCCCTCCTTACAGTTGTTGTGAACATTATTGACATCCTTGTGTACAATATCTTGAGAAATAATTGGAAATATTCCAAATGTATGTCATCATAATATTTTAATCATTTGTTTAAAGGTATACAACCAAAAACATCTGTGCAATTTAGACATAGTAATTTCTGAGAAAAAATAAAATATGACCTCAACAGGATTAATAGCACCCTTCAGTAATATTTGGTTGCACAACCCTGGGCAGTAATGACAGCTTCCAAACATTTCTTGAAGCCATCTATACGTTTCGTACATCTTTCTACTGGTAATTTCTCCCACTCTTCAACTGCAGTTTGTTCCAGCTTATGAATGTTTCCAGGATTCCTTTTACCAATGGCTAATTTCAGCTCTTTACAAAGGCTCTCGATTGAATTGAGATCAGGACTCATTACTGGCCAGTTTAAAACAGTCCATATGTTCCTTTTTAACCATTTTTTTGTACTTTTGGATATATGTTTTGAGTCATTGTCCTGCTGGAGGACCCATGACCTTTGACCCAGAAATAGCTTTCTGATACTAGGTAGCACATTTCGTTCCAAAATACCTTGGTTGTCCCTGACTTCATGATTCCTTTAATACACTCCAGGCCTCCAGTTCCTGAGGCAGCAAAACAGCCCCACAACATTATGGAATCTCCACCATATTTAATTGCAGGAAGGGTGTTTTTTTCCCCTTATAAGCTTAATTTCTTTGTCTGTAAATGTATCCCTGGTCTGCATTGCCAAAGAGCTCAAGCTTGGTTTCATCTCTCCACAGAAAAATTTTCCAGAAGGATTGTGGTTTTTCAAGGTGGATCTGGGCAAAGATTAGGCATGCACTTTTAAGTGTGTTGCTGAGCAGTGGGGTCCCTCCTTGATCTTCGCCCATGAAGATGCATGGCATATGGTGTGGGTTGAAACTGCAACTCCAGATTGCTCTACATCGGCCTTAAGCTCTTTGGATGTTGTATGTGGTGTTTTTCCAACAGTTCACACTATCCTTTAACGACTTCTTGGATTAATTTTGCTCTTCCCAACACATCCTGGGAGGTTCTTGACAGTTCCATGAGCAGAAAACATTTTAATAAGATTGAAAACTGTAGAAACAGGAATCCCAAAGTCTTTGGAAATGGCCTTGTACCCCTTTGAAGTTTGATGTTTGGTGATAATGGCTTTTGTGACATTCTTAGGCAGCAATCTTTTCTTCACTTTTGTGACAATGGAACAGGGCATGAATACAGCCATTTTAAACCTTAGAGCCGTCATGCATTTGCTGATTTCATCATGTGAGTACTGACAATTGATCACAGGTGCATCTAATTTTACTGCAATGGGAATGTGGTTCTTCTGTTCAAACTGCCAATAATCATGTCCTGGCAATGTCACAATGTTTATACTATTTCCTTTTTAATTGGTCTTGTTTTATTTGATTCTTTTATGTATCAAATATGTGTGCATATATAGTCCAAAGCCATTTCACTGGCCACTTTCTTTTAGGAGATATTGGACATTAAGGGGTTGAACTGCAAGGGTGCCACTAATGTTGACCACAACTGTATTTATGTGGTTTCTGTTCATCTTCTGTTCATCATTACTATAAGTAATCTGACTGATTTAAGTCTAGAGAGCCTCCCTTTTCCATGCATACTGGCCTTTATTTCCTATGGGCAGGGCTTTTTTTTCTGCACGTATTGGCTAGTTTCTTATACTGGCATCCTTTACTCCTGAATTGATGCCTGGGAAATGATGGGGTGGGGGTGGGGGTAGGGGCTTGATTATGGATCAGAGAAATTCTGCTCTGCTCTAATCTATCTGCTCCAGGTGCAAACCTTAAGGGTATGTAAAGTTTGGTTTGTGTTCATTTAAAATGAATTGTTCCGGATTTTCATGCAATTTTTGTGTTTGTTTCACCTTTTGGGATTTTTTGAGGTGCGCACTGTATGCGCACAAGAACATTTTTGTGTGTGCTGTCGATTGTATGCGTAGTAATTTGTAGGTATACATGTGTATATGTAATTAGCAGGCACTTTAGTTTGTTAGGTGCCCAAAAGAACTGATACACACTCCTGAATGCACAGATCCAGCAACCCCTCGCCTCATGTTCTGTGTGAGACAGAAGCGGAGGAAATGGATAATGACTGATGGGAAGGATTGGATTAGCGAGTGAAGCAGCTCTTTTTTGATCATTCACCTCCAGTATGTCCCCCATCTCTTTACCTTTCAAACACTGTGATAAATATTGGCACTGTAGACAGAGCCATTGGGATGAAGAGAGGACACAGCTTTATTTATGAACATATTGTACCCGAGGTATCTTTCCAAATCAGATCCACCCTCACCATCTCCATACAGTATGCACTGAGGAATGCAGCTGACCACAGCCCCCAGCGCAACTGCCCTCAACTCTTGATGGGACCTCGAGGCTATCTGTGTTCATTGCTCCCCCAACCCCTTCTCCCAGCTCCTTTACTTTCCCCAGAGGGGTCCAAGGGGCACTCACTCATCATTCTGTCTATGGTTAACCAGCTCTGCAACCCCTGCAGCCCAGGGCCAGCGCTACCACTAAGCAAACAAGGCAGTTGCCTAAAATGCCAACCTTCTGCGGGCGCCCATTGCCACTGCTGCCACCCCTCTCTGCGGCCTGCAGCAGTGGCAATAGCCCCCAAACCACAAGGCAGCATTAAATAACTCATTCTGCTGCCGCCTCACGGCTTCTTTCACTTTGCTATGTGCCATTTCTGTCTGCCTCCGAAACTGGAAGCGGCGTTGGAGGAGGAAGAAACAGCGCATTGTGAAAAGATGGAAACCGAGACGCAGCATTGGAGTGTGATAGTAAGTGCTGCCTCGTGGTTTGAGGGCTGTTTCTGCCATTGCTGCAGGCCCCAGAGAGCGGCAATGGGGATGGAGAGAGGCAGGATGTAGGGCCCACCTAGGGTGTCTCCAGTCTTCGCATTAGCCCTGTGCAACCCCAACTGGTTGCGTTTTCATTTGGGGTTTACACCATTCTCTCAACTCTGGCTTGCGTTTTCCACCTCCTCCCCCTTGATCTGACAAAATACAGTTTTCGAACAACACAAACAAAATTAATAATAAGCACAAACCAGCAACTCCTTCCCCAAAAGGGTGAATGAGTAGGATGTGCTGCTGAAGGCCTAGGCAAGTGGGGATCCTCCTTACCAACAGAATTGGGGCACATACAGGCTGCAATCGCATTCAATCGAGAACAGCCCTCTGCTCCTTGATCCAGTCCACCCACCTGTTACTCTCCTGCCCCCATGCATGTTTCGTCCTTTGTCTGGGGATAGGAGGCCAAGTGTGAGAGCAGACACAGCATCAACAGGCTCACAACTCTCTGTGCTCATGTGATTGAGGACTCAGCCATTAGCTGAGGGGAGGGAAGAAGTAGTGAGTGAATTGGGAAGGGATGAATATCTAGTGCTCTGAAGGGGCGAGAACGAAGGGAAAGAGAGTATAAAGAGAAAAGCACCACTGGTGCCTCTCTCGTAACTTCCCCCACCATCAGTGCATCGCCTTCCTCCACTGATATTTTTCCTAAGCCATGATGGGGGCAGAGGACGCACCAGCAGGAGGGAGGAGGATTGTGCTGACTGAGTTTTGTGACTGATTGTAGCAGCAAGAGCTACCATGGGGGTATAAGGCCTCCAAAGTAGGGAGTCCTGTGCAGTCACCTCAGATCAGTCTTTAAGCACATAAGAACATAAGATATGCCATACTGGGTCAGACCAAGGTCCATCAAGCCCAGTATCCTGTTTCCAACAGTGGCCAATCTAGGTCATACGTACCTAGCAGTTTCCCCAAAAGACACAAGTTCCACAATGCTTGTACTGGGTCAAGCAGTGATATCCTGGGTCCCTTTTAATAATTGTTTATGGACCTTTCCTCCAGGAACTTGTCTTTGCTTAAGACAGTTCTGTATCCGAATATGGTCAACTTTCTTTCTAGAGAAAAGCACTGCCTATGGGAGAGAAAACCTATTGGGGGGCTATTCAAAGGCATTTACATGATTTTCAGACCACGTAACTGCCACTCAGTGGGATATTAATCAGTTAACATCGAAGCATGCGGGGGTCATTCCAAGGTGGCACCCATCAGTAACTGGACAGCGGCAATATTGAGCCACTGCCTGGTTCCTGACTAATTGTGAAAGTCAGGTGCAGGATAGTCTGGCCTAACATTCGCTGCAGAAGCTAACCAGGAAGTGGCTGAATATTTCTGCTACCCGGTTAGCTTCCTGGCAATCCAGCCAACCTGATTCTCAATGCCGGGGTCTGGATATGGCTCCGGCATTGAATATCCAGGTTTAAAGCTCAGCGGCAGAGACTAGCCATGTTAGATCAGCCAGTCCCTGCCGCTGAATACACTCCCTCATTATTTTTAATTTTGTTTTCTCCTATGAAATATTAATGGGGGCCACCCAGGACACACTGTTTCCTTTTGTGCTATCTAATTCCACTGGAATGCAATCTGAAAAAGTTGATCTATTTTAAATTGCTTTTAAACAGTGCCGCATCCTACATAATGCAAAAGCATCTTAACACACGACCCCCACGTCCCCCTGCCTCTGCCAGCATTGTTGTAATTCGCCTGCGAGAGCCTTAATGTCTACATGCGTGTGTGTCAAAGATTAATTTTGTGATATCTGTGTGTATGGAAGTATGATGTTCTTCAGTGATACTCTCAGGATATCAGAAGAGTGGAACATGTTTGTAAAGCAGCAACTTCATTTTACAACAGAGGAGTGGAGGAAATCCTTGACTGAGAATAGATATTTGTCAAGACAATGGCTAACTGCAAAGATATGTGGAACACAGCAGTTTAAAGATCACACGATCACGGAATAGTGTGTGTGGACCACAGAATGAACAGGAATAAAATTCTGTTCTGACCAAAAGTCAACAGAGAATTTAAGGAAGATTCTTGCATGCTCAACTAAAGAAAGAGTTTGCTTATTATATAAGTGAATACAAAAGAAGCAGGTGATATTTGTTTTGCGATAAGAAAAGCACATTTTCCTTCTGGAGTACGTGACCTTTTCCATAGCTTATCATGAGTGAGGGTTTATGTCTTGGTAAGCTCTGATTCCACCACTCAACAGTTTTTGTCAGTAAAATATTATGATCACAGAAAAAATAACCTGAATAAAAAGACAGTTTTCCTTTGATCAAACTGCAACATTTTGTGAGGATCAGTGGCGCAGACATGGACATCTTTAAGAGCTAAACTGGCCATTTAAGAGGTCAGCTTAGAAGCATTAACATATGGAAATAGTGGTATTTACAGGTGCGGATGCCCCAGAAGAACGATTTCAAAGTGGTGGTTTGGGAAGACCGAAAATATCTTATAATGGGAATGCACGCATATTTACACAAAATTCAAGCTGGGTTTTGCACCAGCTCAGAGGCACACATAGATTTTGAAAAAGTGCTGATTTTGGCCAGGACATTACACGAGGGATTAAGCGAGTAATTCTTCTTAATCTCCCGTTTTTTTATTTCTAACTCCAAATTATTTTTAAAAAAATTTTTATTTATGCAATTATTAATAATATAAATTAAGCAATTAAGTGCTTATATAGAAAAGTTAGAGACAATTCTCCCAACATCAGGGTGAAAACAAGGAAGAAAAGATAACACAGGAAAAAAAAAGAAAGAATGATTCTTTTAAATCTACACAAGTCCACAATAAGGAGGAAAGCCAAGTCTAATAGTTAAGGAAAAGACTTCCTTGTAGAGGTCCGAACAGAAGAAAAAAACTGCAATCATGCCTAACTCAGGAAGCATATTAAATCATACATAGGGTATGCTGATATAGGAGAAGGTAGCAACACAGGAATTTGCTTAGCGGAAATAAATGCACAGTTTATAGACCTGTAAACCGTGTAAATGCTGCTTAGTGGGATATTCTGCGGCACTAACATGGTTAGTGCTGCTGAAGATCCCCAATTAACGCCACTAAACAACCCAATGCTAATCGCTTAGCATCGGGATGTGTTGGGAGCATTCCGGGGTGGAGCAAAGGTGGCACCAGTCGTTAACCAGGCAGAGGCGACATTGCACCACTGCCTGGTTAGCGACCCATGGGTAAAGACAGGTATAGCAAAAGCTGGCCTATCTTTTCCTATGGGAGCTAACTGGGTAGCAGTTCAATATCGCCACTGCCCAGTTAGCTTCTGAAGCATCTCAGGCTGTGTGGCGACCTCGGATATTTAATGCCAAGGCTGCATATGAGCCCAGCATTGAATATCCGGGGTTAAAGTTCAGCAGTGGCGGCTGTGCACTATAGAGGCGTATAGCCATCACAAAAGAATATCGGGCCCGTAGTGTTTAGCTTGACTTTTGACATGTAGATAAACAAAAATGCAAAGCAAGAAGCATGACATAAAGTGATAGACAAAATTGTACAATGTGTGGCAGCTTTTTCCTAATAAAAAAAAAGTGCTGCGGCCTACCTGGGGGAGGAATTACAGAAGACTGCTCGGATTTGCAGTCCTGTGAATTCCTCTGCTGAAGCACTTCGGCAGTAGTTTGTTATCAATATAATTCTTTGTGTGTGTTTCCTTACTTGCATTGAGTCCAGGGAATTGGAGACAAGAACCGAGGAAGGATTTTACTTATTGCCCCTAGTCAGGATTAGAGTATGCAAACAGAAAGTACTTCAGTCCTGCCTCCCAGTAGCCAGAAAAATGCATAAGTGCCCTCATCTCCTGTTGCCCAGCTGAAGTCTCATAACAGCAGCAAAATCACACAGTTGTTATCAAGAGACTTTGGTCCAGCAGTGGGAGGTGAGGCACTTATGCACTTCTCTGACTGCCTAGAGGCAGGGCAAAAGCATTTTCATTGGAGAAATCTGGTGGGATGGTGGCACAGCAACTTTTAAAACTGTAGATAATTTGTATTGCCCTCTGTCTCCATCATTGTAATGTGAGTCACTGGGTTCCACTCCTGACTGAATCCCCCCTTGCACCGTAGGAGATGCTTGGAGAGAATTTATACCGCTAACAAAAAAGACAAACCTTTTCTGACAGCCCTTCCTCAATATCACTGACAAAAATGTTGAAAAGAACCAGACCAAGGACCAATCCCTGCCCCACACCACTGGTAGCACTGCTTTCTTCAGAGTGCTTTATCACTCCAACTCAACCAGTTTCTAATTCAGTAAGTCACTTTACAGCCAATACCAAGGACACTCAATTTGATTATAAGTCATTTATGTGGAATCATAACAAAGGCCTTGCTAAAATCCAATCCCACTATATCAAGCTCTCTCCCCTGATTCAACTCTGGTCACCCAGCCAAAAAAAATGATCAGATTTGTCTGACAAGACCTACCTCTGGTAAGACCATGCTATCTCAGATCCTGTGCTCCACTGGATTCTAGAAACAGCACTATTTTCTGGTTTAGCTGGGGTTTTTTTGGTTTGGTTTGTTAGTGGCAAGTAAAGCTTTTCATTTGCATGGGATGGCAGGAATTGTGACCCAAAGAGACATTGGACATGCGTTGGAGATACAATAGCCTGTAGCTTTATGCAATGCAAATTTAAGCAACTCTATGCACAACACCAGCAATGAAATGTAGTAAGAAGCCGGGAACTTCTGGAATTGATCAGGATAAGTGATGGAACATTTACTAGAGCTTAAACGGCCATTAAAGTGCATAGGCTGAAGCCGTGGTTGGAGAAATATGGTAAGAATGAGTTTGCAATGCATTCTAGCTAATGATTTTGAGCTTGATTTTAGGATTCCTTTTTGTAATGTAATACCTTGGCCTCCAATTCAGCATCCATGCATAGCTTGGAAAAAGTTGCAAGTGAAAAGCTGGTTAAGGAAGAGGCTTTGGGGAAGATAACAAATCGTTTTACATAGCCTCATTTTTCTGAAATGTTTTTATTCCCTTTAGCGGTGTTTTCTAAGAAGGAGCTGGGCAGGTTTAAGCTCATACATAATGTGCCTGCCCTGGTAAGGAGATCGGTAAATAACTTCATACCAGAGTTTTGTTCTGTGCAGTATGCTTCCTTTGACAATGTAGTTGCTCTTGTCAGGAAATGCTGGGTGAGCAGTTGGTTGCAAAGGTAGACATTTAGTCTGCCTTTTGGTTGCTGCTGATGCACCAAACTTCCTTCCCTCGTCTGGATTTCAAATTTAGGGGGTCATTCTATTTCTATGCGCATGCTGATGGGTTGCTTGGTCTCATGTTTCTATTTTGAGATGTTTAGTACCTTTGTGCATTGGGTTGTGGAGCAGGTTGTGGGTAGCCTCATCTTTGCTCATTGGGTTGTTCCTATGGGTAGGCCCTTTTAAGGCACTTGTCTACCACTACGCAGGGAGTAGTCTGGAATCATCATTTTATTTGTACTTCAGTGGCTATTAGAAAGGATTTGAGAGTTTGGGAATCCTTTATATGCGATTTTAATGGCATGTCTGTTTGGAAGTCAGGCATCATTTCCAGTCCTGACTTGCAACTTTTTTCAGGTACAGCTGAGGGCTTGGGTTTTGCAGAGCTGGTGCTAGAGTCTCTGGTGCACCCCTGCAACTTATAGATTGCCACCCTCTCCCTCATTATTATTAATGGAAGGCTGCAACCCTCCCGCTTTCCAAAAGTCCTTTGTGAACTCAAATGTTGTAACAAGAAAATTGCAACGAAGGGGAAAATGCATAGCAGGAATACAATTAAGTACCAAGGAGTAAATATTTAACATCATATGAACAGGCTATGATAGTCAAAGGGATAATGTGACTGAAGCAAACAAAATCAATGTATTTATTTATTTATTTAACAAAAAAAGGTCTACAAAGGTTACAAGCACTTAGCTTTTTGTGTCTCTTCTCCCGCCTGTTATTGTTGCCACAGATACTACCACTGCTCTATCTCTGCATGTACAGTTGCACAACTATTTTATAAATCCAACAAATAAGGAGAAGGTGATAAAAGCGGTTAGTATAATTGGGTTTAAAAAGATTTGGTCAAGTTCTTGGAGAAAAAGTCAATAGACTGTTATTAATACAGACCTGGGAAAGCCACTGCTATCCCTGGGTGTAAGCAACATGGAAGCCATGGTGAGCACTAAGATGCAGGACTCAATGGAGTCAATGTTGGTAGTCTTGACAGTCAAAGGTGGCAGCATAAAAGTGAGAACAACCACTTGGCTGAAATTTGAGATTTCTTTGAGAGCGCCTATTGGAGCTGCTGCAACTATGAAACATGCAGACACTTTGCTGGCATTGAAGCGAGGCTGGACAAAAGTGGCAAGATCACTCTGCCGTCTCCCTGTAAAAGCCAGCAATGTTGCTCCTTGTAGCAGACTGGCAGTGTTGCTAACCACAAGCTTCAGGCTCTGTGCTACAGCACATGCCAGGCACCGACCAATCAACTCGCTGTACTGGAAGCTCCCTCTACTCCTTCTATTCTCTGTGGCAGGCTGCCTGGCTGGGACATGAATGTAAATACCACCCTAGCAGCACTGTTCCCTCTAAGCTGTGCACGTGTGCATGCGCACACACCTCGCCGAGCGAGCGCACATACTTTACAACAAAGCGCACAAAAATTATGGTTCTGATTCTGATAGAAAACAACACGGACATCTTAAAATTTAAAAGTTGTGATTGTAATTACTAGAAATTTTCTGCTTCATTTAGTAATCGTCTATTTTCATTTAATTTGATTAAAATCAATGTTGTGTGCATACTGTATTCTGACGTGTAGTCAAATTTTAAAGTATATAGCTTCGAGTGTCATTATGTGGTGCACAAAAATTTAACCTTCCTCCAAAAGATGCACAGCTGATATTTTATGCGCGCACACAGCCTACAGAAAATTAGAGGGAACATTGCCTAGCAGCATGCCACAAGAGGGATGGAGGAAAGTTCATCATGTTTGGTGCCCTGTAGCAAAGCTGAAACAAGCTGAAAAGTGCGCACTTTACTGTGTGATACAATGGCACATTTCTTTCACTCGCAGAATCAGACATTTGGTGGCTTCATCTGTGTGGGTCATAGAAAATGTCAAAGGGTGCACACGTGTGTATGTCAGTGTGTGTGTGAGTTGATGTCGTTCTGTGTATCATGGAGACTGCAAGAGTCTGTGTGTGCATGCCATGGGGACTATCAGGTGCTATGAGTACATACATGTGTGTCTGTCTGTATGTACATGTGTCATGGGGTCTTTTGGGGGCTACATATGTGTCCGTGTCATGGTGAGTGTCCAGGGCTGCATGAGTGTGTGTCTGCGTGCCATGAGGAGTGTCAGGGGCTTGTGATAAGGAAGCTTATCATAGCTCAGGTAGGAGCTATAGAAAAGATGATGTGACTCTGAACAAGCAACCTGTCAGTTCTGGTAGAATTGAGAAAACAGAGTTTTCACATAAAAGACTACCAGTCCCAGAATGCACCAGCTTTCCAGCAGCCATGAGAGGGGCTGAAGTGAGAGAATGTGTGTGCAATCAAGAGAGCTATGAGGTAATCCCTAAGCACTCATCTCAAAGGGCAGGGCTTGATTCAACACAGCTGCGCTGTGTTAGGGAGCAGCACACATTAGGAAAGAATAAGAATAGAGATTATTCTTCAGGAAACAGTTTCAGCAACAGTTTCAAGAACAGCTTCAGGAAGAGATACAGAGGGGAGAGCTTCAGCAACGGCTACAAGCACCAGTATCACCTGGAGAAACAGAAGCCAAGCCAAGCAGATAGAGAGAGAAGGAAACTCTCTGGAAGGAAGAGAAGAAAGGCCATTGGAAGGTCTGGGAGATTCCAAGGCAGTACTCATACTGGGAGGTATTCCAAAGGCCAGCAGAGTCCATTGGACTGGATTCAGCCAGAGGAATGGAGTGGCAGAGATAGGAATCACCAGTGGCTACCTGGAAGAGAGAAGACTGCATGTGGAAGGGACTTTCAGACCAAGGCCAGAAGGTATGTGAGAGAAGATCCAGTGTCCAGGGATCAAGATTGGAAGGCTGGACATCAGAATTGGATTACATATTGGCCAGGCTATACAGAGAGGAATAATGATAGCAGGAGAGGCTCAGGTATGAACACTGATCCAGACCCTATCTATAATAGAGAATGGCAGCAAGGGAATAAGCATTCTCATGATAGTGCCTTAATGAAAGACTCATCTGTGCCAATGTATGATATTGACCCTATGATTGTTGATGCAGGGGGAAATACAGCAGATGAAACTATTTACATGGACTGTTCTTTATCTAAATGCTATTGCTAGTTTTCTATGAGCAAACACATCAGCCATCACAAAGAAACCTAACTTTGTTCTTTATTTCCACTGCAAACAGCTCTTAAAGCAGGATTTGGGCTCACACAGTAGCAGCCAGCCAGCTAAAGGCTTTCAGCTGGTCCATGGATAGTAATTAGGGCTGCACCTGATTGTGTGTGTGAGCAAGGGAGAATCACTGCTGAGATCAGCGTGGAAAATAAGCAGAAGTTAACCTAACCAGCAAAGTTTATTCTTTTCGTTGTGCCTTTGTATTTGGTAATTATTTGCTAAGAAAACATTAGCTAATTGCCTGACAAGCTGAAGGTTGTTTTCTGGTTTACTTTGTGACTTTTTGTTATCCATTTAAACACTGCAAGCAAGTAACCTCATTTATAGTGCTATCAAGCATACATGTGCTGGGTGAATTAAACCCCATCAATAAAAGAAGTATTTTATTGATCTTACCACTTGGTTTCACAACTCAAATTATTGTCATCAGCTGTGTTTGGGAGTGAATGAACTACAATACCCACAATACCTTGCAAGAATCATATGAATATATGCATCGTCAAGATTGTGTAAGTTCTCACCCTAGGCAGCCGTCTGACAAATGGCGTAGTTTTTCGGATTGCTCTTGCACCAAGAGGATTTACTTGTTGTGGATTACAAATAAAAGTCAAGTTTAAAGCTGTAAGAAGATTTCTTTCCCTCATCTACACTTTGGAAGAAAAGTGGTTGTTCCAGGAAGCTGTCCCAGAGGAAAAGACCCTGTGCAAAGCTGGATTCATCACTGAGACAAGGTAATATGTACCTGGGCATGTCTAGTGGTGGATGTGTGTAAGCACAAGGGGTAATTGAAAAAAAGTTGAAAAAAAAAAAAAAACACACCTGGTTGGAAGGTGCTGCTCTTGGGTTTTTCTTTTTTCTTTTCTTGCAGGGGTCAAGATGGATCCGACGGAGATGGCTCAGTGGATGGCAGCCCAATTCAGCAAGCAGCAGGAGATATCACAGCAGGCCCAGGACACTGCTATGAAGGCCTTAATGGAACAGCAGAAACCAGTGCTTGATCTGGTGCAAGCTCTAGTTCAGCTGCAGAGCCAAAGTGGAACAGATGCAAGACCAGCAGTTAGTACTGGTGCACCACATGTGGACACTGTGGGACTCAATCAAGGGATTGCGGCATTTAATTTTGGGAAATTAACTCCAGAAGATAATGTTGATGATTTTCTAGAGTCTTTTGAAAGAGTGGCACAGGCTTTAGCATGGCCAGAGACCCAGTGGGCAGTAAGGCTGGCAGCCTCATTAACTGGTGAGGCACTAGCAGCTTACAGAGCAATGCCAGCAGCCCAGGCTTTGATTTATAAGGATGTAAAGGCAGCTATTAGAGATCGCCTAGGGTTGTCTATTTCAGAGTATAGGCGAATGTTTAGAGCTGTTACATTGAAAGTGGGTGAGACACCCAGGGCTCTGAGTCAGAGAATCAGAAGTTTAGCTGTAAAATGGTTGGAGCCTGAGCAAAAGACAGTAGAAATGTTATTAGATATTATAATGCTGGAACAATTTATGCTTGGGGTACCTAAAGATTTGAATGTTTTTCTTATACAGCAAAATTGCCAAAATCTTGGAGAGGCAACCATGCTAGCAGAGAGATTCTTGGAAGCCACGCAGGCTTGCCATAGAATGGGTGGCCCTCTAAAGATGGATGCTGAGGCTAAATGTGCTGTATTAGAAAAGAGAATAATTAAGAATGTTTCTGAAAATGAATGTACTGTATCAAACCAGATGACACAGTGGAATAGAAAGAAATGTTTCAAGTGTGGAAAAGTGGGACACTTAGAGAAGAGATGCCAGACACACACTAGTTTAATGGGTCTGGATTTAAAACAGCCCAAGGAAGGATTTCTTTTGATGGTTGATGTGCAAGGAATTACCACAAATGCATTATTAGACTCTGGGGCAGACCAGAGTATGATGTCAAAAAGGCTTTGGAAGAGGATAGAGGCCCAAGAAAGATTTGTGCCTAGAACCCCTGAAAGCCAAGTTCACATCAGATGCATTCATGGTGCTGCATCATCATATCCCACCTATAGGCTAAAGGTTAAGTGCCTAGGGAAACAAGAGGAAGTCCTATTAGCAGTGGTGCCTAGGCTACCCTTTGATTTGGTTCTAGGAAGAGACTGGCCAAGATTTAAGCAGGGTCTAGTGGAAGGACTAGGAAAAAAGGAGGGAGAAGGTTTAATGGTAGTAGCTCCCGGGCCTTTATTTGGAAGTCCTCAGACCCCAGCTAAAAAGATGGTTAAGCGTCCAGAAGACCAAGCTACCCCAAAGCAGATATTCGTCCTAAAGTACCATAAGGTCTCTGAGAAGGCCCAAGCTCCTAGGCGGGCAACCCCTCAGTCTGCTGGGTTTGACCTGTGCAGCATAGAAAATGTGATTGTACCTAGCCAAGGGAGAGCCCTGGTTGACACCGGTCTCCAAGTGGAAATACCAATTGGATGTTATGGGAGAGTAGCCCCAAGGTCCGGATTAGCCCTTAAATATTTCATCGATGTGGGTGCGGGAGTAATTGATCCCGATTACAGGGACAATATTAAAGTTCTGTTGTTTAACTTTGGACAGAATGAGTATCATGTGAAGACAGGAGACAAAATTGCCCAATTGATTTGTGAGAGGCTGGGTTTTCCACCTGTGGAGGAGGTCACATCCCTAGAGAATTCTGAACGTGGAGCCAAAGGCTTTGGTTCTACTGATGTCAAAGGGGTTAAAAGCTTAGCTGCCACCTGTGCCCGAGAGAGGGAGGTGAGTGAAGAGGAAGATTTGGGACCCCAGGTATCTGATTGTAAAGAAAAATCAGAGCCCCAAATAGGTGAGGACCTGACAATGGTACAACAGGAAGAAATTAGGAAGTTGCTTAAGGAATTCCCAGATGTGTTGACACCCATACCTGGGGAGACCCATTTGGTGGCCCATGAAATAATAACTCCACCTGGGAAATTGGTTCGTCAAAGGCCATACCGCTTGCCTGAAGCCAAAAGACAGGAGGTAGTGGCACAAGTCCAGGAGATGTTGGACATGGGGGTAATAGAGGAGTCAAAGAGTCCCTGGAATAGCCCCATAGTCCTGGTGCCGAAGCCTGATGGATCCTTAAGATTTTGTATTGACTTCCGGCAGGTAAACGCCATATCAGTTTTTGATGCATATCCAATGCCAAGAATTGAGGAGCTGCTAGACCAGCTGGGACAGGCTCAATACTTAACCACCCTTGATATGACAAAAGGATATTGGCAAATCCCGCTCACCAGGGAGTCGAAGCCGAAAACTGCGTTCAGCACCCCCGTTGGCCTTTTCCAGTTCAAGAGGATGCCTTTCGGACTGCATGGAGCAGCGGCTACCTGCCAAAGGTTAGTGGATCAGGTACTTCGACCCCACCAAAGTTATGCTTTTGCATACATGGATGATGTCATAATCCATAGTAACACCTGGGCGGAGCATTTGAAGAGGATCAGGGCAGTCTTGTGCTCTATGAAGCAAGCGGGAATCACTTTAAACCCGAAGAAGTGTGCCTTTGCAAATAGGGAGGTAAAATACCTAGGCCACCTAGTGGGAAGAGGAAAAATTAAACCTCTATTAAGCAAAATAGATAGCATCAGGAATTTTCCTCCTCCAACAACCAAGAAACAACTAAGAAGTTTCTTAGGACTTATTGTATACTACCGCCGGTTTATACCGCAATTCGCAGAGAAAAGTGCCATTTTCACGGATATGCTGCGAAAGAATTGTCCAAACCAGATAAAGTGGACACCAGAAGCTGAAAAAGCGTTTTCAGTATTAAAAGAAAAATTGTGTACAGGACCGGTACTGAAAGGAGTAGACTTCAAGAAACCCTTTCTGGTTCAAACCGATGCATCGGATGTAGGGCTAGGAGCAGTCCTATCCCAGTGCCATGATGGAGAGGAGCATCCTGTGATGTACCTGAGCAGGAAGTTGTCACTGGCTGAACAAAAGTATTCCACGATAGAAAAAGAGTGTTTGGCTATCAAGTGGTCAGTGGAGGCGTTAAGGTTTTACCTTACAGGGAGAAAGTTCCAGTTGGTCACGGACCATGCCCCACTTAAGTGGTTGCAGCAAATGAAGAACCACAATGCCAGGTTGACACGCTGGTACATGGCCTTACAGGCGTTTGATTTTCAGGTTGAACATCGTGCCGGGAAGTTACACAAGAATGCGGATGCACTTTCCCGTATTACGGACTGTAGAGAAGAAGTTTCACCAGTAAAACCAGTCCGTAATAACTTAAGCAGGGGGGTATGTGATAAGGAAGCTTATCATAGCTCAGGTAGGAGCTATAGAAAAGATGATGTGACTCTGAACAAGCAACCTGTCAGTTCTGGTAGAAGCAAGAAAGCAGAGTTTTCACATAAAAGACTACCAGTCCCAGAATGCACCAGCTTTCCAGCAGCCATGAGAGGGGCTGAAGTGAGAGAATGTGTGTGCAATCAAGAGAGCTATGAGGTAATCCCTAAGCACTCATCTCAAAGGGCAGGGCTTGATTCAACACAGCTGCGCTGTGTTAGGGAGCAGCACACATTAGGAAAGAATAAAAATAGAGATTATTCTTCAGGAAACAGTTTCAGCAACAGTTTCAAGAACAGCTTCAGGAAGAGATACAGAGGGGAGAGCTTCAGCAACGGCTACAAGCACCAGTATCACCTGGAGAAACAGAAGCCAAGCCAAGCAGATAGAGAGAGAAGGAAACTCTCTGGAAGGAAGAGAAGAAAGGCCATTGGAAGGTCTGGGAGATTCCAAGGCAGTACTCATACTGGGAGGTATTCCAAAGGCCAGCAGAGTCCATTGGACTGGATTCAGCCAGAGGAATGGAGTGGCAGAGATAGGAATCACCAGTGGCTACCTGGAAGAGAGAAGACTGCATGTGGAAGGGACTTTCAGACCAAGGCCAGAAGGTATGTGAGAGAAGATCCAGTGTCCAGGGATCAAGATTGGAAGGCTGGACATCAGAATTGGATTACATATTGGCCAGGCTATACAGAGAGGAATAATGATAGCAGGAGAGGCTCAGGTATGAACACTGATCCAGACCCTATCTATAATAGAGAATGGCAGCAAGGGAATAAGCATTCTCATGATAGTGCCTTAATGAAAGACTCATCTGTGCCAATGTATGATATTGACCCTATGATTGTTGATGCAGGGGGAAATACAGCAGATGAAACTATTTACATGGACTGTTCTTTATCTAAATGCTATTGCTAGTTTTCTATGAGCAAACACATCAGCCATCACAAAGAAACCTAACTTTGTTCTTTATTTCCACTGCAAACAGCTCTTAAAGCAGGATTTGGGCTCACACAGTAGCAGCCAGCCAGCTAAAGGCTTTCAGCTGGTCCATGGATAGTAATTAGGGCTGCACCTGATTGTGTGTGTGAGCAAGGGAGAATCACTGCTGAGATCAGCGTGGAAAATAAGCAGAAGTTAACCTAACCAGCAAAGTTTATTCTTTTCGTTGTGCCTTTGTATTTGGTAATTATTTGCTAAGAAAACATTAGCTAATTGCCTGACAAGCTGAAGGTTGTTTTCTGGTTTACTTTGTGACTTTTTGTTATCCATTTAAACACTGCAAGCAAGTAACCTCATTTATAGTGCTATCAAGCATACATGTGCTGGGTGAATTAAACCCCATCAATAAAAGAAGTATTTTATTGATCTTACCACTTGGTTTCACAACTCAAATTATTGTCATCAGCTGTGTTTGGGAGTGAATGAACTACAATACCCACAATACCTTGCAAGAATCATATGAATATATGCATCGTCAAGATTGTGTAAGTTCTCACCCTAGGCAGCCGTCTGACAGGCTTCATGTATGTGTGTGTTTCTGGGTATGTTAATATCTGTCAGGATATTCATTTGCAAAATTGTATATATATGGGTATGTGTGTGTGTGTGTGTGTGTGTGTGTGGAGACAGAGTTCAAAGAGAGATGATAGAGTATGTCTCATTATGGGAGCACAGGCTATATGAGGAATCTTTATAACTGCTGTATGTCTCTATATGTCGCTCTCTTCAGATAGTGAGAGTGTGGTACGCAAGTGCGGAGTGTGGGGTGGGGTATGTTTGTGCATGCGTATGTGGTGCAGTGTGGGGTTGGGGTGGCCGCCTGTTTGTGTGTGTGTGTGTGTGTGTAGAAGAGGAGTAGAATGCCCACACACACGCACATGCACTCGGACCCGCACCCGCACCAAACTCAGAATGTGATGGGGGTCATCTACTGCTTGTCCTTCAGCATCCAGTGGTCATCTTTGGGGTCCCTGATGTGTTGGTGGTCTATAAAGGTGGCAATGATTTGGTGAAAAGGACTTGCAGGCAACTGATCAGGGCTACTAAATCAGACTTTAATTACTACTACTACCGGTACTAGTCATCTGTATAGCGCTACAAGATGTACACAGCGCTGTCCATATAGATGTAAGACACAGACCCTGCTCATCAGAGCTCACAATCTAATCAAGATGAAAAAACAGTAGTGTTACAGTTGTTTCCAGGTGTGACTTGTCATTGCCCAGATATTATTCCAAGGTAGTGTTTCAGAAACCAGAGAAAATGGAAGTGTGGGTTAATTAAAGTGAATAGGCAAATTGGTCGGTGGGTGGAAAAACTGGGTGTGCTCAAATTTGGAATGACTGGGCTGACCCGGAGTATGAGGGTTTATATTGGCAAGATGAAGTTCACCCGGTTTGGATTTATTCCTTAATGATTTACAGTTTCATCATGGGGGGCCCTCAGGGCAGATTCTCCTGTCCCTGAACCCATGGCAGGATATCTGAGCTGGTTTTACACAGTACTGGTGGCAGGCCCATGGTTCTCTCATCCACTGGCAGTGAGTGGGGCTTGGGATATTAGGTGGCTGACCACTCTGGAAGGCCCAGCTGTTACATGGCGTGTTACTGAGATATCATGCTGTGGAGACTGGGTTTCGGGACACCTTTCAGCTATTATATGGTGAATGGATACCTCTAGCAAGTCTCAATGATGTTTTTTGTTACTTGGTGAATTCCAGCTCTGGTTGTAGTTATCATTCTGTGTGGATGGTTTTCCCTACATGTTTTGGTTAATGAAGCTGTGGCCCACTAAATCCAGTTTTATGTCACTGAATATTCAATTGCAGGATTAGGTGGATATGGTGGGAGGGGGTGGATTAGGTATGACTGAATCTGTTAAGTGGTATAAAGTTGGGGAAGGGTTGCAGCTGAACATGAGCAAGTGATGGTTGCAGGGCTGCTTTTACCTAGGGATAAAAGCGGTCCTGATCACGGGCAGACAGCATGCACCTGATCCGTGATCATGGCCATGCCTTTATCTTCTGCCAGCGATGATCCTCTTTCCCGCGAGCAGAAGATCCCTTCTGTCAGCCTGTGGGAAATGGAATCCCCGTGGGCAGATAGATTGCATGAGGGCTGCATTCATGGGCATCTCCTTCTTGTCTGCTGCTGGGAGGGCCTGCATATGGGGAGGGGGGCCCTCGAATGGGGGAGCCCAGAAGTTTGCCCAGGGCCTCATAAGGGGTAAAAGAGGTCCTAGGATGGTTGCCTGTCTCCCTTGTTAATTGTTAGCTCTGTTTCTGCACTACTAAATGCTACTTTACATCACTGACATTTTTGTTTGCAAAGAGAGAAGATTGTGAGTGGGATAACTTTTGTTTCCTGACTTCAGTAATCCCACCCCCACCCTGATCGCTCTGAAATCAGCACTCCACACTTGGGCTGTCTGGCTCCACAGCAGACACTAATGAATTCTGCAAACAAGAGAACAGACATCTGTAGCTTGAACCCCCATCCCCACAATAGAATCGACCACATGTTGCAAGAATTCAAGGAGCCCTGGCTGTGAGGATTATCCTATGACCTTGAAGTCATTGATGACACACTATTCTTTGCTAGCAAATGTACTTTCATCATGCCAGATCTGCTGTATTAAATGCCTATATGGCATTTGGCAGTTCAAGGATTTGATAGAAAGGAACTTAAAAGTCTAGTAAATTACTATATATATAAAAGACTCTCTCTCAGTGTGTATAGCCTTGATTATGCACACCCTGTAAATAGCAGCATGTATATCCTCTCTCACTCTGTAAAGATTTATGTATATTCGGTAAATAGTTACCCCAGCATTGCCCAAGTTATAGTACCTGTTCTATGTAAATACAGAGCAGCTCTCTTTGCACTGTATAAGATACTGTTGTATATAAACCGCACTGATATTGAAAAGCGCAGTATAGAAGACACTTTAAATAAATAAATAAATCTGACAACAGGAGGTATTTTGTTTAAAAACAACATGGTACCTCTTGTGACAAGCAATTTCATAACAGGGTGCCTTTGTAAAAGTAAAAAAAAAGCACATTTTATGTCTATTTTAAGAAGGCATTATAGGTGCTTATGTGCTTTTATAAAATAGGCTCCTACAATGAATCCCAGTAGCACACAAATTCTAGCACAAATTTTTACCTGCTCCAAAGGAGGTGTGAATGTGTTCATGCACTGTGTAGCACGTGCATATTTTAAGAAGGACATAGGCAAAACTGCTGCGGAGCTGCAGTGTGCATAACTATGCACGTGGAGGCTTATTCTGACTGGGGCATGTCCAGGCCACCCAGATGCACAAAATATGTACAGGCTCTGATTGTACCTGATTCTGCAACCATAGGAGATATACATTCCCATGTTTGTAGAATCAAGGCACTTGGATGGCCTGGTGTGCCCATGATTCTGTTACTGGAGACATCCTGCACATTGCCCAACCAGTCCTCTCAGCACTCCGGCTGGTGTGCTGGTGCCATGGCGCACCTGCACATCCAGCTGGAGCAACAGAATTGCAGAACCCCGGAGCTGCCCCATCTCCCCACCACCCAACCCCTACTGTGGGCACCCATGACCAGGATTGAGCGGATAATGCTCTCCCATGGTGGCACGATGGTGCTGGGGGGCTGCAGGCCACAATCGTTGGGACGCCCGGCACTTATTCCATCTCCGTGGTGGAATAAGCCGGGCGTCCAAGTAGCTGCTGCTGGATGTACAGAGGCCCGACCTGAATGGCCTCTATACATCCGGGTGCTTCGGCCCACTCACGCTCTACCTCCTTCCTGCCCCCATCCAGCACTCCCTGCACAAACCCTCTATGTGTGTGTGGAGGGTTGTGCCTGGAATTAGATCCTGGCCCTGTTCGTGGGTTGTCTGTCCAAGCCGGACAGACAACCCCGCTATTCAGACCTCATAATCAACCCCAAACTGCATAAAAGCAGGTGCAGTCTTCTTTGTCAATATTTACATGTAAATAGCCCCATAAGAACACAATTTACACATGGACAAGACTGTATAAAATGAACCCTGTTCAGAAGTCATGCTGAATGGCAAGCATAATTTCTATTTATAGTCTCCATAAATGAAAATTTGCATGGGTTTGTGAAATTTCTTCAAGGAATGCCAATGACAGATTGAGATCTTTCCATATGGAAAAGCAGGATGACGGTTTCTTCTGAGACCACAGAGCTGCTGTCACATTAGTATTAAGAATACGTCAAAGCTTATGCCTGGGGCAAAGCGTGAGATCTATTCCTAAATAGTACAGGTACCTCATAGATGATGATGTTACTAGCTTTACAGATATCCAATCATGTGCCTTGAGGTGGTTCCAGATTTGATCTGACTTGAGGTGCCAAATTATTCGACTGTGCAAAACGAGGGCTAGAACTATGGAAAAAGTCTTGTTGGCATGCATGGTTCAAAATAGCGGGCCTTTAGCCCAGCCCTTTAATATCGTACAACCTTTTGAAGGGGAAGAAATTCTGCAGAAAAAAATGTGCAAACAGAGTCTTACCCAAAAAGCATTGCTGAACTTTTGCCTGATTCTTAAATTTCACATTTTTTGGAGAAAAATCCCTGTAGAGCAGGAAGGATAAAGAGACTGAGAAGATAAATTTGCAGTTTAGGTTTTATTGCCACTTTTCGTAAGGACCCCTGCTGGTATGCATTTGCATCACTTAATTCTCTCCTTAAGCTTAGCACACATCTGTTAACTTTATTTAGCTTAAAATTCATGGCCAGTCTATTCTCTGACTGTGCTATTTTCCAAATATTTCAAATGCAATAAGCGAAAATTGGAATCCAAATTCTCCAAATTACAGTGTCAGATTGTATCTTTTTAGCTGCATCATTAACTTCTGCTTCTGTTTTACTCAGAATTACATATATTGCTGACACAGTTCTTTCACTACCTCATTTGAACATCAATAATCCTAATAATCTTGACATCACACAGCAACACAGCTGTATTTCCCATTTCCCATTTATCTCATATACATTTAGAGAAGTCTGTGCAGTTTACAATTTGGTGTAATAGAGAGACATATATAGAAATTTCACTAACCCATTTAGATTATTAGTTATATGCATGACACAAGAGGAGAGGAGACAGGCACAGAACCTAAGTCAGATGTCTGCATGCCGTGAACCCAGTAGGATCATTAACAAAAAACCCCCCAGAAATAAGCAGATTATATTAAGGGAAAGTCAAATTAAAATAAACTTTCAAACAGGATCGGTACTACCATTAAGCAAACTAGTTGGTTGCCTAGAGCACCAGTGGTCCGAGGGCAGCCCATTGCCATCACTGCCATCCCTCTCCGGGACCTGCAGTGGTGACAATGCCTTTAAACAGCCCCGCAGCACTTACCGAAACCTCCATCGCTGTGGTGCTGTCTCCAATGCAGACTTCCTGTTTGCATAGAGGAGGAAGTGACTGTAGCAGCCACGTCTGCCCCATGCAAAAGGAAGTGGAATCTGAGGGGATGGAAGCAGGAACAGCATCACAGCGCCAGAAGTCATGGTAAGAGCTATGGTGCCGTTTTCAAGGCATTGACCCACTGCAGGTCCTGGAGAGGGGTTTCAGGGGCAGCCGTGGAGGCAGGGGGAGCCAGGAATGAGATTCCCCAAGGGCATCTCATATCCTTACACCAACCCTGCTTTCAAAGAAGCTTTATATTTCTTGAATGAGGCTTCAAGTCACATCTGCATTCACATCTAATCCTTAAGGGCCTCCAACTGGTCAGGTTTTCATGGCTATTACTACTAATCATTTGTATAGCATTGCTAGGCTTACACAGCACTGTAGAGACCGTCCCTGCTCCACAGAGTTTACAATCTATTCAAAAAAGACAGACAAAACAAACAGGGGACCAGAATAAGTCTTGAAAGGAAATGATTAGCAAACATTGATGTCGAACAGGAGAATAAGAGGTTCAGAATCTAAACAAATCTTTGAAAATGTGGGTTTTTAGCCTAGATTTTCATAGAACTAGAGATGCAACATGACAAATCTACTCGGGTAGTCTTTTCCTAGGTATTATCGTGGATAAAACATTAAAATCCTCTGCTTAGTTTACAGCAACAGCCAAAAAATCTAATAGAATACTAGGAATTATAAGGCAAGGGAGAATAAAACTAAGGATATTAAAATGCATCTATCGTTCCATTGTACAACCATACCATGAGTATTGTGCGCAGTTCTGATTGCCGCAGCTAAAAAAAGATAAAGTGTAATTGGAAAAAGTACATAGAAGGGCGACCAAATGATAAAGGGGATGGAAGGGCTCTTCAGCTTGAAGAGGAAACAGCTTTATGATAGAAGTCTATAAAATAATGAGCAGATCAGAATGAGTGAATCGGTTGTTTACTTCTTCAAAAGTATAAAAACTATGGAACATGCAATGAAGTTACAAAGTAGCATATTTAAGATTAATTAGAGAAAAGATGCCTTCACTCAACGAATAATTAAGCTCTGGAATTTGGTGACAGAAGAGTTTAAAAAAAGATTTTGACTACTGGAGGGTGGGGGGGTTGATATAAAGTTCTGGGAGTGTCTCTTGCGGATAGTTGGTGAGTGGGGAGGGGTGGGAATGGGGGCAGGGGAAAAAGGGAACAAAAAAAAAGGCATTTTGCTGGATCATTCTTTGTTGATGGTGATTTTGGCATTGTTATCTTCTGCTATTGTATTATGCATATCGTTTATGTTTTCCTGTGTTCAATTGCTGCCTTTCAATAAAAAAAAAAGATCTTGACAAGTGCCTGGAGCAAACATCCATAAATCTTTATAAAAGTGTACTAGGGAAATCTGCCAAACGTTTGGGATCATGCCAGGTACTTGTGACCTGGTTTGGCCATTGTTGGAAACAGGATGCTGGGCTTGAAGGACCATTGGTCTGGCCCAGTATGGCAAATTTTATGTTATGTTCCAAGCGTATGGTGCAGCAAGATGGATCAAAGATTCTGGAGATGGCAGTGGAGGAGAGAAGAGCACAGATAAAAGTGATTTGCTTGATGAGTGGCGTTCTCAAGGAGGGTGTGAGGAGAGCTAAGAGAAAAGCAATGAGGAGCCGCAGAATTCATGCACTTATAGGTCAGGAGCATGAGGGGGATCTGCATACAATGGAGGCAGTAGCTATGCAAATCTCTCTCTCATGCATACTGTATTTCTTAGAGATATCCTGGAAAGCTGACTCATGGTGGCCCAACAGTCAATACCAAGACACTATTGGCTGACCTACTAAAGGCTTTTTCCTGTTTTATGTCTACAGGAAAATTATTTAGTAAATTTGGCCCTGAGCTCTAACTTAGGATAAGAAAGAACTATATTTATGTTTCATACAAATAACCCATGTTATAATTAGAACTTATTTTAGCAAATATAGTCTCTCTATATCATAGCAGTACAAGGCTATGGGCTGTCTGTTGCTGGAGGGTGGTGGGCCTACATGATCATCAAAACTCATGCAAACACTGCTCTGGGCATTGGTTACAAAGGTAGAGAGGCAGTATACACCTCCAAAGGTTGGTGATGCAGGGATCCTTGGCACAGTTACAGCCATTAGTGATGGTAAAAGATTCAGACCTCCATAAAAGTGAACCTCTTCCCTGACTGCCTCCACTCTCTGCCAACATTGTTCTTAAAGGGAGAGGACAAGTGGGTTGTGGGGTGGAGAGAGGAGGAGAGTTAGGAGAGAAGCATAGGTGGGGCTTTGATAGATTTCTTTATTTGTTCACCGTTAATTTCTTAGAAACCAGAACTGCTTTGGCAGCAGGTACCAGTCGAGTTTGGAGAAACAATTCACGCATTTTGGTTGAATCATTAAAGCTGATGGAGGAAAAATTGTTGGATAACACGCAGCAGTAGAATTTTAATTGATTACTGTAAAATAATGTTTTATTTTGAAGTCTTGGTGCAAACTTTCTATCTAAGTTTCGATCCTCAAAATCAAAAGCAAGCTCATGGCTTCCTACCCCATGGCTGCTCAAGCCTGAGTATCACAATTTTTTTCATTGTCCCATCTCAAAGTAAGAAAGGGACACATTCCTTTGCTAGTCTCCTAGGGCCTCTTTCTGACTAGCCGCCACATGATATCAACAAAGAAATGCTTCTTTCACGGACAGCTCTTTGGGGAAGGTCAGAGTGCATGATTCTACAAGTCAATGCTTCATTCCACAGTGCTAGAGACTGAGAATCAAGAGCAACTGTGTTTTCTAGGAAATCCAGGTATTACTGAACTTTTCTTCTCAAGATCTCAACAAGTTTTTTAGTAGGGTATTAGGCAACCTAGCCAACCTTAACTTTCTAGCCCCTTCTCCCTCGAGATTTCGATAAATAAACTCACCAGACATGATTATCCCAACATCGCTCTTCTCAGAACAATTCTGCACCCAACGGACATCATACTTTGTTTTGTATATATTTACATAATAAGGACAGTTTCCAGAAACCATTTGTACAGGTCAATGAGCTAATTGAAAGCTGCCCATGCTCCTTGCAGGGAGTTGCACATGCTAGTGACGCTTTGCTTTTGTATAGCTTTCCAGACCTGTCTGAATGCAGATGTTCTTTGCCACCCCCCAGAAGCTGTGGGCCCTAGGCAACCACTTAGTTTGCCTATTGGTAAAGCTGACCTTGTTCTTTAGTTCCAGCATTCAGAAGGAGAGGCTGAGAGCCTGAATTGTTGTGCAGCATGTGTGGGGGAGGTGGACTGGAATGCTGAGCGATTACTGCTTGAAAAGCACCAGCTGTTTTTGAAGGGAGATTATTTATTAATTTCTTTGAAGCACTTTCTGGAATAAAAAGTGCAGCGCCCCAGGTCATTTTTTTTTGTCTCTTATGTCTAGCAACTTGTGTTTATGTAGAAAAATAAGCATCTCTGGACAGGAAAAGAAAGTTAAGCCGTATAAAAAAACTGCTCTTTTCAGGAGTAAAACAAGTTAAAACGTGTACACCAACAGTATGATGCAATGCTGCATTTCTCCCATTTCCAGAATCAGGTACAGTTTGTGGGGTGTTCATATGTGTGTCTAATAGCAAGTGTAGTTGGTTGGAGTGTGCGTGTGTGTGCTGGGAAGAATTTCAGGGGCTGCATGTGTGTGTATGTCTCTCGAGGAGTACATGCCTGTGTAAGTGTGCATGTCATGGACTGCCTGCATGCGTGTGTGCATCATGGGGAGTGTCATGGACTATGTGCATGTGTGTGTGTATGATGGAGAGTGTTGGAGGCTGTATGTGTGTCATGAGGAGGGTCAGAGGCTGAGTATGTGTGTGTCATGGGGAATGTTGGGGGCTGAGTGTATGAGATGAGGAATGTCGGGGCTGCATGTGTGCATGCATGTCATGGGTGTGTCAGGAGGTGCATGTGTGTGTCATGCGGAGTGTCGTGGTCAGCGTGCATTTCTCTGTGTGTCATTGGGAGTGTTGTGGGCTGCATGCGTGCATGTATGTATGTTATGGATAGTGTCGGGGCTGCACGCATGTGTGTCATGGGGAGTGTCAGGGGTTGCATGTGGGAGGGTCTTTCTCTCTCACGACCTGCCTCTCAGGCTTCCTCTAGTCTCTCTCTCTCTCATAACCCCCCCTACACACACACACAGCCTCCCCCCCCCCCCAGTCTTTCTGCTCATAACACCCCTCCCCTGTAGACTTCACCTAATGTCTCTCTCTCTCACTCTCTCTCTCTCTATTTCTCTCATAATCCTCACCCCTCAGGCTTCACATACTGTCTCTCTCATACCCCCACCTCATCTAGTTCTTCTTTCACTTACCTATTCTTGTCCCTGGCTGCAGCCCTCAAAAATACCGCAGTTCAGGCTTCCTCCACTGTGATCGGCCATCTGAATGAAGGGGCTGTGCCGGGCAGGACGTTTGGGCTGACATCCCAGTTTCAAGTCTCACAAGATTTCAAACCAGAAGATCGGGCCAGAACTCTCTGCATCACATAGTTCCACCATTCAGACAGCCGATTGTGGTGAGGGAAGCCTGAAACGTAGCAGTGACTTTCATATACATGTTTCAAATATGCATATGGACAGACAATCTCCCCGCCACCTGAACCCTCGACAATAGCGCTATGCCTTAGCCAAATGCACCTAAAAACCAGAAAATGACTTCATTAAAAAAGGCAGTTAGTAATTCTAATAATCATATTCCAGATTCACTTACAGTTGTGGTCAACATAACTGACACAGTTTCAGTAACCACTCCCTGCTATGCACTCACCGCACTTCCACCTATCACAATGTTCACAACTCCAACAGAGAAAAACATCCAAGATCTCATCGCCATCATCAACACCTCTACAGCTCCAAGTGATCCCTGCCCAGCATACTGGATCAGAACTCTGCGAGTTGAACTTAGCCCAATTCTAATCAACATCATTGAACTCTCCTTTACAACAGGCTCTTTCCCCGCATTCCTCAAACAAACATCAATAAGACCACTTCTGAAGAATAACAGACTTGACCCACTAAAAACTGACACCTACCGCCCAATCTCAAGTATACCTCTACTGTCCAAGATAATAGAGAAGGTTGTTCAGCGGCAGATTCAACACCACATTGATGAGGTGGCACCTCTCGGCCCCTGTCAACACGGATTCAGGGAGTCTCACGGCGTAGAAACTCTCCTCACCATCCTAACCAACGCTTTGAATAGAGGATTGGACAAGGTTGAAAATGGCTTCGCTCTCATTTTCCTAGATATCTACGCTGCCTTTGACTCCGTTAATCACAATCAACTTCTCACTCGTCTCCAGGAGAAGGGCATCTGTGGCCTCGCCTGGGAATGGTGTAGGTCTTATCTATCAGATCATTGGCAGCATGTCAGAGTTGGTTCCACCACATCCACGCCTTTCCGCCAACACCAAGGTGTTCCGCAGGGCTCCTCCTTATCCGCGCTGCTGTTCAATGTCTACATGCAGCCGATATGTGACATCATTCGCTCCTTCAATATCTCCACTGTAATCTTTGCAGATGACGTCCTGCTGTTTACACCATTCAAAATCAAACAACCAGACTTCTCCAGCCTTATCAATTGTTTCAACGCCATCACTGACTGGTTACTATCTCAAAATCTCCGCATAAACTTCAAGAAGACGGAAGTTCTCTTCATATCAAGGAACAAAGATTTCTCCCCTCCATCCTCCCTAAAAGTAAGAGATGCGGATCTCCCTAGTAAACCTTCCATTCGCTACCTAGGGATTACTCTGGACCAGCATTTCGACTTTAAGGAGCACATATGAAACACCACCAGATCTGTCTACAATAAAATTAGAACGCTAAGGCACCTCAGGCCCATGTTACCTCATAATGACTTCAGGACCATTTTCCAGGCCCTCATTCTTCCACATTTTGATTACGCAAATGTGGCCCTGTATGGACTCCCCAAGAACACCCTTAATCCGCTACAACTCGCCATGAATGCAGCTGCACGAGTTCTCTGTGGTTTAGCAAGATCAGACCATATTACCCCGATACTCAAGGAACTCCACTGGCTTCCAATTCACTGCAGGTTAACATACAAAATCCTTCTCATCATCTTCAAGATCATCAATAACCTAGCCCCCACAACACTCAGTGACCTTATCACCCTCACCCCGAAAAACAGACTCAGAAGATCAGTAACCGACAACACCTTGATCATCCCCAAAGAGTCCATCAAGTGCACCCAGACGACCAAGAAAAGAACATTCGCCTTCTATGCCCCAAAATGCTGGAACGAACTTCCACCAGAAATTAGATCCATCAAAGGCCTTATTCAGTTCCGTAAGAATCTTCATTCCCCGCAGCCCGACCCCCGAGCTGGCTTTCCAAGGCCAAGGCCAGCCAATCAGCCATTACCAACGGCTTTAACATCGCCGCTGCAGGGGCGCGCAGGAGAGCAGTGATCCTGATGGGGGTGAGAGCGGGAGTTCCCCCTTCCTCCTCAGGTCAGCCAATCAGCCATTACCAACGGCTTTAACATCGCCGCTGCAGGGGCACGCCCGCGCCTTGCGGACCTGCGCCTGAGGGCCCTTTGGCGTGGCCCTTAGGCGTCGGACCGTGGCGTCTGTCTCTGGAGTATACACTGATATCATGGACTGAATTGAGATGCCTGCATTCGTGGTAACTTGCTGTTCTTGTTCACCTCCTCTTCTTATCTGTTTGACTGTTTCTGTCCTCTATTCTGTCCTATCTTATAAATGGCGTTCTTTTCTATTTTCTCAAGTGATATTGTATTGTAAACCGCTCTAATGCCTTTTGGCCTGAGCGGTATATCAAATGATAAATAAACATAAACATAAACATAAACATTTTCCTACTTCACTTTGCTCAAGCATCCACCCCACCTTTGCTCACCCACTCACCAATGTCTACAAACCTTACCCTGTCTCAAGTATTTTGAGCTTGCCTTAGCCCTCCTTGTATATACAAACCAAATCTAATTGTATTTTGTACATATGTTTATAGATTCCCTGTTGCTCCAAGTTTAAACTCCTGTTACAATGTAAGATCCAAGTTTGAACTCCTGTTACAATGTAAGCACAGAACAGGCTCCTGACTGTGCACCCTTGTTGTATGTAAACCGCACTGATAACAAATAGCGCAGTATATAAAAGTTGTTAAATAAATAAATAAACATTATTGGCACCCTTGCAGTTCAACCCTTTAATGTCCAATATCCCTGAAAAAAAAGTAGGCAGTGAAATAGCTTTGGACTATATATGCACACATATTTGCTACATAAAATAATCAAATAAAATAAGACCAATTAAAAAGGAAATAGTAGGAAATAGTATAAAAATTGTGACATTGCCAGGACATGATTATTGGCAGTTTGAACAGAAGAACCACATTCCCGTTGCAGTAAAATTAGATGCACCTGTGATCAATTGCCAGTACTCACATGATGAATCAGCCAATGCATGACGGCTCTAAGGTTTAAAATGGCTGTATTCATGCCCTGTTCCATTGTCACAAAAGTGAAGAAAAGAGAGCTGCCTAAGAATGTCACAAAAGCCATTATCACCAAACATCAAACTTCAAAGGGGTACAAGGCCATCTCCAAAGACCTTGGGATTTCTGTGTCTACAGTTCACAATATTGTTAAGACGTTTTCTGCTCATGGAACTGTCAAAAACCTCCCAGGATGTGGTGGGAAAAGGAAAATTAATCCAATGTCTTTGAACGTTAGTGCAAACTGTTGGAAAAATACTATGCACAGCATCCAAAGAGCTTAAGGCTGACCTGGAACAATCTGGAGTGGTGATTTCAGTGCATACCATGTGCTGTGCACTAAACAAAGAAGGACTTCATGAGCGAAGGCCAAGGAGGACCCCACTGCTCAATGATACACTTAAAAGGGCACCTGATCTTTGCTCAAACTCACCTTGAGAAATCACAATCCTTTTGGGAAAATGTCCTGTGGACGGATGAAACCAAATGAGCTCTTTGGCAATGCAGACCAGGGATACATTTACAGGCAAAGAAATTACGCTTATAAAGAAAAAAAAAACACCCTTCCTACAGTTAAATATGGTGGAAGTTCCATAATGTTGTGGGGCTGGCTTGTTGCCTCAGGAACTGGAGGCCTAGAATGCATTAAAGGAATCATGAAGTCAGAGGACTACCAAGGTATTTTGGAGCGAAATGTGCTACCCTAGTGTCAGAAAGCTAGGTTTGGGTCAAAGGTCATGGGTCCACCTGCAGGACAATGACCCAAAACATACATCAAAAAGTACAAAACAATGGTTAAAAAGGAAAAAATGGATTGTTTTAAACTGGCTAGCAATGAGTCCTGATCTCAGTCCAATCGAGAACCTTTGGAAAGAGCTGAAATGTGCCACTGGTAAAAGGAAGCCTGGAAACATTCATGAGCTGGAACAAATCGCAGTTGAAGAGTGGGAGAAACTACCAGCAGACAGATGTACAAAACTTATAGATGGCTACAAGAAACATTTGGAGGTTGTCATCACTGCCCAGGGTTGTGCAACCAAATATTAGTGAAGGGTGCTATTAATCCTGTTGAGATCATATTTTTATTTTTTTCTCAGAAAGTACTACGTCTAAGTTGCACAGATTTTTTTTGCTGTTGTATACCTTTAAACATATGATTAAAATATTATGATGACATACAATTAAAATATTTCTAATTATTTCTCAAGATATTGTACCCAACATATCTAAATGCAAGGGTGCTAATAAGGTTGACCATAGCTGTACCTATGCCGACAGTGATGCAAAAACTAAAGTTGTATAGTCCTTGAAGGCCTCATATCACTCTGTTTTTCAGGATATGTCTAATCAATATTCAAAGAGGGCGTGTAAGTAGATCTCATGCATATCTTAAAAACCAGACTGGTTTGAGGCACCCAAGGACTGAAGATGGACATTCCCTGGTCTTCAATTCTTAACAGGTCAATTTTAGTCAGTGCTTTTATTTAAAATTATAATAGGTAGTATGAGATCTCAGCCTTTAAGGAGTAATATCTAGAGTTGCTATTAAGCTGAAGGTGCAACATGAAAAAGCATAAATGCATAATAAATAACAAACAGTCTCTTGATAGGTAATAGCGATAGATCCCGACATACACACTGGACCCTATAAAACTCAATAATGCAATCATTTGTATAGGAACTGCAGCCACTGTTGTTGAAAGACCTTCCAAATCTGATTAATCACTTGGAGAAAAACTTTATTGAACCAGGCCATAAGCACCAATTTTTCTTTAAATTTTCAGAAGACTGAATCCTACATTCAAGAACAGAAAAACACTTCCAAAATTCATTACAGAAGAATTGCTTTTTAGCTAAGGCTTTTTTGCATAGCCCTAGGCTAGATGTGAAAGTCTCCTTAGTTTGGGATAGCAGAGTGTAGACAGACAGGCAGGGAGGTGCAAGGTTAGTGGTTGCCCTAAGAGGGCCTTCAACTTTAGAGCATCACCCCTCCCCCCCCCCACCAAGATGGGGAAGCTGTAAAACTAGAGGGCATAACATGAAGCTGCAAGGGGGTAAACTGAAAGGCAATGTCAGGAAATACTTTTTCAATGAAAGGGTGGAGGATGCTTGGAATGCCCTCCCGATGGAAGTGTTGGGGGCAAACACAGTGATAGAATTCAAAATGGCATGGGACAGACACAGTGGATCCCTTTACAGCAACAAGATAAAATCAAAGTAAACTGAACCATCTAATTTCTCAACAAATAGGGGTGTCCTACATGGAGCGGTGGGTTCACCCCTACACAGTGGATCCCTTTATAGCAACAGGATAAAATCAAAATAAGCATAACTATCTCTTATATCTGAACAAATAGGGGTGACCTACAAGAAGCGGGTGGATACACCCCTAAACAAAGGCATGGGAGAGGTGACCTGCATGGAGCGGCAGGTGTACTTACTCTTGCCACCTTGCTGGGTAGACTAGATGGATCATGCTGGTCTTTATCCGCCGTCATATACTATGTTACTATGTAACAATCATGATCATCTAATATCACTCCCTCTCCCCAAAACAATCCCAAAAATGCATAATTAGACAGCATACTTTTAAATATTAAACTTTGCTTTGTGTGTGTCCAGTCTCCCTGCAGATAAAAGAGGACCTGTTGCTTTGCTTACACTGCTGCCAATCAGAAGCTTTGGCCCTAGGCAACTGCTTAGTCCTGCCTCATTGCTGGACTGGTCCTGTAGACTGGGATGTCACTGAAGAAAACTGCACCCCGAGCAAGGATTCATTTCCGTGCTCCTTGCCTATGGGCTCAGATGCTCACAGACTAGCATACTACTTTAAAAATATTGCGAGGCTTGGTATCCTGGGAAGTCGCCCTTTTTGTCTACCCCTTCTGACAGTTTTGATGGTGGGCTGTATTTGGCACAGATGACTTCCTTTGGGCACTTTGGCGGGATATAAATGTTTTAAAAAAAATAAACTACTGACTTCCTGCTTTTCTTTGGGTCACATCAGCTGTAATTTTAAGCATTTCTTCAATCTTTCATCCAAAATAAGAACACAACTATGGGTGAGAAATTGTTGCACCCTTTAAATTAATTAGGATTTGACCAGAGTTGCCAAGTTACCCAGTTCCATGAGTGAGATTAAGCCGGTCCTGGATTTCTAACAAGCTTATCATGATGCATTATGGGACCTGCAGCACTGAAGCCAATGGTAAAATCAGGGACTACAAATGCCATATTGCAAAGGAATGCAAATTTTAAACCAGAACTGACAAAAAAATCTCACTCCTGGAACTGAGGAACTTGGCAGCTCTGTGTGACCCAGATCAAACCCTGAGCCTTTAAAGTGGTACCCATACAGGAACCAGTATTTTGAAGATACAGGCTGTGCTTTTGGAGTCTGGCCCTACAAATCCACTCAGGATTCACTGGACTTGCAGCTTCAGGTGGAGAGGAGAGGGGAATTCACAGTGTTAAAGATTAAGGATTGACCATAGGATAAAGCAATACAGAAAACCTGTTAAATAAATAAATAAGGACTTAATTTAGTTCATTCATTTGCTATACTGCCTTTCAGGGCCATAAAGAAAGCAGTTTACAATTCGAGGAGAAGAGGAGTTTAATCCTTTGGAATAGGAATTTAAGAAGCCTGAAAGAGGAGAAGCCTGTACCACCCTGTTCAGTTGTTTTTTTGTAGCTGGCATGAAAGAACATGCAACCCCCCTTGACCTGGCTAGCAGGACTTTCTCTGGGTTCTTGGGTCGAGACTGAGATTACTCCTGAGAGGTCCATCATACTCACTCTCCTCCCGGACAGCAAAAAACCAGTCTTTGAGACAAATTATGCTTCTGAATCCCTTACACTTTACTTCTTAGATCCAACAATAGTTCCGTTTCTTTCTTCATTCAATTAACAGATTAACTCAACCGTGATACCTTTATTTTTCAATACTCAAACTTGATCACAGTCCTTTATCAACAAACTGTGAAGAAGGAAGTGTCCACAGAACACAGGGCCCTAGAATTGAAAGAATCCTCCACGAAGATAAGGATGAAACCGTCCCCTTCACATTAACAACCCTATAACTCTATGAATAAAAGAAGGTTGCAGAGATGTCCTACAAGGCCAAAATAAAAAATAAACCGAGCAGCTGTAGGAGAATTTGCAACAGGAGGATTAAGGAAGTTTTTAAATCCGTTGCACAGGAAGGAAAGGCTTTGTGTACTCACTGCTCATTTTGCTTCCTGTTCATAACTCTCAGGAAGTTTCAGAAAGTTTTGGGACTGCAGATCCTGTGCACAGTGAGGAACAAGGATTTTTGGCACTTGATGGTTTCTCTCTTGGCAAATGAATAACCTGCTTAAGATGCAATATCTCAGAGCTTCCTTTTCACGATAAAATAATTTGTAATTAATTTGCAAGTGATGGCTAAAAGGCTGATTTTCTTATTGTCTTGGGTCTTCATAGAACAAAATTAAACCTGTGAATTGCCTTTTTCATACCTCCAGTAGTGTTCATGTCTTAAATATCAATTTTTTACTCAGGACTCAGTGAAGAAGTTTTGAAAATAAATCAGGTTTTTTTAGTATACCATCTGTTAGCAAAACCTTTTTTACTACACTAACTTAATATAATTTTCGAGCATTATCCTCTATTTCTACATATGCAAGTGGACTAACACAGCAATCAAAATCAGGACTGTACCAAGCTAGAGATGTGTCCTGTGCGACTAACGAATTTGGTGCTCCCTCCCCACCCACCCTGCTACGTGTAGTAACTCACTCTCTGAGCTTCCTGGAACTTCAGTGATGATATCAGAGCCCCTTCGATACTGGCACCCTGTGTGGCTGCACTGCTTGCACAGCCCTTGATATGGCCCTGTTCACAATTCTTTGTTCAATGGTAAACCAAAAAAATATGACTTTGTAAACACAGAATCTATGACGTATGATACTGAACAGTATCAATTTAACAAAGGTACTATAGATGCTTTGATATTAGGGGTAGCAAGCTGATTCAAGTCAGATCAAAGGGCATGTTTACTATAGGGCACGTTGGTAGCATGCGTTTATGGTGCAAAGCTAGTACAGAGGCTTATGCTAGCTTTGGGAGGCAAATATCCATCCCCCTGCTGTTAGTGTCTTGCCAATGTGCCACACAGATGCAGTTACTGCCACCCCTGGAGGAGGCATTAACTGCTCTTATGGTAATGGCAATATCCGTGGTTAGCACATGCCCAATATGCCTGCTCTCACCATGATGCATCGTCAACACCCATGTCTGCCCTTATCCCGCCCAGTCCCTACCCAATTGTGAATGTCCCAGTTAACGTAGGTTTTTACCATGAGGCCCCATGCTAATAGCATGGCGCACTTACAGCGTGGCAACCCCCCACTAATGGTTGGCACATGTTAGTAAACATGCCCTTAAGACCCTTAACTTTCATCCTAGGTGGGAATAGCAAGACGGTGGGTATAGCATTATTTTCACAATCTTTGATGTTATTTATTGATGAGAAAGGCTCAATAGAAACATAGAAAATGATAGACTGTATGCTCGTTATCTTCTATCTAGTCTGCCCATCCATACCAACTACTAAGCTCAATAATCCCTTCCTCTCCCTCAGAGGTCCTCTGTATTTGTCCCATGCTTTCTTGAATTCAGATGCCATCAGGACTGGTGCTCGCACTAGGCAAACTAGGTAGTGCTGCTGCTGCCGCCGCCTCTCTCTAGGACATGCAGCGGAAGCAATGCTTTTAAAATGGCACTGCAGCGCTTGCCATCACCTCTGGCGTTGCCGTACTCTTCCTGCTTCCGCCTCCTCTGATTCCACTTCCTGTTCACACAAGCACAGAGGTGACTGTCCAGCTGCTTCTGACTCCCTAAAAAAGGAAGTGATATCACAGGGGCAGAGACAACAATGGTATCCAGGGCTGGTGCAAGGATATGGTATGGTATAGGCGCAGTTCATTCCTAGTGCCCCCCCCCTTGCTCTTGCCCCCATTGCCACCCTCGACCAGGCCCATGGAGTCAGCATGGCAAACTTACATTTAAGCTGGCTTTGCCATGGTACCTTGGGCTCCAGGGGCCGGCCACTCTCCCCTCCTGCCTAAAGTCTGGAGCACGAAGCATCGTGGCTAATCCAGCTTGAACGTAAATTTGCCAGCCAGTCTTCATAGGCCCGGCAGGGTGCACCCCTCTCCTAACCAGCACCCAGGGTGGGCCACACCCACTGCCCCGCCCTTGGTACACCACTGGTGCTTTGACATGATGGTTTGTACTTTCCCGGTAGGTGTGCGCAGGGGCAGAATTTGGGTACAGTGCACAAGTACATGTATGTATTATAGAATATGTGTGTAAAATTATAGGCACAGACATTTACACCAGCTGCAGGGCTGCAATGTAGACATGAGATCTTCCACTCAAGCTAGTAGTTTAAGAAAGACAAGTAGGTCCCTTTTTGTCTTTATAAAACTGCCTTAATATAGGCACCTGAAGGCATGCTTAAACTAAATTATCCTCCTACAGTGACCCAATGGCATGTTTTCCCTCTTCTGAGGCAGACTGGTTTCTCTGTGTGAGGCTTCTGGTGAAGGGTATCTCACTAAGGAGGCAGAAGGTGTATGGGTGGGTGGGGAGTGTACATTATATGTATATATGGCAGAGGGTGGTATATGTGAGGTGTGTATATGTGTGATGGGCTGAGTATAGGTGTGTATGGGTATGTAGTATGTAGATGGTGGGAATGAGTAGAGCTTATGAAGCAGGCAGAGGTGTGGCGTGTACATACAGTGTGTTGGGGTATGTATGATATGGGATGTGCATATGGAGGTAATGGAGAGAATGCAGAGTGTTTGAGGGTATGTGTGCGCATGAGGGATGGTGATGGTCTATGTGGGTGAGTGGAAAGTGAGGATGCCTACCATCTGAGGTGGGTGGGTGTTTGCATTGACATATATGTGCTCAGGTTATGGGTGTCATTCTGACCTGCAAATAACGGGGATGTACGTCCGGTTTGGACATTTATTTTATTTATTTATTTAATAGTCGCTTATATACCGCTACCTTCCAAAGATCAGGTGCGGTTTACAGAAAACAGGTAAAGAAACAGTGTAACATATCTGTTTTTACATTAAACATCGCTTGAATTATGTACATCTTAACTTTAACAATTAAACTTTAATGAACTATGTACAAGCAACGGATGTTGAAGTAAACAAAACGGATGTTGAAGTAACTATTTACAAACATTGTAAACCGTGTATAATGGTCATGTTTTCATGGACATGCAACTCACACTATTCGCAGGGGCTGTATTCTGACCCAACAGCTCCCCACACTCACAGGGCCTTTATGCAGGGAGCTTGGATAGGGGCAAGAGGGGGCAGCAACTGGGCAGAGAATGGGCGGAGCAGGGGCAGGCCACATAACCAGGACATACAGGGCCTATTCATGCCATGGCCCTGTACATCCACTGGAGGCTGTTTAGACGTGGGACTTATTCAACCTCAGAGGTGGAATAAGTCCCAGGGGTGGCAAAGATCAGGTACGCGGACCACCAAAAGTCCCAGGGATGCTGAAGGTAAGGTCCCAATGCTTGATCCCATCCCTGGCTGCGTCCACTGAGGGTTAGGCGGCAGGGAAAGGAAGCTATTGGCAATGCTGGGCCATCTAAAGGGTTGCAGAGCAGAGATGGCATCCATCTGTCCAAGAAAGGTCGGCGCATATTCAGTAGTAGACTGGCTAATCTACTGAAGAGGGCTATAAACTAGATTCATTGGGGATGGGTGAAGAAAGCCCCCAGGTAAGTGAAAGCCCCTAGGTAAGTGATACATTAAATACCTTTATGGAAATGGGTAACAGGGGTAACATATGGAAAGCAGTGTGTATAAATGCCCGTAGCATAGAAATTAGATCCCTGATGTTGAAGCTTTGGTGGGAGTGGCCGATTTGGATTTAGTGGCAGTTACAGAACCATGGTTCACAGAAAACCATGACTGGGATGTAACTATACCTGGCTATACTTTATTCAGAAAGGACAGGGTAGGAAGAAGGGGAGGAGGAGTGGCACTATATGTAAAAAATACTATTAAAGCTTTGGAATTACAGAGCTTAAAAGGGAAAGAGGAAGCATTGTGGGTTAAACTAGAAAGAGGGAAAGAAAAATCTATTTGCATTGGCGTGATATACAGACCTCCCTCACAAGAGGAAGAGGTGGACAGAGAGTTAATTGAAGACATACGCAGCATTGCTAGGAAAGGAGAAGTGCTACTGATACGAGATTTCAATATGCCAGATGTTGACTGGCACATTCCTGCTGCAGTATCATCTAGAAGTAAGGAGATCCTGGATTCTCTACAGGTAGAACTATTCAAGCAATTGGTAACAGACCCCACACGTGAAGGGGCCATACTGGACTTGGTGCTTACCAATGGTGAAAGTGTTTCTGATGTTATAGTGGGAGATCATTTTGCATCCAGTGATCACCAGATGGTGTGGTTCAGTATTAGGACTAGGGCTGTTAGAATCCATTCAAAGGTGAGGGTCTTAGACTTTAGGAAGACTAAGTTTGCCAGGATGGGCCAATACCTCAGGGAGTCATTAGCGGGATGGGAAAAGCTGAGTGATGTAGAAAAACAGTGGGCAAAACTGAAAGGGGATATTTTAAAGGCAAGGAACCTTTTTGTTAAAATGGTAAATAACGGTAAAAGGAAAAGGAGACCGCTATGGCTTTCGAAAGAAGTAGCTGAAAAAGTGAAGAAAAAGAGGGAGGCCTTCATGAAATACAAGAGATCACAGAGAGAGGAAGACAGACATCTATATTTGTAAAAACATAGAGAAGCTAGCAAAGTAGTCAGGAAAGCAAAGATTCAAAAAGAGGAGGAAATAGCCAATGCAATAAAATGGGGGGATAAGACATTTTTCAGATATGTTAGTGAGAAGAGGAAGGGCAAAAGTGGTATTGTCAGACTCAAGGCTGAAGGGGAGGAATATGTAGAAACTGATGAGGATAAAGCGGAATTGCTTAACAAATATTTCTGTTCTGTGTTCACAGATGAAGAACCTGGAGCAGGACCTCAGAAAACACCCACAAACAGGAACAGAAGCGAGGGACATCTTGAACAATTTTCAGAAGACTGTGTTCATGAGAAACTAGCTCAACTTAAAGTAGACAAAGCGATGGGACCAGATGGGATACACCCTAGAATACTGAGGGAACCTGGGGACATTCTAGCAGCTCCACTGACTGACCTATTCAATGCCTCATTGGAGACAGGAGTGGTGCCAAAGGACTGGAGAGAGGCTCATGTGGTGCCTTTACACAAAAGCAGAAGTAAGGATGTGGTTGAAAAGTACAGGCCGGTTAGTTTAACTTCGGTGGTGAGTAAATTATTGGAAATGCTTCTGAAAGAGAAAATAGTGAGGTTTCTGGAGTGCAGCAGATTACAGGATCTGAGGCAGCATGGATTCACCAGAGACAGGACTTGTCATACAAATCTGATTGATTTCTTTGACTGGGTGATCAGGGAGTTGAACCGAGGGAGAGCCCTAGATGTGGTGTATTTAGATTTCAGTAAAGCCTTTGACACTGTTCCTCACAGGCGACTTCTAAACAAACTGAGCACCCCAGGGATGGACCCTAAAGTTACTGCTTGGGTTAGAAATTGGTTGGGTGGGAGGCAACAAAGAGTACAGGTTAATGGAGTTCACTCTGAGGAGAAGGATGTTACCAGTGGTGTGCCCTAGGGATCGGTCCTTGGTCCGATTCTTTTTAACATCTTTTTAGTGATATAGCAGAAGGGCTGTTGGGTAAGGTTTGCCTCTTTGCGGATGATACCAAAATCTGCAATAGCGTAGACACCCAGAAGGTGTAGATAACATGAGGAGGGATCTAACTAAGCTTGAAGAATGGTCTAGAATTTGGCAGCTGGGATTTAATGTTAAAAAATGTAAGGTCATGCATTTGGGCTGTGGCAATCCAAGGGAGCAATATAGTATAGGGGGTGAAGTACTTTTGTCCACTAAAGAAGAGCGGGACCTAGGCGTGGTTGTGTCTGATGATCTTAAAGTAGCTAAACAGGTTGAAAAGGCAACGGCAAAAGCTAGAAGGATGCTTGGGTGCATACGGAGAGGAATGGCTAGCACAAAAAAGGAGGTGATAGTGCCTCTGTATAAGTCTTTGGTGCGACCTCATTTGGAGTATAGTGTGCAATTCTGGAGACCGCACCTTCAAAAGTATGTGAACAGAATGGAGTCAGTGCAGAGGGTGGCTACTAAAATGGTTAGTGGTCTTCACTATAAAGCATATGAGGATAGACTAAAGTACACCTTAGAGGAAAGGCGGGATAGAGGTGATATGATTGAGATGTTTAAATACCTCCATGGCATAAATGTTCAGAGGCAGAGCCTCTTTCATTTGAAAGCAAGTTCTGCTACGAGGGGACATGGGATGAGGGTGATGGGGGATAGATTCAGGAGTGATATGCGGAAATATTTCTTTATGGAAAGAGTGTTGGATCCGTGGAATAGTCTCCCAGTGGAGGTGGTAGAGATGAGGACAGTAAATTAATTCAAAAAAGCATGGGACAAACACAGAGGATCTCTAACGGAAAAAAGGGGACTGTTGTAGTTGTTGATATGGAAGGACAGACTAGATAGGCCATGTGGTCTTTTTCTGTCGTCATATTTCTATGTTTCTATCTGCGCTTCTGCTTTCTGTCCTGGTGCCATGGTAATGGGACACCATAGCACCAGCGCTGCAGCAGGAGCATGGGGTGGGCTGGCTGGGCAGGGGGAAGGATGTCTCCCACGGCAGAATTGGGGCACGTCTGGGCCATCTAAGTGCCCAATTCTGCAACCGTGGGAACATCTAGCTCCCGCAGTTGCAGAATCGGGTACATGTTTGGCCCATCCATTTTTCGGCCGTCCAATTGGCCTGGACATGCCCCAATCAGAATTGGCCTCCATTTATATATATGTCAGCAAGGGGAGTTTGTTGCATGTGTGTGAATGGAGCTGTATATGTATGTATGTGTGTGCACACATATAGGGATTGGTAAAAAGAGCACATTCTTTTCTTCTCTTCCCAACTTCATATTCTCTCCCCTTCTCCACCCTTCTTGAAATCCTTTCCTCTATCCCCCTCCTTTCACCTCTCTACTTCCATCCCCAGCTAGATCAGTACTGCCACTAGGGATCAGGGAAGGGGGTACTCTATACAGTGGGCGAATCTCCTCAGGCTTTCACCAGCCAGGAAAGGGGTTCGTTTGCCGATGTTGGTCTGCCGCATCTTCTTGTGGCAGATTCTGGCCTCCATGTCACCTTGCTGCTTCATTCTCTGCTGGACCGGAAATCTGCATCAGAGGGGGGAGGAAGTGGCAGATAATAGCAGGCAGGAACCGCGACAGAGCCTCAGATAAGCACTCCAGAGTGGAGCGGTAGTGGTGGCAATAGGGGGGGGGGGGGCGGTAGAATGGAGGGCCTGCCTACAGCGCCTCCGATCCTTGCACCAGCCCTAGATGTGAAGAGCTAAAGCAGCTTAGTAAATCATTCTCATTATATGCTCTTCACAGATCCCAAGTTGTTCAGAATTTGGCAGCCTGTTTTTCAGCATGCCAAAAAGCAAGAGAGTCTATCACTACAGTTCTTTGGGAGTTACACTGGATTCCAGTCAGCTTATGGATGAAATTTTAAACTATTGGTCTAGGCTCTGATTATGAGTATTTGCATGATTATAATCTGATGCATATTTTCAGATCTTCAAATAGTATGCTGCTTGCACGTTCCCTGAATGAGATCTGATTGGTAGGTACCAGAAAAATGACCTTTTCTTTTGTTGGGCCTTGCTTGTGGAACGCACTTCCAAATGAACTGTGTTAATAAAAGAGTGTATTTATTGTTTACACATAGAATTAAGGCCTGTCTTTTTCAACAAGCTTTTTAGTTGTTATTATTACAGCTGATTGAACTGAATCTGGTTGATCTCCTAAGATTTGATTGATTGTTTTAGAATTAATATATGGTTATTTTTATGTTTATGCTTATGTTAACTATCATTCATGTTATGTGGTAGGTTTTATGTTTACTTTAATCAAGCTATGTATTTTATTAGTAATGCAAAACCTGAAATGCTGAAAACCGCTATCAAAATCACTGAGAAAAGGTATCAGCTCAAATGCCGCAGGTATCAAAAGCATTTTTTGTCGGATAAACTGCCGTGGAGGAGGAAAATTCCGCTCTACATAGAAGAAACTCTTTTTAATCAATTTTATTTAAGCTCTAATCAAAACCAGTGGTCTTTTTAAAAAAGCAATTAAGACTTATCTGAACCACCTCAGAGTAGCCCGGTTAGGATCCCAGCACAACGGCAGTATAGCCCTCCTTCACGGCAGTATATCCGAAAACGTGCTTTGATACATGCGGCGATTGAGCCAATACCTTTTCTCAGTGATGTATTTTATTAGGGCATAAATGAATTTAGGATAAAACAGAAAACGTGGGATGAAAATGTGACCAATAAATATCCTGAGTTGAATTTTATTTGTTCATTTTATTTTTTCTGGTGAATAATTAATTATCTTAAGTCAGCAGAAACAGAAATACTCAACAAAAAGCGTTAATCGCTGCTGATGGGTGGGGCAGGGGAATGAAGACTGTGCAAGATTTGGTTCAGTGTGTCACTAAAACTAAACAAATATAAAAGGGGGGCATGAATAAGAGACTGAAATTCACCGATCTGGCATTTCGATTTTATCCGAACTCTTTTTAGCAATCTATAATTTCCACACCTCATGCTATAATCAAGTGGAATACCAAGCTGTAGATGTGTTAATGCATCCGATTGCTGGCTAACATACACCCACATTATAATTGCATTTCCGAAGAGCTGTAAGGACTTGGTTATTCAGATAGGCATACCCGGTTGACACTTAACTATGAGATGTAAGGAAAGAAGGAGCAGCGTAAATTGCCAGGAGGAAGGGAGAGCTAAGATAGTTAATTTACTTGTTAGTATGTGTGTTAATGATGCTGCTGTTCCCAGTTTTAATAGCGTTTCTAAATGATTATGGTAAATCGCTTCAGGCTCCTAAAAGGAAGTGCAGTATAAATTTGAATAAATAAAATAAAATAAAATAAAATAAACATGATCACAACTAGCTATGAGCTATTGATATCGTCTTAAATTCAGCCAAAGCTTTGAAATGATATCCCCATGAGATAGACAAAACAGAAAAGTCAGCTAAATCAGAGTATTGCATGTTAAATTAATGCTAGCAAGCAATTCAGTATGAATGTAGTTTAAGCTATATTATATTATATATATATATATATATATCACAATTTCAAAAGTACTGTATTCTTTCAACTTTTAATTTACCGTCGGTCGAGATGGTTTAGAGTTGAGGTGCCCTAATAAATCAGCTGCAGCACAGGGCACTGTGGTATTTCCCAAGGCTGGTTTCTGTTCTTTTGCCTGGCCGAGAGTGTGCGTGTGGGGGAAGGGGGCTCAGGGAGCTTGCCGAAGCAATGCTCTTTGCCTCTCTGAGGAAGAAGCCACAGCTATCGTGTAAGAGTAACACTTTCTGATTAATGCGTGTTGCAGATGCGAGGCAGAAAGAAATGGGAGAAAAGTGTTGGCTACGAATGTATGAAGGCTTCTGGCACTGTAGACCCAGAAGAGAAGTGTTCCAATTAAGCGGAAAGTTCAGTGTGTAGAAGGACAGAGCTACAGGGTCTAAAAAAACAGAACTGCAGAGAACAACAAAGAAGATGAGATTTTTCCTAAGAGTATTTGCTGATTTATTCTGGAAAAGCAAGAGAGTAGTGTCCTATGTCTCCTATGGGTTTTTCTTATAACTACAAATAGCAATGAAACAGAGCTGAAGGAATAAGATAAAAAGATGTATTCTTCAAGGATGGATTGCATAAGAACAAAAGAAGGGTCAACTCATCATGGACCACTCACTTAGAATCCACGTTGCTACAATGAGTTGAAATAAAGTGTGTGTGTGTGTGTGGGGGGGGGGGGGGGCTTAACTAGAATCTTTGTAAGTTGTGACATCTTTTGTTGACATGAGTTTCAAGACCGTATCGATTCATTTTGTTCTTGATATATGATGCTTGTGTGGCATTGTAAACAAATTTCCTTGTTGGAACAGAAGGCTTCATAAAGGGGAGAAGAGTTGAAGCATGCCATTAAAACATTATGGGGGTCATTCTGAACCATGAATAAGCTGCCTGTATGTGCAAGATAGACATTTATCTCGAGAAAATGCCCAGAGCTGTATTTTGAACCTCCGCAGTCCTGCATGTACAAGGTAGTTAAATGGAGCTCGCAGAACGTGGGCTGTAGGGGCGGAACGGGGGCTTGGCCAGCCACGGAGACATATGAAGCGTATTCCAGTCACACCCATGTACATCCGCAGGCGGCCCCATAGACGTCCAGGTTATACCTACAAAACTGTGGAATAAAGATAGAAATATCGCTGCTCCTCACCACAGTGCAGCCAATAGTGGTGAATGGATGAATAACCTACGTTGTGCACTGATGTGACTGCAGTTCGGAAAACCACAGCATGCAGTGTTATGGAACAGAAAGCAGAGAAAAGGGAGGATGGAAGTCAAAGCTGTAGAAATAAACACTCCCACAAATGTATGCAGTAGAGCACAGATGCTCAATCTGGCCATGCTGGCATTTTTTGTGTGAGCTAAAGGGGCACAGCTAAGGCTCCCTAACAATGCCCGCGTCCTGGCAATGATACTGGTGATGGAGTACCAGCACCCCATGTGTACATGTAAGCCCAGCCATCGGCGCTATGTGCAGCATTCAGCCAGCTGGAGTGTTGCTCTCCACACAGTGGGTTTCTACAATATGCTCTATGCAATGTGTACAGGCCCCTGATGCAGATAAGGGCATATGCGAATCCTATTAGAACACTATATTGGTGATATCATATGCTGGTGGCTATATGGCACATATCTTGTGCACAAGTCACTGTTGCAGTTGTTTACATATGTGGGCCTATGATGTGCATTGCGCATACAGGGTTTGACCCTTGAGACTGAAATACTGGAAGGGCTGTTTGGGCCTACTGCAGCTCTGTATCTGTTAGAGGTCCACTATTGCAGTTATCATGGGTGTACGTAGCCAAATAGAAATGCAGTAAGCAAGTATGATGCTGGGTTGGAAGTATTGATTGCTATGGTTTCTTTTCCATCGGCTAAGACATTCGGTGCAGGGTAGTCTTTTGGTAGAAGGCTGTTTCCGTGGGACTGCAAGTGAGAGTGCATGTGTGTGCATGGTTGAAGGGCTGCATGGGGGAGGGGGGTGGTCTAGATTGCTCATCCACATAACCAGGGGGGACAGGTATGCCTGGCAGGTACCTGGATTATAGGGCTGTGCAGCATCACCAGGCGCCAGTGCATACAGGCAGGAATGAGCAGGACGGTTCCACAGTCAGGGGAGCTCAGAGGGAGCAGTATAACATGCGGCAGTATAAAGGGCAATACACCATTCCCAGGTGCACCAGCATTGGTCTCTACAAGTTGTAGGGAGTGACGATGGTGTCTCCGGGCATGTCTGTGCGGTGTTTGCACTGCTGACTGCTGTCATTCCAATGGCCCTTTAGTAGTGCAGGGGAAATGTTTGGATAGTTCGCTATGGGGGGTGTGTTCGGCTGGGATCATGTCCTTACTTAGCATTGTACAGTCATGTTCCTGAGATGCTCAGAAGTGCATACATCGGGAAATCGCTTACTGCCATGTTTGTAGTGCTGCACTACATCTTGTGCCAGTAGGTTCACTCTCTCCCTGTTTTCATGCTACATTACTGTGCACTGCAATTGCTTTGCAGTGGTCTGGGCATGCCACAGACTAGTTTCTATTGTCTAACTTGCATCAACCTCTAAGTATTACCACCTTTCATTGTCATTCAGCCTCATTACAGCACTGTCCATGCCCACCGTTTTAAAGAGGAAGGTGTAGCCGTTCGTGGGTATATCGTGGAGATGGGAAGGGTTGCAGACATACATTTTTTCAGAATATGGTAAGTGCAGAGGCGTACAAAGCCATTGATGGGGTATACCCATCTTTGTACCACATTGCGCTGTGTGCGGGCCACGCCTAGCACATATATGTGGTTGATTCTGTACATGCGGCTGCATCTATCCCTGTGTGTGCGGAATCGGGTTCTATTCCTGAACGTTTCCATTGGGATGTGCTCACTACCTGGACGTGCACGTTTTCCGAATTGGCCTCCACCTGCACAACTATAAAGCTGCCCCTTATATGGCAACTTAATAGTACTGTGAATCTACTACTAAGGGTCAACTGTTGCCATTTTGAACCTAGTGCTGGATGGGGTAGGAGCGACTGGGGATTGCTCCTGCCCCCTTATCCTAGACCATCAGCGATTTATAGAGATAGGCCTGAGGGGGACTAATGGGGAGGCTTTTTGGGATATATTAGGGGAAAGTCAGATTTGAGGGTACTTCTGGGGGAATAGGAGAGAGAGCATCTTCGGGAGAGTGGGGTCTTCACTTGGGGTCGGGGGATCTGCAATATTTGAAAAAGGTATTGGCACCTTTAAGATGGCTCCCTGTTAGTGGCTCGATGCTCCTAAGGAGAAGAACAGCACAGCCTTTGTCAATCAGTTACCACAGAAGTCACTAAGCTATGGTATTCAGTCCCTGTAACTCTATCCTCTCACAGAAGCTTAGTAACTAGCTCCCTAAGGGTGCTAAATGTGTCTCCTACTAACATTCTGATACATTATAGTCCCAGAGTTGAAAACCTAACTTCATGTTACCATGTAAATTGTATCCCTACATTTTAATTAAATTGTCTCTGTGTTAGGATGGAGTTGATAAATGGTATTTCTTGGCTACATTGGCCAAACCACGCTGTCCCTGAGATTTGGGTTGATGAGTTAAACCAAGTGCAAGCACTTACGCCTGCTTTATGACAGATGTAAATGTCCATGCCTAGATCTTTCATAAACATGCATAAGTTATAATATTAGAAACATAGAAACACGACAGCAGAAAAAGACCACATGGCCAATCTAGTCTGCCCTTCCATATCACTACAATAGTCCCCTTTTCATCTTTAGAAATGCTCTGTGTATGTCCCTTACTCTTTTGAATTCAGATAGTGTCCTCATGTCCACCATCTCCACTGGGAGACTATTCCACGCATCTACCACTCTTTCTGTAAAGAAATATTTCTGCATATTACTCCTGAGTCTATCCCCTTTCACTCTCATCCTATGTCCCCTTGTAGCAGAGCTTGCTTTCAATTGAAAGAGACTCTCCTGTGCATTTATGCCACAGAGATATTTAAATGCCTCTATCATATTGCCCCATCCCGTCTTTCCTCCCAAGTATACATATTAAGATCTTTAAGTCTGTCCTCATATGCTTCATAACGAAGACCACTAACCATTTTAATAGCTACCCTCTTCACTGACTCCAACCTGCTTATATCCTTTGGAAGGTGCGGTCTCCAGAATTGCACACAATACTCCAACTAAGGTCGCACCAGAGGCATTATCACCTCCTTTTTTCTGCTGGCCATTCCTCTCCTTATACAACCAAGCATTCTTCTGGCTTTTGCAGTTGCCTTTTCTACCTGATTAGCTACTTTAAGATCATCAGATACAATTATTTTATTTATTTATTCCACATTCTTAAATACTGCCTTATCTGGAAATCAAGGTGGTTTACAGTGAACAGAACTTGAACATTACATCAAACAAGATTAACTTTGTACAATATAACAGTATATATATGTATATATATGGAGTGGAGGAGTAGCCTAGTGGTTAGAGCAACTGCCTAGTACCCAGACAAACAAGGGTTCAATTCCCACTGGCACTCCTTGCAACTTTGGGCAAGTCACTTTACCCTCCATTGCCTCAGAAGAAAAGGCTGGCAATCTACTTCCAGTAATACATTGCCAAGACAACCCAGAGGTAGCTGGGTCACTATGAGTCAACACTGACTTGATGGCACTAAAAAAATGTATATATATATATATATACACATGGTATTAATTGCTGAGTAGTAGTAGCTGTTTACAGTTTAATTGGTATGTAGGATAAGGGAGATGTATGATAGATTGGTATTAAGCTACCCTTTGTTGGATAGGTAGTGATTCTGAGCGTATTTGACCATAGTGCTCATTGAAAAGGAGCATTTTTAATCTTTTTCTGAAGTCGGTTAGATCTTTTATTTCCCTTATTGCAGGAAGAAGGAAATTCCATAGAGTAGGAGCATAATGAGAGAATGCTCTCTTGTTTATCTTGCGGAAGTTAAATGGTAGGCTTAGAGAGTTTTGAGTACAACTCCTTCTCTGTCTGGTGATTGGGGTTTTGGATATTAGGGTGGTGATGAAAGATGGTGATATGTCATGTAACAGTTTACATATAATAACCAGGTTTTTGTATTTAATTCTACTGGCTATAGGTAACTAGTGTAGGTTGTGTAAGATTAGTGTGATATGATCAGAGTTAGATGTTTGCGTTATTACACGTGCTACTGTGTTTTGTGCAAGCTGGAGGTGGGCTAGAGTTTGTTTTGGTAGGCCTTGAAGCACGCTATTACAATAGTCTATATGTGGCTTGACCATTGCTTGTATGACTGTTCTGAAGTCTGATGGTTCCAGCAGGGGTCTTAGACATTGTAGCATTTTAATTTTTCTATATATGGCTTGAGTGGATTTATCTATGTGGGTAGTAAGATTAAGGGCCTTATCTATGGCCCCTCTCTGCTCCTGATCGGGTCAGGCCCGCAACCGTGAGGCTCTAACTCCTCCCGATCACTGTCCCAAGCCAATCAGGGCTGGTCCAGCTCACCGTGCTAGTTTTGAAAAGGTCTGTGCCTCAAGGCACACCTGCGCCTGGAGGACACACACCTAAGGTTTGTGCCAAAGGGCCTTTGGGAGTGGCCCTTCGGCATGGTTTGTGAGAAAAACTGGCAAGCGAACAAAAGAAGACAAGACAAACAAGGTAACACCATACTAATGTGAAGTGTAGTCAGGTAACCAGCCATACACCACACAATGTTGTTTCATTCGTAGTGTAACAATATTGGCTAAACAGGAACACATCGAAAGGACTCATTCATAATGTAATGATATTGTCTTACATATATGTAATGCTAAATATCAGTTAGATTACATGAATATATCAGCTGACCATTGATTATATCCACCCTATTGTACTAAATGTGACACAAGTTTATAGTTCTGAGTGTACAACCAGACTTGGAAAACATAAGATAGACAGAGAGGTACATAGACGAGACATACAGGGATATAGTCCTGAAGTCCCACCTCCAGTCTGGCAGCATCCCTGTTGCCATGGAGGAGCGAGGTCACGTGACAGGAGAGCATCACCCTGGTGTGGCAGCAAGTGATCCTGTAACTAGGACCTGTCCTCCAGGTGATGTAAAACCCTCTCGCACTGAGGAAGTTTCTCCAGGGCCATGTACCCATGAGGGAAGGGTTAGGACAGCCGTTTAATTTGGTGATTCGATCATTAGGCATGTAGATAGCTGGGTGGCTGGTGGACGTGAGGATCGCCTGGTAACATGCCTGCCTGGTGCGAAGGTAGCGGACCTCACACGCCACCTAGATAAGGTCTTAGATAGTGCTGGGGAGGAGTCTGCTGTCTTGGTACATGTCGGTACCAATGACATAGGAAAATGTGGTAGGGAGGTTCTGGAGGCTAAATTTAGGCTTTTAGGTAGGAAGTTGAAATCCAGAACTTCCAGGGTAGCGTTCTCCGAAATGCTTCCCGTTCCACGTGCAGGACCCAAAAGGCAGGCAGAGCTCCGGAGTCTCAATGCGTGGATGAGACAATGGTGCAGAGATGAGGGTTTTGGATTTGTTAGGAACTGGGGAACATTCTGGGGAAAGGAGGGGCTCTTCCGAAGGGATGGGCTTCACCTTAACCGGGATGGAACCAGGCTGCTGGCATTAAGCTTTAAAAAGGAGATAGAGCAGCTTTTAAACTAGATAATAGGGGAAAGCCGACAGTCGCCCAAGAGCAGATGGTTCGGAAGAATGTATCCTTGAAGGATACTACCAATAGCAGAGAGGTTCCAAAAAAGAGCAAAGTAGCCCAAATGCTCTCATGTATGGAGCAGACAGAGCTTAAAGATCCCAAATTACCCATGTCTACCAACAGCCAAATTAATATGAATAAAATACAGTCTCTAAAATGCTTGTATGCAAATGCTAGAAGTCTAAAAAATAAGATGGAAGAGTTAAAATATATAACACTAAATGAGAGGTTAGATATGATTGGAATATCAGAGACATGGTGGAAGGAGGACAACCAGTGGGACACTGTGATACCTGGGTACAAACTATATCGTAATGATAGAGCTGATCAAATTGGTGGAGGGGTTGCGCTCTATGTTAGAGAGGGCATTGAGTCAGAAAAGATTAAAGTTTTGCAGGAAACAAAATTTGCTGTAGAATCTCTATGGATTGAAATTCCATGTAAAAAGGGGAAGGCAATGGCAGTGGGGGTGTACTATCGACCACCGGGCCATAATGAACAAATGAACAATTTTTAAAAAGGGTTCCAGGGGTGATCCGGGAAACTACAGACCGGTGAGCCTCACGTCAGTACCGGGAATAATGGTAGAAACCATCATAAAGAATAAAATTACTCAGCATGTAGATAGTCATGGCATAATGGGAGACAGCCAACATGGCTTTAGACAAGGAAGATCTTGTCTTACTAATCTGTTATGTTTTTTTTAAAGTGTGAATAAACAGGTAGACAAAGGTGAGTCGGTTGATATAGTGTATCTGGACTTTCAGAAAGCCTTCGACAAGGTCCCTCATCAGAGACTTTTGGCAAAACTAAAGAGTCATGGGATAGGAGGCAGTGTACTACTGTGGATCAAGAACTGTTTAAGAGATAGAAAGCAGAGGGTTGGGCTAAATGGACAATTTTCCCAATGGAGAAAGGTGAATAGTGGTGTACCCCAGGGATCTGTGCTGGGTCCACTGTTTTTTGACATATTCATAAATGACCTGGAAAGTGGAATAACGAGTGAGGTTATCAAATTTGCAGATGACGCAAAACTATTTAAAGTTGTTAAAACCCAAGAGGATTGTGGAAAATTGCAAGAGGATCTTGATAAATTAGAAGACTGGGCATCAAAATGGCAGATGAAATTTAATGTGGACAAGTGCAAAGTTATGCACCTAGGGAAGAACAACCCAAACTATGGTTATACAATGCAAGGTTCCACATTAGGAACCACCACCAAGGAAAAAGATTTAGGTGTCATTGTGGATAACATGTTAAAACCCTTGGCCCAGTGTGCAGCGGCAGCCAAGAGAGCAAATAGAATGCTAGGTATCATAAGGAAAGGAATGGAAAATAAAACAAAAGATATTATAATGCCTCTATATCGTTCCATGGTGAGACCACACCTTGAATATTGTGTGCTATTCTGTTCGCCATATCTTAAAAAGGATATAGAGTTATTAGAAAAGGTTCAGAGAAGAGCCACCAAAATGGTAAAGGGGATGGAAGGATACTCCTATGAAGAAAGGAGAAAGGTTAGTGCTCTTTAAGCTGGAAAAGAGACGGCTGAGGGGAGATATGATAGAAGTCTATAAATTAATGAACGGAGTGGAACGGGTAAACGTAGATCGATTGTTTACGTTATCAGAATATAGAAAGACTAGGGGACATGCAATGAAGCTACAGGGTAAACTATTTAAGACTAATAAAAGAAAATATTTTTTCACTCAACGTGTACTCAAACTCTGGAATTTGTTATCGGAGGATGTAGTAAAGGCTGTTAGTATAGTTGTTTTTAAAAAAGGTTGGACAAGTTCCTGGAGGAAAGGTCCATAAACCATTATTAAAAAGGGACCCAGGATATCAATGCTTGACCCAGTACAAGCATTGCGGAACCTGTGTCTTTTGGGGAAACTGCTAGGTACGTATGACCTAGATTGGCCACTGTTGGAAACAGGATATTGGGCTTGATGGACCTTGGTCTGACCCAGTATGGCATATCTTATGTTCTTATGTTCTTGTTGCCATTTTTCTTTGTACATCATTTTTGATACTGCCTCTTACTCTGAACAAAGCAGGAATTGAACCCAAATGTAATAGCTCTAATAAAAATGCTTTCTTCTATACAGAACATCCCGCAATATCCTATAAATAAATAGCCTCAGAAAATGGAGTACAAGCCTTTAATCTTGCTATTTTGCATTGCCAGTCTACTAAGTATAGTTGCATCTACATTACACAAAGCATGTCTAATGGCTGAGCTAACATACAACATACCTATAATCCCTTACAACTATAGACCAAAGCACACAGATTATAGGTACAAACCGATAGGAAAAACACAAAACACACCTCAAAGACGCAACCACATAATAACATGCAACCACATACCTCATAAAAAAACAACTAATTAACAAACCCTTGCCAACTTAAACTGTTTCTTAATAAATGCTAGATCAATAAGAAACAAAATTCCTGTACATCCACAACAAACCTAATATCATGTTCATCACAGAAACATGGCTTAGAGAAACTTATACAGGCCTACTCAATCAAATCAAACATCTTGAATACAAATCCTTCCACACTATCAGAAAAAATAAATGCGGAGGTGGTGCTTTGATTCTTACCAAGATGAACCTAAAACCTACCTTAATTGCCAGCAAATGTTACGAAGGGCTAGACACCCTTCTAATGAAAACAAAGGAAGCAACATATTACCTTATTTACAGAGCACCCACACAGGACACTAACTCCTTAAGCACAATACTTGAAACTATATGCACCCACGACCATCCCAACAAGCAGTTAATAGTACTTGGCGACTTTAACCTTGCCTCACTACAAAATTCTTAAGTCCTCTCATTCATTAAGGCCATGACCACATTACCCCTATCCTCAAAGAACTCCATTGGCTCCCAATAAGTCACCGTGTCAAATATAAGATCATCATAAATATTTTCAAAATTAGACATAAGAGCTCTGCATTCAGCCTCCATGCTCTCTTACTCCCTAATTCCAGCAACAGACCAAGGAGGCAAATCACTTCAAACACCCTCAGCACCCCAAGAAACTACGCAAAATCATGCAATTTCTCTACACAAAGAGCAATTTCGTTGGCTGCCCCATTGATATGGAACTCTCTCCCTCCTGACTTACGATCAATTGACAACTTAAAGGACTTTCGTAAACAATTAAAGACGATACTCTTCATTGAACACTACGGATCAAACAATTAACTATATTCCGTCTATTGTAGCTGTTTTATAAAATGATTTTTGTAATGGTTGACCTATATTGTTTATCCTTCCTTACCACTCTCATGTTTTGTTTATACAGTGTATATTTCCCTTACTTTATAACCTTTGTATGTCTTGTAACCGCTTTGATTTAAGGAAAAGGCGGTATAAAAAAATTTGTTAAATAAATAAATAAATGAAATGGATCTCACACAAATTATAAGTATCGCAATACATAACAAAGGAAATACATTGGACTGTATTTTCCTTTCATCTAAGAGTCTAGAAGGCCATGCCCCATCCCATCAAATACAGCCCGTCCCATGGTCTGATCACTACGACATCTTATTTGAAGTACCATATACTGATCCATCACCTAGAATATGACCAGGGCTTCCTCCCAAAACTCACTTCACATTCTACAACAAAGAATAATTCCTTCAAAACATACTCCCTCAGCTAAGCCATGACACAGTCAACATTGATGAACTACTGGACACCTGGAACTATATCATATCTGAGGCTGCAGCAGCCCCATTGTCAGCCAACAAACAAACCTCCAATAAATCAAACATATGGTATAACAATGAATTAAGATACCTAAAAAGACTTCTCCGCAAACTAGAAAGAAAATGGAGGAGATCCAAGCACAGAGGACAAACAGCAATACATGAATACCCTCCATAATGACAGAGAGGCCATAAACAATGGCAAGAAGGAAAACCACACTAAGATTCTAATGAAATCACTCAACAGGCCAGGGGAACTTTTTGAGATAGTAAAATCCCTAACCAAATCAACAGACACTGATGAACCCACTATACAAATCAGCCCTCAGGATCTAGCTAACTACTACAGTACCAAAATATCTGGGCCACCCCATGACCCCCAATCTCCAAAATAGAACCCCACTATGACACTTCATCACTAAACACACTCTCAACAATCTCCCTAACACAATTGGATAAATTAGGCCCAAGTCCCGTTCTTCCTTTGTGGAAAGAAGTACCTCACCCCCTACACTGTACAACTCCTTTGGATTTTTGCAGCCTAAATGCATGGCCCTGCATTTTTTTAGCATTAAATTTCAGCTGCCAAATTCTAGATCATTCTTTAAGCTTAGCTAGATCCCTCTTCATGTTATCGACTCCTTCCTGTGTGTCTATTCTATTGCAGATTTTGGTATCATCCGCAAGCAAGCAAACCTTACCCGAAAGATCTTCTGCAATATCACTAACAAAGATGTCAAACAAAATCGGACCAAGGACAGATCCCTGCGGCACACTACTGGTAATCTCCTTCTCCACAGAGTGAGCTCCATTTACCTGTACCTTTGTCGCCTCCCATTCAACCAATTTCTAACCCAATCAGTAACTTTAGGGTCCATTCCTAGGGTGCTCAATTTGTTTATAAGTCACCTGTGTGGATCAGTGTCAAAGGCTTTACTGAAATCCAAATACACTACAACTAGGGGTCTCCCTCGGTCCAACTCCCTGATCACTCAGTCAAAGAAATCTATAGATTTGTCTGACAAGACCTGTGTCTGGTGAATCCATGCTGCCTCAGATCCTTCAATCCACTGGACTCCAGAAAGCTCACTCTTCTCTCCTTTAGTAGCCTTTCCAATAATTAACTAACCACAGAGGTTAGACTAACCAGCCTGTAGTTCTCAATGTCATCCTTATGTCCGCTTTTGTGTAAAGGGACCACATGTGTCTTTCTCCAGTTTTCTGGCACTACTCCTGACTCCAAAGAGGCATCGAAAAGGTCAGACAGTGGAGCTGCTAGAATGTCCCCAAGTTCTCTCAGTATTCTTGGATGTATCCAATCCAGATCCATTGCTCTGTCTACTTTTAGTTTAGCTAGTTCTTCACAAATACAGTCTTCCTAAAATCGTTCAGGTTCCCTGTCACTTCTGTTCCTATTTGTGGGTGTTTTCTGAGGTCCTGCTCCTGGCCCTTCATCTGTAAACAAAGAACAGAAATATTTGTTAAACAATTCTGCTTTATCCTCATCAGTTTCTGCATATTCCTCCCCTGCACCCTTGAGTCTGACAATACCACTTCTGCAATTCCTCCTTTCCCTAACATATCTGAAAAATGTCTTATCTCCGCATTTTATTGCATTGGCTATTTCTTCTTTTTTTTTTGTACCTTTGCTTTCCTGACCATTTTGCAAGCTTCTCTAAGTTATTCCAAATATAGATGCCTGTCTTCCTCTCTGTGATCTCTTTTATTTCATGAAGGCCTCCCTCTTTTTCTTCACCTTTTGAGCTACTACTTTTGAGAAACATAGCGGCCTCCTTTTCCTTTTATCTTTATTTACCTTTCTAACAAAAAGGTTGGTTGCCCTTAAAATATGCCCTTTCAATTTTGCCCGCTGTTTTCTACATCCCCAAGCTGTTCCCATCGTTGAGGTATTGTCCCATCTTTGCAAAATTAGTTTTCCTAAAGTCTAAGACCCTCGCTTCTGAATGGATTTTATCAGTCCTGGTCCTAATACTGAACCATACCATCTCTGTGATCACTCGATGCAAGATGATCTCTCATTGTAACATCAGAAACACTTTCCCCATTGGTAAGCACTAAGTCCAGTATGGCCCCATCATGTGTGGGTTCTATTACCAATTGCCTGAATAGTTCTCCCTGTATAGAATCCAGGATCTCCTTACTTCAAGATGACACAGCAGCAGGGATGTGCCAATCCACATCCGGCATATTGAAATCACCTATCAATAGCACTTCTCCTTTCATGGCAATACTGTGTATGTCTTCTATTAAATCTTTGTCTACTTTTACTCCCTGTGAGGGGGATCTGTATATAACTTCAATACAAATGGATTTCCCTTTCCCTCTTTCTAGTTTAACCCATAGTGCCTCCACCTCCCCTTCTTCCTATCCTGTCCTTCCTGAATAAAGTATAGCCAGTATAATTACATCCCAGTCATGGTTTTTCCGTGAATCATGTCTCTGAAACCACCACTAAATCCAAGTCAGCCTATTCCATTAAAGCCTCAATATCTTGTATCCTATTTCCCATGCTATGGGCATTTATATACACCACTTTCCAGATGTTGCCCCTATTATCCTTTTCTACAGAGGTATTTAGTGTTTCACTTACCTGGGGGCTCTCTTCACCCATCCTCAATGAATCTAGTTTAAAGCCCTCTTCGGTAGGTTAGCCAGTCTACTGCTGAAGACACTTTGATCCTTCTTGGATAGATGGACACCATCTCTACTCTGCAGGCCTTAGAACATCATCTCATGGTCCAAGAAACCAAAACACTTTTGATGACACCATCCACACAGCCATGCATTCATCTCCAGGATGCAAGCTTCTCTGCCATGGCCTTTACCCTCAACAGGGAGGATTGAAGAGAACACCACCTGCGCACCTATCTGCTTCACCCTCTGTCCCAGAGCCATGAAGTCACGTTTGATATGCTCGGAGGGATACTTAGCAGATCATTCGTGGCAACGTGGATGAGCAACATCGGATAATAGTCAGTAGGCTTCAGGGGCGGCTCAAGGAAATCTGTTGCCTGAGGCGAAGAATGAGATGGCGCCCCCCCCCCCCCACCTTAGAGGGGGTGGGGCTTTTTCAGAAATCCAATCAGAGACTGAACCAAATCAAAAAGCCAATTAGATTATATGGAGGAAATGCAAGATGTTTGCACACAGGGCCATAACGAGCTGCAATTGCGCCCTGTGCAACTTGCAGCTCGGGCGCACGCCTCCCTTCTCCCCCCATACCTCCGTCCAGCACTGCCTGCTCTTTCCCTGATGCTGCCACCACCCTCTGTGGCGCCAGCAGCAGGGAAAGCACAGGCAGCACTAAACGAAGGTATGGGGAGAAGGAGGGGGGCATGCGCCCGATCTGAAAGGCGCCGGCACTTTAAGCAGATCTGTCCCTCCCTGCTCTGACATCACATTGGAGGAGGGAGGGACCAGACCTGCTTAAAGTGCTGCGAAAAGGCTTGGGAGCACATTTTGGTTGCCTGCTATTGTCCTGCCAGTGGTGGCAGGGCAACAGCAGACAGCCAAAATGCGCCCCCCAAACATTTGCGTGGTTTGTATGGCTGCACCGCTTGCACAGGGCTAGGTATGGTCCTGTTTGCACACCAAAGAACTAAAAGACAGCAAGAACCAACAGCACAGTTTATAAAACTTAATTATAACTCTTTTTATTTTGTTATAAAATGTGTTATGGTTCTTGCTTTTTCTTTTTCAACATATATTTTGCATCCACAGTAGATGCAGAGCAGAACCAGGACATTCACCCACAGAACTCAATATTTTTAAAAAATAAAAATCCAATTCTGATCATCTCACTAACAACAACCACTATTCTCCAGTACCAGGCATATTGTGAACTAATACAAAACCCTACAACAAAGAGCAAACCTACCATACCATACCATATCAGCACAAACTTCCAAAACTCACATAAGGAGCCCATCCAAAAAAAGTGTCACTGTAAATACTACAGTGGGCCCTGGAACATCCATACACCTATATGAAAAGCAGAACAAGTCAAATTACTGCAATACAGTATAGATCTTTATCTACAAACTCCATGTTAACAGAACACCTGAACTGAGTCACACACTCGCAACATCGACCCTCACCAAGTACAGAAGAAGTAACCACAATCTAAAGTAAAAATAAACATATGTAGACAAAATTTAAACTGAAACCCCAAGAAGCCAGAGTCCACATGCAGTGCAACATTAGATAAGTATGAGATGCAGTTCCTCAATACAGTGTAAAATATAAAGATAGCACAAAGTCCAATCACTAAAATTAAATAAAATTATTTTTTCTACCTTTGTTGTCTGACCATTTTATTCTCTGATCATGCTGGTCCCGATCTGAGGCTTCTGCTTTTCTGTCTTCTCTTAGCTCTCTTTTTGTGGTCTATGGTCCATCTGCCATTTCTTATCTCTTCTTTTGTTTTCTTCACTTCCTTCCATCAGCCCATTTCCAGTTCCAGTAACCCTCCCCAGTATCAGCCCCCTTTCCAGTCCTCCCCTTCCAGTACCTTCCAATGTCAACCGCCTTGCATTCCCATGACTGCCACTAGTGTCCATTCCCTTCCAGTCCCCCTCCTTCCCCACTGTCCATCCCCTTCTAGTCCAAATACCATCCCAGGTATCAGCTCACATCCACTCTCAGTGCCACCCTCCCAGTCAGCTCTCTTCCAGTCGCCCTACCCTCTGTCCATCCCCCTTCCAGTGCCATTCGCACATGTCAGCTCCCTTCCAGCCTCCTTCCCATTACCCAGCCACCTACTACTCCCATCCCCAAGTGTCAGCTCCCTTCCATTCCCCCTTCAGTAGATCCCAGGTGTCAGCTCCTTTCCAGCCCCCTCCTTCCCCCGTGTCAGCTCCCTTCCTGCCCTCTCCTTCCCCTGGCAGACCCTCTCAGTATCTGCTCCCTTCCAGCCCTATTCTACCATCCTCCCGATTCAGCCCATTTGTAGCCCTAGCCCCTACTTTTCTTTCAAGTCCGCAGCACCCTCCTCCCCTCCCCCATTAGCCCATTTCCAGTCCCAGCCCATTTCCTGTCCAATCCCTCTTATCAGCCCCCTCCAGTCCTAGTCCCCCAATTAGCCCATTACCAGTCCTAGCTCATTTCCAGTGCTAATCCCCCATCAGCCCATTACCAGTCCTAACCCCCTCCAGTAGGTCCATTTCCAGTCTTAGCACCCGAATCAGCTCATTTTCTGTCCTAGCCCCCCTAATCAGTCCATTTCCAGGCCTAACCCCACTAATCAGCCCATTAGTAGTCCTAGTTCCCCCTAGATCAGCCCATTTCCAGTCCTATCCCCCCTCCCGATAGCCCATTAGCAGTCCTAGCCCCCCTCCCGTAGCCCATTTCCACTTCTAACCTCCCCATCAGCCCATTTCCAGTCCTAGCCCCCCCGATAGCCCATTAGTAGTCCTAGCCCCCCTCCCACAGTCCATTTCCAGTTCTAACCCCCCCCCCCCCTCAGCCCATTTCCAGTCCTAGCCCTCCATAGCCCATTAGCAGTCCTAGCCCCCTCCCGATCAGTCCATTTCCAGTTCTAACCATCCCATCAACCCATTTCCAGTCCTAGCCCCCCATATAGCCCATTAGCAATCCTACCCCCCCCCCATAGCCCATTAGCAGTCCTAGCTCCCCCTCCCGATAGGTTTTTCCAGTTCTAACACCCCACCCCCCCCAGCCCTGTCCAGACCTTTAAGGAACTGGGGCGGGGGGGGGGGGGAAATGGCTGCAAATGCTGCTACTGCTGCAGCATGAAATGCCCCGCTGCAGCCGCCTCCCCAGGAGAGCCCTCACAGGCATCTCCCCCCCCTGCACTGACTTAGCTCTGCAGAGCCGCATGAAGGGAGAGTGTTTCCCTTTGCGCGGCTCTGCAGAGCTGAGCCTGGGGGGGGGGGCGGTCTGTGAGGGCTCTCCCGGAAAGGCGGCTGCCATGGAGCACTTCATGTTGCCGCTGCCGCCGCTCCGGCAGCAGCAGCAGTAAGTTTTGCAGCCGGTTTTTTTTTAAATTATTATTTTGAAGGCCGAGTGAGGCGGTCTTTTTGAGGGCAATTTTAGCCGCCATCAAAAAGATACCGCCTGAGACAACCGCCTCACTCGGCCTCATTATAGAGCCGCTCCTGGTAGGCTTGATGAGTCTCGGAAAACTCTCCGTAACATCTCAGATTTTGGCACCTGGCAGACAGAACACCTCTCTGAACATCAAATCTGGTCTTCAGATGGATGCTTCAGTACCCCACAGAAGAGAGTCACCAACCACCACTATTGCATAGCTTATGTAAATTTATGCTTTGCCTCTCTGCACACCACAGTGAAAGAATGTGGCATTGATACGACTTGTGTAGTTTCAGAAATGTGATCCACTACATTATATGCATAAGTGATCACTTACACAGGTAAATCACTACAATACCACGACTTATACATGGAAATCTAGGCGACCCTGATAAAACTATCTCCATAGAGTTGATGTTCTGTCTTCTAAACCGTGCCTATAGGAATCCATATATCTTACTAGAGTTCTCTCCACATTGTGCTAAAGAGGCAGTGATTGGACTAGTACATCCCCTTTTGTGGTGTAGTTTCTATTTTCTGTATTTTATGATCTATTCTCACAAAAAAATGTGAAAAAATAGTTTTCAGGAACAGCAATAAGAACATGCTGGATCAGACCAAAGGTTCATCAAGCTCGGCACCCTGTCTCCAAAAGTGACCAGTCTGGGTTATTAGCAGGTACTCAACAGATCCATTCTCAGGGATAAGAGGTAGCTTTTCACAAGTTTATCTGTAAGATTTATGAATTTTTCCTCCAGGACTCTATTAAAACATCTTTTGGACTCATCTGTGCTAGATGCCTTGACCACATCCTCTCCACTCCACTCCACTGACAGACCTTTACAATGCCTTGTCGGGAGTGGTGCCAGAGGACTGGAGAGAGGAACATGTGGTCCCTTTACACAAAAGTGGAAGTAAGGATGTAGTTGAAAACTACAGGCTGATTAGTTTAACCTCGGTGGTGAGAAAATATTGGAAGTGCTGCTGAAAGAGATAATAGTGAGGCTTCCTAATGGAGAAAGAGGAATAGTGGGGTACCCCAGGGATCTGTGCTGGGTCCGCTGCTTTTTAATATATTCATAAATGACCTGGAAATGGGAATAACGAGTGAGGTAATCAAATTTGCAAATGACACGAAATTATTCAAAGTTGTTAAAACCCATGAGGATTGTGAAAAATTGCAAGAGGACCTTGATAAATTGGAAAACTGGGCATCCAAATGGCAGATGAAATTTAATGTGTACAAGTGCAAAATTATGCACCTAGGAAAGAACAACCCAAACTATGGTTACACGATGCAAGGTTCCACATTAGGAACCACCACCCAGGAAAAAGATTTAGGCATTATCTTGGATAACATGTTGAAACCCTCCACCCAGTGTGCAGTAGCGGCCAAGAGAGCAAATAGAATGCTAAGTATCATAAGGCAAGGAATGGAGAATAAAACAAAGGATATTATAATGCCTCTGTATCGTTCCATGGTGTGACTGTACCTTGAATATTGTGTGCAATTCTGGTCACTGTATCTTAAAAAGGATATAGTGTTATTAGAAAAGGTACAGATAAGAGCCACCAAAATGGTAAAGGGGATGGAAGGATATCCCTATGAAGAGAGGCTAAAAAGGTTAGGGCTCTTCAACCTGGAAAAGAGACGGTTGAGGGGAGATATAATAGAGGACTATAAATTAATGAATGGAGTGGAACGGGTAAACATAAATCGATTGTTTACGCCATCAAAATATAGAAAGACTATAGGACATGCAATAAAGCTACAGGGTAACCTATTTAAGACTAAGAAGAGAAAATATTTTTTCACTCAACGTGTAATCAAACTCTGTAATTCGTTTCCGGAGTATGTAGTAAAAGCTGTTAGTGTAGCTGGGTTTAAAAAGGTTTGGAGTAGTTCCTGGAGGAAAGTTCCATAAACCATTATTATAGGGACCCAGGATATCCACTGCTTGCCCCAATATAAGCATTGTGGAACCTGTGTCTTTTAGGGAAACTTCTAGGTACTTATGACCTAGATTGGCCACTGTTGGAAAGAGGATACTGGGCTTGATGGACCTTGGTCTGACCCAGTATGATATATCTTATGTTCTTTATGGAGTCCAACAGATTACTGGATTTGAGGCAGCATGGATTCACCAGAGGCAGGTCTTGTCAGACAAATCTGATTGATTTCTTTGACTGGATGACCAGGGAGTTGGACCGAGGGAGAGCTCTAGATGTGGTGTATTTAGATTTTAGTAAAGCCTTTGACACTGTTCCGCATAGGCAACTTATAACAAACTGAGCATCCTAGGGATGGACCCTAAAGCTACTGCTTGGGTTAGAGACTGGTTGAGTGGGAGGCGACAAAGGGTACAGGTAAATGGAGTTCACTCTGAGGAGAAGGAGGTTACCAGTGGTGTGCCCCAGGGATCTGTCCTTGGTCCGATTCTTTTTAACATCTTTGTTACTGATATAGCGGAAGGGCTGTCGGGTAAGGTTTGCCTCTTTGCAGATGATACCAAAATCTGCAATAGAGTAGACACCCAGGAAGGTGTAGATAACATGAGGAGGGATCTAGCTAAGCTTGATGAATGGCCTAGAATTTGGCAGCTGAGATTTAATGTTAAAAAATGCAAGGTCATGCATTTGAGCTGCAGCAATCCAAGGGAGCAATATAGTATAAGGGGTGAAGTACTTCTTTCCACAAAAGAAGAGTGGGACCTAGGCGTGATTGTGTCTTATGATCTTAAAGTAGTTAAACAGGTAGAAAAGGCGAAGGTGAAAGCTAGAAGGATGCTTGGGTGTATAGGGAGAGGAATGCCCAGCAGAAGAAAGGAGGTGATAGTGCCTTTTTATAGATCTTTGGTGCAACCTCATTTGGAGTACGATATGCAGTTCTGAAGACCGCACCTTCAAAAGGATAGAAACAGGTTGGAGTTGGGAAAAGAAGGTGGCTACTAAAATGGTTAGTGGTCTTCGTTATAAAGCATATGAGGACAGACTTAAGGATCTTAATATGTATACTTTAGAGGAAAGGCGGGATAAAGGTGATATTATTGAGACATTTAAATACCTCCATGACATAATTGCACAGGAGGAGAGCCTCTGTCAATTGAAAGCAAGCTTTGCTACGAGGGCACATAGGATAAGGGTGAAAGGGGATATTCTTAGGAGTAATATGCAGAAATATTTCTTTACGGAAAGAGTGGTAGATGTGTGGAATAGTCTCCCAGTGAAGGTGATAGAGAAGAGGACAGTATCTGAATTTAAAAAAGCATGGGGCAAACACAGAGGATCTCTAAAGGGAAAAAGGGGACTATTGTAGTGGTTGATATGGAAGGGCAGACTGGATAGGCCATGTGGTCTTTTTCTGCCATCATGTTTTTATGTTTCTATCCTCTAGCAATAGGTTCTACAGCTTAATTGTGCACTGAGTGAAAAAAATATTTTCTCCAGGTTGTTTTATATCTGCTATCTGTTAGTTTGATGGAGTGTCCCCTAGTCCTAGTTCTATTTGAGAGGGTAAATAACTATTTATTTATTTAACAGGTTTTGTGTACCGCTTTATAATCAAAGCGGTTTACATGATAAACAAACATGATACATGGCAGTTATACATTACATAGTTGTGTGGGGTAGAGGGACACGCGGGAGGTTCTTGGGAGCAACTTATTTACAAAGAGGTGTATATATAATATTTACAAGACAGTGTCATGAGTTGAGGCAGTTGACTTTGTCGTGGGAGGGGGTCTATGGTGGGATGGGGAGTTGCGCATTAAGTGTCAGCTCCGTAGAGTTCTGTGTAGAAGTGGGTTTTGCGCTTCTTCCTGGAGTCTTTGGCATCAGAGGTGACTCTCAGGTCATCTGGAAGGGAGTTCCAGAGGGCCGGTGCTGCTAGTGATTGTGCTTTTGCAGATGTGGATTGTGTGGTTTTAGAGTAAATGCTAGGCATCTGAATGGCTTCCACTCTGTTACGTCGTCTGGGTCTTGTGCTTTTGTTCATGTTGATAGGACTCTTGAGAATGTCAGGAGATAAGTTGTGCTGGATGTTGTATATGTTAAGAGCTGTTTTGAATTTGATCTTGGAGGCAATCGGAAGCCAATGCAGTTAGCTCAGGAGAGCAGAGATATCATGGAGTTTTGATGATCCAGTGATGATGTGGGCAGCAGTATTTTGCATCATCTGTAGAGGTTGAATTGTCTGTTTGGGTAGTCCATGAAATAGTGTGTTGCAGTAATCCAGTATGGGTGTGATTACAGCTTGGCAGAAAGTTCTAAAGTGGTCTTGACTAAGGAATGGTTTGAGTCTTCTTATGATGGCCATCTTATGGTATGCACGTCTGGCAGTCTTGTTAATGTGGGTTTGAAAGTTCAGGTTCCAGTCCAAAGTTACTCCTAGGTACTTTACTTCATTTTTAATAGGTATGGTTGCATTAAGTAGGGAGATGAATTGTGGGGGGTAAAAGGAGTTGTTTCACATGACGAAGAATGCTTCTGTCTTTCTGTAGTTAATGTTGAGGTTGTTGTTAGAGAGCCATTCAGTCATGTCTTGTAGGCAGGCAGTTATAACTGAGTAATCAGGTTTTTCGAGATTGATCGGGGTGTAAATCATCATGTCGTCAGCATACAATGCATATTGGATGTTGTTTTTCCTGATGACATCACAGATTGGTTGGATGTAGAGATTGAAAAGCAAAGCAGATAATGCTGAGCCTTGTGGAACCCCTGGGGTGAGGGGAACAAGGAGGAGGTGGTTGCTCCAACCTTGACCTGTTGCTCTCTATTGCTGAAGTATGAGTTGAAACATTTGAGAGTGGTGTTGCATAGTCCAATCTCTCTGATTCTTCGGAGGAGGGTGTGGTGGAAGACAATGTAGAATGCTGCACATATATCAACAATTATAAGGAGGAAGCCCATTTTTAGGTTGTCAGTTCCCTTACTGAGGTTGTCAAGGAGCATTATCAGTAGGGTTTCGACACTGGCTGGTCCAAACTCAAGTTGATAGGGGTCTAGGGGGGCTAGAGAATCTATGTGGTCCTGAAGTTGCTGGTATACGGTCTTCTGAAGTATCTTGGTGAGGAATGGGAGGCTGGAGATCAGGTGGTATGTTGCTGGGTCATTGCAGGATGGAGTGGGGAGTTTGGGAATAGGGCATATGGTGGTTAACTTAAGTGGTAGGGGCATGTATCCCTGTGTTAGTGAGGAGTGTATTATCTTGTGCATTAATCCGCTGAGGTCTGTCTTTGCTGATATTAACCATTGTACTGGGCAAGAGTCCGTGGGTACAGTGCTAGTGTTGAGGGTTGATATGGTGCGAGTGACTTGGCCAATGGAGGGTATGTGGAAATTGTCCCATGAGTGTTTGGGGGGGGGGTGTTTGGGGTCAGGGGCCGTGTCTTGTAGGTTATCAGAATGGGGGGAAGTGAGCTTCGAGATTAGGTAGTCTGCAAAGGTCTGTGGGTGTATTGTGGCAACTTCTGTACGACTGGGGTCCTTTGTGAGGGTGCGGGCTATATTGAAGAGGTCTCTAGGTTTGTTGGCTGATTTTAAGATGAGGTTAGTGTGGTATTCCTGTTTATGCCATTTGATTAGGCTGTTGTAATCCTTCTACTTCTCCTGGTATAGCTGTTGGGTGGTTTGTGTTTTGTTTTTTCTCTAGTTCTGTTCAATTTTCTGAAGTATTCTCTTTGCTGCCCTTATTTCATCGGAGCACCAAGGTGCTGCTCATTTTCTTTATTCCATGGGTCTGTTGCAGTTTTTGGCTGGTGCCTTTACTGCTGTAGATATGGTGTTATTCTAGCTGTTAATGACAAAGTCTAGGTCAGTTGAGCTGTAGTCTAGGATAAGGATGGTTTCCTGGAGGAATTGGTTCTTATCGAATGCTCTGAATCTTCGTCCTGGGTGCTGTGGGTTCTCCAATATAATTGGTCTAGGATGGGAAATACTGAATCATATGGAGTGGTGGTCAGACCAAGGTATTGGAGTGACTTGGGGTATTGTTATGCTGTTGCCTTGAAGGATTTGGTTTGGAATGAATATCAGGTCAGGAGTGGAGTCTAGACAGTGGGTAGGTATGGTGAGGAGTTGTGTGTACTGTAGTGCATCCATGCCTCTGAGGAAGGTGTCTGCCTCCTTGTTGGGTATTGAATTGAGATTGAAGTCTTCCATCACAATTTGTGGCTTGAGGGGGGAGTTTGTGGCATATACTTCTGGTGTAGTGGAGAGTTCATCTGCCGGGCCATTGGGGGTTCTATAATTGTTTCTAGAGTCCTTTACAAAGAGGCCTTCTATATAGGGGGCAAAGGACCTGTGGAATTGTTTTAAATAGGTGTTAAAGCCATGTGACAGATCAAAGGGGCATTTTGAAAGACTCCCTCTATCCAAGCAAGGGCTGCATGAATCACCCAGGAAATTGGTCACAGATTACCTTAGAATCACAGGACAGGGTATTGTGTAGCAACCAGCTTTTAATAAATCTTCTTTCCCTCCTTTCCCTCTGACTCCCAGCCACCCCTTGGGTAATCATAGCTTTATAGGTGCTTAAACCTCTTAAAGGAAAGGAGGTGCCATATTCACTTTCACATGCAGCTGTTTATCCTCATCAGGCATACATTAAGGGCCTGAGATTAATTAAGCTTGAGGTGAACAAAGTCCATTAAACGTATTAGGTATAGTATTATTAGTATAAGTATCCCCAGCAAATCTTAGTAAACAAAGAACTTAAATATCTAAACACAACCTTAAAACTAAGATGCAGTCACATGTATGATTTTCGCCTAGTTGGTGAGTGGTCTTACATGTGCACTAGAAACATAGAAACATGATGACAGAAAAAGACCACATGGCCTATCTAGTCTGTCCTTCCATATCAACAACTACAACAGTCCACTTTTTACCTTTAGAGATCCTCTGTGTTGGTCCCATGCTTTTTTGAATTCAGTTACTGTCCTCATCTCTACCACCTCCACTGGGAGACTATTCCATGGATCCACTACTCTTTCCGTAAAGAAATATTTCCGCATACCACTCCTGAATCTATCTCCCTTCACCCTCATCCCATGTCCCCTCATAGCAGAACTTGCTTTCAATTGAAAGAGGCTCTCTCCCTGAACATTTATGCCACAGAGGTATTTAAACATCTCAATCATATCACCTCTATCCCGCCTTTCCTCTAAGGTGTACATATTAAGATCCTTAGGTCTGTCCTCATATGCTTTATAATGAAGCCCACTATTTATTTTATTTTATTTAGCAAGCATTTGTATACCGCTCCTTCCAGCGATCAGAAGCAGGGAAGATTACATGGATAAAGCTGTCGAATCAAGACAGAATAATTTTGATTTGTACATAAAGATTCGAGAGGTTAGCACGTCACGCAGAAAATTATCTACTTCTAAGCTAAGGGGATAATAATTTACATATGTACATTTATACATTACAGGTTTCTGGGGTGCTGTGGGGGAGTTGCCCCTCATGCGAATTTAGTACAGGTTGAAATGACTTTGAAATAGGTGGGTTTATAGTTTCTTTCTAAAGTCGGCTAGATCAATGCTGGCTCGTAGGTCGGGTGGGAGTTGGTTCCATAGTGTTGGTGCTGTGTATGAGAAAGCCCTGTTACTAGTGATTTTTTTGACTGATCTGATATCTGTTGGAGTGTGGAAGGTGTTGGAATTGATGGTTCTCCTGTTTCTGTTGGATGGTTGCAATCTGATTAGGGTGTCGAGGAAGGATGGTGCTATGCTGTGGATGAGTTTGAAGGTGGTCGTCAGTATTTTGTATTTTGTGCGGGCTGCTATGGGGAGCCAGTGTAGCTCAATTAGTACTGGTGTAATGTGTTCAGTAAGACTTTTCTTCATGATGATCCTGGCAGCTACATTTTGTGCCATTTGAAGGATGTTCAGGGTTTTCTTAGGAAGTCCTTGAAGAATGGCATTGCAATAGTCGAAATGTGGCATGATGAGTGCTTGAGCAACGGATCTGAAGTCGTGGGGATCAATAATATTCCGTATGGGTTGTAGAGCTCTCAGTTTGTAGAAGACTGCCCTGTTGGTTTTGCGCAGGTGAGTTTATTTATTTATTTTATTTAATACACACTTATATACCGCTGCTTCCAGCGATCAGCAGTGGTTCGATTCTTCTTTTGGGGTTGTCAAATCAGGACTGGGGGGGGATAGTAAATACATAGGTCTGAGGGGAAGGTCACAGCACACAGGATTAGTGTCTTGGGGCTGGGATTAAACATATTTACATTTATACATACATATTTACACATTTTTGGATTACACATTTTTACATATTTATACATGAAGTGGATTCAACAGCAGATAATTATCTGATTTCTTTGCTACGATTCCATGGAATTTGAGAGTCATGGCTGATTGTAGTAGCATTTGAATAGGTGGGTTTTTATCTCCTTCCTGAAGATTGTAATGTCCTTGATTAGACGCAGTTCAAAAGGGAGTTGATTCCAGATATTTGGCGCAGAGAATGAGAAAGCTCTGCGACATGTACTTGTTTTCACAGTTCTGATGTTGGTGGGGACCTGCAGGGTGCCCGAGTTGGTAGTTCTTCTGTCCCTATTTGCAGGTTGTGTGCTGATAAGTGTGGACAGGAATGAGGGGGCTATGTTGTTGATAAGTTTGAATGTGGTTACTAGCATCTTGTACTGTATTCTAGCTGCAATTGGAAGCCAATGTAGGTCGATTAAAATGGGGGTGATGTGTTCAGAAATGCTTGTTCCCATTATGATCCTGGCAGTCACATTTTGGGCCATCTGAAGGATATTTAGTGATTTTTTAGGCAGACCTTGTAAGATGGCAAGTTGGCATTTTTAGATCGCAGTCAAATGTAACTCCTAGAATTTTATTTCTTTCTTTGTTTGATAAGTGTTGTTGCACAGGGTTATTGATGTAGGTGGGTTAAAATTTGCTTTCCTTGAGATATACATCACCTCAGTTTTCTTGTGGTTGATTGTCATGCTGCTTTGTTGTAACCAGGTTTGCATCTCGCCAAGACATGTTTCGAGTGAGCTGTAGTCCAGGTTGTCAGTGTCAAGTTGTGTGTACAGCATAATATCATCGGCATAAATGTGGTAGTTGATTTTATGCTGTGTAAATATTTTGCATAGTGGTTGCATATATACGTTGAAAAGGAGTGCTGAGAGTGCAGAGCCTTGTGGTATACCTTGTGTTTGAGAGAATGCTTCTGCTTTTTCGCCATTGAATTCTACCTGTTGCATTCGGTTTGAGATGTATGATGTGAACCACTTTAGTGGGGATCCTGATATTCCTATTGACTTGATTCTGTTTAAGAGGGTTCGATGGTTAACTGTATCAAAGGCAGCTGAGATGTCGATGAATAGGAGTATATACATTTTCTTTTTGTTTTCCAGGCCCTTGAGTAGGTTGTTAAGTAGAACTAGTAATAGGGTTTCGACCCCATGATGTTGTCTAAAGCCGTATTGCTGGTCATCTAGAGGAGCATTGTCGTTCAGGTGGTCTTGGAGTTGTAGTAGGACCGCCTTTTCAATGATCTTTGCTAGGAATGGTATGCTCGATATTGGGCGGTAGGATGCTGGGTCATCTCTGCTGAGTGTACTGTTTTTTAGAATAGGTCTTATGACGGATTTCTTTAGCTCAGTGGGCATGAATCCTTGTTGTAGTGATAGGTTTACTATGTGCGAGATGTACGGTGCTATATCCTGTTTCACTGCCTTGATCCAGGTTGCTGGGCAGAAGTCGAGTGGGGATGTGGTGCTGTTTATGCTTGTGAGTATGGTTGCAATTTGCTGGTCTCCGATTTTGTGGAAATGTTTCCATAACTGGTCTTGATTTGTGTTGGTCTCAAGGTTGTTTAGTGGTGTCGGTAGTGTTGAGTCATGGTAGGGTGTAGGTCTTGTGGCAGTTAGTTTGCTCGCATAGTGGTTTGCCAATGTTTGGGCCTTGATGAAGTTGTTTAGGTTGTCGCTTTGAGATGTTTTAGTAAGAGATTTGACAAGTTCAAATAACTCTCGCGGTCTGTTGATCGCTTTACTTAATATGTTAGTGTGATGGTTTCTCTTAGCAGAGTTGACGTCATCTTTGTACTTTGTAAGAAGGGTCATGTATTTGGTTTTGAGCTCGATGGATTTGGTTTGTCTCCATTTTCTCGCTATTTTGCGGAGTTCTCTCTTCGATCTTGCTAGAGTTTCCGTGTACCAGGGTTCGGAGCTGGGCTTGCTTGCATTACCTGAGGTTTTCGATGTAGGGTTTGAAGCATTTTGTATGTTCGTGTTCCATCTGTTTGTTAGATCATCCAGGTCCGTGTAGTCCAGATCTATGTGAGATGAAATGGTATTTATGAGGTGTTCTTTGTTGAATTTGTTGAACTTCCTGATTGGGTGAGGTATTCTCATTTCCTTTGCATTTTTGGGTAGGGACGGCAATTTTATTTTGAGATCGATTTGGTGGTGATCGGACCATGGGACTTGGGTTATTTATTTATTTAAAGTCTCTTCTATACCGCGCTATTCAGCATCAGTGCGGTTTACAATAAACAATACAGTTTGGTTGACGATTGGTGGGTACGAAAATCATGTCCAGGGTATTTCCCCTATCATGGGTGGCATTGTTTACTATTTGGTGGTAGCCTAGTTGGTCCATGGCTTCAAAGAAGGTGTTCGAGTGGGTTGGGGGAATTGATGCTAAGTTCAAATCTCCCAGGATGATTTGGAATTTTTTGTTTTGGGTGGTAGTGATGTTTTCCAGTGCTGTGGCTAGCACTTCGTGGTGAGGAGAGGGAGGTCTGTATATTAGGCAGATGGATAAAGCCGTGTTTTCTACTTTGAGTAGGTCAATGTCTGTGTTTGTGATCGTGGATGTGATTGTTAGTTGCAGGCTGGCTTTGGCTGCTATGAGGACTTCACCTCCTCTTTTGTTGGTGCGCGGGCAGTTGTGGAGTTTGTAGCCGGGTTTACTTATTTGGTTTACTATAGCAGGACCAGAGTCAGTGAGCCAAGTTTCCGTTATACATAGGATGTCTGGTTGTTCATCAGTTAGAATGTTGTGGATAATGTGTGTTTTGTTCCTTATTGACCTGGCATTAATAAGGATGATGTTACATGTGTGATGGGCTGGGTGGGAAGGCCGTGTGGGTTTATCTTGCGTTAATAAGGATTTGTTGCCACGATTGCTCTTAGCTTTGGTTTTAGACTGCTTTTGTGGTTTGCTTGGCTTGGTAGGAGTGTGACTCTGTGGTAATATGTGTGTGGGTTGATTAATGGTAATGGGGATTAGATTGTGTTGATGCAGGAAGGGTATTTGGAGGGGTGGGGAAAGTAGATAGGGGTGTATAGTAGCGGTAGCAAGTAGTGCGGGTTTAGGTTAAGTCTGTGAGGGGAAGCCAGAAAACACATGCACAGTAAAAGGAAGGTGTAGAGGAGCTCCATTTCCTAACTGCTTGGGGGCTTGAATTTCTTAGTGTGGTACAGAGATATAATATTCAGTGGAACAAAGTGGATTGTGATACAAGAATACAGTGTAACAACTTGGTTAGTACAGTATAGTATAGTGAGATAATTTACAGTGTAACAACTTGCTGGTAGGGTACAATGCTTGTGACACAGAGTTTCGTTATTGTGATACAAGAGTACAGTGTAACAACTTGGTTAGTACAGTATAGTATAGTGAGATAATTTACAGTGTAACAACTTGCTGGTAGAGTACAAGGCTTGTGACACAGAATTTCCTTATAATTCTATACAGACGGTAGCAGTTATTGTGCTGGTTTATGAGTGGTAATTGACCCCTATGAGGGATTCAGTCAGGGTGTTCAGTCAGGGAGTTAAAAGTGTGTCAAATAGGCAAAACGGTCTATTGGCGGTACTTGTAATTAAACGTTTACCTGGGTGGTTGCGGTGGTGTTGGGGTTTAGAGGTGGCGAGCTTGACCCAGCCAGGGGAGCTCTAGCCGTGTGTGCCTGGAGCAGCTTGTGGTTTGTGACAAGGCAGAGCCCCAGAAACAGGAGAAAATGGGTTTAAATCACTTTCTGTCACCTCAGAGGCTTGGAGAGGCAGGACAGGAAGGGGTTAAGTTTCCTGCACACAAACATTCTCTGCAGAGAAGAGCAGGGAAAGAACCACACCCTAGCTCTAGGCTAACCCAGAGACATAGCCAATCAGGGAGGTGGGCGGAGTCAGATCGGATTGGGCCACTCTGCACTCATAACCAGGAAGCAGCAGTTAGCAGGAGATTCGGATTCAGAGGCAGAGAGAGATCCAGACTCGAGAGAGGAATCAAGGAGGAGAGGAACTGGTTACAGAGCAGTACAAGCAGAAAGGCTGAGCCCAAAGGAACTAAGGAGAGAACCAGGGAAGGGAGAGTTCCTGCAGGTGGTCCTGGAAGAGGGACAGGCAGACCTCGGCTCCATGAGAGAGAAAACCCTGGAGGTGACCCAGAGCTGGATTCAGAAGCCTGGAATACTGACTTGGAGTCAGGGGAGTTCCCCAGAGGCAGACGCTGCAAAAACCAGGTCAGAGCAAACTCTTCTAAGCCTTGTAAAGTAAATAGCTTTGAGAGAAGTCAGTCTATAGGAACTGACAATAGACTGCTTGCTAAAAGAGGCAGGGGTAAACCAGACCCTGAATATAAACCTGAAGTTAATAGAGGGAAGAGGGGCTATAAAAAAGTCCCTGTTAGAAAGCTGCAAACATTTCCATGGTATAGACAGCGTGACCTAAGCTCTAGTTCAGAGGAGCATACACCTGCTTGCCAGCAAGAGGCTAATTGGCAGCAATCGTGCAGAGAGCTAGGGGAACCCTTTGAGGACCAAGAGGAAGCAATGGAATTGGGGGCTCCATTATCTAGTTCCAGTGAGTCAGAAATGGAGTGTGGAATTTGCATGATAGAGTGAAGAACATTAAGTATTCCTAATTGATGATTGAGTGCTGAGAAGCCTTAAGCCAATGTTCTAGAACTTGCATGAGAGACAGCAGCGTTCTAGTGAATGGAATGAATCAAAGCTTCATGTGGTACAGCTGTGAATAGAAGGTAATAGAGAGAAACTGCTCCTACACAAGAAGGCAGTCATTAATAAGCCAGAGTTGTGGAGATTGCCATTTCTATGGGAAGCTGTTTGACACTAGAAAGAAGTACAACAGGAAAAAGATTCTTTATTACCAGCAGATACTGAGAAAGCAGTACTAGAAGATTGAAGCCATGTTGTAGTAATGAAGCTGGAAGAATGATGAAAGTTTGTAAATATTTTATGTGTCCCTGAGAAGTATCAGGAGAAGCTATATAAACACTTGAACTTTTATTTGGTACAGAAGGTTACCATTATACTTCTGTGGCGGGGGAGTAAGTCCTGTACGGTGTCCTTTGCTATACTTTGTGCAAATACCTTATGCATGAATAAAGCATTACTTACTTTGGAAACCCAACCTTGGCTGTCGTCACTCACTCCACAACTACAGTAGGAAGGCTTCAGCACTAACAAGGACTCTTTTAAACTCACCCCACTGTGTGGCTCACATCCCCTTGGCCTGCTTACGCCACAGGCTAGGCGGTGCGTTGTCACATAGAAGGGGGGCGGAGTTTTGGCGTAGTTGTTTCGGATTATAAAAAATTGCTGCCTTGCACAGAAGAAGTGATTAACCACAGATACCAGTAAAGTTCGGAGGAGTGGACACTTTGAAAAAAAAAAAAAAAAGTTTTTTCACCAAGATACCTGAAGAGCTTACCAGTGCTGCAGATTACAAGTTTCAGCTGAGGTGGACCAGAGTTCCTGTTATTAAGGCTACCATACTGCTGACAAGCGAGATACTCCACTTGTAGCAGGTAACCCGTAGCTAAGAGGGTCATCTTAGGACACTGCTACAAGGGGGTGGTAATCTGGCAGAGCTAATCTGGGAGCAAAGGAAGGTGCTTTTGTGGTGGTGCCGCACTTGGTGTTTCTTTTTGTATTCCCTACAGGTACATCGAAATGGATCCCACAACTTTGATGAGTTGGGTAGCGGAGAGATTCCTGGAGCAGGAGGCAAGATCGGTGCAGACCCAAGAGAGGATGGCAGCGATGATGCGTGCCCAGCAGCAGCCGGTGTTGGACATGCTAGGATCCTGGATGAAAGAGCAGAAGCGGACGTCGGAGACTCTACAAAATGTGACCAGTTCGCTAGGAACTGCCACAGGACTTGGAATGCTTGGACAGGGAATGTTATCATTAGGCCAGTGGTCTAAGGACGCTAATATTGATGACCACCTCGAAGTGTTTGAGCGCATAGCAACCATGAGCGGATGGCCCAAAGAACACTGGGTTATCCGATTGGCTCCATCCCTCACGGGAGAGGCTCTCACGGCCTACAAGGAAATGCCCAGTGCTCTAGCCAATGATTATGGAGCTGTCGTTGAAGCAATATGAGACAGATTAGGCCTAACACCCGTGGTGTATCGCCGACTTTTAAGAGGGTGCAGGTTAACCCCAGGCGAGACACCACAGGCCTTATGCCATAGGATAAAGGCTTTGGCATACAAATGGCTATCTCCACAAGGTAAGAGCATAGACACAGTAATAGATGATATTATACTTGAACAATTCTTAGAAGCACTACCCCGGGAAGTACAGTCCTTCCTAATCCTCCAAGACTGCCACAATACTAAGGACGCCGTTGCCCTTGCTGACCGGTTCCTAGAGGCGCAGGCCTTAGGTCAGAGGAGGAAAGGTGTTCCAGAAAGTACAGTCTTGAGGGAACAAGGAATGAAGGGAGGAGTACAGATGGGTGAATCTTCATCTAGGCCTTTGTTTAGCCCTGGTATGAATGAGCGAAAGTGTTTTGCCTGTGGTCAAAAGGGACACCTCAGGAGGAATTGTAGCACTAGGCTAGCACTAATCACCACCCAGTCCAAGGAGGTTGGGGAGGGATTCTTGCTGATGGTCACAGTAAATAATATCCCGGTTGAAGCCTTGTTAGATTCAGGCACAGACCAGTCTATGGTCTCGGAAAGCCTATGGAAGGAGATAGGACCTCAGAGTGGGAGTGATAAAGAGCACCCTGAGGATAAAATTAAGATTCAATGCATGCATGGTGCTGCCACAGCACACCCAAGGCGCATAGTAACAGTAAAGGGAATGGGTTTAAGTAAGGACATCCCAGTAGCGGTGGTACCAAGGTTGCCCCATCCTATTGTATTAGGCAGGGATTGGCCGCAATTTCAAAAGGGCCTAGCTAAAGGTTTAGCTGCTGCTGCTGATAGCGAGGAAGGATGGAAGTTAGGTCTAGTATCCACACGAGCCCAAAGCAAAGCTAGGGTGAAGAACCAGGTCCCCGCTAAGGATTCCCTGGCAGACTTACCCTCCCATAGCGGTTTGGTGACGCCCTCTAGAGAGCGGGTAAAAACCCCAGAAGGGGGAGAAACGTAAAGAAAAGCAAGGCCGGGCCTTGAATAGAAACAAGCTAGCGACAGGGCAGGAGCTACCATGGGCTTCGGCCGAGTTAGTAGCAAAATTTCCTTCTTTTCCGGAGGAGCAAAGGCAAGATCCAGCCCTGACCCATGCTTTTGATAATGCAAATAAGGGAGGGGGATCGTTGCCGCGTTTTTATGTGGAAGGGAACGTGCTGTATAGAGAAAGCTTGGACCCCAGTTCTGACCATACCCGGAGGCAGTTAGTGGTGCCTAATACGTTTAAAAATTTGGTTTTACGTTTAGCTCACGATCATCCTTTGGGGGGGCACAAAGGGGCCCAAGGTACCTTAGACCAAATTTTGGGTCGTTTTTATTGGCCCGGGGTCTTTCGTGAGACCGCGAAGTTCTGCGAGGCCTGTCCCTCATGTCAGAAAGTTACGCCTCGGCTACCGGGGAAAGTACCGCTGATACCAGTCCCGCGTATCTCTAGACCTATAGAGCGTTTGGCAATGGACATGGTAGGTCCTTTAATTCGGACTCCCAGGGGGTTTCAATATATTTTAGTTATCGTGGACCATGCCACGCGTTTCCCCTGGGCAGTTCCCTTAAGGAACACGTCAGCACGCACTATTGCCCTGGAATTACTGAAACTGTTTTGCGAGATAGGGTTCCCGCGAGAAATTCTCACGGACAGGGGTACGAATTTCCTGTCTCATTATCTTGCCCAGGTCTGGGATGCCTTTGGCATTAAGCACGTTAAGACGGCGGCCTACCATCCCCAGACCAATGGTCTGGTGGAACGGCAAAACCAGATCATTAAAAGGATGTTAAGAAAAAGCCTGGAGGGGGAGGTAGCTGAATGGGACATGATGCTCCCCTTTATACTTTATGCCTGTCGCGAGCGGAAACAAGCTTCCTTGGGGGTATCCCCGTACGAGCTGTTGTATGGGCGAGCGCCCCGAGGTGTGTTAGACATTCTACGGGATCAATGGGTAGAGCCTGCTAGAGAGGAGGTGGAGGTACCCCAGTTTTTAAAAGATTTAAGGGGCCGGTTACAACGCACGTCCCAGATAGGGGATGACAATATGGTGGCCAGCCAAGTTAGGCAAAAGAAGTATTATGACCGACGCACGCGACCTCGACGATTAGAGGTCGGTGAAAAGGTCATCGTAATGGTGCCGGGCCATCGTCCGAAATTTGAAAGTACCTGGAGAGGACCCTGCCGGGTCATCAAACAGGTAGGACCCGCCACATATACCGTAGAAACTAGAGGAGGGAAACAACAGAATTTCCACGTGAATGTTTTGCGGTTATGGCATGACCGCGTAGCTTTAGCCCAGTTAGCTATAAGAGAGGATACAACTGCTAGTCCTGATCACCAGAGTAAGATTCCGTGCTGTTCTGCATTTATTCAACCAGCCCGGAATATCTTAAATGGGGGGTTATGTGACAAGGCAGAGCCCCAGAAACAGGAGAAAATGGGTTTAAATCACTTTCTGTCACCTCAGAGGCTTGGAGAGGCAGGACAGGAAGGGGTTAAGTTTCCTGCACACAAACATTCTCTGCAGAGAAGAGCAGGGAAAGAACCACACCCTAGCTCTAGGCTAACCCAGAGACATAGCCAATCAGGGAGGTGGGCGGAGTCAGACCGGATTGGGCCACTCTGCACTCATAACCAGGAAGCAGCAGTTAGCAGGAGATTCGGATTCAGAGGCAGAGAGAGATCCAGACTCGAGAGAGGAATCAAGGAGGAGAGGAACTGGTTACAGAGCAGTACAAGCAGAAAGGCTGAGCCCAAAGGAACTAAGGAGAGAACCAGGGAAGGGAGAGTTCCTGCAGGTGGTCCTGGAAGAGGGACAGGCAGACCTCGGCTCCATGAGAGAGAAAACCCTGGAGGTGACCCAGAGCTGGATTCAGAAGCCTGGAATACTGACTTGGAGTCAGGGGAGTTCCCCAGAGGCAGACGCTGCAAAAAACCAGGTCAGAGCAAACTCTTCTAAGCCTTGTAAAGTAAATAGCTTTGAGAGAAGTCAGTCTATAGGAACTGACAATAGACTGCTTGCTAAAAGAGGCAGGGGTAAACCAGACCCTGAATATAAACCTGAAGTTAATAGAGGGAAGAGGGGCTATAAAAAAGTCCCTGTTAGAAAGCTGCAAACATTTCCATGGTATAGACAGCGTGACCTAAGCTCTAGTTCAGAGGAGCATACACCTGCTTGCCAGCAAGAGGCTAATTGGCAGCAATCGTGCAGAGAGCTAGGGGAACCCTTTGAGGACCAAGAGGAAGCAATGGAATTGGGGGCTCCATTATCTAGTTCCAGTGAGTCAGAAATGGAGTGTGGAATTTGCATGATAGAGTGAAGAACATTAAGTATTCCTAATTGATGATTGAGTGCTGAGAAGCCTTAAGCCAATGTTCTAGAACTTGCATGAGAGACAGCAGCGTTCTAGTGAATGGAATGAATCAAAGCTTCATGTGGTACAGCTGTGAATAGAAGGTAATAGAGAGAAACTGCTCCTACACAAGAAGGCAGTCATTAATAAGCCAGAGTTGTGGAGATTGCCATTTCTATGGGAAGCTGTTTGACACTAGAAAGAAGTACAACAGGAAAAAGATTCTTTATTACCAGCAGATACTGAGAAAGCAGTACTAGAAGATTGAAGCCATGTTGTAGTAATGAAGCTGGAAGAATGATGAAAGTTTGTAAATATTTTATGTGTCCCTGAGAAGTATCAGGAGAAGCTATATAAACACTTGAACTTTTATTTGGTACAGAAGGTTACCATTATACTTCTGTGGTGGGGGAGTAAGTCCTGTACGGTGTCCTTTGCTATACTTTGTGCAAATACCTTATGCATGAATAAAGCATTACTTACTTTGGAAACCCAACCTTGGCTGTCGTCACTCACTCCACAACTACAGTAGGAAGGCTTCAGCACTAACAAGGACTCTTTTAAACTCACCCCACTGTGTGGCTCACATCCCCTTGGCCTGCTTACGCCACAGGCTAGGCGGTGCGTTGTCACAGGTTCCATGGTGCAGTTTTCTTCTCAGGTAGTGGACCAAAGTTCTGTGTTTTTGATGCTGGAGTTCTTCGGGGTTGTTCTCTGGATGCTGGTGGATGTTTTCTGTCTTGGGACGTGGCTGTTATGGTTTCTCAGGCGCACAGCATGGAGAGGGGTTAGATCCGGGTTGAGGTACTCTTGCGGTTTTGGCGCAGACAATGTGGCCCTTCTTCTTGTACGCCCAAGTGTCCACCGCCTAAGGGCCAACGCCAAAGGGCCCTCTGGTGAGGCCCTCAGGCGCGGGCCCACCAGGCACGGGCGCGCCCTGTAGGGACGCCGCTTTTAAGCGGGCTTGCCTGGGCGCGTCTGTTCTGCTCCCACTGCCCCGATTGGGCAGGAGCACTCCCACTGCCCCGATTGGGCAGGGGTTTAGCAGAGAACAGCCGGGGGATGGAGGCAGCAAGCGGCTCCCTCGGAGTAGGGACGCCGCTTTTAAGCGGGCTTGCCTAGGCGCGTCTGTTCTGCTCCCACTGCCCCAATTGGGCAGGAGCACTCCCACTGCCCCAATTGGGCAGGAGTTTAGCAGAGAACAGCCGGGGGATGGAGGCAGCAAGCGGCTCCCTCGGAGTAGGGACGCCACTTTTAAGCGGCCTTGCCTGGGCGCGTCTGTTCTGCTCCCACTGCCCCGATTGGGCAGGAGCACTCCCACTGCCCCGATTGGGAAGGCGTTTAGCAGAGAACAGCCGGGGGATGGAGGCAGCAAGCGGCTCCCTCGGAGTAGGGACGCCGCTTTTAAGCGGGCTTGCCTGGACGCGTCTGTTCTGCTCCCACTGCCCCGATTGGGCAGGAGCACTCCCACTGCCCCGATTGGGCAGGAGTTTAGCAGAGAACAGCTGGGGGATGGAGGCAGCAAGCGGCTCCCTCGGAGTAGGGACGCCGCTTTTAAGCGGGCTTGCCTGCGTGTGTCTGTTCTGCTCTCACTGCCCCGATTGGGCAGGAGCACTCCCACTGCCCCAATTGGGCAGGAGTTTAGCAGAGAACAGCCGGGGGATGGAGGCAGCAAGCAGCTCCCTCAGAGTAGGGACGCCGCTTTTAAGCGGGCTTGCCTGGGCGCATCTGTTCTGCTCCCACTGCCCCGATTGGGCAGGAGCACTCCCACTGCCCCGATTGGGCAGGAGTTTAGCAGAGAACAGCTGGGGGATGGAGGCAGCAATCATTTTAGTAGCCACCCTCTGCACCGACTCCATCCTGTTCACATCCTTTTGAAGGTGCGGTCTCCAGAATTGCACACTATACTCCAAATGAGGTCGCACCAAAGACTTATACAGAGGCATTATCACCTCCTTTTTTCTGCTAGCCATTCCTCTCCGTATGCACCCAAGCATCCTTCTAGCTTTTGCCGTCGCCTTTTCTACCTGTTTAGCTACTTTAAGATCATCAGACACAACTACGCCTAGGTCCCGCTCTTCTTTAGTGGAAAAAAGTACTTCACCTCCTATACTGTATTGCTCCCTTGGATTGCTGCAGCCCAAATGCATGGCCTTACATTTTTTAACATTAAATCCCAGCTGCCAAATTCTAGACCATTCTTCAAGCTTAGCTAGAGCCCTCCTCATATTATCTACACCTTCCTGGGTGTCTACTCTATTGCAGATTTTGGTATCATCTGCAAAGAGGCAAACCTTACCCGACAGCCCTTCCGCTATATCACTAACAAAGATGTTAAAAAGAATCAGACCAAGGACAGATCCCTGCGGCACACCACTGGTAACATCTTTCTCCTCAGAGTGATCTCCATTTACTTGTACTCTTTGTCGCCTCCCACCCAACCAATTTATAACCCAAGTAGTAACTTTAGGGTCCATCCCTAGGGTGCTCAGTTTGTTTATAAGTCGCCTCTGAGGAACAGTGTCAAAGGCTTTACTAAAATCTAAATACACCATATCTAGAGCTCTCCCTCGGTCCAACTCCCTGGTCACCCAGTCAAAAAAATCAATCAGATTTGTCTTACAAGACCTGCCTCTGGTGAATCCATGCTGCCTCGGATCCTGTAATCCGCTGGACTCCAGAATCCTCACTATTTTCTCTTTCAGCAGCGTTTCCAATAATTTACTCACCACCGAAGTTAAACTAACCGGCCTGTAGTTTTCAACCACATCCTTACTTCCGCTTTTGTGTAAAGGCACCACATGAGCCTCTCTCCAGTCCTTTGGCACCACTCCCGACTCTAACGAGGCATTGAAAAGGTCAGTCAGTGGAGTTGCTAGAACGTCCCCAAGTTCCCTCAGTATTCTAGGGTGTATCCCATCCGGTCCCATCGCTTTGTCTACTTTAAGTTGAGCTAGTTTCTCACAAACACAGTCTTCTGAAAATTGTTCAAGATGTCCCTCGCTTCTGTTCCTATTTGTGGGTGTTTTCTGAGGTTCTGCTCCTGGTTCTTCATCTGTGAACACAGAACAAAAATATTTGTTAAGCAATTCCGCTTTATCCTTATCAGCTTCTACATATTCCCCCCCTGCACCCTTGAGTCTGACAATACCACTTTTGCCCTTCCTCTTCTCACTAATATATCTGAAAAATGTCTTATCCCCCCATTTTATTGCATTGGCTATTTCCTCCTCTTTTTGAATCTTTGCCTTCCTGACTACTTTGCTAGCTTCTCTAAGTTTTTCCAAATACAGATGCCTGTCTTCCTCTCTCTGTGATCTCTTGTATTTCATGAAGGCCTCCCTCTTTTTCTTCATTTTTTCAGCTACTTCCTTCGAAAACCATAGCGGTCTCCTTTTCCTTTTGCCTTTATTTACCATTTTAACAAAAAGGTTGGTTGCCCTTAAAATACCCCCTTTCAGTTTTGCCCACTGTTTTTCTACATCCGGTGCAAGGAGCTTTTTGCTCTCTGGGAATGAGTCTGATCTCTGGAGCAGCAGACTTGGAGGACATATGGAAGACAGAGACGTACATAGACAAGCCTACAGGGATATAGTACTGAAATCCCATCTCCAGTCTGGCAGCATCCCTATTGCCATGGAGGAGAGAGGTCATGTGACAGGAGAGCATCACTCTAGTGTGTCAGGAAGTGATCCTATAGCTAGGACCTGTTCTCCAGGTGATGTAAACCCCTCTTGCACTGAGAAGGTTTCTTCAGGGCCATGTGCCCATGAGGGAAGGGTTAGGACAGTCATTATAGTTGGTGCAGAAAACAAAGGACACAATAAAAAACCTAGGCCATATTTAGGACCATGGTAAGAGCTATGTGAGCAGTGCGGCCACACAGCGTGCAAGTACTGTATGGAAGAGGCACTGATGTCATAGCCCAATAAGAGCAAGTGCTTGTGTTTGGCTATGTGAGGGCATACTAGTTTTGCAAGTCACACAGGGTGCGATTGTAGCTTGCTATGGACCTGCCCAGACTACAGTTGCATGAGATTGAAACGGCAGATAGGTCAATGAATTAGGGAAAGCCAGATCTGTTAATGTGCTGTAAGCATCTGCTGTGATTACACTTTCCTTGTAAATTTTTCATAGCAGGGTGAAACACAACAAGATAGAGATGACGGTACAAAATCATTTCTCTTTTCACCTGTTTCAGTTTTACTGTTGTCGTGGAAAATATTTCAGTCAGCATTGGGAACTACTATAAATACATGAGCAGGCGCGTACACCTTTGCCAGTAGTTCTGTTCTGATGCTTCTGAAAAGTGTCTGATCCCAGACATATTTATGAAGGAAGCTGCATAGTCCAAATGAGGAAGTCACAAGAATGGGGAGGGGGGGGGGGGGAAGCAAGTTTAACATAAAAGCTTAGGGTCCAGTATTCAAATGGACGTATACTTTTAGCAGTGACTACAAAATATATGTCCATTATCCATGTGGAATGTTACACACCATCAAAGCATGTAAATCACCTATTTTCAGTGACTTATACACAGACAGTAGATGGGCCTTTACATGCATATTTTAGCTGATCACAATTCTATAAGTACACACATCAGGCCAATGGCACGTACTTTCACTGTGGGCATGTACAGGGATGGATCCTGGGTGGAAAGTAGGCGGAGCGCAAATCTATGCATATAAGTGATAAAATACTATAACTTAAGCACGTTCCATAAAAACTCTAGGTGCGGGCTTTTACACCAGCCCTAAGGTTGGGGTGGAGCTGAGGAGTAGCCTAGTGGTTAGAGCAGCAGCCTAGTGACCAAGAAAGGCCTGGCAATCTACTTCTGGTCATACCTTGCCAAGTAATCCAGGGGCTGCTGGATCACCAAGAGTTAGTACTGACTCAATGGCACACACTGTTTTTGCAGGGTTGGTGTAACTGGTCAAGCCTAGATTTGCTGCTCATAGCTAATCACATATGCATCTAATTTATAAAGTTAAGTATGCAAGTAATTGACTTTATAAAATAGGCTAGATAAACGCATGGCAACCTGTGCCTTAACTAGGTATGACTTTTTTAAATTACCCTCTACATTTATATTCATTACCGTGGCTGGTCTTTAAAAAATACAATCACTGCTTCTGCAGAAAATTGAACCCATGAAATATGACCCATCTAGTTTGGCCATTTTAAAATAGAGATATAGCAAATTTGTATTAATTATGAAATATTCTTACAAAGCAGTAGCAAATATCTGCCATACTGTGTGCATTAAAACAAATAGTCAGTACCATAAACCTAGACGATGTCGGCAGATGAAAACTATGTGATCCAACCTGTTTATTGAACAGTTTGATGTAATGAAAAAATAAATTCTACTCAATTCATGGTACTTTCTTTCATACGTCCTGGTACTAAGGTCCCTTTATCACAGATTTAAGCATTCTTGACATCTGTCACAGTTATGGATCCTACCACCTCCAATGGAATTCTGCTCTAGTGGTTCACTACCTATTCAGAAAAACTCATTTTTTTTGCAGTCATTTTTTGAGCCTCACTCCCTTCAGCTTTGTACGATGACCGTTCATTCTGTATTTCTCCTTCTATGGAAAATGATACCTTTTGGAACCTCATTGAAGTCTACTAGTTATTTGACTGTCTGTATCGTATCTCGCCTTTCATTTCTTGGAAGATAGATTTCTGGCACCTTAAATCTCTACGACTGGCTTATAGCACTACTACTGCTAAACATTTTTATAGAGCTACTGGGCATATGGTGGGTAATTTTCTAACAGGGCATGATAAGTAGGCACCTACTTTTCTTTATAAAATAGCATGGCTTTGGAAGGAGTGGAGGAGTGGCCTAGTGGTTGGGGCAAGGTACTTCGGGCCGGAAGGTCGGGGGTTCAAATCCCACTAGAGGACAGCAACCTTGGGCCGGAAGGACTGGGGTTTCTTGTCCCACAGGTGCTCCTTGTGGTCTTGGGCAAGCCACTTAACCCTCCATAGCCCATGTTCCCTGTAAAATAGTTCTCTGTGTGCTGTGCTTTCCTGTCTAATCAATGTGTTTATACCTCAAAAATTTCCTGTCATGATTTGACAATTTCCAATCTGTAATCAAACCGCTGCTGATCGCTGGAAGTAGCGGTATACAAATGTATACTAAATAAATAAATAAAAAATAAATTGTTGTCATCCTATGCGTAAAACTAACTCATTTGGATGAATTGTCCCTAAGAAGATAAGAGAGGAGAGGTACAGTAGCTTAGAGCCGCAGACTGAATGCACTTATAGATGAGAAGAAGTACTTTGAACAGAATGCACTGATAGGGAGTCGATGCAGAGCCATGAGAAGAGGCATACTATGATCATAATGATCTGGAAGAAGATAAGTTGAGCAGCTGTAATTTGGACTGTGCTTAGTTTAATTTATTTTTATATTTATTATACCACTATTAGAAAAACATCAAGAGCCTGATATTTAAAGGCATTTGCATGGTTTACAGACCTGTAAACCGTGTAAATGCCGCTAACTGGGATATTCAGAGGCAATAACACGGTTAGTGCCACTGAATCTCCCTGATTAATGCAGCTACACTCCCCCAATGCTAACCGTGTAGCATCGGGGGTGTTGTGGGCATTCTGGGGTAGCTCCAGTTACTAACCAGGCAACGGCAATATTGTACCACTGCCCTGTTAGCAACTCATGGGTAAAGATAGGTACAGCAAAAGCTGGCCTATCTTTACCCATAGGAGCTAACCGGGCAGTGGCTCAATATCACGGTGCCTGGTTAACTTCTGCGGCAAATCCTCACAAAAGAGCAAAAGTCAGAAGACGAAGTACAAATAGACCCACAAAAATTTGCTGATCACATCCAGGAAAAATTCCTCTCTATAGAACAAACAAGACCTAGTTCAGCCTCAAAGCCTAACTCACACCCTAAGACCTGGGACACATTCAGAACACCATCAACAGAACAGCTCTCTCACATCATCACCTTAATCAATACAAGCACCACGCCTACAGACCCTTGCCCAGTGTCATGGATCAAAGCCACCAAATCAAGCTTCATCCAAACCATACACAGCAATGGTGCACAACTCCCTAGCTCAAGGATTCATGCCAAATCAACTAAAGCTCGCCACAGTAAGACTTATCCCAAAGAAAACAACACTTGACAAGAACAACCCAGCAGCTTACAGACCAATCTCCAGCATACCCTTTCTGGCAAAAATCATCGAAAAAACAGTACAACACCAACTACAAGAACACATTGACAACCACGCACCACTGGATGACAACCAACACGGCTTTCGCCCCAACCATGGAGTCGAAACATTACTGATTTACCTCTTTGACAGCATTCTCCGACTCATAGACAACACCAAGAATGGAATCATAATGATCTTCATTGACATCTCGTCAGCATTCGACACAGTACACCACAAAACTCTCCTGGAAAGACTACAAAACATTGGGTTACATGGTCCCACCTTAAAATGGTTCCACTCATACCTAACTGACAGGCAGATACAGGTCAAGGTAGGCCAGAACACTTCTCGACCCATAAAAGTCCTCCAAGGAGTACCACAGGGATCGGCCCTTTCAGCCCTACTATTCAACATCTACATCCAGCCAATATGCGACATCCTGAAAAAGAACAACATTCAATATACAATCTACGCAGATATCATGATATACACACCTATCACAGTCGACAACCCGGACTACTCCAATATAACAAACTGCCTCACACAAATGACAAGATGGTGTCAAAATAACAACCTCTCAATAAACTACAGCAAGACCGAGGCACTAATCATCACTCGCAACCCGGACTTCATCCAACCACCAGACATCAAGATACAAAACACAGCCATACCGATAAAATCGGAAGTAAAGTACCTCAGAGTGACCCTGGACAAGGAGCTGAATCTCAAGCCACATATAAGCAAAACCATCAAAAGTGCGTACTACAGGATGAGAATCATCAGAAGACTTAAGCCCCTCCTCGCTCCTGAACACTTCCGTACGGTATGCCAGGCATTAATAACCCCCATACTAGACTTCTGCAACCCATTCTACCTTGGCCTAGCAAAACAAACATTCAGACCACTACAACTAGCACAAAACAGGGCGGCCCGCATAATAACTGGATCAACAAAACAAGAACACATCACACCCATTCTGAAAGACCTACACTGGCTCCCAATCAGCTCATGCATCAAATACAAAACAATCATAAACATATTTAAGATCAAACAACACTCCTCAGCCAACAGCCTACACACCCTCATACAACCAGACACCAGCACACGCCCAAGAAGAAAAGGAACCTCCAACCGTGTTAACACCCCTAAGGAATTCAGAAAAACACGCAAGGACACCACAGAACGAGCACTGTCCCTGGCTGCTCCAACAATCTGGAACACCCTCCCAGACGATCTGAGAACAACGACGGACCTTAAAGACTTTCGAAAACAGCTGAAGACAACGCTATTCACAGAGCACTATGGACATGACACATGATCTACTAACTAGCAAGAACAACTAACATACCCCCCCTCCTGACCCACGGATAGAAGAATGTATAATAGCACATGATATATCATAGCACACAATGTATAGAAGAATGTATAATAGCACATGATGTATTATAGCGCACAATGTACATAGCTCCAACTAATCAAACACACTACCCATCAGACACACCAAAGACGATATACCCTTCACTGCATGAAAAAACATGATCACTCCATTGATTGTTTGCTGTGAAAACCGCTTTGATTGTAGGAGAAGGCGGTATAGAAATACTGTTAAATAAATAAATAAAACAGAGGCTGTGCAGCAACCCCGGATATTCAATGCCGGGGCCAGATATGACCCCGGCATTGAATATCTGGGTTTAGTGTTCAGCGCTAGTGGCTAGATACTGTATTCGCATCTTGCTGCCAACACTGAATATCGGGCCCCAAGATAGTGCACAATAAAAGGCCAAATTCTATACAGAGACCAGAAATTAATGATGGAAAAAAATGGCAAGAGGGTAGCAAACAATCTAAGGTAAAGGGGTAAAAAATAGCGGGAGAGGGAGGGGAAACAGAAAGCAGTCAGAGCCAAATCTGTTGCACAGCCATACTGCAGTTAGAAAAAGAAAGTTTGCTCAAATAAAAGCCCAACCTTGAACTTAGATAGAGAATACTCAAAGGTAACGTGGAAGGGACTTCCAAAGAGAGAGAACCAAGTATGAAAAGGCTGAACAACATGTCTCCTCACTACGAATGGAACAAACTGAAGGCAAGACTAACAGATTGTAAGAGCAGTGTCCTAGAAGGTTGATAGGGAACCAAACATTTGTCGAGAGAAAGGCTGTTCTGTGGCAGACCTGTGTACAGGAGGTTACAGTAGTCCAAGCGGGAAGTGACAAGAGTGGATAAGGGTTTGGTAGTGCATTCAAAAAGAAAATTGCAAATTTTAGTGGGAATCATGCATGAAGGTTCCTTCCAGATCCTTGTATGATGAGCTTCAAATCCAGTCATCTATTAAACTTTCCCCCTCACAGTATTCCCAACTCCAGCGAGCCTGGCATGCAGAAGACCTGACTCAGAAATTGAACCAGTGAGCCACCCATCCAGCCCTGTAGATCAGGGCAACAGGCAGGCATATGGAAATAGACTCCTAAACATCTGTAATTCTGTTACCCTACTATACTAAAGGCAGAGAGGAATTCAGCACACTGCAGAGTTTACAAAACATTTGATTGGAAGAACAAAACTTGAGAAGGACAGTGAATTTTCACTTCTCCATGATGCTGACACAGATCAGTGTAAGCCAGGGTTTTTAATTTATTTATTTATTCTGAGCACTCGATATACTGTCGAGAAACCAAAAGCTATCCTGGCAGTTTACAAAATTAAAAATAGAGGTGACAGGAAGGAAGGCGCACATAGACAGTGGGAGAAAGCAGGATTTACAATATCAAATGGAAAAGTATAGGGAGGGGTGAGAAAAACAGATGCAGCCCAGTACAAAGAGTTAGGGGAGGGAGGGAACAGAATCAAAGTGAGGGAGAGGGATAGAAGATAGGGGAAATCGAAGGTGCAAATGCAGGAAGAATTGCATTAGCTCAAGGGGACCAAGGGAAGCTGGTCTGAAAGAGCCAAGTTTTGAGTTGTTTCATGATGGATGAAAAGGAAATAGTGCTGATGGTGTGATAGGAGAAGGGAATTCCAAAGGCGGGGGACCCTGATAGGCAAAAGAGCAGTGTCGGGAAGGAGGGAAAGAGATAGCAAAGAAGGTTGGGAGGAATGAAGGGAATGGGAGGGAATATAGGGAGAGATAAAGGAGGCAAGATATGGTGGGGAAGCACGATAAATTAAGGTCAGAATTTTATAGTGGAAGTGGACAGAGATGGGGAGCCAATAAAGGGAAATAAGCAAGGGGATAATATGACCAGAGTGGTGGGCACTAAAAAGAAGTTTAGTAACAGAAGGCTGGACTAATTGCAAATGCTTTATAACATAGGAGGGAAGGCCTTTGTAAAGGGCCTTGCAGTAGTCTAGTTGTGAAATAACAAGAGAGGTAACAAGGAGCTAAAGCTAAGAAAAGGTGAGAGCAAACAGAACACGTGTATGCAGTGAAGGGTGAAAAAGGATTTCTATACAACCCAGTCCTTGGAACATATCTAGCCAGTCAGGTTTTCAGGATAACCACAATGAATATGCATGAGAGAGAGACTGCATCTCTCTCTCATGCATATCCACTGTGGTTATCTTGAAAACCTGACTGGCTAGATGTGTTCCGAGGATTGGGTTGTGAACTCTTGGTGTTCAGCTATTTATGTTGCTGTTCTACAGCAGTATAGTGGGATTATCTTCCCCTCCCAAAAAAAACACGTAAGCAAATTCAACTGGTTAATCTGGATTTCTTTGATAAGCAATGCCATAACATTTGACCTTTAATTCTACCACTGACGATGCTTAGTTAGAGTAGTTACTCACCTGTAACAGGTGTTCTCCAGGAGCAGCAGGAATCAGTCCTCACATATGGGTGACATCGACATCGATGGAGCCCCTGTGGAGCATTTCCCCAGCTTTCTATGAAAGCCTTTGGGAATACTGCATGCATGCGTGGTCCCCTTCCCACCTAAAGGTGCCATCTTGCTCAGTCTGATGACATAGCTAAAAAACAGCACACAAAAAAGTAAAAATAAACTATGTACAACTGCAACTCCCAGGGGAGGAGGGAGGGTTGTGAGGACTGATTCCTGCTGCTCTTGGAGAACACCTGTTACAGGTGAGTAACTATTCTTTCTCCAGGACCAAGCAGGAAGTCAGTCCTCACATATGGGTGACTCCCTAGCTCTGGGCTACCAGGAACCCAGGCTGAACAAGAGAACTCCCTCTAGTCCTAGCATCAAAGAAAGGCTTTTCACGGAAAGAACCTCCACCGGTAGCTCAACGGAGGGCTGGGGGGCAGGAGCTGCCTAAACCTCAAAGAGATTCCGGAGTACTGCCTGGCCAAAAGCACTGTCCCTACATGACTCCCTCTCCAGGCAGTAATGGGTCACAAACGTCTGGCTTGAGGACCAAGTTGCAGCCCTGCAGATGTCTGTCAACGGCACAGAGCGGAGATGAGCTACTGAGGCAGCCATTGCCCTGACACGGTGGGCCGTGACCCGACCCTGCAAGGGAAGGTCAGCTGCCCTGTAAGCCCAGGTGACAGTCAGCCACCCAGATGGACAAGGTACACTTGGACACAGCTAACCCCAAATTATTAGGGTCAAAAGATATGAAGAGCTGAGTAGCTCTTCTATGCCCCTGCATACGATCAAGGTAGAAGGATAAGACCCTTCTACAGTCCAGGGTATGCTGGACCGCTTCAGCCTGGCTTGCATGAGGCCTAGGGAAGAATGTTGGAAGAACCACCTCCTGGTTGAGGTGGAAAGAGGAGACAACCTTTGGGAGGAACTTAGGATGAGTCCTAAGGACTACCCTGTTCCTATAGAAGCGAGTGTAAGGCCTGTCACAGACCAGGGCCTGAAGCTCACTCACTCGCCTGGCCGAGGTTAGGGCTACCAGGAAGAGTGTCTTCCAGGAAAGGAAGCGGAGAGGACAAGTAGCCATCGGCTCAAAAGGTGGGCGAGTCAGTTGCTGCAAGACCACATTCAACTCCCACTCAGGGGCTGGAGGACGGACAGGAGGCTTGAGCAAGATCAAACCTCTGAGGAACCGGGACACCAAGGGGTGAATCGACAGAGAGTGTCCTTCCACCAGTGAGTGGTGAGCTGCTAGAGCTGAGAGGTGGACCCGAACAGAATTGGACTTAAGTCCCTGATTGGATAAGTGCAGCAGGTGAACTATCATTAAAATCATCTCTAATACATGAAGATTGGAGGATCGCCAATGTAACACCAATTTTTAAAAAGGGTTCCAGGGGTGATCCGGGAAACTACAGACCGGTGAGCCTCACGTCAGTACCGGGAAAAATGGTAGAAACCATCATAAAGAATAAAATTACTCAGCATGTAGATAGTCATGGCCTAATGGGAGACAGCCAACATGGCTTTAGACAAGGAAGATCTTGTCTTACTAATCTGTTATGTTTTTTTGAAAGTGTGAATAAACAGGTAGACAAAGGTGAGTCGGTTGATATAGTGTATCTGGACTTTCAGAAAGCCTTTGACAAGGTCCCTCATCAGAGACTTCTGGCAAAACTAAAGAGTCATGGGATAGGAGGCAGTGTACTACTGTGGATCAAGAACTGGTTAAGAGATAGAAAGCAGAGGGTTGGGCTAAATGGACAATTTTCCCAATGGAGAAAGGTGAATAGTGGTGTACCCCAGGGATCTGTGCTGGGTCCGCTGCTTTTTGACATATTCATAAATGACCTGGAAAGTGGAATAACGAGTGAGGTTATCAAATTTGCAGATGGCACAAAACTATTTAAAGTTGTTAAAACCCAAGAGGATTGTGGAAAATTGCAAGAGGATCTTGATAAATTAGAAGACTGGGCATCAAAATGGCAGATGAAATTTAATGTGGACAAGTGCAAAGTTATGCACCTAGGGAAGAACAACCCAAACTATGGTTATACAATGCAAGGTTCCACATTAGGAACCACCACCGAGGAAAAAGATTTATACGTCATTGTGGATAACATGTTAAAACCCTCGGCCCAGTGTGCAGCGGCAGCCAAGAGAGCAAATAGAATGCTAGGTATCATAAGGAAAGGAATGGAAAATAAAACAAAAGATATTATAATGCCTCTATATCGTTCCATGGTGAGACCGCACCTTGAATATTGTGTGCAATTCTGGTCGCTGTATCTTAAAAAGGATATAGAGTTATTAGAAAAGGTTCAGAGAAGAGCCACCAAAATGGTAAAGGGGATGGAAGGATACTCCTATGAAGAAAGGCTAAAAAGGTTAGGGCTCTTTAACCTGGAAAAGAGATGGCTGAGGGGAGATATGATAGAAGTCTATAAATTAATGAACAGAGTGGAACGGGTAAACGTAAATCGATTGTCTACATTATCAGAATATAGAAAGACTAGGGGACATGCAATGAAGCTACAGGGTAAACTATTTAAGACTGATAAAAGAAAATATTTTTTCACTCAACGTGTAATCAAACTCTGGAATTTGTTACCGGAAGATGTAGTAAAGGCTGTTAGTATAGCTGGGTTTAAAAAAGGTTTGAACAAGTTCCTGGAGGAAAGGTCCATAAACCATTATTAAGAAGGGACCCAGGATATCAATGCTTGACCCAGTACAAGCATTGCGGAACCTGTGTCTTTTAGGGAAACTGCTAGGTACGTATGACCTAGATTGGCCACTGTTGGAAACAGGATACTGGGCTTGATGGACCTTGGTCTGACCCAGTATAGCATATCTTATGTTCTTATGTACTGAAGCACCACTGGTACAGCACAGGAGAAAGGATCTTCTGTACACAGCTGACACCACACAGAAAACCTTTTCCATTTTAGGGCATAGGCTTTTCCAGTGGACTGCTTCCTAGAGGAAAGGACGACCTCCTCAACTTCCTGAGGTAGGCCCCAGGGAGCCAAAACTACCCTTGCAGCCTCCAGGCCATCAAATTGAGAGACTTGAGATTTGGGTGCAGAAGAGAACCTTGATCCTGAGAGAGAAGGTCGGGCTGCAACCCCAGAGGCAGTGGGGTATCCACTGCCAGTTGAAGCAGAAGTGGGAACCAAGGCTGCCTCGGCCACCTGGGAGCTACCAGAAGGACCGAGGCCTTGTCCCGCAGAATCTTGAACAGGGTTCGGGCCACCAGAGGCGTGGGAGGAAACGCATATAGGAGGCCCTGAGATCAGGAAATCAGAAAAGCATCTGCTGCTAGCCGCAGAGGATGTGGTTGCCTGGAGCAGAACCTGGGCTCTCCTGGGAAGTAAGGAGGAGGCAACTGATGGAAATGAAGCATGTAGCCCTTGTGGACTATGCTTAAGACCCAATTGTCTCCTGTAATGGGTGGCCACCTGTGGGCAAACAGGACTAGTCGACCTCCTGTGCAGGGATGGGACAGCAGAGATGGAGAGGCTATGCCTTGGGAGTCATAAAACCCCACCCTGCTGAATGGGAGCAGGAGCCGGAGGCTTGGGGGCCTTCTGCCTACGGGGCCCATGTCCCTGCCCCTTGGCCTGCTGACCCTGTGGGGGAGCTGGGGAGGCCTGGTAAGGTGGGAACTGTTTGTAGGCAGTCACCTTCCTCGGGTAAAAGAACTTTTTACCCAAGTCCTTCTTTTTATGAGAAGGGGCAGAAGTCTTTCTGGACAGTCTTGTCCTCGTGAGGTGCTCGGTCTCGAGCTGTGCAGCCTTCTCGGCCATGGCCTTGCCAAAAAGGTTCTCACCTCGGCAAGGGACATCGACCAACTTGTCTTGTACCCATGGCTCGAGATCCGATGACTGCAGCCATGCCTGGCGTCGAGCCGTGATGCCGGCTGCCGCAACACGGGCCGAGGCCTCGAAGCCATCGTAGGCTGCTCGGGACATGAACTTAGAGCATTCCCGGATCCCCGAAGACAAGGACTTGAACCTCTGCAAAGGTTCCCCGGAGAGACCAGCAGAGAACCCGGCAAGTTCCTTTGCCAGGTCCCGCAAGTACATGCCCATGTACAGCTGGTAGGACTGGACACGGCAAGCAAGCATCGAGCCATGGAAGCACTTTCTACCAAACGCATCCAGGTTCCGGGCCTCCCGGCTGGGGGGCACCGCGGAGTGCATCTTCTGGCTTTTCAGACGATGCATGGCCGATTCCACCACCATGGAATGGTGTGGTAGCTGCGCCTTCTGAAAGCCAGGGCTCTTACGGAGTCGATAAATGGAATCGACCTGCTTGCTTAGAACTGGCGCCGAGGCCAGTGCCTCCCACATCCAGAAGAGGAGCCGTTCCAGCATCGGAGGAACCGGCACAGTAAAGGCCTCCTTCGGAGGAGAGTCATACTGGAGGGCCTCGAGCTTTTCGGCTCAAGGCTCCTCCTCGGGGTTCGTGGGGATCGCCAATGCTGTGGCCATATCCCGAATGAACTCCGAGAACCGGGTATCCTCCGGGGGGATCTACTCCGGGGCTCGGACTGCGGTGAGTCCAACGGGACGCACCGAGTCCTGAAGGTATCGGGGGACTCCTCGTCCTCCGTCTCCCAAGTGGACTCATCCGAAGAGGAATCAGGCTCCGACCACGTGAGGCCCAGCAGCATCCGCCGCGATGCCAAAGGCACTGGCGTCGACGCCCTCGGTCCCGACCGGGAGGTTGAGGGTGACCGCTACCGAGGACGACCTCAAGCCTTCATGGTCTCGAGTATCGGCTCGGTCTCCGGGGTCACTTCGACGTCGATGTCCCGGTGGTCGGGGCAGATGCGCCAGCAAGGCTGGCCATCAGTACCCGCTGCTGATCCATGAAGGCAGACAGTCTGCACTCCAAGGCTGTCAGCCTGAGTCCAAGCTCAGGAGACTCAGCAGCCACCGACTCGGGCTCCGGTGGCGCCGGGCCCGACGTCAGCTCTCTGGGAGGAGAGTCCTAGAGGACAACAGGACTTACGTGTCCAGCAGACTCCGGCTCCACACGAGGCATTTTGGACGGCTTCTCCTGTTCCAAGGGCCCGGGACGGCGGTCGGGGGTCTGAGACCTAGCCCTCAAGGAGCCAGGGACCTCCTCCGACGCCACCCTCGCGAGCCGCTTCTTCCTCTTTTGCTCCCGATCGGGGGACCTCCTTTCCGAGGAACCCCGATGATGCTCGGGGTCAGACTCCCGAGACGTCGAGGCCTCAGACGAGGCCGAATCAGAAATAAGCCTTTCCTTTTGATGCTGTCGACTTCGCAGTGCCTTAGTGGACATTTTGCCACAGGGCCCACAGATCTTAGGATCATGATCGGGACCAAGGCACCAAAGACAGCAGTCGTGTGTGTCGGTGAGAGACATTAGTTTCTTGCACCGATCACACTTTTGAAACCACTGGAAGCCATTGGGGAAAAAAGAGCCCCCACAAGGTCAAAGGACCGGCCTTCCAGGGAAAAAGAAAAAAGGGCGCGAACACCAGCCACTAAGGGCAAAAACCGAAAAAAGGAAGACGGGCTCGATACCGGTGTACCGAACCCGGCGGGAAGGGGAACCGGCATCGAACCGGACAAAAATCGCGATGAAATCGCAAGAAAATCGCAAGAAAAATCTAACTTTTCTCCGGGTGACTAGGACGAACATCCGTCGGGCTCCTCGGAAAAAGAAAGACTGAGCAAGATGGTACCTTTAGGCGGGAAGGGGACCGCACATGCGTGCAGTATTCCCAAAGTCTTTCATAGAAAGCTGGGGAAATGCTCCGCAGGGGCTCCATCGACGTCGATGTCACCCATATGTGAGGACTAACTTCCTGCTTGGTCCTGGAGAAATATTGCTAATCGGAGTCCAGAGTCTGGGCCTAAAGTTATTTTTGGGAAGGAGGCATCTGTTTTTGTTTGTTTTAGATTTATTTATTATTTTTATTCTGGGGACTGAATTAAATTTCTTTATTTAAGTAGAGTTTGTGACATATGGTGCTATTTTTTAGTGGAGTATATTCAAACCGTTTAGTGCTCTGAATATTCCCTGCTACCTGGATTGCATGCTCTGATGCCAACTACTTAGTGTTGGGGCACTCCAGGGGCGGAGTGCTAGTGGCACCCAAGAGTTAATCAGTCAGCAGCACTTTTCAGCCACTGGCCAGTTAATTTAAACTAGCAAAAGACCTAGAAGATTATCCACCTCAAACACCCTCAATACCCCAAGAAACTTCGCTAAATCACGCAAATGTACATCACAACGAGCAATTTCTTTGGCTGCCCCTTTGATTTGGAACTCTCTCCCCCCTGATTTACGTGCAATTGATGTTTTAAGTGACTTTCGTAAGCAATTAAAAACTTTACTTTTTATTGAGCACTATGGATCAACAAATGACTAAGATATCATCTATTGTATATATTTTATAAATAATCCACTATTTTGTTAACCCTTGTTATTTTTCCTACATTACCATATGTTGTCATGTCTATACTGTTTGTTTCCCTTGTTTATACCTTGTATTTCTTGTGACCGCTTTGATTGAAGGAAAAGGCGGTATAAAAAACTTGTTAAATAAATAAATAAATAAATAAAATAAAGCAGGCCTAACTTTAGCAGGTTTAGCTATCTGGCCGGTGGCTGAATATCGCCGTTCACCGGATAGCTAAATGCTATCCAGATATACCAGATATTCAATGCTAGTGGCTAGATACGGCCCAGGCACTGAAGATCTGGGTCTAACTTAAAGTAGCAATGGCTAGTCGCTTTAAATGTGCTGTCTGACACCATTGAATATGCCCCTCTGTGATTTTTGTAATTTTCCGGGGGGGGGGGGGGTAGGTGTTGATCGAGGAGGGGGAACAGCTGTCGGAGGATAGGGTTTTTTTGATCAGGGGAGACTATTTGGTTGGGGATTGGTTCTTGGAGGGGATCTGTCACTATTGTTTTCTTAAAACACCGAGTGGTCAGCTGCCTCACAGTTGGACTATCGATCATGTGGCTGCACTTAACACCACCTCTAGGCGTTAAGTGCAATCACGCTTTTGGCAATCATGACAGCTACCATGTGCTAACATACTATGTGATAGCTGTCATTGGCGGCAATGCCTGATCTCAACCCAGAACCGCCCTGATCCCATCCCAATCTGTGTTAAGTCCTTAGTGCAGGTTTTTTACCATGCAGTAGCTTTTACTGCGCAGTAGCCATTAGCGCAGACCGATGCTAATACTTACTATGTGTTAACATCCATGTTGAGTGCTTAATGCACATTAGTAAACAAGTTCAATAGCTTCCTTTCTGAGAATTTACAAAGGATATGCATGTACAGAGAAGTACTCATCTATTTGATTCTATAGAAGCAATGTATAAGGTACTTTCTATGTGTAGATGTTTTAGACAAGGTAAATGGCTCTTATAACTATGCTGTACAAGTATTACGCTGAAATCATCACACCTACTTTTATATAATCTGTATTTAGGCATTCCAGAGGGGGTGCAGTTTGGGTGGAGCTGGAACGGAGTGGCAGTATACACGTGTATTTTGTCATTTTAATTTATCATGATTTTAGTTTGTTAGATATTTAATTTATATGTAGTATATCCAAATCAATACACCATAAGCCCAGCTATGTATGTACGTATCTGGAGGACATACACATTTAAACCTTCTCTGGAGCAGGTATAAATTTGTGTGAGAATTTGTGCACTAATAGAGCCTATTTTATAAAGGCACATGGGTGCCTATGTTGCCTTTGTAGAGTATGAAATATAAAGGTGATAGAATCAGACAATAATTAGCAGGGAGGAATCATATATTGTGTTAATCGGGTGAGACACACATCTGATCTCAGACAGCACAAGTTATAATCATAGCTCCCAATGTTTTTTATCAATGATCATTGCTGACTTTCACGCTGCTTCCAGAAAATGGTTTTATTATCAAATATTCTTAAATAATTGTGTTCCCTCTTCCAAGCTAATGCTCTCTGTTGACCTACAATGGCTGCTAAATCTTAGACATAGGAGACTCACTAGGTACCTAATCAAATGTTGTAAATGTCTTTTGGAATTCAAGAGAAACAGCAAATGGAAAGCTAAGTCATCAGTGCTAAGAAATGTTATGAATGGCTTTGATTATATAGCCAGTGAGTCTCCTATGTCTAAGATTTAGCAGCCATGATGGGTCAGTGGAGAGCATTAGCTTAGAAGAAGGAGCACTACTTTTTAAGAACAATATGTGATAATAAAAATGTTCTCCGTCAAAAAATTAGGGATGAGGATTGATAAAAACCACTGGGAGCTAACAAGTGCTCTCTGAGATCATATGTGTGTCTGTCATAACCAACGCAATATATAATTGCTTCCCTACTAATTATTTTTTTGATTCTGTCCTCTTTATATTTTCTACTACAGATGGTGATGTACTGGTTAGAGAACCATGTTTGCCTTTGTAAAATAGGCATAAAATAGGTGCTTTTTTGGGCATTTCATATAGCCGCCCTGTTATGAAATTCCTCTCTGTATGGTTGAATGAACATCTCTGCTTATATGATCAGTTTTTTGTTCTTTTTTTCATTTGCTGTCCTTCGCTGACAGGAAGATTGCACAATTACTCCCCAAATCAACAATACATGAATAATTGGCTTGACATGTACGCTCTTGAAGGACACTGAATAATTTATTTTTCGGAAATCAATGTGTTTTGCAAATACAGACTTTCTTTTTCTAGGTCCTTTAGATATCAATATCTTTTCAGTTTGACAGTGATGACACTTTGGGAAACTCAACTGTAAACTCTTGCAAAATTACTAAACCTCAAATTAGGCAGTCCTTTTTAATGGTACTTTTTCAAGACAAGATCCAAATCAGATTCACTTTGGATCTTGGCAAGACCTATGGATTTCTACAGATTCAAATCAGAATAAAATCCACCTGGTTGCCTTCTATATTGAGCCAATTCACACATCTTCTGTGTAATGAGTTTAAAACTTGTGTCTGCTAAAAGATACTCGGCGCACCCCGATATAGTTTGCTGTAATTTTTTTGCAGCTAGAAAAAACACAGTAACCCGTACTCTATAGAGCACATTCTTACATGTGTTCACTCACTTCTTCAGTGTTACTAGAGTAGCATAGTAGGAGCAACCTAAACTGTTGGCAGGAGTCATTGGAAGATGTGCCTTTCTCTCCTTGCTGCATCATCATGCATTTTTCTGTTACCAGGACTTCTCCTGGCTGTCTCTGGTAACATCGTAGCACAGCCAGTCCTGACCATTTGGAATTAAATGGAAGCTGTAAAAAGAGAGAGATGTCCAGCTGATTTTCCTGGGAATATTTTGCGAGAAACTTGTAGCACAAGCTGTGCTTGCTTAAAACTCTAGGGCTATGTGCAATAAAATACACAGCTTTCAGACTACCTTGTCCAATTTTGTCTGCTAGGCAGTAACACACCATTTTCCAGCACAAGCAGTATTTAAGTTCAGGGCTGAATTATATTTGAGTATTTTTAGTGACATCAAATACTAGCAATGCACTTTTCTAAAAGTACATTAAAGACATCATCAATCATGGATTATACTCTTACACTTAAGAATGTTTATTACAGTGCACATGTGACAGAATGGTATATTGTTTAAGAAGTTATATATGGTCTAGTGACATCATAATTACCATCTATGTTGTAAGGACATCACCACGATAGAGATGAATGTTTTTGGATGATTCCTAACCTATGTTCTAAACAACAGTAAATGGCAATTCAACTCACAAGTCATCATATCATAAGACATAATACTTCAATGAGCTGGAGTCAGAGTTGCGGGTGCTAGTGTTTAGTGAGGGGTTCCGAGCAGGATCAGAAAACTGAGTGCGATGCAGATCAGAATGAACCACTTAGATCTTGATTTGTTTGAACCCACTGAAATCCCTGGGCCACATCACATTTGTTCAGTTGGTTCGTTTATTGACTTAGATTTATCACAGCCACTTTTCCAAAACCTGTCTAAAAGTGGAAAGTAAAACAGATTACATAAAATACACATGGGTCAATATTTAGCTATAGCAGTCAGTGATTTTTAAATGGCATCTCTCCTCCCTAAATAAAAACTGGATATCAGTGCCAGTACCCAGATAGTGGCAAGTGCTGAATATCCTGTCATTGCCGTCAGCACCAGCCCTGTCAGCAGAGTAGACATTCAGCATCGCCAAATAACCATTTAGGACAGCTTTTTGCTCTCTTAAGCTATCCGGCTAGCCCTAAAAAACACCGCTATATGGATAAATTGCAGCTCCAACCTTGCCTCGCCCCCAGACAACCCGGCACTATCTGGACGGTGCTGAGGCAGTCAGAGAAAATATCCAGTGGCACTATCAATATAGGGACACTGAATATAACTTTCAGTGGACTTATCTGGTTAGCAGATATAGCTGGGTTTTAGATTATGCTTAGAGATAGGTCCAGAGTATCTTCGGATTAGGCTGAAGAATCCAGCCTTCTCACAAGTAGAACAGTCCCAGTATGTAGAGCATTTGGAACCGGAGCCTTGGGAAGACATAGGTTTAGTGAGTTACCACTCTGGGCCTTTTTTTGTGAAGGCAGAAGAACAGTGGAATTCTTTACCAGTAGAACTAAGTCAGGAGACTCCTTTGAAGTTGAAGAATCATCTGTTCTTGGTTCCTTATTCCCTAAACCCATAAGTAAGGGGAGGAGGGGGAGGGAGTTCTAATTCTGGTTTTTTGTTTTTTTTTTAAATTTATAAGATGAATCATTATACAGTCAAGCATCCACTTAAAGGGATTACTGTTAAATACAAAAATAAATACTTCCATCAAGAAAAAAGAAAAAAATCAACACAATATAACCTCAAGTTCAGGTGGTCACCAAGAAACCTGATGGAGCAGGGAAACTAAAGAAATAAAACAGCTAAAGGAACTTAACATACCGGGAAAACAAAAAACAGCCTCAATGTTTTTAAAGGACCTATCACAAACGCAAGCTGTGGGTACAATTAGATAATCAGAGCACTATATATTACATAAAACTAAAAGCCTAAGACTCAGGTCCACTACTCCAGGAAACTCTCTCAACATTTTGTCTTCAGACTCTTTCAGTACAGCTCCAACATCCAGTCCTGCTTTGACCAGAAAATTAGGACTCTCCTTAGAATTCTCATTAGGGTGTCTAGCATTAGCAGGTAAAGAATAAACCCTTCCCAATGGGGATAAGGCTTCCTCTTGCATATGTACTGTAATGCTTCCTTCAGGCACCTATGGAAAAGGTCCACAGGAACACCAAACACCAGTTTGGGAAGGTTCTCCATATTTTCAAGACCATGGTGAACCATGAATTTATCTAAAACAAGAGTAGCCTGAACTCCATTTTCTCTAGTCGAGTGGTCTGGAGTTTCACCTCATTATTTTTGGCTTTGAATTTTACCATGAATGTACAAGATAACCGTAGCCAGTGAGGAAAAAAGCTTTTCCATCTCGGACATTGAACTCCAGACAGTATCCAAAGTTATCGTATCTGGCTTTACTAGAGGGATCTGTTTTATCTGTGATATGGCCCCCACTACCTCTTGGGATGTAGCTCCATACACCCCAAATGATTTTTCTCTACTCACAAGATCTTCAGCCACAGATCCTCAGTCTCCAGGTAGCTCTGCTGTATTCAGCTGCCTGCCTTCCTGCAGCTCCTGCATATGGGGAGTACTGTATCTACCGTTATTGTTCCTGCAGAGCCTGTAGCAAGAGCAATCTCCTCAGCCCCCTCACAGGAGAGGTCACTTCCTCTTTCTCCTCCCAGGGCTTGCATGCTCAAAAGAGACTTCAGGGGAGTAGGCCATCGAGGCTAAGAGATGTTTCACTCTCTAGCAGTGTCACTGCTCCACCATGGCCCACAGCAGAGAAGGCTCTTGACCGAAGAAGGCTGTAGACAATGAGGAGTTCCGGCATGGAGGGTAGTCTGAGGGCTGGCTGAGTCAGAATTGAGAAAGTAATCTGCCAAACAGCCCCCTTGCGCTTCCCTATACATCTCCCCATAGAAAGGAGGTAAGAATTTCCAGGCAATAAGGTAAACTTAAAGGGAATAAGTGGAGCTCACACTTATGCTGCCACCCTGGTCGCCATCTTGCCCCTCCCCCAAGGTTTTCATTTTTATATTTAGATTGGCGTAATATAAATTTTGATTTATGTATTGACTTTTTTGATTTGTAAACTGTGATGAGTGACCTGTTTATAATCAGCACTATATAGAAATATTTATAAATAAATACATTTTAATAATGTTTTTGAACATTAACTTCATAATTTCTATAACAAGGCATCACCTTTCCAGGATAAAGATATGATACAACATATATATCATAAAAATATGACTATATTAAAAGAGTATCGCTAGAGTTACTGTACTACCATGCATTAACTCCATTAACTAATCTTAATTTATCACAGGTTCCATTGCACGCAATGAGACCTAGTTACTAATAGTGCACAGTAGTAACTCTAGTTGATAATCCACTAACAATGTATGAATCCTTATTTTATTATCAATTACCGCACTATGTAATTATCAAGTCATAATCAATTTGTTTATGGTGGTTGTTGCAGAATGTGCTCAATTAAAAGTATTCCACAATAAAAAAAGAATTCTGATTGAAAATGAAGATTGTTAACCAAAAAATCTGAACAACAGGCAGCCGGTCTTGACTCAGATATTTCGTATGTACCTGTTTACATTTGTTAGACGAGTGGTGAGTAGGATGAATATTCTCAGTTTTAAGCATTCCTGCCACTTAAACTACGAATTTTTAGCAGCTATTTCTGAGGTCAAGTGAGTCTATTACCCATTGCCATCCTTCTCTGGGATTACTAAACAAGACTCAGATTCTGACTCCCAGCTGAGATGGAGCTGACTCACGTCTTGGTGAGCTAAGCCAAGACAGCTAAAACCTGCTCTGAGATGCATCAGCTGGAACACAGAAAACTCAGAATGTACACAGCGAAGGCAGCGCCAGAGTTGGTTCAAGGTTCAACCTTAAGCCTTATACCCCCTGGCTATCAGGATGTACTGTTCAGCTTTGAATGCCCAGCTCTTTGCCACCCTTCCCCAGAAGCTGCCGCCCTAGGTGACCACTTCGTATGCTTAATGGTTGGGCCAGCCTGTACCCAGTTCCCCTGACTGAAAATGGATCAGATGACATCCAACTCAACTTGCATCCTTAACTGAGAGTATGCAAATCTCTCTCATGCATATTCATTGTGGCTATCCTGAAAACCCGACTGTCTAGATGTGACCCAAGGACTAGATAATTCCCTCACTTCAGTTTTCAAAACAAATGGCACAGGATAAAACACAGGATAGCAGTACTAAATAAACCAAAGGAATGTGAGAATAGCAATTTCAAGCATTTCCAGGTATAACTAAAGAGTTACCATACTTGGCTAGAACATGCCACTTAGAGATCTGTGTGCTGTGCGTCCGAAGATAAAAACCCTTCTTTTTCTCCAAAAATGGATTTTTCTTCCCTGCCTCTAGGCATTCCTAGTGAAATCTAAACAAGCAGTAAATTTCCGTAACTAGATAACGATCTGAATTTGATGCATGTTTTGGACAGCTTGCACTGGATTGCATTTCGGGCAGCCTTCCAAATCCTGGCATCATCCACTGAAAAATGTTCATTTCCTCTCTCTTCCCTCTGCTTGCAGTTGTGTTGGTAGGGAAAGGAGAGAGAGGGAAGAAAGTTAATGCAAAAGGAATGCTTATTATGCTGGGTTTCAGTGTAGGAAGGCACCAATCAATGTGTATATGAGGGAAAGCTTTAATCAATTAACAAGGAAGCAGCAACCATATACTTTCCTTGTTTCCTTGTTTTCACATGGCCTTTGTGAAGATAGTTACATCCACGGGTGTAGTCTGGCTCCTTATTTTGGGGGGAAGAAAAGGGTGAGGAAGTAATTTTGCCAGCGTGAGAAGGTGGACTGATTCAATATTAGACATAAGCACACCCCTAACCCACATTGTCAACGAATCCCTCAAGCAAGGACACATACCAGACATCCTCAAGACCTCTATTATCCGTCTGACCCTAAAAAAACCCAACCTAGACCCACTCGACCCAGCCTCTTTTAGACCAATAGCAAGTCTCCCATTCACCATCAAAATTATGGAGAAGATAATTCAATGACAACTCCAAGACCACCTAGATACCAACAACATATTGGACCAGCAACAACACAGATTCCGCCCATACCATGGAGTTGAAACCCTCATGATTACGCTACTGAACACCCTTATCAAAGGCACACAGACCAAACACTCTGGATACGCCATGCTCTTCCTAGACATATCCGCAGCCTTTGACACCATCTCCCATAGCATTCTCCTACACAGATTCCAGGAAATAGGTATTAAGGACACCGTACTACAATGGTTCCGCTCCTACCTGACAAACAGACAACAACTGATCTGCACAAACACAGCAACCTCCCCCCCCCTTTCAACATCAAGGAGTACCACACTATCTGCCATGCTCTTCAATATCTATCTACAACCACTCTGCTCGATCATACGAGAGCATAACATCAACTACCATATATACGCAGACGACATAATGCTCTATGGACCAATCACAACCACCAACCCAACAAATGACCACCTGTCAGACTACTTCATTGAGGTCTCCGACTGGCTACAAAGGAACAATCTATCCATCAACATCAAAAAAACTGAAGCCCTCATAGTAACAAAGGATCCAAACTTCACCCCACCACCACACCTCATATTGGGAACCACCCAAATAAAGATTCAACCCCACATAAAATATCTGGGAATCACTATAGACCAGGCACTCACATTTACTCCACAGATTAAAAAGACTACCAGGACAATATTTCACAAAGCAAAAATGATACAACGGCTCAGACCACTCATTAATCCACAGGACTTCAGAACTGTCATGCAGGCTATGACACTCCCCCACCTGGACTACTGCAAAATAATCTATCACGGACTTCTTGCGACCCACACCAACCCACTACAGACTGCCCTGAACACTACTGCAAGAATCATCCGGAATGCAAAAAAACACGATCACATCACCGCAGTCCTGAGGGAATTACACATACTGCCACTCGAAGCAAGGATCAAATACAAAGCTGCCCTGCTTATCCACAAAGCCCTCTATCAAACACAGACTTCCCACCTCTGCTACCTACTACCCCAGACCAACCCGACAGACCACCAACAACATCCTTACCATTCCCTATGAACGAACAAAAAATAATCAACGAACCTGCAACAGAGCTTTTGAACTATACGCACCCTCCCTCTGGAACTCATTAATGAGCCAAATCAGAAACACTGGTGATCTATCCGCGTTCCGGAAACAACTAAAAAACATCCTCTTTCATGAATACCTTGGACCAGAAACAGACAACCTTCACTGACAACCCACAGTCCTTCTGCCATATCCCCAAAATACCCTATAAGAGACTCATGTCTATTGTCTAAGTCTTTACTATCTGTTCGGATCATCAATGTTGGCCCCCCGGTGATGGCTCTCCCCCCCCCTCTCTATAATGATTACTGTCCACCCCCTCCCTTTGTTAAACCGCTTTGACCCGGTGAAAAGTGGTATATAAATGCAGTTAAATAAATAAATAAATATTAGCATCCGCAACATTGGGGGGGGGGGGGGAGCATCATTCCCAAAGCCCACCCCAAACAATGTCTATGGCTACAATGGGTTCAATTTGTTGTGGAAAAAAATTAAACATCTCCCTCCACACCCTAAAATAATCTTCAAAATGCAAATGCAATGTGTGCCTTCGAGTCAGTCCTGACTCCTGGCGACCCAGAAGCTCCTGGGTTTTCTTGGCAGTGTAACTGGAAGTAGATTGCCAGGCCTTTCTTCCGAGGCAATGGAGGGTTAAGTGACTTGCCCAAGGCCACAAGGAGTGCTAGTGGGAATCGAAATCTTCACTTGCGTAAATTAAAGCATGACGCAGAAGGGGAAGAAAGGTTTTGAGTTGTAACAACAGTTTAATGTGTTTACTTTAAGAACTGTAAATGTATTATTCAGCATGCTTGATACTGCTCATTAAAGTACAAAGACCCCAGCTGTTGCATCTACACCACACATCATAGTTTCTATGAAGACAGCAATGTTTAGATATAATGAAAGGCCTATGCATTTTCTTGTTTGATTATGAAATAGATAACAGAATGCAAAGGATGGCAGAGTTCAGAAGAGCATGGAATTAATAAATGACTTCCGCAATAGTCACAATAGCAACTCTTCAGTGACTTTCCTGTCCCCCTGCCAATTTCTTGTTCATATGGGAGTAAATAATTAGAGTTGCTGACCTCAAATTGAAAATAGAGAAATATATATTCACTGACATTTTTAACAGTAGCTAAGGGTGCCTCATTTGTAATAAGCACAAAAAAGGAGCAAAAAAAATAAATACATTGATTAAAGTATTTAGAAAAAACCTCAAGGAAACATCAGATCATGGATGGAAGAAATTACCTTTGGGTTCGACCAACCTTCCTTTCATCATTTGTCTCCTGGGCAAAACACTGACCTTCCAAAATTACAGTCCAAAAATTTTTTTTATATATGTAGTTTTGTAGGCTGAAAAGATAATTAACATAATAAGTTCATAAAGCCAGCACAAGAACAACAGATAGCATCACTTATCTTAGTAGATCACAGCAAAATGTTTTTTGCAGAGCTTCAAATCACTTCCATCACAATTCTCTTTTTCAAAAAGCGCCGTAAACAGACATCGATGTTTCAGCACATATCGTTTTCTTCAGGGGCTGTCATAAACAATGCCATCAAAAACTGTTCACTCCATATAGCTCCAAAAGCTACATTTTACAAACAACATTCAAGTGCAATCTGGGACATTCAAGCTAGAAGATCTGGGAAAAAAAAGCAGACATGGCCATGTTCAGGCACAATTTGTAGGGTGTCTAAACAGATATCACCAGAATAGTACTCAAGACCAGTGACATTTAGCCTAATCTTTAGAGTAGTGGGCTAGGTACAAGAAAGCCAGGGTTCAAATCCCACTATTGCTGTTTTTGTGATTTTACAGAATACTGGAGATGAGGGAATGCCTTCTTCTCTACCTCCTCTGGATGTTTTATGGCCAAAATGAGCACTTCACAGATGCCTATTCATGCTTGAAGCAGGTCTGAACTTTGCACGGGGTTGCAGATGTCCCCAACATTTCTGAAATCGAGTGGGGATGTCTAAGCCCACTGCACTGTCCCAGGCATGCCTCCACCATGCCCCTGCATACTTGTCCGTCCCTGCACTAGAGACATATTTAAGAGCCACTTGTGATTTGGATGTCTGCATGTATGTTTTTGGGTCTCCGAATCCTGACTAAGGCTTTTAAAATGACCACAAAGGATATAGAACTATGAGCTATCTATGATTCTAGCAGTTACAACTATACGGCACTGTAATATTTATTTATTTAACTAGGCTTATATTCCTCTTTTCACTAGGTCAAAGCAATTTACAGGGAACAGAATGTTTTTACAATGAACATGTGTTGTTCAAGGAACAGAATAATACTAATCAGTGTGAGATTTATAATACTGCCGTTAGATTACGATATGGTATGGTATATTTATAGACTACCTTCTTTGAATAAGTTCAGCCCAATTTGGCTTACTGTAAAATAAATCAATAATAGCATATCTTAATAAATAATACATCAATAAAATTACAAACATATCAATTAATATACAGTAATACATGTGGAAGTCAATTCAGAAGACTGTACATCCGGGTTGTCCAGACATCCAGAAAATGGATGGAGCTATATGTTCCTGTGGTTGCAGAATCAGGGCGCTTGGATGGCCGGGCATGCAGTCTATTCAGCGGTGGGGGATGTCCACGGATTTGCCTGGCCAGCCCGCTCAATGCTCCTGCTGGTATGCCGGGACTGTGGCGTCCCATTGCCATGGCACCAGCACGTCCAGCAGGAGCTCCTAATGCCCGAACGGCAAGAAGTACCCATTCCCTGACGCCAACCCTCAGCGTTCCCAGGGCCGGAATCGAGCAGCAGGGAGCCTACCGTGGCAGCGCAATGACATCTGGGGGACTTCAGGGACTGATCTCCCCCGGTCCGGCACTTATTCCACCTTCAAGGTGGAATAAGCTGGGTGGCTGCCAGCGGATGTACAAGGCCATGACCTGAATAGGCTCTGTACATCCAGGTGCTTCAGCCTGCCCTCATTCTGCCCACTGTCCGCTTCCGTTCCGCCCCCTCCCACCCCTGTTCAGTGCTTCCCACACAAACCCTCTATGCATGCGGGGAGTGCTGGGAGTAGAATAGGGTCCAGATCCTCTTTGCGGGTTGTACGTCCAACCCAGACGTAGAACCCCACTGTTTGGCCCTCTGAATCTACAAGATAGGAGACAATTTCTACACTGACAGCATTCTTGTAAAAATAGGAATATGGCCTGTTTCAAGTAATTGTAAATCCACAGGCTTGGAAAAATCATGAGGATTTTTTTTTAATATGTGGAACCAAAATAAAGACACATCCTAGATGTCATCATATGAAGAGATTCAGGTTTAAATCCATGTTTCATGTTTTCCATGAAATTAATTTCAGTAGCTTTTGGTTTCATAAAGCTAATTGCAAGTGGAGTGCTGCCAGAGAGATTTTGAAATCTACAGACTGACACTCTGGAACTTACCTCCACATCAACTAAGATTAATTAATGATGCCCCTGACTTCAGGAAAATGTTAAAAATTATTCTGTTCATTGAATACTACGACTCAACAGCTTAGCACCCAATCGCAACTCTAAGTACTTACGCCAACCATTCCCATCCCTCCACCACCCGAATATCACCCTCACTTGGACTGTAAGTTACCTTGTATGGCTAACCCCTACCCTGAATGTCAACCTTCAACTTTTACATGTAAATAGTTACGGCTATTGATGTAACACAGTTTATTAGTTTACTCTGTTTGATGTATTATGGTTATACCTTTACTGGTTCCATGTATAATTGTTGAGTTAAATGTAAACCGCTTTGATATCATTGAAAGGTGGTATATAAGAAATGTTAAATAAATAAATAAATAAATAAATAAAGTGGCCATTTCATGCTGAAAAGAAGCTCAGTAATAGTACAGAAGTACTACTCAAAGTAGGACGGCTCCAGCTTCAAGACCACATTAACTTGCAAGTATCTCTTGACCCACAAAAATATGACTTCAGACCCAGCCATGAAGTCGAAATCCTCTTCACAGCACTCTTGGATAGGCTCATACAAGGCATCAAAAAGCCACACCAAGGATTCATCCTAATACTCCTAGACCACATCAGCCTTTGAATCATTTTTTCACAACTTGCATTTATTATTCCTATAATCCCTAGGACTACAAAACACAACACTGAAATGGTCCCATTTCTATTTAACTGGACATCAACAACAACGAGCACAAACATCCACTCCATGTACCCTACTATAACGAGACCCACAAGGCTCCACATTATCCTCACTTCTATTCACCATTTATCTACAACCCATCTGCTCACTATACAGGCTCAAAATGTGTACTATCACATATATGCTGATGACATAAGGCTCTTCATACCTTTCTCCACCATAAAGCCCATGTACACTCACTCAATAAAATACTTCAGCACAGTCACACACTAGCTATCTAACCACAATCTGTATGTTAACTACACAAAAACTGAAGTTCCCTAAAATCACCAGAGACTCACTTTTCAATCCACCAATGATGTTAAATGTTTCAGAAGCGGAATTGGAGGTCAAAAGTGAAGTACACTATCTAGATCAATGACTAATCCTACAACCCCACATCAGGAACACCACAAGGCTTATATACGACAAAATAAGAACACTACAGCACCTACGACCACTACTGGAAGTCCGTGATTTCAGAATAGTCTCTCAGGTCCTAGTATTCCCACATATTAACTACTGTAATATAACCTTCCAAGTTATACCGAAATATATGCTACATCCACTGCAGCCCGTATACTATGTGGTGCACCCAGAACCGAACACATAACACCAATACTAAGGGAACTGCACTGGCTTCCCACTATAAGTCAAACAAAATGCAAGGTTGTACTGATCATATTCAAAATATCCCACAACCTATCATCAGACTACCTTCGAGCTTTATTACACAGAACGTCAAGCAACAAAACACATTCACCATCCCCACGTTAAAAGTGAAGATCACCCAATCTACTGCTAACTGAGCCTTTCTACTATATGCACGAGCATGACCTAAATGAATTCCACAAAAAGCCAAAGACTTTTCTTTTTCTTGAACCCTTCGGTAATGAAAACTAGAACATCTTATCCCAAGACACACATGCATCACCGCAAAGCAAAGCTGTTATAGTTGTTAGATTGTTACTTACTCCTGTTACCACACATCTAATCTAGAAATTTTAGAACTAAGAAGTTAACCGTATTCCATGTTTTGTTTAAAAAGCGTAAAGTTCCAGTTACTCTGTAAACTGCTTTCACTTTGAGATAAAGCAGTCTATAAAAAATGTTAAATATATAAACAGAAAACTGGCCAAGGTAAGCAGGGCCGGCCCCAGAATTGCTTCCAGGTATTTAACGCCCTAGGCAAACCTTAAACCTTTTGCCACCCCCCAGGTATCAGAATCTATTGTTTAGCTTTGAATGCTTTGCTCTTTGCTGGTCTCCTTCCCTCCTCCCCAAAACAGCTGCTGCCCTAGTTTGCCTTGTGGCTGGGCTGGCCCTGAAGATAAGGATGATCTTCAGAGCTGCATTGTGATGCAAAGTACTATGCCTTCTTCAAACCAATGATACCGTAGCATCTCATTTTTGTGGTGTACGAAATTTCACCAGATGATAAAAAGAAGTTAAAGTAAAAAAGAAACTATTATAAAAAGTCTAAGGAGGCCAACGATGTTCCTTCATGGAATTCTTCTTTAGAAGCCATAGCAAGAAGAGAAAATGAGATCAAATTAATCAAGGTTCATCCAAATATAACATATGGAGCTGGGGGGGGGGGAGGTGTAGAGAGTTTTGGCTATGCCTTTCTTTTATTGCGAGAGGAATTTATTGGGATAGGGATGGTGATCTCATTTTTTCAAAAAGTCATGTTCCTGATTGTTGTTTAGTTGCATATCTTTTGTTCAGCTTTGTTTAAAAAAGAAGCAATTAAATATATTTTATCTAGGCAGATGTATTCGTACATTAGTAATGAGTTTATTGTGTCTAGGACAGTTTGTAGTTTTAACATGTACCACTTTCATTAGTTGACTGAGCAATAATTCAAACAACAGGATATGACTTAACCATTATCTCCTCTCTTATGGAATTTAGAATAGGTCCGAACTACACAAGAGGATGTGAATGAAGGGAAATGACTCCATCATTACCATATATATCTTGCTGGTAACACATTTATTGGGCTTTGGGAAAAAAAAATCCCAGAACTGTAGCCAAGTGAAATGAAGCTACTAATACAAACAGCTAACCAACTTCTATTTTATTTGACAGCAGTCAGAAAGCAAAGTACATTTAGAAAGCAGATATACAGTATTTTTGCCACTAGGGTTATAGATTGTGGAAACTTGCTACCCCAAATTGAGTGGCTTTGCATAAGAAGCATCAGGAAGGCTATGCACTTTTGTGAGACTGTCGCTCTCGAGGTCCCTTTACTCTATAGAAATCTAGTGCCAAAATAAAGTCACCCTGTAAGGATAATGATTCATTCAAGTTTTTGCAATGATTTGCACATTGGCAGGAACACCGAAGGATGCTGATGCCATGATTCAAGAAACAGGAATGCAAAATATTTTTAATTGCTTCACAGAGAAAAGCACTTTTAAGAATTTTGATATCATTGCTTTTGGCCTCATTTGTATGTACTAATGTGCTCATAATAAACTTAAACATCTCTATTTAGAATAAGGACTTTATTTAGCACCTCTGAAAACCCAGTCTTATACCTGATTGGTCAGTTCCAAAGGTTGGATGAATTCACTGCAGTCCATACCACAAGAGCTCTTAGCTACTGAGACTAAGAACATTGCACTGCTCAAATGGACATACGCCCAATAAACTCAAAGATAAGTATTCATGCATTAACAAGTCCACCAATTTCCTTCTAAGGAAAAAGCAAATATTAAATATCTCCCATGTCACAAGGCAATGAAATGCAAAAGCATGTAAATGTAGATCAGTTGTTTACCCCTTCAAAAACTAAAAAAGACTAGGGGACACGCAATGAAGCTACAATGCAGCACATTTAAGACTAACTGGAGAAAATATTCTTTCACTCAATGTGTAATCAAACTCTGGAATTCGTTACCAGAGGATGTGGTAAAAGCTGTTAGTGTAGCTGCATTTAAAAGAGGTTTGGACACGTTTCTGGAGGAAAAGTCCATAAACCATTATTAAAGAGGACAGGGAAAATCCACTGCTTACCCATGTAACAAGCAACATGGATTCTATGTACTTTTGGGGAACCTGACAGGTACTTGTGACCTGGATTGGCTACTGTTGGAAACAGGATATTGGGCTTGATGGACCCTTGGTCTGACCCAGTATGGCATACCTTATGTTCTTATAACCTGCACAGCTATTCTTTGTAAATAAGTGTCAACCAAATCAAGTCACAGTAAAAATTACTTATCTGTTAAACAGTAAAGTATTATTGCCTTTAGACATATTCTCTTAGTTTATGGAAAGCAACTAAATTTGCCAGAGAATAGAGCAAATTCCATGGACTGTGCGTATGAGAGACTTAAGTCAGATCTGTGATGCTATTCACAAGCTATGCAGCCGTTCCATTATTTCTATTACGTAGCCTTTCCACTAAAGACATGAGATCAGCCCTAGTTCTTCTACAGACTGGGATTTCAGACAGTGGGAAGGAACTATTTCTTGAATGGTATATTTATGCAGTTTAGGTGTATATTGTGGTTGCCTTGGACTAGTGCATGTCCAAAGGATTTGGTGAGTCCACCAATATAAATTTTCTAGGATATCTAATGCAGAGGAAGTGCAAGGATATGAGGTACCCTAATATTACTACTACTACTACTGATCATTTTTATAGCGCTACAAGGCATATGTAGCGCCGCACAGATACATGTCAGAGACAGTTCCTGCTCATCAGAGCATACAGTCTATTAAGGACAAACACGACAGCTGAGGACAAGGATATATCTAGGGGAAAAAATAAGAGACCTAAGCGGATCAGGATCCAAAAGTGGCCTCGAAGAGGTGAGTTTTCAGCCTTGATTTGAAAAGGGCCAGAGATGAAGCCTGCCGTACAGACTCAGGTAGTGTGTTCCAGGCATAAGGAAAAGCAAGGAGGAAGGACCAATGTCTGGAGTTGGTAGTAGAAGGGAAGGAAACTGCCAGAAGAACGGAGCACCCGAGGAGGGGTGTAGGGAGAGATAAGAGGAAAGGTAGTGAGGAGCAGAAGAATGAGTGCACTTATAGCTCAGCAGGAGAAGTATGAACTGGATATGGAAACGGATAGGGAGACAGTGAAGCAACTTGAGAAGAGGGGTTATATGAGTATATCAAGGTTGGCGGAAGATTAGCTGCACAGCTGAGTTTTGAACAGATTGAAGGGGAGAGAGATGATTCAGAGGGAGACCAGCAAGGAGAGATTGCAATAGTCTAGATGGGAGGTGACTAAAGAGTGGATGAGTATCTTAGTAGTGTGTTCAGAAAGGAAGGGGCGAATTTTGCTGATGTTATAAAGAAAGAAACTCCACCAAAAATACTCCTGGAAACATAGTAACGCACACTACTAATCAAAACTACAGAAACATCTGACACCAGGGGTCAACCTCTAGAGGAGAAAAGGATCTCAGTGTAGAAAGAATTATCCCACCAACAGGGGGGCTGGTCTTAAAAAACATCAGCCATCCAGAAAAACTCAACTTTATTCTTATTTTTATTTTATTTTAATTTCATTTTATATTATACTATTAATCATAAAAAGGAGTGGCTAAGCTTAGCTCCTCCTACTGTACCCAAAAAGTTCACTAATATTCAACATCTCATTCCAATACAATTCATAATAATTCTACGTTAAAGGCCAAATAAACCATACAGTTTTGAAGATAACATAAGGCTCAATGCCTACCAAGACCTATATTGATTCAAAGGTACCTGGAACAAAAAGAAACAATAACGCCGTAGTATCAGTCAAAAAATTGTCATGGCTTAATATCAAAGTACTTAGCTTTAACTGTGCCAATATCTCATCAAAATTTCAAAACTCCATTGCCAAACGAAGGAATCTGTTTCTCCATAAGGCTTCGTCAGAGGCTAACAATTATTTCCTCCTCACTAGGATAGCTTTTTTTTTGTGGAGATTGTTTACTTGTGGTTTAATTAGAATTTTTTTATAGAGAAAGAAGCGGCAGGTTTTAGCTATCAGTTGGATGTGCGCGGAGAAGGAAAGGGAGGAGTCAAAGATGACCCCAAGGTTGCGAGCCGAGGAAACAGGGCGTATTAGAGCATTATCCACAGAGATTGAGAAAGGAGGAAGAGGGGAGATGGGTTTAGGGGGAAAAATAAGAAGCTTGATTTTGGCCATGTTCAATTTCAAATAGCAGTGAGGCATCCAGGAGGCAATGTTAGATAGGCAGGCAGAGATCCAGGCCTGGATTGCCAGAGAGATTTCAGGTCTAGAGGGGTAGATCTGAGTGCTGTGATGCCCCAGGTGAACTCTCAATCCTGCCGCCCCCTGCTTCCGCCCCTGCAGCCCCTCTCCAGGATCTACATCAGCAGCAATGCAGCACTTACCAAAGCCTCTTATGCTGCACTGCTATTTGTGCTCGCTTTGACCAGCCCCTTTTCCTCCCTTCAACACCGACTTCCTGTTTGCATCAGAGGGGACAGAAGTAGCAGGTCAAAGCGAGCATGAACAGCAACGCAACATTGGAGGCTTTGAGTAAGCGCTGTGTTGCTGTTTTAACAGCATTGCTGCCTCTGCAGGTCCAGGAGAGCAGGCCCAGCACTATCATTAGGCAAACTAGATGGTGGCCTAGAGCTCCAGTGGGAGCGAGGGGAGTCCATTGCCATTGCTTCTAGCCTTCTCTGGGACCAGCAATGGCTGCAATGACTTGAAATAGCACTGCAACGCTTACCAAAACCTCCAGCGCTGTGGTTCTCTTCCTGATTCTGCCCCTTCAATGCAGACTTCCTGGACCTACCGTTTCAGCTCCCACGCAAAAGGAAGTCTACATCAGAAGAGGCAGAAGCAGGAATAGCACAGCAATACCGGAGGTTTTGGCAAGTGCTGTGGAGCTGTTTCAAATCATTGCCGCTGCTGCTGGCCCCAGAGAGGGGCAGCAGTGGGGACAGGGGAGGGAACAGGGAGGTGTCTGGAACGAAGTCCACCTAAGGTGCTTCATATCCTTGCACAACCCTGCTGGAGAGGAGCAACAGTGGTGCCAATGGGCCATCCTGGAAATGTTGGCGCTGCAGGAGATCACCTAGTTCTTCTATTGGGTAGCTCTAGCCCTGGTCTTATGTCATCGAGACAAACACTGACTCTGCCCTCTGGTTATAAAATAATGCAACTATTGCAGATGTTTATGGCTGCTAGATCTCTAAAAGAAAGAACTGTTTTCGTAATACATCCCTCAGGAATCAACGTTTGTTTCCATGAACACACATTTTGTCATGGAAAGGCGTTTTAACAAGTACTGAATAAACCAAAAACTAAAGAAAAGATAAACTTTTCATGCAGAAAAAGCAGAATTTAAATCAGTATTTCAAGTAGAGTCAAAGTTTGCATGCTTAGTTTGGGGAGGCAAGTAATAAAATTGTTAGAGAGCAGGGGATCAATTTAGCACCAGTACGTGGAGCATTTGGAGAAGGGTACAAATCCCATGCTCCCCCACACCAAACTACATCTATGATTTCAAGTTATCAGAAATTAGTTATAGCGTAGAAATATCCAGTTGTGGGTGTTTATGACTGTTAGCTTGTATAATATACATTCAAAGGGTTAAAAAGTATTTTGTTCTGAAGATAGTTTCTCTTTTTTTTATTTTTTTTGAAGTGCCATCAAGTCATACCAACCTTTTCTTCCAAGGCAATGGAGAGTAAAGTGACTTGCCCAAGGTCACAAGGCATGCCAGTGGGAATCAAACCCTTGATCTTCTGGGTACTAGGCAGTTGCTCTAATCACTAGGCGACTCCTCCACTCCATGATTGGTTTCTTACATCCTATGAGATCAGGTTAGCTAGTAGCTTGGAGAGAGGTGACATGCTGAGAGGATCAAGCAGGGGGCTGAACATCTGATAGGGAGGAAAAAATAATTTCTGGCCCGTGCAGGTCCTAAAAAGATGAAAAAAAAAAGTTAGGCTTGAGCCACCCAAAATATAAAAAGTAGCATTGGCTTGTTAAAAGCAACTTTTACATGGGCATTTTCCAGTATTTAAACATGCGATATGCTTGTTAAAATATTTTCAAGGGGTTATGCAACAGAGCAAAACAATGAAGATTTGTTGATGTAAAGTTTCCTATTTTTCCCTTAGCGCAAAAAATGTAAGTGACAAATTTATTTCAGTATGAAGTAATGAGAAATGCCTAGGGGTGATGGAGCTTTTATATAGATTTATATAAGCCTCAGACAGGAGTAAATAAACATATTTCTTTCTGTTTGAGACTCGTGAAGAAGAAAAAAGGAGTCTATCGAGGTGAATAGGTGTTTAGGGGCATGCCAGTGGGTAGACTGGAGGGTATAATGATTGAGTGTCTCCCCCTGCATATTCTAAATTTCTTTTTTCAGACCACGATGAACATTTTTTCTGAATTTTTCCCCAAACTTGTTTGTAAATCGATGACTTATTTATTGTTATTGGCGGCGTTTAAAAAGAATTGTGATAAGTTGTTTCCAAAGTGCCTACATGTAATGTAAATGCTGAAAATATTGTTGAATTCAATGAGCTGATTGAGGTTTTGGCTGTGCACTAAGCCCTCTGTAATGCCTTAAATTTCTGTTTAGGTCCATTGTGGATAAGAGCCAACTGTTTCCGCCAGGGTGAGGCATGATAATGAGAAAGCAAAACAAGAGACTCTTTTTCATTGGTCCTTCTATACCGATCAGATAAAATTGAATAACACTCCTAAGAAACCCAACAGGAGCAACCAAAGCATGTTTCAAAATAATTTGGTACAATACAGCAAAAAAAAATGGTCACTTCTGGAGCGCACTATGATATCTCAATGATAGAAAAAGCTCGCTCCACTCTCTTAACACACTTATAGTATATTTCTTCAAGGAAATAAAAAAGGAAAAAAACAGGTCTCGGAGTCAACAGGGTTATGAGTGGACTGTGGCAAGCACCACTCATATCACCTTACCCAACATCAACGACCTGTAAAAAATACTCCTTTTAAATTTGTGTGTGAATCTTCAACAATTCAATTGTGTACAAAACTTGAACATATTCAGTCTATTTACCATCACTCATTTAGGCACAATGCTAACAATATACTGCTTTTGGCATCTTGCTGTCTTTGGTATTGTTGGAGCAGCCTTATACGGATTCAGCTAAGTAAACGCTGTCTTTTAAAAGAGTTTTCTTTAATAAAAATGGACGGGCCACAGTGGTGAGAGGATGATTCCTCTTCACTGTGCTGGCCCTTTCCGACAAAAAAATTAGTGCTGTTAAGTAGGTTATTTAGACGGACTAGGTCTGATTTTGTTGTGGGGATTTTTGACCTAGTTCAGGTTTTTTTCAGTGTTTGTTCTAGTTATGTCTAGTAGTGGCAGTTTGCACTTAACTTTGATGAGGTTCCTAATATCTCACATAACCACGAAGCCAGCCATCGCCTCTTCAGAACCTTTTGCCCCACCGCCCCTCAGGATGCCCATTCAGCGTTTTGCTACAATGCTGCTTCAGGGGGGTGTATATCATATCGATAGCACAGCGCTTCACTGTCCGCAGTGTCTCAATATGGCGATATCTCCATCTATCCCTTGAGAGCTCCTGCTCGTAAGGTGATGTAAGTGGTGTTTGCCATGGTCCACTCATAACACTGTTGACTCCGAGATCGATTTTTTTCTTTTTTCTTTTCTTGAAGAAATATACTATAACTGTGTTAAGAAAGTGAAGCGAGCTTTTTCTATCACTGAGGTATCAAAATAATTTGATGATAAAATCTGCAATCTATGGGATAAAAGAGAGAAATTTTAGAAACCTGCGTTTGAATGGCTGGTTGTGTTTCAACTCAACCTCTAATTTCCGGGATGTTGAAATCCTCAGTTTTGCAACAGCTGTAGTTCAACAAAAGTAGAAAGGAGCATTTAACCTGCAGACACTGCCATTTCATTCCATTATCGTTGGCAACTGTGATTCCTACCACACATTAAAAGTTTGTGCTATAAAAAATATCCAGGATGAGCTTTACAAAACAGAACTAGAGTGAATCTGGAAGTAAAGCAAAAAAACAAGAAAGCATAAGAGAAGACAGACATAAGAGTACAAGGAAAGAAAAGAGAAGCAGAATTTAGGAAGGAGGATAAATGCCGAGAGAAAGTGAACTGTGAGGAAAAGGTTGGTTGTGAGTGAGGAAGCCTGAGATGTGTGGAAGACAGAGAGGCAATGGGAGGAAAGAGACAAAGGGGAGAAGACAGTAAGGAGATCAGGAAGATGAATGTAAATATTTGAAAGAAGAAAGGTGAACAAAGGGATCAGAAAGAGCAAAGATTTATCAAAAGTGACCTGAAAGGGTTTTTTTTAGAATATAAATAAAATAATTTGTGATGGTTGGCTGGTTGCATAATAAGGCTAGAACTGAAGACACTAACAATTTGACTAACCTCAGAGAGATCATTTCCAGCCTTTAATGGTGAGCCTCTCAGAAGCATTCAGAGCCTCAGTACTAATCCCTCTGAAAAGAATTATATTTAAAATAAAGTATACAAGGAAGGAGCTTTAGCGACTAGTCAGTTTCTTGCATTAATTCCTTCATCTGAGCATACCACAATGTTACATTATCAGTAGATAGATATTTTCTGGCAGCTCCTCTTAATGCTCTGAGAAGACATTAGTTCATTAAGAGATTTGTATACTAACTGAATTTAAATCACTTCTGGTATCATGCATTACCTGATGATTTTAAACCCCAGCAGTAGATTCACTTTTTAACAGCTGATGTAGGAAACAATTTCTTTTAAAATTTTATTTGATATACTGCTTCCCGTAACCATCTGCAATAAACATAAGCAATATAAACATGAAAACACGGCAGCATTACTATTGCTGTGTTACAGACAATGCACAGGACCATTGCCCAACAGTCACTGTCATCTCCCTCCCTCAGCACACCCATGCCAGTACTTATTTCTGTTGATTCTGCCCTCTCTCCCTTCCTCTACTCTCGCATAACTCTCTCTATCCTGTCTTAGCCCAAAGGAAGATTGACAAGAGGAAAGCAGATAAAAAAGACCAGGACTAATGTGATGAAAAATATAAAAATGTGAGGGGCATTTGCGAGGCCGAGCTACATGACCGCCTAGGACTGAGGTTCCATAGCTCTTCAACCTTCCCAAAAGGATTGTGCTGTTATTAGACAGAATGCTGAAAATACCCAAAATAGCCTTATTAATGCTCCTGCTAGCTACCAACTGAATCCCAGTGAGATTGACATTTATTTATTTATTTATTTTATTTAATGGTATTTATATACCGCCTTATCATTCAATCAAAGCGGTTTCCATGGCAAACAATCAAGGGGGCAAATGTTTTCATGCAGTGTACAGAGTGGTGTGTATGTGTTGACGGGGATGTGATTAGATTTGGTTTATCTACATAGTGCGCTATTATACATCATGAGCTATTATACAGTCTTATATACAGTCTTGGGGTGGTGGGGGGTTGATGATCTGACTTGTATGCTGGTTCAGGGGGTATGTCCATAGTAATCGATGAACAGGGTTGTCTTCAGCTGTTTTTGGAAGTCCTTGATTTCTGTGGTTAGTCTCAGATCATCTGGGAGGGAGTTCCATATGGATGGAGCAGCCAGGGAGATTGCTCGTTGTGCGGTGTCTTTGCGGGTCTTGGTGAAGTCTTTTGGGGTGTTAACCCAATTGGAGGTGCCTCTTCTTCTTGGCCGTGTGCTTGTGTCGGGTTGTATGAGTGTGTGTAGGCTTATGGCGGAGGAGTGTTGTTTGATCTTGAATATGTTTATGATAGTCTTGTATTTGATGCGTGAGATGATTGGGAGCTAGTGCAGTTCTTTCAGTATGGGTGTGATGTGATCGTGTCTGGTAGTACCGGCTATTATGCGGGCAGCTGTGTTTTGGGCCAGTTGTAGTAGTCTGAGGGTCTGCTTTGGTAGCCCGGTGAATATTGGATTGCAGAAGTCTAGTAGTGGGGTTATCAGCGCCTGGCAAATGGTGCAAAAGTGCTCTGGGTCGAGGAGGGGCTTGAGTCTTCTGATGAGTCGCATTCTTAGGTATGCACTTTTGGTTGCTCTGCCTATGTGTGCTTGGAGGTTAAGTTCTTTGTCCAGGATGACTCCGAGGTACTTAACTTCTGATTTTATGGGTATGAGTGCATCTCTTATCTTGATGTCGGGTGGAGGGATAAAGGCCGGGTTTCACGTGATGATCAGTGCCTCCGTCTTGCTGTAGTTGATTGATAGGTTGTTTTCCTGAAGCCAGTTTGCCATTTGAGTGAGGCAGTTTGTTATGTTGGTGTAGTCCGGGTTGTCGACTGAGATGGGTGTGTAGATCATGATGTCATCTACGTAGATTGTATAATGTATGTGGTGCTCTTTCATGATGGCACATATTGGCTGGATGTATAGGTTGAATAGGAGAGCTGAAAGGGCCGATCCCTGTGGCACTCCTTGTTTGACTTTTATGGGTCGAGATATGTTGTGTCCTACTTTGACCTGTATTTGTCTGTCGGTTAGGTATGAATGGAACCAATTCAGGGTGGTACCGTGTAGACCGATGTTCTGTAGTCTATCCAATAGAGTCTTGTGGTTAACTGTGTCAAATGCAGATGAGATGTCAATGAATATCATGAGTATGCCTTTCTTGGTGTTGTCTATGATGCGGAGGATGCTGTCGAAGAGGTATATCAGAAGAGTTTCTACCCCGTGGTTGGGGCGGAACCCATGTTGATTGTTGTCCAAGGGAGCGTGGTTGTCTATGTGTTCTTGTAGTTGGTGCTGTACAGTTTTTTTGATTATTTTTGCTAAAAGTGGTATGCTGGAGATGGGTCTGTATCCTGTTGGATTGTTTTTGTCAAGTGTGGATTTCTTCGGGATAGGTCTTATTGTTGCGAGCTTCAATTGATTTGGCATGTGCCCTTGGGTTAGGGAGGAGTGTACTATCTTGTGGATGGTTTGGATGAAGTTTGATTTGGTGGCCTTGATCCAGGGCACTGGGCAGGGATCCGTGGGGGCAGTGCTTGTCTTGATTGCTGAGATGATGTGGGAGAGTTGCTCCGTGGATGAGGTGTTGAATGTTCCCCAGGTGTTCAAGGGTGTGATAGTCTTTGGAGTTGGGCTGGGTCTTGTTTGTTCTGCTGAGTGGAACTTTTCTTGGATGTGGTCCGCAAATTTTTGTGGGTCCAGTTGCACTTTGTCTTCGGTATCCTGGTCTTTGGTGAGGGCTTTTACGATTTCAAATAGTTCTCTGGGTTTGTTGTTGGAGTTGCATATGAGGTTTGTATGGTATTCCCTTTTTGTTTGGTTGATGCATTCGTTGTATTGTTTTTCTTTGTTAGGTATAGTTCCTGGTTCTCGGGTGACTTGTTCTGTCTCCATCTCCGTTCTATTTTTCTGAGGCTCTTCTTTTCGTTTCTTATAGTTTTAGAGTACCATGGTTTGTGTTGTAGTTTGTTGCAGCGAGGAGTCCTATGTCTATATTCTATTGCTTTGGCAGCATTGTATATGGTGTTGTATATGGAACCCAGCAGAGAGCTTATAGTTTACATTTAATAGTCATTAAGGGCCTAGCATCAGCAAAGTACTTTTAGCTTTAAAACACAGAAGAGAGCTTTCTGCTTAAATTTGGAACCCAGCAGAGAGCTTGTAGTTTAAATTTAACAGTCACTCAGGGCCTAGCATCAGCAAAGTACTTTTAGCTTAAATTTAAAACACAGAAGAGAGCTTTTTGGTTAAATTTAGAACCCAGCAGAGAGCTTGTAGTTTACATTTAATAGTCACTCAGGGCCTAGCATCAGCAAAGTACTTTTAGTTTTAAAACACAGAAGAGAGCTTTCTGGTTAAATTTGGAACCCAGCAGAGAGCTTGTAGTTTAAATTGAATAGTCACTCAGGGCCTAGCATCAGCAAAGTACTTTTAGCTTAAATTTAAAACACAGAAGAGAGCTTTCTGGTTAAATTTAGAACCCAGCAGAGAGCTTGTAGTTTACATTTAATAGTCACTCAGAGCCTAGCATCAGCAAAGTACTTTTAGTTTTAAAACACAGAAGAGAGCTTTCTGGTTAAATTTGGAACCCAGCAGAGAGCTTGTAGTTTAAATTTAATAGTTACTCAGGGCCTAGCATCAGCAAAGTACTTTTAGCTTAAATTTAAAACACAGAAGAGAGCTTTTTGGTTAAATTTAGAACCCAGCAGAGAGCTTGTAGTTTACATTTCATAAGAAGTTAGAGCCTAGCAGCAGCAAAGAGCTATAATTTAAATCCAATCAGAATATAGCTTACCTCAGCAGCACAAGACAGGGTACTGTGTAGCAGCCCTCTTTTAATAAGTGTTATTTCCCTCCCTCCGTCCCCAACACCCACCCACCCCTGGGATAATCGTAGCTTTATAGGTACTTACACATATTAAAAGACAGGAGGTGCTTTCAGTTGAAGCTCATTACCCAAATCAGTCATACGCTAAGGACCTGAGATTATTTAAGCTTCAGGTGAACAAGGTATATTAAACGTATTAGGTATAGTTTTATTAGTATACATATCCATAGCAACGCTTAGTAAGTAAAGAACTTAGATCTAAACACAAACTTAAAACTAAGATGCAGACAGCAGTCCAGCAGCAGGATGGGGGCTTTCCAGTCTTTTGCACTGAGTGTCACATGTATGATTTTCTCCCAGTTGGTGAGAGGTCTTATGTGTGCACTAGGTGCAAGGAGCTCTTTGCTCTCAGGGAACGAGTCCTTTCTCTAGAGGCTAGAGTAGCAGACTTGGAAAACATAAGATAGACAGAGAGGTACATAGACGAGACCTACAGGGAAATAGTCCTGACGTCCCACCTCCAGTCTGGCAGCATCCCTGTTGCCATGGAGGAGAGAGGTCACGTGACAGGAGAGCATCACCCTGGTTTGGCAGGAAGTGATCTTGTAACTAGGACCTGTCCTCCAGGTGATGTAAAACCCTCTCTCACCGACAATAGCCAAATTAATATGAATAAAATACATTCTCTAAAATGCTTGTATGCAATTGCTAGAAGTCTAAAAAATAAGATGGGAGAGTTAGAATATATAGCACTAAATGAAAGGTTAGATATGATTGGAATATCAGAGACATGGTGGAAGGAGGACAACCAGTGGGACACTGTGATACCTGGGTACAAACTATATCGTAATTATAGAGCTGATCAAATTGGTGGAGGGGTTGCTCTCTATGTTAGAGAGGGCATTGAGTCAGAAAGGATTAAAGTTTTGCAGGAAACAAAATTTGCTGTAGAATCTCTATGGATTGAAATTCCATGTAAAAGGGGGAAGGCAATGGCAGTGGGGGTGTACTATCGAGCGCCTGGCCAGAATGACCAAATGGATGATGAAATGCTCAAAGAAATCAAGGAAGCTAACAAAAGTTACAGCGCAGTAATAATAATGGGTGATTTCAATTACCCCGGTATCGACTGGGTCAGTGTCACGTCAGGACATGCTAGGGAGATAAAGTTCCTAGATGAAATAAATGACTGCTACTTGGAGCAGCTGGTTCATGTACCGACCAGAGGGGAAGCCATATTAGACCTAGTCCTTAGTGGAACACCAGATCTAGTGCAAGAGATAAGGTTGTTGGGGCCACTTGGCAATAGTGATCATAGCATGATCGCCTTTGATTTAATTAGTGGAGGAGGGATAGTAAGGAAATCCACAGTACTACCTTTTAACTTTCGAAAGGGAGACTATGATAAAATGAGGAAAATAGTTAAGAAAAAACTAAAAGGAGCAGTTGCAAAAGTTAAAGACGTACATCAAGCTTGGGTGTTGTTGTAAATACTATCTTGGAAGCCCAGACCAGCTATATTCCACGCTTTAAGAAAAGTGGAAGGAAGTCCAAAAAACTGCCAGCATGGTTTAAAGGTGAGGTCAGAGAGGCTGTTGTTGCCAAAAAAGCATCTTTCAGGAAATGGAAAAAAGAGCCAAACGACGAAACCTGGAAACAGCACAAGCACTGGCAAGTCAAATGCAAGGCATTGATAAGGCAGGCAAAGGGAGAATTTGAGAAGAAGCTTGCTGCGGAAGAAAAAACATGAAATAAAGACTTTTTCAAATACATTCGTAGCAAAAAACCTGTGAGAGAGTCAGTTGGTCCATTAGATGATAGAGGGGTTAAAGGAGCACTAAGAGGCGACAAGGCGATAGCAGAGAGACTGAATGAATTCTTTGCTTCGGTCTTTACTGAGGAAGATGTAGGGATGCTACCCATGGCTGAAGTGGTATTTAAAGGTGCGGAAGAATTGAAGGAAATATCGATACATCGGGAAGATGTATTACAACTATTAGATAAACTGAAGAGTAGCAAATCACCTGGGCCGGATGGTATACATCCAAGGGTGTTGAAAGAACTGAAATATGAGATTGCAGACCTGCTATTATTTATCTGTCAACTATCATTAAAATCATCTCTAATACCTGAAGATTGGAGGATCGCCAATGTAACACCAATTTTTAAAAAGGGTTCCGGGGTGATCCGGGAAACTACAGACCGGTGAGCCTGACGTCTGTACCGGGAAAAATGGTAGAAACCATCATAAAGAATAAAATTACTCAGCATGTAGATAGTCATGGCCTAATGGGAGACAGCCAACATGGCTTTAGACAAGGAAGATCTTGTCTTACTAATCTGTTATGTTTTTTTGAAGGTGTGAATAAACAGGTGGACAAAGGTGAGTCAGTTGATATTGTGAATCTGGACTTTCAAAAAGCCTTTGACAAGGTTCCTCATCAGAGACTTTTGGCAAAACTAAAGAGTCATGGGATAGGAGGCAGTGTACTATTGTGGATCAGGAACTGGTTAAAAGATAGAAAGCAGAGGGTAGGGCTAAATGGCCATTTTTCCCAATGGAGAAAGGTGAATAGGGGTGTACCCCAGGGATCTGTGCTGGGTCCTCTGCTTTTTGACATATTCATAAATGACCTGGAAAGTGGAATAACGAGTGAGGTTATCAAATTTGCAGATGACACAAAACTATTTAAAGTTGTTAAAACCCAAGAGGATTGTGGAAAATTACAAGAGGATCTTGATAAATTGGAAGACTGGGCATCAAATAGGCAGATGAAATTTATTGTGGACAAGTGCAGGGTTATGCACCTTGGGAAGAACAACCCAAACTATGGTTACACGATGCAAGGTTCCACATTAGGAACCACCACCCAGGAAAAAGATTTAGGCATCATTGTGGATACCATGTTAAAACCCTCGGCCCAGTGTGCAGCGGCAGCCAAGAGAGCAAATAGAATGCTAGGTATGATAAGGAAAGGAATGGAAAATAAAACAAAAGATATTATAATGCCTCTATATCATTCCATGGTGAGACCGCACCTTGAATATTGTGTGCAATTCTGGTCGCCGTATTTTAAAAGGGATATAGCATTATTAGAAAAGGTTCAGAGAAAAGCCACCAAAATTGTAAAGGGGATGGAAGGATACTCCTATGAAGAACCTGGAACCTTTAACCTGGAAAAGAGACGGCTGAGGGGAGATATGATAGAAGTCTATAAATTAATGAACGGAGTGGAACAGGTAAACGTAGATCGATTGTTTACCTTATCAGAATATAGAAAGACTAGGGGACATGCAATGAAGCTACAGGGTAAACTATTTAAGACTAATAAAAGAAAATATGTTTTCACTCAACGTGTAATCAAACTCTGGAATTTGTTACCGGAGGATGTAGTAAAGGCTGTTAGTGTAGCTGGGTTTAAAAAAGGTTTGGACAAGTTCCTGGAGGAAAGGTCCATAAGCCATTATTAAGAAGGGACCCAGGATATCAATGCTTGACCCAGTACAAGCATTGTGGAACCTGTGTCTCTTGGGGAAACTGCTAGGTACATATGACCTAGTTTGGCCACTGTTGGAAACAGAATACTGGGCTTGATGGACCTTGGTCTGACCCAGTATGGCATATCTTATGTTCTTATGTTCCAGTTGGTGATTAGTGCATCTAGGTCATCTGTTTCGTGGTTTAGGTTTTGTATTGTGTCCTGTAGGAACTGGTCTCTGTCAAAGCATTTAAATCTCTTTTGTGTGAGGGTGTTGTCCGGGTATTTGTTTAGTATCTCCTCATTAGGTGTAACATGGAAGTAATCAGCCGGTGGCCGATGGTGGGTCTGCGGCTATAGTCAAGGCAAATGCTCGATCGGCTCTCCTGTTAATCCCCGTCACCACTCCATCTCTCTCCAGCCTCAATAAGAATTATAAGGCTTAGTAGTCACCACACAGCAGCTCCCCCTCAATATTCATCACAACTAAACTTAAGAACATAAGAAATGCCATACTAGGTGAGACCAAGGTCCATCAAGTCCAATATCCTTTGTCCAACAGTGGCCAATCCAGATCACAAGTACATAGCAGTTTCCCAAAAAGATACATAGGTTCCATAATGCTTGTATTGGGGCAAGCAGTGGATTACCTGGGTATTCTTTAATAATGGTTTATGAATCTTTCTTCCATGAACTTCTCCAAACCTTTTTTAAACCCAGCTACACTAGCAGCTTTTACTACATCATCCGATAATGAATTCCAGAGTTTGATTATGTGTTGTGAAAAAATATTTTCTCTTATTAGTTTTAAATGGGTTACACTGCAGCTTCATTGCATGTCCCCTAGACTTTCTACTTTTTGATGGTATAAACAATCAATCTATGTTTACCTATTCCACTCCATTCATTAATTTATAGACCTCTATCATATCTCCCCTCGGCCATCTCTTTTCCAGGCTGAAAAGCCCTAACCTTTTAAGCCTCTCCTTATAGGGGTATCCTTCCATCCCCTTTACCATTTTGGTGACTCTTCTCTGTACATTTTCTAATTCTGCTACATCCTTTTTAAGATACAGTGACCAGAATTGCACACAATATTCAAGATTTGGTTGCACCATAGAAAGATACAGAGGCATTATAATATTACTATCCTTTGTCTTATTCTCCATTCCTTTCCTTATGATTCCTAGCATTTTATTTGCCTTCTTGGCTGCTGCTGCACACTGGGCAGAGGGTTTCAATGTGTTATCCATGATAATGCCTAAATCTTTTTCCTGATTGTGGTTCCTAATGTGGAACCTTGCATCATTTAACCATAGTTTGGGTAGTTCTTTCCTAGATGCATAACTTTGCACTTATCTACATTAATTTTCATCTTCCATTTGAATGTCCAGTCTTCCAATTTTTCACAATCCTCTAGGGTTTTAACAATTTTGAATAATTTTGTGTCATCTGCAAATTTGACTACCTCACTCGTTATTCCCACTTCTAGGTCATTTATGAATATGTTAAAAAGCAGTGGACCTAGCACAATCCCTGGGGTACTCCACTATTCACCTTTTTCCATTGGGAAAATTGTCCATTTAACCCTACCCTCTGCTTTCTGTCTTTTAACCAGTTCCTGATCCACAATAGTACACTACCTCCTATCCCATGACTTTTTAACTTTGTCAAGAGTCTCTCATGAGGGACCTTGTCAAAGACTTTCTGAAAATCCAGATACACTATATCGACTGGCTCACTTTTTTCTACCTGTTTATTCACATCTTCAAAAAAATATAAGATTACTAAAACAAGATCTTCCTTGGCTAAAGCCATGTTGGCTTTCTTAAACCATGACTATCTACATGTTGATTAATTTTGTTCTTTATAATGGTTTCTACCATTTTGACCGGCACTGATGTCAGGCTCACTGGCCTGTAGTTTCCCGGATCACCCCCTGGAACCCTTTTTAAAAATTGGCATTACATGGGCCATTTGCCAATCTTCAGGTACTATAGATGATTTTAATGATAGTTCACAGATTACTAATAGTAGGTCTGCAATCTCATATTTCAGTTCTTTCAACACCCTTGGATGTATACCATCTGGTCCAGATGATTTGCTACTGTTTAGTTTATCAAATAGTTTTATTATATCTTCCCAGTTTATCAATATTTCTTTCAATTCTTCCGATGCATCAGCTTTAAATACCATTTCAAGTCAAGGGTAACTTCACTATATCTTCTTCAGTATAGACCGAAGCAAAGAATTTATTCAGTCTCTCCACTATGGCCTTGTCCCTCTTAGTGTCCCTTTTTCCCCTCTATCATCTAGTGGTCCAACTGACTCTCTCGCATGTTTTTTTTACTATGAATGTACTTGAAAAAGTCTTTATTATGCATTTTTGTTCCATAGCAAGTTTCTCAAATTCTTTCCTCGCCTGCCTTATCAATTTCTTCCATCTAACTTGCCAATGCTTATGTTGTTTCCAGTTTTCATCATTTGGCTACTTTTTCCATTTCCTGAAAGATGCTTTTTTTTGTTACAACAGCCTCTCTGACCTCATCTTTAAACCATGCTGGCAGTTTTTTGGACCCCCTTCCATCTTTCTTAAAGCGTGGAATACAGCTGGTCTTGGCTTCCAAAATAGTATTTTTAAACCGCCCATGCTTGATGTAAATCTTTAACCATTGTAGCTGCTCCTTTTAGTTTTTTCTTAACTAAAAGGAGCAGCTACAAAGGTTAAAGATTCCTCATTTTATCATAGTCTCCCTTTTGAAAGTTAAAAGGCAGTACTGTGGATTTCCTTGCCATCCTTCTTCCATTTATGAAATCAAACACAATCATGTTCTGATCACTATTGCCAAGTGCCCCAACACCCTTATCTCTTGCACTAGATCTTGTATACCACTAAGGACTAGGTCCAAAATGGCTTCTCCTCTTGTTGGTTCATGAACCAGCTGCTCCAAGAAGCAGTCATTTATTTCATCTAGAAACTTTATCTTCCTAGTATGTCCTGCCATGACACTGACCCAGTCGATACTGGGGTAATTGAAATCACCATTATTATTACTGTATTGTAACTTTTGTTAGCTTCCTTGATTTCTTTGAGCATTTCGTCATCCATTTGTTCATTCTGGCCAGCCCCACTGCCATTGCCTTCCCCTTTTTATGTGGAATTTCAATCCATAGAGATTCTATCGTGTAATTTTTTTTCCTGCAACACTTTAATCCTGTGTGACTCAATGCCCTCTTACCACCAGAGGTCTCTCAGGGGACTGCTGCTGATGAAGGTAGGCCTATGTACGCTGCACCAGGGAATGCGCTACCCGTCTGACTTCCTGGCAACATCATGCTCCCACTGAAGGTTCACTAAAATGGGGATTGTCTTGATCTCTCTCACCTGCGATACCTCCAACCGCCTAACTCACTGGTGCTCTCTTTAAATTGGTCCATGGCAGAAGCCTGTTGAAGCGGGAACCAGAAGACAGTCCGATCAAGACAAGCAGGTTCGGCTAAGCATGATTTGGAGCCTACTATAGATTCAGTGACTACTCTGTGCCTGCCACATGGCCCCCCTGTGTGCTGAAGAACCACAGGGCTCTGACATCGGGTCTGTGCACCAGTGCTGCAGTTTGGGTTTTTTTGCTCTATTTTCCTGCTCTCTGATCCTGGAAATAGCTAAGCACAGCTTGAAACAGTTTGAAGCCCTGCTTGGCAGCATCTTTTAAGAGCATATTTTGTACTGGCTGCATTTTTGTCTAGCTCACATGAGTACTCCAGCCATTATAAAGATACCATGCAATGCAATGTGTGCCTTTGAGTCAGTCCTGACTCCTGGCGACCCAGAAGCTCCTGGGTTTTCTTGGCAGTGTCACCGGAAGTAGATTGCCAGGCCTTTCTTCTGAGGCAATGGAGGGTTAAGTGACTTGCCCAAGGTCATAAGGAGTGCTAGTGGGAATTGAACCCTGGTTGCTTGGTTACCAAGCCAGTGCTCTAACCACTAGGCTACTCCTCCACTCCCTAAGATACCATACATATGGGTGAATGGATAATGCATGAATTCCAGGCAAGAGTGGGACCCTGAGAGTAGGGAAGCCTGAGTAAAGTGAGCAGCATTTTTGTCCAGCAGGGAGATAGTGTCAAACTTGTGCACTCATAAATAATCTGTTGTAGTGTGGGCGTGAGTTCTGGTACCTCCTCTTGCCATCTCATAGTGAAGAAGTCTACTATCCTCCTCAGGCTGATATGATTTGCAGCCTGCCATGTCCAACAAAGAAACCTATGCAGCAGTGCAAGCCTATTTCTCTTGCACAGCTGAATTGACATCGCTTATGACTGTGATTCCGAACCCTGTGTCGGGTGTTGTTTCTAACCCTGAGGGTACATCTGCTTCACCCCCACGGGCTACGAAAGCTGACCTCATTGAGATCTTACAAGAACTTAAACATTTTCATTTGGGCTTCTTCAAGGCTGTGATTGATATAAGAGCAGAAATCAAGTCCCTGAATGACCGAGTTACCAAAAACGAGTTCAACATAGGTGAGCAGATAAATGCGACCACTCTTTTTCAAACCACAATTCATTCGCCAGATATGCTTACCAAAGACTTGAGAGAATGGCATGATGAACTTGAAAACCATCAGTGGCACAATAACATTAGAGTTTTGAGTGTTTTGGAAGTGGATAAGGACAAAGAAGACACAGTGGAGCTAGTCCAACATCTCTACTCTTTCTGCCTCCCCAGGACTACAACAGCAGTTTAGCTAGCAAGAGCGCATCGGATTAATGGACCCAGGGCTGGTTCGGGATCATGCCCCTGGCCCATTGTTGCTTGTTTCTACTCTTTTGAGGACAAAATGCATCTTCTATGCAGTTTAAGGAGGAAATGTTCTATTGTTTTTCAGGGTCAGGAGGTGCAGATCTTCCAGAACTTATTGTAGTACATGCTGGAGCGCAGGAAAGGTTTTAAGTCCTTGACCCAGCTGTTGCAAGAGAACCATTAAATACTAATAGGGGTTTCCCTTTGCCTTGGTTTTTGAATGGGAGAACATTCAGCATAGGATTGTGGAATTGGAGGACTGCTTGGATATGGTGAGTTACCTGCAAAAAGGAAACAATGTACACCAGGTGGCTTAAAGAACAGAGAGACTGGTAGACCTTGACCTCAAAGAGGGGCAAGGTCTCGGATGCCTGAAGGCATTTTGATGACTTGTCAGAGGTCATTCTTGCTCAAGCAATGCACACTAATAAACCCCACTGATGGTCCTCGGGACTGCCAGACTTGGTCCTTTTCTTCTATTGTTCTCACCTTTACCTTCGCCTTCTTACTGAATGCTCACAATACCCGTTATTCTATAGTATAATTGTGAAATTCCTGTATATGATTGTTGTCTTCACATATGGACTATCATTTATCCTGGGAATTTGGTCATGGTGGAGGGGGGAAGGAGATTCAGGGATGGGAAGGGGCTGGGCAGCAGGGGGCCTTCATCTACACAATGCAGGGAACACTCTGCTATATGTCAAGACTGGATCATGGGGCGAGGAGAGACCCAGTAATGTGGCTGGACACAACGTGGAGACCAGATTTCATCACTGCTTGAGTAGGAGTATGTGGGGTGGGGTTGGATTGGCCGATCTTAGTATAAGAGTGGGAGGTTGGGGGGTAGCTTTCACCCTATGTTATCAGCACCCCCAACACAATATATTCTCTGTTAATGCAGACTTTTTTCTAAGGTTTCCTTAAGTATCTGTCCTCTCATAGAGTGACAGAGGTGGGCAGGAGGGGGTTGGGCATTTGAGGAGGGATTCAAAATACACCATTGGAGGGCAGAGAGGAGGCTGGACTGGTTGACGCTACTGAGTTTTCACACAAGAAGGGTTTCAGGAGCACTAGAATCAATTCCATCTACAGAGTTTGTGTGTTCCTGCTCTTCCGGCCCGTTGCTGAAACCGGTTGTCTTGGAAGAAGGCTCAAATAATCTGAATGTACCATCTGGACATTATATTGAAGGATTTGTGGTTGGCTATAGTGAGTATTGATTCAAAGTTTCTACTACTCTGTGTGTATTCACACCTGAATCTCTTCAGAAATTTCAAGAGGTGGAATAGATTGATGGAAGTTTCTAATAATACGAGTATTATCAAGATGTGTGGTCAGCTTCAAAATCTGCAGCAAACCAGTGTTGCTGCCATTAATGATTTACTTTCAGTTCATTACAAGTTAGAGGCCCTGAAAAATCATGCCAGAGTGAACCACCTTTGTTTCATTAATTTTCCAAAGACATCACTATTATGCACCAAAATACTTGTGGAAAGGTATTTTAAGGACGTATTATTATTTCCTGAGAAGATTGCATTTCAAAAATGTTTTTATTTGCCATCTGGTAAGCGGCTGACCGATAGGGGAGGGGAGGGGTGGATGGATTATCACCTCATGTTAATCAGGATTTAACTACTGTATTTCCTGGAGGATTCTACTGACACTATAGCAAAGAAGGCTACTCTGTTAGTTTCTTTTCTATCTGTTGCAGATAAATCAGAGTTTTGAAATCCTTCTTTAAAAATAAGGAGAAATATTTTTGTGGTCAGAGATGGAATATATTCCAAGATTATTTCTAGGAATATGCAATTGCATAGGAGGGTCTTCTTAGCATTGAAATCTAAGATTGTTGAATTGGGCGCAACGTTTGTTCTACATTACCCATGCAAGTGTATTATCACATTGCAGGGGGTTGAGTTTTCTCAGTTAGAGACATTTATATTGGATAGGAAGTTGTAAGAGGTGGGAGTCTTTTGATGTTTGGATTGCCCGCTGGTTTGATAGGAGGTTTCTCCTCATTGACCTCCAATGATTATTGTATGATGGTATAATTTTCTTTGTAATATTGCATACTTAGTCTTCTCATGATGTGGAGTAATACAGTGATTGTATGCCTTTGTTTTCTTTTTTCTTTAGGATATTGTTACTTTGCTTAACTTCTGTATTTATTTGATTTGTATAATTTGCAAATATCAATAAATTAAAAAAAATAAAAAACACCTACCACCATGGCTAAATAAACACCAGTGTTGATATCCAGATTATGGTCAGTGCTGGCACTATATGAATAAGTGAGGAGTGGCCTAGTGGTTGGGGCAAAGTACCACAGGCTGGAAGGTTGGTGGTTCAAATCCCACTAGAGGACAGCAACCTTGGGCCGGAAGGACTGGGGTTTCTAGTCCCACAGGTGCTCCTTGGGGTCTTGGGCAAGCCACCTAACCCTCCATTGCCCATGTTCCCTGTAAGTATTAGTGTATGTGTCTCATATCCCCTTGTGTTAAATGTATCCCTCAACCGCTTTGACCCAGTGAAAAGCAGGATATAAATGCAGATAAATAAATACGTGATTTTCAGCACCACTATACAGATGGAGGCACATTCCAATGTGTCTGTCCAGGACCTTGTGTGTCCAATCAGAATCAGGATGCCCAGAGGTGGACTCAATTCTGATCCCATGGGGGTTAGACATGCCATGGGATCAGAATCTGATCTAGGGCCTGAACATGTAGGCCAGGCCCCAATTTCAATTGGCCTGCATGCACAGCCACTTGTCCAGCTATCTCGATCAGGCTCCTGAATGGAGCTGCAGTGCCATGGTGTCCAGTTGCCATGGCACTGTGGCTCCATTCAGTAGCCGTGAATGCCAGCTGCCACAGATTTTCTTCATTCCTCACAGCCGGACTCCCGTGGCCAGGGTCCAGCTGTGGGGAACTTACTGCAACCCCTATCTTCTGTTCCCGGCCCAGCAGCTTGAACCCCTGACGTCCACGGGGACTTATTCCACCTCTGCAGTGGAATAGGTCCCCCTCAGAATCAGCCCTGTACATTGTGGGTCATGGACCGCTCATTCCCCACACTCGCTCTGCCTCTGGAACCCCCTCCCACCTCCGTCTAAGCCTCCCTGTACAAACGCATTGTTCTTATGGGGAGGCTTTTGCCAGGGCTGGTAGGGGGAGAATAGCAGAGATGAACATCCCAAAGGGACGTCCATCCCTGCTATTGGCAGGACAGAATGACCCCCATAGTTAGCCAAATAGCCATTTGGGACAACTTTTTGCTGTCTGCTATCCAGCTAGCTAGCCATAAAAGCAGTGCTGAAAATCACCTCTATATGGATAAATTGTAGCTCCGCCTTTGTTTTGCCCCAGATACAGATAATGCTAAGGATAAGTACTTTTTCCCCCAGATTCATCCTAAAGCTCATGACTTCCAGTACGATACCAGTAGGTTTAGGCTATTTTGCAGATTGTTAAGGCCATAAAAATCTTGGGCTGTATCATTGACTCTTTAACACTATATATCTCCACAGTAATTAAATCGTCATTCTTTATCCTCAGAAAACTCAGTTCATTACAAACTTTCTTACCATCCCCAACTACCCGAGTCAGTACGTTAGGCTCCATCTCTGCTTATATTCAAATCCAGGCTAAATACCTACCTCTACCAGGCTGCTTTTCAATCCTGACCCCTAGTCTCCTGTTTATCAGCTATGTGTGCTATAACCATTTCCCCTCCATTCTCCCCTTGTCCCCTGTTTATTGTATTTGTCTGTCTTGGAGAGATTATAAACTCTTTTGAGCAGGGAACCTCTCTTACACATACGTGTACAGTGCTGCATATGCCTTGTAGTGCTATACAAATGATAAGAGTGTGGAGACTATTACTACTACAGTACTACTTATTTTAACAGTAATCATGTCATGCCTTGACTGTTACGACATCATCAACAACAGTATCACAAATTGCCATGTTACCAGATTCCAGCACATTCAGAATGTGGCTGTGAAGCGCATTTACAATGCTAGCAAACATTATCATGTTACTTTCTTTTTTGATACAATCTCATTGGCTCCCTGTCACCTATAGAATAAAATTCAAAGTTCTCATGCTAGCTCACAAATTCTTCTATTCCGGTACATTTCATTCTTCATTCTCCCAGTTGTACATTACTCTTCAAAACATCAAGCTCATCTAGAATTTACCCAATCCTCTGCTTTTTATTATTTGCTCCCCCTCCCCCACTCTGGAATGCCCTTCCCCTGTATTTTAGAGAAGAATCATTGCCTAAGACTTTCAAGAAGAGCCTCAAAGCATTCTACTTTTCATTAGCCTACAACATAGAAACTGCCCGCTCTGTAGATCACGGTCTTCTCTTTTGACTGCATCTCTCCAGTTTTTGGTTTTATTTTTTCTTGATCCTTTCTGTTTATAAATCTTTCTAGCTCGCTCTTATTTATATGGCCTCTCTTTTCCTTTTGTCCTTTTTCATGATTATTTTCTGATTCGTAAACCAGCTTACCACAATTTAGATAAGATGGTATTTCAAGTACGACAATAAGCAATTATTGGCACACAGCGAACACAGCGTTATTTAGTTCCAGTCTTGCTGCTCCCCAGTAACACTGTCTAAGGAATACCTGAACTTGTTAGATCTCAGAAGCTAAGCAGGGCTAGACCTGGGTAGTGACCTGGATGCAAGACCACAAGGGAAGACAAGGTATTGTGGGCTATCCAAGTCAAAGGTAAGCCGCTGTAATATTTTGCCAAGAAAAGTTGACAAGGACCATGATCACCTAAACCTCAACATCAAGAAAAATGTAGAAAGAGCATAGGTGCATAGGATCTCTCCAGCAGTGTGGGGAGATCATGGGCATAGTATGGGCAGATCCTGCCCCCTTAAAACTGTAGGCACAGGCTGCGAATGCAGTAAATTTGGAGGGACAGCAAATAGATAAGTATAGAAGCATGGGCCACAGGCACTCAAAGAATGTGTTTTACTGCTAGTCCTGCAACCTCTGTACGCTTGACTTGTACCTTTTTGTTTCCAAGCAGACATGCACAGGTAGAAGGGGAGCCATGGAACAGGAAGCACTACATTTGCTCTGAGTGGGGCCAGTGGGGCCCACTGTGCAAACTGTGTGCTCACCCAGGGCAGCACGGTTGGTACAATGAGCCAGCCAGGCCCAGCTCTAGGATGAATGGCGGAAAGCAATGGACAGCAAAGAGGCAGAACAAAAAGCAGCCGTGGAGCTTTGGAACCCATGTGCATGCAGCATGTTTGATGTGTCCCCGTCCCTCAGTAAAAGGAAGTTGCACCAGAGGAGACAGGGATGTGTCAGACATTCAGTATGTGCATGGACTTCAAAGCCCCATGCTGCTTTCTTCTTTTTTAAATTTGAAGTGGTAAGAAGCAAGACCAGGCAAGGTGAGGTGGGAGCCATGGCATCAAGTGAGGAGTGGCTCTGCTACTATATTCAAATTAGCAGGAAGTGGTTCCTTTGGACACCCTTTATGAGGAGAGGCAGCAGAGGCTGCAATGGGAAGCTTTCTGAGAGGCACTGGGGAGCAAAACAGCAAGCCCCACAAGAGCTGGTCAGAGGTGGCCGAGACTACGATCCAAACTTTTGAAGAACATCAGCAAGTCTTGGCTGAGCAGCTGGAAGACAAAGAGGAAAGGGACTCTAGAAACAATATAAGGATCACTGGACTGTCAGATACCATTCAAGATACAGAATTATGATCCTTGCTGGAACAATGGCTGCCTAAAAAAAGCACCTTGATTTATCTAGAGGTTTCTTAAAAAGGAAGAGTTGCACACACCACATTGGTGTAGAGAGAAAGGAGAATAGTAGTGATAGCCCAGATTCTTAATTATGCTGAATAACATAAACTTATGTTGGTATACCACAACAAATGAGACCTGACAAAAAAAGGTACCAATATTTTGCTATTTCATGACTATTCCACATAGATCACTAAAAGCCATAAAGCCTTAGCGCCCTACTGTGAAGAGCTGTTCAAATGTAGGACCTCTTTTGTAATGAAATTTCCCGCCAAAGAAAGAGACAAACATGAAAACAAGTCCTTCACTTCTGAAATGTCGACCTTTCTGAAAGTATAAGAACATAAGATATGCCATACTGGATCAGACCAAGGGTCCATCATGCCCAGTATCCTGTTTCCAATAGTGGCCAATCCAGGCCACATGTACCTGTCAGGTTTCCCGGGGTAAGCAGTGGATTTCCCTGGTTCTCCTTAGTAATATTTTATGAACTTTTCCTCCAGGAATTTGTTCAAACCATTTTTAAACCCAGCTACACTAACAGTTTTTATTACATCTTCCAGTAGCGAATTCCAGAGTTTTATTATGCGTTGAGTGAAAAAATATTTTCTCCGATTAGTCTTAAATGGGCTACATTGTAGCTTCATTGCGTGTCCCCTAGTCTTTCTACTTTTTGATGGAGTAAACAACTGATTTACATTTACTCGTTCCCTACCATCCATTATTATATAGACCTCTATTATATATCCCCTCAGCCATCTTTTTTCCAAGTTGAAAAGTCCTAACCTTTTAAATTTTCCTCATAGAGGTATCCTTCAATCCCCTTTATCATTTTGGTGGCTCTTTTCTGTACCTTTTCCAATTCTTCAATATCCTTTTTAAGATATGGTGACCAGAATTGCACACAATATTCAAGGTGCAGTTGCACCATGGAATAATACAGAGGCATTATAATATCCTTGATTTTATTCTCCATTCCTTTCTTTATGATTCTTAGCATTCTATTTGTTTTCTTGGCCTCCACAGCACATTGGACAAAGGGTTTTGACATATTATCCACAATGACGCCTAGATCATTTTACTGAACGGTGATTCCTAAAGTGGAACCTTGCATCATGTAACCATAACTTGGGTTGTTCTTCCCTAAATGCATAACATAACTTTGAACTTGGCCACATTAAATTTCATCTGCCATTTGGAGTCCCAGGCTCCTAATTTCTCATGCACCTCTTGCCATTTTTCATAACCCTCTTGTGTTTTAACAACTTTGAATAATTTTGTGTCATCTGCAAATTTGATCACCTCACTTGTTATTCTCATTTCCAGGTAATTTATAATATATTAAAATGCAACAGGCCCAGCATAGATCCCATTTAGTCATATCCATTTAGCCATACTCTCTGTTTTCTATCTTTTAACCATTTCCTAATCCACAATAGTACACTGCCTTCTATCCCATGATTTTTAATTTCCCTAAGAGCCCTAAGAGGGACCTTGTCAAAGGCTTTCTGAAATCCAGATACACTATGGGCCTGATGCAGAGACACGAATAGTGGGGTTGGATGTCCAACCCCTGTTTTGGCCCTGCACCCAATTTTGAGTCCAGCCCTCCGCACATGTACAGAGGGTTAGTGCGGCGAGCACTGAACGGGGTGGGAGGAGGAAGACTAGAGGCAGAGAGTGGGCAGAGGAGGGAGAGGGCCAAAGCACCTGGACTTACAGGGCCTATTCAGGTCAGGGCCCTGTATGTCCAGCTGTCACATTCCGGATGCCCACTGTATACCACCTCCAAGGTGGTAAAAGTGTTGGGTGCCCTTGCAATTGGGGCAGTCCGCCTCCCCAGGACAACGGAGCCGGCATGGGTGAGCCCACACCACCCTAACCCAGTTCTGCCTGCCCCCTCTGAGGGTTGGGCGGCAGGGAAAGGATGACTATAACGCGGTCGGGGCTTTCGATGCTCCAGTTAGGCGTCCCAGTGCCATGGCGATGGAATGCCATGGCACCGGCACACCAGCAGGAACATAGGAAGGACTGATCTTGCAGTATGGCAGAATCGGGGGCATGCTGGGCTGTCTATATGCCCGATTCTGCAACCGCAGGAATGTCTAGCTCCCACGGTTGCAGTATCGGGTACTACTGGGACCCATCCATTTTCTGGACATCAGGACTTCCTGGACATGCCCCTGTTAGAAGCGTGTTCTATATCAACCGGCTCACCTTTATCTAACCTGTTTATTCGCACCTTCAAAAAATGTAAGAGATTTTTGAGACAAGACTTTCCTTGGCTAAAACCATGTTGGCTTTCTACCATGATTATCTACATGTTCAGTAATTCTATTCTTTATAATGGTTTCCATCATTTTGCCTGGTACAGACGTCAAGCTCACTGGTCTATAGTTTCCCGGATCACCCCTGGAACCCTTTTTAAAAATAGGCGTCACATTGGCCACTCTCCAATCCTCAGGTACTGCAGATGATTTTTAATGATAGTTCACAGATTACTAAAAGTAGGTCTGCAATCTCATATTTCAGTTCTTTCAGTACCCTGGGATGTGTGTCATTTGGTCCAGGTGATTTGTTGTCTTTAGTTGATCAAATAAATGTATTACAACGTCCCGATTTATGGAGATTTGTTTCAATTCCACTGATATATCACCTCTAAATATCATTTCTGACATGGATAAGTTTCCTACATTTTCTTTATAAAAGACTGAAGCAAAGAATTCATTCAGTCTCTCTGCTATGGCCTTGTCCTCTTTTAGTGCCCCCTTTACCCCTCTATCATCTAATGGTCCAATTCACTCTCTTACAGGTGTTTTGCTACAAATGTACTTGAAAAGATTATATTATGCACTTTTGCATCTATGGCAAGCTTCTTTTCAAATCTTTTTTTTTTGCCTGCCTTATCAATGCCTTGCTTTTAAATTGGCAATACTTATGTTGTTTCCTGTTTTCGTCATTTGTTCCCCCCCCCCCCCCCCCATTTTCTGAAGGATTCTTTCTTAGCTGTAACAGCTTGTTGGACCTCACTTTTAAGCCATGTTGACTGTCGTTTGGCCTTCCTTCCACCTTTCTGAAAGCGTAGAATATATCTGGTCTGGGCTTCCAAGATGATATTTTTTAATAATGTCCAGGCTTGATGTAAACTCTTAATCTTTGCAATTGCTCAATTTAGTTTTTTCTTAACCATTTTTCTCATTTTATCAGTCTTCTTTTTAAATGTTAAATGCTAGCACAGTGGATCTTCTTGTTATCCTCCTTCCATTTAATAAATCAAATGTGATCATTTTATGGTCGCTACTGCCAAGTGGCCCCAACAACATTACCTCTCACACTAGATCCTAAGTTCCATTAAGCACTGGGTCTAAAATAGCTTCTCCTTGTGTCAGTTCCTGAACCAGTTGCTCCTCGAAGCAGTCATTTATTTCATCTAGAAACTTTATCTCCGTAGCATGGCCTGATGTAACATGGGCAACTTACCTCAGGAGTGAGTGCAGGGCAATCTACAGATTTGTGGATGCACAGACACTGTGAGCTCTACTGCAGTGAGTGACTTTGGGTCAGCATAATCCTGGTTGTATTGCCCTTGGACTGGATAGAACTGTGATTTTACTTGTTTTATTTGAGGGTTTTCCAGATTGTGGACGTATGACTTTAGGTGCTAGATGTGGTCCTAATAGGCAGGGTCAGTGAGACAGAGAGAATAGTGAAATGTATTTGGATGTTTCATATTGAATAGCACCACTGACTGTAAATCAGACTAATGGCAGGCAAGATTTGTCTGCTCTCTGTTTAGACAAAGCTATTGTTACTACCCATTATGTCCATGCCATCCTGTGTGCACATGATCCCACCTGGTCTCAAAAGCTAAGCAGGGTTGGGCTTGGTTAGTACTCAAATTGTCCTTTAATATCTGTGAAGATTTCTATATGCAAATTTTTTTGTGCAAAATTCCTTCCTGCATCAGTCGGTAAGATCTACAGAGGCTAAAATTGTGCACAACCCAGCGCTAAGCTCTGTGGAGAACATAATATGCTTTATTACATCATGTGGTAAATGAGAGAGAATTAGGAGGGGGCAGATCGATAAGAAGGCAACAGAATTATGTCTGATAGTAGGTTAAAAACCCAAAGTCCTTGTTAAGCCTTTTGTGTTAGTTATGAAGTATTTCATTATTGTAACTTCAAAAGTGTTATGATGAGGATTGTAACTATCTAGGAACATAAGGTCACTAATGCAGCTGTCGGTAATCAGTAAGAGAAAGCTAACTTCAAGTCCACACCCTGTGTGCACGCTCAGTCTAATTCTTCTCTCCAAGACTGATAAAAGTGACTCATACTTGCCATCTATCAGTACAAAGGTGACTTAGAAATACAGGTTTGAATAGTGAGATACAGATATTTCTCTGTAGAAATGAAGTGCTGAAGCAAAAGACCATGAAGTATGACTCAGGGGCACATTACAGAAACAATGGTGGATGCAATAAACAGCCTCCCAGGAGAAGCAAACAGAATTCAAGCAAGCTCAGGATCAGCACATGGGATCCTTGGGTGCAAAAGAGCGAAGAGTCCACGGCAGTGCAGCAGGAAAAATGTGGATATATTATATGGGTTCTCTTGTGTTTTCCTGCCAGCATATTCTACATTTCTTTCTTATAATGGCAGCTCACTATACATCAGTGCCTTATGTGCTTTCTCAATTAAAAGACACAACTTAATCCCAAGGCACTTTTGTAAGTAGGAGGAAAAGAAAAATTTGTATATTCTGTATTGCGGGCTTCAGATTTTTTGTTCCTTTAATGTTGATACTGGCTACTGCTATCTTGAGTAAAACAGAATAGTGCTTTTCCTTTAAGAATTTGAGGCACTGACAAAGCAAACAATAATTCATAGGAAAGAAAAGCACAATGCATAGGGCAGTTAGTGAGAGTAGAGAAGGCAGAGCAGACAGGCAAAGGTACATTATTCTTCGAAGGCTGGCCCCACCCCAAAGACCTGCTCAGAGAGGTAGGTTTTCAGCAGTATCTTAAATTTCTTGATGTGGTGGTTTGGGGGGGAAGGCAGTTCCAATGTGACGGGGCAAGGAAGAAGAATGCTGAGTGTTGGGTGGATTGTAATGAGCTATGTTAATTTGTCATTTCTGCTCTGTGTTTGTATCGTTGGAATAATCTCAGTATTTCGATTCGTTTGTCAAGAATCGGGAATGGCAATGGCGAGTAAAGAAGTGCAGAGACTGGTAGATATGGTTTGCCAACTTTCCTGGTTCTCTGCATCAGCGGTTCCTAACCCTGTCCTGGAGGCACATCTAACCAGGCTACCCAAAACAAATCTGCATTCATTGGTCTCTGATGTTTGAATATCTATCTCATGCATATTCATCGTGGCTATCAAGAAAACCAGACAGGCTAGGCATATCCTCAAGAATGCTTTCAAAAACACTTTTCCAGATCATGTTTTGTCATCAAATACTGTTTTTTAAAAAAAAAAATACCAATAACAACATAATTGGATCAATATTTAGCTGTCAAAGTCATTAGGTTTTTTTTTTCTTTCAATGCTGGCTGTCACAGATAAATAAAAACAGGATATTCAGTGTCCGTATCTGGATAGTGGCTGGTGCTGTATATCCGGTCACTCCAGTACCAGAATCATATGTAAAGTGGCGATTTTCAGTGATGCTATAAAGATACCTAGCCAGATAGCCATTGAGGGCAGCTTTTTGTCGTCTTCAGCTGTACGGCTAGCTATCCATATAGCAAGCAAAAAATCACCACTATGGGGGTCATTCTGAACCATGAATAGCTATTTGTGGCGGCTGCAGGCCCTCGACTAACCTCCCTGTTGGTTGTGCGGGGAAGAGGCGGCCCGGGGGTGGAGAGTGAGCGGGCAGTGGGCGGTCGCCGGCCCTGGACATACAGGGCTGATTCCTCTGGGGTGGAATAACTTCCCTGGACATTCCATTTCATCGGCTCTGGGGCGCGGAAGGGGCTGGGGCAAAGGTTAAATCCCTGCAGCCCGACCCTGGCCTTAGGAGGCTGGATCGGGGGTCGGGCTATAGGGAATTAACTTTTTCATTGGTGACCGGCGTCACGAAATTTAAATAGAGCCATGGCACCATGGCAACATGATGCCATGGTGCTGCGGCTCCATTTAAATGCCCTAACTGAGTTAGTCGGGCTTTGCTGTACATGCAGATTGGGTTGAATCGCAGTCCCGGCCTGCACCTACACTGCTGTTTGTGATTCTGATCTCGCAGAGCTAGACATGCCCCGCGGGATCAGAATCAAGATCTCCTTTGTACGTCCGGGTCACCCCAGATGTACAAAGGAGATCAACGTCAAGAACGGAATCGGGCCCTATATGGGTAAATTGCAGCTCCACTCTGGCTCCATCCCAGACCACCTGGACATTAGAAACATAGAAAAAGAAATATGATGACAGAAAAAGACCACATGGCCTATCTAGTCTGTCCTTCCATAACTACAACAGTTCCCTTTTTTCCTTTAGAGATCCTCTGTGTTTGTCCCATGCTTTTTTGAATTCAGTTACTGTCCTCATCACTACCACCTCCACTGAGAGACTATTCCATGGATCCACCACTCTTTCCGTAAAGAAATATTTCCGCATATCACTCCTGAATCTATCCCCCTTCACCCTCATCCCATGTCCCCTCATAGCATCTCAATCATATCACCTCTATCCTGCCTTTCCTCTAAGGTGTACATATTAAGATCCCTAAGTCTGTCCTCATATACTTTATAATGAAGACCATTAACCATTTTAGTAGTCACCCTCTGCACCAACTCCATCCTGTTCACATCCTTTTGAAGGTGCAGTCTCCAGAATTGCACACTATACTTCAAATGAGGTCACACCAAAGACTTATACAGAGGCACTATCACCTCCTTTTTTCTGCTAGCCATTCCTCTCAGTATGCACCCAAGCATCCTTCTAGCTTTTGCCGTCGCCTTTTCTACCTGTTTAGCTACTTTAAGATCATCAGACACAACCACGCCTAGGTCCCACTATTCTTTAGTGGACAAAAGTACTTCATCCCCTATACTATATTGCTCTCTTGGATTGCTGCAGCCCAAATGCATGACCTTACATTTTTTAACATTAAATCCCGTCTGCCAAATTCTAGACCATTCTTCAAGCTTATCTAGATCCCTCCTCATGTTATCTACACCTTCCTGGGTGTCTACTCTATTGCAGATTTTGGTATCATCCACAAAAAGGCAAACCTTACCCAACAGCCCTTCTGCTATATCACTAACAAAGATCTGCCAAGGCAGTCAAAGAGAATATTCAATGACACTATCTGTATAGTGCCATTGAATGTCATTCTTAGCAGCACGTATCTGGTTAGCAGTATTTTTGAATATTGATCTGTATATAGTTTAAATATTTTTAAAAGGAAAGAAGCAATTCATAGCATGACCTTTTCTTAAATTCCTGACAGCAAAATCAAAAGCAGACTGACATGTGCTTTGCAGAATCAGAGGATCCAACATTACAAATCTGAAGCATTCCCTTGAGCTTTGATTCAGAACGTATGGTCAATGATTCTCTATGCTCTTCTCTCAAGCAGATGTAATTAGATGAACCAGCTTCTTTCAAAAAAGAAGCAGTTTCTCCTTTGCTTTCGGATTGCATTGTGCTGCAAACATTCTCATTAATACAAATAAATATAAACATAAATGAGAAGCATAAGAATAGTTGTACAGTCAAGCAAGTTAAAGCTAACTTGTTTTGTGTGCCAAAACCGCTATTACAAAAAATGCTTTATTTCCAAAGATAAGAGGAATGTTTTGTGCTTTATCCAATTGCTAATGGGGATAAACAGAAAGTCAAAGCAAAAACTGCAGCTGACAGTAGAAAGCACAAGAAGCCAGCAAGCCGGTAGCAAACCTTCTGTTACAGATATGCGCTCACTTTGGAAACACTGTACAGCTGCTAATTCTTTCTGCACCGCGGACTCCCTGGGCCCTGGCACTGAATAAGTTCCCTTGCTATACAGTATGTATCACAGGAAGAGGTCTTCAGAGAATCTGAGTGGAAATAATGTGTTAGGCTGCAAAGCAGGGCTAGGTTGAGAACACTGGCAAAGATCCAATTAGCAAAGCAGAATTCGGAAATACCCAGTTGAGTCTGCTCCAGACAGAGACCTCAGCTCATAACTAGAAATCTTTTGGCTTTTCTCCAGACTCTCATTCAGCTGCGTATGAGATTTCTCTTTGGAAGAAGGCAAGATAAAGCTGTATTTATTTTGGTAAGGGCCCAATTCTGTCCCACATGTCCATCCCCTCTGTGCGTCCGGTCTGAACCAGATGCACAGAGGGGATCGCGATTCTCATCCCGCAGGACATGTCTAACCCTGCGGGATCAGAATTGTGAACATTCCTGCACGTGCAGGCTGGAACAGAGATTCTGCACCCAGCTGCACCCGGCTAACTGTCAGGGCATTTAAATGGAGCTGCGGTGCCACGATGTCATGTTGCCATGGCACCGCAGCTCCATTTAAAAGCCGTGATGCCGGCTGCAGATCAAAACTGCAAATTCCCTGCAGCCCAACCCCCAATCCAGCCTCCGAAGGCCAGGGTTGGGCTGTGGAGAATGTTCCCTGGATCCCCCCCCCCCCCCTCCCAGCCCCTTCCACGATCGAAATTAAAAAAAAAAAATCCAGGAGAGTTATTCCACCTCGGAGGTGGAATAACTTTCCCCGCCATTTCGCCGCCCCTGGATGTACAGGGCCGACATTAGAATCAGCCCACCACTGCCCACTGCCCGCCCACTCTCCACCCCCAGGCCACCCATTCCCCACTCCCAACTAACTTCCCTGCACAACCGGCGGGTAAGTTAGTTGGGGGCTGAAGCCGGAACAAATAGTGGGGATGGTCGTCCCATTGGGATATCCATCCCCACTATTCGTGGTTCAGAATGACCCCCTAAGATTTGGTGCTTAAAAAATTATTTCAGCTTCACCAAACTGACAGCCATAAAAGAAGCCAAGAATTAAACTCACTAAGGCACTGAGGGGCACGTTTACTAAAATGTGCTAAGCACGCATTAAGCTCCCATAACACAGGTACACTAAAAAAAATTTTTTTTAAACTGCCTCTAATGTTTCGATTGATTTTTACATTTTTTGGTGCGCTGAATCCAAATCTGGTAACCAATTTGCTCCATCACGTACAGATTTTTTGCTACATTGGGTTAGCAGTTTGAGGTGAACGTTTCAGATTGAGTGCGATCGAGATAAAAGTTTCTTGGATGAATTCTTTATACTAATTGTTTAGTAGTTATTCAAATAAGAATAAAGAAAATTGTAACAAGGCAGCACATAAGAATAGAGTAATGTCAACAAAACACACTGTGATGGTAGCAAAATTGTCTGCACTTAAAACAGCCACATACATGTGCACAAACATTGAGCATATAAGAGCGAGGTTAGACACAAAGCAAAGCAAAGAAATGTGCAAAAAATGTTGTACAGGTATGTATGTAAGAATAGAAAACGCAAACCGCACCATTGCAATACATGAAGACAAACACCCGATGGTGTGAAAATAAAATTCTAATAAATGAGATCCGACACTGTGGTAATAACTAGCAAATTTTTATTTCAAAGTTTAGTAAAAACACGATATTTGTCAACACAGTTTAGATTTTAAAGTCATTCTTGGGTCAATCAATCTCCTGGTGGGCCCGTTTCTTCTTCCCCCGAATGCTTCTCTTGGTGCGCTGCTTGGCGTATTTTTCATCTGGGGTTTCCCGCAGCAGCAACCAGCAGAAATCAGCCATCATAGTGGTGTTCCATCTTCCTTGGTACCTTCTCTCTGCGTCCTTGATGTCCTGGTGAAACCTTTCACCTTGTTCTTCACTGTACGCCCCCAAGTTTTCGGGAAAGTAGTTCACATGGGAGTGCACGAAATGGACTTTCAGGCTCATGTTACAGCCTTGTTCTTTGAAGGCATTGAGCATCCTGGCAACAATATCCTTATAGTTCTCATCATCCCGCCTGTTCCCCAAGAATTTGAGAACAACATCCTTGAAGGAATCCCAGGCTTCTTTTTCCTTCTCAGACATCGTTTCAGCGAATGCTCCATCTGAAATGAGTTTCCTTATATCAGGGCCAACAAACACTCCTTCCTTTAGCTTTGCTTCAGAAAGTCGGGGGAACTTTGAGCAAAGGTACCGAAAGCACTCACCATCTTTTGGAAGGGACTTGATGAATTGCTTAATGAGACCCAACTTAATGTGGAGAGGTGGTAATAGAATTTTATCACGAGGGTACCAAGCTCTCATGAAGAACATTTTTCTCACCGGGTCTCAAATACTCCCGAATTGGCCAGTCTTTTTTCCCCCAGTGTAGGTCGCGGGCCCGGCTATCCCACAAGCAAAGGAAGCAGGGATATTTGGTGAAACCGGATTGCTGCCCTAATAGCATGGATAGAATTTTAAAGTCTCCACAAATCATCCACTTATGCTCATCATAACGAATCTTCTGAAGACTCAGGGCCAAATTCTCGTATTTTTCTTGGAGAATAACAGAGTGAGCAATAGGAACTGAAGCGAATGTGTTGCCATTATGAAGAAGAACACCTTTTATGCTGTCTTTTGACGAATCAATGAACAGCCGCCATTCAGCAGGATCATACTTGAGTTTAAACTTTTCCATCACTCCGTATATATCGTTGCAAAATACCAAATCTTCCTCTTTGCTGAAATACTTCAAAAATTGTGTCTCGCGGTTGCGGTACCAATAAAAAGTTGTTCCTGGTGACAATAGATTTTTCTGTTTAAGCCGAGAACCTAGCAGTTGGGCAGCATCTTTTGGGAGTCCTAAATCCCGGACTAAATCATTCAATTCAGCTTGAGAGAAAAGTTCAGGTTTCGGATCTGGTTCAGTTTCAAACTCGAAGTACTGGACTCATCGGGAAAAGCCATCTGATGAGTCTCATCATGATCAGAACCGTCCACACAAATATGATCCAAAGATTTTGGTGGTTCAGGCACAGGTACTTCGTTGCTATGAGGCATAGGCCTAATTGCTGAGGGAAGGTTGGGGTAACTTATTACGTTCTTATTTTTTAAGTTGTATCCCTTTACAATGCAAGAGCAAAAATAGCAGTCACTGCTGTGGTCTCTTTGTTCACGCCACATCATAGGTATTCCGAAACGAAATGCTTGTTTTTTACCTTTCATCCATAAGCGTAGATCTTCCTCACATGTCTTGCACACTTTGTGAGGAGCCCACGGTTTGTCTTGATCGCCTAACTTCAAACCGAAATAGGCGAAATATACTTTTTTAATAAATGCAGAAATGTTCCTCTGCCGCTTTTTCACGGTATATTCCCCACAAATAAAACAAAAACTGTCCGGAGAGTTGACGCAACCTCTGGCTCTGTGAGCCATCACAAATACACAGCACTGCAAACTACAACTGTAGTGAACCACTTCGGAATAAAGCTGGATTACGACTGAGCAAACAAAAGGTAATAATGAACTTGCAAGAAATTGAAATTTGACAGGAACGTTCATGTCGCAACCACCGTGTTTGAGCGAGCGAACGAGGCGAGGCGAACAGGAAAGAACATGCGCCAGCGCGAGTACTGGATTTAGCCCCCCGCCTCCCAATTGTCCTGTTAATGTATAAAATGAATACAAAACACTCTAAAATATCATGAGAGAGTGTTTCTAGTTAACCATTACAACCTCTATTTTGGGCCAAGAAAATAAACTGCAGTCGGCTAAAAAGAAATTATGTGAACATTCCTTATATGGGTAAGAAATCTAATTTTGCAAGAAAACGTGACGTGATGGAACATTTTGGCTATTTTTCCTGGATTCAGCACCCCAAAATCTATAGGAATCAGTTGCAAAACTGGAGGCAGTTTTTTGGTAGTGTACCTGTGTAGTGCAGGATGTGGCATAGACCAGCGTTAACTATTGGCTTGCCTAGCATGTCCCACTGCAGTTACTGCAGGGAGATGCACCTCATCACTCAAACTGGCTAGTACATTTAGCTCAGGTAAAGTCATCGCCAAACATCGAGGAGGCAGTAAGTACACCTGTGCTTACAGCAGCAATCACTATTATTATGGCTGTCATTGGTGTGTCAATGCCCACACTCCTCCACTAACCCACCCCGTCCCTGTACCTTTCCATGCTAACATGCTGTCAGCATGATACTTGGTGCAAAGTAAACCCCCCACATAGAGGTATGCTTACTAAAGCACCATAGACTTTTGTAGCTAGCATCAGGTGTTAATAATCTGTGAACTATCATTAAAATCATCTGTAATACCTGAAGATTGGAGGATGGCCAATGTAACGCCAATTTTTAAAAAGAGTTCCAGGGGTGATCCGGGAAACTACAGACCAGTGAGCCTGATGTCAGTATCAGGAAAAATGGTAGAAACTATTATAAAAAACAAAATTACTGAACATGTAGAGTCATGGCTTAATGGGAGACAGCCAACATAGCTTTAGCCAAGGAAGGTCTTGTCTTACTAATCTGTTATATTTTTTTGAAGATGTGAATAAACAGGTAGACAAAGTTGGTTGATATAGTGTATCTGGATTTTCAGAAAGCCTTTGACAAGGTCCCTCATAAGAGACTCTTGGCAAAATTAAAAAAGTCATGGAATAGGAGGCAGTGTACTATTGTGGATCAGGAACTGGTTAAAAGATAGAAAGCAGTGGGTAGGGCTAAATGGCCAGTTTTTCCAATTCAGAAAGGTGAATAATGGAGTACCCCAGTAATCTGTGCTGGGTCCACTGCTTTTTAACATATTTATAAATGACCTGGAAATGGGAATAACCAGTGGAGCATAGCCTGGTAAGAGGTGTCCCTGTCCCCATGTCTAAGGCCCCACTAATCTCAGAGCAAGCCTTCATTATCCTACCCTTGTCAACATTGAGTCTTATGTACCATTTCTCTGCCCATTTGTCTTTCTGTTCTGCAAAACCATTGTGTCCCGTAGTGTATTTCTAATGGGACACAGTTTGGTATCTCCTGCAAAACTCAAAATGTTGTAACTTTTTCCTTGCTCCAGATATTGCTAAAAGCACTCAGCAGGACACTGCCCATCGTGAAATTGCACTTCATATTAGTGCAGCTCATGCCTCGTCTTCAGCCATTTCCTTATCCACTAAAGTGACATACAAAATACATAAAAACATAATAAAAAAAAACAAAGAAACAGATCACTCCATTTCCACAGTATCTATTAACATGATTCTTTCACAGGATACTACTATATCAAGAGGTTGACCAGCTTGCTCATTGATAATCCTGCACTGTTGTGCAGAAGATCTGGATTTGATTCCTGATCCTGGCATCTATATACCAGATCAGCCAAGATTAGGGATGCCATAGAGGCAATGTTCACAGCCATTGGAGGAAAGAGGGGAATACCTTCAGTTTCTGCTCCATGGAAACACCTACTGTCTAGACCTAGGCTTCAGATGGAGGTGTGGTCTACAGTCACTGGTCAAGGACTGTCATCTCAATGGCTAGACTAGGGTGCAAGGTATAAAATGTGTGGGGGGGGGGGCAGGGAGGGGGGAGACCATGTACAGTAGTTGAAATTAAGGTTCATGACGCTGTAGTCCAAAAAAGTCTGTTTCTGATTGAGATGGAAGCCTAGGTCAACAAGAAGAAATTTACTGACAAAAAATAGCTTCAGCACAAATGAAGACAAATTGTATCAGATTTTCTGCTAGCATTCTCAAAAGACCCATGCTTTCTGCTAACATAATTATGTGAGATTCTCTTAATGGTGATAACAGTAATCTCAGCTTGTGCTCTGTCAACACTCACTGATTCCTAATTACAGCCAAAAAACAATTGTACAGTGGTATCCTCTGGCATTCTGTTCTGTATTACAGCCAGGGAACCCTAGCGATGCAACTCCACGCTAAATATAGCCTGTGTAATTCCGTGGGAACTAGTGTTATTAACACCGATCGCTCCTTCTTCAGAGTCCTCTCACAGTACAGAAGAATACAACAGGAAATGGGTCTGGAACCTACTGTAGTTTTAATTCTGTTGGAAACATTATATATGTGTATATCACAAGATGAGAGTCTAGGCCATTTTTTAAAACTTTTGTGTGGTTAACATTTTCTTAAGATTGAACACTTTGGTCCAAATGATAACAGTTAACTGTACACACCACAACCCCACGACGCTCTCAGAACATCTGTAAATACCTATTTTGTTAACTCCAAGTTTGTTTCCTTTAGTTATATGTAATCACAATTATTTGTGTTTGTTGTTCCATGTAAACCGCCTTGGCATAAAGGCAGCATAAAAAAAAAACGTTAAATAAAAAAAAAAAAATTTTGGATGTCACAGATGTCTCTCTATATCTAGACATTTTCTAAAATTACTAAAATGAAGCTAAAGCATTAGTCAGGCTACTTTTAGTAGCACTATAAAAATGATAACCAGTCATAGCAGTAACAGTTATATAATTAATTTTACAGCCATGAGTCTGAATTGTGTGCAAGAGATAGAAATGGCACATATTTTGGCATGTTGTTTTATTGTAGCCTTTGATGATGGGACAAGGTTACAACCTAAAAGAGAGAAAAGGTCAAAGTACTAAAATCAAATTTTTGTACACCGTCACATCTTCAAAAGTCTTCTGCTTTAAGCAGCTCCATTGTTGTGTCGTCCATGCCTTAATCTTTGATAACCGAAAGGGCAGACAGTTGTCATTTGTCCCTAAGATGATATGATTGATAATCTCTGGAATGGGGCCCCCAAAAATCATGCACAAACTGGAGAAGGTATGAAATGGGAAAAAATATATATAATGTGTCTGAGTGAGTTTCCAAACCCAAGATGGGTTTTCTCAATTTCAAAAACTTTCCAGCACTCTCTGGCAATATCACACAACAATGATAAATGTACTTCTGTTAATTTATGCTGTTAAGATTCCTTCTCTTCCCTCTTCCATATTTCCCAGCTGGTTATTCTCAGGGTGCTATGGTCGGCAACCTCTAACTATCATTTCCCTGTTTTTCCCATGTCTGTCTTCCATGCATATGTCAAAGGACACCCTGGAAGGGAGAAAATACAAAGGGCGGCAAAAACAATAAAGGGGATGATGTATATGTTCACTTTCGGCAGGGGCACACCGAAAGGGCAGAGCTTGGGCAGAGTGCAAATGTTTGGTGTATAAATTATAAAATGCTATAATTTATGTGTGCTCTTTAGAAATCTAGGCACGGGCATCTATGCCAGCTCTAGGGCTGGTCTACATGGTTGTGCCTTAAACTATTTAACTCTTTTCAACTATTTACGCTAGCATTTTATAAAGCAAAGTATGCGCCTACGTTTCTTTATAAAATAGCGCCTAAATACAGTAGGTGCCTCTGTATAAAAATTACCCACCACAAGGGAGGCAGAATTGAGAAGGGAAAGTTTCCAAACATATTATATTGCTGCCCCTCCAGTTAAAGTTCTTTTTTTGTGGCCTAAAGGGAAATGGTGCCCAGATTACTAGTCTGAGTCTCATATTACTGTAACTTGGCTAACAGACTAGGGCTGTTATGAGACAAAGGTAGTGCTGGGCAAGGTACAGTATGGCCGCAAAAAGTGGTTCAGTTGGCAGGATGACCACTCACTTAAAAGAATGGAGCCAGATATTGAATGTCTGAAAAGGACGTTGACATTGCAAGTTGGCTAATGGAGAAAAAAGGTTAGAACCAAATAGGGGATGAGTGCATGAAAGTGCCCAATGACATTCACATGTTTGGGGGGCGGGGGCAGGGGAAGAGAGGCCTCTTTTTTAAGACAGGCAATTATTTCATTCTAGATGCAGAAAACAGTGTTTAGTTAGCATACAGGTACTTAGTTGACTTGTTTGTTGCTTGCTGTTGTGACATTTATCGTATAGCACAATAATTCTATAATGAAAATAATGGGGGGCACACATTGGCTTTTGCTTACTAAAGGTTAATGCAATTTTATGAATGTTAAAGTGTATTAAGTGCCATTGCTCCATATAAATAAAAGGGTTCTAGGCCCTTAATGTGCATTAACTTTATTAACGCAAATAAAATATTTTAGTCAAATGCTTCTTAGGGGGTCAGTCTGTACTGCCCTTCCCCTGCTTGTTCAGTCTGCCAGAACTGGGGTGCGCAGCGGTAGACCCGATTCTGATCTCATGGTGGCTAGACGTGCCCGCGGGATCAGAATCTGGTCTACCAGCCTGGATGTGCAGGCCATGGCCCGATTCTCTCTGGCCGGACGTCCTGCACTTCCCTGGCTAGTCCAGCCTGGCTCCTGAATGGAAAGGCGATGGCATGGCATCCTGTTGCCCTGCTACCGCGGCTCCATACAGGAGCCACGATCCCCGGCAGACCCACAAATCTACTTTCCCTGCTGCCTGACCTCCAATCAGGCCTGCCATGGCTAGGGTCGGGCAACGGGGGGGGGGGGGGGGGGGGGGGCGGGTGGCAGAAACTCTTGGGCTAACCTTGAATATAGCCCAAAACAAAGTAAACCCATGATATACTTATCTATCTAAATAGAAATTTAGACACTGTTAGACTTCAAAAGTTCGTCCAGAAAAGGTTCCACAAAAGTATAATACTTAACCTGATGAATCAAGGAAACTTACAATAAACTTCAAGGAAAAGGATATACTCATCCAAGGCACACTAATTAGGTGTTTTAGGGGTACAAAAAAACCTCAGTGTTTTCATGCTACAGATAGAACAGCTGGGTGCCTCTTCCAGTGGAATCAAACATGCATGTTTCTGCTACTTAGCAATCATTAATGTAGAAAAGACACAAAAACAGAGTGGAAGATACAAGTCAGGACTTAAAAAGCAGCTGGGGACGTAGTGTTTTTCCAGTGTTTATCCAATAAACATCTATTTTTAATTTATTCACATCTAGGGTTTGACAGAAGAGCTTTATCATTGTTTGGTTGTGATAGTTCTCTGTACAGTTATCCTATCATCAAAGGAATGCAGAAGTTTACATTAGACATTCTTCGGGCCTTAGTCACAAATGACTTTCTTATTCTCTGCCTATGCAAAAAAAAAGTTTTTAGTAAATTGGCCCACGAAGGTTTGCAGTAATTCAAATTGCCATGTAAAGTATGTAGCTCATTTGATTTGGAATGTCTTGACAACTATAGAAAAATGGTAATTAAATAATAAGATAAAGCAAAAAAGGAAAACAAGGTCATAGGTTTCTAATACATTTTTGGACTAGCTTTCAAATGTTACTGACCTGACCTGACAAAGAAGGTTTTATGAGCAACAAATGACAATACCATAATACTGTATATAAGCGACTCACAGAAGCATTCCACTGACAGTCTCAGGAGGAGAGCTAGGAGAGATGGATGGGAGAGCACAAGGTGACAAGGCTTAACCCTCCATTGCCCATGTTCCCTGTAGTGTATGTGTCTCAAAATCCCCACGTGTTAAATGTATCCCCCACTTGTGTTGTGACCGCTTTGATTGAAGGATAAGGCGGTATATAAATACCATTAAATAAAATAAAATAAGGCTATAAAACTTTATGCTTTATGATGCCATAGAAAGCCCATATCTTTATTAAGCTCTGTCTTGTCTGATTAAAAGTGTATCATCATCTTAATTTCAAACATTTTACATTTTGGACTGATTTGAACCTTCCTCTTAAGACCAGAACACAGTATCAATGACTTTATGGCGAGGGTCCTAAGAGGAAGGTTCAAATCAGTCCAAGAACTGGAAACTTTTAAAATGAAGACACTTTCAGTAAGACCAGACAGGGCTTAATAAATATATGGGTTTTCTATCACATTATCTCCCTGCTTCCTCCCTGCTCCGATCCATCTCATCTCTGATCTGTCCACCTTTCGAAAGGCAATAAAGACACATTTCTTCCAGCTATACTTTGACCATGTAACATAGCCCACTGTTGTCTTGCTTCCTTACCAATGCCCGATATTGCATAGACTTCATAACCCTCCTTCTGATTGTAAATAGTTTACCATTATTGTAGTCTATAGACGTATGCTCACCTATCTATGAAAGACTGCTATTTTATTGTTCTGATTGTTAAATTCTGTTCACTTGTTCAGTGTAAACCTGTTCTATGTATTGAGCTGTTCTGCTGTAAACCACACTGATTTAAAATAGCGTGGTATATAAAACCAAACAAATAAATAAAATAAATGATTAACTATAAATATTTACAGCCTTGTCTCCTTCTGATCACCCATCCATCTCTCCCATTTTCTTCCCACCCTCCCACCCACTTACCCTGGCACTGCCAATGGAAGCTTTTGTGATTCACTTATATGTTATGATAATGTCAGCGGTTGCTCATATTGTCTTGACATGAAGAAGATTTTAATCGTTGAAAGCTAGTCTAGTGGAGGCCAATTCCATTGTGTGTCCGGCCGGTCAGAATTGGGACATGCTCTGGTGCACCCAGTTCTGATCCCGTGGGGGCTAGACATGCCTGCGGGATCAGAATTGGGTCTGCCGGCCTAGATGTGCAGGCTGTACTCTGATTCTGACTGCCCAGTCATCCAAGCAACTCCCTGGCTAGCCCGGCCTAGCTCCTGCATGTAGCAGTGGTGCCATGGTGTCCTGTCACCATGCCATCACGGGTCCATGCAGGAACCACGATCCCCAGCAGCAACAGCAAAGTCATTTTCCCGGCAGCCTGACCCCTGATTGGGCCACTGTGGCCAGGGTCAGTATGTGTGGAATCCCCTGCACCACCCCACCTGCCTTCCCAGCCCTGGATCCATCGTCCTCCAACTGTCTAGAGGGAGTTATTCCACTTCTGAGGTAGAATAAGTCCCCCAAACAAATGGCCAACCCCGGGCATACAGGGCCAACCTCAGAATCGGCCCTGTATGTCTGGGATCATGGCGCTACTCACAGCTCGCCCTCGCTCTGCTGCGGCCTGCCCCTCCCACCCACAAACAGAGCTCCCCGCACAGCTCAGATCTACATGCGGGGAACTCCGTTTCCCGGATGCAAGCCAGGCATTTAGCGGGTTTGGGCATCCGGATTGGACATCCAAACCCGCTAAACACAGTTCAGAATAGACCCCAAAATGTATCGAGTTAGTCCAACAAAAAGATAATACCTTATTTTCCTTCTTTTGTTTTTCTTTTTATTTATCTACCATTAAAGTGGACTAATAAGGCAATCATACTATGTTATAGAAAAATGCACAGAGAAGGTTCAGATCGCAATATTTGACTAACTATAAGCAAATGTAAGTTATAAAAGATAATGCTTCATATATGCAGAGTAAAAGTATTTCTTGTGGAAATACTGATCTAGGATGTCTGTTAATATAATTAACAGGGGACAAAGAGACCATATAACCCTCCTAAGCAAGCATAAGGTAAATCATCTTATCTCATTATAGACACACTTAGGGGTCTTTTACTAAAGGGCGCTAGCTGATAGTGGTGTTCTGCGCATGCTGAAGGCATGCAGGACCATGACAGTGTGAGATGATTCCCTCGCTAACTGTGCAACTCACGTTAGGGTCATGGGTGGGCAGGTTCAGGGCAGAAAGTGAGAGTGGTCAGCTCAGTGTAGTTAGCGCTGGCTTCACACTGCTTTAGCGTGGGTGCACCTAATGCCATTCAATAGGTGGAGCTAAGTGCACCTGAACTAATGTGGCCCCAGTTAGAGGAAAGTGTTCTGCACTGAGTGCCAGGGAAATGCTTTCCATACTCCTGACATTTAAACTGCTGGTGTTGCACCAAACGTGCCATAGTTTTGATGCTATTGGCACATTAGGTCCAGAACCTTACTGCCCTATAGGAAAAGACCCCCTCAGCATCTCACTGTCCACAGAAAATCATATTTTATGGTCATCAGTCTGGCCTTTATGATCTTTAGGTATTATAATTTCTTAAAAAAATATCCAGGGGGATTGCCTTCTTGCTTCTATTGCTGTTTGGCTGTGCTGTGAATTCCTGAGAGATGCGGGTAGGAGGAGGAGGAGCTTCACTGACGTCACTCCCACCGCTGGCTTAAAAGTCTTGCTGCACTGTGGAACGCAGGTGCGAGCCCGAGCCCCTCCAGAGGAGTCTTAATCTGCATTGTGTATGGGAAAACGTTAGAAGCTGTCTTTGCTGGTTGCTTTGGCTAAGACCGCTAACATTCTTGGACCCATGGATCGTCATTTGCAGGTTCTTTCACCTATTGCTTCTCCGATTAGTCCCAATGTATCTACAGAAAATGTGAATACTGACTCGGATATCTCTCCCCCGGTGTTGGGTTTTAGCCTGCCTGGCCAGCAAGTTATGACTGAGATTGTTGTCCCCTCAGGAGAGGATACTCATGAGGGGACAATATCTCCCTTGGCAGGGCAGACTATTTCCCGTGTGGAGTGTGGACCTTCTAGTCCTCCTGATACAGTTATGCCAGTTCCTTTGTCCTTTGCTGCTCCTGTAGAGACCACAGCTGCACCTGAGAATATTTCTTTGCATGATATCTGGGAGGTAGTAACCCCCATGGAGGTTGCTTTGAAGTCATCACTTTCCCAGGTATCACAGTTTTCTACAGATGTACTGAACAGGATGTTAGTATTTCTAATTGTAGGAAGTCTATTGGTAAATTGGGGGCCAGGTTGCTGTTGCCCAGGCTGCTGGCTCCTTATCTATTCGAGACAGTATGATGATTCACTATTATCTGGAATCACTGGAGAATGCAGCACAGGCAAAGAACTTACGATTTGTTAATTTTCCATGTACACATTACTTATCTCCTACGATACTGTTGCAGAAGTGTTTAAAAGAAATTCTATTGCTAGATGATGTAGATGCTATTACGTTTTCTAGTGCATACTATGTTCCACAAGGGGCAAGACTCAGGTTGTGCCTCCAGATGATTCTGCTCAGGTAACGCATTCAGAAACCTTAGACGTTTCGGCATTCTTGGAGTCTTCGACTGATGTTATTTCCCATCGGGCCACATTAATTGTCTCTTTTTTTTTGGTTTCTGATAAAAATTTGATATTAAGAATATATTTTCTTAAAGAGTGCTGATTTTTGTGGATCTCTGATTCAGATTTTTCCTGATGTCAACAAACTTACTGAAAACCATAGAAAATTGTTCTTGAATTTGAAACCTAGGATTTTGGCTCTAGGTGCTAAATGTTTCTTAAAATACCCATGTGAGTATCTAGTAAACTATCAATTTGATAAGTTTTTTTTCTTTGACCCTGTCCAGCTTGAGGCTTTTCTTTCTGGGAAGGAAGAGATTGGATGAGTATATATTAATTATTTTTGCTTGCTCACTATGTATATGTGGATAATATTTTTATATAGCTCTGTGGAATTTGATTAAGATTATTGACTTCCCCCTTGATGAGGCCTTATTGTGTTTCCTGCTTTATTTGTTAAATAAAGTTTAAATTTTTTTGAAAAAATAAAAAATAAATATCCAGGCAAAGTAAATTCCAGTTCTGCTGGGCTTAACCAATACACTTTTCCACATAATTACTAATGACCTCAGCCCAGCTGTCAATTAAAATTTAGATGTATCAGTATATTCACCTGATATAAAATCCTGTTATGCAGGACAAAGGCAAATTATGCTAGATATCCAAGTTATTTTCACAGATGCACCACACTTCACAGGCCCGTGGAGTTACAGGCTTCCGCTTTTGACAGCTGTTGCTTTTGACAGCTTTTTGTAATATTCCAGAGGGACCTAAAGCTATACAGCTGCTCCTTGGCTTTCCTGCCCACTGTCCAGAAGCCTTGGCTTCAGCAGCTGCAAATTGTTTTGCCATGTCTCAGTGTCTATAAATTTGAAGCCTCCAGCCTGGTGCCATTTGTTCTTGATGAATATATGTCAGCTGACCTGTATCTAAAGTTTAGCTTGCCTGTTTTCATGAAGACAAAGGAAATTCTTTCCCCATACAATTATGAAAGTAAGATTCTTGACAATCAGTGCCAGCTACAAAGTTGCTCATGTTTCTGAATGAGAAGCCAATTCACTCTTCTAAGCAAAAAAGGAATTCCTGAGACAATTGTGTCTTCCTGCCAAAATGGATTATGACATCAGTGAAAGCATTTATTTAAGAACAAAGCAATCAGGTTATACTGTAGTCTAATGCAACATTGATCCTAGAACTATGCTTATGAAGATGCATTTATGGGTACTTTCCGGGTATTGTTTTTTTTCCCAGTCTTTGCATTTCCATTTCAAGAGCTCTGCAGTTGACTGCATAGAACAATGATTCACAGTCAGGCGGGTTTTCGGAATATCCACCATGAACTTGCCTGAAATGCAATGCAATGCAATGTGTGCCTTCGAGTCAGTCTTGACTCCTGGCGACCCAGAAGCTCCTGGGTTTTCTTGGCAGTGTCACCGGAAGTAGATTGCCAGGCCTTTCTTCCGAGGCAATGGAGGGTTAAGTGACTTGCCCAAGGCCACAATAGATTGTGTTTAATGGAGTCAGTGCAAATTCATGGTGGATATCCGCAAGTAAACAGTTTGCAAAAGCAACTAACATTTCTGCAAAAAATCTCCCATAGAAGTTAGAAAGTATCTTTCTAGGATGCCAGTGCTGATACTGTATGTTCATAAACTCACATATGTTAAAAAAGAAGAGAACGTACAAGTCCAGGTTATAAAACAAATTGAATAAAAACCAGCTTATTTTAGGAAAAGACTGGTGAGAATGTAGTCCAAGTATATATAACTTAGAATCTCAAGACAGCATCACTCAAGAACAGTTGTCAAACACCACAACCACAGCTTTCAAATTACTGTCACTTAACATTTATATATATATATATATATATATATATATATATATATATATATATATATATATATATTGCAGATAAAATTACAGTTCAAAACATAGAAAAACTACTTTCCTGCAGGCATGGACTTTTTGAAGATAGCTTTTCTTATTGTAGAAAAGCACTAGTGAGAAATCTGCTAGATTGGTTCAGGGGATGATGGGGTTGGTGATTTAGGGCAGCTCTTTTTCTTCATGTTTTGAACTGTGGCTTTATCTGCAAAAACAGTTATAATTAGTCTCCTATTCACCTCTTATCTGTTTCCTTACCATTTCCCTAGATATATCCTTGTCCCCAATTGTTGTGGTGTTTGTCTTGATTAGACTGTAAGCTCGTAGGAGAAGGGACTGTCTCTTACATGTCTCTGTACAGCGTTGCATATGCCTTGTAGCGCTATATTAATGATAAGTAATACATTTAAAATGCCAATGATTTGGAACTTATGACTAAACAGTTGCAGCATTTGATAGCGGTTACTGAGGTCACCTTGTTCTGAGGTTCCTATGTATACTTTTTGACATCATTCTTATTAATCTGAGAGTATTTCCCATTTAAACAGGGGAATGTGGAGGGATATGGGAGCCATGTGAACATAAGAACAGCTTCAGGCACTGCTCTGTCCCTGCAGCCCGACATCGAGGGGGATCCCCATGGAGGGCATCACACAGATACAGGGCTTCCCCAGGAGAAGTGGCAGTAGAGCAGGTACGTGAAACTACCCCATCGAACACACGGCTCCCAGCACCACCCCCTGATCGTGGCATTCACAAGCGCCTCCTTCCAGCACTTTACTACTACTATTAATCATTTATAGACCACTACAAGAAATATGCAGTGCCATACAAACATGTCCCTGCTTGTAGAGCTTACAATCTAGTTAAGATCGACAGTACAAGAGAAATAAGGGTTCAATAGGGAGAGGAGACACAAGGGGAACAGGAGCTTAGGATCCAAAAGCAGCATCAAAGAGTAAGCCTTCAGCATGGATTCGAAGAGGGAGAGAGATGAGAACTAAGCTGGGCTTCAGGCCCACCCGCGCCTGGTGGGCCCATGCCTAAAAGCCATGCCGAAGGGCCCTTGGGTGTGGCTCTTTGGAGTGGACCACAGGAGGAAACGAGTAAGCTATCATCCACCAATCTACACCTTCCCAATCTCAGGTATGCATATTAAGGCAGTAACATGGGCATCATTTCTGTAAACTTGTGCCTAAAATGCACAATGCAGCGATAGCACTGTACAAGAATCTGCACAATATCAGAAAGAATTTTACATCATGGTACTCTAAGGAGATCAACGAATTGAAAAGAGCCCTGAGTAAAATGGAATGAAGATGGAGACTAACGAAAAACCCAGAGGACCAAAACACCTACACATCAATGATGCAAGAATACCAGATCCAAAGAAGCACTTGCAAGTAGGAATACCATACAGACCTAATTATGAGCTCCCAGAATAAATCAAGAGAGCTCTTTGAAATAGAACATTTTTTTTACAAAGGAAAGATCAGAGAAAAATGAAGCAGACTTAATTGATCCACAAGTTATGGCAGACTACTTGGAGCTAAAATTCAAAAACAATCCCAGAAGCAAGATACACTGTCTCCACAAGCTCCTACCCACCTATGGAGATCCTTCCACATTCATTCCACAGATCCATGTCCGGTTTCTTGGATTAAGATAATGAAACACTTGGCCCCTATGTTACTTAATATCACCAGACTTTCACTCACACAAGGTCTCGTCCCACCCATCATCAAGCAAGTGGTGGTAAGACCAATACTAAAAAGCCCCAACCTAGATGCCAAAGACCCTAGCTCATACTGACCTATCTCAAGCATCCCATCTATAACAAAGATAATTGAAAAAATGGTCCAAATCCAATTACAGGACTACCTAGAGAACCACGCTCCACTTGACCCCTACCAGCATGGCTTCAAGCCTATTCACTTCACTTCTGGACAACATAGTAATGGGACTGGGCAAAGCTAAACAAGGGTTCCTAATGATATTTATTGATATGGCAGCCTTTGACTCAGTAAACCATCTCACCCTTTTAAAACGTCTACAGGAAATAGATCTCCAGGAAATTACACTATAATGGTTTACCTCCTACCTTGCACAAAGAAAACTGCAGATAAAATCTGGAGTACATTGGTCAAGGCTTATTAACCAACCTTAAGGAGTCCCACAAGGTTTGGCACTCTCTGCATTACTCTTTAATATATACTTGCAACCCCTATGTAACATAATATCGGAATAGAAGATCAATTACAGAATACTTGACAACATCATGATATATGACCCTTCAACATAGACCAACCTGATTACTCAAAAATGAGATCATGAATTGAGGAGATGGCGAACTGGCTCTATAAAGAAAACCTCTTAATAAATTACAAGAAATCGGAAGCGCTCTTCATGACTAGGAGCACATCCTTTATCCTGCCAAAAATGCTGAAAATCCTCCACAATGACATAGCAGTAAAAAGAGAAGTCAAGTATCTATGGGTATGCCTAGATCAGAGTTTGAACATCTAGGCACATATAAACAAAACAACAAAAGCAGCCTATCACAGATTAAGAACAATACAAAAGCTTAAACCTCTACTTAACACCAATAATTTCCTCAGTCTGCCAAGCCATGATAATGCCCATTCTGGACTATTGTAATGCCAACTACCAAGGACTACCAAAACACACAATCTATCCTCTGCAATTAGTACAGAATACAGCTGCACGAATAATTACAGGTAAGACAAGAAACAACTACATAACTCCAACACTAAAACAACTACACTGGCTACCCATGATTACTCGATCCAAATACAAAGCATTGCTCACCATCTTTAAAATTATATATCGATTATCACCAATCACTCTTTGGCCACTGATCAGCAAAGACCCAGAACAGAGAGCTAAACAGACTTTTAACAAAAACTTACTGCTCATCCCTAAGGCCTAAACAAAAAGTAAAACAAGCAACCTGTCACAGGGCACTCTCACTTTACGCTCCGTCGCTGTGGAACTCACTCCCTGAGAACATAAAATCATAGATGACTTGTGGGATTTCAGGAAGGCCATAAAAACATTCCTCTTTTCAGAACACTATGGGACCAATCCCTGCTACGCCCCTACACAATTCATCCACCCAATAACTAAACTTTTCTGTTACGAAGGGACGTGTACGCCCATTCACCTCTCTCAAAGACTCCTCCCCTATCCGGCTTCCCTGTATTGTATACCATGTCACATGATACATCCCTCATGTAGCTCTGTGATAATATAGTACCTATATTTAGTTGTAACGTTTTTCCATGTAATACTTATAACATTGCTTATGTACCCTGTTAACATCCAAGTTTAACTCCCCTGTTCTATGTAAAGTTCTAGTTGTTTTATTGTATAGCTTGAAGAATGGTCTAGAATTTGGCAGCTGAGATTTAATGTTAAAAAATGCAAGGTCATGCATTTGGGCTACCGCAATCCAAGGCAGCAATATAGTATAGGGGGTGAAGTACTTTTGTCCACTAAAGAAGAGCAGGACCTAGGCGTGGTTGTGTCTGATGATCTTAAAGAAACTAAACAGGTAGAAAAGGCGACGGCAAAATCTAGAAGGATGCTTGGGTGCATAGGGAGAGGAATGGCTAGCAGAAGGAAGGATGTGATAGTGCCTCTGTATAAGTCTTTGGTGCAACCTCATTTGGAGTATAGTGTGCAATTCTGGAGCCTGCACTTTCAAAAGGATATAAACAGGCTGGAGTCAATACAGAAGGTAGCTACTAAAATGGTTAGTGGTCTTCATTATAAAGCATATGAGGACAGACTTAAGGATCTTAATATGTATACCTTAGAGGAAAGGTGGGATAAAGGTGATATGATTGAGACATTTTAATACCTCCGTGGCATAAATGCACAGAAGGAGAGCCTCTTTCGATTCAAAACAAGAGGGGACATGGGATGAGGGTGAAAGGTGATAGATTCAGGAGTGATATGCGGAAAGAGTGGTGGATCCATGGAATAGTCTCCCAGTGTAGGTGGTAGAGATGAGGACAGTATATGAATTCAAAGAAGCATGGGACAAACACAGAGGGTCTCTAAAGGAAAAAAGGGAACTGCTGCAGTAGTTGATATGGAAGGGCAGACTAGATAGGTCATGTGGTCTTTTTCTGCTGTCATGTTTCTATATTTCTCTGTTTCTATTGTAAACTGCTTTGAATACAAGATAAGGCGGTATAAAAAGCTTGTTAAATAAACTAAATAAAATATTTAAACATAAGAAATGCCATACTGGGTCAGACCAAGGTATATCAAGCCCAGTATCCTGTTTCCAACAGTGACCAATCCAGGTCACAAGTACCTGGCAGTTTCCCAAAAAGACACAGGTTCCACAATGCTTGTATTGGGGCAAGCCATGGATTTCACGGGTCTTCTTTAATAATGGTTTATGGACCTTTCCTCCAGGAACTTGTCCAAACCTTTTTTAAACCCAGCTACACTAACAGCGTTTACTACCTCTTCCGGTAATGAATTTCAGAGTTTGATTACGCGTTGAGTGAAAAATCATTTTCTCTTATTAGTCTTAAACGGGTTACATTGTAGCTTCATTGCATGTCCCTTAGTCTTTCTACTTTTTGATGGCGTAAACAATCGATCTACATTTACCCGTTTCACTCCATTCATTAATTTATAGACCTCTATCATATCTCCCCTCAGCCATCTCTCTTCCATATTGAAGAGCCCTAACCTTTTACGCTTTCCTCATAGCGGTACCCTTCCATCCCCATTACCATTTTGGTGACTCTTCTCTGTACCTTTTCTAATTCCGCTAAATCCTTTTTAAGATACGGTGATCAGAATTGCGCACAATATTCAAGGTTTAGTTGCACCATGGAATGATACAGAGGCATTTTAATATCCTTTATTTTATTCTCCATTCCTTTCCTTATGATTCCTAGCATTCTATTTGTCTTCTTGGCTGCTGCTACACACTAGGCAGAGGGTTTTAATGTGTTATCCCCAGTGATGCCTATATCATTTTCCCAGGTGGTGGTTCCTAATGTGGAACCTTGCATCATTTAACCATAATTTGGGTTGTTCTTTCCTAGATGCATAACTTTGCACTTGCCCACATTAAATTTCATTGCCATTTGAATGTCCAGTCTTCCAATTTATCAAGGTGCTTTTGCAATTTTTCACAATCCTCTTGGATTTTAATAACTTTGAATAAATTTGTGTCATCTGCAAATCTGATTACCTCACTCGTTATTCCCATTTGTGAATATGTTGAAAAGCAGAGAACCCAGCACAGATCCCTGGGGTACTGCACAATGTGCAGAGACTCATTGTGAGGCCTCATTTGCATAATTCAGTAGAGGCTGAAAAGTGGGGCCATGTGCAAAAACACAGTTGCTGCATGGTAATTATCGACTCATCTTCCTCTTCCCCTTCATTTCTAAACTACTTGAACGTGCAGTTCGCCACCATTGCCTTGACTTTCTCTCCTCTCAAGCCCTTCTGGATCCATTGCAATCTGGTTTTCGTCCTTTACATTCTACTGAAATGGCTCTTGCTAAAATCTCCAGCAACCTATTCCTGGCAAAATCCAAGGGTCTTTGCTCGAACCTTATCCTTCTTGACCTTTCTGCTGCTTTTAACACTGCTGACCACCACCTTCTCCTCAATACCTTGTCCTCACTTGGTTTTAAGGGCTCTGTGCTATCCTGGTTCTCTTCTTATCTCTCCCATCACACTTTCAGTGTTCTGTTGGATCCTCCTCTACTGCTATCCCACTCAGTTGGTGTACCCCTAGGGTCTGTATTGGGTCCCGCTCCATTCCTCTCTCTATACCCAGTCCCTTGATGTATTCATCTCCTCCCATGATTTTCAGTACCATTTTTATGCTGATGATTCTCAGATCAACCTCTCCAGACCTGAAATATCTCCAGCAATCCAACCTCGGACCTGTGGTTGCTTTTCTGACACTGCTGCCTGGATATCTCACTGCCATTTGAAATTGAACATGGCCAAAACCAAGCTTCTTATTTTCCCCCTAAACCCACCTTCCTCCTTTCTCAATCTCTGTGGATAACATTTACTACTTCCTCTTTCCTCAGCTCACAAACTTTGACTCCTCCCTCTCCTTTTCCACACACATCCAACTGATAGCTAAAATCTCTCTCTATAACATCAGCAAAATTTGCCCCTTCCTTTCTGAACACACTACTAAGACAGTTATCCACTCTTTAGTCACCTCCCGTCTAGATTATTGCAACCTCCTCCTTGCTGGTCTCCCTCTCAACCATTTCTCCTCACTTCAATCTGTTCAAAACTTGGCTGTGCTGCTAATCTTCCGTCAGCCTCAATATGCTCATATTACCTCTCTTCTCAAGCTGTTTCATTGGCTCCCTGTCCATTTCCATATCCAATTCAAACTTCTCCTTCTGACCTATAAGTGCGCTCATTCTGCTGCTCATCTCTTCCTCTCCTCTCTTATCTCTCCCTAGACTTCTCCTTGGGAACTCCGATCTTCTGGCAGATCACTTCTGTTTGTGCCCTTCTCATCCACTGCCAACTTCAGACTCCAATCCTTTCACCTTGCTGCTGCTTATGCCTGGAACAAACTACCAAAGTCTGTATATCAGGCCTCATCTCTGACCCTTTTCAGATCCAGACTGAAAACCCACCTCTTCGAGGCTGCATTTGGATCCTGATCCACCTAGTCTCTTATGTGTTTCCCTACCTTACCCTAGATGTATTTTTGTCCTCAGCTGTTGTATTGTCTAGCTAGATTATAAACTCTGATGAGCAAGGACCATCTTTTACATGTGCCTGTACAGCTGTGTAGGCCATGGAACACTAATCAGAAGTAGTAGTAGGGCCAGCCCTGCATTTAAAATAACATATCTTTCAGCCCATAAGTGTTTTTGTCTTTATTTATATACTCCAACATGTTATCCTGATTTTATCTTAAGAATATTTATGGTAGAAGCAAGTGAAATGTGTTAGCAAAATGCAACAAATGCCTTCCAGTCAATACTGACTCCTGGCAACCAAAGAGCGCCTGGGTTTTCTTGGAAGCATGACCAGATTTCACTTCTGAGGCAATGAAGTGTCAAGTGGCTTGCCCGAAGTCGCAAGGAGTGCCAGTGGAAATCAAACCCTTGTCTCTTGGTCACCAAGCCAGTGGTCTAACCACTAGGCTACTCCTATTAGCATTCTCTGTTAAACTATGAAAAAACTGAGGTGGTTATGTAAAGCCAAGCCTTTGGAAAACAGTTCAGTTACCATCCAGCAAATACCTCAAGAGTTGCTATGAAACAAATCATTTTTCAGCATTGATCACTTCCAGTAAGTCTTCAACCCGGGAAGATTTTTTATATATGGTTTTGTGGGAAAACTAAGGTTACCCAATGTTCCTGATTTTCGTGGACTGTCCCCAGCTCCATGGTCTAAAACCACCTCCAGTCCCTGATTTAAGTGCAGACGGGGACAAGGGACTTTTTTCTCAAATAGCCACTTGCATTCCACTGGAGGGGCTTATCAAGTCTTCTCGATCCTCCCCCTCCCTCCTCATTGGCAGCAGGAATGGCGCTCAATAGTATGTCAGCTTCCTGTAAATCAGGGGGGACTCCACCCTTTCTTGCTCCTCAGTCACAGAACTTCAAGACTCTACCTTTTTCTCCCAGGTATCCCAGATCTGCCCTCCAAAAATATGGTAACCTTAAAAGCACAAATCCCCTTGTCTCCTCCCCTTCCAAAAACAGTTTCTAAGTTTCCATATCTAGTAGATTCTTCAATATTGCTTTTCTAAAACATGGAAGGCCTTATTCAGAAATTACTTTTGTCTGTTTTCTGCCTGTGGAAGAAAGACCTTAATGGAATAAGGTCCAAAGCTTCTTGAATCACTAAATGGGTGCGGGTGAACTCAAAGCCACAAGTTGTGTTTATTTCCTCTGGTGGCTGATAAAAAAAAATAGGATTACCTGTAGCTAGGCTGGCAGAACATAGGTGACAGGGAGCTAGGATCACCAGCCAGCTTCATGTTTTTAGGACAGGCTTATCCAGCTCTGGTTTTATCCCACTGCTCAACATAGATTTGTAGGCTGCTTTTCTTAGGGAAATCAACAGAAGCACCAGAACTACAAGTCCCTGCAGGCAGTGGGATAAAATCAGGCCTAGATCAACCTGTCCTCCATAAAAATGAAATTAGTTGACAACCCTATCAGACATGGTTAGTTTTTATGTCGTTGCTTTAGGTTTAGCTAAACCTACAGCGAGGTACTTAACTGCCTTTTTTAGTTCCACAAAGCAAACAACCAAAAATAAAAGGATAATTTATTTATTTAGTAACACTTCTATCCAACTCATTACAGATAACGAATTGATACCAAAGGTACTGTTGTTCAAAAAGATTTCTGCTGCTGAAGATGGAGATATTATTTTGGTAAATAATAGGGACGTGCACGGCCAAAAATGTTTTGCTAGTCTTTGTTTCCAACAATTTTTTTACACATATTCATATATTCATCTTTAATGTGCACATTCTATGCACACTAAGGGGTATGTTTACTATGGAGCACTAAGGGAACAAAGGTGCCATTAATGGGCATTATCAGCACCCGTGAGCAGTTAACACTGTGAAAAGCGCTGATAATGCTGGACTAACGTATGGAAACTGTCCCCTAGCATTAAGGTAAAAAGAGGTGGAGAGTGAGTGTTAATGGGATGGAGATGGGTGAGGATAGCATGTTCTCCCTTAACGCCAGTGTGTGTTAGTATGCATTAAAGCTCTCAATGCTGGGAACCCTAACGCCATCTGAAAGCTTGTGGTAAGGGCTATTTCTGAGGGGAGAGAGCCTATTTTAATGTATGCAATGTGCTCCACCCACAACAGTAGTTCTCAAATTAGTAATAGTAGCGCTCCATTGGCAGCAACAGCATGGTGCCCCATTAATAAAGAGCACTATATTCTTGGTGCCACATTGGCAAAGGAGGTGTCACATGTGTGAAGCAGTGGGGCTGGCTGGTCCACTAGGCTGACAAAGCTGTTACCTAGGGTGTATATCTGTGATGTCTGGTATGACTCTACTGTGACAGTGGCAGCACACATACATGCTGCCTCAGTCATAAAGGAGTCCACCACCCCCACTGCCATCATGCTACCATGTCAGCATTGTGTGAGGGTGGGGGTGGTGGTCGCAGTGGCTGCGGCCAGCTGCAGATGAAATCTGTTTCCCGGCCTGTGTGTCAGGTGTAATGCTGTGCGTCAGGTGTAATGCTGCAGTTGCCACTGTTAGTGGGATGGCGAGCATCCCAGCAGCAGTTACAGTGCAGCACATGGTGATCCCTCCCTTCTGAGGTCTAAGACAGTCGCACGTGTGCCCACAGCCCCCAGTGGAGGGGAGCAGGATGGCATGGTGTGACTAGCTGCATGTGTGCAACTTCAATAAGGCCGCTTGTAGCACTGAAGCAGCAGCTGTTCCACAATGGCAGGGAGGGAGGAATTGGTGGGCATGATGTCCACCATGATCGGTGGACCCTGGCACTTTGCTAGTTTGCCGAGAGGATGGGCTAGCCCTGGGATCAGGATGCCCCCCCACATATTGAGTGGATATGTGCATGCTGGAGGAAAAATATATCACTGAGGCAGGAAGACTATGCAATATGATAACAGCCGATGTCAGAGGAAAAATGACTAACTTGCCCCCTCACCTACAAAATGATGACCATAATCTGTGCATGAACCAGTGACCCCTCTACAAATAAGTACTCAGTTAGTTACAACCATCTGAGACACATGTGATTCCAAAACATCTATAGTGGTCTGCAATATATGAGATTATTCCATGACTGCCCCACAAGTACACACCAGGAAATGGGTACATTGGTCCTTCTGCTAGGACACCCTTGGTCTGAAATGTGTGTGTTCATGCCTACTCCCCATCCCAGCCTTTACCACACGATAACATCCTTATCGCTGTCGTTAACGTTTGCTACCTGGTGTGCTCTTAACGCTCTTTAGTAAACATACCCCTAACACTAAATCACTAAAGAACAACTCAGCCCTTATATACAAAAAATAGTCAAATTATCCCTGCAACAAGGACTCATGCCAACCTCCCTCAAGCAAGCCACCATACGACCAATCTTGAAGAACACCTCACTCTGCAAAAAAGACCCCGCAGCTTACCGCCCGATTTCTAGCTTACCATTTCTTGCAAAAATGATAGAGGAGGCTGTACAGACACAGCTCCAGGACCATATAGCCCACAGTGCACCACTGGACCCCCAGCAACATAGGTTTAAGCCACATCACAATGTAGAGACACTCCTGACATCACTCTTCAATAACATCCTGAAAGGAATCAACAAGCCAAAAAATGGATTTCTTCTCATTTTCATGGACATCTCATCTGCCTTCGACTCAGTCTCACACCTCATCCTAATCCAACGCCTCCAGGAAACTGGTATCTGCAACACTACTCTGATATGGTTTACCTCATACCTAAAGGACAGACTACAACAGGTAAAATATGGAACTAAACAATCCACACCCTTCCCCATAATGCAGGGCATCCTACAAGGATCGGCACTTTCATCAACACTGTTCAACTTATACATGCGCCCCGTTTGCGACATCATCAAAAACATAATGTACCATTCCATCTATATGACCTCATGGTCTACAATTGACCTGGAAGCACCAAACACCTCAACCATAACTCAATGCCTAGAAGATGTAGCCACCTGGTTAATGAGCAACAACCTCACACTGAATTACAAGAAAACAGAAGCGCTATACATCAGCAGCAGCATCACCTTCAAACCTCCACAACAAATCCAACTGCTCAACCAAACCATACCTGTAAAAGAGGAAGTGTGCTACTTAGGCATCACCCTTGACAAAAACATCAACCTCCAATCTCATATAAACAAGACAGCAGCAAAGGCATACCACAAATTAAACATCATAAGAAGGATTACACCACTCCTACATCATGATCATTTTTAGACTAGTTGCTAAGCCATCATCACACCAATATTGGACTAAGGCAATTCACTCTACCAAGGCCTACCAAAACAAACCATTCACCCATTACAAATGGTGCAGAACACAACAGCGCAAATCTTCAGTGGAACCAATAAAACAGATCATATCACACCAACATTATATCAACTACACTGGCTACCAATCCAAGCACGTGCCAAGTTTAAAACATTATTTCAAAATCATCCACCACTCCTCAGCAGACATTTTGGAAATCCTAATCACAAGAGATGAAAGCACCTGCCCCGGAAGAATCAATAACAGCTACACAATCAATGTGCCACCGGACTTCAGGAAAAGTAAGCAATCAGCACCCAAGAGAGCACTATCACTAGCTGCACCACAACTACGGAACACCCTGCCTCAAGAAATCCGTTCCACCAAGGACATCAAAGACTTCCGGAAAAGACTCAAGACCCTTCTATTCACAGAGCACTATGGACACATCACATAACACAACCACCACAAATGACTTAACATCCCATAGACATGATAACCCACTGACAGACAGCAGAACCATTGCAAATATGTTAGTGTAAATAGTTACTATCCTTTTTATCACCCCGAGTTTAATGTACCCAAGTTGAGTTCAAGTTTCTTGTAAACCGCTTTGATTACAGGATAAGGCGGTATAAAAAAAAAGTTTAAATAAATAAACACTTTTTTGCATGTGCAAATCGATTGTAGATATATCAGTTCATAGGTAGATGTATGTACAAACATTGTTTATGCATCCAAATGAATCTACTATACACCAAGGAATATACACCCCTAGTAAATAAGGAGATAGGATGGTGAAGAGCCTGAGAAAAAGGCAAACGTATTATTATCAGGGTGGAAGAAAACTACAATAAAAGAAGATACAGCTTTTATCCCTACTAAGCTACATCTGTCAGAGCTGCTGGCACTCTCTAGGGGAACAGTGGGAGGCCTTAGGAGAAACAGACTGAGGGAAGAGGTTTGTGGATGGCTGTACCCATCAGGAGTAATGGCATAACTATCACATAATAAAATTCTAACACAGCAATAATATAGTCCCTTATCACCTGCAGTTGTGCCACAGTGGTCACATTTGACAAAAGAAGGGTTAAGAAATCCAGGGAAAGTCACTTTACAACTCTGCCTAACAAACAATATAATCTTTTTCTTGGGTTAATGTATTGCTAGTGAACAGGCTACAGTCTGTCAGTACCAGAAATGGACAGTGTTTATTTAACCAGGTGCAGTATATAACATGCAAGCTTCTCTCAAAGCCCATTGTTCTATTTAGAATGACCTCCTCTGAAGGGGAAATTGTAAAGCAGTCTGGTTGCCCATTTAATAAACTGCTAGTTTTTGCCAAGATTTCCCATTGTATTCAAATTGTTATTGTCACCCTATGGGTGGAAATCGCATTGTTGTCCATGACATAATATAGTTAGATAGCAGTTCCTTAATAAATTTCAACAGTTTAGGGCCGTGTATCTGGTTAATTGTTTGATGTTCATATGAAATACACAACTTTTTAAAATAATTTTCTCTGGTTTTACCCCTGACATTGGCATAATCCAGCACATAACCATGCCAGGTTTTATCTGATCATATATTTTGTTTCATATTTGTACAATGTTTTTAAAAGAAATATTTCCTTTTTGTGCTTATTTATATTTATGTATTTTGTTTCCAGATGTGTTTTTTATAGCACACACGCCTTTGTTTTGTTTGGCTTTACTGTGCGGCACCTGGGCCTTTCTTTTTTTGTAAAGTTTAGCTTAGTTTATTCATAATCTGATATGCCACCTTTTGGGCCAAAAAGGCTGCTTCAAAGTAGTAAAAAGAATCAAGAGAAGGGGACATGGAAACTTACAATCATCAAAAGGGAAAGAGAAGGCGGGTATGGGAGGGAGTAGAAAAGAAGTTTGGTATCAGTCAGAGACTGGTTCCGGTGCTTCGCCAAAAGCTAAAGTATAAAGATAAGTTTTCAGAACAGACCTGAACTGTATGTGGTTTGTTTCACCTCTCAAATACTGGGGGAGAGAATTCCAAATAACAGGACCATAGCACGAGAAGGCAGTACCTGAAGCGATGTCAAGGAGGCAATTGTAAGCAGTGGGGGGAGGGGAGATGAGCTAGTTAATATGGTTAACATGAACAGACCCCAAGAACTGTAGTGAATAATCTAATTAGATAGATAAAATGATTAGTGTGCAATACGTTGTGATTAGTGTGGTGTATTTTAAATTAGATCCGATAGGATAAATGGAGACAAATGGAGACATTTTAGAGCAAGGGTGACGTGGTTGCATTTTTGTAAAGAATCTAGCTGCAGCATTTTGAAGGATGGCTCAGGGAGTCTTGACTTAGTCCATAAGGGAATTGTAGTAATTCAAGCGTTTTAATATGTGCACAGACAAATGCTTTAAGACTGTGTCTAGAAATGGTTTTAAAGAACACATTTTTTTGAGGAAAGAAAAAGAAAGATTTGAGAAATGCCGAGACATGCAAAGTGAAAGTTAGAGAGGAATCAGACTTACAGCCAAGGAGTGGGATGCAATCACAGAGAGGAATAGATTGATGGTTAATAAAAGGAGAGACAGAGGGTCAAGCACGATGGTATATTACCCACATGGCTTTTGATTTTGTAGGGTTTAGTTTCATGCTATGGTTTGTAAGCCAGAAGGCAATTGTTTTTAAACCTGATTCAAGAGGAGAAAGGTTGGGTGAAAGAGGATCTGTGAAATTAGCTGAATGTTATCAGCAAATATGTAACCACATAAAGCAATACTTTGGATAACTGTAACCAGAGGGGTGAGAAAGTGGTTAAATAAGGTAGGTGTGAGGATGAACACTGGAGTGAGACTTTTGCTAAGAGAATATAAAGGTACGTGTTAGGAAATAATAATAATGTTTAGTTTAAGTGCATATACAGGAGGCCTGCACAAGGAAAATCAGAATCCTATACATGTGCCCTTTGTACATTCTGGTGTGGGTATGGAAAAGGAATGTGCTGTGCTAAGCTAAACTGATTGTTCTACTCAGAGATGACTTGTATTTGCACAGTTACTGATAAGCTATAGTGGGCCCCAGGAGATGGGTGGATGACGTATGAATATGTTTCTGATAATGTATAAAATACGGACAATCCCTCCACCCTTTGGAATAAACTGCATGCCACTTATGTGCAAGTGTGTGTGTGTTTGTTCCCCTGGATTCCAGAGAAAGAAGGTAAGGTGATTCCTCGACCCAGACAGACATCCCAAGGGTTAGTGATAAAAAGGTGCTGGGAAAAGAATGATGTACCCTTACAATTTGGTGTCTCAGAAGTGGGATTTCCCCGATGCACTTTCTAAATTGAAGCAGCTTTGGTAGCTGCACAAGGATTTTTTAATTGACGTTGCTTTGGTAGCTCGTCTTGGAAAAATGCGCTTGGGTAGCGCTGGGCAAATGCGCTTCGGTAGCGCTGGGAAAATGCGCTTCAGTAGCGCTGGGAAAATGCGCTTGGGTAGCGCTGGGAAAATGCGCTTGGGTAGCGCTCGGAAAATGCGCTTGGGTAGCGCAGTGAATAACAGGGACGTCCTGCTGGGTCTGTGGTAATATCCTTCTCCTTCTCTGTGTGCTTGTGTGCCTGTGTGAGTTTGGCAAAACGCCCCTGGCGTACTCTGAAGCGATATAGCGCTAGTGACGGGTACTGTGCAGAAAGCAAGTGGCCAGACGTGCGTTTGTTGTGAATTCATTAGAGGATGGGGGGTCCCAAGGTGAGGGGGCCGCTCCAGAATCCGCGGGAGTGCATGTTCTGCTATATATTGTGATAAGTTTTAAAACTGCAGCTAAAAAACAGCCATCCTACATAAATTGTCAGTGTAGGTTACAGGATCTCTGTGTCTATACGACACCCCCCCCCCCCCTCTCTAGAACTGATGACTCAGAGTCCCTGGAATGCAAGTGACAAGTGGTGTTTGTTTATTCTTCCACTGCTTTGCTCTTCCCTCCCCCTCCCTTCCTGTTCTTTGTGTTCAAAGGTTACGGACAGGCAGACAGAACAGAAACTTAAAGTTAAACGGCATACTAAAACGTAAATTATTTGTTTGCAGAGTGTCTATTTATTGCCATATTGTAAGAAGACAAGCTAAATAGAAAGAAAATTACTTTTGTACTCAACAACGGTATAACTTGTCAGACGGCTGCCTGGGTGAGAATGTTCACAGTCTTGGCAAGTGCATATATCAATATGATTTGCAAGGGATTGTGGGCAATGCAGTCCATTCACACCAGACACAGCTGCTCACAATAATTAGTTGTGCTTGAGGGTAAAGCCAATAAGATATTTATTTATGGGGTTATTTCTCCCAACACAGATATGCTTGGTAGCACATAAAACAAGATACTTGCTTTCGGGGTTAAATTTGGAAAAACAAAATCAGGAAAACAACATTTGAACTTGTCAGGCAATCAAAGCAAAAGAAATAAGACCTGGTAGGTAACAAACTGGTCTTTTCTGTAGGCTTTAGCTAATATTTTCTTAGCAGTGTATCAAACAACAAATAAAAGCCACAAAGAAGAGAAAAACTGTTCTTTTCAGGTTAACTTCTTATATCTTCCCACATAGATTCAGAAGTGATTCCCTCAGAGCTCACAAGCAATTAGGTAAGGCTCAATTGCTAGCAGTTACCCAGCTGAAACCCCTTAGCTGGCTTGCTTTCTACTGTGTGGCTAAAAATCCTACTCAGGAGCTTTTCTGAGTAGATTAAAGAACAAGTTTGTATTTCTTTGTGATGGTTGTTGTATTTTTATAACAGAAAATCACCACAGGAGTTTAGACAGAGAGCAATCCATGTAAACACATCCTTCATCTGCCATCTCTCCCCCTTCTTCAACAAGCATGGGTTCAATATCATGGATTGGCACAGATGAATCTCCCAATGGAGCACTTTCAGGAGAATACTTGTTTCCCTGCTGTCTTTCAAGGTTATAGCTAGGGCATAGATCAGTGTTCATACCTGAGCTTCCATTGCTGTTAGAGTTCCTCTCTATATAGCCTGGCCAGTATGTAGACCAGTTCCTATGTCCAGCCTTCCAATCCAGATCCCTGGACACTGGATCTCTCTTCACATACCTTCTGGCACGGGTCTTAGGGTCCCTTCCAAGTGCAGCTGTCTCCCTCACAGGTACCGTCTGGAGATTCCTAGCTCTGCAGCACCATTCCTCTGGCTTTCCCCAGTCCAATGGTGTATGCTGGCCCTTGGAATGCCTCCCAGTATACGTACTGCTACAGACCCCCCTAAACCTCCCAAAGGCTTTTCTCTTCTTTCTTCCAAAGGGTTTCTTGCCCTCTCTGTCCGTCCGGCTTGGCTTCTGCTTCTGATGATCCTCCAGATGAAACTGAGGATAAGGATATACAAGTTGATCATGAAGATGATGAGGATAATTCTCTGTAGAATAAACTCTACCTTTATTCTGCTTAGATGAGTGCTCCACCTTAACACAGCGCAGCTGTGCTGAATCAGGCCCTGCCCTTTGAGATGAGTGCTTAGGGATTACCTCATAGCCCTCCTGATTGAACACACGTTTCCCCACTTCAGCTCCTGTAATGGCTGTTGGAAACCTGGTGCATTCTGGGACTGGTAGTCTTTTATGGAAAAATTCTGTTTTCTTATTTCTACCAGAACTGACAGGTTGCTTTTTCAGAGTCACTTCACCTTTACTATAGCTCCTTCCTGAGCTATGATAAGCTTCCTTATCACATACCCCCCTGCTTAAGTTATTACGGACTGGTGTAACTGGTGAAACCTCTTTCCTACAGTCCGTAATACCTACGAGAGTGTTCTCTTTTTGAAGCTCACTTACTTCCTGACTGGCTTCAGGGTCATTATTATTTACAGGCCTCTCCTTCCAAGACTTAAGTACATTAATATGGTAGGTCTGCCTAAGCCCTCTTGCATTTTCTACCATATAAGACACTGGGCTCACTTGTTTAACAACCTTCCATGGCCCTTTCCACTGTACTTCAAATTTTGGGGCTGTACCTGCTACTTGAACCAAAACCTTTTCACCAATGCTTAATTGGCGGCTTTTGGCCTTCCTATCATACCACCCTTTCTGGCACACTTGACTGTCCTGCAGGTTCCTCTCAGCAACCCGCGAGGTCCTTTTCAAACGTGCTTTCAAGTCACGTAGAAACTGTGGCACCTCCTGACTTCCTGGTTCAGGATCAATCCATTGTTCCCTCAAAATATCTAACAAACCACGTGGAGCCCTACCATACATCAAATCATAGGGAGTTATACCTAGGGACACCTGAATTCTTTCCCTGCAGGCATATAAGGCAAAGGGCAATAACATATCCCATTCTTTTACCTCTCCTGCTAACCCCCTTCTCAACATTTGTTTGAGAGTTTGGTTGAATCTCTCCACCAAACCGTTTGATTGTGGATGGTAGGCTGAGGTTTTCACGTGATGAATGCCAAAGGCATCCCAGACCTGGGCCAAATATTTGGATACAAAATTGGACCCTCGGTCAGTCAACACCTCTCTTGGGAATCCCACTTCACAAAAATAATTTTACTAGCTCTAAAGCTATTGTTTTTGCAGAAACATTCCTCAATGGTATGGCCCAGGGAAACCTTGTTGCCTGATCTACCATAACTAGGATGTATTGGAAACCTCGGGGCGTTTTGACTAATGGGCCTACAATATCCATGGCAATGCGACCAATTGGGTCTGTGATAATTGGCATGGGAATCAATGGCACCACCGGTGGGTGAGCCGCTGTAACTCGCTGACACGCTGGACATGCAGCACAAAACTGGGCAGTTTCTTTGAAAATACCTGGCCAGTAAAAACGCATAAGTATTTGATCCAGCGTTCCTTGCATACCTTTATGACCTCCAACTGGATGATCATGTGCTAATCTAAGTACTAGCCCTTTGAAAGTTGTGGGTACCACCAATTGTTTACGTATGGTCCCATTTCTGGGGTCCTGACTCTCTCTATATAATATTTCATTATCTAGTCTGAATCTGGGCAATTCCTCCCTGACCTCATGAGCATACTTAAAAGCTCGGGTGACAGCTTGATCAGCTCGCTGCTCTTGTGGAAAGTTAGGAAACTTTGCCACTAACTCAGCTGGCACCCAGGGTAAACTTTGACCAGCTAACATCTCAGCCCTACCCTGTGCTCTGCAAAGTCTCTCATGCCGCTTTTGTGCTTTCAACATTCTTACTTTACCAGATGATGGAGTTATTAAATCATCATGAGAGGGTAAGTCTTCTAATAACTCTGCCTGCTCCCCCTTCTCCTTCTGCTGGCTCTCTACCTTAGCCTGCGAGCGGGTGGATACAAGGCCCCTCTTATTACCTATAGTTTGGCCTTCTGGAAGCTTAACCATCTTTTTAGCTAGGGACTGAGGACTTCCAAAGAAAGGCCCGGGAGCTATTTCCATTAATCCTTCTCCCTCCTTCTTTCCTAGCCCTTCCACTAGACCCTGCTTAAATCTTGGCCAGTCCTTTCCTAGAACCAAATCAAAGGGTAGCCTAGGCACCACTGCTAACAGGACTTCCTCTTGTTCCCCCAGGCACTTAACCTTTAGCCTATAGGTGGGATATGATGTTGCAGCACCATGAATGCATCTGATGTGAACTTGGCTTTCAGGGGTTCTAGGCATAAATCCTTCTTGGGCCTCTATTCTCTTCCAAAGCCTTTTTGACATCATACTCTGGTCTGCCCCAGAGTCTAACAAAGCATTTGTGGTAATTCCTTGCACATCAACCATCAAAAGAAATCCTTCTTTGGGCTGTTTTAAATCCACACCCATTAAGCTAGTGTGTGTCTGGCATCCCTTTTCTAAATGTCCCCATTTTCCACACTTGAAACATTTCTTTTCACTCCACTGTGTCATCTGCTTTGGCACAGTAAATTTATTTTCAGAAACATTTTTAATTATTTTCTTTTCTGATACAGCACAGCTTGCCTCAGCACCCATCTTCAGAGGGCCACCCATTCTATGGCAAGCCTGCGTGGCTTCCAAGAATCTCTCTGCTAGCATGGTTGCCTCTCCAAGATTTTGGCAATTCTGCTGTATAAGGAAAGTGTGCAAATCTTTAGGCACCGCAGACATAAATTGTTCAAGCATAATAATGTCTAATAACATTTCTACCGTCTTTTGCTCAGGCTCCAACCATTTTACAGCTAATCCTCTGATTCTCTGACTCAGAGCCCTGGGTGTTTCACCCACTCTCAATGTAGTAGCTCTAAACATTCGCCTATACTCTGAAAAAGACAACCCTAGGCGATCTCTAATAGCAGCCTTTACATCCTTATAATTCAAAGCCTGGGCTGCTGGCATTGCTCTATAAGCTGCAAGCGCCTCTCCAGTTAATGAGGCCGCCAACCTTACTGCCCACTGGGTCTCTGGCCATGCTAATGCTTGTGCCACTCTTTCAAAAGACTCTAGAAAATCATCAACGTTATCATCTGGAGTTAGCTTCCCAAAACTAAATGCCCCAATTCCCTGATTGAGTCCCACACTGTCCACATGTGGTGTACCAGTATTTACTGCTGGTCTTGCATCCGGTCCACTTTGGTTCTGCAGTTTAACTAGGGCTTGCACCAGATCAAGCACTGGCCTCTGCTGGTCCATTAAGGCTTTCATAGCAGTGTCCTGAGCCTGCTGTGCTAGCTCCTGTTGCCTGCTAAACTGGGCTGCCATCCACTGAGGTAGTTTCCTTGGATCCATCTTGATCCCTGCAAGAAAACACCCAAAAAGAAAAACCCCACAGTGCACCACCTTCCAAACAGGTGTTTTTTTCTGCTTCTTTTTTTTTTTCAATTACCCCTGTGCCTTACTCCCATCTACCACTAGACATGCCCAGGTACTTGTTACCTTATGCCAGTGATGAATCCAGCTCTGCACAGGGTCTTTTCTTCCTGGAACAGCTACTTGGAACAGCCACCTCTCCTCCAAAGTGCAGTTGAGGGAAAATCTTTTCTTTCAGCTTTTAAGCTTGAACTGTCTTTTCCTTCAGACTTGAGTTGTAATCCTTAGCAAGTAAATCCCTTTGCGCAAAAGCAATCCGAAAAACTACGCCATTTGTCAGACGGCTGCCTGGGTGAGAATGTTCACAGTCTTGGCAAGTGCATATATCAATATGAATTGCAAGGGATTGTGGGCAATACAGTCCATTCACACCAGACACAGCTGCTCACAATAATTAGTTGTGCTTGAGGGTAAAGCCAATAAGATATTTATTTATGGGGTTATTTCTCCCAACACAGATATGCTTGGTAGCACATAAAACAAGATACTGGCTTTCAGGGTTAAACTTGGAAAAACAAAATCAGGAAAACAACATTTGAACTTGTCAGGCAATCACAGCAAAAGAAATAAGACCTGGTTGGTAACAAACTGGTCTTTTCTGTAGGCTTTAGCTAATATTTTCTTAGCAGTGTATCAAACAACAAACAAAAGCCACAAAGAAGAGAAAAAACTGTTCTTTTCAGGTTAACTTCTTATATCTTCCCACATAGATTCAGAAGTGATTCCCTCAGAGCTCACAAGCAATTAGGTAAGGCTCAATTGCTAGCAGTTACCCAGCTGAAACCCCTTAGCTGGCTTGCTTTCTACTGCGTGGCTAAAAATCCTACTCAGGAGCTTTTCTGAGTAGATTAAAGAACAGGTTTGTATATCTTTGTGATGGTTGTTGTATTTTTATAACAGAAAATCACCACAGGAGTTTAGACAGAGAGCAATCCATGTAAACACATCCTTCATCTGCCATCTCTCCCCCTTCTTCAACAAGCATGGGTTCAATATCATGGATAGGCACAGATGAATCTCCCAATGGAGCACTTTCAGGAGAATACTTGTTTCCCTGCTGTCTTTCAAGGTTATAGCTAGGGCATAGATCAGTGTTCATACCTGAGCTTCCATTGCTGTTAGAGTTCCACTCTATATAGCCTGGCCAGTATGTAGACCAGTTCCTATGTCCAGCCTTCCAATCCAGATCCCTGGACACTGGATCTCTCTTCACATACCTTCTGGCACGGGTCTTAGGGTCCCTTCCAAGTGCAGCCGTCTCCCTCACAGGTACCGTCTGGAGATTCCTAGCTCTGCAGCACCATTCCTCTGGCTTTCCCCAGTCCAATGGTGTATGCTGGCCCTTGGAATGCCTCCCAGTATACGTACTGCTCCAGACTCCCCTAGACCTCCCAAAGGCTTTTCTCTTCTTTCTTCCAAAGGGTTTCTTGCCCTCTCTGTCCGTCCAGCTTGGCTTCTGCTTCTGATGATCCTCCAGATGAAACTGAGGATAAGGATATCCAAGTTGATCATGAAGATGATGAGGATAATTCTTGTAGAATAAACTCTACCTTTATTCTGCTTAGATGAGTGTTCCACCTTAACACAGCGCAGCTGTGCTGAATCAACCCCTGCCCTTTGAGATGAGTGCTTAGGGATTACCTCATAGCCCTCCTGATTGAACACACGTTTCCCCACTTCAGCTCCTCTAATGGCTGTTGGAAACCTGGTGCATTCTGGGACTGGTAGTCTTTTATGGAAAAATTCTGTTTTCTTATTTCTACCAGAACTGACAGGTTGCTTTTTCAGATCACTTCACCTTTACTATAGCTCCTTCCTGAGCTATGATAAGCTTCCTTATCACAAACTGTCACTGAAATATGTAAAAGGGTGTGTCTGTATTTAGACACCCATTGCTATAGCAATGTACTGAATAATAAAAATACTAAAAGAGCTCTTAATCTGCTTCACAATATCCCTCTCCGAGTCTCATTGGCCCGGTTGGCTAAAGGTGAATTGGCCACAGGTAAAGGTGTAAATAACAGCTGGGGCTCGCTGGGATTTTCCCACAGTGGAGTGACTCCTGCTGAGTGGAGGTGTGAAGACGCATCCTGTTGATTTCAACAGTCTCACCTCTTTCTCTGCGGAGAGGTCTCTTTACTAGCTGGTAATGATCCTAGGTGACTAGAGGTATTGTGAATCAGAATGTGACAGACAGTGAATTAAAAAAGCAGGCACTGCAGCAACCAAGTAAATTCTGTGCACAGACCGAGGTAAGGAAAAGTGGGACTTTGGTATCTACCTTGGTGGTTTGTACATTCTATTGGGAACTGAGACTGATTGTGTGTGAGTGAGATGTATAATGTAAATAGTGGAGGAATCCGGGGAGTGGGGTGGGCTCCAAATACCCCGAGGGTCTAGTTCATTATGCAGGGTGAAATTTCTTAAGAAAGCACTTGTAAGCTTTGATTTGTCTCTTGTTTAAATAAGAACTGAAACAGAAGTTTCCCAAATAAGTAACTCCTTAGTGTCCTTCCCAACAAGCTGAAAAAAAATATGTTTTGTTTACAGTAAATATTGTTTTTCTTTATTTGCTGGTTGGTGCAGGATTTAAGGAATCTGAATAAGATTGTCCAGACCTAGCAATGGATACTTTCCTTTGAAAACCTTATTTCAAAAGAAACCCCTTGATTTGTATATTTATGCTTTTGGTTAAAAATATTGAGCTAAATTTTGCATGAACACAAATGGTTCAGTATTGTAGATTTGAGGTATATGTTTGAGCCTGCTCCCTAGGCACTATGTAGATCAGCGGTTCTCAACCTGTGGGTCGTGACCCCCATGGGGGTCGCCACAGGATTTAGTGGGGGTCGCCTCACTCTGCCTTTAAAAAAAAAAAGCACACAAGTTGCTGCCGCTGCCAAATCCACTTCTCAGCAGCGGCAAACTCACTGCTTCCCTTTTAATGCAGCCGTGTGTCGCGGCCTCTTAGGGAACCGCGGCTGAGCCTGCGAAACCCTTGCGGAGCCATCCAGTCTCTCGACGGGCTCCGTGCAGCATTGTCCCGCCTCCAAAGGAAGTTGTTTACCACTTCCTTTGGAGGTGGGACAATGCTGCACAGAGCCCGTCGAGAGACAGGAAGGCTCCACAACTGTTTCACAGGCTCAGCTGTGGTTCCCTAAGAGGCAGTGAGCCGTGGCTGCAGAAGAAGAACAGGGCAGTAGCAGGCAGACAGGGAGAGGGGAGGAGGGGGCAGGGAACCTGCAACAGGGCTGACATGGCGGAGGGAGGGGGCTGACATGGATGGATGGATGGAGGGAGGGAGGGGGGCTGACATGGACAGGAGGGCTGACATGGACAGAGGGGGGCTCACATGGAGGGAGGGAGGGAGGGGGCTGACAGTGATGGATGGATGGATGGAGGGAGGGAGGGGGCTCACATGGACAAAGGGGGGCTGACATGGACAGAGGCGGGCTGACATAGAGGGAGGGAGGACTGACATGGAGGGAGGGAGGGCTGACATGGATGGATGGATGGATGGATGGAGGGAGGGGGGCTGACATGGACAGAGGGCGGGCTGACATGGACAGAGGGGAGAGAGACAGGGGGTCATACTGGACAGACTGGACAGACAGGGGATAAATGCTGGACAGAGGGGAGAGACAGTGCGGGTTAGGATTATAATGGGCAGATGGGGGGGCAAGGACTGGTAATGGGTTGATTAGGGAAGGCTAGGCCTGGGAATGGACTGATCAAGGGGGGTTGGGACTGGTAATGGGCTGATAGGGGGGTAGGACTGGTAATGGACTGATGGGGGGGGGGCTAGCATTGGAAATGAGCTGATCGGGGAGGTTAGGACTGGAAATGGGCTGATTAGAGGAGGCTAGGACTGGTAATGGGCTGATGTGAGGGTAGGACTGGTAATGGGCTGATTAGGGGAGGCTAGGACTGGTAATAAGCTGATGGGGGGGGTAGGACTGGTATTGGGCTGATTAGGGGAGGCTAGCACTAGTAATGGGGTTGAGGGGGGACCAGCACTGGAAGTGAACTGATTGGGGGGGCTTTGACTGGGAATGGGCTGATTGTGGGGAGGGGAGGATAGGGCTGCTGGCCCTGGAAGAAAACTGGGGGCTAAGGCTACACATGGGCTGATACGACGGGATGGGAGACTGGAACTGGAAGGGAGTGGATCTGAGAGGGGCTGCCATGGTATTTGTACTAGAAGGGACTGGTCAGTGGGGAAGGAGGGAGACTGGAAGGGAATGGACACTAGTGGTAGTCATGGGAATGCAAGTTGACATTGGAAGGTACTAGGAGTGAGGACTGGAAAGGGGCCGATACTGGGGAGGGTTACTGGGACTGGAAATAGGCTGATGGAAAGAAGTGATGAAAGAAGAGATAAGAAATGGCAGATAGACCATAGACCACAGAAAGAGAGCGAAGAGAAGACAGGAAGGCAGAAGCCTCAGATCGGGACCAGCATGATCAGAGAATAAATTAGTCAGACAACAAAGGTAGAAAAAATAATTTTATTTCATATTAGTGATTTGACTACAAAATCATAATAATTTTGAAATCAAATATTGCTACTTGTTGTTGGAATTAATTATTGTGGTTTAAATAAGTAAATTTTATAAATAAAAACATAATGCAAAGGCCTATAATATATTAGTAATTCAACAAATGATTACAGCGACAATGCATTAACGGTAAAGGAAGAGACGCATTTGATTTTATCATTGGGGGTCATCACAAGTTGACCAATGGTTAAAGGGGTCACGGTACAAAAAAGATTGAGAACCACTGATGTAGATGATCTTCCAAGTTCAGGGCAGGAGAAACCAGCTGTGATAGAAGCCATTCACAATCTGCTGCATTTCTTGGGTAAGAAAGGTTTCAGGGTGTCCTGAAGAGAAAAAAATTTAGGTTGGGGCTATCCCTTCCCCCTACAACATCAGAAACGAAACCAGAAACTTAACAAAGAGAACAAAGAAGAGAGAGGGAAAGGGGGCAGCCCCTCCCGTGGGCTACAGAAGGTGCAAATGGTTTTGGATTATAGTAAGTGATATTATAAGTGAAGGAAAGTGAAACTAAAAAATAAATCCGGACAGAATAAAGGGTATTGTGGAGTTACCTTTGCCTAAACTAAGAGAGCTGATATCCGTTTGGCTGGGTGTAAAAAGGCTGTAATGATGTCAGAAAGGTCTGGTGGAAACTGTTCTGTTTTTCTTTAACCTTCAAAGTAGGGGTTGGGAACCCTGTCAGGACAATGGGGCATCCTGAGCTAGTAATTAAAAGACTGCAACTTGAAAAAATGATTTGAATCCTGAGTGAATAAGAAGGTTATGTTATGTGTCTGGTCTTTGTTTGTGTATGCTATTGAGTAAACTTAAAGAGTTTAAAAACAATGATTTTTTTATTTTGTGGCAAGCACCTCAGAGGTCATAATTATTGTTCATATATTACAAAACACATAGAGTTGTAACTATAGGAATTTAATAGTAATCACAATTAGTGACAATTCTCAAGCAACTTTTTCTTTTTAAACTCTTAATTTAGGACTCCTCTCTCTCTTGTTCAGCTATCTGCATTTGCCTGAAGGAATCTGGTCACAAGACAGACCTGCTGTTTACTTTGCTATTTGTGTTTGAGATAACATCAAGGTTGAACTGTTACTCTAAGCAAATTGCTTTAACATAATTTCATTGTTTCAGATCAGTTTGATACCAGTCTCAAGTATTATGTATAAGGTTTTAATTTAAATGTGACAAAGCATGATTTTGAATTCACCTCTTTGCAGTTTCATGTTATTTGAATGTCTGTTTCCTGAACTGTAAGATTTTAAGTTAACTACTTTGCATTGTTTAGCTCGGTGCTGATGACTGATGAACAGGACAGTAACATCTCAGTTTTATTTGTTACAATATTGGATTTTAGGATAAATTCACCTGTTTTTCTGTATTTGAATTTTACGTGTTAGTGTCCAGAGAAAAAGTGTACCTTGTTCTAAAAGTTTCTATTTTAGTTTCAGCACAGTTCCTGAGAAAAAATAGATATATGTTGCAGAGAAAACAGATATATGTTGCAGCACTGTGAGATATTAATTTTTCTTTAGTTTACATACTTGCACTTTATGTTACCAAAAATACTTCTAGCAGTACATTATGTAGAGGTTCAGTATACACAGAAATTATAGAATTGTGGAAAGAGGCTGATCTGAAATTGCTTTGTTCCCAAGCATATAGATCTTATTTAGTGGAAAGATGAAGCTTAGTTCCCAAGAAACATGAGAATATTTGTAAATAATAACATTAACGTGAGTTCATTGAAAAAAAAAAAAGCAGAAAGTGAGAGAGAGAGAGACAGAAGGTGAGGCTACAGCCTTGGGAAAGGCAATAAACGTGCTGCTCCGAGTGTGATGATCTGGGCCACCGGAATTCTAACTGCTCTAAGACTCCTCGAGGACCCACAAGGCCTGAAGAACAGGAACCTTGCATATTTATGCCTCTGAAGAGACATGAATAGGCAGGGGGGATTAGGCCGAGAAGAACCCGAGGATCGCCATGAGGCCCAACCACCAATGCCTTGTACCTTCTTAGGCCTCTCACCTCAAAAGGATCTCTTAAACACCATGATTAGTGAGTAACTTGCACAAATCCTTGTGAACACTGCAATTTTTAAAATCAGTCCAACAGCACTCTCACTGAGAACAGTGTATACGATAGATTCTAGTTATATGTGAGAGATATGAGCCATACTCCTTCCTATTGGGATTGATGTTATAAAATGCCGTGAAGCACTAGTCTATATTGTAAGGACTTTATCTATATTTTGTTTAGGCAGTTGCTAATTAGAATGAGCACTGCTTACTCATATTGTTATGCTTATTGAAAAGTATCTACATTTATATTTTATATATACCTTTTGTTTACAAAAATACTAAGTTTCTAACAATTGTGTGATGTTCTTAGCAGCCTTGCCAAATAAGGATACACTAGTATGGTATAAAAAAAACAGAAGGACCTATGCATGTAGTTTGATGGAATGATGTAAGTGGAAAAAAAGTGGTGTTGAGAGGAGTGTGATGGAATATTCATGTTGGAAAGGAGAACTTAGATTAACATTATAAAATGGTGAGAGTGAATTGAAATGTGAAATGATGTATCCGATGTATCCACCTAGAAAGAAAACTGACAATGAATACTCTACAATATTTGATTATGCCATCCCCATTAACTCCAATTTTGAAAGTTATCTAGCCCAGAGATATACCCAATAATTGGAAATAGACACTTGGAGATAGGCTGAGTGCACTTTTCATCCTAATGAGCTTTGGGGAGACCCACACTGGCCATGTGGTGCTTTTCAGATGCTTTTATCCCTTTTTTGCCTCTATGTGTCCTGGCCCGACACATGAAGCTAAAGGAGGAAAGTTACTTCACAAATTTTTATAATTTAAACTGCACCCAGCCCCATGTTTCTTTTTCTACTTTCTTGTATAACATTGGTGTTACTTGCCCCTCTTTGGGATATGACTAGGTCCTTGGCTCATTGTAAACTGTCTTTAGTTTTAATGCTACGGATTGTTTTATTGTTTCTGCTTTTAGCCTGTCTAATACTGCTCTATACTGTTCTTCAACTACAGGGAAGTTTCTCATGATTACTCTCTGATGTATTTTTCTTTGGGGTGGTCTCAAAGGACTGCTTATTGCCCTATTGAGCGGTTTTATAATTCTTGTTCTTTTTTGTTGTATACCACTTTTATGTATTCCTATACTCCTGCTTTTATGGTGGTTGATGTACCTGAGCTGCCGCATATAGATGTTCCATTAATAATGCCTGTTTAGTTATTTTGTAGTAGATTGTTAGGCTGTTCTTATAGTGGGCCTATGCCGGCCCAAAGGCGGGATTGTTAGGAAATAATAATAATGTTTAGTTTAAGTGCATATACAGGAGGCCTGCACAAGGAAAATCAGAATCCTATAAATGTGCCCTTTGTACATTATGGTGTGGGTATGGAAAAGGAATGTGCTGTGCTAAGCTAAACTGATTGTTCTACTCAGAGATGACTTGTATTTGCACAGTTACTGATAAGCTATAGTGGGCCCCAGGAGATGGGTGGATGACGTATGAATATGTTTCTGATAATGTATTGTGATAAGCAAGCTTATCATAGCTCAGGAAGGAGCTATAGTAAAGGTGAAGTGACTCTGAACAAGCAACCTGTCAGTTCTGGTAGAAATAAGAAAACAGAATTTTTCCATAAAAGACTACCAGTCCCAGAATGCACCAGGTTTCCAACAGCCATTAGAGGAGCTGAAGTGGGGAAACGTGTGTTCAATCAAGAGGGCTATGAGGTAATCCCCAAGGACTCATCTCAAAGGGCAGGGCCTGATTCAGCACAGCTGCGCTGTGCTAGGGTGGAGCACTCATCTAAGCAGAATAAAGGTAGAGTTTATTCTACAGAGAATTATCCTCAGCATCAGCTTGGAGATCCTCAGCTTGGATGTCTTCATCATCTGGAGGATCATCAGAAGCAGAAGCCAGAGCGGATGGACAGAGAGGGCAAGAAACCCTTTGGAAGAAAGAAGAGAAAAGCATTTGGGAGGTCTAAAGGAGTCCAGAGCAGTACGCATACTGGAAGGCATTCCAAAGGCCAGCATACACCATTGGACTGGGGAAAACCAGAGGAGTGGTGCTGCAGAGCTAGGAATCTCCAGACGGTACCTGTGAGGGAGACGGCTGCACTTGGAAGGGACCCTAGGACCCGTGCCAGAAGGTATGTGAAGAGAGATCCAGGGGTATGTTTACTAAACTGCGTTAGTGCAATTCGCGTTAGGAGCCGCGGTAGTGACAGAAACCCCAAATAAGGACATGGGCGGTACATCGTTACCACTAACGCGTGTTCCAAAAACTAACGAGCGTTACAAAACGCCGTGGCGTGTTACTGCGCGTTAATCGTAAGAAGGCGTACAGACAAAAAGCACTGAAACAGAGCGGTAGCACAATGGTTACGGTACTGACCGCTGTTACAGGCAGCATGGGTTCGAGTCCCCAGTGTGCCTAACACAGAAGGCTGTCCCAGGCATCACCCTGTACATTACATAGGGTATGAGGAGGCATGTTTTTTGTTACGTTGAGTAGTGGTGTCAGAAACGCACCCTCGGAGTGTGCCTAGCCACGTACGTTGGTGCGTGCGAGGCTGCGTGCGTAGCTGCGCGCGTACAATCGTGCGTGGGTACATGTGTTTTTACCAGCATGGGCACCTTCTATTACAGACTCTTTAGGGTGTCTTGCACCTATGCATTATGCTAACAGATGTACGTGTGATGGCCTATGGTTTATCAGAGCCTGTGAGCAGGTGCTGGATTTTCACAGGGTTGGATTGTGCCAGTCACACCCATGATGCACTGCACATGCAAATCAGCTGTCCACAGATACACACCATGGGGAATGCACCCCCACAGCACCTCGGCCTGGTAGGGGGAACTGACCATGTGCACCCCCACAGCACCTCGGCCTGATAGGGGGTACTGACCGTGTGTTGTACTGGCACAGAGTAGCTACACACCGTCACATTGTGCGGGTACTGTGCTCACCCTGAGGGTGCAGTGAGGCGCCCAGCACTAGGTCCACAGCACCGTCCATGGCTGAAAGAGGCCATGGCGCAGGTCCAAAGCAGTGTTACTGTGTGAGATAGGTAGTTTCTGCAGGAACACCTTGGACATCTCTGTCTGTTTCAGTCAGGTGTAGCCCCCATGCACCACCACCACCCCCCTCCCCCAGGGCTGAGGGTGGCAAACAGGGTCTCCTATCAAAAGATCCACAGTCTACCTCCCTGCAAAGGTGGCAGTAGAGGGGCACATTAACTCTAGTCCTGCTGAGGAACAGACACCCCACAGGGCAGTCAATGCAGCTCTGTACACAGCCATAACACAATAGCAGACAGACATTAGGCCTGGATATGGTATGCTGCACCCCACCACTATCTGATATTCCCCTGGTGCAAGCCATCAGCCACTGCACCCTGCAAGCCACTCCATCACAACACCTACCAGCTGCAAACAGTCTGCTAGTGCCCAGTGGAGATGCCTGCACCCCGAACTGGGATGTCAGCATACACAGCAAGCAGATACATCAGTGACTGGACCCAAAAGGAAACCCATATTTATCACATGAGAGAAATACTAGATAGCACTATGGGAGTGCCTAGCCATGCTGTGGTCACTGCACAGTCATGGTGAGAGTGATCTCTCAGCAGGATATACTGAGGTCACCCTGTCTGTGTAGGTGGTGGCCGGGCACTACAATGTGCCTGTCACTGCCCTATGCCCTGTGCAGATGCACCCTGGCCAGGCCACCCTGTCTGGCCTATATCCATGGTACCTTGCTCCTCATTATGCACATTGGCAGCCCAATACTGGCAACATTGCTGGCAGTGTGGGCTGTGGAAGGTGTTTGCAGCCACCACACACTGGATAGACAGACAGCCACCCCCACACCTATGCCAGCATTGTGCTACTATAGAGGTGGTCAGCAGCCATACCCACCACACCAGTCATGGGCATAGTACAGGCATGGATATGGTACACAAGACTGTTGGGGGGTCACTCCCCAGGGTGGTGAACACTGTCAGAGACCAGACCTGCAGCACACACCGCAGACATCAGAATGATTGTTATGGTGGAGCTCAATGAGCAAAATGTGCTTAACGTAGGAATTGATATCTGCCAGTTATCATAGGAAACATTTGATAGCTCTGTACCATATACCCAGGTGTAGGGTGGCATTGCTAAGGTATGCAACTGCTAGTATTGGGAGATACAGGCAGGGCCCAATGTCTTGCCTCTCCAGGAGGCACTGGCCAATGGGGCCTGTGGGTGGGTGTGTGGCCCTGTTGGCTGCTGCTTTACGGCAGAGTTCCCCAACTCCAGTCCTGGTGTTCCAAACACTGTTCGGGTTTTCATGCTGTCCCTCATAAATATGCATGAGCTACATCTGCATACCATGGGGGTGGTGCATAGCTATGCAGCACAGGCATCTTTATTAGAGGCAGCATGAAACCGGAATGGTGTGGGGCCCTCCAGGACTGCATTTGCGGGACTCTGCTTTAGGTAATGTGCCTGTTTCTGGTGTGGTAAAATATAGTCCATGCGTATGTTCTCTGCAATAAAGGAGTGTCTTTACTATCACTGTTTAGTGGTGGGTAAAACTATGGGGACTGGGTTGGCAGGAGCCCCAGCTGGGATTTGAACCTGTGACCCTCTGGTCTTACAGGCACTGGCTGTGTCTGTTGCACCACACTGTGGCCACAGAGACAGTGCAGTCCCTGGAGTTAGTTAAACCGGCCTGACGAGTCAGAAACCCTGCTCTGCAACAGATTTACTGTGGCCTCATTTACCTTGTATGCAGACAAAGGTGCACATAAACCTCAGAAAAGACCTCAAAAAAGGGGCACACACACATAACCAAGCTGGGCAACAATGATATCATTGGGCAACATTACACAACACTCCCAGGACAGCTCCATTACAATGAAATGATCTTTGAAAGGGTCTGCGGAGTGTAGACCCTTCCACACATCATTTCTTTTTTTTTTTGGTGCTTTCCAGGGAGTGTTGTTCCTTGTTGCCCATTGCTATCACTGTTGCCCAGCTGAATTATGCTTTTTAAAATGTTTCTTGTGGTCATTTTTAACGTTTTATGTGAAATGTTGTTCTGTGCACATGTATCACACTGCTCACGTTTTGTGGGTTTCCCCGGTTTTTCTGTACATTGCTGACGGAAATGGTTTCTCTTCCCTTTAAATGCCTTTAACGACAGGTTTTCATTCGCGTTGGAATTGAGCTCAGGAATTCAGTGCGTTAGTGTGAGGGAAGCCTCTCCCCGCCCACTCTCCGCCCATTGACCCCTTCTCTCTGCCCACTCTCCACCTTCTGCGCTGTTTTAACGCGCCGCGGGACTTTACGATCGTTAACTATGCTTAACGCGCGTAGTATTACGTTAACGGTCATTAGCGCGTCGGTACGCGCGTTATACAGCACTTACAGTCGTTAACGTCGTATAACGCGCGTTAGTCACGTTTACCGCACTTTAGTAAACATACCCCATAGTGTCCAGGGATCTGGATTGGAAGGCTGGACATAAGAACTGGACTACATACTGGCCAGGCTATTTAGAGAGGAACTCTAACAGCAATGGAAGCTCAGGTATGAACACTGATCTATGCCCTAGCTATACCCTTGAAAGACAGCAGGGAAACAAGTATTCTCCTGAGAGTGCTCCATTGAGAAATTCCTCTGTGCCAATCCATGATATTGAACCCATGATTGTTGAAGAAGGGGGAGAGGTTATAGATCCAGGCTGTGAATACATGGATTGCTCTCTGTCTAAACTCCTTTGGTAATTTTCTGTTACAAAGTACAACAACCATCACAAAGAAATACAAACTTGTTCTTTAATCTACTCAGAAAAGCTCCTGAGTAGGATTTGAGCCACGCAGTAGAAAGCAAGCCAGCTAAGGGGTTTCAGCTGGGTAACTGCTAGCAATTCAGCCTTACCTAATTGCTTGTGAGCTCTGAAGGAATCACTTCTGTGAAGATATAAGAAGTTAACCTGAAAAGAACAGTTTTTCCCTACTTTGTGGGTTTTGCTTGTTGTTTGATGCACTGCTAAGAAAATATTAGCTAGAGCCTACAGAAAAGACCAGTTTGTTACCAACCAGGTCTTTATTCTTTTGATTTGATTGCCTGACAAGTTCAACTGTTGTTTTCCTGATTTTGTTTTTCTAAGTTTAACACTGAAAGCAAGTATCTTGTTTTATGTGCTACCAAGCATATCTGTGTTGGGAGAAATAACCCCATAAATAAATATCTTATTGACTTTACACTCAAGCACAACTAATTATTGTGAACGGCTGTGTCTGGTGTGAATGGACTACATTTCCCACAATACCTTGCAAATCATATTAATATATGCCTTTGCCAAGACTGTGAACATTCTCACCCAGGCACCCGTCTGACAAATGGCATAGTTTTTCGGATTGCTTTTGCGCAAAGGATTTACTTGCTAAGGATTACAACTCAAGTCTGAAGAAACAAGAAAGTTCAAGCTTAAAAGCTGAAAGAAAAGATTTCCCCTCAACTGCACTTTGGAGGAGAGATGGCTGTTCCAGGTAGCTGTTCCAGGAGGAAAAGACCCTGTGCAGAGCTGGATTCATCACTGGCATAAGGTAACAAGTACCTGGGCATGTCTAGTGGTGGATGGGAGTAAGGCACAGGGGTAATTGAAAAAAAAAAAGTAGAAAAAAACACCTGTTTGGAAGGTGGTGCACAGTGGGGTTTTTTTTGTGTTTTCTTGCAGGGATCAAGATGGATCCGAGGGAGATGGCTAGCTGGATGGCAGCCCAGTTTAGCAGGCAACAGGAGCTGTCGCAGCAGGCCCAGGACACTGCTATGAAAGCCTTAATGGACCAGCAGAGGCCAGTGCTTGATTTGGTGCAAGCCCTAGTTAAACTGCAGAACCAAAGTGGACCAGATGCAAGACCAGCAGTAAATACTGGTACACCACATGTGGACAGTGTGGGACTCAATCAGGGAATTGGGGCATTTAGTTTTGGGAAGCTAACTCCAGATGATAATGTTGATGATTTTCTAGAGTCTTTTGAGAGAGTGGCACAGGCATTAGCATGGCCAGAGACCCAGTGGGCAGTAAGGCTGGCAGCCTCATTAACTGGAGAGGCGCTTGCAGCTTATAGAGCAATGCCAGCAGCCCAGGCTTTGAATTATAAGGATGTAAAGGCTGCTATTAGAGATCGCCTAGGGTTGTCTATTTCAGAGTATAGGCGAATGTTTAGAGCTACTGCATTGAGAGTGGGTGAAACACCCAAGGCTCTGAGTCAGAGAATCAGAGGATTAGCTGTAAAATGGTTGGAGCCTGAGCAAAAGACGGTAGAAATGTTATTAGATGTTATTATGCTTGAACAATTTATGTCTGCTGTGCCTAAAGATTTGCACACTTTCCTTATACAGCAGAATTGCCAAAATCTTGGAGAGGCAACCATGCTAGCAGAGAGATTCTTGGAAGCCACGCAGGCTTGCCATAGAATGGGTGGCCCTCTGAGGATTGGTGCGGAGGCAAGCTGTGCTGTATCAGAAAAGAAAATGGTTAAAAATGTTTCTGAAAATAAATGTACTGTGCCAAACCAGATGACACAGTGGAGTAAAAATAAATGTTTCAAATGTGGAAAATGGGGACATTTAGAAAAAGGATGCCAGACACACACTAGCTTAATGGGTGTGGATTTAAAACAGCCCAAAGAAGGATTTCTTTTGATGGTTGATGTGCAAGGAATTACCACAAATGCTTTGTTAGACTCTGGACCCATGGTCTTCAGATAAGTGCCGCTTTTACCAATTTGGATTTGGTTTTTGAGAAGTTTTAATTTAACATAACCTACTGGTTTGAATAAAAGGGATATGTATTGTGTACTGGGGCATGGTTTTTTAATACCTGCCCTGCATGATTTATGTCCGACAAAAAATTAAAAGTTTGATGAGGGATTCACGGGATCTGATTCTTTATTACTTTGTTAGACTCTGGGGCAGACCAGAGTATGATGTCAAAAAGGCTTTGGAAGAGAATAGAGGCCCAAGAAGGATTTGTGCCTAGAACCCCTGAAAGCCAAGTTCACATCAGATGCATTCATGGTGCTGCAACATCATATCCTACCTATAGGCTAAAGGTTAAGTGCCTGGGGGAACAAGAGGAAGTCCTGTTAGCAGTGGTGCCTAGGCTACCCTTTGATTTGGTTCTAGGAAGAGACTGGCCAAGATTTAAGCAGGGTCTAGTGGAAGGGCTAGGAAAGAAGGAGGGAGAAGGAATAATGGAAATAGCTCCCGGGCCTTTCTTTGGAAGTCCTCAGTCCCTAGCTAAAAAGATGGTTAAGCTTCCAGAAGGCCAAACTATAGGTAATAAGAAGGGCCTTGTATCCACCCGCTCGCAGGCTAAGGTAGAGAGCCAGCAGAAGGAGGAGGGGGAGCAGGCAGAGTTATTAGGGGACTTAACCTCTCATGATGATTTAATAACCCCATCATCTGGTAAAGTAAGAAAGTTGAAAGCACAAAAGCGGCGTGAGAGACTTTGCAGAGCACAGGGTAGGGCTGAGATGTTAGCTGGTCAAAGTTTACCCTGGGTGCCAGCTGAGTTAGTGGCAAAGTTTCCTAACTTTCCACAAGAGCAGCGAGCTGATCAAGCTCTCACCCGATCTTTTAAGTATGCTCATGAGGTCAGGGAGGAATTGCCCAGATTCAGACTAGATAATGAAATATTATATAGAGAGAGTCAGGACCCCAGGAATGGGCCCATACGTAAACAATTGGTGGTACCCACAACTTTCAAAGGGCTAGTATTTAGATTAGCACATGATCATCCAGTTGGAGGTCATAAAGGGATGCAAGGAACGCTGGATCAAATACTTATGCGTTTTTACTGGCCAGGTATTTTCAAAGAAACTGCCCAGTTTTGTGCTGCATGTCCAGCGTGTCAGCGAGTTACAGCGACTCACCCACCGGTGGTGCCATTGATTCCCATGCCAATTATCACAGACCAAATAGGTCGCATTGCTATGGATATTGTAGGCCCATTAGTCAAAACACCCCGAGGTTTCCAATACATCCTAGTTATGATAGATCAGGCAACAAGGTTTCCCTGGGCCATACCATTGAGGAATGTGTCTGCAAAAACAATAGCTTTAGAGCTAGTAAAATTGTTTTTTGAAGTGGGATTCCCAAAAGAGGTGTTGACTGACCGAGGGTCCAATTTTGTATCCAAATATTTGGCCCAGGTCTAGGATGCCTTTGGCATTCATCACGTGAAAACCTCAGCCTACCATCCACAATCAAACGGTTTGGTGGAGAGATTCAACCAAACTCTCCATCAAATGTTGAGAAGGGGGTTAGCAGGAGAGGTAAAAGAATGGGATATGTTATTGCCCTTTGCCTTATATGCCTGCAGGGAAAGAATTCAGGTGTCCCTAGGTGTAACTCCCTATGAATTGATGTATGGTAGGGCTCCACGTGGTTTGTTAGATATTTTGAGGGAACAATGCATTGATCCTGAACCAGGAAGTCAGGAAGTGCCACAGTTTCTACGTGACTTGAGAGCACGTTTGAAAAGGACCTCGCAGGTTGCTGAGAGGAACCTGCAGGACAGTCAAGTGCGCCAGAAAGGGTGGTATGATAGGAAGGCCAAAAGCCGCCAATTAAGCATTGGTGAAAAGGTTTTGGTTCAAGTAGCAGGTACAGCCCCAAAATTTGAAGTACTGTGGAAAGGGCCATGGAAGGTTGTTAAACAAGTGAGCCCAGTATCTTATATGGTAGAAAATGCAAGAGGGCGTAGGCAGACCTACCATATTAATGTACTTAAGTCTTGGAAGGAGAGGCCTGTAAATAATAATGACCCTGAAGCCAGTCAGGAAGTAAGTGAGCTTCAAAAAGAGAACACTCTCGTAGGTATTACGGACTGTAGGAAAGAAGTTTCACCAGTTAAACCAGTCCGTAATAACTTAAGCAGGGGGGTATGTGATAAGGAAGCTTATCATAGCTCAGGAAGGAGCTATAGTAAAGGTGAAGTGACTCTGAACAAGCAACCTGTCAGTTCTGGTAGAAATAAGAAAACAGAATTTTTCCATAAAGACTACCAGTCCCAGAATGCACCAGGTTTCCAACAGCCATTAGAGGAGCTGAAGTGGGGAAACGTGTGTTCAATCAAGAGGGCTATGAGGTAATCCCCAAGCACTCATCTCAAAGGGCAGGGCCTGATTCAGCACAGCTGGGCTGTGCTAGGGTGGAGCACTCATCTAAGCAGAATAAAGGTAGAGTTTATTCTACAGAGAATTATCCTCAGCATCAGCTTGGAGATCCTCAGCTTGGACGTCTTCATCATCTGGAGGATCATCAGAAGCAGAAGCCAGAGCGGATGGACAGAGAGGGCAAGAAACCCTTTGGAAGAAAGAAGAAAAAAGCATTTGGGAGGTCTAAAGGAGTCCAGAGCAGTACGTATACTGGAAGGCATTCCAAAGGCCAGCATACACCATTGGACTGGGGAAAACCAGAGGAGTGGTGCTGCAGAGCTAGGAATCTCCAGACGGTACCTGTGAGGGAGACGGCTGCACTTGGAAGGGACCCTAGGACCCGTGCCAGAAGGTATGTGAAGAGAGATCCAGTGTCCAGGGATCTGGATTGGAAGGCTGGACATAAGAACTGGACTACATACTGGCCAGGCTATTTAGAGAGGAACTCTAACAGCAATGGAAGCTCAGGTATGAACACTGATCTATGCCCTAGCTATACCCTTGAAAGACAGCAGGGAAACAAGTATTCTCTTGAGAGTGCTCCATTGAGAAATTCCTCTGTGCCAATCCATGATATTGAACCCATGATTGTTGAAGAAGGGGGAGAGGTTATAGATCCAGGCTGTGAATACATGGATTGCTCTCTGTCTAAACTCCTTTGGTAATTTTCTGTTACAAAGTACAACAACCATCACAAAGAAATACAAACTTGTTCTTTAATCTACTCAGAAAAGCTCCTGAGTAGGATTTGAGCCACGCAGTAGAAAGCAAGCCAGCTAAGGGGTTTCAGCTGGGTAACTGCTAGCAATTGAGCCTTACCTAATTGCTTGTGAGCTCTGAAGGAATCAGCAGCAGCCGGTTTGTTTTTTTTTAATCTATCAGGGCTGATGGGGGGAGGGGGGTTAGGACTGGTAATGGGCTTTGGGGGGTTAGGACTGGTAATGGGCTATGGGGGGGGGCTAAGACTGGAAGTGGGTTGATGGGGGAGGTGTGTTAGGAATGGTAATGGGCTATGGGAGGGTTAGGACTAATAATGGGCTATGGGGGGTCTAAGACTGGAAGTGGGCTGATGAGGGGGTTAGGACTGGAAATGGGCTGATGGGGGGGTTAGGATGTAATGGGCTATGGGGGGGCTAAGACTGGAAATGGGCTGATGGGGGGGGTAGGACTGGTAATGGTCTATAGGGGGGGCTAGGACTGGAAATGTGCTGATGGGGGGGGGTTAGGACAGGTAATGGGCTATGGGGGTGCTAAGACTGGAAATGGGCTGATGGGGGGTTAGGACTAGTAATGGGCTATGGGGGGCTAGGACTGGAAATGGGCTATGGGGGGCTAGGACTGGAAATGGGCTAATGGGGGGTTAGGACTGGAATGGGCTGTGGGGAGGCTAAGACTGGAAATGGGGTGTTGGGGGGCTTAGGACTGGAAGTGGCCTGATGGGGGGCTTAGGACTGGTAATGGGCTATGGGGGGGCTTAGGACTGGAATGGGCTGTGGGGAGGCTAAGACTGGAAATGGGGGGTTGGGGGGGCTTAGGACTGGAAGTGGCCTGATGGGGGGCTTAGGACTGGTAATGGGCTATGGGGGGGCTTAGGACTGGTAATGGGCGATGTGGGGGCTAGGACTGCAAATGGGCTGGGGGGGTGGCTAGTACTGGAAATGGGCTGAGTGGAAGGAGGGCTTGAACTGCAAATAGCTGATGGGGAGGGGGCTTGGAATAGAAATGGGCTGTAAGGAGAGGGAGCTAGGACTGGAAATGGGCTGAGTGAGGGGGGCTAGAACATTAAAAGGGCTGATGGAGGGCTAGGATAGGACTGGAAATGGGCTGTTGGGGGGGCTTGGATTGAAATGGACTCATGGAGGGGCTAGAACTGGAAGTAGGCTCATGGGGGGCTTGGATTGGAAATGGGCTGAGAGGAGGGGAGCTAGGATTTGACATGGGCTGATGGTGGGGCTAGGAAAGGACTAGAAATGGGCTGATGGGGGGCTGGGATTGGAAATGAGCTGATGGAGGGACTCGGATGGGGGAGCTAGGACTTGAAATGGGCTGATGGGGGTTAGGACTGGTAATGGACTATGGGGAGGCTAAGACTGAAAATGGGGTGATGGGGGGCTTAGGACTGGAAGTGGGCTGATGGGCTTAGGACTGGTAATGGGCTGGGGGTAGCTAGGACTGGAAATGGGCTGAGTGGAAGGAGGGCTTGAACTGCAAATAGCTGATGGGGATGGGAACTTGGAATGGAAATGGGCTGAGTGGAAGGAAGGCTTGAACTACAAATAGCTGATGGGGAGGGGGGCTTGGAATGGAAATGGGCTGTGAGGGGAGGGAGCTAGGACTGGAAATGGGCTGAGTGAGGAGGGGCTAGGACAGGAAATGGGCTGATGGAGGGCTAGGATAGGACTGGAAATGGGCTGTTGGGGGGGCTTGGATTGAAATGGACTCATGGAGGGGCTAGAACTGGAAGTAGGCTCATGGGGGGCTTGGATTGGAAATGGGCTGAGTGGAGGGGAGCTAGGATTTGACATGGGCTGATGGTGGGGCTAGGAAAGGACTAGAAATGGGCTGATGGGGGCTGGGATTGGAAATGAGCTGATGGAGGGACTCGGATGGGGGAGCTAGGACTGGAAAAGGGCTGATGCGGGGACTAGACGGGAGCGGATGCTGAGTGGGGCTGAAACTAGAAGGGAGCTGATGTTGGGGGAGGATTAGAATGGGATAGAGCTTAGAGAGTGAAATGGAGAGGGAAAAAATATTTTGTGTGGGAGGGAAGACAAATCTACAATTGGCCGGATATTGGGAGAGTAAGTGGGGATTGAGGATGGCGGGGTAAAATTTGAGTGGATGAAATAGGAATGAGGAAAGAGCAAAAGGAGAAAGATTAGTATGTTAAAGCAGATGTAGAGAGAGAATGGAAAAAAAATAGAAGAAAGGACAAATGGACAGCAGACGATGGAGAGTTAGCAGAAGACACGAAGAAACCAGAAGAAAGTGTCTGGAGCAATTGCAACTGAAAAAAAATGCACAAAAGGTAGAAAAATATCTCTTTATTGAATTTATTAAATGAAATATGCCAGCTCTGGGAAATGTGCATCATTAACGTCTGCGCTTTGTTTAGTACAAGAGGAAATTAATTTATAGTTTTATTTCTACAGTGTTGTTGGGCTTTTGGGGTTCCCAGTTTAATTATTGTCTTCCTGTTTCTACATTGTGATTTCTTGTTTGACGGTCTATGTTCTGCACGTGCAACTGAGCTGAGGTATTCTGTTTATGTAATTCCTATTTGACATTGCCACTTGTTCCCTTTCCCCAGTAGGTCATGTATTGTTGTTCTCTGAAATGTATTGGTTTAATATTTGTAGTGTTGCCTTTTGATAGGTAGGGTCTTGTGCTTTGTGAGTCCTGGTAGTGCTGTTATGATACGGCGGGTTTGCTATGGTTTCTAAATGCTCACAAATAAAAAGTCACAGGGGAACATAAGCATCGAGTTCCAACACTAAATCATGAATTGATCTTCATAAATGTCCATTGACAAACCAAAACTTTTTTTTACTTTTTTTGAGTTTTTTTGAACTTCTTAATGTCGGGCACCCCCGGCAAGAGAGAGAAGGGGGGAACCTTTTCTCTCCACTCCGGGAGGTCCCTTTTAATAATAATAAAACGGGTGATGAAACCAAACTAGGTAAACTTCTTCCCCTCCTCCTCAGGTGCTACCTGTATCTGTACCACAGCGTCAGGGTCATTGGGCATGTGGTAAATGCAAATTCTGTTGCACCACTATGGAGGGCATCCAGTGGTGTTATCCAGCCACCCAACAGTCGTTTTCTTTTATGGGATATTCCTCCTGTCAGACCAATTATGTGGTTTATATTCTAATCTGCCCCTGTGGTCTCTCCTATGTGGGCCGAACGATTAGACCTGTTCGGGTCCGTCTGGGGGAGTACGCTTCCCGACTAAAGGCACGGCTCTTGTCAGCACCTATCGTTGAACACTGTGTTCGCTATAACCATGAATTTGCGGACATCCGATGGAGAATCATCGACCAGGTACTTCCCTCTCCCAGAGGTGGTCATCGGGAGAACCTTTTGCAAAAACGGGAACAACGTTGGATCTTTCAGCTACGCACGGTCATTCCTAAGGGTCTTAATTTGGAATGCGAGTGGTGGAGTTTGGTATAGACATTTATGGGACTTGTGTTTTTATTCTATGGACTGTGTGGTATGTTCGCGTTTTCATTCATGATTCACATTATGGAGATCCGGTTTTTTTCAGGCTCCTCCTCTTCTTTTCTCCAATCAGCTGCCTCTGGGGTTATATAATTGTAACCGTTGAGTTCCGCGTCCTCAAGGGCGACTTTCACTGGGCGATGTATCAGAAGATGGGATATTTCACTTGAAACAGGGCCTCTTTAGGTCCGAAACATGCATGTCGTGTACCAGCAGCAATTTCTCACGAGGATTACACTTCGCCGCAATCTGAGCTAAGTGATTTTTCACTCGTTACCTAGTTTGGTTTCATCACCCGTTTTATTATTATTAAAAGGGACCTCCCGGAGTGGAGAGAAAAGGTTCCCCCCTTCTCTCACTTGCCGGGGGTGCCCGACATTAAGAAGTTCAAAAAAACTCAAAAAAAGTAAAAAACGTTTTGGTTTGTCAATGGACATTTATGAAGATCAATTCATGATTTAGTGTTGGAACTCGATGCTTATGTTCCCCTGTGACTTTTTATTTGTGAGTGTTCATTTGAGTCATTGGATGAATTTTTGAGGTCTATTTTTTGGGATGGTTTCTAAATGGGCAGTGTTTGTAGTAGTTCCTAATGTGCCTGGCAGTTGTCACTGGATTATAGTAATGTAGAAATCTTTTAGTCTTTCTTTATCCATACACTCATTAAGAGGCATGTTTACTAAAAGTTAGTGTATGGTAACATTATGCAAATATTTATGCAAATGAGGTCCCTTATGCAAATGACGCCCCACACCCCCCTTGGGCCGCCCCTGCCTGCCTGGCAATCCAATTTTCCTAAAATCATTCTGTGCCAGCATGGGGAAAACAGTGAGGAAGAAATCATAAGGAAAGTAACCACAGTAATTCTCTGTCTAAAAATAATAAGTTAATGGTTTCTGTTTACACTGAAATATACAGATTCCCATCATAGCTTTGTATGTGACCCAATTTCATACCTGAAAGGGGATTTCCTTTTTCGTTCATACAACAGATTTGCATGACATGTAATGTAGCTGTTAAATTTGCAGAAATTAAATATAGTTCAAGCCAGGATTTCTCATCCTGGTGACCTCGCAGCTCTTCAGCGTTTCATGGAATCCACCATAGATATGCATGAGATAAATTAGTGTATACTAAGTCATCAGTGTATACAGATTTATCTCATACATATAGACTATGGACATCCTGAAAGCTCAGCTGGCTATAGGGAGGTTTGAAAAGTTGTTCCAAGTCATAAAAGGGCAAATTTCAATTTAGAGTTCAAACTATCATGATTAGAACAGGGAGAAGATGCCTTTTATTCATTGACTAATATATGAAGGTGGTATAGCCTTAGGTAGCACTGTTCTCAGTACCATCTTTATGCTGACAACTCTCAGGTCTACATTTCTACTTGCAATTCTGGTCACCGTATCTTAAATAGGATATAGCATTATTAGCAAAGGTACAGAGAAGAGCCACCAAAATGGTAAAGGGGATGGAAGGATACCCAATGGTAAAGGGGATGGAAGATTAGGGCTTTTCAACCTAGAAAAGAGACGGCTGAGGGGAGATATGATAGAAGTCTATAAACTAATGAATGGAGTGGAACGGGTAAACGTAGATCGATTGTTTACGCCATCAAAATATAGAAAGACTAGGGGACATGCAATGAAGCTATAGGATTACCCTTTTAAGACTAATAAGAGAAAATATTTTTTTTCTCAATGCATAATCAAACTCTGGAATTCATTACCGGAAGATGTAGTAAAAGCTGTTAGTATAGCCGGGTTTAAAAAAGGTTTGGACAAGTTCCTGGAGGAAAGGTCCATAAATCATTATGAAAGGGGACATGAGAAATCCACTGCTTGCCCCAATATAAGCACTGAGGAACCTGTGTCTTTTGGGGAACTGCCAGGTACTTATGATCTAGATTGGCCACTGCTGGAAACAGAATACTGGGCTTGATGGACCTTGGTCTGACCCAGTATGGCATATCTTATGTTCTTATGTTCTGCGCCTGAAATCTCTCCAGGAATCCAGGCATGGATCTCTGCCTGCTTATCCGACATTCCTGCCTGGATGTCTCACCACCATCTGAAAATGAATATGGCCAAAATGAGCTCCTCATCTTTCCCCCTAAACCTACCACCCCCTTCCTCCCTTCTCTATTTCAGTGGACAACACTACACTCCTCCCTGTTTCCTCAGCTTGCAATCTTGGGATTATCTTTGATTCTACTCTTTCTTTCTCTGCACATATCCAACAGATAGCTAAAACATGTCGCTTCTTTCTCTATAACATTTGCAAAATTCATCCCTTCCTTTTTATACTCACTATCAAGACCCTCATCCACTCACTAGTTACCTCCCACCTTTACTATTGTAACCTGCTCCTTGCTGGATTCCCTCTGAATCATCTTTCTCCAATCTATTCAAAACTCAGTTGCACAGCTCATCTTCCACCAGTGTCGCTATGCTCATGTAATTCCTCTTCTCAAGTCACTTCACTGGCTCCCTATCAGTTTCTGCATCAAGTTCAAACTTCTCCTACTTACCTACCAGTGCATTCATTCTGCGGCTCCTCACTACCTTTCCTCTCTTATCTCTCTACACTCCTCCTCAAGAACTCTGCTCCTCTGACAAATCGCTTCTATTTGTGCCCTTCTCTGCCACTGCCAACTCCAGACTTTGTTCATTCCACCTTGCTGCTCCATATGCCTGGAACAAATGACCTGAGTCAGTGTGTCGGGCTCTCTCTCTAGCTCTACTCAAGTCTAGGCTGAAGACCCACCTCTTGGAGGCTGCTTTTAGATCCTGATGCTCCTCTTTCTCATGTCCACTACTTATGTGTATCTTACCAAACTCTAGTCCCCAGTTTTGTGATCTTGATTAGACTGTAAGCTCAGATGAGCAGGACTGTGTCTTACATCTTATGTACAGCGCTGCATACATATTGTAGAACTATACAAATGATTAGCAGTAGTAGTGTACAGTAGAGGGAATATTACTGCTAACTGCTAAGAGGAATGCCGATAACACATGCAATCTTCTTGAAAAAGAGAATTGATAATTATTTTACTGTTTCAACTACAGCAAAACAGCTCATTACTGAATATAAAAATACACCATGTAGTCCTAATGTTAGGAGCCTCATATTCAATGGGGTTATTTTAGAAGTCTGACTCACAATTTCCATGTGGAAAATCAAGCATTTATGTGTGGAAATGGCATCCATCTGGAAATGGTGATTTTATAAAGGGTTAAATTTACATGTGGATGTCATAATGGGCCTGATTCTAAAAGGCAGATAGCAGGGTAGCACATCCCGCTGGGACATGCCACCCTGCTATTCACCTTGCCGGTATTCCACCTCCATCCCCCGCTGTATGCACAGAGCTATTATGTGTGCTGCGGTGGATGGAGGCATGATGGGGCAGAGAAAGGGTGGCACATGGGAGGGGCCAACCCCCGGACATACAGGGCCAATTCCAGGATGGCCCTGTAGTCCGAGGATCGCCGGCGGGGATTCCCTGCTCATACCACCTCTGATGGAATAAGAGTGGGGCACCCACCCCAAACATGGCTGGATCCCCCCTGGAGCCCTTCCCCCCACAGGAGCACCAGGACACGAAGGGTAAGTCCCCGCCGCCCGGTCCGGGCTCTAGTGGCTCCCGTTGAGGTTGAGCACGGGGACTCAGGGGTCTGGGGCTGCAGGCAGATGGAGCCACGGGGAGGATGTCCCTGCGGCTATGGAAGGGGCATGCCGGGCCATCCTCAGGCCTGATTCTGACAGCCGCAGGAACGCTTTGCTCCCATGTTTCAGAATCGGGTCCAAACAGACCCGTCCTGCACAGGACTGTTTGGACAGCCTGGATGTGCCCCTTCCGGAATTGGACTCAATAAGTAGAAACTGAAAGGTGGCATGGTCAGGTGTGAGTGAAAAATCTATATGTGTTTTCCCCATTTCCTATGGGGAACACACATGTATAACCAAAATGGCATGCATCATGATTTGCAGTTGCTCACTGACACACATGGGATTTTTATAACGTGCTCCTTTCAGTTAGGCCTTCATAGGAAGAATTAAGAGAGCTATCCTTCCTGTTTATTGCCCCATCCAAATTTAAATGAATTAGAGAGTGGCATCTGTGGTTAATTGGCATCATTTAAAATGTATAGATTTTCATAACCCCAACTTACACATCTAAGTTTCAAAATAGCAATACACATCTGTAAGTTACATATGCAAGTTGTAAGCTACAAGTTTACATGTGTACATGAAGAATTTAAATGTGTCAGTTACTGCATTGCCTCTGTTGATTTTTCCTACTGTAGATTTGAAAATGGCTCCTCTGATGCTACATGTTGGCAAATATATGTGCACTCCTGCCCATCCTTATACATATTTTACAAAAAGCTCCACATTTGGCAGAACCTGTTCTAAAATATTGCTGGGACTGTGCACTTCCTGGTCTCAACGTCTCAATTCTAATCTTCACGAACTATCTAAACTTTGCCTTCACATCTAGTTGCCTTACAATATTCGGACTTCAAACTGTCCAGAATGAATATGCATACGAGATATTTCCATATAATAGCTCAAAGAACAAGGTAGATGTATGCAAATGTATCTCTTGCAAATTCATTCTGGATAAGCTAAAAACTAGACAAGGGTATATACCCAGAGATTAGGTTAAGAAACTGCTGAAGTTGCCCTTTGTGATGAATTGTGTGAGTGTTAGGGATATTCAGTCATTTCAAATTATTAGGACAAGGGTTGATATAATCCATTCAAAAATGAGAGTCCTAGACTTTAGGGAAACTAACTGCTAAGAAGGGACAATACCTCAAGGAGTCATTAGCAGAATGGGAACAGCTGGGGGATGTGGAAAAGCAATTGGAAAAATTGAAAGGGGATTTTTTAAGGGTCCCAAACCATTTTGCTAGGAAAATAAATAAATGTAAAAGGAGAAGGCCACTATCACTCTTGAAAGAAGTAGCCCAAAAGGTGAAGAAAAAGAGGTTAGCCTTCATAAAATACAAAAGATCGCAGAACGAGGAAGACAAGCATCAATATTTGGAAAAGCTAAGCTATTTGGAAAGTAGTCAGGTAAGCAAAGATACAAATGGAAAAAATAGCCAATGCAGTAAAATGGGAAGACAAAATATTTTTCAGATATGTAAGTGATAGGAGGAAGTGCAATAGTGATACTGTCAGACCCAAGGGCGAATAGGAAGAATATATAAAACCGATGAGGATAAAGTGAAATTGCTTAACAAATATTTCTGTTCTGCATTCAAACATGAAGGGCCAGGAGCAGGACCTCAGAAAACACCTACAAATAGGAAGAGAAATGAGGTGGATCTTGAATGATTTTATGAAGATTGTGTTCGTGAGGAGCTAGCTAAACTAAAAGTAGACAAAGTGATGTGCGAGATGGAATACATGCAAGAGTATTGAAGGAACTCAGGAAAGTTCTAGTAGCTCCACTGTCTGACCTTTTCAATGCTTCTTTAGAGTTGGGAGTGTTCCTAGAGGACTGGAGAAGGATACATGTGATCCCCTCTTTACAGAAGCGGAAATATTTCTGGAATCCAAATGACTGCAGGATTTGAGGCAGCATGGTTTTACTAAAGGCAGGTCTTGTCAGACAAATATTTATTTCTTTGACTAGGTGACCAGAGAGTTGGACTGAGGGAGCGTGCTAGACATTGTATACTTAGTAAATCCTTTAGTAAATCCTTTGACACCATTCTACGCATGCAATCTTGAGCGCTCTAGGGATGGACCCTGAAGTGACCAACTGGGTTAGAAATTGATTGAGTGTGAGGCGACAAAGAATACAGGTAAATGGAGCTCACACTGAGGAGAAAGTTAATACCAGTGGTGTGCTGCAGGGATGTGTTCTTGCTTTGATTTTTTAAAATATTTTAAAAACATTTTTGTAATCAATATTGTGGAAGGGCTGCCAGGTAAGGTTTGCCTCTTTGCAGATGATACCAAAATCTGCAATAGGGGAGACACCTAGGAAGTCATCACTAACATGAGGAAAGATTTGACAGCTGAGATTTAATACTAAAAAATGCAGGATCATGCATTTGGGCTGAAAAAGTTCAAGGGAGTGATACTGTATAGGGAGCGAAGTACTTCTGTCCTTGAAAGAAGAGCAGAACCTAGGCGTGATTGTTTAATTTATTTATTTATTTAGCTGTATTTATATTCTGCTTTTCACTGGGTCAAAGCGGTCAGTTGGGGGATACATTTAAAATGAGGGGATATGACACACATATGTTAATACTTACAGGGAACATGGGCAATGGAGGGTTAAGTGGCTTGCCCAAGACCACAGGGAGTGCCTATAGGACTAGAAATCCCAGTCCCTCCGGCCTGAGATTGCTGTCCCCAGATGGGACTTAAACCCCTGGCCCTCTGGCCTGAAGTACCTTGTCCTAACCACTAGACCACTCCTCCCTCAAGGGAGGAGTGGTCTAGTAGACAAGTGGTTAAACAAGTAGAAAAGGTGATGGCAAAATCCAGAAGGATGCATGGGTGAACAGGGAGAAAAATGGCTAGCAGGAAGGAGGAGACAATAGTTCTTCTGTTTTAGTCTTTGGTGGGACCTCATTTGAAGTAGTTTGTGCAATTCTGGAAACCACACCTTCAAAAGGATATAAATAGAATGGAGTCAGTGCAGAGGGTAGCTCCCAAAATGGTCAGTAGGCTTTATCATAAAGCATATGGGGACAGATGTAAATATCTCAATAAGTATTTATTTATTTATTTGTAAACTTTTATATACCGCCCCTTCCAAAGATCAGGGGAGGTTCACAATGAACAACAGGAAACATACATTGAACTTCTGAACATTATAACATTCCATGTACTGTTGAACATAACTGAGTATGAACTATATACAATAATGTGGATATTTATTATAACTATCATTTACAAATTAAGTCCCACATTGGGTCTCGGAAATGTATGTACAGTGTCATATATATTAGTATGAGGAGTGAGAATACCATTGTCTGAGCTGGATTAGATTCAGGGAGCAGTTATATAATAGGAGTTAGTTGGTATGGACCGTCTGAGACTGAGTAGTCTCTTCTACGGGATAGTCTTTGTTGTAGTAGTGTTGTGTGAATAGGTATGTTCTTAGGTCCTTTCGGAATATTTGGAGGTCTGTGGTCTCCCTTAGATGATCTGGAAGTTTGTTCCATTGTGTCGGTACAACATAGGAAAAGGCACTTTTACTTGTTATCTGTTTTGATTTTCTGATTTTGTCAGGTACTAAAATAGTATTAAGGTTCTTCCTTCTTCTTATTCTGTTTTCCGGGGGGCTTTGTATCCTGGTAGATAGATGTGACGGTGCAATTTTGTTGATTAATTTGAAAGTAGTCACTATGGTTTTATATTGAATCCTGCTAGCAACAGGGAGCCAATGGAGATTGTAGAGGATAGGAGAGATATGGTCAGATAGCTTGGCTTTAGCAATTATACGGGCTGCAACATTCTGAGCCATTTGGAGTGTGTTAATTTTTTTTTGGTTATGCCTTGGAATATCCCATTGCAATAGTCTAGATGAGGCGTTATTAGCGCTTGGGCCACTGTCCTGAAGTCATCCTTGTCTAAGAGTAGTCTTAGGTGTTGTAAGGACCTGAGTTTAAAGAAGATTGCTCTGGAGGTTTGTTTTATGTGCGAAGATACGCTAAGAGTCTTGTCGAGTGTGACTCCTAAGTATTTTATCTCCTATTTCACTGGGAGGGTGAAATTCTGTAGCTTGATAACTGATGGTGGGGTGAAATTAGGGTTTCTTGAGGTGAATAGTACTTCCGTCTTCTTGAGATTGATGTACATATTCTGTGAACGGAGTCATAGATCTGCTTCAGATAGGCATATTGCTAGATTGTCAAAGTTAAGGTCTGATATGTTAATTGGGGTAAACAACATGATGTCATCTGCGTATATGTGGTAGTTTATGTTATGTCTCTTGAATATGGAGCATATCGGTTGGAGATACAGGTTAAACAGGAGGGAGGACAGTGCTGAGCCTTGTGGGATTCCTTGTTCCTGTGGGAAGGGTGTTGATGCAACTGTTGATTTGTACAAATTGGGCACGGTCTGACATGTATGATTTAAACCAGTCAAGGGCTACTTCTTTGATGCCTATTTGACTAAGTCTGGATATGAGAATGTTGTGGTTTACACAGTCAAAAGCAGAGGATATGTCAAGAAACACCAGAATGAAAGCTTGCTTGATGTTGTCCATGCATTGTAAGAAAGGCAGGAGAGGGGAGAAATGAGAAAGATATGTAAATATCTTTATGACATAAATGCAGAGAAGGAGAGCCTCTTTAAACTGAAAGAAAATCTGCAACCAGGGGGGCATAGGATGAAAGTGAAAGGGGATAGACTCAGAAGTTACTGTTTTTGCAGAAATATTTCTTTACAAAAAGCGTGGTTGATTCATGGAATAGTATCCCAGTGGAGGTAGTAGAGACAAGTATCTGAATTCAAGATGGACTAGACACTGAGGATTTCTAAAGACAAAAAAATGACTGCAAAGCTTAGCAGTTGTTATGGAAGGGTAGACAGGACAGGCCATATGGTCTTTATCTTCCATCATTTTTCCTGTTTAAATGACAGAGAAAAGATCAACAACATATCCTATGTGATTTCATGTCGTTTCGAAATGGAATGACAAACTCCCTAAAATTCGGATTTTTTTTATTATCTCATCAATAGCACACTATTATTACTTTGTATGCACCAATCCCACTAAGTGTACATTATTCCTACGTAGCATGCACCATGAGCATAGCATCCATAGTGCACAGTGCTACAAATGCACCACCAAATTAAAAATCCTTGGGGCTGACATTTGGTTAGCAGCAGCTGCAGACTTGATACGTGCTGGCCAGAAAGAGATTCAGTAGCACTCTTTGGATACTGCCACTGCATACTTCCCCTGACTGCCTCGACACTATCCTAAAAGTGCTGGGGGTGGTCCATGAGTGAAGTTGGGGTAGAGTTCCAGATTATCTGATTAGTGGCATTATTCAAACCACTGACCGGATAGATAGCCACATAAAGCTAGGAACCAAAATACTGTCCTAACTTTATCTGGTTAGCTATGCAGATAGCGGGCTTAATATCGGCATTATCTGGATAGCGCCAGCAGTCAGTGCTGAATCGGGCTATTATCCGAATACTGGTGCAGAATATCCACAGCTACATATGACCCCCTTGTTTTTAAGCTATCTATCTACACTTGATATTTTTCTGACACTCCAGGCCCGCATCTCTACCTGCCTATCTGATATTGCTGCCTGGATGTCTCACTGTCATTTAAAACTGAACATGGCCATAATCAAACAGCTTATTTTTCCCCCTGAACCCTCCTCCTCCCTTCCTCCTTTCTCTATCTCTGTAGATAACACTCTTCTACTTCCTATTTCCTCAGCCCACAATCTTGAGGTTATCTTTGACTCCTTCCTCTCCTTCTCCACACATATCCAACAGATAGCTAAAACCTGTTGTTTCTTTCTCTATATGAGGTATGAACAAAAAGAATCGAGACTTGTTGTTTAGCTATATAACAACACGTCACACCATGATGCTATTAAGCATGCAGTGACCTAGTTATGTGCTCTGCATTTGCAGAGTGTAGCGTGGCTGCAGCACACCTGTACTTTTTTTATATCACGTGTGTAAAAGCAGTGCATCAGATTTATGATGAGTGAAAGTGGAATAACGAGCGAGGTTATCAAATTTGCAGATGACACAAAACTATTTAAAGTTGTTAAAACCCAAGAGGATTGTGAAAAATTGCAAGAGGATCTTGATAAATTGGAAGACTGGGCATCAACATGGCAGATGAAATTTAATGTGGACAAGTGCAAGGTTATGCACCTAGGGAAGAACAACCCAAACTATGGTTACACGATGCAAGGTTCCACATTAGGAACCACCACCCAGGAAAAAGATTTAGGCGTCATTGTGGATACCATGTTAAAACCCTCGGCTCAGTGTGCAGCGGCGGCCAAGAGAGCAAATAGAATGCTAGGTATGATAAGGAAAGGAATGGAAAATAAAATGAAAGATATTATAATGCCTCTATATCGTTCCATGGTGAGACCGCACTTTGAATATTGTGTGCAATTCTGGTCGCCGTATCTTAAAAAGGATATAGCGATTTTAGAAAAGGTTCAGAGAAGAGCCACCAAAATGGTAAAGGGGATGGAAGGATACTCCTATGAAGAAAGGCTAAAAAGGTTAGGGCTCTTTAACCTGGAAAAGAGACGGCTGAGGGGAGATATGATAGAAGTCTATAAATTAATGAACGGAGTGGAACGGGTAAACGTAGATCGATTGTTTACGTTATCAGAATATAGAAAGACTAGGGGACATGCAATGAAGCTACAGGGTAAACTATTTAAGACTAATAAAAGAAAATATTTTTTCACTCAACGTGTAATCAAACTCTGGAATTTGTTACCGGAGGATGTAGTAAAGGCTGTTAGTGTAGCTGGGTTTAAAAAAGGTTTGGACAAGTTCCTGGAGGAAAAGTCCATAAACCATTATTAAGAAGTGACCGAAGATATCAATGCTTGACCCAGTACAAGCATTGTGGAACTTGTGTCTCTTGGGGAAACTGCTAGGTACGTATGACCTAGATTGGCCACTGTTGGAAACAGAATACTGGGCTTCATGGACCTTGGTCTGACCCAGTATGGCATATCTTATGTTCTTATGAAAAAATTGGACAGAGAATTTGCATTAAACTCTGCCAGAAACTTGGAGATTCATGCAAAGAGACTTATGACAAGTTATAGCAAGTGTATGGTGATAAATGCATGAGTCGTACTTGAGTTTATGACTGGTACAAACGTTTCCAAGAGGGTCACCAAAGTGTTGACAGTGGCAAACATTCTGGAAGGCCATCCACGAGCAGGAATGAAGACAAAGTTGTGCCGCATTACGCTCAAATCGTCAATTGACTTTCAGGGAGCTCGCTGAGGACATGGACATCCGTTTTGGGTCAGTACAGTCCATTCTTACTGTTGATTTGGGGATGAGATGTGTATCTGCAAAATTTGTACCAAAACTCCTGTCCCCTGACCAAAACGAAAATTAACTGTCTACAGCCAAGGAGTTGTTGGAATGTGTTGAAAATGACATAAATGTCATCAAAAAGATTATTACTGGTGATAAATCATGGGTTTATGGTTATGACCCAGAAACTAAGGCTCAATTCTCACAATTCTCATGATGATATTATGACTATGTTTATTAATTATATACCCTGTTATCCGAGTTATACTCTCCTGTTTTCTGTAAACACAAAGTACTGTTGAATTGTGTATCTCACTGTTTTTTGTGAACCGCGCTGATGCCTAATAGTGCGGTATATAAGAGTCTATAAATAAATAAAATAAATAAATAAATTGAAGACTCTAAACTCTCCCAGACCCAAGAAAGCCCATCACGTGAGGAGCAATGTCAAGGTCATGCTCACAGTTTTCTTTGATCACCTGGGTATTGTTCATCATGAGTATGCTTCAAAAGGCCAAACCATCAATAAAGAGTACTACATCCCAGTTCTGACTCATTTGAGAGATTCAGTATGTCATAAGATGCCAGAGTTGCACAGGAATGGTGAATGGTTGCTTCATCATGATAACGCCCCAGCTCATGCATCATATCTTGTCCAGCAGTTCTTGGCAAAATACCAAATCAAGCAAGTCTGTTAGCTTCTGTACTTATCTGACCTCGCATCCTGTGACTTTTTCTTGTTTCCAAAACTGAAATTACCACTGAAAAGAAGAAGATTCAATGACTTGGAGACCATTAAGCAAACTTTGACACAGCCGCTTCACAGCGTAACGAAAGAGGCATTTCAAAATTGTTTCCAGCAGTGGCAGGAACACTGGAGGAAGTGTGTTTTATTGGAAGCGGATTACTTTGAAGAAGATTGAGTGCAATAACTGTCAGCATTATACTTCTTGTGTTATTGTACAAGTCTCGATACCTTTTGATCACGCCTCATAACAAACAAAATTTGCCCCTTTCTTTCTGAACATACTACTAAAATTCATCCACTCTTTAGTCACCTCCCATCTCAACTATTGCAATTGCCTCCTTGCTGGTCTCCCCCTGAGTCACCTCTCTCCCCTTCAACCTGTTCAGAACTCTGCTGCATGGCTAATCTTCCACCAGCTCCGATATTCTCATATAACCCCTCTTCTCAAATCACTTCATTGGCTCCTCTTCCATTTCTGGATTCAATTCAAACTTCTCCTTCTGACCTATAAATGCATCATTCTACTATTATTTATTACCTTTCCTCTCTTCTCTCTCCATACACCCCTCCTCGTGAACGCCATTCTTCCACTGGCTTCCTATGTCCTTTTCTTCTATGCCAATCCCAGACTTCACTCCTTTCACCTTGCTGTTCCTTATGCCTGGAACAAACTGCCCAAGTCTGTACATCAGGCTTCATCTCACCCCCTTTTGAAATCCATGCTAAAGACTCACCTCTTTGAAGCTGCTTTTCGATCCTGATCCCTTGTGTCTCCTTACCTTTCCTTATTTGTACCCTTCTTCTCATCTTGATTAGATTGTTAAGTTCTAATGAGCAGGGACCATCTTCTATATGTATTTGTACAGTGATGTACACTTTGTAGCGCTATATAAAAGAGTAGTAGTAGTAGTAGTAAGTTATGTGGCTGCAGTAAATTTTTTGGTGTGTTGCTAACTTATTTATTTATTTTATTTATTTATTTAGTAAACATTTGTATACCGCTGCTTCCTATGATCAGCAGCGGTTTACTTTACAGAATCATAATGTATCGTACAATACAGCGAGATCTTTCAGATTTACATTTTTGATTAGTCAATGATTTATATAACACGGAGAATCAGTTGGATACAATATACATTTGATTAGGGCACGCAGATCTGGGTATACATTTGATTGCGATAGCGTGGGAGGGGCCCAATATATACAATTTATACATGATTACATGCCAAAAAGTACAATCCATACATGATTACATGCCAGTATTCCTAAAGCCGCCGTGGCAGGCAAAGGTCATCTGGTTGAGGTAGAGTATCGCAGTTAGGTCAGGTTGTAGTGGGTCTGAAACAAATGGGTTTTAAGCTTTCGTCTAAATTCACTCAAGTTGTTTGTGAGTCTCAACTCATGTGGGAGTTGGTTCCAGTGGATTGGTGCTGTATATGTGAATGCCCTATTGCTTGTTTCAGCCTTGACAGATCTTATGCTGGTCGGAACACATAGAGTGTTGAGATTCATGGTTCTTCTGTTCCTGTTGCATGGTTGAATAGCGATTAGGTTATTGAGGTAAGATGGTGCGATGTTATGGATGAGTTTAAACGTTGTTATGAGCAGTTTGAAGATGATGCGAGCGGCCACTGGGAGCCAGTGCAGTTCCATTAGTACTGGGGTTATGTGGTCTGTGACTTTCTTTTCCATGATGACTCTTGCAGCAACATTTTGAGCCATTTGCAGGATGCTTAGGGTGTTCTTTGGAAGCCCTTGCAGAATGGCGTTGCAGTAGTCCAGGTGTGGAATAATTAGAGCTTGTGCAACAGTCCTAAAGTCAGATTTCTCGAGGATATTGCGAAGTGGTTGCAGAATTTTCAGTTTGTAAAAGATGGCTCGGTTAATTGTTCGGAGGTGTTTGTCCATCCTAAGGTTGCAGTCCAGTAGGACTCCTAGATATTTTATTACAGGTTTCGTATGATAAATGTTTTTGTTAAGGGTGACTGTGGTGGGCGGGATGAAATTGGCTTTCTTGGAGATAAACATGACCTCTGTTTTCTTGTGGTTTATTGACATGTTGTTTTGTTGAAGCCATGATTGGAGCATGTCAAGGCATTCTTCTAGCGGATTGAAGTTTGGTTGTGTTATGTCAAGCTGCGTGTATAGCATCACATCATCGGCATAGATGTGGTAATTGATGTTGCGTTTCTGAAAGATCTCGCAGACCGGCTTTATATACAAATTGAATAAGAGAGATGATAAGGCGGATCCTTGAGGGATCCCTTGGGTTTGGGGGAAGACATCAGCTTTATCATTGTTGAACTGCACTTGTTGCATCCTATTGGATATATATGATGCAAACCATTTTAAGGGGGTCCCTGCTATACCTATGGAGGCAAGACGGTTTAAGAGGGTGTTGTGGTGAACTGTATCAAAAGCAGCTGAGATATCAATGAATATAAGTATGAACATAGCGTTTTTGTTTTCGAGACCCCTGAGGAGATTGTCAAGGAGTGCCAGCAGTAGTGTTTCAACTCCGTGATGCTGACGAAACCCATATTGATGCTTATCCAGGGCTTTTCTATCGTCTATGTGATCTTGCAGTTGTTGCTGAACCGCTTTTTCGATTGTTTTAGCTAAGAATGATATGCTTGAGATTGGGCGATATGATGCAGGGTCACTTTTGTTGAGAGATTTGTTCTTTAAGATGGGTCTTATAAGTGATTTCTTGAGATGGGTCGGCATGATACCTTGTTGCAGAGACTGGTTAACAATGTAAGCGATGGGTTTTGCGATTTCCTTCTTAGTTGCTTTTATCCAAGCGGCTGGGCATGGGTCGAGAGGGGAGGTAGTGGTGTTTAAATTGGTTATGATGCTTATGATTTGTTGCTCACCTAATTGATGGAAGGTGTTCCATTCTGCTGCAAAGTCTGCTTGAGGGACAGTGTTGGTTTCTCGAGGGGTGAGGACTAATGACATGCTTTGATCGATGATTGTGGGTAGTTGCGGGTGTAGTTTCTTGGCGTAGTGGTCAGCAAGCGTCTGGGCCTTTATATCGTCTGCATAGACAGTGTTCTGTGAAGTTTTGGTGAGTGACTTTACAAGCTCAAAAAGCTCTCTGGGTCTATTAAGAGCTTTATTGAGTAGGTTAGTGTGGTGACTCTTTTTGGCGAGGTTGACCTCATTCTTGTATTTCGAGAGGAGTGTTAGGTATAGTTGCTTGCTTTCCTCGGTTTGTGTTTTCCTCCATTTCCTTTCCAGTTTGCGCAGCTCTCTTTTCATTTTGCATAGGGTAGGAGAGTACCATAGTTCGGTTCTTGTTTTTGCTGCAGCGATTGTGGCTTTCCAGGTTGGTCTTGCAGCTGCTTCGATCCCTGAGTTCCATGAGACTACCAGCTTGTCTAGGTCCGTGATGGTGTATTCAAAATGTGTAGATATAGAAGTTACCAATGCTTCACTATTGAATTTTTGGAATTTCCTCTGTTGATGCGTTTTTGGGTCGGCTTGAGACTTTTCCTTTAAAGATGGTAAGTGGATTTCAAATTCAATTAGGAAGTGGTCAGACCATGGGACCGGGGTTACTCGAGGTTCGGGTTTTTGAGTTTCGTTTTGTTGGATGTTGTGTGATAAGAACACCATATCTAAGGTGTTACCTTTGTTATGGGTGGGTTCTTGAATGATTTGTACGTATCCGAGCTGGTTCATGGCTTCAAAGAAAGCGTCCGCCTGTAATGGGGGTATGGATGGTAGGTTCAGGTCACTCAGTATGATGCGCTGTTTTTTGATTGCAGAGGTTGAGATGATTTCTAGAGCAGCGGCCAAAGTTTCGTGGTGGGCCGAGGGGGGTCTATAGATTAAGCAAAGGATTGACGTTTTGTTTTCAATCTTGAGTATATCAATGCCTTCAGATTCAGTTAGGGATCTGTTTGTGAACATTAGGGAGGCTCTGGCAATGATTAGTACTCCTCCTCCTCTCCTGTTGGGCCGCGGGCAGTTAAATAATGTGTAGTCGGGTTTAGTTAATTGGTTTACTATTGCTGGGTCAGTGTCGGTGAGCCATGTCTCGGTGACACAGAGGATATCGGGCTTGTTGTCAGAGATGATGTTGTGTATGATGTGGGTTTTATTTCTAATAGATCTGGCGTTGATAAGGCAGATCGTGATAGTGGATTGCGATAATTGGCATGGTTGCTGTTGTTTGCTTCTATTATTTGTGGCTGCCGGCTTCCTGTGTTTATTATGTTTTAGTTTGGAGCCGTGTTTTTCCGGGGCTTGCCTGGGACCTTTACCACCGTGTTCAGGTCTGGGTTGGGTATGGCTTCATCTTGAGCAAGGTAAGCAGGATATATCAGTGGTAGTATAGGTAACAGTATTGGGCCATGAATAAGAACTGGATGCCATATTATTGCCTGGTGTTGTAGCAAGTGTGGTACATAGGCATATGTGGCTAGAGATACGTAGAGGCAGAGAATTACTGTATAGGTGATGAGAGCCATGAGTTGTGAGGTTGAGGTTCAAATCCGATCTACGGATTGTTACAAACTCATTGGAGGGGTAACTCTGCGCTTACGATTAACTGCCTGTAGCAAGGGTTAGTTACTTATAAGCTTAGGTACTTATAGCTATTGCCGGCAAATTGCCAGTTGTTGCAACATGAGACAGATCGATCAGCTTAGATGTTATAGCTATTACTGGTAAATTTCTGACAACATGAGACAGATCAAAGTTCCACGCCTGCAATACACAGTGTTCGGGATAAGTGGCTGTTATTTCTCCAGTAGTTCAGAATGAGCAACTGATTTGTGTCATTGCGTTTGTATAGTATATATAGTACAGTATTACTGCGTTTACCTGGTCGGGAGCTGTGGTGTGAATAACTGGAAACGGCGTGCTCAACCTGGGTCAGGGAGCTCTAGCCGCGTTGTGTTGTTGCCTCGGGGTTTAAAGACGCGGTGGGCTCGTTGTGCTCCTTACGATCAGTGGAGGTTTGTAACTTCTCTCATCGGTGATTGTAGGAGAACTTTGGTTGTTGCGCTGTTGATGGTATCTGGTGCTGGCGAGCTCAGACCCATCCAGGGGAGCTCAAGCCAGTTGTGGCTGTTGGTGTGGTTGTTTGTGACTGTATTCCAGGGTTCTTTTCCTGGAGCGAAGTGTAAGCTTAAGTGTAAGCTTAAGAAGTCACCCTGTGCCCTTGATATGCACTATGTCTGCTCATTGCACACTACTGAAGAGAATATTTAAAACAAAATAATCTCTGTCAGAGCAAGATGGCAGCAGGGTGTTGCTGCCGTTGAGACGCTCTGCGCTCACCGCTCTAGTCAAGTGAGGGATTGAAGATGCCACCGACATCACCGCTCCCCCAGCCGCCCAGCTGACACATGCTGCCCTATCGGGGCAGCCCCTGGTGATCAAAAGCAAGCAAGAACCGGACCGAAGCCTCTTCAGCTTACTGAAGCTCTCCCAGGAGGGATTGAAGCTGCCGCCAACATCACCGCTCCCCCAGTCGCCCAGCTGACACGTGCTGCCCAATCGGGGCAGCCCCTGGTGATCAAGAGGAGGAGCTGACGGGCGCACCCGCGCCTTGCGGACCCGTGCCTGAGGGCCTCGCCAGAGGGCCCTTTGGCGTGGCCCTTATGTGGAGGCCCCTACACCGAGGCCATCCTAAAGCGAGACCTGAAGACCTGACAGCAATAGGAGCATCCACTACAAGAACACACCACAGTGATAACTCTAAAATATGTACTATCTGGGATCTTCTAGATGAATCACTAGAGCCAGTAGCTAAAGTGTTAGAAGTGAAGCTGCCAGAGATTCAGCTCTACTCATATCACTTTCGAACCCACCATAGAATTGTCTTTGACCTGCCACTTGAAATATATGATACCCATTTCTAATCATACTACTCCTGAATCTGCCATAGAATTACTATAGAATTGCCTTAGAACTGCCATAGAATTGCTATAGGAAATATATTGCCTCTTACGCTACTCTTGAATTTGTTATAGAATTATCATAGAATCACTACTAGAAGTACCACTAGCACGAGCCTCAAAACAGACCACCGTACCATATCAAATATCCATATACCTACACACTGTCACACATAACAGCTGCCACCTAACCTAATTGGGGCTCCCACCAGAGCCATACCCACCCTAGCACACAGCTCCTGCTGAGTTTCAACCACTGGGCTCCACAAAATAAGCCTCTTCAGAATGGCACACTCCCTAACCGCAACAGCTAGTTTTTGCCTCCTCGCCAGCCTATTCCATAGCGCACTCACTCTCACCGCCTCTGGAAACCCCATACCATCCCTTTGGGGTCCCGGGAGAAGATGGGCTGACACTCCCAGACACTTTGAGGCAGTAAACAAACACAACCACAGCCCACACCTACTCTACATCTCACTCCAGAACGCCAAGAAATCCCTTTCAGAAAAATGCCCGCAACCCAGCTACCTGAGCTGCGCACTCATCAACGTCCGCTCAGTCTGGAAGAAATGGCCAATCATCTCTGACCTAATATCCCACCACAACTTAGACATCCTATTGGTAACGGAGACATGGCTCACAGACGCCAATACGGTCACCCTGAACCAGCTCACACCACCTAACTTCTCAATACACACCTGTCACAGAACAAACCGCAGGGGAGGAGGAATCCTCGCTCTCACAAGAACTGATCTCCAATACCAGCAGATGGAGGCCAATAGTACCGCGTATCTGGACTTCATCACACTAGCAAATAAGCATAACTATCAACTTAATCTACAGATCCCCATCATCCGCCCCAGATGAACTCTCAACAATATTCAACCTTGCCTGCAATACCAAAAGCCCTAACACACCAAACTGGCTTATGGGTGACTTCAACCTCCCAACCCTCCCAGACGAACACGCCAGATCCCTTTTGAATGAGCTCAGCCAGCTGGGGTACGACCAAGTGATCAACAAGCCCACCCACACAAAAGGAAACAAGTTAGACCTGATTTTCACACTGCAGTCAGCCACAAGACAGAACATTTCACTGGACATCTCCCTTATGCCAGTCCCATGGTCTGACCATAGTCTAATAAAATTCCGGCTGCCCAACCAGCAAGCTCATGCAAGACTCCGGTCTACCGCTGACACCTGCCCAAAAGCAAAATTCCGTCACTTCAACAAGGAAGAGATACTTAACAAAACCTTACCCCTGTTCAACACCACAGAGACCAATCTCGTGGAAATGCTCTCCACTTGGAACAACAGTCTAAACTCCACTGCTAACCGACCAACAAGCGACACACCAAGAAAAAGAAAGACCACCCCATGGTACTCTCCTGAGCTACGAACACCCCTCCGACACCTAAGGAAACTTGAAAGAAGATGGCGTCGCTCACGTACCACTGGTGACCTGGACATCTACACCTCACACCTGAAAAACACCGTGCGAAGGTAGCTGAGACAATGAGACGCTACCATGCAGAGATACTACAGCGCTCTCTAAACAAACCAAAGGATCTATTTAACCTAGTAAGGACCCTTACAAAGGAACCTTCCCCCTCACAACGAAGCATGCCAGAGCCACAAGAATACGCGGACTACTTACAGTCAAAGTTAATTCAGACTAACAAAATGGCATCACCCAATCCTGCGAAAGGCCCACTGCACCCATCACCACTATCCACCTTCTCAACTCCTTCAGCGAAGAATGTCGAAGACACCATCAATGCAATTAACACCACCACAGCTCCAAACGATCCCTGCCCGGCGTTCTGGATAAAGGCACTGCGCAAGGAATTTAGCCCTTTCTTAACCAAACTCATCAATCTCTCCTTTGCTACGGGAGCATTCCCACAAAGCCTAAAACAAACATCCATTAGACCACTCCTAAAAAACTGCAAACTCGACACCCAGAAAGTGGAATCATACAGACCAATCTCGAGCATCCCACTATTGTCCAAAATAATCGAGAAACTCGTCCAACAGCAAATCCAGAACCATATTGACACCACTGCACCCTTAGACCCATCCCAACACAGTTTCAGAGAAGTGCACGGCGTGGAGACACTCCTGACTATCCTCTTCAACACTCTAACCACCGGCATAGACAACACCAAAAGAGGATACGCCCTAATCTTCTTGGACATCGCCGCAGCCTTCGACTCCATCGACCACGAATTGCTCTTGGCACACCTAGCAGAGAAAGGGATCCAAGACACGGCCTTGAGATGGTGCAAATCTTATCTCTCAGATCGATGGCAACAGGTGAGGACAGGGCCGACGACCTCCAAATCATTCCAGCAGAAACAGGGAGTCCTACAGGGATCCTTGCTATCAGCCCTGTTTTTCAACATATATATGCAGCCCATCTGCGCACTCGCCCGCTCCTTCAGTATCTCATGCCTTATATATGCTGATGACGTGTTACTCTACATGCCATACATGACCAACCAGCCGGATTTCTCACCATTAACCGACTGCTTCGATGCCATAACTGACTGGCTTCAAACCCAAAACCTCAGAATAAATTTCAAGAAAACAGAGTCTTTATTCATCACCAGGGACCAGTCTTTTGTTCTGCCACCAACACTAAAAGTAAGAGGTGCTGAGCTCCAAAGCAAGTCCACAATCCGCTACTTGGGCGTAACACTCGATCAACAGTTGGATATGAAGGCCCATATAAACAACACTGTCAAGGCGGTATACTTCAAGATCCGGACAATCCGCCACCTACGTCCCCTTCTGGAACCAGATGACTTCAGGACAATCTACCAGGCCTTAGTCATCCCCTCTTCGACTTCGCCAACGCCATCCTACAGGGTCTACCGAAAAACACGCTGCTCCCACTTCAGCTAGTTATGAATGCAGCAGCCAGAATACTACACGGAGCCACTATGAGGGATCACATAACACCCATCTTGAAGCACCTACACTGGCTACCAGTCTACTGTAGAATCACCTTCAAGATTCTATTACTGACCTTCAAAGCCATCAACAGACTCACTTCCTCGTCCATCTCAGACCTCATTCTCCCCACTCCCCTAAATAGAGCTAGAAGATTGACCACAGCAAATACCCTATGTATCCCTAGCAAGATTACAAAATGCCTGCAAGCAACAAGAAAGAGGGCCTTCATGTTCTATGCCCCCTCCTATTGGAATGCCCTCCCACCCAACATCCAGGCAATCACTGATATTACTCAGTTCAGGAAGGCACTAAAACACCACCTCTTCCTGCAGAATTATGGCTCCACACAACAACCACATAACAGCACCCACCAAGACACACACACCAAATTTCCTACTATACAAGCACCCTGAGTGCCACGATAGCACTACCAGACCCCAGCTAGAGCATGTATATAGTTACTAGAATTGTAAAACACTGTAGCCCAAAGCTTGTATATAGTTCCCCCAGTTAATCCAAGTTGAATACCCTGTTATCTGTAAATCTATTATGGGTGTTACCCGTGTCGGGACAAAGCTACTGTTATCTGTAAACAGAGCTGATTTTGAAGAGAGAGGTATAGAAAAGACTTTAAATAAATAAATAAATAAATAAAATACTGAAGAGAATATTTAAAACAAAATAATCTCTGTTGGGGCAAGATGGTGGCAGGGTGTTGCTGCCGTTGAGACGCTCTGCGCTCACCACTCTAGTCAGGTCCTTTCGGCTGCTTCTGGAATGGGGCATCGGAAGAGAAAACAGGCCTCCCTTCCCTCGGGGTCGGCTCCATTAAATACTGCCGGACAGAGGACGTTCCAGAAGGCCCGGAGGGCGTAACGTATTGCGCGGAGTTCGTGGAGGTTGATATGCAGAGTGCGCTCGGTCCTTGTCCACATTGCTTGTGTGCGCAGGTGACCGAGGTGCGCTCCCCATCCCGTGTTGGAGGCATCCGTAGTCAGGACAATGTTGTGGCGGGGTGCCTGGAATGGTTTTCCCTGGGCCAGGTTTTCCCTGCTGTGCCACCAGCGGAGGGCGCTTTGCGTCCTGTGGTCGATGCAGATCCTTGCAGACATTGGCTGCTTTTTCTGATTCCAGTTTCTTCTCAGGTGCCACTGAACAGTCCTCATGTGGAGCCTGGCATGTGGCAGCAATTGTGTAGTTGCTGACATGTGGCCTAGGAGGCACAGCATCGTTTTGGCTGACACGCATTTGGCATTGGCAACTGACGTGGAGAGGGAGATGATGGCATCCGCTCTCGAGGCGGGAAGAAACACCTTTGCCGTGGTTGTATGGAGGGAGGCTCCGATGAACTCCAGGGTCTGTGTGGGTTGTAGCTGGGACTTCTGGAAGTTGATGAGGAACCCCAGGTCTGAAAGTAGCGATACAGTGTCTTGCACTGCTCTCTGCATCTTGTATTTCGAAGGAGCGGAGATGAGCCGGTCATCGAGGTAGGGAAAGATGCAAATTCCCATCTTTCGCAGGTGTGCTGCCGCCACAGCCACACACTTTGTGAAGACCCTTGGTGCTAGGGATAGTCCGAAGGATAGTACCCGGTACTGATAGTCTTGCTGGTTGCAGCTGAAACACAAGAACCATCTGTGCAAGGGGTGGATGGGGATGTGGGCATAGGCATCTTGGAGGTCCAGCAGAGCCAGCCAGTGGTGTGGTTGTAGCAGCGGTAGGATGGACCCCAGAGAATACATCCGGAAGTGTTCTTTGCAAATGAATTTGTTGAGGCCTCGGAGGTCGAGGATGGGGCGGAGGCCCCCGGACTTCTTTGGTATGAGAAAATATCTCGAGTAGAATCCATATCCCCGCTGAGCCAGGGGTACCTCCTCGATAGCGCGCACTGCTAGGAGGGCTCGAATTTCTGCCTCCGTAGTGGCCAGGTGTTTGTCCGGTGTTTTGCTGGAGGGGCGTGAGCGCTGGGTTGGGGTTGTGGAGAAGCGCATCTTGTATCCTGAGCATATGATCTTTAGAACCCAGGCGTCGGTTGTGACGTTCTCCCATGCTTTTATGAATGTCGAGAGGCGCCCTCCCACCTGCGGGTTCTTGGTTAGCGGAACATCAAAAGTAAGGTGTGCTCTTCCCCGAGGATGAGAAAGGTTGCTTTTGCTGTCTGCGGTCCTTCTGTCGTGGTTTCTGTTGGTATGATTGGTACTGGTACTGTTGTTGCTTGGGTCGATTGGGCTGCCATTTCTGGTATGGTTGGAAGCGTTTGGAGGCTGCAAAAGCTCTGTGTTGGTAAGGACTTTGTTTGTTGTGGGAGTTAGGGTTGCGCTCCATGCCCTCCGAGGCTAGGGTCTTGAGGGTGGAGCAGTGGTCTTTCATGTCGTCCACTGTTTCCTTAACCTTTGTCCCGAAGAGGTTGTCCCCTGCGCATGGCGCATCCGCCAGCTTCTCGTGGGTGTCCTCTCGAAGGCCAGAAGCTCACAGCCATGCCCAGCGTCTGGAGGCGATGCCATTGGCGGCTGTCTGGGCCGCCGAGTCGAAGGAGTCAAAGGCGGTACGGATGAGGTGTTTTCCGCATTCTTTGAGGTCATTAAGGATGGTCTGGAATGGTGCTTTTGTCTCAGTGCTGAGTCCCTCAATCACTCCCTTGAAGTTGTCCAGCACTGTGTCTATGTATAATACCTGTTGGAATGCGTGTGAGGTGATTTTTGCGCTCAGCATGGCTGCTTGGTAGGTCTTTTTACCAGAGTCGTCCAGCATCTTACAGTCCTTGCCCGGGGGGTTGGTGGGCATTGGAGTGTGTCCGTGTGCTTTTGTTGTGCTTCAGTGCAGATTCAACAACAATAGATTGGTGTGGGAGCTGAGTTTTGTCGAAGCACGGAGTGGGGGCGACTTGGTATTTTACCTCAAGTCTCCGAGAGGTCGTGGCACTAGACGCTGGGGTTTGCCAAAGCTTGGTGAGGTTTTCCAGAAGCAAGTGATGCACTGGGATGGAGATTATGGATCTGGGTGTGCTGAGGAATTTGAGGAGGCCAAGGACCTCATTTCTGGGGTCTGGCATGTCCGTGGGCATGAGTACCAGCTGCATTGATATCTTTTGGAGGAACTTGGGGTATGTGAGGTCCTCTGGTGGAGATGGCGGCAGAGGTGGTGGTGTCGGGGTTGGTGGTGAGGGAGAGCGTGACCCTTTGCTGGAGGAGCGGTGGGAGCGGATTGAAGGAGCTGGTCCCGCCACGTGTTCCTCATCACTGTCCATTAATGGCTCTGGCGAAAAGCCTTGTAGCACTGGGGACCCCGGTGGAGAAGGAGTCCGGGGTTGCTGCGAAACCGACTTTGAAGAGGGTGAAGGATCTCGCTTTGATGGGCTCAGGGAGCAGTTCCGTGTGGAGTGCTGGCTGGAGTCCTGCTGCGTGATGAGCTTGGACAGGAGCTCGTTAAGTGTGGCTTGCATGTCCTTTGGCAGCTGGCTGTCTCGGGATCTGTGCCAGGTGTCTCCACCTCTTCTGGTGTTCTCTGAGGTTCTGGCATGTTTCACTGGAGGGCTGAGCGTGCCCAAGCGCGATCTTTGTGGGGAGACATCCCTGTGGCGTTTCTTGCTTCCCCTGTGGCTTCCCTGGTGGCTGTGGGAAGAGTAGGTGCTGGGCGATCTGCTGGCCCGGTCCCTCTGATGTGCTCTGTATTGAGAATTGGAGTGGGGTTCCCTGCTGTGCTGCTCGGTGCAGTAGCTGTAATCCTCACTTTGATCTTTGGCGCAATCCCTGGAGCGTCTGGTGGTGCCGTGGTCTGCTTGCTGTATGGCACAGGAGCTGTGAGACTTTGAGGAGCTGGCACTGTGCTGATCTCCGTTGGGGCGGAAGTGACGCATTTTGGCGTCAGAAGTGGGCGGAGCTTCATCACACCTGTGCTTCTCGGCACGGAGAGCTTGCCTGGGAGAGGGCCGAGGCTCGGGGGAGCATCCGGCGGCAGTGCAGGAGCCTGTTTTCGGTCGGGGAGACCCGGAGGAGTGCAGTGGAGTCGCTACAGCACGGAAGTGGGAAGAAGCATCTGGGGAGGCCAGGGAGGAGGAGGGAGTCCTGGCGGTGGCCAAGATGGCGGCGGCCATGCTGCTCACCTCTTTCTTGCTTGTACCGGCCTTGGCAGAGGTAGTTTTGTCCTTTCCTGGTGCCTTTTCTTTTCTGGTTTTTGGATTAAGAGCCCTGCTGGTGGCTCTGAGGGACATGCGAGCACAGGGGGGGCAGTCCTCCACATGGTGGGCTTCCCCCAGGCAGCAGATGCAGACATCATGGGAGTCCTCGGAGTTCATCTTCCTTGAACATTTGGGGCACTTCTTGAATCCAGGTTTGGAGATTTTCTTCTCTTTGCTAGTTTTTTCCATGTTTGAAGAATTAGAAGGAGAGCTGTGAATTCCGTCCTGTAGGCAGGCGGACGAAGAAAAACTGAGCCAGGTAGGGGCGGGCCCAGGGGTGGGGGGCACTAGAGCATGGTCAGAAAGGCTTTGCCTTTCTGAGCTATAGGAGAGCACTCCCTCCCCGGCACCGTCGGATGCCGTCACCAAGTGTGGCTGACGACATCCTGTTTGTCCAGGGAGAATGTAAAATACACTACAGATTGAAGACTGATTTATTTGGATGGTGAAATAAGATTTTGGATTTTGAATTTAGTTCACACCTTTTCGGTGGTAACTGAAGATGACATTAACCCTCAGATTTGTTTATTTATTTATTTATTACAAGCTCTTATATACCGCAAGATGCAAAGAAAATATTTAGATTGCCTTAATGTAAGTGACTTGCTCTTTTTGGACATGGTATTAGTGGGATTTGAACCTTGGCTTACCTGGTTTGCAGAACTCTAAACATTAGGCTAGTCTTCTACTCCTTTGAAGGAACAGGTATGTGCCCTTCGAATATTATCTCAGATAAATACCCATACACATTTACACACACTAACTCGTACAACTAATTTTTAAGAGTTGAAATATATGCATACTGCTTAACAGGGCTTTTTATGAAGGTGGGTACATGGTGGTATGGAATACCCGCACCTTTTTCATTGGCTTTTAAATTAACCCATGGTTCTCATGTATTAATGAACGAGCCCTGCATATGAGTACCAGCACCTTTTTTGCTAGGAAAATATGCATCCCTCACTGACAACGGGTAATAGAATGCTCAAAATAGCACTATGCATGTACTTATACCCTCATACAATGCAGGTAATTTTATAAACGCCCCTTTCCACAGGTAATGCACTGTTTTACTCATTCTCAATGTGTTCTGGGTTGAAGAAGCATTATAGAAGCTTTTTCTAGTGTTTATGATACTATCCCATATAGAGTACTGGCTCTCTAGACAGTCCTCAGGACATGCTCTGCAAATTGGGTTTTCAGGATAATGTACAAACATAAGATATATGTACAACTACAGCCTCCAGTGCATGCAAATCTAGCGCATGCATATTCATTTTGGATATCTAAAATACTAGTCTGTTTTGCAAGGACTGGATGAGACCCACTGCTTTAAAATATCTATCAAACCTGATCTCTAAACATTCACTTTCCTGGGGGAGAGAGATTCTGGCATAGCTAACTCACTGCTAACATTACCTGGGTTCCATAGGGAGCCATGGTATGTGACCCTTGGCCAAGGGTTGTTCTGCACTGATTGGGCCGAGTAGGAAAACGAGATTAAAAATCAAGAGAAAAATCTTTGGCAGTGAAAAATGAAGATCTATGGTGCAATTACCCATTATAGGCTGGTTCAAATTAGCTGGAAACACAAAAAGGATCAGAATGCCAGCTTAAAAAAAACCCTTAACCTAAAATAGCTTAACATCTCAACAACAAATTTGGAATTTTAATGGCAAAGCATGTTGTCTCTCTGCTTTTTACTTTCAGATTACTTTCCAAGCATAATATCCCATTCCAAGTATACGCTTAAAGTTTGCAAATTACATTCCTGATTTACATCCAGCAGGATCTGTGTTACCAAGAGAACAAAAGCCAGTGGGATCGCTGATAACATTATTTATACTGCCTACATGGCCCAATAGTAAACTGTTCATTGCAGGAATGACCCCTTGACCTTCCAGTGTAAGAACCATTGTGTCCTTGCACATAGGCAAGAGAATTAGAAAAACAATAGGAAGAAGCCTATATACGGTATATCTCATAGGAAAGAGCTCACTTTGGGGACTGTCTATCAATACTATTCTTTTTTTAGAATTCTTTTTAATGCAGATGTTTATGTGTGAGTCATAGTTCTCTGAAATGAAGTTTAAAAAAAAAATAAAACAAAAGGCAGCTTTTCTTTTATACAACCAAAGTACAACATGTAATAGCCAACCATTTCGTTTCACAAAGCTTCAGTTTCGACTTCTGCATAATTTATTACCTGGCTGAATGGCTTTTTAATTGCCCTGCAGGCAGCAAAGTAAAATCAGATTTACAGTAGGCTGAATAGCGGGCACACACGCTGATCCTGAAGCGGTTCTGAACATTGGCAACAGAAGAAATTTCAGAGGCCAGGTTGCAATGAAATATCCCTGCTGTTTAAAGGAAAGAACAGTTGCAAAAATATTAGCTGGCATTCTCCTCCCTTCCCCCTATTTCTTACCTCTTCCCCTTAAGAATTTCACATGTTAGGAGAGGGAATGACAATTAAACCATCCTGGATGCATAATAACAATGATTCCATTATGGGGGGTTTTATTCAGTGTACATTCGCTACTTAACTTCCTGGGAATTCTGCCAGATGCCTTCCCTACTGTAACAAAAACCACGAGATTCGTCACAAAAGATAGCACATAGCATTCCAGCTCTAGGCAAGAGGCTTCTCTTGGTTTCACACCATGAATGTGACACTACTGTATATGCCTGAATTCATTTAGAAATCCTCTGCCTCTTCTACTTCATAGTCTTGATTTTCTGGATTTAGTGGCACCTGTTCATAAGGTTACCTGATTTTTCACAGACAAATCTGGGACACGTATCCAAAATGTGGTGGGGGAGGGGAGGGGGAGGAAGGGACACCTTCCTTCCAGGTTTAAGCAAATGGCATGGAGGAGGGAAGAGGAGTCATTAACTTGCCTCCCTCCTTCCCTCCCATGATAACAATATCACTTCCAAGTAGACAAATGGACAGAGGAACAAGAGGGATGCATTCCCCCTGTACTGTGCAAAGTATAAAGATAACGGATGTAAATTCTAAAAATCAACATATTCAAATCACTAAAGTGAAAATAATTTTTTTTCTACTCCTCTTATCCCCATTGTTGGAATCAGGGACACAGCTCTAAAATTGGGGACGTCTGGTAACCTTACCTACTCGGGGCCTGAACCAAGCTAATGGACACCTAGGCAAACCTGAGCCTTATGCACCCTCCACTCCCCACTCCACCCCCCCCCCCCAATATCATCATCACCCATCCCCTAACAATTTTATGAATTCTGTGAAAATACATAATTGGGTATCATACATACAAAACAAAGTTTAATATTTAAAAGTATGTGTATGTCCGCACACTACTGAAGAGAATATTTAAAACAAAACACTTCTTAAAATGAAGCAATATGAAATGAATGTGTTGATGACTTTGAGTTTGTCTGGCTGTGAGAAGCTACTGTATTGCTTTGATTATTGATGTTCTTTGCTGGCCCTCCAAAACTACTGCTGTAGGCAACAGCCTAGTCTTGATTAATGGTTGAGCCGGCCCTGCACCTAGGGTTGCCAACTGGCGCTAGATGCGCCTGACAGACTTGATCCAGTCCTGGTTATACCCCATTGCATGCAGGAACCTGTTTTCTGATTTCTCTATTGCACTCTATAAGAAAAGCAAAACTACAAGTCCCTGCATGCAGTGGGGTAAACCCAGGACTGGATAAAGCCTATACGGCACATCTGGAGCCACTTGGCATTCCTACCGGCATCTACTTATTTCAAGACTCAACCGCAAGTTTTCTACCTCTAATGCCATCCTGGAGAAGAGGGAGGAAATCAGGGTGACTATCTCCCTTTCTTCAAGGCCTCCCACTCTTCAAGCTCAGTGGGAGTTGGACTTGCTCTGGCTGAATTGTCCTGGGCCCAGGGCCGGCCCAACCACTAGGCAAACTAGGCGGTCGCCTAGGGCAGCAACTTCCAGAGGGCAGCAGAAGCAGGGCATTCAAAGCTAAATAATAGATTTTGACAGTGAGAGGGGGTGTAAAGTTTGAGGTTTGCCTAAGGCACCAGCACTCTGAATCAACTCTAGGGCCGGCCCTGCCTGGGCCCTATACCCTCCTAGGGACAGCCCAGTCTGCAACCTTTTTCCCAAAGATTGGGAACTACAAGGGCCTAGTGTCTTTAAACACTGAAGGCTGATGCAGAAAGATGGCGCTAGACCCACGGTGGATCGATTGTTTAACATTCCTGACAACGCACACATTTTAACGTGCAATGCAGGAAGGTTACAATATGCAAATGTGCAGCACGGTAAACCTGCCCATGCAAACGAGCCACCGCAGCGTTAAACAGGGAGAGCAAGACAAACACATGAAGCCAAGCACAAGAAGTCTGTGCACATGAAGCCACGCACATGAAGTCAAGCACAAGAAGTCTGCGCACATGAAGCCACGCACATGAAGTCAAGCACAAGAAGTCTCCTCAAGCACCAGTGGTTAATTTGCATTTTCCCCCTCGGTCATCCCTCTGCTTCCAGGCAATTTAAAAACAGTAGAGTTATCGGCACACAGCAACTTCTTACGACAGAATGATGAACGGCACCATACAGAACACCAGAAAACCGGTTTCACTTCGACTTTATCTTTTTCTTTTTTTGTCTGCATGACCCAATGCTGTTTTGATGGCATCGGGGGCTTTGCCCAGTGCCTGATCATCTGGGGAGAAGATGATCTAGGCATAGAGGAAAGCACCCAGTGTCATCAAAATACTGTTAGGGGCAGCGTTAGAGGTTTACTTCTGCTCAGACCCTGCAGTTAAAAGTTTGTCGCTATGGCTGGTTGTGAAATCATCTACGCCTGTGTCTGCATCAGGTGTAGCCATGATTTGCATACCAGCCCAGCAGATTTAAATAACGAGTACTCGTTTAAATACACCTGGCGTAAATTGGTCGCTAGTTTTTCTGCTGGTGTTTAAGTCTATTTCCTGCATAGGGAGGATCGTAAAAATGCATTTAAACATGCTTAAATGTGGCGTTCTGGGCTCCTAAAGCCTATGCTAGCTTTCTGCATCGGCCTGCAAGGTAGCTAGTCGGCTCATACTTTCATTTATAAACTATTCTGCATGGTATCTTGGTGTGGATAAGTGTTATAGAAATGCTTTAAATAAAACAGTGTGGTTGCTCAAATTATCAGCAATTTAGTCTTTAATTTATATTACAAAACACAACTGGCATTTATTCTATAGAAAATGTTTTTTGCAGTTAGTCAGTCTATTTCATTGCAGTATCTGAACAAGCAGTTTCTGAACTTTCAGGCCTCTGGTTTGCTAGCATATTTCCTCTGGGATATAATTTACTTTCTCCATCACACTAGGGCTGGCCCAAGCATTGGGAAAACTAGGCAGTCACCTAGGGCAGCATAATGGCTTATGTACTGGGGGGAGAGGGCAAAGAGCAGGACATTCAAAGCTAAACGATAGATTTTGACAGCCGGGAAGAGGGGGGCAGGGGGTTGTAAAGCTTACGATCTGCCTAGGCCAGTCCTGATTCTAAGTGTTGGTAGTCCTATAACAAATTCCACCGGTTCTAATGCATGGATCGATGCAGAAACCTTATGTTAGAGCCATTGCAACAGCTCAGCACATGGTTTTCTAATACAAGATTAATAAAAAAAAATAGGCAAAGAGCTGTGTGCAAAAGAAGGCAGAAAGTAGCAGATACATGCACACATGGTTTCTGCTAGCTGCAGCCTGGAGCAAAAGGATAATATGACACTTCACCAAGGATGATCCAACAGGCCCAGACCCCCGATCTCCAGTCTGCACACCTCAACCCTGAAACTTTGAACTTCGCACCCTGATACCCTCAAAATATCATTAATGGCACTAAAAAAACCCATTCCTACACCAACCCCCTGATCCCCACAGAAAACAATGGTGGCCCTAGTGGCTCCTATACCCCCAATCCCCGAGACAAAAAATGTTGTATACATGACCACCTGCCACCCCTACCCACCAATCCCCTCTGGCACCTCCATTGTTAGGAGGCAGGAACATTTCCCACATGCTTCCCACACCACCATCTTGCAAAATGTCTGTGCCTGATCCTGCATGGTGCATCCTGGAATGCTCACATCACCGGTCATAGCCTACCCTACCTTCCAAAATCAAAAATACCAATATCTTCCATTAATTAAAGACACCCTAAACTTCAATCACGGGAAAAGTCTCAAATTATTTCTAAATCCAAAGAGCTAAAATGAAATCGCTAGTACACATTCACACATTCACACTTACAAACCTCACTCACACACTAATCCATAACATTAGAAACAGCGTCAATCCAATCAGCGTACAACTTAAATGGAAAAGGCTGAACGCAGCCTAAATCAAATACTGGAGCGATACCTGCAATTATAATAGAAACAGTGAAAAATTCAAAAGTATAACAATGCCAATATTAAGCACTGAAAAACTTATCTTGCAATAATGAAACATCCAGCCAGGTCTCTAACTCCTCAATGAACGCTGCTCATGGTGAATTTCAACCTCCAACAAAGGAGCCATAGAACACGGGAGAGACATCCAAAATCCTAGTGTTATCATATAGCTTTTAAATATGACTAAAGCTCGCTCGACAAAAGCCTTTGTTTCGCCGTTCACCGGCTTCTTCAGGAGCAACGTCATGCACAATGATAGCTACAAAAAATGGCTCCACACCATCTCCCGCCATCACAACTTGGCGTGTGACGCGCCTAATAACATAGCCATACACCAATCAAAAACTCGTTCAAAACCATGACGTCAGTTTAAAGAAACAGACATCAGACATCATTCTTAAACACATGAACTGCACAGTGACACCCTAACCAAACAGAGGCGCAAAATATCTCATACAAAAAAATTCTCATAAACAGATCAATAGAATCTCTCAAAAAAATAATGTCCATTCGAGACGATCATTAAGTCCATGAGGCTGCAAAGTCTGTAATTTGAAAATCCATCGCTGTTCCTTTTGCAAAAGCACTTTCTTACGGTCACCCCTGCGAATATCAAGGGGTACCGATTCCAATACCGTACATCGAAGAGTCTCAAAAAGATGCCTGGAATCTTGCTCGTCACACGCCAAGTTGTGATGGCGGGAGATGGTGTGGAGCCATTTTTTGTAGCTATCATTGTGCATGACGTTGCTCCTGAAGAAGCCGGTGAACGGCGAAACAAAGGCTTTTGTCGAGCGAGCTTTAGTCATATTTAAAAGCTATATGATAACACTAGGATTTTGGATGTCTCTCCCGTGTTCTATGGCTCCTTTGTTGGAGGTTGAAATTCACCATGAGCAGCGTTCATTGAGGAGTTAGAGACCTGGCTGGATGTTTCATTATTGCAAGATAAGTTTTTCAGTGCTTAATATTGGCATTGTTATACTTTTGAATTTTTCACTGTTTCTATTATAATTGCAGGTATCGCTCCAGTATTTGATTTAGGCTGCGTTCAGCCTTTTCCATTTAAGTTGTATGCTGATTGGATTGACGCTGTTTCTAATGTTATGGATTAGTGTGTGAGTGAGGTTTGTAAGTGTGAATGTGTGAATGTGTACTAGCGATTTCATTTTAGCTCTTTGGATTTAGAAATAATTTGAGACTTTTCCCGTGATTGAAGTTTAGGGTGTCTTTAATTAATGGAAGATATTGGTATTTTTGATTTTGGAAGGTAGGGTAGGCTATGACCGGTGATGTGAGCGTCTAACAACACCTAAGGTGATTTTCATCAAATGTGGAGTTGTGCCATCTGAGGTCATTAATAGCCTGAGATTGAATTATATGTTGGATTATAGGTCGTAGGTTTATTGGAGTAATTGTATAGTTTTTGGGAGCAAGGTATTTTTTGTTTTGATTTTGTCTTTTTGCTCTTGGTTTTTTGCTTTGTGCATCCTGGAATGCACCATGTGGAGTCAGCAGGCTGCCAGGCTTTATGCGACAGACCGACCCCATGTGAAGCATCCTTGGATGCATTGCATGGGGCAAGGTACTGCCATTTTGCAAGATGCCATTGTAAGAAACCTCCAGGTAGACTCCTGTTTGTTGGCAGTTTCTGGGGTTACATAAACAATAAGGTCCTGTGGGGTGGGGGTGAGGAAGAAATCTCTCCAAGGGCCTTCCACTCTGCAGATAACCCAATTTTAGTTTTTTGTTTGTTTCCCTTCTCTATGAGAAGTAGTCAAGAATAAGTCCACTCCATGCACTGATGATAAAGGTTAACTCAAATTTAATAATTACCCCGCGTGGATGAACACTTGGAAACAGTACATACGCTATTATGCAGTGCACTGTTGTCAACATAAACGAGGCAGTTATTGGTTCTTCCTTTGACACCGTAGTTTACAACATAGTTGCAGTTCTCTTCATGTACTAAGCAGATGTTCCTCGTCCTCTCGCGCCATACCATGAGCACCATAGTCTTAATCCTGGGACCTTTGCTGTGGTACCTTTAATAGCTGGCAGGACCAATTTCTGGTGAAGTCCTTGCTGACTGCTCACAAGTACTCCTCTCCTGATTGTCAGAGAATAGCTCTAAAACCACTCTTGTCTTTTGTCTTTTGCCTCCAGCACTCTGTGACTTGAAGACACCATTGGCTTGGGCTTGTCAAGGATTGCAGGCCAGCTTGGTCATAAAAGGACCTTTTCATGTGGCTGTGCTGGATGTGATAGCTGGGTCAGAGTCCAGGACACCTCTCAGAAGTAAGTAGCCACCTTACAGTTGCCTCTTGTCGGAATAGCGGGGCTCTTCCAGGCCCCTGTTTCTTGAGTATGGTAGACAGGATTTTTAACTACTGGGTTCAGGAAAAAGATATTTTCACTCCAAAACAATGGCTGCATATATAATCTGCAAAGAGAACCTTGCAGCCCCTCCCATGGATTGAGTTTACAAGCAACTCTCATGGAAAATTGCTTGAGCGGAAGGCATACTGGTTCAAGAGCACAGACTCCCTTACCTCACACCAAGAATGCACAGTCCTAGGGTTAGCACAGGGCTTAGTGACACCTGGATCATACCACCTACAAAACTGTGTTGCCCTAGGTCAGGGGTTCTCATCCCAGTTCTTAGAACTCGCCCGGTCAGTCTGATTTTCACAATATCCAAAATGAACATGCATGAGACAGATTTGCAAACAATTTATTTATCCATATACAGCATGTGGAGGAGTAGCCCAGTGGTTAGAGCAACAGCCTAGTGCCCAAGAGATCAGGATTTGATTCCCACTGGAACTCTTATGGCCTTGGGCAAGTCACTTTACCCTCCATTGCCTTGGAAGAATAGGCCTGGCAACCTAGTTCCAGTTATACTTTGCCAAGAAAACCCAGGAGCTGCTGGGTCGCCAGGAGTCAGAATTAAGTTGATAGCTCATAAAAAATAATATATATATACCAGTAATATGAACCAATATTCAAAGCGGTTTATATAATCAATACAAAGAAGGTGGGGCATGCAAATCTATGCATATTCATTGTGCTTATCACAAATCTGGCTGAGTGTGTCTGGTGGCAATCACCTAGTCTGTTTAATGGAAGAATCTGTCATGTTCCCTAATTGCCTCTAGTCACTTTTTACTGAACCTTATATAGTAGCTCTCTCTGTTCATCTTAAAACAGGAATATCAAAAACTGCATACTGTATGCAAAGTGTGGGCTAATAGAAATACGGCACAAGTCCTGCATTGTAATTCCTCACAGCTTGATATTGTGCTGAGTTTCATAGGCAGTCATAAATTACTCTTGAATCCTTTATAGAACACACATGGCCACTTCTCTTAATATTCAGTTGATATATGCTTCATCTATTAATACTGCCATAGCACAGCATCATATATTGTTTACACTGAAGCTACCAGTTTGGATAAACTTATAGCCTCAACATTACTGGAGACACCATTTAATCTCACCATAGCTATCTTTAGGCTGGAGTGAGGCCTGTCCTATAGACATTAATAACTTGCTACCAGTAGCATTCCAAGCCTTATGGGCACTAAGAACAGGTACCACTCCTTGCAGTGGGTGTGGTCCCCCTCATGGTGTCGCACCCCGCCAGACCCACAGGGTGGAAGCTCGCGCTGTAAGCACATGCTAACATCTTGGGTAGTTTGCTGCGCTGTTCTTTGGGCAGTCCATGGTATACACAGTATTCTTCGCCAGCACCATAATCTGAAGTTATCAGTTTTCTTCCTGTCTTTCTTCTTCACTGTCCAACTTTCACATCCATATGTAACTGAAAATACAAAGTCAAATCTTTGTATGCAGAGATACGTATCTGCATTTGAGAATCCTGTCTAGGTTCTTTATAGCTATTCCACCAACAGCAAATGTATCATTGGATTTATTGACTGCTTGTCATTTTTTAATTGATTATTGATCCAAGCAGGTAACAGTTGTCCAATATTTCTTCTTCATCAAGGATGAAATGATTGATTTTTGCAAGTGACCTGGATCTTTGTCTTCTTCATGTTAAGGTGCAGGCCCATTTTAAGACTGCACCCATTATTGTGATGTTGTTTGTCTTTATTAGATTGTATGTTCTGATGAGCAGGGATTGTCTCTTACATCTATATGTACAGCACTGGATAGACCTTGTAGCACTATACAAATGGTAAGAAGTAGTATTAGTAAGAATATGTTTCTTGATCTCGATAAGCAGATGTTTCAGGTGGTCTTCACTTTTAGTCAGCAATGTGGTATGGTCAGCATAGCGAAGGTTGTCGATAAGTCTTCCACCAATCTTCACGTTTTGGTTGTATTCATACAATCCTGCTTCTCTGATTATTTGTTTTACATATAAACAGGCATGGGGGAAAGTATACATCCTTGTCGTACATCTTTGCTGATTTTAAACCATTCTGTTTCTCCTTGTTCCGTTCAAACTATTGCTTCTTGATTGTGCATGAGAACTATCAGGTGTTCTGGTATGCCCATCAGGGGCGGCCCAAAGGGGGGTGCGGGGCCTCATTTGCATAAGGGACCTCATTTGCATACATATTTGCATAATGGTACCATACACTAACTTTTAGTAAACATGCCTCTTAATGAGTGTATGGATAAAGAAAGACTAAAAGATTTCTACATTACTATAATCCAGTGCCAACTGCCAGGCACATTAGGAACTACTACAAACACTGCCCAATTAGAACCCATCCCAAAATACTTAATTTCCCTCACCTATTCTTCCTACAGGAACTATCACTACACCCCAACCAAATTTTTGTCGGATCACTCACCGTGAAAAAGGAACCTTCCTTTTCTCGTAGTGAGCCCTCCTTTTAATCACTTTTATTGACCGCATCCGGTCCCAAACCAGCATAAACAACACTTTTATGTTGTCATACAAATTCTTCAGCCCCGTTTAAAACTCTAACCAACGGGCCTTCACACCATCCAAAATCAGTCCACTCCCCGATGTTAATCAAAATACAAGATGACAAAGTACTTAGCTGGACTGGTATGCTGAAGGAGCTCCATGTACTCTCAAAGTCCATTTGTTGCTGACATTTGCCTCCTTCCTTTCAAACAGCCCCTGTAGGAAGAATAGGTGAGGGAAATTAAGTATTTTGGGATTTATTACGGTTGATTTCCAAGGGTGTATGTTTCATGTATCAATTAGAACCCATAGCAAACCCGCCGTATCATAACAGCACTACCAGGACTCACAAAGCACAAGACCCTACCTATCAAAAGGCAACACTACAAATATTAAACCAATACATTTCAGAGAACAACAATACATGACCTACTGGGGAAAGAGAACAAGTGGCAATGTCAAATAGGAATTATATTAACAGAATACCTCAGCTCAGTTACACGTGCAGAACATAGACCATCACCAAACAAAGAAATCACAATGTAGAAACAGGAAGACAATAATTAAACTGGGAACCCCAAAAGCCCAACAACACTGTAGAAATAAAACTATAAATTAATTTCCTCTTGTACTAAACAAAGCGCAGACGTTAATGATGCACATTTCCCAGAGCTGGCATATTTCAGTTAATAAATTCAATAAGAGATATTTTTCTACCTTTTGTGCATTTTTTTTCAGTTGCAATTGCTCCAGCCACTTTCTTCTGGTTTCTTCGTGTCTTCTGCTAACTCTCCATCGTCTGCTGTCCATTTGTCCTTTCTTCACTCTTTTAGTTTTTTTTCCATTCTCTCTCTATATCTGCTTTAACATACTAATCTTTCTCCTTTTGCTCTTTCCTCATTCCTGTTTCATCCACTCAAATTTTACCCCGCCATCCTCAATCCCCACTTACTCTCCCAATATCCGGCCAATTGTAGATTTGTCTTCCCTCCCACACAAAATATTTTTTCCCTCTCCATTTCACTCTCCCAGCTCTATCCCATTCTAATCCTCCCCCAACATCAGCTCCCTTCTAGTTCCAGCCCCACCCAGCATCCGCTCCCTTCTAGTCCCCGCATCAGCCCATTTCCAGTCCTAGCTCCCCCATCCGAGTCCCTCCATCAGCTCATTTCCAATCCCATCCCCCTATCAGCCCATTTCTAGTCCTTTCCTAGCCCCACCATCAGCCCATGTCAAATCGTAGCTCCCCTCCACTCAGCCCATTTCCAATCCAAGCCCCCCATGAGCCTACTTCCAGTTCTAGCCCCTCCATGAGTCCATTTCAATCCAAGCCCCCATCCCCATCATCTATTTGCAGTTCAAGCCCTCCTTCCACTCAGCCCATTTCCAGTCCTAGCCACCCCCCCCAGCCCATTACCAGTCCTAGCTCCCCCATAGCCCATTACCAGTCCTAAGCCCCCATAACCCATTAGCAGTTCTAAGCCCCCCATCAGCCCACTTCCAGTCCTAAGCCCCCCATCACCCCATTTTCAGTCTTAGCCCCCCATAGCCCATTACCAGTCCTAACCCCCATCAGCCCATTTCAAGTCCTAGCTCCCTCATCCGAGTCCCTACATCAGCTCATTTCCAATCCCAGCCCCCCCCATCAGCCCATTTCTAGTCCTTTCCTAGCCCCACCATCATCAGCCCATGTCAAATCCTAGCTCCCCTCCACTCAGCCTATTTCCAATCCAAGCCCTCCATGAGCCTACTTCCAGTTCTAGCCCCTCCATGAGTCCATTTCAATCCAAGCCCCCCCCAACAGCCCATTTCCATTCCTATCCTAGCCCTCCATCAGCCCATTTCCTGTCCTAGCCCCCCTCACTCAGCCCATTTCCAGTCCTAGCTCCCTCCCCTTACAGCCCATTTCCATTCCAAGCCCCCTCCCCATCAGCTATTTGTAGTTCAAGCCCTTCTTCCACACAGCCCATTTCCATTCCAAGCCCCCATCCCCATCAGCTATTTGAGGTTCAAGCCCTCCTTCCACTCAGCCCATTTCCAGTCCTAGCCACCCCCCAGCCCATTACCAGTCCTAAGCCTCCCATCAGCCCACTTCCAGTCCTAAGCCCCCCATCACCCCATTTTCAGTTTTAGCCCCCCATAGCCCATTACCAGTCCTAACCCCCATCAGCCCATTTCCAGTCTTAGCCTCCCCACAGCCCATTCCAGTTCTAACCCATTAGCCCATTTCCAGTCGTAGCCCGCCCATAGCCCATTACCAGTCCTACCCCCCCATCAGCACATTTCCAGTCCTAGCCCCCTTATAGCCCATTACCAGTCCTACCCCCCCATCAGCCCATTTCCAGTCTTAGCCCCACCATAGCCCATTACATCCTAACCCCCCATTAGCCCATTTCCAGTCCTAACCCCCATCAGCCCACTTCCAGTCTTAGCCTCCCCCCATAGCCCACCCCCATCAGCCCACTTCCAGTCTTAGCCCCACCCATAGCCCCCCATAGCCCAGTAGTAGTCCTAACCCCCCCATAGCCCATTACCAGTCGTAACCCCCTCCCCCCATCAACCCACTTCCAGTTAGCCCCCCCCATATCCCATTACCAGTCCTAACCCCCCTCCCCCATCAGCCCTGATAGATTTAAAAAAACAAACCAGCTGCTGCTGCTGCTGCCGCCGTGGCAGCGGCAGAATCAAATGTCCCACCACGGGGCCCCGCCTGCCCGGCACAGCCTCCCTGCAGCATCAGCTCCCGAGTCCCTCCCAATGCGCGGGCTTTCAGAGCCACGAGAGTTTCCCTTTCTTCTCGTGGCTCTGTTAATCTCGCCGGGGCTGATGGGATTTCCCATCAGCCCCGGCAGGATTAACAGAGCCGCAAGAGGTCAGAGAAGCTCTCCCTTCACGGCTCTGAAAGCCCGCGCAGCAGCCGTTTTTTTTAAAAAAATCTACTTGTGCTAATGTAGAATGTTTTTTGCGCAGGGCCTCCTGAAACTTGGGGCCCTGTGCAAAAAACATTCTTGCTCAATGGACGGGCCGGCCCTGATACCCATGGCCCAGAGTTCTTCAAGATTTGCACAGTCAAAGGCTTTGCTGTAATCAATAAAGCACATTTTGCCTTTTCAAGGATATATCTCACATCTGTGATGTATCCTGTTCTTTGCTTTTTACTGAATCCTGATTGCAGTTACAATTCTTGTTCAAGGTATGATCATAGTCTCCACTGAACGATCTTAAGTAGAATCTTGCTGGCGTGTGGAATCAGAACAATTGTGCAATAATTTCCAGTCAGTTGGATTACCTTTCTTCAGTACTGATATGAACACAGATCTTTCCAATTCAGTTGGTCATGATGCTGCCTTCCAAATTCCTGGCAGAGCCTTGTAAGTATTGTAACAGCTGCATCTGATTGCTGTAATACTTCAGTGAGAATGCCATTGGGGCCCAGTGCTTTGTTCTTTTATAATGCTTTCAGTGATACAGTGTGTACATATCTATATCATGCATTTGGTTCTAGGACAGCATCCCAAGGACTGGGTTGAGAACTAATGTCCTAGAACTAGGTTATATTATTTTCTTAGGAGGCTTAATCCTACTGTTCTGGCAATGGATTCTGTATTACTGTGTCCCCAGTAGGGTCAAGTGGCAAGGTGATAACGCCCTCCCCATCTCCCATAGGGCCTGATTCCCATTGGGGCACGTCCTGCTCATCCGGATGTCCAAACCTGGATGGGATGGATTTGCACCTGATTCTGCACCCGCAGGAGCTAGACGTTCCCACAGTAGCAGAATCAGGTGCAAAAAGTCTGGATAGGCAGGACCTGCCCCGATTCTGACCCACTGCACGTCCAGCATGTTCCCTGCCCAATCCCCCAATGCTCCTGCATGGATCTTGGTGCCATGGCACCAGGACACCATGCAGGACCCCCAAATTCCCACTAGTCCACATAGATCCATTTCCTTGCTGCTTGACCACTGGAGGGGCCTACCACAGCCCAGATCAGGTGGCGGGGCACTTCCTACTGCAGATCTAGGTCTCGGGGGTGGCTGGGGGTCCACTGGTGGCGCTCCACATCCTTGGGGGGGGGGGCTTATTCCACAGAGATGGAATAAGTTCCCCTGGAGCCCAACAGCCCCAGACATACAGAGCCACGACCACAATCGGCCTTGTACGTCTGGGGTCAGGGTCCCGCCTCCACCCTGCACACACTCCTCTTCTGGCCCTCCCCTGCCTGTCCCCATCCAGAGCTCCCCGCACATCTCCTCTGTACATGCAGGGAGCTTTGGGACCAGCATCCAGCACCGGACATTTAGCGGGGATGCACATCCAAATCAGACGTACATCCCCACATTGAATGAAACGCATACTGTACTGGTTTTTAAACTCTGCCAAAAAGCCCAGGATGGACCATCTTCAGCATATAGCCCTGACCCAGCACTTGGATTCTATTTAAAAACAAAACAAAACATAGAAACAGAGGAACATAGAAAATGATGGCAGATAAAGACAATAAGGCCTAGTCAGTCTGACCTTCCATACCAACTGCTAAGCTTTACAATCCCTTCCTTTCCCTTAGAGATCCAGTGTGCTTCTCCCATGCATTTCTGAATTCAGATATAGCCCTTGCCTCTGCCACCTCCGCAGGGAATTTATGCCAAGATCCACCATCTCTTCCGTGAATTACTCCTGAGTCTTCATCCTATGCCTCCTTGTTTCAGAGCGTCCCTTCAATTGAAAGAAGCCTGCCTCCTGGGCATTTGTCACTATCATAGTTCCCTTCTCTCTCCTTTCTTCTAATGTATTGTGATCTTTGCCCTCTGTACTTTATGAGAAAAAAAAACAAAACAATGGCCATTTTAGTAGCCATCATCACCGGCTCCGTCCTGTTTATATATTTTTCAAGGTGTGGTCTCTAGAACTGTACACAGTACTTCAAAGGAGATCTCACCAGAGACTTATACAAAGGTACTAAAAAGGCCCAGATCAGTACTTCATTTTATTTTATCCAATCTATAAACTTTATAGGGGATCTATCATTACTGTTATATTTGGTGAAAATTTTTCAAAAAGCTGCTAAGCAATTTATGGTATGCAAATGCATCGGGTACTTTAAAAAAAGTGTACTAAGTCAAAAATGTGTTAAAATTAGCACACTATTTATACATAAGTATACATTGTATAATGTTGCTAATTACCTTCATGTTAAATGTAACCCTCCAATTGTACTGTCTAAATGTAGTTCCCTTGTTAAATCGAAGCTATATTATTTTTAACATTTGTCCATCTGCCTATCCCAATAGTAGTTATATGATCCAGAATATTACACCCAGGGTTTGCTTTAGAACAGGCAAGGGGAACAATGCCTCCCATACATGTAAAATCTTCCTTGGAGATTTAAAAAGTAGGTAAGAGTCTTCCCTCTCCCCCAAGTGTGGCAGCAACCTTTTGCATTTTTGTGATGAACCTAAAACTGCAGTGTCCCTGTACAGCTGTACCAATCACACAGTTCCAGGGGTTTCCGGCAGCCTCTTTTTGAGTTACAGTCAGCTCCCCTTGACCAAATTGTCTGTCCCTGCCTCAGAAAATGTAACCTTCTTCTGTCTAGACTCCTAGGGAAAACATCAGAGGCCATTCTTTTCTTATACAATCACAACAGTTACTCAGCAGTGTGGCAAACAGATGTACCATTGTGCTTAGCAAGAATCAAATGGCTTTTTGTATACTAATACAGAAGCCTGCACAAGTGCACAATGAAAAAAAACATCCGCAGAAAACAGGCAAGAAAATCTACAAAACCAAAGCGGCCCCCAAAGCTTTACAAGAAAATGACCAATTCTGCTGATTTAAATATGAACTTATTGCATTTTTGCTTTAATGAAAAGCTTACCTAGATCACCACACAACTTTCTTTTTAGAGATAGAGAATGCTAATTCTATAACAGAGTGCTGAGGCTGTGGAGGTACATAGGCACATATATTAAAAGTAACATATGTACCTTTATAAAATTTGCTCCATTGGCGCCATTACTTCAGATCCCTGCTGTGTTTTTCTCCTGAAACAGCCGTTGCAAGATATACCAGCGAAACTTGAATTGAGAAATGAGAACTATGGTTCCACAGCTGGGCATTTTGCAGTATTAACTGCCTTATTCAGCTAAGTAGACCTTTATATTCATTAAAAACTGAAAAAATACATGAATTTTATTGAGATAAGGACTGATGAATGAGATTGATGAGGTAGTTTGTGCCCACAGCCTTTGCAAAATTGCTGAAATTTGGTAGGGACACCCCAACTGAGGTCCTTTATCTATCATTATTTTAATAAGTGCCCAATTTAATTTTGTGTAACGGCAGCCTGAGAATATTTTTAAGGTTGATGCAATATATGGTGCAGAATTATGTTACTGGGCAGACGTAACCTCCCTTGTTCATCTCCAGGTTATATTGTAGTAATTTAGTAGGGACATTGGAGGTCTCTGTTGCTCAAAGTAGTGTCATCCAAGGGGTCTCTACACATGCATTAAAAATGTATTAACATAGGTTTTTATAAAAGACAAACAAAGCTCTATAGGTGGCAATAGAAGGGGTATCATCACATATAAATATATACATAGCAGTTCATTGCTTTCTAAAAGAATTAACGTGGGTCATATTAACTCTTTTACCATGTAGCGAGACTCAGTCATTAGCTAGATTTCTTTCCCTTGAGAGCATCAGCTCCCTAATGCGGGAGTCTCCCAAAGTGGTCAACTTAAATTTGAATAAAAATCCTGCTCCCCCAATGCTTCCTCACAATTGAAAATTAAAATTCTATGATAGGCTAGTGACCCAAACACAGCCACCATCCTTAACCCATTTTGGGGCAGTTTGAAAATAGGTAGCATTTTGGTGGGCTCCTTCCCCATTTACCTAGACTTATCCCCCAGAATAAGGTTAACTACAGTATATGCTCTCAACTCCCACCCCCTACCCCCAGACTCAAACTCAGCTGTGCCATGTCAAATCCATAGGGGGAAGGAATGGCCCCTGTCATTCCCGTCCCAGTAATGCTGTTTCAAAATGGTGGCATCCGTCACTAAGCGCTATTTCACAACACACTTCTAGATGCTCATTCTGCCAAACAAGACAATGCAGATTAACCTCTAACTACTGTATATGTTTCAACATATCGCTATGGGTAAGATGCCACATTTTCGGAAACAAGGCAGCATCGGGTCAGAATGTGTGATGTGCTTGGCTGCAGAACACAGAAAAAATTACCGTGGATTCTACTAAGCTGTGATTCTCAGGTCAATAAATTCTTCAGAATTCAGTAGTAATTTTGCCAACACTAAGGGGTATATTTACTAAAGTACAGTAGGTTTTTACAGTTAATGCTGGGCGTTAGTTGCAAAAGCACACCGGTAGCTGCAAAAGTCATGCGTTATCTGTTGGTGCGTTCCCAGCAGATAATGCAGTAGAAATGACAAGGATTGCAGCGAGACAGTGTCGCTGATGCAGCTATCGCCACCCATGCAGCCACCACATGCTGTCAACGCCCACAGTAATCGCAGGGTACCAGCACGCCCATCTTCGCCCACTTGAGCTGCTAATGTACAAAATGCAGCTATCATGGACAATTACCTGTCCCATGTTAGTTGTCATCACAGCATGATTTTCCCGCATTAGTGCTGCGATGACAGCAAAAGCTCTTTAGTAGACATACCCCTAAAGTTGCAGTATTTTTGCACACTTTAGTAAACAGTCTTAATTAACCTTTTAGACGTGCAGGACCTTCTGAATTCTAAAAGCTATTTGTTGTGGTCCTGTTATACATGAACATGTTCTGTTTTATTTCAGAAACTGACTGTTTTCAGTTTTATTAAATAAATATGGTATTTTCCTATTTGTCTACCTTAAGTAATTATTTTCAGAATATTCACCATTAAAAACATCAGTACGTCTTAAGGTTACCAGATTTTTTGCAGGCAAATCTGGGACACTTTTCTGAAATGTGTGTGTGGGTGAGGGATGGGGGTGTGGAAAGGAGGAACATCTTAATTTCAGATTTGAGCAACAAGGAGGGAAGACATAGTAACATAGTGACATAATAAATGACGGCAGATAAAGACCAATATAGTCCATCTAGTCTGCCCAGTAAGATGGCAAGAGTAGGTGCACCTGCCGCTCCATGCAGGTCACCCCTCCCCATGTCTTTGTTTAGGGGTGAACCCACCACTCCGTGTAGGACACCCTTATTTGTTGAGAAATTAGATAGTTTAATTTATTTTGATTTTATCCTGTTGCTGTAAAGGGATCCATTGTGTCTGTCCCATGCCATTTTGAATTCTGTCACTGTATTTGCCCCCATCACTTCCATCGGGAGGGCATTCCAAGCATCCACCACCCTTTCAGTGAAAAAGTATTTCCTGACATTGCCTTTCAATTTACCCCCTTGCAGCTTCATGTTATGCCCTCTAGTTTTACAGCTTCCCCGTCTTTGGAAGAGGTTTGTTTGTTCATTAATTCTCTTTAAGTATTTAAAGGTCTGAATCATATCTCCCTTATCCCTCCTCTCCTCCAGAGTGTACATATTTAGGTCTTCAAATCTTGTCTCATAAGGCTTCTGACACAGGCTCCAAATCATTTTGGTCACCTTTCTCTGAACCGTTTCCAGTCTTTTTACATCCTTTGTGAGATATGGTCTCCAAAACTGAACACAGTATTCCAAGTGAGGCCTCACCAGTGACTTATACAGTGGCATTAGTACCTCTTCCTTTCTGCTGGTAATTCCACTTTGTATGCAACCCAACATCCTCCTGGCTTTTTGCCACTGCCTTGTCACACTGTTTTGCCAACTTGAGATCCTCAGAAATAATATCAAGGTCCTTCACCTGGTCCATGCACACCAACCTCTCACCCCCTATTGCGTACATTTCCCTTGGATTTCTGTGTCCCAAGTGCATGACACTGCGCTTCTTCGCATTAAATCTTAATTGTCACGCATTAGACCATTCTTCCAGCTTTTGCAGATCTTTCCTCATGTTATCCACTCCCTCAGGGGAGTCCACTCTGTTGCAAATTTTCATGTCATCTACAAAAAGACAGACTTCCATTCAGTCCTTCAGCAATATCACTCACAAATACATTGAACAGTGCCGGGCCCAGGACCGAACCCTGGGGCACCCTGCTATTCATCCGAGTGAGCTCCATTTACCATCACCTTCTGTCATCTGTCAGTCAACCAATTTTTGATCCAGTTCACCACCTTCCCTCCCCATTCATCTCATGACAGCAACAATTCCAAGCAAACAAATCGACAGAGAAATAGAAACAGTGATGCTTTTCCCCAGTACTGTACAAAATATAAAGATAATGGATATAAATTCTAAAAGCTGACATATGAAAATCACCATATAGAACTAACATTTTTTCTGTCCCTCTGTCTCCATTGCTGGAATTAGAGATAGGAGGCTGCCAAAGAGGTGGGAGCAAGGTAAAGAGCTCTAAAATCAGGGACATCTGGTAATCTTAGTACTGCTTCTACCTGCATGCGAGTTGTTCTTAGCTGAAGTCACAATCCATTGCTGGTGATGTCACAATTGCTTTCAGCACTGAACTGTGGTGTCATACAGGATTTATGATCGGGCATGCAAATGTTTTAGCAGATGAATAGGCAGACGGTTATGGATAATAAAGCTGGAAGAATAGTGTTGATATGATAAAACACTGGACTCTGTATCATGCAAAAAGTATTAGCAGTCTATTAAGTCAAGAATAGTAATTTAAATGGGAACTCATAAAATATACCAATTTCCCTAAAGTGTCTGTCATATATAAGTTGGGGTACAAAGTGAGGAGTTTTTGAAGTTAAGAATATCACAAAATCCAGTCACCATTGCAGCTACAGCATTGCAGCAAGATATACTCTCTTTCTGGATGCAGGTGTGGCTCTGCCATGCAGTTTCATGATCATGCATTTGATCAATTTTTGGCTGCTGCAGACATTTAGTCCTACTGATGTATCGGAAAGTGGATTTTGGATGGGTTTGTTGCCTGTGGCTATGGCACATTACAGAGCAGTGCTGTAGTTGGCTTTATCAGACTATTACTATTACTAATCATTTGTATAGTGCTACAAGGTGTATGCAGCACTGCACATATAGATGTAAGAAACAGTCCCTGCTCATCAGAGCTTACAGTCTAATCAAGATCACAAAACTGGGGACTAGAGTTTGGCAAGATACACATAAGTAGCGGACAAGAGAATGAGGAGCATCAGGATCCAAAAGCAGCCTCCAAGAGGTAGGTCTTCAGCCTGGACTTGAATAGGGCCAAAGAAGGAGCCTGGCACACTGTCTCAGGTAGTTTGTTCCAGGCATATGGAGCAGTAAGGTGGAATGAACGAAGTCTGGAGCTAGCTGGGCTAAGGCCCTGAGCTGAAACCCATGGAAGAAACAAAGACAGTCGTCTCTATTTTGACAGCCTCTGCCAGCCATAGAAAATGACAATGAGAGATCACTTCAGAGGAGACAGTAAATGTTTCCACCTAGGTACACTATCTGGGGTGGAGGAGTTATTGAATAAGCAAGGAAAAAGGAAGTGGGAGGCGAGAAAGTGAAATGTATGGCATATTGCAATCTAGTGCATCTCATCTTCTATCTAGATCTACAAAGAATGTATGTGCAGCTCATTATAGTCCTATGAACTCAGCAGCTTAGGTGATAGGAAAATATCACATTCGATATATATCAGTTATCCAGAGTTTATGCTGTTGCCACACTTTCCCTGACAATCACCATTATTTTCCTTACTGTTTTTTAAGCCCACGGAAAGTTCTCATAAGCATATATTTGCAAATAAGGTTTCTGGTGAATTTCTTTTTCAGTTTGATGGAAGGACAACTCAGAAGACCATTACCTTTTCCAGCATTCTCACTTTCCCATGCAAAAAGATGGAAACATTCAAAAGTGATATTGGCCGATGTGAACGCAGGTCAGCCAAATCCCTTCTTTCCTTGGGCAATACAGTAATCAACACATAATTAGGGGCCGGTGGGAACATTCCATAACAGAAAGCCCAGTTATACATAGCTATCAACAATTTTACAATTTGATCACCCAAAATTTTAAAAAATTCAGTCCTCAAGCCATCTGGGCCTGGGGTCTTCAAAGGCTTCAATGCCTTAACAGCCTGTCAACTCCTTCAGAGTCATAGGAGCATCCAGAAACTGTTATTGCTCCTCAGTAATATATGGTACCTCTATTTCTTCAGAAAACCTACGCAGTTGCAAATGTGAGGGCTGACTGCTAGTGTATCAATTTTTTAAATAAAATTCACCAATAATCTCCCCAATGGCAATATGATCAGTGTGAAGAATCCCAGTAGCATCTTTCATCATCATACAAACCGGCTCTTTGCACTGAACGAAAACTGTGCCAAACACTTACCCACTCGATTTCTATACCAAAACAATTTATGTTTCTGATAGGTGAAGGTGTTCATCATCCTTTGATGAATAAGACTATTGATAGTAGCCGTGAACTGAAAAAAATGACTCCCATAACCCTGGGCTCATTGCCTGAGTTAACTGACGCTAAAGAGCTCTAAATTGCCCCATCAGCTTTATTAGGGAGACATTCAATTGCCTTACTTTCTTAACATTGTAAGAAATAACTGCTCCTTCCAAAACTGCTTTCGCAGTCTCCCAAAACAAGCAAGGGTCTCCCCTATGTTGCTCATTAAATTGAGCATATTCTTGACATTGTTGCCCCAAATATTCCATAAGTTCCATCTCTTTTTCTAACTCTAGGGGCATACTCTAAATAAGCTTCCCAAGAACTCTTCCACAGATCAATGGAGAATGAGCTGATAAAACTTGTTGGCCTATTTCCATTTTAGAAACTCCAAATATAGCTTCGGAAACCAAAAGATAATCAATCTGACTTCGAGTGGGATGGTGCTGCAAAAGCAAGAGTATATGGTTTTCTCTCGGGTGTAACAACCACCAAGCATCTACTAACTGCCTCTGCTGACAGATTCAAAATATGCCCCCAGTATCTTTCAAGGAAACTCTTCCCCAAGGTTATCAATCAAACACTATTAAAATCCCCCACCACCAGTATCAGGGCATTTGCAAGCCCTGTTAGTATACTACAGATTTAGAAAATAATAGTCATTTCCCCTTGTTGGGAAATATTTTATTTATTTAAATGATTTTTATATACCGCTGTTTACACTGAACAAAAATTCCAGAACTTGGTTAGAGAGAGCATATCAGAACTATAATACAATGAACTATATACATTTTCAGCTAGGCACCTATACAGAAGTATCGTGGAAGCCGAATCTGAACTATTTACAGTACAGAATGACAGAAGAGCGGGTTACAAGGGAGTATTCCCACTGGAGGGGTCATGGATAGAGGTAGGGGAGGATGGTTTAGTAGAGGTGGATGAATAGTATTCTGCGAAGAGGTTTTAGTTGTTTGCGGAAAGTTTGTAAGTCCTTGGTTGATCTCTCAACTTTTCCCCCAGCACTGCAACATAACATTCTTGGGGATCTTGAATTATCTTTTTCTCAACAAAAGGCACATCTTTATGAAACACAATTGCCACACCTGCCTTCCTCGATTTTGGAGGAGAAGCTGAGAAGCACCAACCCACCCACCCGCCCTCTAATAAGTTTTGAATGCTCCATTGCATTCATGTGTTTCCTCCAAGAAAGACATCACAGCATTTCTGTAATGAAGTCAATCTTTCCTTTTAATTGGGGAGCCTATTCCGGCAACATGCCAGGAAATAAGCACCTTATTCACCATGGGACTTATCACACATCACCATCCGTACACATAAATCCCACCAGACATCTTTCTCCCATGTATCTTTCCACCCCACAAGTGACTATATCTTAACTTCTATACCTCCTCACATCCATACCACAATCACCACGCCCCAGTACACCTCCAAAACCCCCTCCATCATGCTACCCTCCTATCTTCCCCCCAATCTACTATCCTCTCCATAATACTCCTACAGGTAATTTGGCCTGTAATACGTACGAGGAAAGAATCCTCAGGAGATAGCCAATAAAAAAATGTCACTCTTCAAGTTATTGATTACAAGTGTGATACCCTCACACCCTCCAACCCCCAACATAATTAACAATCCCAGTACAACTTATCAGTCTGCCAAGCTAGATTTCAGCTCTTCACTCTTGAGTAAGAGATTCAAAGCAGCAAAAACAACTGTCAGCTTGAAGTCTCAGACGTCACCATTCCAAGGCACAGACAGCACAATCATCTGTGTACTGGAGGTTTGACTCTGCAAACGCTTATCGCCTCCAGAAATATGTTGCCATTTCAGCTGAAGATGATACCAAATGCTCCTTAACAAGGCCTTTGCCAATCAGATATTTCCAAGCTTCCGCCACCATCTGGCTGCAAAAGAATGTGCCTTTAAATTCAACAAGCTAGCCAAAAGGAGTAGCCTAGTATTTAGAACAACAACCTAGTACCCAGGAGATCTGGGTTCAATTCCCACTGGCACTCCTTGGGCAAGTTACTTTACCCATCATTGCCTTGGAAGAAAAGGTCTGCCAATCTACTTCCAGTTATACCTTGCCAAGAAAACCCAGGAGTCAGCATTGACCTGAAGGGTACTTTAAAAAAAAAAAGCTATACTTCATCAAAGCATCCTATAGATGAAAAGTAATGTCTTTGAATTCCCCCAGTTTCTGTAGTGTGATTGGAAACAAGCTTCCATATACAGTATCTCAAGTTTATAGCCCTCCCAAGTTATGTTTGGAAATAATCTAGCTTGGCGCATAAGTTTCTCCTTTAAAGGACAGCGCAGCAAACAGACCACAATATCATGGAGGAGGCGAGGCCTGATGTTCCCATTCCACAAAAATCTCATTTTGCACTGCATTATCTTGGTGTATTGTCTGGAATATACAGCAAAAGGCTTTCTGGGTTACTTCAAATGCATTGCTGTATAGTATGGGGCCTCCTCAAGGATCCTCCGAATACACATATTACAGCGCTGTGTGTGATTTTCAACCTCCTCCATTTTAGTGTGCAACTCATCACATAGTCTCAGTTGTATCTGTGCACCTCCCGACCACCACTATTTCCTATTCCTATACAGTACCTCCTTTTGTTTGGCCTCTTCTACTCACATACCTAAGTTAGTGAAAATCTGGTGAAATTCAGCTAGCATGCCTTTTCTCTCTTTCATCACTGCTATGATATTTCTTTAAATCAACTCATAACATCTTTTTCATCCCTGAGTGAGTCTCTGAGTAGAATTCCACATCTTTGCAGACAATATTGAGTTAGTAAGCTTTATGAAGTTATTGAATACCTTAATGTAACTTTATCACTAATTCAGAAGTTGTGTCACCAGCACTTCATGGTATGTAACCTTGAGAAGTCAGTCATCAGCAGCTTGGTTCTCCCAAAAAACTCACCTTTATCATCACCTTTATCAGTTATCCCTATTCTAGGAGGGAGGCCAATGCAAATCCTAGAGAATGTGGCAAGTCTTGGAGCTTATTGCGATGCCCAGTTGACACATACCACATTGCCAGAGTAGTCCATTCCTGCTTTCATCATCTGTGATTAATCTGCAAACTACCTCCCTTTCTATCTCAGAGCAACCTAATCAAAGTAGATCATGCCACTGTGACCAGTTACCTAGATTATTGCAATTCATTATATTTAGGCCTATTCAAGCATAACCTACAATACTTGAAACTTTCTGCCAGATTGATCACCAGAATGTAAAAATTCAACCACATTACCCCTGTCCTTACAGAACTGCACTGGTAGGTAGCTGCCTGTATATCGTTCAAGTGCTGTGCTTATTACACAAGGCTTTTTACAGAGGTGAACCTGTCTATCTAGCAAGATGTCTATCAGAATACTCTCCAGCCTGTCAACTACGATTATCATAACAATTCCTGCTTCAATTTCCATTGCTAGATGGTATTTGGCTATCTTCTACAAGGAATAAAGCCATTAGCTAACCCAGTTCAAAGGAACTCATGAACTCCCTGCCATTTATACTACAAGAGACTAGCAATTATCTTTCTTTTAGAAAAGATCTGAAAACCTGGTTGTTCTCCCAGAACTTTGTTCAGTTGAGTTCTCTCAATCCATAGATCCTTTCTTGAGCAAAACTGCAAGGCAAGCTGATGAAATGATCCTATGAGCTTATCTATTATATTTGATTCAATTATACTACAGTCATTGTTTCTTGTAAACCATTTTATACTCAGTGGAAAAGCAATATATTAAGCCAATTAATCAATCTCTGCATTAGTTCAGGGGGGGTTGTCATTCCGGCTGAGTCATGATTGCCCGCCTCATTCAGATCAGACTTTTCAGCATGTTTCTGAGGCCACCATGACTCCACATTCTACTAGTGCACTTTCCTGGCATACTGAGAAATATTGCTTCAGCATATCGGAGTCTGCATTTTTATTTTGACATCGCTGCCACCAGTAGAAACTCACAGCTCAATTCGCACTATTCACTTTGCAAATTAGGGGATCGTGCTGGAAACTCAGCATTTGCAGCAACTTTTTAAAGCTGCCATCTTGGCTGGGTGATGTCACTTCCCCAGTGAAGTTTTTTTCAACTGTAAACTAAATTATCTAAAAACCTTGCTGGATAGAATGACTTCATACTAAATATTTAGTTGTCAGAATAAGATCACTTAGCAGACTAAAAATTTCAAACTAGCTTATTGAATTGTCTAATTGAAACTTTCCTGCCCATAAAATGTTCTACATAGACAAAATATTTAAAGACATATTTTAGATAGTACATGGATATCAGAATTGAGATGCCAAGGTCGAGATGTATGCAGTTTGGACAGAATTTTAAACATGGTTCTGCTAAACATGGAGCTGTTTCTAAAATTCATAGGAAGAAGTGCAGGAATGCAGGTGTATTTATTTATATCTGCGTGTAGTGGGTGGAACCATTTTATAAATTTAAATGAGTGAAAAAATCAACAGAGGAAACTCAGCGACTTATACATGTAAGTGCCAGTATTTTACAACTTGCATATGTAAATATCAGGACTTCCACATGCGTAAGAGCCATTTTGCAAACTTTAAACGTGCAGATGCAGCTACTTAACTAAGATGCTATATTTAACTCATTTCAATTTGAAAGAGAAAATAAACTAGGGAGGATTATGGAGGATAACCCCTTTAATCCCTTTGGTAAATGGTTGGCTGACGCACATGCTTTTTCAAAACCTACACATCAGGGAGTAGATGTGAATTACGATGTGAAGAATTTTGGTACTTACAGATGCATTTCGTATATGAAACGGGGAATGCATTTATAGATTTTTGCCCTGCCCAGATCATGGCCAGACACGCTCCTTTGAAACTTCCACATACTAAGAGCATCCATGTGTAAACTGGACCCTTTCTAAAATGGTCATTTACAAGTGGGAGGGATTTACATGTGTACATGCCCGATTATACACACGTAAATTGAAAATAAGGCTTCTGCAATGACCCCCTTAATTTGTATGGGCCGTCAAGTTACTTTACAAAATATTGCAAATGTCATTTTCTTTTATGTCTGGTGATGCCTGAGGGATGGGGGAACACAGCTCTTCTGATTTCATAGTGCGTTCACACAGAACAGGATCTTGAGTCATAATGGGCATTCATAAATAATGATGGAATCCATTGTGATGGCTTAATAGAACTGTATAAAAGATACACCTAAAGTGATTTAAACAAAAATTCTCTGTGGGCGGCAAAGATTCTTTTAGTTTTCTTTCATTTTTTTGGTAATGATAAAGTGAATCATTATCCTGACAGTTCTGTCTATCAATTGTCTCAACAGATTTTATCACAACCACACTCATTTTCACTGGTTAGTAGTCTCACCTTCTGCTTCACTTATCTTTCTGTGTGTTTTCTGCTGCAATGACATCTCCCCATCCCATCCCATCTGAAAAACATGAAGGGCCCAATACTGAAAGGCACTTAGCCGGTTAACATCACCTACTAACCACTTAAGTGCTGTTTTGGTGAAAGGGATATTTAGGCTGAACTACCTGAATGGTGCCACTGACTATTTCCTCTGACCTCCTTGGCATTGTCCAGCTAGTGCCAGGATGGTCCAGGAGTGAAGTGTGGTCAATGCCAGGAATTATCCAGATTATGGCAGTTTTCATTGCCCCTATCCAGATAGGTATCCACATAATTCAGGACAGAAAAAGCTGTCTTAAGTGCTATGCAGGTAGGCTACCCAGTTAATGGCTGAATATCACCACTATATGGATAGATGCCAGTTGTTCAGAGCCAGCCACCATCTGGATATCAGCGCTAAATATCTGGATTTGTTTAACTGCGATGGTTGGTGTTTTTTCAACACTGACCTCTGCGGTCAAATGTTGGGGAGCAAATAATTACCCAAAACATTTTGGGCTCTGGTATAAGTTGTCAGGTTCAAGAAAATCTACTAACCCTGGAGACTCTGAGCGGTATCAGCCCGAACAAAGAAGGGCACAAATACTTGCAAAAGTAGCACAAAAACAGGTCCAGTGTGAGTAGTACTAGAAGAAGTTTATTGTAGACACGGAAGTCAAACCTAGGAAGCAAAGCCTGCCACAGTATTTCGGCATGGCCTTTGTCAGGGGCTACAAACTGTATGAAAACAATGAAAAATACAATCAAATAAAAGTGTACACAAATATAATTACAAAAATTAATAAAATCAATGCCAATTAGACAATAAAACAGAACATTGTGCCAAAGAGCAACCTTATACCTCAAAATAAAAACAGACAAACAAGGATTAAAAGCTACTTGGAAAAAATATATATATAAGTAAATAATATCAGAAATCATAAGAAGCTAATACAATAAATTAATGAACATAAAATTGTAAGTAGAACCACATAAAAAGGTAGATGATAAACTATGTATGATTGTACATATAAAGTTTACCCATGGAGTAACGGAGTATAGTGAGGGAAGGTCAATCCTCTTGGTACTAAGGTTCATTTTCACAGACTTGGCAGCTTTTTTACATTTAGACCCACTAGATCTAAAGTTTTCCTGTTCTCTGATTGTTCATGCATCCGTTTTGTTCGTTTCCCAGGTTTGATCTCCATGTATATAATAAAGTTCTTCTAGTACTACTCACTCTGGACCTGTTTTCGACCCTGAGCAGTATTCCTGCCATTCATGGCAGCAGTACATGGATGGACTCTGTGTGGATTGGTCGAGTCTTGTGTGATTTCCGAGAAGAGTCAGCAGTTTGAGATCAGCCCAAGCAGCAGGGTTGGTGCTACCATTAGGTGAACTAGGCCGTTGCCTAGAGTGCTGGCCCTTCAGAGGTGTCCACTGCTGCCACTTCCACTCCTCACCAGGATCTACAGCAGCACCACTGGCAGAAGCCGTTTCCACCACCATGCGAACAGGAAGTTGGCATGAGGCGTTGGTGGGGGCGAAAGCAAACAGCCCCATGGCACCAAAGTTTTAAGGTAAGTGTTGTGGGACTGTTTCAGGCCATTGCTGCTGCTGTAGGTCCTGGAGAGGGGTGGCAGCAGTGGCAATGGGCACCGGCCAGGGAGAGGTTCAAGGGATGAGCTTCGCCTAGAGTGCCTCATCTCCTGGCGTCGATGCTGCCAAACACCCTTTCTGCACAGAGTTTAAACCTGTAAACTACAATGTAACACAGGTAGGTAAAAGTGAAAAATAATCTGTGATGACTAATCAAGAGATTTTGCAGAGCTGTTCCATCTTTGTACCCCCGCTAACCTTTCTTCTAGTTACTCCAGCCTCCTTTATATAGGGCTTGTGCACGGTATGAGCAATTGATTCTGTAAACCCTACTGTTCATCCTGGGCTATTTTCTACTCAGCTGATTAGATGCATGTAGGGTCGCTAATGGTATATAATAGCCAAACAGCATGAAAGTACAGAATACCTACTACCAAGAAAAATGTAGTACAAAGCTAATCAGAGAAGAGGGATGGGGAGAAGAATGTATCAACAACAGATGCTTTCTTTAACATGAAAACTCAGAGTTGTCAGAAGCCAGGATATGAACAATAACCCAGGAGGACATCTAAACATGCAGCATAAAATGTCTGACCATCATCTTTTATGTTGCTTTTGAAAATACTGGATGCAATACAGCATGCATATGATGCACAGAAAACGTATGTGATAAAATACACAGAGGCACATTTTGACATGGCCTTCAAGTCCCTTGTGCGGCCGACCAGAAGTGGGACACCCAAAGGTAGACCTGATTCTGATCCTGTGAGGACTAGACATGGCCACAGGATCAGAATTGGGACTATGGCCTGAATGTGCAGACTGGGCCCCGATTCTGGTCAGCCTGCATGCACAGCAGATCCCCGGCTACCTCAGTCAGGCTCCTGAATGGAGCCGCAGTGCCATGGTGTCCCAACAGATACTTTTCTTTCCCCACAGCTGGATCCTCAATCCAACTTTCCATGGCCAGTGTCCGGCTGCAGGAATCTTCCTGCAGCCCCCTACCTTTGTGGCGTGGCCTAGCAGCATGATTCCCCAACATCCAGGGGGACTTATTCCACATCTGTGGTGGAATAGGTCACCCGTCCATGTTCACAGCCCCGGACGTACTGGGTTGATCTCATAATCAGTCCTGTATGTCCGGGATGGTGGCCCGCCCATGCCATGCCCTCGCTCTGCCTCAGTAACACCCCCTCCTACCCCCCCCCCCCCCGTCTAAGCTCCCCTGTACAAATGAGCTGTTCATATGGGGAGGCGGTAGCCGGGGCAGCAGGGCAGCGAATAGCGAGGATGGATGTTCAATCCGGACATCCATCCCCACTATTGTTGTACTGAATGACCTCCATAGCATCCTAGGAAGTTCACAATTTATACTCAGAATGTGATGTGAGCCCAATCTAAAGCTTAATAAAAGAAAAATAACCGTGTGGAATAAATAACTCAGAAAAAGCATATATTTTAATTTCCTATTCCACCAAAAGATTCAACAATAAGGGGTATGTTTACAAAACAGCGGTAGCCACCTCCATGTGATATTGGAGGCCGCTACTGCTGCTTTGCAAACATACCCCTAAGTGTCACTGCATGGCAAAGTATCTGGCATTGTGGCCCCTTCATTCGGTTATTCATGGTACCTCCTTAAGTGTCAGTACCTTCAACTAAACATTGTTTGTAACTGCTGAGTTGCTCTGATTGCACTTAAGGAATTTTGGCCCATTTTCTATTCAAATCTGTTTCAAATTGGTAACATTTGAGGTCTTCTATGCATGAACAGCTTGCTTCAAGTCTTGCAAACCATTTCAGTAGGGTTTAGGTTTGACCTTTGATGACCTGGCAGCATGGAGGAAAGGGTGTAACAATAGTATTTCTCGATATAGAAGTTTCAGTTAAAAAAAAAAGCCAGAAAATCCAGGTCTTCCCAGCTGTGGTTCATGCCCTTCTACTTCATAGAAAGGCTTTCCGTAAAATGAAGCCTCAGGTGCTTGCTATTGGGGTAACTTTTTTTCTGATTAGCCCAAGTCAAGGGAATAACTTCGTCCTTCTGGACCCTTTGTAATTAGAAAAATGTCTTCAGTATAAAAATGCATGAGTATTATGCTTCTTCAGCACTGGTTAATTGGCTTTGAGAGATATAGGCTTTGAGATGATCGGGCCATGTAGAATTTTGGATATTAGGCGAGAGAGTGTTTTTCTCGTTGATTGCTTATTTTTTGTTTTTACTGGCTTCTATTTTGTGTTTCTCACTTGTTATTTATGTGTGCTTGACATTTTGAATGTCTTATTGTTGCCTTTTTTTCATTACATAATATTGGTCTTGGTTTCTATAACATTTTTCGGGGGGGAGGGGGGTTCAGTTCGCACATTTTACTGGATTTCTTTTGAAAGGTAATAACAATAGAGAACATTCGGAGAGTGTAGATAGGGAGGAAGAGTAGTGTATGTGTTCACTAGAAGGGGAACGAAATAATACTGTCATTCACTAAAAAGCAAAAAAAAAAGGGTTAGTTTTACGCATTACCAACAAAAAAAGCCGTGTAAGAGCAAAACTACTGTCAAAATAATATCAATTGATATCAGCTCATAGACAAAAATCTCAACTAACAAAACCTTATACCACAACATATACAATTTCACAGGCAAAATGACCTCAGCACAGCTCGTATCCCACAGTTAGTGAACAATCACCATAGGGAGCAGCTTACGCTAACATCACAGGCACTGTTTCTAGCTGTGTGCGTGTGCGCGCGCACACACCTTGCCGAGCGAGCGCACATACTTTACAACAGAGCGCACAAAAATTAGGGTTCTGATTCTGATAGAAAACAACACAGACATCTTAAAATTTAAAAGTTGTTATGTATTTACGGTTTTCACAAGTTCTACAATGTTTTCTAGTGCAATCAATGTGGTGTACATACTGTATTCTGATGTGTAGTCAAATTTTAAAGTATATAACTCTGAGTGTCGTTATGTGGCGCACAAAAATTTAACCTTCCTTCAAAAGCTGCACAGCTGATATTTTATGCGCACACAGCCTACAGAAAATTAGAGGGAACATTGATCACAGGTCAGAATTGCCACCATTCATCCACCTATATCTAAATAAATACCAAACCGTTAAACACCCCCTAATTACCCTTGGGATAAATACTCTAAACTAGCCTCTAAAACATCCACCAGACATACATACAATGCATACAAAAGCGTAACAACTTCAACAGCAAGGGGTTATACGGAATTCCACCAAAGCTGTAAACTTGTACCTAAAAAAGATATATGTATTTACAAACTACAGTATATTCTAAACCTACTGATAGGAATACCTTGCTCCATTTGGACAGCTTTCATCCGTTGCATCTAAAACGAAGTTTACCTTATTCACAATTTTTGCGTTGCCGACGCATTTGTTCAACAGTGGCTGAATTTAAAACACAAGCTAGCCTCATGATGCGAAAGTTTTTGGATCTAGGATATCCTTTAGATGTGTTACATAAAGCTTATAAAAGAGCACGCTTCAACCATTGTGAATGGCTGTTGCGCCCTAACCAAGCGAGACCAGTAAGTGTGCCATCTTCTGCAGTTACTTGTGTGTTGCCACACTCTAGTTTTTCTTATCGGATAGCAACAGCGTTGCGGAAGCGTTGGAATCTTATTACCACTCATCCTAAGTTGTTGGGCTGCACGTTACAGATGGCATATAGTCGTGGATATAATTTGAAGGATCGCTTATGCCCTGCTGTATTACGACGGGATACTACTTCTGCTGGGACAGGTCATTCAGCTTGTCTTCGATGCTCTTTTTGTAATATGATGTGTGCCTCGGTTTGTGTGAAGTATCAAAAGTACGTGCGACGTGTACCTTTTTCTACTACCTGCAATACTTCTTATGTGGTATATGGCATATGGTGTAATTGTCCAAAGCTGTATATTGGTAAAACCACACGACCTTTGAGGACTCGATTGGCTGAACATAAGTATAGCCTTCATAAAGCAAGAATTGATACCCCTCTAATACAGCATTGTTTGGATTTACAGCATCAGTTTGAAGATCTTCGCTGTACTGTCCTGGAGTGCGTTCCCCAACAGATTAGAAGAGGTGATCGTAATAAATTATTGTTACAAAAAGAACAGCGGTTGATCTATCGTTTGAATACTTTACACCTGAATGGCCTTAATGATAAGATCGAATGGTCATTGTTTTTTTTTATTTTTTTAAATTTTTTTGCATTATCATGATTTTTTGCATGGAGGGACTGTGCAGCTCTAACCCGATCTACTCTTGTTTATGTGTAGAAGTATAAGTGTAGTGTTTTGTTTATGGAAATTTTGTGGTGATGTCATGGGAGTGTCTAGATGTTGATTGGCAGTGGGTTTTTATTAAACTAGTGCGTCAGACGCCGTCTTGATTGATGGCAGGATAGTTGACTGACGTGAAGATGAAGATGGTCTGCATTGTATACAGTTCTTGAACCCCTGAAGAAGCCGTACAGTAGCTTCTGTAGGGTGTAAAGCAGATTGGTTTCCATTCCAGTGAAATTATTCTTTTCCCGCTGTTATTTATCTTGGGAGATCTTTAGGATCCAGTTTGAGCATTTTGGAATCCTCGCTTGCGATGGGGCGTTACGGTGCCAGCTTGCTGTTAAGAAGATAAGTACATGGAGCACTTTTGTGCTATTGTTCTTTGCTTTTGCTTGATTATATTTATATCTTCTTTTTTAGGTACAAGTTTACAGCTTTGGTGGAATTCCGTATAACCCCTTGCTGTTGAAGTTGTTACGCTTTTGTATGTATTGTATGTATGTCTGGTGGATGTTTTAGAGGCTAGTTTAGAGTATTTATCCCAAGGGTAATTAGGGGGTGTTTAACGGTTTGGTATTTATTTAGGTATAGGTGGATGAATGGTGGCAATTCTGACCTGTGATGTTAGCGTAAGCTGCTCCCTATGGTGATTGTTCACTAACTGTGGGATACAAGCTGTGCTGAGGTCATTTTGCCTGTGAAATTGTATATGTTGTGGTATAAGGTTTTGTTAGTTGAGATTTTTGTCTAAGAGCTGATATCAATTGATATTAGTTTTACGCATACCATGACAATAGCAAACCTCACTCCTAAGCCAGGATATGTGGAGTCTTACCCGAGTTCCTTTTCTGCTGATTTCAATCTGCTGTCTGAATTCATGGAGCCCTGCTATCTCACATAACCTGCTGGCCTCAAATGTTCACATGTGCGATTGAATCCAGCAGAATGAGGCTCCCACAGGTAAAAAATGTTGCTCTTCTTCTGCCGGTGGGAGGGACTGAACAGTGAGGATCATGGCAACAGGGCCATCCCAACCGCTAGTTAACTAAGAGGCCACCTAGGACAGCAGGCAGCTATACTCAAAACACAGCAATGGCTTCTGGCAGCTACACAAACTCAGAGTCATCAGTCTGCAGGAAGAATGGGCGATATGTAAATAGTCTATTTACTCTTGTAAGTGTTTTTTTCAAATCTCCCTCCTTGTGCATGTATTTATAAAACAAAGTTTAAATATTTTAAACTATGAAGTAGAAATATGCACTTTTAAAGGATTGTTCGGAGAGTGATGGTGTTGAGATGATTACAATTGAGCTTGATATTCAAAATTTGGGGAGGGGGCGCTAGGGCTCTAAAAGCTGACTGTGAGGGGGCACAAGACTGAAGTTTGGCCGAGGATGCCTAATACCCATGGCAACAGCCCTACATGCAAAATTTGGTTTCTGTGCCCTGAGGACAGAACAAACTCAAAAGCACGCCACAAAATATAAAAAGTTGAGCAGCATTGTTCTATAACATATTGGCAGAAATCCAGCAGAAATTGCACTTAAATTGAAGGCATGGACATTATGCCTGATCACTAGCACACAGAAAGGTTAGCAAACGCTTCACATGTGCACGTGTATTACATAAAATGCATGTGTTAATTGTGACTCCACCCAAACTTGGCCCCTATAAACGCCTACTATAAAAGTATACACTGTGCGTACTTTTAGGCATGATCTAATTTTATAAGAGCTCATTTACACACATAAATTGCCATCTTATGTGTGAAAATGATTTATAAAATTACCCTCTAGAGGGGTAGTTATGTAAGCTGATATGCATATTTGATGCCTGTTTTATAAAGTGAAAAACGTGTACTTTAGTTTATAAAATAGGGCATAAAGATGCCCCTCAATCTAGTGGTGGCACTTATATCTGCTCTCAGGGGCGGCCCAAGGGGGGTGCGGGGCCATGTGCGGAGACTCGGTGCGGGGCCTCATTTGCATAAGTGGCCTTATTTGCATAAATATTTGCATAATGCTAACATACACTAACTTTTAGTAAACATGTCTCTTAATGAGTGTATGGATAAAGACAGACTAAAAGATTTCTACATTACTATAATCCAGTGCCAACCGCCAGGCACATTAGGAACTACTACAAACACTGCCCATTTAGAACCCATAGCAAACCCGCCGTATCCTAACAGCACTACCAGGACTCACAAAGCACCATACCCTACCTATCAAAAGGCAATACTGCAAATATTAAACCAATACATTTCAGAGAACAATACATGACCTACTGGGGAAAGAGAACAAGTGGCAATGTCTAATAGGAATTACATAAACAGAATACCTCAGCTCAGTTACACATGCAGAACATAGACCATCACCAAACAAGGAATCACAATTTAGAAACAGGAAGGCAATAATTAAACTGGGAACCCCAAAAGCCAAACTTGGAATGTACAACAACACTGTAGAAATAAAACTATAAATTAATTTCCTCTTGTACCAAACAAAGCGCAGACGTTAATGATGCACATTTCCCAGAGCTTTCATATTCCAGGTAATAAATTCAAAATAAAGAGATATCTTTCTACCTTTTGTGCATTTTTTTTTCAGTTGCAATTGCTCCAGCCACTTTCTTCTGGTTTCTTCATGTTTTCAGCTAACTCTCCATCATCTGCTGTCCATTTGTCCTTTCTTCTCTCTTCTAGTTTTTTTTCCATTCTCTCTCTCTACATCTGCTTTAACATACTAATCTTTCTCCTTTTGCTCTTTCCTCATTCCTATTTCATCCACTCAAATTTTACCCCTCCATCCTCAATCCCCACTTACTCTCCCAATACTCGGCCAATTTTAGATTTTTTATCCCTCCCACATAAAATATTTTTCCCCTCTCCATTTTACTCTCCCAGCCCCACCCCATTCTAATCCTCCCCCAACATCAGCTCCCTTCTAGTTCCAGCCTCACCCAGTATCCATTCCCTTCTAGTCCCTGCATAAGCCCATTTCCAGTCCTAGCCCCCCCATAGCCCATTTCCAGTCCTAGCAACCCCCCAACCCAATACCAGTCCTAGCCCCCCCATCAACCCACTTCCAGTCCTAACCCCCCATCAGCCCACTTCGTCAGCCCCCCATAGCCCATTGCCAGTCCTAACCCCCCCATCAGCTCACAGCCCATTACCAGTCCTAACCCCATCATCCCACCTCAAGTCCTAACCCCTCCCCATCAGCCCATTTCCAGTCCTAGCCCCCCCATAGCCCATTACCAGTCCTAACCCCCCCAACAGCCCACAGCCCATTACCAGTCCTAACCCCATCAGCCCACCTCCAGTCTTAATCCCCCCAGCCCATTTCCAGTCTTAGCAACCCCCCAACCCATTACCAGTCCTAGAACCCCATAGCCCTGTCCCAGTCCTTTTCCCCATCACCCAATTTTCAGTTTAAGCCCCCCCATAGCCCATTACCAGTCCTAACCCCATCAGCCCACCTCAAGTCCTAACCCCTCCCCATCAGCCCATTTCCAGTCCTAGCCCCCCCATAGCCCATTACCAGTCCTAACCCACCCCCCCAACAGCCCACAGCCCATTACCAGTCCTAACCCCATCAGCCCACCTCAAGTCTTAATCCCCCAGCCCATTTCCAGTCTTAGCAACCCCCCAACCCATTCCCAGTCCTAGCCACCCATAGCCCACTCCAGTCCTAATCCCCATCACCCAATTTTCAGTTTTAAGAGCCCCCCCATACCCCATTACCAGTCCTAATCTCCCCATCAGCCCACTCCCAGTCCTAATCCCACCAGCCCATTTCCAGTCCTAAGCCCCCAGCACCCCAATTTTTAGTTTAAGCCCCCCCATAGCCCATTACCAGTCCTAACCCCCCATCATCCCACTTCCAGTCCTAATCCCATCAGCCCATATAAAGACTTAGCTCCCCCATAGCCCATCACCACTCCTAACCCCCCCATAGCCCCTCCATAGCCCATCACCACTCCTACCCCCCAGCCCATCACCACTCCTAACCACCCCCAGCCCATCACCACTCCTAACCTCCCCCCAGCCCAGCCCAGAGAAAAGTTTTTTAAAAAAAGCTGTCTTCTCCCGCTGCCGGGGCCACCGCGGCAGAATCGAGTGTGCCGTGGGGCCCCCCCCTGCCCAGCAGAGCCTGCCCTCCCCTGTATCTGCTCTCTCGTTGTAGCTGCAGTAAGACGCTCCGGCTTTCAGTGCGCGAAGGGACTAGTTTCCCTTTCGTGGCTCTGTTAAGCCCGCGGGGGCTGATGGGAACTTCCCATCAGCCCCCGCGGGCTTAACAGAGCAGCGAGGGAGAAACTCTCCCCTCGCGCTCTGAAAGCCAGCGCGTCTGACTGCAGCTACGAAGAGAGAGGTGATACGGGGGAGGGCAGGCTCTGCTGGGCAGGGGGGGCCCCGCGGCACACTCGATTCTGCCACGGCGGCCCCGGCAGCGGGAGAAGACAGCTTTTTTTTTTTTTTTAAATTTTACATTAGGATCAGAATGTTTTTTGTGCGGGGCCCCCTGAAACGTGGGGCCCTGTGCAAAAAACATTCTCGCTCAATGGACGGGCCGGCCCAGTCTGCTCTAGAGCCAACCTAAATGCCCATGTCTAGACTAGACAGAAAGACACATAATTGAGGCCTCACTTAAGCTCCACCTCTGTGCACACCCAAACTGAAAGTATACGCAATGGGACTTACAAGTGCATTTACAGAATAGTAACCATCTAAAGTGCACATCTAAGTGCCCATTCACACACAAGTCCTGTAACTTTCCACTCATTCCTTATAAATTCAGTCCCTAAATGCATAGCTGTCAGAGATGTAAATGTACATCTAAACCCACCTCTCCCTTCCTCCCTTCTCTATTTCTGTTGATTATACTGTCATCTTCCCTGTTTTCCTTGGCTCAGAACCTTGGGTCATCTTTGATTCTCTCTTTCTCTGCACATATCCAACAGATAGCTAAAACCTGTTGTTTCTTTCTCAATAACGTCAGCCAAATTTGTCCTTTGATGCATTTCCCCAGTACTGTGCAACATATAAAGATAATGGATATAAATTCTAAAAACTGACATATTTAAATCACTATATTGAAAATAATTTTTTTTTCTATACACTCCATCCCTAGTACTGAGTCGGGGACAGAAGACTGCCAAACAGGTGGGAGTCAGGGACGCAGCTCTAAAATCAGGGACAATCCCTGAAAATCAGGGCTATCTGGTAACCATATTCTTCTTGGTTATGCCGCTCATCAGGTAATGTGTGCCCGTCTCTTCTACTGCCAACTCCAGACTCTGGTCATGCCATCTTGCTGCACCTTATGCCTAGAATAGTCAATCCTGAATTGGTACATCAGGTTCCATCTCTGGTTCTATTCAAATCCAGGCTAAACCCTACCTCTTTGAGGCTGCTTTTGGAGCCTGACAACCCCCCCCCCCCCCCCAATTTTCTTATTTAGCACCCATTAGCATCATTAAAGAACTATTCTAGCCCCATTGTTTGTTTTGAATAGAATGTAAGTTTTGTGAAGCAAGGACGGTCTCTTACATTCACGTGTTCAGTGCTGCATATGCCTTGTTGCACTATACAAATGATAAGTAGAAATATTTGGCTAGTGGAGCTGAATAAATTGTTCTATAAAATGCCACAGTCTATGTCTAAAATCCCCACTGCTGCAGCTGAATATTGGCCCGATAAGATATAGGGGTTATTTTAGAAGCCTTATTTGTGATTTACACTGGTGTATACATGCATAAATGTCATTCATGTGTAAGTAGCTATTTTTGAAAGGGCTCAATTTACACATGGATGCAGGGGTTCCTAGTCACCTTTGCTCCTGGAGCAGGCACCTCTCTTGTGGCCAGCGCCCCTCCCTGGAGGCACATCACAGAGCAGCACGATACATCCCCACACCCCCCACACATCTGTGACAGCACAGCAAGCTTACCTAAAAGCCATGTGGTTTGCAGTGCTGACTCCAATCCGAGGCCATTGGCTCTCTCTCTCCCGGATGAAGTCCTTACAGTGGAGATGAAGAGGGTTATCCTCCTTAATTCCCCATTGCTTATTTCCCTCTCCAAACTGAAATTAGATCAAGATAGGGACATTTGACGTTAACAGGCGGCATTTACATGTGCAGGCTGAGAAAATAGCCAGCTGGCACTTACACATGTATGCTGGCCATGTTTCTCTGAAGCTTTTTCTCATGCAAAATGGCTCCTTCGGCTGCATGTATTGGTATATACATGGGCGCTCCAGCACCACCATATTCAGTATTTTAGAAAAGGCCCCACATTTGGACAAGCCTTTTCTAAAATACTGCCAGAATTGTAATGACATCTCAATTCCAGCCGCCGTATCCTTTCTAAACTATGCCGTCACATGTTTAAAGTTTAAATCTGCTATTTGGCTGACTAAGCTATACGCTTAAAGTTAAACCTCCACTGCCCTGCTGAATATGTACCAGACTATGTTAAAGTGCTTTCAGTGGCACCGGCCATGAGCCCGAACAGCCTACCTTTCAGCTTCATGGGAAGGGTATGCTTAGGAATCACCGTCTCTTACTTCTAAGAGAAAACAACAAGAACTGCATTTTGCCATTAGCTATTGACCTAAATAACCACTGTCAAAGAAAGGATACTGGACTCGATGTATCACTTTGTACTTCCAGGAGGTAATTGCATAAGAGACTGCCTAGGTTAAATGGGCAGGAAGGCACCTAGTTTATAAAGACACCCAAGTGCCTATATGACTTTATAAAATACTAATGCGAATCCAGCAGCTACTTTGAAAGCATGACTACTATGCCTGCTGAAGAGCAGATACAAATGTCCATGCATAGAGTATGTGAGTACGTATGGAGATTACTGTATTTAAAATTAATGTACATACTTCATGATCCTGTCCATGCCCCAGCAACGTCTACAGTATGGAAGTCATTCCAGATGGTGAATAGTGCCAGTGTACATGTGGCCAGGATGTTTAAGTGTCAAAAATCTCCCCGAGCGTATGCTGCACCCATTGCGCCCTGCACGTTTGCAGAGCTTGTGTGGGTATCGCTGTATGTGGGCGGGAGGGGACAGAGCGAGGGCATGGCAAGGGGCTGGGGCATATACAGTGTCTTCAGGAACGGCTTATGTACATTCCCCGACACCCCAATGGACATTCAGGATATTCCTGCCTGAAGGTGGTATAAGGGCAGGACATAGCGCCGTTTGTGGGCTGAATCCTCCTGCCTCCTTTGGTGATGGCTGGCTGTGGCACCTGAAGACACAATCCTGGCCATATTTGCCTGTGGCGATGATCGTGCACAGGTATGCAGAGGCCTCTGTGGAACATGCAATTCTGCGCTGCAACAAAAAGGGGACAAAACCATGGTTACAGGACGCCACTGCACACTCATACCAGCAGTAGTGTGGTTGTGTGGGGATGGCCAGGTTCAGCTGAATATGAGTGCAAGTCTGTCTATCTCCCCGATTCCACTTTTGTGGGTGTGTCTAGACCCCACGGTTGCAGAATCAGGTCTAACTCGGCCCTGTCTTCGATTTCGCTGTGCCCACAGCCCAGACGTACATGGTATGGAATCTGCCTCCACCTGTATACATGTTCATGCCACCGTGCATACATTTAGACTTAGGGTAATTTATCGAATCGCTACTAAATATTCCTACACTCTAACAATCCATTATCTATGAGTTGAAATTTAATACAGGGAATTTTGCTTATTTCTTTCTTCGGGTCTCAGACTTCACAATGGCATTATATTCTGGGTGTCGTAAAATCCCAGTGCTATGCCTGTTAGCATCAATGACCCAATTTTATGCAAAATTATTCCCTTTATCACATTTGTCATCAAACAACTATTGTTGGTATTGTAGCTTAATTTCCACTTAGCTTATATGTTTAATTCTCAGTAAAAGTTGCTCAATTCATTGTCTTGAAGTCCCAACGCTGTAATTGAAGCGCCCCCGCGTTTCACTATTCAGGTTCTTCAGGGGACTGGAGATACAACTATAATAAACAACAAATACACTTATCTAAAATCCAACCCTACTTAAAACTTACTATTTCTGCCTTCTTGAAATTATTTATGTAAACTAACCACTCAATGAGGGAAGTGCAAATGAATTACCTGACATACTGATGCTGCCCACGTCCTACTATGGAACCAGTGTCCTCTCAGGAACCTATAACAGTCTCAAAACGCCGCGCATGCGGACTAAAGTTTTTGTCTCTTTAAATAGATATCTTAGACTCCTCCCTCTTCTCAAAAAGATTTATCTTACATGCCTCACGACTTAGGATCTTCCTTTCATTATGGATTTGATCTTCTTATTTAATAATCACTTCTGTTCGATTTTTATAAACACACTCCCCAATCTATTGCAATATTGAGCCCCTCCGGTTGGACCGACCCTAACTGATAAATCCATTTTTGTTCTTTATACAATAGGGTCTGTTCCCGTGTCTTTCCCTGTATTCCCTTATGTATCTGTTCTATACACCAACATTTAAGATCTTTAAAAGAATGGCTCCGTACTTCACAATGAGATACTAAAGAAGCATCCATCTTTTTGCATCGCAACCTGCTTTCATGCTCTTTCATTCGGATCCTGAACATACAAATTGTTTTTCCTATATATAGTAAGCCACAGGGACATTGCACTGCGTATACTATATGAGTCGATTCACAGGTAGTACTACTTTTTAAGCGGTATGTTATACCTTTATAAGTAAATTGATTTATCTCATTGGAAATGTAACAAATGGTACAGTGGCCACATATCCTGTGGCCTAAATTTCCTGCTTTCAATTCTGGCAACCTTCTAATCGGTAATACCGTCGGGCTTAAATATTCTTTTAAATTTCTACTTCGTTGCCAGACACACCGGATACAGTGATGCTGCATACTAGGCAATGTCCGCAAAACCACACTGTTCTTTTTTTATACTTTTTTGTATGGCCATACTTATAGGGGAATATTTTGTCACAAAATGCACATACTCTGCGTCCTGTTTTTCTCTAGGTGGACGTGAACTGAAAAGCCATGATCGATTATAATATAATGCCCACTTGTAAGCTCTGGTAATCAAATGTCGCGGGTAGCCTCTCTGTAGAAATTTTTTTTCCAGTTGATGTGATTGATGTTTAAAATCATCTCTATTCGAGCAGTTTTGCCAGTATCGTAAAAATTGGGAAAAAGGGAGTCCCTCTTTCAATCTAGGAGGGTGGGCACTGTCGTATTGCAAAAAAGTATTTCTATCTGTGGGCTTGGTATAAACCGTTGTTTCCCATCAATCAACTCCCTTGGTGATGTATACATCTAAATAGGCTATAGTATTTTGATTGACCTCATGAGTGAATTGAATATGAGGATCACAACTGTTTAGCCATATAATAAATTCTTTTAATTGCTGTTCTGTACCTTGCCACAGCAGGAAGACATCATCGATATATCGATGCCAGGCTTTAATTTGTTTTCCTCGTGGGGCCTTAGACACCCAAAGAAAAACAGGACACAGAGTATGTGCATTTTGTGACAAAATATTCCCCTATAAGTATGGCCATACAAAAAAGTATAAAAAAGAACAGTGTGGTTTTGCGGACATTGCCTAGTATGCAGCATCACCGTATCCGGTGTGTCTGGCAACGAAGTAGAAATTTAAAAGAATATTTAAGCCCGACGGTATTACCAATTAGAAGGTTGCCAGAATTGAAAGCAGGAAATTTAGGCCACAGGATATGTGGCCACTGTACCATTTGTTACATTTCCAATGAGATAAATCAATTTACTTATAAAGGTATAACATACCGCTTAAAAAGTAGTACTACCTGTGAATCGACTCATATAGTATACGCAATGCAATGTCCCTGTGGCTTACTATATATAGGAAAAACAATTCGTATGTGCAGGATCCGAATGAAAGAGCATGAAAGCAGGTTGCGATGCAAAAAGATGGACGCTTCTTTAGTATCTCATTGTGAAGCACGGGGCCATTCTTTTAAAGATCTTAAATGTTGGTGTATAGAACAGATACATAAGGGAATACAGGGAAAGACACGGGAACAGACCCTATTGTATAAAGAACAAAAATGGATTTATCAGTTAGGGTCGGTCCAACCGGAGGGGCTCAATATTGCAATAGATTGGGGAGTGTGTTTATAAAAATCGAACAGAAGTGATTATTAAATAAGAAGATCAAATCCATAATGAAAGGAAGATCCTAAGTCGTGAGGCATGTAAGATAAATCTTTTTGAGAAGAGGGAGGAGTCTAAGATATCTATTTAAAGAGACAAAAACTTTAGTCCGCATGCGCGGCGTTTTGAGACTGTTATAGGTTCCTGAGAGAACACTGGTTCCATAGTAGGACGTGGGCAGCATCAGTATGTCAGGTAATTCATTTGCACTTCCCTCATTGAGTGGTTAGTTTACATAAATAATTTCAAGAAGGCAGAAATAGTAAGTTTTAAGTAGGGTTGGATTTTAGATAAGTGTGTTTGTTGTTTATTATAGTTGTATCTCCAGTCCCCTGAAGAACCTGAATAGTGAAACGCGGGGGCGCTTCAATTACAGCGTTGGGACTTCAAGACAATGAATTGAGCAACTTTTACTGAGAATTAAACATATAAGCTAAGTGGAAATTAAGCTACAATACCAACAATAGTTGCTTGATGACAAATGTGATAAAGGGAATAATTTTGCATAAAATTGGGTCATTGATGCTAACAGGCATAGCACTGGGATTTTACGACACCCAGAATATAATGCCATTGTGAAGTCTGAGACCCGAAGAAAGAAATAAGCAAAATTCCCTGTATTAAATTTCAACTCATAGATAACACAGGTACACTAAAAAAAATTTTTTTTAAACTGCCTCTAATGTTTCGATTGATTTTTACGTTTTTTGGTGCACTGAATCCAAATCTGGCAACCAATTTGCTCCATCACGTACAGATTTTTTGCTACATTGGGTTAGCAGTTTGAGGTGAACGTTTCAGATTGAGTGCGATCGAGATAAAAGTTTCTTGGATGAATTCTTTATACTAATTGTTTAGTAGTTATTCAAATAAGAATAAAGAAAATTGTAACAAGGCAGCACATAAGAATAGAGTAATGTCAACAAAACACACTGTGATGGTAGCAAAATTGTCTGCACTTAAAACAGCCACATACATGTGCACAAACATTGAGCATATAAGAGCGAGGTTAGACACAAAGCAAAGCAAAGAAATGTGCAAAAAATGTTGTACAGGTATGTATGTAAGAATAGAAAACGCAAACCGCACCATTGCAATACATGAAGACAAACACCCGATGGTGTGAAAATAAAATTCTAATAAATGAGATCCGACACTGTGGTAATAACTAGCAAATTTTTATTTCAAAGTTTAGTAAAAACACGATATTTGTCAACACAGTTTAGATTTTAAAGTCATTCTTGGGTCAATCAATCTCCTGGTGGGCCCGTTTTCTTCTTCCCCCGAATGCTTCTCTTGGTGCGCTGCTTGGCGTATTTTTCATCTGGGGTTTCCCGCAGCAGCAACCAGAAGAAATCAGACATCATAGTGGTGTTCCATCTTCCTTGGTACCTTCTCTCTGCGTCCTTGATGTCCTGGTGAAACCTTTCACCTTGTTCTTCACTGTACGCCCCCAAGTTTTCGGGAAAGTAGTTCACATGGGAGTGCAAGAAATGGACTTTCAGGCTCATGTTACAGCCTTGTTCTTTGAAGGCATTGAGCATCCTGGCAACAATATCCTTATAGTTCTCATCCCGCCTGTTCCCCAAGAATTTGAGAACAACATCCTTGAAGGAATCCCAGGCTTCTTTTTCCTTCTCAGACATCGTTTCAGCGAATGCTCCATCTGAAATGAGTTTCCTTATATCAGGGCCAACAAACACTCCTTCCTTTAGCTTTGCTTCAGAAAGTCGGGGGAACTTTGAGCAAAGGTACCGAAAGCACTCACCATCTTTTGGAAGGGACTTGATGAATTGCTTAATGAGACCCAACTTAATGTGGAGAGGTGGTAATAGAATTTTATCACGAGGTACCAAGCTCTCATGAAGAACATTTTTCTCACCGGGTCTCAAATACTCCCGAATTGGCCAGTCTTTTTCCCCCCCAGTGTAGGTCGCGGGCCCGGCTATCCCACAAGCAAAGGAAGGAGGGATATTTGGTGAAACCGGATTGCTGCCCTAATAGCATGGATAGAATTTTAAAGTCTCCACAAATCATCCACTTATGCTCATCATAACGAATCTTCTGAAGAATCAGGGCCAAATTCTCATATTTTTCTTGGAGAATAACAGAGTGAGCAATAGGAACTGAAGCGAATGTGTTGCCATTATGAAGAAGAACACCTTTTATGCTGTCTTTTGACGAATCAATGAACAGCCACCATTCAGCAGGATCATACTTGAGTTTAAACTTTTCCATCACTCCGTATATATCGTTGCAAAATACCAAATCTTCCTCTTTGCTGAAATACTTCAAAAATTGTGTCTCGCGGTTGCGGTACCAATAAAAAGTTGTTCCTGGTGACAATAGATTTTTCTGTTTAAGCCGAGAACCTAGCAGTTGGGCAGCATCTTTTGGGAGTCCTAAATCCCGGACTAAATCATTCAATTCAGCTTGAGAGAAAAGTTCAGGTTTCGGATCTGGTTCAGTTTCAAACTCGGAAGTACTGGACTCATCGGGAAAAGCCATCTGATGAGTCTCATCATGATCAGAACCGTCCACACAAATATGATCCAAAGATTTTGGTGGTTCAGGCACAGGTACTTCATTGCTATGAGGCATAGGCCTAATTGCTGAGGGAAGGTTGGGGTAACTTATTACGTTCTTATTTTTTAAGTTGTATCCCTTCACAATGCAAGAGCAAAAATAGCAGTCACTGCTGTGGTCTCTTTGTTCACGCCACATCATAGGTATTCCGAAACGAAATGCTTGTTTTTTTACCTTTCATCCATAAGCGTAGATCTTCCTCACATGTCTTGCACACTTTGTGAGGAGCCCACGGTTTGTCTTGATCGCCTAACTTCAAACCGAAATATGCGAAATATACTTTAATAAATGCAGAAATGTTCCTCTGCCGCTTTTTCACGGTATATTCCCCACAAATAAAACAAAAACTGTCCGGAGAGTTGACGCAACCTCTGGCTCTGTGAGCCATCACAAATACACAGCACTGCAAACTACAACTGTAGTGAACCACTTCGGAATAAAGCTGGATTATGACTGAGCAAACAAAAGGTAATAATGAACTTGAAAGAAACTGAAATTTGACAGGAACGTTCATGTCGCAACCACCGTGTTTGAGCGAGCGAACGAGGCGAGGCGAACAGGAAAGAACATGCACCAGCGCGAGTACTGGATTTAGCCCCCCGCCTCCCAATTGTCCTGTTAATGTATAAAATGAATACAAAACACTCTAAAATATCATGAGGGAGTGTTTCTAGTCAGGGGCGGCCCAAGGGGGGTGCGGGGCCATGTGCGGAGACTCGGTGCGGGGCCTCATTTGCATAAGGGGCCTCATTTGCATAAATATTTGCATAATGTTACCATACACGAACTTTTAGTAAACATGCCTCTTAATGAGTGTATGAATAAAGAAAGACTAAAAGACTTCTACATTACTATAATCCAATACCAACCGCCAGGCACATTAGGAACTACTACAAACACTGCCCATTTAGAACCCATAGCAAACCCGCCGTATCCTAACAGCACTACCAGGACTCATAAAGCACCATACCCTAACTATCAAAAGGAAACGCTGCAAATATTAAACCAATACATTTCAGAGAACAACAATACATGACCTACTGGGGAAAGAGAACAAGTGGCAATGTCAAATAGGAATTACATAAACAGAATACCTCAGCTCAGTTACACATGCAGAACATAGACCATCACCAAACAAGGAATCACAATTTAGAAACAGGAAGACAATAATTAAACTGGGAATCCCAAAAGCCAAACTTGGAATGTACAACACTGTAGAAATAAAACTATACATTAATTTGCTCTTGTACTAAACAAAGCGCAGACGTTAATGATGCACATTTCCCAGAGCTGACATATTCCAATTAATAAATTCAAAATAAAGAGATATTTTTCTACCTTTTGTGCATTTTTTTTTCAGCTGCAATTGCTCCAGCCACTTTCTTCTGGTTTCTTCTTCGTGTCTTCCGCTAATTCTTCATCGTCTGCTGTCCATTTGTCCTTTCTTCTCTCTTCTAGATTTTTTTCCATTCTCTCTCTACATCTGCTTTAACATACTAATCTTTCTCCTTTTTGCTCTTTCCTCATTCCTATTTCATCCACTCAAATTTTACCCCTCCATCCTCAATCCCCACCTACTCTCCCAATATCCGGACAATTGTAGATTTGTCTTCCCTCCCACACAAAATATTTTTTCCCTCTCCATTTCACTCTCCCAGCTCCATCCCATTCTAATCCTCCCCCAACATCAGCTCCATTCTAGTTCCAGTCCCACCCAGCATCCGCTCCCTTCTAGTCCCCGCATCAGCCCATTTCCAGTCCTAGCCCCCCATAAGCCCATTTCCAGTCCTAGCTCCCCCATCTATTTGCAGTCCCATCCAAGTCCCTCCATCAGCTCATTTCCAATCCCAGCCCCCCATGAGCCCATTTCTAGTCCTTTCCTAGCCCCACCATCAGCCCATGTCAAATCCTAGCTCCCCTCCACTCAGCCCATTTCCAATCCAAGCCCCCCATGAGCCTACTTCCAGTTCTAGCCCCTTCATGAGTCCATTTCAATCCAAACCCCCACCACAGCCCATTTCCAATCTTAGCACCCCCAACAGCCAATTTCCAGTCCTATTCTAGCCCATCAGCCCATTTCCTGTCCTAGCCCCCCCCCTCACCCATTTCCAGTCCTAGCTCCCTCCCCCTCACAACCCATTTCCATTCCAAGCCCCCGTCCCCATCAGCTATTTGCAGTTCAAGCCCTCCTTCCACTCAGCCCATTTCCAGTCCTAGCCTCCTCATAGCCCATTACTAGTCCTAACCCCCCATCAGCCCATTACGTCCTAACCCCCCATCACCCTATTTCCAGTCCTAGCCCCCCATCAGCCTATTTCCAGTCTTAGCCCCCCTCCCATAGCCAATTACCAGTCCTACCCCCCCATCAGCCCATTTCCAGTCTTAGCCCCCCATTGCCCATTACCAGTCCTAACCCCCCCATCACCCTATTTCCAGTCCTAGCCCCCCATCAGCCCATTTCCATTCTTAGCCCCCCATAGCCCATTAACAGTCCTAACCCCCCCATCACCCTATTTCCAGTCCTAGCCCCCCCATCAGCCTATTTCATGTCTTTGCCCCCCCCCTTCGCCAATTACCTGTCTTCCCCCCCCCCATCAGCCCACTTCCATTTTTAGCTTCCCCCCCAATGGCCCATTACCCGTCCTAACCCTCCCCCCCCCCCATCAGCCCATTACCAGTCCTAGCCTCCCCCCCCCATGGCCCATTACCAGTCCTAACACCCCCCCATGGCCCATTACCTGTCCGACCCCCCCCCCCCATGGCCCATTACCAGTCCTAACCCCCCCCCCGGCCCATTACCAGTCCTAACACCCCCCCCATCAGCCCTCTTCCAGTCTTAGCCCCCCATAGCCCATTACCAGTCCTAACCCCCCCATCAGCCCATTTCCAGTCCTACCCCCCCACTTCCAGCCTTAGCCCCCTCCCCATAGTCAATTACCCGTCATAACCCCCCCCATCTGCCCATTTACAGTCCTACCCCCCCACTTCCAGCCTTAGCACCCTCCCCATAGCCCATTACCAGTCCAAACCCCCCCATCAGCCCACTTAGCCCCCCCATAGCCCATTACCAGTCCTAACCCCCCCATCACCCCAATTAGCCCCCCCCCATAGCCCATTACCATTCCTAACCCCCCCCCCCTTCAGCCCACTTCCAGTCTTATCCTCCCCCCCATGGCCCATTACCCGTCCTAACCACCCCCCCCCCCCGGCCCATTACCAGTCCTAACCACCCCACCCCCTTGGCCCATTACCAGTCCTCACCACCCCCCCCCCCATCAGCCCACTTCCAGTTTAGCCTCCCCCACCCAGCAGCCTACGTCCAGTTTAGCCTCCCCCCCTCCCATAGCCCATTACCAGTCCAAACCACCCCCCCCCCTATCATTCCAAATTAAAATAAAAAAAAAACCCAAACCGGCTGCTTCTGCCGCGGCAGCTTCAAGAGCTCTGCCGCGGCAGCATCAAGAGCTCTGCCGCGGGGCCCCCCCCTGCCCGGCAGAGCCTCCGTGCATCTTCAGCTCTTCACGTCCAAAACGCGGGCTTTTTTCAGAGCCGCGGGAGTTTCTTTTCTCGCGGCTCTGTTAATCCCGCCGAGGGTGATGGGAAATCCCATCAGCCCCGCGGGATTAAGAGAGCCGCGAGAAAAGAAACTCTCGCGGCTCTGAAAGAAGCCCGCGTTTTGGACGTGAAGAGCTGAAGATGCACGGAGGCTCTGCCGGGCAGGGGGGGGGGCCCCGCGGCAGAGCTCTTGAAGCTGCCGCGGCAGAGCTCTTGAAGCTGCCGCGGCAGAGCTCTTGAAGCTGCCGCGGCAGAAGCAGCCGGTTTGTTGTTTTTTTTTTTTTTTAACTTGGGATGCTTAAGAATGTTTTTTGCGCGGGGCCCCCTGAAACGCGGGGCCCTGTGCAAAAAACATTCTTGCTCAATGGACGGGCCGGCCCTGTTTCTAGTTAGTTAACCATTACAACCTCTATTTTGGGCCAAGAAAATAAACTGCAGTCGGCTAAAAAGAAATTATGTGAACATTCCTTATATGGGTAAGAAATCTAATTTTGCAAGAAAACGTGACGTGATGGAACATTTTGGCTATTTTTCCTGGATTCAGCACCCCAAAATCTATAGGAATCAGTTGCAAAACTGGAGGCAGTTTTTTGGTAGTGTACCTGTGTAATGGATTGTTAGAGTGTAGGAATATTTAGTAGCGATTTGTTGAATTCACTCTGCTAGTAGACCATATAGTGTTGTTTGAAATACACGGACTAGGGTAATTTATGACAGCCATTTTACACATATACATTCTAAAATAATTGTATAAAATTACCTCCTAAGAATATAATTTTGCATGGCTTAGACCTGTATGCCTAGTGCCCACTCATGTTAATCCTGGGTTCTCTAAAAGTCAGTTCTGGCTAAGCCATCGACCTGCACAAACTGGCTAAGTGAAATTTGCCCAACCCTTATCTGCCTATACGTATATCACTGTAATACCATAAATATATCTAAGCTAGTGAGAAACTGCATGGTACCAAGATATTAAAAAGAGAAAACCGAGGGTGTTATGTGGTGCTGCTTAAATGCAAAGACAGAAGTATGACATATTTAGTACTAAACACTCTTGTAATTACCCCTGTTCTTTCTATCCATACACTCTAAATCCAAAATGTAACTTCTTTTTTTACTCGTGATCATAAAGTGGAGAAAAGCTGGTGATTAAAAATGTATTAAACTTTACAAAAATTTTTGTTGTTCTTGATAGGCGCCATCGAGTCTGTGTCAAATCATGGTAACCCTCTGGACAGCTGTCTTAAACTGTGTTCAGTCTTCAGTCTGGCGGCTTATTGTTGATAGCGTGACAACCATAGCTGCTGCTATTGTATTGATCCATCTCCTTGCTGGCCTTCCTCTCTTGTGTTGACCTTGAACTTTGCCAAGCATGATGTCTTTCTCTGATGATCTCTCTCTTTGCAAGATTTATCCAAAGTGTGAAAGTCGAAGTCTTGTCATCTGAGCATCTAAAGAAAGCTTTGGTTTGATCTCCTCTAGTACTGACTGGTTTGTTCTTCAGGCAGTCCATGACATACAGAATATTCTTCACCAGCACCATAATTCAAAGGCATCCCGCAAAGTCCATGGAGTGAAAGGTATGGAAGTATTTTTCACCAGTTCAGGCAGTTGTTAAAATTATCCATTAACGAATGAAACACGTCTACCTAAAAATCAAGTAACTACCTTAAAGAATTAAGAGGTAAATAATCAAACTGACTGCATTTCTGCAAACCCCATGGGTGGTTTTTACCTGCAAATATACTTTGAATAGCCACCAGAAAAATAAGAACCTGCACGAATCCATGCATGCTTTTTCTGTTTATGTTTTTAAGGCAAAAAGTATGTGATTACTTTTATTTAAAACTCAGTACATTGTTGCTTCACCTGATCTATCCCTACCCTGGGAATAGTTCAAAATCCCACACATAAAAGTACATATGTTGGGCAATAATCAAAATGATCATATTTACCTACAGAAAGGCTGTCATTATTGCCCTCTAAAGAACACGTCAATATGCTCATACATATATAAAGCTCATATTGTGATAACATTACGCAGTGCTCTGTGATTTCCGGATTTGCTTCTAGGTACTACCAGTATCAGAAAATATCTCCTTGTTGCACATTATGAGTGGTGGTGGGAGGTTGATTTAGCTTGTGTCTTTTCAGTAGTCGCATTCAGGTAGAGTTGGTGTTTTTCTTTCTCTGGAGGACTTAGGGCCCGATTTTCAGAAGGCATTTACACAGTTTACAGTCCAGTAAACCACGTAAATGCCTAAAATAGGGATATTCAATGGCAATTAAACAAGTAGTGCTGCTGAACATCCCTTTCCAACTCCCCTACGTGCCGTGATACTATCCGCTTAGCATTGGGGTGTGTTGGGGGTGTTCTGGGGCAGAGCAGATGCAGAGACTGTCACTAACCGGTCAGAGGCGATATTGCATGCTGCCCAGTTAGCAACCTGCACCTAAAAGACAGGAGAGAAAAACCCTCGCATATCTATAAGGTGCAGGAGCTAACCAGGCAGCATGCCATATCGCTGCTGCTTGGTTAGCTACCGCGGCGTCCGGCGTGTATGGCAATCCCCAGATATTCAATTCCGGGGCCACATATTACCCTGGCATTGAATATCCAGGGTTAAGGGGTCGGCAGGCAGGGCTGTTCGCCGTAGGGGCACATAGCCTGCCCAACTCAATATCAGGCCCCTAGAGTCTAAGGGGGTCTCTTATTAAAGGGCACATTAGGTGCGCCGACTCTCTGGCGCATTAGGTGCAACACTACTGCATTAGCTTCAGGGAGTTTTGAAAACATTGTCCAGCAGTTAATGTGAGCACTTTCCCCTAACACAGGACACATTAGCAGGGGTGTACTTAACTCCACTGATCGAGGTGACTATAGCTGAAGCATTAGCACACGGCGTGAACCCAGTGCTAACTGCTCTGAGCTCAGCATGCCCACTTTACACCCCTAAGCCACTCACTCACAATCCTAATGTGGGTTGTACAGTTAGCGTGGGAAATGTTCTGCAGCAACGCATGGCCCAGCGCACCTTCAGTGCACACCAGCTAGCACCCTTTAGTCAAAGGCCCCCAAGTTTGTACCTGAGCACAAACAGCTTGTAACATACCTCTCAGTTTCACGGGAATTGTATGCTTGGGAATTGCCAACTCTTACTTCTATGAGAAAACAAGAAATGGATGTCCCCATTAGCTAGTGAGCCAGAATGGACTGTCAAAGAAAGGATGTTGGTCTCAGTGGATCAATGTTTCTCCCAGTTTGACACTTCTAATGTTCTTATGATTATTTTTACTATTGCTAATTTATTGTAGTTATGTTGTTCTCTATTCTGGAAAAGGGACTTATAAGAGAATACGTTGATATTTAGTTTATTGCATGACTCCCAAGATCACAAGGAGCATCAGTTGGATTTTAACCCTGACTTCTTCGGTTCTGGGCCCACAACTCTATTAGGCTACTCTTTCATAAGGGACTTCAGAATGCCATCTCACATGCTCAGGTACACTCATGAATTTGCACAAGGGTACATACAGAAAAGTAGGCGCACAGAAACATAGCAGATACTTTTTACTTGATATGCGTGTAGGTGTTGCCAGCAGTGGAGAATAAAATCAAACAAAAACACAGGCTCCTCTCCACAATTGATCAAAACAAATTCTCAACAGCATAAGAAATGTTTTTGTCGGACAAGGAACCCCAGGCAAGAGCTTCTTAACTGAAGGTTCACGTCCCTTTTATTCAAAAAGCAGTAAAAACCTTTTAAACTGCCAAAAAAACTTTTCATGAAGAAAGTACTCAACTGAAATCACAGTGCTTCAACACAACTCATCGGTGAAGGTGGAAAACGACACAGTCCTGCATTTCGGGTTAACAAACTTTAAAACCCTGCTTCAGGTTAACATCCACCAACGTGCACATAAAAAGCTGAAGAGAAAATGAGATCTTTAAAACCCATGGCGTCTGACGTCATTTCCGGATATAGAATTACTGCTTAGCAGGTCAGGAGGTGAGAGCAACAATCATGCTAACACCAAACTGCCAGCTAAAAAAGAGAAAAAGACATGAACATCAAAAAGATCAAAATAATCACACCAGATTATACCAATCCTGTTGCAAATTTAAACCCCATGGCATGACAGTATTCAATCGAAAAATCCACTGTTGCTCGCACTTGTGCAAACGAGCAAGACGATTTCTCCCAGGAATAAAAGATTTATTTTATTAATTATGTATTAACATTTCTTATATACCGCACTATTTGCCAATCATATGGTATATGACTGATCACATGCCAAGAAAAATCAGTAAACTCCAGAGTGCATTGTACTGCATGTGAGACTATCGGAGCTAAAAGGGTCCGAGTATGGAGTCATGATGGATGTTCCATTAACAGTGGAAAATAGGCAGAATGGAAGCAGGATTGACACTTATGTGCATGTCTTATAAAATACCTCAGAATAATAATTTTGAAACATAACTGTGATAAATCACCACATCATCCCACCAAAAAATACTTAATTGGTAAAAGGGACCATCTGACTGGGAGGACACTCGTATCATGTTTCGAGAGCTGAACTTTCTGCTTTAGGATATGCTCCTTTTCAGCAGTCCCATCTTTCATTAGGAAATTGGAAGTGCGTATAAGAGGAGAATGGCTTTTAGATCAAAGAGAGTCAAAGCATCAATTATAATTTGTTTTATCATATACAACAGCTTCACGGCATGCAATGTCTTCTATTTTTCATCATTGGTGTATGTTACAACTTCAGCAATCTTTGCTGATTTCTCCGATTGCTTTTACTAGAGGGGAAAAGTATTGTCAAAATGATTATTCAGAGATGTCTTTTTTTGAAGAACAAATGACCCCTTTGGGACATCGGGCTTGTGGTCATTGTGGCTGATGTTCACTGACTTATTGAAAGTCTTGAATGAATACACTCGGTTAATGGTCTAAAGTTCAGAGGCCATGATTCCATAATATGTGATGCTGTCCATGTAGTTTACATGATTGTATGCCCTTGTCCAATGATCTACACAGGCCACATTAAGGGCTCCGTTTACTAAAGATCTTCTCCCATTTTGTGTCTATGGGAAAAATACAAGGCCCTAAGTGCAGGGCTCAGTTTTCTTTCTCAGAGCAGCATGGGCAAATCGCTCAAAAAAACGCAACCCAAGACCTGTGGTCACCCAATTGAGCAGAAAATCCACAGACATGGCAACACTGCTCTATGTCATTCTGGGTAGACAGTTATGGATATGTATGCTTAATCCAATAACATACTGTAGCCCCTCCTCCCATTTTTTACCCTACTTTTCCTCCTCCCTTGCCCTTAGCATGACTATGTATTTGCCTCAAACATACTTGAATTCTGGAAGGCTATGCACGCATTAAGTAGAGAATGAACTAGGATTCTGTGAACCCATTGTCCCTGATTAGTAAACGAAAGACTGACCAACAATCTACCAAATCTAGTTGGTCTGGAAGGCAGACTGGACCAACAGAGAAGCCTGATGAGATTAAAAAAAAGATGTAACAGAGAAAATACAACAGGAAATGAATTGGTATGACTGATTACGATGGCTAAATTGCATTGGGTGCAGAGTTCTCAGAACAGCATTCATTGTTTGGTATGTGTGGTTTCTCAGACTTTTCAGACCAAGCTACTAGAACTTTACATTTATTTTTATTTGAGAATCTTCAGTCATAGTCTGTTCAGAAAAGAAAAACAATTGTACTGAGCATTTTTGTTCCATGTAAACCGCGCTGATGCTGAATAGTGCGGTATATAAGAGACTGTAAATAAATAATAAATAAATCATCCTGTTTCTGCTTGGAAATCAGAACCTCCCCATCTTCTCCTGTACCCCTCAACCCCCAAAATGTTATTTTTGCAAATTCAACCGCATGATCGACAACAATGCACTTCACATGAAGGAATCGAAAACGGAAGGATTATCAAATTTGTCAGAGATCCATAACATCGCCTAGCTTTTCTATAACAACAGGGAAACCTGCATCCTTCAGCATCGATTCTGAGAGGCCAGTGCATCTGGGAAAACTATCAAACCATCCTACAAACTGCTGCTCTAAAAGAAAGGATAAGTGGCAGGCATATAGAGAGATACACAAAAAAAGAAACCACACAGAGGTTTCCTGCTTCCTGTGAGTCAAGAATAGATAAGTGTTGCACAGCCAGTGCTGGGTGCAGCTATATTTGTAATAAACTGAACTGTGCAGGCCACTCGCATTGATTAACCTTCAAAAGCATTTGCAAAAATAACAGAAATAAAATAAACCAACAAATGTAAGTTTCCATTTGTTGAATACCTAAAGGAAATAAATCCGATTGCATGACAGACGGTTGCATGCATTCCAGCACTTCAAAAAATAAAAGGAGGAAGTCGGGTGCAGGGGCTGACTATATGGTTTTGAAAAGTAACTGCAATTTCCTATAGAAAAAGAGAGCGCGTGCACCTTAATCTTACTAAAGTTGAAGTGGCTTACTGGAAGGTTTACAAATGACTGAACTAGTTACTTCTCTGTAGAAGGGGAAACTTAATGCATGCATGAGGTTATTTAGACCCTGACTGGGGAGGTGCAAAAGTTCATCAAAACTGTAGTTCAGATCTGGAGAGCAGGAGCTGCTCTTGTAGCATTAACTGTCCTATGGATGGCTAAAAATGTAAACAACATTCAACAGAAGCAAAACTGTTTAAGTGCCTTTAAGGGTGAAGAAGAGAGGGGGAAATGAGATTTAGCAAGAGAAGCAGGATGTCGGTGGTGTTCCACAATTATAGGGTGTAACACATTTCATGTGACTCAACAGGAATATTGTGACCATGTGCAAGCCAGCCTTCTCCCCATGAGACTGCTATACACATTTATGTAGTAGTTAACTCATGGTCTGTAATCACTCTGTTGACAAAATTACTGTCAGGCTCAGGGCGTAATGATATTGGCTAAATATGGCTTTTTTAACAGTCTGATGTGTTAGGTTTTACAGCTGGTCCATTCTTACTACCTATGGTCCCCTTCCTCCATATATATTTTACGCTGTCCCACTTCTGCCTATTGTCCCATTATGTCCACCGACTGATCCCAGATTTAGTCTAGTCTCCAATGCACTCACCACTTGCTATCTCACTAGGCTTGGCTGCTCCAAGGTCGCCTTTGCTAACGAATACGCCAATAGCTTTTCTTCTTCTTTCTAACCCAACAGAATGTTGGAAAAAAAATATACATAAAGAGTCAAGATGCCGTCTGTCCATCTGTGTCTAGCTTCAAAACTGAAAACTGAATGGTGTGACAGGGTCATAGCTGGCATGCAGGAAAACAGGGGAGAAGATACATCCATTTTGAAAGTGGGCCAGAACAGACTGGGGCTCTGCTATTGTCCAAATTATTTCTTTGGGAGAAGCAATTCCAGCAGCAGCTGAATAGAAACACTGAAACGGATTAACCGCATGCTGGGCATACAGGATGTATCACACAGGGTCAGGCACTACCATTTTCCGATATGGCTGCATGGAGGCAGGAGCACGTGGGCATCACTCCTGCTAACAAAGGTACCAGGGTCAGAATTAGAGGTAATGGGGAGGAGGGAAAACTGGAGCTTTGGGGCACAGTATATTTGGTGATTTTCAGCATCAAGGGTTGGGGGGTGTGGCGGCCGCTTGGACCACCAAGTGTTTTGTATGTGGATCAGGAGGTGGAGGTAGGAGTCATTAGGACCACGTATAACTTTTTTAGAGGGCTTGGGGCCACTTGGACCACCACTGATTTTTTTTTTTTTGGGGGGGGGGGTGTTGGGTTGCGGGATAGGAAGTTGGGAGCTTCACAGCTGAAGTGTCAATGGGCAATCAAGGGTCTGTAACACTTCACCTCAGAGCACCCTTTTGCTCCCGACTGCAACGAGCACAGAGCTGTGTGTGTGCATATGTCTGCTGTTCTCATGCATGTTATTTGTTTGCTGCCCTTGGGAGCTAAAGTTTTGCTTTTAACCTTGCATTAACAAGCCATGTGCTGAGTTATAGTGCATGGCTCCAACATAACGTTTTAGCATTGACCTGAGAATAATCAGGCAGTCCTCCATTCAAACTGCCCCAGCTCTTTCCTCTCAAGGTCAGAGACACGCACAACCACACACACACACACATGCATACAGATACACATAGGAATTCTGTGAGCTAAGGCTGCATGATTCTACTTGTTATTCTTTACAACCCAGTGGAATGTTGAAAACAAATTATACTTTGGGGCTTGAAAATCTATCTGTTCGTCTGTTGGGAGCAAAATAACTCTGCAAACTGAACAGAATGGACCCAAACTTGGTTGAAGGGAGGGCGGGGGGCAGGGGGAGCCATATCAAGTTTGAAAATGGGCTGGATCATTAAGTCCAGTTCCCAAATCCCCCCCAAAAAAATTTCCCAATGCTCTTCCATGGAAAAGGCAATTGGAAAAGCTACAGAATCTGTTAACAATGGCATCTAATGCTACATGGTGTGACTTACCTGGGCAAGTCTGTCTGAACAGTGTTAACATAAACGTTGCAGGATAAAGTAAAACCATGGGCTTTACACCCCCTTAACACCACCTTTATTTCTAACCTAGCCAAACTGCATGAGAAATGAGTTGCCCTGAGATAATTTTCCAAGGAGTGGGGGAAAATATCCTAATTTGTATTTTGTCTAGACTATTCTTAGCCAAAAATCCCCTTTCAATAGCAACCTCTAACTAGTATGAAAATTTTCACATGATTTGCCAAAGTAATATGTACTGCAAACCGGTGAAAGGAAATAGTTACTAGGTACAGAGGAAAAACAACACAGAGAATTTATGATACTAAACAATGTAGCACATGTAAGACTAATCAAACTCTGGAATTCGTTACCAGAGGATGTAGTAAAAGCAATTCGTGTAGCCGGATATAAAAGAGGTTTGGACAAGTTTCAGGAGGAAAAGTCCATAAACGACTATTAAAGAGGATCGGAGAAATCCACTACTTACCCACTGGACAAATAGCATGGACTCTGTGGACCTTTTGGAACCTGAGAGATACTTGTGATCTAGATTGATCACTGTTGAAAACAGGATACTGGACTTGATGGACCCTTGGTCTGACCCAGTATGGCATATCTTAAACATCTTCATAAGCCTTTATCTGGTCCCCTTATCTCCTGATCTGGGGGGCTATGGCTGCTTTCCTGTTTCCTTGAGAAAGTTTCATTTTCACCACCTGTTCTGGGAAATATGTATCTCTCCTAGCTTTTTATTTTGCACAGTGCAGCAGAAAAGTGCATTTATGCTTCTTTTTCTCCATTTCACTTTGTCTGCATATTTTTATTTGTGAATTTGTGTTTCATATGTCTGGCCAGGGGGATATAGGGGGTCTTTTATTAAAGTATGGGTTTTGGTGTGCGGTAACCACATACTGGGGCCCACAATAACTGCATGGGGACATAACAGCATGGGCCGATTTCCATGCTAACTGTAACTCACACTTTGGGGTGCTAAAAGGGTGGGTTGGAGGCAGAGAATGGGAATGGTGAGTGGCTTGCAGTCAGTGTGGGGAGAAACACTGCACACTCTTACTCCTGCAATTAGCACAGGTGCAATTACATCCAACTCAGTAGGTGGAAGTAAGTACATCCACGGTACTAGCGTCCCCATGTTAGGGTATGATGCTACGCATTAACTGTCGGGAATGTGTCGTCCACACCCGACAGTAGCTTTGCACTTAGCACATGTAAATGTTCATGTTAATCACACATTAGGTGCAAACCACAGCACACTTTAGTAAAAGGGCCCCTTTAGTTTCCGTATCAACACATCCTAGCCATATTCGCTCATGTGTTTAGCTATAAAATTACCTTCTCAATTGTAGACACGTGTTTGCCTTTGTAAATATATTTGTACATCACCAGCCTTCCAACACTTTGTGCTAGATTTACTAACGTGTGCTACCATCTCACAATGCACTAATGCCTGTTAATGCATGCTAGCGTGTGCTAGTTAGATAGCGCTTTTTAGGACATCTAGCCTAAGAAAATAAAATGTTATAATGGTGTTTATGATGAAACAGCATCGTCATATGTGGTGTAATGTCTTCTGTCCAGATTCTAGTCTGAAGTATTCATATATCTTGTTTCAAAATAGTTGGACGAGTTTAGATTACCACTGCTTTTATAGTAAAAAAAAAAAATTAAAATAAAATAAAAGTGACAGCAGCAAATTCAGGGCCAGAAGGAGAGAAATAAATAAACCTGGAACTCTCTGACCTCTGGTATGTATGATTTACTATATTTTATCAAATAAAACAAACATCTCTTTCTCCTGCAGGTTGTAAATTTTCATTTTTGAATTGCAGGAGAAAGAAGTAGTGCAGGGAACGCATGAAGGAAGTACAATTTATATACAGTGTCTGCTCTGCTGGAACCGTGACAAATAATAGAAGTCATTTTTGTTAGCACACGGACTTCCGGCAAGGGAACCTGGCCCACTGAGTAGTAGCAAAGTGCGGCTGTGCAAGTCAATGGAAAAAACAAGAACTGCTGAAAATAGTTTGACCATATTTGGCACTGTTGACTCAAGAGAAGCTCGTTGCATTCTGACTAATCAAAAGGGCAAATATGACAGTCTCTGCGTAGATTAAGTGCATGTCTGCTTGACTGTCAAGAACCATCCATTCTGGGAGACTCGCTGATGCATTTCAAGTAATACTATGTGGGATCCCACCCCCCAAAAAAAAATACGATCAGTAGAGAATGTTCCTGTTTCATTAATTACAGATACAACCCCCCCCCCCCAACTCTAGAATATTCATTAATGTGTATGGGGGGGGGGGAGAGAAAGAGGAAGGGGTTCGTTTGTGAAGAGAGATAAGTGTTCATATAGAAACCAGAAGCTGATGCTGGTTAGCTTACCTCCCAGCTCTGGAATGCAGGCCTCTAAGGGGAATTCCTGTTATCACAGCTATGTGGGCCATGAATATATTTCCAGCAAACAGTCCTGTTAGAAAGCAGATAAGATCTGTTTGTTTGCCACTCCTCACAGATCCAGTCTGAGCAACCCCATTGTTTCAGGCCCTCTGGGCAGAGCACTTAAGAGTCAGGAGGCCTCTAGGATTCCTTATATGCAACTCATTCCTGATACATCAGGTGTTGGATGCCGCCTCCCTCTGCTCTCCTATCTCACCATTATAAATCTTAGTAAATAGAGGTCAGGATGAGGGTATTGTGAAAGATGACCAGTCTTGCTCCTGCACTTATTTTTTGGGGGTGACAAAAATAGTGGGCCTGGGATGCTATGTTTAAGGTTACCAGATGTCCTCAATTTTAGAGCTGTGTCCCTGACTCTCCCGTGTTTGGCAGCCTCTTGTCCTCAATTGTAGCAATAGGGGTGGGGGTGGGGGGGTAGAAAAATGTTTATTTTCAATTTAGTAATTGGAAATATGTCCATTTTTAGAATTTACATCCATTATCTTTATCTTTTGCACAGACTCGGGGAAATGCATCACTGTTTCTACTTCTCTGTCAATTTGTCTGCTTCGAAGTGATATTGCTGCTGTCGTGGGATAGATGGGGAAGGCAAGGTAGTGACTCCTCTCCTCCATGCTTTGTTGCTCAAACCTGGAAGCAAGGTGCCCCCCCCCCCCCTACTTCAGACAAGGATCCCTATCTGCAAAAACTCTGGTAACCTTAGCTATGTACATATGCCAAGTCTCACTCAGTAAAAGCGTGTCCAGGGCTTCTAGGCAGGCCCTCCATCCTGCTGTAACCCTCTCCGGGACCAGCAGTGGTGGAAATGGCAAGGGAACCATGATGCAGCAGTTACCTAAAATTCTGGTGCTGCATGGCAGTTCCTGTCTGCTATTATGTACCGCTCCCCCCCACCGATGCAGACTTCCTAGTTCACCTAATGGTAGCCCCAGCCCTGAATGTGTCATACTCTTTTGAAGGCTTTCACACTCTTATACTGGTTGAGCCTTCTCTCATTCATCACAGCCTCCATGCCAGCGCTCACTACTTGCATGCCAGGCAAGAACCAGAGAAGAAAAGCCAAGTGGTCTCGCTAGGAGGAGGAAATCTGAGCTCATCTTGCTGAATGCTTTGCCACCGCCTGCCCTATGCATTTCCCTACATCTAAAAGTACATGTGATGCTCAGATAAACGTTATCCAGGTAACTGCAGAGATGCCAAGGGTAAACTATTACAAAGAGTGATATTGAAGAATGAAGGCCAAAGAATGAGATTTTTTAGATTATGCATCCAAGGTATAAATTTACAATGATTTACGTGTAGCATTGCTTTTCAAATAGAAAAACTACCCCTGCATAAAACGATATTTGCTTTTCTTTGGAACTTTTGAAAAGATCGAGTAGAGGTAATATGAGTAAATTCTCTGGGCTGAAAATTGCTCTCCACTAGTGGCTAAAGGTTTGTGCATATGTTTCAGAGCACATGCACTTGTAAGTGCAAGGAAATGGGATGGGGCAAGAAAAGGCAAACTAGGAAGGAAGGGGCGCTTAGATTTCTTCCCACTCATGGGGCTGCTTCTCTTCTCTTAGGCTTGCCTCTGAACGCCATGGTCAGGCTCAGTGAACCTTCACTGACACTCTAACGAGAGAGGGGAGAGCTCAGACTGAGAGCGAGAGCGCCTTCAACTGCGTGTGACACACTCCTAATGGGCAAGACTTGGTATCACTGTAACTGCTTATGGGGTCATTCCAAGGCACGAATTCGGGCCTTTTCCCGATCCAGTCTACCTTCCCCATGCGTTATATGAGAAAGGTAGACGGGGCGGGAAAGGGGCAGATCGGGGGCGGCATTAGGGCGGACAATGGGCGGTCGTCAGCCCTGTAGGTCCAGGGCCAGCGGCTTGAACGGGGAACTTATTCCACCTCGGAGGTGGAATAAGTTCTACTAGTCGGCGGGGGATGGCAGGCCCGGGGCGCAGAAAGGGCATGAGGGCAGAGGACATTCCACGCAGCCCGGCCCTGGCCTTAGGAGGCCAGATCGGGAGTCAGGCTGCGGGGAAAGCACCTTTGCAGCCGGCAGCCGGGGATCTTGGCTTTTCAATGGAGCCGTGGTGCCATGGCGCCGCAGCTCCATTGAACAGCCCTGACTGAGCTATCTGGGCAAGCCTGTACATGCAGGCCGGACTGAATCAGGGTTCCGGGCTGCATGTACCGGCCTGGTCACGATTCTGATCCCACGGGTCCATGTTGGAATCGGGCCCTTAGTTAATAGGGAAAATTCCTTTGAAAATTCTCATGCTTCCTCCACTCTGTCTATATCCTTTCAGCAGTGCCAAAGAAAAGCAAGTATCATTTTATGCTATGTTTTTCATTTCCAAAACAATGCGACACTTAAATCTTTCTAGCTTATTCCCTGAAACCACATCTGAAATACTTCACCTTTGAGCCTTTCACCTCACTCTTTAGGTCAGTAAATCTTACACTTTAGCAAGATCCACCCTTGGCATCTCTGGCTATGACCAGTGCACCAGCATAGGGGATGCCAGCAAGGTGCGTGGCTGCAGAGGGTCGTGCACAAGCCTCCCCCGGGCAGCAGCTGCGATCTTGCCACAGCCCTTCTCAGGCACACCTCTGGTCTTGAATCCCAGTTAGGATTTCTCCGAGGATGGTGGATGAAAATGAGCAGACCTTGTATTCAAGCTATCCATGTAGTAGTATAACACAAACAATTAGACTGTGGACTTCGAAAAAAAGATTTTAAAAACCTGAAACAATCCTATAAATTCAAAATTCTTAATTTAAAAACAAAATCATAATAAAAAAAACCCCCCAATAGATAATAGGAGAAAAAAGGAAGGCCTAGTTAAATATCAAAGAGGAAGCAATTATCAAGAAACAGTCTACTATATTGAACAATATAGCTGATGCTTGTGCCTGCAAGGAGAAATATGGCTACCAGCCCCAGCACCAAGGCTTGGGGAAAGGAAGGTGTTGCTCCTACTTCCCCCCAAAAAAAAAAAAGAAAATCCATAGCCCGTCTCCATCTGAGAGGCAGAGACCAAAAAGGCCATCAAGACGAGTAACAAACCATAGCAATATTCCAAAACAGTAAAAAAACAAAAGAATTCACAAACACAGGCAGAATAGGGCAATAGTGAATCACACAACAATCTTCCCTAAAAGAAGCCTATTAGAGCTACAAAAAGCCGGAAGAAACCCCATGTGGGGCCGAAACTGCACAGAGCTGATGCAGCCAAATACAGGGCAAAAATTATTGGAGCCAACAACTTGTGTGGGACAGAAATCATGGCAAGCAACTGCTACCCTGGATAATGCCAAAACTGTGGGGATCCCCTGCCAACCCATACCAGGCAAAAGGGGTGGGGGGGGGAGGGAGGGGGAGGAATTCCTAATGGGTTGGGATGGCTCCGCAGTGGACAGTCAAACAGTAAGAGCAGGCCATAAAGCCAGGCAGAAAGAGCTTCTTTCAACGTTTGTCACCTCTGCTCTTCCTGTGGGCTGCTAGTTATCAACTCAGCACTTATCACCACTAGACCATAGAAGGAAGAGAGGCAACAGAGCTAGAAAAAAGGTATTTTCTGTTAATTATATGTTAACCCTCCATTGCCTCAGAAAAACCAAGTTATCAATGTCCCTGTTTAATGTACATTACCAAGTTTAAGTTACAATGTAAACCGTTTGGACTGAATTGATAAACAATATAAAAAATCTGTTAAAGAAATAAATAAATGTGATGAAAGTTCAAGACTTTCCAAGCTATAAAATGTTTAGATTGCACACTGGAACATAAACTGCAGAAGTTCCAGGGACTTTAACAGAGTTGCCAAGGTCCCCAGTTCTAGGGGTTGAGACCTTTGGACAGATTTGGAATTTATAAGGGGCTAGTTACTAAGGTGTGCTAATGTTAATGTGTGCTAATAGTAACTAGGTCCTATTAAATAATATAGAACTTGAGCTAAATTAATGTGCTCTAATTCACTATTACCATGCATTAACGTTAATGCACCTTAGCAACTATCCCCCATAGTGTGGTATTTATAGTCCCTGATTCTTCCCATTGAAATCAATGTGGTGCATCCCATAATGCATCAGGATGGGGTTGTCGAAAATCCAGGATAGGCTAAAATCTCTCTCCTGGACGTCAGTAACTTGGCTTTAAAATTTCACCCTCTTCCCCCGCCCCCCCCCCCCTCAAATTTTATGGATCCCCATCTAGAAACAAGGAGTTGAACAAGACTACAAATTAACACTATCATCACATACAGGTAGGGACAAGGTGAGTCAGCTCTGGCTTTAACTCTGCTGGAGGGATGCCCTCGAGGACTATAATCCATTCAGGTTTTCAGATTTCCACAATGCATATGCATGTCATTTATTTGCATTCAGTGGAGGCAGTATATGCAAATAGATCTCATGCATATTCATTGCGCAAATCATGAAAACCTAACTGAGTTGTGGTCCTCGAGGACAAAGTTTGGGCACCTCTGCCCTATTACACACTTAAATAGGCCTACGTCTCCATGTATACATGAGGTAAAACTGGGACTGAATCAGCTTGTCTCTGTTCCAGGAGTAGGCAACCTCTTTTCCCCATGGATACCAAGTCACTTGGGTTTTCAGGCTATCCTAATGAATATGCATGAGGCACCTACATACAAATGAAACAGTGTGCAGACAAAATCTAGACCATGCATATTCATATATTTGCTTACACATTGCTTCAGTTTTATGCAAATCTCTCATGCACGCTCATTAAGGATATCCTGAAAACCTGAGCAGCTTGGTATGCTTAGTTTTAGGGGAAGGAGGTTGCCTAACCCTGTTACCAACAGGGAGGCTGACTGTGGGTAGTTGCAGCATCCATCTTGAAATCCTTTGATAATATTTTAATGTGATACGATGGTTGTGGACGACTGGTATTTGATGTCGCTGCCATACATATAATGCTTGAACATTGCCACCACCACAGTCCACAGCACCACTGCAAACTCCTTTCCCCTCTTTCTGTATGGTTAGAAATCAATTACACGTATGACATGAAAAAACCTAATTGCAGAAAGCAATACATTTCTCTAAAGAGCATGTTTTACAATGTTAGGCTTTTCTGTGACGACTACAGTAATATTCTTAATAATATTCTTAATTGGCTTCTTTTTAAAGTCTGTTGGTCTGTTAACGTTTAAATTTAAGCTGGCTTTGCTAATTCTTACTGAGTGGTAGGAATCATAGCTTTTCTGCAAACATGGTGTGATGCGTGGAGTTTTGCCTGAGGATTTGAAAACCCTCCCATCTGCTGTTAAGAGATGACATATTGCATGCTTTCCCTGCTCAGTTTGGAACTATGCGGAATTTCTGAATAAGGTCCTGGTGGAGGAGGGGCAGGGAACTGTCAGAAGGGCTGTAAGCCAATGGCTTCAAGAACAGGAAGAGGCAAGCGGAGGGAATGCAAGACTGAGGGATGAGAGTCATGAGACAAAGGTCAGGGTGGACGTTTTGTAAGAGGTTTATCCTGGGGTAAGATCGCAGTTTCCCAAGAAGAGAATAGAGCTGCCGTGCTCTGTGACAGCTATCTCCAGTCCATTCACAACAGCGCTTGTCAATAGAGCGGCACAGAAGGAAAGCCATAAGTACAGCAGCTGGCAGGAAGTGGGGGGAAGGGAGGTCTTGAGTTGGGGCATACCATATGGCAACAGAACAATAGGGTGGAAGAAAGGAGAGCTACGGAAAGCATTGCTATGGTAACACTAAATTCCACTCACCCTGGGCTCTTTTACAAATATTTTCACAGGGACACAGGCAATGAAAAGATCTTTGCAACAGCATGTGATGTCTGCGACTAAGTGATAGTCTGATTAGCAAAAGTTAAAAAGTACTTGGCTGTCATATTCCTTTTTTCTCATAATGTTTTTTTGTTCTGTGCTTTGATTAGGATAGTGCCATATATTAATCTTAGCCATTGATGGTTATCTCTTTGTAGATGTTTCTAGAGTGGTTAATTGTCAGATGGTTCCTAGCCAGTGATAATATTTTATGCTTGAGGATTGTGTTGACAGTTCTGTGCAGTGAAGTTGATACTTTGACCTGGAAAGGATTGAAGAAGAAGTAGGTCAATGGCTAGTTGTATGAGAGTTTACATTATTTAATTCTTAATAAAATGTTAGCTGTAAACATCATAGTGGTTGGAGAATCAAACAGAGCGGCAAGCAGAAACATTTAGAAGCACACCACCTCAGGACTGCTTTGAGGGGCAGGGGATCTACAGCAGCACTAGGGCTTCAGCACTATGGGCCATGGGGTAGGTTGGAGGCTGCAACAATGTGTTCTTCGCCCCAGAAGGAGAGGCAGCAGTAATTTGTTCTTTGGATCCACAGACCCATAGAGAGGGGGTGGTTTCATTGGGAAGGGACACTGATGCCCTCTAGTGTTTGGTACACTGTGTGATTGCACAGGTCGCATACCCCAAGTTTAACAGTCTACAACCTCAAATCTAGTATCAAATCAAAGTCTACAAACTCTGAACTAAACTGAGAGAAAAATACTCAACAAGTAGGTAGGTAGGTATTTTGGATTTAGTTCATGCTTTTTTTCAGTAGTAGTTCAAGGCAAGTTAGATTCGGGACAGTCAGGGCCAGCACTTCCATTAAGCAAACTAGGGGGGTCGGCTAGAGCACCAAGAGTCTGGGGCAGGAAAAAAGGCAGCAGTCAGGTATTTCAAATATACTCCCTCTCCCAGAAGCCCTGCCCCAGAACTTACCTCACAAGCCAGTAGGAGAAGGGCTCTTACTAGTCTAGTTTCATCTGTACCATGGGTCATTCTCACAATATCAGCTGTGAAATCCCATAACCTTGCAGCTCATAATGTGAGTCTGGCTCCACATGGCGCCCTTCCTCTTGTTGGCCACAGGGGCTGAGCTGCTCAGGGAAGTGTTGGGGCAAGGCCTCTGGCAGAGGGAAGGATTAAACTATCTGCCCACTGCCTTTTTGCCACTCTGAACCTTGTCAAGCTACTGGGAGTTGAGCTGCCAGGAGTTAGGTTGTGGTAGGGGGAGGGGTGGGATCAGGGTAAGTTCATCTAGGCTGGCCTAACTTTAGCTAGGTTGCTAACCGGGCAGCGGCTCAATATCAGCACTGCCTGGTTAGCTACATGCCGGTGTCTGCCACTGCTGAAAATATCCCCCTATATTATTAATGAGAATTTTTGTCTGGCAAAAGTAAGCACACAAGAATGCAGAAAATGGAATTTAAAGTGGGACTATGGCTATCTTTTGACTTTTTTTCTGAAAGGCTAAGTTCTTGCATTTGTCCTGGGTACAGTGAAATACTCACCGTTTTTCTGAAAGGCTAAGAACTTAGCCTTTCAGAAAAAAAGCCAAAAGATAGCCATAGTCCCACTTTAAATTCCATTTTCTGCATTCTTGTGTGCTTACTTTTGCCAGACAAAAATTCTCATTAATAATATAGGGGGATATTTTCAGCAGTGGCGGACAGCCCTTGCTGCTTTGATTCTGACCTGAATATTCAATGCCGGGGTCATATCCGGCCACCAACACTGAATATCCAGTGTGCCTGAATAGCATGTAGCTAACCAGTGTGAGACCAATGCCGGTCCTAGGCGGTTGCCTAGACCCGGGTATAGCCTTGAGTTGTGGAAATAACGGACACTGTAGTCATGACCAGAGTGAAATTAAGGTTGGGTTTTATTCCCTTTCCCTTGAGGATGTCATAGAATAAGGACAGCATAAAAGTACGGTTGCTTCACCGGTGTAGAGGATGCTTAACAAATAATAATTATGCTTCTTTCCAGCAAACAATAGTCCATCACATTTCCAATGTGCAGAAATACACTTTCTTTCTTGCTCCTTTACTTAACAGAGAGACTCTATGTTATCAGCCACACATAAAGCACATTCCATGGGCTCAGGGATGTTTTCTGTGCTATAGGTCTCCCACTGCATAGAGCCAGGACCTGGTCCTGTGTATGGACACTGAGCCCCTGTGACGCTGCTCTCCGAGCCTTGCCCTGGGGAAACCTCAGTTGCTGCAAGTTGGAGCTGCTTTTGTGTGTCCCAGATAGCAGGAGCTGTGCTGGGGATTTCTTCCCACGGCTTAGGCCAATAAGAGTTCACTAGCTTGTTGTAAGCCTGGCTTTTCCCATGGAGACCCCCTTCTCTCCCTTCACAAAAGATAGGGTACTTATCTTTTCCTGTGGAGAAGATGGTTTCAACCTCCTCTGCTTCTAGCCAAGGCTTTCTCTCTGCCCTGCAGCCTGCTCTTCATTGGGAACACCGGTTACTGTGCTTGGCTGAAGGAAACTCACTTCCTGCCTTCAGTGAGCTTCCTTGGACGTGACCTCTGCCTTCTGTTGGCTGGGCTGTTTGCCTCGGTATGAGGACCCCTCTGGCTGGGAAGACTTTACTACTGTCTTTCTTAGCTCTCCTGGGTTTATCAACCTGCCTTTCTTCAGCCCTGGTTCTCCAAGGCAACGTGTCTTTCTGTAACTGCTTGGGAGTTCTGTTCTCACCTTCTCTCCAAGCCTGCCTGGAACTGCAGTCAGACTTCCTTTGGTCTCTGCTTTCCTCCTCAGAATCAAACTCCTGCTCCAGCCCTAATCCAGGCTCCAGCTTCCCTTCTCTCTCCTTCTCCTCCTTCTTCTCTTTCCATTTCTGTCTCTGTGGGATTTCCCACCTGTTTTTATCTCTCTGCTCAACTAACGTAGAACGTGAGTCTGGGTCCAGGTGAGCCTGATTGGAACCCTCAATTCTTACTGCGTCACTAAAACCATGTGGAAAGTTTGTTTTCCTTTTCCCTGCCTCTCTGCATTGTGAATGCTGCAACTGCACATGTGGCTGCAAGGTAAGCTCTTCTTTCTTTTTACTTTCTAATATCTCAGGGTCTGTGTTATCTAACTCATGGCAGGTAAGCCCTTCCTTTGCATTGTTCTTTAATGTTTCAGGCTTAGTGCTGTCTAGCTCCTGACAAGTAAGCTCTTCCTCTGCACTACTCTTTAATATTCCAGGTTTTGTGCTGTCTACCTCATGACACCAGGCAATGCTGATATTGAGCCGCTGCCCGGTTAGCAACCTAGCTAAAGTTAGGCCAGCCTTTAAAGTTCCTGACTTTAGTTGGTTTAAGATAACCGACTAGTGCCTGAATATTGCGGCTGACCGGTTATCATGAATGCTGCCCCCCCGGAAGGCCTCAATATTATGCAGTTAACACTGAGGCTACAGTGGCATTAAGGGAAGCTATGTGCTGCTGAATATCCAACTCACCATAATTAACGTGGCTAGCAGGTCTGCCAACCTCATTTATCACTTTGAATATGCCCCTCACAATGCTTAGCTCTCTCTGAGCACTCACTAAATATTTTTTTTAAATTATGGTCATGGCTAATGGGACTAGGCTAAAGGGTGTATTTATGAAATTTCACTATTGTTAAGGTGCACTGTTAGTCAATAGGCCCCATTAATCTCAATGGGACCTACATTATTAACTAATAAAGGACATTAAGCACTTTAGAGGAGCTTCAGAAATAGGCTCCTAGGTTTGTTAATCCCTCAAATGAACTCCTTAAAAGCAAAGCAAAGGGAGTCTCCCTCTATGCCTATCTTTTGTCTTCAAAACTGAGCTAAACTCCTAGACCTGCACCTTACAGCAGTTCTCTTCCTGCAAGAGTAAGGTTACCAGATGTCCCTGATTTTTGGGAATTGTCCCATACTTTGAGATAACATCCCCAACTCCATGGACTATATTTACCTCCTGTCCCCGATTTCAGCAGGGACAGAGGCAAAGAACATTGCTTCTCCAGCATGCCCCTCTAATGCAGACTTCTCAATCCTGGTAGGAGATGTAAAATTCATTTCTTTTCTGAAAAAAAAGAGTAGGAATTTTAGAAATATATAGAATTTTTAAGTATAAGCATATGTATAAGTATACGTGCTTATACCTCGAAGGGCTGCTACTGTCTTTTTTAAGTTTTGAAATTATTGAATGCTACTTAGCCTAGTCATTTTCGGATATATAGGGAAAAGATGTCTGAGGAGGGAGGACCCCTGCTCCTCCCAGCCCAGGCTAGGTGTTCCAGATTTGCTCTCCAAAAATCTGGTATCCCTATGCAAGAGGGATGTTCTTCTCTAGTCCTTTTCTTCTTAGCCATGAACTTCCATGATTACGCTCTTGAAATGTAGCTCCTCTAGTGAGGAGGTAAGACCTGGTCCTTCCCAGCAGTGGGCAAAATGCATTAGGATACTACTACTAATTTTATGCATATGCAGCACTGTCCCTACTCATAAGAACTTACAGTCTACTCAAGGCAAACACTACGAGTGGGGGACTAGAATATATCTAGGGGAATGGTAAGGAAACACATAGAAGGTGAACAGGAAACTAGGAGATCATGATCCGAAAGCAGTCTCAAAGAAGTGAGTTTTTATCCTGGATTTACACAGGGCCACAGATGGAGTCTGACGTACAGACTCAGGTAGTTTCTTCCAGGCATAAAGATTAGCAAGGTAAAAAGACTGAAGTCCGACGTTGGCAGTGGAAGAGACGGGCACAGAAAGAAGTGATCTGCCAGAAGAGCGGAGGAGACGTGTAGGGAGAGATAAAAGAGGAAAGGTAGGTAGGAGCAGCTGAATTAAGGCACTTATAGGTCAGTAGTAGAAGTTTAAACTTCATGGAGAAATGGACAGGAAGCCAATGAAGTGACTTGAGAAGAGGGGCGACATGAGCACAGAGACACTGGTGAAGATTAGCCGTGCAGCCGAGTTTTGAACAGACTGAAGTGGGGAGAGATGATTCAGAGGAAGACCAGCAAAGAGGAGGCTGCAATACTCTAGATGGGAGGTGACAAGAGAATGGATGAGGGTCTTAGTAGTGTGTTCAGAAAGAAAGGGGTGAATTTTGTCAATGTTCTAGAAAAAGAAGTGGCAGGTTTTAGCTATCTGTTGGATGTATGTGGAGAAGGAGAGGAAGAAGTCAAAAATGATCCGAAGGTTGTGAATTGAAGAAACAGGGAGGAGTAGAGTGTTATTCACAGAAACAGAAAAAGGGGGTGGATGTGGGCTTAGGGGGAAAGATAAAGAGGTCAGTTTTGGCCATGTTCACTTTCAGATGGCAGTGAGACATCCAGGCACTAATGTCAAATAAGCAGACAGAGATCTGGTCCTGGATTGCTGGAGAGATTTCAGACGCAGAGAGGTCGATCTGGGAGTCATCAGCATAGAGATGGTACTGAAAACTGTAGGGGCAGATGAGTGCTCCAAGGGACTGAGTGTAGAGAGAAGAGGAGAGGTCCCAAGACAGAGCTCTGGGGTACACTGACTGAGAGCGGGATAGCAGTAGAGGGTTCACCAGAACAGACACTAAAAGTGGCAGAGAGGAATAAAACCAGGACAGGACAGAACTCCTAAATCCAAGAGAGGACAGGGAATCGAGGAGAATGCTGGTTCACAAGTTCCAACAACTGTTCCTGCTAATGGGATTCCAGCAGAGATGCAAAGTCTTACTCATTAGGAGTGTAGACAAACTCCAGACCTTTCACTCATTAGATCCTCAGTTATCAGTGCCTCGTCACTACTTTCATGAGAGGCAAGTCTAATAGAAAAAAAGCCAAGTGGACCAACCAGCAAGAAGAAATCCGAGAGCACCTCCCTTCCCCATCCTCTCTCCCTGCATGTACAGGTACCTGTGCTCTAAAACCTGGCACTGAAGTTGAGCGCGATTAGCCATGTGCACAATTTTGTAGCGCATGGATACCACAAAAGTTATAAGCCAATATGCAGCAAGGAAAGCATAAGCATATGGGTTATGAACAAAACTTTGGCATAAAGTGGGGAGGGAGGGGGCGAGACATGTGCAGACAACAGACGTGCTACCGGTGGCATTGCATACATGCGCATGGGTTTCACACACCAACAGCGACACAGTGGTATGTGCATTCCCCCGGTCACTGCCGCTTGTTTCTCTGTTTTCCCCATTTCTTTCGCGTGCAGATCTAGCCTATGCGAGAAGCAAAGCCACTAAAGGGTAAGAAACAAAAGACGTTTCTTCCGACACGCTGAATGTTTCGCCTATATGCACAAAAGATCTACGCTGAAGATCTTCACGACAAAGGAATGGACTGTCCAGTAGTACACATGCTGAAAATGTCTTTTCCTAGAGAAGTTTACGTCACCTCCGACAAGGTGCATGAACAATGGTACTACTGAACTTTGCACTCCGCCATCTAATTCTCTATGCATTTCTCTGCATCAGGCGAGGACTTCATTAGCATCTCATTTCAATATGCAAAGCTCATTCGGGCACCATTTAAATATGCATGACACTATTGTGTGCACACCTTTTTCTGCGCAGGCAATGCACTCCCCAATCTTTTCTCTGCCTCGCTTGCCAGTGGTAGTTATGCGTTTATGTCGTGGTACCTGCACGCAAAGAGCATGTAGCGCTTCTGCATTGGCCTGTATGTGCATACTTTTACACATTGGACAAGTTCCTTTGAAAATTGTTTTGTGTTGCTTCCATTCTATCTATAGCCTCAAAGAAAAGCAAATAAAAATATGTTCTTTTTGTCACTTACAAACAATACAACAGGTAAATCTTTCTAGATTTATATCTCTGATGCACACACTGAAAAATATCACTCTATGGCCTTGAGTCAACAAGCTTACGTATTCTTCCCTGTCCCCTCACAGATTTAGAAAGCTGCCTTAATTGAATGGTAAACTCAGTGACACATCACCCATGATGACCATGTCAACTATTCCTATAATGGCAACATACTTTAAATATTACTGTAAATATTAACCTCACAAGTTCCTTTGTTAATACTTGATAACAGTTTATAGTTTTATTATGTTAACAAGTTCATTATGATACTCTTCTAATTGTTCAAAGTAAATCTCAATGCCATGTTTCAACATTAAGACACTTAATTGTTCCTTGTAAGTTGCCTTGACTTTAAGATAAAAAACAAAAAAAGCAAAACCCCCAAGCAACAGAACGATCGCTATAACAGTCCAAAACAAAGATTGTTTTTAAAGTTGTGTTTGTGTAATTGAACTTTACACTTTGCTTGCGATTCAGATGATCTTTGTTTTGGACTGTTAACTATAAGATAAGGCAGGATATAAATAAAGTCAAATAAATCAATAGTAAATACCGCTCTTCAAGATGGCTCACCCTGGACATCTCTGTTCAAGCTATGAACCCATTTACGGCTATTAACCATGAGGTTTGTCAGAGGCAAGCAGTAGGATGACAGCAGGCCTTAATTTCTGAAGGAAGAGCCTGGAATTTTTTCAGACTCCAGAGCCAGAGCAACAGGGGTGTTTTGCTCCTGGCCCCTCACTTCCAGGTAGCCTAAGGGAAGAGGAGGTAAAGGAGTGATCCAGATCAAGAGCAGAGAACAGAGAAATTCATCCTTTTTCTCCTGTTGCTCAGTCCCTTCCCCTTCTGCTCTACAGAGACCAGGAGGGGCGGGGGTGATCCTGAAACAGCTCCTTCAGTGCTAACAGCAAACATAAAAAGGAGGTGTATTCGCACATGTTTGAAACTTGTGATCAGCCGTGCCAGTCTTCAACCCTGTCCTTGTTTCAAATTTGTGCCAGTTCTGCCCCCCTTTGTCTGTTCATCTGTGTTTAATTTCTGGCAGAACTACCCAGAATGGTGTTTCACTACCTGTTTTCTGGGTCCCGATGAAGCAAAGTAGAGACGGCCAGGGCGAGTGCAAAGATATGAGGTGTCCTAGGCAAACCTCATTCCTGCCGCCCCCTGCTCTCACCCCTACCCCTATTGCAGCTGCTACTGCCCCCTGTCCAGGTCGTTCAGCAGCAGCAATTCCTTTTAAACAGCAATGTAGCACTTACTATAACCTCTGGCACTGCGTGCTGTTCCTGCTTTCCACCCCCTCCACTGCAGACAGGAAGTCTGCATGTGTAGTGCCGGCCCTGGAGCCAGTAGTGCAAATCAATTCTGGATCCTCTATGGCAGTGGTTCTCAACCTTTTTTGTACCGTGACCACTGTTCCCTCTAAGCTGTGCGCGTGTACGCGTGAACACACCTCGCCGAGCGAGCGCACATACTTTACAACAGAGCGCACAAAAATTACGGCTCTGATTCTGATAGAAAACAACACAGACATCTTAAAATTTAAAAGTTATGATTGTAATTACTAGAAATTTCCCGCTTCATTTAATAATCATCTATTTTCATTTAATTTGATTAAAATTAATGTGGTGTACATACTGTATTCTGATGTGTAGTCAAATTTTAAAGTATATAACTCCAAGGGGCTTGTTTACAAAGCCACGGTAGCGGTTTCTGCCCGATATCGGAGCTGCGGCCCCATTGAATTCAATGGGGCGGCGGCTCCGACATTGAGCGGAAGCCGCTACCGCGTCTTTGTAAAGAAGCCCCCAAGTGTCGTTATGTGGCGCACAAAAATTTAACCTTCCTTCAAAAGCTGCACACAGCTGATATTTTATGCGCACACAGCCTACAGAAAATTAGAGGGAACATTGACCGTGACCCCTTTTACCATTGGTCAACTTGTGGTGACCCCCAATGATAAAATCAAATGCGTCTCTCTTCCTTTATCATTAACGCATTGTCGCTGTAATCATTTGTTGAATTATTAATATATTATAGGCCTTTGCAATATGTTTTTATTTATAAAATTTACTTATTTAAACCACAATAACAAGTAACAATATTTGATTTCAAAATTATGATGATTTTGTAGTCAAATCACTAATATCTCTTCTTTCATTTTCTTCACTTCTTTCCATCAGCCTATTTCCAGTCCCAGTAACCCTCCCCAGTATCAGCCCCTTTCCAGTCCTCACTCCCAGTACCTTCCAATGTCAACTTGCATTCCCATGACTGCCACTGGTGTCCATTCCCTTCCATTCCCCACTGACCAGTCCCTTCTGGTACAAATACCTTGGCAGCCCCTCTCAGATCCACTCCCTTCCAGTTCCATTCTCCCATCCCCTCGTATCAGCCCATTTGTAGCCTTAGCTCCCAGTTTTCTTCCAGGGCCAGCAGCTCTATCCTCCCCTCCACACAATCAGCCCATTCCCAGTCGAAACCCCCTCAATCAGTTGCTTCCAGTGCTAGTCCCACCTCAACCCCATTACCAGTGCTAGCCTCCCCTAATCAGCCCAATACCAATCCTACCCCCCCCCCATCAGCTCATTACCAGTCCTAGCCTCCCCTAATCAGCTCATTTCCAGTGCTAGTCCCTCCTCAACCCCATTACCAGTGCTAGGCTCCCCTAATCAGCCCATTACCAGTCCTACCCCCCCCATCAGCCCATTACCAGTTCTAGCCTCCTCTAATCAGCCCATTTCCAGTTCTAACCTCCCCGATCAGCTCATTTCCAATGCTAGCCCCCCATCAGTCCATTACTAGTCCTACCCCCCTATCAGCACATTACCAGTCCCAACTCCCCCTTGATCAGTCTATTCCCAGTCCTAGCCTTCCCTAATCAACCCATTACCAGTCCTAGCCCCCCCCCCCATCTGCCCATTATAATCCTAACCCGCACTGTCTCTCCCCTCTGTCCAGCATTTATCCCCGTCTGTCTAGTATGTCCCCCTGTCTCTTCCCTTTGTCCATGTCAGCCCCCCCCCTGTCCATGTCAGCCCCCTCCCTCTCTCCCTCCATGTCAGCCCCATCTCTGTCCATGTCAGCCCCCCTCCCTCCCTCCATCCATCCATCCCTCCATGTCAGCCCCCCTCCGTTAAACAACTTCCTTTGGAGGCAGGACAATGCTGCACGGAGCCCATCAAGAGACAGAAAGGCTCCGCAACGGCTTCACTCACAGCAGGCACAGCTGTGGTTCCCTAAGAGACAGGGAGCCACGGCTGCAGAAGATTGGAGTCTGTGAGTTTGCTGCTGCCAAGAAGCGGACTCGGCAGCAACTTGTGCGCTTTTTTTTTTTTTAAACAGCAGAGTGAGGCGACCCCTGCTGAATCCTGTGGCGACCCCCGTGGGGATCGCAACCCACAGATTGAGAACCGCTGCTCTATGGAAACAATTCTAGGTCCCTTGTGGAAACGGAGTAGGGCGGTCAGTGGGTCGGAGATGTTTATCCTCAGCAAGAACCACATGGCTTTGCCTTTTGCATGATTTCCCCACACAATTGAGGAGGCCAGTAGGGAGAACAGGCAATGTCAAAAGCAGTTGTTTACCAAGGGTGGGGCGGTGGGTGTGGCCCACCCTGGGTGCTGGCTGGGAGGGGGTGCACCCCTGCTGGGCCCACACTGGAGACAGTGTGACAAACATTCCTTCAAACGGGTGGCTTGCCATGCTGTCTCCAAAGTAGGTTGGCTCTTCTCTCCTGGCTCAAGTCTTGCAATTGTGAGACTTGAGCCGGGAGAGGAGCTGGCCTACATTGGAGACAGTGCGGCAAGCCACCTCTTTTGAAGGTAAGTTTGCCATGTTGCCTCGGGGGCGGGGGGGGGGGGCCTGCGGTGAATCACAGGGGGGCACCCACCCTAGGTAGAAAAGGTACTGAGTGAATGTCAAACCTACTGCCTTTTCCACTATTTGTGTTGGCTTCCTAGCTCTGTTATTACTCATTGTTCTGGCTTCTGGGGCCCCCCTGAGCAACCACAGGAGGAGGGGGAAAGCAAAGAAACTGAAGAGAGGAGTGAGGGAAGGGGCAGTGGCATATCATGGATCTCCAGCACTTGGGGCCAATGTTTACATTGGTATTTCCCCCTCCCCAACATCTTCTCTAGTCCTCTGCCCCCTTCTCCAGTGGTCGAGGCCCAGCTGATCGGAGAGTACAGACGGTGATGCAGGAGGCCCAGCAATGTTCCCTCTAATTTTCTGTAGGCTGTGTGCGCATAAAATATCAGCTGTGCAGCTTTTGAAGGAAGTTTAAATTTTTGTGCGCCACATAACGACACTCGGAGTTATATACTTTAAAATTTGACTACACGTCAGAATACAGTATGTACACCACATTGATTGCACTAGAAAATAGTGTGGAACTTGTGAAAACCATAAATACACAACAACTTTTAAATTTTATGATGTCTGTGTTGTTTTCTATCAGAATCAGAACCGTAATTTTTGTGCGCTCTGTTGTAAAGTATGTGCGCTCGCTCGGCGAGGTGTGTGCGCGCGCACACGCACACAGCTTAGAGGGAACAGTGAGGCCCAGTACTTCTGACCTATCCCTGCAGTTCACAGCTTAGATCAGCTGTTTGACTTGCCTGATGCTCTGCAAATCTTTACTGCATGCTAGTGAAAGAAAGAAGGGTTTAGAGAAGCACCCGATCTGCCATGTCACTGACTCTTCTCCTGCTGTCAGCTGTCCCCTCTCTCTTTCCTCTCCACCCCTTCCCCACTCCATAGTCCAGCATCTCGTTGTTCTCTTCTCCCCTACCCTAACCAACAATGCAGCATCTCCCTGTTTTCTGACTCCTCCCATCTCCATGATCCAGCATCTCCCTTTCCTGTTACCTCTCCCCTCCCCACTGTGGCCCAGCATCTCCTCCTCCTCGTCCCTATCCAGCCCCATCCCCACTCCACTCTGTGCTCCAGCATCTGTCCATTCTCTTCTCTCCCCGCTTTTCCCCCTCCCACCAAATACCAAGCATGATCCTGTGCTCGCTGGAGGCTCAATTGCTGTCCCTCCCTCATGGTCAGGTCTGGCATTACCATTAGGCAAATAGGCTGTTGCCTAGAGTGCCAATGGTCCAAGGGCGGCCCTTTGCTGTGCTTCTCTCCAGGACAGGCAACGGTGGCATTTTGCCTTTAAACAGTACCACAGTACTTACCAAAACTTCCGGCACTGCGGTGCCATTTGTGTTTCTGCCTCCTCTGACACAGACGTCTGCTTCCCTGGGGGCAGAAGCAGCTGGACCAGTTGCTTTCCCTCCTGTGCAAAAGGGATTGGAAGCAGAAGGGGTGGAAGCAGGAACAGCACCGCAGTCCCGGAGAGGGGCAGCAATGGTGGTGGGAGCAGGATGTGCCAGGAATGAAGTTCACCTAGGGTGCCTCACTCTGCCCGTGGCAACAGACATTGTGCCACAGGAGGCAGGGCATGGCCAGGCCTCAGAGAACACAGCAACGTGCAGGCACCCTGCCACTCATTTGCTTCCTATCACTACTGCTTTTCCACTTTTACTGCTGGTGGTTCAGCCAGGTGAAGGAGCTGCAGCAGTAGGTAGGCAGGGAGGGATAGAATTTAAATTTAGATGGGCCTGCTTGTCCCATGTGGCTCATACATTTCCAATGCCCCTGGGTCTCCAGGGCTCCTCTCAGGCCAGTGGCTAGGTGTTATAGCCCCCTACCTCCCATTCAGTATGCCACTAATAGGAGTGGGGGAAAGAGTTAATGAGGAAGATGGGGGGAGAAGGGAGAAAGGAATTGAAGAACTGAAGGTTCTCTGGGGTCTGAGTAAAAGGATTGGAGGGACTGTGAGCTGTATGATCAGAGGAGGATGGGAAGGATGAAGTGGGAGACAGAAGGAATGAGTATGAAGAGTATGAGGTGCTGCTCCCTTCAAACTCTTCTTTTGAGGTAGAAGAGAAGGGTGTGCTTCTGGATTCCTGGACTCCCCCACAAAGAGGCTGAGAAAATAGGCTGTGCAGTGAGTCTGCCCACATTCCCCATGGCAATGGAGAACTAGCTGTTTCCAACTCAGAGAGGTAGTCTGTGCCTTAATGGTGAAGGAGGGAGAAGAGAGCTGCTAGATGGGGCAATTGGTCAGGGAGAAGAATTAGTGCATGGGAGGCATGGGGGCTCAAGAACAATCAGGGTTTGAGTGTTGAGACTTGTGGGCTCGGGATGGAAGACGAGGATCACAAGGGCAGAAAGGAGGAGGAGTATAGGGAGAAAGGGCACCATTCTCTCTTCTCTCCTCTTCCTCTTTACCCTAGTGATCCTGAAGCTCCCACCAGTGCTCACCTTCCAGTCATTCATGGCCCACCGGTACTCCAGGAGGATAAGAAGAGGGAAGAGTGTGTTCGTGTATGTGTACTTGAAAGACTGCATGTGAGGTTTTTTTTAAAGTGACAGTTCACGACCAGCCTTGGCGTTGGCCCTGGCCCTGGCCCTGGTCCCACTCTTTCACAAAGATCACATCCATTCCTGGTATCCCCCTCTTTCCCTCTCTCCCCAAGATTTTGATAATTAAACTCAACAATCATGATCATCTGAACATCACCCTTCCAATAACAATCCCGTAAAAATGCATAATTGGACATTGAGACAATAGTCGAAGCCCTTGGCCAATCGGCCAGTAGGGGGCCAAACAGCTAAGGGAGCTGCAGCACTATCCAGATAGTGCTGAATATCTCCACAAACTACCCTATCTGGTTAGTGTAGAGGTGGTTCATGGGTGGAGTGGAAGCAGTACCAGAGCTAATCAGTTTATTGCATTAACTGGGTAAGTGTCGGCACTTTTCAGTGGCCCCTATCCAGATGACTTAGCCTCCCCTCCCCCCCAAAAATAGGCCTAAGCTGCAATCCAGATAAAGTGCCATCTGAAAATAGTGCTAACATGATCATCTGAAAGGCGGTATAAAAGCAGTGTTAAATTAATAAAGTGCAAGCACTTACCCAGTTAGCACCACTCAGCCTGGACATTCAGTAAAATCTCCTATCCAGATACTGCTGCTGAATATTAGCAGTTCTGAAAATTGGGCCCCTTACTTTTAAATATTAAACTTTGCTTTGTATGTATATGTGTGTGTGTGTGTGTGTGTCTGCTCTTCCTGCAGTTAAAAGAATGATACATATTGTAGTTATTTCTCTGAATATTGTATATAGCTCCCTTGTTCAAGTCCAAGTTTCATTCCCCTGTTTCATTGTAAGTGTCGACGGCACAATATTCGTTTTATGTAAACCGCGCTGATTTTTAAGAGTGCGGTATATAAGAACAATAAAATACATAAAATAAATAAATAAATGTGCCGATGGCACTCTGGGTTTAGGTGGCTATCAGAATCTATTGTTTGGCTTTAAGGTTGCTGCTCTTTGCTGCCCCCCTCCCCCCCCCCCCCCCCCGAAGCTACTGCCCTCAGCATCTGCTTAATCTTGCCAAATGGTTGGGCTATCCAAAGAGATAGAAAAAAAGAAAAGGGGAAGTAGATATGGGTGAAAAGATTAGACGTTCTGTCTTGGTCATATTAAGTTTAAAGTGATGATGGGACATCCATGCAACAATCTCAGACAATCAGGATGAAATGAGAAACTAATGTTTTGGTGAAATTTCTGGTGTAAAGAGGTAGATCCATGAGGTATCGACAAATGTGGTACTAAAAACAATGGGAGCAGATCAGAACATTAGAGAACAAATGAGAAGATAAAAGTGAAGAGGACCCAAGACAGAATACAGAGGTACATCAACTAATAGTGGAATATAGATGGAGGAAGATCCACCAATTAATCCACTAAAAAGTACAATGACAGTGGTAAGAAGAAAACTAAGAGAGGGCAGAGCCCCAAAATCCAACTGAGTAGATTTTGTCAAGGTCTAGATAAGGATAAATGGTGTCAGAGCTAGTTGATATGGTCAAGGTCAAGGGCCTTTCCTTGACCATAGGGAGAACACTGAAGACTTCAGCAAGCATTGTTTCTGTGGAATGTAGAGGATGAAGGCCAGACTGGAATAGATCTAGAAAATAGCTTGAGGTGAAGGTTACTCACTTGTTTGGGGAGGCTGAGGCAGAGAAGTTGGAAGAGGTACATCCAGGGCAGGGCTGGTGCATCCTGCCACCCCCCTGCTCTGTGCCCAACATTTACCCATATCATTCCTGCCTCCTCTGTAGTCCAGCATCTTTCTTTCTTTATTTAGGGATCTTATATACCGCTTTATCACATAATCAAGGTGGTTTATAAATAACAAACTTTCTCATGTCTTCCCTATTCTGTGCCTACCATCTCTCCCCTCCTCCCTTTTCTATGTCCAGCATTTCACCTTCCCAGAGTTCAGTATTTCCAATGAGGCACTTATCTATTTAGAGGCTGAATATTACTGCTTAAATTGCTAACTTTTGGCCAGCTCTGGAAAGTATTACGGGGTTGTCCCTGTTCACGAAAGCCCCTAGCCCTGCTCCTTTTTCAAACTTTAGGCATTTGGTGCTTTAAATGGCCAAAGTTTAATCAGTTTTATATGGCCTGCATTAATGAAAAAACACTTGCACAGTCAACACCACCACTGACTACTTTTGAATATTAGCCCCAACATTTATATGGTTACCAGGATCAGCTGGTCAGATTGAACCCCTTCACTGTCTTTCTTCCAAGCATGCCAGGGAAAGGCAATGATTGAGTAATATTTGTCTGGTTCTTGTTCCTTGTATCCTCATGTCTGCTCGATTCTCCTCTTCTCCTCCCCTTTCCCTTCATCTCACATGCCCAATTGTTCTTCCTCATTACACTCAGGACTTGATGTCTGCTGCAAGATAAAAGCTATGTGCCACTAATCTCACTGCTCAGGCTAATACAGAATCTGACTTTGTTTCATTGTTCCAGCTTACAGAATTATTTGCTCAGCCATGGAATGATAGTGTTATTACATCGATCATTGTTCTTTGGATGATGAGGTCATGCTGACATGCTTGCTGTGTTTTTTCATTGTGTGCACACAAACTACAATAGGGAAGTTAGCTGACCCTAAACTTTCTTACCTGCCAGAATATTCCTGACCATAAGATGCACCGGAGAAGTCAAGAGCTAACTCCAGCAAGGAAGAGGCCATGTGTCCAACAAACCTTCTGAAAAACTCAGAGTACTAGTAAAGAGGTCACTACTGTAGATCCATAGACTAGAGTCTAACCACTTGATAAATAATTTTTAACATGAAAAAGGGAGGCTAATTGACTATTTTATTAGTTAGCTCTCCTCCATAAACCATTATTAAAGAGGGCCAGGGAAATCAACTGCTTACCCCAGGATAAGCAACATGGAATCCTTGTACATTTTTGGGAACCTGATCTGGATTGTAATCTGGATTGGCTGCTGTTGGAAACAGGATACTGGGCTTGACAGACCCTTGGTCTGATCCCGTATGCCATATCTTATTTATTATTTGTATTATAAGAACATAAGTAAATAATGAAGTTATAGAACCACAAAATCAATATACCAAAAAGAAGGATTCTCTACAGACTGGACCCACTGCTCAACACTCAGAATTACTGCACAGACTTCCAGGGCATGGTACTCCCACTCCTCAGCTACTGCAATATCATTTATCAGGGCCTACTAAAGCAAATCTCTACATACTATACAAATGGCACAGATCATAGCCGCCCAAAGTCTACACAGAGCTGCAAGATCAGAGCACATGACGCCCATACTAAAAGTAACTACACTGGATACCCATGGACAGCCATATCAAATAAAAGTCCTAATGGCAACATTTCAAATCTCACACAAACGTTCCTCGAACTACCTCCAAACCATAATACACAAGACCTCAGAAAACAGAATGAGGAGGTACCACACACAGAACACTTTCACCATCCCAGCCACAAAGGTTAAAAGCAATCAGCTTGTTCCAGAACATTCTCATTATATGCACCAAGCATCTGCAATGAGCTCCCAAAAAAGATAAGATTCTGCAGCAATCTCAGAAGCTCTCAAAAGGAGCTAAAGACTCACCTATTCCCAGAACACTTTGGAAATACAACATAGACTGCTTCGAAACAGGACACATGCCAAGTGAACTGACAGGCAAGCTATACTATATATAAAATGTTATAAGTACCTGTTAATGTTACAGCTAGCACCACCAAGTTATAATTCTGTGTAACTCTGTAATTCTAGAACTTTGCTATAGTTACGGTATATGTAAATCGCTCTAACCCCAAGAAAGAGCAGCATATAAAAATGAATAAATAAAATAAATAGTATATGAGTCAGAGTTGAACTTGTCCTTTGCAATTCAACCATTCCTAAAAGCACAAGGCAGTAACAGTACAATAACTTGGTGCTGGGCAATTCTCATAAACTGCAAGATCAATTGTTACACACACAACTAGATACCTACCAAAATGCAGCAGGGCACAAATACAAATGGGCAGCAAAACCGCCACGCCTCAAGTTCAAACAAACCACTGCTAAAAGCACCATGCATGAGCATAAGTAACTGGTTGAAACACAATTCCCAATGTTCATCAACCAATCAATCAATCAAACGTCACAACCAACTAGCCATATTCCATGCACAAAACTCATGAATAAACCAACCGTACAACAGAGAGCAGACATCAGAAACGATTGATTACACAATCCACAACCATGAAATAATCCTACAAACAGATCTTTTAAAGGAGCAAACAATACTACTCATGACTCAGATGAGCAAGCAGAACCCCTCACACTTCATAACACACACCACGGCAAGCTCACACTCCACCAAACAGTCACGTCGCAACCAGAGAGGCATAGCAAAAGTGACTAAATACAACTCCTGCAGACAGAAAACATACACCCACCCTTATGCGCTCTACTTGGACTCCTCCGACACCTCTCCCAGCAGTGGTTCAAGTCTTTAAAGACTTAGGGGTATGTTTACTAAACTGCGGTAATCATGAATAACGCGCGTAACGTACACTTAACGATCGTTTGCACATCATAACGCGCGTTCTGACGTGCGAACGATCATTAAGTGTACGTTACGCGCGTTAACCGCAGTTAACGATCGTAAACCCCCGCGGCGCGTTAAAACACCGCAGAAGGTGGAGAGTGGGCGGAGAGAAGGGGTCAATGGGCAGAGAGTGGGCGGGGAGAGGCTCCCCTCACACTAACGCGCTGAATTTCAGAGCTCAATTCCAACGCGAATGAAAACCTGTCGTTAAAGGCATATTAAAGGGAAGAGAAACCATTTCCGTCAGCAATGTACAGCAAAACCGGGGAAACCTACAAAACGTGAGCAGTGTGATACATGTGCACAGAACAAAATTTCAAATAAAACTTTAAAATGACTACAAGAAACAGTGTAAAAATTATAAATCAGCTGGGCAACAGTGATAGCAATGGGCAACAATAAAAACACTCCCAAGAAAGCTAAAAAAAAAAGAAATGATGTTTGGAAGGGTCTACGCTCCATAGACCCTTTCAAAAATCATTTCATTTTATTGGAGCTTTCCTGGGAGTGTTTTTTAATGTTGCCCAATGATATCATTATTGCCCAGCTTGGTTATGGGTGTTTGCCCCTTTTTTCGAGGTCATTTTTGAGATTTATGTGCACTTTTGTCTCCATACAAGGTAAATGAGCCCACAGTAAAATTGTGCAGAGCAGGGTTTCTGACTCGTCAGGCCAGTTTTCCTATCTCCAGGGACTGCACTGTCTCTGTGGCCACAGTGTGGTGCAACGGACACAGCCAGTGCCTGTAAGACCAGAGGGTCACAGGTTCAAATCCCAGCTGGGGCTCCTGCCAACCCAGTCCCCATAGTTTTACCCACCACTAAACAGTGATAGTAAAGACACTCCTTTATTGCAGAGAACATACGCATGGTTAATACGCCTATATTTTACCACACCAAACACAGACACCATAAACAGGCGCATTACCTAGAGCAGAGTCTCGCAAATGCAGTCCTGGAGGGCCCCACACCATTCAGGTTCCATGCTGCCTCTAATAAAGATGCCTGTGCTGCATATCTATGCACCACCCCCATGGTATGCAGATGTAGCTCATGCATATTTATGAGGGACAGCATGAAAACCCGAACAGTGTTTGGAACACCAGGACTGGAGTTGGGAAACTCTGCCGTAAAGCAGCAGCCAACAGGGGCAGACACACCCACACACACATCCACAGGCCCCATTGGCCAATGCCTCCTGGAGAGGCAGGACATTGGGCCCTGCCTGTATCTCCAATACTAGCAGTTGCATACCTTAGCAATGCCACCCTACACCTGGGTATACAGTACACAGCTATCAAACGTTTCCTATGATAACTGGCAGATATCAATTCCTACGTTAAGCACATTTTGCTCATTGAGCTCCACCATAACAATCATTCTGATGTCTGCGGTGTGTGCTGCAGGTCTGGTCTCTGACAGTGTTTACCACCCTGGGGAGTGACCCCAACAGTATTGCGTACCATATCCATGCCTGTACTGTGCCCAGGACTGGTGTGGTGGGTATGGCTGCTGAACACCTCTATAGTAGCACAATGCTGGCATAGGTGTGGGGGTGGCTGTCTGTCTATCCAGTGTGTGGTGGCTGCAAACACCTTCCACATCCCACACTGCCAGCAATGTTGCCAGTATTGGGCTGCCAATGTGCATAATGAGGAGCAAGGTACCATGGGAATAGGCCGGACAGGGTGGCCTGGCCAGGGTGCATCTGCACAGGGCATAGGGCACTGACTGGGACATTTTAGTGCCCGGCTACCACCTACACAGACAGGGTGACCTCAGTATGTCCTGCTGAGAGATCACTCTCACCCTGACTTTGCAGTGACCACAGCATGGCTAGGCACCCCCATAGTGCTATATAGTATTTCTCTCATGTGATAGATATGGGTTTCCTTTTGGGGCCCAGTCACTGATTTATCTGCTTGCTGTGTATGCTGACATCCAAGTTCTGAGTGCATGCATCTCCACTGGGCACATGCACTATTGACTAACTAGCAGGCTGTTTGCAGCTGGTATGTGTCTTGATGGAGTGGCTTGCAGGGTGCAGTGGCTGATGGCTTGCAGCAGGAGAATATCAGATAGTGGTGGGGTGAAGCTTACCATATCCAGGCCTAATGTCTGTCTGCTATTGTGTTATGGATGTGTACAGAGCTGCATTGACTGCCCTGTGGGGTGTTTGTTCCTCAGCAGGACCGGGGTTAATGTTCCTCTCTACTGCTACCTTTGCAGGGAGGTAGAATGTGGATCTATTGTTAGGAGACCCTGTTTGCCACCCTCTGCCCTGGGGGAGGGGGGTGGTGGTACATGGGCCACCTAGGGGTCCATGGGGGCTACACCTGACTGAAACAGACAGAGATATCCAAGGTGTTTCTGCAGAAACTACCTATCTCACACATTAACACTGCTTTGGACCTGCGCCATGGCCTCTTTCAGCCATGGACGGTGCTGTGGACCTGGTGCTGGGCGCCTCACTGCACCCTCAGGGTGAGCACAGTACCCGCACAATGTGACGGTGTGTAGCTACTCTGTGCCAGTACAACACACGGTCAGTACCCCCTACCAGGCCGAGGTGCTGTGGGGGTGCACATGGTCACTTCCCCCTACCAGGCCGAGGTGCTGTGGGGGTGCATTCCCCATGGTGTGTATCTGTGGACAGCTGATTTGCATGTGCAGTGCATCATGGGTGTGACTGGCACAATCCAACCCTGGGAAAATCCAGCACCTGCTCACAGGCTCTGATAAACCATAGGCCATCACACGTACATCTGTTAGCATAATGCATAGGTGCAAGACACCCTAAAGAGTCTGTAATATAAGGTGCCCACGCTGGTAAAAACACACGTACCCACGCACGATTGTACGCACGCACCAACGCACAGGGCTACGCCCGTACCAACGCACGCAGCCACGCACGCAGCCTCGCACGCACCAACGTACGTGGCTAGGCACACTCCGAGGGTGTGTTTCTGACACCACTACTCAACGTAAAGAAAAACATGCCTCCTCATTCCCTATGTAATGTACAGGGTGATGCCTGGGCCAGCCTTCTGCGTTAGGCACACTGGGGACTCGAACCAATGCTGCCTGTAACAGCAGTCAGTACAGTAACCATTGTGCTACAGCTCTGTTTCCGTGCTTTGTGTCTGTAAGCCTTCTTATGATTAACGCGCAGTAACGCGCCACGGCGCCCTGTAACGCTCGTTAGTTTTGGAACGCGCGTTAGTGGTAACGATGTACCGCCCATGTCCTTATTTGGGGTTTCTGTCACTACCGCAGCTCCTAACGCGAATTGCACTAACGCAGTTTAGTAAACATACCCCTTAGTCTTACGTGATGTTAATGATTTGGAAAAAGGGAATAAGAAGAGATCTTGCTGTTTGTCTACTGAGATAGGGCTATGGACCAATTCCGTGATAATCGGGAGATCATCACTAGACGTGCTGATAAAGGGGGAGCTATAGTGGTTATGAATTCACAATACTATCAGCAGGAAATTATTTGCTAGCTTTCAGATGAGACGATTTACTGCAGGCTCACTTTTGACCCCACCACAAGTTTGGGGGTAGAAATAGAGAGGATAACTACTGAAGTATTACAATTGTAACCGATGTCATTAAAGGAATTTGGGTTTTTGAATGCAAAAATGACAAAAATCCCAAGATTTTATACCTTTCCTAAAATACATAAGAATCTACAGTATCCTCCCGGCTGCCCTATTGTCTCTTCCAGAGGAGCCATATTGGAACCTTTGTCTATATATTTAGATTATTTTTTATGCCCGCTGATGGCTTTGATTCCATCATATTTATGAGATACCACCCATTTTCTGAATTTGCTGTGAGCCAAAGAAGTACAGTCAACGATATATAATAAAGTGCTAGTTACTCTGGATGTGAATTCACTGTACACCAGTATCCCACAAGAAAGGGCTTTGGAAGTTTTAAAGGCTGTTTTAGTTAGAAGAACTGATGTGTCTTCCATGAGTTAGAGTTCCTATTGAAATTAGCTAGGCTATCTTTATGCAAGACTTTTTTTGCTATAATAATCAGTTATATCAACAACAGTAAGGAGCAGCTATGGGAGTTACAGTGGCTCCCTCGATTGCTAATTTATATATGGCTCGGTTTGAGGAACTGTGGCTATCTAATGGCCAGTATAAGTCTTCTGTTCATATGTGGATCCGCTACATTGATGACATTCATGATATGAGTGGGTTAGAAAGTGAACTTGAATTGTTCCTTAACTGGTTAAATCAATGTGACCCATGCTTGCAATTTGCAATGATATTTGAAAAGAAGCAGATTTTCTTTCGGGATCTACATATCTGTAACACCCAGGAGGGTTTGATTACTTCTGTATATAAGAAGAGTACTGACAGGAATGCTCTTTTGCATTATACAAATGTTCATCCAGTCAGTTTAAAAATACGGTCCATCCTTTTCTCATTTCCTTCGTTATCATCGCAATTGCAGTATGGTGAAAGGATACAGACAACAATCTTAGGGGCTTATTAAGGCGTTTTCTGAAAGGGAGTATCTGGAAGTTGTGAAAAAAAGGGCGTGAGTTAGAGCATTGAATAATGACCGTGAATGGTTATTACAGTCCAGGATATGGAGTGATCAGGGAAGGGTGACTAAGCATGTACATATGATAACACAATGTTCTTCTTTTAGTAGACACTTAGAGAAGATTGTTAAGGATCACTTCCTTATATTGTCTGTTATACCAGGTTTAGTTGGATTGTGCTTCAGGATGGTGTTTACGAGGGGGCGCTATCTATGAGATATTTTGAATCCCACGGTGTTTGGTGATAGAATTAGCGAGCATGGACCAGGTGGTCATAAGAGGTGTGGGTCTTGCTCATTATGCTCCATAATGTTGAAATCTACTGTTTTTGAATATCAGGGAAAACATTAGTGCTTAAGGTGGCAGACCACATGTCGTTCTGAGTTTGTTGTGTATGCTTTGTTTTGCCCATGTGGGTTAGTTTATATTGGTAAGACCACACAACAACTTTGTGTCCGGCTTCTTGAACACTGTAGTAACCTCAACTGTGGTGTCGAGGGTGCTCCATTAGTATCTCATAGTCAGCTAGCGCATCATAAGTTTCATGATTACAAAGGCGTTGTTATAGATCATATTCTGAAATTGAGTACTGGCGAGAGTGATTGTGCTCTAGAGGTGTTACGTAGAGAACAATTTGGTGTTTTATATTTTGCTACAGTAAGTCCATGTGGGTTGAATGAAGGCATTGATTGGAAGGCATGTTATTAGAATTCAGCTGTGTGTGTATAGGGTTTGTGGGTGGGTGTATGTTTTCTGTCTGCAGGAGTTGTATTTAGTCGCTTTTGCTATGCCTCTCTGGTTGCTTCGTGACTGTTTGGTGGAGTGTGAGTTTGTAGTGGTGTGTGTTATGAAGTGTGAGGGGTTCTGCTTGCTCATCTGAGTCATGAGTAGTATTATTTGCTCCTTTAAAAGATCTGCTTGTAGGATGGTTTCATGGCTGTGGATTGTATAAATCAGTCGTTTGTGATATCTGCTCTCTGTTGTACGGTTGGTTTATTTGGAGGTTTTGTGCATGGAATATGGCTAGTTGGTTGTGACATTTGATCGACTGATTGATTGTGAGCATTGTGAGGTGTGTTTCAACCAGTTACTTATGTGCATGCACAGCATATTTAGCAGTGGTTTGTTTGAACTTGGTGTGCTGATTTTGCTGCCCATTTGTATTTGTGCCCTGCTGCATTTTGGTAGGTATCTGGTTGTGTGTGTAACAATTGATCTTGCAGTTTATGAGAATTGCCCAGCACCAAGTTATTGTACTATTACTGCCTTGTGCTTTTAGGAATGGTTGAATTGCCGTCTGTGCATTGAACATGGGTATAGGGTTTAGCTCCCTGAAGCAGCGATTGCAAAACACCTGGCATCGGAGTTGAACCGCGGCTATGTTGGAAATGGATTGACAACAAGTTGGCTATGTAATATTGGCTATGTAATATTGGCTTAGATGGCTATGTAATATTGGGCTGTAAAAGTTTGGTTTACCCGTAACAGAGCCTTTTGGGTGTGCAAGGTGACCTATGATGGTGAGATATCATTAATTTGTTAGTGAGAGGTCATTGCTGGCTGACACAGTGATATTGATGAACATTGCATTAGCTTAATGTTCTGAGGTCTTCTTCCTCCAGTACTTCTGCAAGATATATATTTGGAGTTGTGCAGTATATATAAGAAGGATTTATAGAGATCCATTTTTTGTGAAGTTTGCTGTCTTTAACTGGTATCTGAAGAAGCAAGTTCTTTATAAAGGCAACATAGGCATCTTTATAAAATAGGTTCATACAATGACCTCCAAATTTACATCTCTTCTGAAGGAGGTATACACGTGCATTTTATTAAATGTGCCTGTACAGCACAACTCCACCCCAGCTCCACTCAAACTCTGCCCCAAGAAAGTCTAGATGCAGATCACATAAAAGTAGGCACTCATTTTCTGTGCGTCTACATTTATACATATATGTAATTCCACTAAGTTTTATAAGAGCCCTTTTCCACATAGAAAACATGCTTTACTTATGGAAAGTGCTTATTAAATGTTATCCCCCCCCCCCCCACACACACACACACTGAACTACTTACTCATGTTCCCAAATTCTATAAAATTTCACTAATCATCTCAGGGATGCTGCATCTTCTATTTAAAATTAGCATGTGGTTTTGCTCCATTTATATATTTATTTTTTAGCAGCTTTTAGGTTCTGATAAGACTTTGTGTGACACTCTTGTATGAACGATGCTATGGCTATGAGGCGGCTTTTAGTGCTTGCAGTCACAAAAAGAGGAGGAAGGCTATTTATTAATTTGCTAGGCTTCTGGACTTTACAAAAATCACCCAGGACAGTTTACAAAAATGGCACAGAAAACGCAAATAGCATGGTAGCACAAAAACATAAAATCACAGACAAAAGCACTAAAAAGCAATAACAGGAAATCAATAAATAACATGGCTCTAATAATAAGCTGAAATCCCTAAAGCAGTGGTTCCCAAACTGTGATCCGTGGACTCCGGGCTGCGGGGAACGAAGATTGTGGTCGGCAGCCAGGGATCGTGGCTCCTGAATGGAGCTGGGGTGCCATTGTAACAGGAGACAATGGCACTGTGGCTCCATTCAGGAGCCTGACTGAATTAGCCAGGCAGGGGACTGTACATGCAGGCTGATCTGAATCGGGTCCTGGCCTGCATGTACAGACTCAGGTCCGATTCTGATCCTGCAGGGCACGTCTAGCCCCAGCGGGATCAGAATCGGGTCTGTCTCTGTGCGTCCCGATTCTGAATGGATGCACAGGGGCCTGTACACACTCACTGGAATGTGCCTCCATGTTGCTATATGCATATATCTATGTATGTGCTGGAATGTTATTTTGGGCATATGGTTTTTGCAATATTATTATTTATGCCCAGAACATTCCAGCACATTCGTAAATGTATATGCATGCAACCCCCAAGTGTTAATATGCAATTTTTGCAAATTATTCCAGCACACCTCCCCCATCAGTGCTTCTTCTTCACGGAAGCCAGAAAAATTTGTGAGTCCTGTATGAAGAAATGAGCATAAATTTGCATACTAACATTTAACTCCTCTTCAGATCTTGCATTCAACCTCTAGTTTTGGCTCAGACTTCTGGTCTTCCGTGCATGTCTATGCGTCTGTGCTAAATAGCTAATTGATCATTACCATGGGTTTAACTATGCTGTGCACTAGTATCTACCTGAGGCTTTGGGCATGATTAGCTCCTGTGCAAAAAAAATAGTTGTTTATCTTTTTTACATTGAGCCCCCATGGTGGCACACAAAAATGTGCGCAACACCTATGCACAAAGCCTAACACTTTATTGCATCGACACTCTAGATAATAAGCCCTCCAGAGACAGGGAAATGCAGTGCAATCGTAAAGTCCCTCCACAATGAGTGCTGTGTGTGAACCAGCTGCACACTGGCTACTGCACTGTTTTTCTTAACCTAGCTATTGTTTGTCAGACGTCAGACATGGATAGAGTTGTTGAGTGAATCCTTAGCCCTTTTCAGTATATGAACCACTGAGGACTGAATATTTTTATTGGAGCATGTGTTTAGATCAGGTGACAAATTAACCTTTAAAAAGGAGATAGAGCAGCTTTTAAACTAGATAATAGGGGAAAGCCGACAGTCGCCCAAGAGCGCATGGTTCGGAAGAATGTATCCTTGAAGGATACTACAAAAAGCAGAGAGGTTCCAAAAAAGAGTAAAGTAGCCCAAATGCCCTCGAGTATGGAGCAGACAGAGCTTAAAGATCCCAAATTACCCATGTCTACCAATAGCCAAATTAATATGAATAAAATACAGTCTCTAAAATGTTTGTATGCAAATGCTAGAAGTCTACAAAACAAGATGGGAGAGTTAGAATATATAGCACTAAACGAGAGGTTAGATATGATTGGAATATCAGAGACATGGTGGAAGGAGGACAACCAGTGGGACACTGTGATACCTGGGTACAAACTATATCGTAATGATAGAGCTGATCAAATTGGTGGAGGGGTTGCGCTCTATGTTAGAGAGGGCATTGAGTCAGAAAGGATTAAAGTTTTGCAAGAAACAAAATTTGCTGTAGAATCTCTATGGATTGAAATTCCATGTAAAAAGGGGAAGGCGATGGCAGTGGGGGTGTACTATCGTCCGCCTGGCCAGAATGAACAAATGGATGATGAAATGCTCAAAGAAATCAAGGAAGCTAGCAAAAGTTACAGTGCAGTAATAATAATGGGTGATTTCAATTACCCCGGCATCGACTGGGTCAGTGTCACAACAGGACATGCTAGGGAGATAAAGTTCCTAGATGAAATAAATGACTGCTTCTTGGAGCAGCTGGTTCATGAACCGACCAGAGGGGAAGCAATATTAGACCTAGTCCTTAGTGGAACACCAGATGTAGTGCAAGAGATAAGGGTGTTGGGGCCACTTGGCAATAGTGATCATAGCATGATCACCTTTGATTTAATTAGTGGAGGAGGGATAGTAAGGAAATCCACAGTACTACCCTTTAACTTTCGAAAGGGAGACTATGATAAAATGAGGAAAACAGTTAAGAAAAAAACTAAAAGGAGCAGTTGCAAAGGTTAAAGACGTACATCAAGCTTGGGTGTTGTTGAAAAATACTATCTTGGAAGCCCAGACCAGCTGTATTCCACGCTTTAAGAAAAGTGGAAGGAAGTCCAAAAAACTGCCAGCATGGTTTAAAGGTGAGGTCAGAGAGGCTGTTGTTGGCAAAAAAGTATCTTTCAGGAAATGGAAAAAAGAGCCAAACGATGAAACCTGGAAACAGCACAAGCACTGGCAAGCCAAATGCAAGGCATTGATAAGGCAGGCAAAGAGAGAATTTGAGAAGAAGCTTGCTGCGGAAGCAAAAACGCGAAATAAAGACCTTTTCAAGTACATTCGTAGCAAAAAACCTGTGAGAGAGTCAGTTGGTCCATTAGATGATAAAGGGGTTAAAGGAGCACTAAGAGGCGACAAGGCGATAGCGGAGAGACTGAATGAATTCTTTGCTTCGGTCTTTACTGAGGAAGATGTAGGGATGTTACCCATGACTGAAGTGGTATTTAAAGGTGTGGAAGAATTGAAGGAAATATCGATACATCGGGAAGATGTCTTACAACTATTAGATAAACTGAAGAGTAGCAAATCACCTGGGCCGGATGGTATACATCCAAATTTGAGATTGCAGACCTGCTATCAGTAATCTGTGAACTATCATTAAAATCATCTCTAATACCTGAGGATTGGAGGATCGCCAATGTAACACCAATTTTTAAAAAGGGTTCGAGGGGTGATCCGGGAAACTACAGACCAGTGAGCCTGACATCAGTAGCGGGAAAAATGGTAGAAACCATCATAAAAAATAAAATTACTCAGCATGTAGATAGTCACGACCTAATGGGAGACAGCCAACATAGCTTTAGACAAGGAAGATCTTGTCTTACTAATCTGTTATGTTTTTTTGAAGGAGTGAATAAACAGGTGGACAAAGGTGAGTCGGTTGATATTTCAGAAAGCCTTTGACAAGGTCCCTCATGAGAGACTTTTGGCAAAACTAAAGAGTCATGGGATAGGAGGCAGTGTACTATTGTGGATCAGGAACTGGTTAAAAGATAGAAAGCAGAGGGTAGGGCTAAATGGCCAATTTTCCCAATGGAGAAAGGTGAATAGTGGTGTACCCCAGGGATCTGTGCTGGGTCCGCTGCTTTTTGACATATTCATAAATGACCTGGAAAGTGGAATAACGAGTGAGGTTATCAAATTTGCAGATGACACAAAACTATTTAAAGTTGTTAAAACCCAGGAGGATTGTGGAAACTTGCAAGAGGATCTTGATAAATTGGAAGACTGGGCATCAAAATGGCAGATGAAATTTAATGTGGAGAAGTGCAAGGTTATGCACCTAGGGAAGAACAACCCAAACTATGGTTACACGATGCAAGGTTCCACATTAGGAACCACCAGCCAGGAAAAAGATTTAGGCGTCATTGTGGATACCATGTTAAAACCCTCGGCCCAGTGTGCAGCGGCAGCCAAGAGAGCAAATAGAATGCTAGGTATGATAAGGAAAGGAATGGAAAATAAAACAAAAGATATTATAATGCCTCTATATCGTTCCATGGTGAGACCGCACCTTGAATATTGTGTGCAATTCTGGTCGCCGTATCTTAAAAAGGATATAGCGATTTTAGAAAAGGTTCAGAGAAGAGCCACCAAAATGGTAAAGGGGATGGAAGGATACTCCTATGAAGAAAGGCTAAAAAGGTTGGGGCTCTTTAACCTGGAAAAGAGACGGCTGAGGGGAGATATGATAGAAGTCTATAAATTAATGAACGGAGTGGAACGGGTAAACGTAGATCGATTGTTTACCTTATCAGAATATAGAAAGACTAGGGACATGCAATGAAGCTACAGGGTAAACTATTTAAGACTAATAAAAGAAAATATTTTTTCACTCAACGTGTAATCAAACTCTGGAATTTGTTACCGGAGGATGTAGTAAAGGCTGTTAGTGTAGCTGGGTTTAAAAAAGGTTTGGACAAGTTCCTGGAGGAAAGGTCCATGAACCATTATTAAGAAGGGACCCAGGATATCAGTGCTTGAACCAATACAAGCATTGTGGAACCTGTGTCCCTTGGGGAAGCTGCTAGGTACATATGACCTAGATTGGCCACTGTTGGAAACAGAATACTGGGCTTGATGGACCTTGGTCTGACCCAGTATGGCATATCTTATGTTCTTATGTTTATGTAAATATACAGGCGTGGTAAAACAAAAATTCTCAGAAACGTTTCTAGAAGCCATTGTTCCACACAGCAATAGTGTGCGAGATCTAATACTGTACGTAAATTTCAGAGTACTGCTTTGGTGGCAGATGCTGCAAGAAGTGGTTGATCTAGTGTTTTATCTGAGACAAAGCTTCGGAATATTTCTGATAAGTTGATGGCCAGCCCATTAAAATTGTTGCGAAAACTGGCATAGGAGACTGAAATCAGCTATGGATCTGCACAAAAAGCTGTTAGACGAAAACTGCAGTTATTTCCAATCAAAGTGATGGTTGTTCAAGAATTAAAACCTGCAGATAACTTAAAGAGGATAGCTTATTGTGAATGGTATCAGAAATTCGTACGAAATAACAGAATTGAAGTGCTAGATTTAACATTCTACACTGATGAAGCATGCTTCCATTTATCCGAATACATTAACTAACAAAGCACTCGTTTATGGGCTGCAGTAAACCCACATGCAATTCATGAAACACCCTTGCACAACAAGAAAATTGGTGTGTGGTTAGCAATGTCAAGAAAACGAATTGTAGATCCTATTTTGTTAATAAATGCAGGGACATACATTTGAGCTGCAAAAATCCAAGGGATTGGTACAGTGTAGGGGGCAAAGTAGTTCAGTCCATGAAAGAAGAGTGAGACCTGGGAGTGATCGTTTCTGATGATCTTGAAGTGGCTAAACAGGTAAAAAGGCGACGGCGAAAACCAGAAGGATGCTTGGGTACATAGGGAGAGGAATGGCCAGCAGAAAAAAGGAGGTGATAGTGCCTCTGTATAAGTTTCTGGTGTGTCCTCATTTGAAGTAGTGTGCAGTGCTGGAGAGCACATCTTCAAAAAGATATAAACAGGATGGAGTCCGTGCAGAGGGCGGTTACTAAAATGGTTAGTGGTCTTCGTTATAAAGCATATGGGGGACAGGCTTAAAGATCTTAATATATATATATGTTAGAGGAAAGGCAGGATAGAGGAGATATGATAGAGACGTTTAAATACCTCTGTGGCATAAATGCACAAGAGGAGAGCCTCTTTCAATTGAAAGCAAGCTCTGCTAGGTGGGTACATATGATGAGGGTGAAAGGGGATAGACTCAGGAGTAATATGCAGAAATATTTCTTTATGGAAAGAGTGGTAGATATGTGGAATAGTCTCCCAGAGCAGGTAATAGAGATTAGGACAGTATCTGAATTCAAGAAAGCATGGGTCAAACACAGAAAATCTCTAAAGGAAAAAAGGGGATTTTTGTAGTTGATATAAAAGGGCAGATTAGATAGGCGATATGGTCTTTTTCTGCCGTCATGTTTTTATGTAACTTTACATTAACTTCAAAACTGTTTTTATTCAACCAATTTTTATTTAACAGAATTCTAACTTGCTCAAATAAATAATGCAGCACCCAGCACACTCTCTCTCACCCCAACACATATACAAATTCTCTTCTCAAAATCTCCCCCCCCCCCCCCAAATCAGTAGATACCATCAACCCACAAAGTGTTTTTTTTTACATAAAATATGAATGCCAAAGAAGCTTTGATTAATCAAGACCATTCAAAACGCCAAAAAACAGAGATGGGAGGAGATCTAGCAATATACCTATAAAAAACGACACTCTGGAATTCTGCTAGCAGAAGGAGGAGGATTGAGCTGCGCCTGCAGGAGATTAACTAGATGGGTAGGGAAGGGATAGTGAACCAGGGGTGGCTCAAGGCAGTCTGCTCCTGAGGTGAGAGATGAGATGACACCCCTCTTCCCCAAGGCTCTCAAAATGGGGAGGAATGAGGGGAATAGATCCATTCAGGGAGCAGGGGGCCCCCCTCACTCAGTCAACCGGTCAGGTAGTTTCCCAAAGAAGAAAGAAAGCAACATATTCCCAGGCTACATTATAAAACTCATTTTATTTTGGTGTTTTCTTTTTTAACACATATTCTAAATCATAGACACGCCTCCCTCCCTCCCCCACTTCCCACAATGAGTGCAGAACAGAGCTAGGCCATTTAACTCACAAAACTCGACCTATAAAAAAAGTCTGATTCTGGTGTCATCTCAGTAACAGGCGTCTTGTGAAGTAACTCTATAAAATTCTATAAAAGCCACTCAGGACCTATAGAACAAATCTACCATACCATAAACAGCAGTAACTTCCCAAACTCTACTACTACTACTACCACTGATCATTTATATAGCACTAAAAGGCATATGCAATGCTATGGAGACACATGTAAGATGGCCCCTGCTCATCAGAGCTTACAATCTAGTCAAGACAGACAACACAAAAGCTGGAGACAAGGATATGTCTAGGGGAGTGGTAAGGAAACACATAGCAGAGAAAGCGGATCAGCATCTAAAAGCGGTCTCGAAGAGGTGAGTTTTCTCCTGGATTTGAAAAGGGCCAAAGATGAAGCCTGATGCATAGACTCAGGTAGTTTGTTCCAGGCATAAGGAGCAGCAAGGTGGAAAGAGCGAAGTCTGGAGTTCGCAGTAGAAGAGAAGGGCACAGATAGAAGGGATTTGCCAGAAGAGCGGAGTTCCCGAGGAGGGGTGTAAGGAGAGACAAGAGAGGAAAGATAGTGATGAGCAGCAGAATGAGTGTACTTATAGGTTAGTAAAAGAAGTCTGAACTGGATATGGAAACGGATAGGGAGTGATGCCGACTTAGAAAACAGCAGCACCATACATATTGCAGTAGATCCTAGAAAAGTGCTTCCCAAACGTTTTTCTGATGTGACTCCATTAGAGCAGCTGAAAATTCAAGTGACCCCCCAGATGGTAACTCAAAAAACATTATAAATATAAATATGTATGTAAATCTATGCTTTTTTAAAACGATCATCTGATGCTGTCACCACATCTGGCACACACAGGCTTGTGAGGTACAACATAGCTACTGGAACATTTGCAGTGTATGGGTGCAGGGTCTGAGTGGCTGGGAGCTGCGTGTGGGTGTGAGTGCAGAGCTAATTGGCTGGGGGCTGCACGTGTGTATGTGTGCGTGCATGTGTGTGTATTTAGGTGCTGGGACTGAATGACTTGGGGCAGTGTGTATATGGGGTGTGTCTGTGCAGGACTGTACCAAGCCAGAAATGTACCCTTTGTGACTCATGAACCTGGTGCCCCTCTGCCCTCCACGCAGGAACTTGGTCTTGGACTTTCTGGAAGGCCAGTGATGATACTAGTGCCCCTTCTGTACTTGCACCGTGTGTGGCTGCACTGTTCACACAGCCTTTGGTATGACCCTGATGTTGAAGAAGGGACAGCCTGCTAGTGAGTCTCCCTCCTAAAGTTTTGCCCTGTCCTGGTTCCCAATCATGTCGGGGTACAGTACATTCCAAAAGCTGAGTCTCTCCTCCCCAGTACCATCTCCCATGTCAGGCATCTCCCTGTCATCTGACCTGTTCCATCCACCAGCATGGCCATCATCTCCTCTACGTTCCTATAATCCCTTCCATGAGAATTCAGCATTCATCCCCCCCACCCCCCTTCCCTCTACAGCACCTCAAACTGCAGCTCTCTCCCTGGACCTGCATCAGTCCAGTACTCTCAACCTACCCTCAGCGCTGCAGAAGATTGTAACACAGTGCAGGTATTACTCCCAGCCCTGTAGCAGCAGACATTATCTGCAGTAGCAGTACAAACTGAAAGCACAGAGATCTCAAGCGTGGCTGCGCAGAAAACTCTGCCTCAGCCACGTCCTGTTCCCCACAAACAGGAAGTCTACAAAGGGGCGGGACATGAACGAGGCTGGGTTTCTGCACACAAGGTCCCTGCACTTCCTGTTTGTACTATTACTGCAGATACTGGCTGCTGCAACAGGGCTGGGAGCAACACCTAGTGCTGCGTTTTGTTCAGCTGCGGCTCACAGCACTGGAAGAAGGGATTGAGGCAGCAGATATTTGGGGTCACAGTTGCTGTTCCCATCTGAGGGTCATGGCTCACAGTTTGGGAAACACTGCCCTAGAACATTCATACACCTACTGGGAAAACTGAAGAAGTCAGATTACTACAGGTTTTTACATAAAAACTCCATGTTAGTAAAGTATCTGGTCTCGGTCACACACACTGAACACAGACAGACTCTCATCACTTACACAATACAATTGTGGTCAACATTATTGGCACCCTTGCAATTCAATCCCTTAATGTCCAATACCTCCTTAAAAAAGTGAAATGGCTTTGGACTATAAAGTGGCCAGTGAAATGGCTTTGGACTATATCTGCACACATTTGTCACGTAAAAGAATCAAACAAGACCAATTAAAAAAGGAAATAGTACGAAATAGTATAAAAACTGTGACATTGCCAGGACTTATTGGCACCCTTATAAACAATTCAAATCAGTTTGAACAGAAGAACCATATTCCCACTGCAGTAAAATAAGACGTACCTTTGACCAATTTTCAGTACTCACATGACTTGAATCAGCCAATGAATGATGGAGAGGGAAAAAGCCGGAAAAAGCTGGAGGGTAAGAGGAGTGATATGGCGAGAGTAAGGAATAGGACCCTGTTGTGGATTTACAAGGGAGTGAAAGGGGGCAGAGATGTGGGGTGACAGAAGTGGTAGGTGAAAAACCAGACAGTAATGGTCAGTCCAGGGCAAAGGTCTACTATGTAGGTCCAGAGGCAGGAGGGTGGAATCAGCTGGGGTAATTACCAGGTCAAGAGTGTGGCCGGTTACATGGGTTGGCATAGTCATATGTTGAGTGAGGGTCAGGTCGTGGAGGAGAGCAATGAAGGAATGCTTCTTGAAAGGGTTGGTGGGGAGTAGACAACTAGGAAATAAATCGCAGGGGAAGTCGGTAAGCATAAGAGGAGAGATTCAGGATAGTGTAGCATAGGGGAGGAGACTTGAACAAATGAAGGTGAAGAGTGATATAAGGCAGCGACTCCTCCGCCCATGCGACCAGTGCAAGGGCAGAGATGGCAGCATAGCCCAGAGGGAGACAATGAGCCAGAAGAGGTTCCTCACCATCTTTGAGCCATGTTTCAGAGAGGAGAAGAAGATCAAAAGACTCCTGGGAAACGAGATCCTGTATAAGGAGGGTCTTGGTTCTCAGGGAGCAGCAGTTAGCAAGTTCTAACTTAACAGAGGGAGGATATGAGGAGACCAGAGGAGCAGGGAGGGACAGACAGAGAGCTGTGAGACACGGAAGAAGATTTTCAAGGTTGTGTGATGAGGAACCATATGCCAAAGAAGTATGAGGCATAGCACAAGGGCGATTGCTCCATCGAACGGGAATAGCTGCCATGAAACAGCAGCTGGACACAGCTAGTCTAAATAGGTCCCTGGAAGTAGGAAGGGCGAGTTTACTCACCAAAGCAAGAGGGAAGTGATGACAGAGGAGTGAGATAAGAACATAAGATGTGCCATACTGGTTCAGACCAAGGGTCCATCAAACCCAGTATCCTGTTTCCAACAGCGGCCAATCCAGGTTACAAGTACTTGTCAGGTTCCAGAAAGGTACACAGATTCCATGCTGCTTATCCCAGGAGTAAGCAGTGGATTTGCCTGGTCCTTCTTAATAATGGTTTATGGAGCTTTCTTCAGGGAACTTGTCCACACCTCTTTTAGACCCAGCTGCACTAACAGCTTTTACGACATCCTCTGGAAACGAGTTCCAGAGTTCGAATATGCAATGAGTGAAAAAAAATATTTTCTACAATTAGTCTTAAAAGTGCCAATTGTCCTCTAGTCTTTCTTCTTTTTCAAGGAGTAAACAACCTATCTGCTTTTACTTGTTCCATTCCATTCATTATTTTATAGACCTCTACCATATTTCCCCTCAGCCATCTTTTTTCCAAGTTGAAGAGCGAAACAATGTTCATGGGGCGGAGGGGTGGATTTTCAGCAGTGGCCGCCAGCAACTTTCATTTCACCCCAGATATTCAACACGAAAGTTATCCAAGCACCAGCACTGAATATCCGGGTTGCCTGGATTGCAATTTGGCAATCTTGTCAGTGGCTATGGTCAGCCACTGGTCAGACTGCAAAACTGGCTGAAGTTAGGACGGCCATTCAGCTGTCCTATTTAATTATTTAACAATTTCTCTATACCGCCTTTTCGTTCAATCAAGGCAGTTTACAGTAAACTTCAACTTATACAGTGAACTTGCTAAGATCAACAATAATAGCTGGGTAGTCCTAACGTTAGCTGGTTAGGGTTAACCGGGCAGCAGCTGAATATCGCTGCTGCCTGATTAATCTGTGGTGCTACTCCTGCTGTCCTGGAACGTCCCAGTTCTAGCTGCTTAGCGTTGGGGTGATTACTGACACAAACCAGGGATATTCGGTGGTGATAGCCCAGTAAGTGGCATTTACACGCTTTGCAGGTCTGCAAATTGCGTCAACACCTTTGAATATCTCTCTTCTCCCCCTCCTCCCCTCCCTATAATGTCTGAAACACAAATATAAACAAAGCTATGGTTAAAAACAGTACTTGGCTTGGCTGTACAATTGTGCATAGATGTAAAGACAAAAAGGTTTTATGCCCTGATGATTGAGTTTATGTGATTGTCAGAATCAGTTGTTTTGCTGTGACTGCAGCTTCACTTTGTGGCCCCCAAAGGCTGTTGCCCTTTGCTAATTTGTGGTTTGCACAGGATTGCAAAAGCCATGACCCTTATAATGAAAAATGACCAAGTTCTTCAAATTCAAAATGTTTGAAAGAACATGATTTCATAACAAATGGTGTCTGGTGAGGAGAGGTGTCTGAAACTATTCAACAAGAGCATGAATAAAATCAGATTCATTTTGAACACCATGCACTGAAGCTCACACCAAATGGCGTTTTCAACGGTGACCACCACTTGCAAAAGCCAGAGGAACAAGCTGTAAGTGACAGAATGAAAGCAGAGCTCCAAATCTGTACTCATTTTCGGAAGAATGCAAAGACATGAATGTTCACTTCCCAGTAAAGTTCTGAACGACATCAGTAAATTTTAACAATTTTTTTTTTTTTTTTAACAATTGCTTCTATACCGCGCTATTAAAATCAGTGCGGTGTACATCAAACAAGCATACTACAATGTATACAAACAACATTGAGTTTTACAGAGAACAGGAAATTGAACATGGGAAGGAAACCAGGGGAACTATATACATATTAACACAAACTGTGTACAATACTTTAATGTAAGTGGGTGTTGCATTAGTTTTGTGAAGCTAACCATTATCTGAGAAGGTGACGTGCGGGGGCGGCAGGTATATGGGGGAAGTTTGCAGGTTGTTGGATGTGCTTCTATCATTGGAGGTTTCTGAGTAATATTTTGTGAATAGGTGGAGTTTTAAAGCTTTTCTGAATAGAATGATGCTTTTTATTCCACGGATTTCATGGGGGAGTGCATTCCAGTTTAAAGAACCAAAACAACAACAGCAGTTGCTCTTCAATGGCAAACCAGCAATCATGGGTCAATATTTAAACACCACAGTTGTTCGTTTTGTTTCTAAATGCTGACTGCAGTGCTTAAAGAAAATACAGTATTCAGTGGCACTATCTGAATATCGAATGTCATGGGATATACAGTATATATAGCGTGGTTAACCCTAGAGCGATCCAGATAGTGACGATATTCAGTCCACTCTCCAGATAACTGTCCTAAGGTCTTCCAGATAGTTCTCTGAATATCGCCACTATCTGGATAACCTGGGGCTCTGCCAATGCACTGTCCTAGTCTTATCTGAATAAGGCCAAGGTAATCTGTAAGGCATTTCAGCGGCACTGTTTGTATAAATCCACTAATAATGCCTGCTAGTGGAATTATCTGGCTAACAGCTGCCATTATCTGGATAATTCCCTTTGAGTATTGACCCATTAACCTTTTGATGGTCTTTATAGATATGGGTATTATGAATTAGCACTAAATTTAGTAAAGAAAACACTCACTATGCAGTAAATGCCACTGTCTTTTTATTCTTGAGGTACTTTGATGAACAACCTAATAGTAGGGCTGTGTATAAATCCAGGCCTGTAATGTATCTCTGTTTCACAAGCTGATAAAAATTACAGAGATCTTGAAAACCTTAGCCTACGTCTTGCCAATTAATCTCTTGCTCCCACACAGTTGGAGATACTGTTCTTTCAGATCTGCCTTGAGAAGTGACAGACATTCCAAAAAATCTTTGTAACAGAAGAGATTAGTATAGAATTTATATTTGACATTCTGTGTAAAGGAGCTATTTTATGTGCCTAAGGTGACATTTTACTTACTAATGTCCTTTCCTTCAGTCCTGCTAGACCAGTCCAGACAAATGGGTTGTGTTCCCCTACCAGCAGATTAGTGAAGACAAAGAACCAATGAAAAGCCCAGGCTTCAATGATATCACTCCCATGCCTCTGTACGCCTCAGCCACCAGAGGTTTCTTCAGTATCCATCCCATAGCATATGGGAGAACATGGAAAGCCTCTTACAACCTCAACGTGGGCAACAATGAGTAGTCAACAGTAGATAACTATTTATTTATTTATTTTATTTATTTAGTATACATTTGTATACCGCTACTTCCAGCGATCAGCAGCGGTTTGATTACAGATTGGAAATTGTCAAATCATGACAGGAAATTTTTTGAGGTATAAACACATTGATTAGACAGGAAAGCACAGCACACAGAGAACTATTTTACAGGGAACATGGGCTATGGAGGGTTAAGTGGCTTGCCCAAGACCACAAGGAGCACCTGTGGGACTAGAAACCCTAGTCCTTCCGGCCCAAGGTTGCTGTCCTCTAGTGGGATTTGAACCCCTGACCTTCCGGCCCGAAGTACCTTGCCCCAACCACTAGGCCACTCCTCCACTCAACTATGCACAGGAAAGCATAAACAGAAGGCTGTCAGTTGGAGATGAACCTGCAGAGTCAAGTATATAAATCTTAGCAGACCCAAGGGTACTACTGCAGAAGAACAGAGCAAACACAGTTCCAGGGGATGGATCCTGGACTGGTCTAGCAGGACTCAAAGAAAGGACATTATCTGGTAAGTAGAATGCCACCTTCCACCTCCACTGGACGGGAAGAAGACACAGCAGCTCGCAAAATCTTGGAACCAAAGGCCGGGTCCACCCGAGCATGGACATCCAAGCAGAAATGCCTGACAAAAGTGGAGATGATGCCCATGTTGCTGCCCGACAAATGTCTGCAGAGGCTATCGAGCTTGCTCCACCCACAAGGATGTTTGCGCTCAGGTAGAATGAGCTTGCAAACCTTCTGGAACAGGCTGGTTCCATAGCAGATGTTCCGAGGTAATGGTCTCCTTAACCCAGTGCCCCAATGCAGACTGAGCTGTTGTATCATCTTGCACGGGCCAGCAAACAGCACAAAAAGATGGCCTGACTTATGAAAAGAATTTGTAACCTCCAAGAACCAGAGAAGCACCCTCCAGACATCCACAAGGCAAAGATCCTACCATTCCTCCCACACTGCTTCTTAGAAAAGAAGGGCAGGCAAACCACCTGGTTCACATGAAGGGAGAAACCACTTCAGGGAAGAAGGAAGGCACAGGCCAAATGGAAACAGCTTCCTCAGAAAAAGATAGGTGAGAATCTCAGTAAGACAGTCTGCAGCTCGGAAAACCACCTTGCAGAACAATCACAACTAAGAAGACTGTCTTGAGCATCAAGTCCTGCAGAGTAGTGTGCTTCAACAGCTCAAAGAGCTCCAATACCAGGGCAAAGATCCCAGGAAGGGAACACAAACTATAGAGGAGGACTCAAATGCCGAACCCATTTGAAGAAGGCATGAAGCATCCAGATGTATGGCTAGAGACTTACCAGCCAATTACCAACAGGTGAAAGCTTCCACCTGAACCTGCATGGAGCTAAAAGAAAAATGGCCCTTCTTCAGACCGCCCTGCAGAAAAAAGGCCACCGAGACAGCATCTTGGCCACCTCAGGAGCCAGTCGCCATGCACTGCAACAGCACTTAAAGCACCGGACGCACACATATGCCAAGTTGGTAGACCTCCTCCAGGCTCTGAGCATAATGGAACACCACTGCCAGAGAGTAAACCATCTTCTTGCAAGAGTCAAGCAATAAGTGAGAAGGGAGCCACCCTCCAGGACAAGCGGCCCCTGACACAATAAGTCCCAAGACAGAGGCAAACGAAGAGGTGACGCTTGCAGGAGCTGCATCAGATCTGTGCATCATGCTCTCCTTGGCCAACCCAGCACTGCCAGAATAATCCTTCTCAGATGGTGCTCCATACGCTGAATCACACGCCCTATCAGGGGCCAGGAAGAAAACACGTCAAGGTTGAGCCAGGGCCCCAGGACTTCGGACCTCCATGTGGCAAATGAAGAAGTAGCACACTTTGGCATTGGACAGGGTAGCCATCAGATCCCTCTCAGGGTGATCACTGTGGCACAGAAACAATTGAAAACACATTCTGATCAATTCTCACTCTCCTGGAACCAGGAGTGCTGGCTGAAAAAATCTGATTCCAAAGTATCAACTCCAGCAATGTGCAGGGCCAGCAAACCAGGAGGCTCTTCACTGCTCAGGTAAATATTTCCATGGCTACCCTGGCACTTCTTGTGCCACCTTGCCGATCGACATAAGCCACCACTGTGGCATTTTTTGAGAACACGTGAACTGCCTGGCCCTTGACCGGGGGTAAGAGAAGCAGAAGTCAACCTGATGGCTCTCGCTTCAGGGCAGGTAATGGACCACACCTCCTCCCTGCGGTTCCAATGGCCCTGGGCGGTTCATTCTTAGCAATGGGCTTCCCAGCTCGAGAGACTGGCATTCATCATCAGAAGGATCCATGAGCAATTGTTCAGCGGCATGCCCTTCCTCAGAAGACAGGGCTACTGCCACCACCACTGGATGGCCTTCCCATCATTGGGAGTGAGAGCCTGAGTTTGAACTACTTATGAGAATCATCCTGGACTCTGAGCGCCTGCTGTGAACAGAATAATGCTAGGCAATCTGACAGTCTTGACTTTCCCTACTGGCAGAAAGACACTGTACACTCAAGTATCAAAAACGTGCTTCCAGGAACTCCAGGGACTGGGAATTCAACAACTGGCTCTTCCCCAAATAATCATCCAGCCAAGGCTCATCAGAAAGGACACCACTTTGGGAGCTATCCAAGAAACCTCTGAAGGAGAATGAACTCTGATGAGCCCAGATATGAGTGCACACAAATCTCTTGGTGCCGTAGCACCGCAGACACCACCACCATGACCTTGGGCAGTGGAGAGTCCAAATGGAAGGTGGTGAACTGAAAGTGAGAGAAAAGCATAGCAAAACACAGATACTTGCTGATCTTCTGGATCGGGATGTGAAAATACACCTCGGCCAAAAACAGAGATTCTGGGAATCCCCTCTGCACATCATTTGAATCCTGGATCACAAAGTTTCCACCAAGAAACACATGATGTACAAGTGCTCATTGACACATTTGAGGTCCAGAATGGGCTAGAATGTTCCTATCATGTTGGCTACCACAGATAGATGGAATACCTGTCCCTGCCCCGATCATCCAGGGGACCAGGAACCACTGCCTTCAGGAGAGGCAACTTGTCCAAGGTAATCCACACAATGGCCCTGTTGTTCACAGAGCCACAAGGGGAAAAGATGCAAGAGGCCAGGGTCAGCTTATTGCATTCCAGGCCATAGCCATACTGAATGGGGTCTAGCACTCAATGATCCTTAGTGACCTGGCCCATTCCTGAAGTCTGCCCCCACCTGCGGGAACCAGGGAAAGGGCCCCCAAACCTTCATTGTGCAGCCTGGGAGAGTCCTCCTCTGGATGGGAGCGGGTCCCTGGGCCTGAGTACTCCATGAAAGGACTCATAATGAGTCTGAAGTCCATAAGAAGAGGGGAAGAAAGGCTTTCCAGGATGATAGTAACAGGAGTCCCAAGACCCCTGGGAGTCTGACAAGTGTGCCCGTGAAGAGCAGACGGAGGCTGACAGAAAAGGGGCTCCTTCCCGCTTCACAGGCCCCTTGGATCTGTCCTCTAGAAGGCAGTAAGATTTCATCTCATCCAGGTCCTTCACCAGCTTCTCCAAATCGGACCCAACAAAAGCATCCCTCTAAAGCCAGATGGGCAACTGGGCTTTGGAAGATGAGTCCGCTGCCCTGTATCTGAGACAAGACAATGCCATGTCACAATCAACAGGGCACAATTCCTGGCTTCTAGACGTACCAGGCCATACATGGTATCAGAAAGGAAGGCCATAGCCAACTCCAAAAGAGAGGCAGAATCACTCGGCAGAATAGACTGAATCCACTGGAGCAGGGCTCGAGATGTCAGGCTTGCACATGCCGACAACTGAAGAATAGCAGTCACCACAGCACACTGGATCTTCAACACAAATTCACCTTTCAGTCTAGAGTATCCTTTAAGGTCGATCCATCTTCCACAGGCATGGTGTTCCATCTGGTAACCATCGTGACCTGCAAATCCACCTTGGAAACATCAAACCACATAATGCACTCCTTCTCCAGGAGAGTGTGCATCCTCCTATACACCCGTAGTCCCTAAAGTGGGAAGCTGGGGAATTCCACTCCAACCGGAACAGACCCTTGAGCACTTCTGGGAATGGGAAGACAGTAGTGGATTTCTGCACACCTTACAGGAGTGGATGTATCCTCAGTTCCTGCTCCATGCCTGGAGCAACCACCAAGCTGAAGGTAGATGAGATCCTGGGAATCAACACCTCCAGTTCCTCCTTCCAGAACAGGTGGATAACATCAGCCTCCACACAATCCTTTGAAGGCAAGAGTACTTCTTCATCCACATCAGAAATATGAATCCAAGCCACAGTCCAGATCTCTGACAGATCCTGGCTGATCCCCATCTCCAGGGGGCACCATTTGCTGGGCGCTTAGCCATAGGCAATCGAACAGGGTTTCCATTTTCAGCCTGACCCAGAGGCCACAGGGTCTGAATTTCCATGCTAGGTGGTCAGGCCTATGGTAAAAAGGAAAAGAATTGTGGGGAGGACAATCTAGACTCCGGAAGCTCTCCTCATAAAAATGACCCCCCTACACCAAGGAACTCAGTCACTGTCAATCGCCTAGAGGATGGGGAGCAGCATATAGCATGGTCGCCAGAACATGTGGTCGGCTCATTAACCTTACCCATGGCATCATCTTCCACCTCCTGCCCTTAAGAAGGCAAGGCCGAACTATCCGTATCCCCCAGCGTGGAAAGGGGGATCAATCCCTTCAGGGAGAACTCAAGAGCTACCTTGCTAGAAGAGCAGGGCCCATAAGCTAGAGATGAGTCACCCTGCTTGCCACAGGCCAAACAATGATTCCTGGAAGACGACATAGAGAGTTAAGGCAAGTATCATAATAGCGCGCGCTAAGGCCACAGTGGCCTGAAGGTGCACATTAACTGCGCTTGTACTGCAATACTTATTACAGGAGCTAGGGTAGCAACCCACAATGGAGTCACCTGTGTGGAACACAGCTGAAAAGATGTAGCTGAAAAGGTGAAGAAAAAGAGGGAGGCCTTCATAAAATACAAGAGATCACAGAGAAAGGAAGCCAGGCATCTATATTTGGAAAAACTTAGAGAAGCTGACAAAGTAGTCAGGAAAGCAAAGATACAAAAAGAAGAAATAGTCAATGCAATAAAATGGGGGGGATTTTCAGATATATTAGTGAGAAGGGCAAAAGTGGTATTGTTAGACTCAAGGGTGAGGGGTAGGAATATTTAGAAGCTGATGAGGATAAAGTAGAATTGCTTAACAAATATTTCTATTCTATGTTCACAGATGAAGAGCCAGGAGCAGGACCTCAGAAAACACCCACAAATAGGAACAGAAGTGACGGGGATCTTGAATGATTTTCAGAAGATAGTGTTTGTGAGGAACTAGCTAAACTAAAGTAGACAAAGTGATGGGGCTGGATCAGAGATATCCGAGAATACTGAAGGAACTTGGGGATGATCTAGCAGCTCCACTAACTGATTTTTTTCAATGTTTCTTTGAAGACAGGAGTGGTCCCAGAGGACTGGAGAGAGGCACACATGGTCCTTTTACACAAAAGCGGAAGTTAAGGATCAGGTTGAAAACTACAGGCCAGTTAGTCTTAAGCTCTGTGGTGAATAAATTATTGGAAACACTGCTAAAAGAGAGAATAGTGAGGTTTTTGGAGTCCAATGGACTGCACGGATTTATCAGGCAGGCTTTGTCAGACAAATCTGATTGATATCTTTGATTGGGGTGACCAAGGAGTTGGACAGAGGGACAGTCCTAGAGGTGGTATAATTAGATTTCAGTAAAGCCTTTGACACTGTTCTGAACAGGCGACTTATAAACAAACTAGGCATCCTAGGGATGGATCCTAAAGTTACTGACTGGGTTAGAAATTGATTGAGTGGGAAGTGACAAAGGGTACAGGTAATGGAACTCACTCTGAGGAGAAGGAAGTTACCAGTGGTGTGTCACAGGGATCTGTCCTTGGTATGATTTTTTTTAACATCTTTGTTAGTGATATTGTGGAACGGCTGTCGGCTAAGTTTTGCCTCTTTGCAGATGATACCAAAACCTGCAATAGAATAGACACCCAAGAATGAGTAGATAACATATGGAGGAATCTAGCTAAGCTTGAAGAATGGTCAAGAATTTGGCAGCTGAAATTGAATGCTATAAAATGCAGGGTCATGCACCTGGGTTGCAAAAATCCAAGGGAGTGGTACAGTATAGGGGGCGAAGTACTTCTGTCCATGAAAGAAGAGTGGGACCTGGACGGGTCTGTTTCTGATGATCCTAAAGTGGCTAAACAGGAAGAAAAGGTGATGGCAAAAGCCAGCAGGATGCTTGGGTGCATAGGGAGAGGAATGGCCAGCAGAAAAAAGGTGGTGAGAGTGTCTCTGTATAAGGCTATGGTGCAACCTCATTTGGAGTATTGTGTGCAATTCTGGAGACCGCACCTTCAAAAGGATGTAAACAGGATGGAGTCCGTGCAGAGGGTGGCTACTAAAATGGTTAGTAGTCTTTGTTATAAAGCATATGAGGTCAGACTTGAAGATCTTAATATGTATACTAGAGGAAAGGCAAGATAGAGGAGATATGACAGAGATGTTTAAATACCTCCATGGCATAAATGCACAAGAGGAGAGCCTCTTTTGATTGAAAGCAATCTCTGCTACGAGGGGACCCAGGGAAAAAGAGGACTACTGTAGTTGATATGGAAAGGCAGACTAGATAGGCCATGTGGCCTTTCTCTGCAGTCATGTTACTAGGTTTCTATACAGACCACACCACCGCCAGGTGCACAATAAGAGAAAATGCTACTAATGCATGCAGAAAATGGCAAGAACCCCACACAAGGACAATGGTGAGGTCAAGCCTTGGTACTCACCCCATGAGAGCCCCATGGGATCAGCTCTACTCTGCTGAAACAGTTGCACTGGCTTTGCAGTACTATGTTTAAGGTGGCTTGCAGGTAGAGAGGAAAGACGAGGCAATGAGATTGTGTGAGACTGCTACACTCTTCCAGATCCTTCCAATTTCTGGCTGTTCAACAGGTTCTTATCATGATAAGTGTGTGGAGCTGAACCAATTTTCCCTCCTCCTCCTAGGCTTATATGCTGCTTTTCTGCTAGTCAAAGCGGTGTACATTCAGATACTTTATATATATTTTTCCCTTGGCCCCAAAGGGCTCACAATCTATGTTTTTGTACCTGAGGCAAAGGAGGGTTAAGTGGCTTGCCCAAGGAGCCTCTGCGGGACTAGAAACCCCAGTCCTTCCGGTCCAAGTTTTCTGTCTTCTAGTGGAATTTGAACCCCTGGCCCTCCAGCCTTAGGTAACTTGCCCCATCCATTAGGCCATTCCCTCCCTCCATGATCTAGGGGAGCCTCCCATGTCGTGATCAAGTGAGTCATCCTCAAGGTAGTATTTCACGAGCATTTAATTAATCTTTTCCTCTCCAATTTTTAGAATTTTCTTCAGAGAGGAGAAAAACCATCCACCTTCTGCTGGAGACAAAGAAATACTGAAGAGACCTCTGGTGGCTGAGGTGTATAGAGGCATGAGAGTGATATAATTGAAACCTGGCTTTTTATTGGTTCTTTGTCTCTACCAATCTGCTGGTAGGGGTACACAACCCACTTGTCTGGACTGGTCTAGTAGGACGATATGGAAATGGCTTTTAAAACAAAAGGTTTATTAAAGGATTAATAATTCCCAAACAAATTGTTCACTTACAGATGGCAAAAATCATTAAATTACTAGGTATTGCATTAAACTATTCAACACTTACAAGAGGTAAAAAAAAAAAATCATTGAATTATTAGATATTGCATTAAAATATTCAATGTGTAGCATTTAAGAATCGATGATTGCCCTGATTCACCAATAACATGCTACTGTATAAGAAAACTTGCAAAAGGACAAGATCATATTTTACCTGTGTGCCTTTTTGGGAACCTGCGAGGTACTTGTGACCTGGATTGGCCATTATTGGAAACAGGAAGCTGGGCTTGATGGACCTTGGTCTGACCCAGTATGGCATTTCTTATGATCTTAATATTATGTTCTTATGTTCTTAATATTGCACATGTATTACAAAGTATGATCAGGACATCTACCAGCACTGAAAACAATGCCTTCCCACATTAAGAAATGTCAAGAAGACAATATTCATATTAATAAGAAAAGGGCACACTTAGCTGGGCAGTGATGAAGTCAGATGAAACAAAATGAAGACACTCCACACATCTTCCAAGAGAGTCCAGAAATCAAACCTCTCATCACAAAGAGAGTGCAGAAAAAGTCAGCACAGGTTTCAGCGGTAACAAAAGCCGCTATAACAGTGTCGGAAAGTCCTGCATACACAACCACATAAAGGTGGCAGTGTAGAAATTGCTACAAATGTATCAATGTCTATCTGCTACAATGTATCCAGATGAACTCAATAAATCATCAATGTCCCACCCAGTGTAACCCAATGTCAGTAAAAAAACATCTGTATGCACTGTGTCCAATGGGATATCGCAACCATAAATACAGTAGATTACTGTGAATCCATTCAAACTTTAATGCAGCAGGGCAGCTCAAATCAGTGCAATCCAGTGCAATTTTGTCGGTAAATCACTATGCATGCACTCAAGCCGCAATTTAGCTTTTCAGTTCAGTTCAGTGCGAATCAATTCATGAACTGCAATACAGTACTATTCTGTAGGCCTGGAAATTTGTGCATACTAAATAGCAGGTATAAATGTGTGCATATTCTCTTTGTGAAGTAATGTTCAACGGAAAATATGTGAATATGCTCCCTTTTTTAAGTTCACATAACTTACACACATACTTGTTAAGTGAGTTAGGAGGCCTGTTATAAAATTACCCTCTTTAAAGACCTGAAGAAGCAATCAATATAGTTTTGAAAGCTCATGCACTACAACTTTGGTTAATTCATATTTTGGTTTAATAAAAAGTTATTACAGCTTGCAAATAAATCCTGGATCAGCGCTTTAACTAGCATGCTGCACGGCAGTAAATGATGTGTTAAACCTTGTTGCCACAGTAGTCTTAAAAAGATAATTCATTTTTTATACCTTTCACAGCAAGGATTCCTGCTAGGTGGCATACCACCCTAATAGTCTACATTTATGCACCACTGTGGCTGATCTGTTGATCTCTAATGAGCAAAAGTTCCTGTCTTATCAGTAAACCTGAAAGCTGCATTCCAGCCTGTACTAATGAGGCTGTCCTGCTGATAACCATATGATTTATTTAAACTTCAACTCCTAAGATGCCTCCTTTCATCTAGATTGCACTGGGGTGCTCAAGAAAATATCTGGGGCAGCAATACAATGGTGAAGTGAAGAGAAACAGTGGTGAAACTGCAGGGAGAGAAGTGCTATAACTGAAGAGTCAGTGCTTCAAATGAAAGTTGGAGAATGAAGGGCAGGGTATTAAAGGAGGAAGTGGGGAGCAGATTGGATTCTGGAACTCCGGTGAAGGTTTATGAGGGAGTTAGGATTCTATGTAGAGGTGGTGAGGCATAAGATATAAAGACAAGGGGAATGCTTGTGATTGTAGATATGTGACAAGGGAAGTGTTGCTACTGTTGTGGTCAACATTATTGGCACCCTTGCAGTTCAATCCCTTAATGTGCAATATCTCCTAAAAAAAAAAAAGGCCATTGAAATGGCTTTGGACTATATATGTACACTAGTGTATATATGTACACTTTTTGACTTTTTGCAAAATTATTCAATTCCTGTGTCATGAATCGATGAACATTTGCTAAAAAGTGATGATAAAAGGTTTAATTCTGTTTTGTTTTCAAAAAATGTCACCCTGCACACGAAATTTCTAAAATCGTATATAAGTTGTATATGCAGGTAATAGAACTATCTGGAGCCCAGTAGAGCTTTCATAAAATTTCTGGAACTTTATGGAACTTTCTATCAGCTTTATGATTGTGCATGCTAATTGATTTTCTGTATCATATTTAGATCTCTGAGATTATATTTATTCACAATGTCTCATAAGAAAAGTGCTTCTACAATTGAAAAAAACAAGAAGATTTGGACTAAGAATCTCATGCAATTTAAAGAAACACAGAAAAAGAAGAACTGTTCCACTGGAAGAATCATCACTGGAAAACAAAAGCAGAATAGCATTCACAATCCAAATTGTTGGTCGCTATCTGTTCCTTGGAACATCAATAAAAGGAAGGAAAGAACGTGTAAAGGAAATCGCGACAGAAGTAACAAGTTTATGGCAAAAGAAATTTAATTTTCCAACTTTATCAATTCAAGTCGTACAAGCTAAACTGGACCAAATCCTGCACACCTACGATGAATGTGTAAAATGAAGAAAATATGATCCTTTGAATGACGTTTTTGACATCACAAAAGAAAATGGTGAATGGTTATGCAGCAAGGACCGAAGGTTATATCACCTTCAGATCGAAAGCAAGGGCCAGGTTGGGTATGCAACTGGGAAGGCTTCGAGTTTCAAAACTATCCATCCCTCCAAAAGAAGGAAAATGACCTTGGAGCCTACATCAACAATAGCAACAACAACAATCCCAACTGCTGAATCAGAAACTGAGAATGAATATTAGGAGTCTGAAAAATCAGAACAGTCCACAACCAAACAAAGCAAAACAAAAACTGCACAAGCACTATCAAATTATAACCGAATACCTCTAAAAATTATGTTTTAAAATATTTAGTTATATACGGCAATCTCCAGGAACAAGCAGGAATGTAGTCCTCACATATGGGTATCGTCGGTACCGACGGAGCCTGCGCGGGAACGCTCCCCAGCGTCCAATAGGAACGCTTTTGGGAGGATCCCTCAGCACATGCATGCTGCTTTCCCACCTTTCCAACTGTCCCTCCTCAGTTCTTCATTTTCCGTGGAGCCAACAGGACCTATTCCCTGTCACCGCAGAAAATTCCGTCTTTAAAATTCTTTTTTGTGGTCGCGTTTTCCTACCGCATGACGCTTACCGGTACTGCCGGTTCTTTTCTTTTATTTTCATTCAAAAAACCCCCTTAAACTTAGACTGTTTCTTTTCAGAAACTTTCCTCTTTGGTGCTAGGCGCCATTTTGGGCATTAGGCCCCATTTTTCTTAATCATGGAAAAGCCAACTAGTGGTTTTAAAAAATGTACTAACTGTGGCGGTACCATTTCCGTCACTGACACCCATGATTGGTGTCTAAAATGTTTAGGACCTGATCATTCTCCAACTGAATGTCTCTCCTGTATGGGGATGACCAAAAGAGGACGACAGAACTGGGTCGCAAAGCTCGGTACCCTCTTTTCTTCAGATGCCAGATCCATTGCATCGACATCGTCAAGGGTCTCTTCTTCCTCCCGTGGATCTCAGGTAACTAAACACAAAAGCCGGTCCTTAAAGGGTAGCTCTCCTGCTAAGCATCGAGAGGCCATTGGCATTGCCCTTGAGGGAATCACAACGGCAAAACAATCCCAATGGGAGGCTTCCAAAGAATCGATGGGGCTTCAGGATGTTCTCGAGGCCTCAACCTCGCAAGAACTTCCTGTGTCATGCTCAGGGGCTCCGGCCGTTCTTACCGGTACCAACACCCAGGCATCGGCAGCGTTGATAGACCAGAGGTTTCTTGCTATCGAACGCAGTATCGCAGCTCTTCTTTCAGCTGCAGTACCGGTGGTCCCAAGGGCACTGGTGCCGACATCGACACAGATGCCGGTACCGACACCAGTACCGATGCCAACAATGCCCCGGTGGGAACTCTTCCCATGCTACCTCTGGCTGGAGTGGATAAAGTGGTACCGGGTCACCTCGGTACCGACTTTGATCAGTACCAGGATCGTGCTTTGCAAGAGCATCGGGTCAGGAATACTTCGATTCCTCCGATTCCGAAGACACTGACATTTCTGCTGGCACTAGAGGGTTTCTCCTAGAAGATCCCTCTTCTCCCCAATGCAGAATGTCACCTCCAGAGGACATGTCATTTCAGGATTTCATCCGTGATATGGCCAAAGGTCTTTCAATCACAGTAGCTCCTGAAGAGGATCCCAGAGCAAAGGAATTGGAAATACTCCAATATCCTAAAGCTCCTAAGGAGGCAGCTACTCTGCCTATCCATGAAATTCTGCATAGCTTGATGCTCAGAATGTGGGAGACACCTCGGACTACTTCTCCTCACTCTAGGAGACTTGATACTATGTATCGAGTTCCACCATGTCCTGGATTTCAGAAAACTCAGCTGCCACACCATTCAATGGTAGTGGAATCAGCCATGCGTAGAATGAAAAGTGCAAAGAGGCATGCATCCAATCCTCCAGGTCGTGAATGCAGGACTCTGGATGCTTTTGGACGCAGAACTTTTCAAGCTTCCATGCTTTCAGCTAGGATCAGTTCATATATCCTATATATGAGAATGTTCCTCAAAGTCGTCACAGGAGACTTGGAACTTATGAGCCCATTTCTCCCAGATGATAAGAAACAAGATTTTCTTACTCTAGTTAAGCATGCTCAGGATGTCTCCAAGTTTGTCAATCATGCAGCCTTTGACTGCTTCGAATGCATCAGCAGAACCTCTGCTATTGCCATTGGCGTACGACGGATTGCCTGGCTACAGGCATCAGACTTGGAGACTTGGGTACAGGACAAGTTATGCAACATTCCTTGCATGGGAGAGAATCTCTTCGGCAAAAACTGGCAGGAGAAGGCTAACGAGTTAGATGCTGACAATTCTACCTTAGATAGATTGTCAAAGTCTACGGCCACTCCAGCCAAAAGGAAGCCTTATAAAAAACCCTCTTTGAGCAAAAAGAGGAAGTTTTATCCTTCCTATACCCAGCAGACTCAGACTCCAGATCAGGTTGCCCAAAAGGGACAAACTAGACAGCAAAAGAAGCCAAAAGGCCCGAGAGCCCAACCAGCTCTCCAGGTTCAGCCCCCTCAAGGGCTTTGACTCCTTCCTAGAGAGCTTTGCCTTCCTGCCTCTGAGGGGTCCTCAACCCCCCAATATTCCGGGCAGGTTATGCCATTTTGTCAACAGATGGCATCAGATAACAGCAGAAGATTGGACTTTGTCCACTGTAGGAGAGGGGTACAAACTTCATTTTCACAGCTTACCCCCTCCTACAATTCTAAAGCAATTTAATTCTCAAACATCTGCAGACAATCTGCTAGATCACGAGGTCTCCACACTTCTTGCCCAAGGGACAATAGAGGAAGTACCCATTCTTTAATAGGGTGCAGGGTTCTACTCCCCCTATTTTCTTATTCCAAAGAAAACAGGAGGATACAGACCCATTCTAGACCTCAGAGAATTGAACAAATATCTGTTTCGAGAGAAATTCAAAATGATTTTTCTGGGAACTCTTCTGCCATACCTTCAAAGCCAGGACTGGCTTTGCTCTCTAGACTTAAAGGATGCATCATTCACATTCTCATCCATCCAGATCACAGGAAATTTTTACGTTTCCTTTTCAGGGGAAGACATTTCCAGTACAGGGTTCTTCCTTTAGGTCTGGCTTCAGCACCAAGGGTATTCACGAAATGCATGGCAGTAGTAGCTGCATTTCTACGAACCCTGGGGATTTTCGTCTTCCCTTACTTTGACGACTGGCTCATTCGAGCCGCCACAGTGGCAGAGGCCAGCACGGCACTGTCCCGTACAATGCGAATCCTCCAATACTTGGGATTGGTAATAAACTTCCCGAAATCTCAACTAGTTCCTTCCCAATGCTTAGAATTCATAGGAGCCTGTCTGGATACCTGACAGGCAACGGCTTTCCTTCCACAAGCCCGGTGTCTTCGCATAATGCAGCTAGCTTCCCAAGCAGCAGGCAAATCCTCCCTCACTGCTCAGGAGCTACTGCAGTTACTAGGACACATGGCATCCACAGTTCATGTAGTCCCATATGCTCGCCTCCACATGCGAGCAGCTCAGTGGACCCTCTCCACACAGTGGACACAGGCCACGGGTCATTTGTCAGACAAAATAACAATCTCTCAATGACTAATTTTGTCCCTCCAATGGTGGCACTCACTAGAAAATCTGACAGTGGGGTCTCCTTTCCATCAACCCCTCTTTCAGGCCACCCTAACAGATGCATCACAGGTGGGTTGGGGAGCACACCTGAATCATCTCTCTACCCAGGGCACCTGGACTCCACAGGAGGATGGTTTACACATAAACCTCCTGGAATTAAGAGAAATTTATTTAGCTCTTCGAGTGTTCCACGCCCAGCTCAGCTACAAGACAGTCCTAGTCCAGACAGACAATCAGGTAGCCATGTTCTATGTAAACAAGCAGGGTGGGACAGGCTCTCTGTCATTATGCAATGAAGCTTTACGACTATGGGCCCTCGGCAGAGAGCATCAAATTCACCTTCTAGTGGTATATCTTCCAGGCATTCAAAATCTTCGGGAAGACAAACTCAGTCAAGTACTGCTACCTCACGAGTGGTCACTCCACCTAGACCAGGTGGCAAAGATATTTCATCTCTGGGGCACTCCAGACATAGACCTCTTTGCAAGTCCATGAATGCCAAACTTCCCCGGTTCTGTTCCAGGATTCTGGCGCACAACTGTCAGGCAAGGGATGCCTTCCTCCTTCACTGGGGTCAGGATTTCCTTTATGCCTTCCCACCCATTCCCCTCATCCCCAAAACACTCTTCAAGCTTCAGAGAGACAGGGGTCGCATGATTCTCGTAGCACCACGATGGCCACGCCAAACGTGGTATTCTCTGCTTCTGCATCTCTCTCAAGCGGCACCTCTGGAGTTAGGGCATGCTCCAGATCTCCTTTCCCAGGAGAATGGGACACTATGGCACCCGAATTCCCAGTCCCTGCACCTCACAGCCTGGTTGCTGAAGTCTTAGATCTCCAGGATTTCAACCTGTCCCAGCAGGTAAAAGATATCCTTCAGGCTTCTAGGAAACTTTCCACAAGAAGATCTTATGCCTTCAAGTGGAAACGTTTTACTATATGGTGCTCCAAGAGGGGATTAAACCCCATGGTCATACCCTTAGAATCGATACTAGAGTATCTCCTTCACTTATCGAATTCTGGGTTAAAGACCAATTCGGTAAGAGTCCATCTTAGTGCAATTGCAGCTTCTTATAAGCCTCTAAATGGACAACCAATTTCCTCTCATCCACTCCTATCAAGATTTATGAGAGGCCTTTTATTAACTAAACCTCCCATCAAGCCACCACTGGTGGCATGGGATCTTAATCTAGTTCTTGGGCAGCTCATGAAGCCGCCTTTTGAACCCTTGGCCACTACAGCCCTTACGTTTTTGACTTGGAAGGTCATCTTCCTAATTGCAATCACCTCTGCCCATCACATTAGTGAACTGCAAGCTTTAGTGGCTGATCCTCCTTATACTAGATTTCATCATGATAAGGTTGTTCTTCGAACTCACCCACACTTTATGCCAAAGGTGGTTTCGCCTTTTCATTTGAACCAATCAATTTATCTTCCTGTATTTTTTCTGAGGCCTCACGCCTCTAATGCAGAAAGAAACCTTCATACTTTGGATTGTAAAAGGGTCTTAGCCTTTTACATACAAAGAACACAGCAACATAGAAAGTCCTCGCAACTTTTTGTAGCTTTTGACCCTAGTCATTTGGGACTTCCAGTCTCCAAAAGAACTTTATCTAAATGGATTGCCCAATGCATATCCTTTGCTTATGAGAGTAAGGGTCTTCCTCTTCATGACCATGTCACAGCTCATAATGTGAGAGCCATGGCAGCTTCTATGGCTAATCTCCACTCTGTGTCTATCGATGACATTTGTCGAGCAGCCACCTGGGCTTCGGTACACACCTTCACAGCCCACTACTGCCTAGATATAGCCTCCCGTCGGGATGCCTTCTTTGGCCAAGCTGTTCTTCAAAATCTCTTTCAAACTTAAACCAACTCCTACCCACCAACCCTGGTGGGATGCCAGAGATCCATGGGAGGAAGGATTCTCACCTTCGACGGTGGCACCTTCCTGGGGCTATCTCCCTGGCATCTTCAGCTAGTGCATCCCCATATGTGAGGACTACATTCCTGCTTGTTCCTGGAGATAGCATAGTTACTCACCTGTAACAGGTGATCTCTGGGAACAGCAGGAATTTAGTCCTCACAACCCACCCACCTCCCCTAGGAGTTGTCTCTCTCTCCCTCTATCCTTTCACTCAGCAATAAACTTAACCGAGGAGGGACAGTTGGAAAGGCGGGAAGGCAGTGCACAGGTGCTGAGGGATGCTCCCAAAAGCATTCCTATTGGATGCTGGGGAGCGTTCCCGCACAGGCTCCGTTGGTACCGACGATACACATATGTGAGGACTAAATTCCTGCTGTTCCCGGAGATCACCTGTTACAGGTGAGTAACTACGCTTTACACGCATATATCTTAAAATCAAATTTTCGTTTTGGGAGGTGACCTTTTTCAAAAACTAAATCAAACCGATACCTTTTTCATGACTTTTGAGTAATTGTTCATAGAATTATGACACAGAAACATAGGGTTAGAAAAAAGTCAAAACCCTAATGTACACATATCTGAAACATAAAAGAATCAAATAAAACAAGACCAATTAACAAAGTAAATAGTATAAAAAGTGGGACATTACCAGGATATGATTATCAGGTGCCCTTATAAACAATTCAAATCAGATTGAACAGCAGAACCATATTCCCACTGCAGTAAAATTAGATGTACCTGTGATCAATTGTCAGTACTCACATGACTTGAATCAACCACTGAATGATGGCTCTAATGTTTAAAATGGCCACATTCACTCCCTGTTCTATTTTCACAATGGTGAAGACAAGAGAGCTGCTTGAGACCATCAGAAAAGCTATTATCACCATACATCAAACTTCAAAGGGGTACAAGGCCATCTCCAAAGACCTTGGGATTCCTGTGTCTACAGTTTGCAATGTTAAGATTTTTTCTGCTCATGGAACTGTCAAGAACCTCCCAGGACATGATGGGATGTGGAAAATTAATTCAAGAAATCTTCAAAGGTTCGTGTGAACTGTTGAAAAAACATCACTACCTCATCCAAAGAAATTAAGGCTAACCTGGAGCAATCTGGAGTGATGGTTTCAACCCGTACCATACGCTGCACACTAAACAAAGAAGGACTTCATAAAAAGGCACACCTGATTTTTGCCCAAACCCACCTTGAGGAATCACAGTCCTTCTGGGAAAATGCTCTGTGGAAAGTTGAACTCAAAATTGAGCTCTTTGGCAATGCAGACCAGCGATACATTTACAGGCGAAGAAATAAAGTTATAAGGAAAAACCACCCTTCCTACAGTTAAATATGGTGGAGCTTCCATAATTTTGTGGGGCTGTTTTGCTGCCTCAAGAACTGGAGGCTTGGAACGTATTAAAGGAATCATGAAGTCAGATGACTACCAAGGTATTTTGAAGCAAAATGTGCTACCTAGTGTCAGAAAACTAGGTCTGGATCAAAGGTCATGGGGATCTTCAGCAGGACAATGACCAACAACATACATCCAAAAGTACAAAAGAATGGTTAAAAAGGTACAAATTGACTGTTTTAAACTGGCCAGCAATGAATCCCAATCTCAATCTAATCAAGAACCTTTGAAAAGAGTTGAAATCTTCCATTGGTAAAAGGAATCCTGGAAACATTCATGAGCTGGAACTAATCACAGTTGAGGAGTGGGAGAAACTACCAGCAGACAGATGTATGAAACTTATAGATGGCTACAAGAAACGTTTGGAGGCTTTCATCACTGCCAAGGGTTGTGCAACCTAATATTAGTGAAGGGTGCTATTAATCCTGTCCAGATCATATTTTATTTTTTTTTCTTAGAAATTATTATGTCCAAGTTGCAAAGACATCTATTTTTGTTGTATACCTTTGAACATATTATTAAAATATTATGATGACATACAGCTGGAAGATTTCCAATTATTTCTCAAGATATTGTACACACAATACCTAAAATGCAAGGGTGCCAATAATGTTAGCCACAACTGTATTACTTATAAAAAACGTGGATATGTAGGTGTCTAGTGTTTAGGATTGCGGGTGAAGGGTACAGAGAAGAGCCACCAAAATGGTAAAGGGGATGGAAGGATACCCCTATGAGGAGAAGCTAAAAAGGTTAAGGTTTGGACAAGTTCCTGGAGGAAAGGTCCATAAACCATTATTAAGAAGTGACCGAAGATATCAATGCTTGACCCAGTACAAGCATTGTGGAACTTGTGTCTCTTGGGGAAACTGCTAGGTACATATGACCTAGATTGGCCACTGTTGGAAGCAGAATACTGGGCTTGATGGACCTTGGTCTGACCCAGTATGGCATATCTTATGTTCTTATGTTCTTAAGGTTAAGGCTCTTCAACCTGGAAGAGAGATGGCTGAGGGGAGATATTGATAGGGGAAAATAAAGCTTAAAGTGTGTGTGTATGTGTGTGTGTGCGTGTGCAGCAGGAGGCCCGCAGGGGAAAATGGGAATCCTGTATATATCTATATATGGAAAAGAATGTGCTGTGCTAAGACAAATTGATTGTTCTACACGGAGATGACTAACATCTGTGAAGTTACTGATAAACTGTGGTGGGCCTCAGGGGATGAGTTGATGATGTATGTATATGTTTCTGTTAATGTATAAAAGACAGACAGCCCCTCTAACCTGTGGAATAAACTTACATACTACTTATATGCGAGTCTGTGTGTTTGTTCCCCTGGAATTCCAGACAGAGAAGGTAAGGTGATTCCTCGGCCCAGGGGGTTAGCGGACGTCCCGAGGGTAAGTGGTATATAGTGGTGGGAAAGGAATAACCCACACTAACAGATATGATAGAGGTCTATAAATTGATGAATGGATTGGAACAGGTACATGTTGATCGATTGTTTACACCACGAAAATATAGAAAGACTAGGGAACAAGCAATGAAGCTACAATATAACCCATATAAGACTAATAAAGAGAAAATATTTCTTCACTCAACGCATAATTAAACTCTGGAATTCATTACTGTAGGATGTAGTCAAAGCTGTTAGTGCAGCTGGGTTTAAAAAACATTTATTTATTTATTTATTTATTTATTTAACTATTTCTTTTATACCGCCCCTTCCAGAGATCAAGGGCGGTTTACATATAACAGATTAACAGTCTTGTACACAATTTGTATACATTTTACATAGAACAGTAGAAATCAACTATTTACACTGAACAGTAAATATAAACTTTGTAGGTATTGTAACAAAAAAACAACTTGAAGGTATTAAAGCAAAATCTTTGTAGGTATTAAAGCAAACATATCAAACTTTGTACAAAAGTATATTTACATCGTGTAGTGTGTGTGGTGTATGGGCAAGTTTATGTTTATGTTTATTTACCTGATATACCGCTGAAGGAAAAACATCAAAGCGGTTCCTGGAGGAAAGGTCCATAAATCATTATTAAAGGGGGTCCCGGGAAATCCACTGCTTGTCCCAATACAAGCATTGTGGAACCTGTGTCTTCTGAGGAAACTGCTAGGAACTTGTGACCTAAATTGGCCACTACTAGAAACAGGATACTGGGCTTGATGGACCTTGGTCTGACCCAGTATGGTATATCTTATGTTCTTATGCTCTTAAGGGGGAAATGTTTAAGGAATATTTTATTTATTTTATTTATTTATTTATTTACATTCTCTTATATACCGCGCTATTCTGCATCAGTGCGGTTTACATTGAACAAACTGAAATTACATTGAACAGGGCATTATAACTTGGAGATAACTATTTTACAGTGAACATGGGCTATGGAGAGTTAAGTGGCTTGCCCAAGACCACAAGGAGCACCTGTGGGACTAGAAACCCCAGTCCTTCCGGCCCAAGGTTGCTGTATAATAAGAAGGACAATAATGAAGTGAAGATAAATCTAGCAATGTATAGAAAAGATGGAAAATTTGGGGGTGAGGAATGTCTGGGGAGAACAGCATAAAAGTGGGAGGTAGAAAAGACAGGTGAAAGAAAACCTTGGCGAAGACAATGTATCAGGAAAATAAGATGGGAATAGAGGGAGATAATAAATTTAGCAAAAATAGTTAAAGGTTTGGGACTGACATCTTCACCTTTGATCCTATTCCTTGTGGTATTCTTAACCTTGGTTGACTGACTACCATTGTGAGTCTTGAGGGCTGTCTACCATCCTGTGTTGAAAAAAAGGCATTAATTAAGCCAATGTTGAAAAAAAGAGGGTTTAAATCTGAAGAAGATGGCTATCAGTCAGCCATTATCTTTTAATCTGCCCTTTTTGGGCAAATTGGTTGAAGAGATAGCTTATTACAAGTCTAATTTTGCAGATGAGGCTGTTATTCTCTATCAGATCCAATGAGGATTGTGTGGGGGCCATAGAATGGAAATAGTCCTATGGCCCTTACTTATAGTATTAGATTTGCTGCAGATAGGAGTGTAGATTCTTGTATTTCTTATTTTTTTCTGCTTTATTTAATATGTTCAATCACCACTGTTAGTTTGACGATTACAGCATCAGGGTTAGTAGGATAGCCTAGGAGTAATTCCATTCATTGGAATTAGCTCATGATTTGGCATAAGAAATATTCTAAAACCCAACAGGAGTTATGGAAATTCTGCAAGGATCAGTCTTGTTTAAGATTGGTCTTGTCTTTCTGGTCAAATTTATCCATCACTATAGGGACTATCACATTTATGTTAATGATATGCAGCTTTGTGAGGAGGTGGAGTCAGCTTCTTTACAGAGTGTAGAAAACCAGAATGCATGTGTGAAAGTAGTCAGTGTTTAGTTAGAATTACTCTGACTCTAATTAAACCCTTCTAAATGCAAGTTCTTCTGGGTTAATAGAGTCACAAAACTGTTGGGACCAAGACAATCAGGGCCATTGTTTTCTTTTTTTAGTCAAAATTGATAGGGTTTAGATTACTATAATTCACTGTAGCAAGGTCTTCCACTAAAGTCCCTGAGATGATTTCAGCTCATTCAAACACGGCAGCCAGGTTGTTTGTAGGTAAGAAAGAATAGGATTATGGAACTTCCTTAACTCCCATTATGACAGAGTAGAGTTCAGGGTTCCTTCTTTGCTTCATAGACCTTTGAATCACACACGGCCTCAATATCTGACAGTTTTTGCAACCTTATTCTCCAGTCTTGAGTCTTAAGTGTTCTTATAAGGTTTGCTGAAGATACCAGGGTCTTCTGAAGCAAGGTTGACAAATACTAGATGTGAAGCAAAGAACCCAAAGCTCTACAATTATGGAATGTAGTATACACTTTGAGACAGCTTCGTGCGGTCTGCCCTTTCCTCTCAGCCCCGTCCATGACCACCCTCTTCTTGTCATTAGTAGTATCACATTTAGATTATTGCAATGCCTCCCTTGCCGGCCTTCACCAATCCCAATTATGAAGACTACAACTTGTTCATCACACCGCTGCCCATATTTTGACCAATGCCACACGTTTTGACCATATCACCCCCATTTTGATTCATCTCCACTGGCTACCAGTCCCATACAGAATTCAATACAAAATACTCCTTTTCATTCACAAGTCTATTCACTCTGGTTCCACACCTTATTTAGCAGACCTGATTCACCTCCACACTCATCATCTCCTTAGGTCCATCTATGCTAACCGCTTATATCTCCACTCCCCATCCCAGGCTCATCTTGAATTAACACGCTCTTCTGCCTTTTTCTTTCTGGGTCCCTGGCTCTGGAATTCGCTCCCCCTTGCCCTCTGCCTAGAACCCTCCCACAAAACATTTAAAACAAGGCTCAAAACTCACTGATGTGCTCTGTACTATGGTGAAAAGAAAGGAAATGACATACAATTGTACTGCACATATGACATATGATTTTTTTTAAATCCTGGATCTCATTTTTCCTCCTAATTTGTCTGCCTTAAATTAAGGCTATCCTATATGTCACTTCTGGTCAATATGGTCTCTGTGAAGGGCCTAGCTAATGGTTTCTATGGCATTTGGGGTACTAGGTTAGGTTTTAGTTGATTTGAATCGAAGTAACCAGGCAGGAGTCCAGAATAATGTGCTCATAGTCAAAGCCAGCTGTATATATCTGACTGGGAGGGCTTTTCACAGACATGATAAACAAAATCAAAAGCTTGGTTTATGTCCTTGCTGGGATAAACAATATGGTAGTAATTAAAATCTAAGCCCTTCCTGGGTCAGGGATCTAATTACTGTACTTGAACTGTAATTTATTTCGCATATGGGTTTGGAAAGGCAATTAAATCCAAAATCCCAAACTAAATGTAACCTTTTCTTCAGGTACTCAATATCCAGTTCTTGTTCCAAGAGCTGCTTCTTTGCCATTCTCCATATTAAGGATAATAAGTTAATATTTTCACCCAGTGTGCCAAAAAACAAATAGAATATTAGTGATTATTACAATTAAGAGTATCATTATGTCTTTGTATAGCCCCATAGTGCAACCCCACCTTCAGTATTGTGTGCAGTTCTGTCTCCCTATCTCAGAAAGGATACAGTAGAACTAGAAAATCTTCAAAGAAGGACAATAAAAACAATAAAGAGGAAGAACAGTTCCTCTTTGAAGAAAGGTTAAAGAGTTCGAGGGTCTGCCTCTTAGAGAAGAGATGGCCGAGCAGAGTGTGACCAACAGGGGGTGCTTTGATGTGACAGTTCTGCTCTCGGATAGCTTCCTGACTCCTAGTGGCTGTTAATCCTGGTCTCAAGTGAATGAAAACACATGAGATGCCTGTTCCCGGCTTTATTAGAGGAGTCTTTAAACACAAAAACCGAAGCTTCAAAAGGAAAAACACAAAAGTCCTCTGTGGGTACCTTCCCTACTCATTATTACAAGCAACTTCAGTCACTTCCCATAACTCAGTCATTCAGTAAAGATAAGTCACAGTGCAGCTCCATAAAGCATTAGTCAAAAGAAAACAAAAGTAAATCCAGTCCTGGTTTTCTTGTAATCCCAAACTCAGGGCTGGGGCTGCTGTCCAGCCCTGCCTCACTCAGGCTGATCAGCCTGACTTATCCTGCTTTACAGCACAAACAAACTGGAAGGTTTAAACCTTTTTCAAAGTCTTTCAGCACCCAGTATGCTGCACATTCAAGGCAGTGGGACTCTAACCCATTTCCTAGACTCAGGACCAATGGGACTCTAACATCAGAGTTGCCAAGTTACCCAGTTCCAGGAGTGAGATTTTAAGCCAGTCCTGGATTTCAGACCATCTCGTTCTAATGCATTGTGGGACCTGAAGCAGTGATTCTAATGAGCAAAATCAGGGACTACAAATGCCATTCTTTGCAATGCAAACTTAAAACCAGAACTGGCAAGAAAATCTCACTCCTGGAATTGGGTAACTTGGCAACTCTGTAACCCACAACCTAATTTCTGGAGCCAGTGGGACGTTAACCCACTCCCTAGTTTCAGGGGCCAGGGAACTCTAATCCACTCCCTTCTGACCTGCCAAAAGCAACACAGCACCAGTCCCAAAAGAAAGACCTTCTACCTTGGGGAGCTCAGGCTCTGGTTATTCATTGTCCATTAAGTTCTTTTCCTTAGCTGCTGGTGAGGCCAGCTCCAGCCCCATGTCCTCCACACAGCTTTCTGGCTCGTCTATTAGGCCCTGCTCCTAGGAGAATTGGAGAATACACCCTTCTTCCCTTCTCTGAGCTCCACTTATTAGCCAGATACATTTGGGAAGACCATTGCTTATCACTTGAAAAGATTTCTGAGAAGCTCATCAACCTTGTAGGATCTGTCGACTACATGTGATCTGGACTGGTCACTGTAGGAGACAGGATGCTGGACTCAATAGTCTTAGGTATGACTCAGCATGGCTTAGTTTTTATTCTTGTGTTCCCAGGGAAGCAATAACTGTCAGTCTGAGAGTGGTTGTGAAATTCATTCCTCAGCCTACTGACCTTCATAGACCATCATTCCTTTTCTGTCTCATCATTCTCTGCATATTCTGTGAACGTAAAAAACAGAAACCTGGGCAACTATCTTTCAAAGCACTAGTCTCCAGGCCTACATCTTTGCTAACAGCATATAACTAATTTATTACATTGACATTTTACCCCAACCATACCCCACTGAACTCTAAAATTAAAACAATTGCTTTTTGGTTAGAGAAATATGGCAAGAAACCGAGTCCTTCAAAATTCAAGGCTCATTCAGCATCCACCTCTCCCCTCCGTTTCCTTGTTTATAAATCTTTATTTGGTTCCCCTCTATGACTATTACAATACTGGGTTGCAGATTTGACTCCTTAACCTTTTGAATCACAAATTTCCTAGCTTCTTAAGACCTCTTGCTCTCTGGAAAATGCACACTATCAAACTGTTCCTGGATATATCCAACTTGAGAATCATCATCTTTGCTTTCCTACTAACCCGTATAGACTATTTCAAGTTCCTTTATTATAGCTTGAATCAATCCACACTGAAACGGATCCAAAATCTCCAGCTTGGCGAGCATGTTATTGACCAACACCAAGAAAATGTCATTGGCTTTCACTCCTCTATAGGAGGACCTCTGTTATGGAACAGCTTACCCCTTGAAATTCACTTAGAGCCCACTTTCAAGGGTTTCAAAGCTAAATTGAAAACGCATCTGTTTGAACAGACTTATCAAGTCTCTGGCTGACCCTCAACTTATTGTGATTGACTTTCTTCCTTTCCCCCTCCCCTCCCATCACTCTTCTCCTTTGTTCCCCACCCCCACCCTTTTTCTCTTTGCTTATATAATATGCATTCCTTTCTGGTTTCAATGATTATTTTTATTATAAAGTGCCTTGCTTGCTTACATAAAAGCAGTATATCACATGCCAATAAACCATAACGTTTTACCCCGTTTACCTAGTTGACCTATTGATTTCCCAAACTTCTACTCGTCCTACTTGCTCTCATCGTACCAATACCATTACCTATATGTTACGTCAGATACTGCCTTCTCCTGATATGGTCTCCTACTGTGGAACTCTCTTCCCTACCATTTAGGAGGTGAACTGAATTACACCCACTTTAAAGTGGCTTTCAAGACACACACTACTTTTCCCTTGCATTTGGTGAATACCCTGATTCAGCCCTGGATGAAACACAAGTCTTCATCTATCTACCCTTCTGGTACCTCTCCTTTTCTTCCTGCTATTAATCTCTCTTTTGACTTTTCATTTTTGTAAATATCATTCATTTTCACTTTTTGTATATTTTATTAAAAACTGCTTTAAAATATCTATTTCGCTAGGAAGCGATATATCAAATCCTCAAATAAACTAAATAAAACATGCTGAGGATATTCAGCAGGGGCGGCCAGCGCTGTTAAAGAGGCTGGCCATTGCCACTAATTTATAACTGCATAGTAAGTGCTGGGTCATACCTGGAGATTGGTACTGAATATCCTGTTTGCCCGGTTAGAACTTTAGCTAGCTAGTCAGCAGCGATAATGAGTCACTAACTGGCTAGCTAAAATACTTAAAGTTAGGACAGCCTTTCGCCTCTCCTAACTTTAGGGATTTTAGCTAGCTGGTTAGCAGTTCAATATCGCCACTGACCAGGCTAACTAAAGGTGCTGCCCCCACTTGGCCCGTGGATAGGGCATTTAACTGGATTAGGGTAGGATATTCAGTGGTCAGGGCCAGCCCAACCACTAGGCAAACTAGGCAGTCACCTAGGGCATTAACTTAAAGAGGGCAGCAAAAGCAGGGTGTTCGAAGCTAAATAATAATTTTGACAGCGAGCAGGAGTGTAAAGCTTGAGGTTCACCTAGGGCACCAACACTGAACCAACTCTAGGGCTGGCACTGTCAGTGGTACTAATCACAGACCACATTTTAACCAGTTAGCAGGTCTAACCAGCTGTAACATTTTGAATATGCCCCTCCCCCCCACCCACCCCCGATACAATAAGGGGCAGATTACATTTTGGTAGGCTGTTCTGAAAAGTCTGCAGGTACTTTGTGCAAATTTTCAAAGGGAATGCGCACCCATAAATTTTCTTTAAAAATTACAAAAGGCTACAGCCAGCATCAGCGTTCTCTCTAAGGAGTATGCGAGTATGTCACCCATATTCCTACCATCAGGGGCGGTGCTAAATATTCTAATTTCAGTCAGGTAGAGTAGGCAGATCTACAGAACCTGCCCACTCCACTAATTGAAACTACGATATTGCTATACCACCCTGAGCAACAGGGTTGACCTTATGAGAGGCTGTCTGAATTTCAGTGCATCATTCTTTTCAGAACTATGCTTTCATGTAAGTAAGATGCCATCTGAGAAATAGCATCACTGATTGGTTGATAATCATGCTTCAGAGGGAGGGGATGACAAACCCCATGCTTTGGAAAGATGGCTAGTGACACACTGCTAGACCCAACTATATGAAATGGTTTACCTCTTACCTCACAAACGGGCAACTGCAGGTCAAATGTGGCCCTGTCACCTCCCTACCATTCATAGCTAAACAGGGTGTACCGCAAGGTTCTTCCCTCTCTGTACTGTTATTTAATCTTTACATACAACCCATCTGCTCCATCATCAATAACCACAAGATTCAATGCACTATCTATGCAGATGACATTATGATTTACACACCAATCAACCTCGACAACTCAGACTACACGAAAATAGCAGACTGCTTTCGACAAATGACGAGATGGCTTCTTCAAAACAACCCAATGATAAACTACAACTAGATGGAAGCTCTCTTTATCACCCAAAACTCTGGATTCATCTCCCCCCCCCCCCCCAACACTACTGTCAATCTGAACAACACCATGATACCCATGAAGCCTGAAGTGAAATACCTCAGAGTCACACTCGACAAAAATCTGAACCTCCAGTCACACATTAGAAAAACTACCAGGAACGCCTATCTCAAAATGAGAGTCATCAGACGCCTCAAGCCAATATTCTCCCAGGATCACTTCTGCACTGTTTGCCAAGCTGTAATCACACCTATTCTAGACTACTGCAACCCCATATGCCTTGGGCTCCCAAAACAGTCACTCCGCCCCTTACAGATGGCACAAAACATCACTGCTTGCATTATAACTGGTTCCTCAAGGCACGTACACATCACCCCCATCTTGAACCACTTCCATTGGTTCCCAATTAATTCTCGCATCAAATATAAAACCCTACTAAACATCTTTAAAATCAAACAGAACCTCTCGGCGAACAGTCTGCAAACCCTCATTAACTCTGACTCAAGCACCAGACCTAGGATGAGAGGCACCATGGACACCATCACAACCCCCAGAGCCTTCACCAAAACGAAGCAATCTACATCGGGGACAGCAATATCTCTGGCTGCTCCCACCCTATGGAACTCCCTCCTGGACTGCCTAAGATCCACTAAGGACTACAGGAAGTTGCTCAAAACCATGCTCTATATCAGGGGTCTCAAACTCAAATTGCTTTGAGGGCCGAATGAGGACTTGTAAAGTAACCCGGGGGCCGCATAAGACACGGGCCTCATTTGCATAAGGGGCCTCATTTGCATAAATATTTGCATAATGTTGCATAATGAGTGCATGGATAAAGAAAGACTAGAAAATTTCTATATTACTATAATCCAGTGCCAACCGCCAGGCACATTAGGAACTACTACTAACACTGCCCATTTGGAACCCATAGCAAACCCCCCGTATCATAACAGCACTACCAGGACTCACAAAGCACCAGACCCTACCTATCAAAAGGCAACACTGCAAATATTAAATCAATACATTTCAGAGAACAATACATGACCTACTGGGAAAAGAGAACAAGTAGCAATGTCAAATAGGAATTACACAGAATACCTCAGCACTGTAGAAATAAAACTATAAATAATTTCTTGTACCAAAGCACAGACATTAATGATGCACATTTCCCAGAGCTGACATATTCCAGTTAATAAATTCAAAATAAAGAGATATTTTTCTACCTTTTGTGCATTTTTTTTCAGTTGCAATTGCTCCAGCCACTTCTGGTTTCTTCGTGTCTTCTGCTATCTCCATCGTCTGCTGTCCATTTGTCCTTTCTTCTCTCTTCTAGTTTTTTTCCATTCTCTCTCTCTACATCTGCTTTAACATACTAATCTTTCTCCTTTTGCTCTTTCCTCATTCCTATTTCATCCACTCAAATTTTACCCCTCCATCCTCAATCCCCACTTACTCTCCCAATACCTGGCCAATTGTAGATTTGTCTTCTCTTCCAGACAAAATATTTTTCCCCTCTCCATTTCACTTTCCCAGCTCCATCCCATTCTAATCCTCCCCCAACATCAGCTCCCTTCTAGTTCCAGCCCCACCCAGCATCTGCTCCTTTCTAGTCCCTGCATCAGTCCATTTCCAGTCCTATCCTAGCCTCACCATCAGCCCATTTCCAATCCTAGCCCCCCATCAGCCCATTTCCAATCCTAGCTCCCTCCCCTCACAGCCCATTTCCATTCCAAGCCCCCTCCCCATCAGCCATTTGCAGTTCAAGCCCCCCTTCCACTCAGCCCATTTCCAGTCCTAGCAACCCCCCCAGCCCATTACCAGTCCTAGACCCCCCATAGCCCATAACCAGTCCTAACCTCCCCATAGCGCACTTCCAGTCTTACCCCCCCATCACCCATTTTCAGTCTTACCCCCCCCCATAGCCCATTACCAGTCCTAGTCCCCCCCATAGCCCACTTGCAGTCGTATCCCCCATCACCCCATTTTCAGTCCTAGCCCCCACCATAGCCCATTACCAGTCATAACCCCCCCCTGCCAATAGCCCACTTCCAGTCCTAACCCCCATCTGCCCATTTCCAGTCCTAGCCCCCACCATAGCCCATTACTAGTTATAACCCCCCCAGCCCATTACCAGTCATAACCCCCCCTGCCAATAGCCCACTTCCAGTCCTAACCCCCATCTGCCCATTTCCAGTCCTAGCCCCCACCATAGCCCATTACCAGTTATAACCCCCCCAGCCCATTACCAGTCATAACCCCCCCCCTCCCCCCAGCCCATTACCAGTCATAACCCCCCCCCTCCCCCCTCCCCCCTCTGCCAATAGCCCACTTCCAGTTCAGTCAGCCCCTCCATAGCTCATTACCGGCCAACAAAAAAACCCCCAAAACCCTGGCTTCTGCTGCTGCCGTTGCCGCCGTGGCAGCAGCAGAATCAATTGTCAAATGTTAAAAAAACTGACTTCTGCTGCTCAAGCAGCTGTCCTGCGGCCCCTTTCCCTCTGCCCGGAGATCCGACTCTGCTCTCAGCGGCGTGCTTTTCAAGCCGCGACGAGAGTATTCCCCTCTCGCGCGGTTTTTCAAGCCGCGCGAGAGGGGAATACTCTCTTCGCGGCTTGAAAAGCACGCCGCTGAGAGCAGAGTCGGATCTCCGGGCAGAGGGAAAGGGGCCGCAGGACAGCTGCTTGAGCAGCAGAAGTCAGTTTTTTTTTTAATTTAACAATTGATTCTGCTGCTGCCACGGCGGCAACGGCAGCAGCAGAAGCCAGGGTTTTGGGGGATTTTTGGTTTTCCGCCGTCGCGGGCCGCACAAAGTTGTCTCGCGGGCCGCATGCGGCCCGCGGGCCGCGTGTTTGAGACCCCTGCTCTATATAGAATACTTCAGTGGCATCACATGACCCGACCACACGACTCAACTTTCTGTGTCGTAATTGCTCCCTCCCTTACCCACTCCTTTCCCCCTCCCTCCCTCCCCTCCCCACCCCATTCCCTTTACCCCACCAATCCCTCAGATAAACCAACATATCCTCCTTGTATATAGCGCATCTTGCACCTACTTAACCACATTGTAACATCCACTGCATGCTTCCACTCTCGCTCCATGTAACATGTTTGAGTTGAATTGTAAACCCCTTTGATTTAAGGATAAAGCGGTATAAAAATCTTTTTAAATAAATAAATAATTATGAGCTGGAGATTGACAGAATCCTTTCTTTCAGAAACCCACAGCCCAGTACAGGGAAGTCCTGCAATTCTATCACACAAACAGAGAAAAGGTGAAAATATCTGCTCAGCACTAATGGAGATTCAGATTGTAAATAGTCTTATCACTAAATGTTCTGTAGACATGCACCTCCGAAAAATAAAGTCCTTGAATACAAAACCTTTTTGTGGAGTACAGTTTCGTAGGCAGGCAGAGTTAGTTTTGTGTTCCTCCTACCGAAGATCTAGTTCTACACAGAGCTTAGTTTCCGGGGGAATGACCTGGAATGCAATTCTACCACCCTTTCAGATGCCAGGTCATCAAGGATATTCTGCTGCAGCCTCTCCCTTCCAGGCAATCCTTCTACTCCCTAATCCGACCTTTCTATTGTTCCTGTCCCTGGCCGCCTGCCCACTCTCTTTTCTGGCTCCACATATCCAGGACCTGCTATGGAATGAACCCATGTGCCTGTGTTAGTGCTAAATGCCAAAAATGGGGTACACATGTTCTGGTGTGGTATATATTTCCCTTGTCCCCAAAGGGCTCACAATCTATGCTTTTGTACCTGAGGCAACAGAGGGTTAAGTGGTTTGCCCAAGGCCACAAAGAGTACCTGTGAGACTAGAAACCCCAGTCCATCCAGTTCACTGTCCTTCAGTGGGATTTGAACCCCTGGCCCTCCAGCCTGAGGCAACTTGCCCAAACCACTAGGCTTCTCCTCCCTACTGCAATGCTTTTGAGGCCTTTTGGAGCAAATCTTGTGCTACATTTATAGAGGAAACTTCAGAGGCAGCATTTTGCTTTTAACAGCAAACAAGTGAATAAAGCCAGCGCCATCTCTCACTGACAAGCTGCTAGGTGAGCTCCATTACTGGGACAAATTCACAAGCTGGAAGGAAGAGGAGCATTTGCAATCAGCTAATCTATCAAATCCTCTCTTCCAGTTATATGTACCACAGCTACTAGGCACTTATAGTGGCCACAACCATATGCTGGTGCTAACAATAATAGAAGTAATTAAGGGTGCGCATGGAAAAAACTTGATTAGTCTTTAGGCCATTTTTAGAATTTTTTCCCAGATTTTCTCATTTTTTTGGTGGGTTTAGTGGGTTTCATTTTTTAATACAATTTTTTTTAGCACATATTAGAATTTCTTACCATGCATTAATCAATTTATCGTGTTAATATGTAGGTTAATGTGTGTTAAAGCGATATAGCACACAGTAAATTTAAGGAATGCTAACAAACTGAATTTTCTCTGAGTGCACCTCCATAGAAGGAATAATTATCAACAGAAAGCAGTAGGGTTGATAGTATAGGTATAGTGTATTTTCTTTTTCCTCCCCTACCTCCTATTATTTTGTTGTCTCCAGTGACTAGTTTGTGCTGAGCCAGGCGCCAGTAACATCATAACAGGATGCCTAATTTTGATATTTCTTAGAATTTTTGGTCACAAGCCCCATCACATTTGGACATATTGGAGTCTATTTGGACATACTGGAGTTCGTATGGGGAGGCTTAGTCGGAAATGAGAGGGGGTGGTGTGGAGGCGGAGTTAGGGCAGGCAGTGGGTGGTCCGTGGCCCCAGACATACAGGGCCGATTCTGAAGTTGGTCCTGTATGTCCGGGGCCAGCAGACTGGACAGGGGACTTATTCCACCTAGATATTGGGGGACAGGAGGCCTGGCCGGGAGTAAAAAGGTGAGGGGGTGCAGTCTTTTGGGGAAACAACTTGTGTCTTTTGGGGAAACTGCTAGGTACATATGACCTAGATTGGCCACTGTTGGAAACAGGATACTGAGCTTGATGGACCTTGGTCTGACCCAGTATGGCATATTTTATGTTCTTATGAGATTCCCTGCAGCCTGACCCTGGCCATGGGAGGCCAGATTGGGGGTTGGGCTACGGGGAAAGGTGAAAGTGGTCAGCAGATGGGGATTGCAGCTCCTGAATGGAGCCGCAGTGCCATGGCAACCAGACGCCATGGCACCACAGCTCCATTCAGGAGCCTGACTGAGTTAGCCAGGCAGAGGCCTGTATGTGCAGGCCAATGGGAATCGGACCCCAGCCTGCATATACAAGCCTAGACATGATTCTGATTCCATGGGGGCTAGATGTGCCCTGCGGGATCAGAATCAAGTCTATCTCTGTGCGTCTGGGAAGCACAGAATGGAATAAAAAGCACAAGGCAGTTCATTTAAGTCCACAATGCTGTGACACTTCTCGAGTACAACTTACTGCAAAGAACATGTTATAGGTTTCAACCACCTCTAATTGTGAGGTATGTATATATTCAAAGACTACCATCACCACTCCTGGATAATGTAGAAGTTAGGAAATAAAATATAGCAGCCAGGCCTATGCAATAAAACTGGATAGATCTAAGGTTCTAGTTGGCATATAGTGCACCATTTTCTCAGGGACAGATTGTCGCTGAATTCCAATTAATCAATGAAAAGTAAATTGCTAGAATTTTAAATTTAAGAATTACAAGGAGCCAATGGAATGACATTAATGTAGGCGTGACTCACTAACATTTTAACAACTCTAGTGACCATATTTTGAAGAAAGTTGATTAGTCCAGCATAGACAGTATTACAATACTATAAATGTGGTAAGACAACAGCCTATATCAGCGATGGCGAACCTATGGCACGCGTGCCAGCTGTGGCACGCGAAGGCCTTGCAGCTGGCACGCGGGAAGGTCCGCAATTAAGTATGCGGCGCGGCGGGAGGTGAGTGTGCCATCACTGCTCTAGATAGTCACCCTGAGCGCAAAGAACGGGAAACTGAACTCAGCCCCCCTGCAAACAGAAGCATTTACTATGCTGCTAGGACAGGTGTCTGCCTCCCTTCGTCTGTAGCCGCGGCTCCCTGCCTCTTAAGGAACCGCGGCTGTGCTTGTAAATTCGTTGCGGAGCCCTTCCTGTCTTGACGGGCTCTGTGCAGCATTGTCCCGCCTCCAAAGGACAACTTCCTTTAGAGGCGGGACACTGCTGCACGCAGCCGATCAAGACAGGAAGGGCTCTGCAACGATTTTACAAGCACAGCCGTGGCTGCAGACGAAGGGAGGCAGACATGGGGAGAGGGGGCTGACATCGACATGGGGGAGGGCGGATATGGATGGATTGGGGAGGGGGGCTGACATGGAAGGAGGGAGCTGATATGGATGGATGGAAGGAGGGGGGCTTACATGGAGGGAGGGAGCTGATATGGATGGATGGAAGGAGGGGGGCTTACATGGAGGGAGGGATAGATGGAGGGAGGGGGCTGACATGGACAGAGGGGGGACTGACATGGAGGGAGGCTGACATGGACAGTGGGGCTGACATGGAGGGAGGGAGGGAGGGGGCTGACATGGACAGATGGAAGGACGGGGGCTGACATGGAGGGAGGGGGGCTGGCATGCACAAAGGGGAGAGACAGGGACATACTGGACAGACGGGATAAATGCTGGAGAGAGGCGAGAGACAGTGTGACTTAGGATTATAATGGGCTGATGGGGGAGCTAGCACTGGTAATGGGCAGATGGGAGGGGACTAGGACTGGTAATGGGTTGAAGGCTAGGACTGGGAATGGACTGATCAAGGGGGGGGGTTGGGACTGGTAATGGGCTGATAGGGGGGTATGACTGATAATGGACTGATGGGGGGCTAGCATTGGAAATGAGCTGATCGGTGAGGTTAGGACTGGAAATGGGCTGATGGGGGGATAGGACTGGTGATGGGGGGGGTAGGACTGGTGGTATTGGGCTGATTAGGGGAGGCTAGCACTGGTAATGGGGTTGAGGGGGATTAGCACTGGAAGTGAGCTGATTGGGGGGGCTTTGACTGAGAATGGGCTGATTGTGGGAAGGGGAGGATAGAGCTGCTGGCCCTGGAAGAAAACTGGGGGCTAAGGCTACAAATGGGCTGATGCGAGGGGATGGGAGAATGGAACTGGAAGGTAGTGGATCTGAGAGGGGCTGCCATGGTATTTGTACTAGAAGGGACTGGTCAGTGGGGAAGGAGGGGGACTGGAAGGGAATGGACACCAGTGGCAGTCATGGGAATGCAAGTTGACATTGGAAGGTACTGGGAGGAGGACTGGAAAGGGGCTGATACTGGGGAGGGTTACTGGGACTGGAAATAGGCTGATGGAAAGAAGTGAAGAAAACGAAAGAAGAGATAAGAAATGGCAGATGGACCATAGACCACAGAAACAGAGCTAAGAGAAGACAGGAAAGCAGAAGCCTCAGATCGGGACCAGCATGATCAGAGAATAAATTGGTCAGACAACAAAGGTAGAAAAAATAATTTTATTTCATATTAGTGATTTGACTACAAAATCATCATAATTTTGAAATCAAATATTGTTACTTGTTGTGATTAATTAACCGTATTTTCCGGCGTATTTTTTTTGGTGTGCGCTGGAAGAGGGGTAGTCTTATACGGCGAGTATAGGCCAAACACCTATATTTTAACAGGAAAAGTAGGGGGTCGTCTTATACGCCCAGTCGTCTTATACGCCGGAAAATACGGTAAGTTAATTTAACGTTTTCTATGAAAAGTAGTTCTGAGGGGGGTCAAAAAAATATTAAAAGAAAAGTGACAATAATATAATAATATATTTATAATGTGGATTACATTTGGGCCCTCATATTTACCTCAGGCTATGATTGTGATTGTGATTATGATGGTACACTGTAAGAAACAATATATGCAGTGTTAGATTTGTTTTAAATGTCGCAATGGTTTTGCGGCTCCCAGTTTTTTTTTCCCTTCGGAAACGGGTCCAAGTGGTTCTTTATGTCTTAAAGGTTGCAGACCCCTGTGCTAGGAGAAAGGCCCCAGCCCGGCCCCGCGCTTCCCCTTCCGGTCGGAGCTTCTGCGCGCCTCTCGCCGAGAAGCTGCGCGCTAGGGCTCGTGCGCCATCCTCTCGCGAGATTATAGGACCCGCGCGGGAGCTGGGTTCCAAAGAAGAGCAAAACCTACCACTTTCATGATGAATGGGAAATGGACTACTTTTTCATCATGGTGAAAGACAAGTGTTGTCTAATTTGTAACGCCCCAGTATCCTTGCCCAAAAAGGGTGATCTGGAACATCATTATAAGGCTCTAAAAATCTTGTTGTTAAGGTTTAATTGACGTGCTGGCACTTTGAGGAAATTCTTTGGTTTTGTGCGGCAGTTTGGGCACTCGGGCTCAAAAAGGTTAGCCATCACTGGCCTATATGATCACTCAAAGATCCAACACACACAGCAGTACCTGGACCTGTCTTATCATCTTTAATTTAAATGAGGCATTTTAGGGGATTTCATAAATCTGTTTGTCTAAAGATAATTTAAAGTCAAAAATGACTTTTTTTTGCTAAAGATATTTGAAACTAGTGGTTTTTCAAACAGGGAATCAACTGAAAGATATTATCAATACATACCCCTATGAACCGTATATAGCGCTAAAAAAATTATAAAGCTCAGAAAATACTTTTTTGGAGGACTCCAGTACTATTATAAAGCAATCCTTTTCAATCACTTGAATCCATTTTTTTCTATTTATTCAATCATATTTAAAATAAATGTCAGTATCTGACTGCCAAACCACTGCACCCTGACACAGAACAGTGCTATATTTCGGATAATGTAATATTATCTTTGGCTTAAAGCTTCTTTTTCAAGTGTTTTCTGTTCTACCATCATTCTATCAGAATCTCGGTGTTGTCTAGTCTCCTGAATGCCCACAGTAGCTGTCGAAAGAGTGACCTGTATGGTCTCAGCAGCTAATGCATGATAGGCCAATCTAGCATGCGTTTCACCAAGGCAGGTTGACTTAATGACTCCCATAGAGGAGCTGTTGGTGAATTTGTGTTGTCATGTTGCCGCTGAATGCGCAGCAATAGCCCTGACGCTAGCGATAATGCGTTCTCCATGTCCACATTCCACCCATTCCCTTCCCCAACCCACCATCACCGATTAATGTACGTTAACCGGCTAATGGGCTTTGGTAAAAGGAGCTCTTAAAAGTCTGTCTAGAATCTTTATAGCCATACAAATTGCAGTGACCACTGTAACTATATTATAAACATAATGCTAATTATTGCTGGGATGTTAACTGGAATATTTTCCATTTCCTTTTTGTCTGGGCTCCACCTCCTTCCTGTAAGAGTGCCAGAATAGGTGGGGGGAGGGGGCGTTTCTATTTGGAAAGTAAAACCTTTCTAGCTAGATATCTTTCTATATGATAACCAAAAGGAAAATTACATCAATCAGTCTCCAAAACATTAAACTGACCCCTGGGGTAGTCTTCGAAAAGGAAATTCACTGTATCCAGCAATGCAGATTCAGTTAACACTAGAAGCCCCAAAGTGCGTCAATTGACGCAAATGCATCTTCAAAGTTGTATACCAGCGCCACTGCTAGAACCATGTCAGTCATGTTCCATGACTTTGTTAGCTAGGTCAAGATGTTCAAATATGTGCATCAAAAATTAATGACAGATGCACCACCTAGCGGGAAAATGAATTTATACCTAGAAGCCCCAAAGTACGTCAATTGACACACTCAATTGTCTTGGATGCGTCAATTGACGTACTTTGGGGCTTCTAGGTATAAATTCATGTTCCCACTAGGCGGCGCATCTCAATCACTGTTTACAGTTTTACTCTGACATTACAAACAATAAACACACGATGACGTCATGTAATGACATCACATACTGCATGTATTTAACAAATAAGTAACTTCACATTAATTCACATATGCATTTCATGCTAAACGCAGTCGTCATGATAATGCATCAATTGACGCACTTTGGGGTTTCTAGGTAAAATTCCTTTTGGGGCTTCTAGTGTTAAACACTTCACAAGTTATTTCTGACAGAAGGAAATCTGTTTAATGTGAAAGTTAAGACTTCTGTGATGATATGTGCTGCCTCAGTCACTTAATAGTATTCAGACAGGAAATGTTCACTAAAATACCTGGAAACAGCATAAGCACTGGCAAGTCAAATGCAAGGCATTGATAAGGCAGGCAAAGGGAGAATTTTAGAATAAGCTTTCTGCGGAAGCAAAAGCACGAAATAAACACTTTTTCAAGTACATTCGTAGCAAAAAACCTGTGAGAGAGTCAGATGGTCCATTAGATGATAGAGGGGTTAAAGGAGCACTAAGAGGCGACAAGGCGTTAGCGGAGAGACTGAATGAATTCTTTGCTTCGGTCTTTACTGAGGAAGATGTAGGGATGTTACCCATGGCTGAAGTGGTATTTAAAGGTGCGGAAGAATTGAAGGAAATATCGATACATCGGGAAGATGTATTACAACTATTAAATAAACTGAAGAGTAGCAAATCACCTGGGCCAGATGGTATACATCCAAGGGTGTTGAAAGAACAGAAATATGAGATTGCAGACCTGCTATTATTTATCTGTGAACTATTATTAAAATCATCTCCAATACCTGAAGATTGGAGGATCGCCAATGTAACACCAATTTTTAAAAAGGGTTCCAGGGGTGATCTGGGAAACTACAGACCGGTGAGCCTGACATCTGTACCAGGAAAAATGGTAGAAATCATCATAAAGAATAAAATTACTCAGCATGTAGATAGTCATGGCCTAATGGGAGACAGCCAACATGGCTTTAGACAAGGAAGATCTTGTCTTACTAATCTGTTATGTTTTTTTGAAGGTGTGAATAAACAGGTGGACAAAGGTGAGTCGGTTGATATTGTGTATCTGGACTTTCAGAAAGCCTTTGACAAGGTCCCTCATTAGAGACTTTTGGCAAAACTAAAGAGTCATGGGATAGGAGGCAGTGTACTATTGTGGATCAGGAACTGGTTAAAAGATAGAAAGCAGAGGGTAGGGCTAAATGGCCAATTTTCCCAATGGAGAAAGGTGAATAGTGGTGTACCCCAGGGATCTGTGCTGGGTCCGCTGTTTTTTGACATATTCATAAATGACCTGGAAAGTGGAATAACGAGTGAGGTTATCAAATTTGCAGATGACACAAAACTATTTAAAGTTGTTAAAACCCAAGAGGATTGTGGAAAATTGCAAGAGGATCTTGATAAATTTGAAGACTGGGCATCAAAATGGCAGATGAAATTTAATGATGGACAAGTGCAAGGTTATGCACCTAGGGAAGAACAACCCAAACTATGGTTACACGATGCAAGGTTCCACATTAGGAACCACCACCCAGGAAAAAGATTTAGGCGTCATTGTGGATACCATGTTAAAAGCCTCAGCCCAATGTGCAGCGGCGGCCAAGAGAGCAAATAGAATGCTAGGTATGATAAGGAAAGGAATGGAAAATAAAACAAAAGATATTATAATGCCTCTATATCGTTCCATGGTGAGACCGCACCTTGAATATTGTGTGCAATTCTGGTCGCCGTATCTTAAAAAGGATATAGCGATTTTAGAAAAGGTTCAAAGAAGAGCCACCAAAATGGTAAAGGGGATGGAAGGATACTCCTATGAAGAAAGGCTAAAAAGATTAGGGCTCTTTAACCTGGAAAAGAGACGGCTGAGGGGAGATATGATAGAAGTCTATAAATTAATGAACGGAGTGGAACAGGTAAACGTAGATCGATTGTTTACCTTATCAGAATATAGAAAGACTAGGGGACATGCAATGAAGCTACAGGGTAAACTATTTAAGACTAATAAAAGAAAATATTTTTTCACTCAACGTGTAATCAAACTCTGGAATTTGTTACCGGAGGATGTAGTAAAGGCTGTTAGCGTAGCTGGGTTTAAAAAAGGTTTGGACAAGTTCCTGGAGGAAAGGTCCATGAACCATTATTAAGAAGGGACCCAGGATATCAATGCTTGACCCAGTACAAGCATTGTGGAACCTGTGTCTCTTGGGGAAACTGCTAGGTACATATGACCTAGATTGGCCACTCTTGGAAACAGAATACTGGGCTTGATGGACCTTGGTCTGACCCAGTATGGCATATCTTATGTTCTTATGTTCACTACCAAATTCAATGAATCTGTTTTTGGAATTGTTGGAGGGTAAAGCTATTTTACCTGTTAGTGTGTTAAAAGAAAGGTTATTTGAGTGAGAAATTAAGAGGTAAGCTTCTATATGATGGCTTTGAGGAAGGATGTGGTCATGGGAAGATTATTTTTATCCTATGTTAAAGAATGGGCAAGGGGTGATGGGGTGGCCTCATTTAATTTTGTTTAGGAAATGTTTTGTTTTTAAATTTGTTGTAATATGCCTTGGACTGACTTGTTCAGCCAAGCTGAATATAAATGTCTTGTTAAATTAAATCAAAGAAAGCTGCAACTAGAAGGGATTTCATAAGATCATACAATCCAGTGGTCAGCAAGTGTGATCATCAGGATCTCTCTGGTGAATATCATATATTTATTTCCTAAACTTAGGGGCCAGTGGACTAAAGTGCATCATACACGTGAATTCTCTATTGCAAGTGGTTAATATGTATTCGGGATAAGCACACAAAGCATAGTTACTCACCTGTAACAGGTGATCTCCGGGAACAGCAGGAATTTAGTCCTCACATATGGGTATCGTCGGTACCGACGAAGCCTGTGCAGGAACGCACCCCAGCATCCAATCAGAATGCTTTTGGGAGCATCCCACAGCACCTGCATGCTGCCTTCCCGCCTTTCCCAACTGCCTCTCTCCAGTTGAGTTTTAAAGCTTAGACAAAGAGAGAGAGAGGGAAAGGAAAGAGATAGAGAGATACAACTCCTAGGGGAGGTGGGTGGGTTGTGAGGACTAAATTCCTGCTGTTCCCGGAGATCACCTGTTACAGGTGAGTAACTATGCTATCTCCAGGAACAAGCAGGAATGTAGTCATCACATATGGGGACTTCCTACCTTAAGGTGCCAGGGAGAGACCCCAGAAGTTGTGTGTCCCTGAAAAGGGCTCCACTTCCCCCCATGGATCTCTGGCATCTTACCAGGGATGGTGAGTAGGAGTTAATTAGGTATGGAACAGGTGTTTGAGAACAGCCTGACCAAACAAGGTATCCCGGCGGGAGTCCTTGTCCAAGCAGTAATGGGCTGTAAAGGTATGAACCGAGGCCCAAGTGGCTGCTCGACAGATGTCGTCAACACAGAGTGCAGATGAGCCATTGAGGCTGCCATGGCTCTCACATTGTGAGCTGTGACATAGCCCTCCAGAGAAAGGTTCTTACCCTGATAGGCGAAGGAAATACACTGAGCAATCCAGTTAGATAGTGTTCTCTTGGAGACTGGAAGTCCCAAATGAGAAGGATCAAAAGCAACAAAGAGTTGAGAGGACTTTCTATGTTGCTGTGTTCTTTGTAAGTAAAAAGCTAGAGCTCTTTTACAGTCCAAGGTATGAAGATTCCTTTCTGCATTTGATGCATGAGGTCCTGGAAAAAAGACAGGTAGGTAGACCTCTTGGTTTAGATGAAAAGGTGAGACCACCTTAGCATTAAAGTGTGGATGAGTCATAAGGACTACCTTGTCACGATGGAACCTTGTATAAGGTGGATTAGCTACTAGCGCTTGCAACTCACTAATGAGGCGTGCTGATGTGATTGCAATGAGAAAGATAACCTTCCAAGAAAGGAATTTTAAGGAGGTGGTACTTAAAGGTTCGAAAGGTGGATTCATGAGCTGCCCAAGAACCAGGTTTAAGTCCCATGCCACCGGAGGTAGTCTAATGGGAGGCTTAGTTAGAAGGAGGCCTCTCATAAATCTTGCTATAAGAGGATGAGAGGAAATAGGCTGTCCATTTAGAGGTTTAAGAGAAGCTGCAATAGCACTCAAATGGACTCTTAATGAATTTGTCTTAAGGCCTGCATTAGATAAATGGAGGAGATACTCCAGCAAAGATTGCAGAGGTATCGCAAGGGGGTTAAGACCCTTTTCCGAACACCAAATAGTAAACCTTTTCCACTTAAAAGCATAAAAACGTCTAGTGGAAGATTTTCTGGAAGCATAAAGAATATCTTTCACTTGCTGAGAAAGATTAAGATCTTGGAGATCTAGGCCTTCAGCAACCAAGCCCTGAGATGCAGAGACTGGGGATTGGGATGCCATAACATTCCGTTCTCCTGAGATAGGAGATATGGAGCAGACCCTAACTCCAGGGAGGGAACTTGAGAGAGATGTAGAAGCAGAGGGTACCACACTTGCCGTGGCCAATGTGGTGCTATTAGAATCATGTGGCCTCTGTCTCTCTGAAGCTTGAAGAGGGTTTTGGGAATTAGGGGAATGGGTGGAAAGGCATACAGGAAGTCTTGACCCCAGTAAAGGAGGAAAGCATCCCTGGCCTGAGCCCCCTGAGCCAGAATTCTGGAACAGAACCGGGGAAGTTTGGCATTCCACGGACTTGCAAAGAGGTCTATGTCCGGGGTTTCCCAAAGTTGAAATATCCTGGTCACCTGGTCTGCATGCAGAGACCACTCGTGTGGAAGCAGAACTCGACTGAGTCTGTCCGCCCAAGAGTTTTGAATGCCTGGAAGATATACTGCCAGCAGATGAATCTGATGCTCTCTGGCAAGGGCCCATATTCGCAAAGCTTCGTTGCAAAGCGACAGAGAGCCCGTTCCCCCCTGCTTGTTCACACAGAACATGGCTACTTGATTGTCCGTATGAATGAGGACTGTCTTGTAGCTGAGCAGGGAGTGGAACACTCGCAGAGCCAGGAAAATTGCTCTGAGTTCCAAGAGATTGATATGTAGAAAACTCTCTTGTGGAGACCAGGTGCCCTGGGTGGAGAAGTCTTGCAGATGAGCTCCCCAACCCTTTGGAGAAGCATCTGTTGTGAGAGTTGCTTGGGGTAAGGGTTGTTGAAAGGGGCACCCCAGCAACAGGTTTTGAGTGGACCTCCACCATTGGAGGGACAAAATGAGGCGACTTGTGTTTGCTATTTTGTCTGACAGGCACCCTGATGCCTGGGTCCATTGGGTGGATCAAGTCCACTGAGCTGCCCTCATGTGGAGGCGAGCATATGGAACCACATGCACGGTGGATGCCATGTGGCCTAGTAATTGTAACATTTCTCGAGCAGTTAGAGGGAGCTTTAGCACTGCTTGAGAAGCTAACTGCACCAAGCGAAGGCAACGGGCCTGGGGGAAATAGGCCCTTGCCCTTGTGGTATCCAGGAAAGCTCCTATGAACTCTAAAGACTGAGTGGGAGTTAGACTGGATTTTGGGATGTTTATTATCAGCCCTAAATACTGAAGGATATGCATTGTGCAGGATAGAGAAGTCTTGGCCTCTGACTGACTGTGTTGGAGCTCGAATGAGCCAGTCGTCCAAGTAAGGGAAGACGAATATTCCTAGAGTGCGGAGAAATGCTGCTACCACAGCCATGCATTTCGTAAACACCCTTGGTGCTGAGGCCAGACCAAAAGGAAGTACCCTGTATTGGTAGTGCTTTCCTTGAAAAAGGAACTGAAGGAACCTTCTGTGGGTGTACGCATCCTTGAGATCTAGAGAACAAAGCCAATCCTGACTCTGAAAGTAGGGTAGCAGAGCTCCGAGAGAAATCATCTTGAATTTCTCCTTGACAAGGAATTTGTTTAATTCTCTGAGATCTAAGATAGGTCTGTAACCCCCTGCTTTCTTTGGAATAAGGGGAATAGAACCCTGTGCCCTGTTGATGAAGAGGTACTTCTTCTATTGCCCCTTGGGCAAGAAGGATGGCAACCTCCTGACCTAACAGGTCGATGAGAGAGGTCGGAAAATTGAACTGCTTCACTATTGTGTGAGGGAGCATGCTTGAAAAATGAAGTTTGTACCCCTCCTTTATGATGGAGAGTGTCCAATGCTCTGCTGTTATTTGCCCCCATCTGGGGACAAAATGCCATAACCTTCCTGGAATGGTGGATGGTTCTGGTTCCTCCAGAACCAGAAAGGCTAAGTTCTCTAGCTGAAAGTCAAAGGCCCTGAGGAGGCTGAGGCTGCTGGGCCGGTGGAGGCCTAGCAGCCTTTGCTTTCTTCTGTTTGGGTGGTTGCTGATGTTTGCTTGAAAACTGACCTGCAGAAGATGCCTGCTGACCATAAGCAGGATAAAATCTTTTCTTTTTAGAAAAATATGTTTTCTTGAACTTCTTTCTAACAGGATCAGCAGTGGACTTGGATAGTCTATCCAAGGTGGAATTTTCAGCATCCATTTCATTGACTTTTTCCTGTCAATCTTTACCAAACAGGTTCTCACCAGTAGAAGGGATATTTCCCACTTTATCTTGTACCCAGAGCTCTAAATCAGATGCCTGGAGCCAAGCAATTCTACGTGCACCTATGGCGATAGCCGAGGTTCTGCTTATACACTCAAAGCAGTCAAAGGCTGCACGGTTGGAGAATTTAGAAACATCTTGGGCATGTTTGACCCAAGTGAGAAAGTCCTGTCTTTATCCTCAGAAATGAAAGGACTTAAAGTCTGCAAATTATCTGTAACCTCCTTTAAGAACATTCCCATGTAGAGACTATAGGAACTGATTCTTGCAACAAGCATGGAAGCTTGGAAGACTCTACGTCCAAAAGCATCCAGGGTTCTGCACTCACATCCTGGAGGATTAGAGGCATATCTTTTTGCACTTCTAATCCTTCTCATAGCTGACTCCACCACAATAGAGTGGTGAGGAAGCTGAGTCTTATGGAACCCAGGACAAGGAGGGACTCGATACATAGTATCCAATCTATGAGAATGAGGAGAGGTGGTAAGAGGTGTTTCCCACATCCTCAACATGAGATCATACAGAATCTCATGAATGGGTAAGGTAGCTGCCTCTTTAGGAGTTTTGGGATATTGTAAAATTTCCAACTCCTTGGCCCTGTTTCAGGGGCCACAGTAATGGACAGGCCCTGAGCCACCTCCCTGATGAAGTCTTAGAAGGACATGTCCTCTGGAGGAGACATCCTGCGTTTAGGGGAGGAGGATTCCTCTGGAAGAAGCATCGCTGCATCGACAGAACTTTCAGAATCCTCAGATTCTTCTGAGGACTCGAAGTATCGTCTGTCCGGATGCTCCTGTAGAGCCCGATACCCGTACCAACCAAGGTCGGTACCGGGAATAAACGGTACCGGAGAATCTGTACTGGAGGGCATCGGAGGACAGGGTACCGGCAAAGCAGACACCGATGCTGATGTCGATGCTATCGGTACCGATACCGATACCGGTGCCAGTGCCGGTACCGGTGGAGTTGTCTGTCGCGGTACCAAGGGTGTCGATGCCGCAAGGAAAGCCACCAGACTGCGTTCCATAGTCAGAATTCTCTGGTCCATGGACACTGCCAATGCCTGGATGTCGGTACCGGTGGAGAGCATGGCACCAAGAGATCTGTCAAGGCCGAGCCATCGAGAACATCCTGGAACCCCGATAATGCTTTGGAAGCCGAAGCCTCCCACCGGAGTAATTTTGCCGGTGCAGAATCCTCGAGGGCAACGCCAGAGGCATCTCAATGCTTAGAAGGAGATCTACCCTTCGAGGACCGGCTGGATTTATGTTTAGTTACCTGAGATCTACGGGAGGAAGAAGAAGCCCTGGAAGACGTCGATGCCACCGAAGCCGCATCAGAGGGAAACAGGGTACTGAGCTTGGCAGCTCGGTTCTGCCGACCTCTTTTAGACATCATGGCACAGGACACACAATCCGTGATGGAGTGGTCGGGACCTAAACATTTTAAACACCATTCATGGGTGTCGGTGACGGAAATGGTACCGCCACACTTAGTGCACTTTTTAAAACCTGAGGCAGGTTTTTCCATGTTAAGGAAAAGGTTTTTGGGCCTAAGGCCCCAAAAAAGGCGCGTGCATCTGAAGAAAAGAAAAAAAGAATTTTTTTTTTTTTTACAGAAATAAGAAAAGAAAGACCGGCGGTATCGGTAGAGCATCGAAGAAGGCAGACGCGACCACAAAAAGAAAGAAAGAAAAAACAAATTCTTCTGCAGTGACAGGAACACGACCTGCTGGCTCCGCAGAAAAAGAAGAACTGGAGAGAGGCAGTTGGGAAAGGTGGGAAGGCAGCACGCAGGTGCTGTGGGATGCTCCCAAAGCATTCTGATTGGACGCTGGGGACGCGTTCCCGCGCGGGCTCCGTCGGTACCGACGATACCCATATGTGATGACTACATTCCTGCTTGTTCCTGGAGATACATTTTTCCCCATTTGTTTTAATTTTCTTGTCCCTTTTGTCCAGATTTTCAGACCTTTTTTCAGTTCGTTTCACTTATACATGTTCATGTTTTTTTTTTTACTACCGCATCTTTTCCAGTTGAGTTTACTCATATTACTTCATATGTTAATGAGCATTAAGTCAATTTTTGTGTGCTAAATATTTTTAGGGATTTTATTGACCTGAATACACAGCCATGATATGCATTAATAGCAGTGGCAATGTGCATAAGCTAGCTTCCTTTATTGTCAATGTGAAATCTCTGATAGTGAGGAAATGAGATTCAAAGGCATACAAAATACTTTATTAAAACACATAAATATAACACAGATACATTAATGCAAAAAACCTGATTAGATGTAGTTAAGTGTTGTGTTACTGTCCGCTTAATGCACAAGACCATATGACCTAAGCAGTCTGCCCATCTATACCTACTAAACTTTCTAATCTCTTCTTCTCCCTTAGAGATCCTCTGTGCTTGTTCCATGCTTTCTTGAATTCATACTATATATAGTCCTCGTCTCCTCCAGCTCCACTGTGAGGACGTTGCACTCATCCACCATCCTTTCTGTAAAGAAATATTTCCTCAAATTACTCCTGTGTCTATCCTCTTTCACCTCATTCCAAAGTTTTCTTTCAATTGAGAGGCCCATCTCTTGCATTTATATCATGAAATGTCAAGCCAACTGGGAATCAAATTTCTGGGAATCAGATATTGGTGGCTTGTGGTTGGAGCCACAGAGGCTGCTTAGCCTGAAGTTAAAATCCAAGAAATAATATCTAGAGGTGGTAGAAGAAGAAGCCTGTCTCTAGAGGAGCTCATTGGACTAGCAAGGGTTTTGTTCTATTAGTGACCATATACAAGGACAACGAGGCAGAGACATCCTTGCAGATTCAATCATTTTCATGAGGCCTGTCAATCCAGCTCCCTTCATTTCCCCCGAGGAGGGTTTATTTCCAAGCTTTCTCTTGCTTAGTGCTCCTGCTTAATGGCAAGACTTACGGCTCCTGAACCTCATCTGGTCCCTACCAGTCCTGGTCAAGATTCCTGGCTCCAGATCCTGCCTGGAGCCTGCACTGCCCTGCCTGGGCCTAGCTTCTTCACCCATGCTTCTACCTAGGGTAGGCACTAACAGCTTGAACCAGCCCAAAATCAGAAGCCAGGCCATGAAGAATCCTACAGCAGAGACTTTGGAGAATCTAATGGAAACCTTGCAAACTAAGCAGATGCAGCTTCAGACCCTTCAGCAGAAAGAGGAAGCCCTGCAGGTTTCTGGTCAGGAACAAAAACAGCAAACCCCATTCAGCCATCCGCCTATGGAACTGTGCACCTTATGGCAAAAACATTTGATGGCACTAGAGAAGAAATATAAACTCTGGTTTTGTCTACATCCCTACATGTACTAATCTGCTTTCCTCAAAGTAAGAAAGCTTCGTGAAACCCTGGCTAGGGCCACTCCATTTTGGAGCAGAACGATATCATCTTGAGTAATCTGAAACATTATTTGGCTGCCTTGTCCCATGGTTTTGAGAACCGGACCAAGCTCAGCTGGCTGAGAATAATATGAGGAGGCCCGACCAGAGCTAACTAATAGTGTCTGCCGAGTTCCACCACTGGGCTAAAACCTCAACAGGAATGAGTGGCCTTGCTTCTTCTATAAAGAATAAACTGGAACAATTGGATCCTCTGGCTCATTTAGAGGAGCTATTCACTCTGGGGTCTATTCTGTCTCACTATTTGCCCCCCTTGCCATCCCTGACTAAGTCTCCCCGTATGAACAAGGAGTTTGTATGGGGAGGCTTAGATGGGGGCAGAAAGGGGCGGTACAGAGGCACAATTAGGGTGGGCAGTGGGTGGTCCGCAGCCCCAGACAGAGGACTGATTCTGAAATCGGCCCTGTAAATCCGGGGCCGAGAGACTGGACGGGGGAGCGAGATTCTTATAGCTATAAGTTCTTTCCTTCTCCTGTAGAATCTCAATTGCTGTCATCTTTTACAGGATGTTCCACAGTCCATTAAATTTAAGCGCAATAAAAGGACTCCTTTGCTTCTTCACAGGGCCAGACCAACCATTAGGCAAGACAGAGTAGTTACTCACCTGTAACAGGTGTTCTCCAGGAGCAGCAGGAATCAGTCCTCACATATGGGTGTCATTGGCGCCGATGAAGCCCCAGCGGAGCATTTCCCCAGCTTTCCATGAAAGCCTTTGGGAATGCTGGCACGCATGCGCGGTCCCCTTCCCGCCTAAAGGTGCCATCTTACCTCAGTCAAATGACATAGCTAAGAACAGCATACAAAAATGTAAAAACAAACTATGTACAACTGCAACTCCCAGGGGAGGAGGGAGGGTTGTGAGGACTGATTCCTGCTGCTCCTGGAGAACACCTGTTACAGGTGAGTAACTACTCTTTCTCCAGGACCAAGCAGGAAGTCAGTCCTCACCACTGTTCCCTCTAAGCTGTGCATGTGTGCGCGCGCACACACCTCGCCGAGTGAGCGCACATACTTTACAACAGAGCGCACAAAAATTACGGATCTGATTCTGATAGAAAACAACACAGACGTCTTAAAATTTAAAAGTTGTTGTGAATTTACGATTTTCACAAGTTCTACAATATTTTCTAGTGCAATCAATGTGGTGTAAATACTGTATTCTGACGTGTAGTCAAATTTTAAAGTATATAACTCAGAGTGTTATGTGGCGCACAAAAATTTAACCTTCCTTCCTTCCTTCAAAAGCTGCACAGCTGATATTTTATGCGCACACAGCCTACAGAAAATTAGAGGGAACATTGGTCCTCACATATGGGTGACTCCCTAGCTCTGGGCTACCGAGGAACCCAGGCTGAACAAGAGAACTCCCTCTAGTCCCAGCAGCAAAGAAAGGTTTTTCAAGGACACAACCTCTACCGGTAGCCCAACAGAGGGCAGGAGGGCAGGAGTTGCCTAAATCTCAAAGAGATTCCGGAGTACTGCTTGGCCAAAAGCTCTGTCCCTATGGGACTCCCTCTCCAGACAGTAATGGGCCACAAAAGTCTGGCTTGAAGACCAAGTTGCAGCCCTGCAGATGTCTACCAAGGGCACAGAGCGGAGATGAGCCACTGAGGCAGCCATTGCCCTGACACGATGGGCCGTGACCCTACCCTGCAAAGGAAGGTCAGCCGCCTTGTAAGCCCAGGTGATACAGTCAGCCACCCAGAGGGACAAGGTAAGCTTGGACACAGCCAACCCCAACTTATTGGGGTCAAAGGAGACGAAGAGCTGAGTAGCCCTTCTATGCCCCTGCGTACGGTCAAGGTAGAAGGATAAGGCCCTCCTACAGTCCAGGGTATGCAGGACTGCTTCAGCCTGGCTAGCATGAGGCCTAGGGAAGAATGTTGGAAGAACCACCTCCTGATTGAGGTGGAAAGAGGAGGCAACCTTAGGAAGGAACTTGGGATGAGTCCTGAGGACTACCCTCTTCCTAAAAATCCTGGTATAAGGCCTATCACAGACCAGGGCCTGAAGCTCACTCACTCGCCTAGCCGAGGTGAGGGCTATCAGGAAGAGAGTCTTCCAGGAGAGGAAGCGTAGAGGGCAAGTAGCCATCGGCTCAAAGGGTGGGCGAGTCAGTTGCTGCAAGACCACATTCAGTTCCCACTCAGGAGCAGGAGGATGGATGGGGGGCTTGAGCAAAAGCAAGCCCCTGAGAAAGCGGGACACCAAAGGGTGACAAGACAGAGAATGTCCCTCCACCAGTGAGTGGTGAGCTGCCAGAGCTGAGAGGTGGACCCGAACAGAATTGGACTTAAGTCCCTGATTGGACAAGTGCAGTAAGTACCGAAGCACTACTGGCACAGTACAGGAGAAAGGATCCTTTGTACGTAGCTGACACCACACAGAAAACCTCTTCCATTTGAGGGCATAGGTTTTCCTAGTGGACTGTTTCCTAGAGGCTAGGACAACCTCTTCAACTTCCTGAGGAAGGCCCCAGGGAGCCAAAACTACCCTTGCAGCCTCCAGGCCATTAAATTGAGAGCTTTGAGATTGGGGTGCAGAAGGGAACCCTGCTCCTATGAGAGAAGGTCGGGTTGTAACCCCAGAGGTATTGGGGAATCCACTGCCAGCTGCAGCAGAAGTGGAAACCAAGGCTGCCTCGGCCATCTGGGAGCTACCAGCAGGACCGAGGCCTTGTCCTGAAGAGTCTTGAAAAGAGTGCGGGCCACCAAGGGCGTGGGAGAGAATGCATATAGGAGGACCTGAGACCAGGACATCAGAAAAGCATCTGGTGCTATCCTCAAAGGATGCGGCTGCCTGGAGCAGAACTTGGGCAGTTGCTTGTTCAGAGGACTGGCAAAGAGATCTATCCAAGGGAGACCCCACTTCAGGAAGATCTTCTGCACGACCAAGGGATGCAGCTGCCACTCGTGGGGCTGCAGAATTTTGCTCAACCGGTCGGCCAGGCAGTTCTCCTGGCCTGGAAGGTACACTGCCTTGAGAAGCATGTTCTGCTGCAGGGCAAAGGAACAAAGGACCTGAGTCTCTCGACAAAGGAGCTTGGACCCAGTTCCGCCCTGTTTGTTCACATAAAACCTGGTTGTCTGTTTGAATCAAGACTGAGCGGTGAGCCAGGGCTGGAGAAAAAGCTTTGAGAGCTAAGCGGATAGCTCGAAGTTCCAGGAGATTGATTTGTTGGGCTGCCTCCCAGGGAGACCAGAGGCCCTGAGTGCACTTGTCTAGACAATGAGCACCCCAGCCCTTCAGAGAGGCGTCGGTGGTGAGGACCACCGAGTATTCTGGCATTTGGAAGGGCACCCCCTGCAGCAGATTGGGTGGATGTAGCCACCAGCTGAGGGAGGTCAAAAGGGGTCTGGACACCTTTATCCTGTCTCTTAGGCAGCCTGTGGCTTGAGACCACTGAGTCCGAAGGCACCACTGTGCAGGCCTCATATGGAGCCTTGCATTGGGAGTCACATGCACTGTCGAAGCCATGTGGCCCAGAAGTCTGAGGCAGAGCCTGGCGGAGACCAGGGATCTGTTGAGGAACTGTTTGGCCACGTCCATCAGTCGTTGAGCCCTGTCTTCTGGCAAGAATGCCTTTGCCAGTTGAGAATCCAATCTTGCCCCAATTAACTCCAAGTTCTGGGAGGGGAGCAAAGTGGACTTTGCGAAGTTTATGACAAAGCCCACGTTTTGAAGCAGAGCAATGGTTCTGAGGGTGGCTTGACTGGCCTCCTGGCACGTTTGACCCCTGATGAGCCAGTCATCCAGATAGGGGAAGACAAAGATTCCCTGATTTCTCAGGTAGGCCGCCACCACAGCCAGGCATTTGGTAAAGACCCTGGGAGCGGAGGTGAGGCCAAAAGGCAGGACTCTGTACTGATAATGGTTTCCTCCCACAATGAATCTGAGGTACTTTCTGTGGTTTGGATGAATGAGGATGTGAGTGCACGCATCCTTTAGATCTAAGGAGCATAGCCAATCTCCCTGCTGGAGGTAGGGCAGAAGTGTTCCAAGAGTAAGCATCTTGAACTTTTCTTTCTCTAGGAACTTGTTGAGGTTCCTGAGGTCCAGAATGGGTCGAAGGCCACCGGTCCTTTTGGGTACCAGGAAATACCTGGAGTAGAATCCGTGACCTTGCAAGTGGGGAGGCACAGGTTCCACCGCCCTGTCCACCAACAGACCTTGGAGCTCTCGAAGGAGAAGGTCTGTGTGCAGGGGAGGCCTCAAGGGCTCCCCTGGGAAGTAAGGAGGAGGCAGGTGATGAAAATGCAGGGCATAGCCCTTTTGGACTATGTCCAGCACCCAACTGTCGGTGGTAATGAGAGGCCACTGGTGGGCAAAGAGTACAAGGCGACCGCCTGTGCAGGGCTGGGAAAACAGGGATGGAGTGGCTATGCTCAAGGAGTCAAAACCCCCCACCCTGCTGAGTGGTAGCAGGGGCCTGAGGCTTGGGGGCTCTCTGCCTACGGGGCCCATTACCCTGGCCCTTGGCTTGCTGATCCTGGGGGGCAGCTTGGGCAGCCTGATACTGAGGGTACTGTTTGTAGGCAGTGCCCTTCCTCGGGTAATAGGGCTTTTTACCCGAGCCCTTCTTCTTATGTGAAGGGGCAGAGGTCTTCCTCGACAGCCTTGTCCGGGTAAGGTGCTCGGTCTTGAGCTGAGCGGCCTTCTCGGTCACGGGTTTGCCAAAAAGGTTCTCACCTCGGCAGGGGACATCGACCAACTTGTCCTGAACCCAAGGCTCGAGGTCCGATGACTGCAGCCATGCCTGGCGTCGAGCCACGATGCCGGCAGCCGCAACTCGGGCCGAAACCTCGAAGCCATCGTAGGCGGCACGGGAAATGAACTTGGAGCATTCCCGAATCCCCGAGGACAAGGTCTGAAATCTCTGCACGGGTTCCCCGGAGAGACCAGCAGAGAATCCGGCCAACTCCTTGGCCAAGTCCCGCAAGTACATGCCCATGTACAGCTGGTAAGACTGGACATGGCAAGCAAGCATAGACCCCTGGAAGCACTTCCTACCGACGCCATCGAGGTTGCGGGCCTCCCTGCCAGGGGTACCGCGGAGTGCATCTTCTGGCTCTTCAGACGACGCATGGCCGATTCCACAACCATGGAATGGTGTGGTAGCTGTGCTTTCTGGAAACCAGGGTTTTTGCGGAGTCGATAAACGGAATCGACTCGCTTGTTTAGAACTGGCACCAAGGCCGGGGCCTCCCACATATGGAAGAGGAGCCGCTCCAGCATCGGAGGAACCGGGACAGTAAAGGCCTCCTTCGGAGGAGAGTCGTACTGTAGAGCATCGAGCTCCTCGGCTCGAGGCTCTTCCTCGGGATCAGCAGGGATAGCCAAGGCAGCGGCCATATCCCGGACGAACTCCGAGAACCTAGTGTCCTCCGGAGGGGATCTACTCCGGGGATCAGACTGCGGTGAGTCCGACGGGACGCACCGAGTCTTAAAGGTATCGGGAGACTCCTTGTCCTCTGTCTCACAGGCGGACTCATCTGAGGAGGAGTCAGGGTCCGACCCCATGGGGCCCCGAGGCATCCGCCCCGACGCCGGGGGCACCGGCGTCGACACCCTCGGTCCCGAACGGGAGGTCGAGGGAGACCTCGACCGAGGATGACTTCGAGCCGTGAGGGTCTCGAGTATCGGCTCGGTCTCTGGGGTTGACTTAGAAGTCGACGTCCCGGTGGTCGGGGCAGATGCACCAGACAGGCTGGCCATCAGTGCCCGCTGCTGCTCCATGAAGGCAGACAGTCTGCACTCCAAGGCTGTCATCCTGAGACTCAGCTCGGGAGATGCAGCAGCCACCGACTTGGGCTCCGGCAGCGCTGGGCCCGACGTCGGCTCTCTGGGAGGAGAGTCCACGAGGACTACGGGGCTTACGTGTCCAGCAGACTCCGGCTCCACGCGAGGAACTTTGGCAGGCTTCTCTTGGTCCACGGGCCCGGGGTGATGGTCGGGGGTCTTAGGGACCTCGAGGGACCAGGGACCTCTTCCGATGCCGTCCTTGCGAGCCGCTTCTTCCTCTTACATTCCCGGTCGGGGGACCCCCTGTCCGAGGAGCTTCGACGGCGCTCGAGATCGGGATGTCGAGGCCTCAGACGAGGTCTGGGCCCGGCCGGAGGCAGAGTCCGAGAAAAACCTTTCCTTTTGATGCTGTCGACTCTTTAGTGCCTTGGAAGACATCTTCCCACATGGCCCACACGACTTTGGGTCGTGGTCAGGGCCAAGGCACCGAAGGCAGCAGTCGTGTGTGTCGGTGAGAGACATAATTTTCTTGCACCGATCACACTTTTTGAAACCACTGGAAGCCATCGGGGAAAAAATAGCCCCAGCGAGGTCAAAAGACCGGCCTTCCAGTGAAAAAGGAAAAAAGGGCGCGAACGCCAGCCACGAAGGGCAAAAACCGAAAAATGAAGAATACGGGCTCGATACCGGTATACCGAACCCGGCGGGAGGGGAACCGGCGTCGAACCGTAGAAAAAATAGCGAAAATCGCCGAAGAAAAAAATCACTTTTATCCGGGAGAACAGGACACACGTCCGATGGGCTTCTCGGAAAAAAAGAGACTGAGGTAAGATGGCACCTTTAGGCGGGAAGGGAACCGCGCATGCATGCCAGCATTCCCAAAGGCTTTCATGGAAAGCTGGGGAAATGCTCCGCTGGGGCTTCATCGGCACCGATGACACCCATATGTGAGGACTGACTTCCTGCTTGGTCCTGGAGAATAGGCGGTAGTCTAGGGAGGCAGCTTCTGAGAAACAGCAAAAAACAGCAACTATCAAAGCAAAAGAATAGATCCTGAGCACCACACAAACCCAGAAAACCACCAGCACATTTTTATACCCACAGAAAGAGTGGGTATACATATTTATACAAAGCAACATTTAGTATTTAAAAGTTTGAAGTCCAATTAGACCTTTTTTACAAGATTGATGTGGGAAGGGTGATGTTGGGCTGATTGTGACTGTTCAGTTTAATTATCAAAATGTCAGGGCAAGGGGTATAAGACTGAAGGTTGGCCTAGGGTGGCCAGTACCCTTGCATCAGTCCTGCATGGGTGCGCACTGTGTGTTTGAATACATGAGAAGTGAATGCATGTAGGGAGTCAAGCATGTGTATGGCTGCCTGATAGGGAGATGGGGTAGAGGTGGGAGGGTTCAAACTGTGAATGCAGGTAAAATAAGGCCCAGAATAAGATAAGAAACAAAGAGCATACGAGTATATATTATACAGGCTAACCTAGTCATTACGTTAGGACAAAGTGGTCTTAAAAGGAAAGCACCAGGATTACTAGCAGGAAAGGATTAGCCCTTTAAATAAGTTTAACATAAGTGTGTGTGTATGTATGTATGTATGTGTGTGTGAGGGGGGGGGTGGGCACCTTAGTTCCAGGTTTAAGCAACAAGGCATGGAGGAGGAAAGAGGAGTCATTACTCTTCCCCCCAAGGCCGGTGCTACCTTTTTTGCTGCCCTATGTGAATGACTACTGTACTGTCCCCCACCTGTCCCAGCTGACTGCTGTCCCCACACTCACGAGCCTCTCTTTTGACCTAACATGATGGAGGCCATGTTAATGTGGAGTAGCGAACATGATCGAGGCAGGTGGCATCTTTTACACTAACCAGAGGAAAAGGAAACCTATTTGGTTTTCTAAAAGAGTGGCTGCACAAATAAAGGCAAAAAACACAGCTTTCAAAAAAATTCAGAATTTCATAAACAGAGGAACACTGAAAAGAATACAGGATAAAACTAAAAGAGACAAAAAGAGAAATGATAGCAAAATCAAAGGTAGAAGAAAAGATGGCTAAAGATCTAAAATGTGGTGATAAAACGTTTTTTCAAGTATATTAGGGAGAAAAGGAAGATCAGAGGTAAAATTGCAAGACTCAAAAGTGCTGAGAACGGATTCATGGAAAGTGACGTTGAAAAAGGGAAAATGATAAACAAATACTTCTGTTTTTACGGAAGGACCACCTGTGATTGACAAATATACAAATGGAAATGGAGTAGATACTATACTATACCATTTACAGAAGGCCATGGGACTAGATGGGATACATCCCAGGATACTGAAAGAGCTCAGAGAGGTTCTTTCAGGGCCAGGATGTTTTTAATAGATCCTTGGAGACAGGAAAAGTTCCACAGGACTGGAGAAGGGCTGATGTCATACTTCTTCACAAAAGTGATAATGGAGAAAAAGTGGGAAACTGCAAGCCAGTAAGCCTTACCTCTGTGGTGGGAAAAGTAATGGAGGCGCTACTGAAAGAGAGAATAGTGGACTTTCTTGAAACCAATAGGATGCATGAAACAAGGCAACATGGGTTTACCAAAGGAAGATCATGCCAAACAAATCTGATTGAGTTCTTTGACTGGGTGACCAGAGAACTAAAAGGGAATGCAATGGATGTGATCTATCTAGATTTCAGCAAAGCCTTTGATACTGTTTCTGGGGATGGGTCCCAAGGTGGTAAACTGGATCAGAAATTGGTTGACTGACAGATGACAGAAGGTGATGGCAAACGGAATTCACTCAGATGAAAGGAGGGTGATTAGTGGCATGCCCCAGGGACTGGTCCTGGGGCCGCTACTATTCAATATATTTGTGAGTGATATTGCTGAAGGACTGAATGGAAAAGTCTGTATTTTTGCAGATGACATGAAAATTTGCAACAGAGTGGACTCACCCTGAGGGAGTGGATAACATGAGAAAAGATCTGCAAAAGCTGGAAGAATGGTCTAATGCATGGCAGTTTTTGATGTGAAGTGCAGTGTCATGCACTTGGGATTCAGAAATCCAAGGGACTTGTATGAGATAGGGGCAATATGTTGGTGTGCACGGACCAGGAGAAGGACCTTGGAGTGATTGTTTCTGAGGATCTCAAAGTGGCGAAACAGTGTGACAAGGCGGTGGCCAAAGCCAGAAGGATGCTGGGTGCATAGAGAGAGGAATTACCAGCAGAAAGGAAGAGGTACTAATGCCACTATACAAGTCACCGTTGAGGCCTCACTTAGAATATTGTGTTCAGTTTTGGAGACCACAACTCACAAAGGATATAAAAAGACTGGAAACGGTTCAGAAGAAGGTGACCAAAATGATTTTGAGTCTGTGCCAGAAGACGTCTGAAAAGAGACTCCAAGACCTAAATATGTATACTCTAGAGGAGAGGAGGGACAGGGCAGATATTATACAGACCTTAAAATACTTAAAGAGTATTAATGAACAAGCAAACCTTTTTCAAAGACGGGGAAGCTGTAATACTAAAGGGCATAACATGAAGCTGTAAGGGGGTAAACTGAAAGGCAACGTCGGGAAATAGTTTTTCACTGAAAGGGTGGTGGATGCTTAGAATGCCCTCTCAATGGAAATGGTGGGGGTAAATACAGTGACAGAATTCAAAATGGCATGGGACAAACACAGTGGATCCCTTTATAGAAACAGGATAAATTCAAAATAAACTTAACTGTCTCTGATATCTCAACAAGTTGAGGTGACCTGCATGGAGCAGTGAGTACACCCCTAAACAAAGGCATGGGGAGGGGTGACTTGCACGGAGCAGAGGGCGCACCTACTCTTGCCACCGTGCTGGGCAGACTAAATGGACATGCTGGTCTTTATCTGCCATAATATACTATCGGGGTCATTCTGAGGCACGAATAGCTATTCAAGCCCCTTCCCGATCCTATCCACCTTCCCCACACGTTGTATTGGGAAGGTAGATGGGGGTGGGATAGGGGTAGATTGGGGTCAGCATTAGGGCGGTCAGTGAGCGGTCATCAGCCCAGACGTACAGTGCCAATTCTAATGTCGGCCCTGTACGTCCGGGGCCGGCGGCTTGCATGGGGAATTTATTTCACCTCGGAGGTGGAATAAGTTCCCCAGTCGGCAGGGATCGGCAGGCCCGAGGCTGGGAAGTGGCGGGAGGGGGCAGAGGAACTTCTCCACAGCTCAGCCTGGCCTTAGGAGACCAGATCAGTGGTCGAACTGCAGGGAAAGCACCTTTGCAGCCGGCAGCCAGGGATCACAGCTCTTCAATGGATCCGCAGTGTCATGGCAACTGGATATCATGGCGCTGCAGCTCCATTGAACTGCCTTGACTGTTACCTGGGAAAGGCCTATACGTGCAGGCTGGATGGAATTGGGGTCCTGGACTGCACATACAGGCCTTTTTGCAATTCTAATCCTGTGGGGCTGGATGTGCCCTGCGGGATCAGAATTGTGACTCCCTCTATGCATCCGGTTCCGTCCGGGTGTACAGAGGGCCAGGATATCTGAGATGGAATTGGGCCCTATGTTACTATGAGATATGTTACTTTCACAGATAAGAGTCCACATCAAAGTGAACGCTTGTCCTCTAAACTTTATGCCTCAATTTTTTGCTTAATCTATATGGTTTATGTATGGGCACAGTTATAAATACAGCATATCATCAATAACTCTGGGATCTGTCTTAACTTTATTGATAAAAGATGACCCTTCCTATACATCTGGTTGGTACAAAAAAAGAAATGTGCTTGAGTGTTAAGATCATTTAAGCTTTGATGTTCTTCCAGTCCTTGGGAAAAGCCCCTCGTTTTCTTTTCCTGTGTAATGACTCAGTGCAATTATAGAAAAAATTAATTTTGAAAGTGTCTATGCAAAGTCTGCTTCTGGGCCTCACAATTCATTTTCTTAAATAGAGTAGTGTTGGGGCCATGTTAGTCCACTTGAATGCACAGAAATAAAGGTGAACAAATGATACCAGTTAGTGCAATAAAAGTAGAGCACTTTATGTGTCTGTTTACTTCTAGTTCTTTTTTCCTAGAGAAACTGAGGGTGGGAAAGAGAGAGAGGAGAGGACACACCACCTTCCGAATTCAAGAAAATTCCACTCAAGAATAAAAATGAAGTTCTCTCTGTAATTATAAATGCAATCACCGAGGAAAAAAAAGTCTCTGCGAGTGCGCAAAATACACAATTTGCAGGTTCCATAATTACTGCTCTCAAATCAGGTACTCTACAACTCAGGTATCTTTTAGATCAGGGGTCTCAAACTCAAATTGCTTTGAGGGCCAAATGAGGACTTGTAAAGTAACCCGGGGGCCGCATAAGACGCGGGGCCTCATTTGCATAAGGGGCCTCATTTGCATAAATATTTGCATAATGTTACCATACACTAACTTTTAGTAAACATGCCTCTTTAATGAGTATGGATAAAGAAAGACTAAAAGATTTAGAAACAAGAAGACAATAATTAAACTGGGAACCCCAAAAGCCAAACTTGGAATGTACAACAACACTGTAGAAATAAAACTATAAATTAATTTCCTCTTGTACTAAACAAAGCGCAAGCATTAATGATGCACATTTCCCAGAGCTGACATATTCCAGTTAATAAATTCAAAATAAAGAGATATTTTTCTACCTTTTGTGCATTTTTTTCAGTTGCAATTGTTCCAGCCACTTTCTTCTGGTTTCTTCATGTCTTCTGCTAACTCTCCATCGTCTGCTGTCCATTTGCCCTTTCTTCTCTCCTAGTTTTTTTTCCATTCTCTCTCTACATCTGCTTTAACATACTAATCTTTCTCCTTTTTCTCTTTCCTCATTCCTATTTCATCCACTCAAATTTTACCCCTCCATCCTGAAAAAGTGAAGAAAAAGAGGGAGGCCTTCATGAAATACAAGAGATCACAGAGAGCGGAAGACAGGCATCTGTATTTGGAAAAACTTAGAGAAGCTAGCAAAGTAGTCAAGAAGGCAAAGATTCAAAAGGAGGAGGAGGAACTAGCCAATGCAATAAAATGGGGGGATAAGACATTTTTCAGATATATTAGTGAGAAGAGGAAGAGCAAAAGTGGTATTGTCAGACTCAAGGGTGCAGGGGGGGAATATGTAGAAGCTGATAAGGATAAAGCAGAATTGCTTAACAAATATTTTTGTTCTGTGTTCACAGATGAAGAACCAGGAGCAGGACCTCAGAAAACACCCACAAATAAGAACAGAGGCGAGGGACATCTTGAACTATTTTCAGAAGACTGTGTTCGTGAGAAACTAGCTCAACTTAACGTAGACAAAGCGATGGGACCGGATGGGATACACCCTAGAATACTGAGGGAACTTGGGGACGTTCTAGCAGCTCCACTGACTGACCTTTTCAATGCCTCGTTGGAGTCAGGAGTGGTGCCAAAGGACTGGAGAGAGGCTCATGTGGTGCCTTTACACAAAAGCGGAAGTAAGGATGTGGTTGATAACTACAGGCCGGTTAGTTTAACTTCGGTGGTGAGTAAATTATTGGAAACGCTGCTGAAAGAGAAAATAGTGAGGTTTCTGGAGTCCAGCGGATTACAGGATCCAAGGCAGCATGGATTCACCAGAGGCAGGTCTTGTCAGACAAATCTGATTGATTTTTTTGACTGGGTGACCAGGGAGTTGGACCGAGGGAGAGCTCTAGATGTGGTGTATTTAGATTTCCGTAAAGCCTTTGACACTGTTCCTCACAGGCGACTTATAAACAAACTGAGCACCCTAGGGATGGACCCTAAAGTTACTGCTTGGGTTAGAAATTGGTTGGTTGGGAGGCGACAAAGAGTACAAGTAAATGGAGCTCACTCTGAGGAGAAGGATGTTACCAGTGGTGTGCCCCAGGGATCTGTCCTTGGTCCGATTCTTTTTAACATCTTTGTTAGTGATATAGCGGAAGGGCTGTCAGGTAAGGTTTGCCTCTTTGCGGATGATACCAAAATCTGCAATAGAGTAGACACCCAGGAAGGGGTAGATAACATGAGGAGGGATCTAGCTAAGCTTGAAGAATGGTCTAGAATTTGGCAGCTGGGATTTAATGTTAAAAAATGTAAGGTCATGCATTTGGGCTGCAGCAATCCAAGGGAGCAATACAGTATAGGAGGTGAAGTACTTTTGTCCACTAAAGAAGAGCGGGACCTAGGCGTGGTTGTGTCTGACGATCTTAAAGTAGCTAAACAGGTGGAAAAGGCGACGGCAAAAGCTAGAAGGATGCTTGGGTGCATACGGAGAGGAATGGCTAGCAGAAAAAAGGAGGTGATAATGCCTCTGTATAAGTCTTTGGTGCGACCTCATTTGGAGTATGGTGTGCAATTCTGGAGACCGCACCTTCAAAAGGATGTGAACAGGATGGAGTCGGTGCAGAGGGTTGCTACCAAAATGATTAATGGGCTTCATTATAAAGCATATGAGGACAGACTTAAGGATCTTAATATGTACACCTTAGAGGAAAGGCGGGATAGAGGTGATATGATTGAGATGTTTAAATACCTCCGTGGCATAAATGTTCAGGGAGAGAGCCTCTTTCAATTGAAAGCAAGTTCTGCTACGAGGGGACATGGGATGAGGGTGAAGGGAGATAGATTCAGGAGTGATATGCGGAAATATTTCTTTACGGAAAGAGTAGTGGATCCGTGGAATAGTCTCCCAGTGGAGGTGGTAGAGATGAGGACAGTAACTGAATTCAAGAAAGCATGGGACCAACACAGAGGATCTCTAAAGGCAAAAAGTGGACTGTTGTAGTTGTTATGGAAGGACAGACTAGATAGGCCATGTGGTCTTTTTCTGTCGTCATATTTCTATGTTTCTATGTTTCTATGTTTCAATCCCCACTTACTCTCCCAATACCTGGCCAATTGTAGATTTGTCTTCTCTCCCAGACAAAATATTTTTCCCCTCTCCATTTCACTTTCCCAGCTCCATCCCATTCTAATCCTCCCCCAACATCAGCTCCCTTCTAGTTCCAGCCCCACCCAGCATCCGCTCCCTTCTAGTCCCCCCATTAGTCCATTTCCAGTCCTATCCTAGCCTCACCATCAGCCCATTTCCAATCCTAGCCCCCCATCAGCCCATTGCCAATCCTAGCTCCCTCCCCTCACAGCCCATTTCCATTCCAAGCCCCCCTCCCCATCAGCCATTTGCAGTTCAAGCCCCCCTTCCACTCAGCCCATTTCCAGTCCTAGCAACCCCCCCCCAGCCCATTACCAGTCCTAGACCCCCCATAGCCCATTACCAGTCCTAACCTCCCCATAGCACACTTCCAGTTTTACCCCCCATCACCCCATTTTCAGTCTTACCCCCCCCATAGCCCATTACCAGTCATAACCCCCCTGCCAATAACCCACTTCCAGCCCTAACCCCCATTACCCCATTTCAGTCAGCCCCTCCATAGCTCATTACCAGTCCTAACTCCCCACATCAGCCCACCTCCAGTCCTTGATTTCCCCCACCTTACCATTTCCAGTCCTAGACCCCACCATAGCCCATCACCAGTCATAACCCCCCTGCCAATAGCCCATCTCCAGTCATAACCCCCCCTGCCAATAGCCCATCTCCAGTCATAACCCCCCCTGCCAATAGCCCATTTCCAGTCATAACCCCCCCTGCCAATAGCCCATTTCCACTCATAACCCCCCCTGCCAATAGCCCATGTCCCGTCCTGACCCCCCTGCCAATAGCCCATTTCCAGTCATAACCACCCCCCCCGGCCAATCGCCCATTTCCATTAATAACCCCCCCCTGCCTATAGCCCATTTCCAGTCATACCCCCCCCGCCAATAGCCCATTTCCAGTCCTACACCCCCCCCCCCCAGGTAAATTTAAAAAAAACCTGGCTTCTGCTGCTGCAGCAGAAAATCAGCTGTCCCGCGGCCCCTTCCCCTCTGCGCGGAGAGCCCTGAGTGTGCTTCATCTGCGGCGTGCTTTTTAAGCCGCGAAGAGAGTATTTCCCTCTCGCGCGGCTTAAACCTAGTCACTTTTCAAGCCTCGCGAGAGGGAAATACTCTCTTCGCGGCTTGAAAAGCACCCGCTGATGGAGCACTCTCGGGGATCTCCGGGCAGAGAGGAAGGGGCCGCAGGACAGCTGATTTTGCTGCTTGAGCAGCAGAAGCCAGTTTTTTTTTTTTTTAAATTGACCGTCGATTCTGCCGTTGCCACGGCGGCAACGGCAGCAGCAGCAGAAGCCGTTGCGGGCCGCACAACGTTCTCTCGCGGGCCGCGTGTTTGAGACCCCTGTTTTAGATACTCTTTCTCTAAAATCCCATCGTGCCAGAACACCTGCTTCCCCTCCCTTCCAAAAATCTGAAAGACAGGAACTGAATGAATTCATTTTATCTTTATTATGTGAAGTAGAACATATTTAAAGAAATTCCACCACCTATGGGAAATAATAAAATAGAAATTGTTGCAGGTCCTATTAAGGCAAATGCTCTGAGAGACGTTTCTGAAGGTGGCACACTAAAAACAACAGTAAATAATACAGAATAGCGGGACAGATAACCTCAGTTACTCACATGGCCAAGTCCGGCGCTGTCCTTGGCCCATGAAGAATGTGCCTCTTAGAAAGCTTCCCAGTGCAGCCTTTGGCCTCTCTCCTCTTGAAGGGCATCCGAAACCCCACTTCCTGCTAATCTGAATACAGTAACAGAGCCACGCCTCCCTCGATGCCATGGCTCCCACCTCACCTTGCCTGGCTAATTTTATATGGGTGATGTGGAAACTTATGCAAGTTCCTATTATCAAGGACATTTGTGCGTGAATGGGCAGTTATGCATGTGCTTTCTGCAAGACACATGTAAGTGCTCATTGCACATACCCATGGTGGACCATGCATTGGGGTGATGCTTGGTCGGAGCACAGGCGTGGTCTCAGCTGACATGCATAAGTTATAGAATACCATGACACGCACCAGTGCCGTGATCTAGGCACGGCAAGTTACACCTGCACTAGAGTAGATGTAATTGGCTGCACCTAGGTTTCAGCACATCTGCACACCCCTCTTTTATAATTTAAAGCATACATGTGCTTTACTTTATAAAATAGGGCCTATATGTATGCATTCTTATAAAATTATCCTTTAAGTGTACTTTACCCATGAATTCTACAGCTGGCTCCAAAGTGAAAGTACTTGCATACTTTTCCTTTACAAAGTACCCACGGACTCTTATATCAGCTTTCTTGTGAAAAATAATGTGCAGAGATCTGAAAATATAATCTGTGCGCATTATTTAGTTATTTATTTGGCTTATATATCGCATTTCCAATGATCTCAGCGGTATACAGAAAACATAATGTAACATTACAGGAAACATGACATATAGATATCAACTTAACACAGGTATTTAATGACTTAGAATTAACATTCAGCGTTTAACATTCAACCATGTAACTGAGTTATAGTTAGGATGAAGAGAGATGTGGATTTAGGAGCTTAAGTCATATGGGAATCAAGTGGTCCAGTTGTGACAAGTGAGTATGATGGATGTCCCTTGCACCCAAAACACATCCTCATGAACACTTCCCTTGAAAGCTGCTAAATACGTGTTGTGGAAAACATGCACACTTTAAGGAAGATTGAGGGGGAAATTTTCAGTTTTAACTTGACAATAAAAATACTCAGGTGTAGACAGCTTGACGACAGGGCCATACCAAGGGCTGAGCGAGCAGTGCGGTCGCACAGGGCGCAAGCAGAGAAGGGGGCACTGATATTATTGCTGGGCTTCCAGGAAGCTCAAAAAGAGTGAGTTACTGAATGTGGCTGGGTGGAGGGGGCACCAGATTCGCTGGTCGCACAGCATGCATTTCTGGCTTGGTACGGTCCTGCTTGATAAGGGCATTTTTCATTAAAATTATCATTACTGTTATTAAAAGATTTATTTTCATTCTACCCCTGACTTTTCATTTTAGTTTAATCACATTCTGAAACCCACGGTGGGTACGCATCTATTGCTGCGTGGGATGAAAGCTAATGCATCATACATCCTACCAGCGTAGGCACTCAGCTTACCTTTTGAACAGAACACCAAAATCCAAGGAATGCATTTGATAAGATCAGATAGCAGCCATAACATGATTTGAGCTCAGTAGTGTGGTCACAGATGAGAGCCTTTGAAAAAGAGGCATAAAAGAGGTATTTTTTGGACGTTTCACATAGGTGCCTTGAAATGAAATCACCCCATACAGTATTCAAATGAAAAATTCATTATGTCTACAGAAATTATTTCAGGACCACACTGCTGAGCTCCAATCTGCCTTCTCTGGAACCTGTAGGGGCAGCAATTACTCCTAAACTACAACACAGTACTTAGCATAAACCCTGGCGCTGCGTCACTGTATCTCCTTCCTAGCCCCTTTTTGGTCTGTCTTGAATAGATTGCAAGCTCTGCCGAGCAGAGACGTTCTCTTATATGTCTATGTACAGCGCTGTATGTGCCTCGTAGTGCTATAGAAATGATTAGTAGTAGTAATAAGAAAATGCTTTATAAAATAATCCCGTGGGGGGGGGGGGGATTTTATAACAGCGTGCCTAGATTTAGAGGGCAGGAAGGTGCCTATTTTATAAAGACGTACCATACTTGTGTGTTTATAAAATATCGCATAAATCCTGCAGAACCTGCACCTAGAATCCAGCCACAGACCTTACACTTGCTTTTCGAGCAGACAGCAACATTAGTACAGTACTTTTAGCTTTGACCTAATGTTATAAGGACAGCATATTGTGGTTGCCATGTTAGTTCACTCGAAAGCAAAGAAATAAAGGTTAATGGACAAAAAAAGGTATAGTTAATACCTTTTTAATGGATTAACATAATGCACTACCTGGCTAGCTTTCAGGATCTAACGCTCTTGTTGTCATTTTGTTGTAACCTGATGAAAGGAGTGTTAGCTCCTGAAAGCTAGCCGAGAAATAAACTGTTAAAAAATATAAGATGATAACTTTTTGTGGGATTATGTATGCCACTTATTTCCATATGTATGTGCAGCAAGCAAAAAGAAAGTACTGCCTTAGTCCACCAAAAATAAAATGAGTTTTAAAGCGACACGGGGAAGGTAATGTTCATAAGGAACCCCAGTAAGAACACAAGTAAGAGTCAGTATTTTAGGGCCCTTTTACTAAAACCCAGTAACCGGTTCATGTGCGTTTTAACACGAGGAAACTAGCAACCAGGAATGTTAATATGGTGGCATGCCAGCAGCCATGCGTTAAGCGCACTTTAATTGACCATGGCATGATGGGGCAGGGAACGGGCAGCGTGTGGGCATGAAAATCGCATTACTGCTAGCGTCAACGTGGCAATTAGCACGAGTGCACCCAACACCACCTCTATGGGTGTCATTAGGTACACCCGCATTACGTACGCTCCACATTAAGGTACTCAGTCGCATGTTAGCTGCTGGGTACATGCTAGTCATGCCCCCGACCGCTAGCATGGAGACTGCACTTAACGTGCGTTTGTAATTTACATTAAGTGCAAAACCTTTGCAGCCTTTAATTAAAGGGCCCCTTAAATCATTTATGTGCATAAGCGGTCAATGACCAACATAAATGACCTCTTATAAAATACTGACTAGTGTGATAGTACATGCATCGTGGTGTGAACTTTCATCGCACATGGGTGGAGTTTGTGTGGAGCGTGGGCAGCGTGAGCAAGTGTGCATGGCGGCTGTGAAATATGGTAATTTACACACATCCTTGGAAAACGTAGGCATGGTCCTTTCCACCAGCTCTAGGGCTAATGTAAGCGATCATGCCTTAATTTAAGGTGTGTTCTCTGCCACTTACACTAGTAACGTCAAAACTTAACAGCAATTGGGGTGAAATAGGCATGAGAAAGCATGCGTCAACTAGGCACAACTTTATAAAATTACTCTTTAAGAGGGTGATTTAATAAAGGATTTTTCATGAGTAAAATGCTACATAAAATTACCCCCGCTAAGCACAATGACATGACAGTATGTAGTTTTACACGACATGAGTGCAGGAATCTCCAGGACAGATCTTTGGCAGAGTTGTGACATACATACGCCTGCGCTTGGGCAGGTATGAACGGACACAAGTTCATTTTACCTGCCATTTCTGCAGGATTTGCGCTGGCATTTTATGAAGATACGTGGAGGTCAATTCTGACAGGGTATGTCTGGGCCATCTGGGCATCCAGAAATCTGGATGACCTGTATATGCACCCAGTTCTGATCTCATGGGAGCAGAATTGGGGCATAGTGCCTGGACGTCCCGAACGTGCCCCGATTCCGTGCCTCCAGACATCCAGGCACTTCCTCAGCTAGCCCAGCCAGGCTCCTGAATATTACCACAGACCGAATAGCAGCGGCACTGCCCAGTTTAAAATGGCTATTCAGCACCGGATACTGGATAGGATCCAGCACTGAATATCATGTTTAATTAATTAAAGTGGCACCTGTCCGCACTGCTGAATATCAGATTTGTAATTTTTAAACAGTAAACTTCACAAACTATTATAGATACTGAAGTTGTAAATACTATGCAGGTCATAGGCATCAAGGAGGTGCTTATAAAACTTTGTTTACAGATGATTTTATATTTGCAAAATAGAAGACAGCTCCATTAGGGGTTTTATGGTAATATTTGTAAGCAATAATATGGTCCTTTTAGAAGCTCACGTTTGGAAACATAAGGAAGTGTGCCCTAACTGTTCTAACAGTTGGTATATATCCAGACTAACAGCTTGCCCAGTTACTTAATTTCCTTGAAGGAATATGGTTATGGACTACAGAGATCATTTTATATTGGCCCTCCACTGGGACTTGGACAGGTTGCTAATGATTAACAGCCCATTACAATAAAGGTACTCAGCAATACCAAGCTGCGTGAGCACAAACTTGTCAGGTCTTGGAAGCAGGGTTGGGCCCAGCTAATACTGAGCTGGGAGAGAGCCAGGAACAGACCAGGAACAATGGCAAATTATCGCAGTTATCTGCCAAGAAAATCACAGTCAAGTGTCAGGCACTAATCACCAAAATTTGTGAAGGATTTTATTGCCGCCACCACCACCATGACAGACAATAGAAATGATGTGCAACTGCAGAGGAGTCATTTACCTTTCTGGCAGATCTTTTTATACAAGTCTTAAATTTGATACTAAGGAAATAAAATCCTGTTACATGCAATTTCTCACACATTTGCAAAAGGTGCAAGCCACAGGAATTTGGCCCAGTCCTCCTCAGATCTTTATAGATTTGGAGGGTTGTCTTAGAAGCATCCCCACGTCTAAAACGCAACATTTGCACATTAAGATTGGCATGCATGTGCAAATGGCATTTTAGAACAAGGGCTTTTAAATCTGGAGATGCTTACCATGTCAAAAATTCCTGGAGGTGTTGTGAGGCCAGGGAGATAGAGTGGTGAGGGCAGGCTTACAACAGAAGTCGATCTCCATTTCACAGAGGGAATCCATGTCTCTGAGGGCATTCCTAGATGTCGGTATCTACAGATGTCACTGAGGTCTACATCCTGTCCCCACTCATCTCCCCCAACCACAATCCAAACCCCTGATCCCTAACCACATATGATCATCCACTGCACTTCCCTAAAGCACTGATCCCCCACTACACCCCTCTCCAAAGCATGTTGCACTGTAAAAGACACATGCCCCTTCCTGACACAACCTCACCAACTAATGCCCCCCAGTAACAAACCCAACTGAGGCCTCCATCAGTAATGCCCCCACCCCAGAATCCCACTCCCCAGCCTTACCAGATCTCTGTTGTCTAGTGGGAGCAGAAGTGATGTCCACCTGCTCCTGCTCTTACTACGGCCAGACCCAATATGGCTGCAGTGAGTGGGCATTGCTCCCGCTCCCACTAGACACCAGGGACCCCAGTAACGACAGGGAGTGGGATTGGGCTTGGGGGGGGGGTGGTGCTGCTAGTGAGGGCCTTGGGAGGGGTTCATGCCAGGGGTGTGTACCTTTTACAGTGCAATGGATGCTTGGGGAGAGGGATTGTAGGGAAGATTGCATGCTTGGCAGGGGGGTTCAGGGGATGGGGTTGAGATGGTGGTAGGTGCAGAAATGCCAGTGATGCATGTGCAAAGTGGGAGCAGCGATTTTAAGAAGCTGTTCCCAACACAGATGTTGTGTGTGGGGGGGTGGGGGTGGGGGTGTATTTTTCCCTCAATACTCCTCACATGGAAATTCTTAAAACTGCTGCTCTTGCTGGATGTGGAAAGCTATGCCCATGCAATCCTGCACCTATTTTACAAGAAGCTCTCTATTTGGCAGAGCCTCTTGTAAAATATTATGGGAATTCCCCACGTCCTGACCTCAACGTGAGAATTCCTCTCTCTATCTAAAATGTGCCTTATTATATCAAATTACTGGATGAAAATCTTGTCAGACTATGGCAATCACATTTTAGACAAATATCCCATAAGAGTATGTAGCAGGATGCCAAAGCATCCCCTGCATTGATAACATGATGAACATTCTGGGTCCCTGCTCCACAGTAGTGCCCATTAAGCTTCATGAAGGGGAGGTTCTAGGCAATAGAATTAAATTGGTAGGAGTTCCTAAATTTTGGAGGGAAGAATAAAAGGGGATGCAGGGTGTAGCAAACGACCTTCTGCACAGGAGACCAGAAAGATTTAGGAGGATGAAGCCTGGCCTTCTTTAAGGGTGGAGGAGGCCTGGTAGAGGTGCTTTCCCTACTGCCCTCCTAGAAAAAGGAGAAGGAAGCAAAAGCTCCTACAACTTGTCCTGAAGAAGAGAACAATGTGGGTGGAGAAGGGATCAGAGGAGGAGAGATCCCAGGGAGAGGAGTTCCAGGTCTCAACCCTGATGAAGAACGGTGAAAAGAACTGGTAAAAGGAATACAGGAGGGGAGAAGGAGCAAAGAGCTCAGGAGACCCTCTAAGTCCAGCCTGACAGGAAAAGGGAAGGGACATTGAGGAGTGGAGTTGAGGAATACTGGAGCACAAGCAGAGGGTTCAAAAGACACCAAAGGAAGTAGGACCCAAGTCCTGGGCGCATCCTGCTGACTTTGAGCTTGGAAAGGTAACAGTGGATAAAAAAAAGGCTGAAAGGAGTATGTTCCAAAGAGTGAGAATGAGTCTCATCTGGTATGGAGACTTCATTAAACTGTGAAAGAAGGAAAGAGGATAGGGGTCTTGTTTGAGTCCAAGGTTATGATTACAATGAGAGGAGAGGAGAAAGAGATCTCACCTAGGGTCCTACAAAAGAGACTAGCTGCAGATTGTGTGTATGGGCGCCTTTGAGTGTATTTCATGAGGGTGCAATGTGTAGGAGGAGGGTGTCAGATTGTTTGAGGGTTAAGGGTGTGTCTGCTGTAGTGTAGAGATTTTGGGGATGTGTTTCAGGGAACTCTCAACCTCTTCTACCTCTCATGTTCTTTCACCCAGTACCCTCTTTCTCTCTATACCCTTCTTCTTTCCCTATTTCCATACCCCTTGAACCCCCCTCCTTTCCCTAATGCATTCACTCCCTCTTGTCTTGCATTCTCCCTTTCTCTCCCCATTGAATTCATTTTCACATCACCTTCCCTTCCCTAATTTTGTTTTTTTTGGAGGGGGGAGGGGATTGACCTTTTTCAAGTAGCCCACAGTTAACTCCTCTTCTTCTGCCATATCTTTGCTATGGCAACTGCTGGGTTTTTCCCCATAGCTTCTGCCAGTGGGGAGGAGGGGGAGGGTTGGGTCCCCCAATGGCACACTTGGAGGTCCGTCTACTAAACCACATTAGCCTTTTTCAGCTAACCCAGGGTGATAGCTACAAAAGCGCCCTGTTACTTGCAAAAGGCCAGCGGTATCTGCAGGGGGCATTCCCAGCATTTCCCCTGCAGATAGCATGGAGGAAACATTGGCTTCATGGCAGATGCAGCTATCGCCACCTATTCAGGTAACAGTAGTTACATCTGTGAAGCCTGCCGCATTGTGAGCAGCTACCGCATGATGCAATTGTCCATTGTAGCTGTGCCCAGCAGGCCCGCCCGCTCTCTGCCTTAACCCCACCTTTGCCTGCAGCTACCGTGGAACGTGCAGATGTTTGCATTTTCCCCGCATTAGTTGCTACCATGGGGCTAATGCAGAACACCTGGAAGTTGCAGCTAACACAGTTTAGTAGACAGACCTTTTGGTTTTTCATTATGGCTTACCTATCCACATTTCTTCTTCTGGCAGGGGTTAGGCCCACCACTGGAAAGCTGCAGTTTTTGATCACAGCTTGGCTTTCCTGTTTACTTTTCTGCCAGTGGAAGTTGGATGCCCACCTGCATGCTCCGTTTTTTTTCCTGTGCCCCAGCCTGCACTTCTGCCATCAAAAGTTGGGTACCAACTGGTACACTGTAGTTTTTGATCACAGCCCAGCCTGCAGTGTATTTCTTCTGCTGGTGGGGTTGGGTCCCTGTTGGCATGCTCTGGCTTTTCTGTAAGACAGACAGATGACTAGACATAAGAACATATAAGAACATAAGATATGCCATACTGGGTCAGACCAAGGTCCATCAAGCCCAGTATTCTGTTTCCAACAGTTGCCAATCTAGGTCATATGTACCTAGCAGTTTCCCCAAGAGACACAAGTTCCACAATGCTTGTACTGGGTCAAGCATTGATATCTTCGGTCACTTCTTAATAATGGTTTATGGACCTTTCCTCCAGGAACTTGTCCAAACCTTTTTTAAACCCAGCTACACTAACAGCCTTTACTACATCCTCCGGTAACAAATTCCAGAGTTTGATTACACGTTGAGTGAAAAAATATTTTCTTTTATTAGTCTTAAATAGTTTACCCTGTAGCTTCATTGCATGTCCCCTAGTCTTTCTATATTCTGATAACGTAAACAATCGATCTACGTTTACCCGTTCCACTCCGTTCATTAATTTATAGACTTCTATCATATCTCCCCTCAGCTGTCTCTTTTCCAGGTTAAAGAGCCCTATCCTTTTTAGCCTTTCTTCATAGGAGTATCCTTCCATCCCATTTACCATTTTGATGGCTCTTCTCTGAACCTTTTCTAAAATCGCTATATCCTTTTTAAGATACGGCGACCAGAAATGCACACAATATTCAAGGTGCGGTCTCACCATGGAACGATATAGAGGCATTATAATATCTTTTGTTTTATTTTCCATTCCTTTCCTTATCATACCTAGCATTCTATTTGCTCTCTTGGCCGCCGCTGCACACTGGGCCGAGGGTTTTAACATGGTATCCACAATGACGCCTAAATCTTTTTCCTGGGTGGTGGTTCCTAATGTAGAACCTTGCATCGTGTAACCATAGTTTGGGTTGTTCTTCCCTAGGTGCATAACCTTGCACTTGTCCACATTAAATTTCATCTGCCATTTTGATGCCCAGTCTTCCAATTTATCAAGATCCTCTTGCAATGTTTCACAATCCTCTTGGGTTTTAACAACTTTAAATAGTTTTGTGTCATCTGCAAATTTGATAACCTCACTCGTTATTCCACTTTCCAGGTCATTTATGAAGGGCAGAGAATCCAGCACAGATCCCTGGGGTACACCACTATTCACCTTTCTCCATTGGGAAAATTGGTCATTTAGCCCTACCCTCTGCTTTCTATCTTTTAACCAGTTCCTGATCCACAATAGTACACTGCCTCCTATCCCATGACTCTTTAGTTTTGCCAAAAGTCTCTGATGAGGGACCTTGTCAAAGGCTTTCTGAAAGTCCAGATACAATAGGCCCTATTGCTTGAATAAAATGCATCTAATATAAAACAAAACACTATCGTACATTATGCAGGCAACAAATTCACTTTACAAAACAAATTAAATCAAATTGTAAATTTTTAAAAAAATTATAGATTTTCAGTTCATTCCCAGCTCCTCCCCCCATCAAAATATTTTTACAAATATAGATATTGAAAAATTATTCATCAACCTGAAGGCCTGCTTAAAGAAATGCGTTTTCAAAGTGGACTTAAATTTTTTATAGAAGATTAAACTCATAGCTCAATTAACAGCTCATTCCAGAGTTTTAGGCCTACCACTGCAAATGTGGTTTGAGTAATTGCTTCAAGGATAAGTGAACTTTGATAAATGATGGAACTATTAACAAGTTCTGTTGTAAAGAACATAAAGGTTGTAGAGACATGTAGGGAGTCACCCAATTGGCAAGGTAAATAAGGAATCCTGCATAAATGCTGTATGTGTTAACAGTAACATTTGAAGAACAATTCTATATTATCACCAGCAATCAATGTTCCTACATGAGAAGAGGTGTGACATGACCCAAACCTTTAACACTATATAGGACCTTCATTGAATCCTCGGCAAGTGCCTGATAATAGTGGCTCTGGTGCCTTGCAGAAGTGAATTGCAGCAATCCAGCTTTCTAGAAACAAAATTATGCACAAGAGTACAAATTGCTTGCTAGCCCAAAAATTTCTTAACTGACCAAATAAGCCATAATGCACAAACTCATCTTTTGACCACATTTGAAACACGGGATTGAAAATTTGATTTGATATTCACAATAACCCCTAATATCTTAACATGAGACTTAATAGGTATCGAAAACCCAGAAATGGACAGAGTCCCTCATCATTGGTTCTGGATAAAAATTAAAGCTTCTGATTTGTCAGGATTGAGAATTTTAGTTTATTATCAAAAAGTCAATCAGCTATAATAGATTTCTTGTAGTATTACATATTGTGTTAAGTCCATCTGGATCAATAATTGTATAATCATCCACATACAATGAAATGGTGATATAAGAAACATTAAGGCGTGGAGTGGAGGAGTGGCCTAGTGGTTGGGGCAAGGTACTTCAGGCCGGAAGGTCGGGGGTTCAAATCCCACTAGTGGACAGCAACCTTGGGCCGGAAGGACTGGGTTTTCTAGTCCCACAGGTGCTCCTTGTGGTCTTGGGCAAGCCACTTAACCCTCCATAGCCCATGTTCCCTGTAAAATAGTTATCTCCAAGTTATAATGCCCTGTTCAATGTAATTTCAGTTTGTTCAATGTAAACCGCACTGATGCAGAATAGCGCGGTATATAAGAGAATGTAAATAAATAAATAAATTAAAGAGAACAGATACCAGTATTGAACCCCACATGGCAATGAATACTTGTTATGCTTGCAACGTTTCCACTGAGCCATAAAATAATGTTTATTCACATAAGAGGAAAACCTCTAAGCCCAATGTCAAGAAGTTTGTTCGATAGAATTCTGTGATCCATAGGATCATGTACTAATGATAATTCCAGTGATATCGATAGGACATCATCAGCATCAATTGACATGAAGGGCCACATACGGCATTTCAAATCAAAGAGAGGGCCAGGAGTCGTCGTCCCCCCCTCCCTCCCCCACCTTCGAGAAGGATTTGCTGAGCTGGGGGGGTGGACAGGGAAAAGAAATGGAGACTACATCTTTCTTTTTGGTAATTTCAAATGGCAGGAAAAACAGAGGCAAAGGGTATCATCTGCTTTACTCCTGGGAATAACCGTATCCCTTACCCCTCGCTGCCCCCTTTCCTCAGCATTTCCCTTGTGGGAATGGGAGGTGGGTAGATAGGAGGGTGGGAGGGATGTGGCACACTGTTTTCTACTCATCCCCCTCAATATACTCTTCTCTCCCTTTTCCCTTTCCCCTCTTTTCCTTTCACTTCCCTTTTTATTGCCCCACCTGTCTCCTCTTACCTTCCATCTCTTCCCATTCCACTCTCTTTCCCTTTTTCCTTCCCTTCACTCCCAAAAGAACCAGGCATTCCTGGAGCAGGGAGGCATCGCATACTCCCAGCCTGGCATCACCAGGAAGCATCTCCTCTCCCTGGGTCTTTTTCCATTTTTTCAGTAGTGGGAAGACTAAGAAGGAAGAGACACAAAGGGAAGGGCTGAGACTGAAGCAAGGCTGCTCACAGTCTGCTAGCTAAAATCCCCTGCTGAAGCCAGGAGCGAGGGAGGGAGAGAGGCTGGATGGAGTGTATGGGCAGAATCCACCCTCCCCCACGCAAAACAAAGCAACTTCTGGGAAAAGATCTGACATGGGAACAAGAAAAGCATAGAGAGTCAGAAACATTTTCCATAAGGACCACATCTGGCCCTTAAGCATTTATTTGAGGATCTCTGGCCTAGGATGTAAATCATTAACACATTCCACAAAATTGTCTAATTGATTAACTACTATTTTTTCTGTGACCCTAGCAGGAAAAGGCAAATTTGAAATAAGCCTATAGTTGGTACTAATGGAGGAATCATTTTTGATGTTTTCAATGCAGGCCAGATGCTAACCTGCTTCCAAAAGTAAAGGACTTGGCCTTGTGTCAGGCCATTACAGGCCACTGCATGTACAATAAAAATGGAATAAGTTCAACCTTTAATTCCTTAACAAACCCTGTTGCAACAGGGTCCAGTGTTAAAGTTGAGTTTATAGTGGTCAATGTCCTCTCAATTTTTGAAGGATGAACCATCCCGAGAGAGAGATTTACCGTCCTAGAGAGTAAGAGAAGTCCAAAGAGGGAGGGCTTTTATTAGATGTTGCATCCAGGGTATAAATCTAGGAGGATATAAATGTAGAGTTGCTTTGCCAATGAAAAAAGCAGCATAAAATATTTGCTTTTCTGTGGAGCCTCTGAAAGGATACAGACATAGTGGAGGCATTATGGGTAAATTCTCTGGGCTGAAAATTGCATTCCAGTCAGCAGTTAGAAGTATATGCAGAGGTTTCACAGCACCCATACTTGTAGGTCCAAGGACAAGGGATGGTGCGGGAGGCAGCAATACGCAGGAAGGTGAGTTCAAATGTTTTCCTATTGGCTGGGGCACTTGGTTTGACTTCTCTTAGGCTTGACTCTTAAGAGGCAGTGACCAGGATCAGTGCGATGACACCGAGGCTCTAATTATATATTGAGTCAAGGGGCTCAATGAGTGTGAGAGTGAGAAAGCTTCAAATGAGTACGACACACTCCTGAGCAGTGAGACTTTGCATCTCTGCAAAGGTGTTGGTAGGTTAAAGGCGTTTAATGTCCTACGACTGGCATTATTACTTATAACCTTTCACAAGAGGGGGAAAGTAGCCTTTCATTAGAAAAGAAGCAGTATTTTATCATGGAAGACTGATGCTAGCAGGTCAGCAGATACATTTCCATCAGCCTGAGTCCTCCCTGTTGAAGGGCATGCAGTAAGGCTCTTTAGAATATCAAACAAAAACAATATCGAAAAGGATATATCTGAATATATAAGAGAGGTATAATACTGTCTTTTTGCATTTTTAATGGCAGAGATATATGCACAAAGAATATTTCTGAATGCAGGGAATGCTCTATGGATTTCAATGTGCAGCTTTTGCTCTTCAATAAGGCAAGGCCTAAATGATATCAAAGAGAAGTCTATTTCAGTTTTGTAGATCATTAATGGATGAGGGCATATACATTTAAAGCTTTTGAGAAGGACAGGTTCCTTTTCTAAGTTTGGCCTTGGAGGTCTAATACTACGCAGTCTTCTAGTAAAAGCCCACTTATCTAAAAAAGCCTCCCTATCCATACTGCAGATGTTCCTAAAATTATTGGGAGTATTAACCGACTTTGACGTGTAGGTTGGTCAAACTGAGGAATACTAAAGCATGATCAATCCAGGGTAATGAAATACATGATGAAAAATCAAAGTAATTAGGAGGATATGCATTAGTAAGAAGCAGGTCAAGGATATGACTCGCCGAATGTGTTGAGATGTTCCTAATTTAAATAGTCCCATATCATCAATAAATATAAGAAAAAAATCTCTTTCAAAGGAAGTAGCAGGTGTATGACCATGACAATTAAAATCTCCCAGGGAACAACCAAGGACTGGGAATGTGAGACTTTTCTTGATTATTTAACACTGGCTTTGTGGACCGTTTGCCTGACTATTTTTGCTGCCCTTCTTGTGTAACCCCCATTAAGGTTTTGTTTTGTGTTTTTAACTCAAGTTGCCACTGGATTCTCATGCTGTGTTTGCCTTCTTGAGCTGCCTTTTTCCTGGCCAAAAGTAGTGAGTGTTTTTACTCACATCAGGGACTCTACTAGTGTGCTATGTACTGGGGAAGACGTTGGAAGAGAAGAGTGTGGTATATTGGCACAGACATCCTACCCATCGAAGGATTCACCCGCAGCCCCATAAGTATCATACCCATTGCTAAAAGTATAAGCCTCTAAAACAGAGATTTGTTTTTCATTTTTACAATATAATTCTGAAGAAAGCAAGCATTCTAATACTCTCAAATTTTGCTTCAGGTTGATTCAGATTTTAAATTATAAGCTTGCTCGGGTAAACCTGATTCACCAAGCTGTAGGTGTGCCATAAAGATTTCTTCTGATCTAAGCAGCTCTCCTAGCACATGAAGACATGAGACATAGGAAGGTCATGAACTACAGTGCTGAGCTCCTTTGCAAAAGTGTGCTTCATGTGAATAAAATATCAACCTAACCAAAAAAGCTCTACACTATAAATCACCAAAACAAAAAGTAGAGCAGTGTAAAAAATATTTAAACACTGACGTGTATGTAATAATGTCGGAACTATAGCCTTGAGGTATTATAATCGCCTCTTGAAGCTAACATTCCATTTTGCTCAAGTTTATTATTGAGCTCACAGCAGAGCTGACAATAAATTAGGTTAAACACCACAAACAAAGTGTCACCAATAAAAATGTGTAATGCTTCTATAAAATATTTCTTAATATATAGGGAAAAGCCCAAGCTGAAAGTACTGTGAAAAAAAGGGAAACAGAGATCAACTTATCTGAATCCTCCCGTAGCTTGTTGTCAATTCACAGTTGAGCTTAAAGTAACTTTTCTCAAAATTGCTCCTTCAAAAACAGTGTCAAATTGCTGAAAGAAACCTTGCAGTCCAATTCACAAAAAATGGCAAAAATTAGCGGACACAGCACTGCGTTTCGGGCGGTCAACTTTCTCTCGCCCTGCTTCAACGCTCAACCAACTGCACCAAAAGCATTCTGTCAACTGATCAAAAACGCCAGCGCATGCTCATTGGCAAGTTAAATGCAATGCATTGATAAGGCAGGCAAAGAGAGAATTTGAGAAGAAACTTGCTGTGGAAGCAAAAATGCATAATAAAGACTTTTTCAAGTACATTCATAGCAAAAAACCTGTGAGAGAGTCAGTTGGACCATTAGATGATAGAGGGGTAAAAGAGGCAGTAAGAGGGGACAAGGCTATAGTGGAGAGACTGAATGAATTCTTTGCTTCGGTCTTTACTGAGGAAGATGTAGGGATGTTACCCATGACTGGAGTGGTATTTAAAGGTGATACTGCAGAAGAATTGGAAGAAATATCACTACACCGGGAAGATGTATTACAACTATTTGATAAGCTGAAGAGTAGCAAATCACCTGGACCGGATGGTATGCATCCAAGGGTGTTGAAAGAACTGAACTATGTGATTACAGACCTGCTATTAGTAATCTGTGAACTATCATTAAAATCATCTGTAATACATGAAGATTGGAGGATCGCCAATGTAACACCAATTTTTAAAAAGGGTTCCAGGGGTGATCCGGGGAACTATAGACCGATGAGCCTGACATCAGTACTGGGAAAAATGGTAGAAACCATCATAAAGAACAAAATTACTCAGTGTAACCCACCCCTATTTGCAAACCAGTGACCAGCGCCCTGATGTAGCTTCCTTATTTAAATTGTGTGTCACGGTGCCATAAGGAAAGGCGCTATCACCAGCTTACAAATGAGAAAGGTACAGTACACACCAGTTTCTTCAAAAGGAATTGGGGAAATAAATAAAATAAGTAAACTTAGGTGGTATAAATAAAGTTTACAAATAGAATTATTGCAAAGTATTTTAATATTTATTCTACACAGGTTCTGACACTTTTGTTGTTATGTACTGTGTATAGTTAGTTGAAATAATCTTTCCAGATTCTCAGTAAAACATGTAAGAACAACCCATTATACATCTCTTCTTTTATTGCACCAAAAAGTTGCACATATTTTCTCTTTTTACTAAACAATTTTATACTACTAGCTACTCCTGTAACTTAGTTTCGTAAATAAAAAAAACAGTATTTTCTTTTACAGAAAAATCAATAGCAACCTGTCACAACTCTAATAAGGGAAATCCTAACTATTCTAATCAGACAAGTTTCTTCTCTGACTAATGTAGCACAAAAAAAATAATACTTTTTTGTTAACTTCAGTTGTTAATTTGTAAGTCCTGATGTTTTATGATGTTTTATTTTTCTTTGTGATGAAGACATATTACATCAGTAACAAGTGGGGATTGTCCACTCTTTTCCCCTTGCTCTCCTTTTCCTTTTTTTTAACACACAGCTTATATTAAGTACTTCACTTAGCTTTCCTTGTTCATTCAGCTGAGATGTAAGACTGACTTCTTTTTTTTATTATTGTCCACACAGCTGCGAGAATTGAAGTGTAGGGGCCCAAGATTCACGCAGGAACCGCCGTACGTCTGAATCCATGGAGTCCAGGATATCTGGCTCCCTAACTTAATTAAATAAAAAAGGAGACAAAACCCTAACTTCTTTCTAGTTTAGGTATGAGACAACCTAAATTATTCCTTTGTCACAAACTTTGTTACGTTCCCTAACTAAATAAATACAATTAAACAAAGTCCCTACCTAAAAGTACCTATCTAAACTTATTTCCCTATGCTGAAGAGCTTACTAAACTCCTTGTTTCCTTATACACATACTTGCACCACATTTACTCAAACTTGCACTCAGCGCTCAAATACTATGTGTCTATTCCACAATAACTAGATTCATTCTACCTTACAGCATGCTTTGTACAATTAACTTGTAGTACACTATGCAATTTCAGTAGTGCTACTCCACATGCAATAAAGTAAACAACAGTTTTCTTTTCCTTTAGAACAGCTTACTTTACACTTATCCTCACTTCAGAGTCATTCCAATACCCTGGTCACCTTTAGACCATTCAAAACAGGAAACCTATTTTTAGGGAGCTCTTTTACTAGCATCACCTTAAAAAAAAAAAGTTTTCAGCCGAGTCAAGTATACAGTAAAATTTACTGTATACTTGACTCGGCTGAAAACTTTTTTTTTTTAAGGTGATGCTAGTAAAAGAGCTCCCTAAAAATACTGAGTCAATAAATATATACACAGCTCTTTGTAATTAAATGTGCAATTCCTAAGCACATTCAAACCGGTCACTCTGTCACAAAACTCAGTCAGGAGCTCTGTTTAACACATCTCTGTTCTCACTTCCACAAGCAGCTTTCCTTCTTTTTAAAATACCTGACCAATTTCAGTAGTACTCAACCATATTTTCCTACTTTGAAAGCAAATCTTCAACCTTTATAAGAAATCCTATAATAACCAACTGCTCACTCTCACAAACAGTTCTTCACTTCTCCATCTTCTCAGCCGTAACCCCAGGCAACACTAACTCAAAAAATGACATCAGAAAACCTACAGCCAATAAAAAGCATGCTTGCACCAGTATTCTAATAACAACAGTTGCCACGAATTCTATTTTGCAGCTACAATCTCCATTTTTATCTTTTAAAACTCCCATAAGAAATAATGGTATCAAAATTCTATGTTGAATTTAAACAGAAAAAATAACATAAATTCCAAAAGAAATTATCCCTTTCCCAACAATCACCGACTGACTATTAAACCCTGTTTTCTCAGGTTTCTAACTCAAAACAGCACTCCGCTATGACATTTCACCAGTTTAACCTTACCCCAAAAAAACCTCTGAAATCCATCCTCCCTTTCTAAAATCAAATTGGAGTCTCAGCTTTCACCTCCACCTGCAATAACTCTCAAGCGCTACTTCACAGCGTGGGATACCAGTCTCTTGATCCGAGAGACCCGGATCCGCCTGATCTGCTCCGGATCTTTTCTCATGCATTTACTTTTCGTCCCGGACCAACTCCTCTCCCATCACAGATCCAATCCGGATCAAAACATACTCCAGCTCCCCTCAAATGAGACACTCAGCAAACTGCCAATGCTGCAAAAACACCCTCTCAGGTAAAAAAACTTAACCCCTTGTGGGGGTTACAATCAGCATGCAGATAGTCATGGCATAATGGGAGACAGCAAACATGGCTTTAGACAAGGAAGATCTTGTCTTACTAATCTGTTATGTTTTTTTGAAGGTGTGAATAAACAGATAGACAAAGATGAGTTGGTTGATATAGTGTATCTGGACTTTCAGAAAGCCTTTGACAAGGTCCCTCATCAGAGACTTTTGTCAAAACTAAAAAGTCATGGGATAGGAGGTAATGTACTACTGTGGATCAGGAACTGGTTAAAAGATAGAAAGCAGAGGGTAGGGCTAAATGGCCAATTTTCCCAATGGAAAAAGGTGACTAGTGGAGTACCCCAGGGATCTGTGCTGGGTCTGCTGCGTTTTGACATATTCATAAATGACCTGGAAAAGTGAATAACGAGTGAGGTTATCAAATTTGCAGATGACACAAAACTATTTAAAGTTGTTAAAACCCAAGAGGATTGTGGAAAATTGCAAGAGGATCTTGATAAATTGGAACACTGGGCATCCAAATGGCAGATGAAATTTAATGTGGACAAGTACAAAGTCATGCACCTATGGTTACACGATGCAAGGTTCCACATTGGGAACCACCACCCAGGAAAAAGATTTAGGCATCATCGTGGATAACTTGTTAAAAAAACCTTCCGCCCAGTGTGCAGCGGCAGCCAAGAGAGCAAATAGAATGCTAGGTATCATAAGGAAAGGAATGGAAAATAAAACAAAGGATATTATAATGCCTCTGTATCATTCCATGGTGCGACCACATCTTGAATATTGTGTGCAATTCTGGTCGCCGTATCTTAAAAAGGATATAGCGTTATTAGAAAAGGTACAGAGAAGGGCCACCAAAGTGGTAAAGGGAATGGAAGGCTACTCCTATGAAGAGAGACTAAAAAGGTTAGGGTTTTTCAACCTGGAAAAGTTACGGCTGAGGGGAGACATGATAGAGGTCTACAAATTAATGAATGGAGTGGAACGGGTAAATGTAGATCGATTGCTTACGTCATCAGAATATAAAAAGACTAGGGGACATGCAATGAAGCTTCAGGGTAACCTATTTTAAAACTAATAAGAGAAAAATATTTTTTTCATTCAACGTGTAATCAAACTCTGGATTTTGTTACCGGAGGATGTAATAAGAGCTGTTAGTGTAGCTGGATTTAAAAAAGGTTTTGACAAGTTCCTGGAGGTAAAGGTCCATAAACCATTATTAAAAGGGACCCGGGATATCACTGCTTGACCCAATAACAAGCACTGAGGAACCTGTGTCTTTTGGGGAAACTGCTAGGTACTTGTGACCTGGATTGGCCACTGTTGGAAACAGTATACTGGGCTTGATGGACCTTGGTCTGACCCAGTATGGCATAGTCTTATGTTCTTATGTTCTTAATTAGCAGTTGCAGCAAGCAGACATCCTCCAGCTTCCTTCCTCGATCACTGTTCTAGTGCTTGCCATGTCCTTAGCCTTAAGTGATACAGCTGCATGATTCAGCCTTCTCAAACCTCTTATACCAGCCACTTATGCATATAGGCAAGAATGTAAGGGACCCCTTGTCCCAGAACAGTCCATACCTCCAAGGACCCAAAATACAGCACTTTTTCCACCTGTGATTCGTTCCCTGATAATCTCTACAAACATGCCTTAAACAGGCGAGAAATGGACCCTCACCAAGAGCATGAAACCCCGAACTCACATTGCAGGTCCCCTAAGGATGCATAATAATGCCGAGCAACAAATGTGTGCCTGTCTCATGCCTATGGTCTATAAGTGCACTCATTCTGCTGCTCTGCACTACCATTCCCCTCTTATCTCTCCCTGCACCCCTCCCCAGGAACCCCACTCTTCTGTCAGATTGCTTCTATCTGTGCCCTTCTCTTCTACTGCAAAATCCAGACGTCACTCCTTGCACCTTGCTGCTCCTTATGCCTGGAACAAACTACCTGAGTCTGTATGTCAGGCTTCGTCCCTGGCCCCTCTCACAGCCAGGCTGAGTGCTCACCTCCTCATTGCTGCTTTAGGATTCGATCTGCCTAAGCTTCCGTGTGTTTTCTGACTATTCCCCCTGCATGTATAGCTTGTAAGCTCTGCCGAGCAGGGACCATCTGTTACATGTGTCTGTGCAGTGCTGCATATGCCTTGTGGTGCTATACAGCTGATCAGTAGTAGTTGTTGTTATAGTGGTAGGGCCTTCTGGCTATGGCATCTGAGGCCCACCTATCTGGGGTACTGGCATCTACACCTGTTCCATCGTGACACGTCAGTCTGTAAACATCATGTCCCCCCCTGAATTGCAGATGAGCACACTAGATCCGCCTTGTACCACTCAAATTACACACGCACACACATACACTCTCAATTTCTGTCACACAAACATATTTCTGCCCGAAAGGTGCCCGGAACCTATACATAACATCTATGCCATAACATAATCGCATGGGATACCAGGGCTACAAATATGATTCCTGTTTTTCACTCAAAAAGAAGTACTTTCCCTGCTGACACCCATACTATCCTTGCATCAGCAGTCCCATTTTTTGGGATTGTTAGGGTCCTATAGATTTGCTAATGTTAAGTTTAACAAATAGTTGTAATATATCTTCCCGGTTTATCAACATTTCTTTCAATTCTTCCGATGCATCACCCTTAAATACCATTTCACTCATCTGTAACTTCCCTAAATCTTCTTCAGTAAAGACTGAAGCAAAGAATTCATTCAGTCTCTCTGTTATGGCCTTGTCCCCCTCTTAGCGCCCCTTTTACCCTTCTATCATCTAATGGTCTAACTGACTCTCTCATAGGTTTTTTTGCTATGAATGTACTTGAAAAAGTCTTTATTATGCGTTTTTGCTTCCACAGCAAGTTTCTTCTCAAATTCTGTTTGTCTGCTTTATCAGTGCCTTGCATCTAATTTGCCATTGCTTATGTTGTTTCCTGTTTTCGTCATTTGGCTCCTTTTTCCATTCCTGAAATATGCTTTTTTTGGCTACAACAGCCTCTCTGACCTCACCTTTAAACCATGCCGGCAGTTTATTGGAAATATGTTTAGGTGTTTAGAAATATTTCTTTACCCTACAACATTCCCTCACTTCTGCTCCCTGTACCTTAAGACTGCATCTTGTATTTTTCTAGACTGCAGTCACGTCAGTTCAAACATACCTGTTACAACCATTCTTCTATATGGGACACATTGCAGAGCACAGCAGAATATTTTCTAAGTCCTAGCCTTATACCACATTTCAGGAAGAATAACTTGGACGTGTCTGGGAAACACTTAATAAATACACGGGCCTTTCCTAAATACACTTTATACATCTCTACGACTGACCATGCCCCCGATCCACCCTCTCCTGCCAATGTTCTGCGATCCCCATGCTAGCGCCGTGGACGTGTATGTCAGCAGTGTTTCAGAATACGGTTGGGGACATTTTCGGCACATAACCGTCCCTGCCGCACGTACATCCCCTTATTCATATTCTGGAACGTCTCCATAGTTAAGATCAAGGGAGGCTTTATACTGGACACAAAATAAAATAAAAGATACAAAGCTGGACTACAATGACAAATGCACAGAAATACTCTAATCCATGCTTTAATCCTTTCTCACATATACACTAGGATCCCGGGGGGTGTTATATAGGACCAAGGATGGTGCATAGCTCCTAACTAGACTAAAATGGTAGAGTCATTAACATAGGAGCATCCTGGACTAGTGAGGGCTGTGCAAGGATCCTTGCAGGAAGTTCATAGGAAGAAAGATTAAAATCCTGATTCCCCAAGGGCTTTCCATTGGAACAAAATGGAAAAAAAAACTTGTGTATCAGACCATGGGATGGAAAAAGAAAATAAATGCATGCACTTAAACTAAGGTGTCTATTTACTATGTTGAGAGTCTATAAGTGGAAAGCAGTATGGCCAAGACATGAGGGTGTAATGATTTAGAGTAGATTGAGTGGTGATGGATGCGTGGAATAACCTTCCAGCAGAGGTGGTAGAGATGAGAACCGTATATGAATTTAGTAAAGCATGGGACAAGCACAGAGGATCTCTAAGGAAGAGGGGGATTGCAGAGCTTAGTATTTGGTAACAGTGAGCAGACTGGTGCTGTCAATTTTCTCTGTTTCTGTTTCATGACCACAGAGAAACGGGTCGAGGGGAGGAGTGAATTCTGTTGTGGTTGAAAGGGGTCAATATTGTTAAAAATGGAAAACATTTCTTGTTATCTTAATTCAGGATTTGCTTAATAATGTCAAACAATTCAGTCAATGTGGTCCAGTAAAAATTAAACAGATGTAAATGCTTGTTATTAAGAATGGGGAAAAAGTTTCAGAGCAAACACTAATTTCATGTAAGCCGTTTGTTTATTGATGAAAACTAACAAAAATGAATAGCTCTGCAATTTGGCAGTACAGTTTTATTATTGTCTGTAAGACAGAGGCATTATTACAGCCTGAAATGATCACAGCTCATATTCATATCTTGCTGAAATTGTACCAAGATACTAAACTAGGTTAGAAAGTTTCATTGCAGTATAGGTTAGACAGCTTACACTTACATGTCACTAATATGTAAAAAATGTGCTGACTTTATGTGAAATTCTGTGCAGCCACCCAAAACAATTAACATAATATGGGAGATCTCATCGATCTCTGCACTATCTTGCTATAAGCAATTAACATTTTATTGTGCAAGAGCTCCTGAATTACTGGCAAACCCACCGCAGATGAATACTATATACAAAACTTAATGAATAGGAAAAAAACTTTTGGAGGCTGATTACTAAAATACAAAGGGCCCGATTCTGTCCTGGATGTACATCCCCTCTGTGCGTCCAGTCTGTGCGCCGTGATTCTGATCCCACGGGGCATGGGACAGAGATTCTGTCTGGCCTGCACGTGCAAGACTGCACCCGACTAACTTAGTCAGGGCATTTAAATGGAGCTATTCGTTGTTCAGAATGAACCCTGAAATGTTTTTCACAAAAGGGTACAATGGTTGAAAAAAAAACCATACAAAACGCCCATATTTGGAGGATTTGAATGGTTATTTCATGTACTGAACCTTTTTGCAAAATAATTTGTGGTTTCTGACTTTCTCACTTGGTTTGTGGCTTGTCATGCCACAAGGGTGTGTGTGCATCAGTGCTGCTAAAAACCATGAGCCCCATATTCAGATAGGATGGCTATGTGCCACTACAGCATATAGCCATCGCTGCCAACCTGTAACCCCAGATATTCAATGTCAGGGTCATATGCGGCCCCGGCATTGAATATCCAGGGCCACCGCACAGCCTCTGACACCACATAAGAACATAAGATATGCCATACTGGGTCAGACCAAGGTCCATCAAGCCCAGTATCCTGTTTCCAACAGTGGCCAATCTAGGTCATATGTACCTAGCAGTTTCCCCAAAAGACACAGGTTCCACAAAGCTTGTACTGGGTCAAACATTGATATCCTGGGTCCCTTTTAATAATGGTTTATGGACCTAGAATTTATGGGAACAAGTGAAGTAGTCAAATTTGCAGATGACACAAAATTATTCAAAGTTGTTAAAACCCAAGAGGATTGTGAAAAATTGCAAGAAGACCTTGATAAATTGGAAGACTGGACATTCAAATGACAGATGAAATTTAATGTGGACAAATGCAAAGTTATGCACCTAGGAAAGAACAACCCAAACTATGCTTACACAATGCAAGGTTCCACAATAGGAACTACCACCCAGGAAAAAGATGTAGGCGTCATTGTGGATAACACATTGAAACGTTCTGCCCAGTGTGCAGCAGCAGCCAAGAAGGCAAATAGAATGCTAGGAATCATAAGGAAAGGAATGGCGAATAAAACAAAGGATATTATAATGCCTCTGTATCATTCCATGGTGTGACCGGCCCTTGGATATTGTGTGCAATTCTGGTCACTGCATCATAAAAAGGATAGAGCAAAATTAGAAAAGGTACAAAGAAGAGCAACCAAAATGGTAAAGGGGATGGAAGAATACCCCTATGAGGAGAGGCTTAAAAGGTTAGGGCTTTTCAACCGAGAAAAAAGACTGCTGAGGGAGATATGATAGAGGTCTATAAATGAATGAATGGAGTGGAACGGGTAAATGTAGATCAATTCTTTATGCCATCAAAAAGTAGAAAGACTATGGGACATGCAATGAAGCTACAGTGTAACCCGTTCAAGACTAATAAGAGAATTCCTTTTTCATTCAATGTGTAATCAAACTCTGGAATTCGTTATCGGAGGATGTAGTAAAAGCTGCTAGTGTAGCTGGGTTTAAAAAAGGTTTGGACAAGTTTCTAGAGGAAAGGTCCATTAACCATTATTAAAGAGGACCCAGGTAATCCACTGCTTACAAGCATTATGGAACCCATGTTTCTTTTTCGGAAAAATCTAGGTACTTGTGACCAGGATTGGCCCTGTTGGAAACAGGATACTGGGCTTCATGGACCTTGATCTGATCCAATATGGCATTTCTTATGTTTCTTATTTATCTGCAGATCGCTAACCAGGTAGTAGTGCAATATCGCTGCTACCCAGTTAGTGATTGTTGCCACCCATGACATGCCCCAGATCGCTCATGACACGCCCCGATGCTAAGCGGTTAGCATCGGGGCATATAGCGATGTTAGTTGGGGATATTCAGCGGAATTAACCATGTTAGAGCCATTGAATATCCTGTTCAGCAACCTTTACATGGTTTAAAGGTCAGTTAACCATGTAAATGCCTTTAGAATATCGGGCCCTATGCTATTAGCAGCCTAACTACTGGACAGGTCTTAGCTGAGCTGCCAGACCAGGACAAATCATCCAGCTGGACAGCAGCAGTATGAGACGGTGTTTACAGCAGAGGATCACATTTCTGTGACAACGACAACAACACTGGCATTACCTGTATGGAGAAAAAGCCTGGCAAGCTACTTCCATATTTTGCCATCAAAGCCCTATGAATGGTCACAACAAAACAAATTGAGATATAGTGCTGAAAGATGAGACCCTTAGGTCAGAAGGCACTCAAAAGGGCTACTGACAAAGAACTGAAGTCTCTTCAGAGTAAAGCCAGCATTTATGATGTGGTTGGATCAAAGTCCTTGGGGCATCTGACTGCTGATGTAGTTGCGCATGAAATGAGAGTTAGAAGGTGCAAAGATATTTTACATATTGAAACATGGACTGTGCAAAACATGAGCCAAGGGACACTGGAGGTGGTCAAGAATAAGATGGAATATGTACAACTCAATCTGTTGGGTATCAGTGAACTGAAATGGGCTGACTTTGGGTATTTTAAATCTGATGATCACATGGTATACTATGCTGAAATAAAAGACAAAGAAGAAATGCATTTATAATTAAGAAGAAGCTTGCAAGAACTGTAACGAAATACAATTCTGTCAGTGAACATTTAATTTCTATTTATCTATGAGGAATGCGCTATGCACCAACAACAGCTACAGAAGAGGAAGAAATGGATGAGTTCTATGAACAAGTACAAGCTGAAATTGACAGAATATGCAAACAAGATATCCTAATAGTCATGGGGTGACTGGAACAAAAAAAACTGGGAACAAAGAGGAAGATAAAGTGGTTGGAAAATATGGACTTGGCAACAGAAACAAAACTGGGAAAGACTGATATAATTTTGCAAGACCAGCAATCTATTCATCACAAACACCTTTTTCCAGCAACACAAGCAGTGACTGTACACATGGACTTCACCCAGTGGATTGTTAAATCTAAGTGACTACCTCTGTGGAAGTCAACAGTGGAAAAGCTTGATCACATCAACAAAGACAAAACCTGGAGCTGACTGTGATACAGATCACTAGTTATTAATATGCAAACTCAAGCTAAAACTGAAAAAAGATCAAGCCACTCATGAATGTAGCAAAATATGATCTTGAAAATATACCACCTAAATTTAAAGATTGCCTGCAAAATAGATTTGCTGCTTTGGATACAAATGACAGAGCATCAGAAGAGCTATGGGGTGACAAGAAAGTTGTGCTCAAAAAAGATGAAAAGTTTCTGCAAAAGGGGAAAAAGCAAAAACGACCAAAATGGATGATTGAAGAAATTCTGAAAATTGCCCAGAAACACAGAGAAACTACAGCCGAAGGACAAAGACATAATCACGGAAATTAACAGAGATTTACGACGTGCAGCAAGACAAGACAAAGAGAAGTACTATAAGGAAGCATGAAAGGAAATAGAATCAGAAATTATTAAAGAACAAGATTTACTTTCCTAAACCTATGAGAGTTAAAGAGAAAATTCCAGCCTGCAATTGGAATGCTACAAGATGCTCAAGGATTCATGTTGAATGATGCTGAGAAGATCAAGAAAAGATGGAAAGCATACACTAAGTCATTATACCATAAATATAAAGTGGATCAACAGCTGTTTCAACCTGTATCTTTACGATCAGGATCAGCTGCTAATGAAAGAAAAGTTGAAGCAACATTGAAAGCATTATCAAAGAACAAAGCGCCAGGCATTGATGACATTTCCATAGAAGTATTACAGCAATCAAATGCAGCTGTTACAAGACTCTTACAAGAATCCACCAGGAAAATTTGGAAGACAATATCATGGCCAACTGACTGGAAAAGATCTGTGTTCATACCAGTATTGAAGAAAGGTGATGTTGACTGTCTGTGGAAATTATCATGCGATAGCTTTGATCCCACACACCATCAGGATTCTACTCAATCACTCAGTGAAGACTGCACCAATACTTGGAACAAGAACTTCCTGAAGTGTAAGCAGGCTTCGAGAAATGGCGAGGAACAAGAGACATCATCGCAGATGTGAGACGGAGCCTTGAAAAGGCAAAAGAATACCAAAAAGATATCTATATGTGTTTTATTGACTACAGCAAGGCCTTTGATTATGTAAATCATGAAAAACTCTGAGCCACATTAAGAAGCATGGATATACCAGAACATCTGATAGTTCTTCTGCACAACCTTTACATTGATCAAACAGCAACAGTTTGACTAGCACAAAGAGAAACAGAATAGTTTAAAATCAGCAAAAGTGTATGACAAGGCTACATATTTTCCTCATAGCTACTTAATTTATATGCAGAACAAATTGTCAGAGAAGCAGGACCTTATGAAGACAGCCAAGGTGTGAAGATTGGTATAAGACTCATTTACAACTTCACTATGCTGATAATACCACATTACTGGTTCAAAATATCTGCTTATCAAGATCAAGGAACATAGGGGCTTGTTTACAAAGCTGCGGTAGCGGTTCGCGATCTTATCGGAGCCGCGACCCCATTGATTTCAATGGGGCCGCGGCTCCGATAACGACCGCGAACCGCTACCGCGGCTTTGTAAACAAGCCCCATAGTCTTAAAAAGGACCTGCAACTTGACACAAAGAAGAGAAAGGTCACGACAACTAGCAAAATCAATTATTTCATTCTTGAAGGAAAAGATTTAGGTAGACCAATTTAACCTACCTGGACCAATAATAATGGCAAGCAGTCAAGAAATCCAACTGTGCATTGCATTATTGGCAGAAAGGCTAGATAAGATTCACAAGTGCAGAGATATATCTCTGCATACAAAGATTCGGCTTGTCGAAGCCATGGTATTTTCAATGTTATATGGATGTGAAAGTTGGACAGTGAAGAAGAAAGACAGAAAGAAAATCATTGTCTTCAAATTATGGTGTTGACATATGGACTGCCCGGAAGAACAAATCAATTGGTTGTAGAGGAGATCAAACATAAGTTTTCTTTAGAAGCTTAAATGACAAGACTTCGACTTTCATACTTTGGACATATTATCCGAGGAGAAGGATCATTAGAGAAAGGCATCATATGCTTGGCAAGGCTGAAGGTCAATGCAAAAGGGTGAGGCCAGCAATGTGATAGCTCAATACAATAAAGCAGCTATGGATACCACTTTATCAGTGCTGCCTAATTGAAGACCAAATATAGTTTAGGGCAACTATCCACAAGGTCGCCATGGGTCCACATCATCTTGACAGAACTTAACAGCAGCAGCACTGTTAGATATATATTTTTTTTCACAAGTAAAACCTACAGTATCAGACATCAGCTGCATAAGCAGTGGAATGGAATGGACCACTGGAGCCACGTCCCCACCAACATTTTGTACCACACAGCATCAGCAACTAGGAAGCTTAGGGGAACCGAAGAAGAGGCTGATGCAGGGCCAATGCAAAAAGGTATGGGGTGTTTCCTCCCCCCTCCAGGATTGTACTTATATATTCCACAATGAAAATGCATGAGGTAGATCTGCATTAAAAAAAAAGAGAATGTATGCAAGTGTTTCTCATGCATATTCATTGGGCTTATCCTGAAAACCCAGCTTGCCAGGTGTGCTTCGAGGACTGGGTTGAGAATCACTAATTTAATATATTTAGAATTGGTCTTCCTGGTTTTTACAATAAAAATTTCACAAAGCAGATACAGCAGAATAAAAAGCAAAAGCAAATATTAAACAAATCACAACAAGCACAGTAAACAAAAAACACACTAATCAACAAAAACAAAAATAAAACACACGTGGAGCCCCATTCTGGGAGGGGGACATCCGGGCTGTCCAGACATCCCTGCTGAAGACGGGACCATTAAGATCCGATTCTGGTCCGGAGCCAGAATCGGGCCTGAGGACGGCCCGGCATACTCCCTCCGCCTGCGGGATGTCCTCCCTGCAAGCGCCCCCAGCATCCGTGGCTCCGGCCCCCCAAAACACCACCGCCTGACCCACGGCTTGCCTCCCATGGCCTGTATAAGGCAGCGGGGACTCCCCTCACCCGGCCCCGCCGGTGGCTCACCTGTCCAAATCTGCCAACTTGTGCAGCTTATACCACCTCTGAGGTGATGTAAGCAGCATGTCCCAGCAGGCCCAGCAGCACATATAGCGCCGTGACCTGAATTGGCCTTATACATGCTTCCAGACAGCCCACCCTGCTCTGCCCTCTCCCGCCCCCTGCTGGCTCTCCCTATCCTGAAGCACAGGACGTATAGGGAGAGCCAGTGGGGGGATAGAATCTAGGCGGTTTGTGGGGCTGCATGTCCTGGTGGGACGTACAGCCCTGCAACCTGCGTTCGAGAATGAGAGCCATACTGACACCCCTATTTGCTAAGCTCTGTTAGCTATTTAAGACGGGAATTACCACAAGCAATTAATACAAGAGTGTCTTGAGAATTTGTGAGTGCTAATTCTCACATTAAACAGCTAACATGGAAGAGAGCATGGCATGGCTCAGGACTGGGTGGGGACTGCACATTAGTGTTAATGGAGAGCTAATTACTGCATGTTAACATAGCAGGTAGTATTACAGCAATTGACTTCACCTCAAGAGATGTAGCGAAGTGTATCATGTTATCTGCCATGTAGTTAATGTACAATAATGAAATTTTCTCTGAATTAACTGCAATGCAAAAGGCTGGGAACATCCCTAACAGTAACTGGAAATCCTTATGGATATGTGCACCAAAGTGTGCTAACTGTTAACGTTTGTTTGAAGGCATGCTAATAGACCATGTTAACAGTTTACAGCATGGGATTAATTCTGCATTATCTGCTTAACAACGGTTAGAGGCGGAAATGGGTGGGGTAGAGATGGAGTGTGGGTGTGTCTGCAAAGCACAGTTAGAATGGGGGTTGACAACGTGCGTTTTCCATGAATGTTTGCAGTTAGTGGATAGTGTTAAGTGCATCAGAATTAAGCGCAATTGCTGCCTGTGCTTGTTAGGGTCCAAAGCAGTGTGGATCTGCTGGGATCATGCTGTACACGCCTACAGCAGATAGCACACTACTAAACACTGATTTCTACTCTCCATGTGCAATACCTGCAAAACTTTAGTGCAGCTTAGTAACATGCCCTTTAGTGCCACTTTAGTAAATAGGAGCCATAAGGTCATCAATATAAAACATTGTAAAATCATCAAGTGCTACAAATAAGAATCCACACACATTAAATATGCATAAAAAAAGCTTCCAAAAACCAAAAACCCCGAAGCCAGAAATGCCTTCATCCCCATGGGTAAAATATACTCAAACATAACTGTAATTGTATTTAATGTCCTAAAAATCGGACTTGTTTTGGTACAGAGAAGGAAGGTACCAAATGCATTGTTTTTTTCCTGTGAGGAGACTGAGTGGCACAGGACAAAGAGTCGGGAGGGAGGGGAGGGGAGGGGATGGGAGGGATGCTGTGCTGGGAGTACCACTGGTAGATCAGGGGGATGGGATGGGGCTTAATTCTGAGTAATTGCCCTGTGGATAGAAAATTGTGATCCCATACTGGATTTAATTCTCAGCATCGCAGTGACAGGTGCAGTTAATTGAATGCCTTGAACTGTTACAAAGTGTTACCAACCTCTTACAATATTCTGTAATAAAATAGGGGTCTTATTTTTCAAGTGTTCCATAGGTATTTGCATTCATTTGAAGACACATGGAAAATGCCAATAACTTTTCCCATGACATTTCATATAGAGGCATATTTACTGAAGTGTGAACTGATAGCATGCGTTTGAGCCGGGAAACGAACGTGGAGGCCTGCGCTAACTGTAGGGGGCATGCATGTTGAGACCTGTATACTAATTATAATGCAATACCAGTGAAAGAGGTTTTCTATTTGGTGTTTTCTGCCAGATACAGAAATCTGCTAAGTGAAGAAATGTCAAAAATATTTTCACCCTGTCTCTGCTCAGAAAACTGTGTTGATCTGTAGTCGTTTTTAGTTGTTGTTAAGTGCCGCCGAGTTGGAGTCGACTCATGGCGACCCTCTGGATAGCTATCCTAAATTGTGTTCAGTCTTCAGTCAGGCGGCTCATTGTTGACAGACTGGTATCCATAGCTGCTGTTATTGTATTGATCCTTCTCACTGCTGGCCTTCCTCTTTTGCGTTGACCTATCTTGCCAAGCATGATGTCTTTCTCTAATGATCTCTCTCTTCGCATGATGTGTCCAAAGTATGAAAGTCAAAGTTTTGTCATCTGAGCTTCTAAAGAAAGCTTAGGTTTGATCTCCTCTAGTACTGACTGGTTTGTTCTTCAGGCAGTCCATGGTATACACAGTATTCGCCGCCAGCACCATAATTCAAAGGCATCAATTTTCTTCCTGTCTATCTTTTTCACTGTCCAGCTTTCACATCCATATGATGTTATTGAAAATACCATGGCTTGAACAAGTTGAATCTTTGTATGGAGAGAGACATCTCTGCTCTTGAGAATCTTATCTAGGTCTTTCATAGCCATTCTGCCAAGAGCAATGCGTCGTCAGATTTCTTGACTGTTTATTGCTTCTTTATTGATAGTTGATCCAAGTAGGTTAAAGTTGTTCACGATTTTAATTTCTTCTCCTTCAATGATGAACCTGTTGATTATGCCAGTTGTCATGATCTTTGTCTTCTTTACATTAAGGTGCAGGCCCATTTTGAGACTATGTTCTTTGATTGTGAGAAACAAATGTTTCAGATCATCTTCACTTTCAGCCAGTAATGTGGTATCATCAGCATAGCGAAGGTTGTTGATGAGTCTTCCACCAATCTTCACACCTCTGTTGTCTTCATACAATCCTGCTTCTCTGATGATTTGTTCTGCATATAAATTAAACAGGTAGGGGGAAAGTATGCAGCCTTGTCTTACACCTTTGCTTATTTTAAACCATTCTGTTTCTCCTTGTTCCGTTCGAACTGCTGCTTCTTGATCAATATACAGATTGTGCAAGAGTAATATCAGGTGTTCTGGTATACCCATGCTTCTTAATGTGGCCCAGAGTTTCTCATGGTTTACACAGTCAAAAGCCTTGCTATAGTCGATAAAGCACAAATAGATATCCTTTTGGTATTCTTTAGTCTTTTCAAGGATCCATCTCACATCCACAATGATGTCTCTCATTCCTCGCCCTTTCCTGAACCCTGCTTGCACTTCAGGTAGTTCTTGTTCCAGGTATGGTTGTAGTCTCTTTTGAATAATCTTCAGTAGAATCTTGCTGGCCTGTGGGATCAGAGCGATTGTGCAATAATTTCCAGTCAGTTGGATCACCTTTCTTTAGTATTGGTATAAACACAGATCTTTTCCAGTCAGTTGGCCATGATGTTGTCTTCCATATTTCTTGACAGAGCCTTGTAAGTACAATAACAACTGCATCAGATTGCTGTAATACTTCTATGAGAATGCTATCAATGCCTGGTGCTTTGTTCTTTGATAAGGCTTTCAATGCTGCTTCAACTTCTTCTTTCATCACCAATGGTTCCCAATCATAAGGTACAGGTTGAAACGGCTGTTGGTCCACTTGATCTTTATCATTTAAAAACTCTGTATATTCCTTCCACCTTTTCTTGATCTTCTAAGCATCATTCAACATAGAACCTTGAGCATCTTGCAACATTCCAATTCGAGACTGGAACTTTTTCTTTAACTCTCGTAGCTTTAGGAAAGCCGATCTTGTTCTTCCTCTATTCTGCTTCTATTTCCTTGCATGCGTTGTTGTAGTACTTTTCCTTGTCCTGTCTTGCTGCACATTGGAAATCTCTGTTGAGTTCTGTTATTGTCTTTCTTTCTCCTCTGGCTTTAGCTTCTCTGTGTTTCTGGGCAATTTTCAGAGTTTCTTCCGTCATCCATTTTGGCTGTTTTTTCTTTTTCACCTTTTGTAGAGACTTCTCGCTTTCTTCCAACACAACCTTCTTGATGTCATTCCATAACTCTTCTGGAGCTCTGTCATTTTGTATCTAAAGCAGCAAATCAATTTTGTAGGCAGTCTTTAAATTTCAGTGGTATATTCTCAAGGTCATATTTTGCTGCATTCATGAATGGTTTGCTCTTTTTCAACTTTAGCTTGAGTTTGCATACTAGTTGATGATCTGTACCACAGTCAGCTCCAGGTTTTGTCTTTGTTGTGTCAATTTGATTTTTATAAAATCCATTGGGTGATGTCCATGTGTACAGTCGCCGCTTGTGTTGTTGGAAGAAGGTATTTGAGATGAATAGTTTGTTGGTCTTGCAAAATTCTATCAGTCTTTCTCCAGCTTCATTTCTGTTGCCAAGTCCATATTTTCCAACTACTTTGCCTTCTTCTTTGTTGCCAACTTTTGCGTTCCAGTCACCCATAACTATCAGGATATCCTGTTTGCATGTTCTGTCAATTTCAGCTTGTACTTGTTCATAGAACTCTTCAATTTCATTCTCTTCTGCCGCTGTTGTTGGGGCATATACTTGAATTATAGTTGTGTTGATAGACATTCCTCGTAGACGAATAGAGATTAAGCGTTCGCTGACTGCAATGTATTTCATTACAGTTCTTGTAAGTTTCTTCTTTATTATAAATGCAACACCATTTCTTCTTTGTCTTTCATTTCCAGCATAGTAGACCATGTGATCATCTGATGCAAAGTGCCTGATGCCAGTCCATTTCAGTTCGCTGACACCCAACAGATCAAGTTGTACACGTTCCATTTCATTCTTGACCACCTCCAACTTCCCTTGGTTTATGCTTCGTACATTCCATGTTCCAATGTGTAAGACATCTTTACAGCTTCTGACTCTTAGTACAGTTCATTTAATTGGAGAATGATACTAAACACAGAATTCTGATCCTGGTATTATCCTCTTACTGCTTACTGCAAAAGCCGCAATATAAAAAGAGAGCAGTTATCTCTTTTCAGCTAGTTTTCCCTCCTAACCACTTTTAAAGTGACATTTCCTCAAATGGCTGCCTGAGTCATTCTCCTGTGGGAGTTGCCAAAAACACAGTGCACAAACAAGCTTAAGGAGCAATTTTGTGATTGGCCAGTACTTATATCAATCAAAAGGGGAATGTGTTCATATCCAGGAAATTGCCAGTTAATGTAAGAAGATACAAGATATCCTGGTGGGGGAGAAAAGCAGTAACCAAGTGAAGCAGTGGAAAGGGTGAATTTATAACAAGCCGCTGAACATGTACAGCAGGAATGTACATAAATTACACCCGTTTTAAAAGGGAAAGCATTCTAACGTATCTTTTTAAAATTATCTCATGGAAAGTACAAGCACACATTTACCCCTGCTCCCATGCTCACACATGTTTGATGGCTATTTTATACATTCATGTGTATATTTTATAAAATACTTGCTTGAGTCCAAATCTTGCCCAATTCCCATCCCAACTTATGCATATACAGAACATATGAACATAAAAACGTAGGTGCCTATACTCTAGACAGGTTTTTTTTTTTATAAAAAGTGGCAATTGCTGCAGGCCAAATGCTGTTTTATATACAGCACTAACAGGTGTGCACAACATTTTACAAAGACATGTCTGAGATGATCCTGAAGCACATCACATCCACAAGACAGGTGCTGCAAAAGGGGACATACAAAACTTGGAGGCATGTTTTCTCAGCTCCATGTGGAGTGAGGCTTTGTGCTACATGTACGGGGTGGGTGCATCCACCTCCCTACATTGACAGTGGTAAAATGATCATAGGAGCAACTAACGCCACCCATGAAGATGATATTAGCTGCTCTCACAGTACTTGGCGCTAAGCTCAGGTAGTGCAGACAAGAAATGCCTGCGCTACCTGTGACATGGTGGAAATGCCCCATCCTGCCTAGTCTCTGTCCTGACATGTGTTGCAAGGGTAGTGTGGGGGTTTTGCATGGGACCTCACACTACTTTTTAGTGTGGTGCCAATATCCCTGCTATTCCCATACTACCACTTAATAAAAACATGCCCCTTGTTTTGCAAATTCACCAAACATTTACTTGGAAAGCTGCTTTCAAAGTAAATGTTTGGCGAGTTTGCAAACCAAGTCCAAAAATAGCACACCTATCGACTCCCCCCTTGCAAAATTACAGATCCTTGTGACCAATAGTTGTTTTTTGAGAGAGTAGTGCTGTGGTCTTCTAGTGATGGTACATTCTTCTGTTTTGGAAAGTAAGCTTCATGACTTGACTTGAAAGACTTCAGCATGGATTACTCTGGAGACATAGTTTGTGGTCCCTAGTGCTAGTTTCCCATGCAAATTAATCTTCCTAGTTGACCAAAGATGGAATGTCAATATCTGAGTAAGAGCTTTATCACTCATGGCTACATAGATTTAATGTGTTATGTTTCCTAGCAGCATGATAAGAGGGGAAAATGAAAATAGATATATAAACCTTCAGTGACTCCTTATATTCTTTTGTTTTCCCTTGCAGTAGTGTTTAGGACTAAGAAATCTCCAATGAAGATTGAAGCCTAGAAGGAGTACTTGTATAAATAAATATGTTAATAACCTCTTTGCTGGGATCATTCTCCCAACTCCCTCCTGTTGGCTTAGTTACTACATTTACTAAAAGTCCAAGATAGCATATTTCACAGAACTCCAAAAGGTGAACCTACAATCAAACTGACAACATTAATTCTTTTTGAAAAACCATCGTAAGAACATCCGACATTCACTGAGTCATCTAATTGCTGAAAAAATACAGACTACTGTAATCTTCCACAAACATCTTTGGCTGGAGAAGACCTTGGCAATCTGGGTCATGTATAGGCGGAGGAGACATAAGACCTAATTTGCTGATAAATAGCAGAGGAACAGTGACAGAGAATGGAAGAAAAGGGGTCAAGTAAAAGAAGGAAAGTGGAAGTGACTCAATACAATTGTGAAGTGAAAAATATCTAAAGTATATTTGGGGTGGAGTACCCTAGTAGTTACAGCAACGGGCTGAGAAGCACAGAAGTCAGGGTTCAGATCCCACTGATGTTTATTATGACCTTGGCTAAGTCACTTCACTATCCATTGCCTCTATAATTGACCTTGGAAAATAATTAATAAAATCCATATTCTTTTCTATCAGTAGATCTATGTATTGGAGAATAAATTTATCATGAAGAATTGGTAAACAATTTTTTCAACTTTAAAATATATTGTCTTCACACTGAACGGAATATTCCTCAATAGCACTGATGTAAGCCAGTGTCAACTGGGGCCTGCTGTAACCCCACAGTACACTAATAACATTAAAGGGCGATCGGCCCTTAATGCGGCGTGCTCCAACGGGAGCCTTCACTCACGCCGCCAGCCAGCCAACATCAAAGGGCGATCGGCCCTTAAAGCGGTGTGCTCCAGTGGGAGCCTTCACTCACGCCACCAGCCAGCCAGCCAGCCAGCCAACATCAAAGGGCGATCGGCCCTTAAAACGGCATGCTCCAGCGGGAGCCTTCACTCACGCTGCCAGCCAGCCGACATCAAAAGGCGATCAGCCTTTAAAGCGGTGTGCTCCAGTGGGAGCCTTCACTCACACCGCCAGCCAGCCAACGTCAAAGGGCAATCGGCCCTTAAAGTGGCGTGCTCCAGCGGGCAGGTCTGCGCCTGAGGGCCTCGCCAGAGGGCCCTTTGGCGTGGCCCTTATGTGCGGGTCCGGAGGCGCTCTGGCGTAATCCCTCTACCCTGCTCCTCCAAATCACTGTAGCTCCCTGGAACCGAGTTTGCATGATCGCTCCTCCACTCATTGTCTGCTTAGAACTGCTTACAATTGCCTGCATAGAACTGCTTCCCGTTGCCTGCATAGAACTGCTACCCATAGCCTGCATAGAACTGCTACCCATTGCCTGCATAGAACTGCTACCCATAGCCTGCATAGAACTGTTATCCATCGTCTGCATAGAACTGCTACCCATAGCCTGCATAGAACTATTATCCATTGCTTATCCACTGTCTGCATAATACTGCCACCCATTGTCGCATAGAACTGCTTCCCACTGTTTGCATACTGTTGCCCCCATTGTTGCACAGTACTGCTACCCACTGTTTGCATACTGTTGCCCCCATTGTTGCATAGAACTGGTACCCACCCACTGTTTGCATACTGTTGCCCCCATTGTTGCATAGTACTGCTACCCACTGTTTGCATAAAGTTGCCCCCATTGTTGCATAGAACTGTTACCCACTGCTTATCCTCTGCCTGCTACCCATTGCTTGCATTGAACTGCTAACTACTGCCTGCTTGTTTGCCTATCACTAGCTACCCGTTGTTTTGCTTAGAACCTGCTACCCATTGCTTGCTCAGACCTTGCTGCCCACTACCATGGCCCCACATAGGGTTGCCAACTTTTTCACCGAGAAAAACCCGACACCTGTGGCTTGCCATGCTCCACCCATTCTCCGCCCCTAGTCCCACCCCTGCCCCGCCCCCAGCCCCACCCACAAAAATTACCGAGGATACGTGTAGGCTAACTTCCTTGGTCAGATAATAATTAAACTGGGAACCCCAAAATCCAAACATGAAATGTACAACACTGGAGAAATAAAACTATAAAGTAATTTCCTCTTGCACTAAACAAAAACGCAAAGATGTTAGCAATACACACTTCCCAGACCAGACATATTCCAGTTAATAAATTCAAAATAAAAAGTATTTTTCTACCTTCTGTTTGGACGTTTTATTTTTCAGTTGCAATTGCTCCAGTCACTTTCTTCTGGTTTCTTCGTGTCTTCTGCGAGCTATCCATTTGTCCTTTCTTCTCTTTTAGATGTTTTCCATTCTCTCTCTATTTCTGCTTTAACATACTGATTGTTTCCCTTTTGCTCTTTCCCCCAATTCTTTCCTTATTCCTTTATCATCCGTTTAAATTTCACCCTTCCATTCTCAAGCCCCTCTTACTCTCCCAATACCGGCCCATCATAGACTTTTCTTCCACACAAAATATTTTTTCCCCTCTCCATTCTCATTCCCCATCCATTCTAGTCCTCCCCCAAATCAATTCCCTTATAGTTCTAGGCCCACCCAGCATCCACTCCCTTCTAGTCCCATTCTCCCATGCCCCACATCAGCCCATTTCCAGTCCTATTCCAGCTCTTCATCAGCCCATTTCCAGTGCTAGCCCTCACATCACAGGCCATTTCCAGTCCTAGCTCCCCCCCCCAATCACAGCCCATTTCCAGTCCAAGTCCCCCATCACAGCCTATTTCCAGTCCTAGGCCCCCCCCCCCACCATCACAGCCCATTTGCAGTCCGAGTCCCCCCGCACAATCACAGCCCATTTGCAGTCCGAGTCCCCCCGCACCATCACAGCCCATTGCAGTCCTAGCCCGCCTAATCACAGCCTATTTCCAGTCCAAGATCCCCCTTCCTCCACCATAGCCCTTTTCTGGTCCAGGTCCCCTCCACCCCCATCACAACCCATTTCCAGTCCATGTCCTCCCCCATAACCCTTTTACAGTCCAGGTCCCCCCCCCCATCACAGCCTATTTCCAGTCCAAGTCCCCCCCCCCCTTAGCCCTTTTCCAGTCCAAGTCCCCCCCCCTTAGCCCTTTTCCAGTCCAAGTCCCCCCCTTTAGCCCTTTTCCAGTCCAAGTCCCACCCCCTTAAGCCCTTTTCCAGTCCAAGTCCCACCCCCTTAGCCCTTTTCCAGTCCAAGTCCCACCCTTAGTCCTTTTCCAGTCCAACCCCCCCCCCCCATATCCCTTTTCCAGTCCAAGTCCCCCCCTTATCCATTTTCCAGTCCAAGTCCCCCCCCTTAGCCCTTTTCCAGTCCAAGTCCCCCCACCCCCTTAGCGTTTTTCCCTTCCAAGTCCCCCCCCCTTAGCCCTTTTCCAGTCCAGGTCCCCCCCCCCTTAGCCCTTATCCAGTCCAAGTCCCCCCCCTTAGCCCTTTTCCAGTCCTAGTCGCCTCCCCTTAGCCCTTTTCCAGTCCAAGTCCCCCCCCCTTAGCCCTTTTCCAGTCCAAGTCCCCCCCCCTTAGCCCTTTTCCAGTCCAAGTCCCCCACCCCCTTAGCCCTTTTCCAGTCCAAGTCCGTCCCCCCCTTAGCCCTTTTCCAGTCCAAATCCCCCCCTTAGCCCTTTTCCAGTCCAAGTCCCCCCCCTCAGCCCTTTTCCAGTCCAAGTCCCCCCCTTTAGCCCTTTTCCAGTCCAAGTCCCACCCCCTTAAGCCCTTTTCCAGTCCAAGTCCCCCCTTAGCCCTTTTCCAGTCCAAGTCCCCCCCTTAGCCCTTTTCCAGTCCAAGTCCCCCCCTTAGCCCTTTCCAGTCCAAGTCCCCCCCCCTTAGCCCTTTTCCAGTCCAAGTCCCCCCACCACCCCCTTAGCCCTTTTCCAGTCCAAGCCCCCCCCCCTTAGCCCTTTTCCAGTCCAGGTCCCCCCCCCCTTAGCCCTTATCCAGTCCAAGTCCCCCCCTTAGCCCTTTTCCAGTCCAAGTCCCCTCCCCTTAGCCCTTTTCCAGTCCAAGTCCCCCCCCCCCTTAGCCCTTTTCCTGTCCTTGTCCCCCCCCCCTTTGCCCTTTTCCTGTGCAATTCCCCCCACCCCCTTAGCCCTTTTCCAGTCCAAGTCCCCCCCCCTTAGCCCTTTTCCAGTCCAGGTCCCCCCCCTTAGCCCGTTTCCAGTCCTAGTCCCCCCCTTAGCCCTTTTCCAGTCCAAGTCCCCCCCCTTAGCCCTTTTCCAGTCCAAGTCCCCCCACCCCCCTTAGCCCTTTTCCAGTCCAAGTCCCCCCCCCCCCTCAGCCCTTTTCCCTTGCCGGTCCCCCCCCCCCACTTAGCCTTTATCCAGTCCAAGTCCCCCCCCCTTAGCCCTTTTCCAGTCCAGGTCCCCCCCCATCACAGCCAATGCAGTCCTTGCCCCCCCCCCTGACCAGCATCGCGGCTGTCTGAGGCTTCAGAGGGAGCCGGGGAAGCCCGCGCGAGGCCCCGGCTCCCTCTGAACAGCCACCAGCGTGAAGAGCCTTTTCCTTCACGCTGACGGCTGTTCCTGTGAAGCCGCGAATGCTGGGAAAGGTTAAAGGGCAACCTTTAACCTTTCCCAGCATTCGCGGCTTCACAGGAACAGCCGCCAGCGTGAAGGTAAAGGCTCTTCACGCTGGTGGCTGTTCAGAGGGAGCCGGGGCCTCGCGCGGGCTTACCCGGCTCCCTCTGAAGCGGAGAAAAGCCGGGTTTTTTTTGCTCTGCCCGCTCCCGATCTTGCGGCCAGAGCAAAAAAAACGGCTTTTAAAGGGCCGGTTTTGCCTCTGCGCCGGCAGCCGGCCTGGCCGTGGAAAAACCGGCCAGGCCGGCTGAAAACTGGCCAGTTGGCAACCCTAGCCCCACATCTCATTGTCCTCCTCTTCATTATCATCCTCAACTGCCTCCCCTCCTACCAACACCCTCCCTCCTTCTCCCCCTACCTTCCTCACTTCTCCCTCCACTCCCCCCTAGCCTAACACCTGCTCTTAAGCTTCCTCATACCATCTCCCTCATTCAACCAGCCCCACTCTCTATCTTCCTCGCTTCTTCCTCGCTTCTTCCTCTATTCTGCCCCCTAACCTAGCACCTGCTCTTGAGCTTCTTCACACCATCCCCTCATTCAACCAACCCCCCTCTCTTTAAGGTAACCCCACCCTCACTTCCGCCGTACTATCTCCACTCTACCTCGCTCTCTAATACTCCTGCTCCTTCTCTCATCAGGTAATATCAGCCCCAACCCTGCCCCCCCCTCATTTCCTTCTCGCACTAAAGAAAGTTCCTCACATACCCCATCTAATCGCATCCACATCTTGCTCCTCCCTCCTTCCTCATTCATCCCTCATTCACTCATCCATAGATATCATCTCCAACCCTACCCCCCAAAATAATCCCTCACATAACCTACCCGATACCATCGTTTTTCCCCTCATTTCCCCTCCCTCATGTCCCTGTTGGAGAACACACTCACCCAGTCACACCCACCCACACCTTGCTCCCTCTAAACCTAAATCTCAGCATTACCCTAGAAATAGACCCCCACGCCACTCTGATAAGAAATCTACACGTAACTTATCCAACCTTATCCATATCACTCTCCTCCCCCCTCTGCTCTCCCGTTTTCATGCGCCCTATGGAATGCATGCTCAGTCATTAAAAAAACCACTTTTCATGACCTTTTTATCTTCAATGTCGTACACCTTCTTACCTTGACCGAGACCTGGCTCCCCCCAATTGACATCGCTTCCATTGCCTCTCTCTGCTATGGGGGCTACCAGTTCTCCCATACACCTCGATCTACTGGTCACGGTGGTGGTGTTGGCCTCCTACTCACCCCCTCCTGGCAATTCAAACCCCTCCTGCCACCCCAATCACACTCCCCCTTCTCCTTCAAAGTCCACTCCATTCGCCTCCTCTCACCACTTCCCCTCCGAATAGCTGTTATTTATCGCCCACCAGACAAATCCAAATCAACCTTCCTCTCCGACTTAGACTCCTGGCTTTCTGCGTTCATGGATCCCTCCTCCTCCACTCTTATTCTTGGCGATTTCAACATTCACATCGACAACCCCTCTGACCCCCATGCCTCAAAGTTCCTCGCTCTTACCTCCTCATTCCCTCGCCGTGCCCATGTTACTCCTCTTTTCAGATCACTTCACTGGCTCCCTATCCAGCTCCGCATCCAGTTCAAGTTTCTCCTGTTGACCTATAAATGCATTCACTTGATGGCCCCTCAATACCTCTCTTCTCTTATCTCTCCCTACGTCCCCTCTCGAAATCTGTGCTCCGCTCACATATCACTTTTATCAATGCCTTTCACCCGCACCGCGAACTCCAGACTGCGCTCCTTTCACCTTGCTGCACCTCACGCCTGGAACAGCCTACCTGCGTCTGTGTGCCAGGCACCCTCCCTGGTCCTCTTCAAGTCCAGGCTGAAGACCCACCTCTTCATCATTGCATTCAGATCCTGACTCTTTCCTCATCTCACCCCAACCCCCCCCCCCCTCAACGTTCATGACCAGCTACAGACCTAACTGTACCTCACCGTACCTTGAGTAGAACAGATTAATGCTTGCGTAGAACCGATTGATGCTCTGCACTGTTTAACTAATTTACTATTCTATTCTAACTAGATTGTAAGCTCCGATGAGCATGACTCTGACGGGCAGGGACTGTCTCATGTATGCTGCTACCTCCTGTAGGTTAGCTGTACAGTGCTGCGTGCGTGGCGCTATAGAAGTGATAAATAGTAGTAGTAGTCATTCGACCTTCAACCTTGCTCCACTGCCCCCACACATCTACACGGTCACTGCCTTGACTTAATACTCTTCTCCAGTTCCTCTCCGTCAAACTTCCGCAAATCAATCCTTCCCTCATCTGACCATCACCTCTTAACATTTACTCTTCAGCTTCCGCTGTCCCAACCTCATCCTGTCTCCTCTGACCTACTTAGAAACCTTCATAATATTAATCCTCTGACTCTCTCCTCCACTATCTCTCCATCTCTTTCCTCCATATTATCCTCCAAGTCCGTCGACGAAGCATTATCTTCATACAATGGCTACATTATCCTCAGTCCTTGACACTCTTGCCCCTCCCACCCCACGTCCATCAAACGATCTAATCCCCAACCTTGGCTTTCTCCCACAATCCGTCACCTACGCATCTGTGCCCGTTCTGCTGAACGAGCTTGGTCCAAATCCCGCTACCTGGAAGACCTTCTACACTTCAAATTCATGCTTGGCTCCTTTCAGTCAGCCTTAGCACTTGCCAAACAAGATTACTACATCCATCTGACCAACTCCCTGGCCTCTGATCCTCGCCATCTCTTTAATTTATTTATTTATTTATTTTATTTTATTTATTTAACAGTTTCTTATATACCGCCCCTTCCAGAGATCAGGGGCGGTTCACATCGAACAAAAATCAATATACTTCTGTATATTTTACATGGAACTTGTGTTAACTATGTACACGTTTAGTTACATTGAACATGTTTTGAACATTAACTAGAATAACACTATTCAAACTATGTACAGGTCATCACAACATAATTGATAATATAATTTAATACCCTCAATTCTCTCCTCAAAGTCCCCCCGCCCCTGATCCCGCCCTCCCTTTCTGCCCAAACCCTAGCCGACTACTTCCACGACAAAATCCACAAGATTACCTTCCAATTCCCTACCCCCATCTACCTCCCCTTCCCCTGATTCTCCTCCCCCATCCATACTCCCTCTGCCACCCTCACCTCTTTCCCTCCGATCTCTGAGGAAGAAACCACACTCCTTCTGTCCTCCTCCAAACCTGCCACCTGTTCATCAGACCCTATCCCCACCCATCTCCTACACTCCATCCCCCTCACCATTGTCCCCCTCCACCACTCATATCCTCAACCTTTCACTCTCCACTGCAACTGTCCCTGTTGATTTCAAACATGCTGTTGTCACACCCCTCCTCAAGAAACCTTCACTTGATCCCACATGCCCTTCTAACTATTGACCCATCTCCCTCCTTCCCTTCATATCCAAACTATTAGAACGAGCAGTCCACTGTCACTGTCTCAACTTCCTCGCCTCCCAGGCACTCCTGGACCCACTTCAATCTGGCTTCTGTCCCCTACACTCCACTGAAACGGCACTCACAAAAGTCACAAACGACCTGTTCCTGGCTAAATCCAAGGGCCTCTATTCTGTCCTCATCCTTCTTGACCTTTCTGCTGCCTTTGACACCGTTGACCACGACCTCCTCCTCATCACCTTCTCCTTACTTGGCTTCAAGGACTCCGTACTATCCTGGTTCTCCTCCTACCTCTCCCATCGCTCATTCAGTGTATGCTCTGGTGGCTCCTCCTCCTCCCCTACCCCGCTCCATGTAGATGTACCCCAGGGATCCATCTTGGGCCCCCTCCTCTTCTCTCTCTATACCCAAGGCCTTGGCGTGCTTATCTCCTCCCATGGCTTTCAATACCATCTTTATGCCGATGACTCCCAAATCTACCTCTCCATACCTAATATCTCTCCGGCAACCAAGTCCAAGATCTCTGCCTGTCTTTTGGGACATCGCTGCCTGGATGTCTCATCGCCGATTGAAACTGAACATGGCCAAGACTGAACTCCTTGTCTTCCCTCCTAATTCCTCCCCCCCTCCCCCCCACTTCCCCCTCTCTCAATCCATGTGGATGGATCTACTATCCTTCCTGTTCCCTCAGCCCGCAATCTAGTGGCTATCTTTGACTTCTCTCTTTCCTTCTCCACTAATATCCAGCTTGTAGCTAAGACCTGCCGCTTCTTTCTCTACAACATCAGCAAAATCCACCCCCTCCTCTCTGAACACATTACCAAAATGCTTATCCACTCCTTAATCTCCTCTCGCCTTGATTACTGCAACCTACTCCTCGCTGGTCTTCCTGCGAGCCACCTCCTTCCCCTACAATCTATACGAAATCACGCTGCTCGACTAATCTTCTGCCAGCCTCGCCATGCCCACATTACTCCTCTTCTCAAGTCACTTCACTGGCTCCCTGTCCAACTCCGCATCCAATTCAAGCTTCTCCTGCTGACCTATAAATGCATTCACTCTATGGCCCCTCAATACCTCTTATCTCTTATCTCTCCCTACGTCCCCTCTCGAAATTTGCGCTCCGCTAACAAAATACTTCTATCAATGCCTTTCACCTGCACCGCAAACTCCCACCTGCACTCCTTTCAGCTTGCTGCACCTTACGCTTGGAACAGCCTACCCACGTCTGTGCGCCAAGCATCCTCCCTAGCCCTCTTCAAATCCAAGTTGAAGACCCACCCCTTCACCGTTGCATTCAGATCCTGACTCCTTCCTCATCTTACCCTAACCCCTGTCAACGTTTATGACCAAACTGACTAATGCTCTGTACTGTTCTAATTAATGTACTGTTCTAACTAGATAGTAAGCTCTGATGAGCATGACTCTGACGGGCAGGGACTGTCTCTTGTATGTTGGCTACCTCCTATAGGTTAGCTGTGCAGCGCTGCGTGTGTGGCGCTTTATAAGTGCTGAATAGTAGTAGTAGTAGTAATAAAGAATGAACAAATTTGTTGTATGGGTTCAGAGTAAACATATTCTAAGGAAAATTACCTGGTTAGAGGAGCCAGTCAAGTGCCCTCAGTAAAGTCTTTCAAGGTTTTTCTGGTCAATGGGGTCGGCTAATTGGTCACTTCAAACCAGGTATGTCAACTTCGGACTTTGACACACAGTGGGCTCAAAGCAACTCTTAACAATTCAAGACGCAAGTAACAACTTTAAATGAGGTGGTCACACATTTCAAGTTCCTTGATATACAAGCAATATTACTACTACATTTCTCTCTGTCACCATGCATGCCAGTGGTTAGAAGCTCGCTTACTCAGTCTCCCAAAGGCCGCTGGCCGTGTCAGCTCTGTTGTCCTTCTCCTGTAAAAGGTAAGAAGTTTCTCCTGGGATGGGAACCCTTCTTATATAGGTTCTGCTCCAACTCTCTTCAGGATAGTTGCCCTGTCTCCTTCCTCCTCCTGGTTGATTTCATATGCCACTAGACCTCTAAATCTAAGAGACCCCACTCACCCTTGCTAGGGTAGCCTTTATAGGCCAGCTCAGTAGAAGCAAAGTCCTCTGATGGCATGTCCCTTGCTGTGCCCAATGACAACTTCATAAGTACTAATGGCAGTGTCCCCATTGGCAGAACAACTTCCTAAGCTTATTTTTATTCCTACTCCTCTCTGTCACCCTTGAGGTGACCAAATTCCTTAGGTACAGGGTTCACAATGATGCTTTGCCTCCAAAAGTCTGAGTATTTATTCTTCTACTAGATACCTCCCAATCCTTCCTCCTGTGCTGGGCTCCTACAGCTCCCTCAGATTCCTAGATATTCCCCATGCTGGTTCCAGGGTCCACACCTTGCTTTTTAGAATCCTCAGGAGGTGAGAAGGAAGCTTTAGTGAAACCTGGGGTCACATCATCATATTCTCTTCCATTTAGTGGGGATTAGTGGACGTGAAATGCCGAGAAACCTAATTACTAAAGGAACAAGATTTACTCACAAACTAGTTAAAATAAAATAGAAATGGTGCATTATAACTAGGCTTAATATTGCCTCTGTCTTTGTGGCCTAAGGGACAGTCTGTTTCTTCAGCATTGGGATCTCAAACAGAATTGCAAGCTATTTTTGTTGGTGCTTTCCTCTTTTCCGTTCTGGGCATTCAGCATGCAGAGATCTGGCTTCCTGTAATGCAAGGCATTTCCTCACACTTAACAAGCCCTTGAAAACCCATTGGGAAAACAGTATTCAGCTCAGCGGATGCAGAAACAATTAAAAGTTGTTGCCTTTAAAATTAAGCATGGAAAAGAAAGTGATCTTTTGCCACTCTGTGGTTGTAGTTACACAAATATACTGTAGCACAGTAACAGCTGGCTATCTCATACTACTCTATGTACATTCCAGTTCCACATAATTTACCCCCAACAGCTCAATGGAACTGTCTAAGGGGCTTGTTATTCTGTACTCAGAAAGCAGAATGTCAACAGGAGGGACTGAGAGTTATTTAGTGTATCACAGTAATGCTTAATCATGATGGTAATTGAACCCTAAGAATAAAAACTAAATCTGAAGATTAAATTTACAACTTTCCGCATTTCTTTTTGAGAATTTTTTAGCCGTCTTGTCTTGTAACATATTCAGATGCTAGCACAAAAACATAGGCCCTGCCACAAAATTAAACCATTACAAAGTCAACATCAGGATTAGCAGCTTAGGTTAAGAAAGACTTGATATTCTGTATTTAGGCAGCACACAGTTTTGCAAGAGACATTTTAAGACAGATGGAATTAGTAGAATTAGAGAGTAAAAGTTGAAATTGATGAAAAATAGACTTCACTTAAAATAGAGAAAAACAGTTTTGTAGTTCAAATAAAAGCAAACTCAGATTCCTTCATTGTTTTCAGCCTGCTTATCTTTTTGGATTATTTTTTCCATAAGTACATGCCTTATGTTAAATAGGAATTTCAATGCACTTGCAAAATGGCAATCAGATATCTTTCAGCAGTGCTTCCCAAACTTTTATCCAATATGACTCCATTTTAGCACTCAAAAATTCACATTTATTTTATTATTTATTTATTTATTTATTTATTTACATTCTCTTATATACCGCGCTATTCTGCATCAGTGCGGTTTACATTGAACAAACTGAAATTACATTGAACAGGGCATTATAACTTGGAGATAACTATTTTACAGGGAACATGGGCTATGGAGGGTTAATAATAACCAAACAGCAGACCTCTTTGAAACATAAGAACATAATATATGCTATACTGGGTCAGACCAAGGGTCCATCAAGCCCAGTATCCTGTTTCCAACACTGGCCATTTCAGGTCTCAAGTACCTGTAGGATTCCCAATAGTATACACATTCCATGCTGCTTGTCCCAGGGGTGAGCAGTGGATTTCGCCAGTCCTCTTTAATAATGGGTTATGGACTTTTCCTCCAGAAATTCACCCAAACTTGTTTTGAACCCAGCTACCCTAACAGCTTTTACTACATCCTCCAGTAATGAATTCCATGGTTTGATTACATTCTGAGTGAAAGCATAGTTACTTACCTGTAAGAGGTGTTCTCCAGGGACAGCAGGAATCAGTCCTCACATATAAGTGACATCGGTGCTGACGGAGCCCTTGCGGAGGCATCTACCCAGCTTTCAAAGAAAGCTTTTGGGAGGATCCACCACGCATGCGTGGTCCCCTTCCCGCTCAAAGGTGCCATCTTGCTCAGTCAGATGACATAGCTAAAAAATGGCAAAAGGATAAAAGATGGTAAAGAAGCAACTCCAAGGGAAGGAGGGAGGGTTGTGAGGACTGATTCCTGCTGTCCCTGAAGATCACCTGTTACAGGTAACTACGCTTTCTCCTGGAACAAGCAGGAAGTCAGTCCTCACATATGGGACTCCCTAGCTACAGGCTACCAAAAGCCCATAGAAAAAGGCCATGGTCACCCCCAGGAGGAGCCATGAGCAGCAGCAATTGAGTCCACAGATACATACTACATTAGGACCCATGTGTCCGTGGAAACCAACTCTCCGATAGCTTGAACACAGAAGGATTGGAGGGTAGGAGTTGCCTAGACCCTGAAGAGATTAAGGAGCATGGTCTGGCTGAAGGCGCTGTCCCGTTGGGACTCCCTTTCCAGGCAGTAATGAGCTGCAAAGGTATGGACTGAAGACCAGGTGGTGGCCCAGCAGGTGTCCAGCAACAGGATGGAGTGCAGGTTTGCCACAGAGACCGCCACGGCCCTAACGCTGTGAGCCATGACCCGGCCATCCAGCGTGAGCCCAGCCTGTTCATAGGCTAGAGCGATGCAGTCTGCCACCCAGGTGGACAGTGTACATGTCGTCACTGCTTCCCCCAGCCGACTAGGGTCATAAGAAACAAAAGACTGAGAAACTTTCCGGTGGTCCTGGGTCTGCTGAATGTAGAATGACAAGGCCATTTTACAGTCCAAGGTGTGAAAGATGGTCTCTGCCCTGCTGGAGTGAGGCCTGGTGAAGAAGGTAGGTAACACCACCTCCTGATTGAACTGGAAAGGAGATACCACCTTTGGAAGGAACTTGTGTTGTGCACACAGCACGACCCTGTTCTTCTAGAATCTGGTATATTTATTTATTTATTTAACAAGTTTTTTATACCGCCTTTTCCTTAAATCAAAGCGGTTACAAGACATACAAAGGTTATAAAGTAAGGGAAATATACACTGTATAAACAAAACATGAGAGTAGTAAGGAAGGATGGTATATGGTGCCTCTGCTACCAGGGCTTGGAGCTCACTTAGCATTCACCTCTGCTCACAGGGTATCAGAAACATGACCTTCCACGAGAGGTACCTCAGGTGGCAAGTAGCTAGAAGCTCAAATGGTGGGCGAGTGAGCTGCGCCAAAACTACATTGAGGTCCTATTCAGTCGCTGGAGGGTGGACAGGGGATTTGGACATCAGGAGTCCTCTCAAGAAGAGGGTCACCAGTGGCTGGACTGAAAGGGGCTTGCCCTCAACATGATGGTGATGCACCACCAGAACACTAAGGTGCACTCTCACGGAGTTTGATTTGAGCCTGGATTGCAAGAGATGAAGAAGGTATTGCAGCACCAGCTGCAGTGGGCAGAAGAATGGGTTCACTCACTGCTCCGGGCACCAGACCGAGAACCTGCACCATTTGAATGTGTAAGCCCTTCTGGCAGAGGTCTTATGGAAGGTCAGCAGGATCTCTTACACTTCTCCCGAGAGATTGAAAGTGGCTAAGGTCACCCTTTCAGCAGCCATGCAGTCAGTGATAGGGACCCCAGATTGTGGTGCAGGAGAGAGTCCTCCTCCTGAGACAAGAGCCCCGAGCAGTTCCCCAGGGGATTGGAATCTCCATTGACAACTGGAGGAGTAGCAGGAACCATGGCTGCCTGGGCACCGTGTAGCCACCAGAATCAGTGATGCCTTGTCGAAGAGCCTCGAAGAATGTTTGGCAATCAGCGGCATGGGTGGGAAGGCATACATGAGGCCATCCGACCATGGGATGAGGAATGCATCTGCTGCTACCCAGGACAGATGGGGCTGCCGGGAACAGAAGCAGGGCTACTGGTAATTATTCGGACTGGCAATGTAGTCGACCCTTTGGGTCCCCAAGAGATAAAAGAGCCGGTTGGCTACTCTGGGGTCCAGATGCCATTCTTGTGGCTGGAGGACCTTGCTCAGTCTGTCCGTCAGAGCATTCTCTTGGCCTGTTAGGTATACCACCCGCAGGAGTATTCCCTGTTGAATTGCAAAGGAGCAAAGTATCATTGCTTCACGGCAGAGGGCACGAGACCCCATGCCCCCCTGCTTGTTCACATAGAGCATTGCCACCTGATTGTCTGTTTGGATCAGTACAGGCTGGTGTCTCAGGTGGTGGCAGAATGCTCGGAGGGTCAGATATATTGCCTGAAGTTCCAGGAGGTTGATCTGCTGGTTGCTCTTGGCTTGAGACCAGCTGCCCTGGGTGTGGAGTTCTTCACAGTGAGCACCCCATCCCAGCAAGGCGGCATCCGTAGAGAGGACCCTTAGAGGTTTGGGGTTTGGAAGGACATTCCCGCCTGCAAGTGTCGGGGATTTTGCCACCAAATCAGGGATTCCACTTGCTGGCGGGGCACCGAGACTCTGTCTTGGAGATGGCCCATGGTCTGTGCCCGCTGGTCCTGAAGGCACAACTGAGTGGCCCTCATATACAGGTGAGCGTCTGGGGTAACATGGACCATCGAGGCCATGTGCCCAAGTAGGCCCAGTAGAAGCTGAGCTGACACCAAGGGATGATGTTGCACCTCTCAGGCCAGTGCCCTGAGACGGTCTGCACAGTCCAGGGGAAGGAAGTCTTTGCCTGAAGAGTGTCCAGCCCTGCTCCTATAAATTCCAGACATTACAAAGCTAATTCACAGCAAGCTAATTCACAGCACCCTCGAAAATAGAAACAGGAGGACTACTGCTATGAACACCTTAATAGTTCCTAAGATGATGACATCGTGTACTAAGGCTATGTCAAACAGAGCTTTCTCAATATTCGCTCCTCTAAACTGGAATACACTTCCCCATGAAATCCATGGCATCAAAAGCCTAATACTATTCCGAAAAGCCGTGAAACACCATCTGTTCACAAAATGTTACCCAGAAGTTATCCCGGACACTCACACATCTAGCAAGCTTCCCACATACCCCAGATGCCTTAGCACCCTAATACAACCAGAAAATGGTTAGCCTACACGATAGCCCACATGATAACCATTTACCTGCACCATCCACATGAATTCACGCACAATATCCAAATGAGTTTAGAATATTGTATATAGTTGAAGTATATATAGTATAAAGTTAACCTGTACATAGTTCTCCCGGTTATCCCATGTGTTATTTTTCCCTGTTCTTTGTAAACTCAATGTTGCCTGTATGCATTGCAGTATGTTTTGTTCAATGTACACCGCACTGATTTTAATAGCGCGGTATAGAAGAAATGTTAAATAAATAAAATAAAATAAATAAATTGCGTTGGGAGGAGGTGGGATTTGGGGTAGTTTATAACGAACCCCAGATGTTGTAGGACCTGGATGGTGTGTGCTGTGGCCTGCTACACCTCTGTGGCTGTGCCTCCTTTTATGAGCCAGTCGTTGAGGTAGGGGAAGGCAATTACTCCCTGGAGACAGAAGAAGGTGGCTACTACTGCCAGGCATTTGGTGAAGATCCTGGGGGTGGAGGCCAGGCCAAAGGATAGCACCCTGTACTGGTAGTGAGCGCCCCCGCCATGAAGCAAAGGTACTGCCTGTGGCTGGGGTGAATGAGGATGTGGATATAGGCATCCTTCAGATCAAAGGAGCACAGACAGTCTCCCTGCTGGAAGTACGGGGCAAACACAGTGACGGAATTCAAAGTGGCCTGGGACAGACACAGTGGATCACTTTACAGCAACAAGATTAAATCAAAATAAACTGAACCATCTAAATTCTCAACAAATAGGGGTGTCCTACATGGAGCGATGGGGGAGGAGCGGTGGGTTCACCCCTAAACAAAGATATGGGGAGGGGTGAAGACATGGGGAGGGATGCACCAGCTCCTGGTGGGTGAACCCCTAAACAAAGACATGGGAAGGGGTGCACCTACTCCCTAAAGACATGGGAAGGGGTGCACCTACTCCTGCCATATTGCTGGGCAGACTAGATGGACCATACTGGTCTTTATTTGACGTCATTTACTATGTTACTATCAGGAACTTGTTCAGGTTGCACAGGTCTAGGATGGGCCTTAGGCCTCCTGTTCTTTTTGGCACAAGGAAGTTGAACCCCTTGCCCCTGAGATGATAGGGTACTGGTTCTACCGCTTTGTCCTCGAGAAAGCCTGTGAGGTCCTTCAATATGAGGTCCCGGTGAAGGGGAGACCTGGGGAGCTCTCCCGGGAAGAAAGGAGGAGGTATCTGAGACAGGTGGAGAAGATAGCCCTCCTTGACCACCTGGAGGGCCCAGGAATCGGTGGTGATGGTTGACCATATGTGGTGATACAAGGTTAGATGTTCTCCTGTGGGCTGCTGTGCTCCTTGGGGTAGATAGGCTATGCACAAGGAGTCTAAAACTCCCCCCTTGCTGAGCCAGAGCCGGGGCCTGGGGCTTGGGAGCCTTTTGCTTATGAGAGCCGTGCCCTTGTCCCTTAGCCTGATGACCCTGCTGGGGAGCTGGAAAGGCCTGAAAATGTGGGTAGCTTTTCTAAGCAGCCCCTTTCCTTGAGTAAAAGGACTTTTTACCCAAGTCCTTCCTATCGGGGAAGGGCAGTGGTCTTCTTGGAAAGCCTGGTCCTCGTCATGAACTCAGACTTCAACTCAGAGGCCTTTTCCGTCATTGGTTTTCCAAAGAGGTTCTCCCCTTGGCATGGGACATTGACCAATTTGTCCTGAATCCATTGCTCAAGGTCAGAAGACTGTAGCCAGGCCTGGCGTTGGGCATCGATACCGGACGCGGCTACTCTAGCCACCAACTCGAAGCCATCATAGGCCACTCAAGTCATGAATTTGGAGCACTCATGGATGGCCTTGGACAAGTTCCTGAACCGCTGCAGGAGTTCCTCTGAAAGCCCAGCTGAGAACCCAGCGAGTTCCTTTACCAAGTCTCTCAGATACATGCCCATGTACAACTGGTAGGCCCGGATCCAGCCAATGAACAGAGTCCTGGTAGCACTTTCTGCCAAGGGGGTCCAAGGTGCAGGCCTCCTTATCCGGGGGCACTGAGGAGTGTGTCTTCTGGCTCTTGAGCCAATGCATGGCCGACTCTACCACCATGGAATTGTGTGGCAGCTGTGACTTCTGGAAGCCCGGGCTCCGGCGGACCCGATACATCAAGTCAAACCACATGCTCACCACTGGCACTGATGCCGGTGTCTCCCACATACGGAGCATTAGCCATTCCAGGATGGGTGGGATGGGTACTGTGAGCGATTCCCTTGCCTGGGTCTTGTACTGGAGGATTTTTAATTCCTCCATCCAAGGGTCCTACTCCAATTCCGTCGGGAACGCAAGGGCTTTTGACATATCCCACACGAAGTCGAGGAATGCCATGTCTTCGGGAGGGGACAGACACTAGGGTTCCAAGGGTGGCGAGTCCGAGGGGGCATCGCTATGGTGTCGGGTGTCTGGGGACTCCTCGTCCTCGGTCTCCCACTTGGAGTAGTCAGAGGAAGACTCAAGGGAAGGGCGGCTCATGGACTCGAGGATGGAGCCCTGTCCGCATCCCACAGAGGCCCCACAGCTGGTGCCATGAGCGCTAGCCAGGGAAGACCTCTGTCCTGTCGAGTGAGATCTGGGGTGAGACCTAGGCCAAGGATTGACAGGGGGCCATATGGTCTCGAGGATCGGCTCAACCTCCAGGGAAGTCCTCGATGTCGAGGGCCCGGTGTTCTGGGCGGAGGAACTGGTAGTACCGGACAGCAATGCCCGCTGCTGGTCCATGAAGGCAGGCAGACTGTGCTCCAGGGCTGCCATCCTGGATTTGAGCCCCGAAGGCTCCACAGCCATCGACCGTGGGCACTGAGAAACATGGGCCCGGCATCGGTTCCCCAAAGGGGAGTCCTCAATGAGGATAGGCTCTGGCGACCGAGACTGATCTGCGGTCGACTCCTTTCAGGCGATCTTGAGAGGCTGCGCCCTTTCCGATAGTCATCGAGGACTGTGGGACCTGGTCTGGGGCTTACCAGACCTGTCAGAGCCATCCAGAGACGCTGCCTTTGATGGTTTCTTCTTCTTGTGTTCCCTCGAGGGAGACCCCTTTCTGAAGGGTCATGGGGTCCGCGGGGACATCATGGGATTCTACGGCTTCAGAGGGGGCCAGGGCCTTCGGAGCTGGGGACTCCAGGAAGAATTTGTTGTGCAGCTGCTGACAATTCTTGAGGGCCTTGGTGGACATCTTTTTACACAGATTGCAAGCCATAGGGTTGTGGTCCGGCCCTAGGCAACAGTCTTGTGTGTCGGTGAGGGACATTATCTTGGCACACCGAGCCACTCTTTTCATTATTTATAGACTTCTATCATATCTCCCTCAGTCGTCTCTTTTTCAAGTTGAAGAGCCCTAACCTTTTAAGCCTTTTCTCATAAGGATATCCTTTCATCCCTTTTCATTTTGGTTGCTCTTCTCTGTACCTTTTCCAATTCTGTTATATCCTTTTTAAGATATGGCGACCAGAATTGCACACTATTCAAGGTGGGATTGTACAGATACAGAGGCATTATATCTTTAGTTTTATTTTCTATTCCTTTCCTTATGATTCCTAGCATTTTATTTGTTTTCTTGATCGCAGCTGCTCACTGGGCAGAGGGTTTCAATGTACTATCCACAATGACACCTAGATCCTTTTCCTGAGTGGTGATTCCTAATGTGGAACCTTGCAGCATCTAACTTAGGTTGTTCTTACCTAAGTGCATAACTTTGTATCTGTCCACATTAAATTTCATTTGCCATTTGGACACCAATCTCCCAATTTTGCAAGGTCTTCTTGCTGTATTTCACAACCCTCTTGCATTTTAACAACTTTTAATAATTCTATGTCATCTGCAAATTTGATCACCTCACTCTTTATTCCCATATCCAGGTCATATATAAATATGTTAGAAAGCAGCAGGCCCAGCACAGATCCCTGGGATACTCCACTATTCACCTTTCTCCATTGAGAAAACTGGCCATTTAGCCCTACTCTTTGTTTTCTATCTTTTAATCAGTTCCTAATCCACAATCGCACACTGTCTCCTATCCCATGACTTTTTAATTTCCATAAGAGTCTCATGAGGGACCTTATCAAAGGCTTTCTGAAAATCCAGATACCCTATGGGGCGCATTAACATAATAAAGTTAGCACGTCTTAAGTGCCAGAATGGCACTTAAAGCATGTTAACATTATTAATGCACGTTAACCTTTAGTAGATAAGCCCCTACATCAACTGACTCACCTTTATCTACCCGTTTATTCACACCATCGAAAAATATAATAGATTAGTGAGACAGGACCTTCCTTGGCTAAATCCATGTTGTCTTTCTGCCGTTAAGCCATGACTATCCACATGTTCAGTAATTTTGTTCTTTATGATGGTTTCTACCATTTTGCCTGGTAGAGACGTCAAGCTTACAGGTAAGTAGTTTCCCAAATCACCCCTGGAACCCTTTTAAAAATTGGCGTTACATTGGCCAATATCCAATCTTCAGGTACTACAGATGATTTTAAGGATAGCACACAGATGACTATAAGTAGGTCTGCCATCTCATATTTAGTTCTTTCAGCACTATGAGATATATGCCATCCAGTCCAGGTGATTTGCTGATCTTTAGTTTATCCAATAGCTGTAAAACATCTCCTGATTTATTGAGATTTGTTTCAGTTCCTCTGATGCAGGACCTTTGAATATCGCTTCTGGCATGGGTAAGTTTCCTACATCTTCTTCAGTAAAGATCGAAGCAAAGAATTCATTCAGTCTCTCCGCTATGGCCTTGTCCTTTCTTACTGCCCTTTTTACCCCTCTATCAACTAATGGTCCAACTGGCTCTCTCACAGGTGTTTTGCTATGAATGTACTTGAAAGTTGTTATTATGCATTTTTACTTCCACAGCAAGCTTCTTTTCAAATTCTCTCATTGCCTGCCTTATCAGTGGCTTGCATTTAACTTGTCAGTACTTATGTTGTTTCCTGTTTTCATCATTTTGCTCTTTTTTCCATTTTCTAAAGGATTTTCTCTCAGCTATAACCTCTTTGAGCTAACTTTTAGGCCATGCTGGCTGTCATTAGGTCTTTCTTCCACCTTTCTTAAAGCATGGAATACATCTAGTCTGCGCTTCAAGGCAGTATATTTAAATAACACACAGACCTGATAAAGACTCTTAATCTTTGTAGTTGCTTCTTTTAGTTTTTTTTTAACCATCATCCTTATTTTATCATAGTCTCCTTTTTGAAAATTAAATGCTAATACAGTTACTGCAGTCCTATGCTAACTACTTAACATGGGATTTAGTGCGCAGTAACTGTTACCACACCTTAGTAAACATACCCTTTAGTGTCGCAGTAAGAACTCTCTGATTGAACAGTTTAGATTACTGTTCCTTTCAAGGGTCTGTCCAACTGTACTTGAGTTAGTTGGTGGTAGTTACAAAATGTATTAGCCTACCACTAGATAGATTTTTGTCTGCCTAAGCTGTCCTTATCCTTCTTAAGATGTTGTGAGATGGCCCAAGTTGGGAGCTCATGTTAGTGCCTTGGCAACCTAGCCTCTGTTGTGCAGCAGAACCAGTGGAGGCACCAAATGGGCTGATACTGCCTTGATCGTAGCACCCGGGGATATAAAACTCCGCTTCCCTCAAATGTAAAGCATAACTGCACCATCCAATTCAGTGCTGAAGCCCAAACCTGCAGCAACATTTTGAGATTCCCAGAACTTTGCACACCCCCATAAATTTTGTGCCCTAGGCACTGAGCTAGTACGCTTGCCAACTCACCCCTGGATGATCAAACAGACCAATTCAGTCCTAAATTTTGTCTCGTTGGATGCACGGAGTTTTAATTCTGCTTGTCAAAATGATGCCGTTAGATAATTATCACTACAACACTCCATGCACACAATGGGGCAAATTGAAGATTGGCTTTAAACAGAACTAACACTTATTTATTTATTTATTTATACATCTTTTCTATACCGCCACTTCCAGAGATCAGTGGCGGTTTACAGGTAACAAACATTAATAATAGAGCACTATTATTTTACATAGAACAGATTTAGAACAAAGAACTATTTTACATAGAACAGATTTAGAACAAAGAACATTCAACTATTAAGTGTAACTTAAAAATACAATGAGATAACAGGAGGGGTAGGAACATTTGAACTGGGTATTAATTAGATAATGTTTCAAAACATAGTACCAACAGTATATCAACAGTAAAGTCAAATATTTACATTAAATTACAGTTATTCACATTAGCGACAAGCAAATTGCTTTCTAAGGGTAAGCTTAATCTAGGTGAGCAATGTGAATGTGTGGGAAAGGTTTATGCTTTGTCTAAGTAGGGTCAGTGAGTGATTGATGAACGGTGTTTTTTTCTGTGTTAGGATTATCTTCAATGTGGAGGTTATTGTAGTGCAGAGTAAATAGATGGGGTTTTAGATTTTTTCTAAATAATTGAAGATCTTTGATTTCTCTGATTTCAATCGGGAGGTTGTTCCATAGCGTAGGGGCGAAGTATGAGAAAGCTGTGTTACTTGTCTTCTGACTTGTTTTTCGAATAGAATCAGGAACTTGTATCGTGTGAAGGTTTATTCTTCGTCTCGATCTATTATCATGTGGGATGGTGATCAGCGTAGATAAGAAAGATGGTGCTATATTATTAAAGATCTTAAACGTATTGACTAAGGACTTGTAGATGATTCTGCATGAGACGGGTAGCCAATGGAGAGCGTAGAGGATCGGAGATATATGATCTGAAATTTTCGCTTTGTAGATAATCCTTGCGGTGACATTTTGGGCTAATTGAAGAGTGTGAATATTTTTCTTAGAGGTCCCTTGAAGAATACCATTACAGTAGTCTAAATGTGGTGTAATAAGTGTTTGTACTATGGTTCTGAAATCAGTGTTATCTATCAATGGTCTAAGTTGTTGGATTGTCCTCAATTTGAAATATATTGTTCTTACAGATTGTTTTATATGTTTGGTGAGGCTGAGGGTTTTATCCAGAGTGACTCCCAAGTATTTGATCTCATCTTTGACTGGGAGAGAGTTTTTTCCAATCTTGATTTCAAGTGGGGGAGTGAAGCTTGTGTTTCTTGTTATAAATAGAACTTCTGTTTTTTTAAAATTAATATTCATATTCCTTGATTTCAGCCACAGTTCAGCTTCAGAGAGGCAACGACATATGTTACTATAATCCGGGTTTGACACATCAAATGGCGAGTATAACATGATGTCGTCCGCGTAGATGTGGTAGTTGATTTTGAAGCGTTTAAATATGGAACAGATGGGTTGAAGATAGAGATTAAACAAAAGTGCCGAAAGGGCAGAGCCTTGAGGGATGCCCTGTTCTTGTGGAAATGGGGATGAGGCATTTCGATCTATTTGCACATATAGGGTCCGGTTAGTAAAATAGGATATGAACCATTCAAGGGTTTTATCTTTGATGCCTATTTGAGAGAGTCTTGAAATGAGCGTGTTATGGTTTACAGTGTCAAAGGCAGAGGAAATATCAATGAATATGAGAATAAAGGCTCGCTTGGCATTATCGATACCTCTGATGATTGTATCAAATAGTGCTGTTAGGATTGTTTCTACACCATGATAAGGGCGAAATCCATATTGATGATCATCTATAGGAGCTGATGAGTCTATATAATCTTGCAGTTGTGTTTGCACAATCTTTTCAATAATCTTAGCAAGAAATGGAATACTTGCAATGGGACGATATGAAGTTGGGTCATGGTCGTCTAGAGTTTTGTTTTTTAACAGTGGTCAAATTGCTGACCTTTTGAGGACATCTGCTATACGTCCTTGTTGAAGAGATTGGTTGACTATGTTTAGTAAGTCTGAGGCAAGTTCTGTTTTTGTTGATTTTATCCAAGTCACTGGACAGGGATCAAGAAGAGAGGTTGTTGTATTTAGGTTGGAGATTGTCTGAAGTAGTAGTTTGTTGGTAATAGGGTGGAAGGTTTTCCATTCCAGGTGGTTATTATCTGAAAGAGTTAGGCTAGGTGGGGTGAAATGGCTGTTTAGTTTGAGTTTATTTGCAAAATGATCAGCAAGTAATTGCGGGCTAATACAAATTTTGTGAGAATTGTTGGATGGGGATTTGGTTAACGATTTGACAATCTCAAATAGTTCTCTAGGGCGATTAATAGCTTTAGATAAAGTTTTAGAGTGATATTGTTTTTTAGCCTTATTAATCGCATCCTTGTAATCTTTGAGTAGTGAGAAATATTGTATTCTGAGTTCGTGAGTTTTTTTCCTTCTCCAAGTAGATCCCATTTTTCTAAGACCTTTCTTCAGAATTGCAAGTTCAATAGTATACCATTTTTCATTCTTTCTCATTTTATGGTAAATCTTTGTTGAATATGGTTCTGATGCAGATCCAATAATGGTATTCCAGCTGGATATTGCGTCATCAAGGTTATAGATATGAGGATCCAATCTAGGGAGTACTGATTCAAGAAACTCTTCTCTATTGAATGGTCGAAATCTTTGACCTTGATGTAGATTGACAAGGGGTGCTTTGGTGTATTGTGGGAGGTGGAAAGAGAACCTAATCAGATAGTGGTCAGACCATGGGACTTGAGATGTGGAAGGTGAGACATAATGAGCTGAGGTTGTGTAATGGATAGGAATGAATATTAGGTCGAGAGTGTTTCCTTTGGTGTGAGTTGGTTGGTTAACTGTTTGCTTGAAGCCCATTTCTTCCATCGCTTCTAAGAAAGCTGTTTCTTGATTGTTAGAGAGAGATGGCAGATTGAAATCACCTAGCATGATGAGAGGTTTCCTTATTGTAGAGTTGCAAGCCAATTCTAGTATGGAGTCAACGTTTTGATTACTTGCGGTCGGAGGTCTGTATATCAAGCAGATTGCTATGTCCTTATTTTCAATTTTGAGTATATTTGTGTCATCAGGGTTTTCACATATAGTAGAGGATAACCCGAGATTAGATTTAGCTAATATAAGAACACCTCCTCCTCTTGTATGTTTTCTATTGCAGGCGAAGATGGAGTATCCTTGAACTTTTAATTGATTTAACAAGACTGAGTCAGATTCTGTTAACCATGTCTCAGTAATGCATAGTAGGTCTGGGTTTTCTGTATTAATTAGATCTGTAATGATAGGTGTTTTATTTCTAGCTGACCTAGCGTTGATGAGGATGAGGGATATGTGTGTGAAAGCATTGCCTGCATTTATGTGGTCGGTTTTAGAAGATGTCTTTATCTGAATCAGACTCACAATTATTACAGTATATTCCCTGCACTTATCTGCAGGGAATATACTGTAATAATTGCAGCTTACTTTTTTTTTTAAATTGATGAATATTTTTGTGCCTTACATAAAACTTGCCTTCTATTATTTTATTTAATGGGTACATCGCTTCAATGCTTTTATTTATGGAAGGCAGTTTAGCAAACATTTGTATATAAATAATACATAAAATAAAATAATGTTGTTGGTATATACCAAAGGTGATCGGTTCTAAACATGCCCAAATATTGAAATGTAGGAATCTTGTTATTTTGACTTTATTAATCAAGAACTCATTTCCACATTCGGTCAGCATAGGCTTGCTCAGTGGCAAGTACTACCCAAAATCATGCGGAGATCCTGGGCTTGATTTCTGAACCAGGCTTCTGCTCCCTGTGTAGGCTGAGTCTGGCATGCCGTGGAAGCAGTTCCAGGGGAAAGAGAGTCCCAGTCACTTATTTATTTATTTAAAAGGATTTCTATACCGCCTTCTCCTTCAATCAAGGCGGTCTACACAGCAATCAACAAGAATGGGTTATGTGTGGTCATGCAGTGATACTGTGCATGTGTGTGTGATGGTGTACAGTAGATTCATGTTGAGCTATTTACAGCGTGCGCTATTATACATTCCTATGAACATGGGGAAGGGGGGGTTGGTCTGCGGTCTTGACTGGTGAGTAGATCATGTGACGTCCCCATAGTATTTGATGAATAGCGTTGTCTTAAGCTGCTTCCGAAAGTCTTTGATGTCTGTTAATCGTAGGTCATCTGGGAGGGTATTCCAAATTGCTGGTGCAGCCAGAGAAAGGGCTCGGTCCGCGGTGTACTTGCGGACCTTGGTGAGGTCTTTTGGTGTGTTAACACGGTTGGAGGTGCCCCTCCTCCTCAGTTGTGTACCTGTGTCAGATTGTATGATTGGTTGTAAGCTGAGAGCTGATGACTGTTTGATTTTGAATATGTTTATGACTGTCTTATATTTGATGCGTGAGCTGATTGGAAGCCAGTGTAGATCTTTCAGGATGGGTGTGATGTGTTCTTGTCTTGCTGTACCAGATATTATGCGTGCCGCTGTGTTTTGTGCCAGTTGCAGCGGTCTGAGTGTTTGTCTTGTGAGACCGAGATAGATTGGGTTGCAGAAGTCTAGAATTGGGATTATTAGAGCCTGGCAGACTGTGCGGAAGTGCTCCAGGGAGAGGAGGGGTTTAAGGCATCGGATTATTCTCATCCTGTGGTATGCGTTTTTGGTAGTTCTGCTTATGTGTGATTGTAGGCTCAGTTCTTTGTCCAGAGTCACTCCGAGGTATTTTACTTCCGGTTTTATGGGTATGGTTGTGTTGTTTATCTTGATGCTGAGTGGAGGGACGAATTCGGTGTTTCGGGTGATGATTAGTGCCTCAGTCTTGCTGTAGTTTCATTCTTTCACAGTGATGCCTAGTGGCAGGCGTAGAATCCAGGTTAGTCAGATGCCGGAGGGAGATGTGATTTGTGGCTCCTAAGAGCTGTTGTTGCAGCAATAACTCAGCTGAATTGGGAGGAAGATGTAAAAACAGTCATTGCGAATGAAGGCTAATAGCACCCAAGAGAGGCAAGTTCTGATTGAGCAGGAAGAATGAACTTGTCGGGCCACAAAAAAAAGTCATTAAACATGGAATTATTTTTATTTATAAAATGTTAGTTATATAAAGCCTTGATATTTGGTGGCATATAGTATGTGTGCTGTTGTGGGGATGGTGAGTCTGTTATTAATTTGATGGGAATCCATTATTTCACTATGAAGCTACTAAGTGGTGAAACAGGCCACAGCAGAAGCATTCTCATTATGACTCCTGTCAGGCTCTGCCTGCAATTCTGCTACCACCCTAGCATGAAACAGAACTCCCAACCACTGTTCCCTCTAAGCTGTGCGTGTGTGCGCGCGCACACACCTTGCCGAGCGAGCGCACAAACTTTAACATAGAGCGCACAAAAATTGCAGCTCTGATTCTGATATAAAACAACACAGACGTCTTAAAATTTAAAAGTTATGATTGTAATTACTAGAAATTTCCAGCTTCATTTAGTAATCGTCTATTTTCATTTAATTTGATTAAAATCAATGTGGTGTACATACTGTATTCTGCCGTGTAGTCAAATTTTAAAGTATATAACTCCGAGTGTCATTATGTGGCGCACAAAAATTTAACCTTCCTTCAAAAGCTGCACACAGCTGATATTTTATGCGCACACAGTCTACAGAAAATTAGAGGGAACATTGCTCCCAACCTGTACGTATGATTACTCCTCAACAAATTATAGTCTTAGATCACCTTTACACATGGCTCTAATCTTGTATATATGTATATTGCTCACTTTATATATAGCGCACTGATAACATCTAGCACTCTGCACCCCACATCACTCTTCTTGATCTCCCACTGCATGCTACTGACCACACAATTACCTCAACTGATATGCTAAACAGCTTTGATTTAATGATAAAGCGGTATACTAAATCCGTCTAAATAAATAAATAAATAAATAGTCTATAACAGAACAGAAGATGATCCCTGAACAAGCCGGTTTTTGCTCAGGTAAATCGTGTTCAGGACAAGTCATGAATCTTATGTAACACACCGAGAATGGCTTTCAGAAGAGATTGGTAACAGAAGTAATATTCATTGATCTGACAGTAGTAGATACTGTCAACCAGAGGAGATGACTCTTCAAACTTTATGATATGAACAAAGACTACACTCTAACACAGACCTCAAATCACTCCTTACCAGCAGACAGTTTTTCATCATACTCCAAGGTAAGTGAGGCAAAGTCGATAGTGCGTTCAATGCAATCACCTGCCACATGGCAGTATCTTGGCCCCATTTCTCTTCATCCAGGAAGCAGTTTCCTCTATGCTGATCTTGGTGTCTCTGCACAGGCAAAGACCTCTGGAGATGTTGAGACGGAGCTACAGACTGCAACAACTGGATTGTTGCAATACTATGCAGAAAATCGCCTTTGAGTCAATCCAGTCAAGACTCAGATCAGCTTATTCCACCTGAGAAATCATTACATTAAGCACCAAATAAACATCAAAGCTGGAATACTACAGCAATCCAGTATACCTCAACATATAAAGTAAATATTGAGAAGCTGCATGGAAAAGTCAGACATAACATTTTACATAAATTGTGGAACAGCCAGTGGGGCGCAAGCCCTTAACACAGCATTCCACTGCCTTGGCATTTGTTACTCAGCAGCTGGGTCCGTGTGCCCAATCTGTGGGACATCATCGCATACAACTAAGATCAACCTGGTTCTAAACAAGAGTTGTTGATGTATAATTGGCTACCCCTGATCAATAACTATATATATTGGCTGGAATCATCCTGCCAGATATCAGATGAGTTGCGGTTGGCCAGACTGAATGAATAAAACAGGAGGACAATCAATATCCATTATATGGACATATTCAGCCATCAAAATGAATGAAGTCACGCAGGAGGGTTTTTTTAGATGAATTGCGATCACTCCAGCAATCAGCTGAAGCAGCCCACCTAGAAATGTGATGCCAACAAGTGTTAACCACCGACGATGTGACAATGGGAACCGATGTCACAGAGATGCTCCCACCTGGCAAGGGCTCCAAGTTTATGATATGGAAGTCACAGAATCATCTATGGAGTGGTGTCAGACGATATAGAGAAAATATGGTAAAGTGGAGACTGACAACTGAATCAAACAAATGTGACTATCGATTTATACAGAGAATGTGGCATTTGCTGCATTGCGCACTGCTGCCAGCCCCATGCACAACTGATGACTTGGCAATGGCTAAGAAATACAGTAACATCCTTTAATGGCAGCACAATATGATAACGATTATGAGTGGTGAAACATAGTCCATGTGGGGACAAATGAATGAGGGATGACCTGATGATCCTATTGGATTGTACCTTTCAATGTGAGCCATATTTATGCACTTATATGTATTTAGCTCATGCCTTTTCAGTTCAAGGCAAATTCAGGTAGAGTAGGTATTTCTCTGCCCCAGTGGGCTTGCAATCTAAGTTTATACTGAGGCAACTGAAGGTTAAGTGGCTTGTCCAAGGCCACAAGGAGCATCAGTTGCCTTGGGCACTATCATCTTATATAGGAGTACATGTCTGGTTATATCTTGTATGAACAGGGTTCCTGTGATTGCACAGATGTTTCAAATGGATAACGTTCTACCCTGAAGCTGTTTGCATTCTTCAAAGAATTGCTTTCCATAAAGCAATTGGCTGAGTCCCTTATAAAGACTTATATGATGATACACTGAACATTACTTCCTTTTTATACGAATGGTACTTTACCTTTTTTTTGTATTCTTTATCTTTATTGAAATATAACAGAACTTTACAAGAAATACGCTTGTAAAAAATGAAACAGGAAATATAAATGTCATGGATATCCAATGAAACTTCAAAGAAATGAATTAAAACAAAATGCAAGGACGTTTTTAGATTCCATATACAACATTAGACCACAATTGCTAAGGAGGGGTAGAGACTTCCAAACATTTGAAAAAAAAGGCATAAACTTAGCAAGAAAAAAGAAAACTCAAGGTGAGGCTTAACATGCCACCCCACCTATACCATATATAGGTCCAGTTTTCCAAATAACCTCCTTACCTAAGTTCCAGCTGCACTAGAGATCCTTTTACTTTGGAAAACCTTCAGGTATCCTGGGGCAAAGAATTAGCATACTTCACTAGACATGTACATAGAAAACACAAAGTAAAGGAAGCACCAAGAGCACGGGTCTCCTGGCACATGGAGAGGAACAATTTACAATGTGCTCAAGTTTCTCTAGTAGCATCTGGGTACACCCAGATCCTTTGTCCCAAAAAAGGAATTTACATAAGAACATAAGATATGCCATACTGGGTCAGACCAAGGTCCATCAAGCCCAGTATTCTGTTTCCAACAGTGGCCAATCTAGGTCATATGTACCTAGCAGTTTCCCCAAGGGACACAGGTTCCACAATGCTTGTATTGGTTCAAGCATTGATATCCTGGGTCCCTTCTTAATAATGGTTTATGGATCTTTCCTCCAGGAACTTGTCCAAACCTTTTTTAAACCCAGCTACACTAACAGCCTTTACTACATCCTCCGGTAACAAATTCCAGAGTTTGATTACACGTTGAGTGAAAAAATATTTTCTTTTATTAGTCTTAAATAGTTTACCCTGTAGCTTCATTGCATGTCCCCTAGTCTTTCTATATTCTGATAAGGTAAACAATCGATCTACGTTTACCTGATCCACTCCGTTCATCAATTTGTGCTTTGTGAAAATGTAGTTATATAATCGTATCGAGTTCTTGAGAAAAATCAAATGATGCCAACAGAGTAGCTCTGTTAGTCTCTTCAAACACTCCCTCTTCTAGCATAACTGTCTCATCAAAGCTCTCGGGGGAAGTAAGACTTTTCCCTATATGCATTCTAGCATCTCTAGATGCAACCCACTAAGCAAATATATGGTTTCCCAACAACATGCCAAGAAAGATTCTCTAACCCTTAGTGGTGCATTTGTTTCTATAGAATTCATGATCATACAACCTTATGTAGCAATATTTGTAAATAGTTTACAAGCTTATGTAGCAAGTTTTGTAAATAGTTTACCCCTGTTATCTAAGTTACTTGCCCTGTTATCTGTAAACTCATACATGTTAACTGTACTGAGCGTTTCTGTTCCATGTAAACCGCGCTGATGCTGAATAGTGCGGTATATAAGAGAATGTAAATAAATAAAATAAATAAAAATACATCTCCATTTCTTTGACCTGGTAGCAACGTTCCCTCTAATTTTCTGTAGGCTGTGTGCGCATAAAATATCAGCTGTGTGCAACTTTTGAAGGAAGGTTAAATTTTTGTGCGCCACATAACGACACTCAGAGTTATATACTTTAAAATTTGACTACATGTCAGAATACAGTATGTACACCACATTGATTTTAATCAAATTAAATGAAAATAGACGATTACTAAATGAAGCGGGAAATTTCTAGTAATTACAATCATAACTTTTAAATTTTAAGACGTCTGTGTTGTTTTCTATCAGAATCAGAGCCGTAATTTTTGTGCGCTCTGTTGTAAAGTATGTGCGCTCGCTCGACGAGGTGTGTGCGCGCGCACACGCGCACAGCTTAGAGGGAACAGTGCCTGGTAGATAATAAAGAGGTGGAACACCACTCTGTAAGATTTAAAACTTCCATTTGATATTTCTTAAAAATCTCCTTGGCATCTGGCTCAAGATCCTAGGAAAATTCACAAACTGCAGATTGAGATGCCAACTAACATCTTCTATCTATTGCAATTTATGATTTACAAATTTTGTCCTTAATTGTCTAATTTTTTCCAGAGTTTTCTCGATGCTCTCTACTGTTGGTTGCCCCAAATAGATTAGAATTCAAACTCTGAACTAATTGTAACTCGCCTTGAACTGTTACTGGAAAGAAGTGAACTAAATCCTATCAAATAAATAAATATTTCTTTGTTCATTGCAACCAGGGAAATGTCTATAGTACAAATACTGATAAAGAGTCAGTCATTGAAACCAACATAGTCCAAATCGAATCCAAGGTGATGGTAGGTAGTTTCGGCAGTGAGGGAAGGTAGTCACACACTGAGGAGGATATCACAGGGGTTTCTACCACTCCTGCTGCCCCCATCTGAGCACTTCTTTGCCCCTCAGCAGCCACCTCCATGTTTCCAATCTGGGCAGCATTTCCACCTGCTGGTTCATACTTGTACGGAATGTCGATCCTCCAGACAGACTCTTTGAATGGGCTCTTAATTCGGCATCTGCAATGTTGTGGCTCTAGAGCTTGCCTCAAGCTGCTGAATATGGTGCAATTTTGGATCAGAATCTGAAATCTCCCAGGGGGGAGAATACTCCTTTCCTTGTCCTCTCAACAGGACTCTCACCCAATGAGTTCATTATGCCTGTGGAAATAGCCAACATTCTTTGTCTTGTCCTAGTCCAAAGTGGAGGCCTCTTGAGGATATCAGTGTGTCCTTTCCTTTTCTGGGACATAGCAGGAAACAGGTGAATAAAACATGGCAAGCAAATTCTTCAGCCATCAACCAATACTCATGCCAACATGTTGCTCCATCCCTCAAAATAAGAATCAGTACTTTGTCGTTGGGAACTTGGGGTGAGGAGTAGTTATGCTATTTCTTTTGAATTTGTGAAGATGGGTTGGTTTATTAGGCAGGGGCTTGTTTGTCTGTATAAATGTTGATTATAATTTATTGAAAATGCTATTGTGTTATAAGTTGATATGCCACTTTATAATATTTAGAATTATTGTTCAGTAGAATTGGGCCAGTTATTTTTTTTCCTCTCTTCAAATATATAAAGACGTTTGAAAATTCTATGTATATATTCCTTTCAGTTGTTTCCAGAGTACTGAACAATTATGTATTAGCCATAAAAGTTAACGGGAATGGGAAATTATTGCAACCTAAATTACTTTGACAACCATTTTGTAAGCAATAGCTAATAAAGTAAAATGGTTGTATTAGGAACAGCTGGTCTCCACTCATTAATATTAAACTGTTCGCAAGCAGATGGCTTCCTCTAGTCAGATCTATTATGTACAGGATTGCTGAAAGTTCCTCACAGGGTAGAAAGCACTACTAAGGGGTCTATTTACTAAACTGGGCTAACGGTTAACCCGGGCTATCTGCAACTAGGTCCCATTGAATAACTTGGGACCTAGTTGCAGACAGCCTGGGCTAATCGTTAGCCCAGTTTAGTAAGCATACCCCTAAGAGTCCGTTGATAGCAAATCATTATTTATTTTGAATGAAAGACTGCAACCTCCAACTCATTTCACATAGCTCACTTTAGCTGAGATTTACTTCCCTTTTACTTTAATGTCAAATTTGATATTCTATATCTCATTTTAAAAAACAACCCTCAAAAGCAGATCACCTTATAAAACAACAGCGTAAATAATACAAAGTTAAAAACACGAACAGTTTGAACCAGGGGCGGCCCAAGGGGGGTGCGGGGCCATGTGCGGAGACTCAGTGCAGGGCCTCATTTGCATGAGTGGCCTTATTTGCATAAATATTTGCATAATGTTACCATACACTAACTTTTAGTAAACATGTCTCTTAATGAGTGTATGGATAAAGAAAGACTAAAAGATTTCTACATTACTATAATCCAGTCCCAACCGCCAGGCACATTAGGAACTACTACAAACGCTGCCCATTTAGAACCTATAGCAAACCCGCCGTATCCTGACAGCATTACCAGGACTCACAAAGCACCATACCCTACCTATCAAAAGGCAACACTGCAAATATTAAACCAATACATTTCAGGGAATACTGGGGAAAGAGAACAAGTGGCAATGTCAAATAGGAATTACATAAACAGAATACCTCAGCTCAGTTACACATGCAGAACATAGACCATCATCAAACAAGGAATCACAATTTAGAAACAGGAAGGCAATAATTAAACTGGGAACCCCAAAAGCCAAACTTGGAATGTACAACAACACTGTAGAAATAAAACTATAAATTAATTTCCTCTTGTACCAAACAAAGCGCAGACATTAATGATGCACATTTCCCAGAGCTTTCATATTCCAGTTAATAAATTCAAAATAAAGAGATATCTTTCTACCTTTTGTGCATTTTTTTTCAGTTGCAATTGCTCCAGCCACTTTCTTCTGGTTTCTTCATGTTTTCTGCTAACTTTCCATCGTCTGCTGTCCATTTGTCCTTTCTTCTCTCTTCTAGTTTTTTTTCCATTCTCTCTCTCTACATCTGCTTTAACATACTAATCTTTCTCCTTTTGCTCTTTCCTCATTCCTATTTCATCCACACAAATTTTACCCCTCCATCCTCAATCCCCACTTACTCTCCCAATACCCGGCCAATTGTAGATTTTTCATCCCTCCCACCCAAAATATTTTTCCCCTCTCCATTTTACTCTCCCAGCCCTATCCCATTCTAATCCTCCCCCAACATCAGCTCCCTTCTAGTTCCAGTCTCACCCAGCATCCATTCCCTTCTAGTCCCTGCATCAGCCCATTTCCAGTCCTAGCCCCCCATCAGCCCATTTCCAGTCCTAGCTCCCCCATCCATTTCCAGTCTGAGTCCCTTCATCAGCTCATTTCCAATCCTAGCCCCCCAACAGCCCATTTCTAGTCATTTCCTAGCCCCACCATCAGCCCATGTCAAATCCTAGCTCCCCCTCCACTCAGCCCAATTCCAGTCCAAGCCCCCCCATGAGCCTACTTCCAGTTCTAGCCCCTCCATGAGTCCAATTCAAGCTCCCACCACAGCCATTTCCAATCTTAGCTCCCCCCAACAGCCCATTTCCAGTCCTATCCTAGCTGCTCCATCAGCCCATTTTCAGTCCTAGCTCCCTTCCCTCACAGCCCATTTCCATTCCAAGCCCCCTCCCCATCAGCTATTTGCAGTTCAAGCCTCCCCTTCCACTTAGCCCATTTCCAGTCCTAGCAACCCCCCAACCCATTACCAGTCCTAGCCCCCCATCAGCCCACTTCCAGTCCTAACCCCCCATCACCCATTTTTAGTTTAATCTCCCCTATAACCCATTACCAGTCCTAACCCCTCATCAACCCACTTCCAGTCCTAACCCCATCAGCCCATTTCCAGTCAGCCCCCCATAGCCCATTGCCAGTCCTAACCCCCCTCCCCATCAGCCCACAGCCCATTACCAGTCCTAACCACATCAGCCCACCTCAAGTCCTAACCCCTCCCCATCAGCCCACTTCCTGTCCTAGCCTCCCCATAGCCCATTACCAGTCCTAGCCCCCCTGACCCCATTTCCAGACAGCCCCCATCTGCCCACTGCCCATTACCAGTCCTAACCACATCAGCCCACCTCAAGTCCTAACCCCTCCCCATCAGCCCATTTCCTGTCCTAGCCCCCCATAGCCCATTACCAGTCCTAACCCCCCATCACCCCATTTCCAGACAGCCCCCATCAGCCCACAGCCCATTACCAGTCTTAACCCCCCCATAGCTCATTACCAGTCCTAACACCCCCAACAGCCCACAGCCCACCTCAAGTCAAGTCCTAACCCCCTCCATAGCCCATTACCAGTCCTAACCCCCTCCCCCCCATCGGCTCATGGAAAATTTAAAAAAAAAAAAAAGCTAGCTGCTGCCGCTGCTGCCGCGGCGGCAGCAGCAGAATTGAGTGTCCCGCGGGGCCCCCACTGCCCGGCTGAGCTCTCCCGGCCCGACTGAGCCCCTCTGCACCGGCTTTCAGATACGCGAAGGGAGAGTGTCTCCCTCGCGTCTCTGTTAAGCCCACAGGGGCAGATGGGAAATTTCCCATCAGCCCCTGCTTCCCATCATCCCCTGCGGGCTTAACAGAGACGCGAGGGAGACACTCTCTCTTCGCGTATCTGAAAGCCGGCGCAGAGGGGCTCAGCCGGGTAGGGAGAGCTCAGCTGGGCAGAGGGGGCCCCGCGGGACACTCCATTCTGCTGCTGCCACGGCGGCAGCAGCCAGCTTTTTTTTTTTTTTAATTTAATTTTTAAAAAAGCAGAATGTTCTTTGCGCGGGGCCCCCTGAAGCGCGGGGCCCTGTGCAAAAAACATTCTTATTCAATGGACGGGCCGGCCCTGGTTTGAACTAGAGGCCTAGAGATGAAAGGCTTTATCATGCTGTGAGTTTTTCTCTAAGCCATCCTGTCGACTTGCAGCACTGCTAAATATAATATCTTACATAGTAACATAGTAACATAGTAAATGACGGCAGATAAAGACCAGTATGGTCCATCTAGTTTGCCCAGTATGATGGCAAGAGTAGTTGCACCTGCCGCTCCATGCAGGCCACCCCTCCCCACGTCTTTGTTTAGGGGTGAACCCACCACTCCATGTAGGATACCCCTATTTATTGAGAATTTAGATGGTTCAATTTATTTTGATTTTATCCTGTTTCTGTAAAGGGATCCACTGTATCCGTCCCATGCCATTTTGAATTCCGTCACCGTGTTTGCCCCCACCTCTTCCATCGGGAGGGTGTTCCAAGCATCCACCACCCTTTCAGTAAAAAAGTATTTCCTGACATTGCCTTTCAATTTACCACCTTGCAGCTTCCTGTTATGCCCTCTAGTTTTACAGCTTCCCCGACTTTGGAAGAGGTTTCTTTGTTCATTATTTCCCTTTAAGTATTTAAAGGTCTGAATCATATCTCCCCTGTCCCTCCTCTCCTCCAAAGTGTACATGTTTAGGTCTTCTAGTCTCTTCTCATAAGGCTTCTGACACAGGCTCCAAATCATTTTGGTCACCTTCCTCTGAACAGTTTCCAGTCTTTTTACATCCTTTGCAAGATATGGTCTCCAAAATTGAACACAGTATTCCAGGTGAGGCCTCACCAGTGACTTGTAAAGTGGCATAAGTACCTCTTCCTTTCTGCTGGTAATTCCTCTTTGTATGCAGCCCAACATCCTCCTGGCTTTTGCCACTGCCTTGTCGCACTGTTTTGCCACCTTGAGATCTTCAGAAATAATCACACCAAGGTCTTTCTCCTGATCCATGCACACCAACCTCTCGCCCCCTAATGTGTACATTTCCCTTGGATTTCTGCTACCCAAGTGCATGACTCTGCACTTCTTTGCATTAAATCGTAATTGTCAAGCATTAGACCATTCTTCCAGCTTTTGTAGATCTTTCCTCATGTTAACCACTCCCTCGGGGGAGTCCTCTCTGTTGCAAATTTTTGTGTCATCTGCAAAAAGACAGACTTTTCCATTCAGTCCTTCAGCAATATCACTCACAAATACATTGAACAGTGCCAGGCCCAGGACCGATCCCTGGGGCACCCCGCTAATCACCTTCCCTTCATCTGATTGAGCTCCATTTACCATCACCTTCTGTCAACCAATTTCTGATCCAATTTACCATCTTGGGATCCATCCCCAAGCTACTGAGTTTATTGATAAGCCTCCTATGAGGAACAGTATCAAAGGCTTTGCTGAAATCCAGGTAGATGACATCCATCACATGCCCCGGATCCAGTTCCCTGGTCACCCAGTCGAAGAACTCAATCAGATTTGTTTGGTAGGATCGTCCTTCAGTAAGACCATGTTGCCTCGGGTCTTGCATCCTGTTGGTTTTGAGAAAGCTCACTATTCACTCTTTCAGGAGCATCTCCATTACTTTTCCTGCCACCGAGGTAAGGCTCACAGGCCTGTAGTTTGACACTTCTTCCCTGTCACCACTTTTGTGTAGAGGTACGACATCAGCCATTCTCCAGTCCTGAGGAACCTCTCCTGTTTCCAAGGATCTGTTGAAAACGTCCTTTAACGGCCCTGCAAGAACCTCTATGACAAAGCAAACACTTAAGAAGAAAATGTACCACCTAGGTTAGAATCACTGAACCCTGGTAGAGCAGTCTGTGACACTAAAGATCACAGAGTGCTTGTCATCATTTTAGGCCTAGTCACAAGAAGTTGTTGTCTTGTGCCATCAAGTCAATGTCAACCTTGTGGATAGTTCTCCATATTGTGGCCATTGCTTGGGCTTTCTTGGCAAGGCATGAGCAGAAGTAGATTTTGTGGCTTTTCTTCCAGTAAGCCTACCGCACCTGGTATTCCAAGGTAGTCTCAACTAAGTACTAACCAGACCCAACACTGCTTTGCTTCCAAGTTCAGGCACACTCAGGGTAGCATGGCCATTGTAGCCACAAGAAGAACCATTCTTCAACTCTTGAGAAAAATTTTGGGCCTGATATTTAGAGAGACTTTTGCAGTCAACACTGATACAACCACATGGGTCTTACATTATGTCCAATTATACATAAAACATTTTGCATGGAGTGCACCATAGCATGCTATATGCATACAAATTATGTATTAATCGGGAAGAATTTGGGGTGGGCAGGGGGCAGGCAACAATTATCTGGACAGTATAAGGAGAGATAAGAGAAGACAGATAGTGAAGAGCTGCAGAGTGAATGCACTTATAGGTCAGCAGGAGAAGTTTGAACAGGATGCGGAAACGGATAGGGAGCCAATGAAGTGATTTGAGAAGAGGGGTAATATAGGCATGATGATTCTGGCAGAAAATAAGTCGTGCAACAGAGTGTTGAACAGATTGAAGGTGAGAGAGATGATTCAAAGGGAAACCAGCAAGGAGTAGGTTACAGTAGTCAAGACCGGAGGTGATCAAGGAGTGGATAAGTGTCTTAGTAGTGTGTTCAGAAAGGCATGGGCAAATTTTGTTGATGTTATAGAGTAAGAAACGGCAGGTCTTAGCTATCAGATGGATGTGTGTGGAGAAGAGAGAGAGGAGTCAAAGACAACTCCAAGGTTGCGAGCAGAGGAAACAGGGAGGAGTAAAGAGTTATCCACAGAGACTGAGAAAGGAGGAAGGGGAGAGGAGGTTTTAGGGGGAAAAATAAGAAGCTTAGTCCTGGCCATGTTCAATTTCAAATGGCGGTGAGCCATCCAAGCAGCAATGTCAGAAAGGCAGGCAGAGATCCGGATCTGGATTGCCAGAGCGATTTCAGGTGTAGAGAGGTAGATCTGGGAGTCATCAGCATAAAGATGGTACTGAAAACCATGGGAAGAGATGAACGCACCAAGGGACTGGGTATAGAGAGAAAAAAGGAGTGGACCCAAGACAGATCCTTGGGGTACACCAACGGAGAGCAGGATAGCAGCAGAGGAGGAGCCACCAGAACAACACTGAGAGAGCGATGGGAGATAAGAGGAGAACCAGGATAATACAGAGCCCTTAAAACCAAGTGAGGACAGGGTATCAAGGAGAAGGTTGTGGTTAACAGTGTCAAAAGCAGCAGAGAGGTCAAGAAGGATGAGGACAGAGTAAAGGCCCTTGGATTTTGCAAGGAACAAGTCACTGGAGACTTTGGTAAGAGCTGTTTCAGTAGAGTGTAAAGGACAAAAGCCAGATTGTAAAGCATCCAGGAGGGCCTGAGAGGATAGTAAGTCAAGGCAGTGGCAGTGAACCACGCGTTCAAGTAGTTTAGAAACAAAGGGAAGGAGGGAGATGGGTTGATAATTAGAAGGACAGGTAGGATTCAAGTGAGGGTTCTTGAGGGGAGGTGCAACTATACCATGCTTGAAGGCTGCAGGGACAGTTGCAGTGGAAAGTGATAGGTTGAGATATGAGAGATGGAAGGGACAACAGTGGAGGAGATGGGGCTTAGGAGATGGGTGGGGATAGAATCAGAGGAGCAGATAGTGAGTTTGGAGGAAGAAAGAAGGTGTACAGTTCCCTCTTCAGCGATCACAGAAAAGGAAGAGAGGGCAGCAAAGGTAGAGGGGGAAAGCTGGGAGTGAAGAGGGGGAGGAGGGGAAGGAGCTGACTTTGTGGGGAATTGGAGGGTGATCTTGTGGATTTTGTCATGGAAATAGTCAGCCAAGGTTTGGGCAGAAAGGGAAGGAGGGGTCGGAGACAGAGGCACTTTGAGGAGAGAGCTGAGAATAGTAAAGAGATGGCAAGGGTCAGAGGCAAGAGAATTAGTCAGATGGGCATAATAGTCTTGTTTGGCAAGAGCTTCTTTCTCTATAACACTGGCAAGATTCCTTCCTTCCTTTCTACACATGCACTACTAAGACCCTTATCAACTCACTAGTCACCCCCTGTCTTGTAACCTCCTCCTCACTGGTATCCCTCTGAATCATCCTTTTCCCCTTCAATCTATTCAAAATTCAGCTGCACGGCTTATCTTTTGACAGTGTTGCTATCAGAGGTGTTGGAACGCCGTGTTCCGTGGGAGGCGCCAAGCTCCACCCCTTGACCAGCCAAACTCCATGCAGCTGCAATAGCCAGCCTTCCCCTACTTCTGCCTATGGGAAGCTCTGATTGTAGTAGCAAAGTTATGGTGGGGCCAGAGCCCCAGTGGCCTCCCCATTCCGACACCTATGATCACTATGCTCATGTAACCCCTCTTCTACACTCCTCTTCTGGAACTCTGCTCCTCTGGCAGATCCCTTTTACTATATCTGTGCCTTTCTCTGCCACTGCCAACTCGACCGTTCATTCCACCTATATGCTGGGAACAAACTACCTGAGTGGGTATGTTGGGCTCTTTCTCTGGTCCTATGCAAGTCCAGGCTGAAGGCCCACCTCTTTGAGGCTGCTTTTGGATCCTGATGCTCCTCATTGTCTTCTTCACTGTTTATCTGTATCTTGCCATGAGTAGTCCTCATTTTTCTATGTTTTTTCATCTTGATTAGATTGTAAGCTCTGATGAGCAGAGACCGTGTCTTACAAATGTATGTACAATGCTGCATATACCTTGTAGCGCTATACAAATTATTATTTTTAGTAGAAGTAGTAGAATTGACTGAAGGGAGAGATGCTGGTTGTTACAGGAAGAGGAAGGGAGATAGTGAGGGTTACTGATGATAGGCTTGGTGCTGAGGGCAACAAGTCTGGGAAGAGTAGTGTGGATGAAATGGGGGTCCCTGAACTTTTTGAAGGTTAGGAAAGGGGCCACACAATCTAAATGTTTGGGAACCTCTGGGATAAATAAAAAAGTATAACCACTACTATAGGAAGGGTTGAATTGAATATGCCACATGATCTTATGCCTGGTCTACATTTTACATGTTGTTATGCTATTTTAGACACTAAAAGAAGATGACAATTACTATACAGTGCACATCTTAGAAATAAGTACATATCAGTTTTGTGAAGTCTTCATTTGCAAAGCTGATGGTTAGACCTACTGCAAGTACGGAATCTTCATTGCAAATGCAGCATAGTTGACTGATTTTATGTACATTTATGTACAGTCCCATGTAGAAATCCCTGTTCATCTGAGGTTAACACCCTCTCACTCCTCCATCCCACCCAAAATAAGCAGTAATGGCCCCTGTGGCCCCTAACCCTGATTTCCAAGAAAATAAACATTGATGACCTTAGTGGCCACTAGACTCCATCTCCCCCCCCCGCCCCCAAAAAAATAACCCTTCAAAAAGAACTATTGTGGTTTAAGTGACTGCTAGACCCTTCACCATACCCCCCAAATAAAAAAGAATTTCCAGCAGGGCCCCCATATTCTATCCCATTCTCCTGTATCTCAAATGACTGGAGGCAATAATGTTCTCCACGTGCACCTGCTTCCGAATTGCGATCAGGTAAAATGGTGTCCTTGACACCTCCTTTATTTGGTCAACTCATTCCTACCTCCCGTGGTGCATCCTGGGATGGATAGTGTGAGGTCAAGAAATCCATGTTACAAAATGAAGGGCTAGAGGCAGGAACATGTTCGCAACACTAATGCCTCCCATCATTTGAGATTTGGGATGGAGAAAGGGGGCCTTACTGGAAATTCTTTTTTTATTTTATTGGAGTATCAGGGTGGATGGACTCGCAGCCACTTGGGCCACTAATGGTTATTTTCGGGGCATTGGGGTTGGAGACACTTCTGACCATTAATATTCTTAATTATGAATCAGGGTGTGGGGGTATGAAAATGGAACTGCTGAGGCCATCATGACTTTTTGAGGGGATTTGGGAAAGGTTTGGAGTGCATGGCCTTCTTGGATCATCTAAGGTGATGTCACATTTAAACTCAGATAAAAAAAAAAAAGTTTAAGGACAGCAAACTGTTGCACAAGATATAGGGGTTGCTAATGCAGACAACTGTGCGCATGTGTCTGGCTTGCTTTCCTTAAGCACAGATTGTTTTCTTGCAGCTTATTTGCATGCTTTTTGCTTGCACCATTGGTGAGTAAGAAACTTTGACATTAAACTCGTGTTAGGAAAGTCTGTGCTAGAACTTTAACACTGGGCTCTAGCGTAGGATTTTTGCATCAAGCCCTCAGAGAGTTTATGCAGGAGTGAAGACCATGGGCCTGATTTGTCAAGGCTTATCTCCCTTTTTTATCTATAAGAAAAGACTGGAGAAATTAACCACTTTGTTGGCCAGTCTTAAACCATATCCCATTCCCGTTTAGATTAAAAAAAATAAGATGTGGCATAGTTGTTCGGGCTGAGACAACTACTTTGATCTCCTTGGATGACTTCTGTTATTGGTCTTTGTCCTAGTATAAAATGATGCTGTTGGGGAAAAGAAAAACCACAGAGATGGATGGTTGCAGGCTTTATTTCTGTGACATGAATATGGGTGAAGTCGATGCTATGACTATAAGCTTCCTGTCAATTTTTATGTTTTTATGTTCTAACTCTTTCAGCTGAAGAATTTAATCCAAGTGTGCCTTGTAAAGCAACTCGGTTTATCTTTAATCAGTTTCATAATAATCTGTTCACTTGGTATGCTGGAAATTTGTATGGCTTAGCCCTCTCAGGACCCAACAGCCTGATGACTAATGCCTCCTCTTAAAAAAATAAAAGAAAGAAAGAATGAACTGTTGGAAAAACAGAGCCGCTTGCACAGCAGGCTGAGATGGTGCATACTTTAGCTTGCAGACCCACTCAATGCATCCTGGAATCTTCCCCCCAAGACATAAGACTATTTTCTGCATTAGCATATCAGAGGTAAAGCTGCGGTGGGAACTGTTGCAGAGAACAAAGGATGCAGCTCAGCTCCATTGTTTTATTGGAATTTACAAAGGGTGTAAGAATGATAATTGGCCCCCTAACAGTGCAGTGATAGACAGATGTTGACATTCTTTTTTCTCGGTCATCAGTCTCCCTGCCCCATCCCAGGTCTTTCTTACACATTTCACAGGAGTCAATTGAAACCCCATGATGCAATGAAACTCAACATTTTCTATAGGTATGAAAATGTATACCCTTAGGAAAAAATAAATCTCTTTTTTCTTATGTTTATTGCACAAATCTATAGTATATTCCAGTTTAGCAAGAGTTCAGATATAATTCATGCATCACCCTATTTACTACACATGGAGGTTAATTTTAGAACAGGGCACCTAGGGTTGAGGCTGGAGAAGGCATCTATTTTAAACACATTTTATAAGGACATGTAGAGACTGCTTGGATGTTACTGTGTGAGCAGCAGCACCATCCAGTGTCCCTACTAAATTATTACAATGAAGATTACAGAAAAGCCTAACATTTTCCAGAACAGGGGAGGATTTTCCTGCCTCATGCTGGGAGGATACTGCTCTGGGAGAGAAAATTCAACATCTATGTACCACTCACAAAGACAGAACTCAGTCTCTGGCACCAGTCACTGTACCGTGCAGGAGATTAAGGTGTCTTTCCTTAAGGGGCAGTCTTCAACACCTAGGCACTGCAATAGAAGAGAGTAAAGGCATCTGCCCTTTGGGCAGGTGTCTTTGGACTGCAGCCACTCATACCATCCACAGTGAGCAACAGGCATCAGAGCAATAGCAGAAGAAAAGAGAGCACAGGGCTGTCTGTACAAAACCTGCCAATGCCCATTGTCTCAGAAGGAGAATAATGCTGCCTGTGTCAAAAGGAGAGAGAGGCTCCAAAACTATAACATCAACTCAGTCTTCCAGCTCATCAAAGCCAGGAGCTTTGCAGAGCAGTTTCAGGGATCTACAGAAACCCCCAGCTCTCAGGAAGAAAGGAATCCAAGTACTCATCACAAACCAGTAACACCAGAGTCTAGTTTGAGTCCAGCACAGTTTTGCGACTTGTGGCTGTATCACCACCAGCTGGGAAAGAAAACAGAGTTACTTACCTGTAACAGAGTTCTCCATGGACAGCAGGATAAGTCAGCCACACCTGGTGACGTCATCCGACGGCGCCGTGACGGAAGTGCTCTCTAGCTCAGAAGCTTCTGAGCATGTGTGAGGTGCCCCCACCTCCCCGGCCCGCCCCTAGCTGGCCAGTGAGTGACTATCTATGCCCTCGCGGCTAGGTGCGGGACGCGCAGGCCACCCTCATGCAGGGGAGGTGGGTGGGATCGTGTGGCTGACTTATCCTGCTGTCCACGGAGAACTCTGTTACAGGTAAGTAACTCTGTTTTCTCCTAGGACAAGCAGGATGTGTCAGCCACACCTGGTGTCACCCAAGCTAGGTGTCCACGCTGTGGAGAATGAGAGAGGCATGTGATAGAATAGCAAGTGTTTATTGAAGAACACAACATGTATACATAGCAATGTGCAAACCCCTAGGCAACGTGCCAGGGGACAGGAATATCTCAATAGTGCAAACAATGCGAGAGGTAGATCATTTAAGTGTGCAATCAACATTGGCAGTGCAACTCAACAAACAGTGCAACAACAACAGTGCAAGAAAGAGTATGTGCAAATAAAGCCAGTGCCTGGTAGCAACTGGAAATAGCAGCAAGAGTCCGGTGTATAGTCCCCAGCTCAGTCTTGGGCTGGTTCCATTGGGCTCCCACTCAAGGATGCCGTAGCCGCCGATAGGACTGCTCGGCCAAAGGAGCTGTCGGTCTCCGCGTGGATATCCAGGCAGTAGTGTTTCTGAAAGGTTAACTGAGAGGACCAGGTGGCGGCTCTGCAAATCTCGCTCACTGGAATTTCCTTTGCGCAGGCCAGAGAAGCGGCTAGGGTGCGGAGCTGGTGTGCAGTCGCCCTGTTCGCCGGGAGTGCGCCCGCCTTCTGTAGGCAATAAGCGACGCAGTCTGAGATCCAGTGGGAGAGTGTGCACTTGGTGACAGGTCTCCCTGGTTTGTTCGGGTCAAAGGAGACAAAGAGCTGGGTCCCCCGTCGAGTGGCGGACTTCCTGTCAATGAAGATGCGCAGGGCACGTACGCAATCTAGGGAGTGGAGTCATTGTTCCTCCGGAGATGAGTGCGGGGCTGGGAAGAAGGATGGCAGCTCCACTGACTGATTGATATGAAAGGCGGAGGAGACCTTTGGCACAAACTTGGGGTGGGTCCGGAGGGATGCCCAGTTGTGGTAGAGTTTCGTGTATGGCGGGTGTGCCACTAGGGCCTGCAACTCGCTAACCCTCCGAGCTGAGGTGATGGCGACGAGGAACAGTCTTCCAGGAAATATATTTTCTGGCAGCTGTGGACAGCGGTTCGAATGGCTCTTGCATGAGCTGTTGCAGGACGACGTTAAGGTCCCACGAAGGTACTGGTTTCTGTACTGGGGGTTGCAAATTTCGTAGCCCTCTCATGAAGCGCGTCACAACAGGAAGGGTGGCTATGGAGCCAGGAGTTGGGTCTTCTGGGCGTTCGTGCAGAGAGGCAATGGCCGCAAGGTGTACCTTGATGGATTGCGGTTTCAGGCCTAAGCTGAAGAGGGAGGAGAGGTACTGCAGGATAGTGGGTACGGGCAAGAGGCTGGCCGGACTCCTTGGTCCTCGCACCAAATACTGAAACGTTTCCACTTGAGGCCGTATGCCTTTCTGGTTGACGGTCTCCGGGAGGCCAGAACAATCTGCTGTACCTCCGAGGATAGATGCGAGTCGTTGAAGGTTATCCTTTCAGCCTCCAGGCTGTCAAGGCTAGCGTCTGGAGGTTGGGGTGCCAGGTTCTGCCACCGTTTTGGGTTAACAGGTCTGGTCTCAGTGGTAACTGAATTGGAGGTTCTTGAGCGAGCTGCAGCAGCAGGGAGAACCACATCTGTCGTGGCCAATAGGGGGCGATCAGAATAATGTGCGCTTCCTCCTTGATGATGCGTTGTATCGTGGCTATCACGAGAGGTGTTGGGGGGAAAGCGTATGCCAACTCCCAAGTCCCCCATGGGATGGCAAACGCATCCGCAGCCACTCTCTGTTGCGACGGGTGCATGGAGCAGAACAAGGGGCATCTGGCGTTCGCTTCTGTCGCGAAGAGGTCGATCTGGGGAGCTCCCCAGTGCCGGAAGAGGTTGTCTGCCACCTCCATGTGGAGCATCCACTCATGTGCAGTTGGAGTTGTCTGCTGAGTCTGTCCGCTAAGGTGTTCTGATCCCCGGGAAGGTAGGTCGCCTGCAGGACGCAGTCGTTGGCTATCGCTAGGGCCCATGTCTCGAGGGCCTCCCGGCACAGTGAACGGGAACCCATGCCCCCTTGCTTGTTTATATAGAACATGGTCACCTGGTTGTCTGTCTGCACCAAGACCGCTTTTCCTGCCAGGTAAGGCATGAAGGTCTGGAGGGCATATTTGACAGCCCGGAGTTCCAGAACATTGAAGTGGAGAGTTTGCTCTGCTTTGGTCCAGGCTCTTTGCGTGTTGAGATGCATTAGATGAGCCCCCCATCCCTTGGAGGAGGCATCCGTGGTGAGGACGAGTTGATGAATGTGGGGTTGCAGATTCTTGCCCACTGAGAGGTTGGCTGGTTCTGCCCACCAATGCAGGCTCTGAACAACCTTGGGATTGATCGGTATGCGGGTGCTGAGTGGTTGGGAGAGTTGTTTCCAATGAGTCCGCAGGTGCCACTGAAGAGTGCGCATATGGAGCCTCGCCAATGGGAGGACCGATGTTGTTGCAGCCATGTGGCCTAGCAGACGCAGGATCTCGTGGGCCGAGGTCAGTTGAGCCGCAGCCACTTTTTTGGCTAGTCGAATGATTGCTCTGATCCGGATCTCGGGCAGGAAGGCCTTGCAGGCAATGATGTCGATTATTGCCCCGATGAATTCTGTATGCTGCACCGGTTCCAACCGGGACTTGTCTTTGTTGAGAAGGAAGCCCAGTTTGACTAGTAGTGATGTAGTCTGGCGCACCGCTCTCCTGAGCTCGGGGGCAGAGTTCGCCGACAGGAGCCAGTCGTCCAGGTAGGGAAAGATGGCGATGCCTTGTTTGCGTAGGTGTGCTGCGGCCACTGCCACGCACTTCGTGAAGACTCTGGGTGCTGGGGCGAATAGCAGGACTCGATACTGGTAATGGCACCCCAGTGCTATGAATCTCAGGAATTTCCGGTGGGAAGCGTGGACTGGGATGTGGGAGTAAGCATCCTGCAAGTCCAGCATAGCCATCCAGTCCCCCGCTCTGATGAGGGGAAGGATGGAGTTGAGCGAATACATTCTGAATTTCTCCTTCGCGATGCAGTTGTTCAGCTTTCGGAGGTCCAGAATGGGGCGGAGGCCCCCTGACTTCTTGGGAATAAGGAATTACCGGGAGTAGAAGCCAGTGTTGATTTCACCCGGGGGCACCCGCTCTATTGTCCGGGACAGGATAAGTTGCTGTAGAAGGTCTGAAAGTGGTTTTTGTAGATGTGCTGGAGGCTGGCTGGCGGGCTGCTTGTGCTGCCATGGAGGGGAGGAGAAATGCAAACGATAGCCCGACTGGACTATCTGCATGACCCACTTGTCCGTGGTAATTTCCCGCCAGGCCGAGAGGAAATGGGACAGGCGACCCCCCACCGGGGGGGCCGTCGTCGAGTCCAGCACGGGCCCAGCCAGGTCGGGCAGTCAGAAGGAAGAGGTGTCTTTACCGGAATGTGGAGGGTTTGACTGTTTCTGTTTGCGCTGTCGCGGCTGCTGCCTCTGAAAGGACGACTTGTGATAGTTCTGCTTAAATTTTGGCATCTGCCACTGCCGGTTGGAGCCATAATATTGCTTTGAAGAGGAAAATGGCTTGCGGAAGTTGCTCCCTTTCAGTGACCAGGAGGGGCGTTCAAGTCCGTCCGCTGCCAGTGTCTTTAGAGTGGTGCAGTCCTCTTTTAAACCTTTCGCGGTATCTGCAACTTTGTCCCCAAATAGGGAGTCGCCCGAGCAGGGTGCATCCGCAATACGGTCATGGGTATTGTCCGAGAGTCCCGAAGCACGAAGCCATGCCCAGCGACGGGCCGAGATGGCAGTGCCCGCTGTCTGGATGGCCGTATCAAAGGCATCAAAGGCTGTACTCATCATGTGCTTGCTGCATTTGGCCAGTTCCTGCATGGTGCTGAGGTAGACGCACATGAGTCCTTGGGAAGATTCTGCAGTTGGCTTTTGAGGTCAGCAAAGAGGGCATCCTGGAATAGGACGTGCTGAAATTGATGTGCTGCTATCTTGGCATTGAGCATGGCCCCTTGAAACACCTTCCTCCCCACGTCATCCAGACGCTTGGGGTCCCGTCCCGGTGGGTGGTTGGCTTGGGCACGCGCAGACTTAGATCTTTTAAGTGCTGACGACACCACGATTGACTGGTGGGGTAGCTGAGGTTTGTTGAATCCAGGTGCCATGTGGATGATGTATTTGCTGTCCAGGCATCTGGAGCATGCTTGGCCGGATGCTGGGGACTGCCAGAGAGTAAGCTGTTTATCCTTCAATTTGCGGTGGAGGGGCAGGGCCATGGCTGGTCTAGGGCCGTTGAGGTATTTCATGACCTCTGGTTCCTTCTCGTCTGACTCCTCTTCCGTTGTCAGCCCCAGCTTGGACACCACCTTCCTGAGAAATTTGGGGTATGTTAGGTCTTCAGGTACCGGTGCCGGTGGGTCTTCCAGCTCATCAGCTGGGTTCTTGGAGGTGTCAGAACCTGGCCCCAACTCCTCCGCGTCGCTCCCCCCAGAGTCCAGCTGCACCGGGGAAGGAGTCCGAACTCTAGAAGGTGCTGGGGAAGGCGACCGCACTCTGGAAGGCGACCTGCCCGGAGATTGCGGGGAGGGATACCGCTCCAAACAAGGCCGGGCCACCGGAGAAAGGTTCGTTGGTGCTACCCGCTCCTGTTCCAGCCATGGGGGAGCTGCCTGCTCGACAAGGCGAGAGAGCAGGTGCAGAATGGCAGAGGAGGTGGAATCTGTGGACCGGCTGCTTCTGTGGCTTTTGGATCTCCTGCTCCTCTTGTGGCTGTGGGGTGACACACTGCGGGAATTACTTGCACCCGATGGAGACCGACTGTCCCTGTGTCTCCGGTGCTTGCCTGTTCTCTTCTGTCCCTTTTCGCGCTGTTTGGGTGATTCCCTGCTGGGGGAGCGGTGTTCGCGGCTCCCCCGTCGGTGCTTCCGGCTCCTGCGCTGATGCTCCGACTCGACGTGGTCTCTCTCCACCGCGCCACGCTCTTCCGCACCGTGCTGATGCGCCGACTCGGCGCGGTCACTCCCCACTGTGCCGTGCTGATGCTCGCGATCTCTCTCCTCCATGCCGCTCCGATCTGCCCGTAGGGTAGACGTGCTGGGCCGGGGGGAGGGCACTCTGCGCCGATCGCCGGCCGAGGAAGGACAGGATCTGCTCCGGCCAATCAGGGGGGAGTAGGCGTGTCCGGGGGAGGAGCCAGGCGGGGCCACGAGGGCGGCGCCATTTTGGAAGGCTGCAGGAGGACCGCATGGCCAGGAGGAACAGCCTGGGGCGCTGAAATCAACGGCGGGGCTTACCCTGGAGGTGGAGGCCTCTTCGGGAGCGGACTGCTCAGTGGGGGAAGAAGCGCTGTGTCCCTGGTGAGAGGAACTGGCCAGTTTGGATGGCGCGTTCCCTGCCTCTGCTCCAGGACGCTCGCTGGATCTGGGAAGCTCCGTGGATCTTGGCAGTTCAGATCTGGGTGTCTGGAATGCAGGAGACTTATGCGAGGCTGCAGAGGAGGACAGCAAGTCCTTCAGGGAGTGTTCCCGATGCTTTCTCACCCTGGGGGACATCCAAGCGCAGCTGACACAGTTTTCCACCTCGTGAGAAGTTCCCAGGCATTTGATGCAGTGCTGGTGAGTGTCCGTGATGTTCATTTTTCTGCTGCAGTGTAGACACTTTTTAAAACACGGTTTGGGCATGGTGATTGAATTTTGTATTGGAGAGCTTAGAAATCCGTCTTGAGGCGAAGGTGGAAGGAAAAAAACTGGCCGGCTAGGGGTCGGGCCGGGGAGGTGGGGGCACCTCACACATGCTCAGAAGCTTCTGAGCTAGAGAGCACTTCCGTCACGGTGCCGCCGGATGACGTCACCAGGTGTGGCTGACACATCCTGCTTGTCCTAGGAGAATACTAGAAACAGGAAAGAGGGAAGGCTTCCCACTCAGGGAAAACAGACTAGGTAATAGACTAGATGAATTATACTAAATCTGGCCTGATAGCCTGTTGTATCTGGGTTTAATGTGTCTGAAAAAAGGTGATATTTGAGTTCCTTTGAAAAAAAGTTCAATAATATTTTTTTGAGTTTGGAGGAAACTGTTATTTGAGCTTTAATTTATAAAGGAAACATAGGCACCGGGAAACAGCCCCAATAGTAAATAAATTTACACCTGCTTTGGAAAAGGTGAAAGTGTGTGCATGTACCCACATACTCCATGCATGCACACCGCAACTCCAACTCTGCTACCACACTATAACCTTGGAAACACCCACACACAGTGTGCATGTAAGTACATGCAATCTCTTCATCACACAAATCTTAAACGTTTGCAGCTCTGCAATTTTATCAGCTCTTTTCTACTTGCAAAACAGGCTTACATACAGAACAACCTTTATGAAATTATCCTCAGAATAGGAGAAAAGCTTCAGTAACTAGATCCCTAATAGGACTTTTTCCTGTGGAGGCCAATTCAGAATGACCAGACGGCCAAATGTTCAACAGGGCCATTTTGTACCCGATTCTGCAACCACGGTGCCTATATGTTCCTGTGGTTGCAGAATCAGGGCACTTGGATGGCCCAGCATGCCCCGTATTCTGCCACTGGAGATGCACATAGCCCTGTCCTTCCAGCCCTCACAGCACTCCTGCTGGTATCCTGGTGCCGTGGTATCCATTCACCATGGCACCGAGATGCCCAGCAGGAGCACACAATAGCTGACAGCTCCTACAAACCTTTTCCCTGCCATCCGACCTTTGGCAGGGGAAGCAAGGCTCGGGATTGGGTGGCGGGGGCTCTCCTACAGTGGCCCCGTTGTCCTGTGGTGGGGCCGAAAGCACCAATCACAATGGCACCTGACACTTATTCCACCTCAAGTTGGAATAAGCCAGGCATCCAATGTGAGGCCGCTGGACGTACAGGGCTCTGACCAGAATAGGCCCTGTACATCTGGATGCTTCAGCCCCCCCCCCCCTCAGCCCACTCTCCGCCTCCGACCCTCCTCCTCCCACCCCATCCAGCACTTCCTGCAAAATGGCTCTGTGCATGCAGGGAGCACTAGCAGCTGAATACTGTCCCAGCAAATAGCGGGGATTGTACGTTCAACCCAGATGTACAACCCCACTATTCACTGGTCAGAATCTACCCCATATTGTCTATGATAAAAGCACTAGATAAACACTAGATAAGAATGAACTCATTTCCTTACTGCGCTAGACAACAGACCACACGCTAGATAATGTAGCATGTGTTTCTTTGCATAACCTCATTATCTAAAACACATCCTAAAAAGTCACCTCTCCATGACCCTCAAAACATCAAACCCATGATCAGGTGGTTTGGGCAAATCTCATCCATGAATCAAATCATGGGATATGTGATCTCTGCAATAATTTGTCAAGATCTTCTGAGTGCAATGTTATTTTGTGTATTTGCCCTTTCAAGTTTCATATCATTTGGATCCGAGCACAGCACAGCCATGTGATATCAGCAGTAGTTTATTAGTTGCATATGCAGCTACTGCCTTTAGGGTAGTGATTCCCAAATTTTTATCCAATATGACATGTTTTAATGCTTAAAAATTCAAATGATGAACACCAAAAAACAGATCTCTATTCCCTTCCTTTTTCTCATTCACTTCCTCCTTCCCCCCCCCCCCCCAATCCAGAGCATGAAGGCAGCATGACAGCAATGGTGATAGAAACAGTAGCAACACACAGCACAGGTTGGTGTGTCACACTGCATGCTCACAGATCCCAGTGTTCCAGAGATGCCAAGAGTGGACCATCTCAAAGAGTGAGATTGAATGCCAAAAAATGAGATTTTTCAGATGGTCACCTGAGGTATAAATCCAGAAAGATTTATGCGTTGTATAAAGTTGGCAACAAAGACGAAGGCTAAGTGCTTGGAAAATATGGACTTGGCAACAGAAATGAAGTTGGAGAAAGACTGACAGAATTCTGCAAGATCAACAAACTATTCATTTCAAATACCTCTTCCAGCAACACAAGCACCAACTATACACATGAACGTCACCCAAAGGATTGTACAAAAATCGAATTGACTACATCTGTGGAAGTCAACGATGGAAAAGTTCTATAACATCAACAAAGACAAAACTTGGAGCTGACTGTGGTACAGACCATCAACTACTATTTATTTATATTTATTTATTTGCATTTCTTATATACCGCGCTATTTAATCAGTGCGGTGTACATTTGAACATAACATTCCACAATGTAGCAGACAACATTGGAGTTACAATAAACAGGGGTAGCAAAACATGGAGGTAAACCAGGGGGAACTATTTACATGTTATGATAACTATTTACATAATTATTTACAAAATTATTTGCATAATTATAGTGAAACTCATTAAGATAGGCAAAAATGGATCATTCATCAGAGGGGTGTAGGTATAAGACATGGATAGTGGAAGGGAGGGCCGATTAACCATTCTCCAAGGGGGACATGGATATGGAGCAGTCTGTGTAGGAGGGTGGGGTGGTGCCTGTGTGTTCTCTGGTGTTCGATTCAGGGTAATATATTAGGAACAGGTGATATTTGAGAACCTTCCTGAATAAGGTTATGTTTGTGATGGCTCGGATGTCAGATGGGAGGGCATTCCACGCTCTGGGAATGAATAAGGAGAACGCTCTGCTGTCTGTTGTCTTATTGCACTTCGTCAACAATTTAGGAACTTCAAGTGTGTTCATAAGTGGGGACCTTCTGCATCTATTAGCTGGCGTGCTGTGTATAAGACTACTGATGGGCGAGGGGGGCTGGTTCTTTGAGGCCTTGAATGTCAGGACTAGAGTCTTGTAGATGATTCTGGCCTGCAGAGGCAGCCAGTGAAGGTTCTTCAGGACTGGCGTTATGTGGTTTGATCTTGATACTCCTGCAAGTACCCTTGCCGCTGAGTTCATGGCAAGACGGAGTAGACTTAGAGTTGCTTGTGGAAGACCGTGTAGAATGATATTAGCAAAGTCCAGGTGTGGGATAACCAAGGCTTGGAATATTGAGCGGTAATCGGAGAAGTCAAGTAATGGACGGAGGTGATGTATTGTTCGAATCTTATGGTATATTGCTTTTGTGGTGTTTTTAATGTGCGCTGACATGTCAAGTCACTGATCTAGGGTAATGCCTAGGTAGCGAATTGTGGGTTTTGTCTTCATTTCCGTGTTATTGACTCGTAGTGATGAAGGTGGAGTGAACTTTTGGTTCCTCGTGACGAACAAGACGTCTGTTTTGTTGTGGTTAATGCGCAAGTTTTGAGAGAGGAGCCAGTCTGCTACGGCTTCAAAACATCTTAGTATTGGGAAGAAGTCAGGTTGATCGATATTGAAGGGTGTATAAATCAGGATGTCGTCCGCATAGGCCAGACATTGGATATGGAAGGAGCAGATCAAGGCACAAATGGGTTGCATGTAAATGTTAAACATTAAGGAAGATAGGGATGAACCCTGAGGTACACCTTGCTTTAGAGGAAATGGATCTGATGTGGTCGAGCCTGCTCTGACTTGTTGCCATCTGTTGCACAAGTAAGATTTACACCAGGTTAGAGCTAGGCTTTGTATGCCTTTTTCCTTGAGGCGAAGTAGGAGTGTCTCATGATTCACCGAATCAAAGACGGCTGCAATGTCCATAAAGATAAGGACAAATCCTTGATGGATATTGTCGAGTCCTATGACTAGGTTGTTGAAGAGGGTTGTGAGGATGGTGTCCACACCATGAGCTTCTCGGAAGCCGTGTTAAGGGTCAAGAGGAGCTTCAGTGTTGACATGTTGAATTTGACGCTGGACTACCTTTTCCATGATTTTAGCTAGCAGGGGGATACTTGAAATTGGTCTGAAGGATTCGACTTTGGATGGGTCGAGTTTGCTATTTTTCAAAAGTGGGTGGATAGATGCGTACTTCAGGCTCTGTGGGAAGGTCCCAGTTGAGAAGGATTGGTTCAAGATTCTGGTTATGGATGGACTAAGATCGTGGCGCAGCTCTTTAATCCAGCTGGCTGGGCAGGGATCGTTGGGTGCGGTGGTGAGGTTGATAGAAGAGATGATATCTTCGATCTCTTTATTGGAAACTTCGCAGAATTTCCATAGGTTGGCTGGTTGGGTAGTAATGTGCGGGTTGGAAAGGGATGTGGTAGAAGAGTTCATGTTGGTCTGGATCATCTTCGATTGTAGATAGTTTGAGTAGTCCTGCGGGTGCGGCATGGGTGGTTGAGCTAGGGCTGGATCGCCTGTTAAGGATTTTACAATACTGAATAAACCATGTGGTTTGTTAATTGATCGCTTTAGTATCTCTGAGTGGTATTGTTTTCTCTTTTCCATCATCTTTTTGCAGTGTATTTGTAGGTGTGAGGAGTATGCACAAAGGGCCTCAGATGTCCGGGTGTGGTGCCACTGTCTCTCAAGTCTGCGTAGGTATAGAAGCGATGCTCGCAGGTCTTGGGAGAACCATGGTGCATGTTCTCTTTTAGGAGACTTCTTGTTGGTAGGTGGGAGGCAAGCGGTGGCTCTGAGGGCATTATCCCAGTTGGATACTAATTCGTCTGGGTCTAGGGAGGTATTGGGGAGTAAAGGTAAAATCTTTTTGAGGGCTTCATTCTTAACAAGGGGCCGAAAGCATGTTGGTATGGTTCAGGGGGGCGGGGGGCGACCTATTTTATTGTTACTAACGCTGAGGTGATTATTGGGGATGTGGAATAGAAGTAGATTGTGGTCAGACCAGGGTACTGGGGTTATGGAAATCAGAAGGCTTCGGGTTGAATTGACAGCGGACTGAGGGGCGAAGATCAGGTCCAATTTGCTTCCCTTGCTATGCGTGGGAGAGTCGATGAGTTGCTCGTATCCCAACTGGAGCATAGCTTCGAGGAAGGCTGAGGAGTGCGTGACTGGTAGGGAAGGCAAGTTAAAATCTCCTATTAACCAATTTGGAGAGCGTGGGTTGGAGGAGTTACATGCGAGGTCGATTATCGATGGTAGGTCATCTGGGGATGGTGTTGGCGCTCGGTACAGTAGGTTGATTGAACAGAGCTCATTTGATATGGAAAGCATGTCAAGGTGGGTTGTGCTGGTGGTGTTGTTTAGTTTAAATTGGAGTGTGGATCTGGCGAGAATGAGTGTACCGCCACCCCTCTGGTTGGTCCTGTGACAGGCATAAAGAGAGAACCCTGGTGGTAACAGCTGGTTGATGAGAACATTATGACTGTCAGTTAGCCATGACTCGGTTATCATCAGTATATCTAGGTTGTGGAAGGTTATCAGGTCACTGGCTATAGGCCATTTCGATCGTATAGATCTGGCATTTTGGCATTCTTGGCTGGGGTCCTCTTAAAGCTCAACAGGGGGATATGCAGGAGGTGTGGGTGGAATAAGTTGGTTCTTGTGGTGGTGTGACGGGGGGTTTTAATCCATCTTCTTCCAGTATTATGGAGGATCGGGATATGGTTGATGCCAGGGTCCACAGCATGTGTTAGGAAGGGGATCCAGGAAGTGAGGAGGAAAAGGGATAGGGACATGATTGGGTGCATTTTGGGGTGTTCTGAGAAAGGCAAGATACTCCAGGTATAAGGCGCAGATTTAGGCACAGGATATCAAGAATAGAGCAGCAAGCAGAATTGAGTAATGTTGTAGAATAACAATGTATCAACAAAGGGAGAGAGACTGTGTAACATCAGCGAGTCTGAAATGTAGCAACACAGAGATAAATAGGGGAGACCTAATAACAAATGTTGCCGGGAATAGAGTAGTGTATCACCAGGTGTGTTACAGAACTATGTAAAGAGAGGTAGCTGGGGGGGATTCAAGCAATTGTAAAAGATCAGTATAGAGACAGAGTTCAGGGGAGTCCTTTTTGATTCTTCAGTTTACCTCGTGGTCCAGAGCGTTTTTTCTTGTTCAGTGGGGATGCAGCTAATGGCACTTCTTTTGAGCCAGTCTATTGAAGAGGCAGTGAGGGGTTCTTCGGCGGTGTTGAAGTTGCTGGTCAGGTTCGGGCGGTCTCACGCCTAAGGGCCACGCCAAAGGGCCCTCTGGCGAGGCCCTCAGGCGCGGGCCCGACTGGCGTTGCCTTTTGTGCCGGTCTCTGTCTGCCCCGATTGGGCAGCACGTGCAGGGAGGCGTATCAGTGCTCCGGGGGCTCGATCCTCGGCAGAGGAGAGTATATGGCTGACCGGAGGTTGCAGGAGAGAAAGGGAGATGCGCCCGACTGGCGTTGCCTTTTGTGCCGGTCTCAGTCTGCCCCGATTGGGCAGCATATGCAGGGAGGCGAATCAGTGCTCCGGGGGCTCGATCCTCGGCAGAGGAGAGTAGATGGCTGACCGGAGGTTGCAGGAGAGAAAGGGAGAAGCGCCCGGCTGGCGTTACCTTTTGTGCCAGTCTCAGTCTGCCCCGATTGGGCAGCACGTGCAGGGAGGCGGATCAGTGCTCCGGGGGCTCGATCCTCGGCAGAGGAGAGTAGGTGGCTGACCGGAGGTTGCAGGAGAGAAAGGTAGATGCGCCCGACTGGCGTTGCCTTTTGTGCCGGTCTCAGTCTGCCCCGATTGGGCAGCACATGCAGGGAGGCGGATCAGTGCTCTGGGGGCTCAATCCTCGGCAGAGGAGAGTAGATGGCTGACCGGAGGTTGCAGGAGAGAAAAGGAGATGCGCCCGACTGGCGTTGCCTTTTGTGCCGGTCTCAGTCTGCCCCGATTGGGCAGCACGTGCAGGGAGACGGATCAGTGCTCCGGGGGCTCGATCCTCGGCAGAGGAGAGTAGGTGGCTGACCGGAGGTTGCAGGAGAGAAAGGTAGATGCGCCCGACTGGCGTTGCCTTTTGTGCCGGTCTCAGTCTGCCCCGATTGGGCAGCACATGCAGGGAGGCGGATCAGTGCTCTGGGGGCTCAATCCTCGGCAGAGGAGAGTAGATGGCCGACCGGAGGTTGCAGGAGAGAAAGGGAGATGCACCCGACTACTAGTATGCAAACTCAAGGTAAAGTTGAAAAAGAGCAAGCCACTCATGAATGTAGCAAAATATTACCTTGAATATACCACCAGAATTTAAAGTCTGCCTGCAAAATTGATTTGCTGCTTTAGATACAAAAGAAAGAGCTCCAGAAGAGTTATGGGATGACATCAAGAAGGTTGTGTTGGAAGAAAGTGAAAAAGCAAAAATGGTCAAAATGAATGACAAAAGAAACTGAAAATTGCCCAGAAACGCAGAGAAGCTAAAGCCAGGGGAGAAAGAGAAGTTATTGCAGAACTCAACAGAGATTTCCAATCTGCAGCAAGACAAGACAAGGAGAAGAACTGCAATGATGCATACAAGGAAATAGAATCAAAAACTATTAAAGGAAGATCGGCTTTCCTAAAGCTACGCAAGTTAAAGAGAAAATTCCAGCCTTGAACTGGAATGCTACAAGATGCTCAAGGATCCGTGTTGAATGACACTGAGAAGATCAAGAAAAGATAGAAAGAATACACAGAATCATTTTACCATAAAGATCAAGTGGACCAGCAGCTGTTTCAACCTGTACCTTATGAGCTGGAACCATTGGTGATGAAAGAAGAAGTTGAAGCGGCATTGAAAGCCTTATCAAAGAACAAAGCACTGTTTGCATTGATGGCATACCCATTTAAATATTACAGCAATCAGATGCAGCTGTTACCATACTTACAAGACTCTGCCAGGAAATTTGGAAGACAACATCATGGCCAACTGACTGAAAAAGATCTGACTGTGGAAATTATCACACAATCACTCTGAGCCCACATGCCAGCAAGATTCTACTCAAGATCATTCAGCAGAGACTACAACCATACCTGGAACGTGAACTACCTGAAGTGCAAGCAGGTTTCAGCAAAGTGCGATGGATCCTTGAAAAGACAAAAAGAATACCAAAAGCATATCTATATATGTTTTATTGACTACAGCAAGGCTTTTGACTGTGTAAGCCATGAGAAACTCTGGGCCACATTAAGAAGCACAGGTATACCAGAACACCTGAGAGTTCTCTTGCACAACCTTAACATTGATCAAGAAGTAACAGTTCAAACAGAAGAAACAGAATGGTTCAAAATCAGCAAAGGTGTTCGACAGGGCTGCATACTTTCCTGTCTAATTTAGATGCAGAACAAATCATCAGAGAAGCAGGACTGTATGAAGACAACCGAGGTGTGAAGATTGGTGGAAGACTCATCAACCTTCACTATGCTGATGATACCACATTACTGCCTGAAAGTGAAATGACCTGAAAAATTTGCTTCTCAAGATTAAGGAACATAGTCTTAAAATGGGCCTGCATTTTAACGCAAAAAGGCAAAGATCCTGACAACTGGCAAAATCAATAACTTCATCATTGATGGAGAAGAAATAGAAATAGTCAGCAACTTTAACCTACTTGGATCAACAATAAAGAAAGGACAGGCTGTCTAGAAATCCGATGACGCATTGCTCTTGGTAGAATGGCTATAAAGGACCTAGACAAGATTCTCAAGGGCACAGAGTTCCATACAAAGATTTGACTTGTCTAACCTATATTTTTCAATAAAATCATATGGATGCAAAAGTTGAACAGTGAAAAACATAGGAAGAAAATTGATGACTTTGAATTATGGTGCTGGTGACAAATACTGGGCCTGATTTTCGAAGCCCTAGGCATGTGCTACACATCTAAAAGACAGCCTTACCCATGTAAAACTGCCATAACTGTGTAAACCAGATATTCAACAAGGTGGCTTGAATCAGAAAGGCCCAGCTACCCACACTGTGCCAAGCACCGAGGCGTGGGGACGTGTCATCCTCAAACCCATGTAAAGCTGATTTCCGAAAGCCGTGTGCACCGACATAGGACGTCACTAACTGCAAAAGCCTAAGCAAGGATAATGGAGTTGTGCAACTTAGTCAGTGGACCTGAAACCCTCCACAACCAGAAGCCAGGCCCTGCCAGTGACCACTGCCCTGGGATATCTGTCAAATGCAGCTTCCAGCATGTGATGGGGCGACTGTTGGAATCACACAGTCCACTGTCAGCCACTGCATAAGTGCCATCACCTGTAGAGGATGTGCCACCTCATAGCCTTCCCCCGGACACAGCAGATGCGGCAGGAGACCATGCAGGCATTCTACAGTGTTGCTGGATTCCCATCGGTAATTGGATGTATAGACTGCACCCACACTGCAATGCGGGCACCATGGTTGGAGCAGAGGGCATACCGGAACAGACATGCAGGTCGTCATGGATGCCAACATGACCATTATTGATGTATGAGCCTGCTACCCGGGGTCCTGCCACGATGCATTTGTCCTTGCCCAGTCCTGCCTGGGACAGGCAGCATAGCAACCGGGGGTCAGCTCGGAGATGCATGGCTGCTAGGTGAGTGAGCCCCAGGACAAGCCCAGAAGAAACGGTTGCTGTAGTATGATGCTATGTGTAATGCAAAAAGGTGGGGATATATGTGTTACATACATATTGCAACACATGACCACGGCATGCACATGCACTGCTGTTCCAAAGATCCATGCATACAGCAGGCCATGTTGCACATTGTGGAGACAAGGGGAAGCCCTATGGCCAATTGCAGACAGCACACATCAACATGTGGCATGTGGAGAAGCCTGGGCTGGTGCCATGTAGTGCAGCCACATGGCAGCAGCCCATGTAGGGCACATCCATGTCTGCCCCCAATCCAGCCAGCAGTCCCCCAACCACATCTCTCATTCCAACAGGCTAGCCCATGTCACTGTCTCCCACTGCTCTGCCCCAAATGCCTGACTGCCACACAAACCACATATTTGTGTTCTCTCACTGCCACAGTGTCCCTGAATGTCACATATTGCACCCCACCCTGCTAGTAGCTGGTGTGTTGTATGCTGCTATAACAGCCCATAGACCGTAACCAACACATGTCCTATGCTCATGTGCACATTTCATATTGCCCCCACAGGTGACCATGGATATTCCCTGAGGACCTGGCTGCTGACCCCAGTGTGCCACTGCAGGAGCCAGCAAGAGGAACATACAATGCCACCCCTCAGTGTACTCGGACAGTTGTGGAATGAGCAATAGGTGTGCTGATGAGTCGCTTCCAATGCCTTGAGAGGAGTGGCGGAGAATACCTTTACAGCCCGGAACATGTATGCAAGATGTTTGCATCGTGCTGCATATTCCACAACCTTGCATGGATGTGGGGAGTGCCGGACCCAGAACATGTGGCTGCGGAGGAGTGGGAGGCCACAGAGGCACAGATGCTGGGAGGCAGCAGTAAGCACGTGCACTGGTCCACCATGCATGGCTGATACGAGACACCATCACCTGGATTGGATACACACATTCACCAATAAAGTGCCCACAATGAGGCTACATGTGCAGAGGGTTTATTTCCCCCCATGTGTGTTCCCTGCCCCTGGGTTCACAGCTGGCCATGGGCGCTTGCTGATACATGCACTTTGATGCAGTGGCGTGATGTCTGATGATGTGCTGACTGCCATCATTACCCTCCCCATCAAGGAAGGCCACTGCACATGGTTCAGGACTAACAGGTGGCTGTGTTGGTGTGCTGGTAGCCCCAGCACCCACCCTCTGGGCCTGCAGGTGGTCCACCAAACTGCGCAGGGAACCGGCAATCGTTGCCTGGTATGCCACCATCTCCCTCATCAGATGCAGGTGCCCCTCCAGATGGCACTCCACTCACAGTTAGTGTAACTGCCATGCCTCAGACTCAGCCTCCTTTGCCTGTGCGGCTGCCTGAAGGTCCCATCATATACTGTGCAGCTTGGCCAGTATACCCTTGGTGCTGGCTACCAGGTGTGCACCCTCCTGCAGTAGCTCCTGGTCTACATCCATGCCCCCCATGTCCACATGTTCATCCAGGACGGCAAACTGTAGCTTAGCAAGTGGGGCATCATCTGTCTCCACCTCCCCAGCACTGGCAGACACAATGGCCTGCTCCTCTGCCCTGGGTGTCGTACCGGACTGCTCCTCTGCCCTGGGTGTCGTACCGGACTACACTCCACGCTGGGTGTCACACCAGACTGCACCTCCACCCTGGCAAGTGCACCAGACCTTGTGGCTGTGCTGCATCCCGGCTGTGCACTGGCATCATCCGCGGGGGTGGCAAGGCTCTCCCTGATGCATCAGTTCCAGGCTGTGAGAGTAGGATCCCTGGCAGGTCTTTTGGAGAGCAAAGATGGCAGGGGTTAGTGACATGGGTTGCTAGGTTGGCCTATGGGGTGCCACCAAGCCCACTGTGGAACTGGCAGGGGGGGTCCCCAGTCCACACTATCTCCAACCCATGCATCACTCAAGGACCGACAGACAGACAGGCCCTGGGTGGATGAAAACATGGTGGGGACACATACACGGCCATCACGGTGCCTCTTAGGCCAGGGACATGTATACATGTTGCCGTCACTCTGTAGTGTATGGCCATGGTATCCTACTCACCCTACTGTATGCCTGTAGTGGCACTGTCAAAGCCCGCAACCCCTGAAACGGAGACATCCTCCACAAACTACAGTGCCTGTTCCTCCAGAGGGGCGAGTCTGTGCCGCTGCGCAGGTGGCAGCCTGCTGTTGCTGGCCCTTTTCTCCTTCACAGCCTACCATACCAGCCACCACTTCTTGATATTTTCCATGTCCCTATTGTGGTGGTGAATGGCACTGACACTCCTGATGATGTCACGCCATACTGACAGCTGTGAGCTGGCATCTTCTGTTGCGAAGAGGGCAGCGTGTTGCTGCATGATGAGCCCCAGGACCATCGAGGTCTTGGAGGGTGTAAAGTTTGCCTTCTGGGTTTGCTTTGGCTCTTTCAGTGCTTTGCCTGCCATTGTGTAGCTCAGGCACTATGGCGGTATCAGGCTACTTACATAGGCTCATTAACACATACATGGATATGTCATGCAGCCATGCCATGTCCCATCCAAAGGCATATTCAGTACCCACGGAGGTACCTGAGTGCTGACACTATGAAAATCTGTGTGATAGCTGTCCGCCTTAGGAAGCCATGGCCGCACACCATGGCATGATAGCAACATAAGTGTGCATGGACACCCAGATGGTAATACCATTTATTGTAAGTCCAATGCAGATATACTACATTGCACAAATATGTTTCCTGTGAACCGCACTGATGATGAATAGCGCGGTATAGAAAAAACAATAAATAAATAAATACCGACATAGAACAGATAGCATAGTATGCGGACATGGCCACTGCAGCATAAGGACAGGTGCACAGCGGCTCTCCAACTCTGTGCCACTATGGGGCAGGGGGCATTCTGCATGTGTAGTGCCGCTATTCCATGCCCATGCTGCCCGGTGATGGCGCATGCACCTTGCACTGCTAACGTAGTGGCGCCCATTCTGCATGGGTATAGCACAGAGGCGCAACCCATGCTGGGCATTAGCTGCAGCCACTCTGCACATATATTGCGCAGAGGCACTATCCGGAGCCACTCTGTGCAGGTATGGCACAGAGGCACTACCCAATCAGAACTGAGACCACTGCCATTCTGCACACATGGTGCCTCTGTGCCATACCCACACACATGGACGTGACCCACAGGGCACACACCCTATGCCCATAACCCCTAGTCCCTCCGCTCATGGCCCACAACTCCACCTGTGCAGACATACAGCACTACCCCCCACAAAACTGACAACATCTTGGGATTCCAAGCCAGGAACAGTTTATTGGGAAACCTGTAATAGGTACAATGGCTGCAATAGCAGTAGAACAACAACAGCAGTACAAAACAACAGAGGTCCACACAGTAACAGGGACATTGTACACCCATATCTGTGGCTACACAGTCTGCCCCATTACAGCCCATTGCAGGGCAACCCCTGGCATGGGGGATGTCCTATGGTGCAGGGGGGCCCTGCCTGTGCCCTGTCACTTGAGCAGTGAGGGCATCCAGGTGCCGATTGTCTGTTCTGCTGCCCACATGTCCTACCTAAGGAGCCACACCACCACCACCAGGGCAGCCAGAGCCCAGTCACCAGATGGCTGAGTGGGTGGTGGTACAGAGGGGCCTGGTAGGGCATGGCCATGTTGTGCCCATGGCTGCTGGGGTGGCTGTGGGGGCTCATGGCCGCAGAACATGGACCACGGCTCCACTGTCCATCACGCATGATCCTTGCCAAGCTATGCAGTGGGCACATGGCCCCCTGGTAGGGAGATGGGCAGGCATGGCTGTGGGCTGCAGGCCACAACCGGGGGGGAGAAGCTCCTCCTCTGGACCCCCACCTGGGTGCCTGCTGTCTGTGCACTGCACATCACCATACCTGGAGCGCTTGGAGGGAGGGGCCTGCATCCCCCCTGCTATACTCTCTGGGCCCGCCTCTGTTCTAGCCACAGGGGACAGCTCTGGTCCCACTGCCACCTCCTCCTCCTCAGACTCCCTGCCCTACCCCGAGCCATCCTCTTCCTCAGACTCCCCACCCTGCCCCTGATCTTCTGATCCCTCCCCCTCCTCAGACTCCCTGCCCTTCCCCTGCCCCTCTGATCCCTCCCCCTCTTCAAACCTCCCATCCCGCTGCTGCACAGTGGCCCCCTCACTGCCCTCCCTCTCTGTGGTGCTGTCCTCTGTCGCAGTGTGCTGGGCTCCTCCTTCCCATCAATGCTAGGGGTACTGCTGGGATCTGAACCTCGGGACAGCTGCACTGGTGCTGGACCACTGCTCTGGTATGGTGCCAGTGCTGTTCGGGTCCTCCTTGGGACTGACTGTGGAGGAAGAGGGAGGAGAGGTTAAAGATCCGTACAGGTGTGGCCCTGGGTGGGACTGGTGTATCTCTGTGGGGCCTACACATGCATTGCACAACCCACCTTCGGACCACGGGGGTGTGCCGTCCCACTGCACACTGCATGCCCTCACCTTGCCCATCCTCAGCCAGCTCTGTTCCCCTCTCACATGCTCAGCTGTGGCCTGCTGCCCCCCACCCCCCGGGGGACAGACACCCACAGAGGGCAGTATGGACAGATGCACAATGTGCATCTGGGCCCACTGCTGGTGATGTGTGGCCCTGTACCACCCTTCCATGCTGTGCCCTAGCCATGTGTGTGTGCACCTGCATGTATTGGGTGCTGGTTTGTGCACACACGGGGTAGTGACTCTGGGGGATGGCAGGGCCAAACCAAGCACATTCACATAATTGCGTATGGGGATCCACCACCAGATGGTCTGCCTTCACCTGTCTGACAGCCATGGCTGCTGCTCCCAGCATTTGCTGGGCTCCACTGTATACCTCGCTGACCTTCCTCAGTTGTCAGCTGCTCCCTGATGAGCTGCAGCCAGTTCTGTCACTTCCGGCACAGTGTGCAGTAATGACACTTTAGGGCCTCCAAGGTGTGTCACATGCCATAGTCACTGTGGGAGAGAGGGGGAGGGGACAAACATGGGCTCAATTGTGTGCTTCCATATCACCTATTATGCATACCTGTATCCTGCCTCAGCCTGGTTTCCTGCCCATCCTGGGGGCAGGGGCATACACAAGGGTAGCAGGTGTGGGATGCATGTGATGGTATACGGCAGCCAGGGATGGCACCTCTACCATGGCACCTTTACCATTCTCTTCTACCTCCCCTCCCCCCGCTATCACCTGTTCTGCAACCATTGGTGCTGCCACCAGCATTTTGGTTTGACCCCATGGCCCTGTCTCCCTTTGCAGACACACAGCTGTGCCTTTCAGGGTGTGTCTGGACTAGCATGGTGCTCAGTCCCCCCCCCCCCCTACTTTTTCTGGTCTCCTTACCTGTGCAGGCAGAGTTGGATGGCTCTCCATATCACCATGGAAAGCTGCAGGTTCAGCCGTCAGCCCCTTCTGAAGTATTGCACCTCTTTGTACCAGCACCATGCCGCTGGTGTCCATCCACCCAGCCACATGGGGATCTTGCACAGGCAGCTGGTGGGGCCTGTGGGACGGTGTCATCAATGCACAGATGATACATGGGCTCATGCACATCTGCCATCCCACTTCTCTGGCCGCTGGTTTGGACACCTACATGGGTATTGCAGGCTAATATCTTCTCAGGCGCCGAGCCCAGGTTCCATCCCCTGCATTTACCCATCTATGCCACACTGGGCACCTGCCATTGTGCTCGGTTTGTGACACATTTTCAAGGCTTGGCAGTTTTGGAGGCACATGATTCACTATTCAGGCATTTTTCCTGAGCGGGTATCTTTCTGCAGGTATGGCATTCCTAGGCACCTTGTTGAATATCAGGCCCACTATGTACACCATGGACTGACTGAAGAAAAAAAACAGTCAGTAATAGAGGAGATCAAACCTATACATTTTTAGAAGCTCAGATGACAAGACTTTGATTTTCATACTTTGGGCGCATCATGCGAAGAGAGAGATCATTAGAGAAAGACATCATGCTTGGCAAGCTAGAATGTCAACGCAAAACAGGAAGGCCAGCAATGAGATGGATCGATACAATAACAGCAGCTAGGGGTGCCACTCTATCAACAATGAGCCACCTGACTGAAGACTGAACACAGTTTAGGTCAACTATCCTGAAGGTCGCCATGAGTTGACACCGACTTGACAGCATTTAACAACAACAACAACAACAACATGGCTTTGCTAAAGGAAAAAAATCTCTGAAAGGACATAGACAGAGAGATGGCAATATGAGACAGTTCTCAAAGGAATTTGCCCAGCTAACTAAACAGTTACCTGTGTAAATAATCCAGACTAAAAAGTGCCCTCCACTTAGTGGCTAAAAAAATGTGCATAGGGTTCAGAGGAACTTGTAGATGCAGGGAATAGGAATATGGTAAAGGGAGGTAAAGCACACAGGAAAGTGAGTTCAGATTTCTTCCTACTAGTTGGGTCCATTGGCTTTTCTTCTCTTAGGCTTGCTTCTCATGCAAATATTGATCAAAGTGCACTGGCACTGAAGCACTAATCAGTGAGAAAAGGGGCTCAAACTGTGTGCAAATGTTTGTGTGAATCACTTCTAATGAATGAGGCTGGGCATATCTGGTGTTCTGATGAGTTTCCATTCTAACAGGAAGCACATAGGATGGACCTGTGAACATTCACCGACTCATAGGCCCCATGCTAACTGCCACTTCTGGGCATAGATAAGAGTGGAGGTCTAGAGGGAAGGGGGGCCGCCATAGTTTTATGACCCCCATCTACTGATGATGTGACTGCATTTGGGTCCCAACCCACAGTTTGGGAACCTCTGCTCTAGGGCTTTTACTGTTGCGGAAAATCTTAGCATGGAATAAACATTTTCAGAAACCCTGTACTAGAGCCTAGCGTTTAAAGCTCTAGTGCAGGGTTTCATAGCGCAAGTTTAACATTGACTTTGCGCTGAGATGCAATGTGTAAATTACCCAGTGCTCAAAAAGTCATCTGGGAGAGCAAGCCAAACAGATGCGCCCAGAAGTCGGCGCAAGTTTGGCATGCTGTCCCAATCAAATGGGTCATCTGAGATGAAGTTTGAGACATCACCTCAAATGATCCAAGCATTGAGGAAAACCCCAGATGCCATCAGCACGCTATTGTGGAGCCAGTGCTCCCCCCCCCAAATACCAACCCCCCGACAGAAACAAATCTCTAGTGGTCCAGCAGCTCCAATTCCCCCCCCCCCCAACAAACAAATCCCTGGTGGTCCAGAGACCCCAATTCCCCCCGGAAACAAACAAATTCCTGGTGGCCCAGCAGTTCGAATCCCCCCCCCCCCAAACAAACAAATCCCTGCAATTTAGCACAGTTGTTTTTTGGTGTTTTTCCGGCACTAGCTTGCTTTCTGCAGCAGAGAGCAAGCCTAGCACGGGAAAAGTGCCAAAAAAAATGTCACACTAAGCTTTTCAAAACTATAAAAAAACAGAGAAACAGAACAACCACTCTATAAACTAAGCTTTTCTGCATCAGCCCATTTGTTTGAAATTATAATGATAAATTCCACATTTCATACTTTGGAACCCATGTGTGCTTTCTCCTTTTCAAGTGATGTCCCCTCGAGAATGCTAAATACAATAGAACATAAAAAGAACACAACAAGCAATAAATGTCAAAACAGCACTACACAAAATTGCCTATGTCCCTATGCACTCAGTAGCTTCAGAGCATGGTTAAATTTAAAAATAAAAAACATATTCACAGCATGAACACTTGGGAGGATGAAGGCTGGAAAATTGAAAGAATAAAAAGCATTCCAATTTTTGTTCTGATGTTGATGAATTTGCAGAGGAAGAGACAGCGGTCATAGTTCCTGGGGAGGGAAAGTAGCAGCAATCACTCTCACGAAGACTTACTAGCCAGACTCTATGTACACATATACCAGATTCCTCAAGGATTCATGGTCTGTGGTTTTTGGCAAAGAATGGTTTCAGTGATAGCTGAGATAGACAGGCAGAAGGTTAAATAGGGAACAGTAATCTCATGCAGTTCAAATGAAGATTCATGGTGCTATAACCCTATTAGAGGATAAGTTTGATGGATCTAGATGCTCAAAAAGACAGGCGAAAGCTACCGGGTCAAAAAAAGAAAAGAAAATCCCCTGAAAACATTAAGCTGGTGTTCAATTTGGACCTTGTTTTTGGCCTCAAATCTTCATTTGGTGTAATAAAGACAGAACCCAAATAGGCAAGCATAGTATTTGAAATAATGTACACACTAGTGTCAATACTCGCTAATGTCCACAAACACGCAGGTATGAAAGTAATTGAATTGAAATGAAAAGAACTTCTTTTCCTCCCTTTCATCCAGTAGGGCATACAGGATGCATTACAGGTTCCTGCATACTTTGCACTGATTTGTATGTGGATGAAATTATACACTAGGCATACATATTTGAAAATTCATTATATCCAACAATATGTTACTCCCTTGATCCGAACGCAACTCCTAAAATGCCCATTTGTTCAGTGGTTCAATAAAGTTGCTTAGGGGACAAAAACAGGGGGACAAAAACAGTGGCAGAATTCAGAAAGTAGATAAAAAGAGAAATAACAAAGAAAAATAAGGTGACACTAAGTCCAATAAAATGTATCACCCTTATTTTTCTTTTTTGTCTTTTTTTTTTTGTAACTACCATTAATATGGATTAACACAATAACATTACTTTATCCAGAATTCAAAATGGCATAGCACAGAATCTCTCGAGTTGATCCTGAACACAGAAAGAGTCTTACCAAATCTAGAGTAAGTACCACAAATTAGAAAATAGATAAACAAGAACTGAAATTGAGATCCTAAGAAACAAGACTCTGTATACAGTGCAACAGCAGACAAACAAAACATGTCCTCTTTTACTGTGCAAAATGTCAATACATAGGGAATACAACATTTCAAATGAGACATATTCCAATCACTAAACTGAAAATTAAATTACTTTAACCTTTGTTGTCTGGATATTTTATTTTTCCAACAACACTGGTACACTCTTTTATCGCGTTACCCATCAGTCTTCTCCCCATTAAGCCATTCATAAAATCCCATTCTCCCTTCCACACTCTTCCACTCAAACCCCAGCATCTGCTCCTCTCCATTATAGTTGGGGATTTGATCATTAGGCATGTAGATAGTTGGGTGACTGGTGGATGTGAGGATCGCCTGGTAACATGCCTGCCTGGTGCGAAAGAAAAAGACCTCATGGTCACCCTGACGAGGTTTTAGACAGTGCTGGGAAGAGCCTCCTGTCTAGGTACAAGTTGGCACCAATGACATAGGAAAGCATAAGAGGGAGGTTCTGCAGGCCAAATTTAGGCTTTTAGGTAGGAAGTTGAAATTGAGAACTTCCAGGGTAGAATTCTCAGAAATAAAGTACTACCTGTTCCACGCGCAGGACCCAAAAAGCAGGCAGAGCTCCGGAGTCTCAATGCATGAATGAGATGATGGTGCAAGGAAGATGGTTTGGATTTGTTACGAATTGGACAACATTCTGGTGAAGGGGGGGGGGGAGCTTTCCTGAAAGGATGAGCTCCACCTTAACTAGAGTGGAATTAGGCTCCTGAGATTAACCTTTAAAGAGGAGACAGAGCAGCTTTTAAACTAGATAATAAGAGAAAGCCAACAGTTGCCCAAGAACGCATGGTTCAGAAGGATGTATCCTTGAAGGATACTAGCAAAAGAGGGAGAGATTCCAATAAAGATAAAATTAATCCAGATGCATTTAAGTACAAAGCAGACAGAGCTAAAAGATTCCAAATTACCCCGTCAACTGATAACCAGATTGTTCTTATGTTAATTTCCCACTAAATTCTTTAATTTCCAATTGATTCTCCCCTCCTCAACACATAAGAACATAAGAAAATAAAAACATAAGAAATGCCATACTTGGTCAGACCAAGGTCCATCAATCTTAGTATCCCTTTTCCAACAGTAGCCAATCAAGGTCACAAGTACCTGTCAGGTTCCCAAAAAAGTATTCAGATTCTACAATGCTTATCCCGGGGTAAGCAGTGGATTTCGCTGGTCCTCCTTAATAATGGTTTTTATGCACCTTACCTCCAGGAACTTGTCCAAATCTTTTTTAAACTCAACTACACTAACAACTTTTACCACATTCTCTGGTAACGAATTCCAGATTATGATTACGTGTTGAGTGAAAAAATATTTTCTCTGATTAGTCTTAAACGGATTACACTGTAGCTTCATTGCATGTCCCCTATCTTTCTACTTTTTGATGGCTATGTTTACCTGTTCCACTCCATTCATTAATTTATAGACTTCTATCATATCTCCCCTCGGTCATCTTTTTTCCAGGCTGAAGAGCCCTAATCTTTTAAGCCTCTCCTCATAGGTGCATCCTTCTATCCCCCGTACCATTATGGTGGCTCTTCTCTGTATCTATTCTGATTTTGCTATATCCTTTTTAAGATACGGTGACTAGAATTGCTCACAATATTCAAGATACGGTTGCACCATGGAATGATACAGAGGCATTATAATATCCTTTGTTTTATTCTCCATTCCTTTCCTTATGATACCTAGCATTCTATTTGCCTTCTTGGCCGCCCCTGCACACTGGGTGGAGGATTTCAACATGGTATCCACGATGACTCCTACATCTTTTTCCTGGGTGGTGCTAAATAAGTCCAATAATAATCGTGTAATCATAGTTTGGGTTGTTCTTTCCTAGGTGCATAACTTTGCACTTGTCCACATTAAATTTCATCTGCCATTTGAACGTCCAATTTTCCAATTTATTAAGGACTTCTTTCAATTTTTCACAATCCTTTTCAGTTTTAACAACTTCAAATAATTTTGGGTCATCTGCAAATTTGTTTACCTCACTCATTATTCCCATTACAAGCTCATTTACGAATATGTTAAAAAGCAGTAGACCCAGCACAGAGCCCTCCACTACTCCACTATTCACCTTTTTTCAATGGGAAAATTGCCCATTTAGACCCACTCTCTGCTTTCTATCTTTTAACCAGTTCCTGATCCACAATAATATATTGCCTCCTATCTCATGACTTAACGATGGGACATTTAACCGGGGTAGGAGGGGATATTCAGTTGCACTATCTGCGTTAGTCCCACTGAACAGTCTGGTGAGTGGGATTTATGTGGTTTGCAGGTCTGTAGACCCTCTGGATATGCCCCCTATCTTTTTAAACATTTACATTTTGTCATCATCACTTCTGGAATGGAAGATCTCAGAAGCAGAATTGTGACAACAGCTTTGCCATCAGAAATAAAAAAAAGTACATAGAGAAAATAACTTTAATAAATGACTGGATTTTCTCATGTGGACTTGACATTCAAATGTATTCCTGAACAAAGTAAGAAGTCAGGAGCGGACCTCTAAGCACTTAGTCACTTTGCTTGTACTAACAAAAAATGGCACCTTTCTGATGATGCTGCCCTCTAGCAACAATGAAGGGGGCAGGAACAGAGGATCGCTCCTGCCCCAGTGTCCACTAGAATATCAGGTATTTTAAGGTAAGGGCCTGGGGGGTTGTAAGGGCAGGGGCCCTCCTTTGGCCAACTGGCTAGCCAGGTATTTAAGTGTTGAAGAGGGGAACAAGGGAATGGGTCCTGACTGGCTAGCAGAGGGGTTTTTTTGTTGTGAATCGGGGGTGGGAGGGAGGGCTGACTGGCTAGCTAGCACATAATGCTTTATTTGGGTCCCTGATCCCCATCAGACAGTTCCCAATAAGGATTGGGAGCTATCTAGAGGAGGGGGGGATGCTGAAGGGGGGTTGGGGTTCGATTCTTGAGGATTGTCAGTGCAGTGGATCAGTACATCTGTAGCACCAGCTATGGGTTGACAGGTCAGGGGCCCTGATCAGGGTATAGGGGGGAGGGAAAAAAACCCACACTTGCCAAGGATCCAGTGATCCCTTCATTGGCAGGCACTACAGGACTTCTTATGCTACCTGCCACGGTATGGTCTGTACTATCTGCAGGAATAAGGCTGGGAAAAACCCTGCAGATAGTGAGGGCCTTCTGCAGCTACCATGGGCCTTTTGCAGCTATCATCCCACAATAGCTGCAAAAGGATACTGCAGTTTAGTAGACAGACCCCTTAATTGGCTAATTAGACTCAGGTGTTTGACTAACAACTAAAGAATCCTGCAGAGTAGATCTGTACTACTGAGTTGAGGCATCTTGTACCTTTTCTAATTCCACTATATCCTTTTTAAGATATGGCGACCAGAACTGCACACAATATATTCAAGGTAATCCCTGAATTTGTCCATAACTGCTCATTTAAGGGCTAAGAACTCTGGTTTGTGAGCAGGATAGTTTCCTTCTGTCTTACTCAAGCTGCAACTCACATAGGATATGGGTCTTAGTCCTTCTAAATGTTGTTATAGAACCACTCCCAAGCCATCCAGACAAACCTCTATATGCAGTTCATATAACTTGCCTGGGTCAGCAAATGCTAACACAGGTGCATTACATAAACACTGTATGATATTTCTGAACACAACTTCATATATTTAAACTCCACCAGACCAACTTTACATTTTTCCAGTGATAATTTTAGACTGCAATGTGCTAATCAGTCAGGTACCTTAAGTAATCTTTCTTCCTGCTCTTCTAGGGTTTTCCCAGATACTATCAGGTCATCCAAGTATACTAACAGATGCATGTTTCCCAATGTCTTCTCCTATCAGCCTCACTCATAAGTATCTGGTAATATCTACTGCTTAGGGCCAAAATAGAATAATTTGACTTCCAGTAAAGCACAGTTACTTACCTGTAACAGGTGATCTCTGGGAACAGCAGGAATAAGTCTTCACATATGGGTACATCGGTACCGACGGAGCCTGCGGGGGAACGCTCCCCAGCTTCCCAAAAAGGAAAGCTTTTGGGAGCATCCCACAGCACCTGTGCGCTGCCTTCCCGCCTTTCCTAACCAACTCTCCTCAGTTCGAGTTTAAAGCTGAGACAATAGAGAGAGAGAGGAAAGGAAAGATAGAAAAAAGAGATACAACTCCTAGGGGAGGTGGGTGGGTTGTGAAGACTTATTCCTGCTGTTCCCAGAGATCACCTGTTACAGGTAAGTAACTGTGCTATCTCCAGGAACAAGCAGGAATGAGTCTTCATATATGGGGACTCCCTAGCTAAGATGCCTGGGAGATCCCCAAGGATATGAGACCCTGAAGGGGGTCTGCGTCCTCCTATGGATCTCAGGCATCCATCCAGGGAAGGAGGGCAGGAGTTGTTTAAGAATGGAACAGGTGTCTGAGGACAGCCTGACCAAACAAGGCATCCCGGCGGGAATCCTTGTCCAAGCAGTAATGGGCTGTGAAGGTATGAACAGAGGCCCAAGTGGCTGCTCGACAGATCTGGTCGATGGACACAGAATTTAGATGAGCCATAGAAGTGGCCATGGCCCTCACATTATGAGCTGTGACATGGCTCTCCAGAGAAAGGTTCTTACTCTGGTAGGCGAAAGAAATACACTGAGCAATCCAACTGGACAGTGTTCTCTTAGAGACTGGAAGTCCCAAATGAGAAGGATCAAAAGCAACAAAAAGCTGGGAAGACTTTCTATGTTGCTGTGTCCTATGTAAGCAAAAAGCAAGAGCTCTTTTACAATCCAGAGTATGAAGATTCCTCTCTGCACTGGATGCATGAGGAGCTGGAAAAAAGACAGGTAGATATACCTCTTGATTAAGATGAAAAGGTGAGACCACTTTAGGCATAAAGTGTGGATTTGTCCTAAGGACTACCTTATCATGATGGAACCTTGTATAAGGTGGATTAGCCACTAAGGCCTGCAGTTCACTGATGCGGCGAGCAGAAGTGACTGCAATGAGGAAAATAACCTTCCAGGAAAGATATTTCAAGGAGGTAGTGGCTAAGGGTTCAAAAGGTGGCTGCATAAGCTGACCAAGAACCAAATTTAAGTCCCATGCCACCGGAGAAGGCCTAATGGGAGGTTTAGTTAGAGTTAGGCCTCTCATGAATCTTGAAATAAGAGGATGAGAGGAGATAGGTTGTCCATTGATGGGCTTAAGGGATGCTGCAATAGCACTCAAATGGACCCTTACTGAATTTGTTTTAAGTCCTGCATTGGAGAGATGCAGGAGATAGTCTAACAAAGAAGTTAAAGGTAGTGCCAGAGGGTCAAGACCCTTTTCAGCACACCAAATGGAAAATCTTTTCCACTTAAAAGCATAGGAACGCCTGGTGGAAGGTTTCCTGGAAGCATGTAGGATATCCTTCACCTGCTGAGAAAGATTCAAGTCTTGAAGGTCTAAGCCTTCAGTAACCAAGCTCTGAGGTGAAGGGACTTGGGGTTTGGATGCCACAAAGTCCCTTCCTCCTGAGACAGAAGGTCTGGAGCAGCTCCCAAGTCCAGGGAGGGTGCTTGGGAGAGATGCAGAAGTAGAGGGTACCACACTTGGCGTGGCCAGCGTGGAGCTATGAGGATCATAGATCCTTGATCCCTCTGGAGTTTGAATAGAGTCTTGGGAATCAAGGGAATGGGTGGAAAGGCATACAGGAAGCCCTGACCCCAATGGAGGAGGAAGGCATCCTTGACCTGAACTCCCTGACACGGAATTCTGGAACAGAACCGGGGAAGTTTGGCATTCCACGGACTTGCAAAGAGGTCTATGTCCGGGGTTCCCCATTCTTGGAAGATTCTGAGTACCTGATCCATGTGCAGGGACCATTCGTGTGGAAGCAGAACTCGACTGAGTCTGTCTGCCCAAGAGTTTTGGACTCCTGTCCTGGGAGGTATACTGCCAGGAGATGGATTTGATGCTCTCTGGCGAAGGCCCACAATCTTAGAGCTTCGTTGCAAAACGACAGAGAGCCAGTTCCTCCTTGCTTGTTTATATAAAACATAGCTACTTGATTGTCCGTATGGATGAGGACTGTCTTGTAGCTGAAGAGGGTATGGAAGACCTTGAGAGCTAGAAAAACTGCTCAAAGCTCCAAGTGGTTGATATGAAGAGAGGTCTCCTGAGGGGACCAAGTGCCCTGAGTGGAGAGGTCCTGTAGATGAGCTCCCCAACCTGTCTGGGAGGCATCTGTTGTGAGGGTTGCTTGGGGCAACAACTGTTGGAAGGGGGACCCCAGCAACAGATTTTGAGAGGACATCCACCATTGGAGAGACCAAAAAAGACGTTTGGATGTTACTATTTGGTCTGAGAGAGCTGCTGAAGCTTGAGTCCACTGGGTGGACAAAGTCCATTGAGCTGCTCTCATGTGTAGGCGAGCATAGGGTACCACATGCACTGTGGAAGCCATGTGGCCCAGCAGTTGTAGCATCTCCCTGGCAGTCAAGTGGCTCTTTGACTGAATCTGGGAGGCTAGCTGCATTAGACGTTGGCAACAGGCCTGAGGAAGGTAGGCCCTTGCAGTGGTGGTATCCAACCAGGCCCCTATGAATTCCAGGGACTGAGTAGGGACGAGCTGGGACTTTGGGAGATTTACCACAAGTCCCAGATACTGCAGAATGCGCCTTGTGCAGTCCAGAGCAGTCTGGGCCTCTGACTGAGATGAAGCTCGGATGAGCCAGTCGTCCAGGTATGGGAAGACAAATATTCCCAGAGTGCGTAGAAATGCAGCAACTACTGCCATGCATTTGGTGAACACTCTTGGGGCAGAGGCCAGACCGAAAGGAAGCACTCTGTATTGGTAATGTTTTCCTTGGAAAAGAAAATGCAGGAATCTTCTGTGAGATGGATGGATGAGAACATGTGTGTACGCATCCTTGAGATCTAGAGAACAAAGCCAATCCTGACTTTGAAGGTATGGAAGGAGAGTGCCTAGAGAAAGCATCTTGAACTTCTCCTTGCATAGAAATTTGTTCAATTCTCTGAGATCTAGAATGGGTCTGTATCCCCCTGTCTTCTTTGGAATGAGAAAATAAGGGGAGTAGATCCCTGACCCCTGTTGAAGAAGAGGAACTTCTTCTATTGCTCCTTGGGCAAGAAGGGTAGTTATCTCCTGACCTAAAATGTTGAGAAGAGATGTGGGAGAATTGAAAAATCTCACCATGGTGTGGGGAGGAAGGTCTGAAAAATGAAGTTTGTAGCCCTCTCTTATGATGGAGAGGGTCCACTGCTCTGATGTGATTTGTTCCCATCTGGGAGCAAAATGAGCTAACCTTCCTGGAATGGTGAGAGGTTCTGGCTGTTTTAAAGCCAGAAAGGCTAGGTTCTCTAGTATCAAGTCAAAAACCCTGAGGGGGTTGGGACTGCTGGGTTACAGCAGCCCCTTTAGACTTAGGCCTGGCCTGCTTAGGTTGCTGACGCTTAGCGGTAAAGCGACCTGTAGAAGATTGTTGGCCAGAAGTGGAAGGAAACCTGCCCTTTTTGAAAAAAGACTTTTTAAAAGTCTTTTTCTTGGCAGGAATGGAGTTAGACCTTGAGAGTCTATCCAAAGCAGAATTTTCTGCATCCATTTGAGTGGCTTTAATTTGCCACTCTTTGCCAAACAGATTTTCACCTGTACAGGGCAGATTTCCTAAGCCATCTTGAACCCAGGGTTCTAAATCAGAAGCCTGGAGCCAAGCGATTCTGCGAGCAGCTATGGCAATGCCTGAGGCTCTACTGGCACCTTCAAAGGAGTCAAAGGCTGCCCTGTTTGAGAACTTGGAGATGTCTTGAGTATGCTTAAGCCACATGCGGAATTCTTCCCTTTTATCTTCTGGAATAAAAGGGAGGTAAGTGTGCAGCTTTTCTGCCACTTCTTTCAGAAACATACCCATATAAAGGCTTTATGAGTTGATTCTGGCAATAAGCATACTGGCCTGGAAGATTTTCCTACCAAAAGCATCCAAGGTCCTGCATTCTCTTGCTGGAGGAGCAGAAGAGTGTCTCTTTGTACTCTTTATCCTTTTCAAAGCTGACTGCACCACAATAGAATGGTGAGGAAGCTGAGTTTTCTGGAACCCAGGACAAGGAGGGACACGGTACATAGTGTCCAACCTGCGAGAATGAGGAGAGAGAGTGAGAGGAGTCTCCCATAAATCAATCATGTGCTCATGAAGAATCTCATGAATTGGTAAGGTGACTGCCTCTTTAGGAGCCCTAGAGTATCCTAAAATATCTAATTTTTTTGCTCTAGGCTCTGATTCAGAGGTTACTGAAATAGAAAGTCCTTTAGCTACTTCTCTTATGAAGCCTTGAAAGGACAAGTCCTCTGGAGGAGACATTCTTCGTTTGGGAGAAGAAGGCTCCTCAGGAAGGGCTATGGATACTTCAGGAGACTCATCTGATGTATCAGATTCATCAGAGGAATCGAAGTACCGCCTGTCAGGGTGCTCTTCTAACGCTCGATATGCGTATCGAGCGGTATCGACATCGGGCGTCCCTGGTACCGGATCGGTACCGAGAGGTAGCCCTGGACAAGGAACCGTATCGGTATCCTAGTCGATGTCGATGCAGTCGGTACCGGCATCGGCACTGGTGCCGGTACCGGAGCCGATACCGACAACGGAGCTCGATGCGGTATCATCGGCGTTCCAGCTTGAATGAAGGACTGTATAGCCTGCTGCATGGACAGAATATTCTGATCCATCGACGCCATGAATGCCTGGAAGTCGGTACCGGGAGATTGTGCCGGTACCCCAGAGCATTCTAACAGGTGATCGGTCGAGGCCGTGCCATCGATGTCAACCTGTAACCCCATAGGAGGAGCTTTGGAAGCCGGAGCTTCCCGCCGGGGTTATTTGGCTGGTGCAGGATCCTCGAGGGCAAGCCCGGAGGCATCTCGATGCTTAGAGGGAGATCTACCCTTCGAGGACCTGCTAGGTTTATGTTTGGTTACCTGAGATCCTTCAGGAGAAGAAGACCTGGAAGATGTCGAAGCTACTGCCTGTGCCTCAGCGGGAAACAGCACATGGAGCTTAGCTGCTCGGTTCTGTAACCCCCTTTTAGACATTAGGGAGCAGGACGGACAATCCGGAATGGAGTGTTCAGGACCCAAACATTTAAGACACCATTCATGGGTATCTGTAACAGAAATAGTACCGCTACACTTAGTGCATTTTTTGAACCCGGAGGTTGGTTTTTCCATGAGGGAAATTTTCTTGTGGGCCCTGAGGCCTTAAGAAGAAAAATACACCAAGTGAGGAGAAATCTATATTTTTTTTATTTTTTTTTTTAAAGAAAGAAAGAAAAGACCGGCGGTACCGGTCTGGAGTCGGGGAAGGCAGACACGCGACCAAAGAAATAAAATAAAATAAAGAACTTCTTCAGCGGTGACAGGGCTGGCTCCGCAGAAAAGAAGAACTGAGGAGAGTTGGTTAGGAAAGGCGGGAAGGCAGCACACAGGCGCTGTGGGATGCTCCCAAAAGCTTTCCTTTTTGGGAAGCTGGGGAGCGTTCCCGCGCAGACTCCGTCAGTACCAACGTACCCATATGTGAAGACTCATTCCTGCTTGTTCCTGGAGATGAGAATTAAGGGCATCCTCAATTCTGGGGGTAGTGTACTACTCAGGTGTGATTCTGGAATTCAGGGTGAAATAATCAACACATAGTCATAAAGACATACCTTCATGGCCCTAAAACAAATGGACACAGTGTCGTGGTGCTTGCCCCTAGCATGAGGCTAGAGGTCAGCACTTCATAATGGTGGCCATTTTGTTTTGGCCGCATGATGGGGCCTCGATCTTGTCTTCTTAATTGCTTACCCTCAAACTTCTGTACCGCAGTTCTTCCAATATCTGACCATTACCTGCTAAGCTTCACTCTTCATCACCCCCTGCCTCAGTCTCACCTAGTCTCTCTCCTTCAACCTCTTTAGAAATCTTCATGCTATCGATCCATCAGCTCTCTCCACTACTGTCTCATCACCTCTTTCCACCACTATATCATCTGAGTCTGTTGATGAAGCAGTAGCTTCCTATAATATTGCACTCTCTTCTGCTCTGGATGCTCTTGTGATCCCATGCCACGTCCTGTGAGGCATACTGTACCTCAGCCCTTCTGGATCCATTGTAATCTGGCTTTTGTCCTTTACATTATATTGAAACAGCTCTTGCCAAAGCCTCCAGCAACCTGCTCCTGGCCATATCCAAGGGCCTTTACTCAATCCTCATCCTTCTTTACTTTTATGCTGCTTTTGACACCGTTAACCAACATCTTTTCCTTCATGCCTTGTCCTCACTTGGTTTTAAGGGCTCTGTGCTTTCCTGGTTCTCTTCTTATCTCACCCACTGCACTTTTAGTGTTTGTTCTGGTGGATCCTCAGGTGGTGTACCCCAAGGATCTTTCTTGGGTCAACTCCTTTTCTCTCTCTATACCCAGTTCCTTGGTGTACTCATCTCAGCCTATGGTTTTCAGTACCATCTTTACGCTGATGATGCTCTAATCTACCTCTCTACACCTGAAATCTCTCTGGCAATCCAGGCCCAGATCTGTGCCTGTCTGTCTGACATTGCTTCCTGGATGTCTCACTGTTGTTTGAAACTCAACATGGCCAAAACCAGGCTTCTTATCTTTCCCACTAAACCCATCACCCCACTTCCTCTATCTCTGTGGATAATGCTCTATTTCTCCTTGTTTCCTGAGCTCGCAACCTTAGGGTCATCTTTGACTCTTCTCTCTCCTTCTCCACACACATCCATCGGATAGCTAAAACCTGTCATCAAAGAAGAGGAAAGCTAAGCTGGGCAAGGTGCTCCAGACTCCCCAGCTGGTTTCCTCTGGTCCCATGGATATTTTCTTGCAGCGTCGAAAGCAACAGTCAGCATCATCGGGGGTGGAAAGTCTATCTGTGAAGTCTTTGGAGCTGAGTAGCTCAGATCTTCTTTCGGGCAATGATCCCACACTGCTCGATTTGCAGAGACCCTCCCAGCAGGCATATGCCAGTGTTAACTCAGACGGCATGGAGGTTTCAAGGCCACCCACGATTTGAGTTCCTATTCCTCTGCTGGGGGCACCTTCCAGGCATGTTGCGAGAGCTACGGTAGCCCCATTGGGTCAACTTCAGAGTGGTGCACAGCCTGGGAGTGGAACAATGTTGATGGCAGTAGAGAAAGTTGCTTTGCCTTCCACCATGGAGTCTATGAACTCAGAGGCTACGGTGGGCTCTGAATGTGGCAGTGCATCTTTTCCCTTACAGTACATCTTTTCCTGTTACAGTGTCCTAAGCAGTTTACCCTAGAGGCAATATGGATTGTGGTTAAATTATTGGGAGAGACCATAACGTCCCAGATCCAGATGCTACAATCAAAGGTACAAAGTAACGAGGAAATGTGTCTAAATCTTCTGCGATGACAGACTTTAAAGACTTCTGTTCAAGATCTTTCTCAGCGAACTGATCGCTTAGAGACTTATTCTGAAGCCTTTATGAAAGATGCAAATTTTTTGAAAGCTCGGTTGGAATAACTTGATTATCGTAGTAGATTGACCAATTTGCATCTGATAATATTTACGCTAAAGAAATGTTTAAGTTATATATGTCGGAGATTTTGATGGTTCCTCAGACGTCTCAGCCGCCTTTGGTTAAGGCATATTATCTTCCCACTGGCCAGAAAGTTCTGGTCGGTGTTGAGATTCCTGGACCCCAAACTGCAGATGTATTGAATGTATCATCTTTATTAGAGACCTCTGATATAGGTTTAGTTACTTTTGCTGCTTGTTTGGTTACAATAGCATTGGATAGGGAATGGCTTCTCAAATTGTTTTTCAAAAATAAAGCTTTGTCCTTTAAGGGCTGCTTAGTCCAAATTTTGCCTGACTTAGCTAAGGAAACCCAGAGGCGTAGGAGGGAGTTCCTGATCCTACAGCCTTGGGTGCTGCAGCCAGGGGGGTTATTTTTCCTGAAATACCCCTGTAAGTGTCTCGTGAAGCTTCAAGGTATTTTCTACATTTTCTTTTTTCATTCACAGTTAATTTCTTTTTTGAATGCTCATAAGACTCCAGGGTGGGATTAGGCGATACTTGTAGTGCGTAATATTCTATAGCCAATTGTTAAGTTCCTGCCTTTTTCCTTGAAAGTATCATGTTTTTCTTTTTTTTTCATCGTCAAGGTTCCCTTTTTGTTGGCTAGAGCAGGGATAGCTTTGTTAAATCTTGCTATATGTTTTTCTGACAATGGATTTCAAAGTTCTACCTCATTTCCTATGCAAGTGATTGTATGCTTGTACCATTGTATAAATGCATAGATATAAAATAAAATAAAAAGAAATCAGCAAAATTTGACCCTCCTTTTCTGAACACACTATTAAGACACTTATTCACTCTTTAGTCACCTCCCATCTAGATACTGAAACCTCCTTCTCACTGGTCCCCCTCTGAATCATCCCTCTCCCCTTCAATCTATTCAAAATTCAGCTGCATAGCTAATCTTCCACCTGCCTCGATATGCTCATATAACAACTCAAGTTGCTTCATTGGCTCCCTATCTGTTTCCGTATCCAGTTCAAACTTCTCCTACTGACCTATAAGTGCACTCATTCTGCTGCTCCTTAGTACCTTTCCTCTCTTCTCTCTCCCTACAACCCTCCTCGGGAACTCTGCTCTTCTGGCAGATCGCTATCTGTGCCCTTCTCTTCTACTGCCAACTCCAGACTTCGATCATTCCACCTTGCTTCTCCTTATACCTGGAGCAAACTACCTGAGTCTGGGCATCAGGCGTCATCTCTGGCCCTTTTCAAATCCAGGCTGAAAACTCACCTCTTTGAGGCCGCTTTTGGATCCTGATTCACATAGTCTCCTGCTCTCATACTATGTGTTTCCTTACCATTCTGCTAGACATATCCTTGGCCCCAGCTGTTGTGTTGTCTGTCTTGATTAGATTGTAAGTTCTGATGAGCAGGGGCCATTTTTTACATGTGTCTGTATGGCACTGCATATGCCTTGTAGCGCTATACAAATAATCAGTAGTAATAGTAGTAGGAGTGTTCCTGCCTTGTTCAACCACTAGACATTAGGATTACATGAGGCATGTTATTGGGGGATTGGGGTGCTATGCCCCACCTTTTGCCTGGTGACTAGTCATTTTTTAAGCATCAGGAATGTGGGAGGGAAAGGGAGGGGGCCGCAGCGCCCCTTACCCTTTCAGTTCTTGATTTGGGGGGCTTGGGGAGGGGGCTCAGCCTGGCTGTCTGGCTGGCTGGACAGGATACAGTTTAATGTGGGGGGGGAGCAGCACTATTTAAGCTAACATTGTCAGTGCCATGGATCACAGCACCATAGTACCGATAATATTGTAGAGGGGGGCCCCGATCACCTCTAGGGCAGGTACTTCACTGCTGCATTATCAGGCCCCCAGGCAGCCACCGTAATAGAGTCCAATTTTGGAAACCACTGTGCAAAAACATTTTAGCGCAGTAGCTGCCAACCATCGCCATCCCCTCTTCCTGTCCTGATTTCGCCTCTAGGGACCTGTACCATACGAAAATCATATATTGCAGAATATTGCTTGCAATATCTGATCTTTTTGCAGGTTAGCTACTACCGCGAAACATTAATTCTGTTATCCCCACAGTAGCAGCTAGCATTCTTTAGTATACATACTCCATAGCCTTAAATGGGGATTGGCAAAGATCTTGATAAATCAGAAAAATCAATTTCATTCATACTCAGACAACTTTAACCTGCTTGGATCATAATGAAACAAGTAGTAAATAAATCCAATGATGTTTTGCTCTTGGCAGAATGACTATGAAGGACCTAGACAAGATTTTCAAGTGCAGAGATCTATCTCTGCATACAAAGATTAGATTTGTCCAAGCCAAGGTATTTTCAATAATATCATATGAATGCAAAAGTTAAACAGTGAAGAAGAAAGACAAAGAAAATTGATGACTTCAATTTATGGTGCTGGTGAAAAATACTGAGTTTCGAAGTCCTTTAAATGAGTAACTGTCCTAGTTACCCATGTAAAGGCCATATCTGGGATTTTCGAAGGGCACCTACACTGGTAGTGCCCTTCGAAAATCCCAGATATGTCCCTAATGCGCCCCGATGCTATCCACATAGCATAAGGATGTGTTGGGGGCGTTCCAGGGCGGAGCAGAGGTAGGCCATGGCACTACCCGTGTAGCACCAATTTTCAATGCTACATAGTTAGCGCACTGTGCCTTAAAGATAGGCATGTGAAAACCTCATCTATCTTTAAGGTGCAGGGGCTAACCGTGTAGCATCAAAAATTGGTGCAACATGGGTAGCCCCTACGGTTTCCTGGCATTGAAAGACCCTGGCATTGAAAATCTAGGTTAGGCAGGAGGTGGACGCGGCATGTAATTCGGACCCACTGTGTAAACCATGGACTACCCAGAGAACAAATAAATCGGTACTAGAGGAGATCAAACCTAAGTCAGGGAAAATACAGGCTTGCTCACAAAAGACCAAGGAGCTTTCAGTAGCTCCCTTATAAAATCACCCTCTAAAAGTACATGCATTCATGCCATTATGCTTAATGTTATGCAATTTTATGAGAGCTATTTTACGTGCATATATTGCCTCACACATGATAAAATGCCGTTATCAAATTACCCCCTAACTGGCTATATTTACCAGTTCAGCCACACAAATGACTGGTCTAAGCTTACCCATTCATTTCTTAAATATGTTAATTTAGCAAGGCATTTGACCAAGTAAACGAAATTGAATATCTTGCTAGGGATAATTGGATAACTTTATCTGACCATCTTTACCCATTCGCTTGGCTCTAAATATATCATCCTTGATTCCAAAGAGTTAGGTTGCCCCTTCACAAAATGACCAACTCAGATTATCTATTTGTCGAGATGGTGCCTCTGATGCTGTCAAGACTGTGCCAGTCAGGCTGCTGTATCTAGGGTTGCCAACTTTTTCACCGAGAAAAACCTGACACCTGTGGCTCGCCATGCCCCACCCATTCTCCGCCCCTAACCCCACCCCTGCCCCGCCCCCAGTCCCACCCATGCTGCACCCCAGCCCCACCCACAAAAATTACCGAGGATAAGTGTAGGCAACTCCCTTGGTCAGATAATAATTAAACTGGGAACCCCAAAAGACAAAAATGAAATGTACAACACTGGAGAAATAAAACTGTAAAGTAAATTTCCTCTTGCACTAAACAAAAACGCAAAGATGTTAGCAATACACACTTCCCAGACCAGACATATTCCAGTTAATAAATTCAAAATAAAAAGTATTTTTCTACCTTCTGTTTGGGAATTTTTCAGTTGCAATTGCTCCAGTCACTTTCTTCTGGTTTCTTCGTGTCTTCTGCGAGCTATCCATTTGTCCTTTCTTCTCTTTTAGATGTTTTCCATTCTCTCTCTATATCTGCTTTAACATACTGATCGTTTCCCTTTTGCTCTTTCCCCCATTTCTTTCCTTATTCCTTTATTGTCCACTCAAATTTCACCCTTCCATTCTCAATCCCCTCTTACTCTCCCAATACCCGGCCCATCGTAGACTTTTCTTCCACACAAAATATCTTTTCCCCTCTCCATTCTCATTCCCCATCGCCATCCACTTCTAGTCCTCCCCCCAAATCAGCTCCCTCATAGTTCTAGACCCACCCAGTATCCACTCCCTTCTAGTCCCATTCTCCCATGCCGCCACATCAGCCCATTTCCAGTCCTATTCTAGCCCATCACCCATTTGCAGTCCAAGCTCCCCCCATCAGCCCATTTCTAGTCCTATTCCAGCTGCTCATCAGCCCGTTTCCAGTCCTAGCCCCACATATGCTCTTTTCCAGTTCCATTCCAGCCCCACATCAGCCAATTTCCAATCCTAGCCCCCTCGTCAGCCCACTTCCAGTCCTATTCCAGCTCTTCATCAGTCCATTTCCCGTGCTAGCCCTCCCATCACAGGCCATTTCCAGTCCTAGCCCCCCCATCACAGCCCATTTGCAGTCCTATGCCCCCCCACCATCACAGCCCATTTGCAGTTCTAGCCCCCCCCATCACAGCCCATTTCCAGTCCAAGTCCCCCCCCCCAACCATCACAGCCCATTTGCAGTCCTAGCCCCCCTAATCACAGCCTATTTCCAGGCCAAGTTCCCCCTCCCCCACCATAGCCCAATTCCAAACAGGTCCCCCCCCCATAGCCCAATTCCATTGCAGCCCCCCCCCCATAGCCCATTTCCAGTCCAGGTCCCCTCCCATAGCCCAATTCCAGTCCAGGCCCCCCCCATAGTCTATTTCCAGTCCAGGTCCCCCCCAATAGCCCATTTCCAGTCCAGGTACACCCCCCCCCCCTATAGCCCAATTCCAGTCCAGGTCCCCCCCCATAGCCTATTTCCAGTCCAGGTTCCACACCCCCCCTCCCATAGCCCAATTCCAGTCTAGGTTCCCTTTAACCTTTCCCAGCAATCGCGGCTTCACAGAAAAAGCCGCCAGCGTGAAGGAAAAAGATCTTCACGCTGGCAGTTGTACAGAGGGAGCCGGGGCCTCGCACGGGCTTCCCTGGCTCCCTCCCCTGCGGAGTTTGGGAGAAAAGCCGGTTTTTTGCTCTGGCCGCTCCCAATCTTGCGGCCAGAGCAAAAATCCGGCTTTTCAAGGGCCGGTTTTACTTCTCTGATGGCAACCGGCCTGGCCATGGAAAAACCGGCCAGACCGGCTGAATACCGGCTGGTTGGCAACACTAGATGTATCACCCCATGAATGTTGATCAATTTGGCTTTTATATCTTTTCTATAAAAACCCCACAGCATTGAAATCCCCAGTCTCATGATATTTTTGTCCTCATTTAAGCCCCGACGTTTTCCCCTACCAACTAATTCATATTCCATTTCAAAGCTAGGTAAACCTCTCCTCCATTTTGTCCGCTTTCCACTTTTCTCTTTAAGCATGCTATTTTATTTTTGTACTGCAACATATAAATTGTGAGCTCTGTTTTTGCAGATCTCTGCACAAATTAATATAGCAGTTTACAGTCAAGAAATATGAAAACTCTCATGGTTGACCTTCTTAAGCTGCCTTTCTGGCAGAACCCTAGCAATAACTCAGGGCAGGCAAAGAGAACACTGTCTCAACCAATTTTGTTTCCCAGTTAAAACATTTCCTTTATTATCTAACAGCAGCTCCCTGGATCAGCCCTGCTCTTGTAGGGGAATATCAGGTTGGGGTCCCTATGTTTATTTATAAGTCACACTCATATGTAATTTTACAACCAAAATTTATACGTACAACTAGAACTAAGAAAAGACCTGACTTTATGTACTGCAAAAAATTCAGGAACACAAACTTCTGCTAGGTCACCCATTTTTCGGTGCAACCTTTAACATTCAATAAATCTGGTCCAATGTCTAGACATACAGTAATCAACACAGATACAAAGAGAAGGTACAAAAACTTGGTACAAGAGCTCATGGGTCTTCACCTGGTCCGCAAAGCTTGGCCTCCAAATCCTCTAATTGCTGGAAACACAGATGATTTCCTTTAAGCCCTGAGGACCAATCGGATTTCTCGGGGGAGGGGCCACTATAACATATCAGGCTCCATGAAAAATCTTTTGAGTCTACAGTTATCAGAGCTACTCTGTGGCGCTGCATGCAGGACAGCAGCTTCCAGCTGAGCAGACCCCGGTTCAGAACTGGCCAGAGCAGGTTTTGCCCCGACAGGACGCACCTCTTTCTTATTCATGACAAAACACCCCTAGGCATTCCTAGAAGGCATAGTTTGGGTAGAGTAAAGATGGAATTGCATATTTAATGAAATATGTGGGTGCAACTAAGGTTGTGTAAGGATGCATAGTTGTGCGTGCACTATCAGTTGATGTCGGCATCTAAAAATTTTAAGTGGATGAAAAATGGCTTGTATGCATATATACCTAAGAGTTAACATGCATACAATTAATCTGCACATGTAAGTTTTTGTGAGCATAAAAAAGGAATACGTGAAACAAAAAAAATAATCAAAAATTTGTTTAAAATTATCACAATTATTTTTTTTGGGCCATGCACATCCCTAGATAAAAGGGGGGACAGACCCCTACTTAAAGGTCCATGACAGCAAAAGAGAACAGGGGTAGATAGAATAACCTCAGAGAACCTTTGCCCAACATGGCTGTGTTTCAGCACAATCTGCTTGCATCAGGGGCACATACATATAGGGGTATGTTTACTAAAGGGCATTAGCTGCTACTGTGGAGCCAGGGGCGGCCCAAGGGGGGTGCGGGGCCATGTTCGGAGACTCGGTGCGGGGCCTCATTTGCATAAGGGGCCTCATTTGCATAAATATTTGCATAATGTTACCATACACTAACTTTTAGTAAAAATGCCTCTTCATGAGTGTATGGATAAAGAAAGACAAAGATTTCTACATTACTATAATCCAGTGCCAACCGCCAGGCACATTAGGAACTACTACAAACATTGCCCATTTAGAACCCATAGCAAACCCACCATATCCTAACAGCACTACCAGGACTCATAAAGCACCATACCCTACCTATCAAAAGGCAACACTGCAAATATTAAACCAATACATTTCAGAAAATAACAATACATGACCTTCTGGGGAAAGAGAACAAGTGACAATGTCAAATAGGAATTACATAAACAGAATACCTCCGCTCAGTTACACATGCAGAACATAGACCATCACCAAACAAGGAATCACAATATAAAAACAGGAAGACAATAATTAAACTGGGAACCCTAAAAGCCAAACTTGGAATGTACAACAACACTGTAGAAATAAAACTATAAATTAATTTCCTCTTGTACTAAACAAAGCACAGACATTAATGATGCACATTTCCCAGAGCTGACATATTCCAGTTAATAAATTCAAAATAAAGAGATATCTTTGTACCTTTTGTGCATTTTTTTTCAGTTGCAATTGTTCCAGCCACTTTCTTCTGGTTTATTTGTGTCTTCTGCTAACTCTCCATCGTCTGCTGTCCATTTGTCCTTTCTTGTCTTCTAGTTTTTTTCCATTCTCTCTCTACATCTGCTTTAACATAATAATCTTTCTCCTTTTGCTCTTTCCTCATTCCTATTTCATCCACTCAAATTTTACCCCTCCATCCTCAATCCCCACTTAGTCTCCCAATACCCGGCCAATTGTACATTTTTCTTCCCTCCCACACAAAATATTTTTCCCCTCTCCATTTCACTCTCCCAGCCCCATCCCCTTCTAATCTCCCCCAACATCAGCTCCCTTTTAGTTCCAGCCCCACCCAGTATCCGCTCCCTTCTAGTGCCCACATCAGCCCATTTCCAGTCCTGGCCCCCCATCAGTCCATTTCCAGTCAGCTCCCCCATCCATTTCCAGTCCTATCCGAGTCCCTTCACCAGCTCATTTCCAATACCAGCCTCCCATCAGCCCATTTCTAGTCCTTTCCTAGCCCCACCATCAGCCCATGTTAAATCCTAGCTCCCCCTCCACTCAGCCCATTTCTAATCCAAGCCCCCCATGAGCCTACTTCCAGTTCTAGCCCCTCCATGAGTCCATTTCAATCCAAGCCCCCACCACAGCCCATTTCCAATCTTAGCTCCCCCCAACACCCAATTTCCAGTCGTATCCTAGCCCCTCCATCAGCCCATTTCCTGTCCTAGCTCCCTCCCCTAAGAGCCCATTCCAAGCCCCCCTGCCCAGCAGCGATGTGCGGTTCGAGCCCCCGTCCACTCAGCCCATTTCCATTCCAAGTCCCCCTCCCCATCAGCTATTTGCAGTTCAAGCCCCCACTTCCCCTCAGCCCATTTCCATTCCAAGCCCCGTCCCCATCAGCTATTTGCAGTTCAAGCCCCCCACTTCCCCTCAGCCCATTTCCATTCCAAGCCCCGTCCCCATCAGCTATTTGCAGTTCAAGCCCCCTTCCACTCAGCCCATTTCCATTCCAAGCCCCCCTCCCCATCAGCTATTTGCAATTCAACCCCCCTTCCACTCAGCCCATTTCCAGTCCTAGCAACCCCCCAACCCATTACCAGTCCTAGCCCCCATAGCCCACTCCCAGTCCTAATCCCACCAGCCCATTTCCAGTCCTAATCCCCCATCACCCAATTTTTAGCTTAAGCCCCCCATAGCCCATTACCAGTCTTAACCTCCCCATCAGTCCACTCCCAGTCCTAATCCCACCAGCCCATTTCCAGTCCTAATCCCCCATCACCCAATTTTTAGTTTAAGACCCCCATAGCCCATTATCAGTCCTAACCGCCCATCAACCCACTTCCAGTCCTAATCCCACCAGCCCATTTCCAGTCCTAATCCCCCATCACCCAATTTTTAGTTTAAGCCCCCCCATAGCCCATTACCAGTCCTAACCTCCCCATCAACCCACTCCCAGTCCTAATCCCACCAGCCCATTTCCAGTCCTAATCCCCCATCACCCCATTTTTAGTTTAAGCCCCCCCATAGCCTATTATCAGTCCTAACCCCCCATCAACCCACTTCCAGTCCTAATCCCACCAGCCCGTTTCCAGTCCTAATCCCCCCTCACCCAATTTTTAGTTTAAGCCCCCCCATAGCCCATCACCACTCCTAAACCCCCCATAGCCCATCACCACTCCTAACCCCCCAGCGCCCATCACTACTCCTAACCCCCCCAGCGCCCATCACCCATCACCACTCCTAACCCCCCCAGCGCCCATCACCACTCCTAACCCCCCCCCCAGCGCCCATCACCCATCACCACTCCTAACCCCCCCCCAGCCCAGCCCAGCCCAGGGAAAATTTAAAATAAAAAAAAGCTGTCTGCTGCCGCTTCTGGGGCCGCCGCAGCAAAATCGAGTGTGCCGCGGGGCCCCCCCTGTGCCCGGCAGAGCCTTCCCTCCCCGGTATCAGCTCTCTCCAGCTGCAGTCAGATGCGCCGGCTTTCAGAGCGCGAAGGGACTAGTTTCCCTTTCGCGGCTCTGTTAAGCCCGCGGGGGCTGATGGGAACTTCCCATCAGCCCCCGCGGGCTTAACAGAGCAGCGAGGGAGAAACTCTCCCCTCGCGTTCTGAAAGCCGGCGCGTGTGACTGACTGCAGCTGAAAGAGAGCTGATACCGGGGAGGGAAGGCTCTGCCGGGCACAGGGGGGGCCCCGCGGCACACTCGATTCTGCCGCGGCGGCCACGGAAGCGGCAGCAGACAGCTTTTTTAAAATTTTTTTTACATTTTACTTTTGGATTAGAATGTTTTTTGCGCTGGGCCCCCTGAAACGCGGGGCCCTGTGCAAAAAACATTCTCGCTCAATGGACGGGCCGGCCCTGTGTGGAGCTAACATGGAATTAATGCCCAGAGATAACAGCTAATGCAGGAAAAATGTGGACATTGCAGTATTTTCTAAGATGTCTACATTTCATTTGGTGGATGCAGGCTTGGGCAGGATTAGGTCAGAGAAAGGAAGTGCCTACAAGGCACAAATTACCATCGATGTTTCCATTGCAAGGTAATCACAAAATGTGCAGGCTTTGCGAATGCAGCTATTGCTACTTCAGTGGATGGCGATAACTGCATCTGGGAAGCTTACCCACACCGATCCTGCTGCCCCACCTGGTCCACTACACGAAATGCCGATATCGCAGAAAAGTGCCTGCAATATCTGCATTTCTCTCACATTATAGCTGCTACTGCCAAGGGATATATCTGTGTTATCCCCATGGTAGTTGCTAACGCCTTTTAGTAAACATGCTCCTAAGTGTCCTGTTATAAAATTAATACCCACATGCACAAGTAGCACTACATGCAGGGACAGCTCTATCATTAGGTGAAGTGAGGCAGTTGCCTCAGGCAGCAAATTTGGGGAGGTGAATAAGTGTTCCCAAAATGTCACTGCAGCAACTGCCATACTTGGGTCCTGTTCAGCCCCAGCCACTCTCCCCTGCTGCACCTCCGCGACCACCCCTGCTTGCACCAATGAAACAGAAAAGAGGCACAGAACCTTTGAGTCTGGCATGCTGCTAATGGCTCTGCCAGTTTTATCGCTCTGAAACAGGATGTTACATCAGGGGGGCTATGACCATACAAGGATTTCACATCTTTTTTTTCTATTTTATTGCTCGAGTCACACATCCCAGCCTGAGTGATGGGAATGGGGGAAGGTAAATGCTGAACCAGAGCAGGGGGAAGAAATAGGAGATGCTGGAAGTGGGAGGGAAAGGGAATATATCTAGAGTGGGAGGAGGAAGGGGGATGGTGGACACAGGAGGGGGAGTAGGATGACAGAGGGGATATGCTGGCTCAGAGAAAAAGTGGAAGGAAAAACAGTGACACAAAAGGGGGATCTGAACACGAGGAAGAGCAACAACAGAGAGGGGAGATGGTAGGAGGGGAATGCTGAACATTGGGAGGGGGAGTAGAAAGACAGAGGATATGCTGCACACAGGGAGAGTAGGAAGACATAAGGGAGATGCTGGATATAGGGGCGCATAGGGACACAGAGGGGAAACTGGACATGAGAGAGAATAGTAGGGAGACAAAGGGCAATGCTTGATATTGGGGGGTGGGGAAGTCATAAGATAGAGGGGGAAATGCTGAATGGAGCAGGAGATGCTGGAAGGAAGGGGCGACAGAGAGAAGATATTGTATGAAGGGTGGGAAAGATTGAAGGAGATGCTGGAAGGAGGGAGAAGAAAGAAGAGTTGCTGGAGAGAGAGGAAAATTTATTTATTTATTTATTTTATTTAGCTGTATTTATATACCGCTTTTCACCGGGTCAAAGCGGTGTTACATAGGGGGTGGGGGAATTAAGTCCAAGGGTAGGGCCATCACCGGGGGGGGGGCAACATTAAAGATTTTGACATAGGACAGACTCTGGACATGGGACAGACAAAGGACACAGAGGGGGAGATGCTGGAGGAGGGGGAGATGCTGGAGGAGGGGGAAGAGATAGAAATTTAGTAAAAGACTGGTGAATGAAGATGGGGAATGGGAAGGCTGAGATGAGAGAAAGAGATAGAAGCTGTAGACATATGCTGTAAAAAGAGGAAGGCTGAAGATTGGATAGTACGAGTGAAATCTTAGGCAGAAAAATAAATGGAGGAAAGCTGAAAAGAAAAGATCAATGTCGGAGATGGATGTAGGGGAAGAAGTGAAGGAGGGGCGAGAAGTAGAAGATGGACTGGAGATCCTAAAGAGAGAGTTAAGAGAAGATAGAGGAAAGCAGAAACCAGAGACAAACAAACACAATTTAAAAAATAAAATGGTTCCACTCATACTTGACTGACAGACAGATACAGGTCAAGGTAGGCCACAACACCTCCCGACCCATAAAAGTCATACAAAGAGTACCACAAGGATCGGCCTTATCAGCACTATTATTCAACCTTTACATCCAGCCAATATGCGACATCATGAAAGATCACAACATACAATATACAATCTACGCAGATGACATCATGATATACACACCCATCTCAGTCGACAACCCGGACTACTCCAAAATAACAAACTGCCTCATACAAATGACAAGCTGGTTTCAAAAAAACAACCTCTCAATAAACTACAGCAAGACAGAGGCACTGATCATCACGCGAAACTCAGACTTTGCCCCTCCACCCGACATCAAGATAAAAGACACAATCATACCCATAAAATCAGAAGTAAAGTACCTCGGAGTGACCCTGGACAAGGAACTGAACCTCAATCACACATAAGCAGAACAACCAAGAGCTCATACCATAGAATGAGACTCATCAGAAGACTTAAGCCCCTCCTTGCCCCAGAACTCTTTCGTACAGTCTGCCAGGCACTAATCACCCCTCTACTAGACTTCTGCAACCCAATATACCTTGGGCTACCAAAACAGACACTCAGACCGCTGCAACTGGCACAGAACACGGCCGCCCGCATAATATCTGGCACTACGAGACAGGAACACATAACACCAATACTGAAAGATCTGCACTGGCTCCCAATCAGCTCACACATCAAATACAAAACAATCATAAACATATTCAAGATCAAACAACACTCTTCAGCCATAAGCCTACACACACTCATACAACCTGAAACAAGCACACAACCAAGGAGAAGAGGCACCGCCAATCGAGTAAACACCCCAAAAGACTTCGCCAAGACCCGCAAGGACACCGCGGTACGAGCACTCTCCCTGGCTGCTCCATCAATCTGGAACATCCTCCCAGATGAACTGAGACTAACCACAGACCTCAAGGACTTCCGAAAACTGCTGAAGACAACTCTTTTCATTGAACACTATGGACATGTCACATGAGCTACTAACCAAACCAGAACATCGGACCCTCTCCCCCACCCTAAGCTTGTATATATGAATGTATATTAGCTCACGATGTATAATAGCGCACAATGTAGAATGCACAACCCAAATCAAATACTCGCCACCACTAACACACTACACACACCACTGCATGAAAAAACACATGAACACCCCTTGATTGTTTGCCGTGGAAACCGCCTTGATTGAAGGAGAAGGCGGTATAGAAATACTGTTAAATAAATAAATAAAATAAATAAACTTCAAGAAGCAGAGTAATCAACAGCGTCTAAAATAAAGAAGGGAGACATCCCAATCAAAGTGCGAGGTTATGAGGATCCTCAATCAAGTTTCAGTTGAATGACATGGAAGGTAGATTAATCAAGGTCAGTTGGTGAAGTAGGAAGAAGATGATCTTGGAGCAGGCAATGCACAGCTTGTTCCAAAGTGCTAGAAAGGAATGTAATGAATAGCTATTCCTCATCTTTACTGGAAAACCTCTGGTACAGTATTTGGATTTGAGCTAAGGACACCTAATTAGTTCAGCCCTAGAATGTTGCCTCTTACAAGCTGGTCTTGCAACGAAAGCTTCTGTGCTTTGAATAGTTGACAGTGCAGCCTGCTGGTTAAAACCTGGGTTTGGTTTCCTTCTATAATACTCTGTGTGATCTTTAGCAAATTCATCAATTATATGATTTATCTTATAAAATAATGCGTAAATTGGCAACAAAAAGCAATATAATCTAAACTCACAACTCATTAAATTAAGATCAGGGAAGAGGTGGAAAATGCAAAAAGCATGCGGAAAATCTATATGCAAACTACCATGAAAGCTAAACTTGTTCTGATGATGATATATCAAATATCTCCAAATAAATAAAATTGCTATTTAACTGTACATCAGTAAGTTTTCAGCTCAAAACCTGGGTACTTAACTATAGTGCCTAGGTTAGGTATGAATATTGGCCTTTCAGTTTTCTCTTACATTGTTCACTGTAGCCATTTGTGTAATTTGAAATGTTGAATCCCATCAAGTTGATGTTGACTCCTGGCGACTCGATGAAATAGTTGTCTATGCTAGGACTATTCCTTGGGTTTTGTTAGCGAAGTGCAACCTGAAGTAGATTGCCAGGCCTTTCACGCGAAGCCTATAGCACCTGGTATTCTAATGTGGTCTCCCATCTAAGTACTAACCAGGAATAACCCTGCTTAGCTTCTAAGATCAGACATGATAAAGTACCCTCAGAGGGGCATGCCTATTGTTATAATTGGGAATGCATGCTTTATAACACCTTGCAGCTCCTGACCCGTTCGAGTCTCTCTTCATGGAAGGTGAAAACACAGACTTTAGTTTGAGAAATATGACTGCTAATTCACTGATAGTATAAACCCAAATCAATACCCACACAGCAGGTCTTTGATGCCAGGTTGATTATACAGAGCTGTTCATCTTACCTTTTTCCATTTAGCCTACCCAGCACTGAAAGTTATTTAAGCAGTTCAGTTTCTGTGGTTAGGACTTAGTACAAAATGTTCTTGGTGTACAGTTGTGACTGGCGATGCACAGAAAAACATACCGCAGTAACATATTATAAATGAATAGCAGTATAGGGAGAGAAAGTGCAATGGCCATGTGTCATATTAAGTCACTTTCTTCACCAAGAGCATTTTATTTCACAAACGTCTCCAGTATATCAGCTGTAAAAGAGATGTGATCTTAATGATCAAAAGTGTCCTGTAGTTTAGGGCCAGCCTAAGGGTATTCTGCATTACTATATAAAGTAACGCAAAAAGCAACATTTTCTATTTAGGGATTTTTTATGAATATGCTGCAAAATCTGCATATGCTTGAAAATAGTTTCCACTGGTTTTAAAGGATTCACTTCTGGGTGAAAAGTAGAAAGTGACAAAATTCACCAGTTCTGCAGCAACAAAAATGGAATACTGAAAATAAATCTGTCATATTAGAGTCTATTAAACAAGGGACAAGGGACTGAATTGTTGTGGGCATCTAAGGAACACTGAAGAAGGCCCTTCCTATTTTCCACAAAGAATAACTACCAAGGCAAATACCTTTTTTTAAATGCATTTTGGAAATATCAGTTTATTTATTTATCTATCAAATGTACTTATTTGCAGAAATTTATTAGAATTCATATAGTACGAATAGCTGCGATGCAAACTGAGGAAGGCGATAAAATAACATAAGGAATAAACTTAGGAGCGCAGTGAAGCACATTTCTTGGGCACTAGAAGATCTACTGTGAAATGTATAATTGTTAATCTTATAAAGAACAGAGAAATGTAGACAATGAACAGATGGAGGGAGAGATGGACAGATGGAGAGAGGCCCAGTTTCATTGGTAGTTACTGACCTTCTCATTTTTTTTTTTTAAACTTTTATTTTCATTTTGCAACAAACAAAAGAAACAACACACCAAAGGAGACAAAACAAGTATACAATAAGGAAAAGTAAACCCAATTACCCCCCACCCCCACGCTTCTTCTCTAGCTGATTATGTCAGCATGTGAGCGCTTCCAAACAACAGTGATTATACATCAAAACAATCAAAAGAGTATCTACGATACAGAATAATCATGGGACAGAGATATATACAAATTTAGACAGTCAGATGAGAGCATTTAGCAGAATGTACATAGTCATTGAGCATCTTCCATTTAGACCGATGATGAGGAGTCTGAATGGGGGAAGCAAACATACGAGGTATTTGTTCATATTTACTGTAGAGACAGACATGATTCCACCATTCATTGGGGCTCAGATGGGAGCTATTTTTCCAGTATTTCGTAATTAGGGAAATAGCAATGCCAAGCATAAAGTCCAAAAGGAAGTAAGCCGTTTTGGAAGAGAGGGGATCCCCGCAGCTGAGCGAAGTCCCACTATCCTCCAAGAAAGGGGCTCTTGAAAGTGCAAAATAGACTGGATACGACCCCAGACCCGACGCCAGTAATACTGTAGTGCGGGACATTCATACATAACATGAGGTAGTGAACCAATGGCCGCATGACATGTCCAACAACTATTGCCCTGAGTAGTGTTCCATTTGGCTAATCTGTCAGGAGTGTAAAAACACCGGTGGGCTAGAAAGAAGAGTGTCTGAGTGAGTGAGGCAGATCGGGAGACCCGTGTCACTCTACTCCAGACAAGGCTCCATTGCTCCGGGGTCAAAGTCACATGCAATTCTCTCTCCCATGCTTTCTGCGCTATACGGGTATCTCTAGTTATAGCATTACATAAGGTTTTGTAAAAATTGGATGCTACACCCGGTGAACTACCGATAGATCGGATAGTCTCCGACCAACCTTGTGTAGGGGAGGCCGATGGCGGGAGCACCTTAGCACTCCGAAGGCAATGCTGAAGTTGCACCAACTGAAAGTAGTGTTTCGCTGGGAGACCAAATTCAATTTGCAATTCACTAAAAGTTTTCCAGCGACCTTCATGGAACAACTGACTAGGAATCCAAATGTCCCTAGTGTACCAGGGGCTCCACGCCATCGGCTTATTTTGTATTCGAAATCGAGTATTGTACCAAAGTGGGAGCTTGTCTAACGGACAGAGTCGGGAGTCTAAAGATTGCATAAGAGTATTAAAGGCACCTAAGGTGTCTAAAAGCATTGGTGGATAGTGGGAGTCTGATGGGAGAGTCATACCAGGGAGAAAAGTAAGAGGAATCGGTTTGCAAAGGTCCTCTTCTATGTCTAGCCACACAGGTCTACTCGGTACTGGATCTTCCAGCCAACGAGCGCCTTGTTTGAGAAGAAAAGATTGATGATACTTCAGGAAATCAGGGAATCTGACACCCCCATTTTCCTTATCTGCTTGCAGCTTATGTTTCGCTATCCTAGGTGTCTTGTTTTGCCACAAGTATCTAGTCAGAAGGCCCTCTATATCTTTATATATACGTCGAGGTAAGAGACAGGGCAACATTTCTAAAATATAATTCACTTTCGGAACAATCATCATTTTTATGGTTTCTAATCGACCCCACCAGGTAAGTGTTAAAGGAGTCCAACGGTGAGTAAGCGCCCGGACTTTAGAGGTTAAGTCTTTGGCATTGAAGGAGATAGTGTCTTCCAAAGGAGAACAATAGTGAACCCCAAGGTATTTGACCATGCGAGGTTGCCATAAAAAGGGGAAGGGTTGCATATCTGCCTGATGAAGCAAAGGATTTAATGGAAAGGCTACCGACTTGGTCCAATTTATCTTATAACCGGACAGTTGTGAGTATTTACCAATTTGCTCTAGGACAGCCGGTACTGAGTCTATAGAGACAAAAAGCATAAGGTCATCAGCATACGCTGAAATTTTGATTTCCCTATGGGTGAAGGGGACTCCATGAATCTCCTCCGATTGCCGGATTAGTAAAGCCAAGGGTTCGAGTGCAAGATCGAAAAGAAGTGGAGACAGTGGGCATCCCTGGCGAGTGCCGCGTTGAAGGGGAAAAGGCTGAGACTTTAAAGCATTGGCACATATACTGGCTGTAGGCTGTGCGTACATGGTGCGAAGACAACGGAGAAAACCTTCCCCGAATCCGTACCAGCGGAGGACTGCAAACAGGAAGGGCCACTCTAAGCGATCAAAGGCCTTCTCAGCATCAAGTGAGAGGCCAACAAATGGGCGATCAAGATTAACTGCGGTAGTCAGTACATGGCATAGAGTCCGAGCATTGTCAGCAGTTGATCTACCAGGAATGAAACCGCATTGATCTGGGTGTATTAAGGTAGGCATCCTATCAGAGAGCCGGGTGGAGAGAATGGTGGCAAATATTTTATAGTCCGCGTTTAGGAGGGAAATTGGACGATAATTAGCTGTTAGTTGCGGGTCTCTCCCCTCTTTCTCAAAAACTACTACATTTGCCATTGAAAAGGACCCAGAAGGAGAACCCTCCTCGGCCAGAGCAGAAAAATAAAGTTTCAAAACTGGAGCTAAGTCAGCGTGAAAGGTTTTGTAGAATTCAGCAGGGAGACCGTCTGGGCCTGCGGCTCGACCTGAGGCACATTTCTTGATAGCAGAATGAATTTCTGAGACAGTAAATGGTGTGTCCAAGGCCACTCTATCTTCGTCAGATAGGGTCGGTCTTTGTACCCCTGAAAGTAAGCGTTCAAATACTTCTGGCTCAAAATCACATTCAGATTGATAAAGCCGAGTATAAAAATCACGAAAGAGTTCTAAGATTTCGGTATCTTTAGTGACCAAGCCCCCCCCCGACGGATTACGGAGGGCGGTAACACGCTTGGCTTCTTTTTGACCTTTTAGGGCATTTGCTAATAATTTGCCAGCACGGTTATTTTCCCGATAATATAGCCCTTGTTGTGATTCAATATTTTTAACAGCAGCAGTGTACAAAAGCTGATTGTATTGAAAACGCAAGCGTTGTAAACGGAGTAAAATACATGGGTCAGTACGGGACGTGAGGAAACGCTCCCCAGCTTGTATCTGCTGCTCTAGAATCAGTAAATGCTGCTTTCTTTGTTTCCCCTGCCGAATTTGATAGCTAGTTATAGTTGCGCGGATAGATGCTTTAAAACCCTCCCACCAAGCCCAGCTCGCTGTGTCATGGGGTGAGTTAAATGACCTTCTCATTTTTGACATTTTCCCCCTCCGATAGCTACACTTCCCCTCCTCCTTGGTTCCTTTCAGACCGGCAAGGTGATAGCAGCCTTTTATAACATAACTTGCTTTTGACTTCAGTCTGTCATCTGAACATTTACAGGGCTCCCTGGTCTTGAGACTTCTCAGCACCACATATTTGAACCTCCAGAGTAAACCTGACCAGAAGAGGAGGAAGACATGGCATGAAATGTGGTCCCCCCTCCTACTGACTGGAGAGGATGGAAGGAGAGGATCATATGGGGAGAGGTGAGAGAGAAGATCATGCAAGGTAAAGAAGGGGCAGGGAGTAGGAGGAAGTGTCCTTCCATCATAACTGGATGCAGCTCAAAGTTTGCATGTTACAGCTGGCTGTAGACATACAGATGGAAGTGGATGGAGAGGTAATCAAATGCCCACATAAATAATGTTTTGTTTTGTTTTTTAAATATTTGAAATACACAGCAAGATCGTGGACTTTGTTGAAGTGCATTTTTGGGCACCAGAATGTCTTTTGTTATATCCACAATTGCCAATCTTTTGCTTTATAGGGCCAGATGGACAGATAGACAAACTAATGGTCACAGGATCAGAGGCTTAACATTTTTCAACTGTACTAAAAATAAATTATAGCCATAAACAAAGATTTTATTATTGCATTTAGCTCACACCTTTCTTAGAAGTTCAAGGTGAGTAATATTTAAGGACATATTTACTAAGCTGGGCTAACTATTAGCACACACTATTTGTAACTGGGTCCCATTGAACAACATGGGATCTAGTTACAGCTAGTGGGTGCTAACCATTACCCCAGCTTGGTAAGCATGCCCCTTAAATACAGTAGGTATGTTCCTGTCCCCAGAGGGCTAATGATCAAAGTCGATACCTGAGGCAACGGAGGATTAGTAACTTGCCCAAGATCATATGAATTGGCAGCAAGATTCAAATATGGTTTCCCTGGTTCCCTGCTAACTGCTGTCATACTTTGACTACTCTTCCACTCCAAAGATGAGTGTCTGATTCCAAAAAATGCAATCATATAGGCAGCAAAATACCAATATTAGAAGTATAAGAAAGACATTTAAATCTCTGGCCAGATACTATCTGTATATTTGTAGGCCTAGGTTGGGGAGGAGAGAGGATGAGCCAAAAAATGATCCCGATAACTTATCTGGATGACAGATGAATGTAGCTGCTATATTTTGTTTAGACCTGCCGGATAATACCTGTACAGTAACTGCACTATACGTATATTCAGTACCACTACCTATATGGATAGTTGAATGCTGGTGCTGATTTAACTTAATCAACTCACTGTACCTGCTGAGTATTAATCCCCTAATGCTTGAAGTCTCTAAGTAGACATTTACATATTTGGTGACAAAAAATATTTAATTTTCTCAGACTTCACCTGGCTTCCCATTTCAAGAGAAGATGTTTTCTTCCATTGAATTGTATGCCAAATTTTGATGCTACTTTTATCTTAAAATACTCATGCAAATATTTAGTAAAATTTAAGGGAGAAAAATATGTGTTTCAACCTATTAGGTGATTTTCTTTATACCTAGGCGTGTTTGAAGATAGATTGCCGATATCCATGACTCCAACGTTTTCTGGTTCTGTTCAGTTACTAGAAGAGCTGGGGCCAATATTCAAAGTGTTATATCCAGTTATCAGACCTGGACAAAAAATAAATGTATTTCCTGATGTCAATCGGTCAACGCAGACCTGTAGGAAACAATTTTCTGCATTAAGGCAGTGGGTTCTTTCCCTGGGTGCAACTTTCTATTTAAAATTTCCCTGCAAATGTATTACTACATGACAGCAGGACTGGCACATCCATTGTACGGAATATTGTTCGCACAAGGACCCACGCTTCAGAGGACCCCTTGCGAACTTCATTCTCATATGGTGTTCTTTGTAATGCCGGCTTTAGAGGGAGCCGGGGAGGCTTGCCCTAGGCCCCAGCTCACCTCTGCACAGCCGTCAGCATGAAGAGCAGCGTTTTCCCTCAGGCTGGCAGCTGTGTTCTTATGAAGCGCACGAGTGCCGGGAAATGCCCTTTAACCTTTTCTGGCATTCAGCGTGCTTCATCAGAACACAGCTGCCAGCATGAGGGAAAACACCGCTCTTCACGCTGGTGGCTGTGCAGAGGTGAGCCAGGGCCTCAGGTGGGCCTTCCCGGCTCCCTCTGAAGCTGCTCAGACAGATGCGGGGCTCTTTGGGGGGGGGGGGCAAGCTAGGATAGGATTGGAAATGGGCTGATGGGTGGCTAGGACTGGAAATGGGCTGATGGGGGGCTGGAATAGGACTGGAAATGGCTGATGGGAGGCTAGGATTGGAAATGGGCTGATTGGGGGTTGGAATAGGATTGGAAATGGCTAATGGAGGGCTAGGACTGGAAATGGCTGATGGGGAGCTAGGGCTGGAAATGAGCTGATGGGAGGGCTAGGACTGGAAATGGGCTGATGGGAGAGGGGAGTTTGGACTGGAAATGTGCTGATCAGGGGCTTGGACTGGAAATGGGCTGATGGGGGGCTGGAATAGGACTGGAAATGGCTGATGGGGGGCTAGGACTGGAAATGAGCTGATGAGGGGACTACGACTGGAAATGGGCTGATGGAGGGGCTGAAATAGGACTAGAAAGAGCTGACGGGGGGTTAGGACTGGAAATGAGCAGATGGGTGGGCTAGGACTGGAAATGGGCTGACGGGGGAAGCTAGGACTGCAAATGAGCTAATGGGGAAGGGCTAGGACTAGAAATGGGCTGATGCTGGGGCATGGGAGAATGGGACTAGAAGGGAGCGGATGCTGGGTGGGGCTGGAAATAGAAGGGAGCTGATGTTGGGGGTGGACTAGATGGGGATGGGGCTGAGGGAATGAGGATGGAGAGGGGAAAAGATATTTTGTATGGGAGGGAAGAAAAATCTATGATTCCCCGGGTATTGGGAAAGTAAGTGGGCATTGAGGATGGAAGGGTAAAATTTGAGTGGATGATAAAGGAATAAAGAAAGAAATGGAGGAAAGAGCAAAAGGGGATCAGTATGTTAAAGCAGATGCAGAGAGAAAATGGAAAAAAATCTAGAAGACAGAAGAGAAGACAAATGGAGAGCAAACAATGGAGAATTAGCAGAAGACACAAAAGAAATCAGAAGAAAGTGACTGGAGCAATTGCCACTGAAAAATAAAATGACCAAAATGTAGAAAAATATGAATTGTGAATGTATTAACAGGAATATGTCAGCTCTGGGAAATGTATAACGCTAACGTCTTTGTGTTTTTGTTTAGTACAAGAGAAAATTAGTTTATTGTTTTATTTCTCCAGTGTTGTTGTACATTCCAAGTTTGACTTTTGGGGTTCTAAACTGTGATCCTTTTTTCTCTGTTTGGTGACGGTCCATGTTCTGCATGTGTAACTGAGCCGAGGTATTCTGTTTATGTAGTTTCTATTTGATAGTGCCACTTGTTCTCTTTCACCAGTAGGAGATGTATTGGTATTCTCTGAGATGTACTGGTTTAATATTTGCAGTATTGCCTTTTGATAGGTAGGATTTGGTGCTTTATGAGTCCTGGTAGTACTATGATATGGGTTCTAAATGGGCAGTGTTTATAGTACTTCTTAATGTGCCTGGCGGTTGGCACTGGAGTATAGTAATGTAGAAATCTGGTAGTCTTTCTTTGTCCAGACACTCATTAAGAGGCATGTTTACTAAAAGCTAGCGCATGTTAATATTATGCAAATCTATGCAAATTTTACATTTTTTTACATACATTCTCTTATATACCATGCTATTCTGCATCAGTGCGGTTTACATTGAACAAACTGAAATTACATTGAACAGGGCATTATAACTTGGAAATAACTATTTACAGGGAACATGGGCTATGGAGGGTTAAGTGGCTTGCCCAAGACTACAAGGAGCACCTGTGGGACTAGAAACCCCAGTCCTTCCAGCCCAAGGTTGCTGTCCTCTAGTGGGATTTGAACCCCTGACCTTCCGGCCTGAAGTACCTTGCCCCAACCACTAGGCCACTCCTCCACTCCCCTTGGGCCACCCCTGCATGACAGGGTCAGTCTTATAGTTTTGAGGTTCCTTATGCAAATGAGGTTCCTTATGCAAATGAGGCCCCACAATGAGTCTTTGCACATGGCCCTCCACTCCCCTTGGGCCGCCCCTGCATGACAGGGTCAGTCTTATAGTTTTTTATGTCTAACATTTGTAGAAATATTTGGTTGATAGACATAAGTAATGGGTTGCTTGCGGATGTTCGATATTAATAATAATAATTCTCCTATTTGGGCGCTATAAGATGCCTTGATTTCTTCAAAAAGGAATTTTTGGGGGGTTGGTACGCCTCCCCGTGATGTGGGCTTGTAATCCATTATGTTCTATGAATAAGTGTATTTCTTTTCCTCTTTCAAGTTATCTCCTTAGTGAATGCTTCTTGTATTAAGTGAAATGTAATTCGCTGTCCTAACTTTAACTGGTTTTCACTATCTGGTTAGTGGCTGAATATCACTGCTAACCAGATAAAGACATGCTGACCAGATATTCAGCGTCAAACACGGGATACGTTCGGATACTGAACATCCAAGTTTTTTTTTTTAAACAGTGGTAGCTAGGCTCTTTAAATAGACTAGTTGCCACTGCTGAAGATCAGCTTCCATATACATTTATTTAATATCTATAATTATATTAAGCTGCTTTCTGATTTGGACTATAGTGTACCTATTTTTCCTTTAACATTTATTTTTCAATGGTTTGTTACCCCTTTTTGAGGACTAGTTCCACATATGGGTCAATTTTTTCCGGATTAATGTATACATATTTACTGTATGTGCTTTTGTTGAATCATTATGCATTTTTCTTTTGCTTTTTTCTTGTATTCATACACTTGAAATGCATAAAAATGTTGAGTAATATCTATTTTACTAGTGCTTTAATATATACAGTATCTCCCTTCTGAATACAGATTTTCTTACATGCAAATCATTGTCTATGTTTCCACAACATTTTCTTTGTTTACTGACTCCTGTTTTAGTTGCCAGTCCTAATTATGATTTTAAAATTCACAGTTTAGAAATGTATCCTACAAAAAAAAAACAATAAACATATGGGCAGCTTTTCCAAATGATACTTATAAGAAATGACAGTTTTTAAGGGAGGATTCCTCTAGTTAAAGACTAGTACTATGTCATGGGATTCACAGGTTAAACTTAGACTCCATTGCAATCTGTGTAATCACAAACAAGCCACACAGTTTCTCCCAGTAAAAATATTATCTAGGATAGTATGAAAGAATGAACCTACTTCTAAGCAAGGATAGGTTGGTGATGACCTCATCAATTCACTAACACAAATATTCATTCCTACAGTGGGCTGGTTTTTCTATGTATCTTCTGTGTATATGATTCCATGTAGTATGTTTTGTAAATAGTTACCCCGGTTATCCAAGTTATTTATACCCTGTTACCTGTAAACTCATACGTGTTATATGTACTGAGCATTTTGTTCCATGTGAACCGCGCTGATGATGAATAGTGCGGTATATAAGAGACTGTAAATAAATAAATAAATAAATAAATATGCAGTCAAGAAGCGAGATGATGGCTATCCAGTCTTTCGCAATGAGTGCCACGTGTATGATTTTCTCCTAGCTGGTGAGAGGTCATATGTGCACGCTCGGTGAAAAGAGCCCCAGGCTCTCAGAGAATGAGTCCAATCTTTAGAGGTTAGAGTAGCAGATTTAGAGGAGCAGAGGCAGACAGAGGTATATAGAGGAGCCCTACAGGGCATGTCAAGCACATCTTGACAAACGACCCATACATGTTACATCTTACAAACTAAAGAAGGCTTGCACCGATGGCGCACTGACTGCTGAAGTTCCTTTAAATGCCAGTTCCATAATCACTGGGCTGGTCTAAATTAAATATAAGGTGCTAACATATTTTTTTCATGGGAAGTACAATAAAGTTTCTTGGTTACACTCCTGAAGCAGCTTTCCTGCGAAACGCAGCCATGCCGACTGTACCAGTAATATCGTGGGTGTACCAATTACATCATTGAATGTACTGGCACCAGCTGAAAGATAAGTTTTGAAATTTTTGATTTTTTGATATATTGAGTATTTTTGTTGATAAACTAAAATTAAAATAAGTTATAGTGAAGGGTTTTTTATGACCTATGAGGATGAGTGCCCTAGACCTTACCAAGAGGTCTAAAGTTTACTTGAGGGACCATACTGACGTCTTTACCCCTTCTTTTTTTATAAAATAAACCTATCTTTAAGACCCAAGCACCTGGCTGACTGTAAGGACTCAATTTGGCCCTCTAGCCTGTCGAGTCATTGGGTTACTGAAGCAAATTTTCCATCAACAATCTAACATTTCTCTGAAAAAGCAATAGTTTGCTCCATAAACCCTTGCAGAACAGAATTAGTCTTAGATCCCTCCATCCAAATGTCCAGCAGTGTGACCTTGGTAGCAGGGACTTTTGCAACCTTAGAAGAAACAGGCTTTATGACAGCTTTGAGGTCCAACAGAGTTACATCAAAAGAGACCTGTTGCGAGCCCTCAGCAGAGGCTTTTCTCAAAACCTCACGGGGCCCGTTGAGGGAGTTATACTCCCATCCATAACTGCCTGCAAAGGACTGGGATAAGGAGGCGGGATCCTGACTATTGGAGTAAGAGATGCCCCTGACGGGTTAGAAGAGGAAGAGTCCAACAAAGAGAGCTCCGGATCAACTTTTGCAGCAGGAATAAAATGAAGATGTTTATTCATAGGCCCAGAAGGGACCTTTGATGTGGACGAAACAGTCGCCGTGGAAATTGGGCAGGACACTGGCAGCAACTCCTCCAGAACCAGAAGCTCCATCTCCCTTTTACCCCTCCTTTTTTGTTATTATTGAAAACAGATTTTTGCGTCATCATTGTTTCTGTGAAAAGACAATTAGAGAAAAACTCTTTTTGAAACATTATTTATAAGTGATTGGTTGCATTATTGTATTTCACCTGATCTAGACTTGTTTGATGATGTTATTTAGATGTACAAAACTAACCCATTCAGTAAAACTTCCCCGGGACATAGTAGAAAAATTTTACCTCCAGTCTGGCAGCCTCAGTGCTGCCTTGGAGAAGAGAGGTCACCTAGAAGGAGAGCATCACTTCAGCGTGGCAGGGAATGATCCTGTATAACTAAGTCCAACAACAATAAAGCACAATTCCACGTGCAATAATAGACCCAGTCCAAAAACGTGGATAGCAGAGGAAGAATATCTTTTATTGAATCACTTATTTTTCCAACTTATACAGTTAATGTGCTATATTATATTTTATTTTATTTATACTCATGTTCATATATGCACGTTTTCATTAGTTATATTATTGTTTATGGCATAATAATTCATTTTATGGTGTCTTATGGTTAATTTCATTTCTATTTTTTAATTTTTTAATTTTGTATTGATGTATCTTATTTTTAATATTTGTCTCTATATATTTTAGTTAAGCCAGCTTAGCCCCTGATTAAGGCAGAACGCAACACGGCCTGTGTCGGGCCAGTGGCTTAAGTGATTCAATAAAAGATATTCTTCCTCTGCTATCCACGTTTTTGGACTGAGGGAATGATCCTTTAGCCAGGATGTGTCTCCAGGAGCTTCTGCCCATGAGGAAAAGGTTAGGATGGATAGTTGTTGTAGTTAGTGATTCAATCATTAGGCAAATAGATGGGTGGTTGGTGGGCATAAGGATCACTTGGTCACTTGCCTGCCTGTACAAAGATGGTGAACCTCAAGCATCACTTAGATAGGATTCTAGACAGTGTTGGGGAGAAGGCAGTTGTCTTAGTACATGTGGGCATCTTTGACATAGGAAAGTGTGGGAGGGAGGTTCCGGAGGCCAAATTTAGGCTTTTAGGTGGGAAATTTAAATCCAAAACCTCCAGGGTAGCATGCTCAGAAATGTTCCCTGTTTCACATGCAGGAGCCAAGAGGCAGACAGAGCTCTGGAGTCTCAATGTGTGGATATAATTTGTATCACAGAGACCTGGTGGAAAGAGGATTGCCAATGGGATACTGTTATACTAGGGTACACATTATAATATAATGATAGGGTAGATCAAATTAGTGAAGGGTTTACAATACATGTTAAAGAGGGCATGGTATCAATCAGGATAAAGGTTTTGTGGAAGATAGAAATTCCATGTCAGAAAAGGAATAGTAGTGGGGGTTGTACTACTGTCCACCTGGCCAGAATGAATAAACAGATGATAAAATGTGTCGCACGCAAGGGTCTGGTGCGCATTGTGTGGGGTGCATTATCTCTGGACATGGCAGTAGTCTCTAGGTTCTTGCTGCTACCCTTGAAATAAGGTTCACACCAGTGCGGAATACTGGATTATTTATTTCCATCTACCAGTTTCAAAAAGTCATTAGAATCGGTGGGCACGTCCCAGCCCCATATCTCTTAAGCAGGCACAAGTATAAATCAAACCAACAACAAAGAAAACAATCAAAACCCCACCTGCAGTAAAGGCAGTCTCTCGATAAGGCTTGCAAAGCTGCAAATTAAGCCAGTCCAGGTTTGCAAACAGCTCTTTGATTTAAACCAGCTGGCGCCTCTCCTCTGGAAGCAAAAGGGGCCATTTTGCCCACTTTAGTCCATACCTCTTTAGATGGTTTTATATTTTACACATCTTTTCACCAGAATCAAAATTTCAATACTGGAAATAGTTCATTTCAGCAATTCCATCCATTCCACTTTTCACATCTGGCCAAACCCTTATTCCTTCTTTACACCCTGGGGTGGGATTGGAGAAGCCTTCCACCCATACCTCCCCTAGACATTCCCTATAGCCCAGTCCACATTAATCAACAAGTCAAGCAAGTCCAGTCACATGCTACTACTATTACTATTACTACTGAGCATTTGTATAGTGCTACAAGTCGTACGCAGCACTGCACAGACATATGAGACAGTCCCTGCTCATCAGAGCTTACAATCTAGTCAAGACAGACAACACAGAAGGTGTAGACAGAGATAAAAGAAGGGGGAAATATAAAGAAACAAGGAGATAAGGCGAGTCGAGATCCAAAAGCTGGGCAGTCTGGCCTCCTGATATTCCATTTCCTTGGATATCCAGTCAGAGGGTTCTCAGCTCCATGGGTTCAGGTACTTACTGGATCGTGGGAAGCTTACAAGGGGTCTGACTCTGGACAAGAGTCCTCCTGGTGTTTGAGAGCAGCCTCATATACTCCATATTCTCTCATTGAGGTATGTCAGTCCTACCCTCTTCCCTGGGCCCCTGGGAAACCATCTAGTCACCAGCTCCACCCCGTTGACCTGGATCCCAGCTTCTCTCTGCAGGGGGCTTCTAAATCCCAGCCTGGATCCTGCAAAACTTATTTTTAATAGGCCTTACCCTGGGTTCCTCTTCTTCCCAGCATGGGTGTCCTTGACCCTCATAAGTTCTTGGGACTGGGAATCATGTGGTTTCCCTCTCCCTGAAGACAGAGGGAGGCCTTTCCTGCCACAAATGCTAACAGTAACTAGCGAAGCTAATAAATTGCCAACACGGTAATAATGGATGATTACAATTATCCCAGCAGTGACTGGGTCAATATCGCACCAAGACATGCTAGGCAGATAAAGTTTCCAGATGAAATAAACGCTGCTTCATGGAGCAGCTGGTTCAGGAACTGACATGAGGGGATTTGCTATGAGAGGTGACAATGTTGGGACCACTTTGTAATAGTGATCATAACATGATAAAAATTTGATGCCATAAATGGAGGGAGAATGGCAAGGAAATCTACTGCAATAACCTTTTAAAAGGGAGACTATGATAAAATGTGGAAAATGGTTAAGGAGATGCTAAAAAGAGCAGCTGTAAAAATTAAGAGTTCACATCAGGCTTGGACATTATTTGAAAATACCATCTTGGAAGCCCAAAGCAGATGTTTTCCATGCTTTAAAAAAAGGCAGAAGGAAGGCGAAATGACTGCCAGCATGGTTTAAAGGTGAGGCGAGAGAGGCTGTTACAGCAAAAAAAAAATCATTTTTCAAAAATATGGAAAAAGGATTTGAATGAAGAAAACAGGAAACAGCATCAGCACTGGCAAGGTAAATGCAAAGCATTGATAAGTAGGGAAAAGAGAGAATTTGAAAACAAGTTTGCTGCGGAAGAAAAAATTCATATTAAAAACGCCTTCAGGTACATCGAAGCAAGAAATCTGCAAGGGAGTCACTTGTACAATTAGATGACACTTTTTAAAGCACTCCATCTATGACTGCGCAACCAATCTTTCCCTCATCCCTCTCCCCATTTGGGGTCATTCTCAAATATCCTTGGTTGTTGTCACACTCCTGTAGTTTTCTTTTCCTGCATTTTTATTTCACTTTTTATGATTCAATTTTTATGATACAGTTACTAATACGATACTATTTATTTATTTATAATTTTACACGTTACTGATTATTTATGGATTGTTTTATATGTGTATATATTTATAAATATTCATTATTGGTTACAGTGCATGTATTGCTTATAGTGCTCCACTTAATGTTCAGTTCTTTTGTGTAGTTTTTAATATTTCATATTTTGGTTTAACCCCTTTTTTTACTTATTTATTATAGTTCAAATACTTTATATGTCACGGTGCTTATTCTTATTTCTCTCTTTTATATAATTTTTTTTATATATATTTGTCACATGGTTTACATTTGTGAATAGATGGGTTATATTTATTATTATTATTTTTATTGTTTTTAACATTTGTATGTTTAGCCATAAGCCCCTGAAGAAGGTGTTGCGAAACACGGCCTGTGTCGGGCCTGGCTGGTTTGTGATCAATAAACAGTTCTTCCTGCAAGATCCACGGTTTTGTTTGGTTCTTCCTCAAGGAACTCGGCCTGACATCTCTGGTAGAGCGCACACACCATCTCGGGCCTAAGGTGGAAAATGGTGGGAAAACGCATCCGGTTTTGGTAAGAATTCTACATTTTCTGCGTAAACCTCAATTGATCCAAGCATTTTGTATGCACTGGAACTTGTGTTTACACAATCATCAGATTCTTTCATTCCAGGATTACTCAGCCTTCCTTACTGCAAAATAAAAAGAGTTTATGTTTATTTAAAATTTGCTATACTGTGGCAGGCGAAGGCCTGTGATCCATGGTGTCTGAAATGAACAGGGAGGCCTAAACAGCTTGACCTGTAAATGAAGCCTGTGGAGAGGCCCATAGGAATTACACATTTACCCAAATGCTGCTACTATAGAATCGAAACTTAACAGAGCACAATTAAATATAGCTAAGCAGAATCGAAACTTAGAGAATATAGAAAAACAAGTTTAATTGGTATTGATAAGAGAGTGAAGCTTCTATGGATTTAATTAACTCTGCTGAAAGAAAAGTTACAGTGCCCTGCTTTCCCACATGTTCTAGTTAGCCAGTTGACCTTGGAGGAGAATTGTATCAAGAGTCTAAGAAATGATCATTGTAATGAGGATTGTAAGGGGGGTAAGCAGGTGCTGAGCCCAGACCAAGGACCTCATTGGAGCTATGTATTGGTACCGGGACCAATAGATGGGGTGGAAGGGGTTACCGGGACCAATGAGAAGTTTGCCTATGTCCAGAATGGAGAAGAACGGTATAAAAGTTGTTGTTTTACTAACAGCCATTGCTCAGCCATTTTGAATGTGATTCTGCTTGAGTCTTGTGCACAAATAAATGATTTGGACCTTCTGAACAGACTCCTGGTATTATTGGTTTGTCTGCGCTCTACTGCTACATATTCTTGGTGTGTTGGCCGGGAAAGGTGTGGTAATAGAGGGTATACAGGACAATATACCACGACTTTCCGCCTCTACAGGTTTGGTCCTGCCGGGATCGTGCCCTCCCGACGTGGGCTCGGCTCCCAGGCGCCACCGGTCCAGTTGCATCGGAGGGAGTTGGGCCGGACCTCGGCGGGTGCCGGACCCGGACGGAGCCAACACCTCGAACCCGTGGGGGGAGTCCGAGGTCCAACTCATGCGCTTGCTTGGGAACGGGGACCGGATCCGGTGAGTATAGTTTTGATTTGGCTAGACAGATGAGTCAGAGCAGAACTGTTGTTTGAACTTTGAAACTTTGGAATTTGATATTTGATAAGAGAGCTTGATCACCTCTCAAGACGGTCCAACTAACCCCGCAAGAGTATGCGCGGGGTGAAACTATCGTCTTTTTGATTTTGATTTTGGAATTTGATATAGCCTAGTCAGCAGAGACAGGATTGGGCTATTTTGGGATACGTTGCTAGCATGATTGTGTGAATGAAGTGTGAGTGAGAGGTCTGGCAACACAGACCAAGCGAAGGCGGACTCCTGAGTAACGCATTTCCTGGCCGGGCGACCGCGTCCAGGTCGTAAAAAGGAGGAAGCGATCGTCGTCTTGTCTTGTTATTTGTTTCCCTTAAATGTTTCTAGGGCCGTGAGGACCCCTTACCCACGGTCCGCCCTCCTTTTCCCTTCTGTTTGTTGTTGCGCGCACACATCGATATGGGAGGGGCGGGGTCTACTAGGCACACTCCGTTAGAATGTATGATCAAGTATTTCAATAAAGGATATACAGGAGATTATGGAGTAAAGATGACTGCCTCACGATTACAGCTTTTGTGTACTAGGGAGTGGCCCATTATAGACCCCATGTGGCCCAAGGAAGGAACGTTTAACCTAGGAATTATTCAGTCAGTTCATCGGAAGGTGCGAGTAGCGCACCCCGATCAGTACCCCTATGTAGACTCTTGGTTAAGTATTTGTGAGAATCTGCCCCCTTGGGCAAAGCGCTGTTATGAAGAACAGTGCAGAATAATGTTAGCATTAACAGACCAGACCCAGAAGACAGGGGTAGTCGAGAAACCTAGTCAGAAACCTGTTCTTGTAGATCCTGAGTCCCCGGGAGCTGTAACTAGACAGCCCCGAGCCCAGCACCCAGTGAGAGTACCACCGCGTCCCGCGGCAGGACCCCGGGACCGGGAGAGTTCACCCCCTCACCAGCCGGAAGACCAGTTAGATGAGCTGTCTCGAGAAGAGGCTGATCAGTCTGAGACAGAGACTGAGGATAAGCAGGAGTCAGAGCAGGAAGATGAAGATGTATCCTCCCTGACCGAGACAGAAAGTGATAAATCAGTTGTCAGTGCTAGTTCATCTGTTGCAAGTGAGGCGCCCCAGACTAAGCGAGTCTCAAAGTTGAAAGCCCCCACCAAGATAACGAAAGTCACTACTAAGAAGCAGAAAGCCCTCCCAAAAGTATTAGCCCCCTGCGGCAAGTCCCGGGACTGCCCGTGCGAGATGAGCATGACCAGATAGTAGCGGGACCCCTGAGTCTAGTATATGTGCCTTTCTCCACTGCTGATTTGTTGAACTGGAAATTGCATTATGCTTCTTACACTGATAAGCCCCAAGAATTAACGGAATTGATGCATACCATTATGGAGACTCACCAACCCACTTGGGCAGATTGCTGTCAGCTCCTGTCCACTTTATTTACCACTGAGGAGCGGACACGAATTAAGCGAGCAGCCATCGATTGGCTAGCAGATAATCCCCTGGCAGAGGGAGGGGAGGAGCAGGAATAGACAATCGCGAAGCAGCTCATAAGGAATTCCCTAATGAAGACCCCCAGTGGGATCCGAATACTGATAGAGGATCCAGGGCCCTATCACGGTTCCGCCAAGGCCTCATGCAAGGTCTGAAGAAGGGGGGTCAGAAAGCCATGAATCTCTCTAAAGTGACCGAAGTCAATCAGGGCATAGATGAAAGCCCAGCAGTATTCTATGAGAGATTGACTGAAGCGTACAGGATGTATACTCCCTATGACCCAGATGCCCCAGGAAGGCTATGCATGGTGAATTCTGCTTTTGTAAACCAGTCCCAACCAGATATTAGACATAAGTTACAGAAATTAGAAGGGTTTGCGGGCATGAATGCAACACAGTTACTGGAAGTCGCTCATAAGGTGTATGTGAATCGTGATAATGAAAGACAGAAAGAAAGTGATCGAAGGATGAAGAAGAAAGCAGATTTTTTGGCTGCGGCCATAGTGGAACAGAAAAGGGGAGGTGTCCCTAGTCGAAGGAGCAGAGGAAGAGGGAGAGGCCGAGGAGATGACCGGCCCCCATTAGGCGCGAACCAATGCGCTTATTGCAAGGAAGAAGGACATTGGAGAAGTGCATGCCCGCGACTCGAAGAGGCCTCTCAGGATGAGGGGGAACACGCCCCTTGGAGGGAAAGAGAGAGAGGCCGACCTCAGAATCGCAGAGGAACCAATCGAGAACAATTTCAACGAGAACGAGAGGAGGCCATTCAGGGAGTGGCAGCCGCAACAGCCTATGATTTAGATGAAGCAGATTAGGACAGACCGGGCTCCGAATTCGCTTTAGGTCTCCAGGAGCCTATGGTCAGTATACAAATAGGAGACCAATTTATGGACTTTATGGTTGATACTGGAGCAGAACATTCTGTAGTAGATAAACAAATAGCCGCTTTTTCTACAAGAGCTGTCACCATTGTGGGAGCGACTGGCGCTAAAGCCACAAAGCCTTTTCTTCAAAACCGCATATGTAATTTAGGAGGACAGCAAATAACGCACCAATTCCTTTATATGCCTGAGTGCCCAGTGCCATTACTGGGACGAGATATGCTAGCCAAGCTGCAGGCCCAAATATCCTTTATTGAGAAAGGAGAAATGCAAATGACAGTAAATTCCCAGTCCAAACCTGCTGGACTAATGGTGCTTACTGTTCCTCGAGAAGAAGAATAGAGATATTATAGTACTGAGCCAAGTACTGAGCCAATCATTGATACCTATTTTGAACCTACTTTGAAAAGCATTGATGCCCCTCCTGGAGTATGGGCAGAGGGCAATCCACCAGGCCTGGCCAGACACATAGCTCCAATAATTGTGAATCTTAAGCCTAGTGCACAGCCAGTACATGTCAAGCAATACCCACTTCCAAGAGCAGCAATTGAAGGCATCCATCGCCACTTGTTAAGGCTACTGGAGTATGGCCTACTCAAAGTTTGTCAGTCACCATGGAACACACCTCTCCTGCCAGTAAAGAAGCCTGGGACAGGTGACTACCGCCCAGTGCAAGATCTAAGGAGAGTGAATGAAGCAGTTGAGACCATACATCCAGTTGTGCCAAATCCTTACACACTCCTGGGATTGATTCGTGCTGAAGCCACTCACTTTACTGTTTTGGACTTGAAAGATGCATTCTTCTGCATAAGATTAGCCCCAATTAGCCAATTGCTGTTTGCCTTTGAATGGCAGGACCCTGTCTCGGGGAGGCGGGGCCAACTCACTTGGACACGATTACCTCAAGGATTCAAGAATTCACCTACCATATTCAGTGCTGCACTAAACCAAGATCTTTCGAGCTATCCGGTGGCCCCTGAAAGAAGAGTACTCCTCCAATATGTAGGTGACCTACTGGTAGCCGCCACATCAGAAAGTGAATGTATACAAGCCACTACTGACCTCTTGCAACTATTGGATGAAGCTGGATACAAAGTTTCCAGAGCAAAAGCACAGCTATGCCTAAAAGAAGTAAAATACTTGGGATTTCGTCTAACCAAAGGAAGCCGACAATTGGGACGCGAGAGAAAAGAAGCCGTGTGCAGTATCCCAACCCCAACTACCAGGAAGCAAGTCCGAGCCTTTCTGGGAGTAGCAGGATACTGCCGGATATGGATACCTAACTTTGCTCAGATTGCTAAACCACTATATGAAGCCACCAAGGGAGAAGAAAAGTCACCACTAGAGTGGGGACTTGAGCAAGACACAGCTTTCAAGACCCTGAAGGAAGAATTGATGTCATCACCAGCACTCGGGTTGCCAGATGTCCACAAGCCTTTCCATCTATTTGTGCATGAGATGCACGGAAATGCTCTAGGCATGTTGACTCAGAAATTGGGACATTGGGAGCGACCCGTAGCGTACCTATCGAAACAGTTGGACACTGTGGCCAAAGGATGGCCACCATGTTTGAGAGCAGTTGCAGCTACAGCATTATTAGTGAGTGAAGCAGACAAGCTCACATTGGAACAGAATCTACGCGTCACAGTACCACATGCGGTACTTGCCCTTATGGAACAGAAAGCAAATCATTGGCTCACCAATTCTCGAATGCTGAAATACCAAAGCATGCTATGTGAAAATCCACAAATACAACTGGAAGTGAGCCATGCCTTGAACCCAGCTACCCTGATACCAATCAGCGAAGATCCTCCAGAGCATGACTGTATAGAAGTCATGGACACTGTATTCTCAAGTCGACCTGATCTGACAGATGTGCCCCTAGAGAACCCTGATCAAACTTATTTTGTGGATGGAAGCAGTCTCATTATCAATGGACGACGTTGTGCCGGGTATGCAGTAGTCACTCAGGAGAAAGTCATTGAATCGTCAGCTCTTGCATCAGGCACATCAGCCCAGAAAGCAGAATTAATAGCACTCACCAGAGCACTAGTGTTGGGTGCAGGACTTTTGTTGAATGTATACACTGATTCAAAGTATGCCTTCACCACTTTGCATGCACATGGAGCTCTCTACAAAGAACGAGGGCTCATCATCTCAGGAGGAAAATCAGTCAAATACGGCCCCGAAATATTGATGCTATTAGATGCAGTATGGGCCCCTACACGTGTCGCTGTCATGCACTGTCGGACACCAAGCAGGAAAAGGAGACGTTGCCCAAGGAAACAGATTCGCTGATGCCTCAGCACGTGAAGCAGCCATGACAGGCCAAATTTCACTACAAGCAATGCCAATACAAGCAGCATTGTTTCCAGTACCCCTTAATTTATGGACACCACGATATACCACCAAAGAATTGGATTACTACTGTAATAAAGAGGAGGGAGTACTGAAAGATGGATGGATTGAGCTGCCCCCACCCGAGGGCAGTCAACCCCCAGGACGAATAGTGATCCCTGAATTATTGGGACCAGCCTTTGTCAAGGCCTTTCATCAAGCCACACATTATGGGAAGAGTGCTATGGAAAAAGCACTGAAACCACATTTTTGTATTGCTTTATTGGGAGCCCTGTCAGCTTCAACAGCCCGTCAGTGTCTAATTTGTGCCAAGAATAATGCCAAACAGGGTCCCACGCCACCACCCCGTTTTCAGTCAGGAGGTGTTACCCCCATGCACCACCTGCAAATAGACTTTACTGAAATGCCAAAGGCCAATGGATACCGTTACCTGTTAGTATTAGTCTGTACCTTCTCTGGGTGGGTGGAAGCTTTCCCCACCAGGACTGAGAAAGCCCGAGAAGTTACTAAAGTTTTGTTAAGAGAAATCATCCCCAGATTTGGAATTCCAGCAGTAATAGGGTCAGACAATGGACCCTCCTTTGTATCTCAAATTACCCAACAGTTAGCGAGTGCCTTACAGATACACTGGAAGTTACACACTGCATACAGACCCCAAAGTTCAGGGAAAGTTGAGCGAATGAATAGAACTTTGAAATCTCAGATGTCCAAGCTATGTCAGGAGACCCACCTGAAGTGGCCCCAGGTTCTCCCCATAGCATTACTTAGAATACGCTCATCTCCTGTGAAATCATCAGGATTTTCCCCTTTTGAAGTAGTGTATGGCAAACCTCCCCCAATAGTGCAGGGTATTAAAGGTAGTTTGCCACAGATTGGTTCAGAAATAACCAGACCAGAACTCCTAGCTCTTAGTTCTGTTCTGCAGACTCTTCACACGTGGATACAGGACCAGTTGCCTATCAATTTGACGGAACCCCTGCATCCCTTCAAACTGGGTACCTCGGTGTGGATCAAAGATTGGAAGAAGACACCGCTGGAACCTCATTGGAAGGGACCATACACCGTCATCCTGTCTACCCCAACTGCAGTAAAGGTAGCAGAGATCGAATCCTGCATCCATCACAGCAGAGTCAAGCCAGCGGCAGTTCCAGATCCGGACCAGTGGACAGCAGAGCCACATCCTGATATCCCTTTGCGACTCACCCTGAGGCGGCAACCAGCAACCTAGTACTCTTTTCCTACAGAAGACAAGTCTTTCGAAGAGGATTGCTGTTTCTAATACAGCAAAGACATTTGTTTTTCTTCATCGGATAACTGTGCTTCTATAGACTTTCGTTGAGCCAACTACAGTTGGTAGGTTGGCATCACGGCGGGATATTTGAGGATCTTCAATCAACATTGACACCCATTGAATTGCTTCATTAGCAAACGGGTCAGCATTGTGCCAAGAAGAAGAGGACGTCGAGGTCAAGATTTTCCAGCGAGGATTCAGAAGAACTACAATCAACATGCATCTTTATTTCTATTTTGCTTTGGTTGCTTGCCTGGGGAGCCTTGAACTGACTTATGCTTTACCCCCATGTACTGCCTGCATTACTTCCACTCGGACTGGAATGAAAGTAACACAGACTTTGCTTTATCATTCTTACTATACCTGTACTGGTACGGTAAGCCGATGTATTTATAACACCACTGAACTGAATGTTTGTACTAAAGGAACTACTAAAGTTTGTTTTAACCCACATCAGAATCCATCTTATTATACCCTAGAAATAAGATGGAATGATGCAGATGGCGCTTTACTTAATGCTACACCCCCACTTACTGATCCTACAAAGTATGCTATTTTGTATTTCGATGCTTGTGATGCCATAAATAGAGATAGTCGCTCTAAATGTGCCAATTGGGAGAAAACTTATGCTCATAATGATAAATATATGTGTCCGGAAGGAACCACTGGATGGGGGCATGTACGGGAAAACGAACTTTGGCCAATGAATATAGTACAGCCCCGATTAAGGATTACTATTGCCCAAAGTGGGAATGTGTTTTCTATGCCACATGGAAAACTGGTATGATAGAAAATACCAGAGACAATCGAATGGCTGCCTTAACTATGCCATATGTGAAGAATTTAGAGAATTGTAAGAAAGGTGCTTGTAACCCACTAGAGTTATTCATACGTAATCCTAGCGCATGGAAACAAGGATATAAGTTTGGCCTACGTATTGCAGGTTCCGGATCAGATCCAGGAACTATTGTGTACATTAAACTAAATACCCAAGCCCATCTATCATCTAAGTACCATATACATAACACTTTTTATGAAACTATGCATATAAATAAGTTTGATATCCCTCACCCTTCTCAGAATCTGTTCTTAGAGTTAGCTGGAGCAGTGGTCTCCAGCCTTCATATTTCAGATTGTTACTTTTGTGGTGGAATTAGAATGGGTGATCAATGGCCCTGGGAGGCCCAAGAATTGAATTACTCAGTAACCTATAACCACACTGAATTGCATAAGACCACAAGTGAATGGGTATTGGCACGCCCAATAGTCGGACGTCTCTGTTATGCCCGAACTGGACCACAGTTCATCTTGAAAGTAGGACAGCTTGTCTGTCTCAGCCAGAAATTCTATAATGACACCACAAAACAGACGTCCTGGTGGTCAGGAACTAATACACCTGAACCGGCCAACCCATTAGCACAGTTTCCTGAGCTTGCCGATTTATGGAATAATCTTGCCCAGCCCCATGTCTGGCAAGCCCCACCTGGTCTGTATTGGATTTGTGGAACCCGAGCGTATGCTCAACTCCCTATTCATTGGGGAGGGGCATGTGTCTTGGGGACTATCCGACCCTCTTTCTTTCTATTGCCCACAGAACATGGAGAACAATTAGGCTATCCAGTCTATTCAAAGAGACAAAAGAGAGCAGCTTTACAGATAGGCAAGTGGCAGAAATGGGATGGGGATGATTGGCCACCCGAGCGAATCATTGCCTATTATGGACCTGCCACTTGGGAGCAAGATGGCATGTGGGGATATCGTACCCCAATTTACATGTTGAATAGAATTATACGCTTGCAAGCAGTAGTCGAAATTATTACTAATGAAACTAGCCAAGCGCTCACACTTTTAGCTAGACAGAGCACACAAATGCGTACTGCAATATATCAAAATCGTTTAGCATTAGATTACTTATTAGCTGCTGAAGGAGGAGTCTGTGGTAAGCTAAATCTTACAAATTGTTGCTTGAAGATAGATGATAAAGGTCAAGTAGTTGAAAACATTGCTGAAAACATGCGTAAGCAAGCTTATGTGCCACTGCAGACTTGGCATGGTCTCCAGATGCCCATTTGGTTTAAATCTATCTTCTCTGGTTTGGGAGGACTTACTACTTTTGCTATGATAATACTAATATTTGTAGCCTTGTTCTTCTTGTTACCATGTATAATCCCATGTTGTATGCGTTCTATTAACAGTGTTATTGAGAATACAGTGGAGCGAAAAACTGCTACCAAGATTTTGGCCTTATGGCACCCTAATCCTGCTACATATGGTCGAAACCCGACCCCAGTGTAATTGAGTGATTTAAATCTCACACCTTATTAGTAATAGGGTGAGATTAATCAAAGGGGGGAACGTGGTAGGCGAAGGCCTGTGATCCATGGTGTCTGAAATGAACAGGGAGGCCTAAACAGCTTGACCTGTAAATGAAGCCTGTGGAGAGGCCCATAGGAATTACACATTTTCCCAAATGCTGCTACTATAGAATCGAAACTTAACAGAGTACAATTAAGTATAGCTAAGCAGAATCGAAACTTAGAGAATATAGAAAAACAAGTTTAATTGGTATTGATAAGAGAGTGAAGCTTCTATGGATTTAATTAACTCTGCTGAAAGAAAAGTTACAATGCCCTGCTTTCCCACATGTTCTAGTTAGCCAGTTGACCTTGGAGGAGAATTGTATCAAGAGTCTAAGAAATGATCATTGTAATGAGGACTGTAAGGGGGGTAAGCAGGTGCTGAGCCCAGACCAAGGTCCTCATTGGAGCTACGTATTGGTACCGGGACCAATAGATGGGGTGGAAGGGGTTACCGGGACCAATGAGAAGTTTGCCTATGTCCAGAATGGAGAAGAACGGTATAAAAGTTGTTGTTTTACTAACAGCCATTGCTCAGCCATTTTGAATGTGATTCTGCTTGAGTCTTGTGCACAAATAAATGATTTGGACCTTCTGAACAGACTCCTGGTATTATTGGTTTGTCTGCGCTCTGCTGCTACAATACCACCCAACACCATGGGCATCTGGGTGGTTTACAATCATAAAGGTGGTTTACAATCATATTGCTGATCAATTATGATATCACACTTCTAGCCTCCGTATTGGCACACCGCTTGAACAACATACTTCCCTGGCCCTCGTCAGTTAGGTTTAGTTCCTGGGAGGGGGGTGGCACAGAATATCTCACAACTTCTTTTGACTATGGAATACTGTGTGGCCCATCAGCTCCTTTTGCTACTTGTAAGTTTTGATGCTGAAAAAGCATTAGATTGAGTAGCTTGGCTGTATCTGTGAACTGCACTTCAATATTATGGTTTCACTGGGGCCTTCCTTAACTAGATACATGCACTCTATGAGGAGCCGGAGGCGGTGGTTGGGGTGAATGAGATCCAATCAGAACCTTTTATATTGGGGCATGGCATCTGCCAGGGATGCTTGCTGTACCCTCTGCTCTTTGTATTATCCTTGAAGCCCCTGCTAAATTTTAGCCTTGAAAGTGGAGGAGCAGGTGAGAGATCATTAAATGGGTGCTGTGGAGCTGAAACTTAATGCTTTTGCAGATGATTTATTGCTTTACTTGAGACACCTGGAGATCTCGCTTCCACGGGCCTTGCAGCTTATTGAGACTTTTGGACACTTCTAGGAGATTCAGATCAATTGCTCCAGATCTGTGGCATTAGATGTTGGGGGTAGGGTATGTGAGAGATGGAAGGGACCTTTCCTGCTGACATGGGCGGAGGGAGCGATTCGGCATTTAGACATACAATTGCCAGCTGACCCCACTGAGCATTACGTTAGCAATATCCCCCCTTTACTTTCTAAAACAACTCAGAATCTACAGTTATGGTTGCATCTCCCAATCTCTTTGAGGGGGTGAGTGGCTCTATTTACCATGATGGAACGCCTCTGATGGATTTATGTACTCAAACATCTCCCTATATGGGTAACAACTAGGGATTAGAAATTTCTTGACCAACACGTTGGTAATTTTTTTGGAAGGGATGACATCCTAGGATTCCACTGCTGGCAGTTCTGTGCCGATGTGAAGAAGCAGGTCTGGAATTTCCATCCCTCTGGGCCTATAATTTGAGGTGTATGCTGAGACATCTTAAGGATGTGATCAATGGCATGGAGAAGTGTGCTCTGACCTTGATGCTGGATTGGCTCTTAGCTCTGCGTCATCGTTCATATATCTTGAATGCTCTGTCTAACTGTCTGGGGGGTGGCTGGGGTAGGAATGGATATTTGGTTGCCCTTCGGGCTGCTTGGCGCACCTTGTGCTGATGCTTTGGCCTGGAATGGAGGTGTATGAGTCTGCTCCCTCTGGTGGGCAACCCAGATTTTCTTCTGGGACTTACCTTGGAGGCGCTGTGTCACTGGGCTACTCGGGGTCTGATGAGACTAGGTGACCTCCGTTCCGAGGATGGAACGGTACTTGATTCCTTTGTCAATTTACAGAGGCGGTTTGGGCTAGACAAGTGAGATTTTTTATGCTATTTACAAGTGGGGCACCTTATGCAGGGGGTCCTTGTAGGTGGAATAACTTCCCCATTCAAGTTGTTGGCCCCAGAGGTACAGGGCTGACATTAGAATCAGCCCTGTAGGGCTGACATTAGAATCAGCCCTGTAGGGCTGACATTAGAATCAGCCCTGTAGGGATGACATTAGAATCAGCCCTGTAGGGCTGACATTAGAATTGGCCCTGTACGTCCAGGGCCGACAACCACCCACTGCCTGCCCTAATGTCACCCCGATCTGCCCCTTTCCCGCCCCCATCTAACTTCCCGTACAATGCGCTGGGAAGAAGGACGGGGCTGGGAAAGGGCACGAATTGTGGGGATGGACGTCCTGATGAGATGTCCATCCCTGCTATTCATGGCTCAGAATGACCTCCTTGGTGTATTGTATTTCATAGAAGCTGAGCATGACTGCTCTATTTCATTTTGTTGCCTGTAAAAACAGATTTTTTTTAGCATTTGTTTGATTGTTGTGTTTTATTGTGATAATGAATTTTCAAAATTCTAATAAAGATGATTTGTAACTAAAAGTTAATTGTGAGGGGGCAGAAGACTGAAGGTTTGTCTGGGGTGTCCCATAGCTTTGCACCAGCCTTAAACAATCTGCTATTTTTTTTTTTTTGCAAGTGTAAATAAACAGGTAGATAAAGGTGAACCAGTGGATATAGTGTATTTGGATACTCAGAAAGCCTTTGATAAGGTCCTTTACAAGAGACTTTTGAGGAAATTAAGAAGTCATGGGATAGGAGGCAGTGTCCTATTGTGAACTGGGAAGTGGTTAAAAAACAGAAACAGAGTAGGCCTAAATGGTCAATTTTCTCTATGGAGAAAGACAAATAGGAGTGAAAAAAGGAGTACAGAGGAGCTACTTCATGTTTCAGGTCTTGAAACAAGGATTTCTTTTGGGACTTGAACTGACTTAATTCCTTTTTTACTTTTCTTGTTATTTTTATTTTGCTTTTGTACCGCATAAACGTGGTTTGGGGGGAGGATTACCAATAAGGACATTTTATCTAAAGATACCTCTGGTGCTTAATTGTATGTTTTAAGACCTTTTGAAAGCATTTTTCACCCCTCCAGCTTAAGCCTCGAAATTCTACCTTCCCTGATCCACCTAAACCATTTATCTCATTGCATTGATCTATTTTGCTTTGTTTTTTTCTCCTAATTTTTCTATATATCAGTGTACTTTTCTTTTATATAGGCCCACTGGGGATACCCTCACCCCCTTTACCAAGAGGACCCTTACAAAATATGATACCCGAATAGGGACTAGGTGATTAGTTCACGTGATTTTTTGAGTGAGGTTTTTACCTTCAGAATTTTCAGTATCATATCTAGACTGATTTTGCACAAGTACTGATTCAGGCTGGAGACTTCAGATGACCACTGGAGCTCATTAGTGAATATCCAAGTAGTCTAGTGGTTAAGGCAGCAACATGGGATCAGAAAGACCAGGGTTCACATCCCACTGACGCTCCTTGTAGCCTTGGACAAGTCACTTAACCCTCCATTGCCTCAGGTACAATCTTAGATTGTAAGCCCACTGGGGAAAGGAAGATATACTCGTACAGTACCCGATTATAACTTGCCTTGATGTACTACTGGAAACGTATGATCTAAAAACTCAACTACTAAATAAATGAAATGTTGGCTCCACCTGGGCGTCCTCTGTTTTTCAGATAACAACGGTTAACAGCATTGAAGACTGGTTACAAAGAAAAGAATACTGGTCTGCTCTCATACGTTTTCTGAATCAAAATCATCTGTATATTGAAGAACAATGAGCATATAAACAGCCCTGGTGAAAAGCAATGTATATATCCCCTTGATAAACCCAACAGGAGAAACGCTAGAGCGCTTGGATTATCGTGGCGTTGGGGTGTTTTCAATTTCATCGAGCGATGAAGGGGCATTGTCAAGCACCATTCTGCACAAGATAAGTGGAATGGCGTTTGTTTTATTTTTAAAGCATCTTTTAAGCTGAATGGATAAAGATTAATTAGAAAAGCATAAAAAAATCCTTAAATAATAAAAAAAAGCCTTCGGTCATTGATGTGAACGAACACCGTATTGGGAGAATTTAAGTACCCATATTAAGGTGTATAAAAAGTATCGTTTATCTGAGACCGTTGGTGAATTAAAAGTATTTAGGTTCAAGATAAAGAAAGTATAGAGTGGATTTTTCACAGTTTTGATTTTGGATTGCAGTTCACTCTTTCACTAGACCTGACTCTAGTATTTGTTTTCCACCTGATAAGAGACATCACCCAAGGAGGAAAGGGAATCCATCATGACAAACACACAGCCAGTGACGAGTGTGGTGACATCAGACTCCTCATGATCAAGAGAGAGCATGTGGGGCATATACAGTGCAGATCCAGAAGGAAAGCAGCAAGGTGCCACCCAGCACAGAGAATTTGGGGACTTGCTTCATTTAGCATTATCATGATGTTCCATTGCATGGACTGCCACAGCTTGCTCTATGACCTGGAGCTAGAGTAGTTGCTGTTTCCCACATCAGTAGTCTTGCCCAAAGAGCTAGGACTAGCAACAAAGAGAACGAGCGGGTCAAAGAAAGATTGCTCCAGTCTGATGAAGAAACTAAAGACCCAAACAGCAAGATGACCAGACCTGAATGTTATCTTTCTAGATCTCACCACCAGCCCTGCCGGGTCAGGAGAGGGGGTTGGAAGGGGACCCAGTGGGTATACATGAAAACCCTCTCATGATGCCACTTATTTTTGTAAAATGGCTTTTCTGGTTGTGTGTTATGCCAAATATACATGCTTCTTTGGCAATGCTATACATTCAGAGAGACTTCTAAAACACTAGGGGTTTGTTGTATGCACAGACCTAAACACTGGCTTTCTAACCTAGACAATCTTTATAAAGCTGTCCTCTACATGTCTCCTTTAGAGATGTTTAAGAACTAATTTACTGAAGTTTTCCAATATTCAAAGGATCTATTGCCACCAGTTACCTAAATATATTACCTCTCCCAGAAGATTAAGGGAGGTACAGGAGAGCAAGTTACGATGGTAGTATGGACATTGGCCAATTGCTACAAACATCCACTGAGTCTGGTTTATCTGCTGCAATTCCACTGGTTTCTGGTGTTGGGACTAGCCCATGATGAGACTATGAAACAATTTTTTCATCATCATGATTGATTGATATATGAGACACACAATCTGGGTTTTCTTGGATGTGACTAAGGCAAAACATAAAAAGTTTTTGATGCAAGCTTTATGTTTTGGTGCTCAGTTTCTTATTAACTATAAGGCAAGTAGGTTCACTTTTTGGAATTATGAACATTTAGTGGGTCAGTCAATAATAGTTAGCACATGGCAACAGTGATGTGGGCACTACCACAGGGCCCTAGTGTATGCTATCCATTAGTAAATGAACTCTCTTCATTTTATCGAGAAGGAAAAATAATGTGAGGCAGACCAAGCTCCTAGCTGTCCCCTGTGGCATTCCTTCGAGACTTAGGGGATTGCATAGACTGTAGAATGAAGCAGTATAGTCCTTGATTATATCTTCGGTGTTGAGTTTTGGATGAAATGCTAGTCTTCCAATTGTGGACTAAGTGGGCATTGATTTATAATCTCTTTTCTTCATGCGCAATAGATAATTATTTTTCTATTTTGCTTTCTTCAATGTAATTTCTTTAGTTCATGCTGAAATTTCATTTCTGTGAACTCTAAATACTTGCCGCTTGAATTTCAAACATATTTATTCAGCTATGTTTGGAATGCATTTAAGGGAAAGTTAAGTAAAGTACAGTGCAGTTCAGTCAGTTACTAAGTTTTATGACTTTAAGCAAGGAACTCAAAACTGCTATCAAAACAGGAAGCCTTAACGTCAAAACTGGAGTCAGTTTCACTTGGCATTTGCTGAAGAATTCCTGTTATTTCTCTGTTCTTAATTTAGTAAAGAGTAAATGCAGCATACTTGTACAATGACAAAATCTAAGCCGTGGAAGTATTCTGATCCTTCTCCAGCTCTGCTGTGAATTGTGGTACTGCGCTATGAATGTTAGAGGCGGCAGACTCCTTCTGGGTTCTGATTGGTGTACCAACAATAAAAAAAAAATCCTCCAAGATAGCAGATGATCACTGACACAATAGAAAATTGCTGTCAAAACAGTTTGCTTCGTCCTTATTTGATAAAATATATAATAAGTAACACAGGGGAGAGACCTCAGTGTGACACTCCAGGGCTACAACAACATGGCTCATATACTTTCAGACATAAAAAACACCGAAAGGGAAAAGGTAAACCAAAATAAAAATACACCGCCCTTTCTCGCCTAATTCTATTCCTTCTATCTTCAAATTCACTTAATCATGAATAACCAAATTTAGAATCAAGGATTAAAAGGCCTCAGTTAACGCTCTTACCAGTCATCGGTGAACAGTGTCACCATTGGAACGAGCTGAAAAGTATCCACATCATGGGCCTTGCCCTACCTACCTACACCTTTAATTAAATTTGCACAAATTTTAAATTTAAAATGTTATCCTAAAAAAGTACTTTTAAAGGATTCATCAAAACAATCTTATAAAGTTATAGAATAATCTTACATAATTATACCTTAAAAGTCAAAAATTAAAGTGTATCTATTAATTGAAAACACCACTAAATCAGGCTATTGCCTATCCATTCACATTCGAACTGTGAAGATATCCCTACAGGGACCAACGAACATCTGAAACAATAATAAAGAAAAGAGGAATATGCTGAATAGATGATCTCAATCTTAAAATGTGAACAGACACTATTCCACTTATCTTTTTGTTCTCGATGTCTAAATCACTTGCTTCACGGTTCAGTGCCGCTGGTATTACAACCGCTGGTCAGACTACACCATAAGCAAACTTGGGCAGCAACTGCGTTCCGGATCCGACAAAAGCTTCTGTTTCACCCTGCCGGGCTTCCTCAGGGATCGAACGTCATGCCCGAATTAATGTTACACCATTGAAGAACTATTAAACATGAGCGATCTTAACGCTTCAGCTTCTAAAACGGCGTGTGACATCACTGCCCTTAAATACAATTCTACTGACTACTACCAGCTGATACGTTATCCTAAACCATAGCGTCATCTCTCTTCAATAAAACCAACTTTATGTAGCAACCCTACTAACATAATTATTCCCTACCAACTACCAATAAAACACCCTAAAAATCCGACCTAAATATTAAACCGCTCAACAAGAGCTCACATAGACACTAACTTAGCTGAAACTGTATCACTGATAATTGTATTACCAAAATTTGAAAAAGAATTTTTTAGAAAAAAAGTGACCACTCAATCTTTTCATTTAAGCCCCTGGGAGCAAGAGTGTGAAGAGTAAAAATCCAATATTGTTCTCTCTGTAGAAGAAAACGCCCCTTATCGCCTCGGCGAATATCTGGGAAAATTTGTTCAAGAACGGTACATTGTAAATCTTGAAACTGATGACTCATTGCATCACAATGTGAGACTAACGGAGTATCTGCCCTCATTTTCATCACGCTATATTTGTGCTCTGCTAAGCGTGTACGCAAAGATCTTGTAGTTTTGCCAATATAAATCAAAGCACATGGACATCTCAAGGCATAGACAACATATGCAGAATCACAATTCGTAGGTTGTTTAAGATGAATTTTTTGCTGTAAATCAAAACTCTCAATATCAACCATCAATGTACAATATTTACAATGTCCACATTGATGGTGTACCGCCAGTGAAAAGTTCATATTTCTCGCAACCGCAGGACATAATCGATCTTTAAAATTCCTGCCTCTTTGATAAGCCATGCGAACTGGATAAGTGGACAACACTGAATGTTTAGAAAACAATTTCCAATGTTTATGTATAGAAGCTGACATACGTTGTGAAAGAGTAGAATAAGGTAAAACACAAGTAATCGGTGTCTGCTGATCAGAACTGTCAGTCTGGGGGGCGGAGCTAGCCACTGAACAGAATGGACGCCTGAATTTTTGCTCCCGTTGCTGCCCAAGAATCCTGAACATATCCCGGTATTCCATTGAAGTTTGTACCCCCTACCTACATCAATAACACCGCAATACAGCTGGATGGCATCCCTGAAGCCTGCCCGGCTGGAATTTCCACAGGGATCCGGCTCAGCAGCGAAACGATCCAAACCCGAAGTGGGCTCCCCGCAGAAAATGGCCGCGGGAGAGAAGGAGGGAGTGACTGCCGGTGGCCTACGCGAAGTGCTACAGGAATTGAAATGCGTTAAAGAAATGATTGCAGCCAATTCTAGTTCACTGAACATGATTCAAGAAGACTTGCTGGAGGTAAAAGAGAAACTCCTCACCATCACCACTCGACTTAATGCAGTTGAATTACAAACCCAGAAGCATGGCGTTGCATTAGAACAGCTGGGCCCTTTGGCCAAACGAGTCCGGCACATAGAAAATCTGATTGAAGATCAAAATAACCATTCCCGTAGAAATAATATCCGCCTTGTTGGAGTCCCTGAAGGCGCTGAAGGTACCGATCCGATTGGATTTCTGGAAAAAACCATACCGGAGATGCTGCAGCTTGTCTTTGCAAGGCCTTTTGAACTAGAACGGGCCCATCGAATCCCAACACACAAAGCTGAAAACACACGATACCCGCGCCCACTCATAATGAAGGTACTGAGATACCCACAGGTCCTACAGATCTTTCAAGCTGCACGGAAGGCCGGATCACTGCAAATCCAGGGACACAAAGTAGCACTTTATCCGGATTTGAGCAAGCAAACGGTAGATCGGAGAAAAGCGTTGCTGGCCTGTAGACCCATGCTACAAAGTGCACAGGCAAGATACGGGCTATACTACCCAGGAACCATGCGGGTCACGCTGCATAATGAAACGAGGAATTTTGTTGATGCTGAAAAACTGAAAACTTTCCTACAAGAAAAATGCGCTATGGAAACCTGAGGTCAATATTCTGCTCTCTCACGCAGTGTAGAGAACTCAGCATATACTCAGGGGGTGCGGCCGTGCGTTCTCACAAATTTTAGAACGCCTTAAGCCTTGTTAAACACCTCATTGATTGTATTTCTGTTGTTCTAAATAGTTTTAATTAAACAGATATTTCTGCTTGAAATGTAGGGGTGGCAACGGGAGGTCGGGGTTGGTTACTGTTTCAGTGGATTGTGTTCACCTTAGCGATACAATGTTTGCCAGTTATGCAGTTGTTTGTGTCAGTCCAGTCCAGTACAAAACCCTCCACATACACGCAAATGCAAGTACGCGGCAGGCCTATCCATAGGATAGCTTTCACCTATAAGACAGCTTATCCCAACGTTGATGTCTAGTGATCTTTTAATGCTTTCGTTAAATGTAAAAGGTATTACTGGCCCTGTCAAGCGAAAGAAGATTTTAGCGTACTGCCAGCAAAAAAAAGCAGATATTGCCCTCTTACAAGAGACACATTTAACAGATACTGAATTGCAGAAAGTAACCTCTAAATACTTCCTGGTGGCGGCCTCGGCCTCTGCCACTCAACGCAAAGGGGGGGTACTAATATTAGTGCGCAAATTCCTGCAATCCGCCATTACCGACACACGGATTGATCCGCTAGGTCGATGGGCCAGAGTGACGATGAAAATAAATCAACAGCTTTACACATTCTTCAATATTTACGCGCCCAACCTCGATGACCCTAACTTTTTCAAACTGATAGCTAAAGAAGTTACAGCCGCGGCTCACACCAATATCATATTAGGGGGCGATTTCAATGTCATCTTGGATCCACTGTTAGATCGCACGCCCTATCGGGCTGTAGACAAAGTCAAATCGCAGGCGATTCTTAAAGGCATCATAACAGAGCTACACTTGGTAGACCCCTGGCGCCTACTTCATCCCCAAGAAAGAGACTACACATTTTATTCCATCCCACATAATACCCAAACAAGGATCGATTTCTTCCTACTGTCCACAGAGCTGATGCCCCAAGTGTTGTCCGCAGAGATATATGCTACAACGGTATCGGATCACGCCGCTGTCTCCCTAGTGTTGAATACCAACGTTACACAGCATGTTCCGCCAAGATGGACATTTGATAAATCCCTACTAGCAGATGACTCCTTTGTACAGCTACTGTCAGGGGAAATTGAGACCTATTTTAAATATAATACACCCACTGATACCTCCATCTGGAGCTGGTGGGAAGGTTTTAAAGCGACCATACGAGCTCATATTACCACCTACACCATTAGACGGCGTAAAGCCAGGAAAAAAGAAAAAGATGAATTGGAACTCCAAATAAAAGCTGGGGAAAGGTTACTAGCCAAAAGAGCTGACTCAATGATATTGATTAGACTCCAAAAATTGCGATACCAATATAATGCTCTCCTCAACAAAGAAGCACTGAGTAGCATCCAGCTACAACGTAGTATATACTACTATGACAGCAACCGCTCAGGATCCCTCTTAGCTCGGCAGCTCAGACCAAAAACCAGCAAGACCGCTATAGCGGCGTTGCAGGACAATTCCGGGGGCCTTCTCCTGAGATCTGACAAAATACTAGACCACTGCAAAGAATTCTATGAGGAACTATATCGCTCAGATACCCAATGTAGTGACAGAGCCTTTGAAGATTTTGTCTCCAAGATAGTAGGACCCACATTAACCAGTCATCAAAGTCGAACGCTGGAACAAGAGATCTCAGTAACTGAAATACAAGATGCGATCAAACAGATGGCTCGTGGCAAAGCCGCCGGTCCAGACGGTATCCCGCTGGAATTCTATAATAAATATTGCATTCAATTGGCTCCCATGCTACAGATCTACTACAGTGGCCTGCAAGATGAATCTCCAGAGATTGGAGCCCTGGCAGAGGCTGTGGTGGTAATTCACCCGAAACCGGGCAGGGATACACAAAAGATAGAGAATTACAGACCCATCTCTCTCCTAAACTCTGATTATAAAATCTATGCTAAAGTGCTTGCTAACCGATTAGGACGGATCTTAAAAGATTTGATACATGAGGATCAATGTGGATTTATACAAAACAGATCCACTACAGATAATGGAAGATTATTGGCACATGTACTGGCATCTGCCAAGACCAAGACCGAGCCTGATAGGGCTAGCATTGGATGCCGAAAAAGCCTTCGATCGACTGGAATGGTCCTTTCTATTTCGATCCCTACGGTGGTTTGGGATAGGAGAAAAGTTCCTAAAACGCGTTGAATTGTTATATACCAAACCCACAGCTCGAATAGCGGTCAACTCACACCTCTCAGCCCCTTTTCAGTTGCAAAGAGGGACCAGACAGGGTTGCCCCCTGTCACCGATGCTTTTTAATTTAGCCCTGGAACCCTTATTAATAGCGCTCCGACAGAAGGAAAACATAAAAGGAATTGAGTTAGCTGATGGTCCCTGTAAATTGTCAGCATATGCCGATGACCTGCTCATTTTTCTACAACCATCAGACCTTCCTGAAACACTGCAACTCATAGATGCATACTCAGCGATATCCGGATATAAAGTAAATTTGAATAAAACAACAATTATTCCTCTGAATGAACAGGTCAGCGAAGAAATGATGCGTGGATACCCCTTTCAATATGAGAAGTCATCCTTTAGATACCTGGGCGTGACCTATGGCACCACCTTGGAAGAGACTGTCGCAATCAACATTAAGATGTGTCAAGAAATTGTACATGATAACATCTGCAAGTGGACCCCCCTTCATTTGAGCTGGTGGGGCAGGCTAGAAACGATAAAAATGATGTTGGTACCAAAACTCAGCTATATATTAAGTATGATACCCTTACGTTTCCCGTCAGCCTTCTATAAGAAAATGAATAGTCAACTGATAGCCTTTCTATGGAACAACCGAGTACCCCGAATAGCTGCCTGGAAACTGAAGTTACCTAATACACAAGGAGGTGTCCATTTCCCAGATCTCGGCTGGCTACACACTGCCTCTCTTTTAAAGCAGGGTGCTCAATGGGTCGACTCTGACGACACGGATAAAGGACCTAGATGGCTGAGTGTGGAGCGGGCCCTACATTCCCCCCTGCCCACATGGCTACTGGTAGGCACAGTAGTAGACCAGACTGCACCACATAATGCTATTATCCGAGAAACACAGCATGCCTGTCGATTATTGGCATCATGTATCGATGGAGGGGATGACTTTGCCGCAGATATGCCCATATGGCTGAACCCGCGCCTTATCATCGGAGGGAAGCCTGTCTTATGGAAAAAATGGGTGGAACATGATCTTATCACCATTGGACAACTGATCAATGGAAGTGCATTTAAAACCTTTGACAGATTAAGAACGGAATTCCGATTGCCTAATACATGCTATTTCCAATGGTGTCAGCTCCGATCCTGCATGAGCAAAGCGGGTGTGTCACCTGTCTTGATACGTACAGGATGGCCACTGCGACAGAAACTTCAAGAATTACAAACAGATGCTAAAGCTGTTTCAAGATGTGTTGCGATTCTCCGATCCAAAAGTGACAAGACATGTTCTAAGATACAGTCGGTGTGGGCTACTGAAACCGGTCAAGATCTACCTCCGGAACATTGGGACACTTTTTGGGGAACTCAAATACGTGCCACGAGAGCAGCGTCTCTCACACAATCTATGTACTTTATAGCACATCGAGCGCATATTACACCGGCTAAGAAAATGAAATGGACACTACAGGAGGGAAATCGATGTTGGTCCTGTAACATGGCAATTGGGACACTTGCACATATGTTGTTCCATTGTAAATCCCTGGAAATATATTGGAACAGAGTTTGGGAACGCATATCACAGATCCTCAACTTACAAACTCCTATCACTTATCGGATAGTGATATATAAATCCATAGCTCTGGAACCTACTCTGATGAAATGGGATGGTAAACTGCTGGACTTAATGCTCGGGATAGCGCTTAAAATAGTTCTAATACACTGGAAGAATCTCGACAAAGCTTGTTTCGAGCATTGGTGGAGTCTCTTAATCCTACATAAGACCTATGAAGAGATCTATATAGCCAAGAACCCATGGTCTGGTAAACTAAGTAAGAAATGGTCAGCTTTACAAAATTATGTTTGATGAAAATGATTGCTGGAGGCTGCCTTGTGGAATGGTCTCTGCTGTAACCACATTGAACGGAGAGAGGGAGGGTGGCGTGCTGGCATGGACTGATACTAGTTCTTGTTAACGTTATTGTACTGTCTTGTTCAAGTTATTATATTCTTTTGCTATTTTGATCAATAACATCTGCTTGTATCCTGCTATATCACGATCGTTTGTATTGTTATTTTATATGTTAAAACTGAATAAAAACTACTATTAAAAAAAAAAAAAAAAAAAAGAACTGTCAGTCGGATGGTCTGAAGGATATAATAACCAATCTCGATGATTATATTTAGCGCGCTTATAAGCTTTTTTTAACAGTGTCTTAGGACTCCCCTCATTATTAGACGATAAAACTTGTGCTAGTCCAGATTGGGATTCATACTTTAATAGTTTTAAAAGAAATATTCGATTAGAGCTCCATAGCCTAACTTTAGCTGAATATTGTAGAAAAGAGGTTATTCTTCAGGGCCTAAGAATTTGGAAAGCCCCTGGGATGTTTTTGGAAGATGAGGCCTTTATAGCTAAGTGGAATCAGATTTTAAACAAATGTTCCCTTGATCTGATGCTTTTAGTTATAGAAACAGCGCACTCTAAACATGAGATACTTACCAAGGAACTCTCATCTGAATTAACATCAATGAAAGACACTGAAGATTATGAAAAACGTTTTGCTGAAATATCTAAACAGTTAGATAAATATAAAACTGATTTAAAAACTTCAAAAATTAAGAAATTGTTAAAAGATGAGCGATGGATGAAAGAGGGATCAATATATAATTGGTCCGCAGGAGGATCAAGGCGCTTTGATAATCAAAGAAGACTGCATTATCCAGATTCTTCAACGTTTTCATCTGATTCTAGCTTAGAAGGCGCTTCTTCAGCGGTTTCTGTTCCATTAGTCAGTAATAATAAGAAAGGCTCCCGTACTCAACAACAAGTAGCTTTACACTCCGATCAAGAAAATTTTCCTGGGCATTCCACAAGAGCACGGCGAAAGAAAGATCAAGTGACATTTCAGTAACGGATACGGTGGTCAATTTGTCACAGGTTACATTATCAGCAGTACAGTTATAAGTGCTTTCTCGAGGTCTTTCCTTTGTGGATGGCCCTACGTATGATAGTTTTCAAAATCATATTGCCATTGAATGTTTGACTCGATTGTTACAATTAAAAATCTTTTTTCATGGGAGACCGGACACCATTGATCGTTCTCTAGTATCGCTTAAATCAACTTGGAATCCTCCAGGTCCTCTAGATCCTGTAGTCCACACTTTTCGTCATTTAGTGTTGGAAGATTTAAAAATTTTGGAAAAGAAAATTCATAAATTTCCACGCAATTTGTCTGCTATAGAATCTCAGGCGTTACATGAACTTGCTGACAATAAAGAATTGACTATTAAGCACGCAGACAAAGGCGGCGCAATAGTTGTGATGGATGCTATAGATTATCATGCAGAAATTATGCGTCAGTTGAATGACACACATAATTATGTTCGTATTGAGGTAGATCCTACAGAACATTTACAGAAAATTATTATGGACATGACTACATTGGCGGTATCGGAAGGGTTTCTTACTATGAAAGAAAAAACTTTTTTAAACCCTCCTTTTCCTAAAATTCCTGTATTTTATATACTTCCGAAGATCCATAAAAGTTTGATTAAACCTCCAGGCCGACCGATCCTTTCTAGCAATGATTCCTTGCTTGAAAGAGTCGGTCAATATTTAGACATGTTTTTGAAGGATGAGGTTCCGTTAATTCCATCATATGTGAAAGACACTACGCACCTTTTAACCATCTTACAAAATTGTTCATCAGTTAGTAGTATTACTTGGTTAGCCACGCTTGACGTTGCAGCACTCTATACTTCGATTCCCCAAGATGATGCCATATTGGCTTTACAACATATCTGGGAGGCTCGACCACGTCCACATGAAGTTCCTACGTCTTTTTTAAGTGAGTTGGCCACACTGGCATTGAAGCATAATTATTTTCTTTATAAACAAGATTTCTTTCAACAAATTTCAGGAACCGCAATGGGCGCTACCTTCGCGCCATCTTTGGCAAATTTATATTTGCACCTTTTTGAGGAACTTTGGGTGTACAAATCCAGGTTTGCAATAAACTTTGCAGGTTGGTACCGGTATATTGATGATATTCTTGTATTATGGACTGGTGTAGAAGAAGGTTTGGATGAATTTGTCCAATATCTAAATGGCTGTAATAGTAACATACAGTTTGAAATGCTTAAGCATCAGAAAACCATACATTTTTTGGACGTTCAAATATCGATTACAATGGAAGGGTTTGAGACTACTTTGTATACCAAGCCCACGGACAAAAACACTGTGTTACATTACTCCAGTTTTCACCCGAGCCATTTAAGGAACAATTTACCTTACTCACAGTTATTGCGTTGCCGTCGTATTTGCTCATCGCAAGATGAGTTTGAAACACAAGCAAAATTAATGATTACTAAGTTTGAGCACCGGGGTTATCCTAAGACACTGTTAAAAAAAGCTTATAAGTGCGCTAAATATAATCATCGAGATTGGTTATTATATCCTTCAGACCATCAGACTGACAGTTCTGATCAGCAGACACCGATTACTTGTGTTTTACCTTATTCTACTCTTTCACAACGTATGTCAGCTTCTATACATAAACATTGGAAATTGTTTTCTAAACATTCAGTGTTGTCCACTTATCCAGTTCGCATGGCTTATCAAAGAGGCAGGAATTTTAAAGATCGATTATGTCCTGCGGTTGCGAGAAATATGAACTTTTCACTGGCGGTACACCATCAATGTGGACATTGTAAATATTGTACATTGATGGTTGATATTGAGAGTTTTGATTTACAGCAAAAAATTCATCTTAAACAACCTACGAATTGTGATTCTGCATATGTTGTCTATGCCTTGAGATGTCCATGTGCTTTGATTTATATTGGCAAAACTACAAGATCTTTGCGTACACGCTTAGCAGAGCACAAATATAGCGTGATGAAAATGAGGGCAGATACTCCGTTAGTCTCACATTGTGATGCAATGAGTCATCAGTTTCAAGATTTACAATGTACCGTTCTTGAACAAATTTTCCCAGATATTTGCCGAGGCGATAAGGGGCGTTTTCTTCTACAGAGAGAACAATATTGGATTTTTACTCTTCACACTCTTGCTCCCAGGGGCTTAAATGAAAAGATTGAGTGGTCACTTTTTCTAAAAAATTCTTTTTCAAATTTTGGTAATACAATTATCAGTGATACAGTTTCAGCTAAGTTAGTGTCTATGTGAGCTCTTGTTGAGCGGTTTAATATTTAGGTCGGATTTTTAGGGTGTTTTATTGGTAGTTGGTAGGGAATAATTATGTTAGTAGGGTTGCTACATAAAGTTGGTTTTATTGAAGAGGGATGACGCTATGGTTTAGGATAACGTATCAGCTGGTAGTAGTCAGTAGAATTGTATTTAAGGGCAGTGATGTCACACGCCGTTTTAGAAGCTGAAGCGTTAAGATCGCTCATGTTTAATAGTTCTTCAATGGTGTAACATTAATTCGGGCATGACGTTCGATCCCTGAGGAAGCCTGGCAGGGTGAAACAGAAGCTTTTGTCGGATCCGGAACGCAGTTGCTGCCCAAGTTTGCTTATGGTGTAGTCTGACCAGCGGTTGTAATACCAGCGGCACTGAACCGTGAAGCAAGTGATTTAGACATCGAGAACAAAAAGATAAGTGGAATAGTGTCTGTTCACATTTTAAGATTGAGATCATCTATTCAGCATATTCCTCTTTTCTTTATTATTGTTTCAGATGTTTGTTGGTCCCTGTAGGGATATCTTCACAGTTCGAATGTGAATGGATAGGCAATAGCCTGATTTAGTGGTGTTTTCAATTAATAGATACACTTTAATTTTTGACTTTTAAGGTATAATTATGTAAGATTATTCTATAACTTTATAAGATTGTTTTGATGAATCCTTTAAAAGTACTTTTTTAGGATAACATTTTAAATTTAAAATTTGTGCAAATTTAATTAAAGGTGTAGGTAGGTAGGGCAAGGCCCATGATGTGGATACTTTTCAGCTCGTTCCAATGGTGACACTGTTCACCGATGACTGGTAAGAGCGTTAACTGAGGCCTTTTAATCCTTGATTCTAAATTTGGTTATTCATGATTAAGTGAATTTGAAGATAGAAGGAATAGAATTAGGCGAGAAAGGGCGATGTATTTTTATTTTCATATACTTTCAGGCCATAAAGTGCCCTCTTACATCATCATAGGTCAATCCCTCTCTACTATCCACTGGCATGTCAAACCATTTTATACAGATAAATATGCACTTATTTCTGCTTTGAATAGGTATCAAAAGAATGTCCTATCGCCCTGACGCTGTCAGCGCTTTGCCAATTGCTTCATCAGGAGGCACAAGTAAGGGATTCCTATCGAGAACTCAACCATTTCTCAAAAGTACAGCCAAATCACGCCACCAAGCAGCTATAGAGATTGTTAGTGCCATTGAACCTCCCCAGATGCCGCCACTGAACACCCTTATGCTAGCTGGGGGTGGAGTAGAGGTGGTGATAACCAGGTATCAGCGATATTCAGCCACTGCCTGGTTATCCATAAGTGGCGAAAGTCAGGCACCTTAAAGGCTGGCCTAACTTTCTATGCAAACACTAACCGGTCAGCAGCAGAATATCATCACTGCCCTGTTCACTTTGCTGCTATACGGCCAACCTGGATATTCAGTGCTGGTGTAAGGATATGGCCCTGGCACTGAATATCCAGATCTTAAGTTCAGCAGCAACGGCTAGCCACCACTGCTGAATATCAGGCCCTTAAAATCTAAGTGGGTACCTGAAGCCATGGGAGCTCACATTGTAGCAGCAAAGCGCAGACAAACCAATGATACCAGGAGTCTGTTCAAAAGGTCCAAATCATTTATTTGTGCACAAGTCTCAAGCAAGTCAATTTCAAAATGGCTGAGCAAAGTTTTCAAGCATTACAACAACTTTTATAGACTTCTGTTCCATTCTAGGTATAGAAAAACATTTCATTGGTCCCGGTACTCTCCCGTACCTCCCGTACCTCTTCTATTGGTCCCGGTACTGATAAGTTTATCCAGTTATGTCCCTCCAGTGGGCATGACACCTGCATACCCCCCTTCTAATCCCAATTACAATGGTCAGTTCATCAACTTGTTACTTTCACACTTTCAAGGTTATAGAACCAATTTGTACGTGCAGAGGAGCTGGGCTCTGCAACTCATCTGTCAGCACTCCCAATTATTTCTTTGCAGATGTACTTTCTCTTATCAGTAACTTTTAAACATGTTTTTCTGTATTTTTCCATCTTTCAATACTACAGTTCTGCTTACCTAAGCTAATTCAATACTTCTACTGAGTTCTATCTTACAATAGCAGCATATTGGGGGATGTGCAATCCTATATGCCTCTCCACAGGCCTCATTTACAGGTCAAGCTAGCCATGCTGGCCTGCTTATGTTCGGACACTGTGGGTCACAGGCCTGCACCTGCCACATTCCCCCCTTTGATTAATCTCACCCTATTACTTAATAAGGTGTGAGAATTAAATCACTTTCTGAAGAATCACATCCTGGCTAAAGGATTTCTACCAGTACTGGCTGTATATAAAGCCATGATTTTTGTTGCGGTCTTCCGCTCTACTGTACTATCAATAGTGTTATGAATGGAACGCATACAACATGGGATTAAACATGGTAATAAGAAGATAACAGCAACAAGGATTAGTACCAATACGATGAAAGTCTTAAATCCTCCCACCCATGAAAAGAGGTTAGCAAACCAATTAGGAAATTTCAATGAGTGCCACGTCTGTACTGGCACATAAGCATGTCTTTGCATATCTTTAGCAATTTCTTCAACTACTTGATCTTTATCATCTATTTTCAAACAGCAATTGGTTAAGTTCAGCTTACCACATACTCCTCCTTCAGCTGCTAACAAATAATCAAGTGCTAAGCGGTTCTGATATATCGCAGTGCGCATCTGTGTACTTTGTCTAGCTAAAAGCGTGAGAGCATGACTAGTTTCATTGGTTATTATTTCAACTACTGCTTGTAAGCGAATAATACGATTAATCATATAAATTGGGGTACGATAACCATACATACCATCATCATTCCAAGTGGCGGGTCCATAATATTCAATGATTCTTTCTGGTGGCCAATCATCACCTTGCCATTTCTCCCACTTGCCTATCTGTAAGGCCTCTCTCTTCTGTCTTAGTGCTCTTTTGTGTCGATGGGTAGTGTATACTGGGTATCCTAATTGTTCTCCATGTTCAGTGTTTAACAGGAAGAAAGAAGGTCTGATGGTTCCTAAGACACATGCTCCTCCCCAGTGTGGTGGGAGTTGTGCATATGCTCGGTTTCCACAGATCCAATATAGGCCAGGTGGGGCCTGCCAGGCTTGGATTTCAGCAAGGTTAGTCCATAGACCTGCAAGTTCAGGAAATCTGGCTAATGGGTTAGGAGGTTCAGGATGTCCAATTCCTGACCACCATGCTATCTTCTTGGTTGTGGCATTATAGTACTTTTGGCTAAGACAGACCAGCTGTCCTACCTTTTGGGTGAACTGGGGTCCAGTTCTGGCATAGCAAAGACGTCCAACGATTGAGTGCGCTAACACCCATTCACTGGTAGTCTTGTGTAATTCAGTCTGATTATAAATTATGGAATAATTCAATTCTTGGGCTTCCCATGGCCACTGATCTCCCATTTGGGTTCCGCCACAGAAATAACAATCTGTGATCTTAAGACTAGATACTACTGCTCCGGCTAATTCTAGAAATAAATTCTGTGAGGGGTGAGGGATCTCAAACTTATTTACATGCATGGCTTCATAAAAAGTATTATGAATATGATATTTAGATGACTTGTGGGCTTGGGTATTCAATCTGATATACACAATGGTCCCTGGATCTATTGCTCCTCCAGCAATACGTAAACCAAACTTATATCCTTGTTTCCATGCATGGGGATTGTGTATACGTAAGTGTAAGGGGTTACAAGCATCTTTCTGACATTTATCATTTGTGGTTGGCTTGGTTAAAGTAGCCATTCGTTTATCTATTTTCTCATCAGTTATACCAGTGTTCCAGGTAGCATAAAAAACACATCCCCAATACGGGCAATAGTAGTCTGCTGCTGGGGCAGTACTATAGCCTGGTTCCTTTTTACCTGTACACTTTCTCCATCCCGTGGCACCTTCTGGACACATATACTTATGGTCATTTCGATACGCTTTCTCCCATGTACCACAGGTGGAATAACTATCTCTATTAATAGCATTGCATGCATCAAAATTCAAAACAGCAGGTTTAGTAATGTCCTTAAGTGGCGGCGTTGCAGCTAATATAGGTCCATCTGCATCCTTCCATCTTATTTCCATCGTGTAATAGGATGGATTCTGATGCGGATTATAGCATGTTTTAATTTTCCCATGAGTGCAAACATTTAGTTCAGTGGTGTTATAGATACACCGAGTTACCGTCCCCTCGCAGGTATAGTAAGAATGATAAAGCAAAGTCTGAGTTACTTTCAGTCCAATTCTAGTAGAAGTAATGCAGGCAGTGCATGGAGGTAAAGCATAAGTCTGTTCAAAACCTCCAAAGAAGGCAACCAAAGTAATGCAAAAGTAAAGATGCATGTCGATGTTGATTGGAGTTCTTCTGAATCCTCAGCTTGCTGATCTTGATCACGACGTTCTATTATTCTTCGTCCCGTTTGCTAATGAAGCAATTTAACGGGTGCTGAGTGTTGATTGAAGATCCTCAGGTTGTCCAGTACACATTAACCAACTTATTAGCAATTTCAGTTGGCTTGTGAAGTCTGGCTTAGTCAATGTAGTCTCTAAGTAGTGTGTCAAATCACACACAAATTGGGTTCATCGAAACAAAGCTGTTGCTGCATGGAAAACAGCAATCCTCTTCGAAAGACTTGGCTGCTGCAAAGCACTTGTGATGAAGTGTCTAAGCTGCTGGTTGTCGTCTCAAAGTAACTCGCAAGGGTACATCAGGGTGCGGTTCTGCTGTCCACTGCTCTGGTTCAGGATCGGCGGCGGGCTTGACTCTGCTGTGGTGGATCCAGGCGTCGATCTCGGCTACCTTTACTGCAGTTGGGGTAGACAGGATGACGGTGTACGGTCCCTTCCAATGAGGTTCCAACGGTGTCTTCTTCCAATCTTTGATCCACACCGAAGTACCAGGCTGGTAGGGATGCAAGGGTTCCGTCAAGTTGATAGGCAACTGGTCTTGGATCCACGTATGGAGAGTCTGCAGAACAAAACTAAGAGCTAGAAGTTCTTGTCTGGTTATTTCTGAACCAATTTGGGCTAGACTTCCTTTGATTCCCTGCACTATTGGTGGGGGTTTACCATACAAAACTTCAAAAGGGGAAAATCCTGTTGACTTTACAGGAGCTGAGCGTATTCTGAATAAAGCTATGGGAAGCACTTGGGGCCACTTCAATTGTGTCTCCTGACAAAGCTTAGACATTTGGGCTTTCAAGGTACGATTCATTCGCTCAACTTTCCCTGAACTCTGGGGTCTGTATGCAGTGTGGAGTTTCCATTGTATCTGCAAAGCTTTTGCTAACTGCTGAGTAACTTGGGAGACAAATGAGGGTCCATTGTCTGACCCTATTACTGCTGGAATTCCGAATCTGGGGACAATCTCTCTCATTAAGACCTTGGTAACTTCTCGGGCTTTCTCAGTTCTGGTTGGGAATGCTTCTACCCACCCAGAGAAAGTACAAACTAATACTAATAGGTAATGGTACCCATTGGCTTTTGGCATTTCGGTGAAATCAACTTGGAGGTTGTGCATGGGGGTCACACCTCTTGACTGAACTCGGGGTGCTGTAATAAGGCCTTGCTTGGCATTATTCTTGGCACAAGTTTGACATTGTCGTGCTACTGAAGCTGATATGGTTGTCATCAGAGGGATGTAGAAATGTGGTCTGAGTGCTTTTTCCATAGCACTCTTCCCATAGTGGGTGGCTTCGTGGAAAGCTTTGACAAAGGATGGTCCTAACAGTTCAGGAATTACTATTCGTCCTGGAGGTTGACTGCCCTCTTCTGGTGGCAGCTCAATCCATCCGTCTTTCAATACTCCATTTTCTTTGTCACAATAGTAGTCCAATTCTTTGGTGGTATATCGTGGGGTCCATAGATTCAAAGGTACTGGAAACAATGCTGCTTGCATTGGCATAGCTTGTGGGGCAATCTGTCCTGTCATAGCTGCTTGTCGTGCTGAGGCATCTGCAAATCTATTTCCTCGGGCAACTTCTCCTTTTCCTGCTTGATGTCCTCTGCAATGCATGACAGCTACACGTGTTGGGGCCCATACTGCATCAAGTAACATCAATATTTCGGGACCATATTTGACTGATTTTCCTCCGGATGTGATGAGTCCTCTTTCTTTATAGAGAGCTCCATGGGCATGCAGGGTAGTGAAGGCATATTTGGAATCTGTATATACATTCAGTATAAGTTTTTCTCCTAACAACAATGCTCTGGTGAGTGCTATCAATTCGGCTTTCTGGGCTGATGTGCCTGAGGCTAGGGCTGATGATTCAACTACTTCGTGTTGAGTGACGACTGCATATCCAGCACAGCGTCGTCCATCAAGGATGAGACTGCTCCCATCAACATAATAGGTTTGGTCAGGATTGTCTATGGGCACATCTGTCAAGTCAGGTCGGCTGGAGAACACAGTCTCCATGACTTCGATACAGTCATGTTCTGGGAGTTCTTCACTGATGGGTATCAAGGTGGCTGGATTCAGGGCATGGCTCACTTCAAGTTGTATCTGTGGGTTTTCACATAACATGCTCTGGTACTTCAACATTCGGGAATTGGTGAGCCAATAATTTGCTTTCTGTTCCATAAGGGCAAGGACTGCATGTGGCACAGTGACTCGTATGTTCTGTCCTAGTGTGAGTTTGTCTGCTTCACTCACTAGTAGCGCTGTAGCTGCAACTGCTCTCAAGCAAGGTGGCCATCCTTTGGCCACAGGGTCCAATTGTTTCGATAGGTAGGCTACAGGTCGCTCCCAATTTCCCAATTTCTGAGTCAACATGCCTAAGGCATTTCCCTGTGCTTCATGTACAAACAAGTGAAAAGGTTTGTGGACATCTGGTAGTCCAAGTGCTGGTGATGACATCAATTCTTCTTTTAACTTCTGGAAGGCTGTGTCCTGCTCAAGTCCCCACTCCAGTGGTGACTTCTCTTCTCCTTTTGTGGCTTCATACAGTGGTTTGGCAATTTGGGCAAAGTTGGGTATCCAAATTCGGCAATATCCTGCCGCTCCCAGAAAGGCTCTGACTTGCTTTCTGGTTGTTGGAGTTGGAATTCTACATACTGCTTCTTTTCTTTCTCTGCCTAATCTTCTGCTTCCTTGGGTGATACGAAAACCCAGGTATTTCACTTCTTTTTGGCATAGCTGTGCTTTGGCTCTGGAAACTTTGTATCCAGCTTCCTCTAGTAACTGCAAGAGATCTTTAGTGGCTAGTATACATTCACTTTCTGATACGGCAGCTATCAACAGATCATCCACGTATTGGAGAAGCACTCTCTTCCCCGGGGCTACTGGATAGCTTGAAAGGTCTTGATTCAGTGCGGCACTAAAGATGGTAGGTGAATTCTTGAATCCTTGGGGTAATCTTGTCCAGGTAAGTTGGCCCCCTCTTCCAGAGATGGGGTCCTGCCATTCGAATGCAAACAATATTTGGCTTACAGGGGCTAATCTTATGCAAAAGAATGCGTCTTTTAAATCCAGTACAGTGAAATGGGTAGCTTCAGCAGGTATCAGTCCTAGGAGGGTGTAAGGATTGGGTACGACTGGATGTATGGTCTCAGCTGCATCATTTACTCTTCTCAAATCTTGCACTGGGCGATAATCATCTGTCCCAGGCTTCTTTACTGGCAAAAGTGGAGTGTTCCATGGGGATTGGCATACTTTTAGTAGGCCATACTCAAGCAATCTTTGTAGGTGGCGATGAATGCCTTCAATTGCGGCTCTTGGGAGAGGGTACTGTTTGACGTGCACTGGTGTAGCACTAGGCTTAAGGGTTACAATCACTGGAGCTATATGTTTGGCTAGGCCTGGGGGACTGCCTTCTGCCCATACTCCAGGTGGTGCATCAATACTTTTCAAAGTTTGTTCAAAATAGGTATCTTGGATCGAATCATCAATGTAGTATCTCCACTCTTCTTCTCGGGGAACTGTCAGCAGCATCACTCCTGCTGGTTTGGTTTGGGAATTTACTGTCATTTGCATTTCTCCTTGCTCAGAGAAAGATATTTGTGCTTGAAGCTTAGCTAACATATCTCGTCCCAGTAGTGGCACTGGACATTCGGGCATGTAAAGGAATTGATGAGTTACTTGCTGTCCTCCCAGACTGCATATTCGGTTTTGAAGAAAAGACTTTGTGGCTTTGGCACCAGTAGCTCCTATGATGGTGACTGCTTTTGTAGTGAATGGGGCTATCTTTTTGTCTATTACTGAATGTTGCGCTCCAGTATCAACCATAAAGTCCATAATTTGGTCTCCTATTTGTATTCCGACCATAGGCTCCTGGAGACCTAAAGCAAACTTGGAGCCCGGTCTGTCCTAATCCACGTCATTCTCATCATGGGCTGGTGTGGCCAATGCTTGAATGGTTCCTCCTCTTTCTCGCTGGAATTGTTCTCGATTGGCTCCTCCTCGGCTTCGGGGATAGCTTCGTCTTTCTTCTCGCCACTGATGGCTGCTGTCGTCATCATGCTGGGCGTCTTCGAGTTGCGGGCACATATCTCTCCAATGTCCTTCCTCTCTGCAATAGGCGCATTGGTTCACGCCTAGTCTCTGGGTCCGGCCTCCGCCTTGACCCCGCCCTCTTCCTCTGCTCCTTCGACTAGGGACACCTCCCCTTTTCTGTTCCACTATGGCCGCAGCCAAAAAATCAGCTTTCTTCTTCATCTTTCTATCACATTCTCTCTGTCTTTCAGTATCACGATTCACATACACTTTATGAGCGACTTCCAGTAACTGTGTTGCATTCATGCCCGCAAACCCTTCTAACTTCTGTAATTTGCGTCTAATGTCTGGTTGAGACTGGTTTACAAAAGCAGAATTCACCATACATAAACTTCCTGGTGCCTCGGGATCATAGGGAGTATACATTCTGTATGCTTCAGTTAATCTCTCATAAAAATCTGCTGGGCTCTCATCTATTCCTTGAATTACTCCTGCAACTTTGGAAAGGTTCATAGCTTTCTGGCCCCCCCTTTTCAGGCCTTGTAAAAAGCCTTGGCGAAAACGGGCTAGGGCTGTGGATCCTTCATCTGTATTTGGATCCCATTGGGGGTCTTCATTCGGGAATTCTCTCTGAGCTGCTTCCCTACGGTCTATTATATTCTGCCCCTGTGCCGGAGCTGCAGGGTTTTCTGCCATCCATTCAATAGCTGCTTTTCTAATTCTTGCTCGTTCTTCTGTAGTGAATAGGGTGGTCAGGAGCTGACGGCAATCTGGCCAAGTGGGTTGGTGAGTTTCCATAATACTAGTTACTAATTCTGTCAGCTCCTGGGGCTTACTAGTATAGGAGGCATAGTGCGACCTCCAATTTAATAAATCAGTTGTAGAGAAAGGAATATACACATAAGTTAGGGGTCCCGCTACCACTTCATCATTATCATTCTTTACGGGCACTCCCGGGACTTGCCGTAAGGGAAACAGTTTAGCTGCTATGGGTGTCTTTTGGGATCTAAGGGTTATTGTCGTTGCCTTTGCAGGAGTCACTTTCTTTTTCTCAACAGGTTTTGCTTTGGGTTTCACTGTCACTGGCGTGCTAGTGCTAACACTAGCTTTCTCAATTATTTGTACACTTTCCTCCTCATCTGGGGGATTCTCTCTTTCTCCTTCTTCTGTCTCCACCTCTGACTCGCTTTCTAGGTCCTCCTCTTCTTTTCTCGCTAATTCTTCCTTTTTCTCTTCTCCAGGAGGGGGATCAGGGGTTGGGTCCCGCCTCGGCTCTGGCCGTCTCTGGGTTTCTGGGGCAGGACGCCGGGCTACTCTTACTGGACCTGGGGTTCGGGGCTGCCTGAGAGTTATTTCTGGGGAATCAGGATCTGCCAGGATGGGCTTCTTTCTGGCTTTCGTATCCTGCTCTTTCATTCTAGGCTGTTCCGTTTTCTGTCTAGAATCTGTTTTAGCTAACATTATTCTGCACTGTTCCTCATAACAGCGCTGCGCCCAGGGGGGCGGATCTTCACAAATACTTAACCAGGAATCTATATAAGGGTACTGATCGGGGTGCGCTACCCGCACTCTACGGTGTATTGACTGAATAATCTCTACTTTGAACGTTCCCTCTCGGGGCCAGATGGGGTCTAGATCGGGCCACTCCCTAGTACACAAAATTTGCAAACGGGCTGCTGTCATTTTAATACCATAATCTCCTGAATATCCCTCTTTAAAATGTGCGATCATACATTCTAGTGGAGTGTTTCTAGTAGACCCCGCCCCTCCCATTTCGATGTGTGCGCGCAACAACAGACAGAAGGGAAAAGGAGGGCGGACCGTGGGTAAGGGGTCCTCACGGCCCTGGAAACGTATAAGGAGTACAAATAACAAGACAAGACGACAATCGCTTCCCCCTTTTCGCGACCTGAACGCGGTCGCCCGGTCAGGAAATGCGCTACTCAGGGGTCCGCCTTCACTTGGTCCGTGCTGCCAGACCTCTCATTCACACTTCGTTCACACAATCATGCTAGCAACGTATCCCAGAATGCATTCGTTTCTATCTATTCTGACTAGTCTTTTCCAATTTCCCAATTACAAAAAGGATGAGGGTTTCACCCAGCGAATTCCCATGCCAGGCTACTCGGCTCTTCCTTGAGAGGTGATCATGCTCTCTTACCAATTCCCAATATCTCGAGATTACAAATTCCAAAGTTCCAAGTTCCAATGGCAGTACTGCGCTTTCTATTTCTGTCTAGACCCAAAATCAAAACTATACTCACCGGATCCGGTCCTCAAACTTCCCAAGCAGGCGCATGAGTTGGACCTCGGACTCCCCTCACTCGGGTTCGAGGCGTTGACTCCAGCCGGGCTCGTCACCCGCCGAGGTCCGACCAGCTCCCTCCGATACAAGGGACCGGTGGCGCCAGGGAGCAGCCCTCGTCGGAAGGGCGCGATCCCGGCAGGACCAAGCCTATAGAGGCGGAAAGTCGTGGTATATTGCCCTATATACACTTTGATTCCACAACTTCCCGGCCAACGCACCAAGGAATATGTAGCAGCAAAGCGCAGACAAACCAATGATACCAGGAGTCTGTTCAAAAGGTCCAAATCATTTATTTGTGCACAAGTCTCAAGCAAGTCAATTTCAAAATGGCTGAGCAAAGTTTTCAAGCATTACAACAACTTTTATAGACTTCTGTTCCATTCTAGGTATAGAAAAACATTTCATTGGTCCCGGTACTCTCCCGTACCTCCCGTACCTCTTCTATTGGTCCCGGTACTGATAAGTTTATCCAGTTATGTCCCTCCAGTGGGCATGACACCTGCATACCCCCCTTCTAATCCCAATTACAATGGTCAGTTCATCAACTTGTTACTTTCACACTTTCAAGGTTATAGAACCAATTTGTACGTGCAGAGGAGCTGGGCTCTGCAACTCATCTGTCAGCACTCCCAATTATTTCTTTGCAGATGTACTTTCTCTTATCAGTAACTTTTAAACATGTTTTTCTGTATTTTTCCATCTTTCAATACTACAGTTCTGCTTACCTAAGCTAATTCAATACTTCTACTGAGTTCTATCTTACAATAGCAGCATATTGGGGGATGTGCAATCCTATATGCCTCTCCACAGGCCTCATTTACAGGTCAAGCTAGCCATGCTGGCCTGCTTATGTTCGGACACTGTGGGTCACAGGCCTGCACCTGCCACAACATGACATGTCCAAACAGGATTTGAATCCTTCAGTCCTGGCTTCCCTGGTTCTCAGCCCACTATACTAAAGAATAGACCACGCCCCTTAAATGGGATTCACACCCCCCTCTGTAATCAGGCATATTTTTTTATGCCTTTGGCTCATGGAAAATTGCTTATTCTTAGAGTAAAATTCATTAAAAGAAGTTCAGGAGCCATTTTTTGGGTGGGGGTCATGTGATGCACTAGAGCTGAAAACTGCATTTCAGTGTAGCTCCTGCTGGGCCCTTTAAGCATCCTTCTCAGCTGCCTAATTTTTTTTTAAATTTTATATTTATCATTTTACAATAAATCCAAGCATATACACACTTGTAAAGAAATGAGAGCTACAGACTCCTAAACACCCATTGGAACAAGGAAAACAAAGAGGAAAGCAGCAAAACTGCCCAGTCCACCCCCAACTCCAGCCCACAATAAACAGGGAAGACAAGTGAAAATCCTACAAAACAAAATGTGTGAAGAAATAAGCAGATATCTAAACAGCCAAGCATTATTCCTATTGCAGTGGAGACTGGTCCATTGCAGCTGAGCAGCGAGCACTCAAAAAAGCCAGCAACTGGGATGGCTCAAAGAAAATATAAGAAGTAGAATATAACTTAGTCATGCATTTGCATGGAAATTTCAGAAAAAATTGAGCTTTCAGCTGCCTAATTTCTCATCTTTTTCTCTCTCAATATGGTTAAAGCTTGCATAAGAAATCCCTTTCTGCTGCCTGGGTTGAACAACCAGCAAGACCCAAAATGCCTCTGCCTCTAACACCAATGTTAGATAGCACAATACAGAAGACTCACTGTCAGGAAGGATGAGGATTGAACTGAGGTAGGCATGAACAATGGGGCAACTGACACAGTATATGAAGTACTTATTGATTTTACTAAGAAATTCATGGCTAACATGGACTATAGAACTCAGGATAATAGTTGATAAAGTGGCTCAATTAGTCTCCTCCGTGCAGGATCATACCACTCTATCAATAATGCCAGAGTCAATATTTTCAGATCTTGAAGACTAGCCAACTCTGGTGGCTCAGAAAATAGATAAATGAGCACAACGTAGCTGTCATGGAGGCAAGGCAGGAAGATCTAGAGAACTGGAATCATTGCAATAATTTTAAACTTGTAGGGGTCCTCAGATGGAGTGGAGGGTCAAACTTGGTGGGTTTTCTTTCAAAATGGCTACCGAAGGCCCTCAAGGTACCATTGAAGGGGTGCAGTATTAAGACAGAGTGCATCATGCATTGGCACCTACCCCAGGACTGAATGGCTGACCCAGAGCCATGATTGTCTGGCTCCACAATTTTCCTGACAAAGCAAGAATAATGTCAGCCGCCAGGGTGCTAAGCAAAGTGAGATGCAACAACAGTTGAGTCTGTGTTCCAAGATTTTTCTCCAGCACTACAAAAGCTTCAGCAGAGCTACTCTAACATCAACTCTAGCCTACGGCAGAATGGTTACAAATATGCTTTAATCTGCTCAGGTAAACTCAAAGTCCCCAGGGGAGAAAGAGTGTGCTTGTTCTCCACACCCAAAGAGGTGCATCATTTGCTTAAAGACTATTCCTACACAGGGAGTGGAGGAGTAGCCTAGTGGTTAGAACACTGGCTTGGTAACCAAGCAACCAGGGTTTAATTCCCACTAGCACTCCTTGTGGCCTTGGGCAAGTCACTTAACCCTCCATTTCCTTGGAAGAAAGGCCTGGCAATCTACTTCCAGTAACACTGCCAAGAAAGCCCAGGAGCTTCTGGGTCACCAGGAGTCAGGACTGACTCAAAGGCACACATTACATTTGCATTCCTATGCAGATCACCTGCACCATGAGGAGAGGATCTGGCCTCTATTTTGACTTAGCAGCTGTTCTGTTTCTGTTAGGGGGCACCAGCAGGAGGCCTGAATGGACCTTACAAACAAGCCTAACTTTTACCAACAAGCAGACTACTTGAATGTGCGACTATGATTCAGGTGGGGGGGGGGGGGGAGAGAGATTCTCTTTCTTTATTTATTTTTCATATCTGTTGGACGTGTTTGATATTGGGCAGGAGATGGATAATGGGGGTGGAATGCCCTGCAGGGTTTGTGCAGAGACTTTGCTCTTTTTCCTTTGGTGCTTTTCCTTCCCTTCTAATATTTTTGCTTTTGCTTGAGAGCTGTGGCAGATTGTAAGGAACAAAATAGTAGTGGATGCAATTGTGCCACTTCTCAGGACACATGCAGAGATGGGGGGGGGGGGGGGTCCTCTCTGGCAGGAATCAGGAGTGCAGCATAATTTTGATTTGTTTTGCATAGTTGCAATGCAAAGCGGAAAGGACTTTATCCCTTTCAGATTCCAATAAGAATGGAAGTTACAGACTGAAATGAACAGGTACAAATAAGCAATCCTTATTTACCTGAGAAGTCCATAGGAAAGATTAAACATCCATCCAAGAGGAATGAAAATGAAAGAATTAAGCACTCTTTAGCATGAGACCCACATGTCACTAAGTTCCATAGTAACTAGAGGTGTTTTTATGCTGTGCTGTGTATTCAGGGGTAGACCTTCCCTGGAAGCAGCATAAAGAGTTATGCCCCTAGGAATTTTCTAGCTGGGTTCCCTGTACGGGGAAAACCAAGAGAGGTGCTAGGAGGTTCCAAAGGTCATAAAAGCTAGAGTGTTGGATGAAGAAGGGTCTTTTGCCTCTTTACTGCCAAGCTGACAAGAGGTAGTATAGATTTAGTGGGGTCTTGGATGCTGAGCAATGCCTTGCACAGAGGGAACAGATCAGGGTAGTAAGGGTTAGTACAAGCACTTAAAGAACAGAAGAGTTCTCTTTTGCTCTTTTTCCTGACTCATGGAAGCAGGTTGCGAATTCATCTAGCCAGGAGTCTCAGGTCATGTGGAAGGTGTGTCCAAAAGGGCAAATCCAGTCAGGGGGGTGTGAAGGAAAGCGTAGTTACTCACCTATAACAGGTGTTCTCCAGAGACAGCTGGAATCAGTCCTCACATTTGGGTGATGTCGATGCCGACAGTGCCCTGCGCAGAGCATCTCCCCAGCTTTCAAAGAAAGCCTTTAAGAGATGCCACCACACATGCGTGGTCCCCTTCCCACCCAAGGGTGCCATCTTGCTCAGCCAGGTGCCATAGCTACAGCCTAATCAAGAAGTTGGCTAAAAATGAATAGCAACTCCAAGGGGAGGAAGAAGGGTTGTGAGGACTGATTCCTGCTGTCCCTGGAGAACACCCGTTACAGGTGAGTAACTACTCTTTCTCCGGGAACAAGCAGGAAGTCAGTCCTCACATATTGGACTCCCTAGCTCCAGGCTACCGAGGACCAGCATAAAACAGGGGCATGGCCTGGCTGTGGGCAGTCGCAGGTGAATCCTGATGACAGACTCGAGAGATCCCAGTGTCCAAAGAGAACGATGGCTCCGGTAGACTGAACAAGAAGGGTCAGAGGGCAGGAGTGCCTAAACAATGAAAAGAATACAGAGTACGGCCTGGCTGAAGGCACTGTCCTGTCGACGCTCCCTTTCCAGGCAGTAGTGGGCTACAAAAGTGTGGATGGAGGACCAGGTGGCGGCCCGACAGATGTCTGCCATGGGCACCAAGCAGAGACTGGCGACCGAGGTCACCACTGCCCGGACATTGTGCGCTGTGACTCGACGCTCCAGCAGGATACCAGCTCGACTGTGAGCAAAGGCAATGCAGTTCGCCACCCAGATGGATATGGTCTGCTTGGTGACAGTCAGCCCCAGACAGCTGGAGTCGAAGCATACGAAAAGCTGCGAGGCTTTACGGCGGCCCTGGGTCCGTTGCAAATAGAAAGACAGGGCTCGCTTGCAGTCCAGGATATGTAGGTTGGCCGACGCCAAGTTGGCATGGGGCCGTGGAAAGAAGGTAGGCAGCACTACCTCCTGATTCAGGTGGAAGTTGGAGACCACCTTTGGGAGAAACGTTGGGGGAGTGCAAAGCACAACCCTGATCTTATAGAATCTGGTGTAGGGTGGCTCGCCCACCAAGGCCTGAAGCTCACTGACTCTGTGGGTAGAGGTGAAAGCCACCAGAAAAGCTAGCTTCCAGGAGAGGTAGCGCAAGGAGCAGGTGGCCAAGGGCTCGAAGGGCGACTTAGTAAGCTGTGCTAGGACCACATTGAGGTCTTATTCCACTGGGGGTGTGTGGATGGGAGGTTTGGAGAGCAACAAACTCCACATAAATCTGGTGATCTTGCCCTCCACATGATGGTGGTTGATGGAAAGTGCACTTAGATACACCCGGACGGAGTTGGACTAAGTCCAGACCATGAGAAGTGGAGGAGATATTGAAGGACTGAATGCACTGGATAAGAAAATGGGACCAATCAGTGCTCCATGCACCACACGGAGAACCGGCGCCACATGAAGGCATAAGACTGTCTCGTGGAGTCCTTACAAGAGGTTAGAAGGATGTCCTCCACCACCTTGAGAGGTTAAGGGGAGCTAAGGTGACCCGTTCAGCTGCCAGGCCATGAGGGACAGAGATCCCAAGTTTGGATGGAGGATCGAGCCCTCTTCCTGTGTCAGAAGTCCCGGGGAGCTCCTGAGAGGGACCGGGGGGTTCTGTTGAGAGACGGAGCAGCAAGGGGAATCAGGGTCACCAGGGCCAAAAGGATCATCAACACCCTGTCCCGATGGGTCTTGAGGGGGGTCTGGACTATCAAGGGCTTAGAAGGAAAGGCATACATCAGGCTGCATGACCACGAGATAAGGAAGGCGTCCCCCGCCATCCGGGATGGGTAGGGTTGGGGACTGAAGAACCGGGGCAGCTGAGCATTTGCTGGGCTGGCGAAAAGTTCAAGGCTGAGAGAGCCTCACCGCCAGAAAAGCCCGCATGCTACCTCCGGGTCCAGACGGCACTCGTGCGGCTGAAGGACCCTGCTCAGCCTGTCGGCCAAAACATTGTTCTGACCCAGTAGGTAAACCGCCTTGAGGAGGATCCCATGGTGGATCACAAAGGAACAAAGAGCCACAGCCTCATGGCAGAGGCAGTAGGAGCCCATGCCGCCCTGCTTGTTCACGTAGAACATCGTGACCTGGACAAGTACCAACTGGTGCCGCAGGTGTTGCCTGAAAGCCTTGAGAGTGAGGATGACTGCTCTGAGCTCAAGCAAATTGATCTTCTGCTGGCTCTCCTTGGAGGACCAGGCTCCCTGGTTGCGGAACTCTCTACAATGGGGCCTAGCCCATCAGGGAGGTATCTGTCATGAGGACCCTCTGGGGGCTCAGGGGTTGAAAGGCCATCCCCACCTGCAGTTGCTGAATGTCCTGCCACCAGGTTAGGGATTCGGTCAGTTGAGACACTGATTCTGTTGCAGAGTTGCCCGGTGGCCTGGGATCACTGAGATCGGAGACACCATTGAGCCACCCTCATGTGGAGGTGGGCATCGGAAACCACATGAACCGTAGAGGCCATGTGACCCAGGAGGCGAAGCAACGTCCTGGCCGGCACTGCGCGGCGTCGCTGTACCTCAGCTGTGAGGGCCGCAAGCCGCTCGACTCTGTTGAGGGGAAGAAAAGCCCTGGCCTGAACGATGTCAAGGTGGGCCCCAATGAACTCCAGTACTCGAGTCAGGGTGAGCTGGGATTTCGGACAGTTGATCACAAAACCCAGGTGCTGCAAGACCTGGATGATATGGCCAGTGGCCTGCTCAGCTTCCGAGGTCATATTCCCTTTTACCAGCCAACTGTCAAGGTAGGGGAAGATGCAGATCTTTTGAAGGTGGAGGTAGGCCCTCACCACCACCAGACACATGGTGAAGACTCACGGGGCGGAAGCAAGGCCGAAGGGAAGGACCCTTAACTGGTAGTGGCTGCCTCTGACCACCAACCTCAGGAACTGTCTGTGACTGGGATGGATAAGGATGTAGGTGTAAGCATCCTTCAAATCCAAGGAGCATAGCCAATCTCCCTGCTGGAGGTAGAGCAGAAGTGTTCCAAGGGAGAGCATCTTGAATCTCTCGTGCACCAGGAACTTTTTGAGGTTTCTCAAATATAGAATGGGCCTGAGGCCTCCCATCCTCTTCGGAATCAGGAAGTACCTGGAATAGAAGCCTTTCCCCCTTGAGGGACGAGGCACAGGCTCCACCTCCCTGTCTCTGAGAAGGCCAGTGAGCTCCTGCAGTTTCAGGGCCCAGTCGAGGGGAGATCGAGGAGGTTCCCCGGGAAAGAAGGGCAGATGAGTCCATTCCAGGTGCAGAAGGTAGCCCTCCCAGATGACTTGGAGAGCCCAGGCATCAGTGGTGATGTGGGCTCACCGGTGGGCGAAGGGGGCCAGGTGTCCCCCGTTGGGGAGCTGGTCCTCCAGAGGAAGAGGGGCTAAGCAGATGGTGTCAAAACCCCAACCCAGGCTGGGCTGGGGCCAGTGTCTGGGTCTTCTGACCCTTGGGTTTACACAGCCCCTGGCCTGTGCCTTTGCCCTGGGGACCCTACTGAGGAGTCTGGGCAGCCGGGTAGGCAGGTAGCCCCAAAAAGGTTGACCCTTCCAGAGGAAATGGGGCTTCTTCCCTTGAAGCTTCTTCCTGGGAAGAGTGGAAGTCTTTCTAGAGAGTTGGGTCCGAGTGACATACTTGGTCTCGATCTCAGCCAACTTATCCTCCCCATTGGCTTGCTGAAGAGCTGCTCACCGAGGTACAGGACATCCAGGAGTTTCTCCTGCACCCACTGCTCAAGGTCTAAAGACTGCAGCCAGGTCTGGCGGCAGTCGCCAATGCCGGTGGCAGCCACTCTGGCGCTAGACTCGAAGCTGTTGTAAGAGGCTCTGGAGAGGTATTTGGAACATTCCACAATAGACTTTGTCAGAGCCTGGAAGCGCTGCAGATGGTCACCATCGAGTCCCGTGGTGTAGCTGCTGAGCTCCTTTGCCAGGTCCCGCAGAAACATGCCAATGCAGAGTTGGTACGTCTGGATGCAGCAAGCCAACATTGAGCCCTGGTAGCATTTGCGCCCCAAGGCATCGGGTGCGTTTTTGGACTCTTTTGCCGGTGTATAGCCGACTCAACCCCATGGAGGTGTGAGGGAACTGTGCTTTGCGGAATCCTGGTCCCGCTGGACTCGATACATCATGTCGAGACATCGTCTCATGATGGACACTGAGGCTGGGGTCTCCCACATCTGGAGGAGAAGCCTGGAGAGGATCAAAGGCACAAGGACCATGAGGATCTCTTTAGGTGATGCCTCGTACTGGAGGATGTCTAATTCCTCTGTATGCGTGTCCTCCAACTCCGTTGTGAGGGAAAGGGCCCGTGCCATATCCCAGATGAACTTGAGGAAAGAGGTATCCTTGGGCAGGGAACAGCACTTAGCAGCCGGGAGAGACGGGTTTGACGGAAGGTCCCGGTGGGCCTGGGACTCTGGGGACATCTTGAAGTCAGACTCCCAATCAGAGTAGTCTGAGGAGGACTCAAAGTCCTCTGGCTGCAGGAGGGCAGGTAACTGGTCCTGGGTGCTTTGAGGCAGGGGCATAGCCAGAACCAGAGGCACTCGCCTGCGAAGATCTCGCTCCCAAGGATCATAAGTGAGAACGAGACCCTCGCCTAGGATCTGTCCGAGACATCTAGTTCTCGGCGATCACAGCAGCAGCCCAGGGAGTCCTCGAGGTCAAGATCCCTGCAGTCTTGGCGGGGCCAGGGGTCAATGCCCACTGTGATGTGAGGAACGCAGAAACACTGTGTTCCAAGGCCAACATCTGTACTTCCCACGTGGGGTCACAGCCATGGACACAGACACCGGAGTGACCGGGTCAGGCATCGAAGAGGAGGGGGGGCCTTGACGGGACAGGCCTCGGGAAACCTTCCAAGGGCATTCCTGTTCTGGTTCCTTGGGAGCTCTGCAGGGACTAAAGGACTGGGCATGGGACTTCCCATGCTTGTCCTCTTCTTATGTGCATGCTCCAGGGACCCTTGCTTGGAGTGTCGGCGGGCCCACGGAAGGGCCTCAGAAGTCTTACATGAGTCCGAGGATCCAGGAGGAGCCTTCGGGTGTGAGAGTGACAGAATGTGAAGAAATTGTCTTCTCTTCTCTAGAGGAGTGAAAGGCCAGAATGGAGAGGGGAACAGGTACCAAATTAATTGAGGAATTAAAGGAAAAGAGAAAGAAAGGAAATCTCTAGACTAAGTTATTACCTTTGAAGTAACAGATAAATGTGGATTTTTTTTTAAGTTCTTCCCAGTAAATTGAAGTTTCCATTAATCTCCTCATGTGTCGTGGGTTTATTGGAGGTGAGTGGTAAGAAAACTTGCTGAGTGGGCTTTCACCGGGGAAGGAATGGAACAAAGACAGGACTAGAAACCAGCCTTGGGCTTATGTAGTGCAACATAGGTGTCAAAATCTCAAGAATTATATCCACTGTACAGAATATGGAGAGAGCTGAAAGACAATCTTTTAGTACTCATTGGAGAGTCTTCCCCTGTTCCTCAGGATCCAAAAAATAAAAATTGCTCTGTAGCCTCATGAACTTTCCATAAGAAAAAGGGGGTTCACCGGGAGGGGAAGGCCTAGCTAAACATATTTTCAAGTTTGTCAATAATTGTGAATCAATAAATGAATTTTGATGATGAAATGTCATCCAGTAAAAAATCCCACCACAGAAAAAGGACCCACAGGTTCAAGGTTTGAGCAGTCTTGTGCACTTGTTTGGCCTCTACAAAAGTGATAACCGTAGAGAGTAAAGAAGAGGTACAGAGTGGAGAGAACTTTGTCGACAAGAACTCTTCCTTCCGAGCTAGGGCTTTGGAGATTGTGGATGGTGGATATTCAAAGGCATTTTCACGGTTTGCAAATCATGTAAATGCCGCTTAGCGGGATATTCAGTGGCACTAACAAGGTGCCTCTGCTGCTAACCGGTTTGCATTGGGGCATGCCAGGGGTGTTCCAGAATGCTACCTGAAGATAACCAGGCAGTGGCAATATTGAGCCAATACCCAGTTACTGAAATGCAGCGAAAGTCCTGCACGGTACAGGCTGGCCTAATGTTTGGCGCAGAAGCTAACCAGGTAATGGCTGAGTACTGCTGCTGCCCGGTTAATTTCCCAGCCATCTGGCCAACCTGGATATTCAATGCCAGAGCCTGGATATTGCCCCAGCATTGAATATCTGGGTTTAGAGTTAGCAGCTGTGTCTAGCCGCGTTTGATTGTCTAGCCGCGGCATCTCCCCCCTCCCCCGCTCACCATGTCTTTCCCCAGTCTTTCAGTATGTGAGTTGTTTTACTCTACCAACCTATTCACAACCACAGGAAGGTGTCTTTTTGGCCCTCACACTGTGGAAGTCAGCACTTTTAGCCAGGTAGGGAAAGGTATGGGCCAATATTTAATCACAGCAATCAGCATTTTTTTAAAATGCTGCCCACTACAGATATTAAGCACCACTAATCAGGATAGTGTCCTGCCTGAATATCCAGATTTAGCACTGGCCAGTAACACTATCAAGATAGCTGTAGTATTCAGCCCACTATCCAGATAGCAAATGCATAAAGTTAGGACAGCCTTTCTGATGTGTGCGGTTTGCTGTTTGGTTAGCGGACTGAGTATCACTGCTATCTAGATAATGTTAAACGTGCTCCAGCTCCCCTCAAGGGCTGCCCTCTCACTTTCTGGATAGTGTCGAGGTGATTAGAGTAAATATTCAGCGGCACTAACCAAATAGTGCCCTGAATATTTCTCGCACTAGCACTTATCTGGTTAGCAGGTGCTACTAACTGGGTAAATGTCTGAATATCTGCCCCTCATTTTTCAGCCAAGCCACTTGACCTTGGTAAATAATTTTGAAAGTAGCCATTTTATATGATTTTTTTAAAAAACATATTCTATATCAAATCATATGGCTGGAGTCTTTTAGGGTTAATTTTCTAGCTTTCACCTTCAGAACGATTATGTCTAATTCTCTGTCTAGGAACTGCGTGCAGAGCACTAGCTAACAAAGGTGTTTTTGAAAGTCCTGAGGCCAGAAAGGTTGAAATACAATTTCCTTTATTATTCCATGAATGCATACAATTATACTGATTCCCACAATGATGTCCATTAAACAAACGTGTCACAGTACAGTATAATGTTCATGTCAAGCTTACGAAACCATTGTATAATGGACAATGATGAAAAGACAGCACCACAAATTTGTTTTTCTATAAAGGAAGAATTATACTGGAATGCCTCTGCAACAAAAAGGGATTAAAAAGTGCTAAACACATACCTCTTCTATAGGAGAAGGTATGACCTAGTAGTTATAGCAGGTAAAGCAGGGTTCAAATCCCACTTTTCCCACTGACGCACCTTGAGTAATTCAGTTTCTCTTCTGTTGCCTTAGATCAATGGTTCTCAGTCATGCCCTCGGGTTACATCCAGCCCGTCATGTTTTCAGGGTATCCATAATGAATATGCATGATATAGATTTGTATACAGTGGCGGTAGTGCATGCAAATCTCGTGCATATTCATTATGGATATTCTGATATCCTGACTGGCTAGGTGTGTCCTGAAGACTGGTTGAGAACTATTGCCTCAGGTATTACACTGAGATTATAAGCTCTTCAGGGGATGGACTTCTGATACCACAGTGCATTTTTCCACTGTTCAGTACTGCATAAATCAAGTTGTTGTGGCCACGCTTGACATAATCAATCACGACGATATTCAAAGGGACCAGGACCAGCTAACTGGATAAATCCTTTACGAGGGGTATTCAGCAGCACTAACCAGACTGTGCTGCTAAATATCCCCTCTGACTGCTGCAGCACCATCCAGACAGTGCCAGGGTGGTCCGTGACTGGGGCGAGGGCAGTCCCGGCACATAGCCAGTTGGTGCCCGCATAAAGTTAGAACAGGCCAATGACTGCCTTATATGATCGCAGCTGAATATCACCACTATTGAGATAGCGATGGATATTCAGTGTCAGAGGAGATCTGGTTTCAGTTTCAATTGCAGCAGCCGGGCCCTTTAAAAACGCCGACTACTGCTGCTGAATATTGGCCCTAGCGAGACCATCAAACTCTGTACAATAAAATAGTCTGGTGGTGCAGTGACATGGCTTTGCCTCTTCTTCCCAGCACGCCCAAGCAGGCAGCAGGACTTGGCACATGGAGGCTTCTAGTACATCTCAGAGATCCTTCTCTACTAAAAGCTTTTATTCCATTGACTTCTGTGTAGTGCATTGCAGTGAAGACAGACATTAGAGCTGTATGCAATAAACTGTATGATGTAGCAAAATGAGTCCTTTCAAAAACAGGATCCAGATGTTGAAATCATTTTCTGAGTGCTAATTCTCATTTTCCTTAGCTTAGTGGCAGCTTTCAAAGCAGCCTATTTATGTAAACCCCGATGCAGTCATTCTCTTGACCTTTCAGTCAACCGGGAAGCTTCATGTTTTTTATTTATTTCAAGTTCCCATAAAAAAAGATGAGAATCACGATAGAATCAACTTAGTAATGCAATCAGTGAGAGTTTAGGCAAAAATAGTTATTTATTTTTGGCAAAAATTGTAAAAAAAAAAAATTAGCTCACAAAAACATGGGTGTGGATATCAAAGGGACTTATACTGGCATATATGTGTGAAAAAAACCTTCACTAAATTACCCTCTATAGGTATATGTGCATAACATTACGCAAAGTTTCCTGTGCTAGGGATCTAAGATGGCCACATAGCCATGTCCCTGGACGTGCTTTCCTATTATGCCAAAAAGAAAAGGGAAACTGGACAAGAAATCTCCTGAGCCCGTTAAGACCCCATCTGCTCAGTTTACCCTTGGTGCTGGACCTATGGATGCCTTTGTCGCCCGTCCAAGGAGTCTTCAGATGAACGCTGACATTACCCCAGTTATGTCGACGCTGAGGCTGGAGAGCCCAGTGTCTTCTTTGGGATATGATCTGTCGCCGGTGCTGCGGCTCCCCCTTGCATTGTCTGTCGGATTTTTATGCCCCGATGCATCTGGGTTGGTGGACCCCATGCTGGATCATCCTGCTTCCCCGGTAGGAAGAAGTACATTGGATTAGTACCAACGCTTCTGCCGATGATTACAATCTGTTTTGGTGACTGGTAGGGAGCAATGGCAGGAGTCTTTGGTGAGTAGATTGGCGTCAGCTCCACCACTTGGTACGAAAGAAAGACTGTCCACCTCCCCTGGAGATACTGCTGAGCACGGTGTTGGTTTTTCTTTGGTGTTTTCACTGGAACATCCTAAAAACATTTACTCTTGAATTGATTTACAGTACAATTTCAGTTTTGGGTGACGTTTTTATACCACAGACTAATTAGCGGTTACCCAGATTCAAGGTAATACTATACGATCTCAGATTAATGAGAAGGAGTTGGCTGTCTTAAAGGAGACTGTTGTGGACATAAAACGTCAGGTTCAAAAGCATGAGAATTATTATTCTGCTCTGCTGAAGGACTTTTCAAGTTATCAAAGGTAAGGCTGAACTGTTGGAGAATCAAGTGTGGGCTTCGAACTTTCACTTGGTTAATTTTCCCCATTCACCCTTAGTGTCTGCTCAAGATATGTTTAGACGACATCTTGAAGTATTTGGTATTCCTTTGGAATCTCAACCCTCTTTATCTAAGGTCTATTATGTTCTGAATTGGAAAGAGGAGTCTTTTGGAGCTCAGCAGCTCTCTGTTCCCAAAACGTAGCACATGGATATATTAAATATTTCAAATGTCCTTGAATCTAGTGATGCCAAATCTATAAGCACCTCTACTTTGTTAATTTCACTGGCTTTGCCCTTTTTAGGCTTTATTTTAACAAGTGTTTTGTGTCTTTTAAAGGGCATAATGTTCGTATATATCCTCGGAAAACCCAGAGGAGGCAAAGAGACTTCCTCATCTTGAAGGCAATGGTGGTTCAGTTGGGGGGATTGTTTTTTTTTCTTGTTTCCCTGTAAATGCCTCGTTAGGCTTCAGTTTGTAAATTATGTTTTTTTAATCCTCCCCAACTGGCTGCTTTCATCAGTTCTTGTCTCACTGCTGTACCCCCAAATAACGCAGCAAATTAATTAATTGCTGTAGATTAGGCTGACATTAAGTTTTCCTCACAGATTTGTTATGTATCATGTTGGGCTAGAGTGATAAGGGCCCTCATTACTTAAAGGTTTTCCTTTTTGATATGGCTTATATGTTCTTTTGTTTCCTATTGCCTTTTGATTTTATGTACAATTTTTAAATGCTTGGAATATATGTTTAAATTTCTAAATTTAAAATAAAAAGATGCTTATAAAATTATTCCCATGTAAAAGTACACGTGATAACGAGAACGTGCGCACCTTTACATTATATGGGTGAAGGCATCAGGGCCAGCCCCAGAGTTGGTTCAAGGAGATGGCACCCTAGGTAAACCTTAAGCCTTATGCCCCCTCCCCCCCCCCCCCCCAGCTGTCAGAATCTATAATATAGTTTTGAATGCCTTGTCCTTTGCCAACCTCAGAAGGTCCTGTCTTGAACGACTAGCTAGCTAGGCTAATGGTTGGGCGGGCCCTGGTCGGAACGTTCAGAGGAGGAGTTTGGGTGGACCCTGGCAGGGTCGTGAACATAATATTTCCCATACTGGGTCAAACCAATAAAGTCCATAAAGCCCAGTATCATGTTTCCAAGTGGTCAATCTAGATCACAAGTGCCTGGAAGGATCCCAAAGTGCAGACAGATTCCATGCCGCTTATCACAGGGATAACATAGACCTAGTGTTCTCTTGGTTATGTTATCTTGCTTATACCTCATAGCTATGTCACCGTTAACCAAAGTGGATATCTCAGATCAACCACCAGTGCAAACCTGGGTAATACACATTTTTAAAAAAATACATTAGGGGCATGTTTACTAAAATGTGCTAATGGTTAGAACAGGGTTTAGTGTGTGGTAAACTGTTAGCATGGGTCATGGTAACTGTTATCCCATGCTAAATATGTCAGCACTGAGAAAATCCCACACAAACTGCTTAGTGTGTGATAGGGCAGGAACTGCGGAGGTTAGGGACAGAGAGTGGGCATTCAATCAGTGTGGGCATCAATAGCAAGTGCTACTAATGTTGTAGCTAGCATGGGTGACTATAAGTCAGATTTAGCATTGTGAGGTGCTTTCTACTGCACTAACTGCATTGGGACTTGTTGGGAACACCCCCAACAGTTAGCGTGGGCTAGCCACGCCTCCAGCACTAATTTTTAGCATTCAATGCACGCTAAGATGCTGATTCTTATCACTGTTTAGTAAACATGCCCCTTTGTGACTGATCCACTTTTCCCAAATTGTGTCCTAGACATATCCTTGTCCCCGGTTGTGTTGTCTGTCTTGACTATTGTAAGCTCTGATGAGCAGGGACTGCCTCTTACATGTCTCTGTACAGCGCTGCGTATGCCTTGTAGTGCTACACAAATGATTAGTAGTTGCAGTAGTAGATGTAAAATATGTTATGCGAGCAGACTACGGGAAGACACATTCATTCATTTGTGAAAGGAGTAAGTATATTTAAAATTCAATTTGTTTATTTTAAAATTTAATTTTAAAACAGGCACGATGGTACGATAAATCTGCAATGTTTTTTCATTTTGTTTTTAAAGTGCAGGCAATATTAATGATAACCAGTAGTAATATTGCCTTGAACCAGTAGCAACCAAATACCCTCTAGCAAACTTTCTCTTGTCTTGCAGATAAATTCTCTTTTCTTCAATTACATTTTAAGGAGCTGATTTTATAAGGGAGCCATGTAAAGAGACGCACCATTTATGTGCGTAAGTTCCTATTTTAGAGGCCTTATGGCGTGCTTTAGCCGGTCGCTATTCTATAAGCGCCGAAATATATCCTATCGCATGTGCTTTCAATGTAGTGGTACACAGGGGCAAAGTTTGGGCGAAGCGTAGATTGAATGCAAAGTTATAAAACAGAATAACTTAAGCGCATTTTTGAAAAATCTAAGTGTGGGTATTTACATCTGCCTTAAAGGAGGCATAATTGCCACAATGAGAGAGAGAGGCTTAAAGATGTCTCAGTTTTATAAAGTACACACATACTTCACTTTCTAAAAAGAGGCCCCAAATACGTGCGCAGCACCATATATGAACTATGTGGGAGATTATGAAATTACTCTCCACATGTCAGAAATTCATCTTCAAAAATTGCAAATTCCATTAACCATTCCTTTTTCCAGAATTACTTTTTCTTTCAATGACCTTTTTTCCTTTTTCTCTGCAGGAATGTGTTTCACCTGCAGGAGACACCTCAGGGAAGTACAAGTTGTGTAGTTTTCTTTAAGAGGTCAGTTCCTCATTAGGACTGAGTGAATTGGAAACTAGTGCAATGGTTGCTTTGTGTAAGCTCAGCGACCACTTTCACCTTTTTTGCAGTTTGGATTTCTGGCTGCTTTCTTGTCGTGCCTGCTGGATGTTTCCCCTGCTCCAGCAATGATTTCAGTGTTGTTCAGGACAGTATCGTTCCAACTACTCTGGCTTTTAATTTGATCAAAAAGAGAGTCTGCCTCCCTATCAGGCCAATGCATAAAACTAGCGCTGCCTTTAAGCACAGATAACGTCACTGTTAAGCACACTTTAAGCACGTTTAAGCTAACGTCAAATGCAGAAAGAGACGGATATGCACATAAACTGTGATGTAAAAAATAGTGCCCAATTAACGCCACAAGTATTTAGTTGTATTTAAGTTGCAGGCAAATGAGCTGCACATAATAATCTATTCATAAACTAAAATAGAGCAAAAAACCTAGAATCATGAGCAAAAATGGATATATGTGAATGTATTAATGTTGGAAGGTAAGCCGTGAGGATACCAACTACCTCTCATGGCTATACTTCCGTTTTACTCAATTTTAATTAGCCCCACACGGAGCTTTAAAACGTAGGTAAAAACACCATGAAATAGTGTGCCCTACACCAAACGTGTTCAAAATATATTACTTCCAACTTCACATATAAACCCTTAAGAGGACATTGACAGCATAGCTACCAAAAAAGGGTTACTTATCTGATGCCCAAAATGGGACTGAATCATAACAATTTTCAAATTCAGTCAAAATTCGCAGGAGTCAACAGTTTTCCATCAACTCTCCCAGGAGTCAGCAGCTTTTGACCAGGTACACAGTACTGCATTTCGGGCGTTCAAATCGTAATGCCCTGTTTCAATGCTTAGCTTAACTGCAAACAAACATTCAGCTTCCCCACTTCTTCGGAACACCAGCGTATGCTCATTATCAATGCCAATGCCACCATGTAGGATCTTTAATTAAATACTACTTCAAGCCAATCACCGCTCTACACATCATGCAATGTTAGATTTGGATTGATCACAACAATCCGGTGCCTCAAAGAAGGCTAGTCCAATCCAATTCTTTGTTAAGACCCAATGGTTCCACCATAGATAACCTAAAAATCCATGATTGTTTGAGCATTTGAAGACGTTGTTCACGATTGCCTCCTCGAGGATTTTCTGGTACATGATCTAAAGCCCTCCAAGAGATATCCGTAAATAGGTGGTGAAAATCCAGACGGTGTTGAACAATGGGGGGCAGATGTAATTTTATTTTTAATTCTGGATGCATGTTCACCCAATCGAATCCGTGCAGGACAAATTGTCCTCCCAATATATAAAAGGTTACATGGACATACTAAAACATAAACCACATATGAAGTGGAACAGGTAGTGTGCTATCTAGCCACATGAGAAAAAATGGAATAGGGTACCTGCCATTCTTTGCCTACAATAGATTGTAAGCAATAATCACAAGCAGTACACGAAAAATGACCTAAGGTAATATGATGTCCAGAAATATGTCTGTCTAAAGGAGAAGTAGTAACGCCAACAAAATCACGGAGGCTTGGACCTCGTGTATGGGCTATTTGCAACCTTTTCTGAAAACACGAATGTAACTGAAGAATATGCCAATGTTTGAAAAGAATCTTCTTAATACTTTCCGTATGTGACATGTGTGGTAAAACCCCCACAAATGTATCAGTTGGGGATATTGTTTTTTGGTTATCCGATTCTGTCTCAGTCACCGAAGGGAATAACCATTCCCGATGAGTATATTTGGCTCTCAAGAATGCCTGTTTAATAATTTTCTTAGGATATCCCCTTTGTGCTAAACGATGTGACAATTCATATGTATGATTTAAATAATCTGGCATGCAAATGATGGCTGCGCCCGATGCAGAGACAGGCGTAGAGGATTTTGCAACCAGCTTTACCACCAGTATCTCTATGCCTGGGTTTGAGGTAACAAACCTAGGAGCACTCATCCTTGCAAAGGCCGATCTACAATTCCAAATGAATAATGCCATTAGCACAACCCACCTAGACACCATCACCATAAAAAACGACCACTGCACAATCAACCTACTGTACAGAGTACCAACATCATCACCAGATGACCTCTCAACAATAACAGTACAAGCATTGTGGATCTTGTGTCTCTTGGGAAAACTGCTAGGTACATATGACCTAGATTGGCCACTGTTGGAAACAAAATACTGGGCTTGATGGACCTTGGTCTGACCCAGTATGGCATATCTTATGTTCTTATGTTCTTAATCAACATAGCTTGTGACACAAATAAGCCACGAGCCCAAAACTGGCTACTAGGTGACTTCAATTTACCCACCCTGCAAGAATCCCACGCCGCCGCCTTCCTTGATGCACTCGATGAGTTGGGATATAAACAACTAGTTAACACACCTACACATGTGAAAGGGAACAAACTTGATCTGATTTTCGCCCCACAAATGGCATTAGATGCAACACACGACCCCGCACTATCTATAACACCAGTACCATGGTCCGATCACTGTCTGCTCAGATTCCATATACCTACCAAACAGCACAATCTGAATACCAACAGAGCTAATGCCTCTCTAGAAAGGCCAGCGAGAAGATTCAGACCCTTCGTCAAAGAAGAAATACTTGAGAGAGTCCTTCCACTACTTGATAACTCAGCCCACGGATTGGATGAAATGATTGATAACTGGGACATCAGCCTAAACTCCATCTCTCGCCACCCAGCTATGCACAAAAAGCCAACGAAATGAGAACACGCAGCGTGGTACTCCAAAGAGCTCCGATCATTGCTCCTCCACCTGCGCAAACTCGAGAGAAGATGGCGCCAATCACGCTCCCCGGAAGCGCACAGCGAATATAACGTATACCTGAAAAAACATCGCAAGGAAATAGAGGAGAGAAGGAGACAGTTCCATACAGACCTCCTGAAGCGTTCAATGAACAAGCAACACAACCTATTCAACATTGTAAAAACATTAGCAAAAGAACCAACACCTGACAAGCCATACATGCCACATCCACAGGCATATTCTGACTACCTACAATCAAAAATGATTCTAACTGACAAGAGCACAAACCTCATAAGTTGCACTACTCAGCACATGCCTCCTCCGCCACCTATACTTGCCAAATTCAAAACCATCTCAAACAAAGAAATAGAAGATACCACTGTGCCTCCATCAACATCACCACGGCACCCAATGACCCCTGTCCAGCACCCTGGATAAGAGAAATGCATTGTGAACTAAGCCAATTCATAGGCAAAATCCTGAACCAATCACTCTCAACAGGATCCTTTCCACAAAAACTAAAAAACACATCCATCAGACCGTTATTGAAAAACAATAAGACGGACCCCTCAAAAGTTGGATCCTACAGACCGATATCAAGCATACCACTGCTTGCTAAAATTATCGAAAAGGTAGTACAACACCAAATCCAACTCCACGTTGATAATAACACAGGTACACTAAAAAAAATTTTTTTAAACTGCCTCTAATGTTTCGATTGATTTTTACGTTTTTTGGTGCGCTGAATCCAAATCTGGTAACCAATTTGCTCCATCACGTACAGATTTTTTGCTACATTGGGTTAGCAGTTTGAGGTGAACGTTTCAGATTGAGTGCGATCGAGATAAAAGTTTCTTGGATGAATTCTTTATACTAATTGTTTAGTAGTTATTCAAATAAGAATAAAGAAAATTGTAACAAGGCAGCACATAAGAATAATGTCAACAAAACACACTGTGATGGTAGCAAAATTGTCTGCACTTAAAACAGCCACATACATGTGCACAAACATTGAGCATATAAGAGCGAGGTTAGACACAAAGCAAAGCAAAGAAATGTGCAAAAAATGTTGTACAGGTATGTATGTAAGAATAGAAAACGCAAACCGCACCATTGCAATACATGAAGACAAACACCCGATGGTGTGAAAATAAAATTCTTTTTTTTTTAAACTTTTATTTTCATTTTGCAACAAACAAAAGAAACAACACACCAAAGGAGACAAAACAAGTATACAATAAAGAAAAGTAAACCCAATTACCCCCCACCCCCACGCTTCTTCTCTAGCTGATTATGTCAGCATGTGAGCGCTTCCAAACACAAGTGATTATACATCAAAACAATCAAAAGAGTATCTGCGATACAGAATAATCATGGGACAAAGATATATACAAATTTAGACAGTCAGATGAGAGCATTGAGCAGAATGTACATAGTCATTGAGCATCTTCCATTTAGACCGATGATGAGGAGTCTGAATGGGGGAAGCAAACATACGAGGTATTTGTTCATATTTACTGTAGAGACAGACATGATTCCACCATTCATTGGGGCTCAGCTGAGAGCTATTTTTCCAGTATTTCGTAATTAGGGAAATAGCAATGCCAAGCATAAAGTCCAAAAGGAAGTAAGCCGTTTTTGGAAGAGAGGGGATCCCCGCAGCTGAGCGAAGTCCCACTATCCTCCAAGAAAGGGGCTCTTGAAAGTGCAAAATAGACTGGATACGACCCCAGACCCGACGCCAGTAATACTGTAGTGCGGGGCATTCATACATAACATGAGGTAGTGAACCAATGGCCGCATGGCATGTCCAACAACTATTGCCCTGAGTAGTGTTCCATTTGGCTAATCTGTCAGGAGTGTAAAAACACCGGTGGGCTAGAAAGAAGAGTGTCTGAGTGAGTGAGGCGGATCGGGAGACCCGTGTCACTCTACTCCAGACAAGGCTCCATTGCTCCGGGGTCAAAGTCACATGCAATTCTCTCTCCCATGCTTTCTGCACTATAGGGGCATCTCTAATTATAGCATTACATAAGGTTTTGTAAAAATTGGATGCTACACCCGGTGAACTACCGATAGATCGGATAGTCTCCAACCAACCTTGTGTAGGGGAGGCCGATGGCGGGAGCACCTTAGCACTCCGAAGGCAATGCTGAAGTTGCACCAACTGAAAATAGTGTTTCGCTGGGAGACCAAATTCAATTTGCAATTCACTAAAAGTTTTCCAGCGACCTTCATGGAACAACTGACTAGGAATCCAAATGCCCCTAGTGTACCAGGGGCTCCACGCCATCGGCTTATTTTGTATTCGAAATCGAGTGTTATACCAAAGTGGGAGCTTGTCTAACGGACAGAGTCGGGAGTCTAAAGAGTGCATAAGATTATTAAAGGCACCTAAGGTGTCTAAAAGCATTGGTGGAAAGTGGGAGTCTGATGGGAGAGTCATACCAGGGAGAAAAGTAAGAGGAATCGGTTTGCAAAGGTCCTCTTCTATGTCTAGCCACACAGGTCTACTCGGTACTGGATCTTCCAGCCAGCGAGCGCCTTGTTTGAGAAGAAAAGATTGATGATACTTCAGGAAATCAGGGAATCTGACACCCCCATTTTCCTTATCTGCTTGCAGCTTATGTTTCGCTATCCTAGGTGTCTTGTTTTGCCACAAGTATCTAGTCAGAAGGCCCTCTATATCTTTATATATACGTCGAGGGAAGAGACAGGGCAACATTTCTAAGATATAATTCACTTTCGGAACAATCATCATTTTTATGGTTTCTAATCGACCCCACCAGGTAAGTGTTAAAGGAGTCCAGCGGTGAGTAAGCGCCCGGACTTTAGAGGTTAAGTCTTTGGCATTGAAGGAGATAGTGTCTTCCAAAGGAGAACAATAGTGCACCCCAAGGTATTTGACCATGCGAGGTTGCCATAAAAAGGGGAAGGGTTGCATATCTGCCTGATGAAGCAAAGGATTTAATGGAAAGGCTACCGACTTGGTCCAATTTATCTTATAACCGGACAGTTGTGAGTATTTACCAATTTGCTCTAGGACAGCCGGTACTGAGTCTATAGAGACAAAAAGCATAAGGTCATCAGCATACGCTGAAATTTTGATTTCCCTATGGGTGAAGGGGACTCCATGAATCTCCTCCGATTGCCGGATTAGTAAAGCCAAGGGTTCAAGTGCAAGATCGAAGAGAAGTGGAGACAGTGGGCATCCCTGGCGAGTGCCGCGTTGAAGGGGAAAAGGCTGAGACTTTAAAGCATTGGCACATATACTGGCTGTAGGCTGTGCGTACATGGTGCGAAGACAACGGAGAAAACCTTCCCCGAATCCGTACCAGCGGAGGACTGCAAACAGGAAGGGCCACTCTAAGCGATCAAAGGCCTTCTCAGCATCAAGTGAGAGGCCAACAAATGGGCGATCAAGATTAACTGCGGTAGTCAGTACATGGCATAGAGTCCGAGCATTGTCAGCAGTTGATCTACCAGGAATGAAACCGCATTGATCTGGGTGTATTAAGGTAGGCATCCTATCCGAGAGCCGGGTAGAGAGAATGGTGGCAAATATTTTATAGTCCGCGTTTAGGAGGGAAATTGGACGATAATTAGCTGTTAGTTGCGGGTCTCTCCCCTCTTTCTCAAAAACTACTACATTTGCCATTGAAAAGGACCCAGAAGGAGAACCCTCCTCGGCCAGAGCAGAAAAATAAATTTTCAAAACTGGAGCTAAGTCAGCGTGAAAAGTTTTGTAGAATTCAGCAGGGAGACCGTCTGGGCCTGCGGCTCGACCTGAGGCACATTTCTTGATAGCAGAATGAATTTCTGAGACAGTAAATGGTGTGTCCAAGGCCACTCTATCTTCGTCAGATAGGGTCGGTCTTTGTACCCCTGAAAGTAAGCGTTCAAATACATCTGGCTCAAAATCACATTCAGATTGATAAAGCCGAGTATAAAAATCACGAAAGAGTTCTAAGATTTCGGTATCTTTAGTGACCAAGCCCCCCCCCGACGGATTACGGAGGGCGGTAACACGCTTGGCTTCTTTTTGACCTTTTATGGCATTTGCTAATAATTTGCCAGCACGATTATTTTCCCGATAATATAGCCCTTGTTGTGATTCGATATTTTTAACAGCAGCAGTGTACAAAAGCTGATTGTATTGAAAACGCAAGCGTTGTAAACGGAGTAAAATACATGGGTCAGTACGGGACGTGAGGAGACGCTCCCCAGCTTGTATCTGCTGCTCTAGAATCAGTAAATGCTGCTTTCTTTGTTTCCCCTGTCGAATTTGATAGCTAGTTATAGTGGCGCGGATAGATGCTTTAAAACCCTCCCACCAAGCCCAGCTCGCTGTGTCATGGGGTGAGTTAAAATGAAAATAATCTTGGATAGCGGCCTTTATATCAACCTGAAAATCCTTTTGACCCAGTAGGGATCTATCAAAAAACCAAGCTCGGGGAGAATCGTCCCTCGCAGTGACACGTAATGATAAAGATATGGCAGCATGATCTGAAATATGGAGAGGATGAGTCCTAGTCGTGTCTACTTGAGAAATCAGTGCTTTGGAAATGAGAAAGAAATCTATTCTAGATTGGGAGTGATGGGGGGCAGAAAAGAAAGTGAACTCTAAGTCGGAGGGGTGAAGTAGCCTCCATATATCTACCAGCGCAAGATCTTGCATCAGAGCTGTAAGGGTAGCAAGACTCTTGGGTGGACTACTCGTTCTAGGCGGCTGTCTATCTATCAGAGGGTCTAACACTTGATTAAAATCACCACCAAGTATTAATGGAGTATTGGCAGAGGCCTGTGCCAACTGCGCAATACTTGCATAGTAAGCAGGGTTGTCCACATTCGGGGCATAAATACAAATACATGTAAATTCATTATCTCCAACCTTAAGATGTACGCGGGCCCATCTACCCTCCTTGTCAGCGCTAGTATCAATTACAGTAGCTTGCAGAGATTTCTTAACCAGAATGGCTACCCCGCACCGTTTGGAAACGGCGGGAGAATAGGCAGCCACCATGTAAGGCTTAACATTGAGTTTCAGTGTTTCAGCAGAGTTTAAGTGCGTTTCCTGAAGAAACGCTAAATCAGCATGCTCATGGCTAAGATAGCTAAGGATTTTCTTTCTCTTGATTGGACTATTAATGCCCTTTACGTTGAGTGATAAGATTTTACATAAAGCCATTCAGACAAGTTAAAAATTCTGAGCATGATAGCGCACATAATTTCACAATGTCCCTCATATTGACTGTATCTGGCTGTACATATGGCATAAAAGAAAATAAGCTTAGATAATACAATGAAGCGCCCCACATGAAAAAAGAAAAACCGCAGCGCGGTAGAGAAGAAGCAGAACCCCAAAAATTACTGGCGACCATGTGTCTGCGGGGAGAAGCCCCAGAGAAGGCCGAAATTGAAAAAACACATAACCTGTAGGACTGTGCGTGCTCCGAATCCGACCGAGGCACACATCATGGAGGGATAGGAGACCACATAACAAAAGTCATAGAAAGAAAGAAAGAAAGTCCAGGCAGTCTCTGTACTGAACTATGACCGCCGCATCGGGCCCTTCAAAATGGCGGACAGAGCCGGCAAATAAAAGTCCAAGTCGTTGGATTAGCGCATCTGCTCTGCTTCTTTGGAGTCTAAAAATGTTGATAGTAGATCAGGATCTTCGAATGTCCTGGTTTGGTTGTGGAGAGTCACTCGGAGCTTCGCGGGATACAACAGGCCAAAGCGAGCCTGTAGCTGTTGAAGTCGAGGGCGAAAAGCAAGGAGTTTCTTCCGTCGGTCGACTGTAGGCTTTGCCAGATCAGGGAAGAAGGAGACTTTGTGACCTTCAAATTCCAAATGATGGTTCGCCCGGGCAGCATTTAAAATTTGTTCCACTTGTTGATATCGTAGCAAGCGAAAGATAATAGGCCGGGGGGTCGTTCGGTTGAGCGCCATGTGGGTAGGAACACGGTGTGCTCGATCGATTTCCAGTTCTTTATGAAAGGTGATCTTCAGCAAGGAGGGAAGAGTTTTGAGCAGGAATTCTCTCATATCTCCCGCTTCCACCCCCTCCGGTATTCCAATGAGCCTCACATTGTTGCGACGGGCTCGATTATTGCTATCTTCTAACTCCTTTTGAAGATTCTGTATCTGGCGCTCAGCCTTGTCCAGTGTGCCCAAGCGCACCGCGTGCGAGTCGAGGACCCCCGCCATATTGTCCTGCCGCAATGAGAGACCTTCAAGTCGGTCCTGGAGCACTCCAAAGTCTTCTCGCATGGCTCTAAGCGCTTCTCCATTGGACTGCACCAATTCCTTCACGCCGCGTATTTCCTCTAAAATCTCCAGGTGCATTTCGGGGTTCTCCCGAAATGGAACCATCTTCTGTGGGGAGGACACCTCTGTTTTGGAGCGTTTTCCGTGAGAAGAAGAAGGAGACCCGAAGTCCAAGCGCGCTGGTTTATGGGCCGCCATCCCCCCCGAGGTACCCCGGTCAGCCCGGAGCGAAATAGTAAGTTTGTATAGGTATTATGTCAGGATTCTAAGTAGGCCTCTCGGGAGCTTCAGCGCGAAGCGTCTTACCCGCTGGACATCAGGCTCCGCCCCCGTGAAAATAAAATTCTAATAAATGAGATCCGACACTGTGGTAATAACTAGCAAATTTTTATTTCAAAGTTTAGTAAAAACACGATATTTGTCAATACAGTTTAGATTTTAAAGTCATTCTTGGGTCAATCAATCTCCTGGTGGGCCCGTTTCTTCTTCCCCCGAATGCTTCTCTTGGTGCGCTGCTTGGCGTATTTTTCATCTGGGGTTTCCCGCAGCAGCAACCAGCAGAAATCAGCCATCATAGTGGTGTTCCATCTTCCTTGGTACCTTCTCTCTGCGTCCTTGATGTCCTGGTGAAACCTTTCACCTTGTTCTTCACTGTACGCCCCCAAGTTTTCGGGAAAGTAGTTCACATGGGAGTGCAAGAAATGGACTTTCAGGCTCATGTTACAGCCTTGTTCTTTGAAGGCATTGAGCATCCTGGCAACAATATCCTTATAGTTCTCATCCCGCCTGTTCCCCAAGAATTTGAGAACAACATCCTTGAAGGAATCCCAGGCTTCTTTTTCCTTCTCAGACATCGTTTCAGCGAATGCTCCATCTGAAATGAGTTTCCTTATATCAGGGCCAACAAACACTCCTTCCTTTAGCTTTGCTTCAGAAAGTCGGGGGAACTTTGAGCAAAGGTACCGAAAGCACTCACCATCTTTTGGAAGGGACTTGATGAATTGCTTAATGAGACCCAACTTAATGTGGAGAGGTGGTAATAGAATTTTATCACGAGGTACCAAGCTCTCATGAAGAACATTTTTCTCACCGGGTCTCAAATACTCCCGAATTGGCCAGTCTTTTTTCCCCCAGTGTAGGTCGCGGGCCCGGCTATCCCACAAGCAAAGGAAGCAGGGATATTTGGTGAAACCAGATTGCTGCCCTAATAGCATGGATAGAATTTTAAAGTCTCCACAAATCATCCACTTATGCTCATCATAACGAATCTTCTGAAGAATCAGGGCCAAATTCTCGTATTTTTCTTGGAGAATAACAGAGTGAGCAATAGGAACTGAAGCGAATGTGTTGCCATTATGAAGAAGAACACCTTTTATGCTGTCTTTTGACGAATCAATGAACAGCCGCCATTCAGCAGGATCATACTTGAGTTTAAACTTTTCCATCACTCCGTATATATCGTTGCAAAATACCAAATCTTCCTCTTTGCTGAAATACTTCAAAAATTGTGTCTCGCGGTGCGGTACCAATAAAAAGTTGTTCCTGGTGACAATAGATTTTTCTGTTTAAGCCGAGAACCTAGCAGTTGGGCAGCATCTTTTGGGAGTCCTAAATCCCGGACTAAATCATTCAATTCAGCTTGAGAGAAAAGTTCAGGTTTCGGATCTGGTTCAGTTTCAAACTCGGAAGAACAGGACTCATCGGGAAAAGCCATCTGATGAGTCTCATCATGATCAGAACCGTCCACACAAATATGATCCAAAGATTTTGGTGGTTCAGGCACAGGTACTTCGTTGCTATGAGGCATAGGCCTAATTGCTGAGGGAAGGATGGGGTAACTTATTACGTTCTTATTTTTTAAGTTGTATCCCTTCACAATGCAAGAGCAAAAATAGCAGTCACTGCTGTGGTCTCTTTGTTCACGCCACATCATAGGTATTCCGAAACGAAATGCTTATTTTTTACCTTTCATCCATAAGCGTAGATCTTCCTCACATGTCTTGCACACTTTGTGAGGAGCCCACGGTTTGTCTTGATCGCCTAACTTCAAACCGAAATAGGCGAAATATACTTTTTTAATAAATGCAGAAATGTTCCTCTGCCGCTTTTTCACGGTATATTCCCCACAAATAAAACAAAAACTGTCCGGAGAGTTGACGCAACCTCTGGCTCTGTGAGCCATCACAAATACACAGCACTGCAAACTACAACTGTAGTGAACCACTTCGGAATAAAGCTGGATTACGACTGAGCAAACAAAAGGTAATAATGAACTTGCAAGAAACTGAAATTTGACAGGAACGTTCATGTCGCAACCACCGTGTTTGAGCGAGCGAACGAGGCGAGGCGAACAGGAAAGAACATGCGCCAGCGCGAGTACTGGATTTACCCCCCCCCCCCCCGCCTCCCAATTGTCCTGTTAATGTATAAAATGAATACAAAACACTCTAAAATATCATGAGGGAGTGTTTCTAGTTAGTTAACCATTACAACCTCTATTTTGGGCCAAGAAAATAAACTGCAGTCGGCTAAAAAGAAATTATGTGAACATTCCTTATATGGGTAAGAAATCTAATTTTGCAAGAAAACGTGACGTGATGGAACATTTTGGCTATTTTTCCTGGATTCAACACCCCAAAATCTATAGGAATCAGTTGCAAAACTGGAGGCAGTTTTTTGATAGTGTACCTGTGTAATGCATCACTTGATCCATCCCAACACGGATTCAGGGAAGCACATGGCGTTGAAACCCTCCTCACTACCCTCTTCAATACATTAATATCAGGAATCGATAATGCTTGACAGGGCTTTGCCCTCATTTTCATGGACATCGCAGCAGCTTTTGACTCTGTGAGCCATGAGATACTCATAGAATGTCTTAAGGAAAAGGGATTACAAAGCACCGCCCTAAACTGGTGCATATCCTACCTATCCAATAGATGGCAACACGTGAGGACCAGCACCACAACCTCAGAACCATTCCTACAAAAACAAGGTGTGCCACAAGGATCATCACTATCTGCACTAATGTTTAATATTTACATGCAGCCCATCTGTGCTCTGATACGATCATTTAATGTCCAATGTCCAACTTCAGGCCGGAGGGCCGGGGGTTCAAGTCCCACCTGGGGACAGCAATCTCAGGCCGGAGGGACTGGGATTTCTAGTTCTATAGGCACTCCTTGTGGTCTTGGGCAAGCCACTTAACCCTCCATTGCCCATGTTCCCTGTAAGTATTAGCGTATGTGTGTCATATCCCCTCGTGTTAAATGCATCTCCCTATTGACCGCTTTGACCCGGTGAAAAGCGGGATATAAATACAGCTAAATAAATAAAAATAAATAAAATGTCTAGCATATGCAGACGATATCCTCCTATACATGCCATTTGCAACTGACCAGCCAGATTTCGCTCCGCTAACAAGATGCTTTGATGCAGTCGCAGACTGGCTCCACACGCAAAACCTTCGGATCAACCACAACAAGACGGATGTACTCTTCATCTCGAGGAGCCAAGAATTCACTCCCCCAGCCTCACTAAAAGTTAAGAATGCAGAGTTGATAACCAAATCCACAATTCAATACCTTGGTATCAGGCTGGACATGAAAATACACATAAAAAACACTGTAAACACAATATACTACAAAATAGAGACAGTTTGGCATCTAAGAGCACTACTTGACCCTAGCGATTTCCAAACAATCTTCCAGGCCTTGGTACTCCCACACTTTGACTACGCCAATGTTATACTATACGGGCTCCCGCAGGCAACGCTACACCCACTCCAGCTTGCAATGAACACAGCAGCAAGAGTTATGGTCGGGGTATCAAGAAAGGAACACATCACACCAATTTTGAAGACTCTTCACTGGCTACCCATTCAGGCTAGACTTCTCTATAAGATCTTAGTCTTGTCCTTTAAAGCCCTAAACAATCACCCACCTACATCCATCAATGAGATGATCCACAGTATACACCCAAACAGAACCAGAAGATCCTCAACAGTTAACACCCTGACTGTCCCAAAAGAAATGACAACGTGCACAAAGGCAACATCCAATAGAGCCTTCATGATATATGCACCCAGAGCCTGGAATGCTGTCCCTACAGACATGCGAGTCATCACAAGCCTTACTCAATTCAGGAAAGCTCTTACGCATCATCTCTTCATAAGACACTACCCAGAAACCAGCTATAGAAACCAACCAACAAGCACTTACATAAAACACTCAGAGCCCCCCAACAACATACCCAGCAAGACAAGATAGCCAACCCAAGACGACTTGTTCTTAATAGACTATAGCCTGAAAACATGGACTACAATGTAAATAATCTGTAGAAATGTTACCCCAGTTAAATCCAAGTTTCATTCCTTGTTCAATGTAAACACTATACGGCCCGGCCGTACAGTATATTGTTCTGTTCAATGTACACCGCACTGATATCTAATAGCGTGGTATATAAGAAGTTAAATAAATAAATAAATAAAATAAACAAACTTCTTGCGTGTGCCCTCGACGGTATTTTGATGGCATCGGGTGCTTTGCCCAATGCCTGGCTCATCTTCCCCCCCAATGCCATCAAAATACTGAAGCAAATCCCTGGTAGTCTAGCAGCCCCGATCCCCCCAGTCAACAGTATTTTGATGGTATCGGGGGCGATCGCAGCATCAGGAAAAGTCCCCAATGCCATCAAAATATTATCTGGGGCTGATGCGCCAACAGAAAGTGACTCCCTGGTGGCCTGGCAGGCCCGATCCCCCCCCACCTGACTTTAAAAAAAATTACCCTGTTGGTCTAGCAGCCCCTGAACCCCCACCCTTTCAAAGTGGGAGCGCAGCCTGTGTGCTCTCGCTCTCTGTCCGCCATCTTGAAAAATGGCCACCATTTCAGAATCATAATTTCTCTGAATCCCACATAGCTTATTTAAAAATTCAACCTGGATAAGAACTGATTCCAGGAATTCTGAAGCCTTTGCCAGCACAAATCAGGTTTTTTCCCTATCCTGACATTACACCAGGCTCTTACTTTTCCATACTACTCACACACTTTTCCACAGCTCAGTGTTTAGTTAAACAATCTGTTTACAGAGTTGTTCTGAAAATTTCCACAATAATTTTCTCTAACAGTGTTTTGCACTGGAGGGTTTACTTCCTCATCCAAAAATTTGGTTGTTCTTAAGCAGTTCTTAGAAAATTAATTACAGACGCCAGTCTCTTCCCACAAAATTTCTGACCAACTCAGTCAATAAAATTATTATTTTTCAGGCTCACCTCAAGCCCTCTTCTAAATTTTCCTCAGACAGTATAAGATAAACTTCCTTTCAAAACTAACTTGTAAAGTCACTATTAGTTTCACTCACTTATCATTCAAGTTACTTCAGACACTTTAAGATCCATTCACAGAAGCTCAGTGCCTCGTTTACTAAAGCCCACTAAGGAATTGCCATTAATGCACTGATCTCAAGCACGTTAACGGCAAAAGCCGCACATTAGCTGTCTAGGGTGTGTTCAGTATGTCCCCAGCAGCTAACATGTGAAGGACTTTCCTAAAATGTGCTCCACTAGGTCAGGTTCCCTTACAACTCCTACAGAGAAGTCACTAGCTGAATCCACATTAAGAGCCATATTGATGCTGAGTGCATAGCAATTGCCCTAACAATAATGCGCTCTCCACTCCCACTCTCCGCCCATTCCCCACCCCATCCCACGATTGCCAGTTAACAGCCATTTCCATATTGTCCTGCTACACCAGTCCAAATGAGTGGGTTGTGTTCCCCTACAAGCAGATTGGTGGAGACAAAGAACCAATGAAAACCCCCATTTTTAATGACATCACTCCTGTGCATCTATCCACCTCAGCCACCAGAGGTCCCTTCAGTATTTCTTGGTTTCCAGCAGATGGTGGATGACCAAGGTACACTTTTCTTAGTGGTGATTCCTAATGTGGAACCTAGTATTCCCAAATTGTAGTTTGGATTATTCTTCCCTAGGTGCATCACTTTGCACTTGTCCGCATTAAATTTCATTTGCCATTTGGACATTCAGTCTCCCAATTTCTTAAGGCCCTCTTGAAATTTTTTTACAATCTTCTTGGGATTAGCAGCTTGTTGTTCCCATTTCCAGCTCCTACCAAGTATAAATATAAATGAGTCATTTACCCGTAATTTCTGCAGGATTTAAGAACAAAAACAGAAGAAAAACCATGCAAATCAGACAAAGGCCCATCAAGCCTGCAGTCCGAGTCATAAGTACCTGGCAGATTCCAAAAACTAGATCTAGTTCTCATAGCTCATTTCCAGGGATGAGCAATATCTCTTCCAGGTCTATCTGGCTAATAAATTGTTACAGACTTTTCCTCCAGGAACATGTTACAAACCTCTTGAATCCTGCTATATTAGTCACCTTGACCACATCCTTCAGCAACAGATTCCATATGTCACATGAAACAATACTTCCTACAATTTGTTTTTAATCTGCTGGTCATTAGTTTCATAGAATGTTGTCTCATTTTTCTATTGCGCAGCAGGTTAAACAATCATTCCCTATTTAACCATTCATGACTTTATATACTTCTATCATTTCCACACTCGCTCATCTTTCAAAGCTGAAAAAGCTCGACCTGTTTAGCCTCTTTTCCTAAAGGAAGTATTCTATCCCTTTTATCATTTTAGTTGCCCTTCTCTGATCCTTTTCTAGTTTTGCTAGAGATGGGGCAATCAGAACTTCACACAGTACTCAAAGCGCAGTCGTACCATGAACCTATAAAGAGGCATAAAGATAGTCTCAGTTTTAGTATGCATCCCTTTCAGATAATCCCTATCATTCTATTTGTTTCCTTAGCAGCCACTAGGCTGAAAATTTCAATGTATTTTATAAAAATATGTATATAGGCACCTATATGTCTTTATAAAATAGGATCACAATAGATGCCTTTTTCCATTTATTCGTCTGTCATAGAATTTCTAAGTGAAATGTTTAGCCTTCCCATGTAGATGGCCTGTTATAAAATTACCCTCTTAGCAGATGTTAGAAGGATTATTTTGGAATCCCTATTTGCGATTTACATGTGTAACTCACAGGAAAGGGTCCAATTTACATGTGGATTTACATGCCACATTCAATTTACATGCCACATTCAAAGTAGAAGGGAGGGTGTTGGGGGCATGGCCTGGGCGGAACGAAAATCTACACGTGCATTCCCCATTTTATATAGGAAATGCATTTGCGAGCCTGAAATCATAGAAACATAGAAACATGATGGCAGAAAAAGACCACATGGCCGATATAGTCTGCCCTTCCATATCAACCACTACAACAGTCCCCTTTTTTCCTTTAGAGATCCTGTGTTTGTCCTATGCGTTTTTGAATTCAGATACTGTCCTCATCTCTACCACCTCCACTGTGAGACTATTCCACGCATCTACCACTCTTTCTGTAAAGAAATATTTCCGCATATTACTCCTGAGTCTATCCCCTTTCACCCTCATCCTATGTCCCCTTGTAGCAGAGCTTGCTTTCAATTGAAAGAGGCTCTTTTCCTGTGCATTTATGCCACGGAGGTATTTAAACGTCTCAATCACCACCTACCTTTCCTCTAAAGTAATATATGCATTCAAAAAAAAACCTCCCCCCGGGACAAAGAAATCCACCACGCCCAGAATATCATGAACCATGAAAAATAGTGGAACTCAAACAGAACACTTCTTAAAATAAAAATGAAAAATATGTATAAAAGATTTTTTTTGTGTTGGACAAACGTCCTCCCACCTAACCAAGAGCTAAGCACAAGCCCCGGCGGGAACCAGACCTGTCCATTTTATTCAGAAAAAGAGCAGTTAAGCATGGTGGCCCAAAATCTTTGAATGCCAAACTTTAAATATCAGCCTTAAAGAATATTTAAAGTATGTAATGTCCAGTACTTAACTGTAGGAATGGCGAAAAAACATCCAGCAAGGGTAGTCCAGACTACCCTTATTAACCCCCATATTTATTTTCCCCTCTGAACTGAAATGGGGTCAAGATAGAGTCCTCTAATTAAGAGCATCTGCACTTCCAGGTTTGCAAAATGGCGATTCCCCTCCCCTGCTTCTACAATATTCTCAATTCCAGCCAGCCCAGGAAGCAGAACTGGGCCTCGGGAATTGAGCCCAAGTCTTCTACATGGCAGGGCATAGTGCTGCGACTGAGTCATCAGACCAGCCCATAATAATGTATTTTTAAAGTCACATTGGAGTCACTGATGCTATGAGAACATCCTGCTTGTAAAAATGTTCTCTCTCTCTCGAGGGATGCTTTACAAGACAAATCCACTGTATGTGATCTCTTTGAAATTGCAGCATTGGCACAGTACTTGAGGATAGCTTAAGACTGATTGCCTCTGAATTAATCTGCTTGATAGCATGGAACGGGTGGTGCCAGTCATTCTCCATTGCCTAACAATTTATTTAACCATATTCAGGTGGACACATGGGGCTCATTTTATAAGCAGCAATGCAAAGATACGCACTATTAACACATGTCTGTCACCTATTTTCAAGGACTTGCGCATATAAATGAGTACTTGCACACATATTTTAGATGGTCAGTATTCTGTAAGTAGGAGTCTAAGTACTTTCATGTGTACTGTCAGTGTGGGCGTGAACAGGGTCAGAGTTTGGGACAAGCACAGATGGAGCACAAATTTACATGCATAAGTTATGAAATACTATAACTTCCACATGTTCTTAAAGAATCTAGATGCAGGCATTTACACCTACCCTTGGGCAGACATACCCTTACATTCCTTTTTATAAAGTAAAGTACATGTATTCTTCACTTTATAAAATAGGCCTCAAATATGCACATGCTAATGTGTTAAATCTGCCCGGATTTACAAAATTGCTCTTTGTGGCCCATTTCAAGCTTGTTCAAAAGAACTTCAAAGCAGAAGAAAACTGTATCTTTACATACCTGAGGTAGTACCTCTCTGTATAATACGCTTAGCAGGAAATGGGGTCTGCCTGTTGGCAAGTGACAGGGTGTGCATGCGCACCCCCACTGAGGAACTGCTCCTGCAGCATGCAGAGGCTCTTGGAGACACCTGCCAAAAGACTTGCACGACCCCAATAATGGGTCCCACCAATGATGTAAATTCCATCCAAGCAGCCCTCGCAATGCAGCGGAGCCCAATCAAGAAAGGAGCTAAGCGACCCAGCAAAAATGGGATGGAGGCAGACTACTGCAATCGCTATTTACATTTAACAAAATTGCTGTGCCACCATGACTCTTGCTAGCTGTCTTTAATTCACGTACTGGAGCCTCATCTCCTGGCAGCCAGGGAAATGCTACCGTGTTTCCTCGAAAATAAGACCGGGTCTTATATTTATTTTTGCCCCAAAAGATGCACTAGAGCTTATTTTCGGGGTAGGGCTTATTTTTTTTTCATATGGTATGCTGTTGCTGCTGCTGCGGGCGATGTGCACAGGGAAGCGGTGGCTGTGGGCAGCGTGACAGCACAGAATGAGTAGCGCTGCAGCTCCCGCCCACACAGATGATGGAAGTCGCCCGCAGCACAGCAATGGCACCCGATCGGCGTCGGGGAGTGGAGCAGGAGGAAAGCTCCTCCCCGGTCCACCCACCGAAGCCAATCAGGCCACAATAGCACCAACTACAGTACATAAAAGAGAGCGCCCTTGGCGCGAACGAAATGGCCCGCAGCACAGCACCGGCACCCGATCGGCGTTGGGGAGTGGAGCAGGAGGAAAGCTCCTCCCCGGTGACCCCCCCCTCCCCCAGGTACCTAATCTGATCTGCACTAGGTCTTAGTTTCAGGGTAGGGCTTACATTTATGGTAATCACAGAAAAACGTGCTAAGTCTTATTTTCAGGATAGGTCTTATTTTCGGGGCAACACGGTTTCTGGACTATGTTTGTAAAGCTGGAAACTATAGTTTCGAAGTGTGCATCAGATGTCTCTGCGTTGGTGCAGGTAGTGGCTCAAAACTCCATGCAATATCAGACTTTTGTGGAAGAAACCCATGGGAAATTCGGAGAAATTGCTAAAGAAGTTAGTGATTCAAAAAATGTGATTGACCAACTTGAAGGATAAAATTTCTGTTCATCAGAAACTGAAACAATCTGAGAATAAATTTAGGAGGTTAAATTTGAGAGTTCTAAACTTTCCCCATGTTTTAAATGTTTCCCTACTAGATACCTTTAAGAAGTATATGTCTGAGGTTCTTTTAATACCAGAATCTGCATTCTCCCTAACAAGAGCCTATTTTTTACCTGTTAAAAAAGTTTTGCAGGAATCGCCTAATCATATTCCTGATAATTTGTCTAATTTCCTAGAAACTACTTCTTTGTCAGTGCTGGCTCATACTACGTTATTAGTTTTGTTTTTGAAACAGATCTCTCTAGAAGAGTACTGTCGCTTTATTTAAAAAAAAAAAAGTCTGTATTTTCATGGGGGAGACCATTAGAATTTTTGCTGCGGTGAGCCGAGCCACGCAGAGGTGCAGGTGAATGCATCAGGAAACTGTTGCATTAGAGGCTAGTTTTTGTTTACGATATTCCTGTAAATGTTTTGTTCCGTAGGTTGGTGTAAAATATATTTTCTTTGTTACCGAGCAACTTTGAGCTTTCCTGGACCTTAAGAAGGCACTGGCCTAGGTGGGGTTAGAGGTGGGTGGCAATGGCTAGACGTAGGGAATGCAATAGTATTATATAGTATGCTAGAGTGTGTGCCTATTACTGTTAATATGTTTTGAGGTTTTTTTCCCCTTTGGATAACATCCCCATTAATAGAACTCTGCTTTCGATTCATATTGTAGTCTATTTTGAGAATGTTTGAAATCTTTTCTTTGAGTATGCTTTTCTCTTTATATGCTTATTTTGATTATTATTCTCATGTTTCTGTCACAAGATTCTTCTTGTAATTTTGTTTAAAACTTAAGATAAAATTGAAAAAGAGAGTCTGAAATCCAGTTTCCTAGCAAAATTCTCCAATTTCTCTGCCTTAATAAATAAGTCAAGGTACTCTATGCAGTCCCATCCCCCATCTTCTGAAAGCTGGTCACACTTTGAGAGAAATTTTCCATTTTTTCCAGCATTATTGGCTCCCAATACCTCTTGAAACTGGACCCGAGACTTCAAATTATCAATGGTAGCATCGATTACTGCCATAAGGTTAGAATAAAATGGCCTCAAGTCTAATAATAGGTTTCCAAATTGTCTCCAACCTTGAGCAACCTGGTAGCTAGATATGGAGGATAGGATCATGGGGAAGATTTACCAGGGCATTCCTAGCGCCACAGTTCACCACCATCACTACCTTGATAGTCCTGATCCAGATCTGGACAAATATCATGCAACACAGTTATACCATCAGGCCTTCCTCCCAATTCTCCATCCATTTCCAGCCACCCATTCTGCCTCACCAGGTACTGTCAGGCCCCTTCAGAGGCTTCTGCCAGCACATCTTCACTGAGTACTTCAGGCTTGCCGATAATCCTGGATCTGGCAGCAGCACTTAATCCTCGGGATTCAATGAATCTTCAAGTTCCAGCAAGGATGCTGTCACACCAGCACCAGGCAATTGGCAATCTCAGTCAGGGGGATGAAACACAAATCTCTCCTTGGATGACTGAACTGGGAGAAGGGGTTGAGAGTGGAAAACCCTCACTGTCCCCTTTTGCTTCACTATAGCCTCAGACAAAGGTAAAAAGAAAACTAAATGCTAAAGAGGGAGCACAAATTGCACATAACTACACCGATGGTGCCATCTTGGTTCTCTCTGAATCCTGGTTTCTCTGGTTCTGAGTACATTGCTCTAACCACAAGGCCTAGATGAGAGCGACTCCCCCATTCAGAAGACTTAGGCTTCATTTCTGAGCCTGGTTTCTGCTTCCTGGGCTGACTGGGACTGGCGTTGCAGAAACAGAAAGAGGAGTTAGCCATCTCTCAACAGTAATAGATACAATGGACTCCAGTGGGAGCCAAGTGTGGACCTTAACCACAGACCATCACTGCAGTAGCTAGAGTAGATGAAGAAACGGAAGTATAAAATCAAATTCAAACCCAGATGTTTGAGAAGGAAAGCTATCACCCAAATCCTGATATGCAACACTTCCACAAAGCCACTGAGTCAAGCCACCCTATCATATTGTTTAAGTGAAAGATGAATGTAGCCTCTTGTAACTAATGTTTGGCCTTCTTGAAAGCAAAATGAAATATATAAATTTGATTTTCAATCCTGCTGCCTATTCTGTCAATGCTGTTAGAAAATTTCACGCCATAATCACTCCTGAGTATTGCTTGCGTGTTCGTTTCAGGCCAGACAACATATTGATTTCACTATTGATTTGCAGAGCTCTCCACGCCTGTCCCCCATTTCCCAGCATATTAACTCTCTCCTTTCCTTCTCAACATATATTAGCCTCGCTAGACCTGGACTGAACAGCTTTATCCTCTAATGGTGCATGACTGTGAAAGTGCCTTTTATCCTGTAGTTACCAAGGGTGCAAATTCTCCATAGAATTTAAACTAAGATTGAGGCAGTCAAACAAGAAATGCATTTTGAGGTAGCCCAGCTGAGAGCTCAAGCCCCCTACACAGTCGTTAAGCCTTTCCGTCTTTTGATTTATGTTGTAACTCCTGAGACCATATTAATGATCAAAGAGATTTAAAGCTCTTTCTTCCCTACTTAGCCATTCCTGCACCATTATGAATCAAAGAGAGTGAAATACAGAATGAGCAACCAAAGAAAGAACTCAGGGACAACGGGATTTTAAAGCAGAATGTGTGACTATAATGAACGATTTGTACTTTTTGTTCAGAAAATAAAAAAAAATATGTTACAATAAAAGAAACAAATACATAAAGGTTGCCTCTAAATAAGAGACATTAAATCACCAACCAGTGATCTCATATGAAAGGTATAGATATGCCTCCCATCTCTTCAAAGAATCTACTACTTGTATATTAAGTTTTATCAAGCATTAGCATAACCATTCATCAGGAAGATGGCCATGGCTTTATATGCTTCACATTATACCCCTTAATGTCAATCATTGGTCTATAATGCCTTTAGATCAGTTCCTTTTTATATATTTAACAGTTTTTTATACTGCTTTATCATTTCAATCAAAGTGGTTTACATTGTAACTTCAACTTGGTAATGCACATTAAACAGGGACATTGATAACTTGGATTTTTCTGAGGCAATGGAGGGTAAAGTGACTTGCCCAAGGTCACAAGGAGTGCCAGTGGGAATTGAACCCTTGATCTTCTGGGTACTAGGCAGTTGCTCTAACCACTAGGCTACTCCTTCACTCCATATATTTTCACCATTAAGGTTCATAAATTAAATTATTTTTCATTACAAAAGTACTTATCTTTTGTTTACTTAGTAGTACCAATAGTCTCACTAAGTAAACAAAAGATAAGTACTTTCATAATGACGAAGAATTTGATTCATGAGCTCTAATGTGATAACCAATGATTGATATTAAGGGGTGTAATGTGAAGTATATGAAGCATACACGATCCCCTTCCTGATGTCGTTTCGCCAATATTTTGATGAATGGTTATGCCGCTGCTTGAAAAAACTTACGGTAATTGTAAATTCTTTTAAGAAATGAGAGGCATATCTAAATCTTAGGGGTATGTTTACTGAACAGCGGTAGTGGCTTTCATGCGATACCGCTGTTTAGTAAACGTACCCCTTAGTTTCTAAGTAAGAGAGGGCATTAGAACAAGGAAGTAGTTTGAAGAATCCGTAAAGCAGCACACAGGAATACCTTAATTTTATATTTCTTATATAGTAGTTTGTAGTGACTTTCTTAGACAGTACTTTAGGAATGTTTTATCCACTCTAATTACATTCTAAATACTATGGAGAAAAGAGAATTTACTGATGATAAATCAGTAGATTTATTTCCTAGAGACCTTTGTGGCACCTCAGCAGCTTTCACCGAGGTAATTGAGTTTTGGTAAACTCTTATCCCCTACTATCCTATTAAATTAGTGGAAATCAATGCAGAGTGCTGCTTACAGTAAATAAGACAGTGTCAGATTCCTGATCTACAGTAATGTGCAATACAATGAAGTCAGTCAAATGTAATTGTTGTTGTGCTGTATCATGGGGAAGAGAACCTGAATCCTTGACTGTTCCACCCTATAGGTCATAGGGCCGGCCCGTCCACTAGGCGAGCTAGGTAACCGCCTAGGGCAGCCAGCCCATGTGGGTGGCAGCGGCAGCACAGGTGGGTGGCAGAGGTGGGCAGCTGTGCCATCCCCCCCAATATGACACAGATGCCGTTTGGGGGAGGGAGGTGGGCAGCGGCAGTATTTCCAAAGACTGTGGCAAAAAAACACCACTTTTGAAAATATTGCCACTGTCCGCCTCCCCCTCCCAAGAATGAATCAGCGGCAGCTGGGGGGGGGGGGTGATGGCAGCTCAGGGGGGGCAGCGGCAGCTGAGGGGAGGCAAGGCCGGGGTTTCTGCCTAGAGCAGCAGAAACCCTTGGGTCGGTTCATACCTTTGGCCCAAGCAATGTGGACGATTTGGGCAATGCCTCTTTACTCAAAGAGATTTTAAAAAATTCCACCCCAATGGCTAGTAGGATCTGGTTGGATGTATCCACTTCCAGCATTGTAATACTGGACAGGGTGAGATGAATCAGAGTGGAGAGAATTTTTCCACCCTTCCTGATTTCCATACCATGCTTCTTTATATGAGTTTTTCTTTATTTTTAAATATAGGTTCAAACTCCTGCACGCTGGAACCCTCTATGCTTAAGGAACCAGATTTCTCCAGAGGGATTAGATCAGGGCCAGTGCTAGGGTTTCTGGCACCCCCTCTGCAAACTATTGATAGGCACCTCCTCCCTTGTTATTATAATTTAGCATTTCTTTTATACCGCCTCTTCCTGAGATCAAGGACGGTTTACAATTGAACAACAATATTACATAGAACAAGGTTTTAACAGTCAGTATATTCATACTGACTATACCTCAGCCCCCTTTTTCACCAAACTCCTTTTTGAACTCTTTTCACATGCTAGTATTTCTCCTTCAAATCCAGTGTTGTGAGAAATTGCAGTGAAGGGGCAAATGCATAGCCAGAATAAAAAGAACTACTGAGCAGTAAATGTTGTTGTTAAGTGCCGTCGAGTCGGAGTCGACTCATGGCAACCCTCTGGATAGCTATCCTAAATTGTGTTCGGTCTTCAGTCAGGCGGCTCATTGTTGACAGACTGGTACCCGTAGCTGCTGTTATTGTATCGATCCATCTCATTGCTGGCCTTCCTCTTTTGCATTGACCTTCTATCTTGCCAAGCATAATGTCTTTCTCTAATGATCTCTCTCTTCGCATGATGTGTCCAAAGTATGAAAGTCGAAGTCTTGTCATCTGAGCTTCTAAAGAAAGCTTAGGTTTGATCTCCTCTAGTACCGGCTGGTTTGTTCTTCGGGCAGTCCAGCACCATAATTCAAAGGCATCAAGTTTCTTCCTGTCTATCTTTTTCACTGTCCAGCTTTCACATCCATATGATGTTATTGAAAATACCATGGCTTGAACAAGTTGAATCTTTGTATGGAGAGAGACATCTCTGCTCTTGAGAATCTTATCTAGGTCTTTCATAGCCATTCTGCCAAGAGCAATGCGTCGTCTGATTTCTTGACTGCTTGTTGCTTCTTTATTGATAGTTGATCCAAGTAGCTTAAAGTTGTTTCTTCTCCTTCAACGATGAACCTGTTGATTATGCCAGTTGTCATGATCTTTGTCTTCTTTACATTAAGGTGCAGGCCCATTTTGAGACTATGTTCTTTGATTGTGAGAAGCAAATGTTTCAGATCATCTTCACTTTCAGCCAGTAATGTGGTATCATCAGCATAGCGAAAGTTGTTGATGACTCTTCCACCAATCTTCACACTTCTGTTGTCTTCATACAATCCTGCTTCTCTGATGATTTGTTCTGCATATAAATTAAATAGGTAGGGGGAAAGTATGCAGCCTTGTCTTACACCTTTGCTTATTTTAAACCATTCTGTTTCTCCTTGTTCCGTTCGAACTGTTGCTTCTTGATCAATGTACAGATTGCGCAAGAGAACGATCAGGTGTTCTGGTATACCCATGCTTCTTAATGTGGCCCAGAGTTTCTCATGGTTTACACAGTCAAAAGCCTTGCTATAGTCGATAAAGCACAAATAGATATCCTTTTGGTATTCTTTAGTCTTTTCAAGGAACCATCTCACATCCGCAATGATGTCTCTTGTTCCTCGCCCTTTCCTGAACCCTGCTTGCACTTCAGGTAGTTCTTGTTCCAGTTATGGTTGTAGTCTCTTTTGAATAATCTTCAGTACAATCTTGCTGGCATGTGGGATTAGAGCGATTGTGCGATAATTTTCACAGTCAGTTGGATCACCTTTCTTTAGTATTGGTATAAACACAGATCTTTTCCAGTCAGTTGGCTATGATGTTGTCTTCCATATTTCTTGGCAGAGCCTTGTGAGTACGGTAACAGCTGCATCAGATTGCTGTAATACTTCTATGGAAATGCTATCAATGCCTGGTGCTTTGTTCTTTGATAAGGCTTTCAATGCTGCTTCAACTTCTTTTTTCATCACCAATGGTTCCCGATCATAAGGTACAGGTTGAAACGGCTGTTGGTCCACTTGATCTTTATCATATAAAAACTCTGTATATATTCCTTCCACCTTTTCTTGATCTTCTCAGCATCATTCAACATAGAACCTTGAGCATCTTGTAACATTCCAATTCGAGGCTGGAACTTTTTCTTTAACTCTCGTAGCTTTAGGAAAGCCGATCTTGTTCTTCCTCTAATAGTTTCTGCTTCTATTTCCTTGCAAGTGTCATTGTAGTACTTTTCCTTGTCCTGTCTTGCTGCACATTGCAAATCTCTGTTGAGTTCTGCGATTGTCTTTCTTTCTCCTCTGGCTTTAGTTTCTCTGCGTTTCTGGGCAATTTTCAGAGTTTCTTCCGTCATCCATTTTGGCCGTTTTTGCTTTTTCACCTTTTGTAGAGACTTCTCGCTTTCTTACAACACAACCTTCTTGATGTCATTCCATAACTCTTCCGAAGCTCTGTCATTTGTATCTAAAGCAGCAAATCAATTTTGCAGGCAGTCTTTAAATTCCAGTGGTATATTCTCAAGGTCATATTTTGCTGCATTCATGAGTGGTTTGCTCTTTTTCAACTTTAGCTTGAGTTTGCATACTAGTAGTTGATGATCTGTACCACAGTCAGCTCCAGGTTTTGTCTTTGTTGATGTTACAGAGCTTTTCCATCATTGACTTCCACATATGTAGTCAATTAGATTTTTATATAATCCATTCGGTGAAGTCCATGTGTACAGTTGCCGCTTGTGTTGCTGGAAGAAGGTGTTTGAGATGAATAGATCATTGGTCTTGCAGAATTCTATCAGTCTTTCTCCAGCTTCATTTCTGTTGCCAAGTCCATATTTTCCAACTACTTTGCCTTCTTCTTTGTTGCCAACTTTTGCGTTCCAGTCACCCATGACTATCAGCATATCCTGTTTGCATGTTCTGTCAATTTCAGCTTGTACTTGTTCATAGAACTCTTCAATTTCATTCTCTTCTGCAGCTGTTGTTGGGGCATATACTTGAATTATAGTTGTGTTGATAGGCAATCCTCGTAGACAAATAGAGATTAAGCGTTCGCTGACTGCATTGTATTTCATTACAGTTCTTGCAAGTTTCTTCTTTATTATAAATGCAACAACATTTCTTCTTTGTCTTTCATTTCCAGCATAGTAGACCGTGTGATCATCTGATGCAAAGTGCCCCATGCCAGTCCATTTCAGTTCGCTGACACCCAACAGATCAAGTTGTACACGTTGTCAGACGGCTGCCTGGGTGAGAATGTTCACAGTCTTGGCAAATGCATATATCAATATGATTTGCAAGGGATTGTGGGAAATGCAGTCCATTCACACCAGACACAGCCACTCACAATAATTAGTTGTGCTTGAGTGTAAAGCCAATAAGATATTTATTTATGGGGTTATTTCTCCCAACACAGATATGCTTGGTAGCACATAAAACAGGATACTTGCTTTCAGTGTTAAACTTAGAAAAAACAAAATCAGGAAAACAACAGCTGAACTTATCAGGCAATCAAAGCAAAAGAATAAAGACCTGGTTGGTAACAAACTGGTCTTTTCTGTAGGCTTTAGCTAATATTTTCTTAGCAGTGCTCTAAACAACAAGCAAAACCCACAAAGAAGGGAAAAACTGTTCTTTTCAGGTTAACTTCTTATATCTTCACACATAGACTCAGAAGTGATTCCCTCAGAGCTCACAAGCAATTAGGTAAGGCTCAATTGCTAGCAGTTACCCAGCTGAAACCCCTTAGCTGGCTTGCTTTCTACTGCGTGGCTAAAAATCCTACTCAGGAGCTTTTCTGAGTAGATTAAAGAACAAGTTTGTATTTCTTTGTGATGGTTCTTGTACTTTGTAACAGTAAATTACCAAAGGAGTTTAGACAGAGAGCAATCCATATATTCACAGCCTGTATCTAAGACCGCTCCCCCTTCAACAATCATGGGTTCAATATCATGGATTGGCACAGAGGAATTTCTCAATGTAGCACTCTCAGGAGAATACTTGTTTCCCTGCTGTCTTTCAAGTTTATAGCTAGGGCATAGATCAGTGTTCATACCTGAGCTTCCATTGCTGTTAGAGTTCCTCTCTAAATAGCCTGGCCAGTATGTAGTCCAGTTCTTATGTCCAGGCTTCCAATCCAGATCCTTGGACACTGGATCTCTCTTCACATACCTTCTGGCACGGGTCCTAGGGTCCCTTCCACGTGCAGCCGTCTCCCTCACAGGTACCGTCTGGAGATTCCTAGCTCTGCAGCACCATTCCTCTGGCTTTCCCCAGTCCAATGGTGTATGCTGGCCTTTTGAATGTCTCCCAGTATACGTACTGCTCTGGCCTCCTTTAGGCCTCCCAAATGCTTTCCTCTTCTTTCTTCCAAAGGGTTTCTTGCCCTCTCTGTCCGTCCGCACTGGCTTCTGCTTCTGAAGATCCTCCAGATGATGAAGATATCCAAGCTGAGGATCTCCAAGCTGAATCTGAGGATGAGGATATCCAAGCTGATTCTGAGGATCTCCCAGATGAAACTGAGGATGAGGATATCCAAGCTGATTCTGAGGATCTCCCAGATGAAACTGAGGATAATTCTCTGTAGAATAAACTCTACCTTTATTCTGCTTAGATGAGTGCTCCACCTTAGCACAGCGCAGCTGTGCTGAATCAGGCCCTGCCCTTTGAGATGAGTGCTTGGGGATTACCTCATAGCCCTCCTGATTGAACACACGTTTCCCCACTTCAGCTCCTCTAATGGCTGTTGGAAACCTGGTGCATTCTGGGACTGGTAGTCTTTTATGGGAAAATTCTGTTTTCTTATTTCTACCAGAACTGACAGGTTGCTTGTTCAGAGTCACTTCACCTTTTCTATAGCTCCTTCCTGAGCTATGATAAGCTTCCTTATCACAACGTTCCATTTCATTCTTGACCACCTCCAACTTCCCTTGGTTCATGCTTCGTACGTTCCATGTTCCAATTTGTAAGACATCTTTACAGCTTCTGACTCCCATTTCATGCGCAGCTACATCAGCAGTCAGACTTCCCAAGGGCTTTGATCCAACCACATCATAAATGCTGACTTTACTCTGAAAAGTCTTCAGCTCTTCCCCAGTAGCTAGTTGAGTGCCTTCTGACCTGGGGGTCTCATCTTCCAGCACCATAGCACAATTTGTTTTGTTGTAACTATCCATTGGGCTTTCATGGCAAAATACAGAAGTAGATTGCCGGGCCTTTCTTCCGCGCAGTTTAAGTTTGGTGTTGTTGCCGTTGTCACAAAAATGTGATCCTCCGCCGTCAACACTGTCCCATTCTGCTGCTGCCCAGATGGGTGGTCTGTCTTGGTCTGGCACCTCAGCTGAGACCTGTCCATCTTGGGAGACCCTGCCAGTAGTTAAACTACCGATAGTTTAGCTCTCAGCATCACTGATGCACGCAAGCCCTCACAGCACGACAAGCTGCAAACCAAGTGAGAGGAGCAGTAAATACTTGGCATCATATGAAGAGGCTGTGATAGTCCAAGCGCTGCTAAATTTTAAATATGGATCAAAAGAAAAACACTCAGTGGTATGGACAGCTTGGAAATATTTTATTCATTGATAAAATATGCAAGAGAAAGATTTTGTACAGAATGTAGAAATCAACGTCCATAGAACTCAATATATATATATTTTTTAAAAAATCTGATTCTGGTCATCTCATTAACAGCAACAAACATTCTCCAGTACCAGATATTTGTGAACTAATTCAAAACCCTACAAAGGTCACTGAGGATCTACAGAGCAAATGTACCATATCATACGAGTACCAACTTCCAAAAAAACTGGAAATATTGTAGCGGGCCCTAGAACATTCATACACCTATTTAAAAAGCTGAACAAGTCAGATTACTAATATGTAGACAAAATTTAAACTGAAACCCGAAGAAGCCAGACTCTGCATGCAGTGCAACACCAGAGAAATAGAAAGATATGCATTTCCTTCTACTGTGTAAAATATAAAGAGCATTAAGTCCGATCACTAAATAAAAAATGAAATTGTTTTTTCTACCTTTGTCTGATCATTTTATTCTCTGATCATGCTGGTTCCAATCTCAGGTTTCTGTTTTCCTCTGTCTTCGCTTAACTCCTTTTCTATGGTCTCTGGTCCATCTATCATTTCTTGTCTCTCCTTTTGTTTTCACTTCTTTCCATCTTGGATATTGATCTTTCCCTTTCAGCTTTCTTCCATTTATTTTTCTCTGTCCACTCAGATTTCACTATTACTTCTTACTATCCAGTCCTCAGTCTCCCTCTTTTTTACTCCATCTACCTATCACTTTTCAACCCTCAACCCAGTCCTCCCATTCCCCATCTCTTCTTTCCTGATCCATTATTCCTCAATCTTTCACTCACACTCTCTCCTCCCCCATTCAGTGTCTCTCTCTCTCTCTGTCACTCTTCCCTCCATCTTATATCTCTACCCTCTATCCTTCCATGTCCCCCTCCCCTTCCTTATCCCCCTTTGTCCAGCATCTCACTCATCTCCATAACATACCCTCCCTAGCGTCTCTCCATTTCTTTCTCGCCCTACTTACCCCCATGTCAATCTTTTCCCCTCTCTCCCCATTACTCCAGTACCCTGCATCTCCTATTTCCATTTGTTCCACCCCCCATGTCCAGAATCTTCCTATAGTGTCCCTATACACCCCCCCATGCCAGCATCCTCACTGCATTTCAAAAACCTCCATTCTTTGCTTCTCCCTGTGCTCACTTCCCATCTTCCCTTGATCTCCCTAGCCCCTATGTCTAGCATATCCCCTCCGCCTCCCTATTCCACCCTGCATTCAGCATCTCCCCTCTGTCTCCCTGTGCTTCTCCATGGCATCTCCCCCTCCACCTGCCAATGTCCCCCATGTCCAGCATCTCCCTTGTTTTCCTATGACCCCCCCCCCTTGCCAGCATCTGCCCTGTTTTCCCTTGATACCCCCAAGTCCAAAATTTGCTCTCCATCTTCATTCCCCCTCCACCTTCCTATGCTCTTCTGTGTCCCTAACCTTCCATGACCATGTTTAGCATCTTTCTTCCACTCTCCCATGGTTCTCTAACTCTCTGCATAATTTTTCACTGTCTCTTTGTACATTCACCCCCCCCCCCCCCCCACTCCATCTTTCACCTTATCTGACCGGCAGCTCTTCTGCTCACTGGACTTGCTGCTTCTGCAGGCAGGTCCTTCTATTCAGGGCCATGACTGTGGCCTTGTGCAATTCTCCTGCTCGCGGGTGCAGCAATTGCAGCCTTGCTGCTTCCACGGGTAGAAGAATTGTGTAAGGCTGCAATCGCAGCCCCAAATGGAAGATCCTGCCCACGGACTTGCTACTCAAATGGGCAGAACTGTGCAAATCCCACCAGCAGGATCCTCCGTTCGGACAACCTTACACAATTCTTCTGCCCGCAGGAGCAGCAAGTCCCGCAGGTAGGTTCTTCCATTCTTTCCTGCCAGCGGGACTTGCTGCTCCCACGGGCAGGGCTGGGAGAGAGAACGGGAAGGAAATAGGGAGGGAGGGAGGGACGATGCCTAGCACCGGCACCCCCTGCTGTGCTCACCTCGCTTACTGGGTAGTGCTGGTCCTGGATTGGACCCACTGCTACCTTCCCACATTACGCAGCTCTGCCATTGTGTGCCACGGCGTTTTTTCCCCCATTTTCTCTCATTCCTTCCTCCTAGAAGACAGGTCGAAATAGTAATTGGCTTCCTTACTGGGTGAGGACTGGAAGGAAAACCTCCTCTGAGAAAAAAACCCTCTTCAATATCTTCCTTCCACCAGCACGAGCTACCACAGTAGCAGCTGTCACCTTCCTGTAAAAAAAAAACAATACTTCACACACATTATTATTAATATCGCCATTTCTATAGTATTACCAGGTGTACAAAGCATTTTATAGACGTATCTCATTGACAGTCCCTATTCCTTGGCACTCAATCTAGTTAAGATAGACACACAACTAGAAACAAATCGGCAACCAGGTACATGGCCTTTAAGGTTATACTGCCATCAAATTTTAAAAGTAATATCTTCAAAATTACTTTCTTTGTGCTTTAGTTTGTTTTCTATGTTTATTTGTTTTTATGGTGTTTACTTATTCACTGTATTCTGTTATTATTAATTTTAAGGATATACGATCATTAGAAACATCTCTACGGCTGGCAAAGTATTGTCTTGTATAGGTCCTGAAAGATTCAGCATTGCTTCGTCACCCTAAATATTTCAGTTTGACAGAGACACTCTTCTGAAGAGAGATGCCACCTATCAAATTTATAATTAAGCATATAAAATACAGCTGAAAGAGATAGCTATGCACCGCCACATGGAAAGTTATCAATTTTGAATCCTCCACTGCATCCTCAACCCCAGGCCACACACCTTGGAAGGGAAGCAGTCATGATCATCACCCAGTGGTGACACCTGCTAGTTAGTCATAGGGGGGCTTTAACTAATGAGCACAAGCTGGCAACTCATATTCTGGCGCACTGTGTAACATGCGTAAGAATTGTGGGTGGGTGGGTTAGGGGTGGAGAGTGGGAATGGTGAGCTCAACGCAGTTAGAGCTGGGTTCACACTGTGCTCTAACTGCATTGGTGTGGGTTCACCTAAAGCCACCTCGATAGGCGGAGTTAAGTACACCCATGCTAATGCAGCCTGCATTAGAGGAAAGTGCTCTATGCTAACTGCCGAGGAAATGCTTTCCACATCCCCAACAATTTTTATACCACCTTTCACAAAGGTCAAAGTGGTGTACATAAAACTTTGAACAGGTTAAACAACGTTTACAAAGAACATTAACTGTTCTCCAGGAACAAGCAGGAAGTCAGTCTGTTTATTGTTAGTTTATGTTAATGTTTATTAAAAAGCTTTATATACCGCCCATTACAGTAAGTACCAGGGCGGTTTACAATCAAAAATAAAATACAAACGTTTAAAAGAGGAGGCTGCAGAAAAGGAAGGCGGAACGCCAATAAAACCTCTAAGAGGAAAGGAGAGAGAGAGACAGTGGTCAGTGGGGAACAGAGTGAAACAGTAGGTGGGTAAGGACAGGACAGGCCAGTAATAGGGAGGGGGTACGAGGGGTGAGCTGAGGAAATGTTATTGAATCATTATTTTACCTTGACTATTTGGGAAGGAAGGGGGAGGGGGGGGAAGGTCGAAAGCTGCACAAAAGAGGTGAGTCTTCAGTTGAGTTTTGAATGATTTGAGGGATGGGTCCAGTCGAAGAGAAGGGGGGAGCGAGTTCCAGAGTTTGGGACCAAGAACGTAAAAAGCTGAGGACCAGGTGGATTCTAGGTTAGCCTGAGATGGAGAAGAGAGAAACATACGGTTTATGTGGATGGCTCAGAGAGAAGGGCGAGGGGTATGGAGACGGACTTGATCAGGAAGACAGAGGGGGGATACCAGTGTGAAAGGCTCTATGGACAAAAATAAGGATTTTGAACTGTATTCTATAAGTGATGGGGAGCCAGTGCTGTTGTAGAAGGGGGGGGGGGGGGGTGACATGATCGAAATGAGATGCGTGAGCGAGTATGCAGACAGCGGTGTTCTGGACGCGTTGAATACGGGAGAGCTGAGATTGGAGAAGACCAGCCAAAGATACATTACAGTAATCAAGACGTGAGAGTACCAGAGAGAGAAGCAAGGTAGTCATAGAAGATGAGAGAAAAGGACGAACAGCACGAAGTTATTTTAGGGTGAAAAAAGAATGTTGGGCAATAGAGGAAATGTGACCTTTGAAAGAAAGAGCAGAATCAAGAGTGACACCCAAATATCTAAGAGAAGAAACCATAGGGATAGGTGTGGAAAAAAGAAGGGGTATGAGGGGAGGGGAAGGATGTCCGAAGGTGAACCAGATTGCTGAGGTTTTGGTAAGATTAATGTGAAGAAGTTAGAAGAGATCCAAGAGGCAACAGAAGAGAGACAGTCATTGAGAGGGGTGATGTCTGGGATGGTGGAATCGGTGTGATGAAGAAGGAAAATATCGTCGGCATAGTAATAGGCAGAAACACCGTGCTGTTGGATAAGAAGAGTGAGAGGGGCCAGAAAGACATTGAAGAGAAAAGGGGCAAGGATAGAGCCTTGAGGAACACCACAAGGGAGAGGAGTGGAGGGAGAGGAAGCAGAACCAGATAGAACCAAGAAAGAACGAGAGGAAAGAAAAGATCGAAACCATTGGAAAACCGAATCGGAGAGGCTGGCGTCCTGAAGATGATCCAAAAAAGTGTGATGGTCCACCAGATCAAAAGCAGCTGAAAGATCCAAGGAAACAGCAAGAGAGAAAGAACCATGATCGTGAGCAGTGTGTAATTCATTGAGGAGTGAGAGAAGAATAGATTCCGTGCTGTGACTGGGGCGAAAACCAGATTGCCGGGGGTGAAGGGTAAAAACAGCCTTGAGGTGAGAGGAAAGTTGAAGAAAACCAGTTTTTCTAAGAGTTTAGAGAGAAAAGGGAGGTTAGAGATAGGACGCCAGTTAGAGGGGGAAGAGGGTGCCCACGCGGAGCGATTCCCCAGTTTCCAAAGAAAGCCTTTGGGATTTCTGCCACACATGCGTGGTCCTCTTCCTGACCAAAGGTGCCATCTTGCTCAGTTTCCCTTTTTCTGCGGAGCCCTTTGGACGCACGTCCTCGTCCCTCGGAAAAAGTGTTTCATTTTTGGCCTCTGGCCTGTGTTTTTTCCGGTAGTACCGGTCCTCTACCCGCCCCTCCCCTGCTGTCCTTTTCCCTTGAGTGAGGGGACATCTTTTTTCTGTAAAAAGTTTACTTTTGCAAGCTTCGCACCCTTTTTTCCCTAAACTGCTGGCTACAAAAGTCTTCGACCTAGCGGGGGCTCTTTTTGCCCCAATGGCCACCGGTTTTAGGAAATGTGACAGATGCTCCAAACACATGTCGCTCACGGACACCCATGACTGCTGTCTTTGGTATCTTGGCTGACCATGACCCGGAACTCTGTGCTCTGTACAAGAAAATGTCCTCCAAAGACCTGCAAAGTCGTAAGCAGAAGTCCAATGACATTTTCTGGAAGATAGCCGCAGAATCCCCGGCAGCACCCTCGGTCGTCTCTCCACTGGTGGGATTCCCCACTTCAGCCCCACGCTCTCGGTGGCATTCTGATCAAGAGTCCCCTGAAGTGGAGAGGCATAAGAAGACCTTGAAGTCACTGTCGGGGGCTCCAGACAAGCGCGAGCGCTCCCATGCTCGGTCGCTCAGTGCCCCCCCCCCCTCAGCGTTCGAGAGAGTCGGACAAGGAGAGGCCTCGAAAGGTACCTCGTACAGACATGAAGGCCTCTGGTGATGGTGCCCGGTCTCCTGAGGGTTGTCCTGGTGAGGACCCCCCTCCTCCTCCATGCCAAACTCCGTAACCACGGTGTCGGTGTCGCAGGAACCCACGTCCACGTGGGAGTCCCATATACTGGCACTAGAGTGCAGCGTTTCTGCCGTCTTAGCTGCCCAGCAGGCGCTTATGTCCAGCATGGCTGGTCCGTGCCTCAAGACAGAGGTTCCCTCGAGAGGGACACCCAAACCCACCCTGGAAACCCCCAAGAGCTGTGGGCCTCATGCGGGTCCTCAGCGTCTGTCTTGCTCGCCTTCCTGGTCCTCAGGAGCAAGATCCTCCAGGGCCTCTGTCTCCAAGAGGGCCTTAGCCTCTGGACACAGTGACAAGTCTGAGTTGGACTCCTTCTCGGACCTCTCAGGCTGGGAGTCTGACAGGGATACCTCCCCAGAGACCCGTGCCCACAGGGACCACCCTTTGGACCTGCCCGAGGACACATCATTCCTAGTGTTCGTGCCGGATATGGCATGGGCCCTCAACCTGGCTACGCAGGCTGAAGAGGAGCCACGAGCTGAGGAGCTCGACATTCTGCAATATGAGTCCCATCCTCGGGAGTCTCTTCCTGTTCCAGTTCCTCCCATTTTGTCCAGGCTGCTCCTCCGGATGTGGGAGACACCTGCTTCAGTCCCCATTGTGAGCATGCGCCTCAATGCCATATACAGGGTCCAATGCGGCCCAGGGCTCTGGAAGACCCAGCTTCTACACACCTCCATGGTAGTGGATGCGGAAGCAAAAGAGCCCAAAGTCACTTTCTTCGGTCCCCCCAGGTAGGGAGTCGAGAACCCTCGACGCCCTTGGGCACAAAGCCTATCAGGGGTCCATGCTCACATGCCACATTCAGGCCTACCAATTGTATATGGGCATATTTCTGCATGACCTCGCCAAGGAGCTCGGCGGGTTCTCCGCAGGTCTCGGGGGTGAACCCCTTCTCAGGTTCCAAACCCTCCTGAAGTCCGTCACAGAGTGCTTGAAGTATCTCTCTCATGCCGCATATGATGGATTTGAGTCCTCCAGCCGAGTGGCAGCAGCCGGCATTGGAGAAACTCTTGGATGTCCCCCTACCTCAGCGAGCAGCTGTTTGGTAAACCTATGGAGGATAAGGCCACTGAGATAGAAACGGAGTTCATGACTTGGACTCGTCTCTCGCGTAAAAACCTCCTCTCTCCCTCAGAAGAAACAGCAAACCAAGAAGCTGTTCTTCCACAGAAAGGGGCTCCCCTACCAAGGTTACCCACCCTTCCCACCCACCCCCGCGCCAGCTTCCGGCATGTAGGGGAAGGGAGGAGCACATGGACACCACAAGCCTAAAGGGCCCAAGGCTCAGTCACTGGCGCCACTCCAACCCGCACAGGGTTTTTGACTCCGACATCATAGCCTCTCGCCCCGGCTGCACTTATGCCGGTGGAAGGATGCCTGTCACTGTTTGCCCCGCAGTGGGCATCGATCACGTCGGACACCTGTGTCCTTCAGGTGATCTGAGATAGATATCATCTCCGCCTGGACAGGCTCCCTCCTCTTCTCACCAGTGGAGTCTACTCTGCTCCCCTTGCACCAGACTTTCTTTCAGCAGGAGCTGTCCAACTTCCTCACCCATTGGGCAGTCAAGAAGTTACTGCTGCACCTTCAAGGCCATGGATTCTACCCCTGCTACTTCCTCGTTCCAAAAAAGACGGGGGGCCTATGCCCCATCCTCAACCTCCAGAACTTAAACAAATTTCTGGTGCGGGAGAAGTTCAAAATGTTATCGCTTGGTGTCCTGCTGCCAGCAGGGTGATTGGCTATGCTCCTTGGATCTCAAGGACGCTTACACCCACATCCTGGTCCACTCCCAACACAGGCAATACCTGCGCTTCAGGGTGCAGGGGGAGCACTACCAATACAGGGTGCTCCCCTTCGGGCTTGCATCTGCACTGCAGGTTTTCACTAAGTGTCTCTCCGCAGCCGCCACCTTCCTCAGGAAGCAGGGCATACCCTTCTTCTCCTACCTCGATGACTGGCTCGTCATGAGGACCTCGGTTGGCGAAGCCCACCTGGCGGAGTCGCGCATGATCCTTCTCCTCGAATACCTTGGCTTCTTGGTCAACTATCCCAAGTCCCACCTCGAGCCAGTGCAGACCCTGTAGTTCATCGGCACTTGCCTCAACACGGAAAGAGTGACCGCCTTCCTGCCTGCTGACCGGGCAGACCGCCTCTGGGCCATGGCAGCCCAGGTCCAGAACAGGGCTTGGATTACAGCATGGGCCATGCTGCGCCTTCTAGGACACATGGCCTCCATCGTCCATGTGGTCCCTCATGCCCGCATGCAAATGCGGATAGCCCAGTGGTGCCTCAGGGCACAATGGAGCCAGGCCTCCGGCCACCTCAGAGACCCTATCAGTGTCTCCCACAGTCTCCACAATTCCCTGGATTGGTGGCAGGATCCCCAAAGCCTCCTTCAGGACATGCCCTTCCAGACCCCACAGCACAAGCTCATCCTGATGACGGATGCTTCCCTGCTGGGGTGGGGAGCCTACTGCGGTGCATTGTGCACCCAGGGGCAGTGGTCACCTGAGGAGTCTCAGCAGCAGATCAACCTGCTCATGTTCCGGGTGGTCCGATGGGCCCTCAGGGCCTTCGAGGGCTACCTGAGGGGGAAATCGGTGCTCGTGCAGACCGACAATCGGGTAGCCATGTTCTACATAAACAAGGAGGGTGGAACAGGATCCTGCCTCCTCTGCCGAGAAGCGATCCTCCTGTGCTCCTTTGTGTTTCACCGGGGAATGACCCTACAAGCGGTCTACCTCCCAGGCCAGGAGAATGTCCTCACGGACAAACTCAGCAGGATTCTCTGCCCACACGTGTGGTGCCTGGATCCAGAGATCGCTGACCTCTTGTTCCATCAGTGGAGGACCCCATCCATGGACCTGTTCACCAGCCCAGGGAATGCGCAGCTTCCACACTTCTGCAGCCTGGTTCCACACCCAAGCAGAGTAGCTCCGGATGCGTTCCTATTAAGCTGGGCCTCCAGCCTTCTTTACGCTTTCCCTCCCACTCCTCTCATTGCGAGGACTCTCCACAAGGTTCAGCAGGGCCGAGCTTCGATGATCCTCGTGGCCTCAACAGCCTTGGTTTCCGCTTCTGCTCCAGCTCTCCTCCAAGCCTCCATCCCCCTGGGCTGTACCATGGGCCTGTTAATGCAGGAGGAGGATCAGGTGCTCCACCCAAACCCGGACTCATTGTCCCTTACAGCCTGGCGGCTGAACGGGTCACTTTAGCTCCACTGCACCTCCCAGAGGAGGTCGAGGAGGTTCTCCTCGCATCGAGGAAGGACTCGATGAGACGAGCGTATGCCTTTAAGTGGCGATGCTTCTCGGTCTGGTGCTCCGAGCTCCAGATCGACCCGTTCTCCTGCTCTACCCAGTGGGTTCTTCAGTATCTCCTCCACCTTTCAAAAGCAGGATTGAAATCCAATTTGATCAGGGTTCACCTGAGCGCCATTTTGGCGAACCACCTCTCCGTCAAGGGGAAATCCCTCTTGGGGCAGCCCTTGGTCTCCTGCTTCATGCAAGGCCCCTTATTTTCCAAGCCTCCATCCAGCCTCCCCCAGTGAAGTGGGACCTGAATATCGTGCTGATGCAGCTTACGCAATCACTTTTCGAGCTGTTGGTGAATTGCTCCCTTCGGCACCTCTCCTGGAAAGTGGTCTTCCTGGTGGCTTTGATTTTGGCCCGCCACATCAGCGAACTCGATGCCCTCATGGCTGAGGCTCCATACACCAGGTTCTATAGAAACAGGGTGGTTCTCTGCACCCACCCCAAGTTCCTACCAAAGGTGGTCTTGGACTTTCATCTCAATCAGGAGATAGTCTTACCGACCATCTTCCTGAGATCACATGCCGACCAGGCATCAGTTGTATTGCATACACTCGACTGCAAGAGGGCCCTTGCCTTCTACCTGCAGCATACCTGAGTTCATCACAAGTCCGACCGGCTCTTTCTTGCCTATGATCCCAAATCGCCTAGGGAAGGCAGTCACCAAACGCACAATCTCTGTCTGGGTGGCAGACTGCATTGCCTTTGCCCAAGCAAAGGCGGGCACCCCACTGGATCGACGGGTCACTGCGCATGGCGTCTGAGCCAAGGCAGCTTTGGTGGCTTCGCTGCGCTCAGTTCCTCTGTTGGACATCTGACGGGCTGCGACCTGGTCTTCAGCGAACACTTTCACTGTGCACTACTGCTTGGAGAGGGAGTCCTGCCAGGGCAGTGCCTTCGGCTAGGCTGTACTCCGTAACCTGTTCAGGGTATAAGCAACACCTGCCCTCCAACCCTTCTCAATGGCTACCGAGAGCTTCGCCCTGGGGACCCAAAGACTTGGGCTCCTTCGGGCATCGACCTCTGCTCACGGCCTTGCGGAGGCGTTTTTGGGTTACAGGTTTGGTAGCCTGTAGCTGGGGAGTCCCGTAAGTGAGGACGGACTTCCTGCTTGTTCCTAGAGAAAGCGTAGTTACTCACCTGTAACAGGTGTTCTTCAGGGACAGCAGGAATCAGTCCTCGTTACCCTCTCACCTCCCCTGAAAAGTTGCTATTTTTGTCCTTCCCTTGCCATCTGCTTAGTAGGGCTCTAACTATGGGACCTGACTGAACATGGCACCTTTCGGCAGGAAGAGGACCATGCATGCGTGGCAGCAATCCCAAAGGCTTTCTTTGAAAGCTGGGGAATTGCTCCACGCAGGCTCCGTCGGTGCCGACGTCACCCATAAGTAAGGACTGATTCCTGCTGTCCCTGGAGAACACCTGTTACAGATGAGTAACTATGCTTTAGGCAGAGCCAGGGTTCCTTTAACTATTTACAAAGTGTTCATCGCTGAGGGGAGAGGGTTGGTTGGGAGGGGAGGTTAGGTGGAGGTGGGGCCGAAGCACAAGGTGAATTGGTGGGTTTTGAAGAACTTGCAGAATGTGAGAGGGTCTTTGGTGTTTCTTAATAGGTCAAGGAGGGAGTTCTAGGATGTGGGAGCGTAGAGATCGAAGGATCTGGTGCATTCTTGCTGAGTGCTTCTTGTTATTGCTTGGGGGGTGGCTAGGGTTTTCCTTGTGGAGTATCTTAATGGTCAGTTTGTCTGGAGTAGTTCAATGAGGGTTTGGAGGCAGGGGGATGATTGATGATTGAGCATTTTGAATATCATGAAGATGATGTTGTATTGTATTGTATTCTGCTCTGTAATGGGAGTCAGTGAAGGTGTTTGAGGATGGGGGTGATGTGATTGTATCTGGAGGCACCTTGGATGATCCAAGCTGTCATGTTTGCAGGGGGAGGAGCAATGATTGTGGTAGTCTGCGGTATATGGAGCTGCAGAGTCAAGGTGTGGGCATAACAGAGCCTGTAGGGTGGAGAAAAAGTCTGATGGAGTGAGGAGAGAGCGGAGGTGCAGGAGGGTTTGAGTTCTGAAGTAGATAGATCTTGCTATATTCGATATTTGTGCTTTCAGGTTGAGGTGATGGTCTAGGATGATTCCCAGGTATTTTACTTCAGGTCGAACTTGGATTTCCATGTGGTCGAGGGTGATAGATGTGGGTGGAGTGAATGATTCATTCTTGGAGATGAATAGGGATTCAGTTTTTTTGTGGTTTATGGATAGGTGGTTTGTGGTCAGCCATTGAGAGACATCAGTGAAACATTGCTGTAACTCGTTGTATGAGGGTTTGTCAGATTGAATGGTAGCATGATGTTGTTGGCATAGATGTGATAGTTGAAGTTGTGTGATTGGATGATTGAGCAGAGTGGTTGCATGTAGATATTAAAGATCTGGATCTTACCAAATTTAACCAGATGTCCTGTTCGTGAGCATTCTCATTATATGCTCCTAGCCTTTGGAACACCCTATCTGGACATATTCGAGCTACTACTGACCTTATGGCCTTCAGAAAGCTATTAAAGATGCTCCTCTTCTAAAAGCACTTCGAAGGATTTACATAAACACTCACTCAGCCATCATGAACTACGACCCTGCTCCATGCACCTTTTGTGCGCTAAATAACTATCTTACATTGACATCTTAGTCCCCACCCCGATCCCTGTTGCAATGTTAGGCTGATAATCTGCCATATATTAAAATGTTCTCTGTAATGTTGTCATGTTATTTGTAAACCACCTTGATCATTCGAAATGCAATATATAAGCCTTTCAAATAAATAAGTGCTGAGAGGGTAGATCCTTGGGGGATACCTTGAGTCTGGAGGTAGGGGGATGATAACAGTGATCCCATCCTTATCTGTTGGAGTCTGTTGTGTAGGTAGGCTTGGAACCATCTTAGTATAGCACCTTCGATTCCTATTGGCTGAAGTCGTTTTATGAGGATGTTGTGGTTAATGGTGTCGAAAGCTATGGAGATATCAAGGAATATTAGTATAAAACCTTGATTGGTGTTTTGAATTCCTTTAATGAGGTTGTTCATGAGGGATGTTAAGAGAGTTTCTACTCCATGGTGTAACTGGATTGGGCTGAGGGAAGGTGAGATTTCCTCCATTTGTGTTCTTGTCTTCAGAGTTGGGATTTGAGTTTTCTGAGGTCTGGGATGTAACACCAACCCACTACGAACTGCCTTAAATACCACAGCAAGAATTATCCAGAAAGCAAAAAAACAAGATCACATTACCCCAGTCCTGAGGGAGCTGTACATACTCCTCTCGAAGCAAGAATCAAATACAAATCTTCTCTACTTATTCACAAAGCCCTCTACCAAACTCAGACTTCCCAGCTCCACACTCTACTGCCCCAACCCACCCACAGAACAACAGAACAACCAGACAAACCACCAGCAACTCCCTCACCATCCCCCATAAATGAACCAAATACAATCAATGGACCTGCAACAGAGCCTTCGAACTGTACGCACCATCCCTCTGGAACTCTCTACCAAGTCATATCAGAAGCAACGGAGATCCCTTGACATTCAGGAAACAACTAAAAACCATCCTATTCCAGGAATACCTCGGACCAGAAACATACACCCATCACTGACTACCCCCAGACCCCCTAATCATACCCTCAGATCTATTTTCTAAAAGACTGATGCCCATTGTCTATGTCCTTAATATCTGTTCAGATCATTAATGTTGGCCTCCCGGTGATAGCTCCAACCCTAGAATTGATTATTGTCCCCACCCTTTAATGTTAAACCGCTTTGACCCAGTGAAAAGTGGGATATAAATACAGTTAAATAAACATGGGGTCCGGTTATATACTGGACGTCGTGGGTGGGTTGAGGTTGAGGCTGATTTAGTGATAGCTTGGTTCCAGGAGTTAAAGGTAGTGTCCAAGTACAGAATTTTGGTGTTGAGAATTGGGGAGATGGGGGAAAGAAAGCATTCCCTGTCAAATTGCTTGAAGTGGTTAGGAGGTGGGGTTGATTTTTGAGATGCACTGATGGGAAGGTGAAAACCTATGAGGCTGTGGAGGATCTGTATTGATGGGGATGGGTCGATGTGGATGGGGTTTTGCTAATGAAGATGAGGTTGAGGATGTTGCCTTTGTTGTGGGTAGGAGAATTTATGATTTGTGTGGTCCATAGCTGCTATGCTTGCATGAAGGCTGTTGCTTGATTCACTGAAAATGATTGAAGGTTGTGGTCTCCTAGTATGATGAGGTCTTTGTTTTTCTTGTTGTTTTCGAGGATGATGTGAAGAAGGTTGGAGAGGTCATTGGTTGAGGCGGATGGTGAGCAGTAGGCCAGGCAGATGCTCAGTTGTTTGTTGGAAACGGTGAGTGTGTCTAAGGTTGCGGTAGTCTCTGCAGCTAGTTTGTTGAAATTGTTTTGGCGAGGATGAGAATGCCTCCTCCTTTTCGGTGGGTGTGTGGGCAGTGAAATAGGCTGTAGTTGTGGGGTCTAATTTGATTCATGAGGACTGTGTCTGTTTCCATGAGCCAGGACTTAGTGATGCATACAATGTCCATGTTTTGTGTGATGAGATCTCTTATGGTGGTGATTTTGTTTTTTGCTGAGCATGTATTAATGAGTGAGCAGTTGAGGGTTTTGTGTTGGGTGGTTTGTGTGGGTGACTGGGTTCTTGTTTACTGGAATGGTGATAAGGTATTGTGTGTTGCATGTGTGGAGGGGGAAGGTAGCTGTATGTCTTGAGGATGGGGTGGAGAGGGGGAAGATTGTATAGGTTGTAATATGGGTGAAGAAGCGATGGGGGGTCTGAGGAGGAATGTAGGAGGGAGTGTGTGGTGTGGTTAGGATAAGGAGGGCATGGAGGGAGTAAAGGAGGGAACAGAGTTGGAGAATGGTGATTCTCCTTCTGTTTGAGCTGGTTTTTGGGTTGGTGGGTGATCGTGATGGAGGTTTGCCAGGTTTTTCTGAGTTTTACTTGGTGGGCTTTTGGCAGGAATGTTGGTGCTGCTGTGGTCCCCATCTAAGGGTCACGCCCGGCACAGGCACGCTGTGAGGGGTGGAGAAGTTAAGTCCCATTGCCGGCGAGGGAGGTGTGCTGGATTGGTGGTGCAAAGGAACGAAGGAGGGGCTTACCTCCTCACTTCTCTAGCACCCTTCTCTGGTCTTTCCGCCATTGATGTTGATGCTGTGGCGAGCAGGACGGTTCTATGGCTTTCCTACCGTCTAGGTGGCTTTCAGGCTGCAGTTGTAGTGGCGTAGGTGATGGGTCTTTGTGGCTCCCTTTTGTCTTGGTTACCACTGGTCCATACCTAGGGGCTATGCCAAAACAGCCCTCAGGTGTGGGCCTGCCAGACATGGGCACGCTTGAGCGCTCTTCATTTTAAAAACTGGAGCCAGGTCCCAATATGTGAAGGTGGGAGCGGGGAGGAACTCACCTTCACACTCCCTGCTGCTGACAGTGATCAGAACTCCTTCGACCATCTGATGGGTGCTCTTCAATTTAAAAACTGGTGCTGGGTCCCGACAGGTGGTGGTGGTGAGTGGGGAGGAACTCACCTTCCGCTCCCTGCTGCTGCTGGCGATCAGGGTAGTGTTGCATCTAATGCACCATATTTTGGGGTCTTTTGGCTTGTTAGGTACAATACTGTAGTAAAAGGACCCTTGCATTTATTGTGGCAGCTCCACCCTTCGCATGGTAGAAATGCACGCTATCCATGCGTTAGTTCCAAGCTACTTGCAACACTTTAGTAAACATCCCCATAAGTCTCTAGCCCTCACAGCTTGGATGTTAAGGGGTTGACTGTCTTCTTCAAACCTGCCAATTACTATGACCAATGTTCTTCTGGCTTCTTGGAGAGATTCCACTAGGATGTCATATGATTTTAAGTGGAAGAGGTTTGCCATTTGGTGTAGGGAAAAGGCCATAGATTATTTCAATGGTCCCACACACTGCTTGAATACCTGCTGTATTTGTCTTTAAATTCCTCTTTTAAAATAAGAAAGTACCATTCCTGTTCGGCATTTATTTATTTAGCTGGATTTAATATACCGCTTTATCATTAAATCAAAGCAGTTAGCACATCAAACAATCAAGAGGGGGTATAAAGGGTGAAAACATGCAGTGGAAACATCGACATGAGTGGTGTGGGAAGTGGTGTGTGAGATTAATTTTGAGCTATATACAATGTGAGCTATGTACAGGGGCTATATACAATTATTAGGGGCTGCATGGGTTGGATAAGGCTGTAATCTGGTTCAGATGACATCCTTGTGAAAAGTGTTTTGAGCAGCTTTCTGAAATCTTTGAGGTCCGTGGCTGATCTGATTGTCAGGGAGGTAGTTCCACAGAGCGGGAGCTGCCAGGAACAGTGCTCTTGAGGTGTCCTGTCTTGTTTTGGCGAATTCCTTTGGGTGGTGATGGCGTCTGAGGTTCCTTTTCTTCTGGGTCTGGTGCATTGGTTAGCTTTGATGAGTGGTTGCAGGCTGTTAGCTGAGAGGTTTTGTCTTATTTTGAATATGTTTAGGAGTACTTTGTATCAGATTTGGGAACTGTTTGGGAGCCATTGGAGGTGGTACAGGATGGGTGTAATGTGGTCGTGTCCTGAGCAGCCTGTTATTATGCGGGCGGCAGTGTTCTGGGCCAGGTGCAGAGGCCGGAGGGCTTGTTTTGAGAGCCTGAGTTAGATGGGGTTGCAGTAGTCTAGTGTGGGAGTGATGAGAGCTTGATAGACCGTTCGGAAGTGGTCCTGTGCGAGAATGGGTTTGAGGCGCCTGATGGTTCTCATTTTGAGGTAGGCGTTCCTTGTGGTTCTGGCAATGTGGGCTTGTAGGTTCAGGTCCTTGTCGAGCGTCACTCCGAGGTATTTCACTTCAGGCTTTACTGTTATTGTGATGTCGTTCAGTTTGATGGTAGGTGTGGATGAGAAGGTGGGGTTTCTTGAGAGGAATAGTGCTTCTGTTTTGTTATAGTTTATGGATAAATTGTTATCTAGGAGCCAAGTTGTCATTTGCTGAAGACAATTGGCTAGGTTGTAGTAGTCTGGGCTATCCAAGTTGATTGGGGTGAATATCACGATGTCGTCGGCATAGATGGTGTATTGAATCTTGTGGTTCTTGATGATGGAGCAGATGGGTTGTAAGTATAGGTTGAATAGCAGGGCGGAGAAAGATGATCCTTGTGGGATGCCCTGGGTGGATCTGAGAGGCTGGGAGGTATCTGAGCCCATCCTGCTGTATCATCCTCAGTGTATATATCCAAAATTGTTCCCAAAATTTAAGTATTGTCTCTCTATTCTTTCCTCTCCAGTTCAATGTTACTTGATCTATGATTCACCATTTCTAATGATGGAATTGATGATTCTTTGAGACACAATGTTCTACTAAAGTTACTAAAGTATTATTGGTATATAGACAAGATTTGTGCTCTTTTAATCTCATTTTGATTGCTTTCTTTTGCCTCACCAAAAAATATAGTCAGATTATCACATAAATTACATTAAACTAAAAACACTAATAGAAAGTTTTGCAGCTAAACTATGTGCTAACTTTCATTAACCCACTAAAACAAAGTTTTGTACTTTGCCCCTCACTCTGACCCCTGGTGGGAGTCTTGTGGTACTGCTAAGGATCAAGTGGCCAAATAACGAAAAGTGTCTTATTTGCCAGCTTGACTCCCAGTGGTAGTACGATAAGGCTACCACTAGGATAAAACCCAAGCCACAAGAACAGGAGCATCTGGGGAGGGGGGGGGGATCTTCTTCTACCTCACCATTATACCACCAGGAAAAGCTCAAATAAGTGGTGGGGGAGGGGCTCAGGGGAAGGGGGAAATTTTGGGCTTGGAGGAGTGGGGGGCCTTGATGCTGAAGGGGTGAGGATCCAAGCGAGGGATTTGATGATAGGAGGGATACTGATGATAGGGTGGGTATGCTGATGGAGTAGGTTGTGATGGTGATCATGGGATCGGAGATGGTGTTCACAGGGTTGAAAATGCAAATTAGTAGGTTGGGATGTTGTTCGGAGGTCAAGAGGCAGATGGGTAGGGATACTGCATTGGGCATCATGTGTCTGATGCATCAACAAACCACTCTAAAAGGTTAGCAAAAATGTTGTGAGACACAGCAATGTCAAATACTGCAACCTTTATGTTACTCAAAAATCAAGTATACTTGATAAAATTTACCTGGTTTATATATTTTTTTTCTTTTAATTATTTAATAAAATCTTTTTTTGAAAAAAAATATTTAATAAGTGCTATAGTGTCCCTCCAAAAAACAGTCCATGCCAGAGATCAAAAGTGATGAGAACACTAAAGGACAGAAAGGACAGGGTAGGAAGAAGGGGAGGAGGAGTGGCACTATATGTAAAAACTACTATTAAAGCTTTGGAATTACAGAGCTTAAAAGGGAAAGAGGAGGCATTGTGGGTTAAACTAGAAAGAGGGAAAGAGAAATCTATTTGCATTGGTGTGATATACAGACCTCCCTCACAAGAGGAAGAGGTGGACAGAGAGTTAATTGAAGACATACACAGCATTGCTAGGAAAGGGGAAGTGCTACTGATAGGAGATTTCAATATGCCAGATGTTGAATGGCACATTCCTGCTGCAGTATCATCTAGAAGTAAGGAGATCCTGGATTCTCTACAGGGAGAACTATTCAGACAATTGGTAACAGACCCCACACGTGAAGGGGCCATACTGGACTTGGTGCTTACCAATGGTGAAAGTGTTTCTGATGTTGTAGTGGGAGATCATTTTGCATCCAGTGATCACCAGATGGTGTGATTCAGTATTAGGACTAGGGCTGTTAGAATCCATTCAAAGGTGAGGATCTTAGACTTTAGGAAACTAACTTTGCCAAGATGGGCCAATACCTCAGGGAGTCGTTAGAGGGATGGGAACAGCTGGGGGATGTAGAAAAACAGTGGGCAAAACTGAAAGCGGATATTTTAAGGGCAACCAACATTTTTGTTAAAATGGTAAATAAAGGTAAAAGGAAAAGGAGACCGCTATGGTTTTCGAAAGAAGTAGCTGAAAAAGTGAAGAAAAAGAGGGAGGCCTTCATGAAATACAAGAGATCACAGAGAGAAGAAGACAGGCATCTGTATTTGGAAAAACTTAGAGAAGCTAGCAAAGTAGTCAAGAAGGCAAAGATTCAAAAGGAGGAGGAAATAGCCAATGCAATAAAATGGGGGGATAAGACATTTTTCAGATATATTAGTGAGAAGAGGAAGGGCAAAAGTGGTATTGTCAGACTCAAGGGTGCAGGGGAGGAATATGTAGAAGCTGATAAGGATAAAGCGGAATTGCTTAACAAATATTTTTGTTCTGTGTTCACAGATGAAGAACCAGGAGCAGGACCTCAGAAAACACCCACAAATAGGAACAGAAGCGAGGGACATCTTGAACAATTTTCAGAAGACTGTGTTCATGAGAAACTAGCTCAACTTAAAGTAGACAAAGCAATGGGACTGGATGGGATACACCCTAGAATACTGAGGGAACTTGGGGACGTCCTAGCAGCTCCACTGACTGACCTTTTCAATGCCTCGTTGGAGTCGGGAGTGGTGCCAAAAGGACTGGAGAGAGGCTCATGTGGTGCCTTTACACAAAAGCGGAAGTAAGGATGTGGGTGAAAACTACAGGCCGGTTAGTTTAACTTCGGTGGTGAGTAAATTATTGGAAACGCTGCTGAAAGAGAAAATAGTGAGGTTTCTGGAGTCCAGCGGATTACAGGATCCGAGGCAGCATGGATTCACCAGAGGCAGGTCTTGTCAGACAAATCTGATTGATTTTTTTGACTGGGTGACCAGGGAGTTGGACCGAGGGAGAGCTCTAGATGTGGTGTATTTAGATTTCAGTAAAGCCTTTGACACTGTTCCTCACAGGCGACTTATAAACAAACTGAGCACCCTAGGGATGGACCCTAAAATTACTGCTTGGGTTAGAAATTGGTTGGGTGGGAGGCGACAAAGAGTACAAGTAAATGGAGCTCACTCTGAGGAGAAGGATGTTACCAGTGGTGTGCCCCAGGGATCTGTCCTTGGTCCGATTCTTTTTAACATCTTTGTTAGTGATATAGTGGAAGGGCTGTCGGGTAAGGTTTGCCTCTTTGCGGATGATACCAAAATCTGCAATAGACACCCAGGAAGGTGTAGATAACATGAGGGGGGATCTAGCTAAGCTTGAAGAATGGTCTAGAATTTGGCAGCTGGGATTTAATGTTAAAAAATGTAAGGTCATGCTTTTGGGCTGCAGCAATCCAAGGGAGCAATATAGTATAGGGGGTGAAGTACTTTTGTCCACTAAAGAAGAGCGGGACCTAGGCGTGGTTGTGTCTGATGATCTTAAAGTAGCTAAACAGGTAGAAAAGGCAACTGCAAAAGCTAAAAGGATGCTTGGGTGCATACGGAGAGGAATGGCTAGCAGCAAAAAGGAGGTGATAATGCCTCTGTATAAGTCTTTGGTGCGACCTCATTTGGAGTATAGTGTGCAATTCTGGAGACCGCACCTTCAAAAGGATGTAAACAGGATGGAGTCAGTGCAGAGGGTGGATACTAAAATGATTAGTGGTCTTCATTATAAAGCATATGAGGACAGACTGAAGGATCTTAATATGTACACCTTAGAGGAAAGGCGGGATAGAGGTGATATGATTGAGATGTTTAAATACCTCTGTGGCATAAATGTTCAGGGAGAGAGCCTCTTTCAATTGAAAGCAAGTTCTGCTACGAGGGGACTTGGGATGAGGGTGAAGGGAGATAGATTCAGGAGTGATATGCGGAAATATTTCTTTACGAAAAGAGTAGTGAATCCATGGAATAGTCTCCCAGTGGAGGTGGTAGAGATGAGGACAGTAACTGAATTCAAAAAAGCATGGGACAAACACAGAGGATCTCTAAAGGTTAAAAGGTTAAGACGGACAATATACTATATTGGACCAGTGTATGAAAAACATACACTATGTGAAACTTCTATTTTCTGCAAAGTTTTAATATTTTTTATTATTGACGGTATTTCATAGCTGTTTGAGTGTAACAAATCTAATAAATCATCCAGAACAGAGAAAGAATATGCGAGCTGTCCAAAATGGGCTAAGCAAAATACCTTTCATCATCACCACTGCCCGTCATTAAACCATTATGAGAATGCTCAAATCACTTAAGTTGCACTTAACTTGCTTCTCGCTGTCTTTATTTTATCACTATAAATTTAGGTAGACAGTCCCCATAACTTGCATCCTCAACAGACCCATGACTCACTTACCCATAGGTTCTCGACAACAGTCCAGGATTCAGAAATTCATCACCTTGATATTCCGACCAAACTCAAACAACCTTTCATGGGTTTTATCAGGGAAAATTATTTAATTCAGATTAGTGTCACTTTTTTCCGAGTTGCAAAGAATGCTCCCTTCCAACCAGATGTTAGTCTCGGTGATCCCCTACCTCCTATCAAGGAAAGTTTGCTTGTCTGCCAAGGCCTTTTTATTCTAGGCATCAATTGGCTAAAAGCATGCTCTGTATGAAAAGCAAAGTGCTCCTCGCCATTCTAATTCAAACTTTGCTGTCCTGCTCGTGCGGTGATGAATTTGCTAATCCCAGACTGCTGTTGAGAGCCTATGGGCAAGTGAGGCAGCATTTTTGGGAACACATATTGGGGCCATCTACTCTGGACTGCCATAGATCTTGTCACGAATACTACTGGAAATAAGAAATAAACCAGTCTTCCATGCATTTTTCTATTGATGCAAATCGTCCTGCAACATATCATGTCAATGTAAAAGCATCATATATTGAACCCATAGAGTGCTAAAACAGAAATTTAGAACAAGATAACTGATAAAAATATCCAGAAGTCCAGGATCTAGTTTAGCAATTTTGTTTAGTGGCCATACAGTATATGTGCGTAAATGACATCTTATAAAATACTAATCGGCATAAACGTATGCGCTTTTGCATACTTTCCAGTGAGTGTGCACATGCATGGAGTTTGGGTGGAGCGTGAGCAAAGCACATATAAGTACACATACTGATTATAAATTACTATAATTTACAGTACATGTGTGCTTAAAAAATATAGGCATGGACTTTTACACTGGCTGTAGGGCTCCAGTTATGCTTCTTACACTAGTAGTTGTAAAGTCAAATAAGCACCTACTTGGCTTTATAAAATAGGCTTAATATAGGTACCTTAAAATATTCATGCACTAAGAATCCCCTTGTAAAATTTCCCTCTGAGGTATTTTTATAAATCAGTTTAACATCTAAAACAGTTTTAGGAGCATAAAAGGTCTTTCAAAAATTTAGGTCAAGTCTAAAAGTATGTGTGGTGCAAGCCAGTGCATACATGTAGAGTAGACGTGCTTAGGGCAGAGCACAGATGTAGTCAGTGTTGACACGCATGTGTGTAAGTCTGGCTAATATTTATGCCTGCTCTCAAGCAGGCGTAATGTCCACCTCTTTAGGTACAATTTCTCCAGGATTTGTGCTAATATTTATATAGACACATAGGGGTCATTTCGAGTCGGGTTTAGCAGGGTTAGACATCCGGTTTGGGCGTCCATCCACGCTAAACATCAGGGGGCTGATTCCCAACACAGAGCTCCCCATACATACAGAGGAGATGTACAGGGAGCTCTCTACGGGGTGGGATGGGGGGTCTGGGGGGTGTAGTCTGAATGGGGAACTTATTCCACCTCGAGGGTGTAATAAGTCCCCCTGACAATCGCAGCGGAAGCAGTGAGGACCCGGCAGGATGTGGGTGGGGGGGGGGTGGGGGTTCCCCGTAGCCTGATCCTGGCCTTGGGAGGCCTGATCGGGGGTCAGGCAGCAGGGTACTGTGCGCAGCAGGAGCTGGCCGGCGATGGGATGCCACGGCTGCATTGTGCGTGGAATGGGCTGGACATCCGGGCCCTCAGAATCAGGGCACAGACTACCTGTCCAGGCCCGTTGCACTGATTCTGCTCCCACAAGGACATCTAGTCCCCGCAGGATCAGAATCAAGTGCAGGACCCAGATTTTGGATGTCCCGGATGGGCCCTGATGGGAATTAGCCTCATAGGCACTTAAGTGTCTGTATAAATTAGGCACCTTCTTCATCTCTAACCCTAGGCAATCTGTTATAAAATTACCCTGTTTTATCCCTTGATAGTTAGTAGACATATCTGTTTAATCATGCCTTTAGGAAGAATTAATCAAATGCATAGATCTCCAGACTGGAAATGACAAACTATTAAGCTAGCCAACCTTGTCTCCAGATCAACTTCATTTATGAAAAAGTGTGTGTTTAATATTCAAAACCCAATTACCTCCAGTTTTTGGATTCCAGTAATGACAATATACCCAATATAAGAGCATCGTTATGGTTGACCTTGTTTCATAAGGGAATTCGGAATATGCTGCTTTTAATGCAGGAAAGTGGAAATGTACTGTCCCTACATAAGCAGGATGTGCATTCAAAATACATTTAACTAATAAAATTACAGCGGCAGCACATTTTTTAGTCTAAGTGGTTCAACATCTTAAAATAAGTCATGAAAAATGCCTCAGGATCTTCAATAATTTGTTTACTTAATTTTTTTCCCTTTCAAAGTAACATTTTCTAAATTATCAGGAGTGATCTGAAAAGTAAAAAATTACATATTCTTTGCTTCTTTGGCATGATACACATAATTCACTCGTATCAACAGTATCTAGCAGGAAAACTCTACTGTGGAAATTCAAATCCAATTTAAATTACAATGAAGCCCGCCGAGGATTACAGTTCAATTCTGATCCTAGCAGCAATGTGAGAGGAGACTATCATGTAATCTGCAGCAAAACTTTGCTTCTCTAAAAAATCAAAAAGTACACCTGGAAATTGGGAGAGAACCCTCATAAAATGAGATAAAGGGTACTCAAAGCCCAAGGTACAGGGGGAAAATCCACACTGTCTCAAAAGAGCAAAGAGGACAGAAGGAGAATGTAAACAAAGACCAGGACTAGCCAGAAAAGTAAGAGGTGATCTTAAGGAAGGAAATAAGGAGGCAAACTGCACGGCAGCCTGGAGAGAGACCGCATGGTTTTTCGAGCATGTCCTTTCTGCTGCGTTCACCCTCCTCCATGGAAATGATGCAGTTTGCATCCACTTCAGGTAATATGATCATCCTTTTTTTATGAATAGAAAAGCAATGCAGCATACATGGGATCCAGATGCCGTAGAGAGTTTTTCTCAGAACCAAAATATTTTGAAAAATATTTCTACACCCGGCTCATGTGTATCCAAGTACAATTCAGTAAGGGGAATTAACTCCTATATCAAAGAATAGTTGTTTTGCTAATACTTTCTAAGAAAATATTTTATTTACATTTGCATATAAGGATAGGAGAAACTAGACAGACATTGTAGAAGTAATCTTGGCATAAATACTGCCTATTATGTTTAATGTCTTTTAAACAAATGTCTCTGTTGTATATGTCCTTCCTTTCTTATTCTGTCCCCTCTGTGCCTTTCCTTTCTTCCTTCCTTCCCCTGGCTTTCCTTCTTCCATACAAACAAAACCGTTACAGCTTTTCAAAACTTTGTAACATAACTTTATAGAGTAGGTATTATGTCCTCCTTGTGGTCTTGGGCAAACCACTTAAACCTCCATTGCCCATGTTCCCTGTAAGTATTAGTGTATGTGTCTCATATCCCCTCATGTTAAATGTATCCCCCAATTGTGTTGTGACCACTTTGATTGAAGGATAAGGTGGTATACAAAACTGTCTAAATAAATAAATAAAATGCCAAGATTAAAATGGAAGACTGAGAACTAGAATGCCTTCCCAAACAAAGGAAGACTGGACTGTAAATAAGCAATTGTCACAGCCATGAAGACACAATGGGGGCTATTCGTGCCTTCCCTGCCGGCGACTTAACTTCCTTGCCGGTTATGCGGGGAGGTTAGACAGGGGCGTGGAAGGGGCAGCTTGGGGGCAGAGTCTGGGAGGGCGGTAGGTGGTCGCCGGCCCTGGACATACAGGGCTGATTCTAATGTTGGCCCTGTATGTCCAGGGCCGGCGACGTGTGCAGGGAAGTTATTCCACCTCCGAGGTGGAATAACTTCCCTGGATGTGTTTATTTTTCGGGCCCGGGGACTTTCCCTGCAGCTTGACCCTGGCCTTAGGAGACCAGATCGGCAGTTGGGCTGCGGGAAATTCGCCTTTGAAGTCCGGCAGCCGGCATCTTGGCTTTTAAATGGAGCCATGGTGACATATCAACCGGATGCCATGGCACCACAACTCCATTTAAAAGCCCTGACTGAGTTAGTTGGGCAGTGCCTCTACGTGCAGGCTGGGCTGAATCATAGTTCCGGCCTGCATGAGGCCTAATCGTGATTCTGATCCCACGGAGCTAGACATGCCCCGCAAGATCAGAATTCCGAGCCCCTCTGTACATCCGGTCAAACCAGACATACAGAGGGGCTGGACGACCGGGATGCAATGAGCCCTAAATCATATACCATAAATACAATAAACAGAGTAAAGCACAGGAGTTTCACTGAGATCAAATAACCTAATAACAGGCAAAGCTGTGTCCTGGAATGTCATGCTTTATTTACACTTCCACACGCTTTCCTCCCTCCTCAGAAATCACACATAGTTAAAGATGTTGGCACAGAGCCTGTTACCCAAAAAGCAATCCCTGAATACAAGTAGACAAAAAAGAAGGGGGCGCCAGAGAATGGATTTCACTCTAGTTTAACAAACCTATTAACATTAGGTAGATGTCATAAGGGATACTGAACACTCATGACTCCTATTACAGGAAGTATGATAGATTATAAGCTCTTTGGGGCAGGGACTGACTAAGTGCATACCTGAAGCAATGTAGGATAGGACGTGGAGAGTGGAATTCACACATCCAGGTAAGCATGTGGAGAATAATTCCCATAGAATTTTACAAGAGGCTCTGGCAAACATACAGTCTCTTATACAATAGGTGAAGAACTGCATGTTTATGTCCCTCCACGTCCAGTGAGAGTTGCAAGTTTAAAAAGCTGCCCATGGGGATAAAACAGATGTTTTACTGAAAACTGACCTAGAGGTGTTTGAATCAGACTTAATTTTCCTAGAGTTCCCATGGAGTCTCCTTATGCAACTTTCAAGCAATATCTTATGGAAGTTCCCCAAATCCCTGCTGAAGCTGTCCCCCCAGTTGGGAAAGTGATCTATTTTCCTTCTAGAAATTGTAGGGTGTGGAGAACAGGAGGATTTCCATTGAAAATTTAAATTTAAACAGCAATAGTGTAGAGAGAGAGAAAAGAGAAACCTAACAGAGCCACTCTTTCAGCAATCTTCACCTCCGAGAAGGACAGAGAAATGAATTGGTAGTTTGTTTCAGCAATGCTTCCTGGCAACAAAATAAAGTGTGTCTATCCAGATTATCTAGGTTCACTTAGGATAAGAGGAAAAAGCTTCTTTCTCTGTGTTCACATGCTCAGGCTGTGAATGCTGAGCTGTTTGTGACATTCGGGCCACCTCTGGCTTTTCCTTCTCACTCCCCCCCCCCCCCTTCTCTTATTTGCCATTTTTGAAATGATTGTTTTAGCTTTATTTTCTCCATGCTTGGAAGACTTTCCCTATGGTTTAGTTTGTTGACATGATCTAATGCTGTCTGGAGATTTGAGCTACTTCTGCACTGATGTTGAAAATATTTTTTTAAATGAAGCACCAAATTTCTTGTCAAGGCCAACTTGGCCAATTTGATCAAAAAATGAGGTAGGTACCCGGTAAGGCCAGGTTCATAATCTAGGACTCTCCCCTCTTAGGGGAATATTAGTGTAAGGAGCTTCCAATCAGATATATCATAAGACTCTCTTGCTTAGGTGGACCGGGGTCGGATCCAAGATGGCGGTTTAGTGAGTGCATGCTTCTGACTGCTGCTCCTGATGGAACGGAAGAGAAAAGTGAAACGGAGTATGCTGCCCCAGGCTTCTCTGGTGACCTCAACTCCCGTGAGTGGTCCTTTGGCTTCCTTTGTAAGGCGGCGTCAGGAACTTTCGCAGCCTCAACCGGGAGTTGGAAGCTCGACTGGTAGACTGCAGGGGCTGGGTTGCTCGGCGTCTCCCTCGAGCAGTGATTTTACGCCCCCGGATTTGCAACAGCCCTCTAAGCAATTACGCCCAGATTTGTCTCGGCGGACTGTGGAGGCCACGATATCCCCAGTGTTGGGAGTTTCGGAGGCTTCGTTGGGGCCACACCTGTCTAGCGAGTCGGAGGGAGTACTCTCTTCGATGGATCTGCGGGCTCTTGCTGGTGAGGCGGAGAACTTGCCTGCGGCGGTCAATGCTGACGCTGTGATCCCTCAACAGTCCCCGGAGGTGGGTGAAGTCTTATCGGCTGAACAATCCAGGTCTACTGTTTCCTTTTCTTTGCCAAGACCTGAACAGTTTACTCTTGAGTCTATATGGACAGCGATTAACCAGTTGGGACAAACCTTTCTTACACAAACAAATGGAATTCAATTGGAGATGACTTCAAATTTGGCTAGAATTGACCAATTTGAGCAGGAGGTCTCCGGGATTAAGATCAAGCTTGAAGAAACTGTTGAAAAAACTAGACAGTTGGAAACTTTTTCGGAACTTTTTATTAAGGATTCTAACCAGGCGAAAGCCCGGTTGGAACAGCTAGAAAATTTTTCTAAGTTAGCAAATGTGCGTTTGGTTAATTTTCCCTTGTTATCAAATGTGTCTGCGAAAAAAATGTTTAAAAAGCATCTGTTTGAAGTATTAGGGGTTCCCCCGGATTCTTGTCCTCCTATTGTTAGGATTTACTACCTTCCTACAGCTCGGAAGGCTTCGGCCTCTCTTGCAGTAGGTGGCCAGGAGCAATTTGATGTTTTAAATGTTTCTGCTTTATTAGAAACTTCTGACTCTTCGTTAGTTAAGACAGCGACTTGTTTAGTTACTTTGCTTTAATATCAGACCGTGAATGGCTGCTCAGGCTTTTCTTTTGTAAAAGGAATGTATTGTTTAAGGGTTGTTCAGTTCAAATTTTTCCAGATCTAGCTCGGGAAACCCGTCGGCGCAGGGGTGAGTTTTTGATCCTGCGGCCGCGGGTTCTCCAGCTGGGGGGTTTATTCTTCTTAAAATTTCCTTGTAAATGTTTGGTGAAACTTCATGTAAATTCCTATGTTTTCTTGTTTCCTTCACAATTGCTTTCCTTTTTGAATTCCCAGGGCTCTGTTGGGGGGGAATGAGCGAGTACTCTCGTAGTTGTAGTTAAATTGGCTGCTTAGTTGCTCTCTTTTTCCTTCTTTAGTGTGATGTATATGTTCCTGTTCATCTTGGGTTTAAACCAGTGTGGGTTTATTGTGGGCTAGTGGAGGGGTTTTGCTTCTGATTTTTATTGCCTTTGATTATAATGTTTTTCTTTTTTCTTTGTTTTTCTTGGAAGCGTCCCCCGTTTCCATTGCAAGTTGTATGCTTGTAATTTGTGTTAAAATTAATAAAATATAAAAATAAAAAAAAAATAGACTCTCTTGCTTAATCATATCCTGGGAGTCCTTGACTTATGAATCCAGTAGCAGCATAAATGGAGCAGCCACAAACTTGACAATAAAAATGGGCAATGATTCCAGAATTGAATCTCGGCTCAAAATAATAGATCATCCTGGCAGGTTGGTCAGACTTATGTACTTTTGGAGGGGATGAGGATTTTCTTAATTAATTTTCACAGATCCTTATTTTTCCTTTACAAGTGACAATTTTGACATACTTCCATTTCATTGATGATCTTCAGTACATCAGTGGGCTTGGCATTCAAATACTAGTAATGCATTCAGTCTGACAACTGCCTCTGGGTTACTTGCTGGTAGCAAGCAGCAAGGCATGGGGTCACTCTCCCTGTGCAGGGAGGTGCACAAGACATGGAGCCTTGCACTGTCCAAGAATTGCTATCTCCAAGCAACCTACCTCCCCAGTGAACACAGTCAGCTGGTGGACAAGCTCAGCCGCCAGCTACAGCCACATGAGTGTCTTTCAACACTGAGATCATGACCTCCCTGTTTCGGCAGTGGGGCCAGTCCCAGATGGACTTCTTCACACACCTCTCCAACACAAAGTGCCCAAAGCTCTGCTCCAGACAACTATCGGAACGGAGAAGAGCGGCAGATGAACTCAGCTTGCATTAGGGGAGCCACCCCCCAATGCCACTCATCTCCAAAGTTCTACAGAAGACCATCTGTGACAAGGTCATAGTCATCCTCATTGCTCCCTGCTGGTTGAGGCAGATGTTGTTTCCCTATCTCCAGCACCTCGCCGATGGGCCACTGGTGTGCCTGCCCTTGCGACCAGACCTCATCACCCAGGATGGGGGGAGGGCCATCCACCCCAACCTTCCTGCCCTTGCACTAACTGCCTGGAAGTTGAGAGGTCACAGTTGTCCGCTCTGAACCTCATGGGGATGCCCAGCACTTCATACTCATGGCCTGGTGGGACTCTAACCGGTGGTCGTACTCTCTGAAGTAGAACCAGTTTGATGCCTGGTGCGCTTCAGCAGGACTAGACCCCTGTCCTGCCCCCTGGCTTGGGTCCTTCAGTACCTCACCATCCTTGCGCAGATGGGCCTTCAGGGTGCACCTCCCAGCCATTGTGACTTTCCATGACTGTCTCATCACCCCATCTCTGTGCACCTGTTGGTTTCACAGTTCATGAAGGCCTGGTGAATCTGTGACCCACCATGTGAAGACCGGTTCCTCCTTGGGACCTCAACATCATCCTGCAGCAGCTCACACAGGAGCCCTTTGAGCCTCTTGAAGATACAGCTCTAAAGTATGCCACGTGGAAGACACTGTTCCTCATTGCCATCACCTTGGCCAGGTGGGTGAGAACTCCAGCGCTCATCACACAAACATACACCCTCCATTGCCCTGTCTGCTTCATCTTACTGCAGCTCATGGCAGCTGCACAGCCACCACTAGGGAGCCACCAGGTGTGACTGACACATCCTACTTGTCCATGGAGAAAGTGAGGTTACTCATCTGTAATGGAGGTTGTCCAAGGACAGCAGGATGTCAGCCACACGTTCCCACCCATCTCCCCTATGGATGAAGAAGGGCACGGACTCCTGCTCCGATCATGTCCTTCAAGATTCAAGGCCCTGACCCTACCTGGGGTAGTAGACCAGGCCTAGACCTGGAATGAACTGAGCCAGGTAGGGGCGAGCCGAGAGGTGTGGGCACCTGGGCATGCTCAAAAAGGCTTTGCCTTTTTTGTCCATGATGCCATCAGATGCAACTAATGGCATGCAAAATACAGGACTACCATAGCCATGTTAAAACACCACATTCATGTAATGCTGCTTCACTCTCTATATTAGGCTTCCCTTTGTAAACCAATCCAATTTGAAAGGGCTTGTTAGTGTAAACTGGCTGCTCCATAGGGGGTGTTACCCTACTTTATCTTAATGATATCAATGTCACGGGTAGCTGAGTTACCTCAGGTAAGCCACCAATGGAAACTCCCAGTTTACAGAGAAAATATATTTTTTTTCTATAAAGCACTCTGCTGCTTCTTGAACCTTAAATTCAAACCAGAACTTACCAAAGGAGTGAGAATTCTCTCACAAGGAACCACTTGAACAATTTTAACTTTTGAAAATTTTCTACTTTAATTTGAAAAGATAGTGAAAATTCAAATTTTCTAAACACACAATAACAATCTTTGTAAATGTAAGCAAGTATGCTCTGAATAAATCTTACAATGCTTCTATTCAGCAGTGGTACAAGATGGTCTATTTCATAGCAGGCAAATATTAGTTAACCAGTTTAAAGCTTGAGATTTCTTTACTTCTTAATAGAAGAAAAGTTCAGTCTTTTATCTGTAACTTTGCAGGTGAATGAGTATTATCATTCAGGTAAAGACATCTTTGTTTCAAAAAAATTTATACCGCTAGTACATTAGTGTGTTTCAAGAAAATAATTAAGTGACTGACACATCACAGTGACTATCTCAAATCTTCTTTCCAGGTCTTGCTGCTTTCTTGATATTGGGAGTCTTAGGATCCTCTCTGTCCCAGTGATGTCCAGCTGTAGTCAGGATACCTACTCCTTATCTTTAAAAATCAACAAAAGAAACTATCTCCCTAGTTATCTATATGTGTAGCAAATAGAAAGTGTTTCCATCCTTTTTTTCTTTATTCTATTTCTGTTACTTGTGAGGCCTGCTGTCCTCCTCCTCCTCCCCCCCCCCCAAAAAAATAATCAAGTTTCCTATCTTTCCCTCCCATAGAACTCTGTGCAAAAATCAGTTTTTGTTTTTAGGTGCCAGAACCGATCCTTCACAATTACCAGTCAGTTCTGGAAAACTATACCAATTGCCAGTTAACTTTAGTTCTCTTAAATTTGGTAAAGGTTTTTTTCTTTTATACACAGTTTTAGTCCTTCTCTCTTTCATACACTCTCTTCCTCACTGAAACAGCTCCTGTGAGCAGTACTGTTTTTCTCACACTACACTGGACATTTTATGCCTTCAGCCTTACTTTTCCTTCACTGCTTGAAGGACTCCAATGCTCTTGTAAGCAAGTCTCATACACTGTTGAAGTTTTTCTTAAAATAGTGCTCAAATTAAATTTAATCTTTATGAAAAATTCAGTTTCTCGCTCTCTGATAAGCCAATTGAAATCCTCATTCAGCTTAGCTTTAAAACTGCTTGAATGAGTTGCAGAGCTCCCTCAGCCTTATTCCAGTCACCAAGGAAAAAGTTCTCACATTAAAATTTAATTTTTCTTTTCAGCTTTCATTCAAGCCTCATACACACTTCCCTTCTATAACAAATTCTCATTTTCTCCTAATTCTGGCATCATATAAGCTCTTTCATACAGACAATGAGTGGGTGAGAGAGAATGGGGGCCTTTCCGACTGGTCAGCCAGGTTTCCATCTTTCAAAAGGGGGGAACGGGAGGGAGGGAGGGGGAGGATGACCCTGGTTGGCTAGCCAGGAATTCTGAAGGGATGGGAAGAGGGGGGAGCCTGGCCTTTGGCCACTTCACTGGTTAGCCAGGATGCTAGCCTTGTCTGTAGGATGCACCAAGGGGACAAAAGTGGTATAGAAAAGCTGTTAAATAAAATAAATAAATCAATAAATCAGTGCTGAAAGGGGGGCCAGCCACTTTGTTTGCCTCCAGTTCAAACTACTCCTGATGACCTATAAGTGCACTCATTCTGCTGCTCCTCACTAACTTTCCTCTTATCTCTCCCTACACCCCTCCTCGGGAGCTCCGCTCTTCTGGCAGATTGCTTCTTACTGCCAGCTCCAGACTTTGATCCTTCCACCTTATTGGTTCTTATGCCTAGAACAAACTATCTGAGTCTGTACATCAGGCTTCTTCTCTGGTCCTTTTCAAATCCAGGCTGAAAACTCACCCCATCGAGGCTGCTTTTGGATCCTGATCCACTTAATCTCCTTTGTGCTTCCTTACCATTCCCCCTAGATGTATCCTTGTCCACAGCTGCTGTGTTGTCTGCTTGACTAGATTGTAAGCTCTGATGAGCAAGAACCATCTTTTAAATGCGTCTGTACAGCACTGTGTACGCCTTGTAGTGCTATAGAAATGATCAGTAGTAGTAATACAAGACTGGCGGTGTCGCGGATCTTTACATTCATAACACAGATGATAATCTGCGGGTAGAGGGGCCTGATCTGACTTTTGGGAGGGATCAGCAACAATAAGGGCAAAGAGCTTATGAGAGCTCTGTGCATTCAATCACTACATTTCCTCCCCATTGATTTACCACAGAGACTGGCAATATCTCTATCGGTAGACACCGCAGGACTTCCCATACTACCTGCCGATATAGGTATCATGAGTCTCCTCTGTGATATCTGCAGGGAGAAAGCTGGGATGCCCCTTGCATATACTGTAGCGGTTTTGGCCTTACCCATGTTCCTTTTGCAGCTATCGCACTGCAATAACTGCTAAAGGCTACTGCAGCTTAGTAAACATTTATTATTATTTATTATTTATTTATTTACTTCTCTTATATACCGCGCTATTAAAATCAGTGTGGTTTACAATTGAACAAAAAACATACTGCAATGTCACACGACAATTGAGTTTTTACATTACATTACATTTTACATTACATGTCCCTTAATGTTACTTTTATAATCTTTTATAAAAAGCAGTAGCAATACAACATTTTGCTTAAAATAGAATTTTTCAAATATTTTTTTCCCAACACCAAACGAAATCAAAGCTGTCAAAGTATCCCGATCTAGTATGACGACGTTTTGGCCAGTCCTAGTTATGAGCTTACATCATAAGGCATAGTGATATTTACATTTAAGATATGCCATGCCATGTCAGACCAAGGGTCCATCAAGCCCAGTATCCTGTTTCTAACAGTGGTCAATCCAAGTCACAAGCACTTGCCAGGTTCCCAAAAGCTACACAGATTCCATGCCAATGGGTAAGCAGTGGATTTCCTCAGTCCTTGATTCTACTCACTGAAATCAGTGTTATGGGACCCATAATGCACCAGGAAAGGATATCACTGCTGCCCGGTTAGCTACTGTGGCTTCCGGCATGTGCAACAATCTCTGGATATTCAATGCCGGGGCTGTATTTGAGTATCCAGGGGTAAGGGTCAGCGGGCAAGTTTTAATTTGCTTTTGTTTATTTTATATCACAACCATCTATCATTTACATCCTATTTGCATGAAGAATGTTACATTAATCCAGTTTATACAATCTCTCTGACTGAAAGCTCTCAAAGGGGTTTTGATTTTCATTTGTTAAAACTAATTCTTTTTCTTTTTCTAAACTGCAAAAGGGGAATTTTTTGAAGTATTGGGCAAAGCTCTGTCAGTTAGAATTCATTGTTTTTTGTTCCAGCTTGCTAGCTCTTTGAAGACACTGACCTCATCAGGTGTTAGGTACTCCATAGTCAAAAGCAGAAGAAACACAAAGCAGAGGAACAAAAGCACAGCCACACCAGAAGAATCTTCACACAGGGGTTTTATTGGCTAACCTGACTTGGCCAAGTTCCGGCACTTAAACCTGCATCAGGAGTCAATTTGGTAATATAGGATTGTCCAATATCAGCACAAATCATTGTTGAAGAGTTAAAAGTAACTACCAATCTTGCACAACCCTTCAACGACGATGTGTGCTGATATTGGACAATCCTGTATCACCAAATTGACCCCTGATGCAAGCCTAAGAGCTGAAACATGGACAAGTCGCGTTATCCAATAAGACCCCGTGTGAAGAGTCTTCTGGTGTGCCTGTGCTTTTGTTCCTCAGCTTTCTGTTTCTTCTCCCCCTACCCACCACTGCTCCCACCAACCCCTTGTGAGCATTCTTGCTTTATATGGCAACTCCCCAATTATCTACACACAGGGACTTAGAACAGCCCTGTTATAGCACACTTAAAATAGCTTAACTGCTTTTTCTCTTAAAGGACAGCTGAGGAACAGGCAGGGACTTTGGTAGCTCTCTCTCTAACTTCGAAGCTCCTCCAACTGAATAATGGCTGGGAAAAATTATATTGCCAAAGCTGTTGGCCCCACTACAGCTTCTGCATCAGTCCAGACAGAGATCCCAATGCCAGCTGAAGCTCCACTTCCATGTGCAGGATGCCTGCATGCTGAAGCTCTCAGAAAACAAATGGAGAAGCTCAGAGAAGAGGTGGCGAGGCTGAGGAGCATTGAAGACAGTGAGAAGTATATTGATGAGATGCTTCTTGAAACATCCAAGCTCTCCAGTAAAGGTGAAGATGGGAGCCTACAAAATGACAAAAGTTGGATATGAGTCACCAGAGCCTGCAGAATCACCAATTCAACTCCTCCAGCTCTTGAATTGAAGAACCAATATGCAGCTCTGGAAGTGGAAGAGGTGAATGCATCCCAGAAAAGGGAGGAACCACAGCTTGAGCACCCCAAAGTTGCAGAATCAGTCACAATGAGGAAGCAAAAGGTAGCAGTGGTTGATAACTCTCTTCTGAGAGGTACTGAGGCATCCATCTAGAGACCAGACTTGTTGTCCAGAGAGGTCTGCTGTCTGTCAGGTGCCAAAATCCAAGATGTTACAGAGAGTCTGCCAAGACTCATCAAGCGTACTGACTATTCCCCGATATTGCTCATCCACGTCGGCACAAAGAATACTGCCAGGTATCCCTCTGAGCATACCAAAATGACTTCATGGCTCTGGGACAGAGGGTGAAGCAGATAGATGTGCAGGTGATGTTCTCTTCAATCCTCCCTGTTGAGGGTAAAGGCCAAGGCAGAGAAGTTTGCAGTCTGGAGATAAATATATGGGCTGCGTGGATAGTGTGATCAAACGTTTTTTGGTTTCCTGGACCATGGGATGATGTTCCAAGGGCTGCATACCAGAGATGGTGTCCTTCTGTCCAAGAAGGGCCGACCTGTCTTCAGTAGCAGACTGGTTAACCTACTGCAGAGGGCTTTAAACTAGATTCACTGGGGATGGGTGACGAAAACCCCCAGGTAAGTGAAAGCCCCAGATAAAAGAAGCATTAAATACCCCTATAGCAATGGGTAAAAGGGACAACATCTGGAAAGCAGTGTGAATAAATGCCTGTAGCAAGGGAAATAAGATCCCAGATGTTGAGGCTTTAATGGAATAGGCTGACTTGGATTTAGTAGCAGTTATGGAGACATGGTTCCCAAATAACAATGAATGGGATATAATTATACCAGGTTATACTTTACTCAGGAATGATAGGGTAGGAAGAAGGGGAAGAGGAGTGGCACTATATGTAAAAACAATATTAAAGCTACAGAATTACAGGGCTTAAAAGGGAGAGAGGAGGCACTGTGGGTTAAAACTAGAAAGAGAAATCCATTTGCATTGGCGTGATATACAGACACTCCCCCCACCTCTCACAGGGAGAAGAGGAGGATGGAGATTTAATAGAAGACATACACAGCATTGCCAGGAAAGGGAAAGTGCTACTGATAGGTGATTTCAATATGCCAGATGCTGATTGGCACATCCCTGCTGTGGTATCATCTAGAAGTAAGAAGATCCTGGATTCTCTAGAGGGAGAACTATTCAGGCAACTGGTAACAGAACCCACACGTGAAGGGGCCATCCTGGACTTGGTGCTTATTAATGGTGAAAGTGTTTCTGATGTTATAGTGGGAGATCATCTCGCATCCAGTGATCTCCTGATGGTATGGTTCAGTATTAGGACTAGGGCTGATCAAATCCATTCAAAAGCAAGGATCTTAGACTTTAGGAAAACTAACTTTGCCATGGGCCAGTACCTCAAGGAGTCCTTAGCAGGATGGGAACAGCTGGGGGATGTAGAAAAACAATGGGAAAAACTGAAAGGAGATATTTTAAGGGCAACCAATCTCTATGTTAGAAAAGTAAATAAAGGTAAAAGGAAAGGGAGGTTGATATGGTTCTCAAAAGAAGTAGCTGAAAAGGTGAAGAAAAAGGGGGAGGCTCTTATGAACTACACGAGATCACAGAGAGAGGAAGATAGGCACCTATATTCGGAAAAACTTAAAGAAGTTCTCAAAATAGTCAGGAAAGCAAAGATACAAAAAGAAGAAGAAATAGCCAGTGCAATAAAATGGGGGGATAAGACATTTTTCGGATATGTTAGTGAGAGGAGGAAGGGCAAAAGTGGTATTGTCAGACTCAAGGGTGAAGGTGAGCAATATATATAAGCTGATGAGGATAAAACAGAATAGTTTAACAAGTATTTTTGTTCCGTGTTCACAGTTATAGGACCAGAAACAGGACCTCAGAAAACACCCACAAACAGAAACAGAAGTGATGGGGATCTTGAATGATTTTCAGAAGACTGTGTTCATGAGGAGCTAGCTAAACTAAAAGTAGACAAAGCGATAGGACCGGATGGGATACATCCGACAATACTGAAGGAGCTTGGGGACATTCTAGCAGTTCCACTTAGTCAGGAATAGTGCCAGAGGACTGGAGAGAGGCGCATATGGTCCCTTTACACAAGTGGAAATAAGGATGTGGTTGAAAACTGCAGGCCGGTTAGTCTAAACTCTGTGGGGAGTAAATTATTGGAAATGCAGCTGAAAGAGAAATAGTGAGGTTTCTGGAGTCCAGTGGATTACAGGATTGAAGGCAGCATGGATTCACCAGAGGCAGATCTTGTCAGACAAAGCCGATTGATTTCTTTCACTGGGTGACTAGGGAGTTGGACTGAGGGAGAGCCCTAGATGTGGTATACTTAGATTTCAGTAAAGCCTTTGTCACCGTTCCACACAGGAGAATTATAAACAAACTGAGCACCTTAGGGATGGAGCCTAAAGTTACTGATTGGATTAGAAATTGATTGAGTGGGAGGGAGCAAAGGGTACAGGTAAATGGAACTTACTCTTAGGAGGAGGTTACCAGTGGTGTGCCGCAGGGATCTGTCCTTGGTCTGATTCTTTTTAGCATCTTTGTTAGTGATATTGCAGAAGGGCTGTTGGGTAAGGTTTGCCTCTTTGCAGATGATACCAAAACCTGCAATAGAGTAGACACCCAGGAAGGAGTAGGCAACATGAGGAGGGATCTAGCCAAGCTTGAAGAATGGTTGAGAATTTGGCAGCTGATATTTAATGCTAAAAAATGCAGGGTTATGCATTTGTGCTGTAATCCAAGGAAGTGGTACAGTATAGGGGGTGAAGTACTTCTGTCCACAAACGAAAAGCGGGACCTGGGCATGATTGGCTACTTTAAGATCAGACACAAACAGGTAGAGAAGGTGACTGCGAAAGCTAGAAGGATGCTTCGGTGCATACAGAGACAAATTGCCAGCAGAAAAAAAGGAGGTGAAAGTGCCTCTCAGTCTTGGGTGCGACCTCGTTTGGAGTATTATGTGCAATTCTGGATACCGCATCTTCAAATGGATATAAACAGGTTGGAGTCGGTGCAGAGGGTAGCTACTAAAATAGTTAGTGGTCTTCATTATAAAGATATAAGGATAGACTTAAGGATCTTAATATGTATACGTCAGAGGAAAGGTGGGATAGAGGAGGTATGATAGAGACGTTTAAATACCTTTGTGGCATCAATGCATAGGAGGAGAGCCTCTTTCAAATGAAAGCAAGTTCTTCTACGAGGGGACTTGGGATGAGAGTGAAAGGGGATAGATTCAGGAGTAGCATGCGGAAATATTTCTTTACGGAAAGAGTGGAAGATGCGTGGAATAGTCTCCCAGTGGAGATGGTAAAGATGAGGACAGTATTTGAATTCAAAAAAGCATGGGACAAACACAGAGTATCTCTAAAGGAAAAAAGGGGACTATTATAGTTGATATGGAAGGGCAGACTAGATAGGTCATGTGATCTTTTTCTGCCATCATGTTTAATGTTATAATTAGTTTATATAGGACTGGATTATTTCTGGCTATAGACAATCAGAGCAAACAGACAAGTTGTAAGTCAAGTTTGTAAATATTTGTACTGGTTATTCTACCTTCAAAACCAATTTCTAGAGCCAATGTCTTTCAAAGTTATGCAAGTTGAAACAAGAAGACTACACTACCCTTAAGCTCATCTTCTTACCAAGACTTGATGTCTGGGGACTAACAAATGCCTGCATTAAGAACACTGGATTGATATCAGAAGCAGCGTGACCATTAAGCAAGACTAGGCAGTCACCTAGGGCAGCAAAGAGTAATTGCAGACGAAGCAAAGCAATCGATCCAGACAGCCATACAATTCAGAACCATCTGCATATTCTTTTACCTTCAGGGAGAGTGAGCGCACACATGCATTCAAAGCAAAATCCTACGTTTAAAAGCATGTTGACTTAATATGCATTTTTATATGATTACTTTGGGAGAAGTGGTGTTCGGATGATCATGACTTGAGTTTAATTATCAAAATCTTAGTAGGAAGAAGCGTGAGGCTAACGGTTAGCTTAGGGCAGAGGTGGGCAAGTCCGGTCCTGGAGAGCCACAGACCAGTCAGGTTTTCACGATGTCCCTAATGAATATTCATGAGATCTATTTGCATCCACTGCCTTCCATTGTATGGGAATAGGTCCATGAATATTCATTAGACACATCATGAAAACCTGACTGGTCTGCGGCTCTCCAGGACCGGACTTGCCCAACCCTGGCCTAGGGCGTCCATATCCTTATTTATTTTATTTATTTATTTACATTCTCTTATATACCGCGCTATTCTGCATCAGTGCGGTTTACATTGAACAAACTGAAATTACATTGAACAGGGCATTATAACTTGGAGATAACTATTTTACAGGGAACATGGGCTATGGAGGGTTAAGTGCTCCAGCCCTGCTGGCCATAGGGTTGCAGTAGCTCTGATTAATACCATTAGCTAAGGATGAAGAGATTTAAAGCAGTCCAGAAATATGAATATGAAAATAGTTTCTGTGACCTTTACCCAATGCAGAGAAGTATAAGCTGGAAACATTTTATCATTCATTGCAAATGTGATTCACATCAAAAATGCTCTAAGAAAGGATTAAAGCTAACTGAATGTTAAAGACATACTCTGCTATTTCAAAAGTGTTTCTCTTACATATCTAGCTGCAGAGAAGTGATGCAGTGTCCTTACGCTATGGACGTGCTGTTGGTGCCCCCTCCCCCCCAAGCTCCAAACCTTTTCCCCATACATCATTGACATTCTGCAAATAATTTAGCATATCTGAAGGTAAACAGATTGCTCATTCCCCATTTAAAAAAAAACTCCAGACCAGCAGCTGAATATCAGTACTGTGCACTGCCATTCTGGAAAGGGTCTGGATTTGATTACTGGATCGGTGAGTCCTTCCACTCCCATGATTGGCCAGGTATATTGCAAACACAGGGTTGTATGATGCCATAATCACCATGTTATAGCAACAGGTATGAAGTTTTTTGGGGGTCCAAGCATATAGTGAACCACGTCCAAATGCACATGCATTCTTGAAAGTAGCCTATATTAGTTCTGGAAGGAACTTATTCTGTTAAAACAATGGTCCTCAATCTAGTCATCGGGACACAGTCAACCAATCAAGTTTTCAAGATATCCACAATGGGGTCAGTATTCAGCCAGTGTAATCACAGGCTTAAGTGAAAGACTGGTGCTGACTCTGGCGTTTAATTTAGTTTGTATATCCAGCATTTCTATAGTACACAGATAGCTGAATATGCAGACAGCACGTCAACTGTGATGGCACTATGGAGGTAATTTTATAAAAGAGGTTGCCTACTTTTACGCATGAAAATAGTTCCTAAAAGGAACTAAGATGAAATCCAGTTTTAGTCATTTACGTGCCTAAACATGCTCAGAATCAACATCAAGAAAACAGAGGTACTCTACAACTTCAAAAACAAAGCATTTACGCCCCCCCCCCAAAACCCTTAAGAATTATGAATGCAGAGTTTGATGTCAAACAAGAAGTACAATAGTTGGGCGTCATACTGGACCAGAATTTAAACTTCATATCGCACATTGATAAAACGACCATTGCCATCTACAGAAAAATAAAAATCTTGCAAATCTTTGTTGTTGTTGTTAAGTGCCGTCGAGTCGGAGTCGACTCATGGCGACCCTCTGGATAGCTATCCTAAATTGTGTTCGGTCTTCAGTCAGGCGGCTCATTGTTGACAGACTGGTACCCGTAGCTGCTGTTATTGTAGCGATCCATCTCATTGCTGGCCTTCCTCTTTTGCGTTGACCTTCTATCTTTCCAAGCATGATGTCTTTCTCTAATGATCTCTCTCTTCGCATAATGTGTCCGAAGTATGAAAGTCGAAGTCTTGTCATCTGAGCTTCTAAAGAAAGCTTAGGTTTGATCTCCTCTAGTACCGATTGGTTTGTTCTTCGGGCAGTCCATGGTATACACAGTATTCGCCGCCAGCACCATAATTCAAAGGCATCAATTTTCTTCCTGTCTGTCTTTTTCACTGTGCAGCTTTCACATCCATATGATGTTATGGAAAATACCATGGCTTGAACAAGTCGAATCTTTGTATGGAGAGAGACATCTCTGCTCTTGAGAATCTTATCTAGGTCTTTCATAGCCATTCTGCCAAGAGCAATGCGTCGTCTGATTTCTTGACTGCTTGTTGCTTCTTTATTGATAGTTGATCCAAGTAGGTTAAAGTTGTTCACGATTTCAATTTCTTCTCCTTCAACGATGAACCTGTTGATTATGCCAGTTGTCATGATCTTTGTCTTCTTTACATTAAGGTGCAGGCCCATTTTGAGACTATGTTCTTTGATTGTGAGAAGCAAATGTTTCAGATCATCTTCACTTTCTGCCAGTAATGTGGTATCATCAGCATAGCGAAGGTTGTTGATGAGTCTTCCACCAATCTTCACACCTCTGTTGTCTTCATACAATCCTGCTTCTCTGATGATTTGTTCTGCATATAAATTAAACAGGTAGGGGGAAAGTATGCAGCCTTGTCTTACACCTTTGCTTATTTTAAACCATTCTGTTTCTCCTTGTTCCGTTCGAACTATTGCTTCTTGATCAATGTACAGAGTGCGCAAGAGAACGATCAGGTGTTCTGGTATACCCATGCTTCTTAATGTGGCCCAGAGTTTCTCATGGTTTACACAGTCAAAAGCCTTGCTATAGTCGATAAAGCACAAATAAATATCCTTTTGGTATTCTTTAGTCTTTTCAAGGATCCATCTCACATCCGCAATGATGTCTCTCGTTCCTCGCCCTTTCCTGAACCCTGCTTGCACTTCAGGTAGTTCTTGTTCTAGGTATGGCTGTAGTCTCTTTTGAATAATCTTCAGTAGAATCTTGCTGGCATGTGGGATCAGAGCGATTGTGCGATAATTTCCACAGTCAGTTGGATCACCTTTCTTTAGTATTGGTATAAACACAGATCTTTTCCAGTCAGTTGGCCATGATGTTGTCGTCCATATTTCTTGGCAGAGCCTTGTAAGTACAGTAACAGCTGCATCAGATTGCTGCAATACTTCTATGGGAATGCTATCAATGCCTGGTGCTTTGTTCTTTGATAAGGCTTTCAATGCTGCTTCAACTTCTTCTTTCATCACCAATGGTTCCTGATCATAAGGTATAGGTTGAAACAGCTGTTGGTCCACTTGATCTTTATCATATAAAAACTCTGTATATTCCTTCCACCTTTTCTTGATCTTCTCAGCATCATTCAACATAGAACCTTGAGCATCTTGTAACATTCCAATTCGAGGCTGGAACTTTTTCTTTAACTCTCGCAGCTTTAGGAAAGCCGATCTTGTTCTTCCTCTAATAGTTTCTGCTTCTATTTCCTTGCAAGTGTCATTGTAGTACTTTTCCTTGTCCTGTCTTGCTGCACGTTGGAAATCTCTGTTGAGTTCTGCGATTGTCTTTCTTTCTCCTTTGGCTTTAGCTTCTCTGCGTTTCTGGGCAATTTTCAGAGTTTCTTCCGTCATCCATTTTGGCCGTTTTTGCTTTTTCACCTTTTGTAGAGACTTCTCGCTTTCTTCCAGCACAACCTTCTTGATGTCATTCCATAACTCTTCCGGAGTTCTGTCATTTGTATCTAAAGCAGCAAATCGATTTTGCAGGCAGTCTTTAAATTCCAGTGGTATATTCTCAAATCTTTAGTCCCCTGCTAGTAACCAAATGTTTATGTTTATGTTTAATAAAACTTGATATACCGCCCAACACCATGGGCATCTGAGCGGTTTACAATAAAACCATTATCCAATTTAAAAATAAGGCTGCGAGAAAAAGAAAAGGAACGCCAGTTAAAAACAACAGAAAAGGGAGAAAAAGGAAAGAGAGAAAGCAAACCAGTTAGTAATTACAGTATAACATAAAGACTTCCGATCAGTATTACAGGCCCTAATTTTCCCACATCTCCACTTCTGTAACAACCTACTTCACAGTCTCCCCAAACACTCTTCACAAGTTACAATTAGCACAACACACAGCTGCAAGAATAATAATGGGTGCAAAAAGATCGAATCATATCACACCAGTTCTCAAACAATTACATTGGCTACCACTAACAAGTAGAATTAGATACAAAATAATAATCACTTCAAGATCATACATAACCTCTCAGCACCTTGCCTAAAATCAACAATACAGGAAGTAATAATAGAGACAAAAGAAATTATCTACAGAAAACTCTTGAACTGCTAGTTGAACTAACAAAGAGCAACCAGGAAACGCGAAAAAGGACCTTTACCATGCATACTCCAGATCTCTGGAACTCTCTCCCCCTGAAACTCAGAAGTATCAAAGACCTATCAACTTTACGCAATAAACTAAAAACCCATTTATTCAGAGACCACTTTAAAGATTGACTCTCAATTGCTAAATGACTATCAGCCCTAAAGGACAAACAAACCTCAACCTCTACCCTCCATAACAGTCAGCATGTACTAACACAACCAGTCACACAATAGACCTCTCAATACAGAACAGCCTACTTGGGAAGCAACTGTACTCCATGTACGATACAATCAAGTTCATGCAATAATATCATATGTTCCAGTAAAGACAACTTAAGATCCGCTGAGCTAAACTGAGGCCAAAGCAATATGTAAATAGTTATTATGTCCTTCTATGTAAGTTCCTTACTACTATATTGTTCTATGTAAAATTTGTTCTTACATTCTATGTAACCACTTTGATTAATCGATTAAGTGGTATAGAAAAACCGTTAAATAAATAAAGCACAGTTACTTACCTGTAACAGGTGATCTCTGGGAACAGCAGGAATAAGTCTTCACATATGGGTACGTCGGTACCGATGGAGCCCGCGCGGGAACGCTCCCCAGCTTCCCAAAAAAGGAAAGCTTTTGGGAGCATCCCACAGCGCCTGCGCGCTGCCTTCCCACCTTTCCTAACCGCCTCTCCCCAGTTCGAGTTTTAAAGCTGAGACAAAGAGAGAGAGAGGAAAGGAAAGATAGATAGAGAGATACAACTCCTAGGGGAGGTGGGTGGGTTGTGAAGACTTATTCCTGCTGTTCCCAGAGATCACCTGTTACAGGTAAGTAACTGTGCTATCTCCAGGAACAAGCAGGAATGAGTCTTCACATATGGGGACTCCCTAGCTAAAGATGCCTGGGAGATCCCCAAGGTTATGAGACCCTGGAAAGGGCTCTACCTCCTCCTATGGATCTCAGGCATCCATCCAGGGAAGGAGGGCAGGAGTTGATTAAGAATGGAACAGGTGTTTGAGAACAGCCTGACCAAACAAGGCATCCCGGTGGGAGTCCTTGTCCAAGCAGTAATGGGCTGTGAAGGTATGAACGGAGGCCCAGGTGGCCGCTCGACAGATCTGGTCGATGGACACAGAATTTAGATGAGCCATAGAGGCTGCCATGGCCCTTACATTATGAGCTGTGACATGGCTCTCCAGAGAAAGGTTTTTACTCTGGTAGGCGAAAGAAATACACTGAGCAATCCAACTGGACAGTGTCCTTTTAGAGACTGGAAGTCCCAAATGAGAGGAATCAAAAGCAACAAAGAGCTGGGAAGACTTTCTATGTTGCTGTGTCCTTTGTAAGTAAAAGGCAAGAGCTCTTTTACAATCCAGAGTATGAAGATTCCTCTCTGCACTTGATGCATGAGGAGCTGGAAAAAAGACAGGTAAATACACCTCCTGATTAAGATGAAAAGGTGAGACCACTTTAGGCATAAAGTGTGGATTGGTCCTAAGGACTACCTTATCATGATGGAATCTTGTATAAGGTGGATTAGCCACTAAGGCCTGCAGTTCACTGATGCAGCGAGCTGAGGTGACTGCAATGAGGAAAATAACCTTCCAGGAAAGAAATTTCAAGGAGGTGGTGGCTAAGGGTTCAAAAGGTGGCTTCATAAGCTGACCAAGAACCAGATTTAAGTCCCATGCCACCGGAGGAGGCCTAATGGGAGGTTTTGTTAAAGTTAGGCCTCTCATGAATCTTGCAATAAGAGGATGAGAGGAAATAGGCTGTCCATTGATAGGCTTAAGGGATGCTGCAATAGCACTCAAATGGACCCTTACTGAATTCGTCTTAAGGCCTGCATTGGAAAGATGCAGGAGATATTCCAATAGAGAATTCAAAGGTAGTGCTAGAGGGTCAAGACCCTTTTCAGTACACCAAATGGAAAACCTTTTCCATTTAAAAGCATAGGAACGTCTAGTAGAAGGTTTTCTGGAAGCATGGAGGATATCCTTCACTTGTTGAGAAAGATTCCAGCCTTGAAGGTCTAGGCCTTCAGTAACCAAGCTCTGAGGTGAAGGGACTTGGGGTTTGGGTGCCACAAAGTCCCCTCCTCCTGGGATAGAAGGTCTGGAGCAGCTCCCAAGTCCAGGGAGGGGGCTTGGGAGAGATGCATAAGTAGAGGGTTCCACACTTGGCGTGGCCAGCGTGGAGCTATGAGGATCATAGAGCCTTGATCCCTCTGGAGTTTGAACAGAGTCTTGGGAATCAAGGAAATGGGTGGAAAGGCATACAGGAAGCCTTGACCCCAGTGAAGTAGGAAGGCATCCTTGGCCTGAACTCCCTGACACGGAATTCTGGAACAGAACCGGGGAAGTTTGGCATTCCACGGACTTGCAAAGAGGTCTATGTCCGGGGTTCCCCATTCTTGGAAGATTCTGAGTACCTGATCCATGTGCAGGGACCATTCGTGTGGAAGCAGAACTCGACTGAGTCTGTCTGCCCAAGGGTTTTGAATTCCTGGGAGGTATACGGCCAAGAGATGGATTTGATGCTCTCTGGCGAAGACCCACAATCTTAAAGCTTCGCTGCAAAGCGACAGAGCCAGTTCCTCCTTGCTTGTTTATGTAAAACATGGCTACTTGATTGTCCGTATGAATGAGGACTGTCTTGTAGCTGAGTAGGATATGAAAGACCTTGAGAGCTAGAAAAACTGCTCGAAGCTCCAGGTGGTTGATATGAAGAGAGGTCTCTTGTGGAGACCAAGTGCCCTGAGTGGAGAGGTCTTGTAGATGAGCTCCCCAACCTGTCTGGGAGGCATCTGTTGTGAGGGTTGCCTGGGGCAACAACTGTTGGAAGGGGGACCCCAGCAACAGATTTTGGGTGGACATCCACCATTGGAGAGACCAAAAGAGACAAAGTCCATTGAGCTGCTCTCATGTGTAGGCGAGCATAGGGTACCACATGCACTGTGGATGCCATGTGGCCTAACAGTTGTAGCATCTCCCGGGCAGTTAAGTGGTTCTTTGACTGAATCTGGGAGGCTAACTGCACTAGACATTGGCAACGGGCCTGAGGAAGGTAGGCCCTTGCAGTGGTAGTATCCAACCAGGCCCCTATGAACTCTAGGGACTGAGTAGGGGTGAGCTGAGACTTTGGGAGGTTTACCACAAGTCCCAGATACTGCAGAATGCGTCTTGTGCGGTCCAGGGAAATCTGGGCCTCTGACTGAGATGGAGCTCGGATGAGCCAGTCGTCCAGGTATGGGAATACAAAGAATCCCAGAGTGCGTAGAAATGCAGCTACTGTTGCCATGCATTTGGTGAACACTCTTGGAGCAGAGGCCAGACCAAAAGGAAGCACCCTATATTGGTAATGTTTTCCTTGGAAAAGAAAACGGAGGAACCTTCTGTGAGATGGATGGATGAGGACATGTGTGTACGCATCCTTGAGATCTAGAGAACAAAGCCAATCCTGACTTTGAAGGTATGGAAGGAGAGTGCTCAGAGAAAGCATCTTGAACTTCTCCTTGCAAAGAAATTTGTTCAATTCCCTGAGATCTAAAATGGGTCTGTATCCCCCTGTTTTCTTCGGAATCAGAAAATAGGGGGAGTAAAACTCTGACCCTTGTTGAAGAAGAGGTACTTCTTCTATTGCCCCTTGGGCAAGAAGGGTAACCACCTCCTGACCTAGAAGGTCGAGAAGAGATGTTGGAGAATTGAAGTGTCTCACCATGGTGTGAGGAGGAAGGTTTGAGAAATGAAGTTTGTAGCCCTCCCTTATGATGGAGAGGGTCCACTGCTCTGATGTAATTTGCTCCCATCTGGGAGCAAAATGAGCTAACCTTCCTGGAATGGTGAGAGGCTCTGGCTGTTTTAGAGCCAGAAAGGCTAAGTTCTCTAGTATCAAGTCAAAAACCCTGAGGAGGTTGGGTCTGCTGAGTTGCAGCAGCCCCTGTAGACTTAGGCCTGGCCTGTTTAGGCTGCTGACGCTTAGTGGCAAAGCGACCTGTGGATGATTGTTGGCCAGAAGCAGAAGGGAATCTGCCCTTTTTGAAAAAAGACTTCTTGAAGGGCTTTTTCTTGGCAGGAATGGAGGTTGACTTTGAAAGTCTATCCAGAGCAGAATTTTCTGCATCCATTTGAGTGGCTTTTATTTGCCATTCTTTGCCAAACAGGTTTTCACCTGTACAGGGAAGATTTCCTAAGCCATCTTGGACCCAAGGTTCTAAATCAGAAGCTTGGAGCCAAGCAATTCTGCGAGCAGCTATGGCAATGCCTGAAGCTCTGCTGGCACCTTCAAAGGAGTCAAAGGCTGCCCGGTTGGAAAACTTTGAAATGTCTTGAGTATGCTTAAGCCAAATAAGGAATTCTTCCCTTTTATCCTCTGGAAGAAAAGGAAGGAAAGTGTGCAGTTTATCTGCAACTTCTTTTAGAAACATACCCTTGTAAAGACTATAGGAGTTGATGCTGGCAATGAGCATACTGGCTTGGAAGATTTTCCTACCAAAAGCATCCAAGATTCTGCATTCTCTTCCTGGAGGGGCAGAGGAGTGTCTTTTTGCACTCTTTATCCTCTTCATAGCTGACTGCACCACAATAGAATGGTGAGGAAGCTGTGTTTTATGAAAACCAGGACAAGGAGGGACACGATACATAGTGTCCAATCTGCGAGAATGAGGAGAGATAGTGAGAGGAGTCTCCCATAAATCAATCATGTGTTCATAAAGAATCTGATGAATTGGTAAGGTGACTGCCTCTTTAGGAGCCTTAGAATAACCTAAAATATCTAATTTATTTGCTCTAGGCTCTGATTCAGAGGTTACTGAAAAAGAAAGTCCTTTACTTCTCTTATGAAGTCTTGAAAGGACAAGTCCTCTGGAGGAGACATTCTTCTTTTTGGAGAAGAAGGCTCTTCAGGAAGGGCTATGGATACTTCAGCAGACTCCTCTGATGCATCAGAATCATCAGAGGAATCAAAGTACCGCCTGTCAGGGTGCTCTTCTAAAGCTCGGTACGCGTATCGAGCGGTATCGACATCGGGCGTCATCGGTACCGGTTCGGTACTGATGAGCAGCCCTGGACAGGGAACCGCTGCAGTCGGCATCCTGGTTGATGCCGATGCAGTCGGTACCGGTACCGGTGCTGGTGCCGGTACCGGAGCAGATACCGACAACGGAGTTTGTTGTGGTATTAGCGGCGTCGCAGCTTGAATGAAGGCCGCTATAGCCTGCTGCATGGATAGAACATTCTGATCCATCGATGCCATGAATGCCTGGAATTCGGTACCGGAAGGTTGTGCCGGTACCCCAGAGCATTCTAACAGGTGATCGGTCGAGGCCGTGCCATCGATGTCAACCTGTAACCCCATAGGTGGAGCTTTGGAAGCCGGAGCTTCCCGCCGGGGTTGTTTTGCCGGTGCAGGATCCTTGAGGGCAAGCCCAGAGGCATCTCGATGCTTGGAAGGAGATCTAAACTTCGAGGACCGGCTGGATTTATGTTTGGTTACCTGAGATCCATGGGAGGAGGAAGAAGCCCTGGAAGACGTCGATGCCATTGAAGCTGCATCAGAGGGAAACAGCACATGGAGCTTGGCTGCTCGGTTCTGTAAACCTCGTTTAGACATCAAGGAGCAGGACGGACAATCCGAAATGGAGTGTTCAGGACCCAAACATTTAAGACACCATTCATGGGTGTCAGTGACAGAAATAGTACCGCTGCACTTAGTGCATTTTTTAAACCCGGAGGCTGGTTTTTCCATGAGGAAAAATTCTCGTGAGGCCTAAGGCCCCAAAGAAGAAAAACACACTAAGTGAGGGAAAAATATGTTCTGTTTTTTGTTTTTTTTTTATAAGAAAGAAAGAAAAAACCGGCGGTACCGGTCCGAGTCGGGGGAGGCAGACGCGCGACCAAAGAAATAAAATAAAATAAAGAACTTCTTCAACGGTGACGGGAACACGACCTGCTGGTTCCGTGGCAAAGAAGAACTGGGGAGAGGCGGTTAGGAAAGGCGGGAAGGCAGCGCGCAGGCGCTGTGGGATGCTCCCAAAAGCTTTCCTTTTTTGGGAAGCTGGGGAGCGTTCCCGCGCAGGCTCCATCGGTACCGACGTACCCATATGTGAAGACTCATTCCTGCTTGTTCCTGGAGATATAAATAAACCCTTATTAAAATCATGCCAGTGAAAATTATATGCATTCATTTCGTGGCATCAGGGCCATACCGATCGTGAAATGCGCCCTGTGCGACTTACACATCGGGTGCGTGCCCCCCCCCCGCCCCTCCTTCTAGCCATTTTATGGGGGCGGGAAAGAAGAGGCACGCCCGATGTGCAAGTCGCCGGCATGCTAAGCAGGTCTGGTCCACCTACATTCTGCAGAAAATCCGCCCCCTGAATGCCCATAGTGAAAGTGCATGCCATGCATGACTGTACCTAGCCCTGTGCGAGCAGTGCTGCTGCACAGGGCGCAAAGGCTTAAGGGGCGCATTTCAGCTGTCTGCCGTTGCCTGCCATCACTGAGAGAAGAAAAGTGGTGGCGGCAGGCAACGGCAGATAGCCGAAATGTGCCCCTTAAGCCTTTGCGCCCTGTGCAGCCGCACCGCTTGCACATGGCTAGGTACGGTCAAGCATGGCATGCACTTTCACTATGGGCATTCAGGGGGCGAGTTTTCTGCAGAATGTAGGCGGAGCATGCATCTACATGTATTGATTATAAAATATTTCATTTACAAGCATGTCTGAAAAATGTAGGTGTGAAAATTTGCACTAGCCATGCCTTAAATAGAGATGTTTTCATCCACTTGCACTAATATTTTATAAAGAAAAGTAGGCGTGTACTTGTCTTTGTACAATAGGCTTAAAATAGATGCATTTTGGATGCCATAAACTAGGTACTCCGTTATAAAATTACCCTCAACGTGTTCAGGTTAGGCTTGCTATTCAGCAGGCCAAAACTGAACATACAACGGCCCAATTACTGAAAGGGATTAACAGTTAGCAGACCTGCTAACCACGTTAATCCATGTGGTCAGAATATTTAGCAGCACTAACATGGTTAGTGACACTGAATATCCCCGGATGCTGCTACTGCACGACTTGATGCTAGCCAGCTAGTATCAGGGCATTCAGGGGGCAGACACCTCCCCTTCCCTTTCTGCCAAAGCCCTGGCTGACTATGTTCATGACAAAATCCACAAGATCACACTCCAATTCCCCATAATGGCAGCTACTTCCCCTCCTCCCCCTCTTCACTCCCAACTTTCCCTCCCCCCACCTCTGCTACCCTCTCTTCCTTTTCTATGATCTCTAAAACCACAGACCTTCTTTCTTCCTCCTACTCACTATCTACTCCTCTGATCACTATTCCTACCCATCTCCTAAGCTCCATCTCCTCCATTGTTGTCCCTGCCATCTCTCATATTCTCAACCTATCGCTGACCATTGCAACTGTCCCTGCAGCCTTCAAGCATGTTGTGGCTACACCTCTTCTCAAGAAACCCTCACTAGACCCTACCTGTCCTAACTATCGACCTATCTCCCTCCTCCCCTTTATTTCTAAATTACTTGAACATGAGGTTCACCACCATTGCCTTGACTTTCTCTCCTCTCAAACCCTTCTGGATCCTTTACAATCTAGCTTTCGCCCTTTACATTCTACCAAAAAGGTTTTCACTTGTGGTCCACAGTACCATCTCTTTGGTCATCCATTCAAGAACCTTTAGATGTTAATTAGAAAAAGAGAAACATTTTCCTTTTTTGTTTCTCTTTTTCTAACATCTTAGGGTCTCATTTCCTTGTCCCATTCCTCCTTGCCTCTCTTCCTGTCCTTATATAGATATTTTTTTTTTTAGACTGAAGCAGCCAATATTTTTTGCAGCTTCAGAAAGATCAAATTTTCAGTTTCCTCTGTTAAGCCCATTTAATCACCCACCTGGTTTTGGGACTTCCAAATCATGCGCTTATGGATTTTAACCAAAAGCCTCTTTTTGTTTAGTCTCTGTATCTGGACTATATTGTAAGCTTCATGGAGCAAGGAATGTCATTCTGTGATCCTGCAGTGCTGTGCAAATTAGGAAGCACTATACAAGCAGTAGTAATGGCCATGGGAAACCATGAAATACGCAAAGCTTTAAAAAAACAATGCACTTTATTTTTCCTCAGGATTGGAATAAAAATTCGACCGTATCTTTGTCTTTCAATTACCAAATAAACTACCGAGGACAAAAATATTCTAGTATTTCTGTTTTAACCAGGTACTCAAACAAACAGACAAGATGGGGTTCAGAAGATCCTGTTTGTGCTGGGAATGACTATTATCTGCACGCACTCTAGGAAAATTCCGATATGGAACGTATTCCACAGACAATAACTGGACACATTATCACTTACTAACAGCTTCATAAAAATGAATGTTTGTTATCTGGTCCACTAGCACAGGTCACTCTTGCTACACTGTAATGCTTGCACAATACAAGCTTTTGGGTAGCTGGTATAAAAAGTGACCTTGAGTTTGCAGAGAGCTTTTAAATTGCTTTCTCAATGCCATGGCTGATGTCGCACTAATATCAACTGAAAACACGGAGGCCTTTATGAGGATCCCGCAGTAAAAGCCTAAAGGTCATCCTTTGTTGCTCTATTCTGATGCAAAGCTAATTTCTTTAGAATAAAGATATACCGGTGAATAAAATAGGAGTATAAACCGACCATGAAACTGTTCTTCATGACAGATGCACCCATCCACCAAGGATGGCTTGAGTCTTTGTTCACTCATATCAAATTCAAGAGCTAAAAGTGTTCCACTGTATTTCTGAAAATATGAGTAGCTATAGACAAGATTTGCTATGTCAGTGATTTTTCTACAGGCATAAGAGATATTACAAATAGAGCATGCTAATCTGCAGAATCTGAATTTATACAGATCATTATGCATTCACAGGTAATTTGTCTTTGAAGTTAACGCTATTATTCCTCGCCTGGCTCCATACACAAACAAAAACACCTTTTCCTACAAACACTCCGTCCTTTTAGGAGCCTGTAAAATAAAGAGTGTGGAAATTTAATTTAACATAGATTAAGCCATAAATCAACATGCATACAGTTATGCTGTGCTTTAAAAATTCAACAAAAATTGAGGGAACACCCTAAAACAAAATCAAAATTATTTTCCATGCACATCCCTATCATTTTCAGAGACACTTTCTACAATTTCTTGAAAAATCCCATTGGAGGCTTGCAGCGTTATCCATGCTAACTCATGGTTGTCAGCTACAATAGGTGAGTTTTTTAAAAAATTGCTAGCGTGGCTGGTCTCTCAGCAAGGGGGTGAGGGTAGCTTGTCATTTTAATAGGGGAAACACAGCAAGACGACCTAGAGCATAGCGCCTAAAGAAAATAAAGGATCCTGGAGGTGGGGGGAGACTTAGCTCATGGTCTAAACTGGAGTAAAAGACAGGCAATAAGACAAAATAGATACCTTCAAATAAAATACCTTTATTAGGTAATTCCCCAAAATAAAGGGGGTATTTTCAATGGTGGTGGCTAGCACACTTAAAGCGGCTAGCCATCACAGCTTTAACTTCATCCCAGATATTCAATGATGGGGCCATATTTGGGCCCCATCATTAAATATTCAGATTGCCCTGATTGCAATTTTTTTAATCTGGTCAGTGGCAATATTTAGCCACTGGTCAGATTGCAAAACCAGCTAAAGTTACAGCCATTCAGTTGAATATCGCCGCAGCCTGGTCAGCCCATGATGTTGGCCCTGCTCCGCCCCCAGAACATCCCAATGCTATGCACTTAGCTTCATAACATTTAAAGGCCCAAACCGAGGATATTCAGTGCCACTAAACAGTGAGCGGCATTTACGCAGTTTGCAGATCTGCAACCACATAAATGCCTTTGAATATTCCCCCTCCCCCCCCCAAAGTATATAACTTTGGCTTCAGACACAACAAACAAAACAAAAATATAGCCCATAATTCTAAATCCTTGGACCGGGAGTCTCTTTCCTATTCTCTCTTCCTTCATCTTGTCATCTTTTGTGGGTCCAAGGGTGGGCTATCTACTTCTCTTCCTCTGTTTCTGCCCATCCTCTCTTGGGAGAGATAGCAGATTCCCTTCAGATTTCACCCCAGTGCTTATATTAAGTGCCAACAGCATACATTGCTCTAGACTTAAAAATGCCAGTCTCCTTGTAAGCCCTCTAACAAAGAGTGGTATACCTCCTAGAAGCAGGCATGATTCTCAGAGACCCACTTGCTCTCTTCCTCTTGGGTTTTTTTTTGTTTGTTTGTTTGTTTTAAGTGCCATCAAGTCAATGCTGACTCCTGGCAGCCCAGCAAGGTATGACTAGAAGTAGATTGCCAGGCCTTTTCTTCCAAGGCAATGGAGGGTAAAGTGACTTGCCCAAGGTCACAAGGTGTACCAGTGGGAAGGAAACCCTGATCGCTTGGGTACTAGACCATTTCTCTAACCACTAGGCTACTCCTCCACTTCCTTTTGAGTACAAATGAAACAAAATCAGTTAACCATTATTTTTTAAATACCCTATGAGTAAGAGGGTAGGTTCCTCTACCACACGGTACTCAAATCCTCAAAGGTAGAAGAGGGATGCACTGGGGTATTAGGACCCTTCCTGCTGCTTTGAGTAACCATCTCTTTTCTTCTGTCATGTATTTGACTCCCGGGAGTTGGGCTTTTCATAGGAAGTGAGCTCTGGTCTCTTCCTGACTTTCATACAGCTATCGGTCTCAACCTTATGATACGGTGCTACCCAATTGGTACTCCTGAATATTTCATAGACTTATGGGGCCTTCTAGGAAGCACCCCTTGATTGGCTCCCTGTACCTGTACATATCCTGGAACTTTCCATCCTCTCTGTCCTCTTGTGGGAGGTGTGAGTGCCATATTCTCTTCTGATTATTGATGTATGACATTTGCTTGTCTATCATTCACAGATCTACTCTGCTTGCCCTGATCACTATAATGTTCTTTTATTCTGTCTCTGCTTGACATTTTGGATTTGATTCCAAGCCCAGTTCTCCTGCCTCCTGATATCTGGTGTTCACTTCTCTCTGCCAGAACACTCGTGCTGCAAGCCCTGGCGGTTTCCAAGTACCAGTGGGCTCAACCTGAAGGGTAAGGAAGCTATTGTAGGTGAAGGTGCACTTTCTAGGACTGCAATGTTCCCATAGAGTGGGGCCAGTCATGACATCTTCTATCTCTTTCCACAAATAAGTAGATGGTTACCTTCCTCCTGGTACAAAGGTTCCTTGCTGTTAGACTCTTTCACCACACACTTCTCTTACAAGCCTGGATTTAGGCATAGGCAATGGAGGAATGTGCTCTGGCACAAACTTCAGATAGTTGCTGGAACATTGCTGTCACTGCCGTACTTCAGTCCCGGTCAGCCTAAGAGCGGCAGCAGCAGTGAATTGATTTTAAGAATCGGTGCAGACCACAGCATGCAAGCTCTCATGCTCTGCATAATTACTACTACTACTGAATATTTGTATAGCGCTACAAGACATACGCAGCACTGCACAGACATGTAAAAAATGGTCCCTGCTCATCACAGTTTACAATCTAGAATCACCCCCTTCTCCCACATGTGCAAAAGGAGAAGGCGGAGCACCATAGGGCCTGCTGAAAGCACGAGGGCTTGCATGCCATGGCTGGTGCCGATTTTTAAAATCAATTTGCTGCTTCTGCTGCACCAGGACCAATTGCTGGTGAACAAGCAGGCTTGGGAAGAGGAGTGGCACACTTTCCCCTTGTACCCCTACTGGCAGAGGACAGGTTCAGGAGGAGGAGAAGCAGAGCAACTTAACACCCCTTTGCCTATGACCTCATATTATCCCTCCATTGTGTGCCTATGGATGCCGAGCAAATAAATACAGCCCTGTTCCCTTAGCTGTGTATTCCTTTCTTCCTTATTGCAGCAAGTTGTGGGTTCAAGTCTGGTTGGTTTGAGGACAACTGCTATCCTAGAGTTAAGGGTTACATGGGTCATATAGGCAGCACTCCTCAATCAGCCTCGTCATACTACCCCAGACTCCTGTGAAGGAAGACCCTGGGTGTGGGCTCTTCAGGCCATCTATATGTCCCTCAAACACAGAGAAGCTAAAGCCAGAGGAGAAAGAGAGGCAATCACAGAACTCAATAGAGATTTCCATCATGCAGCAAGACAAGACAAGGAAAAGCACTACAATGATGCATGCAAGGAAAAAGAATCAGAACTATTAGAGGAAGAACAAGATCGGTTTTCCTAAAGCTACAAGAGTTAAAGGGAAAATCCCAGCCTAGACTTGGAATACTAAAGTTGCTCAAGAATCCATGTTGAATGATGCTAAGAAGATCAAGAAAAGGTGGAAAGAATATAAAGAATCATTATATGATAAAGATCAAGTGGACCAACAGCCATTCAAACCTGTACCTTATGATCAGGAACCATTGGTGATCAAAGAAGAAGTCAAAGCAGCATTGAAAGCCTTATCAAAGAACAAAGCATCGAGCATTGATGGCATTCCCACTGAAGTATTACAGCAATCTGATGCAGCTGCTACCATACTTACAAGGCCCTCCCAGGAAATTTGGAAGACAAATTCATGGCCAACTGACTGGAAAAGATCTGTGTTTATACCAATATTGAAGAAAGATGACCTGACTGACTTTGGAAATTATCACACAAGACATTTGACTGTGTAAACCATGAGAAACTCTGGGACACATTAAAAAACATGGGTATAACAGAACATCTGATAGTTCTCTTACATAACCTTTACACTGATCAAGAAGCAACAGTTTGAATGGAACAAGGAGAAACAGAATGGTTTAAAATCAGCAAAGGCGGCATACTTTCCCCCTACCTGTTTAATTTATATGCAGAACAAATCATCAGAGAAGCAGGACTGTATGAAGACAACCGAGGTGTGAAGATTGGTGAAAGACTCAACAACCTTCGCTATGTTGTTGATACCACATTACTGGCCGAAAGTGAAGATGATCTGAAACATTTGCTTCTCAAGATCAAGGAACAGTCTTAAAATGGGCCTGCACCTTAAAGTTAAGAAGACAAAAATCCAGACATCTGGCAAAGTCAATAAGTTCATCATTGATGGAGAAGAAATTGAAATAGTTGACAACTTTAACCTACTTGGATCAACAATCAATAAAGAAAGGACAAGCAGTCAAGAAATCAGATAACACATTGCTCTTAGCAGAATGGCTATGAAGGCCCTAGACAAAATTCTCAAGAGCAAAGATGTGTCTCTCCATACAAAGATTTGACTTGTTCAATCCATGGCGTTTTCAATAACGTCATATGGATGCAAAAGTTGGACGATAAAAAAAAGACAGACAGGAAGAAAATTGATGGCTTTGAATTTTGGTGCTGGCAACGAATGCTGTGCATATCATGGACTGCCCAAAGAACAAACCAGTCAGTATTAGAGGAGATCAAATCTAAGCTTTCCTTAGAAGCTCAGATGACAAGATTTTGACTTTCATACTTTGGACACATCATGCGAAGAGTGAGATCATTGGAGAAAGACAATGTTTGGCAAGATAGAAGGTCAACGTAAAAGAGGAAGGCCAGAAATGAGATGGATTGATACAATAACAGCAGCTATGGGGGCCAGTCTGTCAACAATGAGTCGCTTGACTGAAGATCAAACACAATTTAGGACAACTATCCAGAGGGTCGCCATGAGTCGACACAGATTTGAAGGCACTTAACAACAACATACTTCCCTCCAAAAGTAAAAGTGGCTCCTCCTGTCTCCTAAGTGATAGGAAGGCCATCCCCCTTTACATCATCCTGTCAGAGCCTTTCTTAGGAGCACAGACTCCAGAATGATCCCGATTCATAATATAGAGGACACCTGGAGGCAAGGGCATAGGGTGACTGCTTAAGCTGGTAGTTCACCAGAAAGGTTTTCTACTACCAAATGGCTGAAAAGTAAGAATTTTGAGATGCTCTAGCTTCTAACAGAATTATATCCGACCTCTCTCTGGCTTAAAATCTCAGCACAGAAATATAAATTAATAGTAATCCATGAAAATAATCTTACAAAATGGCTGCCTGTGGTGATCAAGAATGTTTCCCCTTACTACCTACCACAGAAAATTATTCTAATTCTATTATCACTTCTGCAACGGTGACACTAACTTTCTTCATTAGCAGGCACTTTGTGAGCCAACACAAAACCTTTCACTAAAGACATTCAGAAGGCAGCTGCATAGTAAACATGCCTACCAAAACAGCATTAAGTCCCAGAAATCAAACAGCAAAATCTCTATATGAGACAACAGCACTATTAGCAATATTGCATGGTCCCTATAGCATCAATACATCTATGAAAAGTCAGCACCGCAAATATTCTAGAATGCCAGTAACCTGCAGGTGGGAAAACAAGCGAGACTGCTGCATGCCATAGAACCTACATGCTAGCAGAATCTCCGACTGCAGTTCCACAAGGAACACACAGACCACCACCTAGTAATTAGAAAATAAGAAACTACAGATTAGAAACAAATAGCCAGGCAGAAAATGAAATGGAAAATTCAAGAAACCAGACTGTGAGCAGCAGAACCCTGCAGAAAGAGACGTGCATTTCCTCTTGTGCAGAACAGAAAACAAGAAATCCACATTTTCAAAGCTAACATATTTCATTCTCTAAAATGGAAAATACATTTATTATACCTTTGTGGTCAGACCATTTTATATTACCAATTAGGTTGGTCCTGGTCTCTACCACTTCAATTTGTTGGTTTTCACCTAAGTTCTTTTCCATGATCTCATTTCCATTTTCTGTTTTTTCACTGTCTGTGTTCTCCTCTACATCTGTCTCTGATAGTTATTATTCTGTTTCCTCTTTTTTTCTCCATTTCCTTATCTACTTATATAGCTAGATTTCATTTCTTCTTCTCTCCCCTCCACGCCTAGTCCTCAGTCTCCTTTTTTCCACCTTTCACTTACTTACCAGCTTTCCGCTTCCTATGTTCATCTCTCTAGTCCTTCCATTCCCATCTGAGTAGACACCCAGGAAGATGTAGATAACATGAGGAGGGATCTAGCTAAGCTTGAAGAATGGTCTAGAATTTGGCAGCTGGGATTTAATGCTAAAAAATACAAGGTCATGCATCTGGGCTGCAGCAATCCAAGGGAGCAATATAGTATAGGGGGTGAAGTACTAAAGAAGAGCAGGACCTAGGCGTGGTTGTTGCTGATGATCTTAAAGTAGCTAAACAGGTAGAAAAGGCGACAGCAAAAGCTAGAAGGATGCTTGGGTGCATACGGAGAGGAATGGCTAGCAGAAAAAAAGGAGATGATAATGCCTCTGTATAAGTCTTTGGTGTGACCTCATTTGGAGTAGTGTGCAATTCTAGAGACCGCACCTTCAAAAGGATGTAAACATGTTGGAGTCGGTACAGAGGGTGGCTACTAAAATGGTTAGAGGTCTTTGTTATGAAGCATATGAGGACAGACTTAAGGATCTTAATATGTACACTTTAGACGAAAGGCGGGATAGAGGTGATATGACTGAGACGTTTAAATACCTCCATGGCATAAATGCACAGGGGGAGAGCCTCTTTCGATTGAAAGCAAGTTCTGCTACAAGGGGACATGGGATGAGGGTGAAAGGGGATAGTCCAACCCCACATAAAATACTTGGGAATCATCATTGATCAAGCCCTTACATTCAAACAACAGATCAAAAAGACGGCCGGAACAATATTCCACAAAGCAAAGACAGTACAACTGCTCAGACCACTCATCGACCCACAGGACTTCAGAACAGTCATGCAGGCCATGATGCTCCCCCACCTGGACTACTGCAATGCAATTTCTCCTAGGACAAGCAGGATATGTGTCAGCCACACCTGGTGACGTCATCCGACGGCGCCATGCGGAAGTGCTCTCTAGAGCTCAGATTTCTCTGAGCATGAGTAGGAGGTCCCACCTCCCCGGCCCGCCCCCAGCCAGATCAGTCTTTTTTCTTCCGCCTCTGCCTCAAGACGGAATTGCTAGCTCTCTAAGAAACAAAATGCCCAAACCGGGTTTTAAAAAGTGCTTCCATTGCAAAAGGAAAATGAATGCTGCAGACACTCACCAGTCCTGCCTCCGATGCCTCGGGGCAGGCCACAACGTCCAGGATTGTCCCAGCTGCGCTCGGATGTCTCCCAGAGCGAGGGAGTTCAGGGGGCATACTCTGAAGGATTTTTTATCCTCCTCAGAGCCCGCGCCTGCAGTAGCCTCCTCTTCGGCAGTTCCCAGCACTTCTCAGGACCTTCGGGGGGCAGCGGCACGGGATGTGCTCTGTAGAGCCTCCATCCCCGGCCACTCTGCACAGGACGCTAGCGCATCTCCCGGACATCTGACCACTGACGCTACCGCGAACCCCGCAGCTAATCCGGTAGGCTCTCCTGCTATCGTTGACTTCTCCGGGGTAGCTTCCAGGCCATGCGGTCCCCCATGCGGTCCCTCCAGCTCCCTCCAAGATGGCGCCGTCCACGTTGTTCTCCCTGGTGCCGCCTCTGACTCCGCCTCTAAACACGCCCCCTCCTCCCGGATTGGCCGAGGCCTATCTTGCTCCAGCCGCGCTGATGCCACTTCGCCCCCTCGGGGCAGGGAATCCCCTCTTCGCGCCGGGCCATCCAGAGCCTACAGCAGCCCCAGCGCAGAACAAGGTCTTCGGCGCGGGAGAAAAACGGCGCGATCACAAGAATGGGGCAACCGGCAAACACCGCAGCAAGAGGAAACACCATGATAGGAGGGACAGATCCTATGACCGCGGACACCGCAGCCGCAAGCGGTCCAGCTCTAGCAGGGGAAGCTCCTGTGGCAGCACTTCCCATGGCCATAAGAGAAGCAGGCACTCCCGATCCAGCTCCTTTTCTTCCGGGAGGCGCAGGAGCAGCCGCTCATCAGAAAACAGCACGTCTGCTGCTATCCTACAGCTGCTGGCACGCCTGGTGGACCAGACAGCGCCCCCAACCCAGCTCCTTGAAAGATCCGCCTCCAGAGAAGTGTTACCAGCACCACTTGCACAGCCCAGCCCTGTGCGGTCCAGCATTCCACAGGCATCCTCCCGAACGCCTCCCAGAACACGGTCTCCCTCACCAGAGCAAGTCTTGACCTCTGGGGAGAGCGATGAGGAGGGAGCGGCCCCGGACTCTCCCATCTCCAAGACTACTCCGGACGAAACAGAAGAAACTCAGCGTCCATTGCCACCGGAGGACCTCACCTATCCCAAATTCCTGAGGAAGGTGATGAACAAACTAGGCCTTCTAGCGGAGGACGCCGCTGGCGAAAAGGATCCAGAGGTCATGAAATATCTTAGTGACCCTAGACCGGCTCTAGCCCTACCGCTCCACCGAAAGCTTCAGGACAAACAGTCAATACTATGGCAGTCACCGGCCTCCGGCCATGCCTGCTCCAGGAAGTTGGACAACAAATACCTCCTCCACCTGGCTCCGGGATTCAGTAAACTTCAGCTCCCGCACCAATCTATTGTGGTGTCTTCTGCGCTAAAGAAGGTAAAATCCTCGCGCACACAGGCTAATCACCCACCAGGCCGGGACCCTAAGCTCCTCGACGAAGTGGGGAGGAAAGCCTACCAAGGAGCTATGCTCAGCGCCAAAGTGGCAGCGCACCAGTTCCAATACATCCTATTCCAGGATTCTCTACTAGCCGAACTCAAGAGTCATCTCGCGGCCCTACCCAAGGATGCTCAACCGACAGTCTCGGCAACATTCCAGGACCTAGCCGAATGCAGCAAACATCTGATGAGCACGGCCTTTGACGCCTTCGACACCGCCATCAGGACGGCTGGCACAGCCATATCAGCCCGCCGCTGGGCATGGCTGCGAGCTTCCGGCCTCAGGGAAGACACCCACGATAAAATCGCGGATGCGCCCTGCTCAGGCGAGTCTCTCTTTGGCGACAAGGTGGCGGACACTGTTAATGGCCTTAAAGAGGATTGTACCACCTTGCAAACACTGGCGGCGGACGGACTGGAACGCCACTCCTCATCACAAAAAGGGAGTTATTACCGCAAACCTTTTTCCTCCTCCAGAAGATTTTACAACTCTAATCGGAGATGGCAAGCACCTAAGTACAAGCAACCCTACTACCCTGCCTCCTCCTTTCAGAGGCAGCAGCTGAGGGAGCACAGCAAACAGAAAAAGCAAAACTCCCAGCAGTCCGGAAAAAACACCACCTCTTTCTGACAACTCGCCTCGGCCGGGGCCCCTTCCGGGAACCCCAACATCTCTGCCAGTGGGGGGCCGCCTATCCCTGTTCATGCAGGCATGGCAGGCGATCACCACGGACAAGTGGGTCCTTCAGATTATCCAATCAGGCTACCATCTACGCTTCTCCTCCCCACCGTGGCAACGCTCACAGCCCATCAGCCAGACCCCACCGCACCTAACAGCACCACTGTCGGAACGTCTGCTACACCTCCTCTCTGCTCGTGTGATAGAGCGGGTGCCCCCCGGGGAGATCAACACTGGCTTCTATTCCCAGTACTTCCTTATTCCCAAGACGTCCGGTGGTCTCTGTCCGATTCTGGACCTCCGCAAACTGAACATCTTCATCACGAAGGAGAGGTTCAGGATGTACTCCCTCAACGCCATCCTACCTCTTCTAAAAGCGGGAGACTGGATGGCGACCCTGGACCTGCAGGATGCATACTCCCACATTCCAGTCCACAAATCGCACAGGAAGTTCCTGCGCTTCATAGCGCTGGGAGGCCACTACCAGTACCGTGTTCTCCCCTTCGGGCTCTCCCCAGCGCCCAGGATTTTCACAAAGTGTGTAGCGGTTGCTGCATCACACCTACGCAAACAAGGCATCGCCATCTTTCCCTACCTGGACGACTGGCTGCTCTCGGCACCCTCGGCCTCCGAGCTCAGGATTGCCATGCGATCAGCAACAGATCTACTATGCCGGCTGGGCTTCCTCCTCAACAAAGAGAAGTCCTGCCTTGACCCTGCCCAGAAAATAGAATTTATCGGGGCGATAATCGACACCTGTGCCTCGAAAGCTTTTCTTCCCGAGCAGCGGGTAGAGGTCATCACGTCCCTAGCCAAGCAGATGTCCATGTCCAAACGGACCTCAGCGCGCTCCATCCTACGCCTATTGGGGCACATAGCAGCAATGACCTCGGTTCTGCCTCTGGCGAGACTACATATGCGCATCCTTCAGTGGCATCTCCGGTCCCACTGGAAACAACTCTCCCAGCCGCTCAATACCCGCGTCCCCATCAATGCCAAGGTCGTCAAAGATCTCCGCTGGTGGACAGACCGGAGCAACCTCTCAGCGGGCAGGGATTTCCAACCGCGCAGCTACCAGCTCATCCTCACCACAGATGCGTCTCCCACAGGATGGGGAGCCTACCTCTCGCACCTCAACACTCAGGGAGCCTGGTCCAGAGCAGAACGATCGTTACACATCAACCGACTCGAACTCCGGGCAGTCAGGTACGCAGTGCAGACCTTCAAGGCCCAACTGGCCGGAAAGTCTGTCCTTTTACAGACAGACAACCAGGTGACTATGTTCTACATCAACAAGCAAGGGGGCACGGGGTCACGTCCCTTATGCAAAGAAGCCCTCCTGACGTGGTACATAGCCCTGGCCAACAACTGCGTCCTACAAGCGACTTATCTCCCCGGCGATCAGAATGCCCTAGCGGACAAGCTGAGCAGGCAGCTTCAACCTCACGAATGGACACTTCACACGGAGGTAGCGGCCAGCCTCTTCTGGCATTGGGGAGCTCCCCAGATCGACCTCTTCGCAACAGAGGTCAACACGAAATGTCTGTTGTTCTGCTCCAAGCACCCATCACCAAAGAGAATGGCCTCGGATGCTTTCACGCTGCCCTGGGGGAGGTGGACGCTGGTGTACGCCTTTCCCCCAACTCCACTTCTTGCAGCAACGATACAGCGGATTGTCATGGACAGGGCACACGCCATACTGATAGCCCCCTACTGGCCACACCAAATGTGGTTCTCCCTTCTACTTCGGCTAGCTCAGGAGCCGCCGATCCGGTTGCCAGTGAGATCAGACCTGCTTACCCAGAACGACGGCCGCACCCTGCACCCGAACCTGCAAACTCTAGCCTTGACAGCCTGGAGATTGAGAGGATGAATCTCGCCTCCCTCCGACTACCTTTGGAAGTGCAGCAGATCATCCTAGCTGCCAGGAGGCCTTCCACAAGAAGATCATATAGCCTAAAATGGAAGCGTTTCAGTATTTGGTGCACTAACCAAGGCCTCAACCCAGTCTCTTGCCCTGTGCCTAAGGTCCTGCAGTACCTCTCCACTCTTTTCAGCGTGGGCTTAAAACCACAATCCATCAAGGTCCACCTCGCAGCGATTGCATCTCTACACGAGCACCGGTGTGGGTCCACCAGGGGTTCCCTCGTGGCACTGCCCATCGTGGCGCAGTTCATGAAAGGCCTCGTGAACCTGCAACCCCCAGTCCAGAAGCCGGTACCTTCATGGGATCTCAATGTTGTCCTGCAGCAGTTGATGCAGGAACCCTTCGAGCCGCTTCACACTGCGGATGGGAAATTCATGTCCTGGAAGACACTCTTCCTCATCGCCATCACCTCGGCCAGGAGGATCAGCGAACTGCAGGCACTTGAGGCGCATCCACCGTACACTAAGCTCCTCCATAATCGAGCGTCTCTACGGACTCATCCAAAGTTCGTTCCCAAGGTCGTCTCTGCCTTTCATGTCAACCAGTCGGTTGAACTACCCACGTTCTTCCCAGCTCCACATTCCTCTCCGGAGGAGCAACAGCTTCATTCACTGGATTGTGTCAGAGCCCTACGCATCTACATCGACAGAACAGCCGCTGTTAGGCTGGGGACTCAACTCTTTGTGTCATTTGATCCTAACAGGCCTGGACGGCCCGTCACCAAAGGCACGCTCTCCCGTTGGATATCGGACTGTGTTGCATATTGCCTTCATAAGGCGGGGTCCCTCCCAGCGAGCAGGGCGGGGGCACACCAGCTCCGCGCTCTGGCAACCTCGCTCGCCAACCTGCAGGAGATTCCGGTGAGCGACATCTGCAAAGCCGCCACCTGGTCCTCAGTCTACCTTCCAGAAACACTACTGCCTCGACCTCCAGGCTGAGTCCGACAGCTCCTTTGGCAGAGCTGTCCTGTCGACGGCCACCAGGCCGTCGAGTTCCGCCAAACCAAGGACCCTGCCTCTTGCTGAGACTAAGGTCGGGTCACCCCGGCTCGGCTGATTCGGACAGCAGCTAAACTGACTTATTAATCCCTGAGGTCTAGACTACAGCTCTAGACTACACGGTGACTGATACAAAGTTCTGTTTGCATAGTTTATGTTTATCATGTTGATGTTTACATTGCTATGTTTGCACACCGCCTCATGGTGGATTTATGTTTGCACTGCTTTGGTTGTGTTTAGTATGCCCTGTTTGCACATTGCACAATGGCACCTTGCTGTGTTCGCATATACTGTTATCGACTATGCTTGCACATGTCTGCACTAGATATTGCTGTGTTGCACCTTCACAATAAATGCCTGTTGCTCCTAAGCGAGTACAAGGTCTCTATTGCATGCTGTTTTGTTACATGCCTCCCTCATACTCCACAGCGCTTCAGCTTGCTTGGGAGGCACCAGGTGTGGCTGACACATATCCTGCTTATCCTAGGAGAAAACGGAGTTACTTACCTGTAACAGGAGTTCTCCGTGGACAGCAGGATAGGTCAGCCACACGAACCCACCCCCCTCCCCTGTATGAGGGTGGCCTGCACCGGCCTGCGCCCTAGCCAGTAAGGCATAGCTAATCACTCACTGATCTGGCTGGGGGCGGGCCGGGGAGGTGGGACCTCCTACTCATGCTCAGAGAAATCTGAGCTCTAGAGAGCACTTCCGCATGGCGCCGTCGGATGACGTCACCAGGTGTGGCTGACCTATCCTGCTGTCCACGGAGAACTCCTGTTACAGGTAAGTAACTCCGTTTTATCACAGACTATTCGCCGCCCACACCAACCTCCTATCTTGGACCTGAAACAGACGCCTCTCAATAACTGCTCACCAGAACCCCCTGACCTACCCCCCCCCCCCCAGCAACCATCTAAGAGACTACCGAAAAATGTCTACTGTCTAGTACTGTTACTTTCTGTGAAGATCAACAATGTTATCCCCCTGATGATGGCCCCCCTCCCTCTTTCTGTCAACTTGATTATTGTCCCCCTCCCCTTTTATGTTAAACCACTTTGACCCAGTGAAAAGCGGGATATAAATGCAGTTAAATAAATAGATAGATTCAGGAGTGATATGCAGAAATATTTCTTTACAGAAAGAGTGGTGGATCCATGGAATAGTCTCCCAGCGGAGGTGGTAGAGATGAGGACAGTATGTGAATTCAAAATAGCATAGGACAAACACAGAGGATATCTAAAAGAAAAAAAGAGGACTGTTGTACTTGTTGATATGGAAGGACAGACTAGATAGGCCATGTGGTCTTTTTCTGTCGTCGTTTTTCTATGTTTCTATCTGTGTGTCTAATATTCATTCCCAGCTTTCTGTTCCCCAACCCTCTCTTTCATCCACTTTCTAGCTATCTCCAAGCCCTACATAAGAAGCTACCTCACACAAAAATGTACACATAGTGCAATAAGGTACATAGCTATGAGTATGCAACTTTAGAGTGGGCGTGTTCAGGGGAGAAGTTTGGCCAGAGAGTGGGTAGAATCACTATTTAAGTGTGTATTTTATAAAAATCACATGTACTTTATGTAGTAACATTTGCGCTGCTCCTAAGAAGGCAGCAATGTCCGTAGCTTCAATCTAGCCCCTATTTCTGCCAGCTGAGTACTAGTATTTTATAAAGACATAAAGGCATCTGTCTTCGTAAAATATGCTAAAAATGGGCACATATGTGGCCTGTGACCTGTTTTAAATTTGGACAGTCCCTGCTGCTTGGACCTTACAGGCTAATCAAGACTGACAGACAGGACACACAACCAACCGTTACTATGGGGGCATAAGAGTTACCATGCTCTGATTTGCATGCTAACTGCCAATCATGCATTGAGGTGGTAAATGGATGGGTTGCGGTGGAGAGTGGGCATGGAAAGCACAATGCAGTTAATGTGGAGGAACATATCGTGTGCTGTCAATGTTGCAATTAGCACGGGTGCAACTAATGTCAATAGGTGGAGTTAGGTGTACCCACAGTAATAGCACGGCATGTTAGGATGTACATCCAGATTGCTAACTGCTGATAACATGCTGGCCACGCTCCTGACTGCTACTGTGGAGCCTTTACATTTAACATACGTTAGTTTTAGCATTAAAAGTGCTTCAGGTGCAAAACTTTAATGCACTTTAGTAAAAGGGCCTCCAAGTGAGGCTTCTTTACAGCTATATAACTTGATCAGTTTTCAACACAGACCCATGTCAGTGCCTAAATTTCCAGGGTCCTCTCTGCCTCCTGCTCATGCCAAAATTAATTTTTGCAATCAGAGACCTTGCTGCATCAATCCAAGAACATTTTGTCTAAATAAAAGCTTCCTATATCTGGAAGGGTTACAATGATAACATACTCATAAAATAGTTTAGTTACTTCACTCAACAATTTGCCTTAAATTTCTCTTCTCTCAAGCCTTGCTAGATCCACTTCAATCTGGCTTTCGTCCCTTACATTCTACTAAGATGGCTCTTGCCAAAGTCTCAAGCGACTTGTTCCCGGCTAAACCCAAGGACCTTTACTCAATCATCATCCTTCTTGACTTTTCTGCTGCTTTTGATACTGTTGACCACCACTTCTCCGACACTTTGTCCTCACTGGGTTTTAGGGGCTCTGTGCTGTCCTGATTCTCTTCTGATCTCTCCCATCACTCATTCAATTTGTTCTGGTGGTTCTTCCTCTACTGCTATCCCATTCTCAGTTGCTATACTCCAAGGGTCTGTTCTGGGCCCTCTCCTTTTCTCTATACCCAGTCCCTTGGTGCTCTCATCTCCGCCCATGGTTTTCAATATCATTTTTATGCTGATGACTCTCAGATCTATCTATTTACACCTGATATTTATCTTACACTCCAGGCCCGTATCTCTGTCTGGCTATCTGACATTGCTGCCTCGATGTCTCACAGTCTTTTGAAATTAAATATGGCCAAAAACAAACTTCTTATTTTACCCCCTAAACCCTCCTTCCCCCTTCTTCCTCCATTCTCTCTCTCTCTCTCTACTTCCTGTCTCCTTAGCCCACAACCTCTCCTTCTCTGCACATATCCAACTCATTGCTAAAACCGATCGTTTCTCTATAACATTAACAAAATTCACCTCTTCCTTTCTGAACATACTACTAAAACACTTATCCACTCTTTAATCACTTCCTGTCTCAACTATTGCAACCTCCTCCTTGCTGGTCTCCCTCCGAGTTATCTCTCTCTCCTTCAATCTGTTTGGAACTCTGCTGCACGCCTAATCTTCCATCAACCCCGACATACTCATATAACTTTTCTTCTCAAGTCACTTCATTCGCTTCCCTTCCCTTCCATTTCCATATTCAATTCAAACCTCCTTTTGACTTACAAATGCATTCATTCGACTGCTCCTCACTACCTTTCCTCTCTCCCTACACTCCTCTTCTTGAACTCTGCTCTTCCACTGGCTTTCTTCTCTCTATGCCCTTTTCTTCCACTGTCAACTCCAGACTCCGTTCCTTTCACCTTGTTGCTTCTTATGCCTGGAACAAACTTCCTGAGTCTGTACGTCAGGCTTCATCTTTCCCTCTTTTCAAATCTATGCTAAAACCTCACCTCTTTCTGGCTGCTTTTAAGAACATAAGATATGCCATACTGAGTCAGACCAAGGTCCATCAAGCCCAGTATCCTGTTTCCAACAGTGGCCAATCTAGGTCATACGTACCTAGCAGTTTCCCCAAGAGACACAGGTTCCGCAATGCTTGTACTGGGTCCTGATCCCTTGTTTTTTCCTTATGTCTCGTTAGCTTTCCCTATTTGTACCCCTTGTTCTTAGCTATTGTATTGTCTGTCTTGATTAGATTGTAAGCTCTGATGAGCAGGGACCGTCTGATATGTCTGTACTATACTGGGTATGCCTTGTAGCGCTATATAAATGATTAATAGCAGTAGTACTAGTAGTTCCTTTATAGTGTTTAACTACCTTTCTGGTAAATTCTCCTCGGATGAAGGCCAAAAACTGAAAAAGCAGATCAGACATGAGAAAGATGAAAGCTTGCACAGCACTTAATCCATTTCTATGTCTCTCACTGTCCTGAGAGCATCTGTCAGATCCTCTGCTGTTCTGTACATTAATGAGCAATATGTTGAATAATTGAAACCACTTGCTTCATGTTTAACCATTCATGGTATTTTCCTACATTAACTTGATTTTTTTCCTATATGATATCACATGCCTGAAATGTTTTCTTTCCTCCTGTCACTGTCTTTTCACATTGCCACAGTCATAGAAAAATGTTTTCTTCTCAGATTCCAACCCATTTAACTCATTCCATACATATATAACACTAATTCTAACCTGTTTACAAATGGATGGAATCTTTCTTTCCAAAGACGAATAACAATCCTGTGCTGAATGACAGATTCCCAAAAAACTCAATAAGGGCATGTGTATAGACTCTGCAGAAATTCCTTTACATTATGCAACTAAAGGCCAGGACACAAAAAAAATGCAACCCCTTGCTGGATAGATGGGATCCAATATCTGCTTAGGCTACTGGGCTCTTAAGTGGTAGTCATTGAGAAGATGGTGTAGAGGACCTCCCAAGAGGAATCTCTACTAACTGACCAGACCACTGATACAGTTGAAAATTTCCCTGCAAGAATCTCATACCTGAATGTTGAGGTAATCAAAGCACCTCTTTGTCACAGCTAAATCCATTTCAGGCTGACTCAGTTCAAGAACTGACAAAGAAGTCGTCACTTCCAAGCCAAGGTTCTTTGGGGCCGATACTCAAAAAGCTGGTATACAAATGCCACGGCTAAGGGTGAGATAATCAGTGGTAGTATCCAGATAGAGCAATACTGGGTTGGCACTTATCTGGATTGCAACTTAGGACAGCAGCCTAAGTTATCCAGATAAGTGTTGGCTCATTATCATGCTAATTGGATAAGTGCCGGTACTTATCTGGATAGAGCTGACATGTCCCTGCACCACTGGGATGTGGTCAATAGAGATAATCAGCAGCACTAACTGGATAGTGCTATGAATATCGTGGTCTTGATCCAGTCCAAAATACTGGCTTCTGTGCCCTTTTATACAAACATCCTTTCAAATACCCCAATCGTTTGCTGGAAGTGGAGTTAAAAAGCAGGCAATGAATAAGTCTGGAGCAGAGGCTTGGCAATAAGGCTGGTTGGCCTTCAGGTTGTTGTTTGCAACCTCTTGCTTTAGTGCCTCTCAACAACCCCATCTGAGTCCCAGGAAACCCATATTGTCTAGGGCAGGGGTGGGCAAGTCCGGTTCTGGAGAGCCGCAGACCAGTCAGGTTTTCATGATGTCCCTAATGAATATTCATGAGATCTATTTGCATTCACTGCCTTCCATTGTATGGAAATAGGAACATGAATATTCATTAGGGACATCATGAAAACCGGACTGGTCTGCGGCTCTCCAGGACCAGACTTGCCCACCCCTGGTCTAGGGGTATGACCTTGTGGTGAATCTGCCAGTCTTCTCCACAATATATCATTTCTTCTGTATTTATATGCCGTCACATCTGCAAGGTCTGTATGGCTTATAACCAAACTTAGATAATATCTGACAGTTAAAAAAAAAAAAAAAACGTCCTCACCCAACCCAATAATCCTGACCCACTAGCTGGTTTGAAGGACAGGACTCTTGTCCTGAACTCCAAGGCAGAGTTAGATGCAAGCCCACATCAGGATCTTACCCAGACATTGCTTCTCAGTGACCAGCTGCAGATCTGAAATGTATACAGAAAGCCAAAACCAGAGACTTCTAGGGGTCTTACTTCATGCTCAAATCACAGAGGGATGTGTACATGTGGTCCCTTTACAGAAGAGCCAGCGCCGATGGTAGTGTTACAAAATATAAGAAGATACTTTTTCAGTTTTATGAACAAACATTCTCTTCTTCAGCTATAGACGAGAAGGTCCCACATGCAAGCAGAATACATGCTTTCAGAGAGATTCACGTAAGCAACGTTTGTAGAGAAAGTAAACGTAAATGTTTGCATACCTCATACAGTGAGAATTCTTCTGGAACATGTAGTTTGAATATTGGATGCTTTCTCCTTCCTCTTCTTTATTCCCACTCCCCCCCCCTCCTTTCCTATATGAATGTACAATTCTTTCCTGTCTACCAATGGCGTTCCTTTCCTTTCCAACTACAGCCACTATTTTGTATTTGTAAACCGCCTTAATGTTCACAAAGGGCGGTATATCAAGCTCCAAATAAAGATAAAAATAAAGATCAGAAACAATCATCCCCAGGTCCTGCTCTTCTTTCATGCATGGAAGTACTTCACCTCTATACTGTATCACTCCATTGGATTTTTGCAGGCCAAATACATGACCCTGAATTTTTTAGCATTAAACTTCAGCTGCCAAATTCTCAACCATTCTTCAAACTTCGCTAGCTCCCTCCTCATGTTATCTACATCTTATTGCAGATTTTGGTATCATCTGCAAAGAGGTAAACCTTACGCAACAGCCGTTCCACAATGCAGCATATCACAAGTATCCTCATTCTCCTCAAAGTGAGCTCCATTTATCTGTACCCTTTGTTGCCTCCACCCAATCAGTTTCTAATCCAGTCAATTTAGGGTCCATCCCTAGTGTGCTCAATTTATTTATGTCACCTGTGCATAACTGTCAAAGGCTTTGCTGAAATCTAAGTACACCACATTTATTTATTTAACAGGTCTTTTATACTGTTTTATCGTTTCAATTAAAATGGTTTACATTGTAACAAACTTGGTAATGGAACAACCAAAAGAAGAGCACAAGTACCTGCAACGTAATATTGGGGACAAAGCAGCTGGTACATTTTTAATAAAAAATAAAAAATTAAAAAAAAGAAGATATTACAGTACTGCTGCCATAAATAAAGTCATATCAAACATAAGGGATGACATTAAAACTGATAAAATAGTAAAATAGCAAAATAATATGGTAAAATGTAAAAACAAATAGCATTTTAACCTGTGAATTAAAATTAACATTTAAAAGAAAAAGGAAACTGTTATTGTAAATGTAAAAAGGAAAGCATATAGATTTGTGTACTGTTTAAAATCTTAGAGAAGCAAATGTAAAAACTGCATATTTTAAAACTAGGTGATGACAGGGGGAAGGGGAAGGGAAAGGAGGAAGGAGGGGGGAAGGGAGAGAAAGAGGGAGGGAGGGGAAAGGGAAGGGGAAGGAGGAAAGGATATGATGAACCAACTTGGTTCTATGCTAGGAACAACTTCACTGAGGAACATCAAAAATACAACACAGATTATATTCTTTGCACACTATCAATGCTATCGAATAAAAACTCTCAAAAAGGGTTTCCTTTCTTTAAAAAACAACTCTAAGGCACATAGTCGGCAAGAAATTAAACATGCAACAATGTTAACCCTGTACGGTAAAAGCGAGGAAAGAGGAATATTACAAAGCAATAACTGCGGTAACGCCTCAGTATACAAACTGATAACTTAATGTTGAAAAATGTTTAAAGGCACATAGTAGCAGGGAACATAGGCACACAAAGCGTCGAAACACAGAGTGGAAGAGAGAAAGGAGGGTAGATTCTTACCACAGTCCAGCAGCGATTAGCTCAGAGTGTAGGGAGCATATTCTACCGGCCCAGGTTTTAAAGTGCAGTTTTGGCGCCAAAACGTCAAACTAAGTAAAATAAGTCCCACATAGTTTGGACTTCTCATGGCTGCTGGCATACCCTATGGGATAAGGCAGATGGGGAAACACAATAGCTATGGCTAGGTTTTATAGTACTGACTAGCTCAGGAGAGAAACGAAGCACAGTCTACTGCAAAGCTGTCAAACGTGCAGAAAGTGACCAATTAGATATGCAAAATTAACTTTTATATTGTGCTGATGAAAAAATGCAGTGAAAACTAAAAACTATTATCAGCTTAATGACATACCCTAACTTCAAAGGTATAAATGCATGAAGAACAAACCTTTCCCAGGATAAACAATAATCTAGAAAACAAAGTCAAGGTTCCTGCAGGTAGCTCAAGAGCAATATCAGAAAATATTTCTTCCCCAAGGGGTCATTCCAGAACACGAATAAGGGGTTTGTACATGCGGCGGGGATGTTTATGTGCCGAAAATGTCCCAGACTGTATTCCAAAACACTGCTAACATGCATGTCCACAGCACTAGCATGAGGATCTCAGAACATGGGCAGGAGAGGAGGAACGGAGCATGGTCAGCCGCAGAGATGTAGAAATCATATTCAGGAAAGGCCCTTGTATGTATTAAGTGTTTCCCAGAAACATCCATGTTATTCCTGCTAAAACGTGGACTAAGGCTAGGACTTAGACAAAGTTTTGCTCTTCTCTGCAACGCGGCCCATATTGAGAAATGGTTGACAAGTATAGATACTTGATTTTGTTGGTTCTGGGATCTGTGTAGGCTCTTAGCCTAGGGTGCGTGTTTTTATTTCGTCTTTAGACTTTATTTTCATTTTAAAATGCCGAAAAGAAAGTGTGCTTTTAATGACCAACTACAAAATGAATACCCATTCATTAAGAAACATTTGGGTGATAGCACGGTGTTTTGTAACAAATGCTGGTCTTCCTTTTCAATCGCACATGCAGGAAAGGGTGACATTGTTCAGCACCTAAGAACGCAATCCAAAACAAACAGTGGAAGGCACAAACCATGGCCACACAATGTGAGTTAAAAAGAAAAATGTTTATTATGAACCCAACTTAACAAGTTTTGGCATTAAGCCTTCATCAGGGGTCAGAGAAATGCAACAAACTATACGTCGTGTCCGTCCAGAAGGGCGGTGCAATATCACTCTTCCCAATCTGGTGAAGTGTTCACCCGCAGGACGGGCACTACATACAGTTTGTATCAGTACTGCAGCCGGATGCCTGCCATTTGACATTAAAGTTATCGTTGACAAGACATTCAGACATTTTCACATTTATACAGTGAGAATTGAAGAACTTAAAGAAATTTGTGACTTTGTTGAGAGCGAGTATCAAAGGTTCCTCGGATACAGTAACACTAGGTGGCGGAAGAATGAAGTCTTTTTGCCTCTGACAATCAGAAAAAGAGATAAAAGATTTGGAAGAAGAGGGCAGTATTGATGAAGCAGATTTCAAGAAATCTGTCTCATCTTTCTACACCACTTGCATTGATTACTTGGATCAGAGAACCACTCACTTCCAGGAGACTGGGAAACAGTGCCCTCTTCTTCAAAAAGAACCGGAGTGGTGAGAACTAGAGTCATCTTTAGAATATGGTTGTCTACAAGACCCGGCCTAGAGTCAGTAATAAATGATACTGAACTGTTTGATGAGTTCTCTTGTCTTAAGTTATTTGTTTCTAAAGAAAAAGTTCAAGAATGGAAAAAAAACAGACACCACGGTTGATGAAAAATGGAAGGAGGTGTTTGGACACCTCAAAAGTAATGAGGTACCATATAAAAATGTATGCAATCTGGTTGAATTTTTTAAATGTTTGCAAGATTCCAATGCTCCAAACTGAAAGGTGCTTTTCAATCATGAACAAAGTATATTCTACAGAAAGAAAAAACAACTGCATGTAGAGACTCTCAAATGTCTAATGGGATTGTAAAGTACAAATTTGAGTTGAGTTGAGTTGCCCAGAATTTTTTTAATTATCTGCTATTTTGCTGTTTTGAAGAAAATTCACTCTGTAGAGAAGTACAACAAGTAGGCCCGATTGGCACATTTGTAAGTAAAGTTATAAACCTAGCCTACTGATTAAAATTTTGGATTAAAATTAAAATTGTAATTATAAACATATTTTTTATTTTCTGTAACTTTGAGCCCCCTGCATTTCATTGAGTGTCCCGTATTTGAACTTAAAAATAATCAGGTCACTTTATATTCTAAACTAAGAAATATTTAAATGAGTCAAAGTCAGAGCAAAGCTTCTTTTGTGGCTAAGAAAAAATTTCAAGGTTTTTTGATCATGCTGATTGACTGCTGCTTAAATCCCACTCCTTGGCAGATTTAAAATTGTATCTCTTTTAGAAATTATAAGGTGCTTGGCCTAGAAACCTGGACTGTCTGTATACATTTCTTGGTCTCCCTCCCCACAAGTCATGTACCCTTCCTTGTAGTTTGTCGACACATAATTGTAATTAAAAGGACTAATAAAAAACCTGATAGAAACCCTTGAGGATATAGCATAGAGAGGCAGGAAGGACTGGATCAGTTTAAAATAACTTGTCATTTCCACTAATTAGTCTGGGGAAATGGTGCTAAAATTCTAGTGCCAGAGAGCAGGACACCGCAGCTCGATAAATCAGTCAAGTGTGGTTCATTCTCCCTTCCTTTAGTATCATCGCCCAAGAGGGAAGAGATCTGCAATTTCTTTTGCTCTGAAAGGGAAATTCACCACCACCCAACACAACTGTGGCCAGATATAGAGCACTGACCAGCTCAGGAGACCTCACAAAGTACAGTCTACTGCAAAACAGTCCTAAAATGGCCAAGAAATGTACTGGAGGGGGGCAAGATTCAGCAACAACCCATTCAGTTAACATTTTAGCACAGGTCTCATGTTATTCAATAGGATCTAGTTACTAATAATCCGTGTTAATGGTGAATTAATGTGCTAATGTTAGCACACCTAGTAACTAGACCCCTAAACAGATATTCAGTGATGTATCCAGATAAGTCAGTTTTATTGCATATAGCTGATTAAAGATACTTCAATATCTTCATTCTACAGTATCTTAGGCATGCTATATCTGTGGCCAGCCTATCCAATTAACTTTAACGCTCCCACATCTGGACTACTGTAACATAATATACCATGGCCTTCCAGCCACGCAGACCAACCCCCTCCGAACAGCTCTGAACACCACAGCGAGAATCATTCAGAGAGCAAAGAAAACCAACCACATCACCCCAATCCTGAAAGACCTACACATACTCCCCCTCGAAGCAAGGACTAAATACAAAGCCATCCAACTCACCCACAAAGCCATCCATCAAACACAGAACTCCCAACTTCACACCCTACTGTCTCAACCAGCCCACGGCAGAACTACCAGACAAGCCTCCAGCAATTCCCTCACCATCCCTCACAAAAGAACCAAATGCTCACAACGGACCTGCATCTGAGCCTTTGAACTTTATGCTCCATCTTTATGGAACTCTCTACCGAATTGTCTCTGAAATAATGCCAATCTACTATCTTTCAGAAAACAGCTGAAAACCATCCTGTTCCAGGAATACCTTAACATGACCCCCACCAAAAAAGCACACTAACCTTCGATCTCGCCCACCATGACCCCCCAACTCAAACCTGTACTAACCTGTCCATGTCCAAACTCTGTCCCATGTCCAAAGTCTATCCTATGTTGAAATCATCAATGTCGTCTCCCCGGTGATGGCCCCTCCCTATACTTAAATTCCCGCCCCCCCCCCTTTTTATGTAACGCCGCTTTGACCTGGTGAAAAGCGGGATATAAATACAGCTAAATAAATAAATAAATAAATTTAACAATGGATAAATATTACCAGTATCTGTTTAAATTGGAAACCCGTCTCTGCAATGCCTCCAACTCCTTCTCATTTTAAGCAAATAAATTAGTTGGATATAGAGATGTCAGACCACAACATATCTATTCAGCAGCCCCAAATATTGGCAGCAAAGGATTTATCTAGATAATACCCAATGTTAACTGGATGCACGGAGTGGCAGTTACAACCCAAAATAAAGGAGGTGGAGAGGCATAACCTGTGCCGAGTGACTGGTTTGGCCCTTGCTAGGCGGGCTAGATGCCATCCTTTAATATGTTACTGCATTATTATAAAACTATTGAAATATCAACCACAAAGTGACCAGTAAGACACATAATGCAATGCATGCCTTTGAGTCAATGTTGACTTCTGGTAACCCAGAAGCTACTGGGTTTTTTTTGGCAGTGTGAACAGAAGTAGATTGCCAGGCCCATCTTCTGAGGCAATGGAAGGTTAAGTGACTTGCCCAAGGCTAAATGGTGTGTCAGTGGGAATCAAACCGGTCTTTTGGTTACCAAGCCAGTGCTTGAACCACTAGGCTACTTCTCCACCCCACACAATACAAGAGTAGCAAAATGTACAGTAGATTTCACTGTGGAAAAAAATGTGGAGAAAACTAGCAGCTAACAGTCAGGTGAGGTTGGTAACTTATTTCTTATTGAAAACAACAATAAGACATTTACTTAGGGGTAGATTCTGCACAGCGAATAGCAGGATTGAGGTCTGGTTCGGACGTACATCCACTGCTATCCACTATGTGCCGATTCTGCCCATGGAGCTCCCCACACATACAATGGCTTTGTGTGAGGAGCTCTGGATGGGGTCTGGAAGGGGATGGCCAGAGGAGGAGTCTGGGTGGAGCAAGGCCACACAACCTAGATGTACAGGGCTGATTCGGGATATGGCCCTGTACGTCCAGGGGGTCAGGGATGCACGTCTGACTTATTCCACCATGGAGGTGAAGAAGAAAGAAGGTTCTGAACAAAGGTTATCTATGACTCAGCAAACTTTTGATTCTTTAGATTTAATTGGCATTACTGAAAGGTCTAATGATATACCAGTTCTTGTCACATTTATCATTAATCTACTGCTGGACTCACTTTCTTCTCAAATTTCTTTTTCAACATTGAGATGTTGCTATATCTGGCCTTGCTGTGTGGATGTTTCTAGAGGTTTCAAAGACCACTCAAGCAATGAGAAATACATTTTTGTTGTTGAGTACCTCAGTGGAGGGGAACCTTGTTTTTGGTTTAATTTTTTTGTGTGAATGTGTAGTTAAATATAAGAATGTGAAGTATATACTCTGTAATGCAATCTATTTAACTAAATTTCTTTCAGATATGTTAGCACAGACCCTTTCTGTAGCCTCTTTTCCAATAGTTATGTAGTTGGATATGGCAAACACCAGTACTGTTTGGAGCTTTCTTTTATGTAAGGAAAAACTCCATTTAAATTCTTCCTTCTTAGAGGCTCCCAATCACTACCTCAGAGTTTCTACCATAACCTCTACCAGGACATGAGGAAAGTTTCTGTCCTGTCAGAGTAGGTACTGGGTCTGCTCTAAGGTTAAATGAATATCTCTGAAATGAGATAACAAGTCCAGGTTTCTTCTTACCTGTTCTTAATTACCCTCTTATGGCCAGATTTATTTAAAGATGAAACCACATTACCATGCACTATTACCACTGGTTCCATTTTATGCATTTATAAAACTGTATTAGCATGAGCTAACACGTTTATGCCCTTTAGTAAATCTAGCCCAAAATTTGTTAGTTTCTGCATCCAGCAGGAGACCCTATTTTTCCTGACTTCAATATGAAATGTTTGTCTAGCTTTTGTTCAACACTCTTTGTTATTTATCAATTCTGCTACATCTTGTGTCTAGTAAGTAAAATGTCAGCGATTTGATCTCATTTCCCCATTGACTGCTATGGCAGGCTAAATAAATGAGCCAGTCTATATTTTAATGAGGCAGTGTGGCGGCTGAAGTGCGGGTAAGCACTGTTGACTTCTTACTCCTAGCTCAAGAAAACATTACAGTTGGAGATTGCCGATTTTACTCCCTCAATCCAATTTCAGATAGCAGTGAAGCCATGAAAGCAACTTTGTGCATTAGGAAAGAGATAATGAAGCTTATGCATAGGGTAATTTTGAAATGGGGGTGGGGGGCTTGGTTAAATGAACTGGAAAGCATTTAGTTTGTACCTATTTTATAAAGCCAAATAGCACCTATTTGTCTTTATAAAATACAAGTATAAATCCTGCAGAGATTGTGCCTGTCTTGCAGGGATGGATATTCCGTATTGCTTGAGAGCAGGTATAAATGTTTTCGCATAGAACCTTGAGGTACGCATATAAATTAAGGTATTCTTTGTGTGTACTTTGTACATTCTATGGCTATACATCTATGTGTGTAAGATATATATATATTTACATACTTTTTACGTCATCCATGCTTCACCTAGAACGTATCTGTAAAGTAAGTAAATAAAGACGAGAAGAAAAGGAGACCTATATGGTTCTCCAAAGAAATGGCCCCACATAAAAAAGCAAAAATCACAGCTTTCACAAAATTCAGAAGATCACAAACAGAGGAACACAGAAAGGAATGCAGGATAAAGCTACAAGAGACAAAGAAAAAAATAAGAATAGCAAAAGCAAAGGTGGAAGAAAAGATGGCTGAAGATGTGAAGCGTGGAGACAAAACTGTTTTTCTGATATATTTGGGAGAAGAGGAAGATCAGACAGTGCTGTACCTAGCCCTAGATTAGGGGTGCATTTGGGGTTGCCATCCTCGGCCCCCCCCCTCCATGCTGCCTGCCCTTGCCCCGCCGCTGCTTTTTCTGTTCCTTCGGTGGTGGTGCCAGTGGCGCAGATCTGTTCTCAAAATTAAAAACAAAATCCCACCTGGGACTTTCCGACTCTGTGCTTTCCGACTCTGTGCTTGCACTCAGGTCTCATCCTTCCCTCCTCTGATGTAGGCTTGTGTCAGAGGACAGAGGGACCAGGCCAGCCATTCAAACGCGGGTCTTTGCGCCTCCGCACTTGAATGGCTGTTCTGGTCCTTCTGTCCTCTAATGCAGCCTACGTCAGAGGAGGGAGATCAAACCTGTGTGTAAGCGTGGAGTCAGAAAGACCCACGTGTTTTTTTTAAAATTTGAGATCAGATCCGCTCCACTGTTGCCAGTGCCACCGCCAACAAGAGAACACAAAAAGCGGCGTCAGGGTAAGGACAGGCAGTGTGGGGAGGAGACAGATGGACATGGGCCAAACGGGGGGGGGGGGGGGCGACAGATGTGTAAGTCGCACAGGGTGCATTTATGGCTTGGTATGGCCCTGAGATCAGAGATGGAACTGCAAGACTCAAAAGTGCCAAGGACAGATTCGTGGAAAGTGACACTGAAAAAAGAAAAATACTAAACAAATATTTCTGTTATGTATTCACTACAGAAAATCCTGGAGAAGGACCACATATGATTAACAAATATACAAATGAGAATGGAGTAGCTACTACACCATTAACTGAAAATGATGTTTTTGAACAGCTTGAAAAACTGAAAGTCGAAAAGGCCATGAGACTGGAAAGGGGCGGCCCAAGGAGGGTGCGGGGCCATGTTCAGAGACTCATTATGGGCCTCATTTGCATAAATATTTGCATAATGTTAACATGCACTAACTTTTAATAAACACGCCTCTTAATGAGTGTATGGATAAAGAAAGACTATCAGATTTCTACATAACTATACTCCAGTGCCAACCGCCAGGCATATTAGGAAGTACTACAAACACCGCCCATTTAAAACCCATAACAAACCCGCCGTATAACAGCACTACTAGGACTCACAAAGCACCACACCTACCTATCAAAAGGCAATACTGCAAATATTAAACCAATAAATCTCAGAAAATACCAATACATCTCCTACTGGGGAAAGAACAAGTGGCACTGTCAAGGGATCACAATTTAGAAATAGGAAGACAATAATTAAACTAGGAACCCCGAAAGCCAAACTTGGAATGCACACCACCACTGCAAAAATAAAACTATAAATTAATTTCCTCTTGTACTAAACAAAATGAGTGGAGGAGTGGCCTAGTGGTTGGGGCAAGGTACTTCAGGCCAGAAGGTCAGGGGTTCAAATCCCACTAGAGGACAGCAACCTTGGGCTGGAAGGACTGGGGTTTCTAGTCCCACAGGTGCTCCTTGTGGTCATGGGCAAGCCACTTAACCCTCCATAGCCCATGTTCCCTGTAAAATAGTTACCTCCAAGTTATAATGCCCTGTTCAATGTAATTTCAGTTTGTTCAATGTAAACCACACTGATGCAGAATAGCACGGTATATAAGAGAATATAAATAAAATGTAGACATTAATGATACACATTTCCCAGAACTGACATTTTCCAGTTAATAACTTCAAAACAAAAAAGTATTTTTCTACCTTTTGTTTGTGCATTTTATTTTTCAGTTGCAATTGCTCCAGTCACTTTCTTCTGGTTTCTTCATGTCTTCTGCTAACTCTCCATTGTCTGCTGTTCATTTGTCCTTTCTTCTCTCTTCTAGTTTTTTTTCCATTCTCTCTACATCTGCTTTAGCATACTGATCTTTCTCCTTTTGCTCTTTCCTCCATTTCTTTCTTTATTCCTTTTTCATCCACTCAAATTTTACCCCTCCATCCTCAATCCCCACTTACTCTACCAATACCCGGCCAATCGTAGATTTTTCTTCCTTCCCACACAAAACATTTTTTCCCCTCTCCATCCTCACTCCCCCAGCACCATCCCATTCTAGTACTCCCCCAGCATCAGCTCCCTTCTAGTTCCAGCCCCATCCAGCATCCGCTCCCTTCTAGTCCCATTCTCCTAGCCCCCCCCATCAGCCCTTTCCAGTCTTATCCTAGCCCCCCATCAGCCCTTTCCAGTCCTATCCTAGCCCCTCCATCAGCCTGTTTCCAATCCATGCCCCCCCACTCAGCCCATTTCTAGTCCAAGCCCCCTCCCCATCAGCTATTTCCAGTCCAAGCCCCCCTTCCCCAGCCTATTTCCAGTCCAAGCCCCCTTCCCCAGCCCATTTCCTGTTCTAGCTCGCCCCACTCAGCCCATTTCAAGTCCAAGCCCCCCTCCTCATCAGCTATTTCCACTCCTAGCTCCCTCCCACTCAACCAATTTCCAGTCCAAGTCCCCCTCCCCATCAGCTCTTTCCAATCTTAGCCCCCCCTCCCCCGAAGAACCCTGCGGCTGTCTAAAAGGCTTTAGAGGGAGCCGGAAAGGCCCCAGCTCACATCTGACAGACAGCCGCCGAAGTGAAGAGCGCCTTTTTCTTCACAACGGTAGCTGAATTGTAGTTTAGGACGCTGGTGCGCTGAGGTCAAAGGGGAAAGCATAGTTACTTACCTGTAACAGGTGATCTCTGGGAACAGCAGGAATAAGTCTTCACATATGGGTACATCGGTACCGATGGAGCCTGCGTGGGAACGCTCCCCAGCGTCCAATCAGAAAGATTTTGGGAGCATTCCACAGCACCTGCGTGCTGCCTTCCCGCCTTTCCAACTGTCTCTCCTGAGTTGAGTTTTATAGCTGAGACAAACAGGGAGAGAGAGGGAAAGGAAGAGAGATAGAGACAACTCCTAGGGGAGGTGGGTGGGTTGTGAAGACTTATTCCTTCTGTTCCCAGAGATCACCTGTTACAGGTAAGTAAGTGTGCTATCTCCAGGAACAAGCAGGAATGAGTCTTCACATATGGGGACTCCCTAGCTTTTTTTTTTTTTTAAACTTTTATTTTCATTTTGCAACAAACAAAAGAAACAACACACCAAAGGAGACAAAACAAGTATACAATAAAGAAAAGTAAACCCAACTACCCCCCACCCCCACGCTTCTTCTCTAGCTGATTATGTCAGCATGTGAGCGCTTCCAAACAACAGTGATTATACATCAAAACAATCAAAAGAGTATCTGCGATACAGAATAATCATGGGACAAAGATATATACAAATTTAGACAGTCAGATGAGAGCATTGAGCAGAATGTACATAGTCATTGAGCATCTTCCATTTAGACCGATGATGAGGAGTCTGAATGGGGGAAGCAAACATACGAGGTATTTGTTCATATTTACTGTAGAGACAGACATGATTCCACCATTCATTGGGGCTCAGATGGGAGCTATTTTTCCAGTATTTCGTAATTAGGGAAATAGCAATGCCAAGCATAAAGTCCAAAAGGAAGTAAGCCGTTTTTGGAAGAGAGGGGATCCCCGCAGCTGAGCGAAGTCCCACTATCCTCCAAGAAAGGGGCTCTTGAAAGTGCAAAATAGACTGGATACGACCCCAGACCCGACGCCAGTAATACTGTAGTGCGGGACATTCATACATAACATGAGGTAGTGAACCAATGGCCGCATGACATGTCCAACAACTATTGCCCTGAGTAGTGTTCCATTTGGCTAATCTGTCAGGAGTGTAAAAACACCAGTGGGCTAGAAAGAAGAGTGTCTGAGTGAGTGAGGCGGATCGGGAGACCCGTGTCACTCTACTCCAGACAAGGCTCCATTGCTCCGGGGTCAAAGTCACATGCAATTCTCTCTCCCATGCTTTCTGCGCTATAGGGGTATCTCTAGTTATAGCATTACATAAGGTTTTGTAAAAATTGGATGCTACACCCGGTGAACTACCGATAGATCGGATAGTCTCCAACCAACCTTGTGTAGGGGAGGCCGATGGCGGGAGCACCTTAGCACTCCGAAGGCAATGCTGAAGTTGCACCAACTGAAAGTAGTGTTTCGCTGGGAGACCAAATTCAATTTGCAATTCACTAAAAGTTTTCCAGCGACCTTCATGGAACAACTGACTAGGAATCCAAATGCCCCTAGTGTACCAGGGGCTCCACGCCATCGGCTTATTTTGTATTCGAAATCGAGTATTGTACCAAAGTGGGAGCTTGTCTAACGGACAGAGTCGGGAGTCTAAAGATTGCATAAGATTATTAAAGGCACCTAAGGTGTCTAAAAGCATTGGTGGAAAGTGGGAGTCTGATGGGAGAGTCATACCAGGGAGAAAAGTAAGAGGAATCGGTTTGCAAAGGTCCTCTTCTATGTCTAGCCACACAGGTCTACTCGGTACTGGATCTTCCAGCCAACGAGCGCCTTGTTTGAGAAGAAAAGATTGATGATACTTCAGGAAATCAGGGAATCTGACACCCCCATTTTCCTTATCTGCTTGCAGCTTATGTTTCGCTATCCTAGGTGTCTTGTTTTGCCACAAGTATCTAGTCAGAAGGCCCTCTATATCTTTATATATACGTCGAGGTAAGAGACAGGGCAACATTTCTAAGATATAATTCACTTTCGGAACAATCATCATTTTTATGGTTTCTAATCGACCCCACCAGGTAAGTGTTAAAGGAGTCCAGCGGTGAGTAAGCGCCCGGACTTTAGAGGTTAAGTCTTTGGCATTGAAGGAGATAGTGTCTTCCAAAGGAGAACAATAGTGAACCCCAAGGTATTTGACCATGCGAGGTTGCCATAAAAAGGGGAAGGGTTGCATATCTGCCTGATGAAGCAAAGGATTTAATGGAAAGGCTACCGACTTGGTCCAATTTATCTTATAACCGGACAGTTGTGAGTATTTACCAATTTGCTCTAGGACAGCCGGTACTGAGTCTATAGAGACAAAAAGCATAAGGTCATCAGCATACGCTGAAATTTTGATTTCCCTATGGGTGAAGGGGACTCCATGAATCTCCTCCGATTGCCGGATTAGTAAAGCCAAGGGTTCGAGTGCAAGATCGAAGAGAAGTGGAGACAGTGGGCATCCCTGGCGAGTGCCGCGTTGAAGGGGAAAAGGCTGAGACTTTAAAGCATTGGCACATATACTGGCTGTAGGCTGTGCATACATGGTGCGAAGACAACGGAGAAAACCTTCCCCGAATCCGTACCAGCGGAGGACTGCAAACAGGAAGGGCCACTCTAAGCGATCAAAGGCCTTCTCAGCATCAAGTGAGAGGCCAACAAATGGGCGATCAAGATTAACTGCGGTAGTCAGTACATGGCATAGAGTCCGAGCATTGTCAGCAGTTGATCTACCAGGAATGAAACCGCATTGATCTGGGTGTATTAAGGTAGGCATCCTATCAGAGAGCCGGGTAGAGAGAATGGTGGCAAATATTTTATAGTCCGCGTTTAGGAGGGAAATTGGACGAAAATTAGCTGTTAGTTGCGGGTCTCTCCCCTCTTTCTCAAAAACTACTACATTTGCCATTGAAAAGGACCCAGAAGGAGAACCCTCCTCGGCCAGAGCAGAAAAATAAAGTTTCAAAACTGGAGCTAAGTCAGCGTGAAAGGTTTTGTAGAATTCAGCAGGGAGACCGTCTGGGCCTGCGGCTCGACCTGAGGCACATTTCTTGATAGCAGAATGAATTTCTGAGACAGTAAATGGTGTGTCCAAGGCCACTCTATCTTCGTCAGATAGGGTCGGTCTTTGTACCCCTGAAAGTAAGCGTTCAAATACATCTGGCTCAAAATCACATTCAGATTGATAAAGCCGAGTATAAAAATCACGAAAGAGTTCTAAGATTTCGGTATCTTTAGTGACCAAGCCCCCCCCCGACGGATTACGGAGGGCGGTAACACGCTTGGCTTCTTTTTGACCTTTTAGGGCATTTGCTAATAATTTGCCAGCACGATTATTTTCCCGATAATATAGCCCTTGTTGTGATTCAATATTTTTAACAGCAGCAGTGTACAATAGCTGATTGTATTGAAAACGCAAGCGTTGTAAACGGAGTAAAATACATGGGTCAGTACGGGACGTGAGGAGACGCTCCCCAGCTTGTATCTGCTGCTCTAGAATCAGTAAATGCTGCTTTCTTTGTTTCCCCTGCCGAATTTGATAGCTAGTTATAGTTGCGCGGATAGATGCTTTAAAACCCTCCCACCAAGCCCAGCTCGCTGTGTCATGGGGTGAGTTAAAATGAAAATAATCTTGGATAGCGGCCTTTATATCAACCTGAAAATCTTTTTGACCCAGTAAGGATCTATCAAAAAACCAAGCTCGGGGAGAATCGTCCCGCGCAGTGACATGTAATGATAAAGATATGGCAGCATGATCTGAAATATGGAGAGGATGAGTCCTAGTCGTGTCTACTTGAGAAATCAGTGCTTTGGAAATGAGAAAGAAATCTATTCTAGATTGGGAGTGATGGGGGGCAGAAAAGAAAGTGAACTCTAAGTCGGAGGGGTGAAGCAGCCTCCATATATCTACCAGCGCAAGATCTTGCATCAGAGCTGTAAGGGTAGCAAGACTCTTGGGTGGACTACTCGTTCTAGGCGGCTGTCTATCTATCAGAGGGTCTAACACTTGATTAAAATCACCACCAAGTATTAACGGAGTATTGGCGGAGGCCTGTGCCAACTGCGCAATACTTGCATAGTAAGCAGGGTTGTCCACATTCGGGGCATAAATGCAAATACATGTAAATTCACTATCTCCAACCTTAAGATGTACTCGGGCCCATCTACCCTCCTTGTCAGCGCTAGTATCAATTACAGTAGCTTGCAAAGATTTCTTAACCAGAATGGCTACCCCGCACCGTTTGGAAACGGCGGGAGAATAGGCAGCCACCATGTAAGGCTTAACATTGAGTTTCAGTGTTTCAGCAGAGTTTAAGTGCGTTTCCTGAAGAAACGCTAAATCAGCATGCTCATGGCTAAGATAGCTAAGGATTTTCTTTCTTTTGATTGGACTATTAATGCCCTTTACGTTGAGTGATAAGATTTTACATAAGGCCATTCAGACAAGTTAAAAATTCTGAGCATGATAGCGCACATAATTTCACAATGTCCCTCATATTGACTGTATCTGGCTGTACATATGGCATAAAAGAAAATAAGCTTAGATAATACAATGAAGCGCCCCACATTAAAAAAGAAAAACCGCAGCGCGGTAGAGAAGAAGCAGAACCCCAAAAATTACTGGCGACCATGTGTCTGCGGGGAGAAGCCCCAGAGAAGGCCGAAATTGAAAAAACACATAACCTGTAGGACTGTGCGTGCTCCGAATCCGACCGAGGCACACATCATGGAGGGATAGGAGACCAAAAAACAAAAAGTCATAGAAAGAAAGAAAGAAAGTCCAGGTAGTCTCTGTGCTTGATTAAGACCGCCGCATCGGGCCCTTCAAAATGGCGGACAGAGCCGGCAAATAAAAGTCCAAGTCGTTGGATTAGCGCATCTGCTCTGCTTCTTTGGAGTCTAAAAATGTTAATAGTAGATCAGGATCTTCGAATGTCCTGGTTTGGTTGTGGAGAGTCACTCGGAGCTTCGCGGGATACAACAGGCCAAAGCGAGCCTGTAGCTGTTGAAGTCGAGGGCGAAAAGCAAGGAGTTTCTTCCGTCGGTCAACGGTAGGCTTTGCCAAATCAGGAAAGAAGGAGACTTTGTGACCTTCAAATTCCAAATGATGGTTCGCCCGGGCAGCATTTAAAATTTGTTCCACTTGTTGATATCGTAGCAAGCGAAAGATAATAGGCCGGGGGGTCGTTCGGTTGAGCGCCATGTGGGTAGGAACACGGTGTGCACGATCGATTTCCAGTTCTTTATGAAAGGTGATCTTCAGCAAGGAGGGAAGAGTTTTGAGCAGGAATTCTCTCATATCTCCCGCTTCCACCCCCTCCGGTATTCCAATGAGCCTCACATTGTTGCGATGGGCTCGATTATTGCTATCTTCTAACTCCTTTTGAAGATTCTGTATCTGGCGCTCAGCCTTGTCCAGTGTGCCCAAGCGCACCGCGTGCGAGTCGAGGACCCCCGCCATATTGTCCTGCCGTAATGAGAGACTTTCAAGTCGGTCCTGGAGCACTCCAAAGTCTTCTCGCATGGCTCTAAGCGCTTCTCCATTGGACTGCACCAATTCCTTCACGCCGCGTATTTCCTCTAAAATCTCCAGGTGCATTTCGGGGTTTTCCCGAAATGGAACCATCTTCTGTGGGGAGGACACCTCTGTTTTGGAGCGTTTTCCGTGAGAAGAAGAAGGAGACCCGAAGTCCAAGCGCGCTGGTTTATGGGCCGCCATCCCCCCCGAGGTACCCCGGTCAGCCCGGAGCGAAATAGTAAGTTTGTATAGGTATTAAGTCAGGATTCTAAGTAGGCCTCTCGGGAGCTTCAGCGCGAAGCGTCTTACCCGCTGGACATCAGGCTCCGCCCCCCGGGACTCCCTAGCTTTTGATGCCAGGGAGAGCGCCCAGAAGTTGTGTGTCCCTGGGACAGGGCTGCACTTCCCCACCTGGATCTCTGGCATCCCATGAGGGATGGTGGGTAGGAGTTGATTAAGTATGGAACAGGTGTTGGAGAACAGCCTGACCAAACAAGGCATCCCGGCGGGAGTCCTTGTCTAAGCAGTAATTGGCTGTGAAGGTATGAACCGAGGCCCAAGTGGCTGCTCGACAGATGTCGTCGATAGACACAGAGTTCAGATGAGCCATTGAGGTTGCCATGGCTCTCACATTGTGAGCTGTGACATGGCCATCCAGAGAAATGTTCTTGCTCTGATAGGCGAAAGAAATACATTGGGCAATCCAGTTGGAAAGAGTTCTCTTGGAGACTGGTTGTCCCAAATGAGAAGGATCAAAAGCAACAAAGAGTTGGGAAGACTTTCTATGTTGCTGTGTCCTCTGTAAGTAAAAAGCCAGAGCTCTTTTACAGTCCAGGGTATGAAGATTCCTCTCTGCAGGTGATGCATGAGGTCCTGGAAAAAAGACAGGTAGGTAGACCTCTTCGTTGAGGTGAAAAGGCGAGACCACCTTAGGCATAAAATGTGGATTAGTCCTAAGGACCACCTTGTCATGATGGAACCTTGTATAAGGTGGATTAGCTACTAGTGCTTGCAATTCACTGATGCGGCGTGCTGATGTGATTGCAATGAGAAAGATAGCCTTCCAAGAAAGGTATTTCAAGTAGGTAGTAGCTAAAGGTTCAAAAGGCTGCTTCATAAGCTGACCAAGAACCAAATTTAAGTCCCATGCCACCGGTGGTGGTCTAATGGGAGGCTTTGTTGAACCTTGCTACAAGGGGATGAGAGGAAACAAGTTGTCCATTTAGAGGCTTGAGTGAAGCTGCAATAGCACTCAGATGGACTCTTACTGAATTTGTCTTAAGGCCTTCATTAGAAAGATGCAGGAGATACTCCAGCAACGATTCCAGAGGTATGGCATGGGGGTTAAGACCCTTTTCAGAACACCAGATGGTAAACCTTTTCCACTTGAAGGTGTAAGAACGTCTAGTGGAAGGTTTTCTGGAAGCTTGAAGAACATCTTTTACTTGCTGAGAAGAGGAAGATTCTGGAGATCTAGGCCTTCAGCAACCAAGCCCTGAGATGCAGAGACTGGGGATTGGGATGCCACAACTTTCCGTCCTCCTGAGAGAGGAGGTCTGGAGCAGACCCTAACTCTAGGGAGGGAGCTTGAGAGAGATGTAGAAGCAGTGGGTACCACACTTGCCATGGCCAATGTGGAGCTATGAGAATCATGTGGCCTCTGTCTCTCTGAAGCTTGAACAGGGTTTGGGAATTAGGGAAATGGGTGGAAAGGCATACAGGAAGTTTGGACCCTAGTGAAGGAGGAAAGCATCCCTTGCCTGAGCCCCCTGAGCTGGAGTTCTGGAACAGAACCAGGGAAGTTTGGCATTCCACGGACTTGCAAAGAGGTCTATGTCCAGGGTTCCCCAAATTTGAAAAATTTTTGACACCTGGTCCATATGTAGGGACCACTCATGTGGAAGCAGAACTCGACTGAGTCTGTCTGCCCAAGAGTTTTGAACCCCTGGAAGATAGACTGCCAGAAGAAGAATGTGATGCTCTCTGGCAAGGGCCCACAGTCGCAGAGCTTCGTTGCAAAGCGACCGAGGGCCAGTTCCCCCATGCTTGTTTAGGTAGAACATGGCTACCTGATTGTCCGTGTGGACAAGGACTGTCTTGTGGCTCAGCAGGGTGTGGAAAACTCGTAGAGCAAGGAAGATTGCTCTGAGTTCCAAGAGATTGATGTGGAGACAAGTCTCCTGTGGGGAACAGATGCCCTAGGTGGAGAGGTCCTGAAGATGAGCTCCCCAGCCCATTGGAGAAGCATCTGTTGTAAGAGTTGCCTGGGGTAGAGGCTGTTGAAAAGGACACCCCAGCAACAGGTTTTGAGGGGACTTCCACCACTGGAGGGACAAAATGAGGCGACTTGTGTTTGCTATTTTGTCTGACAGGCAGCCTAATGCCTGGGTCCATTCATCTTGGACCCAGATCTCCAAATCAGATGCTTGAAGCCAAGCAATCCTACGTGCACCTATAGCTATAGCTGAGGCTCTGCTTACGCATTCAAAGGAGTCGAAAGCTGCACGGTTGGAGAATTTGGAGATATCCTGGACATGTTTGAGCCCAGAGAGAAATTCTTGCCTTTTATTATCAGACATAAAAGGACTTAAAGTCTGCAAATGGTCAGTGACTTCTTTCAAGAACATTCCCATGTAGAGACTATAAGAATTAATTCTCGCAGCAAGCATGGAAGCTTGGAAGACTCTTCTACCAAAAGCATCCAGGGTTCTACATTCACGTCCTGGAGGATTAGAGGCATGTCTCTTGGCACTTCTAATCTTTCTCATTGCAGACTCAACCACAATAGAGTGGTGAGGAAGCTGAGTTTTATGGAAACCAGGACAAGGAGGGACACGATACATGGTGTCCAACCTGTGAGAATGAGGAGAGGTGGTTAGAGGTGCTTCCCACATCCTTAACATGAGATCATACAGAATCTCATGAATAGGTAAGGTAGCTGCCTCTTTAGGAGTTTTAGGATACTGTAGAATATCTAACTCCTTAGCTCTAGGCTCTGACTCTGGGGCTACTGTAATAGAGAGACCCCGAGTCACCTCTCTGATAAAATCTTGAAAAGACAAGTCCTCTGGAGGAGACATCCTTCGTTTAGGAGAGGACTCCTCCTGTGGAAGAAGCATCGCTGCATCGACAGACTCTTCAGAATCCTCAGAGTCATCAGAGGAATCGAAGTATCGTCTGTCGGGATGCTCCTGCAAAGCCCGATACCCGTTCCAACCGGGGTCGGTATCGGGAATCATCGGTACCGGGGAAACGGTACCGGAGGGCTGCAGAGGGCAGGGTACCGGCATGGCTGACACCGATGCCGATGGCGATACAGGAGCCGGTACCTGCGGAGTAGTCTGTTGCGGTACCACGAGCGTCGATGCCACAAGGAAAGCCGCCAGACTGCATTCGATGGACAGAATCCTCTGATCCATCGATGCTGCCAATGCCTGGAAGTCGGTACTGGTGGAGGCCACCGGTACCCCAGAGCATGGCACCCGAAGATCTGTTGAGGCCACGCCATCTAGATCGTCCTGGAACCCCGATGATGATGCTTTAGAAGCCGAAGCCTCCCGCCGGGGTAATTTTGCCGGTGCAGAATCCTTTGAGGGCAAGGCCAGGGGCATCTCGATGCTTAGAAGGAGATTTGCCCTTCAAGGACCGGCTGGATTTATGTTTAGTTATATGAGATCCATGTGAGGAAGAAGAAGCCCTGGAAGACGTCGATGCCACCGAAGCCGCATCAGAGGGAAACAGGGTACTGAGCTTGGCAGCTCGATTCTGTCGACCTCTCTTAGACATCATGGAACAGGACATACAATCTGTAATGGAATGGTCAGAGCCTAAACATTTGAGACACCAGTCATGGGTGTCGGTGACGGATATAGTACCGCCACATTTTGTGCACATTTTGTGCACTTCTTAAATCCCGAGGCAGGTTTTTCCATATTTTAAGGAAAAAAGGTTTTTGGGCCTAAGGCCCAAAACTGAAGTACACCTGAAGAAAAAATAGGGTTTTTTTTTTTGTTTTTTTTAAGAAAAGAATAAGAACCGGCGGTACCGGTATAGCGTCGAGGAAGGCAGACGCGTACAGAAAAGAAATAAAGAAAAAATAAGGAAATTCTTCTGCGGTGACAGGAACACAACCTGCTGGCTCCGCGGAAAAAGAACAACTGAGGAGAGACAGTTGGAAAGGCGGGAAGGCAGCACGCAGGCGCTGTGGGTTGCTCCCAAAAGCTTTCTGATTGGATGCTGGGGAGCGTTCCCGCGCAGGTTCAGTCGGTACCGACACCCATATGTGAAGACTCATTCCTGCTTGTTCCTGGAGATTTCCTGTTTCCCAGCACTCAGTGCACCAGCATTCTAAACTACAGTACAGCTGCCAAAGTGAAGAAAAAAAAAGACGCTCTTCACTTCAGCAGCTGTCAGAGGTGAGCCGAGGCCTCTCCGATTCCCTCTAAAGCCACCCTGCCTGCCGGTGCTGAATGCAGAATGTTGTTGGCAGGGGGGCTCCCTGAAGCACAGGGCCCTGTACGAACAACGTTCTTGCACAATGGACGAGCCGGCCCTGGGACTGGATTGGATACATCGTAGGATACTGAAAGAGCTCAGAGATGTTCTCGCAAGGCTTTTAAAGGATGTTTTTCATAGATTCTTAGAGACGGAGAAGTTCCACAGGACTGGAGAAGGGTTGATGTGGTATCTCTGTTGCTTGCATTTTTATATGTACATAGTTCCTTCACTGTTATGCCTCATGTTCATTGTAAACTGTTCTGTTCTGTTCTGTTCCATGTAAACCGTTTTGCCTTGTAGAAAAACGGTATATTAAAACCAGTTAAAGTACTAATAGGGAAGATGTGACAAGCTATACGCTGGTAAGCCTCACCTTGATGGTGGGAAAAGTAATGAAGGAGCTCCTGAAAGAAAAAATAGTGGACTCCCTAGAAACCAATGGATTCCATGATCCAAGGCAACATGGTTTTACCAAAGGACGATCATGCCAAACAATTTTGATTGAGTTCTTTGACTGGGTGACCAGAGAATTAGATCAAGGGCATGCGATGGATGTAGGGTTGCCAACTGGCTCCAGATGCGCCCGACAGGCTTGATCCAGTCCTGGGTTTACCCCATTGCATGCATGGAGATGTAGTTCTGAATTCCCTATTGCACTCCATAAGAAAAGCAAGACTACATGTCCCTGCATGCAATAGGGTAAACCCAGGACTGGATCAAGCCTGTCGGGCGCATCTGGAGCCAGTTGGCAACCTTAGATGGATGTGATATACCTAGATTTCAGCAAAGCCTTTAATACTGTTCCTCATAGGGGGAGGGAGGAGTGGCTCAGTGGTTGGGACAGGTTATCTCAGCCAGAGGGCCAGCAGTTCAATTCCCACATAGGGACAAGCAATCTCAGGCCAGAGGAACTGGAGTCTCTAGTTCCATGGCCACTCCCTGTGGCCTTGGGCAAGCCACTTAACCCTCCATTGCCTCAGGTATGCTCAGACTGTGAGCCCCTTGGGGACAAAGGAATAAAAAGTACCTGCTAGAATATACATGCAGTATATCAAGTGCATAAACATAGAAGACTTATCAATAAACTGAGTAGCCTGGGAATGGGCCCCAAGGTGGTGGATCAGAAATTGGTTGAAAGACAACAGAAGGTAATGGTAAACAAAACTCACTCAGAAGAAAGGAAGGTAAGTAGTGGTATGCCCCAGGGATCAGTCCTGAGACCAGTATTGTTTGATATATTTGTCAGTGATATTGCTTAAGGATTGAAGGGAAAAGTCTGCCTTTTTTGTAGATGACACAAAAATTTGCAACAGAGTGTACTCTTCTGAGGGAGTGGACAACATGAGGAAATATCTACAAAAACTGTAAGAATGGTCTAATGCTTGGCAGTTAAGATTTAATATGTAGAAGTGCAGAGTCATGCACTAGGGATGCAGAAATCCAAAGGAATTGTATGCGATAGGGGGGTGAGAGATTGGTGTGCACAGACCAGGACGACGACCTCGGAGTAATAGTGTCTGAGGATCTCAAGGTGCCGAAACAATGTGATAAGGTGAAAGCCGAAGCCAGAAGGATACTGGGTTGCATACAGAGAGGAATAATCAGCAGAAAGGAGGAGGTATTAATGCCCCTGTACAAGTCGGTGGAGTATTATGTACAGTTTTGGAGACCATATCTCAAAAAGGATATAAAAAGATTTGAAATGGTTCAGAAGAAGGTGACCAAAATGATTTGGAGCCAAAGTCAGAAGGTGTACGAGAAAGCACAATTACTTACCTGTAACAGGTGATCTCTGGGAACAGCAGGAATAAGTCTTCACATATGGGGTATCGTCGGTGCCGACGGAGCCTGCGCGGGAACACTCCCCAGTGTCCAATCAGAAAGCTTTTGGGAGCATCCCACAGTGCCTGCGTGCTGCCTTCCCGCCTTTCCCAACTGTCTCTCCTCAGTTAGGTTTTAAAGCTGAGACAAAGAGAGAGAGCGAGAGGGAAAGGAGAGATAGATAGAGAGATACAACTCCTAGGGGAAGTGGGTGGGTTGTGAAGACTTATTCCTGCTGTTCCCAGAGATCACCTGTTACAGGTAAGTAACTGTGCTATCTCCAGGAACAAGCAGGAATGAGTCTTCACATATGGGGACTCCCTAGCCTTAGATGCCAGGGAGAGACCCCAAAAGTTGTGTGTCCCTGGGACAGGGCTCCACTTCCCCCCATGGATCTCTGGCATCCCATCAGGGATGGTGGGTAGGAGTTGATTAAGTATGGAACAGGTGTTTGAGAACAGCCTGAGCAAACAAGGCATCCCGGCGGGAGTCCTTGTCCAATCAGTAATGGGCTGTGAAGGTATGAACCGAGGCCCAAGTGGCTGCTCGACAGATGTCGTCAATAGAGACAGAGTTCAGATGAGCCATTGAGGCTGCCATGGCCCTCACATTGTGAGCTGTGACATGGCCCTCCAGAGAAAGGTTCTTACTCTGATAGGCGAAAGAAATACACTGGGCAATCCAGTTAGATAGTGTTCTCTTGGAGACTGGTAGTCCCAAATGAGAAGGATCAAGTGCTAAGAGGACTTTCTATGTTGCTGTGTCCTTTGTAAATAAAAAGCCAGAGCTCTTTTACAGTCCAGGGTATGAAGATTCCTCTCTGCACTTGATGCATAAGGCCCTGGAAAAAAGACAGGTAGGTAGACCGCCTGGTTGAGGTGAAAGGGCGTGACCACCTTAGGCATAAAATGTGGATGAGTCCTAAGGACTACCTTGTCATGATGGAACCTTGTATAAGGTAGATTAGCTACGAGTGCTTGCAACTCACTAATACGACGTGCTGATGTGATTGCAATAAGAAAGATAACCTTCCAAGAAAGGTATTTCAAGGAGGTGGTAGCCAAAGTTTCAAAAGGCGGCTTCATAAGCTGACCAAGAACCAGGTTCAAGTCCCATGCCACCGGAGGTGGTCTAATAGGAGGCTTTGTTAAAAGGAGGCCTCTCATGAACCTTACTACAAGAGGATGAGAGGAAACAGGTTGTCCATTCAGAGGCTTAAGGGAAGCTGCAATAGCACTCAAATGGACCCTTACTGAATTAGTTTTAAGGCCTGCATTAGACAGATGGAGGAGATACTCCAGCAAAGATTCCAGGGGTATGGCAAGGGGGTTAAGACCCTTCCCAGCGCACCAGATAGTAAACCTCTTCCACTTGAAAGCATAAGAACGTCTAGTGGAAGGTTTTCTGGAAGTATAAAGAACATCTTTCACCTGTTGAGAAAGATGAAGATCTTGGAGATCTAGGCCTTCAGCAACCAAGCCCTGAGATGCAGAGACTGGGGATTGGGATGCCATAACTTCCCGTCCTCCTGGGATAGGAGATCTGGAGCAGACCCTAACTCGAGGGAGGGAGCTTGAGAGAGATGTAGAAGCAGAGGGTACCACACATGCCGTGGCCAATGTGGAGCTATGAGAATCATGTGGCCTCTGTCTCTATGAAGCTTGAACAGGGTTTTGGGAATTAGGGGAATGGGTGGAAAGGCATACAGGAAGTCTTGACCCCAGTGAAGGAGGAAAGCATCCCTTGCCTGAGCCCCCTGAGCCAGAGTTCTGGAACAGAACCAGGGAAGTTTGGCATTCCACGGACTTGCAAAGAGGTCTATGTCCGGGGTTCCCCAAATCTGAAAAATCCTGGTCACCTGGTCCACATGTAGGGACCACTCGTGTGGAAGCAGAACTCGACTGAGCCTGTCTGCCCAAGAGTTTTGAACGCCTGGAAGATAAACTGCCAGAAGATGAATTTGATGCTCTGGCGAGGGCCCACAGTCGCAAAGCTTCGTTGCAAAGCGACAGAGAGACAGTTCCGCCCTGCTTGTTCACATAGAACATGGCTACCTGATTGTCCGTGTGGATAAGGAATGTCTTGTAGCTGAGCAGGGTGTGGAGCACTCGCAGAGCAAGGAAGATTGCTCTGAGTTCCAAGAGATTGATATGTAGACAAGTCTCCTTTGGGGACCAGATGCCCTGGGTGGAGAGGTCTTGTAGATGAGCTCCCCACCCCATTGGAGAAGCATCTGTTGTGAGAGTTGCTTGGGGTAGAGACTGCTGAAAGGGGGACCCCAGCAACAGGTTTTGAGGGGACTTCCACCACTGGAGAGACAAAAAGAGGCGACCTGTGTTTGCTATTTTGTCTGACAGGCAGTCTAATGCCTGGGTCCATTGGGTGGATAAAGTCCACTGAGCTGCTCTCATGTGAAGGCAAGCATATGGGACCACATGCACGGTGATGCCATGTGGCCTAGTAACTGTAACATCTCTCGAGCAGGTAAGTGAGGCTTCAACTCTGCTTGAGAAGCTAACTGCACCAAACGAAGACAACGGGCCTGGGGGAGATAGGCCCTTGCCTTTGTGGTATCCAGCAACGCCCCTATAAACTCTAGGGACTGAGTAGGGGTTAAATTGGATTTTGGGATGTTTATTATCAGCCCTAAATACTGAAGGATACTCATTGTGCAGGCTAGAGAACTCTTGGCCTCTGACTGAGTGGGAGCTCGGATGAGCCAGTCGTCCAAATAAGGGAAGACGAATATTCCCAGAGTGTACAGAAATGCAGCTACCACTGCCATGCATTTTGTGAACACCCTTGGTGCAGAGGCCAGACCAAAAGGGAGCACTCTGTATTGATAGTGCTTCTCTTGAAAAAGGAACCGAAGGAACCTTCTGTGAGTTGGATAGATGAGAACATGGGTGTACGCATCCTTGAGATCTAGAGAACAAAGCCAATCCTGACTGAAGGTATGGCAGCAGAGTTCCCAGAGAAATCATTTTGAATTTTTCCTTGACTAGGAATTTCTTCAATTCTCTGAGATCTAAGATGGGTCTGTAGCCCCCTGTTTTCTTTGGAATAAGAAAATAGGGGGAGTAGAAACCTGTGCCCTGTTGTTGAAGAGGCATTTCCTCTATTGCCCCCTGGGTGAGAAGGGTGGCAACCTCCTGCCCCAACAGGCTGAGGAGGGAGGTTGGAGAATTGAACTGGTGCACTCTTGTGTGAGGGGGCAAGCTTGAAAAATGAAGTGTCCAATGCTCTGCTGTAATTTGCTCCCATCTGGGAGCAAAGTGACATAACCTTCCTGGAATGGTGGAGGGCTCTGGTCCTTCCAGAGCCAGGAAGGCTAAGTTCTCTAGGGGAAAGTCAAAGGCCCTGAGGGGGCTGAGGTTGATGGGTCGGTGGAGGCCTAGCAGCCTTTGCTTTGCTCTGTTTGGATGATTGCTGACGTTTGGAAGGGAACTGAGCTGCAGAAGATGCCCGCTGACCATAAGCAGGATAGAATCTTCCCTTTTTAGAAAAAGGTGCTTTCTTGAACAGCTGTGTATTTGGATAGTCTATCCAAGGCAGAGTTTTCAGCATCCATCTGATTGGCTTTTGCTTGCCAATCTTTACCAAACAGGTTCTCACCTGTACAAGGGATATTTCCCAATTTATCTTGAACCCAGATCTCCAAATCAGATGCTTGAAGCCAAGCAATTCTAGGTGCACCTATGGCAATAGCTGAGGCTCTGCTGACACATTCAATATCTTCAGAAATGTAAGGACTTAAAGTCTGCAAATGATTAGTGACTTCTTTTAAGAACATTCTCAAGTAAAGACTATAGGAATTAATTCTCGCAGCAAGCATGGAAGCTTGGAAGACTCTTCTTCCAAAAGCATCCAGGGTTCTACATTCACGTCCTGGAGGATTAGAGGCATGTCTTTTGGCACTTCTAATCTTTCTCATAGCAGACTCAACCACAATAGAGTGGTGAGGAAGTTGAGTTGTATGGAAACCAGGACAAGGAGGGACACGATACATATTATCCAACCTGCGAGAATGAGGGGAGGTGGTCAGAGGTGCTTCCCACATCCTTAACATGAGATCATACAAAATCTCATGAACAGGCAAAGTAGCTGCCTCCTTAGGAGTTTTAGGATATTGTAAAATATCTAACTCCTTGGCTCTGGGTTCTGTCTCAGGGGCCACCGTAATGGAAAGGCCCCGAGCCACCTCCCTGATGAAGTCTTGAAAAGACAAGTCCTCTGGAGGAGACATCCTTCATTTAGGAGAGGACTCCTCCTGTGGAAGAAGCATCACTGCATCGACCGACTCTTCAGAATCCTCAGAGGAATCGAAGTATCGTCTGTCCGAATGCTCTTGCAAAGCCCGATACCCGTACCGACTGGGATCGGCATCGGGAATAACCGGTACCGGGGTATCGGTACCGGAGGGCTTCAGAGGACAGAGTACCGGCATAGCGGACACCAATGCCGATATCGGTACCGATGGCGATGCTATAGCCGGTACCGGTGGGGTAGTCTGTTGTGGTACCATGGGTGTCGATGCCACAAGGAAAGCCGCCAGACTGCGTTCTATGGACAGAATCCTCTGATCCATCGACGCCGCCAATGCTTGGAAGTCAGTACTGGTGGAAGCCACCGGTACCCCAGAGCATGGCACCAGGAGATCTGTCGAGGCCACGCCATCGAGGTCATCCTGGAACGCCGATGATGATGCTTTAGAGGCTGAAGCCTTCCGCCGGGGTAATTTTGCCGGTGCAGAATCCTCGAGGGCAACGCCAGAGGCATCTCGATGCTTAGAAGGAGATCTACCCTTCGAGGACCGGCTGGATTTATGTTTAGTTACCTGAGATCCATGTGAGGAAGTAGAAGCCCTGGAAGACGTCAATGCCACCGAAGCCGCATCAGAGGGAAACAGGGTACTGAGCTTGGCAGCTCGGTTCTGCCGACCTCTTTTAGACATCATAGAACAGGACATACAATCTGTGATGGAATGGTCAGGACCTAAACATTTTAGACACCAGTCATGGGTGTCGATGACAGAAATTGTACCGCCACATTTTGTGCACTTCTTAAATCCTGAGGCAGGTTTTTCCATGCTAAGGAAAAAACGTTTTGGGCCTAAGGCCCAAAACGCAAGTGCACCTGAAGACTGAGGAGAGACAGTTGGGAAAAGCGGGAAGGCAGCACGCAGGCGCTGTGGGATGCTCCCAAAAGCTTTCTGATTGGACGCTGGGGAGCGTTCCCGCGCAGGCTCCGTCGGTACCGACGATACCCCATATGTGAAGACTCATTCCTGCTTGTTCCTGGAGATGAGACTTAGACCTAAATATGTATACCCTAGAGGAGAGGAGGGACAGAGGAGATATGATACAGACTTTTATATATTTAAAAGGTATCAATGATCAAACAAACCTTTTTCAAAGAAAGGGAAGCTGTAAAACTAGAGGGTATAAAATGAAGCTGCAAGGAGGTAAACTTAAAAGCACAGTCAGGAAATACTTTTTCACTGGGGGCAAATACAGTAATAGAATTCAAAATGGCATGGGACAGACACAGTGGATCCCCTTATAGCAAGAGGATGAAGTCAAAATAAACTTAACTATCTTTTATACTTCAAAAAATAGAGGGGGGTGACCTGCACAAAGTGGTGGGTACAACTCTAAACAAAGGCATAAAGGAGGTGACCTTCACGGAACAGTAGGTACACCTACTCTAGCCACCTTACCGGGCAGGCCATATGGATCAAACTGGTCTTTATCTGCCATCATATACTATGTTACTATGTATGTACCCCGCCCTCCCCCCCCCCCCACACACATGCCTATGCCCATTATAAGTACTTTAACACCTTTTGCAAATTTGAGTCATTTTACACACTTATATTGACACATATGCGTGAAAATGATTTTATAAAAATACTCCTATGGTGGTGAAACTGATAATGTATCACACGAGTACATGTTGGCGATGGTCTAAAATTAAGGCTGTGCATTCAATTAGCACTTCCAGTTTGGAAAACATCTGCATATCAAATTTTACTCCAGTCGGTATTTTATGAGACGCCATTAATGTGTGTACTGTATGTAGTTACATACGTGCTAAAATGATTTTATAAAGTTACCCCCATTAAGTGCATTCACATTACCTGAATTGTAATTAATATGCAGCAAGGGCCCGATTCTGTCCTGCAGGTAGATACCCTCTGTGCATCCGGTCTGAACCAGATGCACAGAGGGGATCGTGATTCTGATCCCGAGGGGCATGTCTAGTCCCGCAGGATCAGAATTGCGAACAGTCCCGCATGTGCAGGACTGCTCCCAGCTAACTCAGGGCTTTTAAATAAAGCCGTGGCACCATGGCGTCATGTTGCCATGGCACCATTTAAAAGCCGCGATGCCAGCTGCCTGAAAAAAGGATTTATTCCCTGCAGCCCGACCCCCAATCTGGCCTCCTAAGGCCAGAGTAAGGCTGCGGGGAATAAACCCTGGCCCCCCCTGCCCCATCTGCGTCCCAGACACTTCAAAAAAAACATGTCCTCGGAGGTGGAATAACTTCCAGGACATTTCGCCGGCCCACTGCCTGTCTAGACTCCACCCTGGGCCATCTATTTCCCGCAACCATCTAACTTCCCCGCACAACCGATATTCGTGGCTCAGAATAACCCCTAAGTGTACTGTCCCTGCTTTAACTTTATGGGAAGATTCTGAGCGCAGAAGCCTTGCATAAATCATGTTAATTTTTGCAATTAAAATATGATAACAGCAAAATTATCAGGCAGCTTAGCAAAAAGGGGTCTAAATATGCTTAAAGTGCTATAAGTAGAATAGACTTAGCAAAGCGAACTACTGCATTAGCATGTAGGGTTGCCAACTTTTTCATCGAGAAAAACCCGACACCTGTGGCTCGCCATGCTCCACCCATTCTCTGCCCCTAGTCCCACCCCTGCCCCGCCCCCAGCCCCACCCATAAAACTTTCCGAGGATAAGTGTAGATTAACTCCCTTGGTCACATAATTAAACTGGGAACCCCAAAAGCCAAACATGAAATGTACAACACTGGAGAAATAAAACTATAAAGTAATTTCCTCTTGCACTAAACAAAAACGCAAAGATGTTAGCAATACACACTTCCCAGACCAGACATATTCCAGTTAATAAATTCAAAATAAAAAGTATTTTTCTGCCTTCTGTTTGGGCATTTTATTTTTCAGTTGCAATTGCTCCAGTCACTTTCTTCTGGTTTCTTCGTGTCTTCTGCGAGCTATCCATTTCTCCTTTCTTCTCTTTTAGATGTTTTCCATTCTCTATATCTGCTTTAACATACTGATCATTTCCCTTTTGCTCTTTCCCCCATTTCTTTCCTTATTCCTTTATCATCCACTCAAAATTCACCCTTCCATTCTCAATCCCCTCTTACTCTCCCAATACCCGGCCCATCGTAGACTTTTCTTTCACACAAAATATCTTTTCCTCTCTCCATTCTCATTCCCCATCCCTTCTAGTCCTCCCCCAAAATCAGCTCCCTTATAGTTCTAGACCCACCCGGCATCTGCTCCCTTCTAGTTCCATTCTCCCATGCCCCCACATCAGCCCATTTCGAGTCCTATTCTAGCCCATCACCCATTTGCAGCCCAAACTCCCCCCATCAGCCCATTTCTAGTCCTATTCCAGCTCATCAGCCCATTTCCAGTCCTAGCCCCACATATGCTCTTTTCCAGTTCCATTCCAGCCCCCCACTTTCCACTCCAAGCTCCACTCCAAGCTCTCCCATCAGCCAATTTCCAATCCTAGCCCCCTCGTCAGCCAACTTCCAGTCATATTCCAGCCCCCATCAACCCATTTCCAGTCCTATTCCAGCTCTTCATCAGCCCATTTCCAGTGCTAGCCCTCCCATCACAGCCCATTTGCAGTCCTAGACCCCCCATCACAGCCCATTTCCAGCAAGTTCCCCCACCATAGCCCATTTCCAGTCCAGTTCCCCCTCTATCACAGCCCATTTCCAGTTCAGGCCCCCCCTCATAAAAGCCCATTTCCAGTCCAGGTCCCCCCCCCCCATCACAGCCCATTTGTAGTCCTAGCCCCCCCCCCCCCATCACAGCCCATTCAGTCCTTGGCCTCCCCTCCTCCCCCCCCCCCCGACCAGCCCCGCGGCTGTCTGAGGGCCTTCAGAGGGAGCCGGGGAAGCCCATGCGAGGCGCTTGCTCCCTCTGTACAACTGCCAGCGTGAAGATCCTTTTCCCTCACGCTGGCGGCTGTTTGTGTGAAGCCGCGATTGCTGGGACTCCTGGGAGAGGTTAAAGGCAATGCCCTTTAACATTTCCCAGCATTCGCTTCACACAAAGAGCCGCCAGCGTGAGGGAAAAGGATCTTCACGCTGGCGGTTGTACAGAGGGAGCCGGGGCCTTGCGCGGGCTTCCCTGGCTCCCTCCCCCGCAGACCTCAGGAGTCGGGAGAAAAGCAGTTTTTTTGCTCTGCCCGCTCCCTATCTTGCAGCCAGAGCAAAAAACCGGCTTTTCAAGGGCCGGTTTTACATCTGTGCTGGCAGCCGGCCTGGCCATGGAAAAACCAGCCAGGCCGGCTGAAAACCGGCCGGTTGGCAACCCTATTAGCATGTATTAACACCATTAAGCCATACTAATAGCAAATACATCCCATTGCATAAAATAGGGCCCAGACTAACTAATGCTTATTAATGATAGCTTATGCTAACGTGATACCCCTTTTAGTAAATCTAGCCCTTTGTTTTTGTTCTTTACTACATGCTGTCTGCCAGTCTCAGCTTTCCTGATCTCCTTGTCGCAATTCAGTGGCAAGGCATGGAGCAGAATTGCCACAGAGGGCATCTTTTCTTTAAGTTTCTTCCACCCCCAAGGTAGATTCAAGCCAGCAGCACAGAACTCCCCGCATCTGCTGGTGACATATTACATTTTTCCCTGCCTAAGAATGAGATCCTCGAAATGAAGGTAGTAATGGAGAAAAGGTCTCCAGCTACTGTTCTTGGGAGAATTTTTATAATCCCCACATGCCCGTGTATTTATCCTGAGTCATAAAGCTGTATCTAGAATGGAAGCATATTAATTATGCATACATGAATCTCTATAGTAAGTACCTTGAGAGGCTGCTGACAAGAAAACTGCTTTCAGCTTAGAGCGTATTTATTGATTAGTCATGTTCCAAGAAGATTCGGCCAATTGAAATGCATTTTGCTTGATTTTTCTTATAGCCGTTATCACTACCACTACTACTGATCATTTGTATAGTGCTACAAGGCATATGTAGCGCTGTAAAAGATTGTGCCTACTCATCAGAGCTTACAATCTGGTCAAGAAACACAACAGCTGAGCACAAGGATATATCTAGGGGAATGGTAAGGAAACACATAGGAAACTAAGCGGATCAGGATCCAAAAGCGGCTTCAAAAAGGTGAGTTTTCAGCCTGGATTTGAAAAGGGCCAGAGATGAAGCCTGGCATACACACTCGTGTAGTTTGTTACAAGCATAAGGAACAGCAAGGTGGAAGGATCGAAGTATGGAGTTGGCAGTAGAAGAGAATGGAACAGATCAAAGCGATCTGCCAGAAGAGCGGAGTTCCCGAGGAGAGGTGTAGGGTGAGATAAGAGAGAAAAGGTAGTGAGGAGCAACAGAATGGGTGCACTTATAGGTCAGTAGGAGAAGTTTGAACTGAATACAGAAATGGATAGGGAGCAAGTGAAGTGACTTGAGAAGAGGGGTTATATGAGCATATTAAGGCTGTTAGAAGATTAGCTGCACAGCTGAGTTTTGAACAGATTGAAGGGGAGAGAGATGATTCAGAGGGAGACCAGCAAGGAGGAGGTTGCAATAGTCAAAACAGGAGGTAACTAAAGAATGGATAAGTGTCTTAGTAGTGTGTTCAGAGAGGAAGGGGCAAATTTTGTTTACATTCCACTTCAACCAAATGCGCGGCGATGCGCGGCGTTTTTTGGTTGAAGTGGAATGTAAATTCTTGAAATTTATGTTAGTGTGAGTGAAGGCGCGGGCAGCATCTTTGATATATCTTACGGTCCCCTGAGGAAACAGTAGTGTGAAACGTCTAGAGGTGCCGGGGATTGACGTTGGGATCCGAAGCAGTGCAATAGGAGGAGAACCTGTGCAGACCCCTAGCACTCCTGGAAAATGCTATAAACAATTTTTGTGTTGGAGATATTTTCACCAAGTTTTGAGAAGAGTGTTTAAGTTTGAGAAATAATCCCTGAAGTAAAATTAGGGTTCTGCCTTTCTCTTTAAAGAGGTCACTGATGTGAACGAGCAAGTAGCCCTCTGTTGATGACAGTCCACAAGGCCTTGCTACAGTTTTTACTGAGACCTCGAAGAAAATTAGCAATTGATTGTTTGAGTTCTCTAGTCCATTTTGGTATTACAGTGAACGAATTTGCTGTCCACATGAAAGAGACATACGATAACTTAAAGCATCTACTGACTTCCATTAACTATAACAAGTACAGCTGGCACCTCTGTGGTGACTTGAAGGTAGTTGCCCTTTTAATAGGACTGCAGCAGGGATATATAAAATACATGTGTTTCTTATGTGAGTGGGATAGCTGAGCAAGGGATTGGCACTACTTGCGGAAGGAATGGAATTGCAGACAAAATGTAACAGTTGGAGAGAAGAATATCCAGTATCCAGCACCCAGCTCTGGTTGAAGCTCACAAAATCCTGCTACCACCCTTTCACATCAAACTAGGTTTGATGAAAAACTTCATGAAAACCATGGACCGCACTTCGCCAGCTTTCCGATACCTGCATGAAAAAGTCCCTTGACTCAGCGAAGCAAAGATTAAAGAGGAAGTTTTTGTGGGTCCTCAGATTTGAGAGCTCTTCAAAGATGACCAGTTCAACGACTTGCTGCAGGGTGATGCGAAACAAGCATGGAATGCTTTTCGCCTAGTGTCAACAAACTTTCTCGGGAATGTTAGGGCAGAAAACTACACGGAACTAGTAGAAGACATGCTGATGCAGTATCAGAAAATTGTCTGCAATATGTCTCTAAAGATCCATTTCCTTGATTCCCATCTCGATTTCTTTCCTGACAACTATGGTATGGTTAGTGATGAACAGGGCGAACGTTTTCACCAGGATATCGCAACGATGGAGCAAAGATACCAGGGAAAATGGTCCACTACAATGCCGGCTGACTACTCCTGGACACTCCCCAGAGAAGCTCCCGAACAACTGTAGAAGAGACAGGCAAAAAAAATCTAAGAATTATTTATTTATTTATTTAACAATCATTTATATCCCGCATCTTCCAGAGTTCAGATGTGGCTCACAATTGAACAACAGTCAACAAAGCAGGGCTTGTTTTACATGGAACAATTTTTGACAGTAAACAATGTAATAGTTAAATACGTAACAGAACGGTAAATGGTTAAATGCATAACAGAACAATGTAAAGGTTAAATACATAACAGAACAAGAACAATTTATGAACTATGTACAGATACAGGTTTGTAGGTTCCTTAGATTTAAATCATGGGTATTTACAAGAGGGTGCAAATCTGTTAATTATGAGGTTTAGCTATACTCAGTTGGGTGTTATTTAGCCTTTTTCTGGGATGATTAGTGTATTATCAATGTTGTTGTAGTGCATGGCAAAGAGGTAGGTTTTCAGTTTTTTGCGGAATTCTATAACTTCTGTTGTGGATCTTAGGTCCTCTGGGATGGAGTTCCAAATGAAGGGGGCCGCATGTGAGAAGGCTCTGTTATTAGTTAGTTTTGTTGCTTTTATAAAATCATTTGGAGTCCTTAATTTATTTGAGTGTCCTTTTCTGTGAGTGACTTTTTGAGATTCCTTGCTTAGAAGATTGCTTAATGGGATTGGAGCCATGCCATTGAGAGCTTTAAATGTGGTTATTGTGGTCTTATATATTATCCTGCTTTGTATTGGGAGCCAATGCAGGGTTGCTAATATTGGAGTAATATGCTGGAATGAGTGTGCTTTCATTACAATTCTAGCTGCTGCGTTCTGTGCTAGTTGTATTCTTTTAATGTTTTGTTTCGTTATACCTAAGAGAATTAGGTTGGAAAAATCAAAGTGTGGGGTTATGGTTGCCTGTATTATGTTAATGAAATCTTTTAAGTAAACTAAGGGGCGTAGTTGCTTGAGTATTTTGAGTTTGAAGTAGATTTTCTTTATAATGTTTCTAATGTGGGTGTTCATCGTAAGGTGTGTATCTAAAATGATTCCTAGGTATCTTATTTCGTTTTTTATTGTGATGTCATGGTTTTGTATTGTTATGTGGGTTGGGGGACATATGAATGGTTTTTTGTTACAATTAATACCTCTGTTTTTGAATGGTTTATGTGGAGGTTTTTCGCTTTTAGCCAGGTTGCAATTTCGTTAAGACAATCTGTTAAGAGTTTTATCGGTACATCAGGGATGGTGAATGGAATGTATAACATAATATCATCTGCGTATAGATGATAGAGTATACCGAATTTTTTGAAAATGTCACAAACTGGTTTTATATATATGTTAAATAGGAGGGCTGATAGAGCTGAGCCTTGTGGGAGACCAATTTCTTGTTTATATGTGTTGGATGTCTGATTAGCTATTTTTACATTTTGCGTTCTATTATATAGATATGAAGTGAACCATTTGTGTACTGTGGCATTTATACCTATTTGTTTTAGGTTATTAAGCATTATAGTGTGATGTACACTATCAAATGCAGCTGATATGTCAATAAATAGGAGTATGAATGCTTTTTTGTGATTATCAATCCCTTTAAGGAGTGTATCAATTAAGACTGTTAAAAGTGATTCTACTCCATGTTGAGGTCTAAAACCATATTGGTGTTCATCAAGTGGGTAGTAAGAGTCTAGGTATTCCTGTGTCTGGATCTGTACCACTTTTTCTATTATTTTAGCTAAGAAAGGGATACTTGAAATAGGTCGATACGATTTTGGGGATGTTTTGTCCAAAGTCCCATTTTTGAGAATTGGGCGGATTTGTGCATGTTTGAGTTTAGGAGGGAGGTAACCTTGGAGTAATGAGAGGTTAACTATAGGGAGGATGAAAGAGATTAGTATTGGAAGTGTGCTTTTTATCCATGTTACAGGGCATGGATCAAGGAAAGAGGTGGTAGTGTTGAGGTTGGAAATAATATTCTTTAGTGATTCTTTGGAAGTGGGGTGAAAAACTGACCATTCATTTGCGCAATTTAAGGCTACGTTATGATTGTCTATGGACATTATAGGTTGTGAGGATTTATTTTGATAGTAGTCAGCTAAAGTTTGTACTGATATGTCAGTAATTTCATTGTTATGTGTTTGAGGGTTATTAGTGAGATTTCTAACAATGGAGAATAGCTCTCGTGGTCTATTATAGGATTTTGATAAGATTGCAGCATAGTAAGTCTTTTTTGTGCTATCTATAGTGTCTTTGTATTTTGTAAGAATGGTATTATATTTGCAAGAAATTATTTTCTTGCATTTTTCCCTTTGACTATAGAAGAGATCTCAGAGTATGTATGCTTGAAAACATAAACATAGAATGAGGCCCACAGTGCTCAGTTGCCATTCCGTAGAACATGATATCCATGTGACTTACTGGTTGACATGGAAACAAAGAGAGGTTGAAAATTTAATTTACAAAATGAAAATATCACTTATTGGGATAAACCTTTGACCTGTTTCTTTGGAAACAATGGCTGATTTCGGAGCTATATTGCCTGCTGTGCACAGTGCTGGTTGTTCAGCCCCAAAGAGGAGATATAACACTGGTGAACAAATTTTTACAAAAGTCATGTTACTGAAATAAAAATAGTCATTTCTTATCAATTTTTATATGCTGAACACGAATATGACAGTGAAATTGCAAAGTTGGCTTTAGTCTTTTTTGTAATCTACAAGAATTAATGTTACATCACGAAATGCATGTCAATAGTAAATATAATAGGCCTTCTGTTAATACCTGTAAAAAACCAAGTCATAGCTGTGCTACACTCTCCTTACCACAATAGTTATTGGCAAAGGTTACGCCCTTCTCCCACTCACTATCCATGTCGGTAGCAAAGTTAGGTTTGCACAGTTCAGCACTATATGAAGGTTTCTTCAGCCAAGTATACAAATTAGGAAATTGTGCTTTACCTTGTTTAGAGGCATTTATAAAAGAACTTCTCTTAGGAAAACTTTCTCCTGGCTGTAGTTCTCTGTCTTTATAGCACTGCTTGTTGGCATTAGAAGTACCTTTTCTCCACGTGCTGCTTTCTCGAGGCTGGCTAGGTCTAGGCTTTACCCGGCAGTAAGAGTTTCTTGCAGGGCACGTTGGACTCCCAGGCTGACTCTTCCGGGGTTCTGTCTTCTCATAAGGTCCTAGTGCTCTTCTCCTAGCTTCTAGGGTTCCAGCACTCTGCACTTCCCTCACAACGTTCTTTTGGACTTGGATATCCTTCTCCACGCTGTCCTCTGGGATATTCTCCATGGTCCTCTCTGCAACAACAACCTGTTCACCCTTCTCCTGCTTCCTCCTCACCTCCACACTCATCTCTCCTCTCTCTGAGGTTTTAAAAAGGGCTTCCATTCCCGGCACTCCCTGCCGTTCCCTTGGGTGTGCCCAATCAGAGCTGAGGCCTAACTCCTCCCCTGTACTGGGGTGTGTCTTCGGCTCAGCAGAGCACTGTGTTTTTTTCAGGTCAGTTTTCCTGTTTATTCTATGTTTATGTTTTCAAGCATACATACTCTGAGATCTCTTCTATAGTCAAAGGGAAAAATGCAAGAAAATAATTTCTTGCAAATATCTACATTCCAATAAGAAATAAAACAGAACAAACATTAAAAACTTTGCATGGAAATGGCTAAGCATCTCTCCTGTGTGATCATGGTCAATTAAAGAGTTAGTTTTCCCATCAACATGACTTTTAGAAAGAGCAGTATATGATTTGCTATAAACAGTGCCAAAGGAAAACTTCATTTAGATTGGAAACTCAGGAGTGAACTCACTAGTGGTTCTTTATAAACACTCATGTGTGTGGAAGATGAGAGGCTGATGATTTTAGTGTCAGTCATGGAGAAGGGCATATATGCAAAGACAGAGGAAAGAAAAAGCCATGCATATTAGTCTTCCGTGTAAAAAAAACGCAGGGGACAATTCACTATCCATGATTATTGCCCAAATTCATGTACATTTTAGAATTTGCAGCTAATCTATTACAAAAGTGTGCCAAGGTTGTGGCACGGCCTCCTGGTGGAGAAGGTAGAGACAGGCAGTAATAATCCCAGAAACCGTGTATTACGCGCAGAGAATCTCTAGTTGTACAGAAGTGAGGAGGAAGGCAGAGATCACTAGGATCTATGGTACTGCACCAGGAACAAAAGAGGGCACCCAAGAGGGGCTGAATGGTCTTTAGTCTGTGTCTCCATATTATGTTTCATGTGACTTTCAATAGCTTCAGCTTGTACATTGATATTTTCATTACATTTTGTTCAACATTTTCAAATACAGTACTAGTGTTCAGTAGTATATGATCCCAAGGGAATGTTATATGGAAAAAAGGTGTCTGATATGAATTGAATATTCTGAATAGGCGAGGTTCTGGCTTCCTTTCCAGCTAATTTTAGAGCATCACAGGCTTGGATACATAAACTATCATTAAGGTTTGGTGTCCTCGTAGGGTCGAGTGATAGGATGTGAACCTTCCATTTTATACAGGTTCTCAGTCTCGATTGAAAGACCAAGAAGGTACTGTCTTCAGCTTGTAATACAGTCCTTACGTTTGACCTTAAAAGAACATCATAAAAGTATCATACCTAAACTAAACTAAAGCACCACCATCCCAAGAGTTTTTTTTATAGCATGTTCTGTGGTGAAGTTGGCCCTTCAGAAGAAATGGATGTTGAGGAAAATCCTGAGAGCAGAGCTAACTCACACAGGATTTCCAAAACTGACCTGAAAAAAACACAGTGCTCTGCTGAGCCGAAGACACACCCCAGTACAGGGGAGGAGTTAGGCCTCAGCTCTGATTGGGCACACCCAAGGGAACGGCAGGGAGTGCCGGGAATGGAAGCCCTTTTTAAAACCTCAGAGAGAGGAGAGATGAGTGTGGAGGTGAGGAGGAAGCAGGAGAAGGGTGAACAGGTTGTTGTTGCAGAGAGGACCATGGAGAATATCCCAGAGGACAGCGTGGAGAAGGATATCCAAGTCCAAAAGAACGTTGTGAGGGAAGTGCAGAGTGCTGGAACCCTAGAAGCTAGGAGAAGAGCACTAGGACCTTATGAGAAGACAGAACCCCGGAAGAGTCAGCCTGGGAGTCCAACGTGCCCTGCAAGAAACTCTTACTGCCGGGTAAAGCCTAGACCTAGCCAGCCTCGAGAAAGCAGCACGTGGAGAAAAGGTACTTCTAATGCCAACAAGCAGTGCTATAAAGACAGAGAACTACAGCCAGGAGAAAGTTTTCCTAAGAGAAGTTCTTTTATAAATGCCTCTAAACAAGGTAAAGCACAATTTCCTAATTTGTATACTTGGCTGAAGAAACCTTCATATAGTGCTGAACTGTGCAAACCTAACTTTGCTACCGACATGGATAGTGAGTGGGAGAAGGGCGTAACCTTTGCCAATAACTATTGTGGTAAGGAGAGTGTAGCACAGCCCTGGGCAGGGCCGGATTTACCTTGAGTGAGGCCCTACGCCAACAAAAATTGTGGGCCCCCAGAAAAAATAAAAACGAGATCAACTTACCACTTTTTTAAAACAGAAATGGCAATAGATGTATAGAATTGCCTGACATAAAGAGGCAATAGGGACAAAATCAGCATCGGAATTCAAGAAATACATTAAAAAATGTCTTATCCATTGGGGAAGAGGATCATTGAATGATCCGGCGGTACTACAGCAGCTACAGGAAACGGACCTGGCCGTCGCTGCTCCCCGGTACTCACTATGGCTTTGGTGTAACAGGCCACCGCCTCCTGGTACTTGCGGGTGACAAAGAGTCTGTTCCCCTGCTCCTTAAACTCCTGAGCGCTAGTGCTCTTCTCCGGACTCCCGCCTCCCCCACTCTCCTTTTCCTCTTACCCCTTCATGCCAGGGCCTGGAGAAGCTCGCGGACGGCCCCGTTCAGCTAGGCCGCAGCAATTTCAACTCTCTCTAGAGAGCAAGGGATCCAGGCTCGCACAACCCCGCCTCGCACTCTGGCTATACCCAACACACCCACAAACACAGTTCCGTCAGCGGAAGTTCCGAGCTGTAGAACTGAAGATGAAATGAACGAAAAAATTACCTGGAGATGACGGTAGAACTCAGCCGCGAAGTTTCTCAGTGATGGAAAGAATATGATTGTCCTGGGGACTCTTGTTTGTGGGCCTTTGCCAGCTGTGGGCCCTATGCCACGGCGTACCTGGCGTATAGGTAAATCCGGCCCTGGCCCTGGGAAATAGAGGAAAAAGGAACTTTTGCTTCATTAAGGGGGATGGGCTCACCTAAACACATGGGCAAAAGTAAAAGCAGTGAAAGAAACCACGCTTGCAGAGCTAGGCTGAAGCCACACCCAGACTCCATGGCAACCCTAAGTAAGGATAAGGGACACCTGTGGGTGGAGCCAGAGGGGGAGGCACACTGCCCAGCATTTAAGGTTAAGCAAACAGAAAGTGATAGACTCGGTAGAACTGTTAGAAGCCTTGGAGGTGTTGGAAGCCACGGGAACAGCTTGAGAAGCAGCAGCTGGGGAAAGGCCAGAGGACAGGCTGAGTACTTTCCTTCTAGGAGAGAGAAGGGCAAAAGGCTGGCTGTAAGAAAGCTAGAACAGGAAGGCTCAGCTTCTTCTGAAGAAAGACAAATCTTCAGGCTGAGAAAGCCCAGGAAAGCTGGAAGAAAATCCTGCAGTGATTCCCTGAGCAGCTCTGACTCAGAGGACGCTACCTCCAACAGATGTCACAGCTGGGAAACTCCCACAGTTAAGCTCCAAGGTAGGAGAGGAAAGTTGGAAAGAGTTAATGCTTATAACTCTGACTCAGATACTGAGGAGATAGTTATACCTGCTAGCACGCAGAACAGGAAGAAGGGTTTTGTAGATAAAGCCAAGCAAACAAAGCCTGTTAATGTTTTACCAAGAGAAAGAAAGGCAGTTCAATGGGAGAGAAACTGTTTAAGCTGTTAAAGCATATAAACCTTAAAGTACCTGAACGTATTCAAGTTCCACAATCAGGCAGTGCAGAGGAAGAAATGGATGTGGATTATAAGGAAGATGACCCTGATTCCACTTGCTCTGAAATGGAATGTGCTCTATGTGTTACTACTGATTGAAAGAAGTAAAATACTAGGAAGAATCTCTGGAAGCAGTTCTCAGGTTCATGATAGCTGAAAGCTTTGAAAAGAGAGAAAGGAAATCTCTTAGTCTAAAACTTGCAAAGCTCTGTCTGTTGAAGAGAAGTAGATGATGCAATTGAGTTCTGTGCTGACCAGCTGAGAAGTGTTTTAAACTGAAGCAGCTAAAGGGAGCCGACAGAATTACTGAGTTCCGTTTTGTGCTTTAACTGCAAATAAAGCTGTTGTTTCTGAGATGAGAAATTTCCTAATGAATGAAGTAAAGACATTTACTTGTAAATAATACCACTGAAACACACTGTTTGTAAAGAACTTTATTTGGGAGAAAATATCCTTGTTTTCTGTTTCTGAGTTTGGAATCTTCTACAAAGGACTGTTACTAAACTGCACCAAGTTAAAGATCAATAAAAATTCCTGTGTTGCTTTAAAACCACTTGGACTGCTTTTATACACAACTACACGTTTAAAGCTAAAAGATACAAGATGGGAGCCAGTCTTCACTAGGCGACCGCCTAGTGGAGGCACGCCCGTCACACTATCCACCAGATGAAAAGCAAACACAGGCTGAATTGCTACTGAAGGAATTTCAGAAGTTCCTGGAGCTGAAGTCAGGGCAAAATAAAGAACCTGATACGGACAGTAATTCTGTTAGTTGAGAAGAATACATGCAGGTAGAAAGTTCTTTACCTACCCTGAATCCTGAGCCTTGTGCCATGGATTGCTCTTTCTGCTGCATCGAATAACAGTTTAAAGAAGCACATAAGTTTTATATGAAGAGAATATAAAACGTTGGCTTTCCTTGTTGTTTAATCATAAGAGTTCCTGATTGTGTTCACCTGTTTCCAAGTCACGCTGTGAAGAGAACAGCTATTGATATAAAGCTGCAATACTTTCTAACAACCACATGGGGCAATGCTGAGTTAAGCTGCTGAAGTTTATGAATAGCTGAGTTAAAGCAAATTTGATTTCACTGCTTCCTGAGTTCCTGTTTTCCTCTGTTTATCCTAAAAGTTACACTTTTTGCGTTTGTTGCTTTGAGCTTTTGATGCGCTGGAAACTATCCCCCAAGACAAATAAATTTTCTTGCTTGCCTAACCACATCTGGTCACGACTACAATTCTTCCCTAAGGAATATACAAGAGCACTACAGTTCCCAAGATTCATTGGGAACCGTGCCAGCTAATTCTACAAGGGACAATATAAGGCCACTCCTGCCTGTAACCTAGTGGCTAGAGCAACTGCCTAATACCCAAAAGATCAAGGGTTCAATTCCCACTGATCTTGTGACCTTGGGCAAGTCACTTAACCCTCGAATACCTCAGAAGAAAAGGTCTGGCAATCTACTTCCGGTTATACATTGCCAAGAAAAACCAGAGGCTGCTGGGTCACCAGGAGTCAGCACTGACTCAACAGCACTTAACAAAACATAAAAGAACAGATATATGACTTCAGTACAGCATTTCTAAGAATACATAGCGACAATGCAACAGAAGGGCTGACCCAGTGGCTTAGTGGTGAATGCTGGGCACTGCCATACAAAAGACCATGATTTGATTTCTAGGTTAGATCTTCCATTCGTTCAGTCAACCAAGGCTGGGACTGTTGCACATGTAGCATTTCTGCAGGAGAGAGAGTCCTAGTCATTGTTCAGCAGTAACTCCTAATGACTTGACATAGGACCCATGATTAACAGGGTTCCAGAAGGAGCCCTGGTGTATGAACCTCACTCATGGCCTGCTGCTGCAGCAAAGACTGTGCTAAGAGGGTTGGGAGGTTATATCAAATAGGGGTAAATTCACAAATTAGTTACAAAACCCACCTTTTTTAGGCTACTTTTGGATCCCGATGCTCCTCACTCTCTTGTTCACTACTTATGTGTATCGTACCATATTCCAGTCCCCAGTTTTGTGATCTTCTTCATCTTGATTAGATTGTAAGCTCTGATGAGCAGGGACAGTCTCTTACATCTATATGTACAGTGCTGCGTATGTCTTGCAGCACTATACAGATGATTAGTAGTAGTGGCAAATGAAAGCTTATGGCACTGTTGCCCAGTAGAGAAGCCAGTTCCAAATGAGCTAGAATCCAAAAAAGGAACAGGAGGAAACTGCTGGGCCATTTACAAAAAAAAAAATCTACAAGAGAGGAGATGGAGGACAGATGTAATTTTCATTGGTAGAGGATAACTGATTTATTTATTTATTTTTATTTATTTACATTCTCTTATATACCGCGCTATTCTGCATCAGTGCGGTTTACATTGAACAAACTGAAATTACATTGAACAGGGCATTATAACTTGGAGATAACTATTTTACAGGGAACATGGGCTATGGAGGGTTAAGTGGCTTGCCCAAGACCACAAGGAGCACCTGTGGGACTAGAAACCCCAGTCCTTCCGACCCAAGGTTGCTGTCCTCTAGTGGGATTTGAACCCCCGACCTTCTGGGCTGAAGTACCTTGCCCCAACCACTAGGCCACTCCTCCACTCCTGTACACAATGTACTTGAACACATTGATAGGAAAGTATAATTAATAATGATTCTAGGAGTGAGGCTCTTATACAGGCCCTCCCTTCTGCATTCCAACACTGATTCCCCTACTCCCCACTCCTGATGCTCCTTTATCTAAGGGTGGAAAGCATAGTTACTCACCTGTAACAGGTGATCTCGGGAACAGCAGGAATTTAGTCTTCACATATGGGTATCGTCGGTACCGACGGAGCCTGCGCGGGAACGCTCCCCTGCGTCCAATTAGAAAGCTTTTGGGAGCATCCCACAGCGCCTGCGTGCTGCCTTCCCGCCTTTCCCAACTGCCTCTCTCCAGTTGAGTTTAAAGCTGAGACAAAGAGAGAGAGAGAGGGAAAGAGAAAAGAGAGAGATAGAGAGATACAACTCCTAGAGGAGGTGGGTGGGTTGTGAAGACTAAATTCCTGCTGTTCACGGAGATCACCTGTTACAGGTGAGTAACTATGCTATCGCCAGGAACAAGCAGGAATATAGTCTTCACATATGGGGACTCCCTAGCTACAGATGCCAGGGAGAAAGCCCAGAAGTTGTGTGCCCTTTTGAAAGGGCTCCACTTCCCCCCATGGATCTCTGGCATCCTACCAGGGATGGTGGGTAGGAGCTGATTAAGTATGGAACAGGTGTTGAAGAACAGCCTGACCAAACAAGGCATCCCGGCGGGAGTCCTTGTTCAAGCAGTAATGGGCTGTGAAGGTATGAACCGAGGCCCAGGTAGCTGCTCGACAGATGTCGTTGATAGACACAGAGTGAAGATGAGCCATAGAGGTTGCCGTGGCTCTCACATTGTGCGTTGTGACATGGCCTTCAAGAGGAAGGTCTTACTCCGATAGGCAAAAGAAATACACTGTGCAATCCAGTTGGACAGTGTCCTTTTGGAGATTGGAAGCCCTAAATGACTAGGATCAAAAGCAACAAAGAGTTGAGAGGACTTTCTATGTTGCTGCGTCCTTTGCAAGTAAAAGGCCAAAGCTCTTTTACCGTCCAAAGTATGAAGATTCCTTTCTGCATTAGAGGCATGAGGCCTTGGGAAAAAAACAGGAAGGTAAATTGCTTAGTTTAAATGAAAAGGTGAAACCACCTTTGGCATAACATGAGGATGAGTCCTAAAGACTACCTTATCATGATGGAACCTTGTATAAGGAGGATCAGCCACCAATGCTTGCAACTCACTGATGCGACATGCTGATGTGATTGCAATAAGTAAAAATAACCTTCCAGGAAAGAAATTTTAAAGAGGTAGTAGCCAATGGTTCAAAAGGCAGATTCATGAACTGGCCAATAACCAGATTTAAAGGAGAGAGGAAGAATGGGAGGATGTTGGATCACTGGCTGTCGGGGCTTGCTGGGTTATTGGGGGGGGGGATAGAGAGGGACAGGGAGATGTTGGAGTGCATAGGGGAAGGAAATGCGATAAAGGGGCAGACCCTGAACTACCAGGGAGGACAGAAAGGAGCTGGATTACTCAGAGGAGATGCTGGGCTGTGAGGGTAGGGAGAAAAGGGAGGGGAGATGCTGGTCTATGGGGTTGGAGGGGAAGAGAGAGGAGATGGGGAGATCCTAGACAAGGAGAGGGGGAAGATGTAGGACACGTGGAACCATGAAGGAGAGGCCAAGAGAGATTGAGGACTGGAGGGTGAGAAGCAGAGTCACTTGAGTGCATACAGAGGCAAAAAATAACAAATTAAGGAAAAAGCTGAAAGGGAAAGGTCAAAAGCAGAGACAGATGGGGGAGAGGAATGGAAGATGATAGGAGAAGAAAGAAGGAGTGAGAAATGGACAACAGACCACGGAAAGAGAGGTAGGAAAAACAAACAGAAGAAAGCAAAAAAGAGACACTGAAACCAACATGATTGGAAAAATAAAATGCCTAGGCAACAAAGTCAGAAAAAAGTATTTTAATTTTGAATGTATTAATTGGAATATGTCACCTTTGGGAAATATGCATTTCTGATGTCTTTGTATTGTGCTCAGTGGAAGCGGAAATTAATTTTTGTTTCTGTTTCTCCAGTGTGGCTGTACATTCAGAGTTTGACTTCTTCAGATTTCCAGTACAGGTTTTGGCTTCATATCTCTATAAGTAATCTGTGGTCCCTTATTTTGTATTTGGTGAGGGTCCTTCTGCGTTTTGTGTGCAAGATCAGGTATTCTGCTAGCATGTAGTTTCTATGTTTGTTCTTTATTCTCATTGGGTGATGTTACTGGTGTTTTGGAGCTCTGTTGTAATATTTTCAGTACTGCCTTTTCATAGAGAAGTTGTTGCTGCTTGAATCCTGTCAGGGGCGGCCTAAGGGTGTTGTGGGGCCATGTGCAGAGACTCATTGAGGGATATCATTTGCATAAATATTTGCATATCCACTGGGCCTCATTTGTATAAATCTAATTTATTTTATTTTAAAACGTATATGCTGCCCATCTACAATTTTAAATGGCTTTTAAAGGAGTCATTCACAAGTTTCTTTTTTGTCCTAACAATGACTTAACGCACATTAATCTTTAGTAAACATGCCCTTAAGTGCCTCTGCCCATAGAAATAAAGGGATGCTGCTGCACTTTGCACACATTCAAATTTGTGAATGCACATTAACCTTTAGTAAATGTGCCTCTTAATGAGCGTCTGAAAACTATTTGCATGTGCAGTGAGGATAAAGAAAGGCTACCATATTTCTGTATTACTATCTTCCAGTGCCTACTGCCAAGTACATTACTACAAAACTCTGCTTATTCAGAACCCATAATAAACCCGTATTATATCAGCACTACCAGGACTCACACAACACCAAACCCTACGTATCAAAAGTTAGCACTACAAATATTAAAGCAATACATCTACCGGGAAAAGAGAACAAGTGGGTCTGCTACACAAACTACACGAAAAAAATAGCACAGTTCTGTCATACACGGAAAACAGACAGACTGTCACCAAATACAGAACAGGGGATCACAATTTAGAAATATGAAGACAATAATTTAACTGGGAACCACAAAAGCCAAACTCTGAATGCACAACCACAATGGAAAAATAAAACTATGAAATTAATTTCCTCTTACACTGAATAAAGCACAAATGGCCCAATTTTCAAAGGCATTTACATGGGTAATTGCCCTTGTTACCCATGTAAATGCCTTAATAGGGAATTTCGAAGGCACCTACACAGGTAGTGCCTTCGAAAATTCCCTGGTTTGTCCCTTACGCGCCCCAATGCTATGCGGTTACTATGCTATTGGGTGTGTCAGGGTTGTTCTGGGGCGGTGTGGAGGTGCCAGGTGGATTTTCGATGCTGGGGCCGCATATGACACTGGCATGGAAAATCCGGGTTAGGCAGAGGAGGGCAGGCTATGAGCCAACGCAGCGCACAACACCGCCCAGATCAGTTTCAGGCCTAAAGACATCAGCAATGCACATTTCCCAGAGCTGACATATTCCAGTTAATGAATTCAAAATAAATTCTACCTTTTGTTGTTTGGGCATTTTATTTTTCAGTCGCAATTGCCTCAGTCTCTCTCCTCTGTGTCCGTGTCTTCTACTAACTCTCCATTGTCTGCTGTCCATTTGCCCCTTCTCTTCTCTTATTTTTTTCCCCATTTTCTTTGAACATCTGCCTCTGACATACTGATCTTCCACTTTTTGTTCTTTTCTCCATTTCTTTCTTTACTCATTCATCCACTCAGTTTCAACCCTCCATCTTCAATCCCCTTTTCATCTAGCAACTTTCCATCTACTTTTCTAACTCCAGCCCAGCTCCCCCATTTCTCATCTCACTCCTTCACTAGCCTCTTATTCCCCTCTGTCTTTCATCCACTCCCCATTACCACATTTCAGCATTTTGTAATCACCATCCTTCTCTCACTCATCTCCTTGCCAGCTTCCCCTGGTCTCTCTCAAATAGTTTTATCATGCCTACCATTTCCCCCCACCCCTCTCTCTCACCAGCCCAATTCAGCATCTCCCAATCTCCTCACCCTTTTGCTTTATCCCCAAAGTCCAGCATCTCATGCTTCCTCTTCCACCTCCCCAACCCTCTCTCCCCCCCTCCATAGACTATCCGCTTTCTATCCCCTTCCCCATCTCCATCATCTCCTCCCCCCCCTTGCAGTGGTCTGGCATCTCTCATATCTCTCCTCCCAGTCCAGCATCTTCTCTCTCTCCCCCTCCCCATCCCAGACTAATATCTCTCTTCTCTCTCATAACTTAACTCTCTATTTCTCTCTGTCCTTCCCCCTAGGAAAAAAATATTGTGCGACACCCTCTCCGACGTCTTTTTTTTTTTTTTTTTTTTTTTTGAGTCAGCAGCAGAAAGATGTCATAGCACCATCCCTAGCTTTATCTTTATTTCTCTGAATCAGCACACAGCAGCCAGTGAATGGCCCTGCACACTGGAAGTGAATGCTACGGGCAGCTATGGCTGCTGTTGCTGACTCACGGAGAGAAAAATGAAGCTGGGGATGGTGCTGCCTGATGGTGGAGCTGCATACACATTGTGTTGTGCCAGCTCCTAGGCCCACCATCTGAATCTCCACTTACTCTCCCCAAACCCAGCCAATTTTAGATTCTATCCTCTTTTCTCCCGTCCAATTTTAAAGTTCCACCTAAATTCCAGTCCCTTCTCTCCCCCCTCATCCCTTTCCCCAGTTCTGCCTTGTACATCCCTTCCGCACACCCACCCAGTTACTTCCTTCTCAGATATTCATTAACCCTGCCTTTCCTCCTTCTTATCCCAGATTCTTATGCCTCTCCCTTTCAACTGTTCCCTCTGTATGACTTTTTTTTATAAGACCATAAGATATGCCATACTGGGTCAGACCCAGGTCCATCAAGCCCAGCATCCCAACAGTGGCCAATCACAAGTCACAAGTAACTAGCAATTTCCAAAAGAGAGACACAGGTTCCACAATGCTTGTTTTGGGGCAAGTAGTGCATTACCCGGGTCCTCTTTAATATTGGTTTATGGACCTTAACTCTACGAACTTATCCAACCCTTTTTTAAACCCAGCTACACTAACAACGTTTACTACATCCTCCAGTAACGAATTCCAGAGTTTGATTACGCATTAGGTGAAAAAAATCTTATTAGTCTTAAACGGGTTACACTGTAGCTTCATTGCATGTCCCCTAGTCTTTCTACTTTTTGATGGCATAAAGAATCAATCTATGTTTAACCATTCCACCCCATTCATTAATTTATAGACCTCTGGGAGGAGATCAGCTATACCTGGGAGCTGACACGGTTTCTTTTCATCGCCGCGGAGCAGCGCAGCAGGTGGGAGCTGGAGGCCTGATAGACCAACTGCAAGCACTGGGTGGACGTCCTAGGCGTCGAGGACCTGGCGTCGAGGACCTTCTCCCCGAACCCTACAAAGCCCAGTGGGAACTACACGCGGCTGCGTGTCGCAGCCTGCGTGGCTGTGTTCTAAGGGGCGTGTCTCAAGGGGAAGGACATGCTCCTTTGGTGCCCCTTCGGCACTCACGAGACACTCTTGAGAAAGCCGGAAGTTGGAGTGCTGTGCCTATGGGGAAATGAAAGGCGAAGTCAGCAGTCAAGTCTGCAATAGGAGATGGTGTGCAAGGAGGTAACTTCTCTGCTGCCTGCTAATCAATCGCCGGATGGGGCTTCTCTAGGCCCTGATACCCCGTCAACACCTCCTTTTCCTCAACTTCCTCATTCATCTATATTTTTGGATTTTTCCCCGGATGTTGTAAACCCATCTCTCTGCCCTGTGGATCCGGCAGTGTCTGATGGTTTGGTCACCCCTCCTGCTGGGGAGGTGACCCTTACAGACATTTGGACTGCAATCCAAAAGATCGATACTCGTTTGTCCTCAACTGTTTCTTTTTTGTGTAGATTTACCTATGATGTGGTCGGTAAAATGAAAGATATTGATCAGCAATTATGTTCTTTAACTAAGTTGACTGCCCGTACTAATACAATCTAAAGCTATCAGAACAACAAATTCTTTATCCCAAAGTCCCCTCCAGCAACAAGAACAAAATTTCCCACTACTCCAGCTCTCATCTCCTTCAGCAAAATGCGTTGAAGACATTATCGTCAAAATGAATACTACCACAGCACCTAACGACCCTTGCCCAGCACACTGGATAAGAGCGATGCAATCCGACTTTAGCCCTGTCATAGCAGAAATAATAAAGATGTCCTTCTCAACAGGCACCTTCCCATCGGCACTAAAGCAGACCTCCATAAGACCGCTACTAAAGAACAATCAACTAGATCCAACAAAAGAAGAATCATACCGCCCGATAGCTAGTATACCGCTACTATCCAAAATAATTGAGAAAGTAACCAACAATCAGATACAACAACACATAGACACCTTCTCCCCCCTTGACCCCAGTCAGCACGGATTCAGGGAAGCCCATGGAGTAGAGACACTGTTGACCACATTAACCAATACACTCATCAGTGGACTGGAGGACATCAAAAAGGGCTTTGCACTAATTTTCCTCGACATATCTGCAGCATTTGACTCTGTGGACCATGAAATACTACTAACCCGTCTATATGACAAGGGAATCCATGGGCTGGCATGGGAATGGTGCAGATCATACCTGGAAGATCGCTTGCAACATGTCAGGACTGTTACAGGTACCTCAGAACCTTTCCAGTTAAAACAAGGAGTACCACAGGGCTCATCCCTCTCTGCGCTACTATTTAACATTTACATGCAGCCTATATGCGATATCACTCGCTCCTTTGGCATATCCTCGCTGATCTATGCAGATGATGTGCTAATATTCACACCATTCAATGTCAAGCTCCCAGATTACACAACATTAGTAGATTGCTTTAACACAATAGCAGACTGGCTCCTCATGCAGAATATGCGAATAAACTACAAAAAAAACGAGGTACTGATCGTCACGAAGAACAGAGAATTCTCACCCCCCAAGACCCTAAGAGTATGTGACGCAGAACTCCCAATCAAGCCCTACATAAAATACCTTGGAGTAATACTGGACCATAGACTGGACTTTAAAGAACATATCAACCGTACCGTTAAAACAATTTACTTCAAGATAAGGACCCTACGTCATCTGAAAAATATGCTTGACCCAGACAGCTTCAGAACTATATTCCAAGCCATAGTCACACGCCACTTCGACTATGCGAATATAATACTCCATGGTCTCCCAAAAAACTCCCTAAATACATTACAACTAGCCATGAATGCCGCAGCCCGAGTACTATACGGTGCCTCAAAGAACGAACATATAACACCCATCCTAATGGAGCTTCACTGGCTCCCTATATACTGCAGAATAACATATAAAGCCCTTCTCATGACCTTTAAAGCGATAAATACTATCGCTCCTTCATCAATTTCAAAACTCCTCCATCATACTCCCAACATCAGATCTAGGAGATCAGCAGCGGCAAATACCCTAGCTACACCACCTGAGGCCACAAAATACAAACGTTCAACAACAGACAGGGCTTTCGCGTATTACGCACCCAGATGTTGGAACAACCTACCTCCCAACATTAGAGCTATTACCGACCTCAAGCAATTCAGAAAAGCCATAAAGCACCATCTCTTCATTCTACATTTCCAAAGCACATCATCAACCCTCCAACACTTACAGTAAAAGTGTAAATGCCTTAAGATGATAATAAGAATTTCTATACTGTTTATATAGGTTCTTTTCAAGTTACAAATATGTACAAAGTTACCCAAAGTTATAATCCCAGTTGTATTATCCTGTTATATGTAAACTCAACAGTCTGTTGATTGCAATGAGTATTCCTGTTATAATGTAAACCGCGCTGATGAAAAAGAGTGCGGTATAAAAGAACTATAAATAAATAAATAAATTCTCAGCTCCAGACTTGCCATGATGGCAATGTTGCTTTAATTAGAGATGCTTCGGCAATTTCCTATCATTTGGAGATGTTAGAGAATCAATATAGGGCAAGAAACTTATGTTTCCTTAATTTTCCTTCTACCCATTTGTTGTCTTCGGATATTCTGTTGCAAAAATATTTTACTGAAGTTTTGCAATTGAGAGGAACTTTAGAAGTAGTCCAAATGTATTCCCTTTCTGTTGGTGCTCTGGTCGTACCGAAAGTAGGAGGAGTTGTTTCCCCTTCAGATAATTCGGTGGGCCAGAACTTAACAGCTTTTTTGGAAGATTCTTTGGACGTCATTCCCAGGCATTGCACCTTGGTGGTAACGTTTGGGTCCGAGTCTATTAAGTTAACTGTCTTGAGAGCCTACTTTAAACATAGAGAGGCTCTATTTTATGGGTCCAAATTACAAGTTTTCCCAGATGTGGGTCGGACCACCCAGTCTCGGCGTAGGCAGTTTCTGGAGTTAAAAGCTCAGGTGGTAGCTTTGGAGGCTTCTTTTTTCCTTAAATTTCCTTGTCTGTGTATTATAACATTTGAGGGACAAAATTATCTTTATACTGATGCAACTCAGTTACTGCAGTTTTTGTCTGTTAAGGAATTGGTTGAGAAATAATTAGGTGGGATGTTTAACAAGTGCTCCCTAGTGTGGGGTTAGAAATAACTCCTTTTTTCCTCTATATTTCTTTTTTTCACGATTTAAATGCTAATCCTCTCTCTTGATGTGGTTTTGCTACTATGTGATTAATTTGTTCTTGAATTTTTTGTAAGATGCTCGTAATTGATTTCTTGATATTCATTATTTGTATTCAGGGAAAACTTAAAATAAAAGTTAAAAAAAACATTTATAGACCTCTATCATATCTCCCCTCAAACGTCTCTTTACCAGGTTGAAGAGCCCTAACCTTTTTAGCCTTGCTTCATAGGGGTATCCTTCCATCCCCTTTACCATTTTGGTGGCTCTTCTCTGTACCTTTTCTAATTCCATTATATCCTTTTCTTCCCTTCCACACAAAATATCTGTCCCTCTCTCCATCATCACTCCCCCAGCATCTTTTTTTTCTCCCCCAGCCCAGCCCTAGCCCCATCTCCTTCCAGTCCTCCCCCAGCATCAGCTCCCTTCTAAATCCAGCCTCTCCCAGCATCCGCTCCCTTCCAGTCCCATTCTCCCATCCCCCAGTATCAGCCCATTTCCAGTCCTGGTCCCCCAGTATCAATCCTCCTCCAGTTCTAGTCCCTCCCAGTATCAGCTCCCTTCCAGTCCTAGTCCCTCCATCCTCCAGCATCAGCCCATTTCCTGTCCTACCCTCCCCACCTCAGTATCAGTCCCCCTCCAATCCCAGTCCCTCCCAGCATCATCTCCCTTCCAGTCCCAGGCTTCCCATCCCCATGTATCAGCCCATCTCCAGTCCTAGCCTCCCAGTATCAGTCTTCCTCCAATTCCTCCCAGCATCAGCTCTCTTCTAGTCCCTCCATCCCCCAGCATAAGCCCATTTCCAGTCCGGGGCCCCCTGTATCAGCCCCCTTCCAGTCCCAGTCCCTCCCAGCATTATCTCCCTTTCAATCGCAGTCTCCCCATCCTCCAAAATTAGCCCATTTCCTGTTCTAGCCTGCAATAGCAGTCCTTTTCCAGTGCCAGCAGCTACCCGCCACACACACACATGGCCCTGCACCACAAGGAGCCTCGTGCACATCTGACCAACCTTAGAGGGAGCCCGTGAGGCCCAAAGTTTGGCTCACCTCTGCACCGGAGAATTTTCCTTTACTTCCATGGCTGTGCTTTATCGCAGCCGCTGGCACCACTACATTCATAGAGGTTAAACAGGGGCACTTCCTATCAGGAACTGCCCCTGTTTAACTTCTATAAACTCAGTAGAGCCAGTGGCTGAGACTTAGCACAGCCACAGGAGAAAAGAAAAGCTATGCAGAGGTGAGCAGTGGAGACGGGTTTCGGGCCTCACCAGCTCCCTCTTAAGCCAGTCAGGCACATGTGGGGTCTCTGATGGTGTGGGACCATGTGAAGATAACATGCCCGCTCATGCCTAGGGCCAGCTTTGAGTCCTGGAAGTTAGATATGGTAAGGTTCTGGATATACAAACAATAAAAAACTGCCTAAGACAATCTAACCTACTAAACAAAATCTCTTAGCAAAAATGTTCATTTAAACACCACTTTTAAAACAACTTGAAATGATGGCTAGCAACTAACATTTTACTTTAAGGTTAAGAGAGACCTCAGGATGGCTACACACCTTTCACTTGGCGAACACGATCACCATAGGGAATAGCAAACACTCACATCACTGGTCTCCAACCTCCCCCTTTTTTTATAATATAACTTTTAGCCGAATCACCCTTTACTCAAATTCAATAATATCCAAAAAAGTACTTTTCAGGATTTTCATTATATATAATATTAAAATTAAAACATTCTTGCGCTACTCATAAGACTTAAAAATATTCAACAGCAAGACACCAGAACTAACCCGTTCTGGAATCACAATCTGTTTTTCCTCAAATCTCATGTTCTATGTCAATATGTATATAGTTACCCTGTATTTATTCCAAGTTTTATCCCCTGTTACAATGTAAGCGCAAAACAGTTTCAACTGAACTGAGTAACTTTGTTGAATGTAAACCGCACTGATAACAAATAGCACAGTATATAAAAGATGTTAAATAAATAAATAAATCCTGCAAGCAAACAAAAACTGTGTAAACACTTTTGTTCCAAAACCTTTCATAAAGAAGTAAAGTGATTACTTATCTTAGTAAGCCATAATTTCCAGAGCCAACGGGCCTGTTCGCTCCAATGTCAAACACCAAAGCAAACTTCATGCCATAAGCTTCAGCACCCTGAACTTCTTCATCCCAATATTCATTCACTGAACAAAGATCTCTGTTTCACCTGAAAAGGCTTCCTCAGGGGTTTCAAAAGGAGTAAATCTATAAGAACTTGAACATAATTTTTTTGTATGTTGGGTTGTGAAGTGAAATATCCTAATTCTGGTCTTTGCTTTAGTATGTGATTGGCTCTGATGTTTCTATAATATATTCTCTGTTTTCTATACAATATGCTTTTTCTATGTTTATAAGCTACTATAGATACAAAAAGATAAGATTTAAGAGGTATTTACCTGTTTTATTAATACAAATTAATAAGGCATTTATCAAAAACAAAGTTGAAGGCTATGTTTATTTATTTATTTATTTAACCTGTCTTACATACCGTTTTCTTTTTTTTAATGAAATACAATGCAGTCAGTGAACACTTAATCTCTATTCGTCTACGAGGAATACCTATCAACACAACTATAATTCAAGTATGTGCCCCCAACAATAGCTGCAGAAGAAGAAGAAATTGATGAGTTTTATGAACAAGTACAAGCTGAAATTCACAGAACATGCAAACAGGATACCCTGATAGCTATGGGTGACTGGAATGCAAAAGTTGGCAACAAAGAAGGCGGCAAAGTGGTTGGAAAATATGGACTTGCCAACAGAAATTAAGCTGGAGAAAAACTGATAGAATTCTGTAAGACCAACAATCTATTCATCTCAAATACCTTCTTCCAGCAACACAAGCGCGACTGTACACATGGACTTCACCCAATGGATAGTACAAAAATCAAATTGACTACATCTGTGGAAGTCAACAATGGAAAAGCTCTATAACATCAACAACGACAAAACCTGGAGCTGACTGTTACAGATCATCAACTACTAGTATGCAAACTCATGCTAAAGTTGAAAAAGAGCAAACCACTCATGAATGCAGCAAAATATAACCTTGAGAATATACCACTGGAATTTAAAGACTGCCTGCAAAATTAATTTGCTGCTTTAGACACAAATGACAGAGCTCCAGAAGAGTTATGGAATGACATCAAGAAGGTTGTGTTGGAAGAAAGCAAGAAGTCTCTACAAAAGATGAAAAAGCAAAAACGGCCAAATGGATGACCGAAGAAACTGAAAATTGCCCAGAAATGCAGAGAAGCTAAAGACAGAGGAGAAAGAAAGAGTCACAGAACTCAGAGATTTCTAATGTACAGCAAGACAGGACAAGGAAAAGTACTACTATGACACATGCAAGGAAATAGAAGCAGAAACTATTAGAGGAAGAACAACATTGGCTTTACTAAAGCTACGAGAGTTAAAGAAAAAATTCCACCCTCGAATTGGAATGTTACAAGATGCTCAAGGTTCTATGTTGAATGATGCTGAGAAGATCAAGAAAAGGTGGAAAGACTATATAGAGTTTTTATATGATAAAGATCGAGTGGACCAACAGCCATTTCAACCTGTACCTTATGATGAGGAACCATTGGTGATGGAAGAAGAAGTTGAAGCAGCACTGAAAGCCTTATCAAAGAACAAAGCACCAGGCATTGATGGCATTCCCAAAGAAGCATTACAGCAATCTGATGCAGCTGTTACCGTTCTTACAAGGTGCTGCCAAGAAATTTGGAAGACAACATCATGGCCAACTACTGGAAGAGATCTGTGTTTATACCAATACTAAAGAAAGGTGATCCAACTGACTGTGGAAATTATTGCACAATTGTTCTGATCCCACATGCCAGCAAGATTCTACTGAAGATTATTCAACAGAGACCACAACCATACCTGTAACAAGTACTACCTGAAATGTAGGCAGGGTTCAGGAAAGGGGCGAGGAACGAGAGACATCACAGATGTGAGATGGATCCTTGAAAAGACTAAAGAATACCAAAAGGATATCTATTTGTGCTTTATCGACTACAGCAACGTTTTTGACTGTGTAAACCATGAGAAACTCTGGGCCACATTAAGAAGCATGGGTATACCAGAACACCTGATCATTCTCTTGCACAATCTGTACATTGATCAAGAAGCAACAGTTCAAACGGAATAAGGAGAAACAGAATGGTTTAAAATAAGCAAAGGTGTACGACAAGGCTGCATACTTTCCCCCTTCCTGTTTAATTTATATGCAGAACAAATCATCAGAGAAGCAGGATTCTATGAAGACAACAGAAGTGTGAAGATTGGTGGAAGACTCAACCACCTTCGCTATGCTAATGATACCACATTACTGGCTGAAAGTGAAGATGATCTGAAATATTTGCTTCTCACGATCAAAGAACATAGTCTTAAAATGGGCCTGCACCGTAATGTAAAGAAGACAAAGATCACAACAACTGGCAAAAACAACAAGTTCATCGTTAAAGGAGAAGAAATTGAAATCGTGGACAACTTTAATCTACTTGGATCAAGAATAAAGCACAGTTACTTACCAGTAACAGGTGATCTCTGGGAACAGCAGGAATAAGTCTTCACATATGGGTACGTCGGTACCAACGGAGCCTGCGCGGGAACGCTCCCCAGCTTCCCAAAAAGGAAAGCTTTTGGGAGCATCCCACAGCGCCTGCGTGCTGCCTTCCCGCCTTTCCTAACCAGCTCTCCTCAGTTCGAGTTTAAAGCTGAGACAATAGAGAGAAAGAGAGAGGAAAGGAAAGACAGAAAAGAGGTACAACTCCTAGGGGAGGAGGGAGGGTTGTGAAGAATTATTCCTGCTGTTCCCAGAGATCATCTGTTACAGGTAAGTAACTGTGCTATCTCCAAAAACAAGCAGGAATGAGTCTTCACATATGGGGACTCCCTAGCTAAGATGCCTGGGAGATCCCCAAGGATATGAGACCCTGGGAAGGGTTCTACGTCCTCCTATGGATCTCAGGCATCCATCCAGGGATGGAGGGTAGGAGTTGTTTAAGAATGGAACAGGTGTTTGAGGACAGCCTGACCAAACAAGGCATCCCGGTGGGAGTCCTTGTCCAAGCAGTAATGGGCTGTGAAGGTATGAACCGAGGCCCAGGTGGCTGCTCGACAGATCTGGTCGATGGACACAGAATTTAGATGAGCCATAGAGGTGGCCATGGCCCTCACATTGTGAGCTATGACATGGCTCTCCAGAGAAAGGTTCTTACTCTGGTAGGCGAAAGAAATACACTGAGCAATCCAATTGGACAGTGTTCTCTTAGAGACTGGAAGTCCTAAATGAGAAGGATCAAAAGCAACAAAAAGCTGGGAAGACTTTCTATGTTGCTGTGTCCTTTGTAAGTAAAAAGCAAGAGCTCTCTTACAATCCAGAGTATGAAGACTCTTCTCTGCACTGGATGCATGAGTTGCTGGAAAAAAGACAGGTAAATATACCTCTTGATTAAGATGAAAAGGTGAGACCACTTTAGGCATAAAGTGTGGATTTGTCCTAAGGACTACCTTATCATGATGGAACCTTGTATAAGGTGGATTAGCCACTAAGGCCTGCAGTTCACTGATGCGGCGAGCTGAAGTGACTGCAATGAGGAAAATAACCTTCCAGGAAAGAAATTTCAAGGAGGTAGTGGCTAAGGGTTCAAAAGGTGGCTTCATAAGCTGACCAAGAACCAAATTTAAGTCCCATGCCACCGGAGGAGGCCTAATGGGAGGTTTAGTTAAAGTTAGGCCTCTCATGAATCTTGCAATGAGAGGATGAGAGGAAATAGGTTGTCCATTGATGGGCTTAAGGGATGCTGCAATAGCACTCAAATGGACTCTTACTGAATTCGTCTTAAGTCCTGCACTGGAAAGATGCAGGAGATAGTCTAACAGAGAATTTAAAGGTAGTGCTAGAGGGTCAAGACCCTTTTCAGCACACCAAATGGAAAATCTTTTCCATTTAAAAGCATAGGAATGCCTGGTGGAAGGTTTTCTGGAAGCATGGAGGATATCCTTCACTTGCTGAGAAAGATTCAACCCTTGAAGGTCTAGGCCTTCAGTAACCAAGCTCTGAGGTGAAGGGACTTGGGGTTTGGGTGCCACAAAGTCCCTTCCTCCTGGGACAGAAGATCTGGAGCAGCTCCCAAGTCCAGGGAGGGGGCTTGGGAGAGATGTAGAAGTAGAGGGTACCACACTTGGCGTGGCCAGCGTTGAGCTATGAGGATCATAAATCCTTGATCTTTCTGGAGTTTGAACAGAGTCTTGGGAATCAAGGGAATGGGTGGAAAGGCATACAGGAAGCCCTGACCCCAATGAAGGAGGAAGGCATCCTTGGCCTGAACTCCCTGACACGGAATTCTGGAACAGAACCGGGGAAGTTTGGCATTCCACGGACTTGCAAAGAGGTCTATGTCCGGGGTTCCCCATTCTTGGAAGATTCTGAGTACCTGATCCATGTGCAGGGACCATTCGTGTGGAAGCAGAACTCAACTGAGTCTGTCTGCCCAAGAGTTTTGGACTCCTGGGAGGTATACTGCCAGGAGATGGATTTGATGCTCTCTGGCGAAGGCCCACAATCTTAAAGCTTTGTTGCAAAGCGACAGAGAGCCAGTTCCTCCTTGTTTGTTTATGTAAAACATGGCTACTTGATTGTCCGTATGAATGAGGACTGTCTTGTAGCTGAGGAGGGTATGAAAGACCTTGAGAGCTAGAAAAAGTGCTCGAAGCTCCAAGTGGTTGATATGAAGAGAGGTCTCCTGTGGGGACCAAGTGCCTTGAGTGGAGAGGTCCTGTAGATGGGCTCCCCAACCTGTTTGGGAGGCATCTGTTGTGAGGGTTGCTTGGGGCAACAACTGTTGGAAGGGGGACCCCAGCAACAAATTTTGAGTGGACATCCACCATTGGAGAGACCAAAAGAGACGTTTGGAGGTTGCTATTTGGTCTGAGAGAGCTCCTGAAGCTTGAGTCCACTGGGTGGACAAAGTCCATTGAGCTGCTCTCATGTGTAGGCGAGCATAGGGTACCACATGCACTGTGGAAGCCATGTGGCCTAGCAGTTGTAGCATCTCCCGGGCAGTTAAGTGGCTCTTTGACTGAATCTGGGAGGCTAACTGCACTAGACGTTGGCAACGGGCCTGAGGAAGGTAGGCCCTTGCAGTAGTGGTATCCAACCAGGCCCCTATGAATTCTAGGGACTGAGAAGGGGTGAGCTGAGACTTTGGGAGGTTTACCACAAGTCCCAGATACTGCAGAATGCGCCTTGTGCGGTCCAGGGAAATCTGGGCCTCTGACTGAGATGGAGCTCAGATGAGCCAGTCGTCCAGGTATGGGAATACAAATATTCCCAGAGTGCGAAGAAATGCAGCTACTACTGCCATGCATTTGGTGAACACTCTTGGAGCAGAGGCCAGACCAAAGGGAAGCACTCTGTATTGGTAATGTTTTCCTTGGAAACGAAAACGTAGGAATCTTCTGTGAGAAGGATGGATGAGGACATGTGTGTACGCATCCTTGAGATCTAGAGAACAAAGCCAATCCTGACTTTGAAGGTATGGAAGGAGAGTGCCGAGAGAAAGCATCTTGAACTTCTCCTTGCATAGAAATTTGTTCAATTCTCTGAGATCTAAGATGGGTCTGTATCCCCCTGTCTTCTTTGGAATGAGAAAATAGGGGGAGTAGAACCCTGACCCTTGTTGAAGAAGAGGAACTTTTTCTATTGCCCCTTGGGCAAGAAGGGTAGCCACCTCCTGACCTAGAAGGTCGAGAAGAGATGTGGGAGAATTGAAATGTCTCACCATGGTGTGGGGAGGAAGGTCTGAGAAATGAAGCTTGTAGCCCTCTCTTATGATGGAGAGGGTCCACTGCTCTGATGTGATTTGCTCCCATCTGGGAGCAAAATGAGCTAACCTTCCTGGAATGGTGAGAGGTTCTGGCTGTTTTAAAGCCAGAAAGGCTAAGTTCTCTAGCATCAAGTCAAAAACCCTGAGGAGGTTGGGACTGCTGAGTTGCAGCAGCCCCTGTAGACTTAGGCCTGGCCTGCTTAGGTTGCTGACGCTTAGTGGTAAAGCGACCTGTAGAAGATTGTTGGCCAGAAGTGGAAGGAAACCTGCCCTTTTTGAAAAAAGACTTTTTAAAAGTATTTTTCTTGGCAGGAATGGAGGTTGACTTTGAAAGTCTATCCAGAGCAGAGTTCTCTGCATCCATTTGAGTGGCTTTTATTTGCCAATCTTTGCCAAATAGATTTTCACCTGTACAGGGCAGATTTCCTAAGCCATCTTGAACCCAGGGTTCTAAATCAGAAGCCTGGAGCCAAGCAATTCTGCGAGCAGCTATGGCAATGCCTGAGGCTCTGCTGGCACCCTCAAAGGAGTCAAAGGCTGCCCTGTTGGAAAACTTTGAGATGTCTTGAGTATGCTTAAGCCAAATGAGGAATTCTTCCCGTTTATCCTCTGGAAGAAAAGGGAGGAAAGTGTGCAGCTTTTCTGCAACTTCTTTTAGAAACATACCCATGTAAAGACTATATGAGTTGATTCTGGCAATAAGCATACTGGCCTGGAAGATTTTCCTACCAAAAGCATCCAAGGTTCTGCATTCTCTTACTGGAGGAGCAGAAGAGTGTCTCTTTGTACTCTTTATCCTCTTCATAGCTGACTGCACCACAATGGAATGGTGAGGAAGCTGAGTTTTTTGAAATCCAGGACAGGGAGGGACATGATACATAGTGCCCAACCTGCGAGAATGAGGAGAGAGAGTGAGAGGAGTCTCCCATAAATAAATCATGTGTTCATAAAGAATCTCATGAATTGGTAAGGTGACTGCCTCTCTAGGAGCCTTAGAGTATCCTAAAATATCTAATTTTTTTGCTCTAGGCTCTGATTCAGAGGTTACTGAAATAGAAAGTCCTTTAGCTACTTCTCTTATGAAGTCTTGAAAGGACAAGTCCTCTGGAGGAGACATTCTTCTTTTTGGAGAAGAAGGCTCTTCAGGAAGGGCTATGGATACTTCAGGAGACTCATCTGATGAATCAGAATCACCAGAGGAATCGAAGTACCGCCTGTCAGGGTGCTCTTCTAACGCTCGATACGCATATCGAGCGGTATCGACATCGGGCGTCCTCCGTACCGGATCGGTACCGAGAAATAGCCCTGGACAAAGAACCGTTGCAGCCGGTATCCTGGTCGATGTCGATGCAGTCGGTACCGGTATCGGCGCTGGTGCCGGTACCGGAGCCGATACCGACAACGGAGCTTGTTGCGGTACTGTCGGCGTCGCAGCTTGAATGAAGGCTGTGATAGCCCGCTGCATGGACAGAACATTCTGATCCATCGACGCCATGAATGCCTGGAGTTCGGTACCGGGAGATTGTGCCGGTACCCCAGAGCATTCTAACAGGTGATCGGTCGAGGCCGTGCCATCGATGTCAACTTGTAACCCCATAGGAGGAGCTTTGGAAGCCGGAGCTTCCCGCCGGGGTTGTTTTGCTGGTGCAGGATCCTCGAGGGCAAGCCCGGAGGCATCTCGATGCTTAGAGGGAGATCTACCCTTCGAGGACCTGCTAGACTTATGTTTGGTTACCTGAGATCCATCAGGAGAAGAAGACCTGGAAGACGTCGATGCTACCGACGCTGCATAGGCGGGAAACAGCACATGGAGCTTAGCTGCTCGGTTCTGTAAACCCCGTTTAGACATTAGACAGCAGGACGGACAATCCGGAATGGAGTGTTCAGGACCCAAACATTTAAGGCACCATTCATGGGTATCTGTAACAGAAATAGTACCACTACACTTAGTGCATTTCTTGAACCCGGAGGCTGGTTTTTCCATGAGGGAAATTTTCTTTTGGGCCCTGAGGCCTAGAAGAAAAATACACTAAGTGAGGAAAAGTATAGATTTTTTTTTTTTTAAAGAAGAAAGAAAAGACCGGCGGTACCGGTCCGGAGTCGGGGAAGGCAGACACGCGACCAAAGAAATAAAATAAAATAAAGAACTTCAGCGGTGACAGGGCTCGACCTGCTGGCTCCGCGGCAAAGAAGAACTGAGGAGAGCTGGTTAGGAAAGGCGGGAAGGCAGCACGCAGGCACTGTGGGATGCTCCCAAAAGCTTTCCTTTTTGGGAAGCTGGGGAGCGTTCCCGCGCAGGCTCCGTCGGTACCGACGTACCCATATGTGAAGACTCATTCCTGCTTGTTCCTGGAGATAGAAGTAAACAAGCAGTCAAGAAATTTGACGACGCATTGCTCTTGGTAGAATGGCTATGAAAGACCTAGACAAGATTCTCAAGAGCGGAGATGTCTCTCTCCATACAAAGATTTGACTCGTTCAAGCCATGGTATTTTCAATAACATCATATGGATGCGAACGCTGGACAGTGAAAAAGATAGACAGGAAGAAAATTGATGCCTTTGAATTATGGTGCTGGGGGCGAATACTGCGTATACCATGGACTGCCTGAAGAACAAACCAGTTAGTACTAGAGGAGATCAAACCTAAGCTTTCTTTAGAAGCTCAGATGACAAGACCTTGACTTTCATACTTTGGACACATTATGCAAAGAGAGAGATCATTAGAAAAAGACATCATGCTTGGCAAGATAGAAGGTCAATGCAAAAGAGGAAGGCCAGAAATGAGATGGATCGATACAATAACAGCAGCTATGGGTACCAGTCTGTCAACAATGAGTCGCTTGACTGAAGACCGAACACAATTTAGGACAACTATCCAGAGGGTCGTCATGAGTCGACACCGACCCGACAGCACTTAACAACAACAACATATGCCGCTTTCTCTAATCTCAAAGTGGTTTACAATTAACAAAAGTGACGTAACTCAAGGAGTTAATGTTTACATCGAACATAAGGGGACAACATCAACAGAGAAGTATGGGTACAAGCAACTTGGGAGTTGGACAACAAGCAGGTATTTTAACTCTATGTGTGCATGAGTTCATTTTACAAGGGTTTTGGTTTAGGTGATAGTGTCTGCACCATAGTATTCAAGGAAGAGGTGGGTCTTTAGCTTCCTTCTCAGGTCCTGGATGATCTGGGATGATCTCTTGGATTCTGGGAGTGCATTCCATATTGTAGGTACAAAGAGGGTGAAAGCTCTGTTGCTGGTATGTTGCGTGTTTTTAGTCTTGAGAAGAGGGATCGCTAGAAGGTTTTGGTTAATTCTTCTTCGTGATCTTGCTTCCGGTGCTTTGTTAATGAGAGATTTGAGGCAGGAGGCTGATTGGTATGGAGTATCTTGAATATTGTGGTGACATCTTTGTGTTTTGTTCTTATTGCTAGTGGAGGTTCTTGAGTGTGGGCGTGATATGTTGTGATGTGGGGGTTCCAGTAAGTATTCAGTACAGGGCTAGGTATGGTCCTGTTTGCACACCAAGGAACTAAAAGACAGCAAGAACCAACAGCACAGTTTATAAAACTAAATTATAACACATTTTTATTTTGTTGTTATAAACTGTGTTATGGTTCTTGCTTTTTCTTTTTCACCATATATTTTGCATCCACAGTAGATGCAGAGCAGAACCAGGACATTCACCCACAGAACTCAATATTTTTTTTAAAAAATCTGATTCTGATTATCTCACTAACAACCACCACTATTCTCCAGTACCAGGCATATTGTGAACTAATACAAAACCCTACAACAAAGAGCAAACCAACTATACCATATCAGCACAAACTTACAAAACTCACATAAGGAGCCCATCCAAAAAAAGTGTCACTGTAAATACTACAGTGGGCCCTAGAACATCCATATACCCGTTTGAAAAGCTGAACAAGTCAAATTACTATAGTACTGTATAGATCTTTATGTACAAACTCCATGTTAACAGAACACCTGACCTCAGTTACACACTCACAACATCGACCCTCACCAAGTACAGAATAAGTAACCACAATCTAAAGTAAAAATAAAATTATGTAGACAAAATTTAAACTGAAACCCCAAGAAGCCAGAGTCCACATGCAGTGCAACATCAGATAAATAAGAGATGCAGTTCCCCAAAACTGTGTAAAATATAAAAATAGCACCAAGTCCAATCACTAAAGTTAAATAAAATTATTTTTTCTACCTTTGTTGTCTGACCATTTTATTCTCTGATCATGCTGGTCCCGATCTGAGGCTTCTGCTTTCCTGTCTTTTAGCTCTCTTTCTGTGGTCTATGGCCCATGGTCCATCTGCCATTTCTTATCTCTTCTTTTGTTTTCTTCACTTCCTTCCATCAGCCCATTTCCAGTTGCAGTAACCCTCCTCAGTATCAGCCCCCTTTCCAGTCCTCCCATCTCAGTACCTTCCAATGTAGCCTAGTGGTTGGGGCAAGGTACTTCAGGCCGGAAGGTTGGTGGTTCAAATCCCACTAGAGGACAGCAACCTTGGGCCGGAAGGACTGGGGTTTCTAGTCCCACAGATGCTCCTTGTGGTCTTGGGCAAGCCACTTAACCCTCCATTGCCCATGTTCCCTGTAAGTATTAGTGTATGTGTCTCATATCCCCATGTGTTAAATGTATCCCCCAATTGTGTTGTGACCGCTTTGATTGAAGGATAAGGCGGTATACAAAACTGTCTAAATAAATAAATAAATAAAATGTCAACTGCCTTGCATTCCCACAACTGCCACTGGTGTTCATTCCCTTCCAGTCCCCCTCCTTCCCCACTGTCCAGCCCCTTCTAGTACAAATACCATCCCAGGTATCAGCTCACATCCAGCCTCAGTGCTGCCACCCCCTCCCCCAGTCAGCTTCCTTCCAGCCTCCTCCCCATTACCCAGCCACCTACCACTCCCATCACCAAGTGTCAGCTCCCTTCCAGTCCCCCTTCAGTATATCCCAGGTGTCAGCTCCTTTCCAGCCCCCTTCTTCCCCCATGTCAGCTCCCTTCCTGCCCCTCCTTCCCCTGGCAGACCCTCTCAGTATCCACTCCCTTTCAGTCCTATTCTACCATCTCCCCACATCAGCCCATTTGTAGCCCTAGCCCCTAGTTTTCTTCCAGGGCCAGCAGCACTCTCCTCCCCTCCCCCATTAGCCCATTTCCAGTCCTATCCCCCTTATCAGCCCACTCCTGTCCTAGCCCCCCTAATTAGCCCATTTCCAAGCCTAACCCCACCAATCAGCCTATTTCTATTCTTAACCCCCCCATCAGCCCATTTCCACTTCTAACCCCCCATCAGCCCATTTTAAGTCCTATCACCCCCTCCCGATCAGCCCATTTCCAGTTCTAACCCCCATCCCCCGATAGCCCATTAGCAGTCCTAGCCCCCCTCACGATCAGCCCATTTGCAGTTCTAACCTCCCCCATCAGCCCATTTGCAGTTCTAACCCCCCCATTAACCGTTTTCCAGTCCTAGCCCTCCCCCCATCTGCCCATTACTATTTTCCTATGCCACCCCTGCCCAACAGGCTGGCCCCAGACCTTCTTTAGGGAATTACAAAAAAATATATAAAACTGCTGCAAAAACTGCTGCCACTGCTGCTGCGGCAGCAGCATGAAGTGTCCAATGGCGGCCGCCTCTGAGCTCTCCCCCCGCACTCCCCCCCCCCCCCCCCCCCCCACGCAGGCTCAGCTCTTCAGAACCACACGAAGGGAGAGTGTTTCCCTTTCGCGGCTCTGTTAAAGCTGAGCCTGCAGGCGCGATGGGAAACAGGAAATGCTGTTTCCCATTAGTGCCTGCAGGCTCAGCTTTAACAGAGCCGCAAAAGGGAAACACTCTCCCTTCATGCAGCTCTGAAAAGCTGAGCCGGCGCGCGGGGGGCGGTGGAAGTGCTGTGTGAGGGCTCGGAGGTGGCCACCGCGGGACACTTCATGCTGTTGCTGCCACCACTGCAGTGGCAGCGGCAGCTGCTTTTGCAGCCGGGCTCTTTTGTTTGTTTGTTTTTATTATTTGAGGCCGAGTGAGGCGGTCTTTTTGGGGGCAATTTTTGCCATCCCCAAAAAGTTGCCGCCTGAGGCTACCGCCTCACTCGGCCTCATTATAGAGCCGCCTCTGGCCACTGCTGCCCATCTCTGGGACGTGCAGCGACAGCAATACATTTAAAAAGGCACCATAGCCCCCGAGTTATTTTCTCTTCCACCCCCTCCAATTTCACTTTAACAGGAATCGGAGGGCGGCAGAAGCAAGAACGGCACTGCAGCGCCAGAAAGGAAGGTAACTCTGGTGTCACGGTGCCTTTTTACATGTAGTGCCACTGCTGCACATCCTGGAGAGGGGCAACAGTGGAGATGGGAGGGTAGAGTGTGGGCCCCTTTGAACAGGTGGATCCTGCCCATAAATGGGGGGGGGGGATTCATAAATGCTCGCCCAGGGCTCCAGTAATGTGTTGAAGCAGCCCTGCATGGTTTAGCATTGGTAAGTACTTGAAATAATTGAGTTTAAAATATGTAAAGCGTCACCCATGATACATAAATGCATTTTTAGCTGCATGTGAAAGAATTATTTGTCAGTAAGACTATGAATCAGACTTGTATGCCTAATGCCAATCCCCTCCCCCCTTTTCCTCCCTCCCCCACCCCCACCCCCACGTACACTGCATATTGAGCCCCTCCAAAAAAACTGCTCTGGCTATGCCACTACTCTAAAACGTTTACATCAACTTTCCCTACCGCATCCAATTAACATCCCCAAACAGCTGAGTCATCAGCTGCCTATGAGCATCTCTGATCTATTTCTTTTATTTTGCACATTACAGAAGGAAATGCATTCCTGCTTCTATTTCTCTAGTCTTCCACTGAATGCAGAATCTGGCTTCTGGGAGTTTCCAGTTCAGTTTCTGCCTGCACATTACTATTTCTAATTAATGGCTATTTATTCAGTATTTTTGCAAGGCTCTATCTATGTTCTGCATTGGTGACCAAGGTGAGGTATTTAGCAAGCATAGTTTCTCTGCAGAGATTGATAGCAGTCCTGCTTGTTATCTTTTCTGATGAAGCGGTCAGCGAAACACTGACAGCTTTGAGGCAACAGGACACTAGTCACACAGATATTGGTAGCTGTGGAGATAAGTGCACGATTGTCTACTTTAAATAGACTCATGTGGATTTGATTTTTATTCCATGATAACAAGGGATAAACCGAAGATGTTATGAATGGGCATTTATGATGGCCTTATTTGATTTGAGCCATTATGTCATAGCCCTTAGTAGTTAAACACCGAGGTCATTGGTTATTGTTTTATATTGATTAAGGAGGTATATACTATTTCTGAATAGCAATTGTTGTCACTGCTTTCTTTTGATGTCATTTTTCATTATCTTTTCCCAACAAGATGTGCATTCTAGGCACTGGTGTAATATTTGCAATACTGCCTGTTCATCCATTCTATTTGCAAAGGGGTGTGGCTATTGTGTCTTACTAATCAGTTATATTTTTTTTGAAGATGTGAATAAACAGGTAGACAAAGGTGAGCCAGTCGATACAGCGTATCAGGATTTTCAGAAAGCCTTTGACAAGGTCCCTCATGAGAGACTATTGGTGAAATTAAAAAGTCATGGCGTAGGATGCAGTGTACTAATGTGGATCAGGAACTGGTTAAAAGATAGAAAGCAGAGGGTAGGGCTAAATGGCCAATTTTTCCTAATGGAGAAAGGTGAATAATGGAGTACCTCAGGGATCTGTGCTGGCTTAGCTGTTTTTTAATGTATTCATCAATGACCTGGAAATGGGAATAATGAGTGAAGTAATCAAATTTCAGATGACACAAAATTATTCAAAGATGTTAAAATCAAAGAGGATTGTGAAAATTGCAAGATGACCATGATAAATTGAAAGACTGGACATTCAAATGGCAGATGAAATTTAGTGTGGACGATTGCAAAGTTATGCACCTAGGAAAGAACAACCCAAACTATGGCTACACGATACAAGGTTCCACATTAGGAACCCCACCACCCAGGAAAAAGATCTCAGCATCATTGTGAATGACATGTTGAAACCCTCCACCCAGTGTGCAGCGGCAGCCAAGAAAGCAAATAGTATGCTAGGAATCAAAGACAGGAATGGAGAATAAAACAAGGGATATTATAATGTCTCTGTATCAGTCCATGGTGCGACAGCACCTTGAATATTGTGTGCAATTCTGGTCACCATATCTTAAAAAGGATATAGCCTTATAAGAAAAGGTACAGAGAAGAGCCACCAAAATGGCACAGGGGAGAGAAGAATATCCCTGAGGAGAGGATTAAAAGATTAGGGCTCTTCAACCTGGAAAAGAGACGGCTGAGGGGAGATATGATAGAGTCTATAAATTAATGAATGGAGTGGAACGGGTAAACATAGCCATCAAAAAGTAGAAAGACTAGAGGACATGCAATGAAGATACAGACTAATCAAACTCTGGATTTTTTTTTACCGGAAGATGTAGTAAAAGGTGTTAGTGTAGCTGGGTTTAAAATAGGTTTGGACAAGTTCCTGGAGGAAAGGTCCATAAACCGCTATTAAAGAGGCCTAGGAAATCCACTGCTTGCCCCAATACAAGCATTGTGGAACCTGTGTGTCTTTTTGGGAAACTGCCAGGTACTTGTGACCTGGATTGGCCACTGTTGGAAACAGGATACTGGGCTTGATGGATCTTGGTCTGACCCAGTATGGCATATCTTATGTTCTTATATTGTGGGGGCAGGTGTCTGGGCGGTAGCCCCATTCTTAAGGATGGGCCTGTATGCAAGTGTCAGCACCATTTTTTTTTTTTAGTGAAAGCATTGATTCTGACCCTCACTGTTCCAGCTAGGAAGCACATCTCAGCATGACCCACTACAGCAAGCTGTTCTAAAATGGCAGAGGAGATCAAACTGAACAAGTTATGGTCTGCTAAGAGGTTGAAATGGACACACGGAAAGGTCATTTCTATGGCATTTCAGCGCAAACCAAAACAAGATAGAGAATTGTCCCCTCTTGTGAATCACAGATCTAATTTCCAGCCATCTGCCCCTTTTTGAATGATTTTAGAACACGATCTTCTAACCCTCCTAATGAACCAGGCCTGGGATGAGATGCTTTTAATTGCTTACATTGAAATCCCCTTATGTGTCCTGTTTCTAAATGAGAAACAATTTTATCCATCTGTTGTCAGCTAATTGTGGGAGGATGTCACTGAATACTATATGGGAGCTAATGACAGTTCAACAGGATGCTCAGCTAGGGCACTAAGGTGCCCACAGCACAAACTCTCCAGTTCTTTGGTGGATTTTTTTGCACAACTGATAAACATTATATTAAAGTAATGTTAATACATTACACATCATTTATTTCACACACTTTGAGGTAATAAAGGCATGCACGCTTTACTACGGTCACTGCTGTCGTGAATTCAGTTGTCATCTGCTCGTGGTGTTTCTGTTCAGACTGTGCATATAGGTGTATGATGACACATGGGGGATTGCACTAGGATCTAGATCATACTGTAATTTCTAGAAATCAATGAAATTAGAGGAGCTGTCAAACTCTTTAACCATCCAATTGAAATACAGCAGAATTAGACAAAATAAAAAGGATTTCAAAGGCTGTTTCCTCAAACACACTTGTGCGGGTGCCGTTGCTCTAATCTTTCCATTGTTAATGCAGAAAAGAGGATTTACAGTGTCCAAAAGTAGTACAGGCCATAAGTTTGCTAAGGGCCATCCAGTATCTTGCATTTGCTATGTGCTAATCCCCATAGAGTGCTATCATTGTAATTGGTTCACTGTGGAAATGGATCCGTAAAAGGCATTCATTAATACCCAAATGTGTACTTTAGTTGGTCTTTCAGAATTCTAAAATTAAAGTCTATGAATATGCAGTGGTCTTTCATACTAACTAATGAAGGCACAGCTCTGGCTTTGGAACTGACTGTTCGTGTGAAGTGGCAGGGTTTGAAACAGGAGGCAGGGGGGGAAAAATCACAGCTTTGTCCTCATAAGCTAATAAAGGTAATTCACAATAAGATGAGTTTAACTTTCTGACTAATTCTTTCTGGTACAAGTGTATCAGTAGTTGTGAGCATTCAGACTCTGGCCTGTGATATTTTAATATCTCACGATATTAGAAAGCTCTCTTAAGCTTTTCTAGAGCTTGGATATAGCCTAGAAGGTAATGATAAAGCTGTAAAATGGTCCTTCAGCAAATTCTGTATTTTTAACATGTGAAATTATCAAATATACTTTTCCGATGCTCTTGTATTCTTTCTTCAGTTTTTGATTTCTTAACTTCTTTTGTGATCTATAGTACCAGGAACCTTTGTTTGCAAGTACCTAGTTATTCTCACCAATTTTAACCGTGTCTGCTCCCTCTCTCCAGCGATTGCAGTGATACTCCTTGGCCATGGGCTATAGACCACAGCTGTCTCTGGAACCCAGTAGGCATGTCTCCTCGAGTCTAGACACTTGGTGCCTTCCTTGCACAATGCCTGGGACTCCCTCCCCATAAGAGACTGTGAATGCTGCTGCTGGAGCTCCCCCATCCCCTGCTAGCCAAAAGAGCAGAAGTCCAGCTTGGGAATCCAATCCAGCCTTCCTGCATGGCAGAGCATAGAGAAGCTAGTGTCAAAGCCCTTGACAGTTTTGCACAGGTTTGATCTTCTGGATGATAAAAATTGACAATTTATGCTGGACATTCTATCATCTTACCTTTCAGTCTCAAAGACGCCTGAATTTATTTAGGGACATAGCATCATTAGTTCACAGTGGTGCGGACACCACCAGCCTGAAACCACAGTGTGCTGTGCACCACCCATCTGCTGCTGTCCATGGTTGTCTTTCACGCGCCCCCTCCTTCGCAGTGAGGATCTTGCATCCATCCTGCTGCAGCTTCTGCACCGCATTGAGCAGCGGCTGACAACAATAATTTCTTTTAATAACCCGTAGGGCACGCACCCGCTACAGAGCCTTCAGGCCTTCTGCTGTTGAACCTCTGCTGCACCTGTGATGTATACTTCCTTATGGGGGTAGGATGCAGCAGAGGTTCAACAACACAGGGTCTGAAGATCTTCAGCAGCTGTGTGCCTTACAATAATAATAAAAACAACAAAAAAATAAAAACTCTTTGGTCCACGGAAGAAAGGACAGAAAGTCTGTTGATGTGGGAACACATAGGAGGAGAATTAGGTGAGACTGTGGGGTTGGGAATAGGGGGAAATCCTGGAGGGAGGGAGAGAGAGAAGATCACATGAGGTGGGGGGAGAGAGATAGGGGATATATGCTGGATCAGTATGGGAAGGGGAGCAAAGAGAAAAGGGAGATGCTGGATCGGGGCTGGGGTGGGGGGAGGTTAAGAAAGCAGAGGGCAGATACCGGACATGGGGGAGTAAGGAGACAGGAGTGGAAAGAGATAGAACTGACACTGGAAGATGGTAGGAGAATGGGGATTCATGTTAGAAAGGTCTAATGCTCAGGGCTGATATAAGTGATGGGAAAAGGGGGCTGATGCTGGAATATTCTGGGGGTTGGTGGTGGGAGAAGGGGGCTGATCCTGGGGGATTTAGAAGGAAGGGAAGGGCAGATACTGTGGAAGGGGAGGAGAAGGCAGCAAAGGCATATGCGGACAAAGGTGGAGAAGGAGGGGCAGAGAAATGGATGCTGGAGGTAAGGAGGAGCAAAGGCACAGTAAATACATTTTGGAGAAAGAGGTAGCTGCAGATGCTGGAGAATGGGAGAAAGAGGCATGAAGGAGAGGCGGGGCAAATGGAGGAGAAAGAGAGAGGGCTATGACATGAGTGAGACACAAAGCAAGCAAACAGGTCTTTAAAGAAGGTGAGAGAGGGCAGGGGGAAGGTAAAAAGGGAGAACAGGAGCTTGGATTAGGAGGTAAGACACAGGAAGGGACTGGAGGTGGAGAGAGGAGGAGTGACAGGGAAGGAGCTGGGTTGGTGAGGGCATGAGAGCCAAAAATGGATGAGGGGGGAGGATGAGTTCAGAAAGTGGAAATGGGGAACTAGAAAATGGGTGAAAGGCAGAAAGGGAATAGAATGCTGGTGAAGGAATGAGACAGATTTGGAATGGAAGAACTAGGGGGGTGAGCACAGTAAGGAGGAGGCAGGTGAAAAGGGGGTGACCGAGGAATGGAGTGAGGAAAAGTGGAATAAAATTAGCTATAGCTAGATAAAAAGTCAGATAGAATGGAGAAAAAAAGATGGAAAGATCAGTGTCTGAGACAGAGGTAGGAGTGGAGGAAAGAACACAGGAAGAGTGAAGAAAAAGTGGAAATAAAATCCTGGAAAAGGACTTAAGAAAGAAACAATAAGAGACGTGATAAAGAGACCAGGACCAACCCAACTGGCAAAAAGTAGAAAAAAAATTTCCATTTTAGAAAATGAAATACAAGAAATGCATATTTTCAAAGCGGACTTATTTTGATTCATGGGGGAGAAAATGCATTTCTGTTTCTCTTTCTGCTCAGAGTCTGGTATCTTGGATTTTCCATTTAACGTTTTCTTTGCATGTTTCTTTATAATTTGTGGTCTCTTATTCTGTAGCAAGCGATGGTCTGTGGCTAACCGAGGTAAGGGTGTCCGATATGTAGATTTTGTAGAGGAATCCGTATGAGTCCATCTTATTTTCTTGTCCCAACTGGAGGTTTTCTGATGTTTATTACTACTACTAATCATTTATATAGCACTACAAGATACACACAGAGCTGTACATAGAGATGTAAGACACAGTCCCTGCTCATCAGAGCTTACAATCTAATCAAGACAAAACACAGAGGGTTATTCCATAACCCAAATAGGCCATTTGCACATGCACTGGAAATGTGTATCTCACGAAAATGTCTACGACTGTATTCCAATACACATGACTCGTGCATATCCCCTGGCACCTGCACGGGGATCTCAGAATGTCCCTGGGAGGGGCAGAACAGGGGTGTGGTTTGCCACAGAGATGTATATAGCATATTCAGGAAAGGCCCGTGTTTGTTTTTTTTACTTCCCTGCAGTCATTCCCGTTATTCCTGCCAGAGACATGGAATAAGGCTAGAACTTAGAAAATATTCTGCCGTGCTCTAAAATTCGTCCCAAATTGTATAAAGGCTGTGACAAGTGTGTTTTAAACTGGTGTGACTGCAGTCTGGAAAAAACACCCAAGATGCAGTTATAAAGAACAGGAATCATAGGTGAGGGAATCTTGCAGGCTTGGGAGTCATTAATATCTACCCTTAAAGAAATATTAAGAACAGCAATAGTGTTTATTCTGGCTATGCTGAAATTTGCTGTTTGTGCTAAAAGCTATACAATGAAACCTCCAGTAACAATGACTACATAATCGTCAACAATTCCAAAAACGTCATTGGAGATCAAGGCCAGTAGCTACCACTGGCACTGTTCTTAAGAATGGCACAATTCAGAAAAAATTATTTTTGTCTGGGTCAACCAACCTGAGATGAAGGGATGACAACCCTTCCCTCACCATCGGGAGAACCCTTTTATTCAAGCGGGCCACAGCACGCCAAATTATTATAAAGTAGTGAAGCACACACTTATCTGATGATGAAGGCGATTAACGTCTTCCACGACATGACATGCATGTTTCGGGCCCAAATGGGTTCTGTGTCAAGTGATCCCCAACTCAACTGATCGCCCGCTTAAATAATTTTCTGAATTGTGCCATTCTTGAGAACAGTGCCAGTGGTAGCTACTGGCCTTGATCTTCAATGACTTTTTTTTGAATTGTTGACAGTTTGTGCTAAAAGAGCTAATCTAGGGGGCCCTAACAATTTCTGTGATATGAAAAATAGAAATGTTGATGTAAGAATTGTATGTGAGTGAGTCTGGAAAACAATCTTGAGTGAGAAAGGAAGATCATATTTGTAGTCCTGGGACTTCATGCTATTATGGTAGACCAATTTATATTTATAAGTTCTGAGCATAGTTTTGGCAGAATTATGTCTTTTGCGATCACAAATGAGTGTGCGTGCGCGCAAGTGTGTGTGTGAGTGCACGTGTGCATGAGTGTGTGCACGTGTGCGTGTGCGCGAGTGTATGCGTGCGTGTGCGTGAGTGTGTGCGTGAGTGTGTGCATGCGCGTGCATGTGTGCGTGCGTGCGCGCGAGTGTGTGCGTGCGTGCGTGCGCGCGAGTGTGTGCGTGCGTGTGCATGGTCTCAGGGTTGCATGGGAGGATTTAATGTGCTATTCTACAATTCAGGGAGGACATGAATGCCTGGCCAGTAACTGGACCTTATGGATGATCGCAATGTCACCGAGTGCCAGTGTGATGGGGCAGCCATGCATCAGCTGTGCTAGGAACTGGGAGACATGACTGATGTTGTGCCAACATTCCCCAGATTGTGCCATGAGGCCTGCGTCCTTACCAGTCCAGGATCATTGCAAGCTGCAAGAATGATGATATGTCTGGAAACTGGCTACTTGATATGATGGCACAGGGATCCCCGCTCCCATGCCCACACAGGCCAGACAAGGGGAGCATGATCACAATGCAGAATATGAGAAGACAGGCAGGGTTACACCACAGCAGATGTATACAGACCGACACAAGCCAAGACAGAGAGTGGACATTGTATGGGACAGGTGTAGCCATATGTAGGGAGCTGCTGTGAGAAACGCCAGTACCCAGGTATGTGGGAAATAGATGCCATAGCAAGAAAGCCATAGTCATTAGAGGAGCATAGTTTTGTCGCTCAGCAATATAATTCAGCCTTTGGGGAATTGCAAAGTTAGTTTAGGTTGTTGTGAGGTTGGTAAGGGTCCATACTTAGCATTTTAAGGAGCATTTTTAGAGATGACCAATGCAAGAATAACTGAGGCAGTGTTATACTGCCAAGTAATGTGTGATGCAAGGTATGTCATGACAAACATATTAATATTTATTTGATCTTATAATACATTAGTGTGCACTGAGATTACTTTGCAGTGTTCTGGGCATGACACAGACTAGTATATGTGGTCTAGTTTGCATCAGCATTTATGTATCATCACTATGTATGTCTAGTTTGCATCAGCAAAACACGGTCAGTGAGAACAGCAGCTTAGGAGATGCACATTTTAACCGAGGAGGCGTGGCTATTGCAAAGATGGGCACAATCAGAAACATGCAGCTTTCCAAAATACGGGGAGTGCGGGGACGTGTTTCTGTGCTTCACTCTATGGCCCATGCCTGCACCTGTGTGTGGGTCTCTTGCTGGATATGTGCACAGGCCGGCTGGACACCATGTTAGATGTGCCACGCCAGACACATCTATGAGGCAATTCCAAAACCGCGGGTGTGTCTATACCTGCGGCTGCGGAATTCGTAGAGGATCGTTGCTGTATCAGAATTAAATGTTTCGCCGGAGCTAGCCAGCCCATATGGAATCTGCCTCATAGTGAAATTGGGGACTAGAGTATTGTAAGATACACATAAGTAGTGGACAAGAGAGTAAGGAACATCAAGATCCAAAAGCAGCTTGAGAATATTTTCAGTGCTGACATTTCATAGATGTTGATGCAGTTTGAGTTCTTGTGTTTGTATTTATTTATTTACTTATTTATTTACAATTCTTATATACCGCACTATTTATGATCAGCGCGGTTTACAAATAACAACAACATCCGACAATATACAAATGTCTGGTCATTACATTGAACAGGGAATGAAACTTGGAGAGAGAGGGTAACTATATACATAGGAAGTTAAATGGGGGAGGAACCTGTTTGGTGTTTTAAATATTTGAGGACGAGCTATTCGAGTGTGACTGGGGTTCAGAGCCGTCAGTAAGATATTTGACAAAAAGGAAGCGTATGGTATAGTATAGTATGGTATAGTATGGTGTGGCATGGTATAGTATAGTATGTTATGATAAGTTTCTGAGTATCCATTTGCAGGTTTTTGTGTTACTTCACACGGTATTTAGCAGTGGACGGCGTTTGTGTTGCTATTCCTCATGCGACTCCAGAAATTAAATTGAATTTTTTTGTATATTGCATTATAAAGTGAAACATTCTACTTCCGCTCTGTATCTGTTCTCAGGGGAATTTTATTTGTTGATCTGGGAATATTTATATGCTAAATGATTTATATAAAACTGTGTGTAAGAATGACTAAGTATAAATTAAAACAGAGAAATTGGGGTGGGAACTAAGGGGCATAGTTGGGGACAGATTGGCTCCTCCAATCAATAAGGTGCATCATGCCCTTGCTGCAGGGCCATTTTTGAAATACTTCTTCAGCTTGGGTGACAGAAAAACTAATCTGTCTGATGCATTGACACTACCAGAAGAGGCGTGCCAGGGGGAGAGAGAAAGAAAAGGGAGTGCCAATGAGGAGAAAAAGAAGGGAGAGGGAATATTGTGCTGGGATTGGGGGAGAATATTCGGGGATGATGTGGGGAATGGGGAGCGATGGGGAGAAGTGTGCCACAAAGGTTGGGAGGACAAAAGAAAGATTTGAGTGCTGGGAGGGATGGGGGAGAGAGAGAGAGAGAGAAGGAAGAGAAAGAGAGGGAGATAGAGAAAAGATGGGGATGGGAGGAGGGGAGAGAGAGTGTGCTGGGAAGAAGACAGAGGGGCAATCGGCAGCTGGGTAGTAAGTATCATCCCTAACCCTACTGTAGATAGATAGATATACCAACAGTTTCGTGCACCACCAAATTAAGCAGTCACTATACATCTCTGAATTTATATCGTGTTTATGTTGGGCCGGCCCCAGGGCTGATGCAAGGTAGTGGGTGCCCTAGGCGAGCTTCCAGCCTTACATGCCCTGAGATTTTGATAATTAAACTTATCATCCTGACAGCACCCTTCCAACAATTTTATAAAACGTTGCCGAAGTTAATGAACATTCCAAAGCAAGGAAATTGCACTTACGTTTCTTCATAAAATAAGAGCATAAGTCATGAAATCCACATGGCAAGCCTAGGCAGGAGCACTTACGCACATTTACACCATGTCAAGGGCTCACATACCTAGATTTGTAGGGAATGAATGCAAGTTATAGAATTCTATAACTTACACACGTAAACCTGCTCTCCGCCCATGTGCACTTTCACTCTCAAAGCACACGCCATCAGACCTAGGCACATGTTTACAGAAGTGCCCGTCCATGTAGGGAAGTCATTTAAAATAACTGACTTAGGTGCGTTGATGGCACCTAACATTATAAAATTACCCCCCCCCCATACTTTTAAATATTAAACTTTTCTTTTTTGTATATGGGTGCCTGTTCTCCCAGCAGGTAAAATAATGTGCTTACGGCTCTGAGTTTGTGTGACTAATCAGAATCTATTGTTTTGCACTGAATATTGATGCTCTTTGCTGCCCACCAGAAGCTGCTGTCTTAGTCTTGCCTAATGGTTGTGCCAAGCGTGGTTCCTCTCCATATGAAAGACAGAGGGTGGCCCATTGTAAAATGTCATTCATAAACAACTGGGCTGATTATTATGCAAAAGGCTGGCATGATGTTCAGCAGCACTATCCGACCAGTACTGCTGAATATTTCCTCCAATTACCTCGACACTGTCTCAGCTCCGCCCATGGACCACTCCAGCATTATCGTGGCAGCTCTTAAACAGCAACATTCAGACTAACCAGATAACAGGGCATAAAGACGCATGTTTAAGGCCTGTGCCCGTAACACATGTGTGAGCCATGTTACCAACATGGGGCTTCTAGCTAATTGCAGAGAGACATATACATCCATCCCCTTGCAGTCAGCACGGGAAAGCCAGGCTTTAATGCTGCGCACTTGCATGAAGTGCAACTAATGCCATTCATTGAGGTAACAATTGCACCCATGTGATTGGCATCAAGCACAGTTAGCATGGGCCTCTAATGCACGAGTAAGCTGTGCTGTAATGGGAATGCCCCCTTCTCACTCAGTCAATGCTCCAATGCACGCTACCAGGGCAGCATGGAGGTTTTAGCACAGTGCTGAAACCACACGCTAACACTACGCTATCCTGATAGCACATTTTAGCAAACTTGCACCAAACATAGGCCACAAAAAAGGCAGGACTTATGCATTTTGCTATCCAGACAGCAAATGAATATCACTGCTATAAGCAGTTGCCAGTTACTGGGCTTGATGGATCTTGGTCTGATCCAGTATGGCATATTTCATGTTCTTATGAGCTGGGATACATGCCTAAAAGCATAAAGATCACCTCAGTACGCCCAGCATTAAAGAACCCCTTCTCGATACTAAGAGCCCAGCATCATACAGGCCCATAAGTAGCCTAACCTTCTTGGCTAAGATAATTGAAAAAGTAATACAACTCCAAGATTACGTCAATATCTATGCACCGCTGGACTCACAACACCATGGCTTTAGTCCACACCATGGAGCAGAATACTATTGATCTCTCTCATGGACAGATGCATACAAGGCACTCAGCAACCTAAGCAGAGTTTCATACTAATATTTATGGACATAGCAGAACATTTGACTCAGTCCCTCATAACATCCTATTGGCGCGGCTACAAGCATTTGGAATACAAGGCATAACACTAGAACAGTTCCGATAGTATCTAACAGACTGCCAACTACAGGTGAAAACAGGTCAGACCAAATCAGCTCCATTCTATCAATAGCAAGGTAGCAAGGTGTCCCACAAGGATCAGCTATATCCTTTTATATATAATCATGCATTCTCACTAAGTTCACTATCACATATATGCCGATGACATTATGATCTATGCACCCCTCAATACAAGAAAACCTAATATAATGTAATAACAGACTGCTTCAAGATTATTGCTCACTGGCTAACAGATCATGGCCTATCAAACTATAAAAAAACAAAACAGAAGTACTATATATCACCAAAGATGAAACATCCCGCCAACAATGCTATGAATTAATGCAATTGAACTAGAAGTAAAAAACTAGCTAGATACTTAGGAAGAACTCTAGGCCAAAGATTACACCTAAACACATGTATCAAGAAAACCATCAAGACAATATATCACAAAATGCGAACCCTGCAACACCTACATCCATTACTTGAACCATATGATTTCCATTCAGAATTTCAGACGATAGAGGGGTTCCGGTGACGTCAGCGCCGAGATGGCTGCTTAGAAAGTGAGCTCCATTGAGCGTGGCATTAATAACATCCCCAACACAGAAAGGCAAGTGCAAAGTGAGCCCTGTTTGAATCCGGAGGGCAGGGGAGTCCGGCGGGTATCATAAGGTCATCTCTGATGGCAGGGAGGAAATCGGGAGTCGATCTGAAAACCTTCTCATTCAAAAGCACGGCAGGCACAAAGTCCCATGCGGGCAAGATGGCGGCTAGCAACGGAGAGCTGGGAGAGTCGGGGGAAGGAGGAACCGTGAAGGAAGGCGGTGGAGAGATTCAAAGCTTACAAGAGGATTTACAAGATTGGTTTGACACAACGAAGCAGGAATTAAGCACTTTTAAGCTGGAGGCGCATGGATGGTTTCGGGACTTAAAGCAGGATATGGTCTTTTGGTGCAAGGTTGGAGGAGCTAGAGACCCGCATGGAGGATCAGGAGGAGCAGCAGGGGAGTAGGGAGCGGAAAATGAACTCTGGAGGCGGCGCAAGAGGAAATCTGGCAGAAGTTAGAAGACCTAGAGAACAGGTCTCGCCGCTCAAATATCAGGATACATGGCCTCCCGGAGGGAGAAGGGACTGTTAATTACATTGCTCTGGCTGAAGAGTTCTGTTGCGTTGTACTCAAGGCGGCCGATATGGCAACGGAGGGAGTCTGCCTCACAGTTGAGAGAGCACACAGATTTCTTGGCCCACGGAGGGACAACAGGGCGAGAGACATAATTTGCTGTCTACATGAATATAAAACTAAAGAACTAGTAATTAAGGCGGCCAGGAAACTGGGTAAAATCCAGTGGAAGGGAGTGGAGGTGGAAGTGTTTGCAGACATTTCAAATATCACTATGCGCAAACGCAGAGAGTACCAGTTGGTGACCCGTCGGCTCAGAGAGGAGAATGTCAGGTACCGATGGTCGTTTCCAGTGGGGCTGCAGTTCACCATAAACACTAAAGCACATGTGGTCCACTCTGTAGAAGACGCGATAGCAAGCATGAAGCAAGCAGGCTGGTCTGGACTCCCGGCCAACCTGACAAGTGGGCCTGGATCCCCGGATAAGACGGGCTCCTCCAAAATGACTCAGCTGAGATGGAGTAGAGTCTCTGGAGGGGAGAAGAGACTGAGGAAGCACAAACCAGCGCAAGGAGATGAGGGGGGCGCAACGTGAACTACCCCTGAAGGGACTGTGGAAAAAGTATATTGGGGCTGAAATGCCTGGGTTTTGGAAGGGTATGTCACTGGAGAGAACTACCCAGTGGGTTATAAGTTAAAGGTATGTTTATCATTAAGGGTGCAAGGGTGTAGATCGGTAAGGCAGTGTGGAAAGGAAGTATAGTCGGGTAGAGGTTTTATTTCTGTGGGGGGGATAAACGAATGCATGTGTAAGAGGGGGCTTTCTGGTCTGATGTCATCTGGAATGGATCTACTTCGTAGATCAGATAAGGTTAGGGGGGAGAGGGGGAAGGGGGAGAGAGGAGGTGGGAGGGGGAGGGAGGAGAGGGAGGGAGGGGGGAGGATACCGGGTGATAGAACCAGCATCTTGGAGGGGGGTGTGGAGAGCACTTGGTCATGTTTAACCTGGTAACTATGAATGTTAGAGGCCTGAACTCATTTCACAAGAGGCAATTGTGTATGAAAGAATGTACTAGATTGAAGGGCGACATAATATTTGTGCAAGAGACGCACTTACTTCCCAAAGATGAGGGTCGAGTGGGTCACCCCCTTTTTCCCCCAACAATACTTTGCCTCGAATAAGGTGGAAAAGAAGAAAGGGGGTGTAGGGATTCTGCTGTCTAGTAAGGTCACCGGTCAAGTGAGTGAAGTATATAGGGATAAGGAAGGGTGGTTTGTGATCATTAAGTTAAAGTGAGGGAATAAGATCTACACCTTGGTGAGTGTCTATGCCCCAAACTCTAACCAGGCTGAATTTTTTCAGAGGCTTCAAGCTACAGTGTTTAGCAAGGCGGAAGGGCAGTTGATAATAGGGAGGGGACTTCAATGTGGCGCTTAACCCCTTGATGGACGTGTCCAGAGGGGCGGTGTCTACTCCCAGGGTGCACAGGTCACGGCTGAAACAATTAATGTCAGGGCTTGATTTGGTAGATCTTTGGAGAGAGGTAAATTATGGGCAGTGGGATTATTCCTTCTACTCTTCAGTGCATGAAGTGTACTCTCGAATTGATCTGTTTTTAATTGATAAGACGCTGGTAGCTGGGGTAGAATCATGTGTGATACATGAAAGGACATGGTCTGACCATGCCCCAGTGACTTGTATACATTTGGGGGCACAGGATCATGCAAAAATGTGGTGGAAATTAAATGAACCCTTACTAGAGGACAAGGAAGTAGTACAGCAGATCAGATGAGAAATGGAGGAATATCTTGCCTTAAATGATATGGGTGAGTGCTCTCCTGGGATGGTGTGGGATTGTCTGAAGGCTGTGATGAGGGGGAGGCTCATAGCCATTGGAGCCCATAGGAAGAAAATGCAATTACAGAGAAAATCTGAATTGGTGGCCTCTATTGGGGATTTGGAAAAACAACTGAAACGGGATGGAAGGAATGTGGAGGTGAAAGGGAGACTGAATGGAGTGAGGATGGAAATGAGTGAGTTGCAATTGAAGGAGATGCAACATGAGTTGACTGTGTTGAGGCAAAAAAACTTTGAGTTCAGTAGCAAGGCAGGAAGGCTCCTATCCCGCAAGGTTAAAAAGCTGGTGTCCAGGAACACGATAGTGAAAATAAAGAATAAGGAGGGGCAAATGAAGTGGGTGGGGGAAGAGATTGAGGAGAGATTTGTTCAGTTTTATCGGGCGCTGTACACCCCAGAAAATGAGGCAGCGGAGGAGGAGATTAGGAAGTATTTGGACACGATTGAGCTGCCATGCCTGGGAGGGGTGAGATCAGGGGAGCTTTCAAAGCCGATTGGTGAGCATGAAGTCTTAACAGTGATCAAGGTCCTGCGAGCTCATAAGGCCCCAGGGATGGATGGCTTCACTAATCGGTTTTATAAACTTTTTGCGGGTACAGTGGTGGGATCCCTTACCAAAATGTATAATTCCTTTGCCCAGGAATCTAAAATGCCTGCCTCACTGAGATTGGCTGGGATTAGTAGCCTTCACAAGGAGGGGAAAGACCCAGTGGAGTGTGGCTCATATAGGCCTATTTCCCTGTTGGGGAGTGACTTGAAAATTTTCACCAGAGTACTAGCCAATAGGTTGTTACCCCACTTAGGGGAGCTGGTACACCCCAGTCAGTCAGGCTTTGTGCCAGGGAGATATACATCGGATAATATTAGGAGGGCCCTTAATTTAATATGGCATGGAGAGAGAGAGGGGGCAGACTTTGCACTCTTAGCAGTGGATGCCGAGAAGGCTTTTGATAGAGTGAGTTGGCCGTTTCTCTTCCAAACACTGGAGAAGGTAGGCATCACAGGAATCTTTTTGAACTGGGTGTGGATTCTGTATACGGAGCCTCTGGCTTGTTTAAAAATTAATGGGTCAGTGACAGGGGCCTTTGAGCTACGGCGGGGGGCAAGGCAGGGGTGCCCATTATCCCTGCTGTTATAATAGCTTTGGAGCCCATGGCCCAGAGGATTAGGGACTGTAGGGACATCAGAGGTGTAAAGTTGGGCAAACCCAGCATAAGATCTCGCTGTTCGCGGACGAGGTTTTGTTTTTTGTAACAGAGCCATCTAATTCTCTCCAAGTGATACTGGCTGAGTTAGCCAGTTACGGCAGGGTGTCCAGGTTTAGAATGAATCCCACTAAGTCAGAGTGTTTGAACATCATGATCAGTAGGGATGAGCTGGAGGGTTTGAAGCGAGAGTTCCCTTTTAAATGGGCAAAGAACAGAATCCGATATTTAGGGGTGCAGATTACAGCAGAGAGAAATTGTTTCAAGAGAACTATATCCTGGCTAGGGCTATGGTATGGAAGGAGTTAGAGAGATGGGGGGGTTTTGAGGTGTCTTGGTTGGGTAGGATAGAGCTGATTAAGATGATCTTGCTACCTCGGCTCCTGTACCTTTTTATGAACCTCCCAGTAGAGGTTCCAGCAGTGTTCCTGCGGAGGTTGCAGGATAGACTTATGCTGTTTGTTTGGAGGGGGGGGGAAGCCTAGGGTAGCTCAGAGTATTTTGTGCGCTAATAGGAGAATAGGTGGCATGGGTGTTCCCCAGATGGCAAGATACTATGAGGCAGCTCGGGTGCGGGCAGTGTTTGAATGGGTAGTCCGGGAACGGGTGGAGTGGGTGGAGCTTGAAGGCACTGAGGTGGGGTCTGGGAGAAGTCTGGCTAGTTTAATTTGGGGTAAGACGGGAGACTCTTTGGCCCTGGGGAGGTACAACCCCTTTGTCAAGCTCACGCTACGATGCTGGCGGAAATGGTGGGATAGATGGTATGGGCCCCATGGGTGCTCAAAATTTATTCCACTATTAGACAACCTGGAGTTTCCACCGGGGGCACAAGACCCGACCTTTCGTAGATGGGCCCAAAAGGGGCTACAGTACATGGGGCAATTTAGACAGGGGGAGGAGTGGGTGCTTTTTGAGGAACTTCAGAGAGAATACCAACTACCTGAGGTGGATAGGTTTCGGTATGTGCAAGCTATTCATTTATGTAAAAGATTGGGGGGGAGGGGGTCTGGTTTGAAGGGTGAGGTTATTGATCAGCTGTGGAAGGCTGAGGAGGTTAAAGGGTTAATATCTAAGCTATACAAAGCGATAGAAGTGGTGAACTGTGAGGAGTGGGCGCACAGGAAGGCATGGGAGAAGGACTTAAATAAATGTTGGGATGGGGAACACTGGGAGGTAATCAGTAAAGGCCTGTTCAAGGGGGTTCTTGCTAGTAATATTTTGGAGCATAATTACAAGATATTATATAGGTGGTACTTGACACCCCAAAGAATGCAGAAATGGAAGGGTGGGTCGGCCTTGTGTTGGAGAGAGTGCGGGGGAGAGGGCACTTTCATGCATGTTTGGTGGGAGTGTGTGTGTATCCAAGTCCTTTGGGGCGAGGTGGCTGACTGGGTCAGTGCGGTCTTAGGAGAGAGTGTGACCCTGGGCCCTTGCCTGGCCCTGTTGAATATGGACGATGAGGTCACAGACAAAAAGGGGCAGAGATGGTGTCAAATAGTATGTGGGGCTATGAGGCAGTTGATTGCGAGGAGGTGGAGGGAGAAGCGAACTCCTACATTGTGGGAGGTTCAGCGGAGAGTGAAACTCCTGTTTGATGTATCAGCTCACTGCCCTCCGACAAGACAAGTTAATGGGGTTCCAAGCAAGGTGGGGGCCCTATCTTAAATGGAAGGAGAGGGAGGGGGAGGGGTCAGGGGGGGTGCGGAGATTTAGGAATTGAGGCCTCGGACAGATGAGGAATGTGGCTAAAGGGTAAGCAGATAGATTCTAGGAGTGCTGGGTTCTTATGAGTGGTCTTGGAGCATGGGGGAGACGGGAGGGGGAGGGGATGGGAAAAATTGTACTAGTTAGTAACTTGCTATGTATTAGTTACGTTATGTTAAACTGTTAAAAATGAATGTTCTTTTGTGGAGATTATTGTTTATTACAAGCATCACATCAAACAAAGGAAAAAAAAAAAGAATTTCAGACGATAGTATTCCCACATTTTGACTATGCGACATTATATACCACGGACTACCAAAATGTACTCTCCATCCTTTACAAATGGTACAACATACAGCAGCCTGTATCCTCCAAGGAGAGCACCAAGATTTGAGCACTTTACTCCAATACTGAAACAACTGCACTGGCTCCCAATAACGAGTCAAATAAAATACAAAATCCTGCCACTGATATTCAAAATCACACATAACTTATCATCCACATACCTAAACACGCTCTTACACATGACACAGAAAAGGGCCAGAAGACAAAGCACCCAAATCATGCTAATGATACCAATCGAAAGAACAAAAAGTAACCAACATGCTTGCAACCGCTCATTCTCCCTTTATGATCCGAGAAAGTGGAATGCACTGCCTGAGAAGACCAAAAACATATCGGAACTTATAGCATTCCGCAAGGCAACAGAAACCCTTCTATTCATGGAGCACTTTGGAGATATAACATAAATCTCACACCCTGCCAACAGTCAGCTATGCTCAATCCTATATGGTTAAGACGTTCATAATCTAGCAATATTTTCCCCTCGTACTTTTCCACCTGAAGAACATGAATAACTTGTAGAGTCTATTAGAGTCTATGTTAGCACATTTACTAAGCTCTATCTCTTCTGCTGTCATCCCTTCCATCTGTCATATCCTTAACCTATCGTTTTCCACTGCAACCATCCCTGTGGCCTTCAAACGTGCTGCGATTACACCTCTCCTCAAAAAGCCTTCACTAGATCCTACCTGTCCTTCCAATTATCAGCCTTTCTCCTTCCCTTTGCTTCAAAACTACTTGAACAAGCGGTTCACCCACACTGTTTTGACTTTTTCCTCTCAAGCCCTTCTGGACCAACTGCAATCTGGCTTTCATTCTCTACACTTCACAGAAACAGCTCTTGCCAAAGCCTCCAGCGACTTTTACCTCGCCAAATTCAAAGGTCTCTACTTGATTCTCATCCTTCTTGATCTTTCTGCTGCCTTTGACACTGTTGATCACCAGCTTCTCCTCGATACCCTGTCCTTCCTTGGATTTAGGAGCTCTGTTCTGCCTTAGTTTTCTTCTTATCTCTCCCATTGCATTTTTAGTGTATGTTCTGGTGGATCCTCCTCTACCGTCATCCTGCTTTCAGTTGATGTAGCTCAGGACTCTGTCTTGGGACCTCTCCTTTTCTCTCTCTCTACACTCAGTTCCTTGAGGCACTTATTTCCTCCCATGGTTTCTCAAATCTACTTTTCTGTGTCTGAAATCCAGGCCCGGATCTCTGCCTGCTTATCAGACATTGCTGCCTGGATGTCTCACCACCAATTGAAACTAAACATGGCCTAAACTAAGCTCTGTATCTTTCCCCCTAAACCCACATCCCCCCTTCCTCCTTTTTCTTTTTCTATGAATAACACTACACTCCTCCCTTTTCCCTTTGCTTGCAACCTTGGGATCATCTTTGACTACTTTCTCTTTCTCTGCACACCAACAGGTAGCTAAACCTGTCACTTCTTTCTCTATATCAGCAGCAAAATTTGTCCCTTCCTTTCTACACACACTACTAAGGACCCTCATCCAGTCACTAGTCACCTCCCGTCTTGACTATTATAACTGCTCCTCACTGGTCTCTAAATCATCTTTCTCCCATTCAATTGGTTTAAAACTCAGGTGCACCGCTTATCTTCTACCGCTATGCTCATGTAACCCTGCTTCTCAGGTCACTTCACTGGCTGCCAGTTAAAACCTCTCCTACTTACCTACAAATGTATTCATTCTACAGCTCCTCACTACCTTTCCTCTCTTACTGTATCTCATTCTACACGCCTCCTCGGGAACTCCGATCCTCTGGCAGATAGCTTTTACTGTATCTGTGCTCTTCTCTGCTACTGCCTACTCCAGACTGTCCATCCCACCTTGCTGCTACATATGTCTGGAACAAACTAAGTTGGTGTGTTGGGCTCCTTCTCTGGCCCTATTCAAATCCAGGCTAAAAAACTACCTCTTTGAGGCTGCTTTTGGATCCCGATGCTCCTCACTCTGACATTTACTACATATGTGTATCTTACCATACTCTAGTCCCCAGTTTTGCAATGTTTTTTCATCTTGATTAGATTGTGAGCCAGATCTGATGAGCAGGGACTATGTCTTACATCTTTATGTACAGCACTACGTATGCCTTGTAGCACTATACAAATGATTAGTAGTAGTAGAAGATATATCTGGGAGACGACATTATAAAGATGGTACTGAAAACCATGGGAGAACATCAGAGCACAAAGAGAATGAGTATAAAGAGGGAAGTCCCAAGACAGAGCCCTGAAGTACACCGACTGATAGTGGAGTAGCAGTGGAGGAGGATTCACCAGAGTATACACTAAAAGTGAAATGAGAGAGAACAAGAAAACCAAAACAGAACAGCGCCCCAAGATCCAAGTGAGAAAAGGAGATGGTGATGATCAAGTGTCTTAAGTAGCAGACACGTCAAGAAGGACGAGCATCGAGTAGTGGCCCTAGGATTTGGCTAGGAACAGATCACTGGAGACTTTGGCTAGAGCCATTTCTGTAGAATGTACAGTAGAGAACGAAAGCCAGATATGAAGGAACTGAACAAAAATGGTCTCATTTGTCACATCTAACCATTCATTTTAAACTAAAGGCTCATCCCTATTACTGCTAGGTGGCCACGGCACAGTTTTGAAGTGTCAGTTTGTGTCCAGCAGGAGTGAGTGGGCCTCACTCCTACTCCCATTATACTCCCAATGTGCCTGGTAAGCCTGGGGAAGGTTGATTGATGGGTGGGAGGGAGGGTCTTCATGGGGGGGGGGGTCGGGGGGAAGGCCGGACTAGAGCTATTCAAAAGCCTTTAGGGGGGGAGCAGGCTTGCTGCTGCCTTGGGGAGAGGTGGCAGGAGGGATGAGAGCGCTACATTAAGGGGGTGGGAGAAGGCATCAGAGAGATGCATTTGGGGGTCTGCCAGGTGTTTTTTCCTGGGCTTGAGGATGTGGGGTAGGGTGGGGGCAGCCATTGGCATGGATATCTATCCCTGTTAGCAGGCACTTATTCATGCCTGAGGGCAGGTATAAATGCCAACATCCACATATTTTTTGCCAGACGTGGATTCCCTTTCTGAAATCAGGAATCCATGTCTGCATGGCAGACCCTGCCCACACAAATCTCACTCCCCGCCCCCACCATTCCGCTTGGCTTTGAGGACATGGTGAGCAGTCCCACGTCTACAAAAAGCAAGTTCTGAAATAGAATGAGACGTGTATTTCGCTGTACATTTCTCAATGCTGCTGTTTAGACATGAGAATACGTCTAAAACAACCCCCCTTTATGCACACAAAAATATTTAGACTAAATATGTGAAATAAACCAAAAAGGCACCAGAAAATCAAGGGCATTTCTGAAACTTCTGTAAAAAAAAAAAAAGAAAACCTTTGGCCATATACATCTCTAAAAGCTAGTAACACCTTCTTTTACCTCCTGCTAATTACCCTTCTCATAAATGCAAGGATGCTCCATGCTTTACTAATCTTTGATTGTCTATAACATTTCTAATATATTGTCTAGTAGAATACCTAAGTACTTTCCTTTTTCATGTGTCCCATTAATTTCTCCTCAAAATTTAAATATATTTTAAGTACATGATTTTACATTTTTCCACGCTGAAGCACATTTTCCATTTACATGTCTATTTTTGCCAATCTGTCCGTGACCCCTGTGTCCTGTCAATATTTGGAATTCAATGATTTAGCAAAGCGGAAATCACACATAGGGACAGGCACAGCAGGCCATGGACATTGCTGTTTGCTGTTGATAGATAAGGGTGACTTTCAATGATGGCTGTAAATCAGCGTGACTGAGGTTTCTTTAGCATGAGCAAGTTTGTTGACTTCCTTGGGTATATTCACTTAAGGTTCTCAAAGCTCACTGTGAACACCAAGGAGTGCATTTTTCTGGTATTTGTGATGAAAACCTTCATCCCCCCAGGCCTACACCCTACCCCATCCTCCACACCTTCTCAGTCCTATGCCACAAATATTACCAGAGATGTTAAATTGCAGGCCTCCCACTGATAGGGAGCTTGGTCAACAAGTAACTTATCAGAATCCACAGGTTTTCCTGTTTTGTAATGCTGAAAATCTGTTCAAGCGTTTCTCCCTCAACCATCCAATTAAAAGCCACCCTAGACTGAGAGAAGCAGGTGACAGCAGAAGCCTGTAAAGATAAAGGGCAGAGGTTCAAACAGAATGCCATTCTTTTGCTCTAACTTAAATTTGTCTTCCCTTTAGACATGCTCCGTTCCTCTTATCAGCTTTCATCTTTGGCCAAGGACATAAGGATTCAGCTGCCTCAGGCGGAAAGGAACCAGCTGACCAGCTGTTGACCTTGACCTCATTCATAGATGAGTTAGGTAACATGGGGAAGGATTTATGAGTGTCCAAACACATATACCATCTTCACCTTAGTTTTCAGTTTCATACCAGATTCTGGTATTTTTGTCTGCATTTACAGTGCTTTTCTAAAGCAGTGTAGTATGAAAGCATTGACAAGTACCACCCCCATGACTTTCCGCTCTGGAATTCACTTGATTTGAATATCAATGGAGGGTGTTCCAATTGTTCCAAATCAATTTTAAAAAAAAAGCCTGATTTGATGCTATTTTGCTTTTTTCCTTTAGAGATTTTCTGCATTTGTCCATGCTTTCTTGAATTCAGATACTGTCCTTGTCTCTACTAGCTCCACTGGAAGACCATTCCACGCATCTACCAATCTTTCTGTAAAGAAATATTTCCACAGATAACTCCCGTGTCTATCCCCTTTCACCCTCATCCTATGACCCCTAGTTGGAGAACCTCTTTCAATTGAAAGTAAGCTCTACAACATATACATATTAAGATCTTTAAGTCTGTCCCCATATGATTTATAATGAAGGCCACTGATCATTTTAGTAGCCACCCTCTGCACAAACTCCATCCTGTTTATATCAATCTGAAGGTGTAGTCTCCAGAATTGCACACAATATTCCAACTTAGTGCCTCTGTATAAGTCTGTGGTGTGATCTATCACCTCCTTTTTTCTGCTGACCATTCCTCTCCATATGCGCCCAAGCATTCTTCTGGCTTTCGCCATCGCCTTTACTACCACTTTAAGAAGATCAGAAACAAACACCCAGGTCCTGCTCTTCTTTCATGGACAGAAGTAGTACATTGTACTGCTCCCTTGGATTTTTGCTGCCTAAATTCATGACCCTGCATTTTTTAGCATTAAATCTCAGTTGCCAAATTATTGACCATTCTTCAAGCTTAGCTAGATCCCTCCTCATGTTATCTACCATGTAGTAACATTAGGTTAAATAACCTAAGCAACCATATTGTACATAGGTTTCTGTATATAGTTATGACATATTTTATTTATATAGTTACACTGTTCATTGTAAAAGTTGTTGTGATCTTCCATGTAAACCGCCCATGATCCCAGGAAGGGGCGGTATTTAAAACTTTGTTAAATAAATAATAATAAAAAAAAATACTACTTTCTGGGTTTCTGCTCTATTGCAGATTTTGGTATCATCCACAAAGAGTCAAACCTTACTCAACTGTCCTTCCGCAATATCACTAACAAAAATGTTAAAAAGAATCGGACCAAGGACAGATCCCTGCGACACACCACTGGTAACATCCTTCTCCTCAGAGTGAACTCCATTTACCTGTACCCTTTGCCCCCTCCTACTCAACCAGTTTCTAACCCAGTCACATTAGGGTCCATCCTTGGGGGGGCTCAATTTATTTATAAGTTGCTTGTTTAGAAAGATGTCAAAGGCTTTACTGAAATCTAAAGTACACCACATCTAGTGCTCGCCTTCGGTCCAACTATCTGATCACACCGTCAAAGAAATCAGATTTGTCTGACAAGACCTGCCTCTGGTAAACCCATGCTGCCTTGGATTCTGCAATCCATTGGACTCCAGAAACCTCACTGTCCTATGTTTTAGCAGCATTTCCATGACAAACTAACTGGCCTGTAGTTCTCAACTTCATCCTGCTTTTGTGTAAAGGGACCACATTTGCCTTTCTCCAGTCCTCTGGGACCACTCCAGACTCTAAAGAAGCAGTGAAAAGGTCAGTCGGTGAAGCTGCTAGAACGTCCCCAAGTTCCTTCAGTATTCTTGGATGATCCCATCCGGCCCCATCTCTTTATCTACTTTAATTTAACTACTGTAGTTCCTCACAAACACAGGCTTATGAAAATCGTTCACGATCCCCTTTACTTCTGTGCCTATTTGTGGGTATTTTCTGAGGTTCTGCTCCTAGTCTTTCATGTGTGAACAAAACAAAAATATTTCTTAAGCAATTACGCTTTATCCTCATCAGCTTCTATATATTCCTTCCCTTCTCCCTTGAGTCTGACAATACCACTTTTGCACTTCCTATCGCCAACATATCTGAAATATGTCTTGTCACCCCATTATATTGCATTGTCTATTTCTTCTTCTTTTTGTATCTTTGCTTTCCTGACTATTTTCTTAGTTTCTCTATTTCCAAATCTTGATGCTTGTCTTTCTCTCTCTATGATCTCTTGTATTTTATGAAGGCCACTGTCTTTTTCTTCACCTATTCAGCTACTTCTTTTGAGAACCATAGTGACCTCGTTTTCCTTTTACATTTACCATTCTAACAAAAAGGTTTGTTGCCCTTAAAATATTCCCTTTGTTTTGCCCACTGCTTTTCTACATACCCTAGCTGTTCCCATCACACTAACTTGAGGTATTGTCCCATCTTGCCAAAGTTAGTTTTCCTAAAGTCTAGGACCCTTACTTTTGAATGGGCTTTATTAGCCCTAGTCCTAATACTGAACCACACTATCTGGTGATCACTGGATGTGAGACAATCTCCCATTATAACATCAGAAGCACTTTCCCCAGGTAAGCACCAAGTCCAGTTTGGCCACTTCATGTGTGGTTCTGTTACCAGTTGCCAGAATCTAGGATCTCATTACTTCTTGATGACACCGCAGCTGGAATGTGCCAGTCAACATCAGGCATATTGAAATCACCTACCAGTAGCAGTTCTCCTTTTATGGCAATACTGTGTATGTCTTCTATTAAATCTCCATCACTTCTTTTCCCTGTGAGGATCTGTATATCACACCAATGCAAATAGATTTCCTGTTTCCTCTTTCTAGTTTAACCCACAATGCCTCCTTGCTCCCTTTTAAGTCCTGTAATTCTATAGCTTTAATAGTATTTTTTACATTTAGTGCCACTCCTCCTTTCCTTCTTCTCTGTCCTTCCTGAAGATAGTATAGCCCAGTATAAATTACATTCCAACCATGGTTGTCCATGAACCATGTCTCCATAACTGCCACTAAATCCAAGTCAGCTGCTTCCATTAAATCTTTAACATCTGAGATCTTATTTCCTATACTACAGGCATTTATACACACCGCTCCAGATGTTGCCACTTTTACCCATTTCTACAGAGGTATTTAATGTTTTACTTACCTCAGGGCTTTCACTTACCTGGGGGCTTTTTTCATCCATCCCCAACGATTCTAGTAGGTTAGCCAGTAATTTACAGAAGACACCCTGACCTTTTTTGGATAGGTGAATTCCATCTCTGCTCTGCAGACCTTGGAAAATCATCCCATGGGTCCAGGAAACCAAAACGTTCTCGATGACACCATCCATACAGCCATGCATTCATCTCCAGGGAGGATTGAAGAAAACACCACCTGTGTACCTATCTGCTTTACTTTCTGTCCCAGAGCCGTGAAGTCACTTTAGGATGCTTGGAGGGATACCTAGCAGTATCATTTGTGCCGACATGGATGAGCAACATCAAATAATAGTCAGTAGGCTTGTTGTCTGATCCCAAGTTATTGCAAAAAGAAATTGAGAATTTTGCAATAAATAAATGGTTGTTACATTCAGAATACATAGGCCTCATTATCTACTTTAGATGCTACACACACTGCAATGCAGCTTCATCCTACCACAGTGAGTCTTGGGATGTGAAGGAGGACATGCCCTGAGCTTCTCTGGTAAGGACAACCCTCAACATCCCAACTCAGGAGTCACTAAGTATGAATGACTCAGCATGCTTGTCTATGTAGAAAGTGTGGTTACTTACCATAACAGGGGTTCTCCGTGAACAGCATAATGAGTTAGTTACACCGACCCACCCACCATCCCCTCTGGATGAGCCTGCTGAGCTAGGGAATGACTGAGACAGGAAGGGTAGGGATGGGGATGACAGAGGAGGGAGCATGCTCAAGAGTCATCCAAATAAAAAATGGGGATTCCTCTGAGCTATGGGGGAGCTGGTTCTGGTCCCTTAGGATGATGATACACAGCAAGGCTTGGCTGACTCATCCTGCTGTCCCTGGAGAACCTCTGTTACGGTAATCAAGCTCACTTTTCAGGCTCGCCCCACCAAAGCATAATGATAAAGCACAAGAGAATGCCCAGATTACAAAATTGGATTAAAATTTTGGATAGGTGTATGAGAAAAACATACATTTATATTCAATGTGACTTGGAGACAAAATCTCAGCAGCAGATCTCTATAATGCTTGAGAAATAGTCAAAATGTGTCCCAAGGCAAATCAGTCCTTGTGGCATATTTGTCTTTGAACCTTGCACAAATCTGTTACCAAGATGGATGACCTCTGAGACCTGCTGAATTTTTGCTGCTGAGACAGTGGGGTTTGCAGAGCCTGTGTTTGTGTTACCAAGAAGGGACAGTATCAGTGGTAAAAATTATGATAAATGACTGACTTTCTCAAGAGAGACTTATTTTTTGTACGCCAATAGAGATGTCATTGTGAATATAAATGTTTTGGGTAGAGATTTTATGAACTTGTAATACAATTTTGTATTCTATTAGCTTTCTTATCCTAGTACTGGTATACTTTGATTCTATGAAGGATGAAAAGATAGTCTCAACCTCGTATGATAGGAATTTGATTTGCAGAGCATGTCCAAGGAGAACTTAAGCAAAGTCCCTTTTTTATTTCAGGTTTCTTACTTTAGCAGGTTGCTCTAAGTCAGTGGGCTGGGAAGAAGGTTAAACAATTGAGAGAGAGACGGTGAGGATAGGGTGCAGGGTATTTATATAGAGAGGCTGGTGAAGATGGGTGGAAAAGACATTTCCTAGAAGTAGTTCTTCTCTGTTCGGTTTTACATGTACAAACTGAAATCTCCCCATGAGATCCACTTCTTCCCGCAGTACCTCAACGTGAATCCCTTTCTTAACTAAAATCGCCACTCCCCTCTTCCTCCCTCCAGAAGAGGCAGCAAACACCTGCACACTCCTAACTGTTGACCCTGATTCTACAGCTTCCCTCCCCGCCCCCTCCCCCCTTTCCCTCCCTACCTTCCCCCGCTCCCCCTCCCATTCCCCCCTTCCATTCTCCCCCGCTGACCCCTCACCCCGCAACCCATAGTTAGTGCCCTCCTACCCTCAGCTTCTTAGCTGAGGCTTGACACTGCAGGGCTGCCCCGCCCTCCCCCCTACTTGTCAAAGTTCCTGCCCTCACTGACAGTGTACATTCACTATACTTGCACCATCTCGCTTCCTCATTCAAAACACCTCATCCGTGCACCAAACTACCCCGGCATAATTGCCTCTCAGTGCCGGTGACGTGCACCCCCCACCCCCATTCAGCTACCATATACACACATCCACTTCAACACCCATCCCACCCCAGTCTTACCACATTCTCTCAAACGGAAGTCCTTGCTTTACAGTTCACATTAAACACATTGTCATATGTCCTTTTTATGTGCACAGCTCTCGTGCTTTGTGGTTTTGGCTGGCAATCACCGGCTCCCCTCACGCACTGTATTATCCGCTGCACTGCTTCCCAAGCTGTCCAAGAAGGCCCGTGCCGCCCCCACCGATGTGAACACATGATTCCGTCCCAGGTTGGAGACTCTCAGCGTGGCAGGATACGCTAACGTGAAACTCATTTGCTTTTGAAAGAGCGCGGAGCAAACTGGCACAAACTCTCTTCTCTTCGCCGCTACCGCAACCGAGTAGTCCTGGAATATTAAAATTTTCTGATTCTCCAGTTGCAAGTCCCGCTTTTTTCTGTAGGCTTGGAGAATTTGTGCCTTATGTTGAAAATTTAGGATTCGCACAATCACCACCCTGGGTCTCTGGCGGGCCTCCATTCTCATTCCCATCCTGTGCGCCCACTCCACCTTGATCACTCCAACCAACTCTTCCAAACCCAGTGCTCGGGGTAGCCACGTTTCAATAAGCGGTAATAGCATCGAATCTGCAGTGGACTCAGGCACCCCCACTATCCGCAAGTTATTTCTTCTTGACCTGTTTTCAAGATCGTCAACTTTCTCTCGCAGGGCCTCCAGCTGCACGCAGTGAGCCTCGTGTTCTCCTGCCCTACGGCCCTCTTCATCTTCCAGCGCAGAGACTCTCTGTTCTACCTCCTCCACTCTCTGACCCATTTCCATCAGCGCTGCTCCTACCGTTTCCAACTTGCTCGGAATCTGATCAAACTTCGGATCCAGGAGCATCACCACTTCTTTCGCTATTTCCTCCATGGCCGACTCTGCACTCTCCGTTCCCGGAGTTGCAGGATTCAATATGGCCGGCAACGCGGCCGCCGGCTTGTGTGCTCTCTCCTGGTCTTTCTTTGGCTGTAGAGGCATTTCTCTCTCGTTTCTCTCACTGCCGCAATTACCACCACCTCTACTCCATCCCTCTGTATCTTCCCCTTTCTTTATTGAGGGCTACAAAGAAGAATTTAGTGACTAATGTCGAGGCGACCCTGGAGCGAGCAGAGGTACGTCCTCACTCGCTCATGTGTCACCGGAAGTCCCGTGTTGGGGTTTAAAACCGTGCTGATGGATGTCCAGTGGGGCATTGATGTCAATATGGTCTTGTAGTTGGCGTTGTACTGTTTTTCCAATGATTTTTGCAAGGAAAGGTAGACTGGAGATAGGACGGTATGATTCTGGTTCAGAGAGGCTGAGATTGTTGCCTTTAAGTATCGGTCTTATCATGGCGTGCTTCAGAGTTTGCGGCATGTATCCTTGTTGGAGTGATTCTCTGACAATTTTTTGAATGTAATGGGAGAGCTGGGTTTTAGCGGCTTTGATCCAAGCTACTGGGCATGGGTCTGATGGTGAGGTTGTGTGTTGAGGCCACTCATGTCCTCTATTTGTTGTTTTGATGGTATGCTGAAGTTTTCCCAGGTTTGATGCTCCTCTATTGTTTCTTGGTCATCTGTTTGCGGTGCAATGGAGCATGTCAGTGTGTTTTTCAATTTTATGTAGTCTGCATATTCCTGCGGGTTAAGATGGTGGGTATCATGCTTTGTAGTATCCTTAGTGTTTGGACAATTCTAAATAGTTCTCTTGGTTTGTTGACAGAATTCATGATTAGGTTGGTATGGTGTTGCTGTTTACGTTCATTTATTAGATTGTTGTATTCCATTTGCTTGTCTCTGTATTGAATTAGGGAGTCTTGTGACTTATTTCTCCTCCATTTTCTCTCCAGTTTTCGGAGGGCGCGTTTTGTGTCTCTAATATCAGTTGAGTATCAGGGGGCATTGGGTCTCGTGCGTGTTTGTGCTTTTATACTTGTAGGGGCTGATGCTGCAGTTGATATTATGGAGTTCCATTTCTCTATGCCTAGGTCAAGAGTTTCATAATCTTGCTGAAGTTGTGGTTTGATTTCGTCTATGAACGCTTCTTTTTTGAAGGCTCTAAATCTCCTGGTTATGGTCTCATTTTCCTTGTGTTGGATGAGGTCATTTAGGGTTAATGTGAATTCAATTAGATGGCGATCTGACCAAGGAACCGGTGTGATTGTTGGTGTTGTGGTCTTGCCCTGATCCACCAAGTGCTTTGGGATAAAAACCATATCTGGAGTTGTACCATGTTGGTGTGTTGATAGCTTGGTAGTATTTTAGTGATTCCATGGCTTTTAGGAATGATGCAGCTTCCTTGGTGGATGTGGAGGTTAGGTTGCAGTCTCCTAGTGCAATGAGGGGTTTGAGCTTTTTGCTGTGTGTACATATTGCTTCAAGTACCGTAGAGAGATATTCCGTTGTGGTTCCAGGGGGTCTGTAGGTGAGGGTTATGCTGAGGTGTTTGTTGGCTATGGTGATTGTGTTGGATTCTGTCGTGTTTGCGGTAGAGATTGTTTTGAATCTGTATTCTTTTCTGGTCAGTATTAGCACTCCTCCACCTCTCTTTTGGGTCCTGAAGCAATTAAATGCTGTGTAACCTTCTGGGATGATTTGATTTAATATTACCTGGTCAGAGTCATCTAGCCAGGTTTCTGTGATACATATTATATCTAGTCTTTTGTCATGTATGAGGTCGAGGATAGTATTTAGTTTGTTCCTGATTGATCTGGCATTTAGTAGGGCATATTTGATATTGATTGTTGTGATTGGGTTAGTGTGTACCCTATTTGTGAGGTGGGTATATGTAGTACGTGTGGTATTATGTGGTTTGTGGACTGATGGCTTAGAATGTTGGTGTTCTTTAGAGAGGGGTGCATTTGGTATCCGTTCAGGTTGGGTGGTATGTAGGTGTAACAAGGGGATTTATTCATTTGGTCCTATGCCCTGTGTGTATGGTACGAAAGTGTGTAGGAGTGTAAGGTATGCAATGAAGTAGTGGTGAGTGGATTGCATTTTACTCTTTATTGACTTGGGATTGACCTGAGTTGTATCCCAGTGGTGGTAGGTGTTTAATCCTTCTCTTGTGGTTCTATATTTGTCTGTTCTTTTGGTATGGTTTCTCTCCTCTTCTTACTTAGTTCTACTCTAGTAATGGAGTCTATATTGTATGTAGTTTGTTATTTCGCAAACCCAGAGAAGCACACAAGGCGTAGGTTAGTAATGGGGTAATTTGTTATGTGGTTAATGTTTTCCTAAAGCAATGAGGTTAGTGGTGAGGTAGCAATGCACTAGTGGTGGGAACTACAGACTATGCAGTATATATTATCTACATCACATTAACTAGCACATTTTGTTTACAGTACATGCTAGTTTATACATTCAATGAGGTAGCAAACAGTCTTTTGCATTGAGTGTCACATGTATAATTATCTCTCGGTTGGGAGAGGTCATATGTGTACACTCTGTGCAAAGAGCTCCTGGATCTCAGAGTAGCAGACTTGTTAGAGCTCAGGAAAACAGAGGAGTATACAGAGGAGACCTATAGGGGCATAATAGAAAATTCCCACCTCCAGTCTGGCCTTCCTCAAGGTGTTGCCTTGGAGGAGAGAAGTCACTTGGAAGAAGAGCATCACCTTGATGTGGAAGCAAATGATCCTGTAGCCAGGACCTGCCCTCCAGGGGATGCAATATCCTCTTGCTTCCAAGAAAATGTCTCCAGGGGCTTCTTTCCAGTTGGGAAGGTTTAAAATGGCCATTTTAGTTGGTGATTCTATCATGAGACTGAAGAGAAAGTTAGAAATGTAACCATGACTATTACCTCTTGCAAGAATCTAAATATGCTATACTCCCCCTGGGGATGGTATACTCCTTGCCCTCCTGTAAATACAAATAGCCCTGTTCAATGTATTCCCCCTTGTTTATTGTAAACCGCGTTGACCTGGTGAAAAGCGGTATATAAGCACGGCTAAATAAATAAATAGGCATGTCCATAGCTGGGTAGCTAGTGGGTATGAGGATCGCTTAGTCATTTGCATGTCTAATGCAAAGGTAACAGACCTCAGGCATCACCTAGATAGGATTCTAGATAGTGCTGGGGAGGAGTCAGCTGTCTTGGTATACATGGGTACCAACGACATCAGGAAATGTGGGAGAGTTTTCTGGAATCCAAAATTTAGGCTTTTAGGTAGAAAGTTGAAATCCAAGACCTCCAGGGCAGCATTCTCAGAAATGTTCCCTGTGCTATGTGCAGTTTCCAAGAGGCAGGCAGAGTTCCAGAGTCTCAATGTATGAGATGATGGTGCAGGGAAGAGGGTTTTAGATTTGAAAGGAACTGGGTAACATTCTGGGGAAAAGTAGACCTTTTATGGGAGGACGGGCTCCACCTTTACCAGGGTAGTACCAGTTTTTTGGCAGTAACCTTTAAAAAAAAAGATAGAAGAGCTATTAAATTAGAGATTGTGGGAAAGTCAACAGTTATCTAAGATAGCATGGTATGGAATAATGTATCTTTGAAGAACATTACAAAAACAGGGATGTCAGGACATCCCAATAGAGAGGTTGCAATAAAGGTAAAAGTAGTCCAGGTGCCCATTAAGTAAACAGCAGACAGTTGGAATATTCCAAACTATTTCTATCAATTGAAAAGCAGTTTGTCAATATGAAAAAAAATCTTTGAAATGTCTTTATATAAAAATTTGAGTGGCCTGATACTCAGCACAAGTGACTAGAACTGCTAAAGTGGCTAGCCATCACCGCAGAACTTTAGTCCTGGATATTCCCTGCCGGGGCCATATCCAGCCTCCAGCATTGAATATCTGGGTCAGCTGAATAGTAGTGAAGCTAATCCAGCAGCGGCAATATTCAACCACTGCCCAGTGAGCTTCTGCAGCAAACGTTAGGCAAGCCTTTTGAGCACCTAACGTTTCCTGCTTACCGATAACCAGACAGCGGCTCAATATCACTGCTGCCTGGTTATTGCCAAGTACTATCCCCTGCTCCGCCTCCCTGAACACCCCAATGCTAGCCGGCTAGTATCAGGACATGCAGCGGTAGCACCTGCGGATACTCAGCTGCATCAAGCACACTAGTGTCACCGAATATCCCAGTGGCATGGTTAGCAGGTTTGCTAAGCTCTTGAGGAAATTAAAAAGTCATATGATAGGAAGTAGTGTCCTATTGTGAGTTGGGAATTGATTAACAGATCTAATAGACAGTCGGGCTAAATGGTCAATTTTCTCATTGGAGAAAGGTAAATAGTGGAGCGTCCCAAGGGTCCGTGCTAAGCCCATTACTTTTCAAACTATTTATAAATGGCCTGGAAACGGGAACAATGAGTAAGATGATCAAATTTGCAGACGCAGAATTATTCAAAGTTCTTAAATCACAAGAGGATCGTGAAAGACTGTAAGAGGATCTTGAGAAATTGGGGGACTGAGCATCCAAATGCAGATGAAATTTAATGTGGACAAGTGCAAAGTTATGCACTTAGGGGCTGATGCAGACTAAATACATTAAATTTATAGAAACGATGCGTTCAATCTTAACAGCACAACTGGTAATTTTCTTAATTTATCATTCTTTAGACTTCACATAAAATAAGGACCGCAACTGTTGATTTCCAAGGTCTCAGACTCATTAATCGCAATCTAGCAGGCAAGCCTGACCAGAAATTGCTCATATCGCATCAATGACCTTTAAACAGGAAATCGGTAGTGCAGTTTTTTATCACCAAAGCAGGTATTGTACATAACAGAACAACGAATGCTTCATGAGTCAAGCGTTAAGATAAAAATCTTTCAGGCATTTAGCTTCAAAAAACCAAACGCTATCTCTTCAGAGCATTCCAGCCCTAATCCCGACGCTCTTACAGGGCACCACTGAGGCGTTTCACCGCCATCGGTTTCCTAAGGGGATCGTTATAATAATACTGCTCAGTTGTTCTGTAAAAAATACATAATAGAAATGTGTGACAAGTCTCCACTCTCTATACCAGAAATAAAATGATTAAAAACCCCGAGCCTACTTACTAAATCTTGATGCCGCCCGCGTTGTAGCTTATAAATAGAAGCTTTGCAGTTTCAGCCACCAGCTTTTCCAAAAAACGCCGCGCATGCGGACAACCTACTGAGGATGAACTTATATAGCTTTCTACTGGTCTCATTTCAGATTACGCAAACTTAAATAAAAAAAAGTTGAATGAAAACAGCTGCTCAACCCCCACTTCACTTTCATCATAGTGTACGATGGTCACTCGTAGATCTCCCGATATTCATAATCTTGTAACACTTCTCATATACAGGCTGCCCAATCTATCTCCTGGTTTAAACCTGAAGGGGACACCGTATTAAGTTGAAAAATCCATCGCTGTTCATTCCTTAATAAAGTTTCATCCACCGTTCTGCCACCCACACCTCTACACACGTGCTCAAGCACTATGCATCGCAAGGGAATTGTTCTGCATAATAAAGAACCTAACAAACAAAACATACAACTCAGACGAAATTTCCATAGATATTTCTCCATAAGAATTAGCACAATATTATATTAATAAAACAAAACTACAAATGACCCCCCCCCCCAATAACACACACTGAAATGACACACACTACACTGGATAACTGGTCCAACTTCATTCGAATTTCAAAGGCCACTCTCAAAACTACTATATCTAACATCAACACAACTACATCATTTCTTGATCCATGCCCAGTGGATTGGATAAAAAAGACATTCTCAATACTCTCTGCTTTCATCCTCCCTATGGTCAACCTATCACTAGAAAAAGGATACTTACTCCCATCTCTCAAACATGTTCAAATACGACCAATACTTAAAAATAACACATTAGACAAATTATCACCAAAATCATACAGACCAATATCGAGTATTCCTTTCATGGCAAAACCTATAGAAAAAATAGTCCAAACTCAACTACAGGAATTCATTGATTCATTGAACCTCCTTGACGAACACCAATATGGCTTCCGGCCATTCCATGGGGTAGAAACACTACTAACAGTCCTTTATGACACTTTATTAAGGGGAAATGATGACACTAAACAAGCATTCATCCTAGTATTCCTCGACATCTCTGCAGCATTTGACAGTGTCAATCACTTAACAATGTTAAACAGACTTCAACAAATTGGAATAACATCTACTGTTTATAACTGGTTCAAATCCTACCTATCAAACAGAACCCAAACAGTGAGAATCTTCAACCAAACATCTACCACTTTCAATCAAACACAAGGTCTTCCACAGGGATCCGCGCTATCAGCACTACTATTTAACATTTACATACAACCAGTCTGTAGCATCTTTAAACGTCATGGCGTCTATTACCATATTTATGCCAATGATATAATGTTCTACCTCCCATTTAAAATCCCGCACCCTCCACTACAACAAATAACAGAATGTTTTAAAGAACTAACAATATGGCTTAAGGATCAGAACCTACACATCAATTTCTCAAAAACTGATGTACTATATATCACTAAAAATCAAACATACACACCTCCAAGCACCATTACCCTAGACAACCATGAGTTCTACATTAAATTAAGAAATAAAATACCTAGGTGTGATACTTGACAATAAACTTAACATGGATTCACACATAAAATATCTGACAAAAATCATACATTACAAACTCAAGACATTGAGACAATTAAGACCATTGATTCACCTACAAGACTTCATAACTATAATTCAAGCCATCATAACCCCACACTTTGATTTTGCAAATATAATCCTAAATGGCATCACAAAGCAAAATATGAAAAAGATACAACTAACTCAGAACATAGCAGCAAGGATAATAATGAATATAAACTCAACAGAACATATCACACCGATCCTGGCTGAACTTCATTGGCTACCCATTTACTGCAGAATAAAATACAAAATTATTTTAACCACATTTAAACTAATAAATAACTTAGCACCATCTGTACTCAATACACTCATTAACGTAGAATTAGATAAACGATCACAAAGGAGCAGAAACACAAACACTATAGCAGTCCCAAAAGATTACACAAAAGCTAGAAAACAAACCAACAAGAGGGCCTTCTCCCATTCGGCACCTATCCTATGGAATAATCTGCCTGACAACATTCGCCAACTATCAGACATAAAGGAATTTAAACAAAACCTAAAAACCCACTTATTCTCTCTTCATTACAATACACTACCTAATCAGAATACACAAAGAGACACAGGTTAACAACCATACTACAATACTACATAACACACAAAATATTTTTATACATCACAATTTTGTTCCATGATATATTTTGTAAGTACCCATAATGTAAATACGTTCTAACTTTTTACTGTTCAAATGTTATATTGTTACTTGTAAATAGTTCCACCTCACAGTTCTTTGTAAAACGACTAGGTATGCGCTTTAACATACCATATAACTTACTGTTCCTTGTAAACTGCACTTGATACTTGGGAAAGAGCGGTATAGAAATAAGTGTTAAATAAATAAATAAAATTGGAAGAAAGTATGCCCATGCTCTAAACAGTGTGGAACCAGTGGTGCTTCCAGTTTTGCACATTTCAGACGGCTTTTATGCTCCCGTAATCGAACCTTCAGAGGGCGCAATTTTTTTCCGATGTACCATAGATCACATGGGCATCTTATTCCATACACCACAGACTTAGAGTCACAGTCCGTGTATGCACGAAACTGATGCTTAATATGTTTGTACTTAAATTCAGACGATTCTAACATCAGTGGACACATCTCACAATGACCACAGGATTTGTGCCCTCCATTAGCCACCGGTGGACTCTCAGGGGGTAGAATAGCTGGACTCAATTTATCTCTCAGCGTCCGTCCTCTTCTCCAGACACATCTAATGCGCTTATTCTGAAGACCAGGGACCACACAAAGAATATTTTCATATTTTCTTATTATTTTCTGTACCGAATTGCTGAGTGGGGAGTATCCTGTTATCAAATTTACATGAGTTTGCTCTAAGGGTACTTGTTGAGCAGCAGAGGTGTCTCGCAATAACAGGGGCCGATGATTGTATAATGCTCTTTTATAGGCGCGTGAAACTACCTTAGACGGATATCCTCTGTTAAGAAAATTTCTAGTTAGATATTTCGCTTGGGATTTAAAATCCATAGTATCTGAACAATTTCTATGAAACCGTAGGAATTGAGAGAAAGGGAGTCCTTCTTTCTGTTGCCGCGGATGTTTACTAGCAAAATGTAGCAGGGCATTCCGATCTGTTTCTTTTCAGTACACAGTAGTTACCCAACCATTTACCCCACGCTTTATCTGAACATCCAAGTAAGTAATACTCTGTTTGTGGTATATATAGGTAAACTTTATATGTGTGTCACATTCATTAATCCACTGTGCAAACTGAAGGAACATCTCCTCGGTGCCCTTCCATAGCAAAAATACATCGTCGATGTACCTCTTCCAGACCAGAATATGACTCTTGTATGGAGATTCCACTAACCAACAGGTTTCAAAATGAGCCATATAAAAATTGGCAATGGACGGGGCGCATGTTGCGCCCATGGCGACCCCTGCTATTTGTTTGTATAAAGTGCCCTCAAATTCAAAATAGTTATGACAGACTGCCAAACTTGCTAAAGCTAGTAAAAACTCGGTATGAGACTCGGACAGGTCCGTTCTTAAAGACAAAGTCCATCCTAAGTTTTACCCCTGAGTATATACAAGGACTTGTGAAGGAGAAGACACCTTTTGCACTTATAAATGATGCGCCTGATGAAGGATTATCATTGTCATGGGATACATTTTTAACGTTATCAAAAAGAAAAGTTCGTACGGAATTACATCGATCCTCTTTGCTAGAATATATTCATAGACAGCAGATCCCTCGGGGTCTCAGGGTATACAAAGAGCATCGAATGCCAATGTTGGAATCTGAATTTATAACCAGCTGGAATATGATCTTGAATAAATGCTCCCTAGATCTAATGGTTCTGATGGTGGATGCCCTGAAACCTGCTCTGGAAAAGCTAACTTCTGAAATACAGGCGATTCAAATGGAACTGAAAGTAAAGGAATCTGAGGACAGCTATAATAAAAAAATGGCAGAAGTAGAACAGAAAGTTCTAACGGTGCAACAGGAAACTATGACCAAAAAAATGAAAAAATTACAAAGAGATGCTACTGATTACAAATCTGGATATGTGTATCCATGGATGGATACGAAACGACGACTACAGAGGTCGAAGAAGAAAGTTACTTTTGATGATTCACCAGAAGGTTCCACTACATTAGAGTCAAGTGCCTCCTCTAAGGAGGATTTTTTCGAAGAGGTCTCGGGGAAACAAAAGAAAAAGAAAAACAGTACAGATCGAGTGACACGCAGTCATACCGGCCAAAAGAAAAAATAACGGTATTCCCTCCTGCCTCTGTGTCTTTGGTTGAGAGAATTTCAGGTGTAGATCTCTCTCCCGCATGTCTATCAGTGCTTAATAAAGGTCTTTCTTTTGTCCCAACCATCAGTTTTGATCCATTTCAATTTCGTGTGGATTTTGCTCATTTGCTCAGAAAATTACATCTTAAGCATTATTTTTCTCAAACTTTGGAAGATGAAGAGGGTAGAGTTTCTATAAGTCCTGAAATCACCTCTCAACGCATTCAGTTACCACTAGTCTCCAGGTGGGTGCCACCCACTCCATTACCAGCGGCTTTGATTATTTTTCGGGATCTAATGCTACGGGATGTTGAAAAATTGGAAAAGGAAGTATGCTTACGGAATACAGCTTTAACAATTGCTGTGAGGCGAGCTATGAAGGACAACTGACAGAACCGATTTGGTTATTAAGCGGGCAGACAAAGGGGGGGGGCGATCGTGGTAATGTCTCGGTATGATTACTTATTTGAAGCTAATCGCCAGCTACAAGATTGTACCACCTATTTGCCTTTGAGAGAGGACCCCCAGTGTGAATTACGAATGACTATAAAGCAGTTGACGCAGAAGGCTTTACAAGATAAGCTGATTTCAAAAAAGGAATTTTGTTTTTTGAATGTCTCAACTCCAAATGTAGCAAAGTTATATATGCTTCCTAAAATCCATAAAGATTTATATTAACCCCCTGGACGTCCGATACTATCAACGAAAGGTAGCATTCTGGAGCCACTATCTATTTATCTTGATTCTTTTATGCGCCCCTTATTACCTACTATCTCATCATATTTACGTGATACGACGCAGTTTTTGAGATTAGTAGAGGAGATGTCGATCTGGGCTGCGGATTTAGATACACTTCTGGTAACTATGGATGTGGTCTCATTGTATACCAATATACCACAGGATGCAGCACTCGCTACAGTACAATCAACTTTGTCTTTAAGAACGGACCTGTCCGAGTCTCATACCGAGTTTTTACTAGCTTTTGCAAGTTTGGCAGTCTGTCATAACTATTTTGAATTTGAGGGCACTTTATACAAACAAATAGCAGGGGTCGCCATGGGCGCAACATGCGCCCCGTCCATTGCCACTTTTTATATGGCCCATTTTGAAACCTGTTGGTTAGCGGAATCTCCATACAAGAGTCATATTCTGGTCTGGAAGAGGTACATCGACGATGTATTTTTGCTATGGAAGGGCACCGAGGAGATGTTCCTTCAGTTTGCACAGTGGATTAATGAATGTGACACACATATAAAGTTTACCTATATATACCACAAACAGAGTATTACTTACTTGGATGTTCAGATAAAGCGTGGGGTAAATGGTTGGGTAACTACTGTGTACCGAAAAGAAACAGATCGGAATGCCCTGCTACATTTTGCTAGTAAACATCCGCGGCAACAGAAAGAAGGACTCCCTTTCTCTCAATTCCTACGGTTTCGTAGAAATTGTTCAGATACTATGGATTTTAAATCCCAAGCGAAATATCTAACTAGAAATTTTCTTAACAGAGGATATCCGTCTAAGGTAGTTTCACGTGCCTATAAAAGAGCCTATACAACCATCGGCCCCTGTTATTGCGAGACACCTCTGCTGCTCAACAAGTACCCTTAGAGCAAACTCATGTAAATTTGATAACAGGATACTCCCCACTCAGCAATTCGGTACAGAAAATAATAAGAAAATATGAAAATATTCTTTGTGTGGTCCCTGGTCTTCAGAATAAGCGCATTAGATGTGTCTGGAGAAGAGGACGTACGCTGAGAGATAAATTGAGTCCAGCTATTCTACCCCCTGAGAGTCCACCGGTGGCCAATGGAGGGCACAAATCCTGTGGTCATTGTGAGATGTGTCCACTGATGTTAGAATCGTCTGACTTTAAGTACAAACATATTAAGCATCAGTTTCGTGCATACACGGACTGTGACTAAGTCTGTGGTGTATGGAATAAGATGCCCATGTGATCTATGGTACATCGGAAAAACACTGCGCCCTCTGAAGGTTCGATTACGGGAGCATAAAAGTCGTCTGAAATGTGCAAAACTGGAAGCACCACTGGTTCCACACTGTTTAGAGCATGGGCATACTTTCTTCCCATTGCGATGCATAGTGCTTGAGCACGTGTGTAGAGGTGTGGGTGGCAGAACGGTGGATGAAAATTTATTAAGGAATGAGCAGCGATGGATTTTTCAACTTAATACGGTGTCCCCTTCAGGTTTAAACCAGGAGATAGATTGGGCAGCCTGTATATGAGAAGTGTTACAAGATTATGAATATCGGGAGATCTACGAGTGACCATCGTACACTATGATGAAAGTGAAGTGGGGGTTGAGCAGCTGTTTTCATTCAACTTCTTTCATTCAACTTTTTTATTTAAGTTTGCGTAATCTGAAATGAGACCAGTAGAAAGCTATATAAGTTCATCCTCAGTAGGTTGTGCGCATGCGCAGCGTTTTTTGGAAAAGCTGGTGGCTGAAACTGCAAAGCTTCTATTTATAAGCTACAACGCGGGCGGCATCAAGATTTAGTAAGTAGGCTCGGGGTTTTTAATCATTTTATTTCTGGTATAGAGAGTGGAGGAGACTTGTCACACATTTCTATTATGTATTTTTTACAGAACAACTGAGCAGTATTATTATAACGATCCCCTTAGGAAACCGATGGCGGTGAAACGCCTCAGCGGTGCCCTGTAAGAGCGTCGGGATTAGGGCTGGAATGCTCTGAAGAGATAGCGTTTGGTTTTTTGAAGCTAAGTGCCTGAAAGATTTTTATCTTAATGCTTGACTCATGAAGCATTCGCTGTTCTGTTATGTACAATACCTGCCTTGGTGATAAAAAACTGCACTACCGATTTCCTGTTTAAAGGTCATTGATGCGATATGAGCAATTTCTGGTCAGGCTTGCCTGCTAGATTGCGATTAATGAGTCTGAGACCTTGGAAATCAACAGTTGCGGTCCTTATTTTATGTGAAGTCTAAAGAATGATAAATTAAGAAAATTACCAGTTGTGCTGTTAAGATTGAACGCATCGTTTCTATAAATTTGATTTATACGTTCAGTAAGAGACCTATTATTCGCTAGTAGGACTAAATACATTAGGCATTACTGTCAGGCCGATGCAGAAAGACTAACGTGCCTTTTGTGTGCAAATAACGCAATTTATAATGTGCAAGTTCTGACACACCAAATGCAGAAAAGAGATTGACACACATGTAAACAGCAAAGGAAAAGTATGCACACACAGTAATGCCAAGGGTATTTAAATTCTATAAGAATGAGCTGTGCCTATTAAAATGGCATGCTAATATTGTCTGCAATGCAGAGAAAAGCATAGAGGATTATGTAGCCAACTGAAGCACCAATATCTCTATGCCTGGTCTGAGCTGGCTTAAACCTCTTGCACATGTAGGGAAAAGAAATCCCTGGTGGCACAGCAACCCCGATCCCCCCACCCAATCAATAAAAAAAGCCCTGGTGGTCCAGTAGCCCCAGTCCCACCCACTCAATACCAAAGGGGCCCGGTGGCCCATTGACCCCCAAATCTCCCACCCGGTACCTTTAAGCTAGAGCGTGAACGTAGCCCACATGCCCCCGTCCCTGCACCACCATCTTGAAAATGGCAACGCCTGGCATAGGGGAGCTGTGTCTATTTTACAAATACTCCTCAGGATTCAGATGTGCCTCATGAGATCCCTCAGCATGGTTTTGTTACTCTAAATCAGAGAATTTCTAAAAGAAAGAAAAGGCATAGAAAGGCAAAACGTAAGCTGTCAAATCAAAGATAAGAACATCTGAATGCACCTTTTGGAATCTCAGATCATTGCTATGGTGAATCAGTGTGGGGCCTGTTTACTAAAATAACATTGAAACAGCACATTCCCACAAATTTAATGCAAGGAAATTCCCACATAATTTACGAAATTGCAGTACCTGAGTCAATCCCATACTGTTGGGGCTATTTTGGATTAAGATGCAAGTGGGGCAAGATCGACTGGGCACTGTTCCTGCCCCTTTTGAACGCATGGAAGCATTCAGATGATGATAGAGCCAGGGAGCTGGGGGCCACTGCTTTGGCAGAAATTGGATTGGGGGCAGGGTTTAGATTTTAGATGCAGGGTTTCCTTGGGAGAAGTGACTTTTTGATGTGCTAGGGAGGGTAAAAGGTCATGAAGGGGCTTTGACTTTGCACCTACCTGTACCAAACTGCACCCATGGACATGATAATAGTGAAACTATGCATCATTGGACTTATGCATGTACTTTTAAAATCGTGACTGGAGCACTGCCTCCTACTCAGGACAAAAAAGCGTGACATCGCAGCACCTCCCCTACCTGCAACAGCATGGGCCAAGTCCTGCCATGCAGCTTCATGGGAAGCTGGTATAAGGGTATATGGGCACCATCCTGCTGGATATTTAGCTCAAGAAGCTCCACTTTCTATGATTTATTTTATTTATTTATTTTTATTTATTTAACATTTCTTCTATACCGCGCGTGTACATCGAACAGAAACATACTACAACGCATACAGGCAACATTGAGTTTACAGTGAAACAGGATATTAAACTTGGAATAAACCGGGAAAACTATGTACAAGCTAACTTTATACTATGTACACTTCTCTAACTCATCTAGTTGTTACATGTGCATTTGTGGGTGGATAGTACACGTGTGATGGTTAGCGGTGGGGTTTATGTGTAGGCTATCCATTTTCTGTTTGTGTTAGGGTGTTAGGGCGGCTGGGGCATGCGGGTAGGTTGCCAGTTGAGTGTTTACCTTGGATGGTTTCCAGGTAGAATTTTGTGAACAGGTGGTGTTTCAAGGCTTTTCTGAATGGGGCTAGACTTTTGATGCCTCGGATTTCATGGGGAAAGGCATTCCAGTTTAAAGGAGTAAATATGGAGAAGGTCCTGTTGGAGGTTGTCTTTGTGCATTTTGTCGTCATCTTGGGGACTACTAAAGGTGTTCATTGTTGTAGGTCTCCTGTTTCTATTTTTTGGGGTACTGTGGATTAGCTTGCTGATTGGCGTAGGGGGGTGGTTATTTAGGGCTTTGAATGTAAGGACTATTGACTTGTATTGGAGTCTGGCATGTAATGGTAGCCAATGCACTTCTTTCATGATTGGCGTTATGTGGTCAGATCTTGACGATCCAGAAAGGACTCTTGCAGCTGCGTTCATAGCTAGGCGGAGCGGATTTAAGGTTGATTGTGAGAGTCCGTGGAGGATGATGTTAGCGAAATCCAGATGTGGGAGGACTAATGCCTGGAAGGTTGTTCAGTAGTCGGTGAAATCCAGTAGGGGGTGAAGGTGACGCAGCGTTCTGATCTTATGATATATTGCCTTTGTGACGTTTTTCACATGTGTTGTCATATCCAGGTGCTGATCAAGCGTGATGCCTAGATAACGGATTGTGGATTTGGATTTCAACTCTACATTGTTGGCATGTAGTGATGGGGGAGGTATGAACTTCCGGTTCCTCGTGACAAATAGAACATCAGTTTTGTCATGGTTGATCCGTAGATTTTGTGTCAACAGCCAGTCAGCTACAGCTTCGAAGCGTCTTATTATTGGGGAGAGCACTGGTTGGTCAATTGTGAACGGCATGTAAAGGAGGATGTCGTCTGCATAAGTAAGGCATTGTACGTTGAAGGATCGGATCAAATCACATATCGGCTGCATGTAGATATTAAACATCAGTGCCGATAAGGACGAACCTTGAGGCACCTCCTGTGTCTGCAGAAATGGTTCTGAGGATGTGTGGCCTGCCTTGACTTGTTGCCACCTATTGGATAGGTAGGATTTGCACCATTCCAGTGCCGTGCTTTGAATCCCCTTTTCTTTTAGGCGTTGTAAGAGTATATAATGGTTCACAGAGTCGAAGGCGGCAAAGATGTCCAGAAAGATGAGGATGAATCCTTGTTGGGTGTTGTTTATTCCTGTGACCAAGTCGTTGAAGAGGGTTGTAAGGACGGTGTCGACTCCGTGTGCTTCCCTGAAGCCGTGTTGGGATGGATCTAGCGGTGCTTCAGTATCGATATGATGCTGGATTTGTTGTTGAGCAGCTTTTTCGATGATCTTGGCAAGCAGGGGGATGCTCGAGATTGGTCTAAACGATTCCACTTTGGATGGGTCTATTCTGCTGTTTTTCAGTAGCAGCCTGATTGAAGTGTGTTTTAGGCTCTGCGGGAACGAACCTTTTAAAAAGGACTGGTTCAGTATTTTGCTCAGGATTTGGCTTAGGTCGTGTTGAAGTTCCCTGATCCAGCTTGCTGGGCAGGGGTCGTTGGGTGCTGTGCTGGGGTTGATAGAGGCTATAATGTTCTCAGCCTCTTTATGATGGGCACCAGGATATGCATTTCTTGGCACACTTTGTTGGCTTGCAAATCTATGTACATATATTTATGAATTAAAACATATACAATCAATTTGTGCATGCAAAAATAGTTCTAGTGTAAACACAATGTGTGCATAAACAAATGTGTGAAACGAACCAAGAACACACTCAAAAAGAGGGAAAATTTCTGAAAATTTGAAAATGAATAAAATTTGATTTGGCAATGTACATCCCAAGGATATACACGTATCCGCTGTTCACATTAAGTCCTCATGTCCCACCTGACATACTGAGTATAATTTTATATGGTTCACCTGTTTTTGCATGTGCTCCAATGCATGCAAATCCTGCCTATTTATAAAGAAAAACAGGCGCATACTTTTCTTTATAAAATAGGGGCTTAAGTTATAAGACACGTGCGCCAAACCTAGGCATGAGCACTTATCCCAGCCCGAGACTTGGTGTAAATGTGCATGCCTAGATTTGTAAAGAACACGCATAAGTCATAACATTTTATAATTTACGTGTGCATATTTAGGCTCCACCCAGGCTTTGCCCAAGCTCTGCCTCTTGCTTGCCCACTCCGAAAGTATATGCCATCGGCAGCCATACAGTTAGGGTCTGATTCTCTGCTACGAAAAGTGGGGATAGATGTCCCAACGCAACATCCATCCCCGCTATTCATGGGCTCCCTACCGGCATCTAATTTCCTTTCCGGTTGGGCGGGGAAGATAGATGGGGCAGGGAAGGGGTGGCTCGGGGGTAGAGGTAGGGCAGGCGGTGGGTGATCGCTGGCCCTGGACTTACAGGGCCGATTCTAATGTCAGCCCTGTATGTCCAGGGCCAGCAACTTGTATGGGGAAGTTATTCCACTTCAGAAGTGGAATAACTTCCCCGTATGTCCAGGATCTGCGGCCTGGGGCGTAGATGGGGCAGGGGGGCCTGAAGACATTCCCTGCAGCCTGATCCTGGCCTTAGGAGGCCAGTTCAGGGGTCAGGCTGCGGGGAATGCAGTGTTGGAGTCCAACAGCCGGCATCGCGGCTCTTCAATGGAGCTGCGATGCCATGGCAATATGACGCCATGGCATTGCGGCTCTATTGAAGAGCCTTGACCGAATTAGCCAGGAAGGTCCTGTACGTGCAGGCCTAAAGCACAGATGTAAGAGTCCATCTGCTCATGCAAGTCCGACCCCTGTTTGCAGCAGAAAGTCGGCATTAAGCGTCAGAGGAGCGTAAGCAAACAGTCCCGCAGCAGTGAAGTTTAAAGGTAAGCGCCATGGGGCTGTTTGTGCTCATAGCCCTGCTGGAAGGATCCTACTGTATTGACTGTGAGCTCACAAATATGAAATAACAGAGGTTGAAAACCATAGCTGGAAATTTCAGGTGCTTACAGTATTGCTTAAAGGAGTGGACAGCAGCTTAGTGGTCAGAGCATTGGTCTGTGACCAAAAAGACCAGGGTTTGAATCTCTGGCATGCCCTGTGGCATTGGGCAAGTCACTTAATCCTCTGTTCCCTCAGGTTAAAAAAAAAAACTTAGATTGTAAGCTCTCTGGGACAGGGAAAATTTATGGTAACTGTAATCTACCTGGAAAGGTGTGAGCTAAATACTACAAATAAAAATATTGCAACTTGGAAATAAATATGCTAAACAATAATGCTGCCTCTGTTTGCAATCTTTCTAACCTTTAGTTTGGATGAACTGGTGGACTTCCTTTCTTATTTAATAAATGAATTTAGTTCTTTTGTATTTATACTGGTGTCTTCAGCCAATCCCCAAAGGCCCACGGGAGATTGTGGAGGGGCACGCTGCAACCAGCACATAGTAGTTCAGCCCCTGCAAAGTGTGGGAGACACAGAATACAGAGGCGGAACAGGCTAGAAAATTACATAACTTAAATACATAAGAAATGCCATATTGCGTCAGACCAAGGTCCATCAAGCCCAGTATTCTGTTTCCAACAGTGGCCAATCCAGGTCACAAGTACTTAGCAGGTTCCCAAAAAAGGCGTACAGGTTCCACAATGCTTATCCAGGGGCAAGCAGTGGATTTCCCAGGTCCTCGTTAAATGATGGTTTATGGACCTTTCCCAAACCTTTTCTCAACCCATCTACACTAACATTTTTTCTACATCCTCTGGTAATGAATTCCAGAGTTTGATTACACATTGAGTGAAAAAATATTTTCTCTTATTATTCGTAAATGGGTTACAATGTAGCTTCATTGCATGTCCCCTAGTCTTTTGATGGCATATACAACCTATGTTTACCTGTTCTATTCCATTTATTAATTTATAGACGTCTATCATATCTCCCCTGAATCCTCTTTTTCACAAGTTGAAGAGCCCTAACCTTTTAAGCCTTTCCTCAAAGGGATAGCCTTCCATCCCCTTTACCATTTTGGTGACCCTTTTCTGTACCATTTCTAGATCTGCTATATCCTTTAAGATACGGTGACCAGAATTGCACACAATATTCAAGGTGAGGTCGCACCATGGAATGATACAGGGGCATTATAATATCCTTGGTTTTATTCTTACTTCCTTTTTTTATGATTGCTAGCATTCTATTTGCTTTCTTGGCTGCCACTGCACACTGGCTGGAGGGTTTCAACATATTATCCATAACACCTAAATCTTTTTCCTGGGTGGTGGTTCCTAATATGGAACCTTGCATCATGTAGCCATAGTGTGGATTGTTCTTTCCTATGTGCATAACTTTACTTGTCCACATTAAATGTCATCTGCCATAAGAGAAACCTGAAAATGGGAATAAATGAGTGAGGTGATCAAATCTGCAGATGACAAAATTATTCAAAGTTGTTAAAACACAAGAGAATTGTGAAAAATTGCAAGAGGATCTTGATAAATTGGATCAAGGTCCTCTTGCAATTTTTCACAATTCTCTTGTGTTTTAACAACTTTGAATAATTTTGTGTCATCTGCAGATTTGATCTCACTCATTATTCCCATTTCCAGGTCATTTATTAATATGTTAAAAAGCAGCAGTCCCAGCACAGATCACTGGGGTACTCCACTACCTTTCTCCATTCAGAAAATTAGCCATTTAGCCCTATACTCTGCTTTCTGTCTTTTTCCTGATCCACAATACTTCACTGCATCCAATCCCATGACTTTTTAATTTCACTAGGAGTCTCTCATGAGGGATCTTGTCAAAGGCTTTCTGAAAATCCAGATACACTATATAAACTGGCTAACCTTTGTCTACCTGTTTATTCACATCTTCACAAAAATATAACAGATTAGTAAAACAAGATCTTCCTTGGCTAAATCTATGTTGGCTTTCTCCCATTAGACCATGATTATATAGATGTTCAGTAATTTTGTTCTTTATAATGGTTTCTGCCATTTTGCCCAGTATTGACGTCAGACTCAGTCTATAGTTTCCCAGATCACCACTGGAATCCTTTTTAAAAATTGGTGTTACATTGGCCATTTATCAGTCTTCAGGTGCTACAGATGATTCTAATGATAGTAGGTCTGTAATCTCATATTTCAGTTCTTTCAACACCCTCAGATGTATACTATCTTGTCCAGGTGATTTGCTACTCTTCAGTTTATCAAATAATTGTAATACATCTTCCCAGTTTATTGATATTTCTTTCAATTCTTCCAATAAAGATAGAAAGAAATCTTTTAGTTTTGGTTTAAAAGGCACATATTAGATAGTATGTGGATATCAGAAAAGAGACTTTGAGGGTTGGACGTACTCAATCGGATAGTATTTTAGAAATGGCTCTGCTAAAGGTGGAGCCATTTCTAAGATATGAATAAGGAGGTGCAGGGATGCAGCTCTACATGCAGCAAGAGTCATTTCACAATTATACATGTGTGAAAAATTGTCAGAGAAATGCATTTCTATTTCTGTTTCTCTGTTGTAATGCAGGCAGAGTCCGGCTTCTTGAGGTATCTAGCTCAACTTTTGTCTACACATTTCTGTGTCTAATAGTCATTTATTCATATTTGCATATGTGACCAAGATGAGATTTTGCAAGCATGTAGTTTCTGTGTAGGCTGGTATTAAGGATTAGTGTCAGAGTCAGATTTAAGATTTTGCTACCCATAGGCAAGGCTGGACAGCAGATCTCAGAGAATAGGGAATGGAGGAAGAGTATCAGAAATCCCAAAAGAAGTGAGGAGAAAGGCCAAAATGCCACAGTGTTGCCTCTGAAGCTGCACATGCTCATGGTCCTTATGCAAGCAGATGCAGGCTCTTCTTTGGCCTAGATATTCTTCCCCCCCCCCTTAAAAAGTTCACAAATTAGACAGTTGTTTATGTTTCCTATGCCTAAATTCCAACTGGATTGGTGTAATATTTGCAAAGCTGCCTCTGGTCAGTTGCAGGTATGGCTAAGTGCAGGGCCGGCCCATCCATTGAGCGAGAATGTTTTTTGCACAGGGCCCCGCGTTTCAGGGGGCCCCGCGCAAAAAACATTCTGATTTAAAAGTAAAATTTAAAATAAAAAAAAGAAAAGCTGTCAGCTGTCTGCTGCCGCTGCCGCTGCCGGGACCGCCGCAGCAGAATCGAGTGTGCCGCGGGCCCCCCCCCCTGCACGGCAGAGCCTGCCCTCCCCTGTATCAGCTCCCTCTTTCAGCTGCACTCACACGCGCCGGCTTTCAGAGCGCGAGGGGAGAGTTTCTCCCTCGCTGCTCTGTTAAGCCCGCGGGGGCTGATGGGAAGTTCCCATCAGCCCCCGCGGGCTTAACAGAGCCGCAAAAGGGAAACTAGTCCCTTCGCGCTCTGAAAGCCGGCGCGTGTGACTGCAGCTGAAAGAGGGAGCTGATACAGGGGAGGGCAGGCTCTGCCGAGCAGGGGGGGCCCCGCGGCACACTCGATTCTGCCGCGGCGGTCCCGGCAGCGGCAGCAGACAGCTGACAGCTTTTCTTTTTTTATTTTAAATTTTCCCTCGGCTGGGCTGGCCTGGGCTGGGCTGGGGGTTAGGAGTGGTGATGGGCTATGGGGGAGCTAAGCCTGGATATGGGCTGATGGGATTAGGACTGGAAGTGGGCTGATGGGGGGTTAGGACTGATAATGGGCTATGGGGGGCTTAAACTGAAAATTGGGTGATGGGGGTTAGGACTAGAAATGGGCTGATGGGATTAGGACTGGGAGTGGGCTAATGGGGAGGTTAGGACTGGTAATGGGCTATGGGGGGGCTTAAACTGAAAATAGGGTGATGGGGGTTAGGACTGGAAATGGGCTGGTGGGATTAGGACTGGGAGTGGGCTGATGGGGGCTTAGGACTGGTAATAGGCTATGGGGGGCTAGGACTGGTAATGGGTGGGTGGGAGGGGGGGCTAGGACTGGTAATGGGCTGAGTGGAAGGGAAGGCTTGAACTGCAAATAGCTGATGGGGAGGGGGGCTTGGAATGGAAATGGGCTGAGTGGAAGGGGGCTTGAAATGGAAATAGGCTGAGTGGAAGGGGGGCTTGGAATGGGCTCTTAGGGGAGGGAGCTAGGACAGGAAATGGGCTGATGGGCTAGGATAGGACTTGGAATTGGGTGTTGGGGGGAGCTAAGATTGGAAATGGGCTGTGGTGGGGGCTTGGATTCAAATGGACTCATGGATGGGCTAGAACTGGAAGTAGGCTTATGGGGGGCTTGGATTGGAAATGGGCTGAGTGGAGGGGAGCTAGGATTTGACATGGGCTGATGGTGGGGCTAGGAAAGGACTAGAAATGGGCTGATGAGGGGACTCGGATAGGACTGGAAATGGATGGGGGAGCTAGGACTGGAAATGGGCTGATGGAGGGCCAGGACTGGAAATGGGCTGATGCGGGGACTAGAAGGGAGCAGATACTGGGTGGGGCTGGAACTAGAAGGGAGCTGATGTTGGGGGAGATTAGAAGGGGTTGGGGCTGGGAGAGTGAAATGGAGAGGGGAAAAATATTTTGTGTGGGAGTGAAGAAAAATCTACAATTGGCCGGGTATTGGGAGACTAAGTAGAGATTGACGGGTAAAATTTGAGTGGATGAAAAAGGAATGAGGAAAGAGCAAAAGGAGAAAGATTAGTATGTTAAAGCAGATGTAGAGAGAGAATGGAAAAAAACTAGAAGAGAGAAGAAAGGACAAATGGACAGCAGACGATGGAGAGTTAGCAGAAGACACAAATAAACCAGAAGAAAGTGGCTGGATCAATTGCAACTGAAAAAAAAAGCACAAAAGGTACAAAGATATCTCTTTATTTTGAATTTATTAACTGGAATATGTCAGCTCTGGGAAATGTGCATCATTAACGTCTGTGCTTTGTTTAGTACAAGAGGAAATTAATTTATAGTTTTATTTCTACATTGTTGTTGTAAATTCCAAGTTTGGCTTTTAGGGTTCCCAGTTTAATTATTGTCTTCCTGTTTTTAAATTGTGATTCCTTGTTTGGTGATGGTCTGTGTTCTGCATGTGTAACTGAGCTGAGGTATTCTGTTTATGTAATTCCTATTTGACATTGCCACTTGTTCCCTTTCCCCAGTAGGTCATGTATTGTTATTCTCTGAAATGTATTGGTTTAATATTTGCAGTGTTGCCTTTTGATAGGTAGGGTCTGGTGCTTTGTGAGTCCTGGTAGTGCTGTTAGGATACGGTGGGTTTGCTATGGGTTCTAAATGGGCAGTGTTTGTAGTAGTTCCTAAGGTGTCTGGCAGTTGGCACTGGATTATAGTAATGTAGAAATCTTTTAGTCTTTCTTTATCCATACACTCCTGAAGAGGCATGTTTACTAAAAGTTAGTGTATGGTAACATTATGCAAATATTTATGCAAATGAGGCCCCTTATGCAAATGAGACCCCGCACCGAGTCTCCGCACATGGCCCCACACCCCCCTTGGGCCGCCCCTGGCTAAGTGATGACCCCATCCCCTTAAGGATGGCCCTGTATGTGAACACCGGCACCCTATTTTGCTAGAGAGAAAAAGCACTCAGTCTGATATTCAGCCAGGATGATACTGTATTTAACCCTTTGAAGGCCTACTTTAAATTTTTAATCCACATTCTGCAGCCGGGTTAATTTTTGCATATTTCAGGAAAATTGTACCCGTCTTATTCAATATGTTCTAATAGTGATTTTCCTTCTGCTATGGTCATGTATTATATACCATTTGATAGGAAAATTTAGTCAGAATTTTGGATCCCGAGAGTTTTCGGCTCGGCCTGGAAAGGGTTAAAGACAGTGTCGGTCAGCTGGTCAGCTGATCAGCTGCAGTGTTTCAGCATGAACTGGATATTCAACAGCAATATCTGAATAGAGGGTGTCACTGAAGATCCGCAGCCATTATGCTACTATATCTACAAGTCAAAGCAGTGTACAATTAACTTAGGTTAAGAAGGTCTACATAGAACTTAAACAAAATTATCCAAATAAGTGCTGACCTTATCTGGATAACATCGATTTTCAGCTGGTACTCATATAGATAGCAAGTTAGGCCTACTTTTCAGGAAGCCTAAGCCATCTAGAGATGTGCCCGCTGCAAACTGTACCTCTCTAGCTCCACCCCTGCACTAACTGGAGGAGCAGCACTGGCTTGAGAACCAAGAGGCCAGAGTTTAATTTCCACTAGCACTCCTTATGGCCTTGGGCAAGTCACTTAACCCTCCATTGCCTCAGAAGAGTCCAAGTTATCAATGTCCCTGCATAATGCGTAGTTACTCACCTGTAACAGTTGATCTCCGGGAACAGCAGGAATTTAGTCTTCACATATGGGTATCGTCGGTACCGACGGAGCCTGCACGGGAATGCTCCCCAGCGTCCAATAGGAAAGCTTTTGGGAGCATCCCACAGTGCCTGCGTTCTGCCTTCCCGCCTTTCCCAACTGTCTCTCTCCAGTTGAGTTTAAAGCTGAGACAAAAGAGAGAGGGAAAGAGAGAAAGAGAGAGAGATAGAGAGATACAATTCCTAGGGGAGGTGGGTTGGTTGTGAAGACTAAATTCCTGCTGTTCCCAGAGATCACCTGTTACAGCTGAGTAACTATGCTATCTCCAGGAACAAGCAGGAATGTAGTCTTCACATATGGGGACTCCCTAGCTGCAGATGCCAGGGAGATGGCCCCAAAAGGTTGTGTGCCCTTGTGAAAGGGCTCCACTTTCCCCCATGGATCTCTGGCATCCTACCAGGGATGGTGGGTAGGAGTTGATTAAGTGTGGAACAAGTGTTGAAGAACAGCCTGACCAAAACAAGGCATCCCGGCGGGAGTCCTTGTCTAAGCAGTAATGGGCTGTGAAGGTATGAACCGAAGCCCAAGTAGCTGCTCAACAGATGTCATTGACAGACACAGAGTAAAGATGAGCCATTGAGGCTGCCATGGTTCTCACATTGTGAGCTGTGACATGGCCTTCAAAAGGAAGGTTCTTACTCTCATAGGCAAAAGATATACACTGTGCAATCCAGCTGGACAGTGTCTTTTTGGAGACTGGAAGTCCCAAATGACTAGGATCAAAAGCAACAAAGTGTTGAGAGGATTTTCTATGTTGCTGTGTCCTTTGTAAGTAAAAGGCCAAAGTTCTTTTACAGTCCAAAGTATGAAGGTTCCTTTCTGTATTTGAGGCATGAGGCCTTGGAAAGAATACAGGAAGGTAAACCGCTTGGTTTCAAATGAAAGGGCGAAACCACCTTTGGCATAAAGTGTGGATGAGTCCTAAGGACTACCTTATGATGGAACCTTGTATAAGGAGGATCTGCCACCAAGGCTTGCAATTCACTGATGCGACGTGCTGATGTGATTGCAATGAGAAAGATAACTTTCCAGGAAACGAATTTCAAAGAGGTAGTGGCTAATGGTTCAAAGGGCAGTTTCATGAGCTGCCCAAGTACCAGATTCAAGACCCATGCCACCGGTGGTGGCTTAATGGGAGGCTTCGTTAAAAGAAGGCCTCTCATAAATCTCGCTATGAGAGGATGAGAGGAAATAGGTTGTCCATTTAGAGGCTTGAGAGAAGCTGCAATAGCACTCAAAAGGACTCTCACTGAATTAGTCTTAAGCCCTGCATTTGATAAATGAAGAAGGTACTCCAGTAATGATTCCAGAGGTATCGCAAGAGGGTTCAGACCCTTCTGCGAGCACCATATGGTAAACCTTTTCCACTTAAATGTATAAGAGCGTCTTGTGGAAGGTTTTCTGGAAGCATGAAGGATATCCTTTACCTGCTGGGAAAGGTTAAGACCGTGAAGTACTAGGCTTTCAGCAACCAGGCCCTGAGATGCAGAGACTGGGGATTGGGATGCCACAGCATCTCGTCCTCTTGAGAAAAGAGATCTGGAGCAGATCCTAACTCCAGAGGCGGAGCTTGAGAGAGATGTAGAAGCAGAGGGTACCACATTTGCCGTGGCCAACGTGGAGCTATGAGGATCATATGACCTCTGTCTCTCTGAAGCTTGAACAGGGTTTTGGGAATTAGGGAAATGGGTGGAAAGGCATACAGGAAGTCCTGACTCCAATGGAGGAGGAAAGCATCCCTGGCCTGACAATGCCGAGCTAGAATTCTGGAACAGAACCGGGGAAGTTTGGCATTCAGCAGACTTGCAAAGAGGTCTATGCAAATTTGCAAATCTGAAAAATGTTGGCCACCTGGTCTGCATGGAGAGACCATTCATGTGGAAGCAGAACTTGACTGAGTCTGTCTGCCCAAGAGTTTTGAATGCCTGGAAGATTCATCTCCTTGCGGTGTATCTGATGCTCTCTGGCGAGGACCCATAGTCACAAAGCTTCATTGCAGAGCGACAGAGAGCCTGTTCCGCCCTGCTTGTTCACATAGAACATGGCTACTTGATTGTCCGTTTGAACTAGGTGTGTCTTGTAGCTGAGCTGGGTGTGAAATACTCAAAGAGCAAGGAAGATTGCTCTGAGCTCCAGGAAATTGATATGGAGATAGGCCTCCTGTGGCGTCCAGGTACCCTGGGTCGAGAGGCCTTGCAAGTGGGCTCCCCAACCCACCTGTGAAGCATCTGTTAGAGTGGCTTGGGGTAGGGGTTGCTGAAAAGGAGACCCCACCAAAAGGTTTTTGGGTGTCCGCCACCATTGGAGGGACAAAATAAGGCAATCTGAGTTTGCTATTTTGTCTGACAGGCAACCTGACGCCTGAGACCACTGAGTGGATAGGGTCCACTGCCCTCATATGGAGGCGAGCATAAGGATCCACATGCACGGTGGATGCCATGTGGCCTAGCAACTGTAACATTTCCCGAGCAGTGAGGTGAGGTGAGGTTTTAGCACTGCTTGGGAAGCTAACTGCACAATTCGAAGGCAGCGGGGCTGTGGAAGGTAGGCCCTTGTTTGTCTGGTATCCAGAAGAGCTCCTATAAACTCTAGGGATTGAGTGGGAGCAAGGTTGGACTTTGGGAAGTTTATGACAAGTCCCAAATACTGAAGGATGTGCATTGTGTGAGACAGAGCAACCCTTGCCTCTGGCTCTGAAGGGGCTCGAATGAGCCAGTCGTCTAAGTAAGGTAAGATGAATATTCCTAGGGTGCGAAGAAATGCTGCCACCACAGCCATGCATTTTGTGAACACATTTGGTGCTGAAGCCAGGCCAAAAAGAAGAACCCTGTATTGGTAGTGCTTCCCTTGAAATAGGAAGCGAAGGAACGTTCAATGAGTTGGATGGATGAGAACATGAGTGTACGCATCCTTGAGATCTAAAGAACAAAGCCAATCCTGGCTCTGAAGGTATGGCAGCAGAGTTCCTAGAGAAATCATTTTGAACTTCTCTGAGGTCTAAAATGGGTTTGTGTCCTCCTGTTTTCTTTGGAATAAGGAAATAGGGGGAGTAGAACCCTGTACCCTGTTGTAGAATGGGTACCTCTTCTATTGCCCCTTGAGCAAGGAGCATAGTGACTTCTTGACCTAACCGGTCGTTGAGAGAGGTCTGAGAATTGAACTGTCTTACTATTGTAGGAGGGGGCATGCTGAGGAAATGAAGCTTGTACCCCTCTCTTACAATAGACAGAGTCCAATTTTCTGCTGTTATCTGACCCCATCTGGGGGCAAAATGACATAACCTTCCTGGGATGGTGGAGGGTTCTGGGCCGTTCAGGGCCAGGAAGGCAAAGTTCTCTAGACAGGAGTCAAAGCCCCTGTGGAGGCTGAGTCTGCTGAGCCGGTTGAGGTTTAGCTGCTTTTGGTTTCCTTTGTTGCCTAGGTTGTTGGTGCTGTCCCTTTTGGGCAGACTGACCTAAACGCTGACCCTGCTGGGTATAGGAGGGATAAAACCTTTTCTTCTTGCTGAAAAATGGTTTCTTAGAGGATGTTTTCCTCGCAGGATCAGCTGTAGATTTAGACAATCTATCCAAAGTGATATTGTCAGCATCTATCTCATTAGCTTTTTCCTGCCAATTCTTGCCAAAGAGATTCTCTCCTCTGCAAGGTATATTCCCCAGTTTGTCTTGTACCCAGATTTCCAAGTCAGATGCCTGGAGCCAGGCAATTCTACATGCACCTATGGCAATAGCAGAGGTTCTGCTTATACATTCAAAGCAGTCAAAGGCTGCACGATTTACAAACTTTGAGAGTGAGGAGATGTGGTCAGAGGTGTTTCCCACATCCTTAACATAAGATCATGCAAGATCTCATGAATAGGTAAGGTAGCTGCCTCCTTGGGAGCTTTAGGGTATTGTAGGATTTCTAATTCCTTTGCCCTAGGCTCTTTTTCAGGAGCCACTGTGATGGAAAGACCTCGGGCCACATCTCGGATAAAATCCTGAAAGGACATATCCTCTGGTGGAGACATCCTACGCTGAGGAGAAGAGGCATCCTCAGGAAGAAGTACTCTGATATCGGCAGAGCTTTCAGAGCCTTCAGACTCATCCAAGGATTCGAAGTATCTCCGATCTGGGTGATCGTGCAAGGCACGGTACCAGTACCGGTACGGACTGAAGTCGGCATCGGAGTGGTCTGGTACCAACTTGTCGATGCCAGACAAAGATGCATGACTCGGTCCCGGTAGAATACCTGCCGATATCGATGCAGTCGGTGCCAGTACCGGAGTCAGTGCCAGTACCGCTTGAATTGTCTGAAGCGGTTTCAGGGGCAACGAGGCCGTGAGAAGAGCCGCCAGACTGCGTTCAATAGCTAAGAATCTCTGGTCTATCGACGCTGCCGATGCTTGGGTATCGGGGCCGGATGAAGCAGCTGGAACCCCAGAGAATGGCACCAGTAGTTCTGCCGAGGTTGAAGCCTCGAACATCCTGGAGCCCCGTTAGTGCTTTGGAAGTCGAAGCCTCCCGCCCGGCAATTTTGCCGGTGAAAGTCCCTCAAGGGCAACGCCAGAGGCATCTCAATGTTTAGAAGGAGATCTACCCTTTGAGGACCAGCTAGATTTATGTTTAGTTACCTGAGATCCATGGGAGGAAGATGAAGCCCTGGAAGACATCGATGCTATGGAGGCTGCATCGGAGGGAAAAAGGGTGCCAAGTTTAGCAACTCGGTTTTGCCGGTCCCTTTTCGACATCATCCCACAGGCAACACACTCTGAAATAGAGTGGTCATGACCTAAACATTTTTTTTTTTTTTTTTTTATAAATTTCCAATAAACAAGCAAGAAAACAACAATCTTGCAAAGAAATGAGGTCTATACATAGGAAGATACAATTCAAATAAGATACAATACAAAGAAACAAATTCCTATACCCCATGTAGGCCAACAAAAAAGGGGGGGGGGGAGGGGAAAGAAAAGAAGCAGACCAGACAAGAGAGAAATGATCTGCTAACTAGCAAGAAACAATATCACAAAAACTCATATGGCCGCGAGAAACCCCAGATAACTCTAACTAAGCAGAGACAATTATCCCAGAACAACATCGGCCGAAACCCGAGCATTTATAAAGGCAGCAAGATCTGTCGGATTAGTGAAAAAATAACGATTAGATTTATATATGACCAGGCATCTGCACGGATATCGAAGGAAAAAGGACCCTCCTAGTTGCAACACACCAGACTTTAACAACAAGAACTGTTTACGTCGATTCTGAGTTTCCCGAGTTAAACCGCCACACTTGGAACACTTTTTAAAACTCGAAGTGGGTTTTTCCATTTTAAAGGAAAAATTGGGCCTAGTGCCCAAAATGGTGTGTGGCACCCGAAAAGAAAATTACTGGAGAAAGACTCAAGAAACAAAGGGTTGTTGTTTTTTTTTTTTCAGAAAAAAGAAAAGAACCACCGGCGGTACCGGTATAGCGTCGAGGGAAGGCAGACGTGACCACAAAAAAGAAAAATAAGAAGGGAAATTTTCTGCGGTGACAGGATGTGCGACCTGTCGGCTCCGCGGAAAATGAAGAACTGGAGAGGGACAGTTGGGAAGGCAGCACGCAGGCACTGTGGAATGCTGCCAAAAGCTTTCCTATTGGATGCTGGGGAGCGCTCCCCGCAGGCTCTGTCGGTACCGATGATACCCATATGTGAAGATTACATTCCTGCTTGTTCCTAGAGATTGTACATTACTAGGTTTAAGTTACAATGTAAACCGCTTTGACTGAAATGATAAAGCGGTATAAAAAACCTGTTAAAATAAAAACTGGATAGTGGTGGAGCACTCGGTGGAAGTATATCTGGAAGTGTCACTGAATATCTCTCAGAACTGTTATAGAGACAATATCCTCCATGAGTTACCCAGGTAAGTGTTTTGAATATCAGTCCCACTGTTTATTTCTAATCTTGGTAGCAAACCATTTGCAAATGATTCTATCGTTAATTAGGGGCTTGCGGTAGGTTAATTTCTCACTCGTATTAAAGAACCAATTACCAGTAAACTCTACCTTGGGTGTTAATTCCAAAGGTTCTAGCTACACATAGACCTTTTGTTTCCAGGATGCACCCATTATTGCTCAATTCTTTCATTTTTTAAGCTCCAAGGCCCAGTTCTCATTGTACTGTCCAGTATATTTATCTGTTTTTATTCTATCTATAGAATAAAAATATTTTGTCCTATGTCAGCACTTCCCTCACTGACAGTGGTGTCCTTAATTGAGGTCACAATATATGCATTAGGGGTAGCGACTTGACCAAATAAAAAAACATCATTGGCTGACACCTCCAGCCAACCCTGCATTATAACTAGGCCTGCACAGGTGAGGATGCTTATAGGAGGGCCAGGAGCAGTGGCAAGGATCATGAGGTAAGGCCCAGGACTGCATGCTTGTCTGTAGATTCAAAATGTTTGGCAAGTATTGCCTATGGGATACATAGTTCACTTTTGTATTATGTATGCAAAACAGTACGATTTTATTAGACCAAGTGCATTGTTATAAAAAGCAGATGTGGTCACTAGAAGAAAAACTTTACAAAAAACTTCATATATCTGTGCACCCCTGTGTATTTCCATGATAAATTACTTAATAAAAATATTGGATGTGAATATGCAGTAGTTATGCTCTTTGCTACCATCTAGTGGATGACTCATTACTTTGTCTCACAGAAAGTTATTCTAGAGACTTTTTTCAGGTGAACTTTTCCCATTATGGCCTTTATGAAGAGCTGATGAAGCTTAACTTTTAAACAAAGATTTTTCCTGCACACTTAAAAACAAACAAAGCTTTTCACATGTCGCATTTTAAACTTTGATGTAACATGGGAGTGGCTGAGCCAATATTCAAAAGCACCTATCTGTATAACAGCATATAGTACACTATCCAGTGGCATATCAAGAGCAGGGCGGTGGGTGTGGCCCGACCTGGGTGCTAGCCAGGAGGGGGGCTGCATCCCTGCCAGGCCCAAACGTCCGAGGCAGCGCAGCAAACTTACCTTAAATCTGTGAACTATCATTAAAATCATCTGTAATATCTGAAGATTGGAGAATGGCCAGTGTAATGCCAATATTTAAAAAGGGGATATCTGGAAAACTACAGACCGGTGAGCCTAACATCGATACCAGGCAAAATGGTAGAAATCATTATAAAGAATAAAATTACCGAACATGTAGATAGTCACGGTTTAATGGGATAAAACCAAAATGGATTTAGCCAAGAAAAGTCATATCTTATTACTCTTTTTTTTGAAGGTGTGAATACATGAGTAGACAAAGGTGAGCCGGTTGATATAGTGTATCCGGAATTTCAGAAGGCCTTTGATAGGGTCCCTCATGAAAGGCTCTTGGCCTTGAATATTGTGTGCAATTTTGCTCGCCATATCTTAAAAAGGATTTAGCGGAATTAGAAAAGGTACAGAGAAGAGCCATCAAAATGGTAAAGGGGATGGAAGGATACTCCTATGAGGAGAGGCTTAAAAGATTAGGGCTCTTCAGCCTGGAAAAGAAACAGCTGAGGGGAGATATGATAGAGGTCTATAAATTAACGAACAGGTAAATGTAGATCAGTTGTTTACATCTTCAAAAAGTAGAAAGACTAAGGAACATACAATGAAGCTACAATGTAACCCATTTAAGACTAATAAGAGAAAATATTTTTTTCACTGAACGTGTAATCAAACTCTAGAATTTGTTTAACGGATGATGTAGTAAAAGCTGTTAGTGTAGCTGGGTTTTAAAAAAGGTTTGGACAAGTTCCTGGAGGAAAGGTCCATAAACGATTATTAAAGAGAACCTGGGAAATCCACTGCTTGCCCCGGGACAGGCATTGTGGAACCCGTGTGTCTTTTGGGAACCTACCGGGTACTTGTGACCTGGACTGGCCACTGTTGGAAACAGGATAATAGGCTTGAAGGACCTTGGTTTGACCCAGTATGACATTTCTTATATTTTTATGTAAAGACGGATGGCTTGCCGTGCTGCCTCCAATCCAGACCCGGTGTCTCGTCTCCCAGCTGAAAGTCTCACAAATCGCAAGACTTTGGCCCAGGAAAAAAAGAGCAACCAGGTCCGAACTGGAGGCAGTACAGCAAGCCACTCATCTTTAAGTGAAGTTTGCTGCGCTGCCTTGGAAATGTGGGTGGTCACTGGCTGCAAGAAGGGGCCGCCTGCCCAGTGGCCAAGAAGAATGGAAATGCCACCAACACTATCCAACATTTTTCAGTGGCATTATTCAGACAGTGTTGCTGAAAATTATTACAGACTGTCCCCCATTATTCAAAAAATGCTAGAGCAGACCAAGTGTGAAGTGTCGGCATTACACCCAACTATAATCAGCAGTATTCAGTCCGTTATCTGTATAGATATGTGGATAAGAACATAAGATATGCCATACTGGGTCAGACCAAGGTCCATCAAGCCCAGTATCCTGTTTCCAACAGTGGCCAATCTAGGTCATACGTACCTAGCAGTTTCCCCAAAAGACACACGTTCCACGATGCTTGTATTGGATCAAGCATTGATATCCTGGGTCCCTTCTTAATAATGATTTATGGACCTTTCCTCCAGGAACTTGTCCAAACCTTTTTTAAACCGAGCTACACTAACAGCTTTTACTACATCCTCCGGTAACAAATTCCAGAGTTTGATTACACGTTGAATGAAAAAATATTTTCTCTTGTTAGTCTTAAATAGGTTACCCTGTAGCTTTATTGCATGTCCCCTAGTCTTTTTATATTCTGATGATGTAAACAATCGATCTATGTTTACCCGTTCCACTCCGTTCATTAATTTATAGACTTCTATCATATCTCCCTTCAGCTGCCTCTTTTCCAAGATGAAGAGCCCTAAACTTTTAAGCCTTTCCTCACAGGGGTATCCTTCCATCCCCTTTACCATTGTGGTGGCTCTTCTCGGTACCTTTTCTAATAACTCTAAATCCTTTTTAAGATACGGCGACCAGAATTACACACAATATTCAAGGTGCGGTCGCACCATGGAACGATACAGAGGCATTATAATATCCTTTGTTTTATTTCCATTCCTTTCCTATGATAACTAGCATTCTATTTGTTCTCTTGGCAGCCGTTGCACACTGGGCGGAGGGTTTTAACATGTTATCCACGATGATGCCCAAATCTTTTACCTGGGTGGTGGTTCCTAATATGGAACCTTGCATCGGGTAACCATAGTTTGGGTTGTTCTTCCCTAGGTGCATAACTTTACACTTGTCCACATTAAATTTCATCTGCCATTTGGATGCCCAGTCTTCCACTTTATCAAGATCCAGTTGCAATTTTCCACAATCCTCATGGTTTTTAACAACTTTAAATAGTTTTGTGTCATCTGCATGCTTGATAACCTCACTCGTTATTCCCTTTTCCAGGTCATTTATGAATGTCAAAAAGCAGCGGACCCAATACAGATCCCTGCGGAACTCCACTATTCACCTTTCTCCATTGGGAAAATTGGCCATTTAGCCCTACCCTCTGCTTTCTATCTTTTAACCAGTTCCTTATCCACAATAGTACACTACCTCCTATTGCATGACTCTCTAGTTTTGCCAAACATCTCTGATGAGGGACCTTGTCAAAGGCTTTCTGAAAGTCCAGATACACTATATCAGTGATGGCTAACCTTTTTGAGCCCGAGTGCCCAAACTGCCGCACAAAACCAAAGAATTTCCTCAAAGTGCCAGCACGTCATTTGCATAAGTGGTCTTATTTGCATAAATATTTGCATAATGTTACCATACACTAACTTTTAGTAAACATGTCTCTTAATGAGTGTATGGATAAAGAAAGACTAAAAGATTTCTACATTACTATAATCCAGTGCCAACCGCCAGGCACATTAGGAACTACCAAGTGTTAACGTGGTTATCTATCACAGAATCAATCAATGCAAATAGTGTTGGGTACTGTGATTTTGCTGTAGAAGCTTTTCATGTATTAAATTGAACTTTTGGCTAGTGAGGTCTCAGATACCACAGGCTGCCACTGTTTCATGAAGCTTCAGTGGACTAATGCCCAAAATACATCAATGACCTCTATCTTAAACATTTAGCCAACGTCACTCTTGAAATAGCTTTTTTTGATGTGAATTGTTGCAGTGCTTATCTAAACAATTATATTGCTTAATATTGAAAAATAAACCAGTGCTTAGCTTAGCTGTGTGATGAATTTCCCAATTGTTGCAGTGCTTATCTAAACAATTATATTGCTTAATATTGAAAAATAAACCAGTGCTTAGCTTAGCTGTGTGATGAATTTCCCGACGCTATTCCTTGCGCTATATTGCGTTTCTCCTACTGGTTTCTTCAGGGGAAAGCATTCACATCATCACTACTGCTCCAGCCTGGTTCAATAGAGCTTTGTCAATGGTATGTCAATGGTATGTCAAAGCATACCATTGACAAAGCTCTATTGAACCAGGCTGGAGCAGTAGTGATGATGTGAATGCTTTCCCCTGAAGAAACCAGTAGGAGAAACGCAATATAGCGCAAGGAATAGCGTCGGGAAATTCATCACACAGCTAAGCTAAGCACTGGTTTATTTTTCAATATTAAGCAATATAATTGTTTAGATAAGCACTGCAACAATTGGGAAATTCATCACACAGCTAAGCTAAGCACTGGTTTATTTTTCAATATTAAGCAATATAATTGTTTAGATAAGCACTGCAACAATTCACATCAAAAAAAGCTATTTCAAGAGTGACGTTGGCTAAATGTTTAAGATAGAGGTCATTGATGTATTTTGGGCATTAGTCCACTGAAGCTTCATGAAACAGTGGCAGCCTGTGGTATCTGAGACCTCACTAGCCAAAAGTTCAATTTAATACATGAAAAGCTTCTACAGCAAAATCACAGTACCCAACACTATTTACATTAGGAACTACTACAAACGCTGCCCATTTAGAACCCATAGCAAACCTGCCGTATCCTGACAGCATTACCAGGACTCACAAAGCACCATACCCTACCTATCAAAAGGCAACACTGCAAATATTAAACCAATACATTTCAGAGAATACTGGGGAAAGAGAACAAGTGGCACCGTCAAATAGGAATTTCCTCTTGTACCAAACAAAGCGCAGATGTTAATGATGCACATTTCCCAGAGCTGACATATTCCAGTTAATAAATTCAAAATAAAGAGATATCTTTCTACCTTTTGTACATTTTTTTTCAGTTGCAATTGGTCCAGCCATTTTCTTCTGGTTTCTTCATGTTTTCTGCTAACTCTCCATCGTCTGCTGTCCATTTGTCCTTTCTTCTCTCTTCTAGTTTTTTTTCCATTCTCTCTCTCTCTACATCTGCTTTAACATACTAATCTTTCTCCTTTTGCTCTTTCCTCATTCCTATTTCATCCACACAAATTTTACCCCTCCATCCTCAATCCCCAATTACTCTCCCAATACCTGGCCAATTGTAGATTTTTCATCCCTCCTACACAAAATATTTTTCCCCTCTCCATTTTACTCTCCCAGCCCCATCCCATTCTAATCCTCCCCCAACATCAGCTCCCTTCTAGTTCCAGTCTCACCCAGCATCCATTCCCTTCTTCAAGCCCCCCACTTCCCCTCAGCCCATTTCCATTCCAAGCCCCATCCCCAACAGCTATTTGCAGTTCAAGCCCCCTTCCACTCAGCCCATTTCCAGTCCTAGCAACCCCCCCAACCCATTACCAGTCCTAGCCCCCCATAGCCCACTCCCAGTCCTAATCCCACCAGCCCATTTCCAGTCCTAACCTCCCCATCAGCCCACTCCCAGTCCTAATCCCCCATCACTCAATTTTTAGTTTAAGCCCCCCCAGCGCCTATCACCACTCCTAACCCCCCCCCAGCGCCCATCACCACTCTTAACCCCCCCAGCCCAGCGCCCATCACCACTCCTAACCCCCCCAGCCAGCCCAGTGCCCATCACCACTCCTAACCCCCCCAGCCAGCCCAGTGTCCATCACCACTCCTAACCCCCCCAGCCCAGTGCCCATCACCACTCCTAAACCCCCCCAGCCCAGCCCATCACTACTCCTAACACCCCCCCCAGCCAAGCCCAGCCCATCACTACTCCTAACCCCCCCCAGCCCAGCCCAGCCCATCACCACTCCTAAACCCCCCCAGCCCAGCCCAGCCCATCACCACTCCTAACCCCCCCAGCCCAGCCCATCACCACTCCTAACCCCCCCCAGCCCAGCCCAGCCCAGCCCATCACCACTCCTAACCCCCCCCCTCCAGCCCATCACCACTCCTAACCCCCCAGCCCAGCCCAGCCCAGCCCATCACCACTCCTAACCCCCCCCCCAGCCCAGCCCAGCCCAGCCCATCACCACTCCTAACCCCCACCCCCCCCCCCCCCGCCCCGGGAAAATAAAAAAAAAAAAGAAAACCTGTCTGCTGCCGTTGTCGGGGCCGCCGCGGCAGAATCGAGCGTCCCATCAGCCCCCGCGGGCTTAACAGAGTCGCGAAAGGGAAACTCTTCCCTTCGCGCTCTGCAAGCCGGCGCGTCTGACTGTAGCTCCAAAGAGAGAGCTGCTACGGGGAGGGCAGGCTCTGCTGGGTGGGTACAGGGGGGCCCCGCGGCACGCTCGATTCTGCCGCGGCGGCCCCGACAACGGCAGCAGACAGGTTTTCTTTTTTTTTTTCAATTGCGGACCTTCCCGCGTGCCAGCTGCAAGGCCTTCGCGTGCCACAGCTGGCACGCGTGCCATAGGTTCGCCATCACTGCACTATATCAACCGACTCACCTTTGCCTACCTGTTTATTCACACCTTAAAAAAACATAACAGAATAGTAAGACAAGATCTTCCTTGTCTAAGGCCATGTGGGTTGTCTCCCATTAAGCCATGACTATCTACATGTTCAGTAATTTTTCTCTTTATGATGGTTTCTACCATTTTTCCTGGTACTGACATCAGGTTCAGTAGTTTCCCAGATCACTCCTGGAACCCTTTTTAAAAATTGGCGTTACATTGGCCATCCTCCAATCTTCAGGTTATTACATATGATTTTAATAATAGTTCATAGATTACTAATAGCAGGTCTGCAATCTCATATTTCAGTCTTTCAACACCCTTGGACATATACCATCCGGTCCAGGTGATTTGTTACTCTTCAGTTTATCAAATAGTTGTAATACATCTTCCCGGTGTATCGATATTTCTTTCAATTCTTCTGCAGTATCACCTTTAAATAACACTTCAGTCATGGGTAACATCCCTACATCTACCTCAGTAAAGACTGAAGCAAAGAATTCATTCAGTTTGTCCGCTATAACCTTGTCCCTCTTAGTGCCCCTTTTACCCCTTTTTCATCTAATGGTACAACTGACACTCAGGTTTTTTGCTACGAATGTACTTGAAAAAGTCTTTATTACGTGTTTTTGCTTCTACAGGAAGCTTCTTCTCAAATTCTCTCCTTGCCCGACTTATCATTGCCTTGCATTTAACTTGACAGTGCTTGTGCTGTTTCCAGTTTTCATCATTTGGCTCTTTTTTCCATTTCCTGAAAGATGCTTTTTGGCAACAGCCTCTCTGACCTCATCTTTAAACCATACTGGCTTCCACTTTTCTTAAAGCGTGAAATACAGCTGGTCTGGGCTTCCAAGATAGTATTATTAAACAACACCCAAGCTTGATGTAAGTCTAACCTTTGCAACTGCTCCTTTTAGTTTTTTCTTAACTATTTTCCTCGTTTTATCATAGTCTCCCTTTCGAAAGTTAAAAGGTAGTACTGTGGATTTCCTTACCATCCCTCCTCCATTAATTAAATCAAACGCAATCATGCTATGATCATTATTGCCAAGTGGCCCCAACACCCTTATCTCTTTCACCAGATCTGGTGTTCCACTAAGAACTAGGTCCAAAATGGCTTCCCCTCTGGTTGTTTCATGAACCAGCTGCTCCAAGAAACAGTCATTTATTTCATCTAGAAACTTTATCTCCCTAGCATGTCCTGCTGTGACACTGACCCAGTCGATACCGGAGTAATTGAAATCACCAATTATTATTACTGTGCTGTAACGTTTGTTAGCTTCTCTGATTTCTTTGAGCATTTCATCATCCATTTGTTCATTCTGGCAAGGTGGTCGATAGTACACCCCCACTGCCATCGCCTTCCCCTTTTTATATGGAATTTCAATCCAGAGATTCTACAGCAAATTTTGTTTACTGCACAACTTTAATGCCCTCTCTAACAGAGCGCAACCCCTCCACCAATTTAATCAGCTCTATCATTACAATATAGTTGGTACCTAGGTATCACAGAGTCCCACTGGTTGATATCTCAGACATGGTGGAAGGAGGGCAATCATATCTAACCTTTCACTTAGTGCTATATATTCTAACTCTCCCATCTTATTTTTTAGACTTCTTGCATTTGCATACAAGCATTTTAGAGACTGCATTTTATTCATATTAATCTGGCTATCGGTAGGTAGGGGTAATTTGGAATCTTTAAGCTCTGTCTGCTCTGTACTCAAGGACATTTGGGCTACTTTTGTCTTTATTGGAACCTCTCTGCTGAGATGCCCTAACTTCATTCTTTTGGTAGTATCCTTCAAGGATACATTGTTCTGAACCATGCGCTCTTTGGCGACTGTTGGCTCTCCCTTATTATCTAGTTTAAAAGCTGCGCTCTCCCCTTTTATAAGTTAATGCCAGCATCCTGGTTCCATTCCGGTTAAGGTGAAGCCCATCCCTTCAGAAGAGTCCCTCCTTACCCCAGAATGTTCCCCAGTTCATAACAAATCCAAAACCCTCTTTCTTGCACCATCGTCTCATACATGCATTGAGAGTCCGGAGGTCTGCCTGCCTTTTGGATCCTGCGCGTGGAACGGGAAGCATTTCTGAGAATGCTACCCTGGAAGTTCTGGATTTCCATTTCCTAACTAAAAGCCTAAATTTAGCCTCCAGAACCTCCCTACTACATTTTCCTATGTCATTGGTACCGACATGTACCAAGACAACAGACTCCTCCCCAGCACTTTCTAAGACCTTGTCTAGGTGGTGCATGAAGTCTGCTACCTTCTCACCAGGCAGGCATGTTACCAGGCAATCCTCATGTCCACCAGCCACCCAGCTATCTACATGCCTAATGATTGAATCACCAACTATAACGGCTATCCTAATCCTTCCCTTTTGGGCACATGGCCCTGGAGAAATTTCCTCAGTGTGAGAAGGTTTTACATCACCTGGAAGACAGATCCTAGGCTACATAATCACTTCCTGACACACCAGGGTGATGCTCTCCTGTCACGTGACCTCGCTCCTCCATGGCAACAGAGATGCTGCCAGACTGGAGTTGGGACTTCAGGACTAGATCCCTGTAGGTCTCGTCTATGTACCTCTCTGTCTTCCTTATGTCTTCCAAGTCTGCTACTCTAGCCTCCAGAGATCAGACTCGTTTCCTGAGAGCAAAGAGTTCCTTGCACCTAATGCACACGTAAGACCGCTCACCAACTGGGAGAAAATCACATGTGACACTCAATGCAAAAGACTGGAAAGCCCTTGTCTCGCTGCTGGACTGCTGTCTTTATCTTAGTTTTAAAGTTGTGCTTAGATATTTAAGTTCTTTACTCACTAAGGGTTGCTGGGGATACTTATACTAATAAAACTATACCTAATACGTTTAATGTACTTTGTTCACCTGAAGCTTAATTAATCTCAGGTCCTTAATGTATGCCTGATAAGGATAAACAGCTGCACTTGAGAGTGAATATGGCACCTCCTTTCCTTTAAGAGGTTTAAGCACCTATAAAGCTACAATTATCCCAGGGGTGGGTGGATGTCCGGGAGGGAAGGAAAGAAAGATTACTTATTAAAAGCTGGCTGCTACACAGTATCCTGTCCTGTGCTTCTAAGGTAATCTGTGACCAATTTCCAGGGGGAGTCCCACAGCCCTTCTTGGATAGAGGGAGTCTTGAGGTCTAAATTTAACCAGAAAGGTCTCTTCTGTGTTTTAAATTTAAACTGAAAGCTCTTTGCTGCTACTAGGCCCTGGCTGAGTATGAAATTTAAACTAGAAGCTCTCTGCTGGTTTTCTAAATTTAACCAGAAAGCTCTCGTACCCCTTATTCTGAATCACTGGCGGTAGACCTCTGGTGTACAACCAACCTGTTCCAATATGGCGGTCTTGACAACTGCATATGTACCTCACCAATCAGAGTTGGCATCCTGGAATGCAGCCTGACTGCTACCCTTCAGCAAATTCTGCAAGTAGTCCATGTTGTCTCTGGCCATCCAGCCCTGCAGGCGGTTCTTTTAAAGCTCACCAAGTGATCAGGTTCCTCTTCTGACATCATTTTCAGTAATGCTTGCGCTGGATGGTGGAATGGTGGTCTTTGTAGGTCTTGAGTCAACTGAGCCAGGGAACTCCTCTAATTCCCCTTGCACCTGAATAAGATCTTGTAGCTGCTGCTGACATTATTGCTCCTGCAGCTGATATTGTTGTTGCCACTGCCCTTCCAGCAGGGCTTGTTGAAAATGCTGCTAACATTGTTGCTGTTGCTGCTGACCTTCTGCCAGAATCTGGAGGAGCTGCTTTATCATGGCTTGTCACTGTTCACTTGCAACATCACCACAGCTTTCTCTTTGCAGCTGAGTTAACCCTGAAGTATTCCAACTCCAACAAACTTTTAGCAGCCTCTCATGGCTAAAACAAAGTCTGCCTGTCAGGCACCGAGTAGACCTTCAAGCTCCCTAAGCCTCTTAGCCCATACAAACAAAAAAAAGAGAAAAATCCTAACCTGCTGTAGAAGCCCAGTCCTGGAGGGATGTGGATTTTCCCCTCTGTCAAATGGTTAAAGGAAATCTCCAAGCTGCCACCATATGTAGCAGGGTGGCGTGTGATGGGAAGTGGTTTTCTTTAAAACACAGGCCAGACAACAGTTCAGGGAAAATAAAAGTAATTTTTATTCAGTCCCAGCTTGTAAAACTCCACAAGCAAAATCCAGAACAGACAGCAGTTCAAGAAAAATAAGGTCTGCTTACTTCTGTCCCAGCTTGTTAAACCTCCACATGCTGCTTCTCCCACCCTTTCTCCAGCATCATTTAAAGTGCCAACCTCAGAACTCCTTTGCATAGCTTGCCTTGGAAGGACTTCTCATTCCATGGGCCTCTCTCCTTCCTGCAGCCTACTGGGTTCTTAACCTTGCTCTGTGAGCCACGTGCTTCAAGCCCTGAACTCTAGACGATAGACTCTTTTAAAGGGGGACTGTTGATAATCCCCTTGGAGAGGGACAGTAGCATTCTATATACCCCATCATATGCGTTAAAGTTTTTTTCTCAGTGGCCAAGCAGAATAAATGCTCATATATGGATGATGTTACGACGGAAGCCACATGGAAAACTCTCCCGCCTTGTTTGCACACAGGGCCGTATCGAGCTGCAATTGCACCCTGTGAGACTTGCAGCTCGGGTGCATGCCCCCCCTCTCCTCCCCAAACCTCCGTCCAGCTCTGCCTGCTCCTTCCCTGCTGCTGCCACCACCCTCTGTTTTTTTCACAGCAGCGCTGGCAGCAGCAGGGAAGAGCAGGCAGCGCTGGATGGAGGTATGGGGAGGAGGAGGAGGGGGGGGCATGCGCCTGATCTGAAAGGTGCCAGCACTTTAAGCAGATCTGTCCCTCCCTGCTCTGACATCATGACTTCGTGAAAACCATGGACCGCACTTCGCCAGCTTCGCCAGCTTTCCGATATCTGCATGAAAAATTCCCTCGACTCAGCAAAGCAAAGATTAAAGAGGGAGTTTTTGTGGGTCCTCAGATTCGAGAGCTCTTCAAAGATGACCGGTTCAACAACTTGCTGCAGGGTGATGCGAAACAAGCATGGAATGCTTTTTGCCTAGTATCCACAAACTTTCTCGGGAATGTTAGGGCAGAAAACTACAAGGAACTAGTAGAAGACATGCTGATGCAGTATCAGAAACTTGGCTGCAATATGTCTCTAAAGATCCATTTCCTTGATTCCCATCTCGATTTCTTTCCTGACAACTGTGGTATGGTTAGTGATGAACAGGGCAAACGTATTCACCAGCATATCGCAACGATGGAGCAAAGATACCAGGGAAAATGGTCCACTACAATGCTGGCTGACTACTGCTGGACACTCCCCAGAGAAGCTCCCGAACAGCTGTACAAGAGACAGGTGAAAAAAATCTAAGTAGTCTATGACTTGTTTTTATACAGGTATTAACCGAAGGCCTATTATATTTACTATTGACATGCATTTCGTGATGTAAACATTAATTCTTGTAAATTACAAAACAAACTAGAGCCAACTTTGCAATTTCACTGTCATATTCGTGTTTAGCATATAAAAATTGATAATAAATGACTATTTTTATTTCAGTAACATGACTTTTTTTAAAATTTGTTGACCAGTGGAATTTCACCAACCCTTTTTTACTTTTACATCCCAATATGAAGTCCCTAGCTTTCATGGTTATGGTTAATTTTATTTGATATACCACAACCATGCAAGCAGTCTATGCAGTTTACAACAGCTAAAATCAATAGAGTGAAAAGAACTCGATATACAAGATAGGAAAGTGACAATATTAAGATAAGAACAAAAGCATCAGAAAACATGCAAAAAACATATACCACAAAAACACACAGGTAACAAGATTGACAACTGCTTAAACCTGCACAGCCTGGATGTTGAGGAATTAACTTTGGTCCCACCAACCAGCAGGTCCAGAGATGACAATTTCTTCGGCTTCCAGGAAAGATTCCAATAGGAGGTCATGTGGTTTTAAGTGGAAAAGGTTCGTCATCTCGTGTAAGAGAAAAAGTCTAGATCATCTCTCATGTCTCACACAAAAACTGCTTGGATACCTTCTATATTTGTCAGAGTTTGGCCTCAAAACCAACTTTGTAAAAGTAAACGTCAGTGCAGTTTGCACTTACCATCATCATATAGAAACTAAACCCATCTCTCTGCAACCTTTAGTGGTTTGCTTTGTGTGGGCTTACTTCTTACAATGCCTCCCCTTAAGCCTCCCACAGTGTCCTGGGATCTCAACATGGCTTTAACTCAGCTGATGAAAGCTCCTTTTGAGTTACCAGATATTTGTGGACTGAAGTACTTGATCTAGGTTTGATTTTGTTGGCAATGACCTCAGCTCAGAGTTAGCGAGCTCCATACTCTAGTAATTTATCCACCTAACTAGTTTTTACAGCAATAGGGTGGTTTTGTGTACTTATCTTACGTTCCTTATTAAGGTAGTGTCAAATTTCCATCTTAATCAGTCTATTGTTCTACCAACATTTTCCCAATACCTCATGCTCACAAAAGGGAAAGCACATTACACACGCTGGACTACAAGAGCGCCTTAGCCTTCTATTTGGCATGGACTAAAGCTCTTAGAAATTCTACCCAAAATTTTTTTTTTTTTTTTTTACTTCAACAGGTTAGGGGCTGCCATCAACATAACTTACACTTTCAATGTGCCTAGCAGATTGCTTTTCCTTCATTTATACCCAGACTGGCTTGACTTTTCAGGATCACAACACAGCTCATAATGTCTTAAGACGGGCTTCCATGGAGAAGATTTTCAAAACCACAGTTTGAACTTCTATTCACACATTCACCTCTCGCTACTGTTTAGAAAGGGACTCTTGACATGATAGTTGGGCTGTCCAGACTCCTTTTTGTGGTCTCTTTAACACACTCAAAAAACTCCCCATTTCATACCTCATAGATTAGTAATTGACTCAAACAGAGCCAGCGTCAAGTACCCTGGATTAAAAAAGAAACTTGTAAAATCTCTTCAGTGCACATATCTCCTAGGAAAAGACAATATGGGCAAATCACTCTCCTCCCCAAGAAAATAAAGAAAACACAAAATTCCACTCAGCAACATACAAAATACCCTGTCAGGGCAGTCAGGATGCATTAGGGAGTTCAGTCCCTCACACCACTGCAGTGGATTTCTGAAGGGAAGAGCTTGGATGCACCAGACATACCGAGTCACCTGCATTAGACATGCAACACACGCATTCGGCCCCATTGTCATACTCGCATGCCTTTGCCTCCTCTTCTCACACAATTTTTTCACCAGCACCACATCTTGAGTCTCACATGACAAAAAAGGTAGGGCATGCCATAGAGCTCCCTCTTCCAACTCTTTCTCCTCCAGCTTCTCTCCCTTTTGCTCCCCACCACTGTAGATCATTCAATCTAAGACCAAAAACTAGGAGCAGCTAGCCCTGTGCAAGTGTCCCTGCCTCTACCCGAAAGTGTTCCATATGCTGAGGGGGAGTGGAGGTGGGAGCCCTGCGAGCTTGGTGCTTCACCCACCCAGGAGAGCACTCTGCTTTGGCGATCTATGGCAAGTCGGGAGGCTGGGAGTGGAGCAGTAGGGCTTGCTATTGTAGACTATGCTTCTCCCTATACCCCCATGAAGATCAATGTCCAGTCTTCTTCTGGGCTTGACGGGTTGGAAAAGCCATCAGTGGTAACTTTGGATAGCTTGTGGGATGCTATTGCTTCTCTGCACTGCTCTCTCTCTCTCTACTGTTGTGGGAACAGTGAATCAAAAGGTTTCTCTTCTCAAATCCAATCAGGCAATGATTTCAGATCTTTCCCAGCAGGCTATCCGGGTGACTCGGCTGGAATCCCAGATAGGGGACTTACAAGCGCTTGGAGACGCCCAAATTAAGGAGTGGAACATCCAGACACAGAAGATAGAGTTTCTTGAGAACCAGCTTCACATAAACAATTTGCATTTCCTCAACTTTCCTCGGCTCCTTTGGACTTGGTCCATAAGTACTTTGTGGAAGTATCAAGGATGCCTTCTGAGGCTTTGCCTCCTATTACTGCTGGGGTGCTCCATCTAGCTCTGATGATTCTGCCGAGCTAGTGAGTTTAGATCTTACTGGCTTCCTGGAAAGTTTTCCAGATGTGGTGACCAGCAGATCCACCTTGTTGGTGGGCTTTGCTTTCGAGTTGGATCACAATTCTGTTATGAGACTGTACTTGAGGAATATGTCCTCTCAGTTTATGGGGGTCAAAGGTTTCTATTTTTCCTGACCTAGCTAGGGACACCCAAAAGCAGCGTAGAGACTATTTGGCTTTTCACCAGAGAGCTGTCGCTGCGGGTGCTAATTTTCATTTGAAGTATCCTTGCAAATGTGCTATTTTATATCAAAGCAATTTCTGTTCTTTGAGCCTCAGCAACTGAATCAGTTTTTGCTTGTTAGGGAGAACGTGCTAGAAGAGCGAGTATCCCATACCGGCTGCTAAGATGTCCCTTGTTTTTCCTTAATTTATAATTTTCTTAATTCTTGGATCAGTTATTATAGTCTAGACATATGAATTGGTTTTTCTTCTGTATTTTCTCTTATACTGTATTTCTATTTTTCTGCTACAATATTCTGTTTTTTCTGCATATTTTTATTTATAATGTTATCAATAAAAAAAATTAAAAAAAAATTAAAAAAAAAACAAAACTTGGAGGAACCAAACTTCTGTTTCAGCCTGTAAAATCACCACAAGGCATCTCTCCGAACAGGCACAGACATCTGGGTCCTAAGCAAGCCCCCTTCCGGGAACACCCTGCAGCTGGAGCCCATTCATCGTAGCACATGAAGCTCCGATCCTTTCAATGCGTTGGGACTGGCAGGCTTTGCTCCAGTGGGATGGAGGCAGGTCTGCACTTTCATCTCTATGCTCCTGAGCTTCCTATCAAGGTAACCTCAGAAATTAGCAGGGGATGACTGGCATCTGACCTGTCTCCCCATGAGGCCCCTAGCTGTGGCGTGTGGGGAGATGCGGGAACAGGAGGGAAGCGGTGGCAAACTCTGAGCCAGAACAATCACTTTGTGGCATGTTGAGCTGAGGGTGCTTTTTGTGAGACTGAGTAAAGTGATTCTCTTCCATTCTTTGTGCCTAAGCCTGGACTTATTGATGGGGGTGTTTGATACAGATAAAAAGGTTAACAAATACGTTAAGTGGTACTTTTATGTTCAGAAAAATTAAACTGCAAAGCCAGGGTGGTGTTTTGGTTATGCACTATAAGATAATGGGCAACATATGATATAAATTACATTTCCATTGTTAATAAAAGAAAGCAAAGTTTGTGTGTTATCAACTGCAAAGCATTTGGGTTGTTGTTTTACTAGATTTGAATATGTAGAAATAAGCGTAAATCTGTAAGCGATACCTTGGTGTATGTTAGACTGAGATGCTTTTATCTACAGTATCTTATGGCTTGTTTATTTATGGGCTTAGCTTAGACCTTTTCAGTAGTAGTTCATTATAAGTTACGTTCAGGTATAGTGGATACATCCCTGTTCCCAGAGAACTTGCAATCCAAATTTGTAGATTAGGCAGTGGAGGGCTAAGTGACTTGCCCAAGGAAGACTACCAGCAGCGAATCCAGAATCTTGCTCTTTGTAAAAATAGGAGAAGATTTAGATGCCCTGCTGCTACAATTGTACTTATATGAGACAAAGCTAGCAAACATCAAGCTTTTCCAATAGTGGTCTGAGGAGGCTCGTTTACTTGAAGTAACTAAGCAGGTAGGGCATCATTGGGAGCCCTTAGCAAAAGAAGGTAAAACTGTAGATGACAAGGACCCTAGAAAATGGTGTCCTTGTACACTAGAACATTTAAAGTAAATTGTATTCAAATACTGCAGTCATTCATTGGAGTGGAGGAGTAGCCTAGTGGTTGGGGCAAGGTACTTCAGGCCGGAAGGTCATGGGTTCAAATCCCACCAGAGGACAGCAACCTTGGGCTGGAAGGACTGGGGTTTCTAGTCCCACAGGTGCTCCTTGTGGTCTTGGGCAAGCCACTTAACCCTCCATAGCCCATTTTCCCTGTAAAATAGTTATCTCCAAGTTATAATACCTTGTTCAATGTAAACCACACTGATGCAGAATAGCACGGTATATAAGAGAATGTAATAAATAAATAAATTCACTAAACTGAAGTGTATGGACCGTGGCCCTTTAAAGCAGAGAGATGTGTAAATACTGCTTACTGCAGCTGACTTTAAATGACTGATCTTCTGTCACCACATCAATCTCAAAATAAAAAAGATTTACAAGCCACAAGCACCTGTCTGAAAAGTCTAGCTTTTCTGTGCAGATAGAGTTACAGTGAAAAGATTTCTCTACCAGAGAACCAAAGCCGAGGTATTTAGAATTGTTGAAATTAAAATGATGTGGACCTTGTAGGCCCTTGAACCTCAAAGAAACCAGGCCACATTTATGTTTTAAAAATCAAGGAGTCAGTTTTCAAAACTGCAGCTGAATATCTCCACAGAGCACTTTGATACTATCTGGTTAGTGCAGGGACGGTTTCTCGGCAGAGTGAGGGCGGTGTTGCCACTCTCTGGATAATCACGGTACTTAGAAAATCCCCTATATCTGTACAAGTACTGTGATTATCAGGGCCGGATTTACCTTGAGTGAGGCCCTACGCCAACAAAAATTGTGGGCCCCCAACAGGGGCGGCCCAAGGGGGGTGCGGGGCCTCATTTGCATAAGGGGCCTCATTTGCATAAATATTTGCATAATGTTACCATATACTAACTTTTAGTTATATACATGCACACAGGCACTCCACCTCTGCACTACCTGCATACCAGTACAAAAATACCTCAATCCCGAACACATACACATACACTACCCTTGCACCGAAAACACACACACACTCACAAACATGTGCATGCCCTACCCCTGCCCCATACACACATACACGCATACACACAGACACCCCACTCCCCATTGCTAATTGCCTTGCAGAATCGGGCCCATAATACAACATGGGTTATCATTAAAACATAACAAAACCATAGCAAAACAATAAATAAATATAAAAAGTATATGTAAAAGATGATCATCACATATGGACAAATAAATAAATATAAATGTATGTGTTAAAAGCCAAACTCATATGATAATCTAAATACTTATTATAAAACAATTACATTAAAAAAGTGTGGATTCAATGATATACAACCAATAAATAGCAAATAATTAAAATACAAAAAATGACATATATAAAAAAAGGAATCAAAGTTAATCTATTAAGAACAGACATGACAAAGAGCGCCTGTGTCAAGGAATAGTAGAAGTGCATAATTGGTAAAATATAAACCACAAAAACATCATAACTACAAAATAAATATATCAGTTTAAACACTCACCACCATTCAGAGAATGACACGGGTAAGCTCTAAAAACTGTTTGGGTGCGATTCTGACATCGATGGCCCGACCTTCTGTGCAGACGCACAGATGTAGCCGGGGTTCTGATCCCATGGGGAAACTCTAGCCCCACGGGATCAGAATCACAACCAGATTGAGCTTCCAAAACTGCTACACACTCGAGTCTCAAAAAGCAAAAAAAAAAGCTGACTGCTGCTGCCGCGGCAGCATGGACCGTCCCGCGGGGCCCCCTCTGAATCCCTCCTCCCTCCCTCCCTCCGCGACGGCTGAGCCCCTCCGTGCCGGCTTTGAGAGGCGCGAAGGAAGAGTGTCTCCCTCGCGTCTCTGTTCAGCCCGCAGGGGCTGATGGGATTTCCCATCAGCCCCTGCGGGCTTAAAGAGACGCGAGGGAGACACTCTTCCTTCGCGCCTCTCAAAGCCGGCACGGAGGGGCTCAGCCGTCGCGGAGGGAAGGAGGGATTCAGAGGGGGCCCCGCGGGACGGTCCATGCTGCCGCGGCAGCAGCAGTCAGCTTTTTTTTTAAACTATACTAGTATTTACCTATACGCCAGTATTCAATTTTTGTGGGCCCTTGCCAGCTGTGGGCCCTACGCCACGGCGTAACTGGCGTATAGGTAAATCCGGCCCTGGTGATTATCTAGATAATGGCCCCACGATCCAGACAGTCAGAGGCAGTCACTATCTGAACACTGCCACTGAAAATCCAAAGCATATTTCTTTCTTTATTTCACGGCTTGCTATATACCACATTTCAAGCCAAGGACAAGCTGTAGCATTTAAATATCCAGGGCTTAGAATATTGTCCCACAAATCTATTGCAAGCCCTGCTAAAATTAATCACTCACTAAAGATCTTGTATGCTGTCGTCTCCTTTTTCACCAGTTTGCTCACAGTACTGAAATAGCACTATGAACATGACTATGTAGTTTAGGCGCAGCCTAGCACTTCCAGAGTCCTGTGTTCGGATGTATCATGCAGTTTAGTAGTTTCATTCTTCCCAGAATCACTGTACAGCTTAGTACGTAAAGCAGAAGAGCCCAAGAACTATGCATTAGGTTCACTGACAGTGTGTTTTCTTTTCATACTACTATACTATCACCCTTATGATTATGCAGCATTTGCCAACATTTTTAAACAATTATTTTAATGCATATCCTCTTCTGCCACAACCCGGCCATTGAAACAGTCCAACAGTTTTCCAGTAGAGGGGGCTACAGGAGCAAGATAGTCTACATGTTTCCTGCCATAATCACAGCAGTACATGGCTTCTCCTGCCCTCCTCAGAGTGTGAGCTGTAGACGCCCCCAGTCACCTACACACTGGATCAGAGGAAAAGCAAGGAATCACATTTGATACTGTATGCATCCATGGATATCGTCATCATGTCACAAGATTACATCGCCTCTGGATTCTGAAATTGCAAGACAATAATCATCTCAAAATAAATACAAATTTCTTGCTCAAATATTTTGCTATCTGTCTCTTAGTTACTTGACTGTCTTCTCCTATCTCCTAACCCTTCCCTATTGTACCCTCATTCTCTTCTATTGTACTGTGTCTTGATTAGATTGTAAGCTCTGATGAGCAGGACAGTCTTATGTGTGTCTGTACAGCGCTGCACATGCCTTGTAGCACTATATACAGTAAATTATTAATAGCAATAGTAGTAGTAGTAATCATGTCTGTAATTAATTACAGAACAGAAAAAGGACATTTCTTTTCATTTTATATAGTAAATTTTTATCAATGCAAAATAAAAGAATTTTGTACCTCCAAGCAACGTTCCCATGAAGCTGCATTGGACTCCTCTGCCCCCACTGGAGTCAGTGGGTGAAGGTGCCGTGATATTGGCGGCAGTGAGGACGGAGGACTCTCGTGCAGCTGTCCGAGAATAGTTCTAAAACATACACTCGTGTCTTTGTTAGATCTAAGAGTCTATTAAGCCGTTTACAAATATAGAAATTACACTTACCTGGTAATTGTAGTTCCTGGAGGTTCCAGTTTAGTCCTCCACATCCGGGTAGTGCACCTCCTCCTGCAGCCTGGAGACTGGACCAATCAGAATCTTCCTATGCCAGGATGTATGCTGTAGGAGCTCCCATCAGCCCCCGGTGAACTAGTAACAAAGCAGACTCACAGAAGCAACACATGAGACGAGCATAAATATGTAACTGGAACAGAATTTAGTCCCCTTATGAAATAAGCGACCCCCTCCCCAAACGAGGAAGCCAGAACTCTGCACATTGCCTCTGCCCTTAACCCGAATAAGAGGCAGTCACAATCCCAGCCTCAAGAATCCAAGAGCTGGAAGAAAAAAGGAATCCAGAAACAAGTCCGAGAGATGGAAACCCGAAGAAAAATACTGACATATTTCCGTTCTCTTCCGCAGAAAGCGCGCCGCACCAACCAAACCTGACACGGGAGGGAAGGAGGACTAAACTGGACCCTCCAGGAACTACAATTACCAGGTAAGTGTAATTTCTATTTCCTGAGTGGTCCTCCAGTTTAGTTCTCCACATCCGGGGGATGTAGCAGAGCAGTCAACACCGGGCGGGACCTTGCCAACCGGCGCGCAGCACTGCCGAACCAAAACAAGAATCCCGAGTGGCCAGCACATCCAACCAGTAATGCTTACTGAAGGCATGCAGCGACGACCAGGTAGCCGCCCTACAAATTTCTAAAGGCGGAACAAGACTATGCTCTGCCCAGGACGTCGCTTGAGCTCTGGTAGAGTGGGCACATAGACCCACTGGGACCGGTCGACACTGTAAAATATAAGCCGATGCAATCGCCTCCTTAATCCAACGAGCAATGGACGCCTTTGCCGCCGCCTCACCCCGTCGCACTCCGCCAAAAAGCACGAACAACTGGTCGGTCTTACGGAACGACTCCGACACCTTTAAGTAGCGACGAAGGACCCGCCGTACATCTAGGCAATGTAACCCATCGTCCGAAGTCCACCCCCGAGTGAAGGACCGGAAGGAAAACGGCCTGATTCAAATGAAAAGGCGAAACTACCTTAGGCAAAAAGGACGGAACCGGCCTAAGAACCACGCGATCCCGAGAAATAGATAAGAATGGTTCTCTACACGAAAGCGCCTGCAACTCTGAGATGCGCCTCACCGAACAGATCACCACCAGAAAAACCATCTTCAAGGTCAGATCCTTAAGAGAAGCCTGCCGAAGGGGCTCAAAAGGTTTGCGTACCAAGGCCTGTAACACCAGGTTCAAATCCCAGGAAGGAACCGACACCCTGCGCGAAGGCCTCAACCTGAATACCACCTTAAGAAAACGCTGCACATCCGAATGTGCCCCTAGGGGAATTCCCAGAACCTTGCCCTGGTAGCACGCGAGCGCTGCCAACTGAACCTTCAGAGAACGGGCCGCCAAACCTTTGTCAAAACCGTCCTGCAGAAAGCTAAGAACTACGGCTATCGAAGCTGTCGCCGCTCGAACACCACGCCGTGAACACCAGTCCTCAAAAATTCTCCACACCTGCACATACGCGAGCGAGGTGGAGGGTTTTTCGCGCCCGAAGGAGAGTGTCAATAACCGCTGGGGAGTAATCCCTCTTCCTCAATCGAGCCCTCTCAATGGCCAAACCGTAAGCGAGAATCGATCCACTTGGGGCATCCGAAGCGGGCCCTGAAGCAGCAGATCCGGTAATGGAGGCAGTGACCAAGCTACTTCGTCGCGCAACCGCACCAGATCGGCATACTACGGTCTCCGGGGCCAATCTGGAGCAACTAGCAGGACCCGCCCCCGGTGCACCTCGATGCGCTGAACGACACAACCGATCAACGCTGTGATAAGGAAGCTTATCATAGCTCAGGTAGGAGCTATAGAAAAGATGTGACTCTGAACAAGCAACCTGTCAGTTCTGGTAGAAGCAAGAAAACAGAGTTTTCACATAAAAGACTACCAGTCCCAGAATGCACCAGGTTTCCAGCAGCCATGAGAGGGGCTGAAGTGAGAGAATGTGTGTGCAATCAAGAGAGCTATGAGGTAATCCCTAAGCACTCATCTCAAAGGGCAGGGCCTGATTCAACACAGCTGCGCTGTGTTAGGGAGCAGCACACATTAGAACAGGATAAGAATAGAGCTTATTCTTCAGATAACAGCTTCAGGGAGAGCTTCAGCAAAAGCTACAGAGGGAGGAAGAGATACAGAGACAGCAACGGCTACAAGCACCAGTATCACCTGGAGAAACAGAAGCCAAGCCAAGCAGATAGAGAGAGAAGGAAACTCTCTGGAAGGAAAAGAAGAAAGGCCATTGGAAGGTCTGGGAGATTCCAAGGCAGTACTCATACTGGGAGGTATTCCAAAAGCCAGCAGAGTCCATTGGACTGGATTCAGCCAGAGGAATGGAGTGGCAGAGATAGGAATCACCAGTGGCTACCTGGAAGAGAGAAGACTGCATGTGGAAGGGACTTTCAGACCAAGGCCAGAAGGTATGTGAGAGAAGATCCAGCGTCCAGGGATCAAGATTGGAAGGCTGGACATCAGAATTGGATTACATATTGGCCAGGCTATACAGAGAGGAATAATGATAGCAGGAGAGGCTCAGGTATGAACACTGATCCAGACCCTATCTATAATAGAGAATGGCAGCAAGGGAATAAGCATTCTCATGATAGTGCCTTAATGAAAGACTCATCTGTGCCAATGTATGATATTGACCCTATGATTGTTGATGCAGGGGGAAATACAGCAGATGAAACTATTTACATGGACTGTTCTTTATCTAAATGCTATTGCTAGTTTTCTATGAGCAAACACATCAGCCATCACAAAGAAACCTAACTTTGTTCTTTATTTCCACTGCAAACAGCTCTTAAAGCAGGATTTGGGCTCACACAGTAGCAGCCAGCCAGCTAAAGGCTTTCAGCTGGTCCATTGATAGTAATTAGGGCTGCACCTGATTGTGTGTGTGAGCAAGGGAGAATCACTGCTGAGATCTGCGTGGAAAATAAGCAGAAGTTAACCTAACCAGCAAAGTTTATTCTTTTCTTTGTGCCTTTGTATTTGGTAATTATTTGCTAAGAAAACATTAGCTAATTGCCTGACAAGCTGAAGGTTGTTTTCTGGTTTACTTTGTGACTTTTTGTTATCCATTTTAAACACTGCAAGCAAGTAACCTCAGTTATAGTGCTATCAAGCATACATGTGCTGGGTGAATTAAACCCCATCAATAAAAGAAGTATTTTATTGATCTTACCACTTGGTTTCACAACTCAAATTATTGTCATCAGCTGTGTTTGGGAGTGAATGAACTACAATACCCACAATACCTTGCAAGAATCATATGAATGTATGCATCGTCAAGATTGTGTAGGTTCTCACCCTAGGCAGCCGTCTGACAACGCCCAAGGGGGAAAGACATAAAAAAGCCCGTACTCCGGCCACGGCTGAATGAGCGCGTCGATGCCTTCGGACATGCGTTCCCTCCACCGGCTGAAGAAGCGTCCCGTCTTCGCCGACTGAAAGGTTGCCATGAGGTCCATGATCGGAGGCCCCCACTTGCGAACTATTTGCGCGTAGATCTGCAGGTTCAGTTCCCACTCTCCGGGGTCCACCTGCACTCTGCTGAGATAATCCACCATCACATTGTCTTTTCCTGCGATATGCGCTGCCGAAAGCGCCGGCAGACGGGTCTGCACCCAAGCGAACAAAGCTGCTGCCTCGCTTTCCATGGCCACACTGCCGGTGCCTCCCTGGCGATGTAGGCCACCGTTGCCGAGTTGTCCGAGAGAACGCGCACTGCCCGACCCCTCACCAACGTCTAGAGGGCTAGCAGCGCGAGTCTCACCGCCCGTAACTCGAGACGGTTGATCGACCAAGAAGCTTCCATGGGGGACCACGTCCCCTGCGTGAAGCGGCCCTCGCAGTGGGCTCCCCAGCCCAAGAGGCTGGCATCCGTCATGAACGGAACCCAAAGGGGCTGCTCCAAAGGCAGCCCCAGTCGCAGGTTCTTCGAGCACAGCCACCACCGGAGCGACAGACGAACGGACCTCGGGAAAGGCAGCCTCTTGTTCAACGACTCGAACTGATTCGACCAACGACGTAAAAGGGTGCTCTGGAGTGGCCGCATATGAAACCTCGCCCAAGGAACTACCTCCAACGTCGCCGCCATAGTGCCCAACAGCCGTAGATACCACCAGGCAGACGGCGCGGGGATCCCTAAGAATGTGCGCACGAGGCCCCGCAAGGCCTGAACATGGCGCTCCGGCAAGCACACCAGACCTCTCGCCATGTCGAAAAGAACACCGAGGTATTCGAGGGATTGAGTGGGCACCAGATGACTCTTTGTCTCGTTGACCACCCAGCCAAGGGCCTGCAGCAAGGCCACCACTCTGTCCGTAACCCGCACACTCTCTTCGTGGGATTTTGCTCGAATTAACCAATCGTCGAGGTAAGGGTGGATTAAGATACCTTCCTTTCGCAAGGCCGCCGCAATCACCACCATGACCTTTGTAAAGGTGCAGGGAGCTGTGGCCAGCCCGAACGGCATGGCCCAAAACTGAAAGTGGCCCCACGGGAAGGCGAACCTCAGGAACGTTTGATGAGCCGCCCGAATGGGAATGTGTAAATAGGCCTCCGAGAGGTCGAGAGACGTGAGAAACTCCCCTTGACGCACCGCCACTATGACGGATCTTAAGGTCTCCATCCGGAAATGCGGTACCCGGAGAAAACAATTCACGCCCTTGAGATCTAGAATTGGGCGGAGCGAACCGTCTTTCTTTGGCACCACAAAATAAATGGAGTAGTGACCGACGCCGCTCTCGGAAGGAGGAACGGGGACGACCGCTCCCAGGGCTATGAGTCGGTGCAGCGTCAACCGAATGACCCGCGTTTTCAGCTCGCCTTTGCTGGGAGAAAGGACAAAGGAATCCGGAAGCGGACAAGCAAACTCCAGCGCATAACCCTCTCGGATTATCTCCAGCACCCACTGGTTGGAGGTTATTTGGGCCCAGGAAGGAAGAAAGTCCCGCAGATGACCCCCGATGACCAGACTTCCCTCCGGAGCCCGCCTCGCTTCATTGCGGCTTTCGACTAAAGGAAGAGGACGAAGAGGAGGACGCTGCCGAAAAGCCTCTTCCCGCTCCTCAAAAACCTCGAAACCCTTGGGATCAAGAACCAAACCGGCCGCGCTGGGAACTCCAAGGGCGGGAAGAACGAAATCTGCGAAAGTCCCAAAACTGACCCCGCATGGGCGGCAAGTTTCTGCTCAGCTTAGGCTTATCCTCTGGCAGCCTACCGCCCTTAGACTCCCCGAGGTCTTTAACCAACTTATCCAGGTCGTCTCTGAACAACAGTCTGCCTTTAAAAGGAAGCTTACTGAGATCGGCCGCCCAATTCCGCAACCATATAGATCTGCGCGCTGCCACCAAGGAAGCCATGCTATTCGCCAAGGTTCTGATCAAATCATAATGCACATCTGCCAAATACGCCGACCCAGACTCTAACCGGGTCACTTCTAGCAACCCCTGCTGATCCAAGCCGGTAACTTGCCGCAAGTGTTGCGCCCAATGCAAGCAGGCCCTAGCCACCCAAGTGCCACAGATAGAGGCCTGCAAAGATAAGGCATTGGTCTCGAAGGCCTGTTTCAACAAACCATCGACCTTCTTGTCTTGCGCATCCTTTAAAGCCGCACTGCCTTCAACAGGAATGGTGGTTTTCTTGGTTACCGCCTAAACAGCGGCATCTACACGCAGTGACTTAAACTTCTCCTTGTCCTTGTCTGCTAAGGGATACAGGCGGTTCATAGTCCTAATCCCCTTCAGACCAGATTCAGGCTGATCCCACTCAGTTTGAATCATCAGCTCCACCAATCGGTGTACCATAAACACTACCTGAGACTCCCGCACCGCCTGAATGAAAGGATCCTCGAACCCATCCTCCTCAACAGGAGGAGCTGCCGCCAGATTGAGTGTCTGAAGAGATTCCGTAATCAAGGGCACCAGCTCTTCCTTACGGAACACCCGAATAATTCGGGCTTGATCTTCCGGCTCGGGGATCTCCCGTCCTCCAGCTCTTCACCCGCAGTATCGGGATCTACTTCGGTATCCGGATAATGCCAGCTCCTGTCGTCCTGCTCCAGGTCCGTGGACCTAAAGCGCTGGGCTGAAGGGTGGAACTTATGCCGGGGCTCCTCGCCTTTTAAGGAGGGAAGGAGCGATGGCCAAGTCTCTGGCAACTTGCCGGAGTGCCCCAAACGAAAAGCCTAGTGCATAAGAAGGACAAAGTCCGGGGAAAAATCTGTGAAGGTAGACTCTGTTGCTTCAAGCGGTAACGTGCCGGCCTGCCCCTTAGGAGGGCCCGCAGAGAAAGAAGCAAGAGGTCTAGGCAAAGGACTCCCCTCTGCCTGGATAGCCGGGCTTTCTGGGTCTGACAGCTCTTTATGCTCCATTTGGTGCTCTAAGTCCGAGGAAACCGAGGCACAGCCCCTGCAAATACTAGACTCCGCCACAGCCCCTCTGCGCGAGCCGCAAATCACGCACTGCTGTCTCGTAGCCATGCAGGCCGGGCAGCCACCCCAGGAAACAGGGCCTAACCCAACTCCCAAAAAGAAACCAAGAAATAAATAAATAAAGATATTTGTTCCCTTTTTTTTTTTTTTTTATGCAAACACAAGAAATTGGGAAAGCAAAAACGCCAGTCTAACAGCTAGCAAAGCGCAGGGGGAGCCCGTGCCCAGCTCCTCACGTCGGGTGGGAAAAAACGGAGTCAGAAAATGGCCGCCGGCACATTTTCGCCGGCGAAAAAATGGCGCGAAAAATCAAACATAGTAAAACCAAAGAAATGAACGCATTTGAGGGAAGCAGAAAGAGCCCGTTAAGAAATACACACTCACCGCACAGGCAGAGAATCGCCGGCAGACAGCCCGCCGCTCGAACCCAGAGCGGGAGCGCGCTGCCGATCCGGGCTGTCAATCAAAGCCCGAGGCACTGTGGATCGCAAAGAAGGAAGCCAGCTGACTGAACAGAAACTTCCCGGACCCAAGCAGAGGGTTGACAAAGGCAGATCTCTCCTCCATGCAGTCTAGGAGGAGAGATCTATCCTACGTGACTGCAAAGAACACCCCTGCAGTAAAGGCAGAAGGTCAGTGCAGACCCGGCTCCTCGATCGCTGTTCCTGTTGCCGTTTTTTTTTTTTTTTTTAAAGAGACAGCTACCTATTAAAAGAAATCAAATGAAAAATAGGAGGGAGAAAGAAAAACCCCAAAAACAGCTTGCTAGTGTTGCCTCCAATCGTCCCTAAGTGAGCCTAAACCAGGCGCACACGTCCTCCAGCTGCAAGGAGACTGGACACACTGGGGGCTGATGGGAGCTCCTACAGCATACATCCTGGCATAGGAAGATCTGATTGGTCCAGTCTCCAGGCTTCAGGAGGAGGTGCACTACCCGGATGTGGAGGACTAAACTGGAGGACCGCTCAGGAACTGCCCACAACCATGCAAAGTCTACGAGTACTTTTAAAGAGAAGTTAACTATTTCCTGCAATTTCTTTTTGACTTCTCGTTGCAAATCAAATATAAGTTTTAAGATTAAAAAAAAAAAGAGGAGGAGTTTGGACATCCAGAAGTTGTGCTGAGGCTGCTGTCTGGCATGCTTATTTTCCTATATTTCCTTTCTTCTTCATAGCGTGAGCAGACCTGCACCGGGAGTAAGGCTGCGCCCCTTCCGGTTACATCAACGACGGGCGCCCCAGGACACTATAAAATCATTGCAGCTTTGTGGCCACAGTCGTGTGCCCAAAGGGGCACAGGAGCAAAGGGGGATGCCCCTTTGGTGCTACGTCGGGGCTAGTTAGGGCCCTGAAGTCTTGAGATGCCCAAGGGTGCTGGGAAGAGGAAGATAAAGGTCAAGAAAATTGTGACTGTGCCATCTTCCCAAAAGGTACCTTTGGGCCCAATGGACCAATGTGTAGTGTCTGGGACATTGGGGTTAACAGGAACTAGGGACATGTCATCTGAACTTTCCTCTTCTTCCCCCTCGGGGGCCTTTTCGAGTCCCATTGCTGGGATTCCACCCCTCCTCTTCCCATGGGAGTCCATGAAGCACGAGATGATAGTGCTTCAGCCTCTCCCTTAGTGAAGGCAGGTGGTGAGCATAAGCCTACCTCCACTGCTTCTTCACTGCCCTTATTGCCCCAGACAGGTGTTATAGTACCTATTTAGGTTGAGAGGCTGGCTTTCTCTAAAGGTGATCTGGGGGGGGTCTTGCCAAAAAAAGTCTCTTTAGATATTGGGAAGATGGTGTCAGAAACCAACAGCCTGATGAGGAACTTTATGGAACAGACTGTGCAGTTTATCTATTATTTTGTCCAGAATGGATAAGGCTGAAACACAGATTGGCTCCTTACAAACTGTGGGCTCTGCTTGTATCAAAGAAGTTTATTATTTCACTGACAGCTCGAGTCTTTGGAGAATTCTTTTCACTCAAACCACCCCCCCCCCCCCAAAAAAAACCCCCTTAGGTTTCTTAATTTTCCCAAGACTCGGCTGTTATCTCCTTTTTTTCTTCTGAGGAAATATTTATAAAAAGTATTATGACCGATTTGGATAAAATTAGTATCTTGAAAGCATATTTTCAAAAAAAAGAATATTCTTTTTGCAGTCAACGCATTTATCTTTTTCCGGCTGTGTCTAGGAGTACCCAAACAAGGAGGAAGAGTTTCCCACAGCTTAAGTCAAAAGGTACTGCCTGCAGGAATCACCTTTTTTTGTAGCTTCCCTTGTAAATGCTTAGTATAATTGTGCACCAGAGGAACAAGTAAGTATGCTTGTTGAACAATTATGGTTGGAGAACTTTCTTATAGACAAGTAATATGAGAATGCAGATATGGATTCCTGACTTGCTTTAGTTTATTTCTTTTATTTTTGTTTGTTTTTTTCTGGGAAGGGTTTCGTAGCTTTAGTTATTGTTTATTCCAGTCTTCTTTCAGAGCAGTCCAGTCTTCCCATGATAGGGGCTAAGAAACATGCTCTTGTTTTTGCTTTCTTTGAATGAGGATATGTACTATTTCCTGTCATTTCTATTTGATCTCTTGTTCTAAATCAAATAGAAGTTTTCAGACATAGAGAAAAGTAAAAGCATTCTTTCCTTTTGGAAACTGCAGCAAGAAAAGGTACCTTGCCCATTGCAAGTAGTTTTAAAAACGCAAACCTGTATGTGTAGTTGCCTGGGCAAAAGGTTGGCAGACAAAGTTACCACCTCCTCCTCCTCCTCCCCCTATACTTTTATCCAGGGTAAGGGTGTGCACTTTTCAGGCTATCATTTTACCTTGGCAAATATGGGTAAATAGCTTTTGGAAGTTTCCCTGCCCCTATATAGATTTATTTATTTAACTGCATTTATATACCGCTTTTCACCGGGTTAAAGCGGTGTAACATAAAAGGGGGGGGGGACAGAAATCAGTGTAGGGGGGGGCCTTCACCAGAGGGCCAACATTGATGATTCAAACAGGTGGAGAAGTCTTAGGGAATAGACATGGGTCTCTTAGAGGGTAGATTGGGATTTCGGTTGCGGGGTTGTGAGATGTCAGTGGAGGTTGCTTGGATCTGGTCCAAGATATTCCAGGAAGAGGATGATTTTTAGTTGTCTTCGGAACGCAGTTGGATCAGCGGTGTTTCTGATTTGGCTTGGTAGTGAGTTCCAGAGGGAGGGTGCATATAGTTCGAAGGCTCTGTTGCAGGTCCGTTGGTTATATTTTGTTCGCTGATAGGGGATGGTGAGGGTGTTGTTGGTGGTTTGTCGGGTCGTTCTGTTGTGGATGGGCTGGGGTAGCAGGGAGCGGAGATGGGAGGTCTGTGGTTGATGGAGGGCTTTGTGTATAAGCAGGGCAGCTTTGTATTTGATCCTTGCTTGAAGTGGTAGTATGTGTAGTTCTTTTAGTACTGGGGTGATGAGGTCGTGTTTTTTTGCTTTCTGGATGATCCTCACGGTGGTGTTCAGGGCAGTCCGTAGAGGGTTGATGTGGGTTGCAGGGAGTCCATGATAGATTATGTTGCAGTAGTCCAGGTGTGGGAGTGTCATGGCCTGCATGACAGTTCTGAAGTCTTGTGGATCTATGAGTGGTCTGAGCCGTTGTATTGTTTTTGCTTTGTGGAATATTGTCTTTGCAGTCTTTATCTGTGGGGTAAATGTGAGAGCTTGGTCTATAGTGATTCCCAGATACTTTATTTGGGGTTGAATCTTTATTTGGGTGGTTCCTAGTGTGATGTGAGATGGTGGGGTGAAATCTGGGTCCTTTGTTGCTATAAGGGCTTCAGTTTTCTTGATGTTGATGGTCAGATTGTTTCTTTGTAGCCAGTCGGAGATCTCAGTGAAGCAGTCTGATAGTTGTTTATATGTCGGGTTGGTGGTTGTGATTGGGGCGTAGAGCATTATGTCATCTGCGTATATATGGTAGTTGATGTTGTGGTCCTGTATGATCGAGCAGAGTGGTTGCAGATAGACATTGAAGAGCATGGTGGACAGTGTGGATCCTTGTGGCACACCTTGATGTTGTTGGAAGGGGGGGAGGTTGCTGTGTTTGTGCAGATTAGTTGTTGTCTTTTTGTTAGGTAGGAGCGGAACCATTGCAGAACGGTGTCTTTGATTCCTATATCCTGGAGTCTTTGTGGGAGAGTGTTGTGGGAAATGGTGTCGAAGGCCGCGGATATGTCTAGAAAGAGCATGATGTACCCCGAGTGTTTGGCCTGTGTGCCTTTGGTGAGGGTGTTCAGTAGTGTTGCCATGAGGGTTTCAACTCCATGGTGTGGGCGAAATCCGTGTTGTTGCGAGTCCAGTATTTTGTTGGTGTCCAGGTGATCTTGGAGTTGCTGTTGAATGATCTTCTCTATAATTTTGGTGGTGAATGGGAGGCTTGCTATTGGTCTGTAAGAGGCTGGATCGAGTGGGTCCAGGTTGGGTTTTTTCAGGGTTGGACGAATGATAGAGGTCTTAAGGGCGTCTGGAATGTGTCCTTGCTTGAGGGATTCATTGATGATGTGGGTTAGGGGTGTGCTTAAGTCTTCTTTTGATTTCTTTATCCACTCAGCAGGGCAGGGGTCTAGTGGAGAGGTGGTGGTATTTAGTCGGGAGATAGTGGATTCTGCTTGTTCAGTTGTGATTGTTTCAAATGTGCTCCAATCCGTGGCTTTGGTGGTGTATTGGAGGGTTGTTGATGTTGCTTGTTGTTGAGGTCTGTTTGGTAGCTGGAGCTGTTTATATTGGCGTGCTAGTAGCTCAGGTGGTATGTTTGGTAGCTGATCAGGTTGGCTGGGTGCTTTGGTGAGCTTTTTGACTATTTCAAAGAGCTCGCGTGGCTTGTTTAGTGAGGAATGAATGATTTTTGAGTGGTAGGCCCTTTTTGCTTTATCGGTTTCTGTGTGGTATGAGTTGAGGTTGTTGGTGTATTTCGCTTTGTCTGTTTCCTTTTTGGTCTTTCTCCATTTCCTTTCAGTTCTTCTGAGTTGTGTCTTTAATTTGCGTAGGATTGGATGTACCATCTTGCTTTCGTTCTGGTAGTTTTTGTTTTGGGATTGGTTGTTGTTGCATTGGATGCTGCGGCGATTGTAGCATTCCAGTTGTTGATCAGGTCTTCAAGGTTGGAGGAGTTTGATTGAAGTTTGGGTGATATTTGTGTTAGGAAGTCTTCTTTGTTGAATGGTTTGAATCTTCTTTTGGGATGGTTGTTCTCTATGGTTTTGGTGCTTGTATGCATGGGTAATGTTGATGAGATGGTGGTCTGACCATGGTACGCATGTGATTTTTGGGTTCGTAGATGTAGCGGTGCTGTGGGAATTCAAGAATATTAGATCAAGTATGTTCCCTTTTTCGTGGGTTGGGTCTTGTATAATCTGTGTTAAGTCCATTGCTTCCATGGCGTTGATGAAGGCTTTGGCATATTTGTCCTGTAGTGAGGGAAGGTTGAAATCTCCCAGAATTAGTTGCTCTTTCGTGGAGATGGCACTCTCTGATATATGTTTTAGTATGTCTGACAGATCGGTGCTTGGTGTGGGTGTCCGGTAGATTAGGCATATGGAGATGTGTTTGTTGGTGAGAGTGAGCATATAGATAACATTAGGTAATGATTTTAAATGGAAGAGAGCACACAAATCCAAACCTATTTCCCTTATTAGAGCCACTGTGGCTATAATAAAGTTTTAAAAGATGTTTTACACCATTATTTATTTATTTATTTAAAAAAAACCCAAAAAAAAACCCACGTATACGACATATACAAGAACCAGCTCGGTGCAATACGGTTTCCAAAACAACACACATAACATAAACCAGTCTCAAAAGTACAAACAAACCCATCTCATGTATCACTCAACTGGAAAAAGTCAAGGTTTTATCATTTTATGAAAAACTGCCAAATGTGGTTCTAGTCTTGCATCCCTAGACATCAAATTCCACTAAGTGGGAGCCATAACAGAAAACGTACGTACTGTAAGCTCTAGAATCCCCTGAGCATCCAAAAGTCTCTCTCAAACAAAAGGTCTCTCAGAAAATTACACCCCGGATCAGTATTTAGTCCCAAATAATCTAGCAATAAAACACAGCTCTTGCTTATGCAGCTGACTTAACCCTGCAAGACTCTCAGTTATTGCTAATTAAATAAGCATTACTACATAGCAGTCTTGCTTCAGCATGTCATCTTAGCTGTTAGTGAACAGCCACTTTCCACAGTAGCATTCTCTGCCGGCTTCTACTACCAGCCACCCACCTGGTCCATTGAAGAAGTCTCTACTGTAAAGGCTCAGTTCTGTGCCACAAGCCCTTCTTGCAGCAGTGCTTACAAAAGCTCCATGCCTCTGTGTGGCTATCACACCTGCTTAATCCAAGCTTTCCTTTCCCAGACAGCATAGACATGAGTATCAATCTCTCCCACCTGTTATGCTTTCATCTGAAATTCATTCTGCTGTGGTACAGACCTCCATGACTTCCTCCAGGTCCACACTTCCTGGCTCCAGACTCTGTCGTCTCCAGCTCCATAAGTTCTGCATCAGAGAATGGTTTATCCAACAGCATTTCCACTGTCTTCACACTTCTAACCAGTTCCAACTGACTTCCTTGAGCATTTATAACTTCCCTTTAGCAAGAAGCCTCACATATCCCACTCTCAGAACTTCCACTCACAGGCCACCACCTATCCCAGCATTCCCTCTAGAACACCCCTCCCCCTAGGGACATAGGGAAATGTAGTTCTCTCACTACAGTTTACATTCTTTGGCCTGGGAGGTCCAATGATCTCAGTGTTATTCAAGTCAGGAGGTTCCTATTAGGGTTGCCAACTTTTTCACCGAGAAAAACCCGACACCTGTGGCTCGCCATGCTCCACCCATTCTCCGCCCCTAGTCCCACCCCTGCCCCGCCCCCAGCCCCACCCACAAAAATTGCCGAGGATACGTGTAGGCTAACTTCCTTGGTCAGATAATAATTAAACTGGGAACCCCAAAATCCAAACATGAAATGTACAACACTGGAGAAATAAAACTATAAAGTAATTTCCTCTTGCACTAAACAAAAACGCAAAGATGTTAGCAATACACACTTCCCAGACCAGACATATTCCAGTTAATAAATTCAAAATAAAAAGTATTTTTCTACCTTCTGTTTGGGCGTTTTATTTTTCAGTTGCAATTGCTCCAGTCACTTTCTTCTGGTTTCTTCGTGTCTTCTGCGAGCTATCCATTTGTCCTTTCTTCTCTTTCAGATGTTTTCCATTCTCTCTCTATTTCTGCTTTAACATACTGATTGTTTCCCTTTTGCTCTTTCCCCCAATTCTTTCCTTATTCCTTTATCATCCGTTTAAATTTCACCCTTCCATTCTCAAGCCCCTCTTACTCTCCCAATACCGGCCCATCATAGACTTTTCTTCCACACAAAATATTTTTTCCCCTCTCCATTCTCATTCCCCATCCATTCTAGTCCTCCCCCCAAATCAATTCCCTTATAGTTCTAGACCCACCCAGCATCCACTCCCTTCTAGTCCCATTCTCCCATGCCCCACATCAGCCCATTTCCAGTCCTATTCCAGCTCTTCATCAGCCCATTTCCAGTGCTAGCCCTCACATCACAGGCCATTTCCAGTCCTAGCTCACCCCCCCCCCCCCCAATCACAGCCCATTTCCAGTCCAAGTCCCCCATCACAGCCTATTTCCAGTCCTAGGCCCCCCCACCATCACATCCCATTTGCAGTCCGAGTCCCCCCGCACCATCACAGCCCATTTGCAGTCCTAGCCCCCCTAATCACAGCCTATTTCCAGTCCAAGATCCCCCTTCCTCCACCATAGCCCATTTCCAGTCCAAGTTCCCCCCCCCCCATAGCCCTTTTCCAGTCCAGGTCCCCTCCACCCACATCCAAACCCATTTACAGTCCATGTCCCCCCCCCCCAATAACCCTTTTAAAGTCCCGGTCCCCCCCCCCCATCACAGCCTATTTCCAGTCCAAGTTCCCCCCCCCCCCCATAGCCCTTTTCTGGTCCAGGTCCCCTCCACCCCCATCACAACCCATTTCCACTCCATGTCCCCCCCCATAACCCTTTTACAGTCCAGGTCCCCCTCCATCACAGCCTATTTCCAGTCCAAGTCCCCCCCCCCTTAGCCCTTTTCCAGTCCAAGTCCCCCCCTTAGCCCTTTTCCAGTCCAAGTCCCCCCCCCCATAGCCCTTTTCCAGTCCAAGTCCCCCCCCCTTTAGCCCTTTTCGAGTCCAAGTCCCCCCCTTAGCCCTTTTCCAGTCCAAGTCCCCCCCCTTTTCCCTTTTTCAGTCCTAGTCCCCCCCCCCTTAGCCCTTTTCCAGTCCAAGTCCCCCCCCCTTAGCCCTTTTCCAGTCCAAGTCCCCCCCCCTTAACCCTTTTCCAGTCCAGGTCCCCCCCAATCACAGCCCATGCAGTCCTTGCCCCCCCCCCCCCGACGAGCATCGCGGCTGTCTGAGGCTTCAGAGGGAGCCGGGGAAGCCCGCACGAGGCCCCGGCTCCTTCTGAACAGCCACCAGCGTGAAGAGCCTTTTCCTTCACGCTGGCGTCTGTTCCTGTGAAGCCGCGAATGCTGGGAAAGGTTAAAGGTTGCCCTTTAACCTTTCCCAGCATTCGCGGCTTCACAGGAACAGCCGCCAGCGTGAAGGTAAAGGCTCTTCACGCTGGTGGCTGTTCAGAGGGAGCCGGGGCCTCGCTCGGGCTTCCCTGATGCACTCTGAAGCGTAGAAAAGCCGTTTTTTTTGCTCAGGCCGCTCCCGATCTTGCGGCCAGAGCAAAAAAACCGGCTTTTAAAGGGCCGGTTTTGCCTCTGCGCCGGCAGCCGGCCTGGCCGTGGAAAAACCGGCCAGGCCGGCTGAAAACCGGCCAGTTGGCAACCCTAGTTCCTATCCTTCTCACAGAACTCACCAGTATTCCCTCCGAACCTCCTTCACCAAGAGGACCACTAATAAACAATCATCTTCAAGTTTCAACGCCCACTTTGGATAATCTCTTAATTGTATTTGGCAAATACAGTGGCCAGTGGCCACCTCTCCAATAATACCTGGAATATAAGGACAAGCTTTTTAAACTTAATATTAGCTTCCATAGCAAGCCAATAAAATTTAATTCAATTCTCAGTAGCCCTTTCCCTCCTAGCACTCCTGAGATTCACTCTTGCAGCAGAATTTTGCAGTCACGGAAGTTTCTTCACCACTTTACTCAGAGCTCCCATCAGTAAGACATTACAGTAATCTACAGTAGATGTGAGACCATTAAAGCCAGAGTCATCATCTGGAGCTCCTCTACAGACACAAATAGCTACAAGCCGCGCACCAAGTGCAATTTACCATATGCTTTGCACATCACCCAAAATCTGTCCATCCAAACTAAAATCTGCTGATAATTCAACTCCCAATGATCTATGTTTATCCCCTGGAGTGCAGGCCACCCTTCCAATATTCATAAATACATTTTCCCCAATAACCTTTGCAGGAGCAACAGCAATAATCAGCATTTGAACAATGTAACCCACTTCCTCTCCCCAGCACCGAATCAAACACAGCCACCACCAGCATAGCCTTTTGCTGTGCTTGGCCAAAAAGCAGACTGAAAAATGTCTAATCTCTGATGATCTTCAATATAATCTACCAGTTGAGCCAATACTACTCATTCTAATAGCTTGAATAACCAGGGCTGGTTGACCACAGACTGGTAGCAAGCACAACACAATTGCATGTGTGTAAGGTCCCTCCCTTCCAAATGGACCTAACTATAGATTTCTTCAAATCCTTCAGGACCCTCCCTTCAACAGGGACATTAATCAGGTCTGTCAAATACCACAATGATTTCTATTTGGAGATCCAAAACTACATTAACAACATGAGGGTCTAACAATCACTCCCCTGATCTAATCTTCTTCGACTGACAAACAACCATCTCTGTACTAATTTATTTATTTAGCTGTGCTTTCAGACCGGATCAAAGCGGTTTACTGTACAGTAGAACATGGAGTGAACATAAATTAACTATGTACAGATAACTTAGATTGTGTAACTGGTTTATACAAAATCATAGCTATATACATTGGTTTGCTTTTCGGTGTGTGTGGGGAGGAGGGGTAAGATTAGGTTACAGGACCATAGTGTTCAATGAAAAGATGAGTTTTCAGGAGCTTTCTAAATGTGGAGAGATCTATGATGCATCTGATGGTGGCAGGGAGAGAGTTCCACAGGGTGGGTGTGTACAGTTTATATGCTCTTGTGCAGGCTTGCTGGATGCTCTTAGTTTTCGAGTGGGGATGATCAGAGTGTTGCTGGTAGATTGGCGGCTGGCTCTACTTGGATGAAAGGGGTGGAGGAGGCTGAGGACGTGTGGGAAGGAGAGGCCCAGAAGGTTTTAGGGGTCATCATCAATGTTTTGTATTTGATGCGACTGTTGAGGGGAAGCCAGTGGAGTTGCTTGATGATGGGGGTTATGTGCTCTTATTTAGGGGCAGCCAGAAGGGTGCGTGTGGCTGTGTGGAGGGCTGTAAGTAGTGGGAGAATAATTGATTGTGGGAGTCCTTGGTAAATGGAGTTGTAGTAGTCGAGGATTGGGAGGATGGATGCTTGCAGTGCTGATCTGAAGTCTGGTGGGTCTAGGATTGGGCAGAGGTGTTGGAGTGTGCGGATCTTATGGAAGATTTAGTTTGCTGTTTTCTTCACTTGATGTTTGAAGGAGAGGTTGTGATCCAGGGTGATGCAGAGGTATTTTATTTCTTGCTGTACTTTGATATGAGTGTTGTTTAGGATTATGGTTGTTGGGGAAGAGGGGATAAATGTATTGTCTTTGGTGATGAAGAGGGCCTCGGTTTTTTTGTAGTTGATGGAGAAGTGGTTATTTCTGAACCATTGTGAGATTTCAGAGAAGCAAAGCTGTAACTTTGTGAAGGTGGGTTGCTTGGTGTTGAAGGGGGTATAGATGAGGATGACATCAGCGTAGAGGTGATAGAGTAGGTTGTGGGACTTAATAATCGAGCAGAGTGGCTGTAGGTAAATGTTGAAAAGCAGGGTGGAGAGGATGGAGCCATGTGGGACACCTTGAGTTAGAGTGAATGGGGTGGAAGGGATGTCACACATTTTGATTTGCTGCTAGCAGTTGGACAGGAAGGACTGGAACCAGTTCAGTACCGTGTTCTGGATACTGATGGCTTGGAGGTGTTGAAGGAGGATGGTATGGTTTACTGAGTCGAATGCTGCTGATAAATTGAGGATAACTAGAATAAATCCTTGATGTGTTGTTTGGATGCCTTGGATAAGCTTGTTTAGGAGGGAGAAGAGGAGAGTTTCTACTCCGTGATGTGGGCGGAAGCCATGTTGTTGGGGGTCAAGTGGAGCGTTGGTTTCAATGTGATCCTGGAGTTGTTGGCATACTACTTTTTCTATAATTTTGGCTAAGAAAAGAAGGCTGATGATGGGTCTATGTGGTGGGGTCCATTGGGTCAAGACTGGGTTTTTAGAGGATAAGGTGAATAGAGGCAGACTTGAGAGTGCTGGGCATGAGTCCTTGAGTAAGGGATGTTTGGATGAATTTAGTGATGTTGCCTTGATCCAGGACACTGGATATGGATCAAGGGTGGATGTGGTGGTGTTGAGTGAAGAGATGATGGTTTCAATGTGGGTTGTGCATATTGGGTGTAAGGTTGACCAAGGTGACACAGTAGTGGATGATTGGGGTGAGAGGAGGTCTTGTAGCTGGGGTTGTTGTTGTATTTGTTTATAGTAGTCTGCTAGTTGTTGAGGGTTGATTGAGTTTTCTGAGGTAGGCTTGGTTGGAAGCTTGGATAGTTGTCTTACAATATTGAAGAGTTCTCTTGGATGGTTGAGAGATGAGTTGATTAATTTCATGTGGTATTGTTTTTTTGCATTGTCTGTTGAGGTTTTGTAGTTATCTAGTAGATTCATATAGAGGTTGCGGTCTGAGGGGTGTTTGGATTTCCGCCATTTCCTTTCCAGCTTCCATAGGTAAGTTTTGATTCTCCAGAGTTCCAGTGTGTACCATGGAGTTTTTTGAATTTTATTGGATTTATGATGTAGGTTGTTTGGGGCTGCTGAGGCTGTGTGGATGGTCTTGTTCCATATATCTGGGAATGCTTTGTAATCAATTTGAGGGTTTTGTAATCAATTTGAGGTAATATGTTGTTGAGGAAGTCATCTTTACTGAATTGCTTGAATCTTCTTTTTGTTGGTTTTGTTGTTTTGGGGGGGGGGGTCTGTAGAGGAACGAGAGGTTGAAGTGGATGAGGCAGTGGTCGGACCAGGGAACTGGTTATATTTATAGCTGCTCAGGTGGCATGTGGTGTGGATTGAGGATGTGGTTGTTGATGAAGATCAGGTCAAGGATGTTTCCTTTGCCATGGGTGGAGGAATGTACTAACTGTTGACCAGTTAGTACATTCCTCCACCCATGACAAAGGAAACATGGCTTTCATGGCATCTAGGAAGGTGGTGGCTTGATTTTGTTGGATGGAGGGTAGGTTGAAGTCTCCTAGGAGAATGGAGGTCTTGTTTCTCTTAGTGGCTGTAAGAGCATGTTCCAGGATGCTGGTTAGGTCAGAGGCAGGGGAGGATGGTGGCTGGTAGATGAGGCATAATGTTCCTAATTGAGATGGTGATGGTGTCGAAGCATCTCATGTTGTTACAGGCTTGGGTGCTGAAGTTCTGCTGAATCTTCGAGAGGATGAGTACTGCGCCTCCTTAACGATGGAGATGAGGGTGTGATGTAATTGGTATCCCTAGTGGGTGAGGTGGTTTAGTAGAACTGAATCTGTTTCTTGTGTCCAGGTTTCGGTTAGACGAAGGATGTCTAAATCTTTGCCTGTACTGAGGTCTCAGATTAGTTGGATCTTTTTCTTGATTGAACAGGCATTTATTAATGCACAATTTAGTGGGGGGGGGGGGGTGAGAGGGGGAGGGGTGTATATTTGCAGTGTGAGGGAGGGTGGGAATGTATATAAGGCAGGGGGTTTTCCTTGGTTGGGTGTATGCATAAGGGGGGGGTGTAGTAGGAGACACAGGGGGCAATTATGAAGTGGCTGAGGGGGAGAAGGTAGGCATTGGAGGTTAAAGTTAGTGCTATAAGGGTGATCAGGGCATAGATGGTTGCATATATGGAAGGCATGGTGAGTGTGAGCGTTGGGATCTGAGATAGTCTGGTGATTGTTGCTTAGATGGAGGGGATTTGATAATTATTTCTTCGAGTTAGCTGAGGTTGCTGTTTCTATTATTGTGAGGTTAGTTGTGGTGGTGCGTTGCCAGCTTGTTTCAGTTGGAGGTTGGGAGGGTGGCTGGGAGATAGTTAGTTTAGCTGCTGTCTGCTGCACGATTGGCTTTGTTGTGGTGATTGTGAATTTTCCTGAGCTTCTTGGTGTCTCCTGGTCTACGCCTTCGGTCCACGCAGGGCTAGTGCTAGGGTTTCTAGCGCCCCCCTGCAACCTATAAATCGGTGCCCCTCCCTCATTATTATTAATGTTGGCTGCACCCTACCCTCCTCTTTCCCAAAACTGCTTTGTGAACTCTTTTCAAGCGATATTAGTATTTCTCCTTCAGATCTAGTGTTGTAAGAAAATTGCAGCGAAAGAGCAATTGCATAGCCAAAATAAAAATGCTTAGCAGTAAATACTTAGCATCATACAAACAAGCTGTGATAGTGCAAAACAAATCTGATTCTGGTCATCTCACTAACAACAACATAAACATTCTCCAATGCCAGACATATTGTGAACTAATATAAAACACTGTAAAAGTCACTGAATATCTACAAGGCCAAATCTACCATACCATACCAGCATATACTTCCAAAACTCATACAAAACACTGCAATGGGCCCCAAAACATCCATACACCTATTTGAAAAGCTGTACAAGTCAAATTACTACAGTACAGATATCTACATACAAACTCCATGTTAACAGAATACCTGGCCTTGGTCACACACTCAGAACACAGACCCTCACCAAGTACATAATAAGTGACCACAATCTACAGTAAAAATAAAAATATGTAGACAAAAATTAAAATGAAACCCCAAGAAGCCAGACTCTGCATGCGGTGCCACACCAGATAAGAGATGCAGTTCCCCATACTGTGTGAAATATAAAGATAGCACAAAGTCCAATCACTAAATTGAAAATAAAATTATTTTTCTACCTTTGTTGTCTGACGATTTTTGATCATGCTGGTCCCGATATGAGGTTTCTGTTTTCCTCTGTCTTCTCTTAGCTCTCTTTCTATGGTCTATAGTCCATCTGCCATTTCTTGTCTCTCCTTTTCCATGAGTTTGGGCATGGAGGGGGGGGGGGTGAGAAGCAACTTACCAAGGGGGGGGGGTGAGAAGCAACTTACCAAGGCTTCAACCCCTCATACAAGCCGACACCAGTACAAGACCCAGAAGAAAAGCCACATCAGACACAATCAACACGCTAAAAGACTACACAAAAGCATGTAAATCCACCGCACGAAGAGCACTGTCACTGGCAGCACCTGGCATGTGGAACTCACTCCCCGACGAACTGCGAGCCATTGAAGACACCAAGGACTTCAGGAAACAACTAAAGACTCTGCTATTCCTGGAGCACTGCGGACCGAACACACAATGAGTGCTACAACCATGGACCAACAACTTACCTGCACGCTCACTACACTTTCCCTGTAAATAGCGCACACTAATCAACCCACCCACATACTCACACTTTCACTGTACATGATGCACACACTGAACCCAAGCTCCACTCCCACTGATTGTTTGCTGTGTAACCGCCTTGATTAAAGGATAAGGCGGGATAGAAATACCATTAAATAAATAAATAAATATACATACGTAATGCTGTATAGGCAGGGTAACCACATATAGCACCATGTCACAGAGTCAGACTGAACCAGTCCTCGTTTTTCGCATTTACCAGCCTGGATTTATAGTAATTCTGACTGCCTAATTGAGTTCCCTAGGAATAAATCTCCTTACATGCAATGGGGTAAAACTACTGGCTCAGCTTTTCCCCCTTGATATGGAGGTATGAGGTCAACCTACATATGTGGGAACTAGATTAGGATTCTTAGATTTGGCACTTCTGAGCTCTAGTGCGCTTTAACTAAAAGCACTGCCAAATTGGGTTTTCACCGTTGAAATCTAAACTGTTAGTACTGACTACAGATTATTCATGTTAGTGATAATCAACTGGTCTAGTCTCAGAATCCTCTGGGTCCCTCAAGATTCCCAGAGCATAAATGTTGTCAAGAAGAGGCTGCTTCTTGGCTACCATCCAATAAATTGAAACCCAAATATGAGTCCTATTTTAGGAATTATTTTAGATAGTCAGCTGTCCATGGGCCCTCAGATTTCTTCAGCTATTTAAAGCTGCATGTTTTACCTTAAAAAGATTTGGTGATTACATACACTTCTGGACCAAAACTCACATAAAACTCTAATTACCACCAATGCTCCTTGTGGACTTGGGCAAGTCACTTAACCCTTCATTGCTTCAGCTACAGTTTTACATTGTAAATTCTCTGGACAATAGCAAAATACCTATTATAACTGATTGTAATCTCGCCTTGAACTACTACTGAAAAGGCGGGAGTTAAATATAAATAAATAAATAATGCCTGCTTTTATGGTCAACAGACATGTTCTCTATGCTGATATTACTTAGTTCAACATCAAGTGGCTCCAGCTTACGTAAAATACTACAGTTAAATTTCCTTTATGCCATTAAGAAAACAGGTCACATCACTCCACGTCTTAAAGAGCATCACCGGCTCTCCATCTCAGCCAGAATGCAATGCAAAATTCTTGTGTTAGCTTGCCGGGTACGTTCTTCTTTTTTTTAATTTTCATTTTTTAATTTATTTATTTATTTATTTAACAGGTTTTATATACTGCTTTATCATTTCAATCAAAGCGGTTTACATTGAAACTTAAACTTGGTAAAGTACATTAAACAGGGACATTGATAACTTGGATTTTTCTGAGGCAATGGAGGGTTAAGTGGCTTGCCCAAGGCCACAAGGAGTGCTAGTGGGAATTGAACCCTGGTTTAATTTATTGAACTTTTCATATTATCAAGACAAGTTTGACAAGAAAGGTATGGCATTGGTAATTATACAAATTATAATAAAGAAACCTCCGGATGACTATCTACAATTCCTAAGGGAGCATGTGAAATTAGGCGATCAGAAGGAGGTAACTGTTTCAACTGCTATAAAAAAAATCTAACCACTTAATGAAGAAAAACAAGATACGTACAGAGGGACCAAGACCAATACGAGGTAATACAATACGCACGGTTGAATAGCTCCATCATGGTCAGTGGGAGCAGATGATTCAGGCAACCAGGCATTGATAAATGCGGAAAGATCATTAAACTGAAAGAAAACATAACTCTGAGATTTATATACCACTAAACATTTACAGCAAAATTGTAGATAATAAAAGGCACCCAGATGGGGGAAGCCGGGTTTCAAAAGAAGAAACTGCGCTTTTTCTGAATTTCCCTAGAAATGTCTGGGAACATAGAAACCGTTACACCATAGAAAGAAAGAGAACGCTTCTTATAATGCATCTTCAATAGCCAGTCTCAGTCCAATACTAGTACACCCTTCATTGCCTCAGAAGACTCCAAGTTATCAATGTCCCTGTTTAATGTACATTACCAAGTTTAAGTTTCAATGTAAACCGCTTTGACTAAATGATAAAGCGGTATAAAAAAAACTGTTAAATAAATGCACATGTAACAGGGAGCATGGTGACTTCTAATGGTTGAGAACTTCATGTATTCAACAGATCTGAAACATTGAGAACTTCCATGTTAATGTCCACAGTTGCAGCACCTGGCTCTTTTGTCCCTTCTGGTAGGTAGAATCCTTTGGAAAGAGGTGGAATCAATTCTTGTGGAACCAAGAGAATCTCTGTCAAATATTTTTTAAACATATCTATCACTGAAATATCTGAAATCCTTGAGAAATTTAATACTCTTAAATTTGCAGCCCGGGCAGAGTTTTCAAGCAACTCTAATTTTGCTCGGAGAGCTACATTATCCTTAATTAGAGCTGTAGTAGAATCTGAAACAGATTCCAACTTCTGGTCATTCTCCTCTACTTTCTGTTTTAAAGTGTTAGTCAAACTCACATAAGTTTCCAGTTTCTCCACATTCTGTGTGATTTTGACAGAGATCCCAGCAGTCTGGTGAAAGATGGCATCTGACAAGTTAGTAATAGTGTCCCAGATATTATCAAGGGTAATCTTCTTTGGGTGAGATAGTGGGAAGGAAGTCAGCGACCATGTAGCTGAGGGAGCCTCGAAAGCCTTACTCACACCAGGGCCACTGGCCTGGGGTAGCTCCAACACTGCCACTTCTCCAGGAGAGCCACTGGAAACTCCAGAAGCAGCATTCTTCTTCCTCACATCTGCCCGCACTGACGCGACCCCAGCGCCGACCTCTGATGTGGCGGGCATAAAGATAGATGGCCGAGGAACAGGTAGTCTTAGAGGTGGAGGCATATGCCGTGACTCGAGAGACAAGGTTGGATCCAGGTCAGACATCTGCATTGGCTCCTCCAACCCTTCTGCAGCCATATGAACCTCCCACTTGACAACCTCGGTAACTTCGATAAAGCAATCCATTGGACCGCTAATTGAAGGCTGCCGGTCGGCAGGATAAACTTTAGCCTTCCTCTTTCTTTTCAGCATTAGAGCAGGAAATGAAGGGCAACCCTCATGCAGCTATTTTGAACAAACCACGCCCCTATGCCGGGTATGTTCTTCTGGTTTGTTTGCATGGTTGGCATCAATGCTTATGCCTTACATGCCACAAACCTCACGGGATCATTTTTTGTTTATTTCACCACCACCCAGAACACATCTTAGACAACTAGGTGAACTGCCTTTTCATTCACAGAACCATCACTCTGGAACCCTGTTCCTGCTGAACTGAGGAGTGAGGAGTCGTTTCTTAAGTCTTGGGGTCTGCTTAAAGACTTGGCTATTTGGGCTGGTTTAATTCACTGTGCCACTTGAGCAACAATTTTAAAAGGTTCACTGTTGTCTTCCTTTAATGTTCTCTTTTCTTACTGGACTGTATTTTCATAACCTTTCTTTATCATGTTTTTCGTCCACCTACATGTTCTTGTTACTATAACACAACCTTGAATAAATTCCTATTCAGACTGATTCCACATTCTAAAATGCTAATCACTTTTATGCTTATAAGGGTGGCCCATAAGCTGACTGACCCTCTTAGACCCATGTTCCAGGTTTCATCCTGTTTTCTCTTATCACTGGATGATTTACAATGACCTTCTAGTTCCTGTTTGACTGAGCGTGTGATGACAGCAAGGCCTTTCGGGCTTCATTACTGCTACATAAATTTGATTTCTGACAACCCTCGAAAATATCATATGCACTCACACCTTTTAATTAAAGAAATCCAAAAAAATAAACTAAGGGGTCATTTTAGAAGCTCTGTGATTTGCACATCTAAAGCGCCCATTCAGATCTGCTAATTACAGCCACGTCCCAAAGAGTCATTTTAGAAAGCTCTGAATTTACACATCTGGCACGATCATATTTATGTTGAATGGGGGCATCGTGGGGTGTGTTTGGGGTGTTCTGAAAAAGATACACCTGTGCGCTGCACGTTTCAATCCATCAGCTGTTAAATCCATGTCTATACCTGCTCCTAGGAATGAATCGCCATCTGAAAAGTGCTTATTTCGACAACTTAACATCTATACAGAGAAGAGGAGAATGCACCCTCACTCCCCTGTATGGCAGGCTGGGACGTGTATGTTGTAAAACATGTGCATGTTGTGAAATAGTGTCTCAGGCACGTTTCTGTTCCCGGACTGTCTCTTAGATGTCTCTGTACAGTGCTGCGTATGCCTTGTAGTGCTATATAAATTAAAAGCAGTAGTAGTAGGACCTGTCCCGATAATAAGAAAAACAGGAAGGGGCAAAAAAGTCAAAGTTAATAAATAACCAAAGGGTAAATTTACTAAGCCCTGACATGGCCATTTTTTGGCACAGTGTGCCTGCATCAGGGGCACTTTGTAAACATAAAAACAATCAATATAAAATACACAATAGTATAAAATATAAAATATAAATTACATAATCAAATCATAATTAATATTAATAATCATAAAACATACCATAAGATGCAACATGAGCACAGGAAAAGGAACACAAAAAAAAATTGACCCGTCAATATGTGCAAATTTCTAAAATCTGTCAAAAACCTGCATGTGTCTGACCCATTATTCTGCACAACCATGTTTCTTTTTATCTTGCTGGAAATGTTTATTTTTTAGAGTAGAGACAGGTTGATTTTAGATAGCATGTATATGTGACTATTTTCTCTGCTGCCCCCCCCCCCCCATGCAATTTCAGATGTTTTGATTTCATCGCTCCAGACTGCACTTAGATAGCTTTTTAAAATGTACCGTCCTATGAATAGTAAAGTAACAACATTTCTGAAAACGAAATTGCCTGATCTTATTTATTACATGTTCCAACTTTCTGGTGCTTATTTCTTAATAAATAGTTAAAGCACCATGTATACCATCGCTTTCGGGTTCAGCTAAAGCTCTTTCTCTATTCAAAATGAACAGCTCTAACTAGCACAATTTTATCCTGATGAAATTAACTTTCCGGGGGAAGTTTTGGAATGCTGTGAAGTGCGGATAGAGAAATCACTCATATGGCCAATCCCTCTTTCAGCAAGAACTCATTCCCAGTGTTCAATTAAACAAGAACTCTGATGGGGGGTATAGTCCTGGTAAACCATGAAGGGGCATTCAGTGTGAGAAACTGGAGAACGCCGTGCTCACCGCCTCCAGAGATGGATTACTGCATTCTCATTTGGCACAGGATTTCCCAGATTTGTGGCTAGTTTCCTTTGGAAGCCATAAACAGTCTCTTTGATCAGACTTCAGCTATGTGTATCTGCTCCTGTTTTTAACAGCGTACTGTGCCAGCGATGCATTAGTGCCACTCAACCTGAAAAACAGCTTTCTGAAGCTTGTAAAAATGAAATGAATTGGTTTGTTTAGATAAAGGTTACATCTACTTTGAAGTCATTAGTTCCATACAGAGAAGGGCATAATAGCCATGATTTGTAATCATTATCTCAGCCTCTAATTTGCTTATTCATCTGTGAGTGGATTTTATCGGATCACATTTGCTAACTATTTTTCCCATCTTTATTTTTATTGAAAGACATCTCTCTCTTCTTTATTCATGTTTGTGATAGTGCTGGTCTTTGAAATGCTAAGTTCCATGTTGGCTACTCCCCATATTATATCCATTTTTTTCCACTAAAATGTAAAGGGGAGTATTACTACTACTACTTATCACTGTACATATAGATGTAAGAGACAGTCCCTGCTCATCAGAGCTTACAATCTACAACTGGGGCCTTGGTAAGATACGTATAAGTAGTGAACAAGAGAGTGAGGAACATCAGGATCCAAAAGCAGCCTCAGAGGTGGGTTTTTAGCCTGAATTTGAATAGGGCTGGAGAAGGAGCCCAACACACCAAGTCAGGTAGTTTGTTCCCAGCATATGGAGCAGCAAGGTGGACCGCACGAAGTCTGGAGTTGGCCGTGGCAGACAAGGGCACAGATAAAAGGGATCTGCCAGAGGAGCGGCTTTCCTGAAGAGGGGTGCAGTATGATTTGTTTTTCAAACGGGCACATTTGCCATCCACAATGATATGTAATCAAGCTCAAGCCTGACAATATGATTTACTCAGAGGCAACTATTCAGAACAAGACCCTGGGCCTCTGTGTTTGTCATATAAAGGTACATTTTACAAATGGCATCCAAATGCAGTCTGGGACGTCCAAGCCAGAATGTCTGAAAAGAAAGCAGAGATGTCCAAGTTCAGACACGATTTCACAAATAAATGGGCATTTGTGGGACATCTATATAGACAGCCCCAGAAGAGTATTCAAATTGTGGAATAGCCTAATGGTTAGAGAAGTAGGCTAGGACCATGGAATTTGGGGTTCAAATACTACTACCAATGTGATTGTGGAGAATACTTGGGATGATGACATGCTATCTTCCCTACACCATCTGAATGTTTTATGACCAAAACAAACATTTTCCCAATTCCTATTCATGCCTGGAGCAGGTCTAAACTTGGACAGGGTCACAGACACCCCTGACATTTCTGAAATTGAGTGGGGATATCTAAATCCATTGCATCATCCAAGACACGCCTTTGCCATGCCCCCCTGCCTAATTGACCATTCCCAGACCGGAGATGTCTTTAAAAGCCATTTGTGAAATGGCTCTAGGGACATCAACATGATTTGGATGTGTATATCCACGGTTTTGGACATCCAAATCGTAACTAAGGCTTTTAAAATGACCCCCATAGGATCCCAAAAGATTATGGGATTTGCAGAACAAACGTATGAGGAAACAGACACAAGTCACACATAAAAAAAAACTAACAGAGCGCGAGACAAGAATCAGGAAAAAAATGACTTTAGTAACCATTAAACATGAAATCAATAATATCTGTTTGCAATCCCCAGCAAAATATTCCCTCTGATCTCTCCCCTGAACCTGGTGATGTTGAAGATATGGACCTTTGTGTCTGCAACAAATGCTGAGGCATTCCAAATCCAAAAGGTGTAAATGTTTTCACAGATGAGGTGCTAGTCATATAAAAATGTGCAAAATATCCTGGAACAAGTAAAATTGCCAGCAAATTCTGCAGCAGTACTCTTTGAAAATTGCCCCAGGAATTGTAGAATCGGACTTCATCAGCTACAAGAAGCTGAAGTCTTTTTAAAAAAATTTATTACAAGTGATGAGGAATAAAGATAACATTTTGTACTGAAAAGTCTTTTAACTATGAAATGACACATCCAGCTCTAAAGGCCAGCAATGAGTTTGCAGGTGGTGCAATAGCGATGTGTACTGTAAACGGGGGCGCTCTGTGAGAATGTCCACAGTCTTGGCAAAGGCAAATACTATTATGACTTGCAAAGGATTGTGGGGAATGTAGTCCATTCATACCAGAATCAGCCGTTCACAAAATAATGAGTTGTGTTGCTCGAGTGTAAGCAAAGCAAAATATATTTTATTTATGGGGTTAATTCTCCCACACAGATTTACTTAGTAACACAAAAGGACAACTTGCTTCAGTATTGTACTTAGAAAAACAAATCATGATATAAGCAACTGAGCTTCTTAAGCAATCAAACAATAAAGACCTTGATGGGAAACAGAAAGGTCTTTCTGAGGGCTCCTGCTAATACCTTTTAGCAGTGCTCCAAAAGCAAAAACAAAACCCAAAAAGTAACCAAAAACTGTTCTTTTTCAAGGATAACTTTCTTGTATTTTCACACACAAACAGTAGTTTCCTTTCAGAGCTCACGTGCAACTGTGCTTGGCTTAATTGAAGGATAAGGCGGTATACAAAACTGTCTAAATAAATAAAATAAAAATAAATAATTACCAATAATTAGCCAGCTGCAAACCCCTTTGCTGGTTCACTTTCTCTACGTGGCTCAAATCCTACCCTAAAGCTTTCTTGTAAACTTTTCTGGGTAGATAAAAGAACAAGTTATATTTCCTTTTGATGGTTGTTGTATTTGTGAAAGTATTTTACCACAGCAGCTTATTCAGAGAGCAATCCATGTATTCATTCTGATCATTTAAAATATCTCCTTCTTCTTCAACTATCATAGAATCAATATCATGGTCTGGCTCAGAGGAATTCCTTGATGGAGCACTCTTAGGACAATACTTGTTTCCCTGCTGTCTCCCAAGTGAAGAGCTAGGGCATAGATCAGTGTTCATACCTGAGCTTCCTTTGTTGTTAGGTTTCCTCTCCAGATATCCTGGCCAGTAAGTAATCCAGCTTTTATGTCCAGCCTTCCAATCCAGATCCCTGGACACTGGGTCTCTCTTCACATACCTTCTTGCACTGGTCTTAGGGCCCCTTCCAAATGCAGCCGTCTCTCTCACAGGTGCCGTCTGGGGATTCCTGGCTCTGTAACCCCACTCCGCTGGCTTCCTCCAGTCCAATGGAGTATGCTTGCCTCTGGAATGACTCCCAACACACGTACTGCTATGGGCTCCTTCCTTAGACCTCCAAGATGTTTTCCTCTTCTTCCTTCCACGCTGCTGCTGCTTCTTGCTCCCTCTGTCCTTGAGCTCTGGGTTCCTCATCTCCATCTGATTCTGTGTAGAATCTGTTTTACTTTTAACTTGTTTAGAGGGATACTCCACCCTAGCACAGCTCAGCTGTGCTGAATCAAGCTTGCCCTGCCCTTGGAGATGAGTGATTGGGGATTACCTCATAGCTCTCCTGATTGAACACACGTTTCCCCACTTCAGCTCTTCTAGTGGCTGTTTGAAACCTGGTGCATTCTGGGACTGGTAGTCTTTTATGAAAACATTCTGTTTTATTATTTCTACCAGCAAAGACAGGTTGCTTGTTCAGTGCTAATTCACCTCTATTATAGCTCCTTCCTGAACTATGATAAGCTTCCCTATCACATACCCCCCTGCTTAAGTTATTACGGACTGATGCAACTGGGGAAACGTCTTTCCTACAGTCCGTAATACCTACGAGAGTATTATCTTTTTGACGCTCACCTACTTCCTGACTGGCTTCAGGGTCATTATTATTTACAGGCCTCTCCTTCCAAGACTTAAGTACATTAATGTGGTAGATCTGTCTACGACCTCTTGCATTTTCTACCACATAAGATACTGGGCTCACTTGTCTAACAACCTTCCATGGCCCTTTCCACTGTACTTCAAATTTTGGGGCTGTACCTGCTACTTGAACCAAAACCTTTTCACCAATGCTTAATTGGCGGCTTTTGGCCTTCCTATCATACCACCCTTTCTGGCGCACTTGGCTGTCCTGCAGGTTTTTCTCAGCAACCTGCGAGGTCCTTTTCAAACGTGCTCTCAAGTCATGTAGAAACTGTGGCACCTCCTGATTTTCTGGTTCAGGATCAATCCATTGTTCCCTCAAAATATCTAACAAACCACGGGGAGCCCTACCATACATCAATTCATATGGAGTTACACCTAGGGACACCTGAATTCTTTCCCTGTGCCTCCAGGAAGGAGAAGATCTACTACCCGAACCGAAGCCTCAGCCCCACAGAAAGAGCTTACCTGATCCGAGGCCTCAACCTCACAGAAAGAGCTTACTCGGGCCGAAGCCTCTGCTTCACAAGGAGTTTACCCGGACCGGAGCCTCTGCCACGCGGAAAGAGCGCTATTGGAAGGAGGGAAGCAGCCAGACTCCACCTACAGCAGTGACGTCACAGCCAAGTGCTACCCAATCGGGGCTGCACTCCACCATTTAAAAAGGAACGCCACAGGCATTGAAGCCTCTTCAACACCCAGCGCCTCCAGGAAGGAGAAGATCTACTACCCGGACCGAAGCCTCAGCCCCACAGAAAGAGCTTACCTGATCCGAGGCCTCAACCTCACAGAAAGAGCTTACTCGGGCCGAAGCCTCTGCTTCACAAGGAGCTTACCCGGACCGGAGCCTCTGCCACGCGGAAAGAGCGCTATTGGAAGGAGGGAAGCAGCCAGACTCCACCTACAGCAGTGACGTCACAGCCAAGTGCTACCCAATCGGAGCTGCACTCCACCATTTAAAAAGGAACGCCACAGGCATTGAAGCCTCTTCAACACCCAGCGCCTCCAGGAAGGAGAAGATCTACTACCCGGACCGAAGCCTCAGCCCCACAGAAAGAGCTTACCTGATCCGAGGCCTCAACCTCACAGAAAGAGCTTACTCGGGCCGAAGCCTCTGCTTCACAAGGAGCTTACCCGGACCGGAGCCTCTGCCACGCGGAAAGAGCGCTATTGGAAGGAGGGAAGCAGCCAGACTTCACCTACAGCAGTGACGTCACAGCCAAGTGCTACCCAATCGGGGCTGCACTCCACCATTTAAAAAGGAACGCCACAGGCATTGAAGCCTCTTCAACACCCAGCGCCTCCAGGAAGGAGAAGATCTACTACCCAGACCGAAGCCTCAGCCCCACAGAAAGAGCTTACCTGATCCGAGGCCTCAACCTCACAGAAAGAGCTTACTCGGGCCGAAGCCTCTGCTTCACAAGGAGCTTACCCGGACCGGAACCTCTGCCACGCGGAAAGAGCGCTATTGGAAGGAGGGAAGCAGCCAGACTCCACCTACAGCAGTGACGTCACAGCCAAGTGCTACCCAATCGGAGCTGCACTCCACCATTTAAAAAGGAACGCCACAGGCATTGAAGCCTCTTCAACACCCAGCGCCTCCAGGAAGGAGAAGATCTACTACCCGGACCGAAGCCTCAGCCCCACAGAAAGAGCTTACCTGATCCGAGGCCTCAACCTCACAGAAAGAGCTTACTCGGGCCGAAGCCTCTGCTTCACAAGGAGCTTACCCGGACCGGAGCCTCTGCCACGCGGAAAGAGCGCTATTGGAAGGAGGGAAGCAGCCAGACTCCACCTACAGCAGTGACGTCACAGCCAAGTGCTACCCAATCGGGGCTGCACTCCACCATTTAATAAGGAACGCCACAGGCGCACCCGCGCCTTGCGGGCCCGCGCCTGAGGGCCTCGCAAGAGGGCCCTTTGGCACGGCCCTTAGGCAACGGCCATCACAGAGATGCCCAGAGACTCAACGATCCATCTTCTTCACCTCAACCATCAGAAGCTTGAGCTCCCCTAGGGTTGAGCTCGCTCCCACCATCAACACGACTACCTCAGAAACCACAGCAAGTATACACCCCTACATGAATAGAGTAAATCACCCATAATCTGCTCCTATTAACATTATCACTAGACTCGATTAAGTGCAAATAATCGTTCTCCTTTACTGTTGGCAGTACCCTGCTTATAATTGACTTTATCACTCAGCGAGCATCCTCTAGTCTGTGCAACCTTACTGTCGTCAGTAACTTGTATTCTCCATTGCAAATAACCATACCTACCTCTAATTTGTAATATTTAGTAAAACATTACTGACTAGATTTGCAATTACCAGAAGTCTAAAAGTACTATGTTTAGTAATGCTAAATAATCGAATTTAATCTTGTCTCTAATATAGACAACTTTTCTCCTGAAATTAGACACAACTATTATTGCTAATGGATCTGCATAACTATATTTACTATTGCTAGTAACCTACAGAACTGTCTATAAACTTAACTACACTTCTATTGTCAGACTCTATTACTACTGCAAGTAGTTATATAGCCTGAATTGAATCACACATACTATAGCTAGTAACCTACATTTGTGTTTATATAAAACAATCTCAATACTGTTGCCAGTAGCCATAATTTCTATTGTAAGAAGCTCTCACAATACTGTTCACACATTGCATTGTTTCTATGAAAGTCAATATCCATCTGAATTGTCTTAATAGTCGACTACATCACTGTTACCAATAATTGCATTTACTATTACTGTTACTAATTATTATTACTATTACTGTTACCAATAATTGCACTTACTATTGCAAATTGTCTTAGACCCATTCATTTACCCATATCACAATCTTTTGCCTTAAAATGTTACCATCAAATGCCTATTGCTTAAGAATGCTATATATATGTATTATCTTAATAACACTAGTCTCACTAACTAACAGTCTTCACAATAATAAAAATAAACCAATCCCTATAATACAAAGAATAATTCGTTCAGGACCTCCCCCTGGACATATATTCACAGAACTTAATTTAAAAACAAATCATCACAGACTGATAGAGATAAAACCCACCGCCACATCTCATTCTCTCAACCAACAAACAATAAAAAATCCCACCTCACTGTCATGTATTTTAATAAATGCAAGATCTATGAAAAATAAACTCACTATCTTCACTGATCTGTTAAACGACTATAACCCAGATATACTATTTGTCACTGAAACCTGGTTAACCGACACTGATATTGTATACCTAAACCAATTAAAAAATGATAACTATGACATATCATATACACATAGAAATAACAAAAAAGGAGGAGGTGTACTCACGATGACTAAAAAAGTCCTAAAAGCAAAACCATTACCCTCCGCTCCTCCCAATAATATTGATACAATCATCATAAAATTTGCTCACATCAGAATATGCCTTACATACAGACCACCAGATAATAAAGCAGAAAACCTAGATGCTCTATTAGAACTCCTTAGCACTTCAACAGAATGCAATCCAATAATACTGCTAGGTGATTTTAATCTCCCATCCCTACCAACCCAACAATCAACCCTATTCCTTGATGCAATCGCTGATATGGATTATCACCAAATAATAAACAAAAAACCCACAATAAAGGTGGAACCCTCGATCTAGTTTTTCTCCCTGATGTACTCTATAAACTTTTTGACACATCTTTTCTGGAATGTACCCCAATCCCCTGGTCAGACCACCATCTAATTAAGTTCAACCTTACATACAACGAGCCAAATAACAATAACAAAAATCAAACAGTCCCTATAACAAGATTTAAAAGATTCAATGAGGAAGAATTTCTAGACTCAACAATTCCTTATCTCTCTCTATCACCTACTGACTTAGATGAAGCAGTCTCAGCTTGGCATAACACAATCAATAAAGCCGCCATCCACAAGCATATTTTAAAAAAGAACTACAAATCTAAAACAGGTAAGACTCCATGGTTCACCAATAGCTTGAAACTAATGAAAAGGGAACTAAGAAAACTGGAATCAAAATGGCGCAGCACCAAATCAACCCTTAGCTTTGAGAAATACCATAACCACCTTAAAAAATACAAGGAAGCAACTGTTAAAGCAAAGAGAGACTACCATACAAACATTCTAAAGAAATCATTAAACAGACCAAGAGAATTGTTTTCATTGGTCCAAAACCTCACCAACAACACACACAATGCAAGTCATGACATAACAGAAATATCTGCTCAAACATTAGCTAACCACTACAAAAACAAATCAAATCAACATGCCATGTTACCAATAATCACTACAAGCAATCTCTTCCAGCAAGCAAATGACTGGTCAAATTTCCACCCAATAACCAAACAGTCACTGAAAAACATCATCTTAAACTTAAATACTACGACATCTAATCTAGACCCCTGCCCAGTAACATGGATAAAGAACACTCTTCCCACATTATCAGCTTTTATCCTACCAATAATAAATCTGTCATTGCACCAAGGCTACCTCCCACCAATATTAAAACACGCACAAATACGCCCAATACTCAAAAATAATAAGCTTGACAAAACTTCACCCAACTCTTACAGACCTATATCAAGTATACCTTTTATGGCCAAACTTATTGAAAAGGTTGTCCAAATCCAAACACAAGAATATAGACACATCAGCCCCCCTTGATGACCAACAACACGGTTTTCGCCCATGTTACGGAGTGGAAACACTCCTGACAGTTCTCCTAGACACACTACAAAGAGGAATTGATAATTCAAAGCAAGCTTTCATCCTCCTTTTTCTCGATATATCTGCTGCATTTGATAGCGTTAACCATACGATAATGTTAAACAGATTACAACAAATCGGAATTAACTCAACAGTTCATAATTGGTTTAAATCATATCTAAATAACAGAACACAAACTGTAAGAATTGGAAACCAAACATCCAACACCTATGACCAAACTACTGGCCTTCCCCAGGGATCTGCCCTCTCAGCCCTTCTATTTAATATATACATTCAACCCGTCTGCAATATTTTCAAAAAATTCAAAATTCAATATCATATATATGCAGATGACATAATGATGTATATTCCATTTATAACACCTCACCTCCCAATACAAATACTAGTCGACAGTTTCAATGAAATAACTAAATGGCTAACAGTACAAAATCTACACATTAACCACTCTAAAACTGAAATATTAATTGTAACAAAAAACCAATCCTACACCCCTCCACCCTACATAACATTACAAGACCACGATATCTACATAAAAAAGGAAGTGAAATACTTAGGAGTTACTCTAGACTCTCAGCTCACTATGAACACACATATCAGTAACACAATAAAAAAAATTAACTACAAACTAAAAATATTAAAACAAATACGCCCACTTTTACATATACAGGACTTCACAAGCATAATACATGCGATCATCACACCCCATTTCGATTTTGCCAATCTAACACTCCTAGGCACAACAAAACAAAATATAAAAAGGCTTCAAATTACTCAAAATACAGCAGCAAGAATCTTAATGAAAGTACACCCATTTGAACATATAACTCCAATATTAGCCCACCTACACTGGCTACCAATTCAATGCAGAATAAACTATAAAGCAATAATAACAACCTTTTTTTTTTTTTTTTTAAACTTTTATTTTCATTTTGCAACAAACAAAAGAAACAACACACCAAAAGAGACAAAACAGGTATACAATAAGGAAAAGTAAACCCATTACCCCCCACCCCGATGCTTCTTCTCTACCCGATTATATCAGCATGTGAGCGCTTCCAATTAACAGTGATTATACATCAAATGATCAAAAGAGTATCTACAATACAGCATGATCATGGGACAGAGATATATACAAAGTTAGACAGTCAGATGAGAACATTTAGCAAAATGTACATAGTCATTGAGCAGCTTCCATTGAGACCAATGAGAAGGAGTCTGAACGGAGGAAGCGAACAGACGAGGTATTTGTTCATATTTACTGTAAAGACAGGCATGATTCCACCATTCATTGGGGCTCAGATGGGAGCTAATTTTCCAGTATTACTTAATTAGGGAAATAGCAATGCCAAGCATAAAGTTCGAAAGGAGATAAGCCATTTTTGGGAGAGAGGGGATCCCCGCAATTGGGCGAAGTCCCACTATCCTCCAAGAAAGGGGCTCCTGAGAGTGCGAGATAGACTAAATACGACCCCAGACCCGACGCCAGTAATACTGTAGTGCGGGATATTCATGCATAACATGAGGCAATGAACCAATGGCCGCAGGACGTGTCCAGCAACCATTGCCCTGAGTAGTGTTCCATTTGTCTAATCTGTGAGAAGTGTAAAAACACCGATGGGCTAGAAAGAAGAGGGTCTGAGTGAGTGAGGCGGATCGGGAACCCGTGTCCCTCTACTCCAGATAAGGCTCCATTGCTCCGAGGTCAAGGTCACATGCAATTCTCTCTCCCATACTTTCTGCGCTATAGGGGTATCTCTAGTTATAGCATTACATAAGGTTTAGTAAAATTGGATGCTACACCCGGTGAACTACCGAGAGATCGGAAAGTCTCCAATCAACCTTATGTAGGGAATGCCGATGGCGGGAGTACTCTAGTGCTCCGAAGGCGATGCTGAAGTTGCACTGACCAGAGTCGGGAGTCTAAAGATTGCATAAGAGTATTGAAGGCACCTAAAGTGTCTAAAAGCATTGGTAGATAGTGGGAGTCTGATGGGAGAGTCATACCAGGGAGAAAGGTAAGAGGAATCGGTTTGCAAAGGCCCGCTTCTATATCCAGCCACACAGGTCTACTCGGTACTGGATCTTCCAACCAACGAGCACCTTGTTTGAGAAGAAAAGATTGAGGGAACACTTGAGTAAAATCGCCACCAAGTATTAATGGAGCATTAGCAGAGGCCAAGGCCAACTGCGCAATACTTGCATAGTAAGCAGGGTTGTCCACATTCGGGGCATAATGCAAATACACGTGAATTCACTATCTCCAACCTCAAGGTGTACACGGGCCCATCTACCCTCCTTGTCAGCGCTAATATCAGGTACAGTAGCATGCAAAGACTTCTTAACCAGAATGGTTATCCCGTACCATTTGGAAACGGTGGGAGAATAGGCAGCTACCATGTGAGGCTTAGCATTGAGTCTCAGTGTTTCAGCAGAGTTTAAATGCGTTTCCTGAAGAAACACTAAATCAACATGCTTATGGCTAAGATAGCTAAGGATTTTCTTTCCTTTGAGTGGACCATTAATGCCTTTGACGGTGAATGATAAGATTTTACCTAAGGCCATTCAGAAAAGTTAAAAATTCTGAGCATGATAGCACACATAATTTCACTATGTCCCTCAAACTGACTGTATCTGGCTGTACACATGACATAGAAAAAATAAGCTAATATAATACAATGAAGCGCCCCACATTAACAAAGAAAACCGCAGTACGGTAGAGGAGAAGCAAAACCCCAAAATTACTGGCGACCATGTGTCTGCGGGGAGAAACCCCAGAGAAGGCCGAAATTGAAAAAACACATAACCTGTAGGACTGTGCGTGCTCCGAATCCGACCGAGGCACACATCATGAAGGGATAGGAGACCAAAAAAACAAAAGTCATATAGAGAAAGAAAGAAAGTCCAGGCTATTTCTGTGCTTGGCTATGACCGCCGCATCGGGCCCTTCAAAATGGCGGATAGAGCCGGCAGATAAGAGTCCAAGATTTGGGATTAGCGCATCTGCTCTGCTTCTTTGGAGTCTAAAAATGTTGATAGTAGATCAGGATCTTCGAACGTCCTGGTTTGGTTGTGGAGAGTCACTCGGAGCTTCGCTGGATACAACAGGCCAAAGCGAGCCTGTAGCTGTTGAAGTCGCGGGCGAAAAGCAAGGAGTTTCTTCCGACGGTCAACGGTAGACTTTGCCAAATCAGGAAAGAAGGAGACCTTACGACCTTCAAATTCCAGATGATGATTCGCTCGGGCAGCATGTAAAATTTGTTCCACTTGTTGATATCGTAGCAAGCTAAAGATAATAGGCCGGGGGGTCGTGCGGTTGAGCGCCATGTGGGCAGGAACACGGTGTGCTCGATCGATTTCCAGTTCTCTGTGAAAAGTGATCTTCAGCAAGGAGGGAAGAGTTTTGAGCAAGAATTCTCTTATATCTCCTGCTTCCACCCCCTCCGGCATTCCGAGGAGCCTCACATTGTTGCGACGGGCTCGATTATTGCTATCTTCTAACTCCTTTTGAAGATTCTGTATCTGGCGCTCAGCCTTGTCCAGTTTGCCCAAGCGCACCTCGTGCGAGTCGAGGACCCCCGCCATGTTGTCCTGCCGTAATGAAAGACTTTCAAGTCGGTCCTGGAGCACTCCAAAGTCTTCTCGCATGGCTCGAAGCGCTTCTCCATTGGACTGCACCAATTCCTTCACGCCGCGTATTTCCTCCAAAATCTCCAGGTGCATTTCGGGGTTTTCACGAAATGGGACCATCTTCTGTGGGGAGGACACCTCTGTTTTGGAGCGTTTTCCGTGAGAAGAAGAAGGAGACCCGAAGTCCAAGCGCGCTGGTTTATGGGCCGCCACCCCCCCCGAGGTGCCCCGGTCAGCTCGGAGCGAAATAGTAAATTTGTATAGGTATTAAGTCAGGATTCTAAGTAGGCCTCTCGGGAGCTTCAACGCAAAGCGTCCTACCCGCTGGACATCAGGCTCCACCCCCAATAATAACAACCTTTAAAGCAATATATAATTTAGCTTCACCTACACTAACCAAGCTCATAGATATAGACTCAACAAACAATATTCACAGAAGAGGCCACGCCAACAAATTAAAGTGTCCAAAAGACTTCACCAAAGCTAAAAAGACAACTAATAAAAAAAGCTTTCTCCCACGCAGCCCCATCACTCTGGAATTCACTCCCGGAAGAAATAAGAAAACTTACTGACCTAAAAGAACTCAGGAAAAGGCTAAAAACCCACATGTTCAGATTGCACTTTGACTCAATTGAAAACACTCCTCCACTTATTGAAAATGGATAAATGATTCTCTAAATAAACAATAATAAACTAAAACAGAACTATAAATTACAATTCAATAAAATTATCCCGGGCAATACCCTACCACAATCTACAATTTTCGCATATAATTAAATCCAAAACAAATTAAATTAGCTTTCAAATAAACCTATCTCTACCAATAAGACAATTAAAAGATCCACCCGCTCTTCAAACCTTACCATATAAATAGGTAAATAAACATGTAACACTAAAATAAATCAATGGAATTTCAAACCTTTCGCATATAGCTATTTTGACCTGTACATAGTTGATATATCACAAGTACAATTATTAATGTATAACTACAGTTTATGTTTACCCTTTAAAACGTTTTATTGTAATGTATAACCACAGTTTCCTATGTTCTATGTAAAAAGCAGAATGTTTACCCTGCTTAAATTGTTCCATTGTAAACCGCACCTGATCTTTCTGGAAGGTAGCGGTATATAAGCATTTGTTAAATAAATAAATAAATAAATATAAGGCAAAGGGCAATAACATATCCCATTCTTTTACCTCTCCTGCTAACTCCCTTCTCAACATTTGTTTCAGAGTTTGGTTGAATCTCTCCACCAAACCGTTTGATTGTGGATGGTAGGCTGAGGTTTTCACGTGATGACTGCCAAAGGCATCCCAGACCTGGGCCAAATATTTGGATACAAAATTGGACCCTCGGTCAGTCAACACCACTCTTGGGAATCCCACTTCGCAAAACAATTTGACTAGCTCTAAAGCTATTGTTTTTGCAGAAACATTCCTCAATGGTATGGCCCAGGGAAACCTTGTTGCCTGATCTACCATAACTAGGATGTATTGGAAACCTCGGGGCGTTTTGACTAATGGTCCTACAATATCCATAGCAATGCGACCTATTGGGTCTGTGATAATTGGTGTGGGAATCAAAGGCACCACCGGTGGGTGAGTCGCTGTAACTCGCTGACACGCTGGACATGCAGCACAAAACTGGGCACTTTCTTTGAAAATACCTGGCCAGTAAAAACGCATAAGTATTTGATCCAGCGTTCCTTGCATCCCTTTATGACCTCCAACTGGATGATCATGTGCTAATCTAAGTACTAGTCCTTTGAAAGTTGTGGATACCACCAATTGTTTACGTATGGTCCCATTTCTGGGGTCCTGACTCTCTCTATATAATATTTCATTATCTAATCTGAATCTGGGCAACACCTCCCTGACCTCCTGAGCATACTTAAAAGCTCAGGTGAGAGCTTGATCAGCTCGCTGCTCTTGTGGAAAGTTAGGAAACTTTGCGACTAACTCAGCTGGCACCCAGGGTAAACTTTGACCAGCCAACATCTCAGCCCTACCCTGTGCTCTGCAAAGTCTCTCACGACGCTTTTGTGCTTTCAACTTTCTTACTTTCCCAGATGGTGGAGTTATTAAATCATCATGAGAGTGTAAGTCTCCTAATAACTCTGCCTGCTCCCCCTCCTCCTTCTGGCTCTCTATCTTAGCCTGTGAGCGGGTGGATACAAGGCCCCTCTTCTTACCTATTTCCTTCTTTATAGCTTGGCCTTCTGGAAGCTTAACCATCTTTTTAGCTAGGGACTGAGGACTTCCAAACAAAGGCCCGGGAGCTATTACCATCATTCCTTCTCCCTCCTTCTTTCCTAGTCCTTTCACTAGTCCCTGCTTAAATCTTGGCCAGTCTCTTCCTAGAACCAAATCAAATGGTAGCCTAGGCACCACTGCTAAAAGAACTTCCTCTTGTTCCCCCAGGCATTTAACCATTAGCCTATAGGTGGGATATGATGTTGCAGCACCATGAATGCATCTGATGTGAACTTGGCTTTCAGGGGTTCTAGGCACAAATCCTTCTTGGGCCTCTATCCTCTTCCAAAGCCTCTTTGACAGCATACTCTGGTCTGCCACAGAGTCTAACAGAGCATTTGTGGTAATTCCCTGCACATCAACCACCAAAAGGAATCCTTCTTTGGGCTGTTTTAAATCAACACCCATCAAGCTAGTGTGTATCTGGCATCCCCTTCCCAAATGTCCACATTTTCCACATTTCTTTTTACTCCACTGTGTAATCTGGGTTGGCACAGTACAATTATTCTCAGAAACATTTTTAACCATTTTCTTTTCTGATACAGCACAGCTTGCCTCAGCACCAACATTCAGAGGGCCACACATTCTATGGCAAGCCTGCGTGGCTTCCAAGAATCTCTCTGCTAGCATGGTTGCCTCTCCAAGAGTTTGGCAATTTTGCTGTATAAGGAAAGTGTGCAAATCTTTAGGCACAGCAGACATAAATTGTTCAAGCATAATAATGTCTAATAACATTTCTACAGTCTTTCCCTCAGGCTACAACCATTTTACAGCCAATCCTCTGATTCTCTGACTCAGAGCCCTGGGTGTTTCACCCACTCTTAATGCAATAGCTCTAAACATTCGCCTATACTCTGAAATAGACAACCCTAGGCGATCTCTTATAGCAGCCTTTACATCTTTATAACTCAAAGCCTGAGCTGCTGGCATTGCTCTATAAGCTGCAAGCGCCTCCCCAGTTAATGAGGCTGCCAGCCTTACTGCCCACTGGGTCTCTGGCCATGCTAATGCTTGTGCCACTCTCTCAAAAGATTCAAGGAAATCATCAACATTATCATCTGGAGTCAGCTTCCCAAAACTAAATGCCCCAATTCGATGACTGAGTCCCACATTGTCCACATGTGGTATACCAGTTGTTACTGCTGGTCTTGCATCCGGTCCACTTTGGTTATGAAGAGCAACTAAGGCTTTCACCAGATCAAGCACTGGCTTCTGCTGGTCCATTAATGCTTTCATTGCAGTGTCCTGAGCCTGCTGCGCTAGCTCCTGTTGCCTGCTAAACTGGGCTGCCATCCAGCTGGCCAGTTCCCTTGGATCCATCTTGATCCCTGCAAGAAAACAAAAGAAAAAAAAACACAGAGCAGCACCCTCCAAACAGGTGTTTTTCTCCTAATTTTTTTTTTTCAATTACCCCTGTGCCTTACTCCCATCCACCACTAGACATGCCCAGGTACTTATTACCTTATGCCAGTGATGAATCCAGCTCACACAGGGTCTTTTCCTCCTGGAACAGCTACCTCTTTTTTTCTCCAAAGTGTTGTTAAGGGAAAAATCCTTTTTCCAGCTTTTAACTTGAACTTTTTTTCTTTCAGATTTCAGTTGTAATCCTTATATCATGTACATCCTTTGCGCAAAAGCAATCCGAAAAACTACGCCAACTGTAAACGGGGGCGCTGGGTGAGAATGTCCACAGTCTTGGCAAAGGCAAATACTATTATGACTTGCAAAGGATTGTGGGGAATGTAGTCCATTCATACCAGAATCAGCCGTTCACAAAATAATGAATTGTGTTGCTCGAGTGTAAGCAAATAAAAATATATTTTATTTATGGGGTTAATTCTCCCACACAGATTTACTTGGTAACACAAAAGGACAACTTGCTTCAGTATTGTACTTCGAAAAAGAAATCATGATATAAGCAACTGAGCTTCTTAAGCAATCAAACAATAAAGACCTTGATGGGAAACAGAAAGGTCTTTCTGAGGGCTCCTGCTAATACCTTTTAGCAGTGCTCCAAAAGCAAAAACAAAACCCAAAAAGTAACCAAAAACTGTTCTTTTTCAAGGATAACTTTCTTGTATTTTCACACACAAACAGTAGTTTCCTTTCAGAGCTCACGTGCAACTGTGCATGGCTTAATTACCAATAATTATCCAGCTGCAAACCCCTTTGCTGGTTCACTTTCTCTACGTGGCTCAAATCCTACCCTAAAGCTTTCTTGTAAACGTTTCTGGGTAGATAAAAGAACAAGTTATATTTCCTTTTGATGGTTGTTGTATTTGTGAAAGTATTTTACCACAGCAGCTTATTCAGAGAGCAATCCATGTATTCATTCTGATCATTTAAAATATCTCCTTCTTCTTCAACTATCATAGAATCAATATCATGGTCTGGCTCAGAGGAATTCCTTGATGGAGCACTCTCAGGACAATACTTGTTTCCCTGCTGTCTTCCAAGGGAAGTGCTAGGGCATAGATCAGTGTTCATACCTGAGCTTCCTTTTTTGTTAGGTTTCCTCTCCAGATATCCTGGCCAGTAAGTAATCCAGCTTTTATGTCCAGCCTTCCAATCCAGATCCCTGGACACTGGGTCTCTCTTCACATACCTTCTTGCACTGGTCTTAGGGCCCCTTCCAAATGCAGTCGTCTCCCTCACAGGTGCCGTCCGGGGATTCCTGGCTCTGTAACCCCACTCCTCTGGCTTCCTCCAGTACAATGGAGTATGCTTGCCTCTGGAATGACTCCCAACACACGTACTGCTATGGGCTCCTTCTTTAGACCTCCAAGATGTTTTCCTCTTCTTCCTTCCACGCTGCTGCTGCTTCTTGCTCCCTCTGTCTTTGAGCTCTGGGTTCCTCATCTCCATCTGATTCTGTGTAGAATCTGTTTTACTTTTAACTTGTTTAGAGGGATACTCCACCCTAGCACAGCTCAGCTGTGCTGAATCAAGCCCTGCCCTTGGAGATGAGTGATTGGGGATTACCTCATAGCTCTCCTGATTGAACACACATTTCCCCACTTCAGTTCTTCTAGTGGCTGTTTGAAACCTGGTGCATTCTGGGACTGGTAGTCTTTTATGAAAACATTCTGTTTTATTATTTCTACCAGCAAAGACAGGTTGCTTGTTCAGTGCTAATTCACCTCTATTATAGCTCCTTCCTGAACTATGATAAGCTTCCTTATCACAGTACTCAGTAGTGGTTTGTTATTGTTTTTTATGTGTATGGGTGTTGGAAAGGGGATAATTTCCTTGTAATGCCTTTGTATTTTTAATTGTTTTTTTAAAATATGGATTTAGCTGTAATGCTATTTTCCAGGTACAATTGTAGCAGTTAAAAGTGGCTCTGGTTACCTGAGTCAATTAGCACAAGCACGGAAAATGAGTAAAGATAAAAATTATATGGCCTATCCAGTCTGTCCATCCACACCAACTGCTCCGCTCTACGATGCTTTCCTCTCCCTCAGAGATCCTCTCTGCTTGTTCCATGTTTCCTTGAATTCATAAACTGTCCTTGTCTCCACTCCCTCTATTAGGAGGCTGTTCCATATATTCACCTCCTTTTCCGTATGTAACGCCAACCAGTCAGTGAGCCCTTCACAGTGTCCTTTTGCATAGTTCAGCTGACTGGGGGCACAACTTCCAGAAGCCGTCCTTTCCTCTGCAAATTTCTCCTGGGTTTCTAAGGGTCTTGGGGCAGCATCAACAAAAGCTGGGAGGCCTATTGCACTTAGACTCCATTTACTCTTCTTTTCTCAGAATTCAGTCCAGGCCCAAAAGTTTTTTTCTAAACCAAAATAAGGATTTACTGAAAGATGCTTAAAGTGAATTACAGAGTCACAAACTTGATGAAGCTCACAAACCTCTCGGATGTTGGTAGAGCACCAAACCAAAAAATGTAACCGATACACTTAGTCCTTCGGCTTTCCCCTTGGCAAGAACAAAGTATAAGATTTCCTCTTAGGAAGCAATTGCAGAGTCCCATGAAGCTTGGAAGCACTGTTCCCCCTGAGCACTTAACACTCTCGGAGTTAGGATCCTTAGGATGTTGTAGCTCCCTGTAGTGTCTCTCTCCCAAGAACTTTAGGCCCCCCACATCTGCAAAAAAATTTGCAGCTTTCAGGTTTTGAATGCCTCAGCATTTGTTGCAGACACAAAGGTCAATATCTTGGACATCATCGGGGTCAGTGGAGAGATCAGAGGTAATATTCTGCTGGAGATTGCAAATATATTGTTGATCTCATGTTTAATAGTTCCTGTCATTTTTTCCACCAATTCCTGTCTCATGTTATATTAGTGTTTTATGTGCAACTTGGGTCTAGCTTTTCCCCTCCAGAAACCACTGAGAAGATCCCTGCAATGCTATTTTTATTTATTTATTTATTTATTAGCATTTATATACCACCTTTTCCAGAGAGCAAATGTGGTTTACAGTAAACAACAACGAGATCAATTTGTAACAGTTCAAGTAACTAAGTACAATAAATAATAAACTTAGGACTGCACTTGTAGTCCAACTGTGAGCTAATTACAATGAGTGTATGTTTTGTGCCTTCAATATAGGAGTATAGAGAGTGTTTTGTTTTCATATTCAGAGAGTGCACTATTGCATAGACCTGCACTATTTACAACACGTTAGCTAGTTGCAGAAAATTTTCTTTTAATGGTGTATATATACAAGTGTTGCTGGAATCAGGCAGTGTTATGTTGGGAGAGATAAGATATATGATTACCGTCTGATTACCATCTGATGCTATGGCTTAAGCGGCCTCAGACACCTCACCTAAGAAGCCCTTGGGGTATGGACAGGAGTTGCTCCAATCCTTCTCCTCGGGATGGTGCAGCAACTATAAACCAGGATTTGAATTTGGACTTGGTCTTTATATCCCTTGAAAGTTCTCTCTAATTTTACTTCTCCTTCTTCACCTCATTATCTGCTAAGGACCCTTCCAGAATTACATCACTGGAAGGATAGTTACATGACTGACAAGAAAGCATAGTTACTCACCTGTAACAGGTGATCTCCGGGAACAGCAGGAATCAGTCCTCAAAGATGGGTGACATCTCCCGACAGAGCCCACACGGGAACACTCCCCAGCAGTCAAAAGGAAGTGTTTGGGAGCATCCCACTGTACATGTGTGCATACCTTCCTGCCTTCCCAGTGAATCTCCTCAGTGAGATATATAACTGAGAAAAAAGGAAAAAATCTACAACTCCTTGGGGAGGAGGGCAGTTGTGAGACTGATTCCTGCTGTTCCCGGAGGTCATCTGTGAGCAACTACGCTATCTTCAGGAACAAGTAGGAATGCAGTCTTCACATATGGGACTCCCTAGCTCCAGGCTATCGGAAAACAGCAAGGAGTATGGCCCATTATAAACAGGAAAAAATGTTGAAGAACAACATGGAGAGTCCAGGGGATCTAGGAGACTCGGCATCCCCATCGAGACAGAAGTGGCAGTAGCCTGGATGGACAGAGGGCCGGAGGAAAGGAGGTATAGCAAAGTCTCAAAGAGGTGCCATAGTACAGCCTGACGAAAGTCACTGTCCTTACAAGTGTCCTTATACAGGCAGTAGTGGGCTGCAAAGGTATGAATGGAGGACCATCTGGAATCACAGCAGATCTTTGTTATAGAGACAGAGCATAAGTGGGCCACAGATGTGTCCATGGTGTGGACATTGTGGGCTGTTACATGTCCTTCTAATGTCAAACCTGCCTGAGTGTATGCAAAGGATACGCAGTCCGCTATCCAAAGAGAAAGAGTGTCTTTAGTCACAGGAAGACCAAGGTGACTACAGTCAAAAGAAATGAATAATTGTGAGTATTTTTGGTGTGCCTTGGTTCTGTCAACGTAATATGATAATGCTCATTAACAATCTAGAGTATGAAGCGCCACCTCAGCCCGAGATGCATGTGTCTTGGGAAAAATATTGGAAGAATTACCGACTGGTTGAGATGGAAGGGAGATACAACTTTTGGAAGGAAACGCGGATGCATTCGTAGGACCACCCTGTCATGATGAAAACGTGTATAGGGGGCATGTGCCACCAAAGCTTGTAGTTCACTGACTCAGTGAGCCGAGGTGAGCACAACTAGGAAGAAAACCTTCCAAGTAAGATACTTGAAGGAAGTAGTGCCTAGAGGCTCAAATGTAGGTTTGAGCAATTGAGCAAAAATCATGTTGAGTTCCCAGGTGACAAGTGGGGGCCGAATTGGTGGCTTAGTCAATAAGAGACCACATATGAAGTGGGATACTAATAAATATGTGGAAACGGGATTTATATGAGGTATTAATCCCCTGATGAGAAGCTGAAATGGCATTGAGTTGGACACAAATGGAACTAGTTTTGAGACCTGTAGAAGAGAGGTGGAGGAGATATAGTAGAAGACTCTCCACCGGACAAATGAAGGGGTTGAGGGTGTGCTGAGCACACCACACTATGAACCGGCACCATTTAAAGGCGTACGTGTGTCATGTGGAGTCTTTCCAGGATGCCAGAAGGATGTCCATTACAGCATCCAGTCAATTGAGGACTGAAAGTATTACCCTCTCAGCAGCCAAGTCGTCTGGCAGAGCGCCCGAATATTGGGATGGAGCAACGTCCCCTGATCCTGCGAGATCAGATCTGGTGCACATCCCAGATGAAGAGGCTGATGCTGAACTAGATGAAGAGCAGGGAAACCATGGCTGTTGGGACCAAAACAGGGCTACCAGGATCATGTTGCCTCTGTCGGCCTGCAATATGAACAGCGTCTTGGCTATCAGAGGAATGGTTGGGTAATAAGCATATAACAGACTCATTCCCCAATGAAGAAGGAAACATCCGGGGCTTGACATTGTTTAGACAGCACCCAGAGCAGAACCAAGGGATCTGTGTATTGAGTGGAGTGGCAAAGAGATCAATCTGTGAGATTCCCCAGAGCTGGAAGATGTGAGTGACAGCTCTCTGATGAAGAGTCCACTTGTGAGGTCAGAGGACCCGACTGAGACTGTCCGCGAGAATGTTCTGCTCTCCCGGCAGGTAAACAACTTGGAGAAGCATTCCATGAGTCAGGACAAAGGTCCACAGGTGGATCACTTCCTTGCAGAGGAGAAGGGAGCCATACCTCCCTGTTGACATAAAACATGGCAACTTGGTTGTCTGTCTGAAACAGGATTGGAGAAACACCTGAAGGGCGTTGGTTATCACCTTCAACTCCAGGAAGTTGATTTGAAGGGAGGCTTCTTGTTGAGAACAGAGGCCCTGCATGCCCAGGCCATCCAGATGAGCTCCCAAGCCATGTTTGGACTCATCGCTAGTGAGGGTCCATTGAGGTGGAGGCATTTGAAAAGGTAATCCTATGAGAAGGTTTTGAGGAGAGACCCACCACTGAAAGGAGCCCACCAGAAGTGGGTTGACCACCACTCTGTCTTGTAGATGGTCTGTCATCTGTTTCCATTGTGAGGAGAGGGTCCACTGTGTTTGGCACATGTGGAGACAAACATAGGGGATTACGTGGACCGTGGAGACCATGTGACTGAGGAGACAAAGCATGCCTTGCGCCATGGTGTGATGGCTGCATTGAATGCCTGCCAACTCTGTGAGATGCTTGGGGCGGTCCTCAGGCAGGAAAGCTTGAGCCTGAGTCAAGCCGAGAAGGGCACCTATGAATTCCAGTTTCTGAGTGGGAGCATAGTGTGACTTTGGAAAGTTTATGACAAAACCGAGATGTTCGAGCTCCCTGACAGTGCATTGAATGGACAGATGCACCATCTGTGGCAAGTCACCCTTGATGAGCCAGTCATATAAATAAGGGAAGATGAAGATGCCTAGGGTGTGGAGGTAGGCCACGACTACCACTAGACATTTTGTGAACACCCTTGGGGTGGATGCCAGTCCGAAGGACAGGACTCAGTATTGGTAATGTCCGCTGTTGAACATCAAGTGAAGATACTGCCTGTGAAATGGGTGGATGAGGATGTGTGTGCATGCATCCTTCAGATCTGGAAAAAAGAACCAATCATTCCTCTGAAGGTAGGGAAGTAGGGTTCCTAGAGAGACCATCTTGAACTTTTCTTGTACTAGGTAGGTTCCAGAGATCTAGAATGGGACAGAACCCCCCTGACCTTTTGGGAATAAGGAAGTACCAGGAGCAAAACCTTAATCTTTCTTGTGCGCAGGAAACAAGCTCTATGGCAACCTATTTTAGAAGGGTGGTGACTTCCTGTTGCAACAGATTTCAATGGAGAGGATCTAAAGCAGAGGTTCCCAACTCCAGTCCTGGAGGGCCAAACACCATTCAGGTTTTCAGGCTGTCCCTAATGAATATGCATGAGATATATTTGAATACAATGGGGCAGTGCATGCAAATGCATCTCATACATATTTATTAGGGACAGCCTGAAAACCTGAATGGTGTTTGGCCCTCCAGGAGAATCAAAAGCTGCTCTAGTGTTGAATTTAGAGCAGTCTTGACAATGCTTAACTAAGGCACTGTAGGCCTCTTCTTTCTCTGAAGGGATGATAGCAGAGAACTTGTCAAGATCCTTGACAATGTCTCTGAGGAACATGCCAATATAAAGCATATAGCCAACATCGATTCCTGGAAGCATCAGCGGCCAAAGGCATCAAGGGTATGCAATTCCTTCCCAGAAGGAAATGAAGAGGGGTTCTTAGTAGTCTTGAGTCAGAGCATGGCCGACTCAACCACCATAGAATGGTGAGGCAGTTGAGGTTTCTGGAAGCCCGGGAATCAGGAACCCTGTACATGGTGTCCAGTCTCTTACTGACTGAGGGAACCACGAGAGGGGTATTCCGCATCCGAAACATAAGGTCCTGTAAAATACGATGGACTGCAAGAGTGGCAGCATCCATAGGCATTGAGGGATACTGGAGTATCTCTAGTTCCTCAGCTCTCAGTTCCTTCTTGGTGATCACGGAGACCAAGAGACCCCTGGCTATGTCATGGATAAAGTCTTGGAAGGACATGTCCTCTGGTGGGGACCAACGACGTTCATGAGGCAGTGATGGGTCTGATGGCACATCAGAGTGCCTTTATGAAACTGAGGACTCGGCCTCCGATTCCCAAGCATTGTAATCATAATTGGAAAGTAAGTCAAAATAGCAACTGTCACCATCACACCTTCGCTATTGATCTGATGTTGAAGGACGATCTCGATGATGATGTCTGGAGGCATCGGAACTGTATACACTCAATGCCTGTTCTTCCTGTAGCTGATGGGATTTGGCTGGTTCCAGGCTTAGCATGGACCCTGAGGGCCCCAAAGACAGCGGTTCCAGGCTCAGCATCGAGACCTGGGTCGCCGAGGATTATAATGCCTGATTCCAGGCCTGTTATCGAGACCTAGGCTCCCAAGTGCCTCAAGGCCACCAGCATGGATGCTGCCAGGAGCACAGCCAAATTCCTCTCGATGGTCAGAATGCACTGCTCGAGGGAGATGGAGGAAGTCTGGGTAGACTCCAGTGTAGGACTCTATATAACCATACCAGACAACAGAACCAGAAGCTCTCCTGAGGTCAAAGCTTGGGCAGCACTCCAGAGCCCCTCTTGTGCTTTGGAGGTGGATTCCTCCTGCTGGGGTTGTTTAACGGGCCGCTCACAGTTCTCAGAATCAGAATCCTGCTGAGGGAAGCACCGGTGTCAATGTTTGAGAGAACGATCCCAGAAAATGATATCGGTCCTCGACATTGAAGATTGAGATACCAATGCGGCTTCGGTGACTGGCTGTTTCTTACCACGACCTTTTGATTCCAAGGAAGCACGGGAACTATGCGAAGAGCAGGAGCTCCAAGAAGGCATCAATGTTGAAGAAGAGTATGCTGAGGCTGCCAGGTCAGATCCAAAAAACCTCTCCCATTGCTTTTCCCAGTTTTTAACCTTTTCCTTGTCATTTGCGACACAAAGTACAACAGTCCGGGTTATGGTCAGGACCCAAGCACTGTAAGCACCGATTGTGCTTGTCAGTGGCTGAAACAGTGTGGTCATATTTAGTATACTTTTTGAAACTGCTGGCTGGCTTCTCCATGTCAGGAAACACAGCCTCTGCCAGATCAAAAGACTCAATGGCGGCCTGGAACGATGAGGTAAAAAGAGAAAAAATAAAAGTAAGGGAAGTGCCCAAAAGGACACCAGCATCAACAAGTGAGGGTACCGAAGAAATGGGAAGACATAAAAGAAGCACCCCAAAGGGCATGGTAGAAAAAAGCTGTAACTGAGGTGACAGAACAAGCATCCATAGAAAAAGTAAAACTGAGGAGATTCACTGGGAAGGTGGGAAGGCATGCACGCATGTTCAGAGGGATGCTCCCAAATGCTTCCTATTGGCTGCTGGGAGTATTCCTGCGTGGGCTCCATCGGGGAACATCACCCATAGGTGAAGACTGATTCCTGCTTGTTCCTGGAGATTGCTAGAAACAGGGTGGTCACAGAGTAGTCAGAAAAGTGGTCTCTAGTAGAGGTCCTGGCAAAGCAGATAAACAGGATCCTAGGGGTCTTCACACATAAAAAATAATTTCCTGAGATTACGCCTGAGTTTTCTGCCTTTCACCTTCATCCTATGACCCTTCCTTCCAATGCTTTCTTTCCACTGAAAATGGCCTGCGTCCTGTGCATTTATACCTTGTTGGCATTTAAACCTCTCTATCAAATCTCCCCATCTCACATTTCATTCAAAGTATACAAATTAAAATCTGTAAGTCTGTTTGCATTAATTTATTCACCACCGAGGTCAGACTAACCATCCCACATCTGCTTGTCTTCAGTCCTCAGGGACCACTCAACTCTAAAGAAGCATTGAAAAGGTGAGACAGCAGAGCCACCAAAATGTCCATAAGATCCTTCAGTACCCTTGGAGGTATTCCATCTGGCTCCATCACTTTGTCTACTTTTAGTTTAGCTACTGCCTCATTAACATGGCCTTCTGAAAATCATTCAAGGTCTACCTCACTTCTTTTCCTATTGGTGTTTGTTTTCTATAGTCTTATTTCTGGCCCTTCCTCAATGAATACTGAAATTAAATATTTGTTAAGAAGTCCTGCTTTTTCTCATCAGCCTCCCATATTCCACCCACTTCACCTTTGAATTTCACAATACTACTTTTGCACTTACTCTTGTCACTGGGGAGCCCGTTTACTAAAGGACGTTAGCTGTTAGCATTTGTTCTGGATTGAACCAGCGGCACACTGGGAGATGCATTGACAGCTAGTGTGGGGCCATGACTGCACTGCCAGATTTTGGCACTGTCCATGGTACATTAGCAGATTAGAGGTGAAGAGTGGGCAGGGTGAGTACCTTGCAGTCAGTGATTCCCTGCTAACTTAGCGCAAGTGCAGCTATCACCACCTCAATAGATAGAGGTAAGTACATCCACACTATCTTTATGCCATATTAGGGCAGAGTGCACCATATTAACTACCAGGAATATGCTTTCAATGCCCCCAACAGTTAACCAGGGTGGTGTTGCACCTAAAGCGCTATGGTTTTGGTGCTATTGGTGTGTTTGGTGCAATACCATAGAGCCCTTTAGTAAAAGGGCCCCTAAGTCATTAACATATCTAAAAAAATGTGTTCCTCATTTCAATAAATTAGCTATTTTCCCTTGCATTGCCTTTCCTGACTACTTTCCCAGCTTTACTTAGATTTTCCATATATCGTTGCCTGCCTTCCTCCAGTTCAGGGGGGATGGGGATATTTCAGTGGACTGAAAAAAGACCCTTCCATTCTTTTTCAGTAGACACCCAGCCTCTTTTTCTTGTCTTTCTATTTTATCTTTGTAAAATACTCTTTGTAACTTTTCCTTCCTCATGTTGAGGAGCTTTGCTGTCTGCTTTGCCTTCCATAGTTTGCCTATCCACATTTGTTGTTGGGTAGCACACTCAAAAATAAACACATTCTGAATTTTAAGCAATGCTTTCTTGATACATTTGCAGACTAGCCATGGGCAATCTTGATATTTATAATCTATAATACTTAACATGTGGAGGAGTAGCCTAGTGGTTAGAGCAACTGCCTCATACCCAGAAGATCAAAGTTTAATTCCCATTGGCACAACTTGTGACCTTGGGCAAGTCACTTTACCCTCCATTGCCTTTGAAGAAAAGGCTGGCAATCTACTTCCAGTGATACATTGCCAAGAAAACCCAGAGGTAGCTGGGTCACTATGAGTCAACACTGACTTGATGGCACTTAAAACAAAAAACAAAAAACTTAACACTGGATATTTTAGGAATCAATTAGGAAATGAGTCATCCCATTAGCAAGGGCAGTGATATCATAACTAAATTGAGTATTCTTAATTGTAAACTCACAAATCAAAAGATCCTAATTATACAGAATAATTGATGCACAATGTTGTAGCTGTTGCTAATATGACTCATCTATTTTATAAGAACATAAGAACATAAGACATGCTATACTGGGTCAGACCGAGGTCCATCAAGCCCAGTATCCTGTTTCCAACAGTGGCCAATCTAGGTCATACGTACCTAGCAATATCCCCAAAAGACACAGGTTCCACAGTGCTTGTACTGGGTCAAGCATTGATATCCTGGGTCCCTTTTTAATAGTGGTTTATGGACCTTTCCTCCAGGAACTTGTCCAAACCTTTTTTAAACCCAGCTATACTAACAGCCCTTACTACATCCTCCGGTAACAGATTCCAGAGTTTGATTACACGTTGAGTGAAAAAATATTTTCTCTTATTTGTCTTAAATAGTTTACTCTCCGGAGCTCTGCCTATACACTACTATAGTTTGCTGAAACAGTATTTTTTTCAAAGTTAGGAGGAACTGTGCATGACAGCAATGTACAAGTTGAAAATTGTGCACTTGCAGTGTGACACAATGGTGCATTTCTCCCATTCACAGAATCAGGCATGTGCATGTGAGTGTGTCATGGGAGGTGTTGAGGGGTACCTGTATCTCTGTGTGTGTATGTTTTAGGGAGTGCATGTGTGTGTGCCATAAGGAATGTAGGGGGGCATGTGTGTGCATGATGGGGTGTGTCAGGGGTGCATGCATGCATGCATGTGTGTCATGATGTGTTGGGGTGCAGGTGTGTATGTCTCAGTGTATGTATGTGTGTGTGTGTGTGTGTGTGTGTGTCTTGGAGGGGTGATGGGTGCATGCATGTATCTGTGTCAGTGGAGGTATCAGGGGTGCGTGTGTGTTTCTGTATCATGAGGGATATTGGGGGTGAGGGTGTGTGTGTGTGTATGCATCATAGGGGGTATCCAGTATGTATATGTACCATGGATGATTACAGGGGGTAGGTGCATGCTTATATGTGTGTATCATAGGTGTGGTAGGGATGTATGCATGTGTGTGTCATGGAGGGTGTTGGGGATATGTGGTAGGTTTTTTTTGGGGGGGTGCATGCATATCTGTGGTCACAGAAGTGCTGCATACATGTGTATGTGTGCATTTATGTGATGGGGTTTCCTATACCCTTCAATACCCTCCTTCCTACATTCTCTCCTTCCCTTCACCCAGCTGTACACTTTTCTCTTTACCTCCCAACCATTTCCTACTGATCTATGCCCCACCACCTCTCCGTCCTTATCTCTGGGACTCTCTTCTACATACTTCATCTGAAGCGCCTCTGCGCTATATCCATCTTGTAATCCTAGATGATTTCAATGTTCACTTTTCTTCCCCCACCTAATCGTGGGATAAACTACTCTTCTAGCTCTTCACTGATCATTCACTCTCACAGTTGGTTCCTTTTCCAACCCACACTGCTGGTCAGATCCTAGACTTTGTTCTCGTCTCCCTGATCCTTCAGTCCACTTTCTCAGCCTTTGTTTCTCTTCCTGTTCCCTGGTCTGACCACTTCTGCATCCTTTTTACTTACCACTCCTTCTTTTTTTAACTACTACCCTCAACCATTCCTCTGGCTCCTCCTCTTCAAGCTCTGGTCAGAATCTTTCTGCCCACATTCTTGAATCCTTTCCAGCTGCAAATAGCGTTTTTCCCCCTGACTTTGTCTCTCCCAATTAACACAAAAGTCTAACTTTGGAATTCTATCCTGTCTTCCACCCTGGATGATATCACTCCACTCCAGCATCATACCCTTCCTCCTAGGAAACATCATCCTTAGTTTCACTATGGCTTTCAGCTTCAGCACCAACAACTTCACCAGGCTGAGCGCCTTTGGCATAAATGTCCTTCTTCTACTTCTCTTCAGCTCTTTAAAACTCTCCATCACCAATATCAATCTATGGTTCATGATGCTAAGAGACAATATTTCTCCACTCTTATTTCTTCCTCTGCTAACTCTTCCTGCCGTTTGTTCTCAGTCTTAGCTACTCTTTCGAGCCCATCTACTTCACCTTGCCCTTCCAATCTTGCTGCCTCACCCTCTCCTCATCTACTCACAGACCATTTTTCTAACACAGTTCAGGTTCACAGGGCTACCTTTCCCAATTGTCCCCTTCCTCTTCTCTCCTGTCCTGCTGTTCCAGATTTACCTACTGATGTTCTTACCCTTCCTGAGAGCTCTTCTCCTAACTGCTCTTTAACCCATACTTGGTCTTCCTTTTCTGCAGTCTCCTCTCCTGAACTTCTCAAGATCATCACATCCTCTTGCAAGATCACCTGTTCTGCTGATCCCATCCCATCTTCTTGGCTTACCACTCCTTCTCTCACTCTCTTATCCCTCATCCTGTCCATGATCGACAATAGCCTATCCTCTGGAACATTTCCCTCACTCTGGAAACACACTACCATTCGTCCCATTCTGAAGAAACCCTCCCTTGACTCGTCTGTCCCTGCCTGCTACCACCCTGTTTCTACTCTCCCTTTCTTATCCAAACTCTTGGAAAAAGTAGTCTTTTCCCAGCTTTCCTTCTTCTTGGACTCCATTCAAACTCTTCACCCGGGTACAATCTGGCTTTCATCCTGGTCACAGCATGGAAACTATTCTACTTTCTTTTCTTAGTGATATGCATAGTGCTCATGATCAAGATAATATCATGATGGCTGTTTCCTTAGATCTTTCTTCAGCTTGCGATCTGATCGATCACGTCACACTTCTGTCGCGCCTTCATGATCTTGGTCTCAGGGGTACTGTACTCAGTTGGTTTCATTCTTTTCTGTCGCAGCATACTTTCTCAGTCTCCACTGGCACCTCTTCTTCTGCCCCCTGCCCCTTGCTCTGTGTTGACTCCAAAGGTTCTGCCCTAGCCCTGCTCTTATTCAATCTCTTCCTGATTCTACTGCCTTTTGATTCAGCAACATGGTATTCAAGGTCACTATTATGCAGATGATATTCTCTTGTTTTATCATACCAGCCCAGTTTCTCTTGATCTTTCCCTCCACAATGCTTGTCTTTCTTCTATTTCCATGTAGCTTAATGATAATCTTCTGCACCTTAATCCCTCCAAATCAGCAGCAATTTGGTTTTCCCTTGGCGGCTCCCCTCCTACTCTTGCTCCCCTCCTTCCTAGATCTCCAATCCCTCTGGTTGACTCCATATGGTATCTGGATGTCATATTGAACTCCTCTCTCATTCTGTGCACATCTTTCCTCTCTGGTCCATCTGTCTTTTCTTTCCCTTCCGTGAATTCGAGCAGTCCAGCCTTTTCTTTCTTCTTCTGCCTTGACCACAGTAGAAATGCAATTATGCAAGGGCAAAAATGCAATGTGTGCCTTTGAGTCAGCCTGACTCCTGGCAACCCAGAAGCTCCTGGGTTTTCTTGACAATGTCACTGGAAGTAGATTACCAGGCCTTTCTTCTGAGGCAATGGAGGGTTAAGTGATTTGCCGAAGGCCACAAGGAGTGCTAGTGGGAATCAAACCCTGGTTGCTTGGTTATCAAGTCAGTGTTCTAACCACTAGGCTACTCCTCCACTCCATGCAAGGGCAAACAACAGTAAAAAATAAATTGAGAGGTTATCAATCTGGTATACAGTATATGTGGCTGGCATATTAGTCCAAGTAGAAACACAAACATAAAAGGTAAACAAATAAGCTGCAGGTGGTACCTTTCTAGGGCACTGACTTATTTTCTGGTCTGACCATGATGCAGTAGTAACATTAATCCACAGAAAGTAACATGGTAGTGGAATTATCAAGATTTGTGTTCCATTGCCTGCAGCTTAATATAAAAAGGCAGGCAAAGCATGTATCCAGGCTTAAGAATGCTATAGCTGACTTCTTGTCATATTTTCAGTGGTCACTGTTCAGCACTGGCATCATCAGTAAAAGAGAATTCCATGCCTGTACCGAGTTCAGTCTGGAAGATCAGAAACTCAGTTTGGGTCAACTAATACAGCAGTTACTCACCCCCATCACTTGGTTGAATTATCAAGGTTACAAACAGATCACCAGTTACTTGGCATTGAAAGTTTGGGACAATGAACTAGTAAGTGAGTCACTATTGGCAGACTACATCATCACTGCCTGCACATAAGGTTTATCTAGAACTCTGGTGAAGAATCAGCTGGCAGGCTATTTCATGAAACTGAAAGAGTGGGGCAACCCAAATGCAAATCTTCCAATCAGGACTGGCCCAAGGGTATCTGCTGTCATAGGCAAAAATGCGAAATAAAGACTTTTTCAAGTACATTCGTAGCAAAAAACCTGTGAGTCAGTTGGTCCATTAGATGATAGAGGGGTTAAAGGGGCACTAAGAGGCGACAAGGCGATAGCGGAGAGACTGAATGAATTCTTTGCTTCAATCTTTACTGAGGAAGATGTAGGAGTGTTACCCATGACTGAAGTGGCATTTAAAGGTGCGGAAGAATTGAAGGAAATATCGATACTTCGGGAAGATGTATTACAACTATTAGATAAACTGAAGAGCAGCAAATCACCTGGGCCGGATGGTATACATCCAAGGGTGTTGAAAGAACTGAAATATGAGATTGCAGACCTGCTATTAGTAATCTGTGAATTTTCATTAAAATCATCTGTAATACCTGAAGATTGGAGGATCGCCAATGTAACGCCAATTTTTAAAAAGGGTTCCAGGGGTGATCCGGGAAACTACAGACCGGTGAGCCTGACGTCAGTACCAGGAAAAATGGTAGAAACCATCATAAAGAACAAAATTACTCAGCAGGTAGATAGTCATGGCCTAATTGGAGACAGCCAACATGGCTTTAGACAAGGAAGATCTTGTCTTACTAATCCAGGGGTGGGCAAACTTGGTCCTGGAGGGCCGCAGACCAGTCAGGTTTTCGGGATATCTCTAATGAATATGCATGAGATATATATGCATTAGAGATATCCTGCCAACCTGACTGGTTTGTGGCCCTCCAGGGCTGGATCTGGAGACCCCTGCCTTACACCTCTGTCATTTAAGATAGTGAGTGGACAAGGTGCAGATGTCCAAGACATCAAAAAGGTTAGATAGAATTTGTCACAGTCCTCCTAACTTCTCACCACCACCAAAAAATTGTCTATTAGACAACTTTTTGGTGGTGGTGAGAATCGAGGAGGAATGTGACACATTCTATATACCCTTTCGATGTCTAGGACATCTGTACCTTGCCCACTCACGATCTTAAATGACAGAGGTGTAAGGCAGGGGTCTCCAAATCCAGCCCTGGAGGGCCACAAACCAGTCAGGTTGGCAGGATATCTCTAATGCATATATATCTCATGCATGTTCATTAGGGATATCCCGAAAACCTGACTGGTCTGCGGCCCTCCAGGACCGGAGGTGCCCACCCCTGTACTAATCTGTTATGTTTTTTTGAAGGTGTGAATAAACAGGTGGACAAAGGTGAGTAGGTTGATATAGTGTATCTGGACTTTCAGAAAGCCTTTGACAAGGTCCCTCATCAGAGACTTTTGGCAAAACTAAAGAGTCATGGGATAGGAGGCAGTGTACTATTGTGGATCAGGAACTGGTTAAAAGATAGAAAGCAGAGGGTAGGGCTAAATGGCCAATTTTCCCAATGGAGAAAGGTGAATAGTGGTGTACCCCAGGGATCTGTGCTGGCTCCGCTGCTTTTTGACATATTCATAAATGACCTGGAAAGGGGAATAACGAGTGAGATTATCAAATTTGCAGATGACACAAAACTATTTAAAGTTCCTGGAGGAAAGGTCCATAAACCATTATTAAGAAGGGACCCAGGATATCAATGCTTGACCTAGTACAAGCATTGCATAACCTGTGTCTTTTGGGGAAACTGCTAGGTACGTATGACCTAGATTGGCCACTGTTGAAAACAGGATACTGGGCTTGATGGACATTGGTCTGACCCAGTATGGCATATCTTATGTTCTTATGTTATGTTCTTATGTTGTTAAAACCCAAGAGGATTGTGGAAAATTGCAAGAGGATCTTGATAAATTGGAAGACTGGGCATCAAAATTGCAGATGAAATTTAATGTGGACAAGTGCAAGGTTATGCATCTAGGGAAGAACAACCCAAACTATGGTTACACGATGCAAGGTTCCACATTAGGAACCACCACCCAGGAAAAACATTTAGGCATCATTGTGGATACCATGTTAAAACCCTCGGCCCAGTGTGCAGCGGCGGCCAAGAGAGCAAATAGAATGCTAGGTATCATAAGGAAAGGAATGGAAAATAAAACAAAAGATATTATAATGCCTCTATATCATTCCATGGTGAGACCGCACCTTGAATATTGTGTGCAATTCTGGTCGCTGTATCTTAAAAAGGATATAGCATTATTAGAAAAGGTTCAGAGAAGAGTCACCAAAATGGTAAAGGGGATGGAAGGATACTCCTATGAAGAAAGGCTAAAAAAGTTAGGGCTCTTTAACCTGGAAAAGAGACGGCTGAGGGGAGATATGATAGAAGTCTATAAATTAATGAACGGAGTGGAACAGGTAAACGTAGATCGATTGTTTACGTTATCAGAATATAGAAAGACTAGGGGACATGCAATGAAGCTACAGGGTAAACTATTTAAGACTAATAAAAGAAAATATTTTTTCACTCAACGTGTAATCAAACTCTGGAATTTGTTACCGGAGGATGTAGTAAAGGCTGTTAGTGTAGCTGGGTTTAAAAAAGGTTTGGACAAGTTCCTGGAGGAAAGGTCCATAAACCATTATTAAGAAGTGACCCAGGATATCAATGCTTGACCCAATACAAGCACTGTGGAACCTGTGTCTTTTGGGGAAACTGCTAGGTGCATATGACCTAGATTGGCCACTGTTGGAAACAGGATACTGGACTTGATGGACCTTGGTCTGATCCAGTATGGCATATCTTATGTTCTTATGTTCAGTCCTGCACCCCCAGGGTGACCCAGTACTTACCCATCTTACCCCTTTGTACTCTAGCACCTCCCCTTCCTTGTCCTCCCCCTCCCTCGCAGTCCAAAATCTCCCTCAGCCACATGTACAATCAATCCTTCCCTTTGCTGTCTTCCCACCCACCCCAGGCATCCATCATCTCCCCTTTCCTTCCCTTCTCCCTTGCCTCGGGGGTGAGGCATGGCATCATAACCCTTACACATGCTTCAAAGTAGTGGTAGAACAAACCACTTTGGTGCTGCAGCAGACCTTGAAGCACCCACATGCACATGTGCACTCATGGCCTACCGCTCCTGCCCTCTCTGACAGTAAGTTTACCTCAAAGGAGGCAAGAGTGGCAAACCATGAGTACGCATACAGGGGTTCAAGGCCTGTCACAATGCTGAAGCGGCTTGCTCTGCCACTACTTTGAAGCATTTGGAGGGATTGCAGTGGTGTCTCCAGGGTCTGCAACCCTAGTTGTATGCCTTGTTTGTCAATGGACGAGCCAGTCCTTCTTTTAATAAAGACTTTGTTACGTGGTTGGGCCTACATTCTTACTGCTTAGAAAGACTATTGAAAACCCATTACTCATGACATACTAAGGGGTATGTTTACTAAACCGCGCACACGTGCGTGGCGCACATTAGCGCACACAAATGATGCACTTAAGTGCTCTCAAGTGCCCCGCACGCGTGCGCGTCACACTAATGGGCCACTAACGGGCCCGCGCGTGTGCGCGGCGCGGTGATGTGCGATAGAGGCGTGGAAAGGTTTACGGAGGGCGGAGGAAGGCTCCCGAGGGGCGGAGAGACGGGGTTAATGGGCGGGGAAGGGGAGGGGAAGGGGAGGGGAGAGACTCCCCGCACAGTACCGGGGCCGAATTTCCATTGAAAAACTACCGCGCGTGAAACACTCGCGGTAGAGTGCATTTAAAGGGAAGAGAAATCATTTCCGTCAGCAATGTACAGCAAAACCGGGGAAACCTACAACACGTGAGCAGTGTGATACATGTACACAGAACAAAAGTGCTAATAAAACATGAAAATGACCTCAACAAATTCCCTAAAAATTGTAATTAAGCAGGGGAACAGTGCTAGCAATGGCCAACAATAACAAACTCTCCCAGGACAGCTCCAAAAAAATGAAATGATTTTTGGAAGGGTGTACGCTCCGTAGACCCTTTGAAAATCCCTTTCCATTTTGTGGAGGTGTCCTGGGTGTGTCTTTTAATGTTGCCCATTGATAGCACTGTTCCCCAGCTTAATTATAATTTGTAAACATTTTCCTGTGGTCATTTATGAGGTGTTTTGCCCTTTTCTCTCCATACAATGTAAATGATCCCACATTAAAATAGTGCAGAGCAGAGTTCCAGACTAGTCCTGGCAGGTTTCCTATCTCCAGGGACTGCATTGTTTCTGTGGCCACAGTGTGGTGCAGCAGACACAGCCAGTGCTTGCAGGACCACAGAGTCATAGGTTCAAATCCCAGCTGGGGCTCCTGCCAACACAGTCCCCATATTTTTACCCTCCAGGAAACAGTGATAGTAAAGACACCCCTTTATTGCAGATAAGCATGGCTGAAACAGCTATCTTTTACCCTACACTGCACACACACCATAACAATGGGCATTACCCCAGCCAAGTCCCCCAAATGCAGTCCTGGAGTGCCACACCTCAATCAGGTCAGATGTTTTTTGCAAGATAAGGACATGTCAGCATGTTGGTGGAGGGGTACAGGTGGTGGAGGGGGCAGTGGCTGCTAGCCAAAGCAGACAGTGGCCCAGCCATGTGCAGGCTCGCACGTCCACTGCAACAGACAGGCCCTGTCAGATGTACAGTCATGGACTCACCAGGGAATACAACCTATCTGTGGCAACATGGTGGTGCAGTGCACACAGACAGTATGTGCAAGAACAGAAGGTCACAGGTTCAAAGCCCAACTGGGGCCAATCCTATCCACATATTTTTCCCACAACTAAACCGTGATAGTAAGGACAAACCTTTATTGCTGAGGACATACGCATTGGTAATACGCCTATCTTTTACCACACCGAGCACAGACACCATGAACAGGGGCATTACCTAGAGCAGAGTCTCCGAAATGCAGTCTTGGAGGACTACACAACATTCAGGTGCCATGCTGCCTCTAATACAAATGCCTGTGCTGCATATCTATGCACCACCCCCATGGCATGTAGATGGAGCTCATGCATATTCATGAGGGACAGCTGGAAAACCCGAGCAGTGTTAGGCACACCAGGACTGGAGTTGGGAACCCCTGCCGTAAAGCAGCAGCCAACAGGGGCAGAAACACCCACACCCACAGGCCCCATTGGCCAATGCCTCCTGGAGAGGCAGGACAGTGGGCCCTGTGTGCATCTCCCAATACTAGCACCTGCATACCTTAGCAATGCCACCCTACACCTGGGTATACGGTACACAGCTCTCAAATGTTTGCTATGAGTACTGGCAGATAGACATTCCTATGTTAAGCACAGTTTGCTCTTTGAGCTCCATCATAACAATCTTTCTGATGTCTGCGGTGTGTGCTTCAGGTCTGGCCTCTGACAGTGGTCACCACCCTGGGGAGTGACCCCCAACAGTATTGTGTACCATATCCATGCCTGTACTGTGCCCAGGACTGGCATGGTGGGCAAGGCTGATAAACCCCTCTATAGTAGCAAAATGCTGGCATACGTGTGGGAGTGTGTGTCTGTCTATACAGTGTGTGTTGGTTGCAAACACCTTCCACAGCCCACACTGCCAGCACTGTTGCCAGCTTTGGCCTGCCAATGTGCATAATGAGCAGCAAGGTACCATGGGTATAGCTCAGACAGGGTGGGCTGGCCAGGATGCATCTGCACAGGGCATAGGGCGCTGCCGGGGACATTGTAGTGGCCGGCCACCACCTACACAGACAGGGTGACCTCTGTCTGTCCTGCTGGGGGATCACTCTCACCCTGACTGTGCAGTGACCGCAGCATGTCTAGGCACCCCCATAGTGCTATATAGTATTTCTCTCATGTGATATATATGGGTTTCCTTTTGGGGCCCAGTCACTGACTTATCTGCTGGTGTGCACTGCCATCACAGTTCTGGGTGCATGCATTTCCATCAGGACTAGCTAGCAGACTGTTTTCAACAGATCTGTGTCTTGATGGAGTGCCTTGCAGGGTGCAGCGGCTGAAGGCTTGCTGCAGGAGAATATCAGATAGTGGTGGGGTGCAGCTTAGCATATCCAGGACTAATGTCTGTCTGCTATTGTGTTATGGATGTGTACAGAGCTGCATTGACTGCCCTGTAGAGTGTCTGTTCCCCAGCAGGACCGGGGTTGATGGTCCACTCTATTGCCACCATTGCAGGGAGGTAGAATGTGGAGCTGTTGATAGGAGACCCTGTTTTTCAGCCTGGGGGGGGGGGGGTGGTGGTGGTACATAGCCCACCTAGGTGTCCATAAGGGGTTCCCCTGACTAGGACAGACAGAGGTAGCCAAGGTGTTTCTGCAGAAACTACCTATCTCACAGAGTACTACTGCTTTGGAGCTCTGGCATGGCCTCTTTCAGCCATGGAGGGTGTTGTGGAACTGGTCCTGGGCGCCTCTGCACACCCTCAGGGTGAGCACAGTACCCGCACAATGTGACGGTGTGTAGCTACTCTGTGCCAGTAAAACACCCGGTCAGTACCCCCTACCAGGCCGAGGTGCTGTGTGGGTGCACACGGCCACTTCCCCCTACCAGGCCGGGGAGCTGTTGGGGTGCATTCCCCATCTTGTGTTCATCTGTGGACAGCTGATTTGCATGTGCAGTGCATCATGGGTACGGGTGGCCTAACCCTATCCTGGTTACCACAGCAGACTGTCTGTGTGGTGACGTGCAGGCTCTCTGCAGCCAGCCAGGGGCTTACTAGCAGCTATAGAGCTGTAGCCCAATGGTTACTTCACTGCCTAAGAAGCCAGAGGTTATGGGTTCAAACCCACAGTGGGGTTATGTGATAGGGGTGTCCAAAGTTTTTTTTGATTTAATGTACATATGTTGATGCCAGCACAAACACTCTCAGCGTACTGTACCCATAAGGTGCCTCTGAGGGTGCTTTATAGGGCGCCCTATAGGGCACCTTATGGTTGCCGTCCATATAAGGTACAATATACATTATCCTGTGGCGCAACATATATGGTGCCCTATAGGGGACATTCTAGGGTGCCTTGGCGGGCAGTGAACTTTAACATGTGCCTTATGGGCCGCCTTATGTTAACACGCTTTGAGAGTGCGTTTGCTAGTACTGATAAATAAAATAAAACTAATATGCCTCCTACAGCACTCATCCCCATAATATGTAATGCCTCAGCCAGCCTTGTTCACTGGGCACTGTGGGGGATTGAACCCCTGATTCCTGCACCATTGGCCAGTGTCTTAACCATTGTGCTGTGGCTCTGTTCCTGTGCTTGCACATCAGCGCGCCGCCTTATGCCGTCCATTATTACAATGCCTCCTAAAATATTAGCGCACTGCCTTATGCCCATCAGCGTGCCGCCTTATGCTGCCCATCATTTATATGCCTCCTAAAATAATGCCTCAGTGAGCCTTATTCATTGGGCACTGTGGGGGATTGAATCCCTGATCCCTGCACCATTGGCCAGTGTCTTCACCATTGTGCTGTGGCTCTGTTCCTGTGCTTGCACATTAGCGCGCCGCCTTAGGCCTTCCAAAATTAGCAGCCCAACGCCTTCTGCCGCCCAAAATTACCAGCGCAACGCCTTATGCCGCCCACACCTAACAGCGCAGCGCCTAATGACCCCCAAAATTAACAGTGCGCCGCCTTATGCCGCCCAAAATTAGCAGTGCGCCGCCTTATGCCGCCCAAAATTAGCAGTGCGCCGCCTTATGCCGCCCAAAAGTAATATGCCTCCTACAGCACATTTACCCATTAAAGTTAATGCTTCAGCCAGCCTTTTTTGATGCGCACAATGGGGGATTGAACCCATGGCCCCTACACCATTGGTCAGTGTCTTCTCCGTTGTACTATGGCTCTGTTCCTTTGTGTGCCCAGCAGCATGCCACTTAGCCTTCCCACGCGCTAATGTGGACCCCGCACATTAGCGCTCCGCGCACACGTACGGTCGCTGGCTCCCGGTTTTTTCTTTTTTCTGCTTGAACCACCCACTCCTTATATGGCACAGGCACACTAACGGGGCACGCACAATTGCGGGATCTTAGTAAACATACCCCTAAGAAATATATGATGCACTAGAGACGGCACTTAACAACAACAACAGAGAAAATATGCACATCGGACTTCAAAACTACCTGTTCAGAGAAGTGATTAGGCTAACATTCTTCACTGTGATAAGATTAGATGAATTTGTGGCCTGCAACAAAAAAGAAATGGAAGATACACGTTTGGAAAGGTTTGATGTCCAGATACTGGATGGTGCCGTACACCTGAGCATCAGAAGATCCAAGACTGAACAAAGGGTGAGGGTCAGACTCCGATTCTCAAGGAAGTCACAAACCTTGACACATGCCCAGTTTCCAATTTGCAGAGGTATCTCAGCATCCAACAAGAAGCAAACAACCATTTCTTCATACACATGGACACCACACCCCTAATGTGATTCCAGTTCACAGCAGTATTTACGCCCACTAACAGCCATCGGAAGCGTGCTTAGTGAGTATAAAACACACACATTTTGCATTGATGTTCAACCACTGTCCATTTAACTTCTGTAGCAAAAGTTAGGTCAGTGTTTTCCTGCACCTGTTTTCGCCAAGTGTCACTAGCTGGGCAGCAGCTCAATATTGCCACTGGCCGGTTAGCAATGGTGCCACTCTGTAATGCCCTGGCACACCCCGATGCTAACCAGTTAGCATCGGGGCGTGTAGTAGGGGCATCCATGGATATTTAGTGGCATTAACTGTGTTAGTGCCACTGAATATCACAACGAGTGCTATTTACACAGTTTGCAGGTTGGCAAATCATTTAAATATGATTATGGCTATAGTTATGGTTGTGTTTTATTTAATATACTGCAAATTATGAAAATACAATCGTTGAAGTTTACAAGATTAAAATATTAAAAAAAATTTAAAAAACTGATAAAAGAAAGTTATAATACCTTTGAATATCTTCCCCTTTGACTACAAGTCTTCAACTCACTGATCAAATAAGGGAAGGTTCTACATAGATTAATTCTGAGAAATGTCTATTGCATTTGATTGCCAAGAAAGTGCCTCCAGGAAGACTATGAATCATGATGCTCATGTAGGTGTGGCTTGAATAATAAATGCAATTATGATCTGTATCAAATCCTATATCTAACTAACGTGTGACTTAATTGACCACCACAGTTTCCCATTAAAGCTGCTATGCCACTTAGGATCCTAGTTACACTAGTGCTGCCCTCATAGCCATCTAAAATGCATTTGCAGAAGATTGTTTTGAGATGGAGGAAGGTGAAAATATAGAAATTTTTCTGAACACAAGTAAGCAACTTCTAAAGAGGATTTGTAAGTCTATGTACGGCTTGGAATCAATAATCGTAGCTGATAAACTAGCAAAAACAGTGTAAAAATCACATGACAGCTGTTTCCATTTGGAGTTTTGCCCCTTAACAGTTTCTGTCCAAAAAATGAAAGACTAAATTATCTTGTCGTTTTCTTCCACCTATGTAAAATGTTCTCGCACATGCAATCCATAACAGGTCTTTTAATGTGTTCCATATGAGAAAGCATGACACAGTAAGTAAAAAGCAGCAAATAATTACATAGAAGAAAAAAAGAATGACGTTCAAGGATTCTGAAGTGGAATTCGAACAATTGTTCAGAACAGCTTCCAAAAGAGAGACAAGGAGCAGAAAACTACAAGATGCTTTTGTCTTCCTGCAAATATAAATGCCCATTTTTAACCCATTGTGATTTGTCTCAAGGGGATCAGTTGCCAGGAAATACCCACCCTACCGATCATTTTGTTTAAATAATGAAAACATAGTGAGAGTTATTCTAGTTAGCCTCTCAAAGTGCTTTGAAATGGCTACTTCAGATATGTACCGACAGGCCTCCTTGGACGGATGACCTGGGAGCACGTTTCTGGTGCCCAGGCTTCATAACAGCATCTACAGCAGTAAGGAGGCCAAGAACAAATCTAGGTTACCGTCACTCAGGCACAGCTGGATGCCTTAAGACACAGGGAAATGATGACTTCATAGCTGATGTGCCAAGTATCCAGCAAACTTTCTTTTGTCATATGAAACCACACATTCTCCAGAAATGATTATCTGACAGTTAATGCACTGACCAGACATAGCCATTACTATCACAAACCTGTACAAATGGTGCTGCTGTTTGGCCCACAAAGTTGAACATTATTCACTCTTTCTTCAGCCAGAAATGTATTTTGACCACTAAGAAGAGTCTTATAGATACTGGGCTTTTTTCAAGGGAGTTCACTTACATAGCAGGGGCTCTTTTAATAAATGTGCTATGGTTTTGCACTCAATGCACATTTAGCACAAAAATGAACATGTTCTGAGTTCAAAGCCTCTGCAGTCACTGTCGGGGGTGTGGCAGGCATGTTCTGGATAATTAAATCATGGAGGTGCACAATGATGCATGACGCTATTACCGCGGGTGCACTTCCCTTTACCTACTGAGGTGGAAGCAATTGTACCTGTGCCAATTGCAACACTGACAGCACACTATATGTACCTTGTGCTAACTGCAATGCGATTGCCATGTCCACTCTGCGCCCTTAACCCACTCATTCTCCATCCCAATGTACAAGTGGTAACCATCATGCTCCAAGGCAAATGATTACCACAGGACTGCGTGCACAGTTACCAAGCACCAAAATGTGCGTTAGCTGCTTAGCGCACTTTAGTAAAAGTGCTCCATAGAGACCAAATGGTAGACGAGCCTGTCTAACTGGCCCCCATAAATAAGAGTGACGCCCTTCCTTCTGAAAAAGGCTTTAAAAAAAAGCAGGAAAAGCAACAATGTAAATTTGAGAAATTTTAAGAGTTATTCAGGAACAACGTTTTCAATTTTTGCTAAAATTCTCCTAACAGCTCTGACCAAGAGTACAGACTCATGCACCCAGCAAAATTTAGTGCCTGATGCTGATTTCTGCTGATGAACTTTTAAAGTATCCAGAGACTTCAAGCAACAGGGAACTGTTCCTACATTTAGGAATCACCCTGTATCTGTCCTGTTTTTGCAAATGTCTGATGAAAGACTTCTGTTAAAAAGGTTTGGAAAGCTCCCACCCAGTTTAGAAAAACATTCCAGACACAGCGCAGGTCAAAATTCAGTAGGGACAAATTACTTCAGGAAGGGAAGGTGATCAGAAAGCATAAGCTAAATTCCTCCACCCCTCACGGCTTTCAGGAAGTCAGTACACCCTAAAAATTAATTACAAACCAAGCAGCTGCTGATTTGCAGAACTGAAGACAAGGATAAATAAAATATCCACCCCTCCACCCCCATACAAAGTTCTTTGTTTCTGTTTTACAATGAACTGCTGAACACTGCATCCAGATTTTCAGAAAAGTGGAACTGTAAAACATTTTCATGCATCCCATTTTGAAGTATTCTAATTTTTTTTTTTTTAGTAAAAGGTCCCAGCTGTAAAAGAAACAAACTGAGAATGTGTAGAGCACAAATGAGGAAAGTTTCCAGCTCATATGAGGAGAGTTTTTGGATCAGAGCAGGGCATCTATCTCTCTTGTGTTCTTCAGTAATGCTGTTCTTAGAGATACGGAACAGACCCATTCCTAGTACCAATACCTTGGGTACTCCACTGATTACCTTCAGAAGAATAGATACCACTTACCACTACTTTGTGCATCCTACGACTTAACAGTTCCTCACTCACTTTAAAACTTTCTGGTCTGCTCCCATACTGTCAGCTTGTTTATCAGTTTTCTATGGAGAAAAATCTTACTGAACTCCGGACAGGGGAGGTGCAATGAACCTTACCTATCTACTGCTCTGTCGCCTCATTAAAGTATTCAGTCAAGTTTGTCCACCATCATCAGATCATGAACTCATGAAACTAACAAACATTCACACATTCACTTGTTCCTCATTCTGGCACTATTTTGGTTGTCATTAGAAGGTAATTGCATGCATCCTCCAAGAAAAAGGGCTTCCTCTGAACCTCCCTATCCCAAATTGTATATCATTACCCTCTATCCTCAAGTTGTTCTTTCTATGAAAAATGACACCTTTTTTAATTTTATAGAAGTACAAGATTTTATCTTGAATTTGTACCTGAATTTGGCCTAAACCAAAGAACAGTGAACTAGGCTATCAATGTCTTATGTTAAACCAATATGTAATTATTGTTGCATAAGCTTTTGGATCTTTATAGTACTGCTTCAAACATATCAGCTTCTTGAATGCAGAGAGTTCAGACACACTTCTGGTTTAAATGGCTTAACTATGCAAACCACAAATGCTTTTAAACTCTCTGCTGCCTGAGAGATACCACATCTGAGGAAGGACTCTGTATTACTGCAACATGCATTGTACACTCGTCCAATGAAAGCAATCATAAGCTAATTTGTTTTCTTAAAGTGAAGGAGTGGGCGAATGCTATTTACAGCTCATGAGCTTGTTTGATGAAGAAAGATTTATCCAGTGTTTATATATGAGAACTCCTTAACAATTCCCCCAGTTCAACTGTTTGTGCTCAACATTTTAAGTAATAAGAAGCAAGCGTCTCTGAGTCAGGAGGGGAGGCACCATGGAGCAAGCTGTAGAGCTAGAGTGCATTTGAAGCCTTTGCAGCAACAGGTTCTAATGAAGAATTACTGTCCAGCTTAAACTTTATGGTGATTATTTTAAAAGCGTTATGTGCGATTTGGATGACTGTAAACGGGCAGACAGATATGCAAATCGCATAGATGTCCCAGGAGCCATTTCAGAAGCCAGGTCTTTGGACATTCCCAGTGCCAGGAATTCCAAGGTTGAACAAAGACATGGCAGAAGTGTGGCCGGGGCACTCCTAGGAACCTGGATGTCCGTGCCTGATCTCAGAAATGCCCTGGATGTCCCTAATCATGACTAAAGTTAAACCTGCTCCAAGCATGAACAGGCATCTGAAAACTTCCCTTTTGGTCAGGCAAATATCTGGAACGTGTTGAGAAGGAACTACACTGTATTGTACACTTTGGAGGTCATTCCAGAACATGGATAAGCCCTTTGGACGTGCAGCATAGACATTTTTCTAGCGAAAACATCTACAACCGTATCCTGAAACCCTGTATCCTGTACGTACACGCAACTAGCACAGGGATCTCAGAATGTGGGTAGGAAGGAGCAGAATGGGGGAATGGTCAGCAGCAGAGACATACAATACGTATGTACGTGCTGCGTGTTTCCCGCGGATGTCCACATTATACCAGCGGAAATGTGGAATAAGGCCAGGCTTAGAAACGTTTCTGCTCTGCCCTGCAATGTGTCCCATAGAGATGAATAGCTGTGACAATGATATTTTGAAATGGTGCATCTGCAGTCTGGAAGACCACAAGATGCAGTTGTAAAGAGCAGAATGCAGAGGTGAGGGGAGGTTATATGGTAAAGGCACATTAATAATCACCCCTACAGAAATATTCAGAGGTGCAATGGTGATTATCCCAGCAATGTTGACAATTTCTGTGTGAGTTAGAGGAGATAATCTAGGGCACCCTAACAATTCCTGTCTTCCAAGAAGTGGGACTGTTGATGTAGGGATTGTATGTGGGTAAGTATAGGATGGATGCATATGTGAGTGGGAAACACAGATCAGATTAATAGTCCTGGGACTCCATGTTATACCAACTGTTTTCTAGAGGTGCAGGGCATCTATAATGCAGATGTATGCTTTGTGTGACTGCAAGTGAGAGTGTGTATGTGTGTGTGTGTGTGGTTAGCGGGACCATTTCTGATTTCTTCTGGTCCATACACAGCATTGTACAGACCAGAGATGACCAATGCAAGCACAACTTAAATAGTCTAATGCCATGTATGTTTGGCTGCAAGATATGTCAAGCAATCATATCACTTTCTACTTGCTGTTGTAAAATCTCTGAGTGGACAGAGATCATTTTGCAGTGCTCTGATTATGCAAAGGACTAGCTTCTATGGTCTGTTTTGCACCAACACATCTGTATTTCCATTTTCATGGGTAGTTTGTATGAGCACCACACTGTCAATGTGAGGAGCAGCGTCAGGAATGCACGTTTTAACTGAGGAGGCGTGACTGCACGGAGACGGGCAGCAGTGGATCCGTACATTTTTTTGGAATTCACCGAGGGCAGGGACGTCCAGACTGCTTGCTGTGTATACTCATGTTCCAGGGTTTGTGCGTGCTGCACCAAACACATCTATGTCCCCAGTTCTGGACCCACGGGCATGGCTGGACCTATGCATGCAGAATTAGGGTCAAAAGGGGCCCATTTTCTATTTAGACGTGTCTGCAGGCCAGACATGCATGTTATGGAATCGTGCTCCATGCCAACGAATACTGACGGGAATGGGGGCTCATGTTTTCACTTTGCTGTGCCGCTGTCTATCCCCTTATGCTAGCTCACCTAAGATGGATGTTCCCAACCCAAGCATCCCTAATGGGATGTCTATGTGGCTGCCTGCATGCACATCCATATCCACGTTGAGGATGTCTATGTTCCTGAAATCATCCACAGACATAGACGTCCCTGGCATTTTTCTGCATATTTTGCCCTGGACATCCCTGATTTAACTTGGACATCCTTTTTAAAATCCTCCTCTATACAGTATATGGTTTAAATAAGTCTTCTTTAAGCTGGTTGCCCTTTACAAACCTCTCTCTACTGGCTGCAGAATCAAAATTATACTGTCAATTAGTGCATAAACTGTAAGTTTTCAGCATACTGTTCCCCATACATTAGCACACTATGGGCCCAATTCTGAGACGCGACTTGCGAGGCTGCCCCTATTCCCCCTCCAACTCTCCCCACAGAGTTAGTGCAGCAGGATGGGGAGAGCCGACAGGGGGTGGGAGGGAGCGGAGTCAGGGCGGAGCAGGGATGGGCTGGGGCGGCAGGACATACAGGGCCTGTTCAGGTCACAGCCCTGTATGTTCTGCGGGGTCAGGGGGAACATGCTGCTTATCCAACCTCAAAGGTGGAATAAACAGCAGAAACCAGGTGATTAGGGCCAGGGCCAGATGCCGGTAGGTCTCCGCCATCCAATCCAGGCCCCAGCTACCCAACCATGGGTAGGGTGGCAGGGTTGAAGAGGATTGGCGCCAAGGGAGCCAGGGGTGCCTGCGGGGAGGACATCCCCACAGGCATGCAGGAGCATGCCAGGTCATCCTCAGGCCTGATTTTGTATGCCACTGGAACGTCTTGCTCCCGCGGTACAGAATCTGGTCCTAATGGGCCTGTCCTGTTTGGGGTCATCTGGATGGCTCTGCGTCTAAGTTATGTCTGTTTCAAGGTTCTTAACCATTTTGGTGACCTATCTCAACCTAGTGTGCACAAACATATGCCTTAACATAATTCCATGTGTAACAGTTATTGCAGCTGAGGGTAACCCCAGAGACCGGATACTGGACAAAATTGCAGGTGTCTGTGCAAAAATGTCAAGCTCTTCTCCACTATTCATCTCCCCAGTGCACAGCACACAAATATAGGGTTCCTCACATATCATGTACCAAAACATTTCAGACATCTCTTCTGGTCTCAGGTCTTGCTCTACTACACTATGTTCTTCAGAAATACTTTGACTTGTATCCACAGGCTTGACAAGAGTATCAATGTCTCTTTTGTATACCCAGAGAAGAACCATGGTTTTTATGAACTATTTTTAGGTCAAGAAAACAAAGAAGGAAGCGACCTCCACAAACAAGAACACCAAAGGAAGGAGTTGAGAGAAACCACAACCACACAAAAAGTTCTTCTATTAACATGCTTTATTGAAGACCTGACTTGACCAGGTTTTGGCAATCATGCCTGCATCAGGAGTTAACATATAGTTCATGTGATGCAATATAAAGCAACATCAGAATGAAAAGCCAGGAACAAACAAGTGTGCAGCATTCACTGGCATGCCAGTTATCATATCCACAAACAGGAAGCTTCCTGCATAGTTGCCCAAACTTGACCAAGTCGGGTCTTCAATAAATTGTGTTAATAGAAGACCTTTTTGTGTGGCTGTGGTCTCTCTCCTTACTTTGGTGACCTACTTTTAGGTCACTAGACAGACCTTATTTTGACTGTGCTCTGGTAGGGTCCAGATATCATAAGAGTCAGCTTTCCTGAAGCCTTGGATCTTGTGTTGCCATTTGAAATGTGTTTTCTCAGTAGAACCCAGTCACCTCGTTTAAATGTAACACCTTCTACATTCTTATCAAAGGATTTGGCTCATTGTCTGCCTTTGTGTTCAGACTCGTTTTTTGGATGATCTCTGATGTTCTTTGAAGTTTCTGTTGATGTGGCAAGATCCATTCATCCAGATACTCTGCATCTTCTTCTTCAAATAGATTTGCCATGAAATCAACAGGCGAGGATGTTTCTCTCCTGAACAATAGGAAGAAAGGTGAGTATCGCATTGAAGTACGAGTCTGAATGTTATATGCTAGTACCATTTTTGACAAGTATGCTAACCATCGCTTCTTTTCAGACTCTTGACAAGATTCTGAGCATGTTGTGCATGGTCCTGTTCAAATGCAGACATCTCCTGTTCCCTTCAGGATGATACAGTGTTACCCATGTTTTATCACTTTTGTACAGCTGACACAGTTCTTTGATTACTTGTGACTCAAAGTTATGGCCTTAGTCTGTGTGAATATGCTGTGGTACCCCGTAAGTGGCTATCCATTTTTGGATCCAAGGTTTAGCAGTAGTTTTGGACATCTGATTAGGGTCAGTGCTACACAGTAAGTGTGGTAAGGGCAGCAGGAGGGCACCAATGCCATGGATTGCCAATCAGAGCAATGTTTAGGTCAATGTCTCCCCCCTGGGTACTCGGCCTTCCATGCTCCACGCCTCCGTCGCGTGGGGGGTGGGGTGGCAGTTATCCATCGTACGTCTTTCCCTCTTTCCCTTGTTACATCGCCTCCTCCCTATCCGGAGTCTCTCCTTTTCTGTACTGTCTCCTCAACACCCACCTATTTTCTTCTGCTCTATGTACCGCCGTCCCTACACACAGAAACTTGGGATTCCCTACTCCTTACTCTATCTGAAGCCGCTTTATTACGCTCCCTTAGTTGTTCTGGGAGATTTCAACGCTCACCTACATTCTCAAACGCGACTTCGTGACAAAACCCTTGCATCCTTGTTTGATGACCTTTCTTTCACCCAACATGTAACTTGTCCAACTCATATTTCCGGTCATACCCTCGATTTGATCTTGACCTCGGACTCTTACCCCTTCCCGCCCGCTCACATCACTTCTCTACCTTTACCATGGTCTGATCACCTCTGCCTTTTCTTCTCCCTCACCCTGCCTCCTGCACCAGAGTTCCTCTCAGAAACCTCCCCTCCGCCTCGCATGTCCCGGCGTCTCACCTCCACAACGCTGCAATTGTTTCCTTCTGCGGAATCGCTTTTTCCATCCGACTTTCCGTCCCTTCCTCTGGACAGCCAGATTGATTTATGGACTACTACCCTATCATCCACCCTTGATTCCATTGCTCCCTTACGGCCTGTCCCTTCTTGCTCTTCTGCACACCATCCTTGGTTTCATTCCGGTCTTTTTTTACATCGGTCCTATCTCCGTCGTGCAACCCGGCGTTGGCAAAAGCGTCCCTCCCCAACTACTTTGGCAATCTTCCGTGATACCCGCAAGTCATACTGCTCTTTGTTGACCTCCACGAAAAAATCTTATTACTCAAACCTTATCACCACCTCTTCAAACTCATCCCGTCAGTTATACCGTGTTCTTGATTCCCTGTCCTCAACCTCTACTGTATCTACCTCATCCCCTCCATCCAGTGCCCCTAGCCCCACGACTCTCGCTACTTTTTTTTCAACTAAAATCACAACCCTTCGCTCCACGTTTATTCCTTGTCCTCTTCCCCTCTCACCCCCACCTTCTTCCCCAAAACCTGTTCCTCCCCAGCCCTCTTCTTCTGCTCCTATATTTCCTCATACCTGGTCCGAATTCCACCCTATTACCATAACCGAACTGACCAAAACCATTTCACTCTCTCATAAGACCACTTGCCCCCTTGATCCCCTTCCGTCTCCTTGGATCTTGGAGTCTTCTCTCACTCTCCTTCCCTTTGTTCTTTGTATTATGAACACTAGCCTCTCGTCCGGAATTTTCCCCTCTGCATGGAAACATGCATTGGTCCGCCCCCTGCTTAAGAAGGAAACCCTCGACCCTGCCATTCCTTCGAATTGGCGTCCGGTATCAAATTTGCCTTTTTTGTCCAAAATTCTCGAGAAATTCGTTTTTCACCAACTCACGTCACACTTAAATTCCACTATTTCTTTGCACCCCCGCCAGTCCGGCTTCAGAGCCGGTCATAGCACCGAAACAATCCTCCTGGCACTCCTTAACGAGTTGCATCGGTCTCATGAGAGAGGAAACATCTCCATTGCCGTCTCCTTGGACCTCACCGCTGCATTCGACGTCATTGATCATCGCACCCTGCTTTCACGTTTGTCTGATCTTGGGATTCAGGGTACAGTTCTTCGATGGTTCCATTCTTTTCTCTCTTCTCGTTCCTTTACTGTGCGCTCTGGCTCTTCCTCTTCTACTCCCTTTTCCCTCTGCTGTGGCGTCCCACAGGGGTCTATCTTAGCTCCACTTCTCTTCAATGTCTTTCTTGCACCACTTGCACTACTTATACAGCAGACCGGTTTATCCACGTATTTCTTTGCTGATGACATACTCCTGGTTCATCACACCTCTTCCTCTGCGCCTGATCTCTCCCCTTTGAATAGCTGTCTAACCTCTATTGCCCAGTGGTTTTCCGATAACTTTCTCATTGTCAATCCAACTAAGTCTTCAGCCATATGGTTCACTTTCGGTGTCCCCTCTCCCACTCTATCACCCTTGATGTCAAATTCACCCATTCCATTAGCACCCACCCTCCGTTACCTCGGAGTAACTTTAGATTCGTCCCTATCCTTTCACCAACACATTTCGGGGGTGGTACGTAGCTCCCTTTTCCAGCTCCGCAAAATCCGGGCTGTCCGCTCTCTTCTGCCACTTCCCTCTCTCACTACACTGGTAGTCTCCCTGGTGCTTAGTCGTCTCGATTACTGCAATTCCCTTCTTGCTGGTGTTCCCCTCTACCAGCTTCACAGATTACAGTTGATTCAAAACACAGCCGCTCGCTTGCTTACCTTTTCTTCCCCCCGGGATCATGTCACCCCCTGTTTGCTCTCCCTCCATTGGCTTCCTATTAAAACACGTTATGTCTACAAGTTTCTTATTATTACTCATAAAGTCCTCTACACTAACACTCCTCAGTATTTAGCTGACCTTATTTTTTTTCAACCCACCCCTCGATTGTTACGATCTATTCACAATAATCGCCTTTTTCTTCCTTCCCCAACTCAGGCCCACCTTGAATCCACCCGTCACGCTGCCTTTTTCGTTGCCAGTCCTGCCATATGGAACTCCCTCCCACACATTATCCGCACTGAACTTTCCTTCCCCAAATTCAAGGCTATGCTGAAAACTTATCTTTTCGCTCAAGCTTTTGATCTTCCCGCCCCTTCCTTCTCTTCCTCTCAGTCCAACATATTTCTATGTACACAGTCTGCCTAGGAGCTATTACATTCTGTGTCCACCTGGCGTCCCTTGAACCCTTCGAATCAGTTCCCTCACCTTGTTTGTTTTCCCTATATGATTGTTTCTTTGTTGTATGACCCGTCTACCACACCCTTTATCCTGTCCTGGTCGTTTGCTCCTGTCCCCTCCCTTATTGTTGTCATTGACGGTCTGTCCATTGTCTGTTCTTGTTTGGTTCGTCCCGTCTCGTCTACTATGCTGTTTTTTACAGCCTACTTTTTGCTATCCTACTATTTCTTTCTATTCCTTTTGCTTAGTTAATGGCGTTCTCTTTCACTGTTTCTTTTTCCTGCAGCCACAATTATTTCTATTGTAAACCGCCTTATATTTTATTAAAGGCGGTATATCAAATTTGGCAAATAAAAGATAAAAAAGATTAAAAAAAAAAGATAAATGGTGCAATTTCCCTTGCTGTACAAGAAGACAGGCCTCTGCCATAAAACAGCATCTAACCTGTGCAAACCAGCAAACCCTGATGGAGTCAGCACCTTGTAAATATCCATATTCTACATTAGCCATAGCCTTACCGAGGTAAGAGTTGGCCCACACCACCTCCTTGTCTTTAGCAGTGCTTGATGCACTCTGCTAACTCCTTAACACCGACTTACTCTCTTGTAAATCACTGCTACAGAAGCAGCACTAAGAATGCTCCCTCAGCACTTCAATTGTGGTCTAACTTCTTCACATCCAAAACTTGCTTGTACTGCTCCCGGTGCCAAAACAGGCCCGAAGACCTCTGTGGCTCTCATGCTCTCTTGGCATGCTGGAAAACCCTACCTCCTCATTTCCCCATGAGCAAAGAGTGCACAGGAGCTCACCTCTGCTGGTTAGCTCCTCTCTAGATAACTTGTCTTCCTCTGAAGGCCCAAAGCTGCTCTTTCTCGTCCCTTGGGGACATCTCCTTAGTCTTCCTTTATGTCTTCTACTCTTTCAAAGAGGCAGAACGGAAGGGCAAGATCCAATACCCCCTCCTTCTATGAGACCCTCTTGGCTAAGGAAGGGAGATGGAGGACAAATTAAGGTGGGGAATGAGAAGGAAGATATCTGGACTCCTCCAGGTATGTCACTAGGCTGGTAGAGAGAAAAGGAAGTGACCTGGATTCCTCCAGATATTCCCTTTGGCCAGAAAAGAATGGGAGAGAAAGTAAGGCGGGAGGGAAGTGTTCCAGACTCTAATAAGTATTCCCAGTGTCAGAGGACACTAAACCAGGACAAGCCAGTCACATGTGCACAGGTGTCCGTGTTAGCAGCACCTAAATCCTGCGTGCAAAAAGGCAATTGTGTGCATGTGTGGTGCATAAAAGTTATCGTTCTGCTCAGAATAACATCAGTGTCTTTTAAGGTTAATTATTCTGAGCAGAATATTTGCTCTTATGTGCCACATAGCATTCCAGCACATGAGCATGTGTGTCTTTGAGCGCAGAGTATAGATAGACCCCTTATGTCTCCTCAAAGCTGGTATTAAAGTCCCAGCTTTGAGCTCAGCCTTCTGCTCTTCTGCCACTTCTCTGCATCCAAACGGCATAGCTAATTGTTTAATTACCATCTATTTAGAATGTTTTAAATGTGCTGTGAATTGCCATTCGTGCAGGCATCTGATTTATTTATCATTTCTTCTTTTTGGTGCATCAATGCGGTTTACGTTAAACTCAGCTTTTGCTATACAATGAAGAAGCAGCAGTGGTTACATGAAACATCTTTATATTCCCTGTAAAATAGTTATTGCCAAGTTATAATGCCCTGTTCAATGTAATTTCAGTTTGTTCAATGTAAACCGCACTGATGCAAAATAGCGCGGTATATAAGAGAATGTAAATAAATATTGGAGAAGTTATAGGTTTGTAGCACATCGGTGCAGTGATTAGGCTTGTGCAAATCCCTTCCTGCATTCTGCACTCATGATAGTGCAGAAAATTTGCGCTTCAGTGCTGAGCTGATGCCAGTGCAAACAACAGTGCCTTTTCCTGCATCGGCCCCATAGTTAGAAAATGCAGTCCGGGTACTTTGATTCATTGAATGCCACTGACCCTGACAAAGGATTGCTATGTCGTAGGCTATAGTTATCAAAGCAGGCACAGAAAAAAACATTTTAGGGAAAGAAAGTCAGATTGCTTTAACATATTTTATAGAAACTAATGTTGGGCTTCCTGGTCTAGATTATTAAGCAGTGAATTGCCAGGCACAGCAAACCATGCTGAAATGCTGATATGTGAATAATATATTCAGAGTATTATTTTATTTTGCAGCAGTCTAATTGCATGCTCCTATACTGTTTTACTAATTATTCTTCACAGCACTATAACTAGTAACCTACTGGTTTGTCATTGAAATCTGCTTAATACCTGTGGTTTAAATAAAAGTATATTAGTGTTGTTGGCATCTTTCTACAATGACAGATTGTGTTGCGACTGTCCCTTTGCATCAACATTATGCTAATTTTGTAAACATAAAGGCATGAAAAGCTTGTAACTCTGCTAACAATTCCTGTCAGTGTGAAAACTGCCAAATAATCATTTTCATGATCAAAAATAATAAAACATTATTTGTGATCAAGTATTTCGCAAGAAAGGTTTGTAAAACTTGCCCTTGAGTTAGAACACTGGTTTGGGAACCCAAAGACCAGCGTTTGATTCCCACTAGTACTAGTACTAGTACAATGGAACTAGTAGTTCCATTGTGGCCTTGGGCAAGTCATTTAACTCTCCATTACCTCAGAAAAATTAATGTCACTGTTTAATGTACATTGCCAAGTTTAAGTTACAATTATAAACTGAAATGATAAAGCAGTATAAATTGAGAGCAATATATGCACACAGGTTTTTGGCATTGGGTTTTCTTGGTAAGATATAACCAGAAGTAGACTGCCAGGCCCGTTCTTCTAAGGTAATGGAGGGTAAAGTGACTTACCCAAAGTCACAAGGAATGCTAGTGGGAATCAAACCCTGGTATCCTAGGTATAAGGTGTTGCTCTAACTACTAGGTTACTCCTCCATACCAGTGAAGCAATTGCTAAGTAGCTGTAACCTTTGTAGAACCACCTCCCTTTTTTAATTAAATAAATAAATTGATTTAGTTTGCTGATCACATTAAACCTTGGACTATGACAGGCTGTTCATATTATGCTAAGTATTTACTGCTCAGTACTTATTTTTATTCAAGAGGTCCATTTGCCCCTTCCAGGACCGTACCTAGCCCTGTGCGAGTGGTGCGGCCGCATAGGGCACAAAGGCTTATGGGGCACATTTCGGCTGTCTGCCGTTGCCTGCTGCTGCCACTTTTTCTTCTCTCAGTGGCGGCAGGCAACGGCAGACAGCCGAAATGCGCCCCTTAAGTCTTCTCGTGGCACTCTAAGCAGACCTGGACTCTCCCTCCTCTGACGCAACGTCAGAGCAAGGAGGGACAGATCTGCTTAGAGTGCTGGCGACTTACACAGCGGGCGCACCTCTTCTCTCCCACCATGGGGGAGGGGGGCACACGTCCATTGTGCAAGTCGCACAGGGCGTGATTCAACCTTGGTATGGCCTTGGCCCCTTCAGTGCAATTTTCTTACTACTTTTGTTTGAATGGAGAAATACTAGCACATGAAGAGTTCATAAAGCAGTTTTGGGGAAAAGGGGGTGGGGTGTAACCACTGTTAATAATGAGTGAGGGGAGCGCTGATCTATAGGTTGCAGGGGGGCACCAGAAAGTCTAACACCGGCCCTGCATCTGATTCCCAGTTGGTATGCCCATTGCGAATCATGAAAGCATGTCAGTGATGATCAGTACATTTTCATACCTATGGTTACTGAGTTTTAGTACAGCATAGTCAAAAGCAACTACTTCAAGGGCTCAACTAACATTGAAACATTGCATGAAAGCTCGCTCTCTTGGAAACACTCCTTTGCTGAATACACAATGGGCCTGTTATTCAATGTGATTAAAGTGGCTAGCAAACCTGTTAACTGCGTTAATCACAGTGACCAAGTTCAGGGGCACTAACACCGTTAGTTCCACTGAATATCCCCAGGTGTTGTCACGGAATGCCCCAGTGCTAGCTGGTTAGCATCAGGACGTACGGGTATTCCGGATACGTATGAGAGAACATCGTAGTAAGTTACGCTGCAGAACGGTGGCGGCTCCTCTTGTTCAACATTGTCTTGACTATGGCCATCATTTTGAGCAATTGTCATGTTTTTGTATTGAACAAGTTACACATGGCTATGGGGATCGGACTCAAGATCAAGTCTTAATTCAACGTGAACAACGCTGGATTTATGAATTAGACACTGTGATGCCGAATGGTAGAATGGGCAGCATGTTTATAATCTTCGGTCTATAGCGTCTTTCAATGGAAGGCTCGTAGTATATAGGATTTTCATTAGGGGACCACAGAGACTGTTCCTGATTAGACGAGTAAGGTTGATTAGCTTGAATTCACGTTCAAAGATTTATATGAATGGGGAGTTAGTGACCTCATTCTGAGCTCGGCCTATAAAATCATTCCAAATGACAGCAGACCGCATGCGCGGCGTCTTTTCGTTTAAATCATTTGAAGAGTTCGGGAGAACATAAAGTTGGAAAGGTTTTGTGTTTGACACGGGCAACATATTTGTAAGTACCTGCGGAATAGGTCCTACTTGATGCATTTCAATGATTTTTTATTCTTGGGGTATGAAAATTGGGCATACACGGTTTTGTTTTGTTTGTTCGCAGGATCCACATTTAATCCCCTGAAGAACCATTTTAGGAGAAACGCTCCGAAGGCGCTGGGGGGAGGCGTCGGGATCAGTTAAGAACTTGGATCAGTTTAGAGCTTCATCAGTTCTTACAGCGGCAAAGATAAGGGATTTGAATAATTGAGAAGATGAATCCTTTAAGTCATATAACAGCTCCTTTTTTACGGTCATAAGAAGAGTCACGTTAGCACATACGGGGCAGGTCATATGACTATATTGCTGCTGGCTACTGAGGAGGTCATTGATGCCATCTAGCATATCTTTCTCTATGTTTGACGTTCTAGTCTATGGGATAGAAGCTATCGTTAGTCTGAGACCACCCAGTAGCAGTTGAATATAGATTACATAATAGAACAAATAGAGACTTCTAATGTTTGATGTATTTCCCAATATGTTATATTGAACGCACATACACTTTTTGATAAAAGCAATATTAAAGCTACTGAAATGCAGGGGACATGGGGTAAAGAAGAAGCGTTCTGGATTGCGTTGGAAAGAGGAGATGGCACTGTCATCCATATTGCTGTAGTCTACAGACCTCCGACTCAAATTGAAGAGAGAGATAACAAATTGATTATAGATATTGCCAAGATAGCAACAAAGGGGGAAGCGATCATATTGGGTGACTTTAATCTACCTGATGTGGATTGGATTACTCCTTCTGCACATCTGGAAAGAAGCAAAAAAATTGTGGATGCTCTACAAGATGTATTACTTAGACAAATGGTGATGGAACAAACCAGGGAAAGCTCAACGCTGGATGTAGTGCTCAGCAACGGTGATAGCGTGTCGAATGTCTCCGTGAGTGCCCCTATGAGCAACAGCGACCATCACACGGTGTGGTTTGAGATAAAAGCCATGGTACAGGCCAATCATAGCAAGCTCAAAGTCCTAAACTTCAAAAACACTTACTTCAATAAAATGGCCGAGTACTTAAAGGAGGAGATGACGGGGTGGAAGGAGATAAGGGAAGTGGAATTGCAATGGGCTAAACTAAAGGCGGCAATAAAAGGGGCAACAGATAAATGTGTAAGAAAAGTAAATAAAAACAAGAGGAGAAAGAAACCTATTTGGTTTTCCAAAGAGGTGGCTGCTCAAATAAAGGCAAAAAACACAGCTTTCGCAAAATTCAAAAGCTTGCAAACAGAAGAACACAGAAATGAATACAGGATCAAGCTCAAAGAGTCTAAAAGAGAACTAAGGATAGCAAAATCAAAGGCAGAGGAAAAGATGGCTAAAGATGTTAAGGGTGGCGACAAAACTTTCTTCAGGTATATTCGGGAAAGGAAGAAGATCAGAGTTGGAATTGCAGGACTCAGAAGTGCTGGGAAAGGACTCGTGGAAAGTGACACTGAAAAAGCGAAATTGCTAAACAAATACTTCTGCTCTGTTTTTACTAAAGAAGATCATGGAGATGGACCGGCTGTGACTCCCAAATATAAAAATGGGAATGAAGTAGATACCACACCATTCACAGAAGATGAGGTGTTAGAACAACTTGCTAAACTGAAAGTGGACAAAGCTATGGGACCGGATGGGATACATCCCAGGATACTGAAAGAGCTCAGAGAGGTTCTTGCAGGACCTTTAAAGGATGTCTTCAACAGATCCTTGGAAACAGGAGAGGTTCCTCAGGACTGGAGAATGGCTGATGTCGTACCTCCACACAAAAGTGGTGACAGGGAAGAAGTGTCAAACTACAGGCCCGTGAGCCTTACCTCGGTGGCGGGAAAAGTAATGGAGGCGCTCCTGAAAGAGCGAATAGTGAACTTTCTCAAAACCAACAGGTTGCAAGATACGAGGCAACATGGTTTTACTGAAGGACGGCCTTGCCAAACAAATCTGATTGAGTTCTTTGACTGTGTGACCAAGGAACTAGATCAGGGGCATGCAATGGATGTCATCTACCTGGATTTCAGCAAAGCCTTTGATACTGTTCCTCATAGGAGGCTTGTCAATAAACTCAGTAGCTTGGGGATGGGTCCCAAGATGGTAAACTGGATTAGAAATTGGTTGGCTGACAGACAACAGAAGGTGATGGTACATGGAGCTCACTCGGATGAGAGGAAGGTGATTAGCGGGGTGCCCAGGGTTCGGTCCTGGGCCCGGCACTGTTCAATATATTTGTGAGCGATATTGCTGAAGGACTGAATGGAAAGGTCTGTCTTTTTGCAGATGACACAAATATTTGCAACAGAGTGGACTCCCCTGAGGGAGTGGTTAACATGAGGAAAGATCTACAAAAGCTGGAAGACTGGTCTAATGCTTGGCAACTACGATTTAATGCGAAAAAGTGCAGTGTCATGCACTTGGGTAGCAGAAATCCAAGGGAAATGTACACGATAGGGGGCGAGAGGTTGGTATGCACGGTTCAGGAGAAAGACCTTGGTGTGATTATCTCTGATGATCTCAAGGTGGCAAAACAGTGCGACAAGGCGGTGGCAAAACCAGGAGGATGTTGGGCTGCATACAAAGAGGGATTACCAGCAGAAAGGAAGAGGTACTTATGCCACTGTACAAGTCACTGGTGAGAGTCCAACAGAAAGAGCACGAGTACCACGTGCAATGACCAGACCCAGTAAGAAACGTGGAGTGCAAAGGAAGAACGTGAAAAATAATTTATTGAATTAAACAACTGTAGCCATAGGCCCAACACAGGCCGTGTTTCATGAAGCCTTCCTCGGGGGCTTAAAATGGCTATATAGATATGTTTTATTCCAATTCTCTTTGAATCGTGAAACAAGTAGACATTCAAAATTGTATCACCGGCAGTAGAGCTGTCCTGACTTCAGTAACCTCGCTCACAAAAAATGCTTGAGCCATTAAATGTGGACTCTTGCAAGGAGCTACTGTGCTAGCGAGGTATGATAAGCCAGGACGAGTTGCCGTTCCTTGATACATTTTGAAATGTTCTTAATCCTTGCAAGAGTCCACATTTGATGGCTCAAGCATTTTTTGTGAGCGAGGTTACTGAAGTCAGGACGGCTCTACTGCCGGTGATACAATTTTGAATGTCTACTTGTTTCACGATTCAAAGAGAATTGGAATAAAACGTATCTATATAGCCATTTTAAGCCCCCGAGGAAGGCTTCATGAAACACGGCCTGTGTTGGGCCTATGGCTACAGTTGTTTAATTCAATAAAGTATTTTTCACGTTCTTCCTTTGCACTCCACGTTTCTTACTGGGTCAAGTCACTGGTGAGGCCTCACTTGGAATACTGTGTTCAGTTTTGGAGACCATATCTTGCAAAAGATGTAAAAAGACTGGAAACTGTTCAGAGAAAGGCGACCAAAATGATTTGGAGCCTGCGTCAGAAGCCTTATGAGAAGAGACTTCAAGACCTAAATATGTACACTTTGGAGGAGAGGAGGAACAGGGGAGATATGATTCAGACCTTTAAATGCTTAAAAGGGAAATGATGAACAAACAAACCTCTTCCAAAGACGGGGAAGCTGTAAAACTAGAGGGCATAACATGAAGCTGCAAGGTGGTAATTTTAAAGGCAATGTCAGGAAATATTTCTTCACTGAAAGGGTGGTGGATGCTTGGAATGCCTTCCTGATGGAAGTGGTGGGGGCAAACACGGTGACAGAATTCAAAACGGCATGGGACAGACACAGTGGATCCCTTTACAGCAACAGGATGAAAACAAAATAAACGGTACCATCTAACTTCTGAACCATCTAACGTCTCAACAAATAGGGGTGTCCTAAATGGAGTGGTGGGTTCACCCCTAAACAAAGACATTGGGAGGGGTGGCCTGCACAGAGTGACAGGTGCATCTACTCTTGCCATCTTGCTGGGCAGACTAGATGGACCATGCTGGTCTTTATCTGCCATCACTTACTATGTTACTATGAGTGTCTGGCCTTGAACAAATCTTTGTAAGACTTTAGGTATCATCAACTGATAAATTGCTCTGCCATGTCTGGGGACTAGAGTTTTTCTGTACAACTACCCATTTCAGTTCACCAAACAGTGGCATAATCTCAACAGTTTTTGCCGACTGTTACTCCCCTCACATCTGTAGGCACTTTAGCCAGATCTTCATCTTTTCTTTAAAATTGAAGTCGATATTCTAGAGGATAAATACAATTATACCTATTCCTCTTACAGCACTTTTCTGTTCTTTAATAATCCTCATGTCTTTCTCTTCAAAGGAAAAGTATTTCTTCACCCTTTTGGCCATGGATCTGGGTGGTATACCCATAGCTTTATCCTCACTGTTCACATGTGCTTGAATTGTTCCTCTCTAGAATCGTTTGCGACATGATCCACCACCAGCTTCTCTGGGAGTAAAGCTGTCCCCGTAGTTGTTACTGCCACCAAAAAGGATCTCATGGCCTGTACTCCCTGTTTCTCTGGACCTTTCTATACTTCAGGTACTCTTTGAGAACAACAAAGATTCTTGTTAACTGTATAATACTGAAATCTGCAGAAAGTTTGGTGAGCCTCTCAAACAGGCTTTCCAAGTGTAGAATGTTCATCCCATTGATACCAGGGATTCTCTCTTCATCGGACCCTTCCACTCTAGAGGTATCTTCTAACTATATCTGTCAGGTACCCTTGTCCCATACATTCCACATCACCTCAATACATTCTAGTACTGGCGGTGTGGTACCTTTGGCTACTTTCAGCTTCATCCATCCGCATTCTCTAGACTCTAAGGATCATCAAAACACTTGTAGTAGCAATGCATCTGATCTCTGCATCTGGACTCTTACCAATGGCTGCTTCTCTCTTTACTTCCCATTTTTTGCCACCGAGATGCTCAGAATTCTTTATCCAAATTTTGAGCCCAAGAACGGCATCTATCTCACGATTCTGAAGCTACTGGCTGGTATCTTGTATGAGTAATTTGTCAAGGTGTGCTTGGAAATTCCTCTTAATCAAGCCTGTGGCACACAACATGATGGGAAATATCTCAGTTTCTTTCTGCCATATTTTCTTGGTCTCTGAGTGCATTTTTTGGTACTTCAGGATCTTTTGCCTCTCAGTGTGATTCACAGAATAGTTGTTTGAAACTGACACCTTTATAATCAGTGCCATTCTGGTCTTCTTCTCTTTGACCACTATGTCTGGCTGCCTTGCATTCAGCTTTCTATTGGCCAGAATGAGGGGATCATAACCTCTTCTTTCTCTATAACTCTGTTAGGGTCATGATCCCACTGCTTTTCAGGCAATGCAATGCAATGTGTGCCTTCGAGTCAGTCCTGACTTCTGGCGACCCAGAAGCTCCTGGATTCACAGTGATGTAATCAAAGCAGTTTACATTGAACATACTTATTAAAAATAACATATGGTAACAGGATAGGGCATAACCTTCTTACATAGTATGTGGGAAGAAGATGATAATACTATAACATGGGATTAAACATAAAAAAGCTATAACATGGGGTTAAGCTTAAACATTTTTACATAGTATATGTAACATGGGTTAAAACAGTGACTAAAGTGGTCATAATGGCTAGGGTCTAGTGATAAGGAAAGGTGATTTGCAGTGAGTAACCTTACTTTATTGTGCCTCTCTGTACAGGAATGTTCTGCCATCAGTAATTCGCAGCCAGCTATAAGTTGAGTCACTCGTTCCAGCTCTTTCTTACAGAATCTACATATGTCTTGTTTTGCCAGCTTTTGCTTGCTGTAAACCATCTCGTCCATTATTCACTGTCCTGTGTGGAAGGGTGGGTGGTTTTTTGGGTGGGAAGGTACTGTGCTACTCCCTAACATCCACTTTAATACCTCTCCAGACTAGACCTTCCTTCTAGTCTGATAGGCACCACTCTAGAGCAGGGACCCAAAATATTCCTCATATTTTCTAATACAAGGGACATTTTTGTGTCTTGGAATACATGGTACATCCTAAGAGGGGTAGTTACTAAGCTGCAGTAGAATTCACAAAACTGACATTATTCATTTTGCATAATACTGATCTGTTCTGCATGCAAGCATTTCATTATTATCTTGTGCTGTACTAACAAATGATGTTTTAAGGGCAAAGTGTGGAACTGTAGCCTAGTAGTTAGAGCACTGTCTTGGTAACCAAGTGACCAGCGTTTGATTCCCACTGGCACTCCTTGTGGCCTTGGGCCACTTAAACTCTCCATTGCCTCAGAAGAAAGGCCTGGCAATCTACTTCTGGCCACACAACCAAGAAAAGCCAGGACTATACATTATGGTATTTGGAGTCCTGCTCCTTCCATTTGATATCAGCACTCCAGATGTCAGAATACATCTGAGACAGGGAATCAAAATTCTAGGTCTGGCTTAAATTTTTCCTCTAGAAACTGAGCCATTTAGCAGTTCTGTAACTGACAGGACTATCTGAAACTTGGTGACACAAGTTAAAATCCTACTACCAAACATTAATCCAAGGAAGTGAGTACAAAATCTGCTACATAAAAAAACGATTATCAAGCCAGCTCAAATATCTAAAAAAACCCACTTAAAATCACTCAATCTGGTACAGTAATTAAACAATATGCAAATGTGCCATCTATGCTTTCATTGAAGACACTAGTACACTATTATTCATCAATAAGTTTTGTCATAAAGTTATTTTTTCAAATCTCTGCCACAAAACTACTCATCCACCATTAGTTTTCAAGTCAAATTGTGCATATTAAGTGGATTTTTTAGAAGCCTTAGTCATCATTTAAACATGACAAATCTGATAACTACACATGGAAATGGCATTCACATCTATCAACAGCCATTTTTTTAGGTGCTGAATTTACAGGTGGGTGTGCTCACTAAACAAAAGATGCAAAGGGGTGTGTCAGGGGCATGGTTAGGAAGTGGCCTGGGCAGATCAAAAATATACCTATGTATTCCCTGTTTTAAAGAGAATACACGTGTATGACCCAAATTGTTAACATTGAGATTTACACTTGCTCCCTGGCATGTTTAGGTTTAACATGTTTAATGCATGTTTATCCATCCCTTTACAGAAAGGATTAAAGGGATCATCCTCCTTAATCCCCCCTTGTTTATTTACTCCTAAAAAGCTGAATTAGATAGACATAGTAGCATCTGTTGCTAGTTGACGACATTTATACATATAGGCCTGCAAAGTACATAGTTGCCATAAACATGTAAATTGTGAACTCCAGCACTTACTGTATATACCGGTATATGTGGCAAGCATGTTTACCCTGTTGATTTTTCCTATGTGTGACTTTGCAAAATGACTCCTCTGGTTGCATGTATCAGCACATACATGTGCATTCCTGCACCTCCTTAATCTGTTTTGTTTTGTTTTTTTAGAAATAACTCCATGTTTAATGGAGTTTTTTTTCTAAAATACTGCCAGAATTGTGAACGTCACGATCTTGACATCTCACTTCTAATTGCCACATCTTTTCTAAAATGTGCCTCCACATTTTAAAAATGAAAATGTAAATATGTCTCGAGAAATGGATTCAGAAACAGAGATCAATGATTTTTCAGAAACTTTGTGCCTGCTTTGGTGGAGATGAATGAAGGAATGCACGTCACAAGATGCTGCAGGATTCAGAATACGGTCAGCAGTTGTGTTGTTAGGTATTTGGATTGTCTTGGCTTTGATGCGAGTTTATTTATTGTTATTGTTTTGATTTAGATACCCTGAGAGATTGGAATCTGTGCCTTTAGCTGCACTAGCTTTGTATGACATTTTGATGTGCTGGAGTGGAACCTGCACTATCAGCTGCTTTACGCTTTACATGGTTCCGGGGGTGGTTTGACCAGTAGATTTCATGCCTTATTTTGAAGAGTTACATTACAGTGCTGGTGGAGGTGGTGTTGCCAGTAGGTTTGATGCCTTATTTTGAAGAGCTACATTACAGGCTGTTGGAGTCACATTACAAGTTGTTGGGAGTTGTTTTGATGTTTCTACTCCCATTGTCGTGCTATATTGATAATTGAATCATTTGGAGGATTTATCAAGAGAAGATTCTGAATTTATTCATGCTTGTTGATACCATCTTCTGTTGCTGGTTACATTTTGCAACTGGTGTTGGCTTTAGGATGGGTTTTTGAATGAGTGCTTGGTGTAGTGTGAATGGAGACAATCTGATATTTACATGTTTTTGTAAAAATTATGTATGTATTTTTTATATAAGAAATATTGTAGGATTCATAATAAATAACTTTATATGAAATTTGTATGATTTATAAAAATATATACTATTTTTTTTGATAAGACTAATTTATATTATTGATGATGTATGTGTGAGTTATAGTAATTAAAATTGCATTAATTGTGAATATTATTTTTGGATATTATTTAATTTATTCTGCTGGTATAGTAGGTGTCCATCTTTTTTGTATAAATTAAATGATATATCATATGGCCTTTGAAGGCTGAGTGTTACATGCTATATTACATTTGGACTCAGAATCTCTCCTTGGGTGGACCCTCCCGTATAATCTTTTCACTTATTTTTGTTAAAATACTTTCTCCACCAGCCCCTTTTAAACCTTTATGACTTAATCTCTTCTCCTTCCTCTGCTTAAATGCAATTTGCAACAATAAGAAAGGGAACTCAGAAGAGGAAGTCAAAAAGAACAATGCATTTACAAAAAGCCCTAGGTACCCTTATCAATAAGGAGGAGAGCCAAGAACATCCACCGAAGCCATAAATAGTAAAGTTTCCACATTTGACAGATATATGAACAACATAATCAAAATCACATGCGAGTATGGATTTTGTAGAGCGTCTCATTTTTGTGGTTAATATAACACAGGGAAAGAAAGGCATTGTTAATGTGTTTTTTGGCAAAGTTTGGTGGGAAAAGGTTTCAAACGTCTGTGGGTACTTTTACTTACAGATTTTGCACCAGTTCCCAAAGGGAAAAGTAAACTACAGTGCCTTAAAAGAGAAGGAGGCAGTGCCTTTCGTTTTTCTGCGGGTATTTTTCCCTGCAAAATGAGGCATGTGTTCTTGCAGTGCTAATCTAGGCATGTTGTTGCCTTCCCTGACCTAACCCTGCCTCTGATCCCACCCACAAATCTCATTGGCAAAAATGTAAACCTTGTTGATCCCTAAGTATACTGTTACCTGGGGAAAGAGTGGGCAATTGTCAGACAGTTTCCTAGATAAAATATAGAGTGGGTGGACTCTATCGATCTCTAAATGCTTGGCTCCTGATACCTCCACCTAATGAAGAAGGGTGTTAGCAGGCGAGATCCCCTTCCTTTCCCCCCAAGAAAACCAGAAATAAGTGTGACTGTGGTTATATCATCTTATATAATCATAAGTTCATCGAAAGTACCAACAGTGAACTTAAACAGTTGAGGTATTAATCCCCTAAAGTATAACCATCCAAATAGCAGCAGGATTTTCTTACACATTCCTTCAGAGTATCAGATAATCATTTAGATTATTTGAAGTATTTATGGTCACACTAATTAGTAAAGGGTACCCTCCTATCTCCCCCATTTTCTATTAACAGGACCAGTGCAAGGATTGGAGGTGCTCTTGGTGGGCCTGTGGACGTGGACATAAACAGCAAAGGAAAAACTAGCGCACACATAACACCAAGAGCATTTAAATTAAAGGCAAATGAGCCATATTAACATGGCATGATAATGTTGTCTGTGCTCGACGCAGAGAAATGCGTAGAGAATTTTATAACCAGTCTTAGTGCCAATATCTCTATGCCTGGTCTTGAGGTGGCTTAAAAATCTAGTGCGTGCCCCTGATAGCATATAAGGCTTTTGGCAGGTTGACCCCACCTGGTGCATCCCAGGATGTACCACATGGGGCCAGGCGCTGCCATTTTTCAAGATGGTGGTGCAGGAGCGGGAATATGTGGGCAGTGCTTCCACTTCTTTCTAAAGGTGTTTTAGTTAGACGGGTGAGAGGATTGGGGTTGCTGGACCACCAAAGATTTGCTTTCATTCGGGGACCCCAGCCCCCCCCCCCCCTCCCCGACAGTATTTTGATGGCATCGGGGACTTTCGCCGATGCCTGGATCATCTGAGGGGGAGTTTGACACTTCCCCTCAGATGATCCAGGCACATATGCAAATTAGTCATGTGCTGCCCCTGTTTCACGGCAGACCTTTGAGCGCATATATTTGGCTTGCTCTCCCAGTTTAATGCTGCCATTTGTGCCACAGTTTCATGTGTGGCTAATTTGCATATATGCTCCTTTCTGCATGCTGGCGCTAAAGTCACGTGCTATCAGTGAGCTGCAAAGAGGTGCATTGGCCTGAAAGTTTGTACTGTCTTTTTTCTGACCCAACTTTAGATGGTTAGTTATCCACTTATCAGACTGAATATTCCTGCTAACTGAATAACCTTGAACTGTGTTCCAGCCAGTGACATACCAAAGGCGGGGCGCTGGGTGTGGGCCACCCTGGGTGCCAGCCAGGAGTGTGCAGAACCATACCAAGCTAAAAATGCGCCCTGTGTTAATAAATCTGGTGCCTTCCTTCACCCAGCCACGTTCAGTAACTCACTCTTTTTGAGATTCCTGGAAGCCCAGAGATGATATCAGCACCCCTTCAGTGCATGCACCCTGTGCAGCCACACCGCTCACACAGCCCTTGGTATAGCCCTGGGGGTGTGCACCCCCACCAGCCCCAAACTTTGAAGGCAGCATGGCAAACTTATCTTAAAGACAGATAGCCTGCTATGCTACCTCCAATCCAGGTCCTTGAGGCTCTTCTCTCCTGGGCTGAAGTCTTACGGGTGAGGGGGTGTACTGCATCACGCCGCTCAGCAGTGCACTGTGGGAGGGGGCACCAGCTGCAAGGGGAAGGGGCACCAGCCTCAAGTACCGAGGGGGCTGAGCATGCCACTGGTTCTAGCTCCACTCATGGACCACTCTGGCACTATCTAGATAATGCCTTGGGATCAGAGAAAATATTCAGAGGCACTATCCATATAGCGCCTCTGATTATCACATTAGCCGGCACTTGTCCAGTCAGCAGATGTTGCTAATGAATGTGCTTCTGAATACTGACCCCAAAAAGTATTTTTAAATAAAAACACCATTATTAGGTGATCCCCAAAATAAAATATCTATGGGGGGATTTTCAGTGGTAGCAACTAGAGCTTCTACGATGGCTAGCTGTCGCCGCTGAACTTTGCACATGGATATGTAATGCCAGGGTTATATCTGACCACTGGATTGAATATCTGGGTTGGCCAGATAGCACCGTATCTATCCGAGCAGAGGCAATATTCAGCCATTGCCCGGTAGACTACAGCAGTGAAAGTTTGGCAAGTCTTTCAGGTGCCTAATCTTCACTACTTTGGCATAACTGTCAAGTGGCCGAATATCGCCACTGACTGGTCATCGCTGGGTGCTGCGTCCTCTCCACTCTCAGATCACCTTGAAGCTAGTTGGCTGGCATCAGGGCATTTAGTGGTGGCAGCTGAGGATATTCAGCGGCACTAACCCCATTAGTGGCACTAAATATCCTGCTAAGTGCCATTTAGGCGGTTTGTAGATCTGCAAACCACCTAAATCCCCCCTCCCCCATAGTCTTTACTTCAGGCAAAACTGCATGCAAGACAGTAATAGAAGCAGTTGACCGTATCTTTGGACTTTGAGTTCTCCTTTGCTTCTCCTTCCTGAATCCCCTCTCCTGTGGGTTCCCGGTTGGGTGCCTTTCTTATCTCCTTTCTTCCTCTTTTTCTGATGCTTTCCTTTGAGATACAGCAGAATCCCTTTGGAAGAACCGTGGCACTTTAATACAGTGTCAACAGTGTATATATTGCTGGGACTGCCAAACACCAATCTCTCCTTCAGGCCCTCAAACCAAGAGAGGGGTATTTACTAGAGATGTTTTATGGGATCCACTTGCCCTCCTCACCATGAGTGCAAGTCTGAAAATACATTTAATCTAGGCAAACCTTGAGCCTTATTCCCTCTCTGGCTGTCAGACTCTATTGAGTTTTGAATGCCTGCTCTTTGCCGCACCTTTGCCAGATGCTGCCACCCTAGGCAGCTGCCTTACTTAACTGTTGGTTGGGCCAATCCTACAGTTAATAAATAGGTATTAAACAATGACTCGGAGGCTAGGGATGCACCTGGGTATCAGGTGCCTCCTACAACCTTGAATTAGTCTCTTTTCTTTCCTTTTATCCTACAAATAGATGATGACCTCTCTCCTAGTGCATTGGTTCCTCTGCTTATAGCCTCCTATCTTCCACAGACCTCCTTTGTCTGTCTACTTCTTTCTCTCTTGTTTTGCTGTATGCTGCTTGTCCAAGCCTAGTTGGCTTGTGGGTGACTGCTATCCTGCAGTCAGTCACCAAGTGGATCACAAGGATGCAGAACCCTGACTGTGCCCCAACTAGTGGGTAGAGTCACAATTCCTCACCTGGACTCCTTGTGGAAAGAAGACCCTGGGTGCCGGCTTACCAGGCCCTTTATACTTCCCTCCAAAATGTGAAGGTGGCTCCTCCTGACCTTTGCTTTACAGAGTAGGCCATTCTCCATTATATCAGATCCTTCAATGTCAGTTACATGATATATGCAGATGATGTGCTATTATATATGCCAATATCATTGGAGAGCCTAGACCTCACGCCTCTGACTAACTGCTTCGACACCATATCAGAGTGGCTCCTGTCACAAAACTTGACAATACAACATAAAAAGACAGAAGTCCTTTTCGTCTCAAGGAATACCAACTTCACCCCACCTAGCTGTGTTAAGGTAAAGGATGCCCAACTACAAGTGAAGCCTGCGATACGTTACCTTGGAGTAATGTTAGACCAAAACCTTGACATGAAGAACCACATAGCCAATACTGTCAAGGCAATCTACTTTAAAATCAGATCCCTCAGACACCTACGAGCGCTACTCGAACCGGATGATTTCCGCACCATTTATCAAGCCCTTATAATTCCTCATTTCGACTTCTCAAACTCCATACTACAAGGACTCCCACGGTCCACCCTGAACCCCCTGCAACTGGCTATGAACAGTGCAGCGCGGGTACTCTTTGGGGCATCCAGGAGAGACCATGTGACCCCCCTCCTAAGACAGTTACACTGGCTCCCCATTCAAGCAAGGATCAGTTTCAAGACTTTACTGCTAACGTTCAAAGCTGCTAAGGGGCTCACCTCATCCTCTCTCTCTAACCTCATCCAACCACTTGCACCAAACAGGCCACGAAGAACCGCAGAGTTGAACATGCTAGTTATCCCAAATGAAACCACAAGATGCACCAGATCAACAGCCAACAGAGCCTTCCGACTCTGCGCCCCAACTCTATGGAACGCTTTACCAGCACAAATAAGAGCAATCCCCAACTTGAGCCAGTTCAGAAAAGCATTAAAACATTTCCTCTTCCTTAAATATCTCAATGACAGCTCCGAACATAACCACCAAGCGAGTAGCAGAAGTAGTCAAACAGGCAGACCCTCGCAATAGGCTTACCCCACAATGTATATAACAAGCATTTTCCTGTATGGTTGTACCACATATGTATATAGTTGACCATGTCCATTATCAGGTGAACCACCAATGTATATAGTTTTCCCGTTTCTCCAATTTCTACTCCCTGTTAAATGTAATGACCAGACATTTGTAAATTGTCAGATGTTTCTGTTCAATGTAAACCGCGCTGATGGATAATAGTGCGGTATATAAGAATTGTTAATAACTAAAATAAATAAAATAAATTAGGGATTACTCAGGAGCAGGAACTCCAGAATATTCCCTTTTATTGACACAGAGAGCACACTGCTGAGGCCTCTACTATATGCAGATTTAACTTCAGTTTGTTTCGGCACCACCAGCTGGAAATCTTCCACAGACACACATTTGGGTGGCAATCATTTAGTCAAGGCTAAGAAGCACCAATAGCTCTATATGCTTGATATATAAGCAGTAATTTCATAGTATCTGATGAGTTTGCCTGGGGGAGTGGTGTGTAGCTATTGAATATTATTGTTGAAAGAATAGGTTCCTGCAGTACTCCACAGAAGACAGCAAGAGGGTGCAATGGTGCTAACCCCAGGGATAAGATCAGAAGTGGTTCTGGAGGAAGGATTTGAACCAGGCAAGCACTGGGCCGGCAATGCTCAGGCCTTTAGATGAGTGATTAGGACTTCAAAGTGAATGGTATCCAACAGAACTGAGAGGTTGTGTGCCAACAGTTCTACCTGCACCTAGCCCCTATGTAATCAGAGTTCATTAACTAGGCTTTCTAATGCAATTTCAGTATAGAAATTAGGCCTACAGACTGACTGCAATTGTTCCAAGCCATTTTTTGCCATGTAGCTTTGTAGTACAGCTTCTTTAGTGATCTTACCTAGAAATTGTAGGTATTAGACTGGTCAATAATTACTTAGTTCATTTGGATTCAGGTTGCGTTCCCAAGGTTGGTCTGCCATTCACATTATTTGAGGCAGTAAGTGATCCTCAGCCAAGGATGTGTTTACAGTGGGCTCTAGACGATGAAGTAGTTTAAATCTCTCACACTTGACTATCCAGGAGGGGCATGGGTCTTTATGGTCTTTATCTGCCATCATTTTCTATTTTTCTATATTACAGTGTGTCATATGGCCTATCAAGTCTGCTATCCATGCCAAATGCTTAGCTCTACAATCCTTTCCTCTCCCACAGAGGTCATCTGTGCGTGTCCCATGCTTTCTTGAAATCAGACATTAGCCTCAGCTCTACCACCAGGAGGCTGTGCCACATATATACTACCCTATCTGTAAAGAAATATTTCATTAGATTACTCCTGTCATGCTCATCTTATGACCCCTCTTTCCAGAACTTCTTTTCCATTGCATATTTATATCATGGAGGTATTCAAATGTCTCTATCACATCTCCCCAATCCCATCTTTCTTCCAAAGTGTATGCTTTATGACAAAGACAGTTGATCATTTTAGTAGAAGCCAAGCCATCTGGACCAACTCCATCCTGTTTATGTCATTGAAGGTCAACTAGAAATGTATCAATATTTTTCTTTAGCGAGGGATGAAAAGTAATGATTTTGTGGGAGGTGTGACCAGGACTGGTCCTAGAGTTGGTCCAAAGTGTTGGAGTACTAGGTTAACCTCAAGCTTTACACTCCCTCTGGCTGTAAAAATCTATTATTTAGCTTTGAATAGTCTGCTTTTGCTGCCTTCCTGAGGTTGCCGCTCTAGGCGACCGCCTAGTTTGCCTAGTGGTTGGACCGGTCCTGGATGTGACCTGGTGAGCTTACAGCAGATTCTTTCCAGTATCAGAGTCCTGCTCTAGTCAGATGTGTGCAATCTTTTCTGTAAAAAATGTTCCCTCCTGGTACAATGTGCTTTTGATAGCATAAAAGGGCTCCAAGCATGTTATATTCTAGTACAGTGGCTATTTCCATGTCCCAGAAAACTTACAATCTACTTTTGTACTTGAAGAAATGTTTACTAAAGGGCTGCTGTGGCTAGTTTATTTCTATGAGTGCAGCAACACTTAGAATATGCTAACATTTGTTATCACACTTTAATCTTTAGTAAACATGCCCTTTAAATTATTGCCATCAACCTTTTCCTAGTCAGCTGATGATATACAGCGTATAGAAAAATTTGGCATATTTTGCATCACTGTTATCTCTCTTTAGATGGAGATTAGTGAGCTACAAAATGTCTCAATTCTGATCACTACTTATAATCTAGAATGTGCCTTCATGTGTATATTCAGTGTTGCTACTTACATGGATAGCGGTGTTGAATATACAGTGGATAATAAGGACCCCTTTTACTAATGCTTAACATATGCTAATGCGGTTAGCATACGCTATCTGCAGCCAAGGCTCATTCTAACCTTATGGTAAGGTGGCAGATAATGCAGGCTTATGTCTGGTGTTGACACTTAACTCTGAATGGTCACCATGCTAGCTGAACAGTGACTGCTTTGATTTTTGGACAAAGGATCATCATGGTGGGTTATGGACCATGAACATACCCCACTCCTATACCTCTTATTGGAAACCTCATCATTACCCACAATAGAAAAAAGGCCTAAAGGGTCTTACATTAATGACACCTATGTGCAAAGAAGCAGAGATTTATCTGTGTTCTTTCTTCTATTTATTTATATTCCATACTATATGTTCAAGAATTGCATTTGAAAAAGAAATAGAATATACAGTGCAAAGGGAAAATAAAGAATAAAAAACAAAAAACACCCCCTTAAAGCTGTGTGGCGCTTACTCAGTCCACAAAAATGAGCAAAAAGCTTGGAAGAAAGGATTCTTTGTAGAGGAAGAATTTCAGCAGGCCAGATTGTAGAACCAAGGTCAGAATTTAGTCATGACACTGCGACAGGGGTGGCCCAAGGGGGGTGCGGGGCCTTGTGCAAAGACTCATTGCGGGGCCTCATTTGAATAAGGGGCTCCATTTGCCTAAATATTTGCATAATGTTAACATGAACTAACTTTTAGTAAACATGCCTCTTAATGAGTGTCTAGATAAAGAAAGTACCAGATTTCTACATTACTATACTCCAGTGCCAACCACCAGGCACATTAGGAAGTACTATAAACATTGCCCATTTAGAACCCATAGCAAACCCACCACATCATAACAGCACTACCAGGACTCACAAAGCACCAAACCCTACCTATCAAAAGGCAACATTGCAAATATTAAACCAATACATCTCAGAGAATACCAATACATCTCCTACTGAGGAAAGAGAACAAGTGGCACTATCAAATAGAAATTACATGCAGAACATAGACTGTCACCAAACAAAGAATAAGGGATCACAATTTAGAAATAGAAAGACAATAATTAAACTGGGTACCCCAAAGACCAAAATTGGAACGTACAACAACACTGGAGAAATAAAACTATAAATTAAGTTCCTCTTGTACTAAACAAAAAACAAAGATATTAGCAATGCACATTTCCCAGAGCTGACATATTCCAGTTATTAAATTTAAAATAAAAAAGTATTTTTCTACCTTTTGTTGTTTGGGCATTTTATTTTTCAGTTGCAATTGTTTCAGTCACTTTCTTTTGTTTTTTTTGTGTCTTCTGCTAACTCTCCATTGTCTGTTGTCCATTCTTCTAGTTCTTCCCATTCTCTCTCTACATTTGTTTTAACATACTGATCTTCCCCTTTTGCTTTCTTTCTTTCATTTCTTTATTTCTTTTTCATCCACTCAAATTTCACCCTTCCATCCTCAAGCCCCATTTACTCTCCCAATTTATTTATTTTATTTATTTATTTAGCTGTATTTATATCCAGCTTTTCACCGGATCAAAGCGGTCAATTGGGAGATACATTTAACATGAGGGGATATGACACACATACGCTAATACTTACAGGGAACATGGGCAATGGAGGGTTAAGTGGCTTGCCCAAGACCACAAGGAGTACCCATAGGACTAAAAATCCCAGTCCCTCCGGCCTGAGATTGCTGTCCCCAGGTGGGACTTGAACCCCTGGCCCTCCGGCCTGAGGTACCTTGTCCTAACCACAAGGCCTGGAGGAGGAGTGGCCTAGTGGTTAGAACAAGGTACTTCAGGCCAGAGGGCCAGGGGTTCAAGTCCCACCAATCGTAAATTTTTCTTCCCTCCCACACAAAACATCTTTTCCCCTCTCCCTCCTCGCTTCCCCAGCCCCATCCCCTTCTAGTCCTCCCCCAACATCAGCTCCCTTCTAGTTCCAGCCCCACCCAGCATCCACTCCCTTCTAGTCTCATTCTCCCATCCCCCCAGATCAGCCCATTTCCAGTCTAAGCTCCCCCCATCAGCCCATTTCCAATCCTAGCCCCATCAGCTATTTCCAGCCCTATTCCAGCCCCCATCAGCCCATTTCCAATCCTAGTCCCCTATCAGCCATTTCCTGTCTTATCCTAGACCCCCCCCCCCCCCCGAAGTGCGCTGAATGCCGGGAAAGGTTAAAGGGCATTTCCCGGCACTCACGTACTTCACAGTAACACAGTCGCCAGCATGAGGGAAAACACCGCTCTTCACGCTGGCGTCTGTGCAGAGGTGAATCACGGTCTTCCCGGCTCACCTCTGAAGATGACCATTGTGCGCCCATGAAGTTCGCGCGGGGCCCCCTGAAGCGTGGGGCCTTGTGCGAACAACATTCTCGCACAATGGATGGGCTGGCCCTGCACTGTGAATAACATCCCCATTCTGGGAAAAAGTACCAAATGACAAGTTTAAGAGCATTCATGGTTTGGCTACCCACTACCTCTCTGCCCCAGTACACCACTGTGTTCTATCAGGTTCTTTCCATTCTGACTTCACGTCCTTCTAACCCCATCCCCCACCTAAGAAAGCAATCTCCCATTTTCATGCCTTTTCTCTGGAAGATGCCCCCACCTGACATCTGTTCCTTCACTGTCTTCTACTTGAAACTTAATTATCATGCCTTTGTTTGACTTAGCCAAAAATTAATCTCCTAGTGTATCCTCTTGGTTCTCATTCAGTTATCCTTTACCTCTTTACATTCCTTCCTATCTCTCACTGTTGTTTGTCATTCTGCTCTAGGTGGGAAGCCATATAAACATTATAAATACAATAAATAAGGAGGGTCCTTGGCTTAGACCGAGGGCTCTATAACATGGCCAAGTCTCCTGCTGAGAAGTAGAGGTCAATATGGTGAAAGGAAGTAGAGTGGATTAAGAAGGCTGCTGATTGGTGGGCATGGAATGTGAGATGGGGCGAGGGATCTGGGATCATAAGGAGCAGAAAATCAGGTGGAATATAAGTCAGCTTTGGCTGTTGGGCTGGCAAGGGGAGAATACTATAAGAGTTGCGCTTGCCCTCCTCCCATCCCCTCTGTGTAAGAGCTCAGTGGATCTGGGGGGTGGGTGATGCCGGGGAGTCTTGGGTGCGGGGTTGGCATTTGGGGGGAGGGACGCCAGTGCAAGCTTCAGAAACATGGCTTGGGGTCACCACAGCCTATGGGGGGGAGGTGATGGCGGTATTTCCACAGGATTCTTAAAAACCTCCACTACAGCTAGGTCATCATCGACTAGCCGAGTGGCTGAGTGAAATTGTGGAAGTGGGGCATGGGGAGAATATGTTTGTTACAGTGGGGGAAGATGATCAGAATGAAAGGCAAATCTGGGAAATGATGTAGGTCAAGTGCTGTTGTCTTTGGTCAGTGTTTGTTACTTGAAATTGAATAATGCTGCAGCCATGTTTTCGACTCTATGATAGTGTGGGTGATAATTATTTATCTAAGAGATACAAGTACCTGGGTTAATAGGAATAATCTTTAGCACCCACAAAATCGAGTGGGCCTCAGTGCCACTACATATATGTCATGTAATTATTTTTGAAAGTCACATATCTGAAAAACAAATGTAAATTTCTTAATATTGTGATTAGAGGTGGGAAAATAATCATCGTTCTTAGACGTTGCTCTGCCTTCATGCATAAGGGAGAAAGAGCAAAATCACTAAGTGCCTCACTGGTTGCCTGAAGCTAAATCAGCTGGATGAGCAGGAAGGCTGTATTTATACATTGAATCCTGTGCAGAAATATTAAAAGAGATTTAGGTGCCCACTTACAGTGGTGAAGTATCAATTGAACCTGAAAGCAAATAAGGTCAGAGCGATGAACTGATATAATTAATCATGCTAAAGTTCTTTGCAATATGGATTTTCAGGGGCTGGTGAGATTTTCTTGCCCTCTGCCACAATATCTTGTGCATAGGAAGAAACAATTAAACAGCATCATAGTGCCAAGCATCTTTAAATCATCACTGTTTAAGCAAACATTCATCACTCAGCAATAAATAATTTTTTCAAGCACTTGGAAGCGTAGAATGAAAAGCAGGCTCTTTTGATGATGGAGTCTCTGTTTCTTTTTTTTTGGGGGGGGGCGGGGGAGAGGGGTAGTCAGTGAACCAAAAGCTGTGATTGGCCCTGGGAATATTTCCAGCCTGCCTCAACCTGTTTAGCACATCAAGACAGGCTCAGATTTATTGCAAAAAATAACCAGAAGAAGAAAGTGAACCTTACAGAAAATGTATTCACCTAGGCCTGCTTGACCCCAAATGAGCAGGAAGCTCAAAGAAGATGGAAGAATGTACCGCTTCCCTCCACCTCCAAACTCATGCCTAGTGCCAACCACAGCTGGCCCAATCATCAGGCAAACTAGGTGGTTGCCTAGAAGGAATGGTAGCTTCTGGGTGAATGTACCCTGCCTCACCCCTCACCAGCAACAGAATCTGGGCTTTTGGGCTTCATCCCTTCACTGAAAGTAATAGGAGAGAGAGAGAAATAATAAGTAATAAAACAATTCACACACACAGAATTATGTTAAAAACACCATACTCTTAAGGCCTTAAGGGAAGGGAGTCCACAGTCCTGTAAATTCAAGCAGTTCCTATAAATCCCCTTCAACCTGGCTAGACCAGAGCACCTCATGTATTGATAGAAAAACTGCGTTGTCAATGCTACTTTTGTTACAAGTCTTGTTATGGGACAAAGTAAGCAGAGACATTATTGCTTAGCTGAATTAGAAGAAGCAAAAATATCCTGTCCCTTTCTGCTAAACGTGGCCTTGGTTTTGGGTACACATATCTCTCCAGGTTGCTAGTGAATTCTAAGCCATTCTCCATATTAACTCTTTCAAAGGTCTCTGGTATCCCATTTCAATTCCCTCTCCACACTTGGGTGTGGAAAAAAGGAGGGCAGTCAAAGTTAAACAACATATTCTGAAAGTCAGGGGAGCATAAGGCTTAAGATTTGGCTAGGATGCCAGCACGTTGAACCAATACTGGGGTCGGCCCCAGTGACAACATACTTGTTTTTTCATTACATAGCTTTCCATTTATGGCACAGCGTATTTTGTTTCAGGTATTCGGTTTGCTGAAATAGAAAATGTGTGCCTTTTCATTATACCTGTACAAATCAGTTTTTTTCTATATCTCCTGTTATGTTCTCATGTTTTATTTTATTTATTTATTTCTCTTATATACTGCACTATTTGACATCAGTGCAGTTTACATGGAACATTATATTGAACAAACTGAAATTACATTGAACAGGGCATTATAACTTGGAGATAACTATTTTACAGGGAACATGGGCAATGGAGGGTTACATGGCTTGCCCAAGACCACAAGGAGCACCTGTGGGACTAGAAACCCCAGTCTTTCCGGCCCAGGGTTGCTGTCCTCTAGTGGGATTTGTACCCCCAACCTTCCGGCCTGAAGTACATTGCCCCAACCACTAGTCCACTCCTCCACAGATTTATGTTTTCCTGATAAATTAAAGGCGTAAAGGCAGATTTTAGATAGGACGCGGAGAGGATCAGAATGTGGAAAATTCCCATAGCGATTTACAAGAGGCTCTGCCAAACACAGAGTCTCTTGTAAAATAGGTGCAGGAATGCACATTGATGGCTCTCCACAGCTACCAGGAGCATCAAGTTTTAAAAGCTGCATGTGGGCAAAAATGTGTAGCAACTACCCACATGTGCATGACAGCAGCTTTTTAAAATCACTGCTCCCCAATCTGTATATATATAGTAACATAGTATATGACGGCAAATAAAGACCAGCATGGTCCATATAGTCTGCCCAGCAAGGCGGCAAGAGTAGGTGCACCTGCCGCTCCGTGCAGGTCACCCCTCTCCATGCCTTTGTTTAGGGGTGTACCCACTGCTCCGTGTAGGTCACCTCTATTTGTTGAGATATAAGAGATAGTTATGTTTATTTTGATTTTATCCTGTTGCTATAAAGGGATCCACTGTGTCTGTCCCATGTCATTTTGAATTCTGTCACTGTAGTTGCCCCTACCACTTCCATCGGGAGAGCATTCCAAGCATCCACCACTCTTTCAGTGAAAAAGTATTTACTGACATTGCCTTTCAGTTTACCCCCTTGCAGCTTCATGTTATGCCCTCTAGTTTTACAACTTCCCCGTCTTTGGAAGAGGTTTGTTTGTCCATTAATGCTCTTTAAGTATTTAAAAGTCTGAATCATATCTCCCCTGTCCCTCCTCTCCTCCAGAGCGTACATATTTAGGTCTTCAAGTCTTCTGATGCAGGCTCCAAATCCGCCTTCCTCTGAACCATTTCCAGTCTTTTTATATCCTTTGTGAGATATGGTCTCCAAAACTGAACACAATATTCCAAGTGAGGCCTCCCCAGTGACTTGTACAATGGAATTAGTACCTCTTCCTTTCTGCTGGTAATTCCTCTTTGTATGCAACACAGCATCTTTCTGGCTTATGCCACTGCCTTGTCACAGTGTTTCGCCACCTTGAGATCCTCAGAAACAATCACTCCGAGGTCCTTCTCCTGTTCTGTGCACACCAACCTCTCGCCCCTATCACATAGAATTCCCTTGGATTTCTGCTTCCCAAGTGCATGACACTGCACTTCTTCGCATTAAATTGTAACTGCCAAGCATTAGACCATTCTTCCAGATTTTGTAGATCTTTCCTCATGTTATCCACTCCCACAGGGGAGTCCACTCTGTTGCAATTTTTGTGTCATCTGCAAAAAGACAGATTTTTCCATTCAGTGTTCAGCAATACCACTCACAAATACATTGAACAGTACCGGTCCCAAGACCGAACCCTGCGGCACACCTTTCTTTCATCCGAGTGAGTTTGTTAACCATCACCTTCTGTCATCTGTCAGTCAACAAATTTCTGATCCAGTTCACCACCTTGGGACCCTTCCCCAAGCTGTTGAGTTTATTGATAAGCCTCCTATGGGGAACAGTATGAAAAGCTTTGCTGAAATCTAGGTAGATACATCCATCACATGCCCTTGATCTAGTTCTCTGGTCACCCAGTCAAAGAACTCAATCAGATTTGTTTGGCAAGATCTTCCTTTGGTAAAATCATGTTGCCTCGGATCATGCAACTTGTTGGTTTCGAGAAAGTCCACTATTTGCTCTTTCAGGAGCAACTCCATTACTTTTCCCACCACCGAAGTAAGGCTTACTGGCCTGTAGTTTGTTACTTCTTCCCTATTACAACTTTGATGAAGAGGTACCTCATCTGCCCTTCTCCAGTCCTGTGGAACTTCTTCTGTCTCCAAGGATCTATTAAAAACTTCCTTTAAAGGCCCTACAAGAACCTCTGAGCTCTTTCAGTATCCCGGCCCATTCGGTCCCATGGCCTTGTTCAGGGGCGGCCCAAGGGGGGTGCGGGGCCATGTGCGGAGACTCGGTGCGGGGCCTCTTTTGCATAAGGGGCCTCATTTGCATAAATATTTGCATAATGTTACCATACACTAACTTTTAGTAAACATGCCTCTTCATGAGTGTATGGATAAAGAAAGACAAAGATTTCTACATTACTATAATCCAGTGCCAACCGCCAGGCACATTAGGAACTACTACAAACACTGCCCATTTAGAACCCATAGCAAACCCACCGTATCCTAACAGCACTACCAGGACTCATAAAGCACCATACCCTACCTATCAAAAGGCAACACTGCAAATATTAAACCAATACATTTATTTTATTTTATTTATTTATCACACATTTATATACCGCTCTTTCCCAAGTATCAAGTGCGGTTTACAATGAACAGAGAAAATTGAAGGTACATGAGTAATCATGTCCTAGTCATTTACAGGGAACAGGTTTACATATAACAGTATAAATAAGCATGCAAACATTGTTTACATCCTGAGATATAGTGAGGATGTAATGAAAACTTTTTACATATTTACATTAGTTTTATACAGTTTGAATTACGTGAAAGCAACATTGTATTAACAGTTTTTACATTTTTTATTATCAGATAGGTGTGTGTCTAGTAGTTTATTAGCCTGTATCTCTTTGTTTGGTTTGGTTAACCAGAGGTGTGTAATGTGAGGTAAATAGGTGTGTTTTTAGTTTTTTTCTAAATTCTTTAATTTCGGTCAGGAGGCGAACGTTGTCTGGTAGGTTATTCCAGAGAGTCGGTGCACAGTGAGAGAAGGCCCTATTATTGGTTAGTTTTCTAGCTTTTTTAAAGTCTTTAGGTAATGATATTGTGTTTGTATTTCCACTCCTTTGAGATCGCTTATTTGGTTCCATGTTGATTAGGTTGTTAAGCGCGGATGGTGCTAGTTTGTTTATCATTTTGAAGGTGGTAACTAGTATTTTGTATTGTATTCTATTATGAATTGGTAGCCAATGGAGTTTAGCAAGTATTGGTGTAATGTGTTCTTTTGAATTTACATTCATAATGATTCTTGCCGCAATATTTTGAGTTAGTTGGATCTTTTTAATGTTTTGCCGCTTGATTCCCTGGAGAATTGTGTTCGCGAAATCGAAGTGTGGGGTTATGATTGCTTGTATTATCGATATGAAATCTTTTAAATGAATTAAAGGACGTATTTGTTTCAAAGTCTTGATTTTGAAATGTATGGTTTTTTTAAGGTTTTTTATGTGTGAGTCCATATTAAGTTTATCATCAAGTATTACTCCTAAGTATTTTATTTCTTTTTTTGTTTTAATTTCATGGTTACTTAGGATGATGGAGTTTGGGGGTGTATATGTTTGGCTTTTTGTGACATAGAGGATATCAGAGAGTAACAATACATGACCTACTGGGGAAAGAGAACAAGTGACAATGTCAAATAGGAATTACATAAACAGAATACCTCAGCTCAGTTACACATGCAGAACATAGACCATCACCAAACAAGGAATCACAATTTAAAAACAGGAAGACAATAATTAAACTGGGAACCCTAAAAGCCAAACTTGGAATGTACAGCAATGTAGAAATAAAACTATAAATTAATTTCCTCTTGTACTAAACAAAGCACAGACGTTAATGATGCACATTTCCCAGAGCTGACATATTCCAGTTAATAAATTCAAAATAAAGAGATATCTTTGTACCTTTTGTGCATTTTTTTTTCAGTTGCATTTGTTCCAGCCACTTTCTTCTGGTTTATTTGTGTCTTCTGCTATCTCTCCATCGTCTGCTGTCCATTTGTCCTTTCTTCTCTTCTAGTTTTTTCCATTCTCTCTCTACATCTGCTTTAACATAATAATCTTTCTCCTTTTGCTCTTTCCTCATTCCTATTTCATCCACTCAAATGTTACCCCTCCATCCTCAATCCCCACTTAGTCTCCCAATACCCGGCCAATTGTACATTTTTCTTCCCTCCCACAGAAAATATTTTTCCCCTCTCCATTTCACTCTCCCAGCCCCATCCCCTTCTAATCTCCCCCAACATCAGCTCCCTTTTAGTTCCAGCCCCACCCAGTATCCGCTCCCTTCTAGTCCCCACATCAGCCCATTTCCAGTCCTGGCCCCCCATCAGTCCATTTCCAGTCCTAGCTCCCCCATCCATTTCCAGTCCTATCCGAGTCCCTTCATCAGCTCATTTCCAATACCAGCCTCCCATCAGCCCATTTCTAGTCCTTTCCTAGCCCCACCATAAGCCCATGTTAAATCCTAGCTCCCCTCCACTCAGCCCATTTCTAATCCAAGCCCCCCATGAGCCTACTTCCAGTTCTAGCCCCTCCATGAGCCCATTTCAATCCAAGCCCCCACCACAGTCCATTTCCAATCTTAGCTCCCCCAACACCCAATTCCCAGTCCTATCCTAGCCCCTCCATCAGCCCATTTCCTGTCCTAGCTCCCTCCCCTAAGAGCCCATTCCAAGCCCCCCTTCCCATCAGCTATTTGCAGTTCAAGCCCCCTTCCACTCAGCCCATTTCCATTCCAAGTCCCCCTCCCCATCAGCTATTTGCAGTTCAAGCCCCCCACTTCCCCTCAGCCCATTTCCATTCCAAGCCCCGTCCCCATCAGCTATTTGCAGTTCAAGCCCCCTTCCACTCAGCCCATTTCCAGTCCTAGCAACCCCCCCAACCCATTACCAGTCCTAGCCCCCCATAGCCCACTCCCAGTCCTAATCCCACCAGCCCATTTCCAGTCCTAATCCCCCATCACCCAATTTTTAGTTTAAGCCCCCCATAGCCCATCACCACTCCTAGCCCCCCCCAGTGCCCATCACCACTCCTAGCCCCCCCAGCACCCATCACCACTCCTAGCCCCCCCCAGCACCCATCACCACTCCTAACCCCCCAGCCCAGCCCAGCCCAGCCCAGCGAAAATTTAAAATAAAAAAAAGCTGTCTGCTGCCGCTTCCGGGGCCGCCGCGGCAGAATCGAGTGTGCCGCGGGGCCCCCCTGTGCCCGGCAGAGCCTGCCCTCCCCTGTATCACCTCTCTTTCAGCTGCAGTCAGTCACACGCGCCGGCTTTCAGAGCGTGAAGGGACTAGTTTCCCTTTCGCGGCTCTGTTAAGCCCACGGGGGCTGATGGGAGTTCCCATCAGCCCCCGCGGGCTTAACAGAGCAGCGAGGGAGAAACTCTCCCCTCGCGCTCTGAAAGCCGGCGCGTGTGACTGACTGCAGCTGAAAGAGAGGTGATACAGGGGAGGGCAGGTTCTGCCGGGCACAGGGGGGGGGCCCCGCGGCACATTCGATTCTGCCGCAGCGGCCCTGGAAGCGGCAGCAGACAGCTTTTTTTTATTTTTTTTTCATTTTACTTTTGGATCAGAATGTTTTATGCGCGGGGCCCCCTGAAACGCGGGGCCCTGTGCAAAAAACATTCTCTCTCAATGGACGGGCCGGCCCTGGCCTTGTTCACTTTCAGTTTTGCAAGTTGTTCTAACAAATCATTTTCTGTGAATGGTGTGGTATTTACTCCATTCCTATTTGTATATTTGTCAATCACAGGTGGTCCTTCTCCAGGATTTTTTTTAGTAAAAATAGAGCAAAAGTATTTGTTTAGCATGTTCGCTTTTTCACTGTCACTTTCCACAAATCCGTTTCCAGCACTTTTGAGTCCAGCAATTCCACCTCTGATTTTTCTCCTGTCCCGAAAATATCTGAAAAACGTTTTGTCGCAACACTTCACATCTTTAGCCATCTTTTCTTCTGCCTTTTATTTTGCTATCCTTATTTTCTGATCCTGTAGCATCATTATCCTCCCACAGATCCCCCCTCCTGACAACAATCCCCCCCCTCCCGATCACCCTGCCCACCCCTACAAGGCATCTGATCCTCCAGGCCCCCTCTCACAACCATATGATTCCCCCTACTCTGGGACAAAGACCCCCCACCCTGACCCTTTCAGCATTAAGGAACCCTCCGCCTATTCTCCTGCACAAGAGACCCTCAGCCCATGATCCCCTTACCCCAACTTAGTAATTTGCCTGTCTGGTGTAAAAGTGGCAGACCTCACATGTCACTTAGATGTGATTTTAGATAGTGCTAGGGAGAAATGGGTACCAATGACATAGGAAGGTGTGGAAGGGAAGTTCTGGAAGCCAAATTTAGGATTTTAGGTAGCACACTGAAATCTAGAGTTTCCAGAGTCTCAAGAATGCTTCCCGTTCTACATGCAGGATCCCAGAGGCAGTCAGAGCTCTGGAGTGAGAGCCTCACTGTATGGATGAGATTCTAGGGCAGGAAAGAGGGTTTTAACTTTGTTAGGAACAGTGCAATATTTTAGGAAGCAGGAGCCTTTTCTGAAAGGGTGGGCTCCATCTAAACCATAGTGGAACCTGGCCATTGGTGTTAATGTTTAGAAAGGAGATAGATCACCTTTTAATCCAGAAAATGGGGAAAGCTAAGAGTCACTCATTAGCACATAATTCAGAGGGAGGTATCTTCATTCTTCAAAGGATACTAGCAAAATATAGTTTATGGTTTATTAAAAATTGATATACCACCTTTAGTAATAGTATTAAAGTGGTTTACAACATAGTATAGAATAATGACATCAAAAATGAAAATAAAATAAAACAAATAACAAAATATGGAAGTTACAGCATCCTAACAGAGAGGTTACAATAAAGGCAAAAGTCAACTAGGTGCCTTTAAGTAAAGAGCAGATAGTTAAAAGATTCCATCTTCTTACATGTCAATTACCTCATACATGCAGATGACATAAATTTATTTACCCCTTTCACCACCATATCGCCAGACTACACAAAAATCTCAAACTGCTTCGCTGCAATCAATCTCTGGCTTAAAAAAACCACAACAAATCGGACATACTGCACATCACAAGAAACAAGAAATTCAATCCGCCGACTACAATCATGATACACAATAACCCAATCTCTGTCAAAACCCAAATCAACTATCTACATAGGTATCACACTTGATCAAGAACTTAGCTTTCAGCCTCAAATAAGCCGCATCACTAAATCTGTCTACTTCAAGCTCCGTACCCTAAAGAATCTATGCAAGCTTCTATCCCCCATGGACTTCCTCACAGTATGTCATGCAGTAATCACATCTTAGTGATTACTGCAGCTCCATCTACCACGGTCTCCCAAAGAGCACATTATACCCCCTGCACCTAGCGCAGAACACTGTAGCAAGGATCATACTGGCAAAATCCCAACAAACTCACATTACACCTCTCCTTAAACAGCTACATTGGCTACCCATTACAAGCAGGATAAAATACAAAATTCTACTCAACACTCATAAAATATTAAAACTCACCAATCAGCAGATAGTCTTGCTTCCTTATTAGCAAATAACAGCTCCACCAAAACCAGAAGAAGCATCACAGTAAACATGCTGGAAATACCCACAGACAAACCCTCAAGCAGCCAAAGAGCCAACAACCGAGCTTTCTCTCTAAACGCCCCCACCTTCTAGAACTCTCTACCACCTCAAATAAGAACCATTCAACTCACCAGGGACGTCCGCAAAAACATAATGACTCTGCTGTTTCTAGAACACTATGGACCAAACACAGAATAAAGAACAGTGTTCTCAGCTGCACATCCTGACTCCCTGGGCCTTATTCTGGGATGTGGATTGTGGGGCTGCACATCCCAGCAGGATGTGCAGCCCTGGAAGCCATCCAGGCAAGATTCCCCCTCCGGCTCTCCCATGATTGTTTGCACCGTGGGGTCCAGAATTGGTCCTAACAGGCCCGTCTTGCTTGGGGCCATCCAGATGGCCTGGACGTACCCCTTGATTAATCGGGCTCCCTGTTAGTTTTGAATTGTTAATGTTGATTAACTGTCTTAACATATGTTCCTTATAATGTGCACCTGTACCATTCACAATATAATGTTATTGCCCTGAGTTTTATGCAAAACTTGACCGGTAAAAAGGTGGTATAAAAAAGATGTTAGATAAATAAATACTAAAAATAAAACTGAGGCACTGCCATCAGGTATAATGGAAGTAGTGCATCTCTCTTTTGAAATGATAGTTGTAAAAAACATACCATGTATTTTCATGGCTTTTGTCATTTGTGGTTTACTTTTTACCCAGGTTTCATGTGGTTTTAGCCTGCAGTTTCATATTTTATATTTTTATTTTCTATTTATCCTTAATATGGTTTGAATTTTTATGCCATACTATAAAGTTTTGTTATTGTTACCCTCACCTTTTTGTTTTCAGTTCTTAATGTGAGTCGAGTTACTCCTCACATCTGTTTAACTTTCATTTTACATATTGAGTTATCCCCTTTTATTTCCCTTCCTCCCCTTTCTCCTCCTTCTTTCTCTTTCCCTTTCCCCTTCACTCTCTCCCCCGTCCACCCTCCCCTTCCTCCCCTTCCCCTTTCCCTCTTTCCTCTTTCCTCCTCCCCCTCCACCCCTTTCCCTCCCCCACCTCTTTCTCTCCCCACCACCCCTTTCACCCACCTTCCCTCCCCTTTTCCCCTCCCCCTTCCTTGTTTTCCCTCCCCCTCTCTCCCCCTTCCTTCCTTCCTTCCTCCCCTAACTTTGGCGGACACCTCAGAATGAATGCGCTGGAGGTGAAGAGGGGGCAGGAGGTTCCTGCAGCCTGATCCCAGCCTCGGCAGGCCCAATTGGGAGTTGGGTTTTAGGGAAATAGGATTTTAAAGTGCCGCCAGTGATCAGGGCTTCTGCATAGCGCCCTGGTGCCATGGTAATGGGACACCACAGAACCGGCAGCCATGCAGAAGCATTGGGGAGGACTAGGCAGGGGGTTGTCTAGATGTGCAGCGGGCCTGAATCAAGGCACATCCTGCCCATCCAGGCTGGTTGCACCCAATTTTGATCCCATGGGGATGTATAGCCCCCATGAGATCAGAATCGGGTGAAAATCTGTCCTATCCAGATTTTGGACATCTGGATTGGCTGGATGGGCCCCCGAATGGAATTGGCCTCCCCATAACTGGTACGGCTGTCTGCTTCCACCTGCCCCTATGGCCATTTCAGAGCTTGCATAGCGTCTTCCATTCTAGGCATGACTTCCAAAGGACTTTTGATACATTTTAATGCTGTTTGAAATGGATTATGCAGAAACTTTGAATTGAGCGATATTAAGCTAATATTTTATGGTTCTGTTTAGGGTGGGATTTTGATTTAGAGGTGTTCAATCATAATCCCACAGATGGTAGCTTCGCCCCATTGGCTCCTCAGCTAAGCACATACACCAAATGTCTGAACCTGCAGTTCCTCTCTACTGAACAAGATTACTATTGCAACAATATATCGGTCCATTTGGGGGGGGGGATAATTTATTGGGCAATTTGCTAAAGAATAAATGAATGTCTATCATGAAAAAAGTCCCTTGAAAACGTGCCCGAGGCTCTCTGCAGGGGAAAAAAAGATGACACTGGGGGCTGGGCTGGGACGTGCCAGCAGAAGTTTTATTTTGAAATCCCCATAGCTCGACTTCTCAATTTCAGTCTCCATGTACAATCTAAAATGTGCCTTTTTACAGATTCTCAGAAATGGGCATTTTGTGTGGCAGCACTGCTTTGGCATCCATTCTCAAAGAAAGGGTCTCCAGAAATGCAAGATAATTCTGAAATTGGCACCTCTACTTTAACTGGAGGAATAGCCTAATGGTTAGAACAGTGAGCTATAAATTAAAAGAGCTAGGGTTCAAATCTCACCGCCAAGCTTTGTGGTCTATGGCAAGTCACTGAACCATCCATTGCTTCAGGTACAAGCTTAGATTGTATGCCCTCTGTGGTACCTACTGTACCTGAATACCACTTGCCTTGACCTACCACTGAAAATGGCATGAGCTTAATCCAAATCCCTCTATTTGGGTTATATATTGTAATTCCATCCCTCATGTAATATGCTGTAGACTAAAACAACAGTTTAAAGGATGACTGTAGCAGCCAGTCAATATAAATTCTTCAGTGTGAAGTGATCACACAAGCTCAATCCCATAAGAAAGTAGGCTCCTATGTTTTCTACAGATGACTTTCTTGATCTCCACATAAAAAGCATTACAGTAGTCAAATCTTCCTGAGTCTATCCTATATCCTATAACTCCTCATTCTAGATCTTCCTTTCAACTGAAAGAAGCCCACCTCCTGTGCATTAATACTATGGAGGTATTTAATTGTCTCTGTTATATCTCCCCTAACCCACCTTTCCTCCAAAGTATACATATTGAGGTCTTTAACTCTATCCCTATATGCTAGATGAAGACCACGGACCATTTTAGTAGCCACCCTATGTACTGACTCCATGCTGTTTATATCCTTTTGAAGGCGAAATCTCCAGAATTGTAAACAGTACTCCAAATGAGGTCTCACTAGAGACTTACACAAAGACACAATCACCTCCTTTTTCCTGCTGATCATTTATCATTTATTAATTTTTGATTGACTAACCTTTGCCAGGCAGATAGAGTGGTTTACAATAAAACAAGTGTTGAAAGTCAGAAAAAAGAAAGAAACTCCATAACATGATAGGAAAGGTGGAGAATGGGATAGCACCAAAAGGTTAAAAAAAAAATCAAAGAGTAGTTAATCCAGGCATACGGGAGGGGGGGGGGAGGGGAGACGACTTTCTGTAGTGCAGGTCTCAGGTGGCATCAACTCCAAATGCTTGGGTAAACAGGTGGACTTTTAGGAACTTTTTAAACTCCAGACAAAGCTGGGTGCGGAGACAGTTCCAAAGGTAGGGGGAAACAAAGAACAAAGCAGAACAGCATGTGGACTTGTGTTTAGCAAGTGAAGGAGAGGGGATGACCAAGTGGACGAAGTGAAGGCAATGTTGGGGCACGTAGGGGATAATTAGAGAGGAAAGGTGCTGTGGTACATTGTTATGCAAGGCCTTGTGAGTGAGTGTAAGAAACATGAAGCGAATTCTCTGAGGGAAAGGGAGCCAGTGTTACTGAATGAAGAGGGGCATGATGTGATCGAATTTTTTAGCATGGGTGAGGGCATGAATGGCAGCATTTTGGATGAACTAAGGCATTTAAGTTGATGTTGAGGAAGATCAGTGAAAATGATATTACACTAGTCGAGACATGTGATGACAGTGCTGAGGATAAGAGTGCTCAGGGGGATTTGGTTTAAAAAAGGATGAAGAGCATGAAATTTGTGAGACGAGAAGGCAGCGCAAGTGAGGTGAGAGATGTGTGTGGAGAAGGACAGTTCCAAATTTATGTGGATACCAAAGCATGTGAAAGAAGGAAGTAATGCAATAGAAGTGGAGCCCTGGGAAGCAACCAGTGTAGGAGAGAACATGGAGCCTGTGATCCAGGTGGGGGTAGTCTTGGCAGGGTTGAGTTTTAAGGCATTCTTGTATAACCAGGTTGAGATAAAATCGAGCGCGGAGTTAATATCAGAGAGGTCAGGTCATGCAAAAAGAAGACTGTCATCCACATACATATAGAAAGTGACATCAGGTGATTGAATGGGGGTAGCCAGGGGATTGAGAAAGATGTTGAACAAGTGGGGGGATAAGACTGAACATTGAGGGACCGGAACAAAGCCCCTAACCCAAAAGGACAATTCCTAGGAGCAAAACATGAGTTTGAAGATCTGACACTACTCAAATCACAGCCAGGGAGGACTGGCCTCCCAGGCAATTTTTTTTACTTAACTATTCCTTCTTTGCTGCCTTAATAACCCTGTTAAAACTCATCAGGGAACACAAAAAGTGTATCATTAATTCAAGGTCATAAAATACTGATAGTAACACAAGCTAATGCCCTGAAAAAAGTATAGCCCAAAAAATTATTTAGTGCCTGCTATAACTCTTGACATGTTCAAGTGGGGAGTGGAGTAAGAAACATAGAAACATGACAGAAAGAGACCACATGGCCTATCTAGTCTGCCCTTCCATATCAACTACAATAGTCCCCTTTTTATCTTTAGAGATCCTCTGTGTTTGTCCCATGCTTTTTTGAATTCAAATACTGTCCTCATGTCTACCACATCCACTGGGAGACTATTTCACGCATCTACCACTCTTTGTATAAAGAAATATTTCTGCATATTACTCTTGAGTCTATCCCCTTTCACTCTCATCCTATATCCTCTTGTAGCAGAGCTTGCTTTCAGTCGAAAAAGGCTCTCCTCCTGTGCATTTATGCCACAGAGATATTTTACAGGCCGGTTAGTTTAACTTTCTCTCACTTGGTTTGCAGCTTGTCGTGCTGTGAGGGCTTGCGTGCATCAATGATGCTGAGAGCTAAACTATCGGTAGTTTAACTACTGGCAGGGTCTCCCAAGATGGACAGGTCTCAGCTGAGGTGCCAGACCAAGACAAACCACCCATCTGGGCAGCAGCAGAATGGGACAGTGTTGACGGTGGAGGATCACATTTTTGTGACAACGGCAACAACACCAAACTTAAACTGCGCAGAAGAAAGGCCCGGCAATCTACTTCTGTATCTTGCCATGAAAACCCAATGGATAGTTACAACAAAACAAATTGTGCTATGGTGCTGGAAGATGAGACCCCCAGGTCAGAAGGCACTCAAGTAGCTACTGGGGAAGAGCTGAAGACTTTTCAGAGTAAAGCCAGCATTTATGATGTGGTTGGATCAAAGCCCTCGGGAAGTCTGACTGCTGATGTAGCTGCGCATGAAATGAGAGTCAGAAGCTGTAAAGATGTCTTACACATTGGAACATGGAACGTACGAAGCATGAACCAAGGGAAGTTGGAGGTGGTCAAGAATGAAATGGAACGTGTACAACTTGATCTGTTGGGTGTCAGCGAACTGAAATGGACTGGCATGGGGCACTTTGCATCAGATGATCACATGGTCTACTATGCTGGAAATGAAAGACAAAGAAGAAATGGTGTTGCATTTATAATAAAGAAGAAACTTGCAAGAACTGTAATGAAATACAATGCAGTCAGCGAACGCTTAATCTCTATTCGTCTACGAGGATTGCCTTTCAACACAACTATAATTCAAGTATATGCCCCAACAACAGCTGCAGAAGAGAATGAAATTGAAGAGTTCTATGAACAAGTACAAGCTGAAATTGACAGAACATGCAAACAGGATATCCTGATAGTCATGGGTGACTGGAACGCAAAAGTTGGCAACAAAGAAGAAGGCAAAGTAGTTGGAAAATATGGACTTGGCAACAGAAATGAAGCTGGAGAAAGACTGATAGAATTCTGCAAGACCAATGATCTATTCATCTCAAACACCTTCTTCCAGCAACACAAGCTGCGACTGTACACATGGACTTCACCAAATGTATTATACAAAATCAAATTGACTACATATGTGGAAGTCAACAATGGAAAAGCTCTATAACATCAACAAAGACAAAATCTGGAGCTGACTGTGGTACAGATCATCAACTACTAGTATGTAAACTCAAGCTAAAGTTGAAAAAGAGCAAACCACTCATGAATGCAGCAAAATATGACCTTGAGAATATACCACTGGAATTTAAAGACTGCCTGCAAAATCGATTTGCTGCTTTAGATAGAAATGACAGAGCTCCGGAAGAGTTATGGAATGACATCAAGAAGGTTGTGTTGGAAGAAATCGAGAAGTCTCTACAAAAGGTGAAAAAGCAAAAACGGCCAAAATGGATGAAGGAAGAAACTCTGAAAATTGCCCAGAAATGCAGAGAAGCTAAAGCCAGAGGAGAAAGAAAGACAATCGCAGAACTCAGAGATTTCCAACGTGCAGCAAGACAGGACAAGGAAAAGTACTACAATGACACTTGCAAGGAAATAGAAGCAGAAACTATTAGAGGAAGAACAAGATCAGCTTTCCTAAAGCTATGAGAGTTAAAGAAAAAGTTCCAGCCTCGAATTGGAATGTTACAAGATGCTCAAGATTCTATGTTGAATGATGCTGAGAAGATCAAGAAAAGGTGGAAGGAATATACAGAGTTTTTATATGATAAAGATCAAGTGGACCAACAACCGTTTCAACCTGTACCTTATGATCGGGAACCATTGGTGATGAAAGAAGAAGTTGAAGCAGCATTGAAAGCCTTATCAAAGAACAAAGCACCAGGCATTGATAGCATTCCCATAGATGTATTGCAGCAATCTGATGTAGCTGTTACCATACTCACAAGGCTCTGCCAAGAAATATGGAAGACAACATCATGGCCAACTGACTGGAAAAGATCTGTGTTTATACCAATACTAAAGAAAGGTGATCCAACTGACTGTGAAAATTATCGCACAATCGCTCTGATCCCACATGCCAGCAAGATTCTACTGAAGATTATTCAAAAGAGACTACAACCATATCTGGAACAAGAACTACCTGAAGTGCAAGCAGGGTTCAGGAAAGGGCAAGGAACGAGAGACATCATTGCGGATGTGAGATGGATCCTTGAAAAGACTAAAGAATACCAAAAGGATATCTATTTGTGCTTTATCAACTATAGCAAGGCTTTTGACTGTGTAAACCATGAGAAACTCTGGGCCACATTAAGAAGCATGGGTATACAAGAACACCTGATCGTTCTCTTGCGCAATCTGTACATTGATCAAGAAGCAACAGTTCGAACGGAACAAGGAGAAACAGAATGGTTTAAAATAAGCAAAGGTGTAAGACAAGGCTGCATACTTTCCCCCTACCTGTTTAATTTATATGCAGAACAAATCATCAGAGAAGCAGGATTGTATGAAGACAACAGAGGTGTGAAGATTGGTGGAAGACTCATCAACAACCTTCGCTATGCTGATTTATTTATTTATTTATTTATTTAGCGTACATTTGTATCCCGCTGCTTCCAGTGATCAGCAGCGGTTTTACACTTGGTGATGTTGGCTGTACCGGCCAGAATTACGAATGCATACAATGTGATTAGGGAAGGGAGGAAGAGCACAGCAAAAACATGGGGTTACAGTTTACAATTGATTGTTGTTAAGGGTTCACACGGTGTACTTATATACATATTTACAAGTGACTGGTTGTTAGGACTTTACATAGGATCATTAGATACATATTTACACACAGCAGAGTGGAGTTCATGAGGTTAAGTTGTAGTGTGATTGGAAGAGGTGAGTTTTAAGATTTTTTCTGAAGTCTTTCAGATCACAGATTTCACGTAGGTCACTTGGCAACCAGATCCAGAGTGTAGGAGCTATAAATGAGAAAGCTCTGTTACTGGTACATGCGTTAACCTTTGTGAAGGACTTAGGGAGGCAGAGGGCATTGAGGTTCGTTGTTCTTCTACTCCTGTTGTTGGGTAGATTGGATATCAAACTGTTGAGATGAGAGGGTGCAACATTATGGATGAGTTTGAAAGTGGTGACTAATATCTTGTATTGTATGCGGGCCGTGATGATACCACATTACTGGCTGAAAGTGAAGATGATCTGAAACATTTGCTTCTCACAATCAAAGAACATAGGGGCTTGTTTACAAAGCCGCGGTAGCGGTTTGCGATCGTAATCGGAGCCGCGGCCCCATTGATTTCAATGGGGCCGCGGCTGCGATCGCGATCGCGAACCACTACCGCGGCTTTGTAAACAAGCCCCATAATCTCAAAATGGGCCTGCACCTTAATATAAAGAAGACAAAGATCATGACAACTGGCATAATCAACAGGTTCATCATTGAAGGAGAAGAAATTGAAATTGTGAACAACTTTAACCTACTTGGATCAACTATCAATAAAGAAGCAACAAGCAGTCAAGAAATCAGACAACGCATTGCTCTTGGCAGAATGGCTATGAAAGACCTAGATAAGATTCTCAAGAGCAGAGATATCTCTCTCCATACTTGTTCAAGCCATGGTATTTTCAATAACATCATATGGATGTGAAAGCTGGACAGTGAAAAAGATAGACAGGAAGAAAATTGATGCCTTTGAATTATGGTGCTGGCGGCGAATACTGTGTATACCATGGACTGCCCGAAGAACAAACCAGTCGGTACTAGAGGAGATCAAACCTAAGCTTTCTTTAGAAGCTCAGATGACAAGACTTCGACTTTCATACTTTGGACACATCATGCGAAGAGAGAGATCATTAGAGAAAGACATTATGCTTGGCAAGATAGAAGGTCAACGCAAAAGAGGAAGGCCAGCAATGAGATGGATTGATACAATAACAGCAGCTACGGGTACCAGTCTGTCAACAATGAGCTGCCTGACTGAAGACCGAACACAATTTAGGATAGCTATCCAGAGGGTCGCCATGAGTCGACTCCGACTCGACGGCACTTAACAACAACAACAGTTTAACTTCGGTGGTGAGTAAATTATTGGAAACGCTACTGAAAGAGAAAATAGTGAGGTTTCTGGAGTTCAGTGGATTACAGGATCCAAGGCAGCATGGATTCACCAGAGGCAGGTCTTGTCAGACAAATCTGATTGATTTCTTTGACTGAGTGACCAGGGAGTTGGACCAAGAGAGAACTCTAGATGTGGTGTATTTAGATTTCAGTAAAGTCATTGACACCATTATGCACAGGTGACTTAAAAAACAAACTGAGAACCCTAGGGATGGACTCTAAAGTTACTGATTGGGTTAGAAATTGGTTGAGTGATAAGCGACAAAGGCTATAGGTAAATGGAGCTCACTCTGAGGAGAAGGAGATTACCAGCGGTGTGCCATAGAGATCTGTCCTTGGTCCGATTCTGTTTAACATCTTTGTTACTGATATTGCAGACGGACTGTTGGGTAAGGTTTGCTTGTTGTACCGAGGGAGAGCCCTAGATGTGGTGTATTTAGATTTCAGTAAAGCCTTTGACACTGTTCCTCACAGGCGACTTATAAACAAACTGAGCACCCTAGGGATGGACCCTAAAGTTACTGCTTGGGTTAGAAATTGGTTGGGTGGGAGGCGACAAAGAGTACAGGTAAATGGAGCTCACTCTGAGGAGAGGGATGTTACCAGTGGTGTGCCCCAGGGATCTGTCCTTGGTCCGATTCTTTTTAACATCTTTGTTAGTGATATAGTGGAAGGGCTGTCGGGTAAGGTTTGCCTCTTTGTGGATGATACCAAAATCTGCAATAGAGCAGACACCCAGGAAGGTGTAGATAACATGAGGAGGGATCTAGCTAAGCTTGAAGAATGGTCTAGAATTTGGCAGCTGGGATTTAATGTTAAAAAATGTAAGGTCATGCATTTGGGCTGCAGCAATCCAAGGGAGCAATATAGTATAGGGGGTGAAGTACTTTTGTCCACTAAAGAAGAGCGGGACCTAGGCGTGGTTGTGTCTGATGATCTTAAAGTAGCTAAACAGGTAGAAAAGGCGACAGCAAAAGCTAAAAGGATGCTTTGGTGCATACGGAGAGGAATGGCTAGCAGAAAAAAGGAGGTGATAATGCCTCTGTATAAGTCTTTGGTGCGACCTCATTTGGACTATAGTGTGCAATTCTGGAGACCGCACCTTCAAAAGGATGTGTACAGGATGGAGTCGGTGCAGAGGGTGGCTACTAAAATGATTAGTGGTCTTCATTATAAAGCATATGAGGACAGACTGAAGGATCTTAATATGTACACCTTAGAGGAAAGGCGGGATAGAGGTGATATGATTGAGATGTTTAAATACCTCCGTGGCATAAATGTTCAGGGAGAGAGCCTCTTTCAATTGAAAGCAAGTTCTGCTACGAGGGGACATGGGATGAGGGTGAAGGGAGATAGATTCAGGAGTGATATGCAGAAATATTTCTTTATGAAAAGAGTAGTGGATCCGTGGAATAGTCTCCCAGTGGAGGTGGTAGAGATGAGGACAGTAACTGAATTCAGAAAAGCATGGGACAAACACAGAGGATCTCTAAAGGTAAAAAGGGAACTGTTGTAGTTGTTGATATGGAAGGACAGACTAGATAGGCCATGTGGTCTTTTTCTGTCATCATATTTCTATGTTTCCATGTTTCTATTTTAAAGGTCTCTATCATAGTGCCCCTATCCCGCCTTTCCTCAAAAGTATACATATTAAGATCTTTAAGTCTGTCCTCACATGCTTCATAAGGAAGACCTCTAACCATTTTAGTAGCCATCCACTGCACCGACTCTAACCTGCTTATATCCTTTTGAAAGTGCAGTCTCTAGAATTGCACACAATACTCCAATTGAGGTCGCACCAGAGATTTATATAGAGGCATTATCATCTCCTTTTTTCTGCTGGCCATTCTTCTCCCTATACACTGTGATGGAGCTGAAGCCATTGAAGCGATGGATGTAGAAAAAAACTCTCTTTCTTATGAAACAACTGAGTTACAGAGGGTGCAATTACCTAGAAGTGCAGCTAGAGGGAGCAGGCACAAGGCTGCAGAAGTTAAGCTGACACACCCAGGTTGTAGCAATGCAGTAGCTAATCAAAGGCACCTGAGCAGAAAGCCTGGAAACTCAGTTGGGGAACGCCTTTTTAAGCTGTGCTCACAAGGAAGCAGAGAGAGAGGATCTAAGAAGGAACTCGAGGGAGGACCTTTGGGAGAGAGAGAGAGAGAAAGGATCTATGAAGGAAGAACCTGAGGAAGGAACCTTGTACACTGCAAGGCAGAGAAGCTTGGATACAAGGAAAAGCAGAGCTAAGTTCCAGGGAGGACAAGCCCAGCTTAGAAAGCTCCAGAAGCCAGTCTTCAAGGAAGACGATGACAAAGGGAGAGTTTCTGGTGGAGAGAACACCAGCAGCAAACACTACAGAGATCCAAGGTACAGTGATACTTCATTTATTAAATGGATGCCAAGTCCTAGGAAGGCTGATAACCTAAAAAGCCATTCTGAGAAGAAACAAAGCTGGAGGAAGTTTCGTAACCCTGTACAGAGAGGTATAGGGAAAAGCCCTAACAGTTATTTGCTAAACCCAGGCCAGCAAGGCTGGAAAGTGGGGGAAAGAAATACTGAACTGCAACCTGTGTTAACCAGGGAAAGCTCAGGATTAGAAGACACCACATGTGAGCTAGAACACATGCAAATTGAGTTTGCAGAACCAGAACCGTTGATGCTTGAACCAATGGACTATTCTCTGCGTATTACTGAGAGCCTGGAATCTCTTACCGAGATATAACAGCAGCACATGTTTTAAAGTACCTTTTGCTTCTGTTAAAATTGAAGGAAGAGGTTTTGTCTCGTTTTTCTTGCTGTTTGAGAAACTTGCTTGGATACAGAGAACTGTGAAGCATTTGTAACAGTTGTTGACCTTTTGTAAATATTCTTGGCACTAAACCTGAAGTAAGGTAATTCTACTTTGTTTCCTGAAGAACCTTTTGCGTAACAAGGGAATAAAAACCTTTTTGTTTCACCCTGCTCAAGGCTCACACATCTATTTTCTTTGTGAAGAGGGACTACAAGGACCAGAATGCACTTGTTCTAAATTTTTTCTTTCTTCAACAAAAATTAAAATGTCCACCTTGACCCTTTGGCACACTGCCACTAGGAGGGGCTGTGACAACACCCAAGCATCCTTCTGGCTTTTGCAGTCGCCTTTTCTACCTGTTTAGCTACTTTAAGATCGTCAGACACAATTACCTCACCCCCTACACTGTACAGCTCCTTTGGATTTTTGCAGCATAAATGCATAACCCTGCATTTTTTTAGCATTAAATTTCAGTTGCCAAATTTTAGATCATTCTTCAAGCCTAGCTAGATCCCTCCTCATGTTATCGACTCCTTCCTGTGTGTCTACTCTATTACAGATTTTGGCATCATCCACAAACAAGCAAACCTTACCCAACAGTCCGTCTGCAATATCAGTAACAAAGATGTTAAACAGAATCGGACCAAGGACAGATCTCTATGGCACACCGCTGGTAATCTCCTTCTCCTCAGAGTGAGCTCCATTTACCTATAGCCTTTGTCGCTTATCACTCAACCAATTTCTAACCCAATCAGTAACTTTAGAGTCCATCCCCAGGGTTCTCAGTTTGTTTTTTAAGTCACCTGTGTATAATGGTGTCAATGACTTTACTGAAATCTAAATACACCACATCTAGAGTTCTCTCTCGGTCCAACTCCCTGGTCACTCAGTCAAAGAAATCTATCAGATTTGTCTGACAAGACCTACCTCTGGTGAATCCATGCTGCCTCGAATCCTGCAATCCATTGGACTCCAGAAACCTCACTATTCTCTCCTTTAGGAGCCTTTCCGATAATTTACTAACCACAGAGGTTAGACTAACCGTCCTATAGTTCTCAATGTCATCCTTACGTCCACTTTTGTATAAAGAGACCATATGTGCCATTCTCCAGTTCTCTGGCACCAACTCCTGACTCCAAAGAGGCATTGAAAAAGCACATACAGTGAAGCCGTTAGAACATCCTCAAGTTCCCTCAATTTTCTTGGATGTATCCCATCCAGACCCATGGCTTTGTCTACTTTTAGTCTAGCTAGTTCCTCACAAACAGTCTTCTGAAAATTGTTTGAGATCCCATCACTTCAGTTCTTATTCGTGGGTGTTTTCTGATGTCCTGCTCTTGGCCCTTCAACTGTGAACAGAGAGCAGAAATATTTGTTAAGCAATTCTGCTTTATCCTCATCAGTTTCCACATATTCCTCCCCTGCACCCTTGAGTCTGACAATACCACTTTTGCCCTTCCTCCTCTAACACATCTGAAAAATGTCTTATCCCTGCATTTTATTGCATTGACTATTTCTTCGTCTTTTTGTACCTTTGCTTTCCTGATTGTTTTGCTAGCTTCTCTAATTTTCTCCAAATATAGATGCCTGTCTTCCTCTCTCTTTGTATTTCATGAGGCCTCCCTCTTTTTCTTCACCTTTTCAGCTACTTCTTTTGAGAACCATAGTGGCCTCCTTTTCCTTTTACATTTACTTACCTTTCTAACAAAAAGGTTTGCTGCCCTTAAAATATCCCCTTTCAGTTTTCCTCACTGTTTTTTCTACATCCCCCAGCTGTTCCTATTCTGCTAACAACTCTCGGAGGTACTGTCCCATCTTTGCAAAGTTAGTTTTCCTTAAGTCTAAACATACCATCTGGTGATCACTGGATGCAAAATGATCTCCCACTATGACATCAAACACTTTCTCCATTGGTAAGCACTAATTCCAGTAAGGCCCCATCACGTGTGGGTTCTGTTACCAGTTACCTGAATAATTTTCCTTATAGAAAATCCACGATTTCCTTACTTCTAGATGACACCACAGTATGGATGTGCCAATCCACACTGGCATATTGAAATCACCTCTCAGTAGCATGTCTCCTTTCATAGCAATACTGTCTGTCTTCTAGTAAATCTTCGTCCACTTCTACTCCCTGTGAGAGGGTTCTGTATATAACTCCATTGCAAATGAACATAAGAACATAAGATATATGCCATACAGTTCCAACAGTGGCCAATCCAGGTCACAAGTACCTAGCAGTTTCCTCAAAAGACACAGGTTCCACAATGCATGTATTGGGTCAAGCAGTGGATATCCTGGGTCCCCTTTAATAATGGTTTATGGACCTTTCCTCCAGGAACTTGTCCAAACCTTTTTTAAACCCGGCTAAACTAACAGCTTTAACTACATCCTCTGGTAATAAATTCCAGAGTTTGATTACATGTTGGGTGAAAAAAATATTTCCTCTTATTAATCTTAAATAGGTTACCCTGTAGCTTCATTGCATGTCCCCTAGTCTTTCTATATTTTGATGGTATAAATAACACAGGTACACTAAAAAAAAATTTTTTTAAACTGCCTCTAATGTTTTGATTGATTTTTACGTTTTTTGGTGCGCTGAATCCAAATCTGGTAACCAATTTGCTCCATCACGTACAGATTTTTTGCTACATTGGGTTAGCAGTTTGAGGTGAACGTTTCAGATTGAGTGCGATCGAGATAAAAGTTTCTTGGATGAATTCTTTATACTAATTGTTTAGTAGTTATTCAAATAAGAATAAAGAAAATTGTAACAAGGCAGCACATAAGAATAGAGTAATGTCGTGGGAGGAGTAGCCTAGTGGTTGGGGCAAGGTACTTCGGGCCGGAAGGTCAGGGGTTCAAATCCCACTAGAGGACAGCAACCTTGGGCCGGAAGGACTGGGGTTTCTAGTCCCACAGATGCTCCTTGTGGTCTTGGGCAAGCCACTTAACCCTCCATTGCCCATGTTCCCTGTAAGTATTAGTGTATGTGTCTCATATCCCCGCGTGTTAAATGTATCCCCCAATTGTGCTGTGACCGCTTTGATTGAAGGATAAGGCGGTATACAAAACTGTCTAAATAAAATAAAATAAATAAATAAATAACAAAACACACTGTGATGGTAGCAAAATTGTCTGCACTTAAAACAGCCACATACATGTGCACAAACATTGAGCATATAAGAGCGAGGTTAGACACAAAGCAAAGCAAAGAAATGTGCAAAAAATGTTGTACAGGTATGTATGTAAGAATAGAAAACGCAAACCGCACCATTGCAATACATGAAGACAAACACCCGTTGGTGTGAAAATAAAATTCTAATAAATGAGATCCGACACTGTGGTAATAACTAGCAAATTTTTATTTCAAAGTTTAGTAAAAACACGATATTTGTCAACACAGTTTAGATTTTAAAGTCATTCTTGGGTCAATCAATCTCCTGGTGGGCCCGTTTCTTCTTCCCCCAAATGCTTCTCTTGGTGCGCTGCTTGGCGTATTTTTCATCTGGGGTTTTCCGCAGCAGCAACCAGCAGAAATCAGCCATCATAGTGGTGTTCCATCTTCCTTGGTACCTTCTCTCTGCGTCCTTGATGTCCTGGTGAAACCTTTCACCTTGTTCTTCACTGTACGCCCCCAGGTTTTCGGGAAAGTAGTTCACATGGGAGTGCAAGAAATGGACTTTCAGGCTCATGTTATAGCCTTGTTCTTTGAAGGCATTGAGCATCCTGGCAACAATATCCTTATAGTTCTCATCCCGCCTGTTCCCCAAGAATTTGAGAACAACATCCTTGAAGGAATCCCAGGCTTCTTTTTCCTTCTCAGACATCGTTTCAGCGAATGCTCCATCTGAAATGAGTTTCCTTATATCAGGGCCAACAAACACTCCTTCCTTTAGCTTTGCTTCAGAAAGTCGGGGGAACTTTGAGCAAAGGTACCGAAAGCACTCACCATCTTTTGGAAGGGACTTGATGAATTGCTTAATGAGACCCAACTTAATGTGGAGAGGTGGTAATAGAATTTTATCACGAGGTACCAAGCTCTCATGAAGAACATTTTTCTCACCGGGTCTCAAATACTCCCGAATTGGCCAGTCTTTTTTCCCCCAGTGTAGGTCGCGGGCCCGGCTATCCTACAAGCAAAGGAAGCAGGGATATTTGGTGAAACCGGATTGCTGCCCTAATAGCATGGATAGAATTTTAAAGTCTCCACAAATCATCCACTTATGCTCATCATAACGAATCTTCTGAAGAATCAGGGCCAAATTCTCATATTTTTCTTGGAGAATAACAGAGTGAGCAATAGGAACTGAAGCGAATGTGTTGCCATTATGAAGAAGAACACCTTTTATGCTGTCTTTTGACGAATCAATGAACAGCCGCCATTCAGCAGGATCATACTTGAGTTTAAACTTTTCCATCACTCCGTATATATCGTTGCAAAATACCAAATCTTCCTCTTTGCTGAAATACTTCAAAAATTGTGTCTCGCGGTTGCGGTACCAATAAAAAGTTGTTCTTGGTGACAATAGATTTTTCTGTTTAAGCCGAGAACCTAGCAGTTGGGCAGCATCTTTTGGGAGTCCTAAATCCCGGACTAAATCATTCAATTCAGCTTGAGAGAAAAGTTCAGGTTTCGGATCTGGTTCAGTTTCAAACTCGGAAGTACTGGACTCATCGGGAAAAGCCATCTGATGAGTCTCATCATGATCAGAACCGTCCACACAAATATGATCCAAAGATTTTGGTGGTTCAGGCACAGGTACTTCGTTGCTATGAGGCATAGGCCTAATTGCTGAGGGAAGGTTGGGGTAACTTATTACATTCTTATTTTTTAAGTTGTATCCCTTCACAATGCAAGAGCAAAAATAGCAGTCACTGCTGTGGTCTCTTTGTTCACGCCACATCATAGGTATTCCGAAACGAAATGCTTGTTTTTTACCTTTCATCCATAAGCGTAGATCTTCCTCACATGTCTTGCACACTTTGTGAGGAGCCCACGGTTTGTCTTGATCGCCTAACTTCAAACCGAAATAGGCGAAATATACTTTTTTAATAAATGCAGAAATGTTCCTCTGCCGCTTTTTCACGGTATATTCCCCACAAATAAAACAAAAACTGTCCGGAGAGTTGACGCAACCTCTGGCTCTGTGAGCCATCACAAATACACAGCACTGCAAACTACAACTGTAGTGAACCACTTCGGAATAAAGCTGGATTACGACTGAGCAAACAAAAGGTAATAATGAACTTGCAAGAAACTGAAATTTGACAGGAACGTTCATGTCGCAACCACCGTGTTTGAGCGAGCGCGAACGAGGCGAGGCGAACAGGAAAGAACATGCGCCAGCGCGAGTACTGGATTTAGCCCCCCGCCTCCCAATTGTCCTGTTAATGTATAAAATGAATACAAAACACTCTAAAATATCATGAGGGAGTGTTTCTAGTTAGTTAACCATTACAACCTCTATTTTGGGCCAAGAAAATAAACTGCAGTCGGCTAAAAAGAAATTATGTGAACATTCCTTATATGGGTAAGAAATCTAATTTTGCAAGAAAACGTGACGTGATGGAACATTTTGGCTATTTTTCCTGGATTCAGCACCCCAAAATCTATAGGAATCAGTTGCAAAACTGGAGGCAGTTTTTTGGTAGTGTACCTGTGTAATCAATCTACGTTTACCCGTTCCACTCCATTCATTAATTTATAGACCTCTATCATATCTCCCCTCAGCCGTCTCTTTTCCAGGTTGAAGAGCCCTAACCTTTTTAGCCTCTCTTCATAGATGTATCCTTCCCTTTCCCATTTTGGTGGCTCTTCTCTTTACCTTTTCTAATAACAAAATATTCTTTTTAAGATACGGCGACCAGAATTGCACACAATATTCAAGGTACAGTCGCACCATAGAACAATACAGAGGCATTATAATATCCCTTGTTTTATTCTCCATTCCTTTCCATATGATACCTAGCATTCTATTTGCTCTCTTGGCCGCTGCTGCACACTGGGCGGAGGGTTTTAACATGTTATCCATGACGACGCCTAAATCTTTTTCCTGGGTGGTGGTTTCTAATGTGGAACCTTGCATCATGTAACCATAGTTTGGGTTGTTCTTTCCTAGGTGCATAACTTTGCATTTGTCCACATTAAATTTCATTTGCCATTTGGATGCCCAGTCTTTCAATTTATCAAGGTCCTCTTGCAATTTTCCACAATCCTCATGGGTTTTAACAACTTTGAATAATTTTGTGTCATCTGCAAATTTGATTACCTCACTCATTATTCCCATTTTCAGGTCATTTACGAATATGTTAAAAAGTAGCAGACCCAACAGAGATCCCTTGGGTACTCCACTATTCACCTTTTCTCCACTGGGAAAATTGGCCATTTAGCCCTACCCTCTGCTTTGTATCTTTTAACCAGTTCCTGATTCACAATAGTACACTGCCTCCTATCCCATGTCTTTTTAATTTCGCAAAAAGGTCTCTCATTAGGGACCTTGTCAAAGGCTTTCTGAAAATCCAGATACACTATATCAACCGACTCACCTTTGTCTTCCTGTTTATTCACACCTTCAAAAAAACATAACAGATTAGTAAGACAAAACCTTCCTTGACTAAAAATGAATTTCCCTTTCCCTCTTTCTAGTTTAAGAACATAAGATATGCCATACTGGGTCAGACCAAGGTCCATCAAGCCCAGTATTCTGTTTCCAACAGTGGCCAATCTAGGTCATACGTACCTAGCAGTTTCCCCAAGGGACACAGGTTCCACAATGCTTGTATTGGTTCAAGCATTGATATCCTGGGTCCCTTCTTAATAATGGTTTATGGACCTTTCCTCCAGGAACTTGCCCAAACCTTTTTTAAACCCAGCTACACTAACAGCCTTTACTACATCCTCCGGTAACAAATTCCAGAGTTTGATTACACGTTGAGTGAAAAAATATTTTCTTTTATTAGTCTTAAATAGTTTACCCTGTAGCTTCATTGCATGTCCCCTAGTCTTTCTATATTCTGATAAGGTAAACAATTGATCTACGTTTACCCGTTCCACTCCGTTTATTAATTTATAGACTTCTATCATATCTCCCCTCAGCCGTCCCTTTTCCAGGTTAAAGAGCCCCAACCTTGGGGGCGGAGCCTGATGTCCAGCGGGTAGGACGCTTTGCGTTGAAGCTCCCGAGAGGCCTACTCAGAATCCTGACTTAATACCTATATAAATTTACTATTTTGCTCCGAGCTGACCGGGGCACCTCGGGGGGGATGGCGGCCCACAAACCAGCGCGCTTGGACTTCGGGTCTCCTTCTTCTTCTCACGGAAAACGCTCCAAAACGGAGGTATCCTCCCCGCAGAAGATGGTTCCATTTCGTGAAAACCCCGCAATGCACCTGGAGATTTTGGAGGAAATACGCGGCGTGAAGGAATTGGTGCAGTCTAATGGAGAAGCGCTTCGAGCCATGCGAGAAGACTTTGGAGTGCTCCAAGACCGACTTGAAGGTCTTTCATTACGGCAGGACAATATGGCGGGGGTCCTCGACTCGCACGAGGTGCGCTTGGGCAAACTGGATGAGGCTGAGCGCCAGATACAGAATCTTCAAAAGGAGTTGGAAGATAGCAATAATCGCGCCCGTCGCAACAATGTGAGGCTCCTTGGAATGCCGGAGGGAGTGGAAGCAGGAGATATAAGAGAATTCTTGCTCAAAACTCTTCCCTCCTTGCTGAAGATTACTTTTCACAGAGAACTGGATATCGATCGAGCACACCGTGTTCCTGCCCGCATGGCGCTCAACCGCACGACCCCCCGGCCTATTATCTTTAGCTTGCTACGATATCAACAAGTGGAACAAATTTTACATGCTGCCCGAGCGAATCATCATTTGGAATATGAAGGTCGTAAGGTCTCCTTCTTTCCTGATTTGGCAAAGCCTACCGTTGACCGTCGGAAGAAACTCCTTGCTCTTCGCCCTCGACTTCAACAGCTACAGGCTCGCTTTGGCCTGTTGTATCCAGCGAAGCTCCGAGTGACTCTCCATAACCAGACCAGGACGTTCGAGGATCCTGATCTATTATCAACATTTTTGGACTCCAAAGAAGCAGAACAGATGCGCTAATCCCAAATTTTGGACTCTTATCTGCCGGCTCTGTCCGCCATTTTGAAGGGCCCGATGCGGCGATCATAGCCCAGCACAGAAATAGCCTGGACTTTCTTTCTTTCTCTGTATGACTTTTGTCTTTGGTCTCCTATCCCTTCATGATGTGTGCCTCGGTCGGATTCGGAGCACGCACAGTCCTACAGGTTATATGTTTTTTCAATTCCGGCCTTCTCTGGGGTTTCTCCCCGCAGACACATGGTCGCCAGTAATTTTGGGGTTTTGCTTCTCCTCTACCGTACTGCGGTTATCTTTGTTAATGTGGGGCGCTTCATTGTATTATATTAGCTTATTTTCCTATGTCATGTGTACAGCCAGATACAGTCAGTTTGAGGGACACAGTAAAACTATGTGTGCTACCATGCTCAGAATTTTAACTTTTCTGAATGGCCTCATGTAAAATCTTATTATTCATCGTACAGGCATTGCTGGTCCACTCCGCAGAAAGAAAATCCTTAGCTATCTTAGCCACGAGCACGTTGATTAGGTGTTTCTTCAGGAAACGCACTACACTCTGCTGAAACACTGAAACTCAATGCTAGGCCTCACATGGTAGCTGCCTACTCTCCCACCGTTTCCAAATGGTACGGGATAGTCATTCTGGTCAAGAAGTTTTTGCACGCTACAGTACCTGATATTAGCGCTGACATGGAGGGTAGATGGGCCCGTGTACACCTTGAGGTTGGAGATAGTGAATTCACGTGTATTTGCACTATGTCCCGAATGTGGACAACCCTGCTCACTATGCAAGTTTTGCGCAGTTGGCCTCGGCCTCCGCTAATGCTCCATTAATACTTGGTGGCGATTTTATTCAAGTGCTCCCTCAATCTTTTCTTCTCAAACAAGGTGCTTGTTGGTTGGAAGCTCCTGTACCGAGCAGACCTGTGTGGCTAGATATAGTAGCGGGCCTTTGCTCACCGATTCCTTTTACCTTACTCCCTGGTATGACTCTCCCATTAGACTCCCACTATCCACCAATGTTTTTCGACACTTTAGGTGCCTTTAATATTCCTATGCAACCTTTCGACTCCCGACTCTGGTCAGTGTAACTTCAGCATTGCATTCGGAGCACTAGAGTACTCCCGCCATCGGCACTCTCTGCATAAGGTTGATTGGAAATTTCCGATCTCTCGGTAGTTTACCGGGTGTAGCATCCAATTTTACTAAACCTTATGTAATGCTATCACTAGAGATACCTCTATAGCGCAGAAAGTATGGGAGAGAGAATTGCATGTGACTTTAACCTCGGAGCAATGGAGCCTTATCTGGAGCAGAGGGACACGGGTTTCTGACCCGCCTCACTCACTCAGACCCTCTTCTTTCTAGCCCACCGGTGTTTTTACACTCCTCACAGTTTAGACATGTGGAACACTACTCAGGGTAATGGTTGCTGGACACGTCCTGTGGCCATTGGTTTATTACTTCATTTCATGTTATGCATGAATATCCCGCACTACAGTATAACTGGCGTCGGGTCTGGGGTCGTATTTAGTCTATATTGCACTCTCAGGAGTCCCTTTCTCGGAGGGTAGTGGGACTTCGCCCAGTTGCGGGGATCCCCTCTCTCCCAAGAAATGGCTTATCTCCTTTTGAACTTTATGCTTGGCATTGCTGTTTCCCTCATTGAGTAATACTGGGAAATTAGTTCCCATCTGAGCCTCAATGAATGGTGGAATCATGCCTGTCTCTACAGTAAATATGAACAAATACCTCGTCTGTGTGCTTCCTCCGTTCAGACTCCTTCTTATTGGTCTTAATGGAAGATGTTCAATGAATATGTACATTTTGCTAAATGCTCTCATCTGACTGTCTAACTTTGTATCTATCTCTGTCTCATGATCATGCTGTATTGTGGATATTTTTTGATTGTTTGATGTATAATCACTGTTAACTGGAAGCGCTCACATGCTGATACAAACGGGTAGAGAAGAAGCACCGGGGTGGGGGGTAATGGGTTTACTTTTCCTTATTGTATACTTGTTTTGTATCTTTTGGTGTGTTGTTTCTTTGTTTGTTGCAAAATGAAAATAAAAGTTTCAAAAAAAAAAAAAAGAGCCCCAACCTTTTTAGCCTTTCTTCATAGGAGTATCCTTCCATCCCCTTTACTATTTTGGTGGCTCTTCTCTGAACCTTTTCTAAAATCGCTATATCCTTTTTAAGATACGGCGACCAGAATTGCACACAATATTCAAGGTGCGGTCTCACCATGGAACGATATAGAGGCATTATAATATCTTTTGTTTTATTTTCCATTCCTTTCCTTATCATACCTAGCATTCTATTTGCTCTCTTGGCCGCTGCTGCACACTGGGCCGAGGATTTTAACATGGTATCCACAATGACGCCTAAATCTTTTTCCTGGGTGGTGGTTCCTAACCCACAGTGCCTCCTCTCTTCCTTTTAAGCCTTGCAATTCTATAGCTTTAATATTATTTTTGACATATAATTCCACTCCACCTCCCCTTCCTCCTACCCTGTCCTTCCTGATTAAAGTATAGCCCGGTATAATTACATCCCAGTCATGGTTTTCTGAGAACCATGTCTCTGTAACCGCCACTAAATCCAAGTCAGTCTTCCATTAAAGCCTCAACATCTGGGATCTTATTTCCCATGCTACGGGCATTTCTACACACCACTTCCCAGATGTTTCCCCCATTACCCATTTCTACAGAGGTATTTAATGTTTCACTGACCTGAGGGCTTTCTTCACTTGCCTGTGGGCTCTCTTCACCCATCCCCAATGAATCTAGTTTAAAGCCCTCTTCAGTAGGTTAGCCAGTCTGCTGCTGAAGACACTTCGTCCCTTCTTGGATACCATCTCTGCTCTGCAGCCCTTGGAACATCATCCCATGGTCCAGGAAACCAAAACGCCCTTGATGACACCATCCACGCAGCCATGCATTCATCTCCAAGATGCGAGTTTCACTGCCTCAGCCTTTACCCTCTACAGGGAGAATTGAAAAGAACAGCACCTGCACACCCGTCTGCTTCACCCTCTGTATCCAATGGTTAGAACACTGGCTTGAGAACCAAGAGGCTGGGTTTTGATCCCTACTAGCCTTGTAGTCTTATGCAAGTCACTTAACTCTCCATTCCCTCAGAAAAGTCCAAATTATCAATGCCCCTGTATAATGTACATTATACCAAGTTTAAGTTACAATGTAAACCACTTTGACTGAAATGATATAACGGTATAAAAAACCCGTTGAATAAATGTTCACAATGTAAATCTTTAACCTTGTAAAGAATTATTTTATAAAAGGTTGCATAGGTTCAGAGGCAAGTAAATGCCTATTTGAAGCTTAGATTATATAGGCACATGGGTTCCTATGTGACTTTGTAAAACTGCCCCACCAAACCCACAGAAATTATGGCTGAAATACTTCCATATTTATTTACACCAGCTCAGGAGCGGATATAAATGTATCCAACCGAAGTACAGGCGTTGATGCGTGATTTATTAAATACTCACACACTTCATGACTCTGCTTGTGCTCTGTCCAAGCTATACACCCTAGAAACACCTCATTTGGGTTGACTCCATGCCTTCTTGTCACACACATACAGTACTTGCAAATGCATAGATTGTGGGATAATTGTATAAAATATGTTTTACGTGTGTAAAAAGGCATTTATATGTGCAAAATCCTTTGTAAAATTATCCCTAAAAGCTGGTTCTTCTCCTTTATTATTCCAACATCTACCCATTATCTTCAGTATCTTTAACACCTCAGTAAATCAAGGGGAATTCCGCATCTCACCTTTTTTCCACTATTTCATATCCATCCATGCTCTAACTAAATCTTCCACACACATTTCTTGTTTAAAACCTCTAGCACCAGGAGGGTCTGAATTTACAACTCCTTTTATTCCAGCAGGGAATGTGCAGACTTAACCACAGTTGCTAATCTCTGGGTGTTCCTGGCTGCAGAAACACTCATGGTATTCACTAAACTGCAATGCAAGTACCACAATTTAAGAAATACCATGGGAAATAAACTGTTAATACCAGCTGATTTTAATGTGCTTTAATAAATCATGACGATAACATAAAAACACATCACATCAAAAATAATATAAAAACAGAGCATAAAATGAAATCTCTTCTGTAGCTCACTTGAGGTTTCTTTGGAGAGAAGCGATCCATAAATTAAAGAATAAATAATTCATTAAGGCTTTCCTCTCATTCTCTGTCTATGGGAAAAGACTTAAATCAACCCCCTTAGTGTCATAACCTCCCCATGCCTGTTGACCCTCTTGTATGTATGTCAAACACAATACCTTTGTAACCAAAGGAAGGAAGTGATACAATTGCATTCAGTGCAAATCCGTCATTTTCAGAGTTTCCATGAAATCTGCATCCTTCATCCCAGTGAGAAAGAAACTCAGAGCCTTACACTGCTTTAGGTTATATATTTGATTACCATTTCTGATTCTTAGGATTTTATGTGGCTCCCACCTAACAGTGAAAATACAAAAATTGGCCAAACCCAACAACTATATAGAGCAAAAGTATTACTAAATGGGTATGAAATAAAGAAAATATTAGAAAGGGTTAAGTGGAGACATCAACATTGTGTCTGACCAACAGTGACCAAGTCGTCAACTGCCAAATATTCAGTACTTGTCTCCGCTGTCTGAAACCATCTCGCCTATTTTTAAAACATTTTTTTACTATGTGAAAAGTGCCTTTGTCAAGAGAGCATCCCAGTACTCAAAATTCCTGGTCATGAGGCTTTAATATAATAGCAACACACTAAGGATGTCACCATCAAGCTCGCCAGTAAGGGTGGTGTGGTGGTTGTAATGAATACTGCTGATTTATGAGGCTGAAGTGCAGCGGCAGCTATTGGATTGTTCTTTCTACTGTCCATTGCATGAGGATCCTACCCAAACCTTAAAGAGAGAGGTTGATGCAGTAGTTTCTAATGCCATGTTGCACGGCTGGATAACAACCAAGGAATCTGCTTTTCTTACTGTGGCTAATCCTAGGACACCAGCTATATATTTACTTCCTAAAATACATAAAAACTTGTCACCCCTGGGATGCCTGATTATTTCATCAATGGAATTGCCTTTGGAACCTTTGTCTTGTTTTGTTGACCACTTTTTACAACTTTATGTATTGATGGGAAAGACCTGTGTTAAAGATTCTACACGTGTAATCCAGCAAGTATGTGCTCCCACCTACAGAAGTGCTATTAGCAAATATTTTGGCTCTTTACAGAAACAGACCTCAATCTATGGCAGTGGATGTGATTGCCCAGATTTTAGAGCACCATGTAGATAAACGGGCTCTCACTAGCTTTTTGAGGGACTTAATGCGATTAGCTTTGACAAAAAAAGTATTCAAATTTAAATCTACTATTTACAAATTAGGGGCACAGACATGGGTGCTACCATGGCGCCTGATGTGACCAACTTGTATGTTGACTTTTTTGAGCAATCTTGGATGGGCCATTCTTCCTTTGAGGCTCACATTATTTAAGACAACAAAACAAAGAGCAGTATTAGCTGAGCACTATAATGTTAAACATAATTGTTGGAAGGTTTGTCTTGAGGAGAAACTCCTCTCGTGACCACTCTTCCATTTTACTCAATTTTAAACAGTGAACCCATGTTAAAATTGTGTGAAAAAAACATAACAATGCGCCACACACAAAATAAACCCAAAATTTATGTGAAAAAATGTTCATATAGTTATATAACTGAATGTTCTTATCTAAAGAAATCACTCCGTGAACAGCAACCCTTTGCCAAAAATGCAGAGCAAACAGCTTGATAACACTATGCATTTATCTGAAAAGTTGACTCCACAAACAAGTACTCCTTCGCAGAAAAATGCAGTACAAACAGACACAGCACCGAGTTTAGGGGACAAACAACTATGAACGCCCTGTTTCAACGCTCCAAAGACTGCAATAATGACGTCCTTTAAATGGCAACTAAACGTTTTGGGTGCCTTTTGGAACTCAGCTGATATTTAAACCACATGACTAATTAGACCAATGAATGAAGACCAAAATAAACTAATCAGCCTCTACTACTTCACAGAAGACTCGCCCAATCCAGTTCTTGATTCAAACTTCCAGGGGATACTGTTGATAACTTTAAAAATCCAGGACGGCTCCAAAAATTGAAGTTTCTGTTCCCGATTACCACCTCGAGGATTTAATGGAACATAGTCAAGCACTCTCCATTTTAAATCACAAAAAGAATGATGATGGTGTAAAAAATGCTGGACAATGGGAGCGTTTACAGTCTGATTTCTCAAACACGATGCATGTTCCCGTAAAAACACCCGAACTGGAAATATGGTGCGTCCTATGTAAATTAGCAAACATGGACAAAGCAAGATGTAGACCACAAAAGCAATGGAACAAGTAGTGTGCCACCTGGCCATGTCTTTCAAAGCAGAATTTGGGAACTGCCATTCATGTCCAGTTAATGATTGTACACAACAATCACAAGCATAATGGCCCAAAGGTTCTGAATTTGAATGCACATCTGATCTGTCCATAGAAGATGTTGTAGAACCAATTATATCGCAAAGATTTGAGCCTCTGGTATACACTATTTCTAACGGGTTTTGAAAACAAAAATGAAAAGACAAAACTTCCCGATGTTTCTTCAAAATCTGCCTTATTTGGTTAGAATGAGTCATAGGGAAGTATGCCTATGAACGTTTCTGATGAATCTGTAGTAGAATGACACAATGAAGTAGAATTTAATGTAGAAACTGATGACAATAGCCATTCACGATGTGTAAATCGTGCTCTTTTATAAGCTAACCTTAATAATTCTATGGGATATCCACATTGTAGACGTTGAAACAAGTCTTTAGCATGAAACATATAGTCTTCAATTGTTGAGCAAATCCTTCAAAGACGGAGGAATTGTCCATACGGGAGACCCCTTTTGAGAGCTAAAGGATGAAAACTAGAAAATTTTAATAAAGTGTTTCTTTGAACTTTTTTCCGATATAACATAGCGTAGAGCTTACCATCCTTTTTGTACACTAATACATCCAAAAATTCCATTTGTTGAAAGTGATGATGCATGCATCTTTAACATTATAGTGTTCAGCTAATACTGCTCTTTGTTTTGTTGTCTTATAATTTTCAGAGCAGAGGTTGTTTGTTTTTGAGTTGTTTTATTTATTCACATTATTTTTTGGCAACGTTACTTATCTAGCAGGGAAGTCCCAGTGAATTGTCACGGTTTTTTAGGTGGCTAAATGCTTTGAATTCTAATTTAGTTTTCCTACATTTTTGATTCAAGATCAATTGTCATTTAGGATATTCAGATCACATTTATTGATGTTAGTTCTGATTTTTACATCTATAGGAAACTCACGGATCACAATACCCTGTTACAATATGGTAGTGCAAACCCAAACATCTTAATGGAGACTTTGTTATTCTCTTGCTGAACTTCGAGCTCAGTCCTTTCTTATGGCCCAGTGATTTTTGAATTGGGGGTATCCAGCTCAATGCATACAATCAGCATTTTTGATGGCACAGTATATTGATCGGAGTTTGCTTTTATGCCTGGATCGCATGAGACTCCTCATAGGGGTATCTCGAAGTATCTTTTCTAAATGGGTTTATCAAGTTCAACATATTATTCAATGTTTTTGTTTCATTTTACAAGATGATTCAATTTTAAGGACCTTCCTTTGTTTTTCATACAAGCATGGCCAAAATTTGAAGGATTTATTAGTATCTTCTTATCCTTATCCTTCAGACTTTTGCACGGTCCCAATGACTTTTGAAGAACTGTCCCCTGTTCGCATTGTGAATTTTCCGATCAGATTTGTTGTGAAAACCCTTTGATTCTGCCGCGCAATAAAACAGGGTTTTTTTTGCAGTTTACAGGCAACTGTTTGCTTACAGCAGTGGTTTATGTCCTGATATGCCCCTGTGATCTGCTATATGTGGACAAGATGCTCTGCCCCCTTAATGTTCATAAGAGCAGGATCACTAGGGGCCAGGACAATACTCCTTTTGATTAACCATTACCACTTGACCCAACACTCATTCTCTCAATTCCAGTGTGCTATTTTGGAACAGATTCATACATCTGCTCGGGGAGGAGACATGGATCTCCTTTTCCTCCAAGAAGAACAATATTGGATTTAGCATTTGAATACCACAGTCTATGAAATTTTTAACACCAGTGTGGAGTGGAATGTTTTTTATTAAATCATGGGAGCATATGAAGATACGCATATGTGCATTTGCACGAGTGTATAGCATGAGCATGACTGTGCTCATATCATCATTCAATGCCCACCTATCTTGGCATATAAAGGAAGAGTTTTGGAGTGTTTTTATAGCATCTTCTTTCTTGCAGATGGTTGATTTTTCCTAGAAGTTTGCCTGCTCCTGAAGCAAGCCCTTTGAGAGACTGAAACATCAGTCAAGCATGGGCATGGAATGTGCTTAGCACTGGTCAGGCTGGAATAAGTATTAAGTGGACATGTGTTGTCATCGTTGAGTTTTTAACTGTTATGTCATCAGCAAGATGCCATGATGAGATAAGTGCATATGTTACCATTACTTTTTCAGGGTGGTGCCATGAATATTTGGAATTTTGGCGCTCTTGACAAAGACACTTTGAATGCATATAGTAAAAAATATTTAAAAAAATAGAAGAGACTGTTTTGGGCAGCGGAGACAAGTGATGAATATATAGCAGTTGTCTCCGCTTATCCCTTTCTAATATTTTCTTTATTTCATATCCATTTGGTGATACTTTAGTCCCACATAACAGTGAGCACAACATTTAACAGTTCATCAATATTTATTATGTCTAATTTCCTGACTGTTACTCATGCCTATGTACTAATGCAGTTAGATTATTGCAACTCTCTTCTACTCAATCTGCCCAAAACATTTGTATGAAGGACCCAAAATTCAAAGGGATTAATGTGGTTAGCAGACTTTCTAACCGCATCAATCCCCCTGGCCGGTATATTCAGCAACACTAATATACCCCAATGCTAGCTGGCTAGCATTGGGGTATTCTGGGTGCAGAGTGGAGATGGCCCTTGGTAGCTGTGATATTGAGCTGCTGCCCAGTTATCAGAATGCAGCAAAAGTCAGGTGCACTAAAGGCTGCCCTAACTTTCACCACAGAAGCTAACCAGGCAGCAGCTGAATATTGCCATTGTCCAGTTAGATTCATTGCACTCCGGGCAATCCGGATTCAATGTCAGGGCCCAGATATGGTCTCGGCATAGAATATTCAGCTCTAAAGTTGAACAGTGGCAGCTAGCCTCTTTAGTAATGTTAGCGGTCACTGCTGAATATCAGGCCCTAAGTATTCAGAATGCAGATACGCATGTAGTATCTGACTTTAACTACAGGGCTAATATGATTCCTATACTTAAGAAAATGCATTGATTGCCTGTTGAGCTTTATGTGCAGTTTAAAATACTTTGTTTAGGGCCCAGTTCTGTCCTGGTCAGAACCGGACGCACAGAGTTAGACGGGATTCTGATCCTGCGGGGCACGTCTAGTCCTGCATGATCAGAATCAAATCCAGCCCAGTACGTGCAGGCCGGGACTCCAATTCCGGTTGGCCTGCACATACAGACCTTGTCCGGCTAACTCAGTCAAGGCTCCAGAATGGAGCCACGGTGCCATGGCTACCGGACAAGAATCTTCATTCCCCACAGCCTGACCCCCGATCTGGCCTCCCAAGGCCAGGGTCAAGCTGCGGGGAATCCCCTCTACCCCTTCCTACCTCCTCTGATAGCTGGGCCTGCCAACCCTGCCTACTAGGGCCTGTACTTCTGGGGCCGGAGACCACCCACTGTCCAACCTAACTCTACCTCTGCAATGCCCCTTTCCCGCCCCCATCTAACCTCCCCGTACAACTTGCAGGGAAGTTAGTTTGGGGTCGGCAGAGGGCCGAATAGAGTGGATGGATGTCCCAACGGGACGTCCAGCCCCACTATTCACTACTCAGAATGACCCTGTTAGTGTTTAGGTCACTAGTTGTATTGGGAATTGGTGGATTATCAGTTTAGCAGGACTCTTTGTTCCTCACAGATGTTCCTACTAGAAGTCCTTCCCTTAGGTCCATTTAATTAACTAATACTAGGAATGAGCTTTTTGTTAAGCTCCATTTAGTTTTATGGAATATTTGCCATTTTAGCTTCATGCTGAGTAAAATTTATTATGTTTTTAAAAGCCTGCAAAAGCATATTAATTTTTAGGTGATTTCATTTTATGCTTTACCATTATATTAGTAGTTGATTTGGCATGTATTTAGTTTATTGTTATGATTTTTATATTTTAGTATGTGTCATTTATTTGTTTGTGTTTTTTTATTTTGTTTGATTTATAAATCACCCAATTGCTACCATTTTAGACGATGAACAAAACATGCAGAAGTACATTTATACTAGACAAAATACAAACATTTATTTTGCTATTCACCATCCAGAAGACTTTGTTTATGGGCACATAAAATAACTAATAATTTGTCTTAGTATCTTGTGAGATCTGCATTTTCCTGTCGTCCTGGGTATTCCCAATTCATTTTAACAGATCTGCAAAAATCTTGAATAATCTCCAGTTTAGCATTCAAGTGGACTAACATGGCTGTCACACTACTTTATCCACTATAGTGCTGAAAGCAATTGAAGGATCCAACACAAAATGAAAAAGAGCAATAGTCCGCAGATTAATGAAGGCAAGACAAGATTGAGAAGTTTTTCTGAATAGACTCCATTACCCCATAGTAGTAATAGTAACTTAAAAGCCATACACAGAATGCAAAAGCCCATATACCTTTCAACAGTGGACTGCCTGCCCTAAGACTGGGTAAATGATGATTAGCCATAAAACACTGTGACCTCTGGTAGCAACTACATGGAATGTGGAATGGGAGAGAGATGAAAAGGAAATGGGTGGAGCAGCTAACACATACTCAGTGGAGTTTCAATTTCCCCTCTCTGTGCGGGAGTTGATCCCAGCCCTCTCTCATGATGAGATCATAAAACAATCAGGATCAGCAGTGACATTTATGATGAATAGGGATATTTTGACCGATGCACATTCTCAGTGGGAGAAGCCTGGCTGTAGTATAGCAATGCGAAGTGACTAGAGAGGATGATTATGCTTTAGGTGTTATGGTGTTTTCTGGGCTTTCCATAACCATAATGTCTTCCCTTTAGAGATTCAACAATACAACTCATAACAATTATTCTGGGGTCAGTTCACTTCTAGAGGTCTGGAATTCCTTTTGGCAAATGGAAATTTTTTCTGTCTACTGCAGTATATATTTGGTCCCTAGTCAGCAGAGATGCCAAGGGTGATGTTGAAGTCAAGAGTAGGATTTTTTTCAGGCTGTAAATCTAGAAAGATTTAAATGTAGTTTTGCTTAGCAAATGAAAAAAAAGCCACATAAAATATTTATTTTTCTTTGGAGCCTCTGAAAGGATACAAAGTGGAGGTGATATGGATAAATTCTGTGGGCTGAACATTTTTCTCCTTTCAGTGGCTAAAAGTATGTGCAGAGTTTTCATAGCACAAACCCTTGTAGGTACAGGAAAGTGGATGAGGTCAGAGGGGGCACTGCAGAGGAAGGTGAGCTCAGATTTTTTTTTCCTACTGGCTAGGCCTCTAGTTTTTTCTTCTCTTAGGTTTATTTCTCATGAAAGCAGTGATCGGGATCAGCGCACTGACACTGAGGCTCTGCTTGAGAGAAGGGACTCAAAGAGTGTGAGAGTGAGAGATCCTTCAAATGACTGGGACACACTTCTCATGAGTGAGACTTGGCATCTCTGAATCAAACACTTTTCAAACATTTAAAAAAGAAATTAGAGGACCCACACAAGAGTAAAGTCTAACTATATTCTCCGTTATTTGGCTCCGCTTCGCCTCTATGCCCAATAATGGTGGTTCAGCTTCTCCCCCCACCCCCCACTTACACACATGTGACCTTTCATTTCCCTCTCCAAAGGTTCTACACTGAATAAATTTACCCCTACTCAGGGCAGGAGTAACTCTGGCTTAGATTTCTTTTCCTCAATAGGACCTATTCTTGCTCATGGGAGCAAACATCGATATTTTTTTACTTCCTTTACTTGCCATTAAGAAGCACAGCAGCCTATTTTTCCATATCAAAAAAGGGCTGAAACTCATGCATAGGGAAATGAGGTCGCAAAAGCATTCCATAGCTTGGAGATGAGCACACAGGAAATCTGCCATTATCCAAACATTTGTGTCCAAATCACTTCTATTCAGCCATTTGAACAACTTCTAGTCCAGTTTTAAATAGCAAAAGTGCAAATTCACCGTCATTACTGAATAGCCCGTCACCTCATCCTCTTTTCAGCTTATAATAAGTTACTTTGAAGGAAATGTGTTAATATATATTTTATTTGTATAATGCATATTAATACAGTCGAGCATGTAAACCTAACAGTGATAAGGGGATCAATAAAAAGAAAAGCACTTAAGTAGATGGTAATGGCTCATGGTGACAGTTAACATGTGGGCGTGGAAGGTACCAGCTATTAAAACATCTGTTAATTGTCCATTGTGCAAAGGGGCAGGGGATGGACATGGTATAGGCGGAGTGTGGGTGTGGAGAGCACATTGAGTTAACGCAGGGGTACATATCACATGCTGTCAATGTGGCAGTTAGCATGGGTGCACATATTGATAGCTCTATGGGTGGTGTTAGGTATACATACATTATTGCGCCACACATTAGGGTAAGGAACATGGTGATGACGCTCCCAACAGTTACTATGGAGGCTTTGCATTTAACACACAATAGTTTTCATGCTAAAGATCCCCCGGGTCGCCCTATTGTTTCTTGTAGAGGCTCTTTGTTAGAGCCTCTTTCACAGTTTTGTGATTTATTCTTCTGTCCACTTTTACCAACAATAGAATCTTATGTAAGAGATTCTTTTCAATTTCTATCAATCTTGCAACGTCAACAATATGACATGACTGACTGTTTTTTTGTGACCATGGATGTACAAGCACTGTACACAAATATCAACCAGAATGCGGCATTGGAGATGGCGGCATTAGTACCTTTTGCTTTACCTAATCGCTTGCCTAAAGAATTTGTAATGCATTTGTTATTGCTAGTGCTTAAGAAGAATTTTTTTCAATTTGAAGGGATTTATTATCAACAAGTGCATGGTATAGCAATGGGGGCTACAGTTGCTGTGTCGATGGCAACTTTTTATATGGCTCAATTTGAAACACAGTTTATTTATCCTTCTCCCTGGTTTCACAATATACATATGTGGGCAAGATATCTTGATATTCTTTTTCTTTTGGACTAGTACTGAAGCACAGTTAAGGTATTAATCCACTTGAAAAAATCATTTATCTATAGACCTTAAATTTATACCTAAATATCATAAGGATATATTGAATTTTTAGATATGAAATTATTTAGATCATTCCATAGTTAGGTCAACATTGTATCATAAAGAAGTTCAGAAAAACACTCTATTACACTATACCAGCTATCACCCGGGACCTCTGCGCCGGGGTCTCCCGGTGGGCCAATTTATTTGCCTACGGAAATTATGTTCAACGATTGAAGAGTTTCGGAGACAGGCACATGATCTTAAGCTTTGTTTAAAAGAAAGAGGATACCCGACAGCCATAATTAATAAAGCATACAAAAGAGTGTGGTATAACTATGATGAATGGTGGCACACAAGGGAAGAGAATTCAACGGTTACATCGAGTGAATTAGAGGCTTTTGTGGGTATTTTGCCCTACATGCCACATTCGGCTACTGTTATGAATATTTTGAAAACACACTGGCCAATTTTATCATTGCATTCTTGTTTTAATAAACCCCTCATGATGGCCTTTCAACGGGGTCGCAATATTGCAGATTGGGTAACACATACAGTGGATGAGATACCATTGTCTGATAGGAAGGGACATTTTGGCTGCACTACTTGTGATTTAACAATAGAGGGTCCAGTTTGGGAACATCCTGTATCACATAGTCAGATTTATAGCAAGTTTTACACCACATGTCAGATTACTTTTGTAGTTTATTCGCTACTTTGCCCATGTAATAAAATTTATATAGGCAGAACATCCAGAACTGCAAAGAAAAGATTGCAGGAACATCGTTCCCGTATTACTACAAAAATCCTGTCAGCTCCGGTGGCCATGCATTGTCATGAATTTAAAGATGTATGATGGAGAATTTTGGATCATATACCAGATAGAGTAAGAGGAGGTGATCGTATTTCCCGTTTACAATCTCGGGAACAATTCTGGATTTACACTTTGAACTCGATAACACCCATATGGTCTAAACTCCTCACTGGATTGATGGAGTAGTTAAAATTTGGACATTGGCCCGTTTTTCTCTGGAGATCCATTAGATGCTAACCGGTCATGTGATTGCAAAGACGGATATAACTGGCAACAGTTTGATGGTTTTGCCAAATGCAACGAAGTTTGAAGAAGGGTTAGGAGGTTCTGATAACCCAAAACACAACGTTGGGTTACTATGTTTGGTTGTGTATTACGAGAAGATTTCTATCTGTTCAAGATTTATTGATTGAAAATAGCACAGAGAAAATACTAAAATGGGTTGCAGCAGCGTTTTTTTGAATTGCTGAGTTGAACTCTGACACCTGATTACAAATCATAAGAACAAGGATTGAGAATTCATGGACTCCCGGCTTATAAAGGAAAAGAGAACTCTGGACAGCTAAGTGAACAATCTGTTTAGACTAAGGTCTTTCACCAGTTTCTCTAATTTTAGGGTTTTATCCCTTAGAGAAAAATTCTAGGGTTGCATCCCTACTTAAAGAACAAAAAGGAACAATCAGCTACAGGAAGATGATTTCTTTTCACCTTCATGGCGGTAGTTCAGACAAAAAAAAATAGTCTAGTGGGTTAACTTTATTTCCTTTGATAATATGATTAAAATACATTTAGCAGGAAATCTAACCAAAAAGATTGCACCCAAAGCAACCACTTCCTTATGCATCTCGGAAAGCTTTTTCCTTCTGGTTTGTGGCTGACAACACAAGTCAGAAAAATGTGAAACAAATGATTACTAAAATAAAAGGTGCCTTTTAGTAAAGGACGCTAAAGTATTGCACCTAATGCACCAATAGTGCCAAAACCATGGTGCATTAGGTGCAAAATTACTGCGCTTTCCATGTCAGAAGCATGGAAAGCGTGTTCCTGGAAGTTAATGTGGAGCCCTGTGCCCTAACGTGGCATACCAATAGCGCAGGTGCACTTAAATCTACTTATTGAGGTAAAATTTGGTGAATCCACGCTAATTGCAAGGGTCACAGTTAGGACACAGTCTTTACCCCCCCCCCTCCCCCATGCTAACTATGCAGTGCTCACCATCCCCATTCTCCCCACCAACCCAAACCCTTACCACCCCAAAGCATGATTCACAGCGTGAAATCGCCCCGTATTGTCATGGACCCACTCTAGCTATCAACGCATGTCCCAATGCACCTTCGGCGCATACCAGAACATTTGCTGACAGCTAGAAGTCTTTAGAAAAAGACCCCCAAAGTCTCTTGATGGAGTCTCGGTCTTGTGGGAACACAAGAGATACCAACAACGTGGCTTTCTCAATGTTCTCCCCCTTAGAGGTTTCCAAAATAGCAGAAATATCCAAACGATCAGAAGAAATATCATTCATTGCTGGAACTAGCAAATCTTTAGGACCTGGTTTGGAAGGCTAGAAGGCCTCACAGAAGGCAGATAAAAAAATCCACCCAATAGGAGGCAACCCCTCCTTAGGATTACCTAAAACTTCCTTCTACTAAGATACATTTTCAAATGGAATTTAACCAAAAACTAAGGAATTAGCAGCCTAGATCCCTCGGCTTGAAACTTGTCCCTACTCACCAACATTTAGCTGCTTTTAAATTAGGCATTGTTGGACATATGCTTGAGTTGGAGGGTTGAGTAAAGCACACACTTGTAATTGAAGTTTCAAATATAAGTGCAAGGCTTCTGCCCCTATAATCCTAGCCACAGAAATGGGAGGGACAAAGTATGTAGGTACTTTTCTACTAATATAATTTGAGTGATTTTTTTTTTCACAAAAACTACCCAGCTAGTTTAATTTAGTTTACTAAAAGACTTTCTACATTGACTTTCATTACAAAAACAAAGTGGTTTACAATAACATAACATTTTTAAAACAATACCACATATAGGGGCATGTTTACTAACATGCATTAACCATTAGCGCAGGCTTTTCTAAGGAGTAAGCACACCATGCTAACAGCGTGGGACCTCATGTTAAAATCCCATGCTTACTGGGTAGTGCATGACTGGGCAGGGACTGGGTAGGGTAAGGGCAGAATGTGGGTGTTGATGGCATTCTGGGTGCATGCTAACCGTGAATAGAAACATAGAAACATGATGACAGAAAAAGACCACATGGCCTATCTAGTCTGTCCTTCCATAACAACAACTACAACAGTCCACTTTTTACCTTTAGAGATCCTTTGTGTTGGTCCCATGCTTTTTTGAATTCAGTTACTATCCTCATCTCTACCACCTCCACTGGGAGACTATTCCACGGATCCACTACTCTTTCTGTAAAGAAATATTTCCACATATCACTCCTGAATCTATCTCCCTTCACCCTCATCCCATGTCCCCTCATAGCAGAACTTGCTTTCAATTGAAAGAGGCTCTCTCCCTGAACATTTATGCCACGGAGGTATTTAAACATCTCAATCATATCATCTCTATCCCGCCTTTCCTCTAAGGTGTACATATTAAGATCCTTAAGTCTGTCCTCATATGATTTATAATGAAGCCCATTAATCATTTTAGTAGCAACCCTCTGCACCGACTCCATCCTGTTCACATCCTTTTGAAGGTGCGGTCTCCAGAATTGCACACCATACTCCAAATGAGGTCGCACCAAAGACTTATACAGAGGCATTATCACCTCCTTTTTTTCTGCTAGCCATTCCTCTCCGTATGCACTCAAGCATCCTTCTAGCTTTTTCCGTCGCCTTTTCTACCTGTTTAGCTACTTTAAGATCATCAGACACAACCACGTCTAGGTCCCGCTCTTCTTTAGTGGACAAAAGTACTTCACCTCCTATACTGTATTGCTCCCTTGGATTGCTGCAGCCCAAATGCATGACCTTACATTTTTTAACATTAAATCCCAGCTGCCAAATTCTAGACCATTCTTCAAGCTTAGCTAGATCCCTCCTCATGTTATCTACACCTTCCTGGGTGTCTACTCTATTGCAGATTTTGGTATCATCCGCAAAGAGGCAAACCTTACCCGACAGCCCTTCCGCTATATCACTAACAAAGATTGTTAAAAAGAATCGGACCAAGGACAGATCCCTGGGGCACACCACTGGTAACATCCTTCTCCTCAGAGTGAGCTCCATTTACTTGTACTCTTTGTCGCCTCCCACACAACCAATTTCTAACCCAAGCAGTAACTTTAGGGTCCATCCCTAGGGTGCTCAGTTTGTTTATAAGTCGCCTGTGAGGAACAGTGTCAAAGGCTTTACTGAAATCTAAATACACCACATCTAGAGCTCTCCCTCGGTCCAACTCCCTGGTCACCCAGTCAAAGAAATCAATAAGATTTGTCTGACAAGACCTGCCTCTGGTGAATCCATGCTGCCTTGGATCCTGTAATCCGCTGGACTCGAGAAAACTCACTATTTTCTCTTTCAGCAGCATTTCCAATAATTTACTCACCACCGAAGTTAAACTAACCGGCCTGTAGTTTTCAACCACATCCTTACTTCCGCTTTTGTGTAAAGGCACCACATGAGCCTCTCTCCAGTCCTTTGGCACCACTCCCGACTCCAACGAGGCATTGAAAAGGTCAGTCAGTGGAGTTGCTAGAACGTTCCCAAGTTCCCTCAGTATTCTAGGGTGTATCCCATCCGGTCCCATCGCTTTGTCTACTTTAAGTTGAGCTAGTTTCTCACGAACACAGTCTTCTGAAAATTGTTCAAGATGTCCCTCGCTTCTGTTTTTATTTGTGGGTGTTTTCTGAGGTCCTGCTCCTGGTTCTTCATCTGTGAACACAGAACAAAAATATTTGTTAAGCATAGGTAATGCCTCAGCCAGCCTTCTTCATTGGGTACAGTGGTGGATTGAACCCATGATCCCTGCACCATTGGTCAGTGTCTTAACCATTGTACCATGGCTCTGTTCCTGTTGTTGTTACCATAGGTACACTTAATGCCACCTCAGGGGGATGTCAGTAAATACACCCACGAGCAATATGACATTTTAGCAATGCACTAACTGCAGGGGGACGGATGCACATGCCCCCTAAAATTAGCATGGGCCTCTGCGCTAGTTTTGCAGCTAAAACATGTACTACTGGCACGTCCTTAGTAAATATGCCCCATAAAATATAAACAAAACAAATAATAGCAATACATAATTTATACAATTAAAATGAGACAAGGACAGCATAGGTACTGTAAAATGTAAAGCATCATGATGGCTTTAGGATAGCTGCTCTTTGAGAATTCCCTCACACTTCATGGGTATAGACGTGCTCCCATACCTTGACACTATGTGGCTTAGCAAAAATAGCCCCTTCTGAGTTTAGCATGACACAAACTGTAATATATTCCTCTACAGTCTTCTCCTTTCATTGCTAGAAACATAGAAACAGGGCAGCAAAAAAAGACCACATGGTCTATCTAGTCTGCCCTTCCATATCAACTAAATAGTCCCCTTTTTTCCTTTGCTGTTTGTTTTCTTGTAACAAGTAAAGTCATGAAGCAAGAGTCATGGACTGGCATACAACTTGCATTTTTTAATGCAAGTGTCCACATGATCCTATTTTAGTAAGCTACTCATGTGATTTAAAACTTAAAGGAATGACATCAATACAAAAGGAATGATGTTTACTTTTCTACCAATGCTAACCGGGCAGCAGCTGAAGATTGCCACCACCTGGTTACCTTTGCTGTTATCCAGCCAACCCAGATATTCAATGCCGGTGGCCAGAAATGGCTCCGACAATGAATATCCGAGTCTTCAGTTCAGCAGTGATGGCTAGCCATTTTACAATGGCTAGCCGCCACCGCTGAATATCAGGCCCAATATTTCTATATGTCTTTTATAAAACCTTTTCCTTTCTTTCACCTTCCTCAACATCTGCCCTTGTCTTCACCCCCCTTTACCAGCCTCTGTCTCCTATATCCCCACTTCACATATCTCTACCCCCAGCCTACCTTCCTTCCACGGCATCTATGGGAATTCTTTAAAAATTTGGTAATAAGACATAAAAGGAGTCGTGGATGTTGCTGACATATTTTGTCTTAAAGGAAAGCTGAAGATGGCAAAGCCTGAAATGACCTTCTAGTAGACGTGGCAGAAGCTATCACTGTAACAGATTTTGGGCATTGGTAGAAATGTTTTGAAAGGTCATATAAAGACATGGTGGGAGGGGGGAACTGGTATTAGGTTGCTTAAGAGAATTTGTATGCTCATCCAACCAACGTGGATGAATCTCAACTGAGCAGAGCGGATGGGCCATTTTGCTGGCATTTATTATGTTATTTTACTATGACATCCAAATATTAGAAACATTTCAACCAAGGACTAGTAGCTAATGAAGGAGGAATAGGGGACTTATACATGCTGAACGATTATCCAAACTAGGGCTATTTGTATGATAAATAAAACATATGTAAAAGGAGATTTAATTATGCATATATATCAAAGAACCCTACAGGGATCTTTCTGGCACTCTTTTTACTAAAGCAGCTGGAAATAAAAAAAAGAACAATCTTCAAAGCTATTTATCTGGATAAATAGGTATTGACCCAAATAACTGTCCTGACTGAAAACTGCTCACCACATTGCAGCTGAAAATAGGCAATGGCTTTCTCAATGCATCAACTTCTAGTCCTAAAGGAGTTGGTTTGGTTTAGGAAATATCTTGAGTCACCAAAGAATATGGAGGCTCATAAGGAATCTGGGATAGGTGGCAATTCTTCATTCTCTTACACAGCCTGGACCAGAAAGAATCCTACATCCATGCATGCCACTTTGATTGAGTTGTATATATTCTTCCCCTTGTAAATCAAAGAAGAGGAGACAAAGAGGGTCATTTCAAAAGTGTTGGTCACGATGTGGATGTCATAAGACGTGCACATGGATATTGAAATCACAGAGATGATTCAGGAACCATTTTGCAAATGATGTTACACTTTCGTGTGGGGACATCCAAGTAGGCAGGGGGCATGGTGGAGGCATTTCTGGGGAGGTGCAATGAACTTAGATATCCCCATTCGATTTCAGAAACATTGGAGACGTCTGCAGGCAAGTCCACATTTAGACCTGCTCCAGGTACAAACAGATATCAGGAAAGTGTGTGTTTGTCGCCTTAAAACATTCAAAGGGTATAGAGAAGATTGAGGATTAAGTGACTAGCCTAAGATAACAAAGGCCCACACTAGAATTTGATCCCTGACCACCCTACCCCTAACTCCACTACTTTAACCATTAGGCTATTAGACGTCCCTGTCCTGAAATGCTAGTCTGGGGACATCTATATAGTCTCCATAGATGTCCATATCGGGCATGTCCGCATTTCTGAAATCATGCCTGAACTTGCACATTCCTACTTTTTTCAGGTGTTCTAACTTTTATGTCCCAGATTACACTTAGACGTCCTTTGTAAAATGTGCCTTAAAAGCAAAAACATGAGTCATACAGCTGGTTGAATGCCAGTGCTCTACAAAAACAAGAGCCTATGGTCAGATTATAAAAGAAAAACTAAATTTAAATTAGCATGGTACAGACAACTCTACTACACATAAAAAAAATTGTATTCATTACATATCAAAAAATGCCACTCAAACACAAATCAGCAAAATTTTATATATCAAAAGTTGTGCCACAAAAAAGCAATAGTTATCAAAAGAAAACAATAATTCAAAGCATAAAAAATATTCAGAGTATATTATAACAATATGAAAATGTCCAGAAAAGAATACTTAACTGATAGCAAGCCATGCCAAGACAAAATTCATTCTCCGATGGACTGCATATGTCCTAGATATCAACTGCAAGATGTTGTGTCAATATTCTAAGATGCTCTAAAATAGGGAGAAGGAAGATGGCACCATAGAGAGAGAGGAAAACACAACAAGCGAGGGACTAGTCAGGTCACAGAAAGACAGGACATGCTTGCAGCTTTCTCTTCGTGGCATTAACTTTTTTTTCCTATTACCCATTTCCATGGGCAAGAGAAGAGGGAAAGCAGGGGCGAAGACTCCACCTTCCTCCCAAAATCTTGACATTCACCAACTGAAGATCCCAGAACTGTGAGCTACTCAAGTGCAGAAATCGCCAGTGGCTGCTTTTTCAGATCAGACAGGAAACCACTCTGACTCTGGCATTGGAAGCATCACGGAGTCTCAGCAGTAGGCCCTTCGTCTGCCTGAAGTGCGTTTCAGATATCCCCGGTGAACTTGATGGGTAGGTCTTTCCATTGGGTAGTCAGACTCAGCCAGTCAGTGAAGAGAGCCTGGGAAGTGACATCCAAACAGGAGGATCAATGTAGGGCATGCCAGAGGGGACAGACGGAGGCTGCTAGAATTGCTAGTATAGCTACCACCACTAGGGAACTGGAGATGAGTGGTGAAGAGGCTGCACAGGTTGATGTGGTGCAGTTGGCAGTTTTGGAAATTGTCAACAAGTCTCTGTTGGCAAGGCCTCCTGATATAAACACTGGAGAGTGTCTGGCAGGCAGTGGCTTCAATAGATAAGACTATTTCTGCGATTACTACTTTGACTTTGGATATTCATTCAAGGTTTCAGTCTAAAGATTTGGAGTTTTCTAAATTGGAGCAGGGAGTGAAAAAAGTAGAAACAGGTTTGCAAAAAATTGGAAAGACTCAGACTGTATTCTTCAAGATCTGTTAGTGGTTTCGAGGAAATTAAAGAACTTGGAGAATGCTATTTGTGCTCTTGATTTAAGGTTCATTAATTTCTCCAGAACACCATCATCATCTCCACAGTCTACTCTTCAATTCAGCTTACATGGCATAGGAGTCATGGCTTTTTCCCCAGACCTTGGATTTCATGCAGCTTTGTTACTCTGGTGATATCAGTCTCCAAAGTTAATGAGAGTAGTTTACAAGATGAGATTAACTCTGACCCCCTGTTGATGTCAGTCTCAGGGCCTGTTGAGATGGGTCTGCAGCCCCTCCTTGCTAAATCAAGAATAGCAGACCTCAAAGGGAGGTGCTAGAGAAGATTGGTCTGCAGCCCCTCCTTGCTAGAAACAATAGCAGACCTCAAAGGGAGGTGCTAGAGAAAATTCACTATAAAGGACAGAAACACTTCCTCTTGCTCTCTCTCTTCCACTATTCATTGGACATGAAGGACAGGAGGCTCTGATAATCAATTCTCTTAACCCCTCCCCCCCTCTCCTTCCTATTTTCATCGGACACACCTTGCCATGAGGCTCTGACCCACATGTTCTTACCTCTCTCTCTCTCTCTCACACACACATGCACACACAGAGTCTTTCATATAGACTATTCTCTCTCACTTCACTATGTAATAAGCCTATTTCTACATAAAGACCTGTTTCCAAGCCACACCTGTTTGGTTATCTTATTTGTGATGCTTACCTTACTGTCTCTGTGAAATGAACCTAGGACCAAGCGGAGACTAGACCAGAAGATTACAAATGCTATTTGTGCTCTTAATTTAAGGTTCATAAATTTCTCCAGAACACCATCATCTCCACAGTCTACTCTTCAAAAAGCCTGAGAACGCTATACCACCTCTCTCAAAAATCTATTTTTTGCCTATTAAGAGAGAGTCTCTGGGTCCTGCTGTTAGCTCAGTGGGGGCCAGAGTAGATAAACCACCAGACTCTTTGGATTTAACTGCATTCTTAAAGGATTCAGGTTATGAGGTTTTCCAACAAGGAACTTTGCTGGCTAATTTTGTTTTTCCTCAAGAATGAGAGCATATTTGGTGTCTTTTTTTTTAAACATAGATCTGAGTTGTTTATGGGAGGGAAAGTTTGGTTATTTCCTGATTTATGTAGAACTATGCAGGACAGGAGAAGGTAGTTTATCTCCATGTGTAAAGAAGCTCAAGATTTGGGAGCTATAGCGGTGCTACAGTACCCTTGTAAGTGTATGCTTAGGTTAAATATTGTAAAGTACTTATTTTTTGAACCCTCACAACTCAGGTTTTTTCAGGACTCCAAGAAACTGCTAGGCCAGACCTCTACTCCAGTTAAATGAGGGTTGTATGAATGGTATTTACAAGGAGGGACTCTGTGCTGGCCGTCTCCCCCCCCCCCCCCCCCCTGTATGGCCGATGAGATTCGGGCCATATAGAAGTAGACCCAATTCTGATCATGCAGGAGCAAGACGTGCCCACAGGATCAGAATGGGTCTATGGTCTGGATGTGCAGGCATCCCGTCGCCATGACACTGTGGCTCCATTCAAGATCCTCAATCCCCTGCTGCAGAAAACAATCTTCTTTCCCCGCAGCCTGACCCACGATCTGGCCTTCCATGGTCATTGTTGGGCTGCGGTGAACCCCCGCAACCCCTTCACCCTCCTTATCAGGCCCGGCCATGTCATTTTGCTCCTTCCAGGGGGACTTATTCCACCTCTGAGGTAGAATAAGTCCCCTGTCTCCATAGCCGACCACAGACGTACAGCGCCGACCTTGGATGGCCCTGTAAGTCCGGGGTTGCTCTCCGCCCACCCTCGCTCTGCCCCTGTCCCTGTCCCACCCCCTCCCTCCCATGAACAGAGCTCCCTGTACAAATCGGCTGTTTCTACAGGGAACTCTGTCCCCGGCAGGCTGCCTGGCTGTTTAGCAGATCTGGACCAGATGTCCAGACCCGCTAAACAGTGTTCAGGGTCTCCCCATTGAGGTCCTCTCCCTTTTCTTGGTGTTTTTTTTGTTTCCTCCTGAAATGTAAACTTCTCCCATATTGAGGTCTGATGAAGCGCTGATGTTTATATCTTTTGTGTTGTTATTTTCCTCTGTTGTAAGTTTTGATGCATATGTGCTCTTCATTTCAAGTAATACTACTTGTAAATTTGTTTAAATATGCAAAAAATAAAATTTTAAAAAAAAATTTAAAAAAGATGCTCTAAAATAATCCAAGAAGATTCTCTGCATTGTCCATATTTCTCAAGATGCTTCCTCAAGATGAGAAATAGCAACATTGTCAAAAGGCCGAACTGATTTTAAAAGTCCACCATCACAAAATATTTAGTTGAAAAAAAAACACAAGAGGATCCTGTGATTTTGAAGTTGATCTCCTGCCTCCTTGGTACTTTCCTTTAGTTTTGTATTCAGAGGCTATTTAGAAGAAGGGGAGTCATGAGCGTTTGTGGGATACGTACAGGGGAGTACTTATGTTGAGAAATAGTACATGCGAGTGAGTGTATGTGGGAAATACAATTCAAACTGTTTAACACTTTGCTACACAGCTAATCTTCTGCCATCCTTGGTACTTATTCTCACACTTATTCTCAATCCCTTCTCCCCTGTGTAACATTATCGTAACATCAGTATGTAATTTGTACATAATTTTCCCTGTTCTCTCTCCAAGTTGTTCTCCCTGTTTGATGTAAACTCGAGAATGCCTTGTGGTCCTCGAATCGTTTTGTTAATTGTAAACCGCGCTGACGATAAAGAGCGCGGTATAAAAGAAATGTTAAATAAATAAAAATCCTCATCATGCTCATATTACCTCTTTTCAAGTCACTTCATTGGCTTCCTATCCATTTCCGCAATCATTTCAAATTTCCCCTGTTGACCTATCAGTGCATTCACTCTGCGGCTGTTCGCTATCTTTTCTCTTTTATCTCTCCCTAAACCTCTCTTTGGTAACTCCGCTCTTCTGAAATAGCTTCTATCTGTGCCTTTCTCTCCTATTGCTAACTCCAGACTTCACTCCTTTCACCTTGCTGCTCCTTATGCCTAGAACAAACTACCTGAGTCTGTACATCAGGCACCTTCTCCGACTCTTTTCAAATCCAGGCTGAAAACTCACCTCTTTGCTGCCGCTTTCGGATCTTGACTCACCTGGTCTCCTTTGGTTTCCATACCATTCCCCCCAGATGTAGCCCGTGTCTACAGCTACTGTGTTCTCTCTTGACCAGATTATAAGATCTGATGAGCAGGGACTGTCTTTTACATGTGTCTGTGCAGTGCTGCATATGTCTTGTAGCACTATACAAATGCTCAGTAGTATAGTAGTAGTAGTAAAAATGATAAGGGCAGAGTAAATAAGATGGAGCAATTATATATAGGAATATGGCTACTTCAAGCTTTCAGAAAGAAGAGAGGTGATCCAAAATGTGCAGCATTGGAAGGGTGTTGATATGTTCTACAAATGTTGGTAGCACTGCTACTAATACTTAGCATGTCTCCCTGATAGCACTATAAATGCTAAGTTTCCTAGCATGGACAGCAGGATGACTTGCATAAGTATCAACTAAGAGTATAAAGAAGAAGCAGTCTTCTGCAAATGATCAAGCTTGTATGACTATCAAAACAATTGAACTTCAAGGAGAGATATTTTTGTCAGGTAACCTTTTGACTGAGTAGCCTATAACAAGTATACTCGGTAATAATGTGACCCTTTTTATCTTATCAATTATTGTGCCTATGATGGGGTCTATAGAATGTTCCTCTCAACAGTTCCCTTTTAAGAGAGTCATGACTGGGAGGATGTGATTCACAGGGAGAGATTAAGAACCCAGCAGGCTGCAGGAGAGAGAGAGGCCCATAGAGCCAGAAGTCCTTCCAAGGCAAGCCGTGCAAAGGAATTCTGAGGTAGGAACTTTAACTGTGGCTGGAGAAAGGGCTGGGAGAACCAACTTGTGGAGGTTTAACAAGCTGGGACAGAATAAAAACCATTTTTGTTTTCCCTGAACTGCTGCCTGACCTGTGTTGTGATGAAAACCCTTCCAACCACATGCCACACTACCACCACATGCCATTCAAAAAACTCCATATGTGAATAAAAATACATAGTATAGTAGCTACTTCAATCGTCAGCAGATCAAACTGGTGGTAAGAAGATGCCAAAAGTAAACGTCTCTGCTGAGCTGATATTGAAGTTTCCAAAAGGTAGGAGATTGGACTGAACATTATTTCGATCATTTGGAATGGCTCTGCTTATGAGCTGAAATGGTATTATATGTTTTATCCTGCAGGATGTAATATAATGATCGAATTTGACCTTGACATAACGTTACCCCTGAAAGTGCTGCCTTTGGACTATGGCTCTATTGATTTGTTCAACTTACCATAGGCTTGATGCAATTAGTATTAATCTGAAGCAGGACTGAAGAATGAGGAACAATCTGAAACAGTGCTATGTCATTCTTGATCATTGGTGACATCAATCATTGATAGGTTAGATGTCATGCCGATTGAATTAGCTACTATAATATGTATTTTTGCTCACATATGAATGGCACAATAATTGATAAGATAAAAAGGGTCACATTATTACTGAGTATACTTGTTATAGAGTACTCAATCAAAAAGTTACCCGACAAAAAATTCTGCTGATAAACTACCCTTTAGACAGAGGATCTCTCCTTGAGGTTCAATTTTTTTGATAAACTTTGTGTGGATTTTTGACCTTGTAGTAAATCACTGAATTGATTGCAAGCTTGTATGACTGACAGCTGGGGCCAGGGTCGACTCAACCATTATTTATTTTTATTTATTTATTTAGAAGGATTTAGTATACCGCCTTATTGTTAAATCAAGGCGGTGTAGCACATCAATCAAAATCAATAATAAAGTGTGGTTTGTAGCATGCAGTGTGAGAACTGAAGTGTAGTGTGTGGGGCAGTGCGTTAGATTATATCGGTGAACTATTTACATAATGAGCTATATACATATATACAAAATGGGGCTGTTTGAGAGGCGTGCTAGGATTGAGATTCTGTAATGTCTTGGAGGTAGGATCGTGATCCTGTAATGTCTTGAGGTAGAAAATGTATGTGAGGTCCTTGAAATGTACTGTAAATAGATCAGTCTTAAGAAGTTTTCTGAAGTCCTTGAGGGTTTTGGTTGATCTTATGTGGTCTGGGAGAGAGTTCCATATAGCGGGTGCTGCCAGGGAGCGTGCCCTCCTTGATGTGGCCAGCCTTGTTTTACAAATTCTTTTGGTGTTCTGATGGTGTCTGAGGTTCCTTTTCTTCTTGGTCTCCTGTTGTCATCGATTTTTATGAGAGGGCGTAGGCTGTCTGCTGATAGGTTGTGTATTATTTTAAATATGTGTAGAAGTACTTTGAATTGGATTCTGGAGCTGATTGGGTGCCAGTGTAGGTGGTACAGTATGGGGGTGATGTGATCGTGAATTGTGTGATCTGTCGTGAGTCGTGCGGCTGTGTTTTGTGCTAGCTGTAGTGGTTTTATTGTCTTTTTAGGTAGTCCTTGGTAGATGTGATTACAATAGTCTAGGGTTGGAGTGATGATGGCTTGACAGACTGTTTGGAAGTGTTCATGGGCGAGGATGGGTTTGAGCCTTCTGACTGTCCTCATTTTGATGTAAGCGCTCTTTGTTATTTTTGCAATGTGGGACTGGAGGTTGAGGTCCTTGTCGAGCGTTACTCCCAGGTATTTTATTTCTTGTCTTACCAGTATGATGGTGTTTAGGTTGATGGTGGCCGATGGTGAGAATGTCCGGTTTCTTGTGATGAATAGAGCTTTGGTTTTGTTGTAATTTATTGATAGGTTGTTTTCTTGCAGCCAGGTTGCCATTTGTTGGAAGCAGTTGGCTATGTTGGAGTAGTCTGGGTTGTCCAGTTTGATTGGTGTGTATATCATTATGTCATCTGCGTATATGGTGTATTGAATCTTGTGGTCCTTGATGATGGTGCATATGGGTTGTACATAGATGTTAAATAGCAGGGCGGAGAGAGCTGAGCCTTGTGGGACTCCTTGAGTGGCTCTGAACGGTTGAGAGGTCTTTGTTCCACACTTGACTTGTAGTTGTCTGTTGGTGAGGTAAGATGTAAACCAGCTCAGAGTAGTACTGTGTAGGCCTGCCTCCTGTAGTCTGCCTACATTAGACAAACTAGACAGCTGCCTAGGGTGGCAAGTTCTGGGGGGCAGCAAAAAGCAGAGCATTCAAAGATAAACAATAAATTCTGACAGAACAGAGGAAGGGGCATAAGGCTTATGGCTTATACCAGGTTTGATATACTGCTGGTCACATAATATCAGAGTGATTAACAATAACATAAAATTTTAAGGCAATAAAAAAACAATATAACATTAATAAATAAAACTTAAAAAGACATTAAAAAAGAGAGAAAATAAAGCCTTAAGGTTTGCCTGGGGCACCAAGTCCTTGAACTAACTCTGAGTGGGACATATCCCAAGTAGGCAGAGGAGAACAGGAAGAACGGATATCTGTTATGCTAGTTTGTTACAAAAGGAATCACATATTTTTATCCTCAAGTTCTCTGTGAACGTTATATAGTTAGTTGTAAACTGCTATGACTCGTAGATATAGCAGTATAAAAAAGTTGTTAAATACGCAAAATATAATTTTCTCTATGTCATCTACTGGTAGCTCTGGAATACTTCCCTATCAGTTGCAGGAAAAATAGCATGAACAATATGACACACATCCAACACCACAACATGCACAATTTTTTCATTAAGGCTATATATTGTTAGCGCCTTTGATTTGGAAAATTTTAAGCACATAAAAAATGCACACTGAGGAGCCCTTGTACTAAAGCACCAGCAATGGTCAGCACTTACCATGTGTTGATAGCATAAAGTAACAGGCGATAAGTGCAACAGTCATGTGCTGCTGGGGGTGTGCCCAGCATGTCTCCAGCAGTTAGTGCACAGAAATGTACCCTAATGAATGGCAGTGCATTAACTATTAAGAAGTGCGCATCTAACGTCACCCAGAGAGGTATCGTTAAGTGCACACACTAATTGCCACATTGAGAGTGAACGTGTGATATGTACCCCCACGCTAATTGCAATATGCTCTCCACGCCCACCCTCTGTCCATTCTCCACGCTATCATGCAATGGGCAATTAATGCATATTAAAATGAACATTAACCGCGTAGCGGACTTTAGTAAAAGGGCACCTAAATTGATGCTATGTGCACTGAAACCTTGCATGAGTGCGCATAGAATTAATATGAAGGCCCATTTTAGCTGGGTCGTGGAGAGGGGAATTGAGACATGCAAGCTGGGATGTGCATATTTCCCCCTGTATTCATAAAACACTGCCAAGTGCAGAGCCTTTTGTAAAATACCTAGATGGATATTGGCAAATATGAGTGTCTTTGCCAGCACTTTCCTGATCCCATCCTGCAAGAGGTATGAACCCCCATGTCTGACACTCCCCAACAACATCACCTGTCTCCTGATAACCCCCAATAGCATCAATTGTCCTCAAAAATACTCTGACGCCCCTCTCCAATTGTATCACATGTCCATTAATACCTCCAAACACCCCCTCGACAGCATCACATATCCCCACCCTTTACTCTCATTTGGCAGTGGTAGTACCCTAGCACTACTCTAGAGGTCATGTGCCATTTTGAACCCAGAGGTGAATGGAGGAGGAGCAAATGGGGATCACTTCCTGCTCCTCCTAGACCTGGTAAGAACCAGAGGTGTCAGGGATGAGGGGACTTCGAAGCTATTGGAGGATCAGGGGCAGCTCTATAATGAGGCGAAGTGAGGCGGCTGCCTCAGGTGGCAAAGTCTTGAGGGCGGCAAAAAATGCCCCCCAAAACAGCCGCCTCACTTCACCTTCAAAAGTTAAAAAAAATCCCCCCAAAAAGATGCACAAGTTGCTGCCGAGTCTGCTTCTCAGCAGCGGCAAACTCAACCTCCGTTTCCAGGCAGCTGTGGCTCCCTGCCTCTTAGAGAACCGCAGCTGTGCTGTGACTGCAGTTTTAAATACAAACGAAACCGGTGCGGCGCCTTCTCGCCTCCGTGAAGGACCCCGTGCAGCTTTGTCCCGCCCCAAAGGAGGAAGTTCCTTTGGGGGCAGGACAAAGCTGCAAGGGGTCCTTCACAGACACGGGAAGGCTCTGTGCTGCGCCGGTTTCATTTGTATTTAAAACTGCAGTCAGAGCACAGCCGCGGTTCTCTAAGAGGCAGGGAGCCGCGGCTGCCTGGAAACGGAGGTTGAGTTTTTGCTCAAAAAAAAAAAAAAAAAAACAACCCAGAGGAGAGGAGCTGCTGCAGTAGGAAGTGCCTCGTGGCCGCCCCGGCAGAGTCCTCCTGTCTCCCTCAGTGTGGCTTTACAGAGCCGCACTGAGGGAGACAGGGGGGCTCTACCAGGGCGGCCACAGGGCACTTCCTGTTGCTGCGGCAGCGGCTTCAGCAGCCAGGTTCTTTTTTTTTTTTTTTATTTTGCCGGGGGGAGGGGGGTTAGGACTTGTAATGGGCTGATGGGGGGGGGTTAGGATTGGTAATGGGCTATGGGGGGTTATAGGACTGGAAATGGCCTAATGAGGGAGGTTAGGACTGGAGGTGGGCTGAGGGGGGGGGTTAGGATTGGTAATGGGCTATGGGGGGTTCTAGGACTGGAAATGGCCTAATGAGGGAGGTTAGGACTGGAGGTGGGCTAATGGGGGGTGTTTAGGACTGGAAATGGGCTATGGGGGGCTAAGACTGGAAATGGGCTGATGGGGGGGTTAGGACTGGAAATGGGCTGATGAGGGGGCAAGGACTTGTAATGGGCTAATGGGGGGAGTTAGGACTTGTAATGGGCTGGGACTTGAAATGGGCTATTGGGGAGGGGAGGAGAGTGCTGCTGGCCCTGGAAGAAAACTAGGGGCTAGGGCTACAAATGGGCTGATGCGTGAGAATGGTAGAATGGGACTGGAAGGGAGCAGATAATGGGAGGGTCTGCCAGGGGAAGGAGGGGGCACAAAGGGAGCTGACAGGGGGAAGGAGGGGGTTGGGAAGGAGCTGACACCTGGGATGTACTGAAGGGGGACTGGAAGGAAGCTGACACTTGGGGATAGGAGTGGTAGGTGGTTGGGTAATGGGGAGAAGGCTGGAAGGGAGCTGATATGCAAATGGTACTGGAAGAGGGATGGACAGAGGGTAGGGTGACTGGCGGGGAGCTGACCTGGAGGGTGGCACTGAGAGTGGACTGAGCTAATATCTGGGATGGTATTTGGACTAGAAGGGGCTGGACAGTGGGGAAGGAGGGGGACTGGAAGGGAATGGACACCAGTTGTAGTCGTGGGAATGCAAGGCAGTTGACAATGGAAGGTACTGGGAGGGAAGGACTGGAAAGGGGGCTGATAATGGGGATGGTTACTGGAACTGGAAATGGGCTGTTGGAAGGAAGTGAAGAAAACAAAAGAAGAGATAAGAAATGGCAGATGGACCATAGACAACAGAAAAAGAGCTAAGAGAAGACAGGAAAGCAGAAGCCTCAGATCGGGACCAGCATGATCAGAGAATAAAATGGTCAGACAACAAAAGTAGAAAAAATAATTTTATTTCATTTTAGTGATTGGACTTTGTGCTATTTTTTTTTTTTCAACGATCTGTTTATTACATGCATAGCACTGAACAACAACAGTACACACAAACCATGTTTTACAGTTTTTGGGTATAAGACTGTCTCCCAGGGGAGGTTGTATCTTATCCACCACCTTGGGAGACTAACAACTATAAACAAAGAAACAAAAAAAAAACACATACAGAGCATGCCCCACGTTAACCCCCCCATACCTCCCCCCACACCTCCCCCCACCCAATACCCCCCCAGTACTGAATCATAGCAATACAAACTCGTCCATGGAGCAACACGCACTGAGTTGATCACTGTCCAACCTTAAGCACCTCACTGCGGATTTTAGGCCCCAGATTTTGAACGTAAGGCATCCAAATCAACAGAAAGGTGGCCCATCTCCGCGGGTGCCCTTGCGCCCCTCTTCGCTCCATTAGCATAAGTTGGTGTAGGCTATTACGCCATTCCCAAAAAGTGGGGATCGCAGGCTCCCTCCAATGGCGAAGAATGGGGCCTTTACCCACCAGACAAGCCTTACGTACGAAAATTCTCTCCCATCTCCCCTTTAAATGAATTTGGCCCATCTGATCCAACACAACCAGCAGACCCGTCCAGCTGAACCTTTGTTGCAACACGTCACTAAGATACGCCCCAATTCGCATCCAATATCGCCGAATATGGGAGCAACCCCACCACATATGACCTAAATCTGCCAGCGAGCACGAACATTTCGGACAACCACCCTCAAGCGTAAGATGACTTCTCAAAGCTCGCCTGGGAGAGAAATGAGCCCGAAGGATGCATTTAAATTGTACCTCACGCCATCGGGCCCCCTCCACCAGCTGTGCAATCCGACGCAAAGCACCCCAAACAGAACCCGGCGCTACATCCCGGCCCAATTCCCTTGCCCACAAACTTTCCACCATGGAATAGTCTGGAGGTGGGCCCAGCAAATCTAATCTCTTCTTGAACTCCGCGATGGTTGGTGGAGACCCCGTCCCCAGGGCCAGAAATTCTAAGATGCGCGCTGAGTGTTCCACGGTTAATTCCCGACTAGATAAGGAACGGACATAGTGCGAAAGCTGCGCATAAGCAAAAAAAGACACTCCCAAATTCAAGTCATAGTCCTTGCAAAGCACGTTCAGAGATCGGCAGCTCCCATCCTGGTCCACCACCTGCCCCAGGCGGCGCAGACCTAACCGTTCCCACTTTTGAAAAGGGGCCGAGTCAAAACCCGGCAGAAAACAAGCATTGCCTCGTAGGGGTAGCCAGCTCGAGACCTCAGGAGAGCTGCCCCAGTATTTATTCAACTGCTGCCATGTACGCCGGGTTGCCTGCACCAAAACACTACCCATTAGACGCGCCGGCAAGGCTGTGCTCCGCAAATGTAATACTGCTTCCAAAGCCTGTGGGGCTACGAAGGCCTCTTCCAAGGCTCTGGGGGTGTAAACCTCTGTATCCCCCAACCAATCCCCGAGATGCCTGGCCTGGCAGGCCAGTGCGTACTTCCACAGATCGGGAACTCCAACCCCACCAGATCGCCAACCCCCCCGCAGCCGGCTCAACGGTATGCGTGCTCGGGACCCTCTCCACAGAAACACTCGGATCTCCCACTCTACACGCAACAGATCCCGTCGCAATAACCACACGGGGAGAGTTTGCAGCCAGTAAAGCACTCGTGGGAGTATCACCATCCCCAATGCTGCCACTCTCCCCAGGAGGGACAAGGGCAGGGGCGCCCAAGCCTGCAATTGCGCTCGGAGTTTTGTAAAAACTCGGGCGAAATTATCAGCATATAACCGTGCTGGGGTCCTAGTCAGCAAGACACCCAAATAAAGGAAGGAATCGTCTGCCCACTGAAGGGGAAATCTTCCCTGCCAGCTCCCCCTTAACGTACCCCCCACATCCAGGGCTTCAGACTTATCCATGTTAATACGTAAGCCTGCAAAGTTACCATACAAAGAAAACTCCTCAAGCAAACAGGGCAGGGACTGTTGAGGGCGCGTAAGATGAACCAGCATATCGTCTGCAAAAGCCGCCATCTTAAACCCCTGTGACCCAATACGCACCCCACGTATATCGGGGGACTCCTCTATCCTCCGCACCAACGGATCCAAGGTCAACACAAAGAGCAAGGGAGATAGTGGACAGCCCTGACGCGTGCCTCTCTCCAGACAGAAGGTATCTGACAGCACCCCATTACAAAGGACAGCGGCCGTAGGGCCCGTATAAAGCAACTCCACCATCTTACAAAAGGGTGCTCCCAGGCCGTAGTAGGGTAAAAGGCGTTTCAAGTAGTCCCAATGCACCTGATCAAAGGCTTTTTCCGCATCGAAACTAATTAAAAGTGATTGGAGCTCCCGCTCATGCACCCACTCCAGAGAAGCAACAATTTTCCGCAAGTTGCGTACAGCATACCGCCCCTTCACAAACCCAACCTGTGTGTCATGCACCAGGTCCCCCAGCACAGACGCCAGCCTGTCCGCTAAGACCTTAGCCAGCACTTTCAGATCAAAGTTTAGCAAGGAAATGGGTCGATAGGCAGCCGCCTGGGTGGGGTCTTTCCCCGGTTTCAGTATTAAAGTGATAAAGGCGTGGTTCATCCCCCACGCAAAACTCCCCTGACTCACCCTACGACGGTACATAGCCACCATGGCTGGGGGCGCCAGGTCTCCCAACAACTTGTAAAACTCCGCTCCAAATCCATCAGGGCCTGGTGCCTTGTAACAACTGGCCCGCTGGATAACCCCACGTACCTCATCCTCCGTCACTGGGGCATCAAGCTGAGCCCGCTGCACCGCAGTCACCGTGGGTAAATGGAGACCCCGTAGGTAAGCCTCCATGTCAGTTAAAGACCCTGCCCTCCGTGCATATAGCTGCTGAAAAAAGGATCGAAACAACCGGGCTATATCTTTAGTATCCTTATATAAGTGTCCCTGTTCATCCCGTAGCGCTGCTATTGACCGAGATCCCCTGCTGCCCCTCAGGCAGCGCGCCAACAGCTTTCCAGACTTATCCCCAAAACGATATAACTGGTATTTATAATACATATGAGACTTTTTTGCCCTTTGATGAAGAAGCTCATTGAGGGACGTCTGGAGCTCCCAATGTCTCCGTTTGTTAACCACACTAGGATCCCCCGCACAGCGTCGCCGGGCTCGCATAACTTCCTTCTCTAGTTGAACAATCTGCCGTGCCAACAATTTCCGTTTTCTCGCGCCATATGCAATAATATCCCCACGTAACACCACTTTGGCCGTTTCCCATAGTAACTCTGGGTCGTCTTTGTGCTGCTCGTTATTGGCCATAAATGCCTGCCAACACTGAGCAAGGTACAATCGGAAATCAGCGTCCCTATACAGCCCCACAGGAAATCGCCACAGGCGAGTCGTCGTGGCTGAAGCCCCCCACCCAAAGTCCATCCAAACTGGGGCGTGATCAGATACCGCAATGGGACCTATCTGTGCATCTTCAACCAGCCCAAATAACCTTTCCGAAACCAGAACATAATCTATCCGAGCGCTGGACCCATGGGCCCGTGACTGATGAGTGAAATCTCTCTCTGATGGATGTACCAAGCGCCAAGGGTCTACCATACCCAGACGACGACATAAGCCCTGCAAAAGTTTTGTCGTCGGGGCCCGTCCTCGTTCCCTCCCACTCTCGGAGGTGTCCATCCCAATATCCAGCACCCCATTCAGATCCCCCGCTAAAATCAACGGGACATCCGGCAATTGTTCCACCCTAGAAGCCAATTGGGCATAAAAGTCCCGGTCCACAACATTTGGGCCGTACACACTGGCCCAGAACGATAGGTCTACCATCAAGACAACCGTACAACAAAAGGTACCTGCCATCCGGGTCGCTGTATTCCTTTTCCAATTCAAAACGGACTTGATTACTGATCAAAATGACCACTCCGCCCTTTTTCCCTTTGGCCGGGGCCCCCCAACCCTGCCCCACCCACGCTCTCTGTAATTTAGCGTGCTCTTCCGCCGTCTGGTGGGTTTCTTGTAACATAGCGATATCACACTTTAATCTGGCCAAAGCCTGCAACACTTTATATCTTTTAATAGGGTTACCTACTCCACAGATGTTCCACGAGACAACTTTCAGGTTGGACTGCAATCAAACATGGCATAGACAATCATCCTACTGTACAAATAGAGGTGAACCTTCCCAGCCTGAGGCCCCCCCTTAAACTGTAAAGTGCTCCCAAGACCCACATCTGCAATCTTACCATTAATCTTCAGTACCCCTCCCTGCCCCCCCCTCCCCTCTCCACACCCCGTCCGCCCTCTACCAGTCCCACCTCCCCCCCCCACCCACCCCCCCAACCCATCCCCTTCCCCCCCCATCCCCTACCCCTCCCCCATCCCTCCCCCCCCTCCACCTCCACCCCCATCTTCTTTCTCTCCCCTATTATTCGGTCACCTTGATGTGTCCAGGCTTCCCCACCCCCTAACGTTCCCACTCCATTACCCCTAGGTCCCTGCCCTACCCCCTCCCCAACCAACACTAGCAATACTAACACTCCCCAACAGTAACAGTGCAAAAACTTAGCAACAGCTGGACAATCAAAATAAAACCGCATCAGAGCAGCCTATCTCATCTCCACTGCCCAGACACAGGCCCCGGGGGACCGAGAGGGGGGCATGGTCCGACAAAGAGAGGAGCCAAGCCCCCAACCCGTTCGCCTCCCGCCCCCCATCCTACCGGCATGGTGATCAGGGCTCGAAGTAGTATCCCCCATGGGGCTACACAGTCCAGTATAGTAAGTGCCAACGAGCCACAGGGGAAAAAAAAAACATAGCTCGCAGCACTCAGGGCCCTCCCGGGAGTCCGGGCTCCCCCCCCCCCCCCGAGGGGAGCAGGCCCATCAGGGCATTATCACAACACTCACTGTTCAAAGTCTCCCACTCTCCCCGGAGACTCACAGAATCAAGCACACAGAGGGATCCCCTCTGCATCTCGCAACCATCAAGCTGGCGAGGTAGACACGGATGTGCCCTGTCCTTCCAGGTGGTCGACATAGACCGCTGCTTCTGCCGCCGAGCCAAACACCCGAGGCCGGCCCTCGTGGAACACGTGGAGGCGCGCCGGATACTGCACCGTGAATTTAATGTTCGCTGCAATCAGCCTTTGACAGATCGGGGCATAGGCTCGGCGACGCTGACTCACCGCCACTGAATAATCTTGCGTGATCCGAATTTTGGCACCTTCCCGCTCTATAGTCCCTCGCCTCCGGGCCTCTCGCAGGATCGCCTCCTTTTGCTGGAACTGCAGGTATTTAGCCAGCACAATCCTGGGCCGGGCATCATTGGGTTTCTGAGGGCCCACTCTATGCACCCGCTCAATCACCAGTGAGGAGCCCGGTTCTTTTTCCCCCAGCAAGGAGGCGGACAGGGCTTCAATGTATGCACGCAAGCTTTTATCGCCAATGGAGCTCGGGATCCCCAGGAATCTTAAATTGCTGCGTCTGGAGCGGTTCTCCAGATCGTCCAGCTTCTCAGCGTGGTCTTTGAGGGTCACCCGAACCTGCGCAAGCTCCAGGGTGAGTTTTCCAACCTCCTCCTCTGCCTGCGATAGCCGTGCCTCCGCGTGCTGCACACGGAGCCCCACGGTGTCAACTGAGTTCTGCACCGCTTCTATTTGGGCGCGAAGGGTTTCGAACTGCAGAGAGAGGGCCTCCGAGACCGCCGCGGAGATCTCAGTCACTGTTGCCGCCGGCACTGCAGCCGAGGAGGCCCCCGAGCCCGGAGGCGAGTCAGCCATCTTGGAGGTCCCCGGAGCACGGTCCTTGTCTCTCCGGCTAAGTCTCGCCGCTGCTGCCATTCTCCTCCAAAGCGGTCGCTCAGTTTTAATGGGTCTGCGGCACGTCCGGGGAACAGATTCTGACCGTTCGCGCCGGCAGAATGGGGCAGTAATAGCCGGTTTGGAGCGAGGAAGCCCGGAGCTCAGAGAAAACACAGCTTCCCCAGCTCACCACATCACGTGACCCTTTTCCTTTGTGCTATTTTTATATTTTATACAGTATTGGGGAACTGCATCTCTTATCTATTTATTTAATGTTGCACTGCATGTGGACTCTGGCTTCTTGGGGTTTCAATTTAATAAATTTAGTCTACATATTATTATTTTTACTTATTCTGTACTTGGTGAGGGTCGATGTTGCGAGTGTGTGACTGAGTTCAGGTGTTCTGTTAACATGGAGTTTGTACATAAAGATCTATACTGTACTGTAGTAATTTGACTTGTTCAGCTTTTCAAATAGGTGTATCGATGTTCCAGGGCCCACTGTAGTATTTACAATGATGCTTTTATTGGATGGGCTCCTTACGTGAGTTTTGGAAGTTTGTGCTGAATATGGTATGGTAGGTTTGTTCTTTGTTGTAGGGTTTTGTATTAGTTCACAATATGCCTGGTATTGGAGAATAGTGGTTGTTGTTGTTGTTGTTAGTGAGAGATGATCAGAATCAGATTTTTTTTTAAATATTGAGTTCTGTGGGTGAATGTCCTGGTTCTGCTCTGCACCTACTGTGGATGCAAAATATATGTTGAAAAAGCGAAAGCAAGAACCATAACGCAGTTTATAACAACAAAATAAAAATGAGTTATAATCTGTGCTGTTAGTTCTTGCTGTCTTTTAGTTCCTTGGTGTGCAAAGGGGACTGTACCTTGCCCTGTGCAAGCGATGCAGACGCACAGGGTGGAAAGGCTTGGGAGGCATATTTCGGCTGTCTGCTGTTGCCCTGTCGCCGCTGGCAGGACAATAGCATGCAGCTGAAATGCGCTCCCCAAGCCTCTTTAAGCAGGTCTGGTCCCTCCCTCCTCCGACTCGATGTCAAGGAGGGACAGATCTGCTTAAAGTGCCGGCACCTTTCAGATCGGGTGCATGCCCCCCTTCTCCTCCCCATACCTCCATCCAGCGCTGCCTGCTCTTTCCCTGCTGCTGGTGCCTCCGTGAAAAAAAACAGAGGGCAGCAGCAGCAGGTTAAGAGCAGGCAGCACTGGACAGAGGTATGGGGGGAGGGGGGCATGTGCCCAAGCTACAAGTCTCACAGGGTGTGATTGCAGTTCGATATGGCCCTGTGTGCAAACATCTTGCATTTCCTCCGTATAATCTAATCGGCTTTTTTGTTTCAGTCTCTGATTGGATTTCTGAAAATGCCCCGTCCCCTCTAAGGCGGGGGGGGGGGGGCGCCTTTTTCATACTTTGCCTCAGGCAGCAGATTGCCTTGAGCCGCCCCTGAATGTGATCCTTATCAGAGGGGCTAGCAGAGAGTGGGGGGGGGGGCATGCAATGCTTTTAGGGGGATACTGGGAATATTTAGGGGACTTGTGATGCTGTTGGAGGGATAAAGGTGGTGTTAAGGGGCATGTGATGCTGTCACAGGGGTGAGGTGGAAGAGGCGGTGCCATTAGTTTTCACACCTGACCCTTCTTGCTGGCACCTGTGTATACCTCTGGACAGGCGGATGTGCAAAATTTTTACAAGGGGAATACATGTGATGACCGAAAAGAGGAATGCATCTAGATTTTTGCCCCACCCAAGTCACACCCTATCTGCACCCAAATCAAACACCTTGAAAGTGGCACATGGCATAGATCTTCATATGTAAACAACAACTTTCTAAAATGGCTCTTTGCATGTATAACCAGTCTACAGATATTGCTACAGAAATATCCCCCATATTTACATGCTTTAAGCAAATTTTGCACGTATTAATATCTGACAAAGTGAAAAGGATCAAAAATTGGCCAACATCCCCCAAAATGATCTGACATTGAACCAAAACATTTTTCTTGCATACCTTTTATTTTCCATGCATAAACCTAATGTTTATGCTTTCAGGATGTGAGAATCAATTTAAGAAGATTCCACTGCTTTTAGGATGGTAGGGACCATTCACAGTTGATTCTTATCACTGAGAAAGAAATGATTAACTTATTTACATTCTCTTATATACTGTGCTATTCTGCATCAGTGCAGTTTATGTTGAACAAACTGAAATTACATTGAACAGGGCATTATAACTTGGAGATAACTATTTTACAGGGAACATGGGCTATGGAGGGTTAAGTGGCTTGCTTAAGACCACAAGGAGCACCTGTGGGTCTAGAAACCCCAGTCCTTCTGGCCCAAGGTTGCTGTCCTCTAGTGGGATTTGAACCCCTGACCTTCTGGCCTGAAGTACTTTGCCCCAACCACTAGGCCACTCCTCCACTCCAAAGTAGAGAGTCAGAGAATGGTACTGTAGCAGGTGTGAAAGGGAGCAGACTAGATCCAACTGAATGTCTTCCTAAGTCATGTGTAGTGGCATTTTAGAAGGAACATCCAAGGGCAATCTGGGACATCCAGGGCAGAATGTGCACAAAAAAGCTGATTTTAGAAACACAGATGCCCCCGACATGGACACCCATGCCAACGTCCATATAGATATCCCTGCCATGAAATTGTGGGGCAGGATGGCCATATCAAGAAAGGTTGCATATGGGGACATCCAGTGGCATGCCAAAACAAACTCATGAGCCTCCATTCCCCGTCAGTGTTTGTTGACAAATTGAAAAAATAAAGGGGATACGCGTGTACCTCGTTCTCCACACCATCCAGATATTTGCCTGATCCAACAAACTCTTTTCAGATGCCTGTTCATGCTTGGAGCAGGTATAACCTTTGACACAGCTCGGGATGTTCAGGACATTTCTGAAATCGAGTGGGGACACCCAAGTTCTTGGGAACACCTTGGCTACGCCTCCACGTTCTGAATTGGACATCCTCGCACTGGGGACATCCACAGACCTGGCTTCTTAACTGACTCTGTGGATGTCTGCGTGCTTAGGACATCTCTATGCCCATTTTCAGATGTCCAAGGCAAGAACAAGACTTCTAAAGTAACCCCCATGATATATTTCTGTGTAACTGCAATAAGTCTTTTGCTTTTAAATTAATATGCTGCAACTCCTTTTCTCAGAAGATATAGCTTTCTTTTGAGGATCGAATAGCATTCATAACAGTGTCACATAATTACTTTTCTTGCAGTAGACAACCTTTAAAAAATAGCAAACTATGTGAATTACTGATTTCCACAGCTCAAGAATAAAATGTGGCACTCATAAATTACTCTGTGCCTTTATCATCACTAAACTTAAATACAAAGCCCACCACACACCTATTTTGTCTGTTTCTAGAAGAAAAATGTTACTCACAGGAACTTTTCTTAAATGTTGGAAATTCATTTAAAGAGATGTTTGCAGATGCCGTAGTTGTGAAAGTTAGATGCATTTTATCAATTTCTCCATAACATTCATTTAGAATTCAGTGTCTGAATATAAGAATGTGTCTTCCAGGTTGAAATGGGAAGCAGATACGCATCTGTTTTTTTAGCAGCTCAAGGCTGTGTTGTAAGTACCTGTAAAATAATATCAGGCAAAGCAGAATAGAAAGACAATTCATTTTGAAATAAGAGACTGAGCAACCTGGAGATGATACAGGATCTCTTGAACAAGATAAGCCGCTCTGCCTTGTTTTAAGCATAAAACAGCAGAACGCTCCATCAACCTTTCTACAGCCTCTGGTAGAAGCATGGAGCAACATATTCCCCTCTCCCAAACTCAGCCCCAAGCCGCAGGCCCCCCCCCCCTCCTCCCTATAAGTTACTATACAGCTAACCTCACTGAGGAATTCCAGGCTGCAGCTGCTGGCGAGCAGGAAAGGAGGGGAGGGGAAGAAACGAAGGCAATCCATAGAGCAAAGACCTGTTAAAATACTCAGTCTGACAGACTAGTTCCACGGACTGCAGGCAAAGCTGCAAAACAAATGGACTGAAGTCCTGACAGATCGTCCCCCTCCCCTGACCCAAGAAGAGGGGAAAAATCCCATTGCTGACATTCCAAAACCTAGCTAAAACAAATCCACATTGAGGGGTTTTCCCGGTACCGAAGGTTGGGTGTTCAGAGGAGAAATGCTGCTGGTTCTTTGGACTTTACTGGGCGCCTTCCTGCCATTTGCCGCAGGTAGATTTTCTCATGCACTCAGGTTAGTGGCCAATTAGTAAAAATCTGTTCTTTGCGAAGAAGTGGCTGACTCTGAAATGCTTAACTGTATCTGATATTACGACTGACATTCCTATGTGGCTTTAGGATGGAGAATGTAGTATCTTCTCTTTTTGAAAGTGAATTCTTATCGAAACTGTATCATTACTATGGAGTTCCAAATATTTGCTATAAAAATATTTTTGTTACATTCTTTGAGCTGTATTTTTCTTTGTGCTAAATATTGCTATGGCTAATATTAAACTCTGTTACGTGTTATTTTTCTTTCCTTGGGCAGCTAGACAGTAAAACTATTGTGTAGTCAATGTTGACTGCATAAGCTAAGGAAGTCAGCATTAATCACACTAATATTTTACATCCTACATTGTTCCTTTCCTTCAGTATTAATCCTTCTCCGAGGCGGCATAGTTTGTACTTGGAAGAGATGGGCAGAAGTTGACACACTTTTTCCCTGAATTCTGTACGGCACTGAAAAGGTCCTCAGTTCATGCATTTTGCATCTAAAGGCTAATTCTTTGTCGGTCCATAATATTTTTCTACAGCAAAGAATATTCTAGCCCCCAACAAGCCCTGTATTAGGGATGAGAAACATTCCCCTACGCTGGGATAAGGAGATCTAAAATGATTTCTCTCATGTTCTCTCTTTTCCTTAATCTTCAAGTCTCAGGGACAGGATGTCATAGATAAGGAAGCTCTAATAGTGAGTGCAGGAATGCAAATTATGTACTCACCTAGGGACCTATTTTCAAAAGAATTTTGCCAAAGGCACAGAAGGGGATAAGCCCTTTCGAACATGGGTCCTATAATCTTGCTTTTACCTTTTGGAAATTTCTATGTTTAGTCAGGCTCCTTCAGTGTATAGGAACGATATTATCACGATCCTGGATATATTTTCACCATATCAAGTAAATTGGAATTCAGTATGCTTTTGACTGCTGATTACAAAGCGACTGAATACAGAGACAAAAGCTTCAAGTTCGTTAGAGCAGTGATGTAGCCAAGCGTGGGCCTTGGTGGGCTATGACCCCTCCACTTTGACTTCAGGCCCACCCAGACAGTCGCAGCAGAACAGTTGAATGATAGGAAAACTGCATGCAGTTCAATATTTACGTTGCCTTTTTCTCACCCATGTTAAATCAGGGCCCTACCAAAAAATCATCCTGGCCATGCCCCTGTGCTAAAGTAGAAGCTAACTAGCTCTGGCTTGGCTATTCTCTATGCTACAGTCTGCTCCTGGCTTACTGATCTGGGCTGCAAGAGGCTCTCAGCATCCTGGATCTTGTCAGCAGTGGTCTGGTTAGGGCAGGACAGGGTGCCACTGTTCCAGCATGCTCATAGCTGTCAGTGGGGGAAAAACATACCCTAAAAATGCACAAGTCACCAGCTCTTACCAAAAAAAAAAAGATTTGCAGAAAAGACAGGGCTCTCCAGCCACTTCATTCAATTCCAGCATTTATCAACTGTCATGTTGTTTTCAAGTTTTGTAAATTCTACATATAGTTTCACTATTTTTTTAAAGTATTTTGAAGCGTCTGCGGGTAGAATAAAAATGGAAAATGCAGAAGAACTGAATTATTGTAATGGTTTTTAATTAAGCCAGAATAGGCATGGGCAACTCTGGCCCAGAAGCAGATCTGGTAAGAACCATCGTGAATAATCATGAGCAGGGCTTTTTTTGAGGGGTACTCAGCGGTACGGAATCCCAGCCCCTTATTCATTGCCTGCCAAAACTGACCCATGGTCCTATTGTATTAATGAAAGAGCTCTGCATCTACATACTGGCACTTTTTTTTGCTATGAAAAATGCACTGGTCATGAGAAATCTTTGGTTTTGGAAACACGATCCTTTTCGTAGCTTGAATACTCTGAAAATCAGACCTGTTGGTAGCCCTCTAGGACTGAGAGCTACATCTCTGAGCAAGAATGTAATTCTTATGAACAGTGATTCCCAGACCTGTCCCATTGACCCCACTGACAGTGAGAGTTTCAGGTTATCCAAACATGAATATGCTCAGGACAAATTTGTATGCAATGATGGGTGTCCAGTGTACCTCATGCAGAATCATTGGGATTGCCTAGGCTTTTCATTACACATAGATGTACAATTAACAACACCTAAAGCAAAAACAAACCAACCTTTGAAAACTACAAACATCCAATATGCTCTGTTGTGCTCGGCATTTTCCATCTCACTTAAAGTTTAAAACTAACTGGAAGGGATGTCCAAACTGTACCTATTTTGCAGGAATGGTCAGTGCCAGTTTGAGGCTATAACAAGCAAGTGGGTCTGCACTGGACTCTGACACTCCTAACAACACTAAGCTGGCCAACTGTTCTTTAGAAAAACAAGAGGAACTGGCCTTCCTCGTAATTCTTTGCACTTTTTTGGTTCTTTAACATTAACTTTTGTACCTTGACCAACAGGGAATTCCCAAATAGTGAGCAATTTATTGCATCATTTTATTTTCTGTTGATATGTTATATTTAAGCCGTCCACATTTTGGTTATAACTGAAAATTTCAGATAAAAACACACCCAAAGAGGAATTTGGGATTTTCAGTTATAACCAAAAAACTCTGAAAAATGGTCCTTTCCTCGATACTTCATGATGTCACCTGAGAGCCGTCATCGGAGCTCGAAGCTACAGCATGCAGAGCATCTCGTGGCAGTGGGAGCTTATGATATTTGCTCCCACTGCTCTCTTACACTTTTTTCTGCTACCTGGAAGAGTTTGAAATGTGAGGTACAAAAAGAGGGGTGGGGGAGGTGAGGGAAGGGAGTAAAAGTTCCAGATGGGCTAGGTGGAAAGATAATATGCACATCGGACCAGGGAGATGCCTAAATTCTAGGTGAGGTCGGTGGGAAGGTTGCATGCATGTTGAAATAAGTAGGTCTTAACTGCAGTAGTGCATACATGGGGGGCCTCCAAATCTGGGATTGCATTGAGCCCCAAATGTTTTTTAAAGCACTCCTAAGGTCTACACAACTGTGATAACGAAAACCTTGCTTGCCTGTACTGCAAGTGGCAAAAAATGCATCTGTTAGCAGAAAACCTTTTTTTATAACTCAGAGAATGATAGTCAAAAAATCTAGGGGTTTACTTATCATGTCTTCAGATTTCCAAAGGTCTCAGTTTCTAGCCAGCCGGGCTAATAGATTATACTCTCCACAGCTGTAGCTGATAGTCACATCAATGACCTTTTTTATGGAAATCAATTTGTTAGAACAGCCCCCGCACTACTAAAAGTAATAATATCAGTCTTTAAGGCTTGGTATCATAGAGCATGTATATCAGAATCACTCATATATTCCAAAAAAATGGCACTTAGCTGGCACTTAGCTGTTGTAATCCAAGCTCTCAGAAATATTGCATAGATTGGAGTCTGTATGCTAATTCCACTGAGTTCCACTGAGTTCCCGACGCTCTCATAGGGGTCCCACTGCGGCGTTTCACGGCCTGTGGTTTCATCAGGAGAACCTCATTGCCTTAAGTTCATGCTGAGAAAACAATACGTGACATTTAATAAAACATTAAACACAAACTGACTTGTTCGTCAATGTACATCCTTTTATATGAACCTTTGCCTTCAGTACTCACTACAAAACGATGCTGCCGACCTTTCGTGTCTTCCTATGTTCTGTCTCTTTTCTTGTTTGACCAGCTGTTAGAAAAGCGCCGCGCATGCGGGATCCTCAGGTTTGCAACTATTTATAGCAGTCTGAATAATCAGTGAAGTGTTCACCTGAATCGCTCATCAATTAAGTATGTAAAACGCTGAATACCTACTAGTTTCATTCAAATATGATGCCGCAAGGTTCTCCTGATGAAACCACAGGCCGTGAAACGCCGCAGTGGGACCCCTATGAGAGCGTCGGGAACTCAGTGGAACTCAGTGGAATTAGCATACAGACTCCAATCTATGCAATATTTCTGAGAGCTTGGATTACAACAGCTAAGTGCCAGCTAAGTGCCATTTTTTTGGAATATATGAGTGATTCTGATATACATGCTCTATGATACCAAGCCTTAAAGACTGATATTATTACTTTTAGTAGTGCGGGGGCTGTTCTAACAAATTGATTTCCATAAAAAAGGTCATTGATGTGACTATCAGCTACAGCTGTGGAGAGTATAATCTATTAGCCCGGCTGGCTAGAAACTGAGACCTTTGGAAATCTGAAGACATGATAAGTAAACCCTTAAGTAGCTGAGATACATATTTAAGCATTAATTTGTTATTTTTGAGCGCAACCTCAGATATCATTATTAGCTCGCTCAGTTAGAGACCTTGGATTTTTTAAAAAAATCTAGGGGGCCAAGGAGGTTATCTAGATAAGGACACTGACAGATATTCAGCAGTACTATCTGGATTGTGCTGATGAAGAGTTCCATGGGCCACTTCAGCACTGTTCAGAGAGCGCTGGATGGTCCATAACTGGAGAAAGGGTGGTGCCGACCGCTATGCAGGATATTTGCTGCCATTATCCGAATATTAGCCATTTTCAGCCACTATCTGTATAAGTTATCTGGATAGCTTGGGCTGCCAAAAAAGCAGTCCTAGGTTGCTATCCAGATAACTTGTCTATATAGCAGCTGCAAATCATCACTATCCGGATAAGTTTGGCGATTATCCAGATGGTGGTCAGAACAATGTGGATATTCAGCAGCCACAACTAGCTGGATACTGCCAAAAGATATCAAGAGGATATTTAAATGCCATTGCAGACCATCATGGGGAACTCTGAATATCAGGCCCTAGATGCCTAACCTCTGGAGATCTGCCTTTTTAAGAATTATCCTGGACTCCGTGCCTACATTTAGGGGATGGAGACAGGTCAGGGGAGTGAAATTAGGTACTCAGTGCTGATTTCTAGCACTGGGTACCTAGCTGAAGCACCTATAGCTAGGTCAATGGATAACAAGCCTAAAACTTTAGGAACCTCAGTTTTAAGCCACCTAAATCTGAATTTAGAAATCATATTGTCAGCTGATAATTAAAGCTCCTACATTCATATTCCAACTGAGATCCCTAAACTGAATGTCTGATGCTCTTAAATTGAGACACTAAGTGGTATGTTTACTATTCGGCAGTAGCAGCTTCTGTGTGATATCGGAGCCATTGCACAGAAGCCACTGCTGCCGAATAGTAAACATACCCCTAAGTCCTCTTAGCATATTAACATACAGCCCGATATTCAATCTGATGATCCTTGAAAAATGTATTTCTCAAGTTTTTCACTGACCTTTCATAGTCACTCACCTTTTTGGCCACTTGCTTGGCTTGCTAAAGCTATACTTAATTTTCAGGGATATCTGGAAAAGGCGCCTTGCTTAATAATTTTATGAATACAGAGTGGAGAAGAGGCGAAGAAAGTCCTTTTATAAGTAGCTGATATTTGGAACAGCTTTTTGATGAGAAGTTCGTACATCAACACAGTTAATTTCAGATCTCAGATGTTACTGGGTTGGTATTCTACACTCTATGAATCCTTCCCTTGTCAATGGTAAAAAGTTCAGAGTTGAAGTGGTAGTCCAGATATCATATTTCAAAGCCTACAAAATCAAACACGAGGGGTGTTTGGTGTTATCGGAATAGTTGTAGTATTTATAAACCTGATGCTACTAATGTTTGTCAGGGAGTACTATTTAAGAAAAAGGTGAATGACACAATAAACAGAGTGCCATCGTCCCAAAAAGGATGCGTTCTTATACCTTTATTTTCATTATGCTAGGCGTGAGACAGGCCTGGTGCAAAGACTGGAGATGCTCTAGGCAAGCCCTCCATCCCTCCATCCCTCCACCCCCATTGCTGCCCCTCTCAAGGGCCTGCTGCGGTGGCAATACCACTGAAACCACAATGGAGGGGGTGGAAGCAGCAGGTCTTAGAAGGCAGGAACTTTGTCACAGCACCACAGAGTTGAGGTAAGTACTGAATCGCGTTGCAATAGTATTGCTGCCTCTGTAGACCCCGGAGAGGTGCAATGCAGTGGCAGTGGGATGCCCCCAGGACATAGGAGTTCTAATGCTAGTGTCATCCCAGCATACAGTATTATAAGAAAAAATAACAGCTACAATGTTAGGTGGTGCATACTGCACATTGGGGGGGGGGGGGGTATTTTAGAAGCCCTGTTCCTAGATGTCCCTTCTAAAATCTCACTTCACCTCATACAGCTCTGTGGATTTCTAGCAGTGAGCCTCCAGAATTGCGGTCTGAAATACTGGTAGTCAGGACCGTACCCAGCCCTGTGTGAGCGGTGTGGCCGCACAGGGCGCAAAGACTTAAGAGGCACATTTCAGCTGGCTGCCGTTGCCTGCCGCCACCACTTTTTCTTCTCTCAGTGGCGGCAGGCAATGGCAGACAGCTGAAATGCGTCTCTTAAGCTTTCTCGTGGCACACTAAGCAGGTCTGGTCCCTCCCTCCTCTGACGCGGCGTCAGAGCAAGGAGAGACAGATCTGCTTAGTGCAATGGTGATTTGCACTTTGGGCGTGCCTCTTCTCTCCCACCGCAGTCCAAAAAGTTGCTAGATGGAGATGCGGGTGGGGGGGGAGCATACCCAATGTGCAAGTCGCACAGGGCATGATTCACACTCGGTATGGCCCTGCTGGTAGTAAATAGGGATAACAGGAGGAATTAACTATCCTAAGAGCTGCTGCAAGAGTCTCACATCACAGAAGATACAACATGCAGGTTTGTCACAGGCCAGTCCCTCTAGGTCAGCTCTCTAAGTTAGGAACTTGCAGTATTTTCCCTTGTCCATAGATGAGGCAAGACACTGGTGAATTGCTTGCTTACTTTATTTACAAACTTATAGGCTGATGCAGAAAGCCAGCACTGAAGTCACGCCCTATTAACTGCGTACACATTTCCGTAGCATGCCAATAACGGGAGACTTCAGCGCTGGTATGCAAGCAAAGGGCATGTATGTAAGTGAGCTGTGTGCAAAATATCTGTGTAAAGTTGAAAGGAGGGGAGTCAAAAGATGCGCAAACAGCGTGCTACAAGAGGCCATATACACAGGGATGTAGATTCAAATGCTCATGTTATACGCACAGGGCATGCAGGTTCTTTGGGCACTCACCCCATAATAACCAATACTATTTCACCCAAAAACATTTATTTATGAAATTACCAGAAAGAGACCTAAAATAGCAGATGAATAATATAAAGGAATCCAAAATACACACAAGGATAAGAGGTAAAAAAAAAATTCTTCTTGATCACTGAACTTTCACTTATACACTGAAAAGATACATGCAGAAAATTTTCATGTTGAAGGTAACTGTTCATTGGTACATATCCTGAAACAGTCTTTCCCTACACGCACAAGATGTTTAAGCCACTTCAGACCAGGCATAGAGAACTGGCGCACCTGCTGGTTATGTAATCATCTACACATTTCTCTGCATCAGGCGCAGACAATATCATGCCATTTTAATGCATGCAACTCATTTGCATATAGTTTAAATATGCTTGGTGTTACTGTTTACGCATCAATCTCTTTTCTGCATTTGGCGTGGCAGAACATGTGCATATAAGTTGCGTTATCTGTATGCAAAGGGCACGTTAATCTTTCTGTTTTGGCCCATTAGAGATACTTAGGCATGAGTGGAGGAATAGCCTAATGGTTAAAGCACTGACTTAGTAACCAAAAAACCAGGGTTTGATTCCCACTAGCACTTCTAGAAAGGCCTTGCAATCTACTTTTGGTCACACTGCCAAGTTAACCCAGGAGCTGCTGGGTCACCAGAAGTCAATATTGACACAAAGGCACACATTGAATTCCAGATATGTTTCACCATGGAGTTCTAATTAGCAACTTGCACAACTTAATCTGCCTTTACTTATTACAGACCTTGACCTCTTAACATTAATTTCTCAGGAGGATATCCCATGTTCAGTAACATTTCTAGCTAATATATAAACCCCTCGGCACAACCACATATCCAGGGTATATTTCTAATGGCAATGGCGTTAAAAACTGCTAGGTGAATACCTCCCTATGGCGTTTATTCAGGGTAACGCAGCAAACATATTGCCCTCCTATCATCTTCCCAAAACCCTGATGGTTCCTTAATTTTTAATGCCCTGGCCTGAGGAAGGGAGTTTTAACTCCCAAAAGCTAGTGAAAATGCATTATGTTAGTCCAATAAAAATGTGCCACCTTAGAGTGTTTTGTTTTATTTTGTTTCTATTTAATTATTACTAAAATCAGTGGCAACATTTTTTCCATCTCTTTCCTCACTCAAGTGACTGAGAACCAAATCCAGGCATTCCAACTTTGTGCCCTTCTTGTCTGTCCTGGTGCCCATTCTGTCTCTACACTAGCGATTCCCAAACTTTGCGGGGTGACTCCCAAATGGGGTTGCAAAATCCTCATTTGGAGTTGTGATCGCATGTTGTGCATGGGGCAGTTGCCCTATTTGGCGTGTAGGCCACTGGCAGAAATCAAAGATAGTGCAGGCTCGAGGCCTATCCAATACAGGCACGTGCATGTCTCTAAGACCCTGCTGCCTTCCCTGTCCTGTCCCCATTGATGCAACAAGAATGTATCAAAGGGGGCAGGACATGGAGGGCTGGTAGGGCCTCAGAGGCACACATGTGCCTGTATCAGAAAAGCCCCTTGCTTGCGCTGTTTTTTATTTCTGCCAGCAGCAGCGAGGTCAAGGGTTGGATTTGAACATAAATGTCAGGTATGCATGTTCGGGGGTTGATAGATCAATGCGGGGCAAGGAGACGAAATGGAAATCTGCAATATGGAAATGGAGGGAGACCGAGGAGATGCTGGGGGAGGGGGGGAGATACATTGGGTGATGCTGGACATAGGGGGCGACTATAAGGAGACATAGGGATGATGCTGGATATCAGGGGAGACAGACAAATGATTCCAGATGTGAGGAGGAAGGGCAAAAGGAGATAGAGATGCTGAGGATAGGGAGATGCTAGATATGAGGGAATAGAGAGAGTGAGGGAGAGAGAGAGAAGGAAAATACGAGGTTGAGGAAAGAGAAGCGGAGAATGGCAAGATAGGATGAGGGTTGGAGAGCTATGACAGATATAATAAAAAGTGAGGAATTAGGATCTAGAGGGTAAGGAGAAAGAGGAGTGAAATGTGAGTGGACAGAGTGAGAAATTATAAATGGAAGAAAGCTGAAGGAAAAGATCAATGTGCAGAGATAGATGTAGGAGAGCAAGTGAAGAAGACAGGAGGGCGAGAAGTGGCCGATGGACTGCAGGCACTGGAAAAGAGTTAAGATAAGACAGAGGACACAAATTGGACACTGGGACCAAGGCAATTAAAAAAATTAAAATAGCCAGCCACAAAGATAAAGAACTTATTATTTTCAGTTTAATGACTGGAATATATTGATTTTTGCATTTGACATGTGCCGTCTTTATATTTTGCACAATACAGGGGGAACTGCCTTAGTTTATTTCTCTGAAGTTGCACTGCATGCAGAGTCTGACTTCTTGGGGTTTCAATTTAAATTTTGTCTATGAGATGGTGTAGGACTGGGGGAAAATGTTGGACCAGCAAAGGGAGGAAGGAAGGTTAGATGCTAGACCACCAGAGAAGGGGAAATAGGGAGGACACTTGACATGATGTGGGCTAGAATAGGTTGTATGGCAGGGAGATACCTGACATGGGGGTGGTGCAGGATGGGGAGACAGAGGATTTGTTGGACATGGAGGAGGGGGAACAAGGGAGACAGAGGATATGCTGGACTGGGGAGGAAGGGAGATAGACAGACAGACAGGAGATGCTTGACATGTAGGGGTACTGGGTAGGAAGATGACTGGTGAGACAGACAGAGGAAATGATGGCCTTTGGGGGCAACTAGGGAAACAGATGCGATAACAGTCATGGGGGAAACTATGGAAACAGAGGAAATGCTGGACATGGGAAGGAGGAGACAGACAGGAGATGTTTGACATTGGGGAGTTAGTGGGGAGAAAGGTGAGAAGAGATTTTAGACATTGAGGTGCAATGCTGGTGAGACTGAAAATTAAGGGTGGGGCTAGGGAGACAAGATACTGGGCATGAGAAGGAGGAAGACAGACAAAAGAGATACTGGGAATGGGGGGGGGGACTAGGGAGATGAGATGCTGTATATTAGGGCAGGGCTAGGGGGACAAGAGATGCTGGGCATATGTTAGGGGGACTAGGGAGACAGAAAGGGCCAGTCCAAGGGTTTCTGCATGACAGGGGGAGGAGGGGGGAGGCGGCAGCAGCAGCAGTATTTCAGAAGGTGGTGGCTTTCTGCCGCCACTTTCTATCCCACGGCAGGCCATGTCCTTCAGCACACCTGGCCTGCCACTTAATCTCCTTCCGTGGAGAGGCTGCTGCCTGCCCCCCTCTCGCAACAGCATTGGCAGCATCTGGGGGTAGGGGGCGGCAAGGCCGGTCATATATGCTGCTGCCACCCACCTGGGCCGGCCGCCTAGCTCGCCTAGTGTACGGGTCAGCCCTGGGAGTTACATGGGATAGAGAGCAGAGAGACCTGGATGGGGAAGGTGAGAGGAGAAAGCGAAGATGCTGGACAGAGGTAGAGGAGAGAAGGGGAAAGTTACTGAAAGACCAGGCAATAAGAGACTTGGGAAGGAGAGAGAGATGGGAATGGGAAGGCTGGATGAGGAAAGTGATGGAAAGCTGGGGGTAATGCAAGAAACAGGAGATTGACAACTAAATATTAAAAGGAGAAGAAAGAAAATGGAAAAGTAGTAATCATATCATTACTTACATCAATCTGTAATACTGAAGACATGAGAAGAAAGAAGAAATTGCAAATAGACAGGTGACCCTTGAAACAAGAGCTAAGAGAAAATGGAGGAAAGCAGAAACCAGAGCCACACAATTAGAGAAATAAAATAGAAAACAAGGTAGAAAAAAGAATTATAGGGCCCGATATTCACTTGGGCAGGCTTTGCGATGCTCTAGCGAAATAGCTATACCGGCTGAACCCTAACCCTGGATATTCAATGCCAGGGTCATATGCAGCCCCGGCATTGAATATCTGGAGTCTGCCACACATGCTGGAAGCCGCATTAGCTAAATGGGCACCAGCGATATTGCATGCTGCCCGACTAGCTCCTGCACCTTGAAGATAGGTGAGGGTTTTCTTTGCCTATCTTTTAGTCGCAGGCCACTAACCAAGCAGCAAGCAATATCTCTGCTGCCCGGTTAGGGAGAGTCGCCGCCTCTGCTCCTCTCTGGAATGCCCCAGCTCGCCATGATGCTAAGCATTAGCATAGGAGCATGTAAGAGAGATTATCGCAGCTATTCAGCAGCGCTGTGTTAGTGCCGTTGAATATCCCTCACGGAGGCAGTTACATGGTTTACAAGGCTGTAAACCATGTAACTGCCCTTTGAATACCAGGCCCATATTTTCTATTTAGTGACTGGAATATGTGTTTTTGGAACGTACATCTGCCAGGACTGATGATATCGCTGGGGACCAGCTCAGGGCAAAACCCTTGGAAGAGAATTTAAAGCCCACTAGCTTTCTTCCGCTTCAGACATACACCCACTACCCATGTAACTTATTTTTCACATCTGCACAGACACGCTGCTCCCAGACACTTGCCCCCCCCCCCCACATACACACACTGCCCCCAGATGCTCAGCCCCCCCACTGCGAATGTTCAAGAAGCTGTGCCACTACTTTGAAGCCCATATGTGTCAAGCATATTCAATACATCAAATAATTACTTTACAAAGCAGAGATTTATAGATTTATATGTTTGTATTTATGTTGTTTGAGTGATAATTTTATTTAATTAGTATTTGGGGGTCATGTGAATTTTCTTCGGCTAAAATGGGTTCAGACCAGAAAAACGTTTGGGAAGCACTGCTCTGCACACTGGCTTTTTGTCTCATTCAGCAGATTGCTAATTGGTCCCAGGTACTCAGATAACTTTAACCTATGTTCTAAACCCCTGCTGCTATCTCATGAATCTCCCAGACTATCTCCAATATGAGCCCACTTCCTATCAGTTCAGGTCTCTGCAGGACCATATCTCCTAGTCAGGGCCGGATTTACCTATACGCCATGTACGCCATGGCGTAGGGCCCACAGCCGGCAGGGGCCCACAAAAAAAGAACCAGGTAATTTTTTTTAAACACAATTTTAAAAAAAAACCTGGTGGCTGCCGCCGCGGGGCCCCCTCTGCTGCCGCGGGGGCCCCGTCTACAAGCTGAAGCCGTCCCGTCGGGTCGGGTCGGGTCGGGTCAGGTCTCTCCCTCCCTCCCTCCCTCGCTGCAGGCTGCGAGAGACGCGAAGATAGAGCGTCTCCTCGCGTCTGTGTTAAGCCCGCAGGGGCTGATGGGATTTCCCATCAGCCCCTGCGGGCTTAACACAGACGCGAGGAGACGCTCTCCCTTCGCGTCTCTCGCAGCCTGCAGCCTGCAGCGAGGGAGGGAGGGAGGGAGAGACCCGACCCGCCCCGACCCGACCCGACGGCTTCCGCTTGTAGCCGGGGCCCCCGCGGCAGCAGCGGGGGCCCCGCGGCGGCAGCCACCAGGTTTTTTTTTTAAATTAAATTTTACTTTAGGCCGGGGGGGGGGTAGGACTGGTAATGGGCTATGGGGGGGGTATGACTGGTAATGGGCAATTGGGGGGGCTGGGGCTGGAAATTGACTGGGGGGGTATGGCTTGTAATGGGCTATGGGGGGGGTAGGACTGGTAATGGGCTATTGGGGGGGCTGGGGCTGGAAATGGACTGGGGGGGTAGGGCTGGTAATGGGCTATGGGGGGGGTAGCACTGGAAATGGGCAATGGGGGAGCTCCGGCAGGAAATCTGCTGGGCTGGGCTAGGCTGGGCTGGGGGGGTTAAGGCTAGAGGTGGGCTGATGGGGTTAGGACTGGTAATGGACTGTGGGCTGTTGGGGGGGCTTAGAACTGGCAATGGGCTTTGGGGGGGTTAAGACTGGTAATGGGCTGTGGGCTTATGGGGGCTGTCTGGTAATGGGCTATGGGGGGGGGATAGGACAGGACATCTGCTGGGGTTTTAAGACTGGAGGTGGGCTGATGGGGTTAGGACTGGTAATGGGCTGTTGGGGGGGTTAGAACTGGTAATGGGCTTTGGGGGGGTTAAGACTGGTAATGGGCTGTGGGCTGATGGGGGTTGTCTGGTAATGGGCTATGGGGGGCTAGGACTGGAAATGGGCTGGGGGGTTAAAACTGGAGGTGGGATGATGGGGTTAGGACTGGTAATGGGCTGATGGGGGGGGTAGGACTGGCAATGGGCTATGGGGGGCTGACTGGAAATGGGTTGATGGGGTTAGGACTGGAAGTGGGCTGATGGGGGGTTAGGACTGGTAATGGGTTATAGGGGGGGCTTAAACTGAAAATGGGGTGATGGGGGGTTAAGGACTGAAAATGGGGTGATGGGGGGTTAAGGACTGTAAGTGGGGTGATGGGGGGGCTAGGACTGGTATTGGGTTGGGGGGTTGCTAGGACTGGAAATGGGCTGATGGATGGCTAGGACTGGAAATGGGCTGATGCAGGGACTAGAAGGGAATGGATGCTGGGTGAGGCTGGAACTAGAAGGGAGCTGATGTTGGGGGAGGATTAGAATGGGATGGGGCTGGAAGAGTAAAATGGAGAAGGGAAAAATATTTTGTGTGGGAGGGATAAAAAATCTACAATTGGCCGGGTATTGGGAGAGTAAGTGGGGATTGAGGATGGAGGGGTAAAATTTGAGTGGATGAAATAGGAATGAGGAAAGAGCAAAAGGAGAAAGATTAGTATGTTAAAGCAGATGTAGAGAGAGAATGGAAAAAAATCTAGAAGAGAGAAGAACGGACAAATGGACAGCAGACGATGGAGAGTTAGCAGAAGACACGAAAAAACCAGAAGAAAGTGGCTGGAGCAATTGCAGCTGAAAAAAATGCACAAAAGGTAGAAAAATATCTCTTTATTTTGAATTTATTAATTGGAATATGTCAGCTCTGGTAAATGTGCATCATTAACATCTGCGCTTTGTTTAGTACAAGAGCAAATTAATGTATAGTTTTATTTCTACAGTGTTGTACATTCCAAGTTTGGCTTTTGGGATTCCCAGTTTAATTATTGTCTTCCTATTTCTAAATTGTGATTACTTGTTTGGTGATGGTCTATGTTCTGCATGTGTAACTGAGCTGAGGTGTTCTGTTTATATAATTCCTATTTGACATTGCCACTTGTTCTCTTTCCCCAGTAGGTCATGTATTGTTGTTCTCTGAAATGTATTGGTTTAATATTTGCAGTGTTGCCTTTTGATAGTTAGGGTATGGTGCTTTGTGAGTCCTGGTAGTGCTGTTAGGATACGGCGGGTTTACTATGGGCAGTGTTTGTAGTAGTTCCTAATGTGTCTGGCAGTTGGCACTGGATTATAGTAATGTAGAAATCTTTTAGTCTTTCTTTATCCATACACTCATTAAGAGGCACGTTTACTAAAAGTTAGTATATGGCAACATTATGCAAATATTTATGCAAATGAGGTCCCTTATGCAAATGAGGTCCGCACCCCCCTTGGGCCGCCCCTGCTGGGGGCCCACAATTTTTGTTGGTGTAGGGCCTCACTCAAGGTAAATCCGGCCCTGCTCCTAGTATTACCATGAACTCCTTCCTTTCAGAGCAAACATGCTCTTTTGAGCGCTCTCTAGCAATGAGCTGCTGTAAAACCAGAAACAGCTCTTTCCATAAAATATAATTTAGATAAACGGCCAATATATGGCCAGACAAACAGCATGAATTAGAAGTTCAAGAAGTTTCTGTAGCTAACGTAGCTAAATGTAGTCAAACCCTGATGTTTCAAATTTAAACTCCACTCACCAGCTATATTTTATTCAGTCAAATCACTGCTTAAACAAAATCTGACCAAAAAGAGGCATCATGGGGGGCATCCTAGGGTGCAATTCAGTTTTGGTCAGGCAGCAGATAGTCATTGTTAACCAACCATAGTTACCCAAGTACGGTTGGCCAAATACACTGAACAGAACCCCATTTTTCTCTTAACTATAGACAAGATATTCTGCCCAAACATATTCAGACTTGAATATCTGAATGGAAAGAGTTATCCATGTCTTTATGGACAAAGTTAACTGTCCATAAAGGACCGGCTGCATAACAGCCTCAAAAATAATAGAAAATGGTTGCATGTGAGAGGCATTCTGCCCAATGCTTTTTTTGTGCACACGCTACTTTTATCATGCATGGTTTAACATTTGCAAATTTCAACATCAAAACCCATACTAACAATCAAATGAGATGCAAAATTATGTAAAGAACTCACTCAGAAAGAACACACATTCCAAATGGTGCACTGTTGTATTACGAAAAACCACTCAAACTGACACTTTTACACCAATGTGAAGTCAAAGTAAATGGGATCCTCCGTACGGGGCTTTAATTTCAGTTTTTAAATGCTGCATATCCCACCCGTGTTATCAGTCATCGGTCCCATTAAGCAAAAGATGAAGCAAACTTTTTAAAATAAATTTTGCAATCAGTCAATTATGTAAAGAAGCATATTAGCTATAAACCCAGAAATAAAGCACACATCATAACAACAACTTTGCAGGTTTTTGCACTAAGGTCCATAGGTAAAAAGTGCTTATACTTTATCTCCAGAGCTCATTTACATATCATTAACATTATTATATGCAATATTCATAAATATTAAACGCATTTTAGTTCCTTGGTCTTGTGTGGCCCGATTTCAAAGCTCGGTATCTGTATAACGGTAGTGTTTCAGTTGTGGTCAACATTATTGGCATCCTTGCATTTTAGGTATGTTGTGTACAATATCTTGAGAAATAATTGGAAATATTCCAACTGTATGTCATCATAATATTTTAATAGTATGTTCAAAGGTATGAAACAAAAAAAAATGCTGTGCAATTTAAATGCAATAATTTCCGGGAAAAAAAACAAAATATGACATGGATAGGATTAATGGCACCCTTCACTAATATTTGGTTGCACAACCCTTGGCAGTGATGACAGATAGCTACAAGAAGCATTTTGAGGCTATGTTTGTACATCATTCTGCTGGTATTTCTCCCACTCTTCAACTGTGATTTGTTCGAGCTCATGAATACTTCCAGGATTCTTTTTACCAGTGGCAGATTTTAGCACTTTCCAAAGGTTCTTGACTGGATTGAGATCAGGAATCATTCCTGGTCCATTTAAAACAGTCCATTTGTTCCTTTTTAACCATTCTATTGTACTTCTGAATGTATGTTTTGGGTCATTGTCCTACTGGAGGACCCATGACCTTTGACCCAGACCTAGCTTTTTGATATTAGGTAGAACATTTTGCTCCAAAATACCTTGGTAGTCTTCTGACTTCATGATTCCTTTAATATGTTCCAGGCCACAAGTTCCTGAGGCAGCAAAACTGCCCCACAACATTATGGAACCTCCACCATATTTCACTGTAAGAAGGGTGTTTTTTTTCCTTATAAGCTTCATTTCTTCACCTGTAAATGCATCACTGGTCTGCATTGCCAAAAAGCTCAAGTTTGGTTTCATCTGTCCACAGAACATTTTCCCAGAAGGATTGTGGTTTCTCAAGGTGGATTTGAGCAAAGGTCAGGCATGCCTTTTTATGCCTGTCTTTGAGCAGTGGGGTCTCCTTGGCCTTTGCCCATGAAGTCCTTTGTTTAGTGTGCGGCATATGGTGCAGGTTGAAACCACCACTCCAGAATGCTCCAAGTAGGGTTGCCAACTGGCTCCAGATGCGCCCGACAGGCTTGATCCAGTCCTGAGTTTACTCCATTGCATGCAGTGACTTGTAGTTTTCCTTTTCTTATGGAGTGCAATGGAGAAATCAGAACTACATATCCCTGCATGCACTGAGGTAAACCCAGAACTGGATCGAACCTGTCGGGCGTATCTGGAGCCAGTTGGCAACCCTAGCTCCAAGTCAGCCTTAAGCTCTTTGGATGTTATACGTGGTATTTTTCCAACCATTCGCACTAACCTTCAAAGACTTCTTGGATTAATTTTCCTCTTCCCACCACATCCTGGGAGGTTCTTAACAGTTCCATGTGTAGAAAATAACATTGCAAACTGTGGACACAGGAATCCCAAGGTCTTTGGAGATGGCCTGGTACTCCTTTAAAGTTTGACGTTTTGTGATAATGGCTTTTCTGACAGTCTCAGGCAGTTCTTGTCTTCACCATTGTGAAAATGAAAAAGGGAGTGAATGTAGCCATTTTAAACATTAGAGCTATCATTCACTGGTTGATTCAAGTCATGTGAGTACTGACAATTGACCAGAGGTGCATCTAATTTTCCTGCAATGGGAATGTGGTTCTTTTGTTCAAACTCATTTGAATTGTTTATAAGGGTGACAATAATCACGTCCTAGCAATGTCCCAGATTTTATATTGCTTCCTACGATTTCCTTTTTTAATTGGTCTTCTTTTATTTGATTCTTTTATGTGTCAGATACGTGTGCATATATAGTCCAAAGCCATTTCACTGGCGACTTTTTTTTTAGGAGATATTGGACATTAATGGGTTGAACTGCAAGGGTGCCGATAATGTTGACCACAACTGTATATGGATATTGGCATTGGCTATCACTATCTACATAGAAACATTATGGCAGAAAAAGACAATATGGCCTACCATGTCTGCCCTCCCATACCAACTACAATAGTCCCTTTTTTGCTTTAGATATCTTCTGAGTTTGTCCCATGCTTTCTTGAATTCAGATACGGTCCTCTACTACCTCCACTGGGAGACTATTCAATGCATCTACCACTCTTTCTGTAAAGAAATATTTCCATATATTGCTTCTGAGCTTATCTTCTTTCACCTTCATCCTATGTTCCCTCATTGCAGAGCTTTCTTTCAATTGAAAGAGGCTCTCCTCCTGTGCATTTATGCCACAGAGATATTTAAATGTCTTTATCATATCTCCTCTCTCCCGCCTTTCCTCCAAATTATACATATTAAGATCTTTAAGTCTATCCCCATATGCCAGAGGTGGGCAATTCCGGTCCTCATGCACCACAATCCAGTCTGGTTTTCATGTGTCCCTAATGAATATTCATGAGATCTATTTGCATCCACTGCCTTCCATTGTATGGAACTAGGGACATCATGGAAACCAGGCTGGATTGTGGTGCACGAGGGCCGGAATTTCCCACCCCTGCCATATGCCTTATAATGAAGCCCACTGACCATTTTGGTAGCCACCCTCTGTACCGATTCCATCCTGTTTATATCCTTTTAAAGGTGTGGTCTCCAGAATTGCACACAGTGCTCCAAATCAGGTCTCACCAAGAACTTATACAGAGGCACTATCACTTCCTTCTTCCTGCTGGTCATTTCTCTATGTATGCACCCAAAAATCCTGAATTTTACTGTTGCCTTTTCTACCTGTTTAGCTGCTTTAAGATCATCAGAAACAATCATGCCCAGGTCCCACTCGTCTTTCATGGACAGAAGTACTTCGCCCCCTACACTGTTCCGCACCCTTGGATTTTTGCAGTCCAAGTGCATGACCCTGCATTTTCTAGCATTAAATCTCAGCTGACAAATTCTTGACCATTCTTCAAACTCAGCCAGATCCCTCCTCATGTTATCTACTCCTTCCTGGGTGTCTACTCTATTGCAGATTTTGGTATCATCTGTAAAGAGGAAAACCTTATCCGTCAGCCCTTCCGCAATATCAGTAACAAAGATGTTAAAAAGAATCATACCAAGAACAGTTCCCTGTGGCACACCACTAGTAACTTCCTTCTTCTCAGATTGAGCTCCATTTACCTGTACCCTTTGTCGCCTCCCACTCAACCAATATCTAACCCATTCAATCACTTTAGGGTCCATCCCTAGGGTACTCAGTTTATTTATAAGCCACCTGTGTGGAACAGTGTCAAAGGCTTTACTGAAATCTAAGTACCCCACATCTAGGGCTCTCCCTCGATCCAATTCTCTGGTCACCCAGTCAAAAAATTAGATTTATCTGTCAATATCTGTCAGTCATTCTGGAGTAGAGAGGTGGCCTAGTGCTTACACAGCAGCCTGTTGACCAAAGAGACCAAGATTTGAATCTTTATTAATGCCCCTTGTGACCTTGGGCAAGTCAGTTTTTACCTTAAGCAATGGAGCATAAAGTAAGGGGTCTGTTTACTAAGCTGTGCTAACAACTTCCATGCGATCTCGGAGCCGCGGCCCAATTGAATAGAACAGAACCACGGCTCCGATTTCGCACGGAAGCCACTAGTGCCGCTTAGTAAACAGACTCCTAAGATTTGTAAGCCTTCAGGAGATAGGGAAATATCTACTATACCTGACTATAACTTACCTTAAACTATTATTGGAAAGGTATGAGCTAAATGCTAAAATTAAAAAAAAAAAAAGATAGTACTGCTGAATATCCTTCCAGACTGTCTCGGCATTAGCCCTGTGATGGGCAATTTTATGTAGGCCACCAAAATGTATCTGCACACCAAAAAAACAAAATGGGTAGATGTATGCTGGTATTTTATAAAGTGCACATAGTTGGATGCACTCTTTATAAAATAGGCAAGCGCATGCCCCCTCAAGTATGCGCTATATGTAAGCTCTTACTTTCATGTGTGTATGTACATTTACATGACATGCATGCTGATGTGTCAGGTGAAGGGGCATTGACAAAATGGCTCTCAGAGCACGGAAACCAAATTTTGGCCAGCAGAATACTCTCTTCCTCAACAGGCTGATGTTGGATCAAGAGAACCAGCTCTTCCCAGTGCTAGGCCAAAGGAAAAACATACCTACAGTGTACTGGTCTTGGGAACATCTTGCAAGACATTTTAATCACCGGGTATCCTATTCCAGAGGTGTAAGTGCCAACAGGGGGGCTAAGATGACAAACTAAAAGAGAGAATACTATACTCACCATCCACTCCTTTGAACCCCTCCCCCCCCCCCGCAACCCATAACACATGGCATTCCTTCCATCTAATCGACCAAAAACATCTGCTAAACACCATTATAAAAATCACCACCACAACTTCTTCACTAGATCCTTGCGCCATTGCATGGATCAAGGCAACGAAAACAGAACTGGCTCCTTACCTCCTCCATATAGTTAGCCAATCCCTCCTTCAAGGAATCATGCCAAAAGACCTCAAACTTATCACCATTCGCCCAATCTTAAAGAACAAAACCCTCAACAAAGATGACCCTAGCTTATATAGGCCCATTGCTAGCATTCCATTTGTTTCCAAATTAATTGAGAAGGTTGTCCAATTACAACTCCAAGACTTCATTGACCTAAATGCACTTCTAGATGTCCACCAGTATGATTTCCGCCCATTCCATGGAGTTAAAACACTTCTGCTAGCCTTGACACACTCATTCATGGAATGAATGACACAAAACAGGCATTCATACTTGTCTTCTTAGAAATCGCTTCTGGGTTTGACAATATTAACCACAACATCCTTCTCTCAAGATTAGCCCAAATTGGTATAAGGGGAACAATTTTCCAATGGTTTAAATCTTACATCTCCGACCAGTCACAACAAGTACAAGTAGGTCAAGAGATATCTTCTATCTTCATTCAGAAACAGGGAATACCTCAAGGATCTGCCCTCTCAGCTCTTCTATTCAATTTATACCTGCAGCCCATCAGCAAAATAGTCAGAAAATTCAAAATGGGATATCATATATACGCAGATATCATCATGTTATACCTCCCCATAAACACAACAAACCCCACCCATCACAACCTGTCAGATTGCATCAAAGAAACAGAACTGGCTAAACGCTAATAATCTCAGCATTAACTTCAAGAAAACTGAAGTATTATACACTTTGCAAAATCAATACTTTACCACCCCCCCCCCCCCCCCCAAATCACTCATCATTAACAAGACCGTGCTCCCAGTAAAACAAGAAGTAAAATACCTGGGAATAATACTTGATAAATCCCTTAGCATTTCAGCACACATAAAGCAAACAACTAGAACTATATTTTTCAAACTAAGGATCATTCAGCATCTGAGACCCCTAATTGACACCCATGACTTTAGATCCGTAGTACAAGCCCTTATCACCCCCCACTTTGATTACTGTTACAGCCTGTTACAGGGAATAACCAAAAATAATCTGAATATACTCCAAATGGCGCAGAACGTCACTGCCAGAATTATATTCAAAGCCCAATTAACAGATCACATTACTGCCATTTTACACAAACTCCACTGGTTACCATACCAAGCAGAATAAAATACAAAACCTTAATGACCACTTTCAAGATAAACAACAATATTGCTCCATCATTCCTCACAACATTAATACAATTCCCAACAGAAACTAGATTAAGACGAGGAAACACACAACACATCTTCATGGTCCCAATGTCCAGTCGCAAGACAAATCAGATCACAAGCAACAGGGCATTCTCATACATTGTCCCCATTCTATGGAACACTCTCCCAGACACACTTTGATCAATTAAAGACCTCCAAACTTTCCAAAAATAAATTAAAACACTTCTTTTCATTTAATATTATGGAAACCTTGTTGGGAATAACAGCCCTGACCCAACTCAACTCCACACACTCTGAACCTATCAACCTTTACTATATCATATCAATGGAACTATAACCTGCTAAATACCTGTTAAAGAAAATTCAAAAATGCAACTCTGGTTTATGTAAACCATGTATATAGCTAATTTGTAAATAGTTATTATATTGTTAGATTTTAGACACTGTTTTATGTAAACTGTTCTTTTTAGTGTAAACACCTTTGATCTTTGGAAGGGGTAGTATAGAAAAATATGGTAAATAAAGAGTGAATTATTCCTTAGAGTGAGATTTTGCACTCCAGATGATGAGATGTTTCATATGGTATGTTCATGGCATAAAATGTAAAACTTGTAAGTGTTGTTTAGTTTTCTTATATAAAAAACAAAACCTGCATTAAATGGTAAAAGGCTCTCTTGAGGTCCAGTTCAAGGAAATAGACAGAGCATAAGGAATATGAGGACACATTTCTAAGAATTTTGCCCCACAAACTAAGGAGTTACTCACCTTAAATCCTCAACCTGAAACTGCCCTCCATGCAGTGGTAACTAATATGTGCATAGGTCTCACAGCATTTGTACATGTACGTGAAGGGGGAGGAAAAGTACATCGACAGGTGTGCTCATTTCATGCAGCTGCTAGGAGCATTTGACTTTTCTTAGATTTTCCTCTCATAAATATAGTGATTTGGATCAGTGCACTGGTCCAGAGGCTCTGATGAGTGAGAGAAGGGGGCCAAAAGAGTGACAGTATGAGATAGGCCTCTAATTTGTATGGCACACACCCAATATGTTACACTTGGTATCTCTGAGTGGATTGCACTCTCAGGCTGAGGGAGAAGGCACATGAAGAGGGGAGTATATAGGCTCCCTGGTAGGGTACATGTAAAAGGGGCAACACAGTTGCTCCATGGAAAGCCCAATTGTAAACTTATGTCTTACACTGGCATACACCATGCCCTTGCACACTCTGTGCCAGGTGGCTACATTCTACTCTTGCTACCTTGGAGTTTTAGCCAGGGCCCACATGACATGGCATCATGCAGGAGGAACTAGACAAGGAAGTGCTAGGGGCTGGCATGTAGCAGAGCACGTTTGCACAGGCAAAAAGTCTGAGGGGACAAGCTCGAGGCAGCAGAGTCATTCATCAACTCAGATAAGAGCTATCCTGTAGGAACGGTGGGGCCTTAACACTGGTTCCCCTCTGAGTCTTTACTATAGACCAGTGCAGGGGAAGGTGATATTACTATTACTAAGCATTTATAAAGCGCTACCAGGCGCACGCAGCGCTGTACAATGAAAACACAAAAAGACAGTCCCTGCTCAAAAGAGCTTACAATCTAAAAAGACAAAGCAAGAAAAGGAGTAGAAAAAAGATAAGAACAAGGACAAAGAGACAAAAGCAGGAGAGACAGGACAAAGGAAAGAGGTAAGAACAAGTGTAAGAGGAACAAAGAAAGGTGAAATAAAAGAGGGGAAGGAAGGAGAACAGCAAAATCAAGAGCCAAAGGCAGAGGCAAAAAGATATGGGGTGATGCATTCTGAGACTCTCTGTGGCATGGGTAAGCCTCCTTATAACCTTGCACTTGGAAAGCACTCCTCCTTATCTTTGAGTGCAGCCTCTCCCCAACCATATAGTTAGTATTGGGCATCTTCTAGGCAGTAGGGATTTCATCCAACTTATCCGAGCATCATACAATGGCCCAACCAGCAGCATGCGGATCCGAAATGAGCAATCCAAGGAATTTACTATCCAAACTCAAGTCCAACAGGGAAATGTCACCTCACCCCTGCTTTTCAATATCATGACTAATGCAATAGTGAGGAAAACATTCAAGGACAGATGCAGGGTCCAGTACGGTGTGAACAACTTCCTGACTGACTTGATGTTTGCAGACAACAGTACTATATTTGCTGACATGGATACAGAGGCCACCAACATCCTTTTCCATATCCCCTGCATCACCCAATCTTACTGCCTAAGAATCAATGTGGACAAGACTAAAGTTATGACCACAGATGGATCACAGGCTATTGTTCACCTCGATGGAATTCAAATTGAGCAAGTCCAAGCATGCAAATACCTGGGATCACTGGTACAGGAGATGAAGGTGGCATCCACCACTGAAGTACTCAGCAGGATTGGCCAGGTAACAGTAGCATTCGCCTCATTCAAAAGGGGCCTCTGGAAGAAGGCCAATATCTCCACCAAGACCAAAATTTGCTTCTTCTGAATACTGATCCTGCCAATTCTCCTATACAGATCGGAAACATGGACTCTGCTCAAACCTGTCTGAACAAACTCGAGGTCTTTCAAATGAGATACCCAAAATCTGTCTCAGGTATCTCTCTTCATCATTGCCATTGAAATGAGACAATTCGGACAAGGTGTGACCATCAATCGAAGAACAAATCCAAAAACGCAGACTGCACTGGTTTGGCCACATTTTCAGAATGAACACCAGTCGGCTGACATACAAACTCCTCTGGTGACAGCAACATGTCCACTGGAGGGTTCAATGAGCAGCACCAAAAAAATGTGTCTCAGACACATCAAGGAAGACCTAAGGAACCAACGACTGACCATCAATGAGGCCATAAATGTTGCCACTGATCGCCAAGGTTGGAAGCGTATTGTGAGCAACACATGGAAACCAGCAGCACCTACAGCAGTGTATTGGCTAAAAGGACGACCTTCTCTCCAAATGCCAGCTATGGATTAAAGAAGAAAAAGAAAAAGAAGGGGTTTCAGCTATGTCTGACAACAGCATTGAGTAAATGTAGTACTTCTGATGTATATAGTTCCAGCTATAACAGACTCGATAGCAAGGGTGTAATCATTAGAGATGCTATCTGTGCACTGACCCCATCCCTTGGCCTCCAATATGGAAATCTATGTTACAAATCAAAGTCCAATCACATATACAGCCATGGAGGCCTCTTCCCTTATAACAGATAAGCACAGAGAATAGAAACCTCTTCAAAAAAGGGTATTTTTTTTGTGAAATAGAGACCATCAATAATGTACATGGTAGTGTTGATAGAAAAGCCAAGTATGGCATAAACAGCAACAAATACAATCATCATACAATTTGGCTCATACAATTAATTTGGCTCACACATTAGCCCTCCCTCTATATAAACCACATTCTAAAACTTTGAATACAAACTGTGGGTCATGATAAAAGAGGTAACTGTCTGACCTCTGGTGAGCCAGAGAAACCCCTAAATTGCAGACCAAGCCTTAAACAGAGATAACGGGATAATAGACCTGATACACAGGGCAAATCAGAGTTATCTGGAGGCCCTATGCCCTCAATATCAGAGCGGGAATGTGTACCAGTCTGAACTCTGCCTTCTTGGTCCTCCCACCATCAGGGCCAGTGCTACCATTAGGTGAATTAGGTGGTTGCCTAGAGTGACGGCCCTCCAGAGGTGCAATTGCCACTGTTGATGCCTCTCTCAGAATCTACAGTGGAGGCAATGGCCACAAACAGCCCCATGATACTTACCTTGAAATTTTGCCGTGGCGGGGTTATTTGCTTCTGTCCCTTGGATCTCCAGATAATGACTTCTTATCTACAAAACAGAAAGTCAGCATCGGGCATCAGAGGGGGTAAAGTCTGGGAGATGGTGGCAGTGATGGCAATGGGTGCCGGGTGGCAAAGAATGAGGTTCGCCTAGGGCACCTCACCTCCTTGCACCAGCCCTGCCCATCACATGCTTTCAGCTGTACAGTTAACAAACATACACATTGCCATATTGTACTTTGAGTTCCCAATTCATACATGAAATTGAGTTAAACAGTCCATAAAGCTTGCAATATAGGCATAAGACTGAGTCTCAGGGTCCAAGCAGCAGTGTAGAAACACAACCACTTGCATGGAGCTCTGAACTGCTTAACAAGTGAGTGTGCTAGGGGTGGGGGCAAGGCCTGCTGGACTGCCTCCCAGACCCTCTTTACATGTTGTTGAGTACCCACAGAAAACCAATCCATGAGCTGTTAGGCAAAACAGCTTTAAGTTGGCCTTAACTTGCTCTTACACAGTTGCTGCAACTCTTCACTATCCTAGCTTTCATTAGGTATCCATACTAAAACGTCAGACACCAGAACTGTGTGTAGCAAATTGTTCAACATATAGAGGGGTATGCGAGTGAAAGAAAGTCATATATATCCTGAGGACATATTGCTGCATTGCATCATAGTAAAGGCTTCAGTCACTGGAATCCTGTATGGAGTATCTGGTATCCAGTCAGTCACATCATTTGAGTAACAGTGCAACAATAATCCTCACAGGAAGGGGCATGAGTCATCACAGCAGTGCTAACAATCACAAGGACAGAAACAGGAAAAACAAGCATGGCCGGGCAGTGGTAGATTTTATATAGGCACAGTTGGGTGGAATGAGCAATGCAGAGCAGTCAACCCCTTAGCCATACAGATTTCTTTTCTCACCAACTCATAAGATGACTTCATTATTGTAGGAAGGATGCATAAAGAACTCAATGCTTCAGGGCATCAGCAACGACTTTATTTTTATGATGGCTACCAGGAAAGAGCATGGAAGCCATTACAGCCTTATATAAAGTGGTGATAGAAACAGCAGTCATCAGAAGCACTAACCATCAGTGCCTGCCAGATTAGGCTGTAGCCTGGGGTGGCTGAGGAAATCAGGCAGGAAATGTGGAGCCTGACCCTTAGTAACCATCACCAGACCAAATAAGGGAAGGGAAGTAAATGGCCACCTACCACTGGCAGAAAGCAGATGCCTATAGCCATCATGCCCAAATTATAAGCCTATTTTATAAATTAAGGCACTGAAGAAATGGGCATCTTTCCTTAATGATTATGTGTGCCAACTAATTGATGAAGTACGTTCCTATGTTATAAAATAGGAATGTACAAGCATACTCAGACCCAGTCCCCTTCACAATATCTCATAGACTGGGACCCAGGCTTTTACAAGGCCAACTTTGCCCCAGAGGAATTAGGTCTCCTGATTAAAAAAAATAAGACAGCAATACTAGGTGCGGTATGGTGCATCAAGGATGAAAGTCAACTCTTACCAAAAGATTTCCCTATGGCGTAGCATTTGTCATAAATTACATTCCATAAACCACAACATTAGATATGTGGAAGATATGGAAAAAATGGCAAAATGTGCAAGGCAAAGCAAAGAAGAAGCTGGCAGCATGCTGCACAGAGGGCCTTGATAGCCAAGTATCATTGTCGTCTATTATGTGTCAGGTATTCTCAACCTGTGATAATGCAACTATATCAGGTGTCAGCTAGTGTGACACCTCCAGGCAATCAGATGAATCCTGCTGAAGTATGTCCCCAGTTTCTCCTCTTATGCTGTTGGTGATAATTCCCAAAGTCTGATTGGGTCTCTATCATTTCCTTCCACCTCCAAACCTTCTCCCTTGTTCACCACTGATTTTATTTATATACCAACTTTCTCCAGGTCAAGGCAGTTTACATGGAACCAATATGTACTGTAACTTACATTGAAACATTGGCATCAAACTATGTAGAACATGCCATTAAAGAGTTTTTGGCTCTTAACTATATACAGATTTGATTAAATATAACAGTAGTGCTTATTGTTACTTTACATACATGAAATGACTATCTTTTTCCCCAACAGGAGAAACAAAACGCCATACATCTCAGATATACTGCCATCTCCAGACAACTGCAAATCAATGGTGTAAATTCTGCACAAGTAGCCCCCTACAATGCAGCATGGTTCAAGCAAGAAGGAGGCCCACACTGTGGTGCAGCAACTTACTTTGCCACACTGCTGCTATTCCAAACCTGGCGGCTGTTATCTCCGAGGCTGAAGTCTCGTAATAACAGCCACACTGCAAGGCTTTTGGCCCAGGAAGAACACCAACCGGGCCTGGAGCAGAGGCAGTGCAACAAACAAATTAAAATAAGTTTGCTGCTCGGGGAGAGGGGGAGGTGTGTGCTACAATGGGAGGTCACTTTGGGGGGCCCCAAATAATTGGGTGTTGCCGTTGCAAGGGAGGAATGTTGCAGGGGAGTAATAATGGAAAGCCCTCAGAAAACTTTTACTTGGGGGCCCCTCGTTAGAACTTTCACCATTGCTTCAAATCCTTCCCCTCCCCTCCCTTTCTCCCATTAAAACCTTTGAAAACCATGGATTCTATCTGCCACATCCTATATAGGCACACAAGAAATTATGAGGGCTGATATTCAAAAGGTTTTATCTGGTTACAAAGATCTCCGAACCAGATGAACTTCACTGAGGCCAATACTCAATAGCACTATCTAGATAGTGCTGCTGGACATTTCCTCTAGCCACCGTGGCAATATCCAGATACTGCTGGGCTGTCCATGGATGGAACCAGAAAGGAGCCGACTCATATCCAGATAGTACTGTTGAAAATTGCTGCTATCTAGATAAGTATCCGCATAACTTAGAACAGGTAAAAAGCTGTCCTAGGTGTATATGGATTGTGTTATCTGGATAGTGGCCAAAAATTGTTGCCAATCTAAAAAACAACAACAAAAAAACCTGAAACTCAGTGGCAGCCATTCTCCAGATACTGCCACTGAATATCCCGCATATTTTGCCTGTGGTGGATGGTGGTTAAAGAAATCGCTGACCGCTTTGGGCTAAATATTGTCTCAGTGATTTCACTCTACAACTTTTAACTTTAAGCCTATCCATACCCTACACAGTCCCATTGTATTGGTCAAAGTCATGAGTTAGCACCCTGCAAAATATGTAATGAGACCGGTCTACAGTGCTTTAAACTGTCTGAGCTCAGTCATTGGTATCCCCTGCTGTTTTCCATCCATCAGCTGCTACTGCAGGCTGAGGACAAGATGCAGAGTGCAGGATGGGCAAGGAAGCTAATCACTCCAGTGGGCCTTAAGGAGAAAGCCCAGAGCCTGCATGAATCCCCACACAGCAAAGTCAATCCAGGGAGGGGCAGGCTTCTGAAGAACCCAAGGAAGAGAAAGCCCTGGTAAAGGAGGCAGAGGAAGAGGAGGTTGAGGAACAGGAGGTAAATGAACAGAGTCCACAACATCAAGACAGTGCTTTAACATCAGAGGAAGAGGAGAAGAAGCAGAAGTCCATGCTCCATGAATATATCTAGGAAGTCAACCCTGATGAAAGTAGATCCATTGCTGCATCACTATGGTCTCCAGCAAGTTGCGCATGATAAGTCTGCAAAACCAATGGCTCGAGAAGACTGTCTCAGACCTCTGGGCAGACGTCTATGCCTTACATGCCATGAGGAGGCAGAGATTTGAATGCCTGAGGACAAAACTGCACACTCTCAATAATACCTTGGCCACCTTTCTGGAAAAGATTGTGGAGCACCTCCCACCATCTGGTACTCCATCCTCTGACAGCTCCCTCCCTCCCCATTTGCCTTCAATTTTTAGTTCCCCTCAGCTAATCCCTCCCCACCCTAGGGTCAGCCAGCAGCGCCAGCTGCTCCACAATTTCCATTAGAACACTAGACAGGCAGAGTTGGGACAAAGGGGAAGAGCCCCTTCAGAGCAGACCTCTGGCTCTGAAGAAAGCGTGGTGAGATACAGCAGCAGGTTGAAGCCTCCTCCTCCACACGTACACAAAAAATGTCTGTGTACAAGTTCATTCCTTGCAGCCACATTCCGATCATGTGCTTGTGCTGGTGTTGGTTCCTGCTATTATGCTGGCTCCCTCTCCTCATCATTGTCGGTGGTTTGCAGCAGAGGGCTCTTAGGTTCGGGTACCCTGCATGCAAGGGAAAGGTTGTGGAACATACAGCAGGCCAGAAAAATGCTGCATGATTTCTCTGGGGTGTACAGCAGTTCTCTACCCATCCTGTCCAGGCAGTTGAAGCAAGTCTTCGATATATCAAACATCCTTTCAGTGATAGCCCTGGTCAGCCTGTGGGCCTTATTATAGTTATCTTGTGCTTCCATCTTGGGACTTGCTATGGGGGAGGGAAAGTCATGAGCCAGGTCTTGAGAGGATAGCTTCTATCAAGCTCCATCTCTGGTCTAATTCAAATCAATACTAAAAACTCGTTCTTCAATGCTGTTTTTGGTTCCTGACCCTCTTATTCTCCTATCCACACCCCTATGCCTTTTAATCATTACCCTAAAGAATTACCGTAGTTCCCTGCTTGTTCTGTTTGTCTATCTTGAGCAGACTGTAAACTCTATAGGGAAGGGACAGTCTCTTATGTGCATGTGTAAAGCATTATGTATGCCTAGGAGTAGTGGCAGTAGTAGTAGTACTTGGTGAAAGGAGAGTTACTACATCAATGCATAGCTGGTCCCTGATGCTTCCAGGGCTGGTTAGTGCACGTTCAGAGAGGCTTCATTGAAAAGAGAAAGAGTTTGTTAGTAGCAAGTGTGTCTGTGTGGTGTGTGCTTACCTAGATGGCATCCTCCAGTTTTCTGCCCACTATCAAGGCAATCATGTATGCCCAACTGTGACAGAATGTAGATATTGTTACATGAGCCTGGATAGCAGATACATACATCAGTTGTGTGTGAAGCATTGTAGACCATCTGCATGTTCAGGGAATGAAAGGAGTTTCAGTTCCTCTATGAGACTTTACCTGCAGGTGGCCTGATAGCTATGTGCATATAGTCAATTGACCCTAGTACAGAAGGAAACTGTGCCATCTCATAAAGTTCTGTCATAGTTCGATGTTGCTGCTACTCTTGCTGGGGAGAAGACACAATGTTGAGTGTCTCTCCTGAGGAAAGCTTCCAGAAACTGAACTGTACAGCATGAGGTGGCTGCCTGGCTGATGCCTGCTGTGGCCCTGAGGGGTGTTTGGTGTCTGGAGAAGGATCTAGTGGCGCAAAATGCAAGGGCTGTATTGACCTTCATGTGCTTGGCAGGGCTTGGCCCCTCCATGCAATGGACTTTAGATCTGCTTGCACAGGTGAACTATTGTCTCCTTATCAAAGCGGAATATGCACTGCATATGCATTGGTTCTCTGTCAAGTCAAGGATCTGTGTCCTGGGCCTGTATATCTGTTGAGGGCACATCTTCCTTCTCTGTTGCCTTTCTCTCCTGCAAGTCAGAGCACACAGGAGCCACGCCTGCCTCACATTCATCATGATGGTACTACTGACTTTCTGTAATGCTCTCGTCTTTCACCAAGAGCAAGACCCACAGTATATAGAGCAAATGGAGCAGGATCACAATTTTGATTTATTGAACTCTCCCCACCTCAGAGCATATTTTGGGTGGGGGAGAAAGGAGTGGGGAAGACAAGCTTCAAGGCCCTTCCTCCATGGAATCCTTTGTTCAGTTTCCAACTCTATATCCACTAGAATAGCCAATCCTCGATAAAGCAGATATCCAGACCAGGATTTGGCTGTGCAAACAAAAGTACACATAATAAAAAAATTATGCAGGGTGAGTCCATAAGAATAACATTAAGATAGTAGCAGGTTCTAGTTCATATTACAGTAGGTTGATACAGACAGGATAGAAGCTTTCTCATAGACCACGAGCAGGCAGTTTCCCTTTCTCCTCCAAGATAGTTGCTGCACTCCTTAGCAAGTTTCACCTCAGTCTTCTTCGCCTCTCTTGTGGCTCACTGAGCCCTCCTCAGTGACCATTGGGGGTGTCACTCCCTTCACAGTAAGACACACTCTTTCACATTTCCCAGCCTCCTGACTGAAAAGACTTAGTCCCTGAGCCCAGGCATTCGCTCCTGAGCCCAAGCATGCCAAAGGAAAGGTAGAAAGAATGGGAGCTTGACCCTGTTCTACCAATGGTTTTGTATCCAAAATTACATCATGACACCCTCCTCACAGTGTCTACTAGGAAAATGTGATTTACATGTTAACTCTCCTCCCACAGCATGGTACCTGCACAGACTCATATACTAAAGTGGAAGTGACTTCACAAAAGTGTTCTTTGCTTGAAATCTAGCACAAAATGGCTAGAAATGTGTAAACACCATATTTTAGTCATTTTGCGCTATTTTTCAAGCAAAGCTGACTTTTTGAAGTCACTTCACAAAAGTACGCTTCATGATAGTAAACATTTGGGCAAGGTCTGATTCTTGCAAAAGTTTATTGAAATTTAGCATGAATGAGCTGCTGCGAGGTACAGTAAAATCCTAAGCAACTGATTAATAGCCAAATTGTGACGAGCATGTGAAAAAGACTTCACCTCTGGAAGTGTAGCTATTTTATCCTGAGCTGCTGGAAAAAGAAAGCCTTTTTGGATGGCGATAGTGACTAGATTTAAAGGGAGCAATACAGAGGTACCCAAACCTCCCTTCTAAAGGGGGGTTCTGATCCCTGCTGGTTAGTTTTCCCCCCCATTCTCCCTACCCCGACATAAGGCCTAGAAATCTGAAGCCCCCTTCTGAGAAAGCTCCACTCAACTTATTGTCAGAGTCAGCAATTCCCAGCTTTTGATCGGGCTCTCTTGGGATCCTGACTCACCCCAAGGGCTACTTGGCAGTCTGACCCAGGTAGGGGTCAAATGGTGCCATTTAGCAGAGGCAGCCTCTGGGATAGGAGCAAGGGGAAATTGCTCCTACCAACATTGCCTTGAACCCTTTGGGGTGCGCTGAGGTCCTAAGGGTGGGGAGGAGGGAGGGTCAGGGCCCGGCAGATCCCTCAGAATAATTTAAGGGAAGGGGCTTCTTTGTAAGGGAGGCTCAGATTTCTATGCCCCATATCAGGACAGAAAGAGGTCAAAACTAATTACCAGAGATCAGAGGCTCCCCGGGGGAGTAAGTATCAGTGGGCCTCCATGTCAGCCTCTTATTTCCATAGGCTAGCTATTTATCATGCATTGCCACAGTTAGGAATCCATGATAAGATTTGCCCAAGAAAGTTATCTAAGAGGATATAAATAAGCTGAGATCTTATTTGCATCTTATAGCTAAATTTTGCAAAACATGTACTAACCTTTTTAATGAATTCTTACATGAGACATTATATTATTACAGGGGAATTCAGTGACTGGGACAAATACTTAATAAAACTTTAGCAGTCTAAAAGGGAAAAGCATTATCCTCACTACTCCCCACAGTCCTCTTCTAAGGCTAATGTTTCTGACCTCCCTAAATAAACTTTTAAACCAGTGAAAAAGCCAAATTGTTCCAGAAGCTGCATAACAAAAAGAAAGAGACCTTTCTGCATTTGTGGGGAGTAACAGGATGTTATCTGCAAAAATTGCTTAGTTTCACATTATCATAAAGAGCAACTGTAATTCCAGGACACTCAATTATTTTCCTAGGGGTTCAATACAAAGGATAAGGAGCAAGAAAGAATAGGCATCCCTGCCACAGATCCCTCTGTTTTAATGTGTAGATACCATGCATTTTTGGGACAATTAATTATTTGAAGGAAATCCTTAGCTTCCACCAAATGTAATTGTAATGGGATCCAGCTGAATGATGTCTGAAGTGAATCATGTCGTCATTTTTAAGAGTGTGATACTGGGAATTAAGTTTTCTTGCTGTCTAAGATTTCTCATTTGCATTCATGAAGAGGATGGCTGCTTGTCAGATTTACTCTCCGAGGAGACTTACATTTTTAATAAATTGACCGATTTCCCCCAGTGATAGATGTTAACATATTTCAAGCATATGCGATAGAGTTTTTCATACTGGCATTTGGTATTTCATATGGTATGGCTTATTTATGAAATGGCTCCATCTTCAAAAGAAACACTTCCTTTTACAAGGCAGGCTGGGCCACCGTTTCCTTCCTTGGAGGGCCACGGCTTTTATGGTCAAGGTGTCCTAGACTCCATTTAATATACCACCACCCATTTATTTCCCCTGGTTGTTGCTGCTGTAATTACCTCATGCAAGTGTTGGTCTGAAAATTCAAATTCCAGCTCTGTGCCAATTCAGGGCCCAAAGTATGTGACATGGAGTAGCAGCCTAGTGTTAGGGCAACAGCCACTGGAACAAGAAAAGAACAATTTGACTTCTCCTTTGACCAAGGCCACAAGGAGTGTCAGGGTTCAAATTCCACTGGCACGCCTTGTGGAAGTCACTTAGCCCTCCACTGCCTCAGGTACAAGGTTAGATTGTAAGCCCTCCAGGGACAGGGAAATACCTACAGTACCTGTTTATAGCTTGCCTTGAGCTACTACTGGAACAGCGTGAACTAAATTCTACTAATAATAATTCTTGTGTTTTCCAAATTTTATTTTTTGGAAAAAAAGGGGAAAAAGGAAGAACAAAGGAAAAAGTTTGCTATCTATTCTGATGGCATCAGTTAAGGCATCAGGCCCAATGGACAAATATGTGGTATCCAAGAATACAACATAAGATAACAGCTGATGGATACTAGGGGGAGCCCTCTTCTTTGTCGGGGATGACTATAAGCCCCATTTCTAGGGCTTCACCCTCACCTCCAGGTGAGAAACATGAACCGTTCTAGGGATTGGAGATACCAATCTCTGATGAGATAGAGAATGGTTCTTTAGACCAGAGGTTCTCAACCCATTCCTCGGGGCACACCTAGGCCAGTCAGGTTTTCAGTATTCCCACAATGAATATCCATCAGATATAGATTTGCATACAATGAAAGCAGTGTATGCAAATCTATCTTATGCATATTCATTTTGGGAATCCTGAAAACCTGACTGGCTTAGATGTGCCCCAGGGACTGGGTTGGGAAAGTCTACTCTAGACGCACCCCATGCTGGTCAGAGTCCTTCCTATTTCCCTAGAATGATTCCTTAGTCAATGAGGAAAATGGTATCTCAAATAAATCTGCTACGGCGTGCTTCTATACAGCAGATCTCTCTTTTCTCACAAGAAACTGGTTCTAAATTTAAAATGCATGCAGATAAATGGGTCTCCATGGAACAAAAAGTGGACAGCATTAAGGTTCAGTTATCTATCTTGCACTTGATTGGAGCATCTAATATTAAACATAGTGCAATTGTACAGTGGCAATTCGATGTCCTTGAGAATGCTTTTTGCTGTAGGAATCTAAGATTTTATATTTTCCTAAAACACACTGTCTACTATATTCCTTCTTAGAAAGTATTATTGCTTCCTTGTTATTATATTCCTAATAAAGTGCTCTCAGAGGCTTCCACTGGGCAGGGCCAGATGTTAGTTGAAAAAAAAAGTTTGGATTTATCTAATTTTCTTGAATCTTCAGTAGATGGTATATCCACTCATGCAACCCAAGTGGTAGTTTTTGCCTCAGAGAGAGTGATAAAACTACCGTTTTGAGGTTATACTTCTTGAAGAAGCAGGTGCTGTTCTGTGGACAAAGAATAACAACCTTTCCAGATGTTTCTAGGTCCAACCATGTAGAAAAACAATCTCTTGCTATTAACGGTGAACAATCTCTTGCTAGGAGCTAATTTCTTTCTCTATTTTCCATGTAAATATACATATCAGGGTGAGCAATATATTTTCTTTGATCCATATCTCAAGGGATAATGCGACTGACCGGGGGAGGCCCAACCATCAGGCAACTAGGCAGTTGCCTGGAGCAGCATATTCTGGAGGCAGCAAAGAGCAGGGCATTCAGAGCTAAAAAAATTGATTTTGACAGTCAGGGGGGTGTAATGCTTAAGGTTGGCCAAGGGTACCAACACCTTAATCCAACTCTATGACCAGTTCTGGGTCTGAGGTACCAGTAGGAGTGACAGCTTAGCTTTAGTAGTTTATAGTCTATTCCTTTTCCTTATTAGGGGTGGGGGAGGGGTTAGATGATATTAGGGGGTGTGATTATATCCTAGTAAAATGTAGTATTATATTTGATTAGGTAGCTTAGCTTGATTGAGTAATCTTGCCTAACCTCCTTCCTTGACATAGGCTTCATGATTTAAGATATTTCCTTTTTGTTTATGTATTTTTAGGCTATGACCCTATATTTTCTTGTAATTTTACTTTATGTAAAATTGTTGAATAAAAAATAAATAATTGGAGGCTACATAACTCCTATTGTGCCTGTCCCAGACAGACAACATTACAGTAGTCCAATCTCAACAGCAATCAATGGCTAGATTATTATAAAAGTAAATTTTCCAAAAATAGGCAAGACCGCAAATGACAATTTATATGCAACATGCCCAAACAAGTACTGTATGTACTACAGTCACTGCCTGATTTACCAAAGACAGTTGAGAATTCAGATATATTCCGAGGCTCTTAACCACATTACGGCTCAACCTCCAAATTTCTTTGAAACAGGTGCAACTGCTGTTTACCCACATACAAAACCTCCGATTTTTTGTTTTTTAATTTCAGCCTACTTCACTCCAGCCAGTCTTTAATTTTGGCCATTCCCATTTTTAGCACATCCAACTTCTCTCTTCCATCACCCTTCACTGGCATCAACACTTGAAAATCATCAGCATATGAAGAAGAATGCATACCCATCGCCCAAATTTTCTTACATGATGGTGCCACGTAAACACTAAACAAATGGGATACTACAAATGCCTGTGGTATCGCTTGATGCACAAGTTAAACTGCCTGTTAATTTCATAATAGACCACCTAACTGCATCAGGTATGGACACAAGTTATACACAATTTTAAAAGACAAAGTGTACACATCCTTTCCCTTTGAAAATTACCTCATGGAAAGTACTCACACACCTTTACACCTGCTGTTTAACATCGACATTCACACAACCACCATATATTTGCTGACATCCTTCCCAGGCACAATAACCGCCACAATACAGGTTTTTTGGCAAAATGTTTCTGCAGCTTTTATTCCATCAACAACATGATATTTAACTTGATAACATAGCAACTGTAGTTGAAACGCAGAACATTAACATCAGACTGGGCTAGAGAGTGTCATCCTAACCCTATTCACTAAAACATTAGCCAAGTATTCTCAGCACCCTGCCCCTCTATATCCTGCTGTGGTATCAGGCTGAGGCCCACTTCAAGAATCATGAGAGCCTTTTTTGTGATCTGCACCACACATGGTGGTGACACCCATGTCACAGAAAGCTACAGTCCTACTCCCCTATCTCTCTCCCCAAGCCATTCTGGGAAATATTGGCAGTGGAGGGAAAGTCTCAACCCTTCCATTGCCGCTCAAGCTGCGACAACCTTCAACTGTCCTCCTCCTCTTCCATATCTGCCCCCATTCTTACCCTGTACCTTAGTCATGCATACTAGCCCCCTTTTCCAGGGTGAGTGGGTGGGCTCCTGCCCATCTGCCCCCAGGAAAGCCCACCAAACAAGGTGACTCTGTGCAAATTCCTACCCTGCTATTTCTGCTCAATCTTCCCACCTCCTCCACCCACCCTCTGGCCTCCCCTCATACCATTTCCCCACAGCGGATCAGATGGTGGGCTCAACCAGGAAAGTGACAGCTTACTAGCTAAGGAGTAACATGCATTCATGAATCAATAAATGGATAAAGGAGACAGCGAGAAGGACTGAAGGGCCAATCAGTTCTTAAACTGGAGGGAAATTCATAGCAGAGTGCCCCAAGGGTCATTGCTAGGACTGGGACTATTTGGTCTGTTTATAAATGACCTAGGGGATGAAGTGTCAAGAAAGGTTGCAATATCCTCAGAAGATACCGATATCTTGTTTCCATTCATTAGCAACTTTCTATTTTCACTGCCCATTTTAATCAAAAATCAGTTAACTCCAATCACCAGCAATGGCAGCCTTTTTAAGTTCTTTATATGCAGTATTTATTGGCTCAATTGTAAGCCCTTCACACTTGCTATTATGATGATGATCAAGAAATGCAGCAATACAAACTGTATGTGTAAACCCAGAGAGTAGGAAGTGAACAACCCCATGCATAAATAATCCCAACATTCAATATCGAATGCAGATAGATCCATTGGTTTACATTATATGCTGTGATTCATACTAACTTGATATTAGGGAAAAACATGAAACAGCTCCAAATGGTAGTGCTCTCAAGCTTAACAGCTGCGTCCATCCATCTGGCAGGCAGGTGGTATTCATACCCACATATCAGTGGCAGAAATTCAAATTAACAGCTCCCAAGCAACAGATTCTGAAAGGGCCCCCAAAGGAGGAAGAGTCCATTTTAAAAGATCAGGAAGAGACTGCAAGTGAGCCTCCTTCCTCCTTGCCCCCCCCCCCCCCCCCAGATTTTTAAAACAATGATGGCGTACCTTTAGGAGTTTGAGCCTGACATGCTTTTAATCGAGACATCCACAGGAGTTGACCACAAAGAACACCAAGTATTAGAATGATCCTATTTCCTGAATGCCTTCATATTAAGGAAATATGTCTGCACAGTGTACTGCCAGTGCAGTTCAATATCTCATGCTGCTTTTATCCACAGTTCCGGAAGTATCAAGCACCTAATGCCCACAAGTCGTCATGGAGTTTGTCACTATGGATCCAAGTTGGAATGTTGCTACGGATGGAGAAGAAACAGCAAAGGCCACTGTGAAGGTAATCAAACAGCCAGCTCCCACATTTTCACAGGTTGTGCGCTCAAATTGTACAATGCACTGTCCTGATGGGCCTCACATGGGCTTTGCGAAGACAGACATGTGGGAATTACAGCAAGACAAATGCCATTTTCTGGACGGAGAAATTTTAGAGACAGAGGTAGACACATTAAGATGCTACATTTATTGACTGCAATAAGGTAGGGCTTTTTTAACTTTGAAATATAATTTATACATCTAAATTTTTTTCTTATGTGAATACAAGACTATTTTGCTGTTAGTAGTATAAATAAAGAATACCCTCTGTTGCATGAAGAGATTCATAATCAAAACGAATAAGAAAGGATTGTCTTAATCAGCAAATCCTGTTAGGATGCAAAGGAGATGATATATTTTATCACTGTGCGGTGGAAGAGTGCATAATTTTGAGCAGCAAATACAGCAAAGTGTGGTGTATTTGTTATGTGCAATGATGTGCTAGAAATCTTTAATTCTAGCTCTAATATTTTAGCAATAGATTCTCCAAAATGTTGACTGAATGTTTATGATCATTTGCTTCAAGTGTTACTTGACAGGTTGAGGACTTGCTTTTTGTATATTATAGCTAATGGTTTTTGTAAATTGCTACAGGCATTTTAATAGTAGCATCTGCTAAATGTGCTGCTTGGATAACTTGTTAATTTTTTCTTTGGTCTTTCCCTCAGATCTTGGGCACATTTTGCCAATTCTTTCAGCCACAGGACAGTTGCATAGGCTGTATTACAAAGAGTGTCTGAAGTGTAGAATGTGTCAGCAAAGGCTAGAGTAGTACAGGTCTTATAACATAACACTTAATGGAAGTCAGAATCAAACAAGAGTGCATAGCATGAATCAATGATGACTAATTGCCATCATGCGTATAGACCATCTCTAAACGTTCTGTCTTCTGTTTGCATTGTATAGTATACCTATTGCTGAATGTGTACACTATTTGCATTCATGTGACCACACACTTAGTTAATTGGCCTCTTATTAAATACTGACCATTGCACATCAGCAAGAATGCATGTTCTTTGCTGGTAGGCATAGCAGGGGCACAGTCTGCATGGAACATGGGCAGAGTTTGAAAATATACTTGTGAGCAGATGTAAATGTCCATGCCTGCAATTAAGGCAGAATGTCTGCTTCTTACGTTAGCATGTTATAAAGATACATAAGCAGGGGTGGCTCAAGGCAGTCTGCTGCCTGAGGCGAAGAATGAGATGGCGCGCCCCCCCCCCATCACCTTAGAGGGGGCGGAGCTTTTTCAGAAATCCAATCACAGACTGAACCAAATCAAAAAGCCGATTAGATTATATGGAGGAAATGCAAGATGTTTGCACACAGGGCCATATCGAACTGCAATCGTGCCTTATGCGACTTGCAACTTGGGTGCATGCCCCCCTCTCCCCCCATACCTCCATCCAGCGCTGCCTCTTTTTTTCACGGCGGCGCCAGCAGCAGGGAAAGAGCAGGCAGCACTGGACGGAGGTATGGGGAGGAGGAGGGGGGCATGCACCCAATCTGAAAGGCGCCGGCACTCTAAGCATATCTGTCCCTCCCTGCTCTGACATCGTGTCGGAGGAGGGAGGGACCAGAGCTGCTTAAAGTGCTGCAAAAAGGCTTTGGGCGCATTTTAACTGCCTGCTATTGTGCTGCCAGTGGCAGCAGGGCAACAGCAGAGAGCTGAAATGCGCCCCCCAAGCCTTTGCGCCCTGTGCGGCTGCACTGCTTGCACAGGGCTAGGTACGGTCCTCTTTGCACACCAAGGAACTAAAAGACAGCAAGAATCAATAGCACAGTTTATAAAACTAAATTATAACCCATTTTTATTTTGTTATAAACTGTGTTATGGTTCTCCCTTTTCCTTTTTCAACATATATTTTGCATCCACAGTAGGTGCAGAGCAGAACCAGGACATTCACCCACAGAACTCAATATTAAAAAAAAAAATCTGATGCTGATCATCTCACTAACAACAACAACAACAACCACTATTCTCCAGTACCAGGCATATTGTGAACTAATAAAAAACCTTACAACAAAAAGCAAACCTACCATACCATACCATATTAGCACAAACTTCCAAAAGTCACATAAGGAGCCCATCCAAAAAAAGCGCCACTGTAAATACTACAGTGGGCCCTGGAACATCCATACACCTATTTGAAAAGCTGAACAAGTCAAATTACTACAGTATAGTATAGATCTTTATATACAAATTGCATGTTAACAGAACACCTGACCTCAGTCACACACGCACAACATCGACCTTCACCAAGTACAGAATAAGTAACCACAATCTAAAGTAAAAATAAAAATATGTAGACAAAATTTAAACAGAAACCCCAAGAAGCCAGAGTCCACATGCAGTGCAACATCAGATAAATAAGAGATGCAGTTCCCCAATACTGTGTAAAATATAAAAATAGCACAAAGTCCAATCACCAAAATTAAATAAAATTATTTTTTCTACCTTTATTGACTGACCATTTTATTCTCTGATCATGCTGGTCCCGATCTGAGGCTTCTGCTTTCCTGTCTTCTCTTAGCTCTCTTTCTGTGGTCTATGGTCCATGGTCCATCTGCTATTTCTTATCTCTTCTTTTGTTTTCTTCACTTCCTTCCATCAGCCCATTTCCAGTTTCAGTAACCCTCCCCAGTATCAGTCCCCTTTCCAGTCCTGCCCCCCAGTACCTTCCAATGTCAACCACCTTGCATTCCCATGACTGCCACTTGTGTCCATTCCCTTCCAGTCCCCCTCCTTTCCCACTGTCCAGCCCTTTCTAGTCCAAATACCATCCCAGGTATCAGCTCAGGTTCACTCTCAGTGCCACCCCCCAGTCAGCTCCCTTCCAGCCTCCTCCCTATTACCCAGCTACCTTCCAGTCCCCCTTCAATACATTCCAGGTGTCAGCTCCTTTCCAGCCCCCTCCTTCCCTTCCTGCCCCATCCTTCCCCTGGCAGACCCTCTCAGTATCCGCTCCCTTCCAGTCCTATTCTACCATCCCCTCCCCCCCCCCCCCGCATCAGCCCATTTGTAGCCCTAGCCCCTAGTTTTCTTCCAGGGCCAGCAGCACTCTCCTCCCCTCCCCTATTAGCCCATTTCCTGTCCCAGCCCATTTCTAGTCCTATCCCCTTTATCAGCCCACCCCAGTCCTAGCCCCCCAATCAGCCCATTGCCAGTCGTAACCCTCCAATAAGTCCATTTTCAGTCCTAGCACCCCAATCAGCCCATTTCCTGTCCTAGTCTCCCCCCATCAGCCCATTTCCAGTTCTAAACCCCCATCAGTCCATTTCCAGTCCTAGCCCTCCCCTGATAGCCCATTGCCAGTCCTAGCCCCCTCCGATCAGCCCATTTCCAGTCCTAAGCCCCCATCAGCCCATTTCCAGTTCTACCCCCCCTCCCGATAGCCCATTATCAGTCCTAACCCCCCTCCTGATCAGTCCATTTCCAGTTCTAAACCCTCATCAGTCGTTTTCCAGTTCTAACCCCCCCCCCATAGCCCATTTTCAGTCCTAGCCCCCTCCCGATCAGCCCTTTTCCAGTACTAACCCACATCAGCCCATTTCCAGTTCTAACCCCCCCATAACCTATTACCAGTCCTAGCCCCCCTCCTGATCAGTCCATTTCCAGTTCTAAACCCCCATCAGTCGATTTCTAGTCCTAACCCCATCAGCCCATTTCCAATTCTAACCCCCCCCATAGACCATTACCAGTCCTAGCCCCCCCCCTCCTGATCAGCCCATTTCCAGTACTAACCCCCATCAGCCCATTTCCAGTTCTAATCCCCCATAGCCCATTACCATTCCTAACCCCCCCCATCAGCCCATTTCCAGTTCTAAACCTCCCAATCAGTCCAGTTCCTGTCCTACCCCCCCCCCCATCAGCCCAGTTCCAGTCCTAGACCCCTCACCCCCCCCCAACCCAGGGAAATTGAAAAAAAAAAAACCTCCGGTGTAAGAAGCAGATGCTGCTGCTGCTCTAGCAGCGGCAGCAGCAGAATGAGGAGCCCCGCGGCCGCCTGCCCCCCCGGAGAGCCTGATGGTTTCCCCGGCTCAGCTTTGCAGAGCTGTGGCGAAGGGACAGTGTTTCCCTTAACCGCGGCTCTGATGGGAAACAGGACTTCCTGTTTTCCATCAGTGCCGTGGGCTCAGCTTTAACAGAGCCGCAGTTAAGGGAAACACTGTCCCTTCACCGCGGTTCTGCAAAGCGGAGCCTAGGAAATCAGCAGGCTCTCCGGCGGGGGGGGGGGGGGCGGGCAGGTGGCCGTGGGGCTCCTCATGCTGACGCCGCTGCTGGAGCAGCAGCGGCAGCTGCTTCTTGCACCGGAGTTTTGTTTTTTTCTTTTATTTTGAAGGCTGAGTGAGGCAGTGACGGCCACCGCCTCACTTGGCCTCATTATAGAGCCGCCTATGTACATAGGTATCTATGGGGCAGGGCCAGCCCATCCACTAGGTGAGTTAGGTGGCCGCCTATGGCGGCCATCCCAGGTGAGCGGTTGAAGCAGCAGCAAACATCAGTGGCCGTGCGCCCCCCCCCCCCCCCCAGCTACTGTCAATTCTGTTTGGGGGGAGGCAAGCAGTGGCAGTATTTCCAAAAGCATCTGCTTTTTGCCACCGTTTTTGGAAATACTGCCGCTGCCCGTGTTCCTCTCCCAAGACGGAATCGGTGACAGCTGGGGGAGGGTAGGGAGTCTGGGGTTTCTGATTAGGATGGCAGAAAACCTGGTGCCGACCCTGCTATGGGACCATCTTACTAAAGTGTGCTATGTGGTTAATGTGCATTGTAGAATGTGATAACTGGGAGGGAGAGGGCCACGGTAACAGTGACCACATGGGCATAACTGCTGACATGTGCTAAAATGTATGCTAATTCCCCATCACACGATGAGGTGGGGAATGGGGGGTGGTTAGTGGCAGAGTATGGACCTGGTGAGCATATTGCAGTTAGCATGGTGGTAAATATCGAGTACTCACTATCAATGTGGCAATTAGCGTGTGTGCACACAACGATTCCTCTATGGGTGACATTAAGTGCCCCTATCTTAATTGCAAAAGTTGCTGCCACGTGTTAGGGTACAGCTCTGTGTGCTAACTGCCAGGGACATGTTGGTCACGCCCTTGACAGTGCATTACTGTTGCTCTTATGATGTGTTACTTTTGCTCTCAATGCATAAGTGCAGATCCTTGCAGGCACTTTAGTAAAAGTACCCCTATGCATCTTTATAAAATAGCACCTAAGTAGGCATCTGTACAACCCTTTATAAAATCATCCTCTATATATTATGAGTTCAGTTTTCAAAGGGTTTAGGTGCCTATATTTATGAACCAGAAACCTATGGAGGAATTTTCAAAACCATTTAGGCAGTTTGCAGAGCTGCAAATCATCTAAACGGTGCCAAGTGGGATATTCAGCCATGTTAGTGCCTCTGAATACCCCTGGATGCTGCCACTAGAAGCCCAACACTAGCCGGCTAGAGTCAGGACATTCCAAGAGTGGAGTGGAGGCCGGACCCAGGGATAACCAGCTAGCAGCGATATTCCCCCGCTAGCCGGTTATCCCAAAACAGCTACATTTAAGCACCTGAAAGGCTCACCTAACTTTCACAGTTTTAGCTAAATGGGCAGCAGCTGAATATCACCACTGCCCGGTTAGCTGCGGTGCTATCTGGCCAACCCAGATATCCATTGTCGGTGGTCAGATATAGCCTAGTATTCAATGTACAGGTTTAGAATTCAGCGGCGATGGCTAGCCACTTTACAAGCACTAGCCACTGCCGCTGAATATCTTCCCATATGTTTTTATACTTTTTTATTAATTTATTTATAAATTGGCCTTTTTATAAATGGCTGGTTTTCAAAACCTAAAGTTTGCTTCCCAGGGTACCCAAGACTGGAGCCAAATGAGGTGAAGGAAATTAGGCACCTACCCTAAGCCCCTTGAAATCTCTCCACACTGTCTGTGTAAAAGATCTCATCTTATCCTCTGACGCGTTGTGGTGGGAAGTAGGATGATTCCCACCCATACCCTCTGCTCTATTTTACAATTCATGGTAGGAAGCAAGATAGGATGTTGAGGTATCATTGGGTCTCCTATCTTTACTTTAAAAATGATGATGGAGATAGCAAAGGTATCACCTCTGGGGCAGTAGTTCAGTGCCTAATTTTCAACATGATTGAGCATCTTAAACTAGGCAGCTGAACTTTGGATACATAGATTTAAGAGAATTTTTAGCTGATAATCTAGGTGCCAGGTTCAACTGAGGATTTAGGATAGCTAAAGCTTGGTCCACTAGATTAAGCTGCACAGCTATGGTTGAAGATTAGGCTATATGGATTCCTGGAGTCTTTTGTCCAAACAAAGAAGCAAACACCAATCTAGAGTGAGGTGTAAACAAACCGCAATTTATTGTTTCACCCCTGAGGGGACCACTGGTAGCCAACCTAACACAGCCGTGTTTCAGCACCGCCTTCATCAGGGGTTTTGTCCTATATTATGAATAAAAACAAAATTACAAATTAAACATTAAAAATTACATTAATAACATATTATAAAAATTATATCAAAAAAATAAGAACATGCAATAAAAACGTATAATAAAACAATAAATAAGAAATAAGGACACCATCCCTTTATGTAAACATAGTTAATATCATTAATAATATACTGTCCAATATCAGTGATACAAGTAAAATGAATAAAAATAATAAAAAAAACACTCATGTTGTGCGACAGGTAACAATTAAAAAACATGGTGATAAAACACTGAGCATGTTCATGTATAATAAAAGCATATTGACAGGACTCAATGAATTCCAACTGACATATATGTGCATATAAAAATTTCAGTAAATGGAAATAATATGAAATTTAAAGATGAGACAGTTTCTATAAACTTAAAGCATTAAAGCAAAACAGAAAGGCAAGAAAGGAACACGTGGTCACTACACCACCAATCCGAACATGCCATCTAATTCTGTGCGTGACTCAACAGTTATCACTTCTCTCTATCTAAAAACAGATAAGTACATGAACCTTCTTATATCACTGAAAGAGTAAAGGCCCCAACATTTAAAAACCCACAGTTATTTAGGAATTAAAAATGTTGCGTGAACCTCATGTTTCAAATTTATATCTATTAGGACTGAATCATATTGGCAAATATCATCAAATTCCTCCATTTATGGAGTTTGTATGTTGGCATATACACTATTTTGCCAGAGTTCTTACCTTATAGCAGCCTCACACTGTCAAAGATACAGTCTAGATTTTCAAGAACACCCCGCAGCACAGTTTTTACTTCTGCTTTTGGGCCAAAACCTTGTTGCCATGGCAACCCTGGGCATACTATATCACTACTGTCATCGCCATTTGACTATATTGATCAAAGGATTTGTACACAGTATATGTCTGTATATTAATTAGGGATTTCATGTTTTCCTTATTTTAAAGGATCAATGGTACCCACTGACAAGCTGTATCGTTGCAGCTTGATAGTGCTTTTAAGTCCAATGAAAGGGACCTTCATTACTGCCAGTTTTAACATAGGAAACCCAACAGTGGAGGAATGGCCTAATGGTTGGGGCAAGGTACTTCAGACTGGAAGGTCAGGGGTTCAAATCCCACTAGAGGACAGCAACCTTGGGCTGGAAGGACTGGGGTTTCTAGTCCCACAGGTGCTCCTTGTGGTCTTGGGCAAGCCACTTAACCCTCCATAGCCCATGTTCCCTGTAAAACAGTTATCTCCAAGTTATAATGCCCTGTTTAATGTAAACCACACTGATGCAGAATAACATGGTATATAAGAGAATGTAAATAAATAAAACAGTAGGTGGACTACTGGAGGGAACTACAAAGTTTCCATTTGTGGCATTTTCACCAGAAGGAAAAGGTCCACAGTGATAATATACCATTCCTTTTCTCTGTAGTATGCACTTGCGAGATATCCCACCATAAGGAGGGAGCCTGAAAAATGGCAGTTTATGCTGCAGGGTTCAATGCTCCTGGCCCTCACCAACTACTTTCTATTTCTTTTGGAATATTGACACAACTGAAGTTTGACCCCTGATGACGGCTCTAGGAGTCAAAACCTGGCCAAGTCAGACTATTCTTCAGTAAAAAAGAGTTTTGACATTCCATGGTCTCCTTCCACTCTGTTCGTGCATGAGAACCAGGGAAGCTGGGGTACAAATCCCACTTGTTCCATTAACACACCTTGTGCAAATCACTTCACTCATTGCCTTAGGTCAATTTAAGCCCTCTAGGCCAGGAAACTCTAATGTACCTACATGTAACTTATTTTGAGCTCAGATTTAGAAAGACCAAGCATTCAAATCTAAGGGCCGATATTCAGAAGCCCTTATCCTGATAACCACAGTTTATCCAGATAAGGACGCTGAGGGAGATATTTAGTGGCATTATCTGGATAGCGCCACTGAATATCTCCACCGACTGCCTTGGCACTACCCAGATAATGCTCTGACCCAGTGAAAAGTGGGATATAAATACAGCTAAATAAACTAAATAACTAAAAATAATGCAGGGACAGTCTATGGGCAGGGTGAAGGTAGTGCCAACGATTATCCAGATAGTGGCACTCTTCAGCAGCTATCCGGATAATTTCTGCCCTTATGTGGACAGTCTATCTACATAACTTAAGACAACAAAAAAAGCTGTCCTAAGTGTTATCAGAATAGCTGCTGTTGCTGACTGCACTATCTAGATATTTAGCTCTGGCCACTATCTGGATACCAACTCCGAATATCAGGATAGTTTTTTTTATTTCCCAGCCACCCCCCATGCACCATGGTCAGCGCTTAGCCCTCTAAATAGTGGGCTTTTGACTACTGGCCCCAGTACATTTTTTCATAAGCACAGAATGCAAGGAAAATCTTTTTTGAATAAGAACCAACATATAAAACAGAAAATGAGATTTCCTTTGCAGTGCACACAAACAGTAGTCAATAATTGAACTGTCTGTATTAGTGCTAATATGTGGGGTACCTTTTACTTGTGCACCAATAATCAAAACAAAATTGCATGTTTAGTTCTGCTGTGATTATTGCCACCTACACCAAGCTGCGGTATTTTTGCCTGCATTTTGTACATGGAAAAATGTAAAAGAAAATAATGCAGGTGGATTTGAAAATGCTAGTTTTCCTAATGGTAGCATCAGCCTTGAAGATAAAGTAGTCAGAAACCTAGGGTTGGGACCGGGTAACTCTGTAAATGGAGGCATACAAAAGCTTTTTTAGTATACTCCCTCTATTTCTCTATTATCCTCCCTTACCCTTAGATTGTAAGCTCTCTTGGGAGTGGATTTAATGTACCTGAATTCCAATAATGCTGTAAGCTTCCTTGAGTCTCATTTGGAAAGGTGCCTCAAACATGACGGGTCTATTTACTTCTAATTACTCTCAGTCAATTACTGTATAATTTGTGTTCTGTGTTTTTATTCTTTCCAACCCAGCAGAAATTGGAAAGAATTATACAAAAGAGGTTGAGAAATGTTTGTCTGTAGGTCTATCTGCTGGGGGCAAAATAACTCTCCAAAAATTAAACAGAATGCAATGAAATTTGGCATGGGGAAAAGCAATGAAAACAGAGATATACACAGACAAAACACACACAGGCAACACAGATATAAACAGATACCCACACGAGCACCTAGGGGATGGAAAGAATTCCATGAGTCATCTTTGCATGCTTTCCCCACTTGCTAACTGTATATATCTAGGACTAAACAATCAATGATCTGACATGTATTAAATTGGTTAACTTTAGTATTACAGTCCATTTGTTTTATTTATACAAAATAAGAGAGCTATTATTTTCAGTAATGTATTGCCAATCTTCTTTACCAGAGGACATCTAGCTTCCCAAAGGTAGACTGATAAAAGTCACCGCACTATTAATATATTCCTTTTGAAATAATTTATGAAAAGGTTCATGAGCATCAAGATAGAACTTATTTCTCTGGTCTCCAGTGCAATTCGTGTTTTGGGCAGCAGTAGCAACTGAAGTCCTGCTAGTGTCAGTTCTAACCAGAGGTGGGGTAGAAGTGTCCCAGGATGGGCTAATTTTGCACATACAAGGAAAGTAATGAAGATCAGGCCCGAATTTCAGTTGGGCGGTGCTGTGCGCCATGTCAGCGCATAGCCCGCCCACCTAACCTGGATTTTCCATGCTCTGGTCATATGCGGTCCCAGCATCAAAAATCAAGCTGTCGCTGCACAGCCAGGTAGCTGCAGGATCTACCCATGTAGCACCGATTTTCGATGCTACATAGTTAGCCCCAGCGCCTTAAAGATAGGTGAGGTTATCTTCTGCTCCGCCCTGTAATGCCCCATTGCTATGTGGATAGCATCTGGGCGCATTAGGGACATATCTAGGATTTTTGAAGGACACTACCCATGGAGGTGCCCTTCGAAAATCCCGGATAAGGCCTTTACATGGGTAACTAGGGAAGTTACCCATGTAAAGGCCTTCGAAAATCGGGCCCCTCATTCCTAAGCTAGGATATGTGGAGTATAGAATCTGCTGATATTTAAGATCATCATGTACGCTACAGCTAATTCCCAACGTTTATGATTTGGTCAGTACACACCGAGCTCTGATTTTATACCCTCTCCTTTCTTTCATTCCCAATCTTCAGCTGTCTGTGCACACGGATGCAAATATGGTGAATGTGCTGGGCCAAACAAATGCAAATGCTTCCCTGGATTTACTGGGAAAACCTGCAATCAAGGTTTGTGAATATCAGTCTTCTGCTATAAAATACAGATTCTTGGTATTGCAATTGTTTTCCGCCATGATGACTAGCGGGGTACAGTCTTGCCTATATGATGTCTGACGCATTCTATCTCATGAAATAAGTCTGTACTCCCCAGTGTATGCTTAATCTAGTCCACTATATCATTCTAATAGAACTTCTTGCCAGGCATTTTGAAAGTGAAATACTAAACAAGTCCAATCGGTATTAAATTAAATTACAGTTATCTAAAAATGGTTTGATTCTAATTTGCCACAAACAGGAATATTCAGTTTAAAGAAAGAACTTTAATATTTCTTGAACATGCAGAGCTTATTTTCCACAAACATTTTTCCTAGCTTGGCTTTTTATATTCTTTGCTTATAATGTTAATTGAATTGAATTCAATTAATTTAATAGCAGTTATACTCTACTTTTACAATCTATAGATGTACAACAAAGCGGAGTACACAATTAAAATATAGACACTAACACTATATTTTTTAATTAGTTTTCAATTATTTTTGCAATATAACAACAAGAAATCCAACACAAACCAAGGAAAAGCATAATAAACTCAAAACATCATAAGATATGATATACTGGGTCAGAACAAAAGTCCATCAAGCTCAGTATCCTGTTTCCAACAGTGGCCAATCCAGGTCACAAGTAGCTGTTAGCTTCCCAAAAAGATAGACAGATTCCATGCTGCTTATCTCAGGGATAAGCAGTGAATGTCACCAGTTCACTTTAATAATGGTTTATGGACTTTTCCTCCAAGAACTTGTCCAAACGTCTTTTATGTTTAAATCTTTTTTATCAACGAAAAACTTCAACTTTTCCAATATATAGGCGCTTTGATACATCATTGAAAATATTCAGACACAACAACTGTACCTTCTAGCACCTTTTTTTACATTTAGATTTTTTTTTGTCCCTACCCATCCCCCACATCCCCTCTCCCCCCTCCAAGCATAAATTGGCCAGCTTATCTTGTTTGCTTAACAGTATCACTAGATCTTTCCCGGCAGGTGAGTACATTATACCAGCCAAACATTTTATATTTTTGTACATTTTTAAAGCAAGGTTACTTTCTTTTTGGTGCTTTAGTGGGACTTTCCTTGAGCACATTAGGTGGTTGAACTCCAGTAATCTCTTCAGCTTTGGGAACTGCTAACACCTAATCAGCAGTTAGTGGGCCTGATTACCTGAGAGCAGCTGAGGGCCTGCATAAAAGGCTCCAGTGCCCTGCCCTGTTCAGGCTTTCCTACAGGAGCTCTCCAGATCAACCAACAGTAAGGATTTAAGGGTTTGTTTTATTATATTAAATTGTTAGCTCTCTGACTGGGAGCTCTTAAAAGGGTTTTTTGTACATTTTTAAAGCAAGGTTACTTTCTTTTTGGTGCTTTAGTGGGACTTTCCTTGAGCACAGTAGGTGGTTGAACTCCAGTAACCTCTTCAGCTTTGGGAACTGCTAACACCTAATCAGGTGTTAGTTCCCTCCCTACCCACCCCGACTCCCACCCACCCTTAGCGAGTAGTCTTGCTTTATAGGGCACCTCCCCATTTGACAAAGAACAGAGAATTGGACCAGCACATTTTGAATGTAATTAAGGAGATTTAACTGCTTTTTCTCTGAAAGGACAGCTGGGAAACAGGCTCATACTTGGTAGATCTCTCTCTTTTGCTTTAATCGATACCTAAGCTCCACGAACAGAACAATGGCTGGGAAAAATTGTATCATTAAAGCTGTTGCCCCTGTTACAGCTTCTGCCTCGGTACAGACAGAGGTCCTAATGCCAGCTGAAGGACCGGTTCCATGTGCAGGGTGCCTGTATGCTGAAGCTCTGAGGAAATAAGTGGAGGAACTCGGAGAAGAGGTGGCGAGGCTGAGGAGCATTCAAGACGGTGAGAAGTACATTGATGAGATGCTTCTTGCAGCAACCAAGCTCTCCAGCAAAGGAGAAGATGGGTGCCAACAGAATGTCAATGGTTGGACACAAGTCACCAGGGCCTGCAAAATCACCAATCCAACTTCTCCAGCCCTTGAATTGAAGAACCATTATGCAGCCCTGGAAGTGGAGGAGGTGAAAGCATCCCTGGAAAGGGAAGAACCAGAGCTCAAGTACCCCAAAGTTGCAGAATCAGTGACCACAAGAAAACGAAGGGTAGTAGTGGTTGGAGACTCTCTTCTGAGGGGTACTGAGGCGCCATCTGCCGACCAGACTTGATGTCCAGAGAGGTATGCTGTCTGCCTGGTGCCAAAATCCAAGATGTTACGGAGAGTTTGCCGAGACTCATCAAGCCCACTGACTATTACCCAATGTTGCTAATCCATGTTGGAACAAATGATACTGCCAGGTATACCTCGGAACGTATCAAAAGTGACTTCATGGCTCTGGGACAGAGGGTGAAGCAGTTAGGTGCACAGGTGGTGTTCTCTTCAATCCTCCCTGTTGAGGGTAAAGGCCAAGGCAGAGAAGCTCGCATCCTGGAGATGAATGCATGGCTGCATGGATGGTGTCATCGAGAGCGTTTTGGTTTCCTAGACCATGGGATGCTGTTCCAAGGGTTGCAGAGCAGAGATGGCATCCATCTGTCCAAGAAAGGTCAACGCGTCTTCGGTAGTAGACTGGCTAATCTACTGAAGAGGGCTTTAAACTAGATTCGTTGGGGATGGGTGAAGAAAGCCTCCAGGTAAGTGAAAGCCCCAAGGTAGGTGATACCCATTTCCATAAAGTTATTTAATGTAACAGGGGTAACATATGGAAAGCAGTGTGTATAAATGGCTGTAGCATGGGAAATAAGATCCCTGATGTTGAAGCTTTGGTGGGAGTGGCTGACTTGGATTTTGTGGCAGTTACAGAAACATGGTTCACAGAAAACCATGATTGGGATGTAACTATACCTGGCTATACTTTATTCAGAAAGGACAGGGTATGAAGTAGGGGAGGAGGAGTGGCACTATATATAAAAACTAGTATTAAAGCTTTGGAATTACAGAGCTTAAAAGGGAGAGGGGAGGCATTGTGGGTTAAACTAGAAAGAGGGAAAGAGAAATCTATTTACATTGGCGTGATCTACAGACCTCCCTCACAAGAGGAAGAGGTGGACCGAGAGTTAATTGAAGACATGCGCAGCATTACTAGGAAAGGGGAAGTGCTACTGATAGGAGATTTCAATATGCCAGATGTTGATTGGCACATTCCTGCTGCAGTATCATCTAGAAGTAAGGAGATCCTGGATTCTCTACAGAGAGAACTATTCAGGCAATGGGTAACAGACCCCACACGTGAAGGGGCCATACTGGACTTGGTGCTTACCAATGGTGAAAGTGTTTCTGATGTTGTAGTGGAAGATCATTTTGCATCCAGTGATCACTAGATGGTGTGGTTCAGTATTAGGACTAGGGCTGTTAGAATCCATTCAAAGGTGAGGTTCTTAGACTTTAGGAAGACTAACTTTGCGAAGATGGGCCAATACCTCAGGGAGTCGTTAGTTGGATGGGAACAGCTGAGGGATGTAGAAAAACAGTGGGCAAAACTGAAAGGGGATATTTTAAGGGCAACCAACCTTTTTGTTAAAATGGTAAATAAAGGTAAAAGGAAAAGGAGACCACTATGGTTTTTGAAAGAAGTAGTTGAAAAAGTGAAGAAAAAGAGGGAGGCCTTCATGAAATACAAGAGATCACCGAGAGAGGAAGACAGGCATCTGTATTTGGAAAAACTTAGAGAAGCTAGCAAAGTAGTCAAGAAGGCAAAGATTCAAAAGGAGGAGGAAATAGCCAATGCAATAAAATGGGGGGATAAGACATTTTTCAGATATATTAGTGAGAAGAGGAAGGGCAAGAGTGGTATTGTCAGACTCAAGGGTGCAGGGGAGGAATATGTAGAAGCTGATAAGGATAAAGCGGAATTGCTTAACAAATATTTTTGTTCTGTGTTCACAGATGAAGAACCAGGAGCAGGACCTCAGAAAACACCCACAAATAGGAACAAAAGCAAAGGACATCTTGAACAATTTTCAAAAGATTGTGTTCGTGAGAAACTCGCTCAACTTAAAGTAGACAAAGCGATGGAACCTGATAGGATGCACCCGAGAATACTGAGGGAACTTGGGGATGTTCTAGCAGCTCCACTGACTGACCTTTTCAATGCCTCGTTGGAGTCAGGAGTGGTGCCAAAGGACTGGAGAGAGGCTCATGTGGTGCCTTTACACAAAAGCGGAAGTAAGGATGTGGTTGAAAACTAGAGGCTGCTTAGTTTAACTTCGGTGGTGAGTAAATTATTGGAAACGCTGCTGAAAGAGAAAATAGTGAGGTTTCTGGAGTCCAGCGGATTACAGGATCCGAGGCAGCATGGATTCACCAGAGGCAGGTCTTGTCAGACAAATCTGATTGATTTCTTTGTCTGGGTGACCAGGGAGTTGGACTGAGGGAGAGCCCTAGATGTGGTGTATTTAGATTTCAGTAAAGCCTTTAACACTGTTCCTCACAGGCGACTTATAAACAAACTGAGCACCCTAGGGATGGACCCTAAAGATACTGCTTGGGTTAGAAATTGGTTGGGTGGGAGGCAACAAAGAGTACAAGTAAATGGAGCTCACTCTGAGGAGAAGGATGTTATCAGTGGTGTGCCCCAGGGATCTGTCCTTGGTCCGATTTTTTTTAACATCTTTGTTAGTGATATAGCGGAAGGGCTTTTAGGGTAAGGTTTGCCTCTTTGTGGATGATACCAAAATCTGAAAGAGTAGACACCCAGGAAGGGGTAGATAACATGAGGAGGGATCTAGCTAAGCTTGAAGAATGGTCTAGAATTTGGCAGCTGGGATTTAATGTTAAAAAAATGTAAGGTCATGCATTTGGGCTGCAGCAATCCAAGGGAGCAATATAGTATAGGGGGTGAAGTACTTTTGTCCACTAAAGAAGAGCGGGACCTAGGCGTGGTTGTGTCTGATGATCTTAAAGTAGCTAAACAGGTAGAAAAGGCAACGGCAAAAGCTAGAAGGATGCTTGGGTGCATACGGAGAAGAATGGCTAGCAGAAAAAAGGAGGTGATAATGCCTCTGTATAAGTCTTTGGTGCGACCTCATTTGGAGTATGGTGTGCAATTCTGGAGACCGCACCTTCAAAAGGATGTGAACAGGATGGAGTCGGTGCAGAGGGTGGCTACTAAAACGATTAGTGGTCTTCATTATAAAGCATATGAGCACAGACTGAAGGATCTTAATATGTACACCTTAGAGGAAAGGCGGGATAGAGGTGATATGATTGAGATGTTTAAATACCTCCATGGCATAAATGTTCAGGGAGAGAGCCTCTTTCAATTGAAAGCAAATTCTGCTACGAGGGAACATGGGATGAGGGTGAAGGGAGATAGATTCAGGAGTGATATGTGGAAATATTTCTTTACAGAAAGAGTAGTGGATCCGTGGAATAGTCTCCCAGTGGAGGTGGTAGAGATGAGGACAGTAACTGAATTCAAAAAAGCATGGGACAAACACAGAGGATCTCTAAAGGTAAAAAGGGGACTGTTGTAGTTGTTATGGAAGGACAGACTAGATAGGCCATGTGGTCTTTTTCTGTCGTCATATTTCTATGTTTCTATGTTTCTATTTAAAACTTTTATATTAACACCATAACACATAGGTCTACTTGACATGCAGGACTATAACATTCATAACCACATTATAAGATTCATACCAATGATCCATTCATAGTATATGCCCTAACTTATGAGCCACTGTTAACTTTCTACAAGTCAATTAACAATTTAACAATTTATCCCTTCCCTCTCCCCTTACCCCCTCCCTCCCTGCCTCCTCTCACCCTTCCCAAGGGGCTATCTGTCCACCATTTCATCCAACCCATATTGTTAAGATATCATTTCTCGCCTTGGTGGAGACACCATCCAGATATGGGGACCATATAACCAGAAAAAGTTCTCTCTTCTTCATATGTTGCCTGGAGGCTTCCCCCTCCCATAAGACTAGTTGGTGCAGTGTGTTCCACCACTCCCAGTAACCTGGGCCACCTGGGTCCCTCCACCTGCGAAGTATACACTGCTTAGCAACAAGGCAAGTTTTCCTCACCATCAGTCTATTCCCTGCTTTAGTAAGTCCCAAAGGATCAGGGGTATCTAAGATAGCCAAACCTGGAGTCAATGTCAAGGCCTGCCCCAACAATTTTCCCAGATATTGCTGGATTCTGTTCTAAAAAACGTACCCACCTGTACACACCCCCAAAACATATGCCCCAAATGTGCCCCCGTCACCCTGCACCATGGACAACTGCTGCAAATCCTGCCCTCCACACTCTATGGGGTGAGACATAGGCTCATTCTATGATCCGGAATTGCTTATCTCGGAGTCTAGCCCCTGCTATCAATCTAGGGATTCTTCCCACCGCAGCTCCCCAAAGAAATGTGTTAAGATCTATGCCAGTTCCAATCCCCACTGCATGGCTAGTTGAACGTGGCATTTATCTGGAGCACGCCCACTCAGGGCCCTACAGTAACCAGCAACTGTGATCCGCTCTTTGTCTTCCAGCTCAAACCATTCCACTAACTTCTCAAAGTTCTCCTGTCGCAAGCCTCTCTTTCTTTCTTTTAAAGAGGCCAAATAATGTTTTAATTGGAGGTATGCATAAAAATGCCCACTGGGTAGGTCATATAGCTCCTGCAGCTCTGAAAAAGGCTTGAGTTCTCCCTCCTCGTTTATTACTTGCCTCACCTGAACGAGACCTCGTAACTCCCAGTCACGAAAAAAACTGGACTCTGTGCTTGGCAGAAAAGACAAAATTTCCTTGTAAAGGTAAATATCCTGATATCTCAAATGGAATATCTAATTGACCACACAAATATCGCCATCCCCAGCGAACTCCTTTGAGTAAAATATTATCTTGAAGATGTTTGGGTAATTGTAATTGAGGGATATGTAGCACTAACAAAAGAGAATGAGGGGCAACAAATGCCGATTCAAGGTCATATGGGGTATACACTGAGCTCCCCCCCCCAACCAATCTCGCACGTGTTGCAATAGACATCCCAAGTTATATTGCTCCAGACTTGGAAGCCCTAGTCCTCCCTGTTGCCACCGATCTTGTAACCGATCAATTTTAAGTCTAGGCTTTTTCCCTTTCCAAATAAAAGACTGTAACGATCGCTCGAGTTTTTGAACGTCTCACTGCATCATCTGTAGATGAAGGGGATGAAAGATGTATAAAACGTTTGGGAAAAGCATCATTTTATATGTGGCTACCCATCCCAGAAGGGAGAGAGGCAGCGGCGTCCAATCTCTTAACTTATTTTGAATTTCTTGCAGTAAAGGTTGGACATTGAATGGTACAACCTTTTTGGATCACACGGCAACCATATTCCTAGGTATTCTAATTTATTCTCTGCCCACCTTAAGGGAAACGATCCGCCCCAGGTGTCCCGCAAGCCACCTATAACATCCAATGCCTCAGACTTGGTCATATTCAATTTGAAGCCTGCCAATGTCCCATATTGTGTAATAACCTTAGTGTGACAAGACTTTCCTTGGCTAAATCCATGTTGGCTTTGTCCCATTAAACCATGACTATCTATATGTCAAGTAATTTTGTTCTTTGCAATAGTTTCTACCATTTTGCCCAATACTGGCATCAGGCTCACTGGTCTGTAGTTTCATGGATCACCCCTGGAACCCTTTTTAAAAAACATAAAGCTACAGGCACACTTCTGTTCCAGAGGTCTGAATGATCCCATAGCTTTCTGTTTCGTTACAAGGCCAGAGGCTTATCAGCCCCCCCTTACATTGACCACTCTCCAATCTTAAGATACTATAGATGATTTTAATGATAGTAATATGTAAACTAATAGTACATCTGCAATTTCATTTATGAGTTCTTTCATCACTCTGGGATATATACCATCCAGTCCAGTTGATTTGCTACTCGTTAGTTTATCAAATTGTTGTATTACATTTTACAGGTTTTTCAAGATTTGCTTCAGTTCCTCTGATATATGACCTTTAAATATCATTTCTGGCATAGGTAACTTCCCTACATCTTTTTCAGTAAAGATCAAAGCAAAAAGTTCATTCAGTTTCTCCATTATGGCCTTGTCCTCCCTTAGTGCCCCTTTTACCCCTCTATCATCTAATGGACCAACTGATTCTCTATTCTAATACAAAAAAACCCTCTAGGAAAAAACTACATAAGTTAAATACAAAAGTAAAACTCATAACCTAAGCAAAAAAAGAACAAAAAACCTCAATATTCAATCAGGAAGAGCATCCAAACGCCCCCCCCCCCCCCAAAAAGAAAGCACTATGCCCACTTAAAAAGGAAAAGACCTCAGCTGCCCTCTTATTCAAGGAAATGAGGGTGAGCCAGTCAGTAAGATGCAAGTCAATAATGTCTGATTGGACTCAAACACATCAGCGGTCAAAAGCCTCTTGATGGGAAAAATACACAAATCTACACTAAAGACAATTAAGGCAAGTTGTTTAATTCCACATCCAATGATTCATATATAGTAAATGCACAGTGCTCAGTATTTATACACTCGCTGAGGCTTGTTTAGTGCAAAATATGAATCGTGCTGGTAATATTGAGCTCTCTCAATAGCAACCAAACTGCAGGGTCATGGATTTGGGCTGCAGAAAATCCATGGGAGCAGTACAATGTAGGGGGCGAGGCACTTCTGTCCATGAAAGAAGAGCAGGATCTGGGTGTGACTGTTTCTGATTATCTTAAAGTGGCTGAACAGATAGAAAAGGCAAGGGCAAAAGTCAGAAGGATGCCTGGGTGCATAGGGAGAGGAATGGCCAGCAGGAAAAAAAAGGGAGGTGATAATGCCTCTGTATAAGTCTCTGATGCAACCTTATTTGGAGTATTGTGTGCAATTCTGGAAACCATACCTTCAAAAGGATATAAGCAGGATGAGTCAGTGCAGAGGGTGGCTACTAAAATGGTCAGTGATCTTCCTTATAAATCACATGGGAACAAACTTAAAGATCTTAATATATATATGTTAGAAGAAAGATGGGATAGAGGAGATATGATAGAAGCGTTTAAATACCTCCGTGGCATAAATGCAGAAGAGGAGAGCATCTCTCAATTGAAAGTAAGTTCTGCAAAGAGTGGGCATTGGATGAGGGTGAAAGGGGATAGACTCAGGGAATAATATGCGGAAATATTTCTTTATGGGAAGAGTGATAGATGCGTGGAATAGTCTACCAGTGGAGGTAATAGAGACAAGGATAGTATCTGAATTCAAGCACAAATGGGACAAACACAGAAGATCTCTTAAGGAAACAAAAGGTACTATAGCATTTAATATGAAAGGGCAGACTAGATAGGCCATATGGTTTTTCTGCTGACATGTTTCTATGTTTCTACTGCAAAGGAAAAAATACTCAATCTTGTAGGATGAGGTAACATCACAAGCAAAAAAGAAAATCTGAGATCCATCCCCCCCTTATATACTTAAAGGCAAACATTAAACCCCCACAACAAAAAGATATGGCAGTAAAAAAAAAAAAGCCAAAAAAACATTGCTTCACTTCACGTTGTAAAAGGAAAACAAAAATTCTCAAAATGTGTACCTTCCAGAAATATATCTGCTTGATTAGTTATCAAGGAAAAAAATCACTTACAAGGAAATTTTAAAATGAAAGAGGCTCCCAAAGCCAGTACATGCTCCAAAGAAAGACACTCGTTTAACTTTAAAATGCAATGTAAGTAATATTATTTTATGAAACTCACATGGCAGTGAAACTAGCAAAGTGGATTTAATTGTAATATCTTCCTGCGAGTTGTCCAAAAAGGCAGTTATATTTAGACACTAACCAACACATCAAATCTTCCCTTTGTTCAGACATACTATCTCATGAGACATAATAAATCTTCGAGGGGAAAACCCCCTCCGAATTAGGCATTTTCAAAATGTCCTTCAGGTAAATCTTAAACAGCTCACGTGCAGAAAATAGGCAATCTCAAATTACATGACCTTATAAAATTTTCCTTGGCTTCCAACCTCTTATGAGTATACAGGAAATCTTTTAAATACTGGATTTAGCAAGAGTTGCATATTTGTGACTTGATAGTTTACTCCCCTAAATCAGCCTCCAAAAAAGCCAATTTCTGTTCCTGTTTTCTCATCTTTTTCACAGCCTGAGTAGAAAAGAAAAAACAAACAAACCAAACACACACACACACACAAATTAGAGACAGTCTCCAGAAGAAAGACTCTTTTGAAGGAGACTAACTTCCAAATCTCCAGCATAGTAGGGCCACTGAGAGTAGGGAGACCAGAGAAACAAGCCCGGCCTTCCCTTCTGACTGGGAGACACACAGGAGAAGGAAGATTAATCTTGTTCCTTTCTAAGCCCCAATCTGATTCAGAGATCCCTAGGGACTCCATTAATGGCAATGCCTCCCGAATCATACTCGCATTAGGGCTGCTCACAGGAGGCATCTAAAGTCAAAACCATAGACCTTGGCAGAGGCGACCGCTCAGATGTACTCAGAATTATCTCTGAGTCACAAGAATCCAAATCCTCTGTGGAACAGATGTCTTTTTACCAGAAAGATGTTTATCCATCAAGTCCCACAACTGACATCAACTAGACCGATTGCTTCCCTTTACCCTTTCGCTTCCACATACTCTTCTCTAAATCACAGTAGTCCTCAGTGACTCTGAAGAGGCTCCAAAGGGATATTCCTCTTTGGCCCAGCCTCTTTGGCCACGCCCTTGTGGCTGCATGTCACAGTCCAGCGTGCTTTTATCCTCCCAGGCACACTCGGATGCCAGTGACATCACCGGGTCACTGCATTTTCATCCAGTCACAGTGCAGAATGACAAATGGGGCAGTGCGCAATAGAGGACTTTGACAGATGTGGCCTTTATGGACCAATAAAATGACAAATCTCACCATTATCCTAGAAATCAAGGCATAAACCACAGAATGTAATGTGAACCAGCAGAATTTTTTAATCTTGTAATTTGCTTATATTCTGCAGATTACAAATGCAAAATAATATAGCAAACGGGTTATTTCAAAGCTAGAATACAAGATCCTTAGAAGAGAAGCATAGTGCTTGAGTATTTCTTTAGCTCAGGGATTCAACAGCCAAATGTTCAAATGTGTTATGACTGGGTTTTTCATTTCCACTATATAGTCTTTTCTACATTAGTAATACTATTGAAGGGGGGAGGGGGGTTTCAGCAGATCATAAGAACCAAGTTATTAAACATGTTTGCCAGTCTGTTATATATACTGGAAAAGCTGAAGTATTTGTTCCAAAGTTTCCTCTTGTGCACTGTGAAAAAAAAGTGATTTTAATTGTCCAGATATCTCACCGTGGAGCTGTTTATTGTTTGTGGTCTGGCACCTTGCCATTGAACTACAGTCTAAACCAAAGTTGAACAGATGTTGAGGATATTGAAACAGGTATCAATAATGCCTTTTACTTATAGGTTTGATATACAGTCTCTGCCACAAAACATCTGGATAATGACCTTGGTAGTAGATTTCTTTGAGCTTCTATTAAGAAGTCATACGTCCAGTGCCAAGCAATGTATGGAAGTTACAGATGTGAAACATATCAATCACTACATACATCCCCTTCCTACATGTCGCTTTAGAAATTTAGCTGCCCATATATTGGGCCCACTGAAAGCCTTTTGGCTTCTCTGCTATTGCTGCTCAAGCGTTCATGCATGACGGTGGAATTACTTCTCTGGGCGAGAGCTTCCTCAATGGTGTGTCTGTACCTTCAGTACTTTTCAAGATGGGGGGAAAAATCATAAATCAGGATGTAGTTCTAAGAGGGTGGGGGGTCAATCCAAAACAACAAGAAATAACTGCTGAGAAGGAAAAAGAATAGATGGTCCATTTTCATAGGTTTGATATTTTGGGCTTCGACTTGATATTTCTATAAGCAGTTGTTACTGAGGCTCTTAAAAGAGAGGTTGAGCAGGTAATGCAATGGACTTCAAGATGAATTTCTTTACTGAAGAGGGACATGACAATGTCAAAACTTCTTCTCTGTGACTATAACAATTATCAAACTTAAGGGTCCTTTAGCTAAAATGTACTAAGTGGTTAACACATGTTTTAGTGTTAGCGTGGAGGCATGGTAGCTGTTCTCACACAGGCCTGATAGTGACTGCATGCTAATTATTGTAGTAACTGCACATTGTGCAATGAGGGGGGGGGGGATGAGGGACAGAGTGGGCGTGGAGGATACATTGCGGTTGGCGCAGGGGTATATATTGCACACTATCCATGTTGCAATTAGTGTGTACAGTATGCACTTAATGTCACCTCAAAGAGTGGCGTTAAGTACACCTGTATTAATTGTGACTGCCGTGCCGTTTGTTAGGGTACTTTTCTGTGTGGTAATTGCTGGGAGGATACTGGTCATGCCCTGCAGAACTTTTATATTTACAGCTCGTTAGTTCTTATGCAGAACATGAGCTATGTGCAAAAAAAAAAAAAAAGAAACTGACCGCACCTTAGTAAAAGGGACTCCTTAGATAAGAGACCTTTAGGAAGCCTGGAAAACAGTCCATATTCACACACTTCTTCAAACCCCAGTCCCAGACAATGAATTCAATCTGGGACACACAGTGGTAGTTTCAATTTGCCAAAGTTTATTCCAGCTCAAACAAGGAAGAACGAAACATAGGGGTACTGCAGAAGTTAAGCGGCAAGCTCTACAGCAAAAATACAGCAAACAATCTTATAATACATGATGCAGCAACAAGAAAACTTCCTTTGTAAAGTTTGTGCAGTTCATCCTCAGCAGTAGTGTTCTACTTACTTAATCTTGAGGTTGAAATAGAGCTTTCTAGTAATCCAGTTTTTTTATTCACTTCCTCTGTCCCTATGATTCTCACTGAAGTGCTTTTAAGAAGCTGGGCCATAGGCCTAGAAGTATAGCTTCTGATTTAATTCCTCCATGAGCTAAATTGTACACAGGCCAACTTCTTGCCAGTGGTTATTGCGAACCTCTCTCCGGAAAATCCTCAGCATTAGAGGCAGATCCTCCTATCAAGCATCATCATACCTACTGTATCCGAATGCAACTTGCCTCGAGCTAGCAATGAAGAGGCATAAACTGAATCTAAATTAAAAAAATAATATATTCTGAATGTGCAAAAGATTAGGCAGGGTATTTTAGAAGCCCTATTCATGAGTTGGATGTCTGAACACGGGCATTTAGATGTGCAGATCATGTAGACATCCCTGGAGGTATTAGAGAAAGCCAGGTATACAGACATTCCCAGTGTAAGAATGTCCATGAAGCATGGGGGCATGGTGGAGGTGCAACAAGGGAGATGCATGTCACAATGCGATTTCAGAATGGCACCAGCATCTCAGACCCTAGTTGGTGAGACATCCATACTTATACCAGCTCCCAACCGTCAATAAAGTGCTAATTTCATGGGAAAGCACATAATGTACTTACATTGCCACAGTTATTATTTCCTGCCCTAAGAAACCTGAGCTTAAATATAAACTCCAAACATTACTGGTCTGCTGTCGCATGTCTGAGTATCTGAAATGGCAGGCTGGGATGTGCAAGTCTCATAGCATAGTCAGCCCTCCTTCTGAAATACCCCCACCATCATGTCCAGGTACCCTGTTTTGAGGCCATGCACTTCAGAAACATCTACCTTCGTGAAATGGCCTACACCCATGCACGTATGCAGCCTTGCAATCTGCACGAGACCCGCCTCCATAACTGGTTACAGGAATGTTCATTTTTCAGGGTGAAGTTGAAATGATTTCAGAAGGCATTTTTCCGTGCCTCCCTTCACTGCTGCCACTCCCCCCAATTTCTGGATGTTCTAGACATCCCTTCTAAAATGCCACTTCATATTATCAACTCTTAAAGGCACATCCTCATTATTCTACCTTTCTGCCGTTTTGAAAACCAATTTAGATAATGGTTAAGAATAAGTAGAAATTAGAGGTCGACATGGCCAAAAAAAGTTTGTTTATTTTAAATGAATTTTTCCCAGTTTTTACATTTTTTCATGTTTGTCACCTTTTCATTTTTTGCATATGCAAATTGATTGTATGTGTGTTAATATGCAGGCATACATGCATATAAGCAATTTGTGCCCCCTTTCAAATACTTAGTTGCTCAAATGAACCAAATGAATGCTCACAAATGCGCACCACTAATAGAGATTAAGATCACATAAAGACAGACTCAGTCACACTTCTGGAGTAAGAGTCACATTTTCAAAATCACATCTAATAAGAAATCCTCCACCACCAACCTGAAGCATCAATACCATCAGCCTCTGAGAAAACAGCAGCATGGAAGAGGACATCTGGTAGACCTTTCAGTTTGTGTTCTGGTGGGAAACATTTTTACGTTGTGTGGAATCATCTTGCAGCCTACCAAGCAGCGCAGCACCCAAGAGCATACTGTCCCTGTGAACACAGATGCATGAATACACATGGTAATTACAAGTGCTACTGTCTCAATGGATACCTGCTGATGCCAGATGGCACAATTGCAAGTAAATTACTGACATTACAATTGGTGTAAGTTCCAGTAAATGCACAAACTCTTTCATACTTCAGAAGGAGCCATGTCAGCAAAACCAAGCTCAGTCAGTCCTGGTTTTGCCCCATTCCATATACTAACCCCAGCCAGGGCCATCCCATCCACTAGGTGGCTGCCTAGGGCGGCAGACCTCTGTGGGTGGCAGGCCACATGCCTGCCGCACCAAATCAAACCGTCCCACTGACGGAAATCAGCTGCAGTTGGGGGTGGCAGCACAGCTGGGACTTCTGCCTGGGGCAGCAGAAACCCTTGGGCTAGTCCCAACCCAAGCTCAAGTAGGTACATGACTAGCAGAAAGACTACAAATGTAGCACAAAGCTTGATTCTACAAAAATTCCTTGGTATATCAAAAAAGGTCTCTTGAAGATAAGGTGTTTGTTTTCTCTGGGAGAAATATGAATTTTGAACATGAGATGGTGTTCTGATCCAATTATATGATGTGTTTGTAGGAGAGGGACATCGTGAGACTTCTATATATGTATTCATCCTTTGTGCAATGCTTTATGCCTTTGGAGCGCCTCTGTCTTTGGATGTTTGCCCTTAAAATCATGCATACTTCTTATATCCTCTGCAGCAACGGCAGAAACATAGTTCAGTGGAGCAGTACAAATCTAGGACTCCTGCTGAACTAAGTAGACTCCAAATTCCCTCCTCCCTTGGTAATAGCAGTGTATGCAGTTATAGGCCGTCAGGCGTATTGGGTTCCACAGTGCAGCCTTCCATCAGATATTGGAGAGCCAGATGCACCGCCACTGAACTCTGTTTTACAAGTCATTGGCTCAAGTTCTTTTCTTTTGGGAAACAGTTGCTAACACAAACATTTTTTTGCTACAGATTTGAATGAATGCGGGCTGAAACCACGTCCCTGTGAACACAGATGCATGAATACACATGGTAGTTACAAGTGCTACTGCCTCAATGGGTACGTGCTGATGCCAGATGGCGCGTGTGCAAGTAAGTCACTGACATTGCAATTGGTCCAACACACAAACTTTCATACCTTAGAGGGTTATCAGCGAACTCCAGGTCAGCAGGACCAGACTGAGCTAGTCCTTGTTTTGCCCCATTCCATACACAGACTTATAGTTCTGCTTTTCATAGATAAATCAATGAGAAAATCAGAATTAGAGGTCCCCATATGTGGAGAGGTAAAAGCAGGACTGGCTAACAGGGACGGTACAAGGGTATTGGGTGTCCTAGGAAGAGCTGGCTCATGGGTTTCTGCCACCCTAGGCAGACCCAATGTTCTGTCCCCCCCCCCATGCCACTGCCCCCCCCCCACCATGCTGCCCCTGCCATCTAGTTAGTCTCTCACCTGAGGGAGGTGGGCAGCATGGAGATCACTTCTTCAAAGCGGCAGCAGAGCTACTGATTCGGCAGCACGGCAGGCCTTAAAGTACATGTGTGTACTCACAGCATGCCGCTCCTACTCCCTCCAATGCATCTTCCTGTTGGATGGGCCAGGAGCAGCAAGCCATGACCACAAGTGTGTGTGCTTTAAGGCCTGAAGTAACATCTGAGCCAACAGTTCTAAGATGACAGGATTGCCAGGCTGCCCACCAGGGTCTGCCACCCTAGGCGACTGCCTAGTTCACCTAGTGAACGGGCCAGTGTTTAAGCAAGTCTGGTTTTCAGAATATCCATAGTGAATATGCATAAGATAGATTTCCATGCAATCTTATGCATATTCATTGTGGATATCCTTAAAACCAGACTGGCTAGGGCGTACACTAGGACCAGCTTGAGAAACGCTGCCCTAGGCGAACCTTCAACCTTACTGTCCACCCCTCTGAGATTTTAATAAAACTTTACAATCATGATTATCCCAACATCAGCCTACCCAGAACAATCTTGTTAAAAAGAATAATGAATATTAAACTTTGCTTTCTATGTATATGTGTGCTCATTCTCCCTATAAATAAAAGAATGTGCTGATGGCTCTTTGAGTTTCTGTGGCTGGTAGGAACTATCGTTTTGCTTCAACTGCTGCTGTTCTTTACTGTCCCTTAGAGGCTGACAATCTAGGCAACAGCCTGTCTTGCCTAATGCTCTGCTGGCTCATCTTGTTCCTTATGATCTGGAGCTACCCGTTAACCCTAACTTTACAGCAAATACCATTGATAATTTTAGTCTTTTATTTGCTGTCCTTTACTCTTACTATGCATTGTTAAAGGAAATTTAATATGTATGTAGAGAGAAACTTTATAAACCATTTTTGCATGTAAAATGCCATTTTACGTGCATAAAATGGGCTCATATAAAATAAGGTCACATTAAAAAGTATGTGTGGTGTAAGCTGTTGCATACTTGTATAATAGGCGCAAGGTTTGGGGAGTGCATGGGTGGAGCCACAGTCTACGTGCATATTTTATAAAATACACACATTTGCATGTACTTTATGAGCTTGCATTTACGATTGCTTTCAAGCAGGCATAACGGCCACACCTTCAATCTCGGCACAATTTCTGCAGGATTTGTGCTAGCATTTCATAAAGACATATAGGTGTCTATGGGAGTCATTTTAGAAGCTCTATTCATGCTTTGGACATCCAAAAATGGGCATAGAGACATCCAAAGCACAGAGACTGTCTCCAGAGCCATTTTAGAAGCTGGCTCTGCTGACATTCAGATCTGAACAGGGGGGTGGAGGAGGCATGGCTGGGCATTCCCAGGCACCTGGAGGTATGGCCGGGGAGTTCCCAGGATCCTGGACGACATGCTCCGAGGCACAAATAGCAAAGAACAAGCTCATTTTAGCTGGAGAACATTCAGAGGATGTAAAGGAGAAAACATTTTATCATCCCCAGTACAATTTCAACTATAGCAGCAGTAGCATTTCAACCCTGCCTGCCCTGTTCCTAACTCCCTACTCTAACCATTATATTCTAGACATCTGGGATCTGAAATACATTTCTGGGGATGTCTGAGCATATGCCCCTGCAGATGTCCCAATCGAGCACGTCCAGGTTTGTGAAAATCACACCTGCACCTGGCCGTACCTGCATTTTTTTCAGATGTTCTGACTTAGACTGCACTTGGATGGATCTTCTAAAATTCCCCTTTATGTGTCTTTATAAAATAGGCGCCTGCCTATCCTGTTATACCCTGTTATAAAATAGGCCCTAATGTGCATAAAAATGACTGTTTTTTGAGGATTAAGACAGAGAGCAAAATATTGGAAAATAAACTGCAGACAGAATCTCTCTCGACATTCAGCGACTTTTCTGCCACAGGTATTTTGCAAAAACTTGAGGCCATTGAGAATAACAAAAAGCCTAAGAACATGTAATCTTTGCTGATGGCAGGCCCACCAAATTAATAGCAATGCTTTGAGTTTATTGAAAACAGATATTCAGGGTTTGACAGCATCGCACATTGGTGTAAAAATATACTGAGAACATTTTATGTGCTTTGCTGGAAAAACTCTAATCAAATCTACACTGATATACTGAAATGGCTAAATGTAATTACAACCCTGTTCTACTGTTGATTTTAAGATTCCAGGACATGTGCCATGGCGAACTGTCAGTATGGCTGTGAAGAGGTGAAGGGTGAAGTGCGATGTTTATGCCCTTCATCTGGACTTCATCTAGGACCAAATGGGCGGACCTGTGTGGGTATGTAAGATCTGTGGGTATGTAGGACCTGTGCTCCTACAACTTAACATGGAACTGATGACTCTGCTCTTCAGTGTAGTCACACTCCCCCTCCCCCAACCTATGACAGAAGCCTACTTTTCTCTCCCCTAATTCCAATTCTGCAGAAAACAAAGGCAAGCATTCACACACCAAGGAACAAAAAGAAAAAGCAAAAAATTAGAGCCCGGTTTATAAACACTAAAATAAAATTATTAGGCCCGATATTCGAAAGGCATCTACACGCTAAACCATGTTAATGCCTTAAATGAGAAAACCCCTCGCCTATCTTTAAGGCCAAGGAGCTAACCGAGCAGTATACAAATATCACTGCTGCTCGATTAGCTACTGTGGCTTCCGGCGTGTGTGGCGATCCCCAGATATTCAGTGCCAGGGCCGCATATGACCCCAGCACTGAATATCTGGGGTTAAGGGTCCGTGGGCAGGGCTATGCGCCATAGGAGCACATAGCCTGCCCAACTCAATATTGGGCCCATTATAATTAATTTTATTTTGGTGTTATAAAATGCGCTGTGGTTCTTGTTTTAATTTTTGAACGTACAATCTGCATCCAAAGATACCCCTCTTCCAAATGAGAGTGCAGGGCAGAAATAGGACATTTCCCCATAGAACTCAAAAGGCAAAAAATAAATAATTTCCGATTGTGCTATCATCTCAGTAAAAGCAATATAAACAGTACTGGGCATATTTCAAAGTAATACAAAACCCTATAAACATCACTTAGGACAAATAGGAAAATCCACCATGCCATAACAATATTAATTTCCAAAACTCACATAAGAGGGTTACCCAGAAAAAGAACAGTAACATAAATATTGCAGTAGGCCCTAGAACAGCGATGGCGAACCTATGGCACGCGTGCCAGCTGTGGCACGCGAAGGCCTTGCAGCTGGCACGCAGGAAGGTCCGCAATTAGGTTTTTTTTTTTTTTCAATTTTACTTGTCTGCTGCCGCTGTCGGGGCCGCCGCGGCAAAATCGAGCGTGCCGCGGGGCCCCCCTGTACCCGGCAGAGCCTGCCCTCCCCGTAGCAGCTCTCTCTTTGGCAGCTCTCTCTTTGGAGCTGCAGTCAGACGCGCCGGCTTGCAGAGCGCGAAGGGAAGAGTTTCCCTTTCGCGACTCTGTTAAGCCCGCGGGGGCTGATGGGAACTTCCCATCAGCCCCCGCGGGTTTAACAGAGCAGCGAGGGAGAAACTCTTCCCTCGCGCTCTGCACGCCGGCGCGTCTGGCTGCAGCTCCAAAGAGAGAGCTGCTACGGGAGGGCAGGCTCTGCCAGATACAGGGGGGCCCCGCGGCACGCTCGATTCTGCCGCGGCGGCCCCGACAGCGGCAACAGACAGGTTTTCTTTTTTTTTAATTTTCCCTGGGCTGGGGGGGGGGGTTAGGAGTGGTGATGTGATGGGCTGGGCTGGGCTGGGGGGGGTTAGGAGTGGTGATGTGATGGGCTGGGCTGGGCTGGGCTGGGGGGGGTAGGAGTGGTGATGGGCTGGGCTGGGGGGGTTAGGAGTGGTGATGGGCTGGGCTGGGGGGGGTTAGGAGTAGTGATGGGCTGGGCTTGGGGGGGGTGTTAGGAGTAGTGCTGGGCTGGGGGGATTTAGGAGTGGTGATGGGCACTGGGCTGGGGGGGGTAGGAGTGGTGATGGACACTGGGGGTGCTGGGGGGGGTAGGAGTGGAGATGGACACTGGGCTGCCTGGGGGGGGTTAGGAGTGATGATGGCCACTGGGCTGGGGGGGTAGGAGTGGTGATGGACACTGGGCTGGGGGGGTTAGGATAGGTGATGGGCGCTGGGGGGCTTAAACTAAAAATTGTGTGATTGGGGATTAGGACTGGAAATGGGCTGGTGGGATTAGTACTGGAAGATGGTTGATGGGGGGTTAGGACTGGTAATGGGCTATGGGGGGCTTAAACTGAAAATTGGGTGATGGGGGATTAGGACTGGAAATGGGCTGGTGGGATTAGGACTGGAAGTGGGTTGATGGGGGGTTAGGACTGGTAATGGGCTATGGGGGGGCTTAAACTGAAAATTGGGTGATGGGGGATTAGGACTGGGAGTGGGCTGATGGGGAGGTTAGGACTGGTAATGGGCTATGGGGGGGCTTAAACTGAAAATTGGGTGATGGGGGATTAGGACTGGAAATGGGCTGGTGGGATTAGGACTGGGAGTGGGCTATGGGGGGCTAGGACTGGTAATGGGTTGGGGTTGCTAGGACTGGAAATGGGCTGAGTGGAAGGGGGCTTGAACTGCAAATAGCTGTTGGGGATGGGGCTTGGAATGGAAATGGACTGAGGGGAAGTGGGGGGCTTGAACTGCAAATAGCTGATGGGGACGGGGCTTGGAATGGAAATGGGCTGAGGGGAAGTGGGGGCTTGAACTGCAAATAGCTAATGGGGAGGGGGACTTGGAATGGAAATGGGCTGAGTGGAAGGGGGCTTGAACTGCAAATAACTGATGGGAAGGGGGGCTTGGAATGGGCTCTTAGGGGAGGGAGCTAGGACAGGAACTGGGCTGATGGATGGGCTAGGATAGAACTGAGAATTGGGTGTTGGGGGAGCTAAGATTGGAAATGGGCTGTGGTGGGGGCTTGGATTGAAATGGACTCATGGAGGGGCTAGAACTGGAGGTAGGCTCATGGGGGGCTTGGATTAGAAATGGGCTGAGTGGAGGGGAGCTAGGATTTAACATGGGCTGATGGTGGGGCTAGGAAAGGACTAGAAATGGGCTGATGGGAGGCTGGTATTGGAAATGAGCTGATGAAGGGACTCGGATAGGACTGGAAATGGATGGGGGAGCTAGGACTGGAAATGGACTGATGAGGGGACTAGAAGGGAGCGGATACTGGGTGGGGCTGGAACTAAAAGGGAGCTGATGTTGGGGGAGATTAGAAGGGGATGGGGCTGGGAGAATGAAATGGAGAGGGGAAAAATATTTTGTGTGTGAGGGAAGAAAAATGTACAATTGGCCGGGTATTGGGAGAGTAAGTGGGGATTGAGGATGGAGGGGTAAAATTTGAGTGGATGAAATAGGAATGAGGAAAGAGCAAAAGGAGAAAGATTAGTATGTTAAAGCGGATGTAGAGAGAGAGAATGGAAAAAAAAACTAGAAGAGAGAAGAAAGGACAAATGGACAGCAGATGATGGAGAGTTAGCAGAAAACATGAAGAAACCAGAAGAAAGTGGCTGGAGCAATTGCAACTGTGTAACTGAGCTGAGGTATTCTGTTTATGTAATTCCTTTTTGACATTGCCACTTGTTCTCTTTCCCCAGTAGGTCATGTATTGTTGTTCTCTGAAATGTATTGGTTTAATATTTGCAGTGTTGCCTTTTGATAGGTATGGTATGGTGCTTTGTGACTCCTGGTAGTGCTGTTAGGATACGGCGGGTTTGCTATTGGTTCTAAATGGGCAGTGTTTGTAGTAGTTCCTAATGTGCCTGGCGGTTGGCACTGGATTATAGTAATGTAGAAATCTTTTCGTCTGTCTTTATCCATACACTCATTAAGAGACATGTTTACTAAAAGTTAGTGTATGTTAGCATTATGCAAATATTTATGCAAATTGACGTGCTGGCACTTTGAGGAAATTCTTTGGTTTTGTGCGGCAGTTTGGGCACTCGGGCTCAAAAAGGTTAGCCATCACTGCCCTAGAACATCCATACACCTATTTGGAAATTGAATTACTATAATACAGATCCCAACATAAAAACTTCATGCTAAAAGAACACCTGGTCTCAGTCATGCATGCAGAACACATATAGACCCTCACTAAGAACAAAATAAGTGACCAGAAAGTAAAAGCAGAACTGAAACCCCAGGAAGCCAGACTCTTCATATAGTACAGCACTTGAGAAATAGAAGGAAGTAGATGTCCCTGTTCTGTGCAAAATGTAAATTCTAAAGAGTGGTATATTCCAATTACTTAATTGAAAATTTGAATTCTTTCTACCTTTGTCGTCTGGCCATTTTATTTTCTAATTGTGTATATGCTAGTCTCTGCTTTCTGTTTACCTCTGTCTTCACTTAACTTGCTTACTAAGGTTTCCAGTCCATCTTCCACGTCTCTCTCCTCCTGTCTTCCTCACTTTTTTCCATCTCTGACATTGATCTTTACCTTTCAGCTTTCTTGCATTCTCTCTTTAGCAACTCTAATTTTACTCTTCCTTCTCATCATCCAGTTCTCAATCTTTAAACACAGCCCTCCTATTCCTCATCTCTCTCCTTTCCCAGTCTTTAATGAACTCTCCCCTTTTCCTTCTAAACCCCACCCACATGTCTAGCATCCCAACTGTCTCCAGCATCCAGTGTACAGCATTTCCTCTCTCTCTCCCCTTCCCTATCCCCCACCCCATGTCCAGAATCTCCCCTCTTATCCTCCCATGTTTAGCATCTCTCTTTTCTCTCTCCCTATGTCCCTCCACCATGTCCAGCATATCCCCTTTGCAGGGTCGTGCCAAGCTGGAAATGCTCCCTGTATAACTTACAAATCTGGCACCCCCCTCCACCCAGTTGTGCACACGAAGTTGCTCTTATTGGGTTTCTTGGTTGTCCAGTGATGACATCAGCACCCCTTCCATACTTGCGCCCTGTGTGACCAAGCTGTTTGCGCAACCCTTGGTATGGCCCTGTCCCTGTCTCCCTATGCCCTTGTGTCCAGCATCTGCCCTCAGTCTCCTGATGTCGCCCCCAAAGTCCAGCATATCCTATCTGTCTCATGTCTCCTTCCCATTTCCATTCCTTCACCCTATGCCCCTTTGCCTTTAGCATGTCCTCCATCTCCTGATGTCCTGTCCAGTGTTCTAGTATCTCTCTTGTCTCCTTATGCTCCTCCCATTTCCAGCATCTCCACTCCATCTCCTTATGCTTCCCCAATGTCCAGCATCTACCCTCCATCTCCAAATGCCCGCATGTTCAACATCTCTTTCCTCTCTCTATGACCCCTGTGTCCAGAAACCCCCTCTGTTTCCCTATACCTTCTTCCATAGAAACATAGAAATATGATGACAGAAAAAGACCACATGGCCTATCTAGTCTGTCCTTCCATATCAACAACTACAACAGTCCCATTTTTTCCTTTAGAGATCCTCTGTGTTGGTCCCATGCTTTTTTGAATTCAGATGTTGTCCTCATCTCTACCACCTCCACTGGGAGACTATTCCATGGATCCACTACTCTTTCCGTAAAGAAATATTTCTGCATATCACTCCTGAATCTATCCCCCCTCACCCTTATCCCATGTCCCCTCGTAGCAGAACTTGCTTTCAATTGAAAGAGGGTCTTCCCCTGTACATTTATGCTACAGAGGCATTTAAATATCTCAATAATATCACCTCTATCCCGCCTTTCCTCTAAGGTGTGCATATTAAGATACTTAAGTCTGTCCTCATATGCTTTATAATGAAGAACACGAACCATTTTAGTAGCCACCCTCTGTACTGACTCCATCCTATTTATATCCTTTTGAAGGTGCGGTCTCCAGAATTGCACACTATACTCCAAATGAGGTTGCACCAAAGACTTATACAGAGGCACTATCACCTCCTTTTTTCTGCTAGCCATTCCTCTCTGTATGCACCCAAGCATCCTTCTAGCTTTTGCCGTCGCCTTTTCTACCTGTTTAGCTACTTTAAGATCATCAGACACAACCACGCCTAGGTCCCACTCTTCTTTAGTGGACAAAAGTACTTCACCCCTATACTATATTTCTCCCTTGGATTGCTGCAGCCCAAATGCATGACCTTACATTTTTTAACATTACATCCCAGCTGCCAAATTCTAGACCATTCTTCAAGCTTAGCTAGATCCCTCCTCATGTTATCTACACCTTCCTGGGTGTCTACTCTATTGCAGATTTTCGTATCATCTGCAAAGAGGCAAACCTTACCCGGCAGCCCTTCCGCTATATCACTAACAAAGATGTTAAAAAGAATTGGACCAAGGACAGATCCCTGGGGCAAACCACTGGTAACATCCTTCTCCTCAGAGTGAGCTCCATTTACCTGTACTCTTTGTCGCCTCCCACCCAACCAATTTCTAACCCAAGCAGTAACTTTAGAGTCCATCCCTAGGGTGCTCAGTTTGTTTATAAGTCGGTTGTGAGGAACAGTGTCCAAGACTTTACTGAAATCTAAATACACCACATCTAGGGCTCTCCCTCTGTCCAACTCCCTGGTCACCCAGTCAAAGAAATCAATCAGATTTGTCTGACAAGACCGGCCTCTGGTGAATCCATGCTGCCTCGGATCCTGTAATCTGCTGGACTCCAGAAACCTCACTATTTTCTCTTTCAGCAGGGTTTCCAATAATTTACTCACCACCGAAGTTAAACTAACCGGCCTGTAGTTTTCAACCACATCTCTACTTCCACTTTTGTGTAAAGGCACCACATGAGCCTCTCTCCTGCCCTTTGGCACCACTCCCGACTTCAACGAGGCATTGAAAAGGTCAGTCAGTGGAGCTGCTAGAACGTCCCTTCCCTCAGTATTCTAGGGTGTATCCCATCCGGTCCCATCGCTTTATCTACTTTAAGTTGAGCTAGTTTCTCATGAACACAGTCTTCTGAAAATTGTTCAAGATGTCCCTCGCTTCTGTTCCTGTTTATGGGTGTTTTCTGAGGTCCTGCTCCTGGTTCTTCATCTGTGAACACAGAACAGAAATATTTGTTAAGCAATTCCGCTTTATCCTCATCAGCTTCTACATATTCCTCCCCTTCATCCTTGAGTCTGACAATACCACTTTTGCCCTTCCTCGTCTCACTAACTTATCTGAAAAATGTTTTATCCCCCCATTTTATTGCATTGGCTATTTCCTCCTCATTTTGAATCTTTGCTTTCCTGACTACTTTGCTAGCTTCTTTAAGTTTTTCCAAATATAGATGCCTGTCTTCCTCTCTCTGTGATCTCTTGTATTTCATGAAGGTCTCCCTCTTTTTCTTCACCTTTTCAGGTACTTCTTTCGAAAGCCATAGCGGTCTCCTTTTCCTTTTACCTTTATTTACCATTTTAACAAAAAGATTGGTTGCCCTTAAAATATCCCTTTTCAGTTTTGCCCACTGTTTTTCTACATCCCCCAGCTGTTCCCATCCCGCTCCATATTCAGCATATCTTCTCCCTTACCATATCCCCAGCTACTCAACAATGATGCTGCATCTCCCAAAATGTGTGACTGCAGTGCGTCTCAAAAACAGGGCCCTCCAGAAGTACAAGACAACTATCACTGGGTCTGCTGTCTTTCATGCAGAATCACTAGATATAGAGAAGACTGGAAAAGTGACATTTTACTTACTAGATAATATTCTTTCCTTGAGTCCTATTAGACCAGTCCAGACAAGTGGGTTGTGTTCCCCTATCAGCAGATTGATGGAGACAAAGAACCAATGAAAAGCCCAAGTTTCAATGGCATCACTCCCATGCCTCTATCCAGTCACCAGAGGTCTCTTCAGTATCTGTCCCAAAGCATATGGGAGAACATGGCAAGCCTCACACAACCTCAATGTGGGCAACAATGAATAATCAAATAGTAGAGAACTATGTAAGGAAAGCATAACAGAAGGCTGTCAGTAGAAGATGAACCTGCAGAGCCAAGTATATAAGTCATAGTGGACCCCAGGGTAGTGCTGCAGAAGAACAGAGCAAACATTTCCAGGGGGCAGGTCCTGGATTGGTCTAGCAGGACTCAAGGAAAGGACATTGTCTGATAAGTAAAATGTCACCTTCCATATCGGCCTGCTAGACCACTCCAGATAAGTGAGACGTACCAAAGCTATGCTTCCACTAGGTGGGAAGAAGACACAGCAGCTCACAAAACAGCACCAAAGGTTGTGGCTGCCAAGCATGGACATCCAAGTGGTAATGCTTGACAAAAGTGGAAAGTGATGCCCACATTGCTGCCTGACAAATGTCTGCAGGGGCTACTGAGCTCCGTTCCACCCATAAGGATGCTTGCGCTTGGGTAGAATGGGTGCACAAACCTTCAGGAACAGCCAGTTTCACAACAGATATGCCAACATAATGGCCTCAATCTAGCACTTCAATGTAGATTTAGCCACTGTATCACCTTTGCATGGGACAGCAAATGGCACAAAAAGGAGGAGTGGCCTAGTGGTTAGGACATGGTACCTCAGGCTGGAGGGCCGGGGGTTCAAGTCCCACCTGGGGACAGCAATCTCAGGCCAGAGGGACTGGGGTATCTAGTCCTATAGTCACTCCCTGTGGCCCTGGGCAAGACACTTAACCCTCCGTTGCCTCAAGTACACATAGAATGTGAGCCCTTTGGGGACAAGGGACTGTATCTAGTACCTGTTTGCAGTGATTACATAATATAAACTGCTTTGATTGAAGGATAAGGCAGTATCGAAATCTGGTTAAATAAATAAAATAAAATAAAAAGATGGTCTGACTTACAAAAAGAATTTGTAACCTCCAAGTACTGGAGAAGCACCCTCAGGGCATCCAGTATCATGGGAATGATCCTTATCCTTCCCATGACACTGCTCCTTAGAGAAGGAGGGTAGGCAAGTCATCTGGTTCACATGAAAAGGAGAAATCACTTTAGGTAAGAACGAAAGGCACAGGCTGAATGGAAATGGCCTCCAGAAAAAGATAGGTAAGGATCTCGGCAAGACAGAGCCTCAGCTCGGAAATCCGCCTTGCAGAACAAATCTCAACCAAGACAACTGTCTTGAATGTCAAAACCTTCAGAGTAGCGTGCTTCAGTGGCTCAAAGGGCTCTGACATCAGGGCCTTGAGCACCAGTCACAGATCCCAGGAAGGGACCACAAACCAGAGGGGAAGATGCAGACACCAAACTCCCTGAAGAAAGCACAAAACATCCGGATGTAAGGCTAGAGACTAACCAGTCACCAGACCTCTGAAACAGGCCGATGCTGCTACCTGAACCTTCAGGGAACTAAGAGAGGCCCTTCTCCAGACCATCCTGGAGAAAGGTCAACAAAGACAGCAGCACCTTGGCCGCCCCAGGATCCAGCTGCCATGTGCCAGACCATTGCTAAGAGGCACCAGACCCACACATATGCCAGGTTGTTAGACCTCCTCCAGGCTCTAAGCAAATTGGAAACCACTACTGGAAAGTAGCCCTTATGTGCTAGCTGTCTCCTTTCAAGAGCCAAGCCGTGTCTTCCAGAATGATTGGTCCTTCATGTAATAGACCCTGAGACAGAGGCAAATGAAAAGGTGGCGCTTGCAGGTACCGCATCAGATCTCTGAACCATGCTCTCCTCAGCCAATCATGACTTTAAGTCAGTAGTCAACACTTTAATCACCCCCACTTCAACTACTGTAATAGTCTACTACACGGACTACCTCTCAAAAGCATAGAGTGGTGCCAAAGGACTGGAGAGAGGCTCATGTGGTGCCTTTACACAAAAGCGGAAGTAAGGATGTGGTTGAAAACTACAGGCCGGTTAGTTTAACTTCGGTGGTCAGTAAATTATTGGAAACGCTGCTGAAAGAGAAAATAGTGAGGTTTCTGGAGTCCAGCGGATTACAGGATCCGAGGCAGCATGGATTCACCAGAGGCAGGTCTTGTCAGACAAATCTGATTGATTTCTTTGACTGGGTGACCAGGGAGTTGGACCGAGGGAGAGCTCTAGATGTGGTGTATTTAGATTTCAGTAAAGCCTTTGACACTGTTCCTCACAGGCGACTTATAAACAAACTGAGCACCCTAGGGATGGACCCTAAAGTTACTGCTTGGGATAGAAATTGGTTGGGTGGGAGGCGACAAAGAGTACAAGTAAATGGAGCTCACTCTGAGAAGGATGTTACCAGTGGTGTGCCCCAGGGATCTGTCCTTGGTCCGATTCTTTTTAACATCTTTGTTAGTGATATAGCGGAAGGGCTGTCGGGTAAGGTTTGCCTCTTTGCAGATGATACCAAAATCTGCAATAGAGTAGACACCCAGGAAGGTGTAGATAACATGAGGAGGGATCTAGCTAAGCTTGAAGAATGGTCTAGAATTTGGCAGCTGGGATTTAATGTTAAAAAATGTAAGGTCATGCATTTGGACTGCAGCAATCCAAGGGAGCAATACAATATAGGAGGTGAAGTACTTTTGTCCACTAAAGAAGAGCGGGACCTAGGCGTGATTGTGTCTGATGATCTTAAAGTAGCTAAATAGGTAGAAAAGGCGACGGCAAAAGCTAGAAGGATGCTTGGGTGCATACGGAGAGGAATGGCTAGCAGAAAAAAGGAGGTGATAATGCCTCTGTATAAGTCTTTGGTGCGACCTCATTTGGAGTATGGTGTGCAATTCTGGAGACCGCACCTTCAAAAGGATGTGAACAGGATGGAGTCGGTGCAGAGGGTGGCTACTAAAATGATTAGTGGGCTTCATTATAAAGCATATGAGGACAGACTTAAGGATCTTAATATGTACACCTTAGAGGAAAGGCGGGATAGAGGTGATATGATTGAGATGTTGAAATACCTCCGTGGCATAAATGTTCAGGGAGAGAGCCTCTTTCGATTGAAAGCAAGTTCTGCTATGAGGAGACATGGGATGAGGGTGAAGGGAGATAGATTCAGGAGTGATATGCGGAAATATTTCTTTATGGAAAGAGTAGTGGATCCATGGAATAGTCCCCCAGTGGAGGTGGTAGAGATGAGGACAGTAACTGAATTCAAAAAAGCATGGGACCAACACAGAGGATCTCTAAAGGTAAAAAGTGGACTGTTGTAGTTGTTGTTATGGAAGGACAGACTAGATAGGCCATGTGGTCTTTTTCTGTCATCATGTTTCTATGTTTCTATAAGGTTACTCCAGAGAGCCCAAAACATCACCGCTAGGGTTGTCACCAAAGCCCGTCTAACTGAACACATAACTCCTATTCTACATGACCTACACTGGCTCCCAGTATTGAGCCAAATAAAATATAAGATACTCATAACAACATTTAAACTGATTAATGACATCTCCCCCTCCTACCCAACCACTCTCCTACATACACCACCTGAATCCAGAACACGCATACAAAACGCAAGACACTCACTTGCAATACCCAAAGCCATCTGCAGAACAAGAAAAAACACAAGCTCTACGGCCTTCACATTCACTGCACCCAGCCTCTGGAACGAACTATCACTAATAATTTTCATGATCAAAGACTTACAGCTATTTAGAAAAGGACTCAAAATGTTCCTATTCTCTGAGAATTTTGGAAACTCAACTGACCCCCCCCCCCCAAACAGATATACAATTCAGCCAAGGAACAACGTAAACCATGCAACTTGATCCAAGATCCCCCCTGGCACACACTATACTTTGTACCCTCACAAGTAATAAATAGTAGATCCACCAAGCCCTGCTAAGTCTATACAATATCTGATTCTCATGATATGTTCCTGTAAATAATTGAAATAATGTTCCATGTAAAAAGCAATGTTCGGCTAAGTTTATACAACACTTGAATTGTAAGACATGTTCCTGTAAATAGTTGAAACAACGTTCCATGTAAAATGTTCTGTTTCTGTTAAATGTAAACTGCCCCTGATCTCTGGAAGGGGCGGTATAGAAAAACCAATAAATAAATAAATCCAGTGCCACCAGAATACATGCCCTTGCCCGATCATCCAGGGGAATGGGCACCACTGCTTTCAGGAGTAGCAACTTGTCCAAAATGATATGCACACATACCTTTTGTTCGCATACCTAGAAGGGGAGATGACGAAAGCATCTGGGATCGGCTCTTTACATTACAGGACATAACCATACTGAATGGTGTCTAGCACTCAGTGATCCTTGGTGGTCTGGGTCCATTCCTGAAAGAAGAGGTGAAGCCTGCCCCCAACCGGAGTAACCAGGGAATGGGCCCCCAAATCTTCATTGCGCAGCCTGGGAGGGTCCTCCTCTGGAGAGGACCAAGACCACATACTCCATGAAAGGACTGAAAACAAGCCCCAAGTCTGGAAGCAGAGAAGAAAGCTACTCCAGGCTGGTAGTAATGGGAGTCCTGGGACCCCCAGGAGTCCGACCAGTGCCCATGAGAGGGCAGAGGCTGACAGCAAAGGGACTCCTGCCCACTTCACAGGCCCCTTTGGACCTGTACTCTGGAAGGTAGCAAGATTTTATCTTGCCCAAGACCTTCACCAGCTTCTCCAAATCAGCCCCCCCACCCCAAAAAAAGCTTCCCTTTAAAGGTCACTTGGATCAACCGGGCTTTGGAAGATGTGTCCGCTGCCCAGTGTCAGAGCCAAATCCAAATGCCATGTCACTGTCAGAAGGGCACTATCCCTGGCCGCTAGATGCACCAGGTAGTACATGGCATCAGAAAGGAAGGCCATTGCCAACTTCAAAAGAAGGGTAGTATCATCTGGTAGAAGAGACTGAATCCACTGGAGCTGGGCTCGAGACATCAGGCCTGCACATACCACCAACCGAAGACTAGCAGCCATGGCGGCGAACTGGTTCTTCAACAATTAATCCACCTTTCACTCCAGAGTATTCTTTAAGATCGATCCACTTTCCACAGGAATGGTGGTCCGTCTGGTAACCGCTGTGACCTGCACATCCACCTTGAGAATATTAAGCCAACAATGCACTTCTTCTTTAGAAGAGCATATATCTTCTTATACACCCTTAGCCCCTTAGGCGGGGTGTCAGGGGAATCCCACTCTAACCAGATCATGTCCTTGATCACCTCAAGGAACGGGAAGACAGTAGTGGATTTCTGAACCCCTTGCAGGAGTGGATGCAACTGCCAAGCTCAAGGTGGACGAGACCCGGGGCAATCAATGCTGCCAGTTCCTCCTTCCAAAAACAGGTACATATCACTGGCCTCTTCACAATCCTCCGAATGTGAGAGTACTCTTCATCCACATCAGAGCCCAGAGGCAAGATATTTGAATCCAAGTCGCAGTCCAAATCTCAGATATATCCCAGCTGATCCCCTTCGCTGGAGACGCTTAGCCATAGGCAATCGCAGGGCTTCCACTCTCAGCCTATCCCTTATAAAACTTTGTTTGGGGGAACCCAGAAGCTGCAGGGTCTGAATTTCCACACCACAATGACCAGTCCTGTTGTAAAAAGGAAAAAGAATTTCAGGGAGGGCAATCCAGACTCTGAAAGCTCTCCTCATGGAAAGGACACCCCCTACATCAGGGGACATAGCTATCGCTGATCCACTAGAGGACAGAGAGCGGCCTACAGCACGGTTGCTGGGACCTCCAGCCAGCCACTTCCTGCCCTAAGGCAGGCAGGCCAGAATAAGTGCATCCCCTGGCTGAGAGAGGGGGAGCAAGCTCTCCAGGGATGACTCAGAAGCTGCCATGAAAGAATAGCAGAGTCCAGAACCCGGAGATGAGGCACCTCATTTGCCACAGACCTGGAAGAAGACAGAGTTAAGGCAAGTATCACAGTAGCGTATGCTAAGGCCATGGCGGCCTGGAAGGCACCATTAGCAGTACTTACACAGCAATGCACATTATAGGCACCTGGGTAGGAACACGCATTGGAGCCACTCAAGCGGAATGCGCGCATGGACCCCACAACTGCCAGGCACAGAATAGTAAAGACACTACTAATGCGTGTAGGAAAAAGGCAGGAAATCCCCACACTATGCCAATAGTTACCAGCGGACAGAATTGGGGGCCCCCCAACAAGGACAATGTCCAGCTCAAGCCTTGGTGCTCAACCCCCTGATAGCCCTAGGCAGAAAATTTGTGCCCGGCTCAGCTCTACTCCCCTGAAACTGTTTCTTTTGCTTTGTAGGCACTGCATTAAGGTGGCTGGTGGGCAGATTCCTCTGAGAGTTTCTGCAATCTTTGGGAGAGAGCAGAGAGGACAGAGGAGGAGGGAGGGGGCGCTGAAATTGTGTGAGGCTGCTGAACTCTTCCAAATCCTTCCAATTTTCAGGCTGCCCAATAGGTTCTTATCATGATAGAGCTGAACCAATTTTCCCTCCTCTTATAGCTACAGAAAAGACTCAAGGTGGTCATTCACGACCATTTAAATCAATCTTTTCCTCTCAATTATTCAGATTTTCTTCAGAGTGGAGAAAATCCATCCACCATCTGCTGGAAATTGGGCGTCCAAATGGCAGATGAAATTTAATGTGGACAAGTGCAAAGTTATGCGCTTAGGGAAGTATGCAGTCACAGCCAAGAAAGCAAATAGAATACTAGAAATCATAAGAAAAATAATAGAAAAAAACACCAAGGATATTATAATACCTCTGTATCGTTTCATGGTGCGACTGCACTTTGAATATTGTGTGCAATTTTGGTCACCGTACCTTAAAACGGATATAGTAGAATTGGAAAAGGTACAAAGAATAATGACCAAAATGGTAAAGGGGATGGAAGAATATCCCTATGAGGAAAGGCTTAAAAGGCTAGGGCTCTTCAACTTGAAAAAATCAACTGAGGGGAGATATGACAGAGTTTTATAAAATAATGAATGGAGTGGAATGGATAAATGTAGATTGGTTGTTTACATCTGGAGGAAAGGTCTATAAACCATTAATAAAGAGGACCTGGAAAATCCACTGCTTACCATAGGACAAGCATCATGGTACCTGTGTGCCTTTTTGGGAATCTGCCAGGTACTTATGACCTGGATTGACCATTATTGGAAACAGGCTTGATGACCGTTGTCTGACCCAGTATGACATTTCTCATGTTCTTAGGAATACTGAAGAGACCTCTGGTGGCTGAGGTGGTTAGAGGCATGGGAATGATGTCATTGAAATCTGGGCTTTTCATTGGTTCTTTTTCTCCACCAATCTGCTGGTAGATCTGAACTGGTCTAGCAGGATGATATGGAAACAGGCTTAGATTGCAAAGAAGCTTTAATAACGCTGACCAAGGCTTTTGGCACAAAACCAAAAGAAAAAACAACAACAAGCTAGATGTCTTCACCAGCAGAAAGGAGGAGGTACTTATGCCACTGTACAAGTCACTGGTGAGGCCTCACTTGGAATACTGTGTTCAGTTTTGGAGACCGTATCTTGCAAAGGATGTAAAAAGACTGGGAACTGTTCAGAGGAAGGCGACCAAAATGATTTGGAGCCTGCGTCAGAAGCCTTATGAGAAGAGACTTGAAGACCTAAACATGTACACTTTGGCGGAGAGGAGGAACGGGGAGATATGATTCAGACCTTTAAATACTTGAAGGGAAATAATGAACAAACAAACCTCTTCCAATGACAGGGAAGCTGTACAACTAGAGGGCATAACATGAAGCTACGAGGTGGTAAATTGAAAGGCAATGTCAGGGAGAGAGCTGTTGGAGCCAGTCGCACAGCGTCGGAGGATTCCCGGGTGAGCAGGCTGCGGCAGGGACTGCCCCAGGCGATTTCGAGGGCTTAAGAACGCTGCTGTTCTCTGTGCACAGTGGGAGAGCTGTTGGAGCCAGTCGCACAACGTCGGAGGATTCCCGGGTGAGCAGGCTGCGGCAGGGACTGTCCCAGGCGATTTTGGGGGCTTAAAGCTCGCTGTCTCCATAGGCGCGCGGCCGTGGCATGCCACAAGGGGAGGATAGGCCCCTTGGGAGCCCCTTAAGAACCACTTAGGAGCTGGGTTTGTTTCCCTGAGTTTGTATGGGTAAAAGGAAGAAGAAAATATTTCCGCTGGCACTGGGAGAGACTGGTCCTATGAATAGACACGTGAAGATCGGGGGTGATGAGATCCTTCCCCCTGCAAGTACTGTGGTTCACTCGCACCCTCCGGAGGGAGCTTCTTTGAGCTCCCCTGAGCGCTCTCCACCACCTCCCCGGTCATTAATAACTCCGCCGGAACTGCAGGATAGTGGCTTGCCGATACAACAAAGTACTTCTCTTCATAGTGGTGGGTCTTTGTTGCCAGTTACTTGGCTGCCTCCCCAGATTGTCTCACAGGATATTCCTGATTCTCAGGTTTCCTTGTTGGACATCTGGAAGGTGGTTACGCGTACTGAGGTTACTTTGGCAGCCACAGTAGCCCAACTTTGTCATTTCTCACAGGGAACTGTGACAAAACTGGAGGCAGTTGAGGAGCGGATGGATTCTTTAACACAGGTACAGAGATGTGATTCCAGGTATGCTTCCCTTCAGACAATGAGTGTCTCCTCAGTTAAAGATAGTTTAATTATTCATCGTAGATTAGAATATTTGGAAAATGCTCATAGGATGAAAAATATTCGTTTGTTAAACTTTCCTGTTACACATTTGATATCTCCAGAAATATTACTTCGTAAATATTTGAAAGAGGTGTTGGAATTATCAAACTCAGATACAATTTCCTTTTCAAAAATGTTTTATATTTCTTCACGACTGGTCTCATGTGAGACTCCAGGAGGATATGATGCATTACAACCTCAATCTTTGGTTAATCTTACCCAATTCCTGGAAGACTCACAAGATACAATAGTAACCAGAGCCACTTTGGTGGCTTCATTTGTTTCTGAATTTGATAAAGCTTTAGTTTGTAAAAGTTATTTTAAGCATAAAGATGTGGATTTTTGTGGTGCTAAAGTACAACTGTTTCAAGATGTATCCAGGGCAACTCAGGTGCGTTGGCGGGCTTTTTTGTCCCTTAAGCCCAGGGTGTTAGCACTGGGTGCATCTTTTTTTCTTAGGTTCCCCTGTAAGTGTGTGATAACAGTGCAAGGGGTTAAGTATACCTTTCTTGATTCTTTACAATTGGAGACCTTTTTGTCGGATAGGGAGGGTCCGGGGGATCAATGAGGGATAATGGCGGGAGTTATACTTGGCATAAGTTGAGAGATTTTTCTCGGTGTTTCTCTTGTGAAAATTTCTTTGTTATATCTCACCTATATGTGGGCTGTAAGGATTTGTTTTATGTTTCTTTTTTTAAATATTTATTATTTTTTCCTGTTTTTTTATTCCTGACTATTGCCTGTATACTTGCTTTGTCAAGTTTGTATGAAGAAAAGTAAAAATAAATAATTTAAAAAAAAAAAGAAAAAGAAAAAGGCAATGTCAGGAAATACTTTTTCACAGAAAGGGTGGTGGATGCTTGGAATGCCCCCCTGATGGAAGTGGTGGGGGCAAACACGGTGACGGAATTCAAAATGGCATGGGACAGACACAGTGGATCCCTTTACAGCAACAGGATAAAATCAAAATAAACTGAACCATCTAATTTCTCAACAAATAGGGGTGTCCAACATGGAGTGGTGGGTTCACCCCTAAACAGGGACGTGGGGAGGGGTGGTGGAGGGGCAGGTGCACCTACTCTTGCCGTCGTGCTGGGCAGACTGGATGGACCGTGCTGGTCTTTATCTGCCGTCATTTACTATGTTACTATGTCTCCAAGGGAGCGCAGGGTTAGTCCTTCAGAGTCCTTGTAAAGTCAGCATATTATTTACAGCACAAGAGTCTTAAATGTTCCCCTTCTACACTGGGCCACTTTGAATTCTCAGGCTACGGTAAATTTCTTGCCAGGGTTTTTTAAGCAAACCAAATAACTCCAAAAACACCCTTTCTTGACAAACCATGTCTTTACTCACTCCCAAAATTTTTACCATTCCTCAAGTAGCACAGTTCAAAGGATTCAATCCCAGGCTTTTCTTTCTTGGTCCGACAATCCATTGTGGACTCCAATTCTTAGAAAGAAAGAGGTTATGTCCCCTGACTGAAGCTTCTGCTGCTTGGCTCTGACTCCATTTTAAAACTTGCAGCTTGAGCCAGGGTCCCATAGAGACAATCCTGCTCTTCACTAGGTAAATCAGTTCTCAAAACCACAGAACGGTCTTTATGAGCACTCAGCAGTTATTTCAGTTTTTATAATAACCTATTACTGGTAACTGCAAGTCCTTTACCAGCTTTTTTGCTGCTCTGCCACTCTGTTATTTAAATTTAGCAAGGAAGACAGCAGCCGCACCGACAAGCAAGCACTCACTTTTGGAGCTTTCTTCTGCTTGCCTCTCCCACTAGCTATCCTAAGACAGAGCAGCTTTACCCAACTAACATTCCTTTCATTCAGCAACGCTTTATATTCAATTGATCAATCAGCAGCACAGTTTTCTGCCTCTCAACTAAGTCAATTTTCAGAGGATGCAGCACCTAATGCAGGGAGACTGGCACCTATATGGACATCTTTGAAAACTGACTGGTGTTGAATTCTTAAATTTAGGTATCATTCTTACTAATTTCCTAAATTTTGGAAAAGTGAGTGGCTAAAAAGGTAGAATTTGGTGGGGGGGGGGGCGGCTAAATGCACTAGACATCTAACTTGGGTACCTAAACCTTAACCAATAAATAGAAGGCCAAAATTTAGGAGTGTTAGGAACCTAAATTTTAGCAAATTATCGGCGATAAACGAAGGAATCTAAGATCAGCTGGAAATTTGTCTAAGTCTAGAGGCAGTAAAACTGTGCTGTCAAGGAATCAGTTGAATATGGTTTGATGCCTTTCTACAGCATTTCACCAAAATAAATAAAGATGGGTACTCACACCTTCTCCCTCTATATCCAAACCCAAGGAGTGCCTCAGGGATCTATTCTCAGAATTACTATTCAACATAAACATGCAACCTCTCTGATCAATGATCCAATCCCACAACACACACTACAGTATCTATGCAGATGACATCATGCTATATGCACCATCCAATAAAAATTACCCATATACACCAACCTACAACAATGCTTCTCCATCATATTACAATGGCTGGCAAATAACCTATAAACCTCAAGAAAACAGAAACTCTATTCATCACTAAGGACAACTCATTCACCCCCCACTATCACCCTAAACAACATCGAAATCCAAGTCAGATCAGAAGTGAAATGCCTCGGAGTCACCCTAGACCAGCATCTAACCCTGAAAGCACAAAACAATAACACAGCGAGAACAATATACTACAAGATCCACTCTTTGCAACGTCTCCGCCCTCTGCTGGCCCTAACAGACTTCCACTTCATCTGCAAGCCCCCATAATCCTCCACATAGACTACTGCAACTCTATATACCACGGGCTACCACAGTCAACTCTCCTTCCTCTACAAACAGCCCTTCATACCGCAGCATGCACCATCCAAAGGGCATCCAGATATGAGCGTATCACGCCCATCCTAAAACAACTCCACTGGCTCCTAATCCTCAGCAGAATCCAGTACAAGATACTTCTAATGATCTTCATAATCATCAACAACCAATCATCCCAATAACTAAAAACTCTCCTTCATACCTCTAAGACCAACAGACCCAGAAGACAATTCATCAAGAATACTTTAACCACACTCAGTGAAAGAACAAGAAACAACCAACAAGCCTGCTCCAGATCCTTTGAGCTCTATGCATCCTCCCTCTGGAACTCTCTCCCAGACAAAGTCAGAAACGCCAGTGATCTCCCCATCTTCCAGAAACTGTTAAAAACCCACCAGTTTATCAAATACTTCAGACCCACCACCTAACCCCCAACCCTCCCCACTTGTAAATATGTTCTTATTACATGTCAGTGCTATCAAGTTAATGTAAAAAGTTTCAGTTCTATGTAAATATTACATATCCTTCAGTTAAATGTATACCACTTTGACTCAGTGAAAAGTGGTATAAACGTTCAGCTAAAGAATGAAAGAAATTCTGCAGGCAAATATTTTTTGACTTTTTCCTGTTCCCCAAATGTAACCATTTTGGACAAAGTCACACTGTCCTTTTTGCAGATGATATCACTAGCACGAGGGAGAGAAAGGGGTTTTTTTTCCTTTCCAGGACTTGCAGAACATTGAATCCATCTGAATTATACAAATTTATTTCTTTAGATTCTACCATTGCTTCAAACCAGAATCTTATAATAGACCCAAGATCAACAGCTTTAACAAAGAAAAAGTTACTCCTCTACAGTAATTGCAATATTATTGATTCTCATGCATTTTTCTGCAGATACTGACGAGTGCTCCACTGGCCAAGCCATTTGCCCTTTCAACCGCCGTTGCGTCAATACGTTTGGGAGCTACTACTGCAGGTGTCAAATTGGTTATGAACTAAAATATGTTAATGGAAGATATGACTGCATAGGTAAGATTATTGCTGCAGTGTTGTTCCTGAACATTGTTTATTGAGTGTCAGTTATTTGGTGTTCAGTTTGAAACTTTACAGTCAGTGGTTTGTGTGTAGGCAACAGATGAAGCCCAGGCTGCAGCCAACTCTTGTTTGCTGTAATTTATGGATATCAGCTGGATCCTTTTGAACTACAGTATTTGCAGTAATGTCGTTATTACTATTATTATTCAGGAAGGCGATTTTGAAAGCCAGTTTCTCCAGGCAAAATGCTTTTTATCCTTGTAAACTGACATCATGAAAATTGCATGCTCACAATGCAAGTAAAAATGCGAGCATTACTGTTCAACATGCATACTGTTACCTTCATTGTCAGGAGACATTCCAAGGGGTCTGTTTAGGCTATAAGAGGAAAATAATGTGTATAATTACATTTTTGAATTTATGCCATGTTACTGAGCTTTAAATCTTTCTCCACACAAAAAGCAAGTGCAAATACTGCATTGACAGCAATATTCAAAGTAAAAACTATGGGGGCATAGTCAAATGGATTTATGCGTTTTGCAAACCTGAAAACCGCATAAATCCCACTTAATGGAGTATTCAGCACCACTAATCTGGTTAAATGCGGAATATTCCCTCCTAACCCGGTTAAATGCCCCATCGCTAACTGGTTAGCAAAGGGGCATTCCAGGGGTAGACAAGGGTGGCATCACATGCTAGCCAGCCAGTCAGAGGAAATATTCAGCATATAATCAGCTAAATCACCTAAGGTTAGGACAGGCGAAAGGCTGACCCAACTTTAGGTGATTTTGCAATCCAGCTAGCGGCTGAATATCACCACTACCGGACTGCAAAATAGCAATCCAGACAAACCAGATATTCAGTGCCGATCGCGGGATATGGCCTGGCCCTGAATATTCATTCATTTTAAAGTGGTGATGTGTGTAATTTTGTTCAGTTATTGGTGTGAAACCCTAGGTATAATGTACCCAGGGTATTTGCACCATTGCAGGTTAGGGATATTGTGTGCTTTTGTTCAAAATGAATGATATTTCTTATTTTGTTTCATTAAATGAAAACAAAATAAAATGTCTTTTGTTTACATACAACATAGTAAATGCTGGCAGATGATGTCCAAAATAGTCCATCCAGTCTGCCCAGCAGCACTTTGTGCACTTTGGGTAGATGCACTTATAAATTTCCATAGGAAACCCAACACCAGGTCCCCCTCTGCCTTTGTCTGTTAGCAATTGCCTGTTAAGACTGCAAGGGCCGCTCATTGCAAGTTATCCCCAAGACTTTCTCACAGATCCAATAGTTCTTGAGTTATAACTGCACGTCGTGAGGCTTCTCATAGATCCAGTGGTTTTAGGGCTGTAACTGCTGTACCATGCATAGAAACATAGAAATATGATGACAGAAAAAGACCATATGGCCTATCTAGTCTGTCCTTCCATATCAACAACTACAACAGTCCACTTTTTACCTTTAGAGATCCTCTGTGTTGGTCCCATGCTTTTTTGAATTCAGTTACTGTCCTCATCTCTACCACCTCCACTGGGAGACTATTCCACGGATCCACTACTCTTTCCGTAAAGAAATATTTCCGCATATCACTCCTGAATCTATCTCCCTTCACCCTCATCCCATGTCCCCTCGTAGCAGAACTTGCTTTCAATTGAAAGAGGCTCTCTCCCTGAACATTTATGCCACGGAGGTATTTAAACATCTCAATCATATCACCTCTATCCCGCCTTTCCTCTAAGGTGTACATATTAAGATCCTTCAGTCTGTCCTCATATGCTTTATAATGAAGACCACTAATCATTTTAGTAGCCACCCTCTGCACCGACTCCATCCTGTTCACATCCTTTTGAAGGTGCGGTCTCCAGAATTGCACACTATACTCCAAATGTGGCCGCACCAAAGACTTATACAGAGGCACTATCGCCTCCTTTTTTCTGCTAGCCATTCCTCTCCGTATGCACCCAAGCATCCTTCTAGCTTTTGCCTTTCCTTTTCTACCTGTTTAGCTACTTTAAGATCATCAGACACAACCACGCCTAGGTCCCGCTCTTCTTTAGTGGACAAAAGTACTTCACCCCCTATACTATATAACTCCCTTGGATTGCTGCAGCCCAAATGCATGACCTTACATTTTTTAACATTAAATCCCAGCTGCCAAATTCTAGACCATTCTTCAAGCTTAGCTAGATCCCTCCTCATGTTATCTACACCTTCCTGGGTGTCTACTCTATTGCAGATTTTGGTATCATCCGCAAAGAGGCAAACCTTACCCGACAGCCCTTCCGCTATATCACTAACAAAGATGTTAAAAAAAATCAGACCAAGGACAGATCCCTGGGGCACACCACTGGTAACATCCTTCTCCTCATAGTGAGCTCCATTTACTTGTACTCTTTGTCGCCTCCCACCCAACCAATTTCTAACCCAAGCAGTAACTTTAGGGTCCATCCCTAGGGTGCTCAGTTTTTTTATAAGTCGCCTGTGAGGAACAGTGTCAAAGACTTTACTGAAATCTAAATATACCACATCTAGGGCTCTCCCTCGGTCCAACTCCCTGGTCACCCAGTCAAAGAAATTAATCAGATTTGTCTGACAAGACCTGCCTCTGGTGAATCCATGCTACCTCGGATCCTGTAATCTGCTGGACTCCAGAAACCTCATTATTTTCTCTTTCAGCAGCGTTTCCAATAATTTACTCACCACCAAAATTAAACTAACCAGCCTGTAGTTTTCAACCACATCCTTACTTCCACTTTTGTGTAAAGGCACCACATGAGCCTCTCTCCAGTCCTTTGGCACCACTCCCGACTCCAACGAGGCACTGAAAAGGTCAGTCAGTGGAGCTGCTAGAACGTCCCCAAGTTCCCTCAGTATTCTAGGGTGTATCCCATCCGGTCCCATCACTTTGTCTACTTTAAGTTGAGCTAGTTTCTCACGAACACAGTCTTCTGAAAATTGTTCAAGATGTCCCTCGCTTCTGTTCCTGTTTGTGGGTGTTTTCTGAGGTCCGCTCCTGGTTCTTCATCTGTGAACACAGAACAAAAATATTTGTTAAGCAATTCCGCTTTATCCTTATCTACTTCTACATATTCCTCTCCTGCACCCTTGAGTCTGACAATACCAGTTTTACCCTTCCTCTTCTCACTAATATATCTGAAAAATGTCTTATCCCCCCATTTTATTGCAATGGCTGTTTCCTCCTCCTTTTTAATCTTTGCCTTCCTGACTACTTTGCTAGCTTCTCTAACTTTTTCCAAATACAGATGCCTGTCTTCCTCTCTCTGTGATCTCTTGTATTTTATGAAGGCCTCCCTCTTTCTCTTCACTTTTTCAGCTACTTCTTTCGAAAACCATAATGGTCTCCTTTTCCTTTTACCTTTATTTACCATTTTAACAAAAAGGTTGGTTGCCCTTAAAATATCCACTTTCAGTTTTGTCCACTGTTTTTCTACATTACCAGCTGTTCCCATCCCACTAATGACTCCCTGAGGTATTGGCCCATCTTGGCAAAGTTAGTCTTCCTAAAGTCTAAGATCCTCACCTTTGAATGGATTCTAACAGCCCTAGTCCTAATACTGAACCACACCATCTGGTGATCACTGGATGCAAAATGATCTCCCACTACAACCTCAGAAACACTTTCACCATTGGTAAGCACCAAGTCCAATATGGCCCCTGTGGTGTCTGTTACCAATTGCCTGAATAGTTCTCCCTGTAGAGAATCCAGGATCTCCTTACTTCTAGATGATACTGCAGCAAGAACGTGCCAATCAACATCTGGCATATTGAAATCCTCTATCAGTAGCACTTCCCCTTTCCTAGCAATGCTTCGTATGTCTTCAATTAACTCTCTGTCCACCTCTTCCTCTTGTGAAGGAGGTCTGTATATCACACCAATGCAAATAGATTTCTCTTTCCCTCTTTCAAGTTTAACCCACAATGCCTCCTCTCTCCCTTTTAAGCTCTGTAATTCCAAAGCTTTAATAGTAGTTTTTACATATAGTGCCACTCCTCCTCCCCTTCTTCCTACCCTGTCCTTTCTGAATAAAGTATAGCCAGGTATAGTTACATCCCAGTCATGGTTTTCTGTGAACCATGTTTCTGTAACTGCCACTAAATCCAAGTCAGCCACTCCCACAAAAGCTTCAACATCAGGGATGCAGGTTACACTCAAACCCTCCACCCCCACTGACTGGCTTTGAGTCAGCCAGGACCATTTTGAAGTACGGCACCAGTGAGGTCGGAACAATTGGAGAACATTTCTGCCCCTTTGTACACTGACTATGTGTTAACATTTGGGATGGAATCTTCAGTGATGTCTAGGAGAATGGGGGGGGGGGGGGGTACTGTTTTTCATTTTCGCCCACACCAGTCAGTGGGGGAGAGGCTCAGAATCAATGACTTTTTTGTTGTTGTTTTCCTTTCTTTTTTTCCCATTTTGTTTCCAATAAACATCATTTTAAAAAATGGAATACAAGAACCCCAAACAAAAAGAAATAAAAAAGGTTTTTAGTGTGGACTCCTAATATGGGTAGTTTGATGAATTGTGTCTAGTTCCCTTTCATAACTTTACTGTTATACTGGGACATCAATATGAATCGGAATCGCAATAAAATAAAATGGCCAACCATCCCATATTATATGGGACAGCCCCGTATTTTAACAGGATTTGTCCCTGGAATCGTATGGGACACCTAAATGTCCCCTATTTTAAAATACGTGTCTACTCCAACACTCCTTCACATTTGTACCAGCGGACCTCTCCACTCCAGCTGAAATTTTCAAAGGGAAACTATTTATATGAGACTATTTCCATCAGAGACACAGAAACATATACACATGCATGCACTCTGTTGTACTTCAGTCACACACACATGCATTCATCCAGCCCCCGCCCCCACCCTGCACCTCCCAAATTAGGTACACACATGCACGCCAGCACTTTTCAGACAGACAGATTCTGTCTCTGACTATCTGCTGGTGCTGTGCTGCTTCTGCATTCCTCTACTTCAATGCCAATTCTTGCTTTTGCTACCAGTTCTTTTTCTCAGCCTGCAAAAGCTTCCTCACACTTTACCCCATTCCTCTTACATTTCTACTATTTCTCAGCAACCCCACTCACCCCTAACAAGAAACCTATTTATTCCACTGACTTTCTCCCAGACTCTGTGCAGAAAATCAGCCCACCCTTCCTGTGACTCATGTAGCCTTTCCATTGGCTGGAACCTACCACTTACTCTGCATAGTGACGGGGAGCACTGGTGAGCTATAGAGCTAAATTCTAAAAAATACCAAATTTAGACATCATTCTGACTAAGACAACTACTTTACAAAGTTGTAGAATCCTAAAATAATTTAGATGGTTGGCAATCCTAAACTCCTGAGTCCTCAGCACATCTGACAAATCTGGCTCTGCTTCCTCCCCCAGTGCCCAAGCAACCATCAGTCAGACAAAGCCAGCCAATAGACTGTAGCAGACACAGCCAGCCAATAGGGAGCAGGGGGAGGTGGGAGCAGTAGCTAGAATACAGAATTTTTGTTATGTTTGCCAGTTTCCAATGCTCCAACTGAAAGGTGCTTTTCTATCATGAACAAAGTGTGGTCTATAAAAAAAAACAACTGCATGTAGAGACTCTCAATTGTCTAATGATTGTAAAGGACAATTTTGAGTTGAGTTGCTCAGAATTTTTTAATTATCTTAGTGGAAATGTTTGTTTGTTTTTAAAGAAAATTCACTATGTAGAGAAGTACAACAAGTAGGCCTGATTGGCACATTTGTAAGTAAAATAAGGATTCTTCCTATCTTTCTCTGTAGTGTATTGCACTTTTCAGTCTACCTCACACTTGTGTCAATGCAATAAACACAGTTCCTGAATATACAGGCCGCACAACAACTCAAATTAAGTGAGGCCCAAAGCTTTTTATGCTACACAGTTGTATGGTAGTTTTAGAGTAGCTGGGAAGAAGGAGGAAGGAGAGAAAGGATGAGAGTTGTACTGATACAAAATATTATTTAGGTCTTTCTGGCCCAAGACACCCAGAAAAAAAACAAAGTGAAAAACTGAATCTTAAATTTTTTTCTTTTTTTTGCAGATGCAAATGAATGCACTATGGATACCCACAAGTGCAGTCTCCATGCAGAATGCCTCAATACTCAAGGATCCTTTAAATGCAAATGTAAGCAAGGCTACCGAGGCACTGGCTTGGAATGTTCCAGTAAGTAGCCATTAATAGCAACAATGTGGCATTGACTACACGCAGATAACTGAGTCGTGGTGATTTGAGCTTCTCTAATAGGTATTTTTTTCACTTTAAAAGATTGTTGTTGTTGTTGTTGTGTACTATTAAGTCAATGTTGACTTGGTATTATAATGAAATATATAATCCAAGCTACAATAGCACAGAGAAGGCAGATGCTGCAGTGCAGTTTCTTTTTTAATATCCTCAAAACCCGACTGGCTGAGGGGCCGATGCAGAAAGTTTGCGTTACAGCCATGCCCTAAACCGATTTTCTAATGTAAGCATAATGCAAATGTTTTGCTGTCCAATTCTGTAAGCAAAAAGCATGCAAATAAGTTGTGCACAAAAAGTCTGCACTAAATAAGGAGAACATAGCGGACATATTTGCACATGGGTCTGTACTAGCAACAGCTATATCTTACACACAAAAAAATTGTGTCGGCACTTATCCACATGTGTTGGAATGTTATCTCTCTGTTTATGTGCAAAATAGCCTTCCAGCACAGGCAGGTAACACTCCTCAGCAACTCGTCCCCTGCAGTTGTTGTGTTTTTGTTTTTTACCATTCCCCTTTAAGCAAAGCCTGAAAACTATTGCAGGTCCTGTACGTTTGAGGTAGAGAGAAGAAAGGCATAAATTCCTCACCAGCACTGATCACAGAACAGCAAGCTAACTCTTTATGCCTCCTCAGACATTATGCTAAGACCCAGTATTGCCCTCAGCCTTCTGCACACTTCTTTACATCGATGCTGAACAGATGATTGATTCATTGCCATGGATTTAAATGTGCTGTGAGCTGCTGTCTGCTCGAGGCTTTGCGCACAGTTAGCTTGTGTCCAAAACTCATTTTCGCACTGAAAAATTGTGCACTAAAGCCAGGCTAATTCATACCACAATCCTAGAGCACTTTGATTGCATCGGCTCATTTACTGTATCTGTCCCAAGGTTTGGGTTGAAAATCCCTAACATAGACATAAGGAGGATACTTTTAAAATACCTAGGCCTTTCCAGGGGTGATGCATCCACTTAAAGCATATTTTCTATGGGAAAGTACATACATACTTTCCTCTATAAAATAGGTATATGCACCCATGTGCTCCGGATCTGGTGTGAGTTTATGCACGTACTTCGGTGATTCATACACAAATACTGTACAAAAAAGGTACTTACTCACTTGTAGCAGGTGTTCTCCATGGACAGCAGGAATAAGTCCTCACGTCTGGGTGACGTCTACTGACGGAGTCCACGCGGGAATGTTTCTCAGCTACTATTGGAAGCTTTTGGGAGGTTTCACTGCAACTGTGCACTTCCTTCCCATCTGCCGCTGTAGTGCTATCTTAAAGTAGTTTTATAGTATAGCTGTAGCAGAATACAACTCCTTGGGGAGGTGGGAGGGTTGTGAAGACTTATTCTTGCTGTCTGCAGAGAACATCTGCTACAGGTGAGTAACTACCTTTCTCCATGGACAAGCAGGAATGAGTCCTCACGCATGGGACTCCCTAGCTACAAGTTACTGAAAACTGAGAATACAGAAAAGCCCAACAGGGTAAGAATTTGTCCACTTAATGGTGATAGGCTATAGCAGCTCAAAATACAAACTATGTACAATAGTAGTGGTTATCTCTTCCTTTTTTTTTTTGGTAGCCTGGACAGAACAGAATGGACCTAGAAGGAATGGAGCTGGATTCTAATCCCCACACAGATTCCAGGGTACAGATTGGGCAAAGTTGCTGTCGCGTCAGGAGTCCCTGTCTAGACAGTAGTGAGATGTGAATGTATGGACAGAAGACCACACTGCAGCTCTGCAGATCTCTTCTATGAAGACTGAGCATAAGCTGACCACCAATGCAGCCATAACTCTGACATTGTGAGCTGTAACATGACCATCAAAGCTCAGACCTGCTTGGGCACAAGTGAAAAAGATGTAGTCTGCCAGCCAAATTGAAAGAGAGCATTTGGAAATGGCAGTCCCTAGCTTGCTGAGGTCAAAAGAAACAAAAAGTTGGATGGGCTTTCAATGGGCTTTTGTTCGCTCCAAGTAGAAGGCTAAGGCTTACTTGCAGTCCAACATGTGCAACACAGCATCCCCTTTCTGGGCCTTGGGATAATTGTTGGTAGAACACCTGACTGATTAACATGGAAATCCGATACCACTTTTGGAAGGAATTTAGGATGAGTATGGAGGACCACTCTATTATGATGGAATTTGGTATAAGGTGGTTATGGTTATGGTTTAGGCATTTGATATACCACCCTTTACTTACGCATCAGAGCGGTTTACATGTATACTAACAGGTGGATGAACTACTAGAGCTTGAAGCTTGCTCACTCTGCGTGCTGAAGTGACCACCACCAAAAACAATACCTTATAGGTCAAAAACGTCAGAGGGCAGGAATTGAGTGGCTCAAAGGGAGCTTTCATCAGCTATGCAAGGACCACATTGAGGTCCCAAGACACTCTGGGAGGCTTATAGAGAGGCTTCAAGAGAAGTAATCCCCACATGAAGTGAACAACTAAAGGCTGTACCGAGATGAACTTCCCTTCCACACCTCAATGATAAGCTTCAATTGCACTGAGGTGGACCCTAACAGAGTTGGACTTAAGTCTCAACTCAGAGAGGTGCAGTTTTTGTGTGGACAGATGAAAGGATCCAGGGCCTGGCTCTCACACCAGACAGCAAACCTCTTCCATTTACAGGAGTAAGATTTTTTTCATTGAGGACCTCCTGGAGGCCAAAATAACATTGGTCACACCAGCCAGCAGGTTGAGCTTAGACAACATTAACCTTTCAACATCCACACTGTGAGGTCAAAGGACTGGATGTTGGGGTGCAACATCATCCCATCTTCCTGTGAAATCACATCCAGTGCATGGCCCAGCTGGAGTGGCTCCTGACTGCTGTAGCAGGAGAGGAAACCAAGGCTGTCTGGGCCAGTAGGGAGCAATAAGAATCATCATGCTTCCATCTGTTTTGAGCTTCAGGAAGCAATGAGAGGAAATGAGGAAATGGAGGATATGCATAAAGAAGACCCTCCCCCAAATGTAGGAGGAAAGCATCTGAGGCTAGCCTGCTGTGTGATCTTACCCTGGAACAGAAATGTTCCACTTGGGCATTTTGCAGAGTGGCAAATAGAACTATCAAGGGGGTGCTCCATTCTTGAAAGATGCAAGCCACAACCTCTCTGTCCAGTGTCCATTGGAGGACTCAACTCTGTCTGCCACAGTGTTTTGTTCAGCTGGCAGGTACGTGGCTCACAAGTCCATCCCATGTGTGATGGCAAACTTCCACAACCTGACTGCTTGCCAACACAGGAGGTACGAGCCTGTTCCTCCCTGCTTGTTGATGTAGGACATTGCGACTTGATTGTCGGTCTGAATCAGAACAATTTGGTTGGCCAGCAGATCTCAGAAAGCCTATAGAGTGTTTGCTATGGCTCTTAATTCCAGTTGATCTGCTGGAGACTTTCTTGGATGGATAAGTTGCCCTGGGTGTGAAACCCATCAAGATGAGCTCCGCACCTCATCAAAAATTTTTGAGGTGGAACAATTTGGAAGGGGAGACCTCTGAGCAAATTGAGGTGGATTGTCCACCATTGCAGTGACTAAAGAAAAGAATTGGTGTCATACAAATGACCCCTGTGTCGACCTGTGGCTTGCGTCCATTCAGCCTGCCTCATATGGAGGTGTGACATGCACGGTAGAGGCCATGTGGCTTAGTACAGTTAATATCCTGTGAGCTGTTACCTGCTGACCCAATTGAGTCTCCTGCACTAGAGCAGTCAGTCTGTGAAGTCAGTTGTGCAGGAGGAAGGCTCTCCCTGAGTCATGTTAAGCATGGTTCCTATATATTCCAACTGCTGGGTGGGTTGAAGGTGCGACTTGGGGTAATTTATAATGAACCTTAGTAGTTCCAAAGCCTGAATGGTCAATCATGTTGATTTTTTAACCCTTTCTGGAGTGGTATTCTTGATCGGCCAATCGTACAGATAGGGGAATACAAACACTCCCAGCATCCAGAGCTAAGCAGCTACTACCACGAGGCATTTTGTGAAAACGCAAGGTGCAGAGGCTAGGCCAAAAGGCAACACTCAGTACTGGAAGTGTTGTCCTCCCCCCCCCCCAGGATGAATTTGAGATACATCCCACTCACAGGAGGTATCTGTATGTGGGTATACGCATCCTTCAGATCCAGGGAGCATAGCCAATCATGTTTTTGAAGGTAAGAAAGCAAGGTGCCCAGAGAAATCATTCTGAACTTTTCTCTTACCAAGTATGTATTCAGATATCTTAGGTCTAGGATGGGACTGTATCCCCCCATTTTCTCGGGGATCAGGAAGTACCTGGAATAAAACCCTCACCCTCTTTGCAAGATCTGACAAGAGGACGGTGATTTCTCTCTGAAGCAGTTTCTGATGCAGAGAGCCGAGGTGATGCACTCTCGGGGGGCAATTTGGTGGCAGATCAAATAAATGTAGTTTGAAACCACTTTGGACTATCTGTAGAACCCATGAGTCTGAGATTATGAGGACCACCTTTGGGCAAAAAGAGTGAATCTTCCCCTGACCTGAGGGTTTTCCACTGCAGTTACTGGTAGAGTGGCTATGCTCCAAAGGAACCAGTCAAAACCTCACCCAAGCTTTGATTGAGGAGCCAGCTGGGCTTCCTGAGGTTTCTGTCATCATAGTTGTGGGTAAGGTGTCTGGACTGGGAGGTTTGGGACCCAGGAAAATACCTATACCTATGAGAGTAATAGGTCTTTTTCTGGCCCCCACCTTGGTACCTCCTGCAATAGGAGGCCAGCTCGAACGTGCACCTTGAAAGATTACAAAAGATGACATGCTCTTTTTCAATGAAGCCAGCCTTCTCTTGAACCTGTTTTCCAAAGAGATTCTCTCTGTGGTATAGCACATCAGCAAACTAACCCTGTACCGATTGTTCCAGGTCTGAGGACCATAGCCAGGGGAATCTCCAGGCACTAATACTCAAGGGAGAAGCCCTCAATGATATTTTGAAGATATCATAGGTTTCCCAGATCATGAACTTCAAGCAGTCCTTGCTTTGAGCCACTAGGGAATGATATTGTTCCAATTTCTCTGGAGGGAGAAATTGAGAAAGCTCAGTGAGGTCAATCATGATGTTCTTCAAGAACATGCCCATGTAGAGCTGGTAAGAGACTATGTGGGCTATGAGCATGGAACTCTGAATATACATTCTCCCTAAAGAGTCCAATGTACGAGCCTCTCTTCCCAGGGTGTCGAGGAATGAGTCTTAGAACTCTTGGACCTCTTAAAGGCAGATTCAACCACCATGGAATGGTGAGGAAGCTGAGGCTTCTTGAATCTGGAAAGTTATGAACTCTGTATATTGAGTCAAGTCTTCTACTAACTGGAGGCACAGTGAGGGAGTTTTCCCAAATTTTCATCTGTACTCTCTACAAGATATAGTGCATGGGCACTGCCACCACCTCCTTAGGGTCTGAGGAGTACTACAGGATCTCCAACTCTTCTGCCCTGGGCTCATCCTCAATCTCCAAAGAAAATGTTATGCTTTTGACCATGTCCCTTACAAAATCCTGGAAGGTCATGTTCTCAGGAGGGGACTTATGGTGCTCATGAGGTGGAGAAGGGTCTGATGGACGTTCCAGAGACCTGTCCCCTGACAAGTCTTCAGATTCCACATTGGTTACCCAGCCTTCTGAATCAGACTCAGAGAGGAAGTCAAAGAACTTCTGAGTCTCTGCCTGGATCTCTCTCCTGATCCGAGGGGATTGGGAGCTCCTTAGGGAGCGATGTTGCACTGATGCGCTTCTAGATTTTGAAGGTGCATTAGACCCTGAAACACTAGAGAGTGATATTGACTGGGCAGGCACTGATGTCGGGACCCTTCAATGCCCCAAAGTTGATGTATTTCCTGCAAGCATGGAATGCATCTTGAAGATTGGTTGCATAGCGGTCGATGTCGATGAAGTCAACATTGAGGTTCCAACATGCTGCACAGCCAAGAGTACTGTGATGTGTTCCTTGAGAGCCTGTAGAAAGCACTTTTCATGGCTGCAGATTTCGAAGGCTGCGGGGCCTGAGCAACTTCGCCCGATGTATCTGGACAGGGGTATTGGCAGTTTGGCCTTAGCTCTCGGTTGGCTGTCGCTGCCCCTCCGATGTTCTGGACACCAATTGTGAGTATCCATGGCGGATATGGTCCTAGTGCATGGGAACACTTTTTGAACCTACTGGCCAGTTTCTGGGACATGTCATCCTGAAAAATAGCTGCAGTGAAATCAAATGACTTGATTTTGAAGGGCTAAGGCCCAGCCGGTGTACCGGTGCCTAAGAGGGCAGAGGTGCCATGGAAAAAGAAAATTAAACAATCAAAAATGGCAAAAATAAAAGTGAAAAGAGAAAACCACGACAACAAGTGATTGCTGCAAAAAACGAATGCGCAAAATCTCCGCAGGGAAGAATTACCAAGCAGAGAAGAACCAGAATACGTACATTGGGCTCCATGAAAAAAAGAAGACTACTTTAAGATGGTGCTGCAGTGGAAGGCAGGAAGAAGGCATGCAGACGCAGTAGAATCTCCCAAAAGCTCCGTCGGTGGATGTCACCCATATGTGAGGACTCATTCGTAGTTGTCCACAGAGAACTGAAAGTATGCAGGTATATTCCATACTCCATCTAACTCTGCCCCCAGGAATGCCCACTTTCCAAACACATCAAAGGATGCATGAGTTTGACTCCGTATGTATTGTTACACATGCATGTGCCATGTGATTTTATAAGAGATGATTTCTGCACGTATAATTCTGCGGGACAATTTTCTAATAGGGGACCTTGCTAGAAAAGATGCACAGGTGTATATGTTACACTTGTTTTATAAAGTCACCATATGCTGCATCTATTTGCCTTTATAAACTTGCTCCCCAAATGCTGCCACACAGAGTTACACCTGCTCTGTGTCAGGAATAACTTTATGCATGCATGTGCTGGTGAAAACAAGTGCATATGCATAAATTTTATAAAATACACACATAATTGCCGATCTTACCCCTGCTCCGCCCATTCTTTACGCTGGAAATATCTACAGATGTATCACATAAAAGAAGGCACTAAAGACATCATTTTAGAAGTGTTAGGTTCCATTTGCATATGTAAAAATCTGATTCATGGAGACATCGGAGGCTTGCCTTGCCTGGAGTAGAGCTGTTTAGTGGCATTTGATCATCACCTGTGCTGCCAGTATATCACAGCTCCTCCCCACAGTGATCGGGGATAATTACCAGCTGCAACTGCGGAATGCAGCCGCGGGTCTGTGTCCTAAGGGGCATGTACCAAGGGGGCTTGCCAGGCCCCTTGGGAGGCCCTTAGGAGCACCTGAGGAGACCAAGGAGTTTCTGTTCCCAGACCCTTTGATTATGGAGAAGCATAAAGCGAAAGTTAAATCAGTAGATACTGCAGCTGTTCAAGGACCGATGGACAAGCATGTCGTGAGTACCACTACAGTTGTGTCATCTGCTTTGCTGTCTGGGGAAGGTTATTCATGCTCAGAAGCCTTTATTAGTTTGGGGTTGCGTACCTCTCCCCCTCCCCCCCAACTCACTCCCAAGAATGTTCTGAACGCAGATAAATCTGGTAGTTTGGTGACTGACTCTACAGCCATACCCCCTTCCACCTCTACCCCTCTACAGCAGGAACTTGATGGACCCCTTTTACCCCTCCTGACCCTGGTTTCCATGCCTGTTTCAGTGGAATTGGATCTAGGGGGTGCAGTAGGGGTTGATATCCCTTTAAAAGATGTTTGATTAATTGTTTCCTGGATGGAGGAAGTGTTGAAGGGGACGTTGACTCAACTGTGTACCTTTTCACAAGGGACTATACAAGTTTTACAATGGCTTGAATCATGGCTCTCCAGTTTGGAGGGTAGGGCCATTAAAACAGAGCGCATGACGGCGGATGTTCAGTCAGTGTGTAATACCTTTGTTAAAGATAGTTTGTTATTGCATAAAAGATAGAAATGTTGAAAAATAATGCTAGAGCTAAAAACTTGAGGTTTTTGAATTTTTGTGTAATTTGCCTTCCTTCCTCCCTGGAGCTTTTGAAGAAGTATATGAGGGATATTTTGATGTTTTCTGCATTTGAAGAGTTGATGGTAGTTTCTTTACATTATGTCCCTTAGACCTCTCTTCAGTTTCCTTCGGAGGGTGGAGTAGGTGCCAAAATGTGGATGATCTTGAGTTGACTCAGTTTTTAGAGTCATTTCTAGATAAGGTACAAAAAAGGGTGACTCTTATAGTCACTCTTAGATCAGAAGCAGATAAGTCAGCCATATTGAAATTATATTTTCCTAAGAAGGAGATCCCTTTTTGTGGATACCCTATTATTTTTCCTGATGTGGCTCGATCAGCTCAGCTTTGTAGGAAAGCTTTTTTGCAACTAAAATTTAAAGTTCTGGCAATCGGAGGGACCTTCTTTTTGAAGTTCCCCTGTATTTATTTATTTATTTTATATACAGCTTTATCCATTTATCCATCGCCATATGATATACCAATGCCCAACAGAGAATATTAAAAGGTAACCCATTAGACATGCGATATTTCCCCTTGTACGTCATTGTAAATATTCTGTATATAGTTAGCCAATCATACTCCTTTTTCTCTATGTAAATAGTTCAAAGTTTGCGATTTTTGATTATCTTATTGTTATATATAACTGCTATACATGCAGAATTTAAATGTTAAAATGTAAACCGCTGCTGATCATTGGAAGGAGCGGTATAAAAATAAGTTCAAATAAATAAATAAATAAATAAAGGTGGTTTACAGGGAACAAGTGCTCTAGGCAGTTTACAATGAACAGTTTACATGGAACAAGGAACATTTTACTTATAACTATATAGAAGATACATTTTAACAAGAATTGTCTAGTGGAACTATATACAGGAGCTATATACAAGAAACATTTTGATAAGGCATGTAAGCTGCCTTGCTAGCATATCTTTATGTTTACATCATATGTATACTGGGATGTATTGATGGGTAGCAGTTATGTTCATAGGTTTTCAAACAAAGAGATGGATGCTGTGTTACAGATTGGTGGAGTTGCTGCTACTTGAGTAACGTTGAGGTAAGGAGGTCATCGTTCATTTGGTAGTTTGTTCTTGAGTATTTGAGTGCTCTATGGTGAATTGCTCTTGTAGGAAATTATCGGTAAATTGGAAAGTCTTGAAGTTCTTTCTGAATAATGTTAAGTCTTTTATTCCTCTCAGATTGTTGGGTAAATTGTTCCATAAGGTGGGAAGAAGAGCAAGAATGCCCTCTTGGTTGTTGCTTGGGTTGTGTTTTTGTACCTCTTCGGTGTAATTAATTGGTTCTTTGAGTTATCTCTTCTTCTTTCTAAGTCTTGTTGCATCTTTATGAGTGTGTTCAGGTATGTTGGTGCTATATTGTTTACAGTTTTAAATGTGGTCATGATAGCCTTGAATCTGATCCTTTGTGTTACAGTAAATGTATAATACTGTATTCAGGCTCAAAATATGTTTTTACAGATGTATCGCATTTAGAATCTTTTCTTCTGGATAAATGTTAGGTAGTGAGATGGGATAGTTAAAAGGGCTCTCTGTTTATTTTCTGGACAAATGTAGGAGTCAGGTGTTCACCTTGATGTGGACTTTAGCATTCTTATTGGATAATATGTTTACTTTTGTATGAGTTTCCTTTTTATTTTTGTTTGTTATAAGATGCTGTTCCTTTTCTCTTTATCTTGTATATGAAAAAAAAGCTGATTCATATGTGTAGATACACGTCAGTAGTGATTTTAGAAAAGCCATTACTTATACATGTATAACATGCAGAGTTTTGAAAGGGATGTATTCTGGATGTGCTTTGAAAAGTAAATGTGTATTTCCTATTTAGCAATGGAAATAGATGTATTCCTTTAAACAATTCCCCATCAGAATTTAACCCTGTACTGTGTACTTGAACACACATTCCACTCTTTGTGCCACTTTGCCCTTACGTTGGTGTTTTCTCTTAATCTTCCTGCCACTGTTAAGGGCATGTTTACAAAACTACATTAACTATTAACACAGCAGATATCACTTGCCAAGCATGCCGTGTTAAAATGGCTAACACAAGCCAAATGCAGATAGTGCAGAAAATTGCTGCACTATCTGTAGAATACACGTTAGCTGCATGTGTGCGTAGGGTAAGGACAGAGTGGATGTGTCTGCACCACACAGTTGCCACATCCGTCAACAATGCACAGCAACCATCAAATCTGCAGACAGCATGGGTGCAACTAACACCACCTCAATGGGTGGCATTAGCTGCATCCTGGCTGCTGTCTGACTGCACTCTCTGCATTTTTGGTGCATAATCTGCTGAGAGAATGCTGTGCATGCCCCCAACAGATACCACATGGCTTTTGCAGCTAACGCAGTGCTATTTGCACTAACATGCCACATTAGCAGCAAAAGCCTAAAGCGGTTTAGTAAACATGCCCATTACTGTCCTTTGTCCCACTTCTGGTGCCATGGGTGTTTGTGACACTCTTGATGAATTGTAGTGCTATTGCCTCTGTTACAGATGCTTGCCAGCAAGTTTCAAGCAGGTTTGATTGAAAATGGATGGGAATCCCCCCTATTACATTCTAAAATTGCTTGTCCCATAGACTTCAGTAGTGTCAAAGAAGACAAACCCATTAATGGTCCTAAATATAGTTGAGGTTCATGAATGAATGCTAAAAGGCACCCAAGGAGCACATCCCTTATTGAAGGTGCAATTAGGTTCATCTCTCTAGCATTTAAAACCATCTAAAATATCCAAAACTTTGAGTTGTGAAGCTTGGTTCCTTATTTGATTCTCCTTAGATATACAGTTATGTCAAATCTGCCACTTAACATAAGATATACCATAGTGGGTCAGATTAAGGTCCATCATCCAACAGTGGCCAATCCAGATCACAAGTACCTTTCGGGTTCCCAAAAAGGTACACAAATTCCACTTTGTCTATCCCAGGGTAAGCAGTGGATTTCTCTGGTCCTCTTTAATAATGGTTTATGGACTTTTCCTCCAGGAACTTATCCAAACCCAGCTACACTAACAGTTTTTACTACATCTTCTGGTAACGAATTCCAGAGTTTGATTACGCATTGAGTGAAAAAATATTTTCTCCGTTTAGTCTTAAATGTGCTACTTTGTGGCTTCATTGCATGTCCCCTAATCTTTCCACTTTTTGAAGGAGCAAACAACTGGTCTACATTTACCCGTTCCATTCCATTCATTATTTTATAATATAGACCCTCTATCATATCTCCCCTCAGCCGTCTCTTTTCCAAGTTGAAGAGCCCTAACCTTTTAACCCTTTCCACATAGGGGTATCCTTCCATCCCCTTTAATATTTTGGTGGCTCTTCTCTGTACTTTTCTAATTCTGCTATATCCTTTTTAAGGTATGGCAACCAGAATTGCACATGATATTCAAGGTGCGATCACACCATGAAATGATACTGAGGCATTATAATATCCTTTGTTTTATTCTCCATTTCTTTCCTTATGATTCCTTACACACTTACACCTGTAAATACTGGTATTTACACAAGCAGAGGCCCAAATGATGCCTCTCTACTTTGAACATGTTTCTTTGTAAAATGATTGCTCCCACTCCCACGTGTATTTCCCACAGGCTTAAAAATATTTTACAAAAGGCTCCATTTCAATGATCCTTTTATAAAATACACTACAAATTGTGAATGTCCAGACTTGGACATTCCTTTTCCTATCCAGATGACCTATGCAAATTTGGATTGCATGCATTTCCATCACATATATATATATATATATATATATATATATATATATATATAACATAGTAAATATATTTATTAGTTGAGTTTTATACCGCCTATAATCAATGCGGTTTACAGGGAACCATAACTTTTACAGTTTTAAATGACAGCAGATAAGACAAGCATGATTCAGTAGTCTGCCCAGTAAGGTGGCAAAAGTTGCATCTGCCTCTTTGGGCAGGCTACCCCCCTCTATGCCTTTTTAGAGTTGTACCTGTCGCTCCATGCAGGTTACCCCTCTCTTTGTTTAGGATTGCACCCGCCGCTCCATGCAAGTTACCTTCCCTCTATCCCTCTGTTTAGGGTTGTATCCACCGCTCCATGCATGTTACCCCCCTCCTATTTTTTGAAGTGTAAAAGTTATTTAAGTTTCCTTTGATTCCATCCTCTCGCTATATAGGAGGATCCTCTGTGTCTGTCTCATGCTTTTTTGAATTCCGTCTCTGTTTTTCCTCCCATCACTTTCATCAGGATGACATTCCAGGCATCCACTACCCTTTCCATGAAAAAGTATGTACTGATGTTGCTTTTTTGAATTTACCTCTTTGCAGCTTCATTTCATGTCTTCTGGTTCTACAGTTACCCCATCTTTAAAAAAGTTGTGTTTGTTCATTAATACCCTTTAAGTATTTAAACATCTATATCACACCTCCACTGTCCCTCTTCTCCTCCAGGATATACATATTTACTGTAGGTATTCAAGTCTCTCCTCATACGTCATCTAGAGCAGGCCCCATTTCATTTTGATTGCCTTCCTCTTAGTCATTTGAAATCACTTAATATTCTTTGTGAGGTACTATCTCTAAAACTGAACACAGTACTCCAAGTGAGGCCTCATCAAAGACTTGTACAAGGGCATTAAAACCTCCTCCTTCCTGCTGGTTATGCTTCTTTGCATGCAACCTAGCATAGGTCCATAATGAATATTACAGTGCATAAACAAGTTTAAATACACCTCAAGACTTCTTTTTCTAATGGGAACTTAAACGTAAGCCATCAGAACATCATTTCCAAACATGCTTCTTCTGTTTTATCAGTGCTAAAAATGTTATGAGCTCCCTATGTCTCGGCTCCATACAATAGATATTACTAGAGAGAATTCTAACCAGATCTCATTCATGGGCACAGAGGCGGATGACACCTCAGAGATTTATTGAGGCATGAGCTTTCGGGGACAAGAATTTAATTCATCACATGCAACTCGTTAATGAAATCTCTCTTTTGTAACTACGAGCAGCAGCTGGTGGATCAAAAAATGGTGTGACAAGCACACAATTGTCACTGCTCCCTCCCTGACCATTTGCCCTCTACCCCCATACTACCATCAACTCGTTTCCTTATTCGCTTTCCCCTTCCACTGCTCCCTGCTCACCCTCCATCAACCATTGTTACCATTTATCTCCATTACCTTCTTGTATCTCTGATCTCTTTATTGATGGATGATGCAGCTTTAGCACTGCCTCTATATATGGGTTCCCACTACTAGCTAATGAGAATATTTAGGGGCTGATTTTATAAGGGAACCACATAAAGTTACATACTATTTACATATGTAAGACCCTATTGTAAAGGACTTATGCATATGAATGGGCACATAAGTGCGTGCTTTAGTCAATTGCTATTCTGTAAGCACATACGTAATTCCTATTGCGCATACTTTCAGTGTGGGTGTGCACAGGGGCGAAGCAGAAATCTACATGCATAAATTATACAATAATATACGTTACATGTGTTTCTGAAGAATCTAGGCGCAGCCATTTATGCCTGCTCTAGGACAGGCGCAACTGCTGTGACTAGACTGAGGCACATCTTTATGCTCCTATTTTATAAATTATGCGCTTGCTTCACTTTATAAATTAGGCCTCAAATACATGCATGGCAATGCACGTCTGCTGCACAGGAATTTATGAAATTACCCTCTTAGAGGGCATTTAAGCAGGGTGTAAGAAAGAAATCTAAGAACATAGGTGTTCCATGCGAGTTCTCACTCTCCCCTCTGACTCATGTGTATGTATGTCAAAGGTATGCTTTTCTTAGAGATCTTTTCAGCATATGTTTTCAATGAGAGTCAAACTTGCAATGAAGCTAGAGGGCTCTTTTACTAAAGGTTAATGTGCATTAACAAGATTATCATGCATTAAGTGCCATAGAAATAAAAGGGCTGAGTGCACTTAACGTGTGTTAAGTTCATTAACGCATGTTAAAATCTTTATTAAAAGAGCCCTGTGATGGGGTCTATAGAATGTTACCCGTACCTCTCCAAAGGGAGTATCAACAGTTCCCTTTTAAGAAAATCTGCAGCCCAGACTTCAGGGTTGGGAGGGTATGACCCACAGGGAGAGATTAAGAACCCAGCAGGCTGCAGGTGGGATGGAGGTCTGTGGAGCCAGAACTTCTTCCAAGGCAAAACGTGCAAAAGATTTCCGAGATAGGAACTTTAACTGGGACTGGAGGAAGGGCCGGAAGAACCAGCTAGTAGAGGTTTAACAAGCTGGGAGAGAATAAAAACTGCTTTTATCTTCCCTGAACTGCTGTCTGGTCTGTATTTTAAAGAAAACTCCTTCCCACCACATGCCACACTAACACATATAGTGGCAGCTTGGGGATTTCCTCTAATCATGTGACTGACGGAAAATATAGGACGCTCCAGGGCTGGGCCTCTACAGCAGGTCAGGATTTTTTTTTGTTTGTTTGTATGGGCTAAGAGGGTTAGCCTTGCCCTAGTTCGGGAGCTTGAAAAAGGTATAGTCAGTGCTGGACAGGCAGGCTTTTTTTGGCTACTAGAAGTTGCTAAAGGTTTGTTGGAGCTTGAATACTGCAGGGTTAACTCAGCTGCAGAAAAGGAAGCTGTGATGGTGGTGTTGCAAGAGAACAGTGACAACCCAGGATGGAGTGGCTCCTCCAGATTCTGACAGAATGTCAGCAGCAGTTTCAACACGCCCTGCTGGAAGGGCAACAACAACAGCAGCAGCAGATACCGGATCTTATTCGAGCACAGGGGGAGCTACAGAAGAGTTCCCTAGCTCAGTTAGCCCAGGCCCTGAAGAGACTGCAACTCCACCCTCTAACGCAAGCGCTTCTTAAAATGACAGCAAAAGATGAACTGGATCATTTTTTGGTCAACTTTGAATGAACCATCCACATGGCTGGGTAGCTAGAGGAGACATGGATTACCTATTTGGGGAATCTACTGACAGGCAGCAGTCAGGACGCCAACTCAGATGGGCAAGCTATATATGCAGTTGTTAAGGCTGCTATACTGGAACGGGCTGGCTGTACCCCAGAGGGCTACTGACGGCGATTGAGAAAGGGAGGCTCCAGATAAAAGAGAGCCCTCGGAGGTTTCTCTATTGGTTGAAGGATCTCACATCAAAGTGACTGCAACTAGAGGGAAAGATCGGGCCTAAGATAGCCAAGATTGTGCCATTGGAGCAGTTTTGGAGGGCCCTAAGATAGCCAAGATTGTTCCATTGGAGCAGTTTTGGAGGGCCCTAAGATAGCCAAGATTGTTCCATTGGAGCAGTTTTGGAGGGTTTAACCACCCTGATGAAACAGTGGGTATGTCAGCACCCCAAGCTTACACTGGAGAGTGCACTGGAAATAGCTGAGGTGTATCATGAAATCCAGCCGGTGACTGAAGGGAGCAATGAGAAGGGAAAAAGTCAGCTACCTGCTCAGGATATTGGCTCCCATGTTCCGAGCTCCAAAGTCACCTCCTAGGCGAGGGTATGGCCCCAGCCATGACCCCTTCAACTGTTTTAGGTGTGGAGCCCGGGGACCATGTCCCCTGGGTACAAAAGCACCCATGGTTGTCAGTCTAACCACCCCTCACACATGCGCTTTTGTGGACACTCCCCATCCCAGGGTACAGAACTTTGTGATTCCAGTGGAGTTCAAGGGAACCTGCCGTGATGCCTTTATAGACTCTGGTAGTGTGCAGACCCTCATTCATCAGAGGCAGTATCCAACTGCACTGGCTTCACTTAAGATTCCAGCAGGGCAAGCCGAGGTCATGATGCTGCCCTGGTTCCCGTATCCAGTGGTGACTGGCCAAGACTACCCAAACTTTGGAGCGATATGGGCCCGGCTAACTGACAGCTCAGCTAAGTCGGACCAGGAAGATTTCCCAGAGATTTTCCCACTGGAAGACCTGGATCTACATGTCAAGAATCCCAAGCCTGCTAAGTTCCGGCGTTGTTATCACTGGAAAAAACTACGCTATCAACAGAATCTGGAGTCGGCTACTGGGGAGGAATCTGGGGAAGGAGAGCCTAGAGAAGAAACACCTGGGGATAGTTCAGGGCTCAGTGGTAGTAACCCAAATACAATTGTCCCCTTCCCAGAGTAGGGGCTGGAGGAAGACCCAGGGAGCTTCAAGAGAGCCCAGCAAGAGGACGAGTCCCTTAAACATGCCCGAGAGTGGGGTTTGGAGGTGGATGGGGTTCCAGTAGGTAATGGAGAGTCCCTTGAAAAACCTTTCCCTATTTTGTGCTAAAGGGAGATTTATTATATAGAGTGTCCGAGAGTGCCCTAGAGGGGGAAGAGGTAGAACAACTGATAGGACCGAGGAACTATCATCAGCAGGTGTTACCATTGTCCCATATTACGGGGACACCTGGGGGTGGAGAAAACACAGAATGTTTTGGCCCGATTTTTCTGGCCAGGGGTCCATAATCAGGTGCACCTATACTACCAGTCATGCTCCACACCTGCCAACTTCATAACCCTGCCAGAGTTTGACTTGTCCCTCTGGTACCTATGCTCATTATTGAAACCCTATTTGAAAGAGTGGCCATGGATATTGTAGGACCCTTGGAGCGAACCACCCAAGGCAACAAGTATATTTTAGTCATACTGGACTATGCTACCCAATACCCGGAGGCCATTGCTCTAAGGAATATGAAGACTACTATGATAGCGAATGCCCTCTGGAAAGTATTCTCATGGGTGGGAATACCCAATGAGATCCTCACAGACGAAGAACACCTATTGTATCCAAGGTGATGAAACAAGTGTTTGCCTTGGTGAAGGTCAAGATGCTGCGATCATCAGTGTATCACCCATAGATGCATGGCCTCATTGAGAGATTCAATAAAACTCTGAAACAGATTTGAATAAGTTGGTGCAGAAGGATGGGAAGAATTGAGACATTCTTCTAATCAATTTGATGTTTGCCATCCATAAGGTACCTCAGAGTTCCATGGGGTTTTTGCCTTTGAGCTGCTCTTCGAAAGATGACCAACAGGCATATTTGACGTAGTAAGGGAAACCTGCGAAGAAGAACTTTGTGCCAGGAGTAATTTGGTGGAGTACGTTATACAAATGCAAGACTGGCTGAGGAAAGCCAGAGAGGTGGCCAAATTCAGTCAGAAAAAAGCCCAAGCCGAGCAGGCCAGAGGCTAAAATCAGGCAGCCGTGCACCACACCTTCCAACTGGGAAGACAGAGTTTTAGTCTTGCTGCCCTCATCCAAGAGCAAGTTACTCTGTAAATGGCAAGTGCCCTATGAGGTGGAAGAGAAAGTGGAGCCTGTTAACTACAAGATTGCCCAGCCAGACAAAAGAAAGACAAAATTTTACCATATTAACCTACTGTAAAAGTAGACTGCAGTGATGGCTATGGTGGTACAGAGTTATGATTTTGGGCTGGAATTTTCAGACCTCTCGGATCCAGGTCAAGTAACAATTGGAGTCCAGCTCTCTGCTGCCCAGCGAAGAGATTTAGAAGGTTTGATCAACTTGAACTTAAAGGTGTTCTCTACGCCTGGGACGAATCCACCTCATTTGTCATGATATCATTACTGACCATGGGTGGTTATCTAGTAATGACCTACCAGATTCCAGAGGCCTGGCAACCAGCCATCGCCAAGGAGCTGGAAGAGATGCTTAACCTGGGAGTTATAGAAGAACCTATTGTCTTGGTTCCTAGGAGCCCATAGTCTTGGTTCATAAACTCGATGGAACCATCAGGTTCTGTATTGACTTCTGGACGGTCAGTGCAGCTTCTAAACTGGAAGCATATCCCATGCCCAGAGTAGATGAGCTATTCGAGCAACACAGTGGTGCACACTTTATATCAACCTTAGATCTGATCAAAGGATTCTGGAAGGTGCCCTCGACTCCAGCTGCCAAGGAGAAAACTGCTTTTTACTGTACTGTAAACTGGAACAGTCTGTTTCAGTTTACAGTACTGCCCTTTGGATTACACAGGGCTCCTGCCACATTTCAATGCCTAGTCGACCACCTACTGAGACCACACAAGGAGTATGCAGCTGCATACCTTGACGACATAGTTATCTACAGAAGAGACTGGACCACCCATCTAACCCAAGTACAAACTGTGTTAGAACATAAGAACATAAGATATGCCATACTGGGTCAGACTAAGGTCCATCAAGTCCAGTGTCCTGTTTCCAACAGTGGCCAATCTAGGTCACAAGTACCTAGCAGTTTCGCTAAAAGACACAGGTTCCACAATGCTTGTATTGGGGCAAGCAGTGGATATCCCGGGTCCCCTTTGATAATGGTTTATGGACCTTTCTTCCAGGAACTTGTCCAAACCTTTTTTAAACCCAGCTACACTAACAGCTTTTACTACATCCTCTGGTACTACTTCAAAATCTTCTGTAGTGTTGGGAAAATAGATTTCATAACGTTACTGAAACTGAGTGATGTCAGTGATCTTTGATGTATTGTAAACGCCCTGAAATGTATTTATTTTAGTTGCATTCATGAGCTTACATTGCCAGTGGCCCTCATTTCTATACAAAAGGTGACATTTTACTTACTAGATAATGTCCTTTCCTTGAGTCCTGCTAGACCAGTCCAGACAAGTGGGTAGTGTTCCCCTACCAGCAGATTAGTGAAGACAAAGAACCAATGAAAAGCCCAGGTTTCGATGATATCACTCTCATCCTTTATCCGCTTCAGCCACCAGAGGTCCCTCAGTATTTGTCCCAAGGCATATGGGAGAAAACATGGAAGTCTCACAACCTCGATCATGGGCAACAAGGAGTAATCAACAGTCGAGAACTCTTTACAGGAAGCATAAACAGAAGGCTGTCTGTAGAAGATGAACCTGCAGTCAAATATTAAAATCATAGCGAACCCAAGAGTACTACAGCAGAAGAACAGAGCAATACAGTTTCAGGGGCAAGCCCTGGACTGGTCTAGCAGGACTCAAGGACATTATCTGGTAAGTAAAATGTCACCGTCCATATTGCCCTGCTAGACCAGTCCAGAGAAATGGGATGTACCAAAACTACACCACCACTGGGCAGGAAGAAGACACAGCAGCTCGTAAAACTCCTCAGCTAAAGGCCACGTCCACCCACATGTGGACATCCAAGTGGTAATGCTTGACAGAGTGAGCGCGCAACCCACCAAAACTGGCCGGATCCTTAACAGATATGGAGAGGCAATAGCCTCCTTAATCCAGTACCCCAAGGTCGACTTGGCCCCGCTTCAGCCTTGCGTGGACCAGCAAATAGCACAAAAGATGGTCTGACTTACAAAACAAATGCGTAACTTCAAGGTACTGGAAAAACACTCTCCGGACATCCACAAAGCAAAGATCCTTATCCTTCCCCTGACACTGCTCCTTAGAGAAGGAGGGCAGGCAAACCACCTGGTTCATGTGAAAGGAAGACAGCACTATAGGCAAGAAGCAAGGCACAGACTGAATGGTAACGGCCTCAGCTGAAAAAGTCAGACAAGGATTTCGGCAAGACAGAGCCTGCAGCTCGGAGATCTGCCTTGCAGAACAAATCACGACCAAGAAAACAGTCTTAAACATCAATACTCCTTCAAGGTAATGCACTTCAATGGCTCATAGGAGGCCGCCATTAAGGCCCTGAGCACTAGAGACAGATCCCAGGAAGGGGTCACAGACTGAAAGGGAGGACACAGACATCAAACCCCTTTTAGAAAACGGGAGATGTCTGAGTGCAAGGCCAAGGACTTGCCCACCATCGGACCATGGAAACAGGCCAAAGCTGCCTTCTGAACCTTAGGGGGCTAAGAGAGAGGCCCTTCTCTAGGCCTTCCTGCAGAAGGGCCAACAAGGAGGACACCTTGGCTGCCTTAGGAGTCAAGTGCTATGTGCCACACCAGCACTCAAATAGGCACCATTCTATATGTATGCTAGCTTGGTAGACCTCCTCCAGGCATCAAGTATAGTAGAGATTACAGCTGGAGAGTATCCCATATGTGCTAGCAGTCTCCTTTCAAGAGTCATGCTGTAAGTATAAAAAAAGTTAGGTCCTCCAGGATGACTGGTCCCTGCCACAATAGCCCCCGAAATAGAGGCAGCCGAAGGGGAGGTGCTTGAAGGAGCTGCATCAGGTCTCCGAACCACGCTCTCCATGGCCAATCTGGAGCCACCAGAACAATCCTGCCTGGTTGGCACTCTATACGCCAAATCACATGCCCCACCAGGAGCCATAGAGGAAACACGTACAGCAGTCGCTGACTGGGCCAAGCCTGGGTCAGGCATCAACACCCCAAGACCGTACCTCTATGCAGTGACTGAAGAAGAGCTGGTCGCCAACAGATGCATTTTGGGGCAACCCTCGGCGGTGCAGAATCAACTGAAATGCTTTTTGACTTAACTCCCACTCGCTGGGATTCAGAGTGCTGGCTGAGGAAGTCTGCTTCGGCAATGTGCAGTGCCAACAAGGCTAGGAGGTTCTTCTCTGCCCAGGCAAACATGAGATCTATGTCCAGTGCCACTCTGATGTTTCTTGTGCCACTCTGCCAACTGACATAAGCCACAACCATGGCATTGTCTGAAAACACCCGAACCGCCAAAGCCAGGGGCTGGAAATACAGAAGGCCAACCTGATGGCTGTTGCCTCGAGGTGGTTGATAGACCACATTGCTTCCCTGCAGTTCCAATGGCCCTGGGTCATACGGTCTTGGCAATGGAACCCCCAGCCCGAGAGATTGGCATCTGTCATCAGCAGAATCCAGGAGAAATCATCCAGCAGAATGTTCTTCCTTAGATGATAGGGTTGCTGCTATCAGCACAGGCTGGACTTCACCCTCAATGGGAATGGGAAGCTGTGCTTGAACTCCTGAGAACTCGGGGACCATCGAGTCAACAAGGATCGCTGGAGTGATCACATGTGAGCAGACGCCCACGGGACCATATATATGAGCACTACCATCAATCTGAGAAAATGAAGATAATCTCAGTCTCTGGGGGCCTGCCGCACAAGGAACATTGCCAGACAATTCAACAGTCTTCTGACTTTCTCCTCTGGCAGGAAACTCTGTCTACCTGATTGTTGAAACATGTTCCCAGGAACTCCAAGGACTGAAAAGGCAAAAACGTACTCTTTTCCTGATGATAACCCAGACAAGGCTTTCCAAGAAGGACACCACTTGAGCCGTCATCTGAGACGCTTCTGATAGGGGATGGGCTCAGATGAGCCAGTCATCCAGATAGGGATGGACACAGATCCCTTGGCACAACAGCGCCACAGCCACCACCATCATGACCTTGGAGAACGTCTGTGGAGCAGTGGAGAGCTTGAAAGGAAGGGCGGTGAACTGATAGTGAGAGCCAAGCACGGCAAAACGCAGAAATTTCTGCTAATCTGTCCAGATCAGCATATGAAAAATATGCCTTGGCTAGATCCAGCGAAGCCGAAAAGTCCCCTTGGCACACTGCTTGAATTGTGTAGCACAAAGGTTTCATCTCAAAGTGCAGGTTGCGCACGTACTTGTTGATCACTGAGGTCCATAATAGGCTGGAAGGAATGGTCCTTCTTGGCACCATGAAGTAGATGGGAGTATGTACCCTTGCTGCGCTAGTCTGGGGGGATGAGCACCACTGCCTTTAGGCGAAGCAACTTGTCGAAGGTGGTCCACACCGTGGCACCTTTGATTGAAGACCCACATTGGAAAATGATGATGGCATTGGGAATTGTCTGTTTGCATTCCAGGACATTGCCAAACTGAATAGTGTCAAGCACCCAGCAATCCCTGGGATCAGGGAATGAGCCCCTAAACCTTCATTACATAGCCATGGAGGGTCCCCCTCTGGAGGGGACAGAGTCCCTGGGTCCAAGTGTTCTATGAAAGGACTGAGAATGGGCCCAAGGCCCTAAAGCAGAAGGGAAGAAAGATATGATATTTTTTTTTTATGTCAATAGTAACAATGGTCCCGAGACCCACAGGAATACAGCCAGGGTGCCCTTGGTGGACGGGCAAAGGTTGACAAGAAAGGGGCACTAGCCCTCTTCACAGGCCCCCTGAACCTGTTTTCCGGGAGGCAGTAAGATTTTATCTTGCCTAGGTCCTTCACCAGCTTCTCCAGATTGATTCCAAACATGAATTTCTCCTTAAGGCCAGTACAGCCAACTGGGCTTTGGAGGATGAGTCCACCGCCCAGGACCAGAGTCAAATCCAACACCATGACACAGTCATCAGGGCACCATCCCCAGCAACCAAACATACCAGGTCATATCAACAACAAGTGGGAAGAAGTGGGCAGAACAAAATCAATACAAAATACATGCAAGCCAGTTAAATGCTGGAATGCAATGAGCACAAATGCTCAAAGCTTAGCCAACAAAGTTCCAGACCTGGAAGCCCTAATGGTGGAAATGGACTTAGATATTGTGGCTATTACAGAAACATGGTTTAATGAATTGCATGAATGGGATATAGCCATAGCTGGCTATAATCTATTCAGAAGAGACAGAGAAAGTGGAAAATGAGGAGGAGTAGCCTTGTATGTAAAAAGCAGTATTAAAGCTACTGCAATGCAGGGGGCATGGGGAAAAGAAGAAGCGCTCTGAATTGTGTTGGAAAGAGGAAATGGCACTGTCATCCATACTGCTGTAGTCTACAGACCTCCGACTCAAATTGAAGAAATAGATAACGAATTGATTATAGATATTGCCAAGATAGCCACAAAGGGGGAAGTGATCATATTGGGTGACTTTAATCTACCCGATGTGTATTGGAGTACTCCTTCTGCGAATCTGGCAAGAAGCAAAACAATTGTGGATGCTTTCCAAGATGCGTCACTTAAACAAATGGTGATGGAACCAACCAGGGAAAGCTCAATGCTGGATTTAGTGGTCACCAACGGTGAGAGGATGTTGAATGTCTGGGTGGGTGCCCCTGTGTGCAGCAGCGATTGTCACACGGTGTGGTTTGAGATAAAAGCCAAGGTGCAGTCCAATCAAAGCAAGCTGAAAGTCCTAAACTTCAAAAACACTGACTTCAGTAAAATGGCCAAGTACTTGAAGGAGGAGTTGGCAGGGTGGGAGGGGATAAGGAAACTGGAATTGCAATGGGCTAAAGGTGGCAATAAAAAGGGCAACAGATAAATATGTTAGGAAAGTAAATAAAAACAAGAGGAGAATCTATTTGGTTCTCCAAAGAAGTGGCTGCTCAAATAAAGGCAAAAAACACAGCTTTCACAAAATTCAAAAGCTTGCAAACAGAGGAACACAGTAAGGAATACAGGATCAAACTAAAAGAGACAAAAAGAGAAAAAAGGAAAGCAAAATTAAAGGCAGAGGAGAAGATGGCTAAAGATGTGAAGTGTGGCGACAAAACTTTCTTCAGGTATATTCGGGAGAGGAGGAAAATCAGAGATGGAATTGCAGGACTCAGACGTGCTGGGAACGGATTTGTTGAAAGTGACATTGAAAAAGCAAAATTACTAAACAAATACTTCTGCTCTGTTTTTACTAAAGAAAATCCTGGAGAAGGACCATCTGTGACTCCCAAATATAAAAATGGGAATGAAGTAGATACCACACCATTCATTGAAGATGATGTGTTAGAACAACTTACAAAACTGAAAGTGAACAAGGCCATGGGACCGGATGGGATACATCCCAGGATACTGAAAGAGCTCAGAGAGGTTCTTGCAGGGCCGTTAAAGGATGTATTCAACAGATTCTTGGAAACAGGAGAGGTTCCTCAGGACTGGAGAATGGCTGATGTCGTACCTCTACACAAAAGTGGTGACAGGGAAGAAGTGCCAAACTACAGACCCGTGAGCCTTACCTCGGTGGCGGGAAAAGTAATGGAGGCGCTCCTGAAAAAGCGAATAGTGAACTTTCTCAATACCAACAGGTTGCAAGATCCGAGGCAACATGGTTTTACTGAAGGACGGTCTTTCCAGACAAATCTGAGTTCTTTGACTGGGTGACCAAGGAACTAGATTAGGGGCATGCGATGGATGTCATCAACCTGGATTTCAGCAAAGCCTTTGATACTGTTCCTCATAGGAGGCTTATCAATAAACTCAGTAGTTTGGGGAAGGGTCCCAAGGTGGTGAACTGGATCAGAAATTGGTTGATGACAGACAACAGAAGGTGATGGTAAATGGAGCTCACTTGGATGAAAGGAGGGTGATTAGCGGGGTGCCCCAGGGTTCGGTCCTGGGCCCGGCACTATTCAATGTATTTGTGAGTGATATTGCTGAAGGACTGCATGGAAAAGTCTTTCTTTTTGCAGATGACATGAAAATTTGCAACAGAGTGGACTCCCCTGAGTGAGTGGATAACATGAGGAAAGATCTACAAAATCTGGAAGAATGGTCTAATGCTTGGCAGTTAAGATTTAATGCGAAGAAATGCAGGGTCATGCACTTGGGAAGCAGAAATCCAGGGGAAATGTACGCAATAGGGGGTACAGACCAGGAGAAGGACCTTGGTGTGATTATTTCTGTGGATCTCAAGGTGGCAAAACAGTGCGACAAGGCAGTGGCAAAAGCCGGGAGGATGTTGGGTTGCATACAAAGAGGAATTACCAGCAGAAAGGAAGAGGTACTAATGCCAATGTATAAGTCACTGGTGAGGCCTCACTTGGAATACTGTGTTCAGTTTTGGAGACCATATCTTGCAAAGGATATAAAAAGACTGGAAACTGTTCAGAGGAAGGCGACCAAAATGATTTGGAGGCTGCGTCAGAAGCCTTATGAGAACAAACTTGAAGACCTAAATATGTACACTCTTGAGGAGAGGAGGGACAGGGGAGATATGATTCAGACCTTTAAATACTTAAAGAGAAATAATGAACAAACAAACCTCTTCCAAAGACGGGGAAGCTGTAAAACTAGAGGGCATAACATGAAGCTGCAAGGGGGTAAATTGAAAGGCAATGTCAGGAAGTACTTTTTCACTGAAAGGGTGGTGGATGCTTGGAATGCCCTCCCAATGGAAGTGTTGGGGGCAAATACAGTGACAGAATTCAAAATGGTATGGGACAGACAGAGTGGATCCCTTTACAGCAACAGGATAAAATCAAAATAAACTTAACTAATTTCTCAACATACAGGGGTGTCCTACATGGATCGGTGGGTTCACCCCTAAAACAAAGACATGGGGAGGGGTGGCCTGCACGGAGCAGCAGGTGCACCTACTCTTGCCATCTTACTGGGCGGACTAGATCGACCATACTGGTCTTTATCTGTCATCATTTACTATGTTACTATGTTACTATATATAATATAGCATCGGAAAGGAAGGCCGCAGCAGACTCCAAGAGGGAAACAGTATCATCAGGCGGTAGAGAATGAATCCACTGGCGTCAAGCCACGGCACACTGGCTTTTCAGCAACCTTGTGGTTCCAGCCTTGTGGTCCAGAACATCCTTTAAGGCCAATCCACCTTTCACAGGAATGGTAGTCCATCTGGTAACCACCATGACTTCTGCATCCGCCTTGGAAATGTCAAACCACTCACTGTGCTACTCCTCTGGGAGAGCGTAGATCTTCTTATAGACCCTTAATCCTTTAGGCTGGTAGCTGGGTGAGTCCCACTCGGACTGGATCATATCTTTGATCACCTCCAGAAATGGGAAGACTGTAGTGGATTTCCACACCCCTTGAAGGGGTGGGTGTACCTTCGGCTCCTGCTTCATGCCTGAAGCATCTGTCAAGTTCAAGGCAGATGAGACTCTGGCAATCAATGCTGCCAGCTCCTCCTTTCAGAACAGGCGGATCATGCCAGCCTCTATATAGTCTTCTGAAGGTGATAGTAGGTGCTCCTTCACATCAGAGCCCAATACCAGGGACATCTAACCAAAGGCCATCAAACAGGGCTTCTGCTTTTAGCCTGCCCAGCATGGATCTGAGTCCGGAGGCACCTAGAGGCTGCAAGGTCTGAATTTCCATGCCAGAAGGACCAGGCCTGATGCAAAAAAGGAAAAGAATTCCGGAGAGGACAATCCATATTCCGGATGCTCTCCTCTTGGAAAAGGCTCCCCAACACCAGCAGGAATAGTTGCCACAAACCCCCCTCGAGGATGAAGAGCAGCTCATAGCGCGGTCGCCAAAGCCTCTGGCAGGCTGAACATCCTTACCCTTAGCGCCATCCTGCACCTCCTGCCCTGAGGCAGGTAAGGGAAGACTAACTATATCCTCCTGGCTGAAAGGTGGAAGGCATGCCTTTCAGGGGCAATTCAGCAGTTGCAATACAAAAAGGCAGAATACAGAACCCAAGGATGAGGCTCCTTGCTTGCCACAGGTCAAAACAATGTTTCCTGGAAGAAGACAGAGAGTTAGGGTAAGTATCACAAGAGCACACGCTAAGGCTGCGTCAGCCCACAAGCATGTATTAACTACACTTTTACATAACGCGTGTTAAGGTACTAGGAAAAGCGTGTGCACTGGAGCTGCTTGGGTGGAACACAATAGGCAAAAAACGTTACTAACGTGCAGAAAATGTTGGGAAGCCCTCACACAGCACCAGTAGTCACTAGCAATCCACCCTGAATTGTATCCCTCAGAGACAGAACCAGGAGTCCCCAGCAAGGACAGTGACAAGGTCAAGCCTTGGTACTCATCCCCTGAGAGCCCCAGGGATAGGATCCATGCCAAGCTCAGCTCTACTCCCCTTAAACTGCTTCATGGGCTGGGTTTATTTAATAGCACTGTGTGAAAGGTGGCTGGCAAGCATATTCCTCTGAGAGCCTTCTGCAATCTTCGGGGGAGAGCAGAGGAGAATGGAGGAGGAGGGAGGGGGTGCTGAGGTTGTGTGAGGCAGCTGTACTCTTCCAGATTCTTCCAAATCCTTCCAATCTGTGGCTGCTCAACAGGCCCTTATCATAAGAGCATGGAACTGAACTAATTTTCCCTCCTCCTATGGCTACTAAAAAGACCACAGTCTAGTGGAGCCTTCCACGTCACACTCAAGTGAGAATCTCACCCCTTTAGGTCTTGAAGTGGTCGTTCATGAGCTTTTAATCAATTTCTTTTCCTCTCAATCCTCATATTTTCTTCAGACAGGAGATAATCCATCTACCATCTGCTGGAGACAAAGAAATACTGAGAAATCTCTGTTGGCTGAAGCGGATAAAGGCATGAGAAACCTGGGCTTTTCATTGGTTCTTTGTCTCCACCGATCTGCTGGTAGGGGAACATAACTCACTTGTCTGGACTGGTCTAGCAGGATGATATGGAATGTAGACTTTAAAATTTAGTAGAAAACATCTCTCTTGGATCTTCATTACCCACAGGTAAGACCAAGCCTGGGATTCCCACAATTGCCTATATTTTTTCAGCAGAGGCCGAATACATGTTTAAACCCCAGTACTTAATGGACCCTCTTTCTCCTTATGTTTCATAATGCTTGAAGTCTGAGCATTCAGAAAGCCACCAAATACAATAGCAATGAAATGTCTAATGTGTATGCAAATATCAGCATTGAACATCCTTTAATTAGATCTCATTGCCAATGAGGACTTGGTGCCCACTTGCATGAGGGTGAGAATGCCTTTAAGGCAAGGATGCCCAAACTCAATCCTCAAGGGCCACAGCCCATTTGGGTTTTCAGGATTCCCATGACATTTATTTGCATGAACTGACCCATTTAGGATCTGTAAAATATTTTGCAAATTTAGAAGAAATTCTGAGTGAGAGGTCGTAATCTGTCCTTTCTTCTACTAAAATGTAATAGCAAATTCACTGAAAACTTGCTTCCAAGTTTGAACTAGTTCAAGCAGGCAGGATTAGCTGTGACCTTGGGAAGCTGAAATTGGTCAAAGCTGATTACTGTTCTGCCAAAACCACTTGGCAAAGATTTAAAGTAGTAGCACAGTCTGGGTTCTTCAGAACATCAACTAGCTTGTTTCCTGGATCTCTGGTTTCAACTTTTGATCTTCTTCCAATACTTACTTTCTTTTCTGGCTCGATATATTTTATTTCTTATATTTTCACAAATTTGGCTTAAAAGACATGTCTCTTTGATTACCTTGTTCCCTATTGTTTTAGAACCCCTTTCCATGAACCTTCCTTTGAATTGTTAGCGCTATCTTCATACATTAACATGTTCGATATAATGCTTGTATGAGAGTATGACAAGGATCAGCACAGCAGCATCCCAATTTGCTTGAATTTATAATAAAGCTAAATAGAAACAGCTCAATAATTAGGAAGACTAGGTGGTTGCCTAGGATGCCAAAGAATAGCTGCAGTCATGGTATAACAATAGTTCCTGGTGCCACACACCAACCCAAGAACTATCGGTGCATATTTTTACCTGCAAGGAAGACTGAGAGTTTCAAATAGCCCATTTACCTAGCCAAATGGCTTTTGGAAATTTCCCTCATTGTATGCTATATAGATGAAACATAGTTTAATAGATAAAAGTTTGATGTTCAAGTATGCAGTTTTACAAGTTTGTTTAGGAAGGGGCAGTATTAAAATAATCATAATTGTTCAATTTACTTATCTAATTCTGCAGGGGGAGAGGGGTTAGGGGCCTAAAAGTTCATTGAAGTGACACAAAGCTGAAGGCTCACCTAGGTGTTAGGCAGGGGCGGCCCAAGGGGGGTGCGGGGCCATGTGCGGAGACTCAGTGTGGGGCCTCATTTGCATAAGGTGCCTCATTTGCATAAATATTTGCATAATGTTACCATACACTTTTAGTAAACATGCCTCTTAATGAGTGTATGGATAAAGAAAGACTAAAAGATTTCTACATTACTATAATCCAGTGCCAACCGCCAGGCACATTAGGAACTACTACAAACACTGTCCATTTAGAACCCATAGCAAACCCGCCGTATCCTAACAGCACTACCAGGACTCACAAAGCACCATACCCTACCTATCAAAAGGCAACACTGCAAATATTAAACAAATAAATTTTAGAGAACAACAATACATGACCTACTGGCGAATGAGAACAAGTGGCAATGTCAAATAGGAATTATATAAACAGAATACCTAAGCTCAGTTACACATGCAGAACATAGACCATCACCAAACAAGGAATCACAATTTAGAAACAGGAAGACAATAATTAAACTGGGAACCCCAAAAGCCAAACTTGGAATGTACAACACTGTAGAAATAAAACTATAAATTAATTTCCTCTTGTACTAAACAAAGCGCAGACATTAATGATGCACATTTCCTAGAGCTGATATATTCCAGTTAATAAATTCAAAATAAAGAGGCATTTTTTTTCAGTTGCAATTGCTCCAGCTACTTTCTTCTGGTTTCTTTGTGTCTTCTGCTAACTCTCCATCGTCTGCTGTCCATTTGTCTTTTCTTCTCTCTTCTAGTTTTTTTCCATCCTCTCTCTACATCTGCTTTAACATACTAATCTTTCTCCTTTTGCCCTTTTCTCATTCCTATTTCATCCACTCAAATTTTACCCCTCCATCCTCAATCCCCACTTACTCTCCCAATATCCGGCCAATTGTAGATTTGTCTTCCCTCCCACACAAAATATTTTTTCCCTCTCCATTTCACTCTCACAGCCCCATCCCATTCTAATCCTCCCCCAACATCAGCTCCCTTCTAGTCCCTGCATCAGCCCATTTCCAGTCCTAGCCCCCCATCAGCCCATTTCCAATCCTATCCTAGCCCCATCATCAGCCCATTTCCAGTCCTATCCGAGTCCCTCCATCAGCTCATTTCCAATCCCAGCCCCCCATCAGCCCATTTCTAGTCCTTTCCTAGCCCCACCATCAGCCCATGTCAAATCCTAGCTCCCCTCCACTCAGCCCATTTCCAATCCAAGCCCCCATGAGCCTACTTCCAGTTCTAGCCCCTCCATGAGTCCATTTCAGTTCAAGCCCCCACTACAGCCCATTTCCAATCTTAGCACCCCCCAACAGCCCATTTCCAAACCTATCCTAGCCCCTCCATCAGCTGATTTCCAGTCCTAGCCCCCACCCACTCAGCCCATTTCCAGTCCTAGCTCCCTCCCCTCACAGCCCATTTCCATGCCAAGCCCCCTCCCCATCAGCTATTTGCAGTTCAAGCCCCCTTCCACTCACCCATTACCAGTCCCAGCCCCCCATAGCCCATTACCAGTCCTAAGCCCTCCCACAACCCAATGACCAGTCCTAAGCTCCCCATTAGCCCACTTCCAGTCCTAACCCCCCCATCAGCCCACTTCCAGTCCTAGCCCCCCACATAGCCCATTACCAGTCCTAACGCCCCCCATCAGCCCATTTCCAGTCCTAGCCCCCCCATAGCCCATTACCAGTCCTAACCCACATCAGCCCACATCCAGTCCTAACCCCCCATAACCCCATTTACAGTCCTAACCCCTCCCCCATAGCCCATTACCAGTCCTAACCCCCCCATCAGCCCACTTCCAGTCTTAGCCCCCACCATAGCCCATTACCAGTTCTAACCCCCCTCCCCCCCCATCAGCCCAGCTAGATAATAAAAAAACACAAACCGGCTGCTGCTGCTGCTGCCGCTGTCGCCGTTGCAGCGGCAGAATCAAGCACCCCGCGGGGCCCCCCTGCCCTGCAGAGTCCTCCTTTCAGCATCAGCTCCCAAAGCGCGGGCTTTTCAGAGCCGCGAAGGGAGAAGCTCTCCCTTCGCGGCTCTGGCAGCCGACGCTGAGGGAGTTGATGCTGAAAGGAGGATTCTGCAGGGCAGGGGGGGCCCCGCGGGGTGCTCGATTCTGCCGCTGCCACGGCGGCAGTGGCAGCAGCAGCCGGTTTGTGTTTTTTTTTTAATCTAGCTGGGCTGATCGCTGATGCAAGATGTTTTTTGCGCGGGGCCCCCTGAAATGCGGGGTCCTGTGCAAAAAACATTCTTGCTCAATGGACGGGCCAGCCCTGGTGTTAGGGCCTACCCTAGCAGGAGAATGATGGAAAGGCTAGGCCCAGGGCAGAGTGAAACAGCGCAGGTGCTAGGCGTATAGCAGGAACCAGATGCGGTAGAAGGATAACCTCCACTGAAACAATGAAGTGGAGCTGCGTAACAGTAGATGTAGGGCAGGCCCACTGAAAACTGTTGAACCAGCAAGGGTGTGTCTAGTTGGGCTTCTTTATGTATGATGGTCAATAAGATAGCCTTTTGCTGATACAATGGGTCCTCTGGAGGCAGGGAAATTGGGTTGCCGCTAAGTGGCCTTTATGGTTTAGCTGCAAGTCTCAAGTATTTGGCCAAGGACAAAGGTTTGATCCCAGGCAAACCTTACACTGCAATGCAATGTGTGCCTTCAAGTCAGTCCTGACTCCTGGTGACCCAGGAGCTCCTGGGTTTTCTTGGCAGTGTCACCGGAAGTAGATTGCCAGGCCTTTCTTCCGAGGCAATGGAGGGTTAAGTGACTTACCCAAGGCCACCAGGAGTGCTAGTGGGAATCAAACCCTGGTTGCTTGGTTACCAAGCCAGTGCTCTAACCATTAGGCTACTCCTCCACTCTGGCACTAGGGCACCTAATACCCTTGTACCAGCCCTGAGGAAGAACTGCTATGGCTGATTTAAGCCACAGTGGCTGCCATCCAAAGGGAAGTCATTCTTCCCCCTTCTACATCAATCAGAACCAGAAATGGCAGTGTGAGGTCATGTTGAGCACCTGTTCTGGACTTGCCTTTGCTCCTCTCACTTCATCATGAACTTCCCCCTTAGCAATACGTGAGCAGAGCAGGGGACTGAGCAGTCAAGGTGACTAGTACAGGACTCACTCTGCCCCCTGTATGACTGGCAGCTGCTTTTCAGAAAGAAACATAGGAAATCTAAGGAGAGTGAAGGGGCCAGAAAAAGTGGGGAGAGGATAGGAACTAGAAAAAGGAGAACCAGAAAAAGCTGGGGAGGGAAGAGAAAGTGAGCACTCTGAAGAAGGGAGAAGAAGAAGGAAAAAAGCCCTTAGTCCCCTATGCAAAAGGGAGTGGAATCAGAGGGACGGAAGCACCGAAGCTCATAGCACCGGAGGTGATAGTAAGTGCTGCACTGCTGTTTTAGAAGCACTGCTGCTACCGCATGTCCCGGAGAAGGGCGCAGCATCCGTGGCAATTCTTGCGGAGCCAGGGTGATAGGAATGAAGTTCACCCCGGGTGCCTAGCCCTGCTTATAAGGAAAATTATGCCAAATACTGTATGATCTCAGTCTCTTAAATTTACTGCTAGTGCTATTGTGTCAATGAGAGCTTTCTTCTAGTGTTTATAGGGTGTAATATGTACAGGCAAAGTATCAAAGTGCACTTGGAAGCTCTTTATAACTAACCCTGTTGTTCCCAATACAATTAGGACAATTTCTGTATTTTTCTATTATAGTTTTTCAGTCTCTGACTGCAGTTTTTGATACATGAGGATTTTCTGTCTTTTAATATAGAGATTAGTCGCTTGGTACTGACACTTCTATTAACAATGTCATTCTATTTTTCTCCTGTACTACAATGTCTGTTTTTCTTGCATTGCATTTTCTTATGGGTTGGAGTAGGAATCTCCCAGGTGATCAAATACATTTTCATAATTCTCCACAGTTCCATTAGGACTGTGATCGCAGTGTTCTGGGACATAAATGCTGTGGTGCTCAACAGTTTCCAGTGGTTGAACTATGCCATCCTATTGTGCCTTTCTGTACACAGGCATTTTGACATCAACCAGTCACACCCAGCCACAAGATGTCTAAATGTTTCCAATTCATTGCTGCAGAATCTATATTTGACTATTTGTCTGCTTTACCATTTTTGCTGTGCTGGCTGTGAGCCATCTTTTCTGGAATCCACTGACTTACAGTGTGCTGCAGTTATCAATCTCTCTTCTTTAAGTTTAATTTCACCTCTCCTTAACCATTCCTATGTCAGGTTTTGATTGACATGTCATAGCCAAACTAACTCCTGGTATTTCTTGCTGTATCTATGCTTTAGCCACTTGTTTTTTCTTGCTTATTGATCATTTCTTTAAAGAGCTTTTTTTTTCTTATTTTGCAAATTCTGTTTTTCCTCTATACGTTTCTTCCAAGGAAGCATTGTTATCTTTTTCCTTCTGGCTATGCATCCTTGTTGGTAGACTCTCCCACTAATGATTCTCACTGCACAATATTTTATCTGAATGATTTCTGTGATATCAGTAGAGGGCCCCTTTATACAATTAAAGGCTTGTTGATCTTACTTACTATGGTTCTTACTTTTGCAGCTAGGTTTAGTTTTCCTTCTCCTGAACCCAAACATCCATGTCTATCTCCATACAGGTCAGGAAATGAATCACCAGCTCCTCCTTAATCTCTCTCTTGCCTTTCCTCCTTATCCTGTGTGTGTTTCTGACCATACTAATGATGATTTATTTATTGCGTTGACCATAATATTTATTTATATGTTACCCTTGAAGCAGGCTTCAATCAAAACATGTCGGGTTTTATGATTTTTTATTGTTATTAATCTTTGTATAGTCTTATGCTTTTATGAATTGATGTAATAAATGTATCTGTACCTTTATCTGTTTTATCATCTTTGTTTTTATCATTACTGTTTTTGTTGTTGGTACCTTTGCATAGTGTATATACCTCTTTATTTGTATTATAATGTCCATCTCAGGCACATCTGCACACAATATACACTATCTCAGCACTGTCTACTGATCATTGACCACATCATTCAGCATGACATTATGTATTATTCCATAACATCAACTAGCACTAGCCTTATGTTCACATTCGTAGCAAGAATCCTGTGAGAGTCAGTTGGTCCATTGGATGATAGAGGTGTAAAAGGGACATTAAGTGAGGACAAGGCCATAGTGAAGTGATTGAATGAATTCTTTACTTCAATCTTTACTGAAGATGATGTAGAGAAGTTATCTGTGCCTGAAATGGTATATAAAGGTGATGTATCGGAAGAATGGAAAGAAATATTTATAAACTAGGAAGATATATTACAACTATTTTATAAACTAAAGAGTAGCAAATCACTTGGACTGGATGGTATACATCCGAAGGTGTTGAAAGAACTGACATATGAGATTGCAGACCTACTATTAGCAATCTGTGAACTATCAATAAAATCATCCACAGTACTGGAAGATTGTAGAATGGCCAATATAATGGCAATTTTTAAAAAGGGTTCCAGGAGTGGCATCTGTACCAGGCAAAATGGTAGAAACCGTTATAAATAATAAAATTACTGAACATGTAGATAGTCATGGTTTATTGGAGAAAGCCAACATGGATTTAGACAAGGAAAGTCTTGTCTTACTAATCTGTTATATTTTTTGAAGGTGTGAATAAACAGGTAGACAAAGGTGAGCCAGTTGATAAAGTGTATCTGGATTTTCAGAAAGCCTTTGACAAGGTCCCTCATAAGGAACTCTTGGTGAAATGAAAAATGTCATGGGATTGGAGGCAGTGTACTATTGTGGATCAGGAACTGATAGAAAGCAGAGAGAAAGGGCTAAATGGTCAGTTTCCTCAATAGAGAAAGATGAATAATGGAGTACCCCAGGGATCTGTGCTGGGACCACTGCTTTTTAACATATTCATAAATGACCTGGAAATGGGAATAACGAGTAAGGTGATCAGATTTGCAGATAAGATAAAATTATTCAAAGTTGTTAAAACACAAGAGGACTGTGAAAAATTGCAAGAGGATCTTGATAAATTGGAAAAGTGGATGTCCAAATGGCAGATAAAATTTAATGTGTACAGGTGCAAAGTTATGCACTAGGAAAGAACAACTCAAACTTTAGTTACACGATGCAAGGTACCACCTTAGAAACCACCACCCAGGAAAAAGATTTTGGTGTCATTGTTGATAATACATCGATACCCTCCACCCAATGTTCAGCGGCAGCCAAGAAAGCAAATAGAATGTTAGGAATCTGGTGGTTTCAAGATGGCTGCATGAGTGGGAACTCCATTCAGCTTGATGCCTAAATGAAAAGGAAAGGCAAAAGCTTACCCATTGTCATCTCAGCCTGTGGTTACTGGTCCCATGGATCGATATGTTGGAGTGTCTGATGCCGCGATGTAGGGGATACATGGCTGCGGTTGGTAAAGAGGAACCCCCGCAGCTTTCCAGTTTGGAAACATCTTTATCTCCTGATGCATGAATGACAACACCATGCTCGAAAGACCCCCTCCCTTGGTCTATTAACTTGATGCCCACCTCATTGGATCTCAGCATTGTTTTGGGGCTGGTTTGAGGGGATGCTATGGCTCAGAGGCAGGAATTCCCTGATTCTACTGGAAACGCCTCGGGAGGTGTGTCTGTGGTAGGAACACCATTGGCCAGCGGACCTGGTGTTGGTGAACAATCATCTGGAATTTCCCCAGCCATTTCAACTACCCCAATTTCCCTGTCTCTCCCCCGGCCTAAGAAGATAACTTTAGAGACTATTTAGTAGGCCATAACTAACCTCTCAAATGCTGTATCTAGGTAAACTTCTGATATCTCTGCAAGAGTTCAGCATAATTCAGAGAAACTTGCTGCTTCTTTAAGTGTTGTTGACAACTTCAAATTGAAATTTGAAGAGCATGATCATCAGTTAGCTACATTCTCTGATACAAATTTGGTTCTTGTGAAAGACAATATTGCATTGAGACTTAAGCTTGGAAGTTTAGAAAATTCAATTTGTGCGATAAACCTGTGAGTCCTGAATTTTCCTAAAACAACTGGAGCTTCAGTGATTGAGATGTTTAAGAAGTACCTATCAGAGGTTCCATTAGTTACTCAGGATCTTATGCTACCTTTGACTAAAGCTTATTTATTTGTGGGTAAGATGTAGCCAACTTGTTCTGTGATGGATCCTAACATGGAAACCTTTCAATGTTTCTGAACTACTGGATGTTTCTGGACATGAATCTTATAAGCCAGTTACCCTATTTGTTTCATGTGCTCTTGTGACAGACAGAGAGTGGATACTTAAAACATACTTTAAAAAGTGATTTGCTATGTTTTGTGGCTTTTCAAATCTCTATATTTCCGGATATCGCGAGGGAGACACAAAAACGCCACAAGCAGTTTCTATTATTTAAACTTGGGGTGATACAACTGGGTGCTTCATTCCATCTATGATTTCCTTGTAAATGTCTAATTGTGTATAATCTGTAAGATATTTTCTTCCAACTGAGCGCTCTTGTTGCTTTTCTCAATGTCAGACTACCCGTGTCATCAATACCATTGGCCAAAGGCAGGTGATATAACCATGCTAATTGTAAGATGTCTTGGGCCCCTCTGCAGCCATCCTTTTGCTCTGTATAAGTATCTGAGCATACAGGTTTGATCCTTCTTCCTGAATGATGTATTTCCTTACACTCCTGCTTATCTAAAATGTGGACTATAAGTGTACTCTGAAGAAGTTTTCCTTTGTAAGTAATTGCCCAAAGTTTTTTTTTTAATGTCTTATGAGTTTCCTTTTTCTGTACAAGACTTGTCTTGATTCTAAGTGAAATCTAATAAAGAATAAATTAAAAAGGATATAGCAGAATTAGAAAAAGTAAAGAGAAGAGCAACAGAAATGGTGAAGGGGATGGAAGAATACCCTTATAAGGAGAGGTTTAAAAGGTTAGGGCTCTTCAATTTGGAAAAGAGATGGCTGAGGGGGAATAAGAGAGCAGGGGCGGCTCAAGGCAATCTGCTGCCTGAGGTGAGAGATGAGATGGCGCCCCCCCCCCCCCCCGGAGCTGGGGGGGAGTGTCTTTCTCAAGAAGATTAGATAATGTGGAGGAAATGCAAGATGTTTGCACACAAAGGAACTAAAAGAAAGAGCGAGAACCGCAGCACTGTTTATAACACCAAATTATAACTCATTTTTATTTTGTTATAAACTGCATTATGGTTCTTGCTTATTTTCTTTTTTGAACATATATTTTGCATCCACAGAACCCCTTCCCTCAACAATGGGTGCAGAGCAGAAGTAGGATATTCACCCATAGAACTCAATTTCTTAAAAAAAAAAATCTGATTTTGACTATCTCACTAACAACAACAAACATTCTCCAGGACCAGGCATATTGTGAACTAATACAAAACCCTATAACAAAGTCACTGAGGATATGTAGAGCAAACCTACTATACCATACCAGCTCATCTTCCAAAACTCACGTAAGAAGCCTTCCCAAAAAAAGCATAACTGTAAATATTGCAGGCCCTGGAACATCCAAACACGTATTTGAAAAGCTGAACAATTCAGATTAATACAGAACAGATCCCTACGTACAAACTCCATGTTAACAGAAGACCTAGCCTTGGCCACAAACTCAGAACACAGACCCTCACCAAAGTACAGAATAAGTGACCATAACCTAATAACAAACATATATATATAAAAATTAAACTGAAACCGCAAAAAATCAGATTCTGCATACAATGCAAGGCCAGAGAAATAGAAAGAGATGCATTTCCCTGTACTTTATAAAATATGAAGATAGCACCAAAACTGTTCATTAAATTGAAAATAAAATTCTCTTCTACCTTTATTATCTGTTTTATTCTTGATCATGCTTGTCCCAATCTAAGGTCTCTGCTTTCCTTCACCTCCTAGTGCCCCCACCCCCCTGTTTACTTCCTCCCAGGGGCAGAATGATGGTGACGCAGAACCATGTACAGAGATTCATTGCAGCATTATTTGCATAAATTTAACTTGCTTTATTTTAAAATATATATGCTACTAATGTAAAATCCTAGGTGTCTTCCAAACATATACATTCAATTTAGTAAAACAGATGTTACAACAAAATGCATAATAAAACCCCCCATTAAATTTGATTAATGAAAAGCCACTTACACAGTACCCCCCCCCCCTCAATCAGACCATCCCCAATCTGTACATCAGATTTATTTCACTATGACCAGATTATTGATGAGGAGGGAAGATATAAAATGAGAAACTAATTCTGGTATCCATGAATTCAAACGTTGGATTGGATTGTGCTAGAGCTGGAAAAGTCCAGAACTCAGCAGTGGTGAATCTATCAGGCTACTAAACAAAATTAAACTGAGACATTCCCTTAAAATTTGAAATTTCCTTTAATCTGACATGGCAAAATAGTTTAAATTTCAGTCTGGCAGCATAAAGAACATAAAACTGCAAATCTCAAAGACAATACATATTCCAGCCCCCTCCCCCCTCAACCAATACCCTAAAGCAACTCCATTTCCACAAAAACAGGAGCAACTTGGCGCCCCAACACAGCACTTCCCACCCTCTGAAAAACAAGAGACTTTGTAAACAAGGAGGACTTGGCAACCCCAACATAACTCCTGAAACTGCACACTGGACCAGTATGGTGTTAATGTAAATATATATTCTGCAAAAGAACAAAGGAAATGCAAGATGCTCGCACACCAAGGAGCTAAAAAAAAAGTGCGAACCACAGCACAGTTTATAATGCAATGCAATGGATGCCTTCGAGTCAATGCTGACTCCTGGCGACCCAGAAGCTCCTGGGTTTTCTTGACAGTGTGACCGGAAGTAGATTGCCATGCCTTTCTTCCATGGCAATAGAGGGTAAAGTGACTTGCCCAAGGCCACAAGGAGTGCTAGTGGGAATCAAACCCAAATTATAACTCATTTTATTTTGTTATGTACTGTGTTATGGTTCTCGCTTTTTCTTTGAATATATATTCTGCATTCACAGAAACCTCTCCCTCAACAATGGGTGCAGAGCAGAACTAGGACATTTATCCACAGCTCATCTCAACAACAACAACAACAACAACAAACATTCTCCAGTACCAGTCATATTGGGAACCAATATAAAACCCTACAAAAGTCACCGAACTCCATGCAGCTTCATCCCACCCCCAAAGGAAGTTACATGTAACTTCCTTTGGGGGCAGGACAAAGCTGCACGGGGTCCTTCAAGAGGCGGGAAGGCTCCACACTGGCTTCTTTTTATTTAAACTTCAGATTACCAGCACAGCCGCGGTTCTCTAAGAGGCAGGGAGCTGTGACTGCAGGAAAAGGAGGCGATGAGTTTGCCGCTGCCGAAAAGCGGACTCGGCAGTGGCAGCAACTTGTGTATTTCTTGTTTTTTTAAACTTTTGAAGGCGAAGTGAGGCGGCTGTTTTGGGGGCATTTTTTGCCACCCTCAAAACTTTGCCACCTGAGGCAGCCACCTCACTTCACCTCATTATAGAGCCTCCCCTGAGATAGAGGTCTATGAATTCATGAATGGAGTGGAATGGATAAACATAGATCAGTTCTTTACACAATCAAAAAGTAGAAAGACTAGAGGACACTCAATGAAGCTACAATGTAACCCATTTAAGACTAATAAGAGAAAATATTTTTTTACTCATCACATAATCAAACTCAAATTTGTTACCTGAGAATGTAGTAAAAGCTGGGGGTTTGGGGATTTTTTTTCCTTTTCTTTCTATTCCTTCCTTTACTCCTACCAACAAGTCCACCGGCCTCTTGCCTCTGAACCACTCCCGTCAACTCACTCCTGACATGCTTGCATCTTTTCCCCTTCTGATTCTCTCTTTCTCACGTTAATGCCTGTTGACAATCAGGCTCATCTTTGGCATTCCATTTTACTCTGTACTCTAGACCATCTAGCCCGTTTGCCCATTTTGTGCTAGGGTCATCCGCACCAGCCCTGGTTTCATTTGGGTCTCCGAGAGGCGCATACTCACCTTTGGCATGCCGAATGCTGCTGGAAGCAGTTAAAGTCCCCTAACACCTTATATCTCTTTCGCCAATCACATAAGTTGTATCGCCGCATGATTTCTTCCACTAAGCAGGACTATTTATTTATTTATTTAACAGTTTTTATATACCACTCTATCCTTCACTCAGAGAGGTTTACATTACAACATTAACTTATGCAGAATATGTTGACTTCTACATTAATCATTAGTGTAACATGTTAACATATTTTAAACTTTAAAACTTGTATGAAACTATATACAGACTTTGAAATTGTATAAAACTATGTGCAAATGGTATGAATTATAAAGTTGTCTGTTGGAATGTCATGTGACCAGTGCTCATGTATGGTTATGTGATGTGTCCAAAGTGTTCAGTGTATAGGTAGGTCTTTAATTTTTTTCGAAAGTCCTTGATATCCAACATTGATCTGATGTCTTCTGGTAGGGTGTGCCATAGTGCTGGGGCAGAGAGGGATAGTGCTGTAGCGGGGTGGTCTTGTTGGCTTTCTTGTATTCCAAAGGGGTGACTATCAAATTCTTATTCTTTGTTCTCTTGGGATGGTTGTTGGTGTCTTGGTTGATTAGTTCCTGTTGGATATTTGCAGAGGATTTGTGTATGATCTTGAAGATTATTAGGATTGTTTTGTACTTGGCTTGGGCGTATATTGGTTTAGTGTGGAGGTGATGTGTTCTTGTTTGTGGATACCAGTGAGTATACGGGTGGCCGTATTTTGAGCCAGTTGCAAACTGTTGTTAGAACTTTGTGGTAAACCCTGGTATATTGTGTTGCAGTAATCCAATACTGGTGTGATAACGTCTTGAAAAACGGTGCAAAACACATCATGGCTTAGCAGCAGTTTTAGATTCTTGAGTAGCTTCATCTTGTGGTAGGCATTTGCAGTGATTTTCTTTATTTGGGTCTGTAACATGAGATTTTTGTCTAAGATGATGCCAAGATACTTGACTTCACTTTGTACTTTGATGGTGTGGTGTGATAGGCAGATTTTTTGTGGGGGTGTGAATGATGCTTCTCTGCTGATAACTAATGCCTCTGTTTTGTTGACGTTTACTGCTAGGTTGTTAGTGTCCAGCCAGCTGATCATTTCTTCCATACATCTTGTTATAGGTTTAGGTTTAGGTTTATTTATTTGATATAACCGCCTTTCTGGGTAATCAAAGCGGTGTACAATCGATAAAATACGTAAAAATTCATAAAATACATAAAATAAAATTATACAAATAAAATTATAAAATACATAACATAAATTATACAAATCATAAAAAACATATTACATAAAACTTTGGGCAAGCCAGAAAGGAAAAGAAATATACAATTTGTGTAGAATAGAAGCTGGTATGCAGAGAACACAAGACAGGATACAATAGGTAGGTAGGTACAGCAGGGATAGATTCACACAAAAGGGGAAGGGATATTGAAGGCCAGTGAAAAGAGATGAGTTTTAAGGTTTTTCTTGAAAATTGTGAATTGTGGTTCCAGTCGGAGGGAAGGGGGAAGAGAGTTCCAATGTGCGGGACCAGCAAAAAAGAAAGCAGATAGACGCGTGAACTGAAGGTGAGCGCGGGAAGGTGGGGGGAGGGCAAGGCGGTTAAGATGGAAAGAACGTGGAGTGTAGCGGGGGGAGTGAAAAGATAGGAGGTCAGACAAATAAGATGGGATACCAATGTGATAGACTTTATGGAGTAAAGTCAGCAGTTTAAATTGAGAGCGAAGAGGGACCGGCAACCAATGGAGGTGAAAAAGTAAGGGAGTGACATGATCTCGTAAAGCAGAATGAGTGATGAGACGTGCAGCGGTATTTTGTACTCTCTGGAGCCGATTCACCTGATTTTTGGGGAGACCAAGAAACAATGCATTAGAAAAGTCCACCCGTGACATGACTAAGGACAGTACTAACGTGGTCAGAGCAGAAGGGGAGAGAAAAGGGCGGATAGAACGGATTTGTCGAAGAAAAAAGAAGGAGGTTTTAGTAATATGAGAGATGTGAGAATGAAAGGAGAGATCCGAGTCAAAGTGAATGCCTAAATACCGGAAGGTAGAAACTAATGGAACTGGGGAGTTAGAAAAGGAAGGGGCTAAAGTGGGGGGGGGGGGGGGGGGGAGCACCATATGTGAACCAGATAGCAAGGGTAGGATGTTCAGGTTTTGAATGTTGATTGCAGCGAAGACCATGTTATGGTGCTGGATTATATTGCAGATGGGTTGATTGTAGAAATTGAAGAGCCTAGATGAGGTTGATTATCCTTGGGGAGATGTCCTGGGTTATAGTGAAGGGAGATGATTTGTGCTTGCCACATTTTACTTGTTGCTGTCTGTTGCTGAAATAGGACTAGAACCATTTTAGTGTTGTTCCATATCTGTCAATATCCTGAAGGCTACTACTATTCCTTCCTCTTTGACTACTACTCCGCTTTTATTGCTAACTGTTCTTCACAACCCAACCAACTTCATTCTATTCTCTCTTTCTATCAACTATAGGCCTGCCTCCAACCTGCCTTTCTTTTCTAAATTTCTTGAGAGATTAGTTTTCCAACAGCTCACCATTCACATTGAATCCGCCAGCACCTTGCACCCCTGCCAAACAGGCTTTTGCCCCAGCCATTATAATGACTCTATTCTTCTCACATTACTCAGTGAAGTTCATCGCTCTCTGGATTCAGGGAATGTCACTATTACAGTCTCTCTTGATTTATCTTTGGCTTTTGACCTTGTTAACCACTATCTTTTGCATACACATCTATTTGATATTGGTTTTCGAGATACTATCCTTAACTGGTTTAGCTCCTTCCTCTCGCAATGCTCTTTTTGGGTTACCACGGGCTCCCTCTCTTCCCCTTCTTATCCTCTCTCCTGCGGTGTCCACAGGGCTTGGTTCTAGCCCCTCCCTCTTCTATTTAATATTTTTCTTGCTTCCCTTGCTCTACTGATTCAACAGTTTGATGTTTCTGTTTATCTTTATGCCGACAACATAACGTTACTTCTGCACATTGATCCTTTTTCTCCTGATTCATGTCACAAATTGGCTGTTCGCGCATCACCTCAAACAACCCTTCTAAAACTAATGCCACTTGACTATCTAATGCCACTTGCTCTCCCTTCTGTCTCCCCTGTTCTTGCTAGCTCTCCTATTACTCTTACTTCTTCATTCCATTATCTTGGAGAGATTCTGGATTAGTCTCTGTCTTTTCAGGAACATATTAGTCAAATTGTTCAACATTCTCTCTACTTTCTTTCCCGCATCCAGACTGTCTGCTCCTTTTTGTCTATCCTCGCCCTGACCACCCTCACCATTTCCCTGGTTCTATCCCGCCTTGCCGGTCTCCCTCAATCCGCTTTAAAATGCCTACAGCTTATTCAACATACTGCCGCCAGTCTGATTTTTCACGCTTCTCGTCACAATCACATTATCCCTTTCCTTATCCACCTGCATTGGCTACAAAATACTCATCCAAGTCCATAAAACATTTCACACTGGTTCCCCTCATTCTCTACTCCCTCTTTATCCCCCACTTTCCTCACCATTCCCTCCGCTCTGTATCCACAAACTGTCTGCTTCTTCCATCTCCCTCACAGGCTCATTTTGAATCTACTTGTCACTCTGCTTTTAACTTTCTTGGCCCCTTCCTTTGGAATAATCTCCTTCAATCCCTCCAGTTGGAAACTTCTTTCTACAACGTCAAAGCACAACTCAAAGCCCACCTGTTTCACACAGCTTTTGCTCTTTCATTCAATCCTCCATGACCCTATTAACCCTCTCCCATCCATTTTACATTGTATATTCCCCTCTCCATGTTGTTACTCCAGCTCTCTGATGTTGTGTTGTCCTCGTCTGACTCTCCCATTTAGCACTGGCATTCTTTTCTGATTGTATTGATTTTATTGTAAACTGCTCTGTTGTCCCCACTATGGGCAGTATATCAAGTTTTAATAAATGAAATGAAATGGAATTTGTTACCTGAGAATGTAGTAAAAGCTGTTAGTGTAGCTGGGTTTAAAAAAGGTTTGGACAAGTTCCTGGAGCAAAGGTCTATAAACCATTATTAAAGAGGACCCGGGAAATCCACTGCTTACCCCGGGACGAACATTATGGAATCTGTGTGCCTTTTAGGGAACCTACCAGGCACATGTGACCTGGATTGGCCACTGTAGAATACTGGGCTTGATGAACCTTGGTCTAACCCAATATGGCATTTCTTATGTTCTTATGTACAGAGCCGACATACATTGGTTTGGCCGACTGTGACAGTGGGATACAGACCTCTGACTGCTGCGTCCACAATTCCAGCAGGAGGAATGTGCCACAGGATGTGATGTCGGTCTCTGCATCGCCTGCCACCATGTGAGAAGATAGAGCCTGGAAGTGAATGTTGGGGTGGAGGTGGGGGGAAACAGTCCCACACATGTTTTAAATGTGCCCCTGGTAGGTGGCATAGCTGTCAGAGGCTCTGCTCAGTTGCGCAGAAGCTCTAAGGGCCTTGCATGACAGCCTCACCAACTCTCCATGGGTCCAGAGTGTGACAACCACAAGGATGTTGTTAGAGTACAAAGAGGCTGGAGATGGCAGCTTATGTGTAGCAGCAACTTACCAACATCTAACCCCATGTCCAATCTGCCATGTTTCCATGTGCACTTGGGGGGGGGGACTGTGTTCGAAGTGTACGAGAGTGCATGTGCAGCACTGGCCACTTTTGCAGCATCCATGGCCAAGGACATGACATAGTATGGGAGTATCAGCATGGCACTATATTCAATGCTCATTGCCAAAAGCTGTGTAGGGGGACACAGTATTAGGGTATGTGATAGACGGAGGCCACTGTGGGCCAACATGCACTCTCTGCCTGTCTCTGGGCCAATTTCCAGGGCTCTTTCCATTGCATTAGCTGTCCCCAAGTTCCAAAAAATAGGGTACACACATGCAGAGCAGAGGATTCTGGGTATTGTCCAAAACAGAGAAGTTTGAAAAGGACGTATATGAGTCAGAGATTAGGTAAACCACTTAGCCATCTTAACATGGGTCTGGCACAAGCATGGCCTGATTACACACATCTGTTCATGCTGACCAAGTTGTGACCATGTTATCTAGAGTTAATCTGCAGTGACATGGGTGCTACTTCTTTATAGTAGTGCAGTCACTAGCCAGGCTGCTTGTTGTCCATGCTGCTTGTATGGAGCCAACATCTTCATTGTGGCTATGTGTACCTGCAGTGGATGGTGACTAGTAGATCGGGGACAGATGATATGTAAGTGGTGGGCACAGCCCAGTGTTACACAACATATGCGGGTTGAATGAGATTGATCCAGTTGATTGGATGTCTCAGAAAGAGAGGAGAGCAGATTTTCTTGGGCTGCTGGTAACCTGATGCTGTCAATGGTTTTGGAAGTCACTGCTTATTGGCATCAGCACCCCCCCCCTTCCTACCTAGACAATACTCACTGCATTCAGGTTTCTTGGAAACAGCTGCCCCAGCCATAGACCATGACATTAGATGTTACATGAGAATTCCTGGCCAATGGGTGTATAACAAAGACCAATAACCATTTTAGTAGCCACCCTCTGCCCCGACTCCAACCTGTTTATATCCTTTTGAAAGTGCGGTCTCCAGAATTGCACACAATGCTCCAAATGAAGTCGCACCAAAGACTTATACAGAGGCACTATCACCTCCTTTCTTCTGTTGGCCATTCCTCTCCCTAAGCATCCAAGCATCCTTCTACAGTAGCTTTTGCCGTCGCCTTTTCTACCTGTTTAGCTACTTTAAGATCATCAGACACAATCATACCTAGATCCCGCTCTTCTTTCATGGACAGAAGTACTTCACCCCCTATACTATATCACTGCCTTGGATTGCTGCAGCCCAAATGCATGACCTTGCATTTTTTAACATTACTGCCAGAATACCTACTCTCCGCTCTGGCCTTTAACGCACGTTGAAGCCCTTAATGCTGCCATTTAGCACTTGCAAATGATGCACTTTTACCGGTCCTTAGTAAACGTACCCCTTAGTATATAATATGGTCCGACAAAAAAATAATTTTTTATAGCACTGATAGTTGAGGGTTATGTTATATTATTTTGTTTATAGAATACTAGCATATATAGCCAAAAACACATCAATGAAGCCACGGTCACTTATACCAGCCCTAGAGCAGATGTAAATGACTGTGCGAATCTTACACACATTGGGCAATACTCTATATGATACATGTGTAGATTTATACACCAACTAAACTCCATACATAAGTAATCATTATGCACGTAAACCTCTAAAATACAATGATGTATATGTGTAAACAGTTATGGAAATCTAGCCGCTACTTATAGAATTACTTTGTAAATGTGGAGGGGAAACAGTCGAGGGATTTACTTGCACAACTTCCTAGTTACCCAGGTTAATCCCTTTGAAAACTGCCTTCCATAGGTGTAGAAGATGTTATTACAGACTTTCACAAAAATGTATTATGATATGAGGTAAAAATTGAGATTACAGTAGGAAAATTTCAAAGCAGAAACTGGAAACAGATGTTCAAGATTTTCTGCGCTCATAGTCTAGGCTTTTAAACCTCCACCACCTATTTGTTTAAGGGCTGAAGTTTTGTGTTACTGATTATAGAAAGGAAATTCTCTTGGAAAGAGCTTTTCCTGTTCTTTTTTCTTACCATGTGCTGAGAAGAGATTCAGTGAACCACATCATTTAAGTCAGACAGAGCATTCATTCTCAGGATGAAAGGCAGTTTCAATAGCAGGGTACGTAATTTGGATGTGCAGATTTCTGGCAAAGTGGCCCAAAAATATTATTTGCAGGGAAAAGAAGAAATGGAATAAAATGTTTTTATCATTTTTATTTCGTTGGTGCCATAATGTCTCTTCATTAAAAGTATTGCAAACCCAAGGTGCCACTTAAGCACCCGAAATGAACACTGCTCTGAAATTACACTAAGAGGCCCTTTTGCTTTAGTGCATTAGTTTTTGTGCTAAATGCGCTTTAGGTACAAAAACATAAAGTTTGCGGTAACTTTATGGGAGGGAGGAGTAGCCTAGTGGTTGGGACAAGGTACTTCAGGCCAGAAGGTCGGAGGTTCAAATCCCACTTTAGAACAGCAACCTTGGGCTGGAAGGACTGGGGTTTCTAGTCCCACAGATGCTCTTTGTGGTCTTGGGCAAGCCACTTAACCCTCCATTGCCCATGTTCCCTGTAAGTATTAGTGTATGTGTCTCATATCCCCGCGTGTTAAATGTATCCCCCAATTGTGTTGTGACTGCTTTGATTGAAGGATAAGGCGGTATACAAAAACTGTCTAATAATAACTGTCAAGGGCATGACCAGCATGTTCCTAACAGTTAACACAAAGCGCTGTTACTGTGGGTGCACATACTTCCACCTATTGAGGTGGTATTTGGTGCACCCACAATAATGGAAACATTGATAGTCTGCGATATGTCCCCCCATGCTATCTGCAATGCACTCACTATTCCTACTCTCCACTCCTACCCCACCCATTCTGCACCATAACGCACAAGTGGCAACTCACAAAGCAGCATGTGGCAACTGTCATGCCCCTCCATTAATAGTTACCACAGGCCCGAGAAGGTAACTGTTTATCTTATAGAAGCTAAACAAAATAGCCAGCGATGCTAAACTAAGCATGCTCAGTTTTATCCTTTATATTTCTTCCTTCTCCATGGACAAGCAGAAAAGTCCTCACATACGGGTGTTGTCATCAACGGAGCCCATAAAGAATGCTCCCCAGCTTCCATTACAAGCTTTTAGGAGCTGCACGGCCCATGCACACCTGTTTTCCCGCCTGCTGCGGCACCATCTTCGCCAGTCTTCTTTTTTCCACAGAGCCCATAGGATGTGCCCTGCACCAGCAGAAAAAGCTTTCTCTTCTACCCAGGGCCGGATTTACCTTGAGTGAGGCCCTACGCCAACAAAAATTGTGGGCCCCCAGCAGGGGCGGCCCAAGGGGGGTGCGGGGCCTCATTTGCATAAGGGGCCTCATTTGCATAAATATTTGCATAATGTTACCATATACTAACTTTTAGTAAACGTGCCTCTTAATGAGTGTATGGATAAAGAAAGACTAAAAGATTTCTACATTACTATAATCCAGTGCCAACTGCCAGACACATTAGGAACTACTACAAACACTGCCCATTTAGAACCCATAGTAAACCCGCCGTATCCTAACAGCACTACCAGGACTCACAAAGCACCATACCCTACCAATCAAAAGGCAACACTTCAAATATTAAACCAATACATTTCAGAGAACAACAATACATGACCTACTGGGGAAAGAGAACAAGTGGCAATGTCAAATAGGAATTATATAAACAAAACACCTCAGCTCAGTTACACATGCAGAACATAGACCATCAAACAAGTAATCACAATTTAGAAACAGGAAGACAATAATTAAACTGGGAATCCCAAAAGCCAAACTTGGAAAGTACAACACTGTAGAAATAAAACTATACATTAATTTGCTCTTGTACTAAACAAAGCGCAGACGTTAATGATGCACATTTACCAGAGCTGACATATTCCAATTAATAAATTCAAAATAAAGAGATATTTTTCTACCGTTTGTGCATTTTTTTCAGCTGCAATTGCTCCAGCCACTTTCTTCTGGTTTCTTCGTGTCTTCTGCTAACTCTCCATCGTCTGCTGTCCATTTGTCCTTTCTTCTCTCTGCTAGATTTTTTTCCATTCTCTCTCTACATCTGCTTTAACATACTAATCTTTCTCCTTTTGCTCTTTCCTCATTCCTATTTCATCCACTCAAATTTTACCCCTCCATCCTCAATCCCCACTTACTCTCCCAATACCCGGCCAATTGTAGATTTTTTATCCCTCCCACACAAAATATTTTTCCCTTCTCCATTTTACTCTTCCAGCCCCATCCCATTCTAATCCTCCCCCAACATCAGCTCCCTTCTAGTTCCAGCCTCACCCAGCATCCATTCCCTTCTAGTCCCTGCATCAGCCCATTTCCAGTCCTAGCCACCCATCAGCCCATTTCCAGTCCTAGCAACCCCCCAACCCAATCCCAGTCCTAGCCCCCCCATCAACCCACTTACAGTCCTAACCCCCATCACCCCATTTTCAGTTTAAGCCCCCCCTATAACCCATTACCAGTCCTAACCCCCCATCAGCCCACTTCCAGTCCTAACCCCATCAACCCATTTACAGTCAGCCCCCCATAGCCCATTGCCAGTTCTAACCCCCCATCAGCCCACAGCCCATTACCAGTCCTAACCCCATCAGCCCACCTCCAGTTTTAACCCCCCAGCCCATTTCCAGTCCTAGCCCCCCCATAGACCATTACCAGACAGCCCCCATCAGCCCACAGCCCATTACCAGTCTTAAACCCCCCAAAGCCCATTGCCAGTTCTAAACCCCCCCAACAGCCCATTACCAGTCCTAACCCCATCAGCCCACCTCCAGTCTTAACCCCCCCAGCCCCTTTCCAGTCCTAGACCCCCATAGCCCATTACCAGACAGCCCCCATCAGCCCACAGCCCATTACCAGTCTTAACCCCCCCAAAGCCCATTGTCAGTTCTAAGCCCCCCCCAACAGCCCACAGTGCAATACCAGTCCTAACCCCATCAACCCACCTCTAGCCTTAACCCCCCCAGCCCATTTCCAGTCCCAGCCCCAGCCCCCCCAATAGCCCATTACCAGTCCTACCCCCCACCCCCGTCGGCCTAAAGTAAAATTTAATTTAAAAAAAAACCTGCTGGCTGCTGCCGCGGGGCCCCCTCTGCTGCCGCGGCAGCACGGACTGACCCACGGGGGCCCCCTCTGCAAGCTGACTCCGTCGGTCCGTCGATCCCTCTCTCCCTCCGTGCACGCTGTGAGAGGCGCGAAGGTAGAGTGTCTCCCTCGTGTCTCTGTTAAGCCCGCAGGGGCTGATGGGAAATTTCCCATCAGCCCCTGCGGGCTTAACAGAGACGCGAAGAGACACTTTCGCGTCTCTCACAGCCTGCACCCTGCACGGAGGGAGGGAGGGAGGAAGGAACCGACGGAGTCAGCTTGTAGAGGGGGCCCCCACGGGTCAGTCGGTGCTGCCGCGGCAGCAGAGGGGGCCCCACGGCGGCAGCCAGCAGGTTTTTTTTTTTTAATTTTATTTTTAAAAAAATTAACTTTTTCTTTTTTTGTGGGCCCCTGCCAGCTGTGGGCCCTACGCCATGGCGTACATGGTGTATAGGTAAATCCGGCCCTGCTTCTACCCCCTGTGGTGGTTTTTTTTCTTAGTCATTTTTACCACCTGTTGTCTTATTTTTTTTCTTTTCCTTTTGGCTTTTGTGTTTTTTTTGTGCTTTTCCCTTCTGGGCCTTTTTCCTACTGTCACAATCGAAGTGTTTGACCTCGCTGGTGCGGTCTTCCTGGACATGTCTAAGCCTGTAAGTGGCTTTAAGAAGTGCACAATATGTGGCCACACCATTTTGGTCACAGACAGTTACAGTTTACTGACTTGATATACCGCCAATCAAGCTATATATCTCAGTGGTTCACAATAAAATCAAAGAAAAAAAACATTAAACCAAAAACCAAGACCAGTTAAATGAAAAAGGGATAGAAGCCTAGGATACAGCATCAGAAACATAATTAGCCAACTAAGACTACACAAGACAGGGGAGACAGACACCCAAAACCGGGAACACAACTCCATACTACAAGGTCCAACAGCAGTGCAGGGCCGACGAAAGAACAAATCAGGAGAACACTGGTGGAAAGGCCTACGTGAAAAGATGGGTTTTTAACTGGGCCTTAAAGGAACCATAAGCAAGCTGAGAGCACAGAGAGAGAGGCAAGGAATTCCAGAGCACTGGTGCCACAACCCAAAATGTTGAGATGCGAGCAGCAACAGACCGACACACCCGAGGGCCGGGAACTGTCAGAAGGTGAAGAGAAGACAGGAAATCACCAGAGAAAGCAACAATAAATGGAGAGAAGAAACATCCAAATATCTACGGAGAGAACGGAATTGGCAAAGAGTGAAAAAGCACCAACGGATTATGGAAGAAGTATGTGAATCAAAAGAAAGTGATGAGTCGAAACAAACACCAAGAATCTTAACAGAATCCTGCAGCGGGATCAGAACGCCCATGGATGGAAAGATGTATGGCAAGAGAAGGAGGGAGAGCAAAAGAGAATAGACACAGTCTTGATAAATTAAGCTTTAATCCATGATTGGACAACCAGTCAGCAGTATAAGAAAGCTGTGCAGAAACATGGGATGTGGCAGAGCTGGAGCAAATTGGTAGATGGAACAACTGAATATCGTCAGCATAACAGAAAAAGGTGATACCCAAAGAAGCAATAAAAGAAGTTAAAGGAATGATAAAAATATTGAATAAAATAGGCCCCAAGATGGAAACCCATGGAACACCACAGTGCAAGGGAATGGAACAATGAGAACCCCAAGAAACCTGGAAAGTACGATCCTTAAAAAAAGAATGAAACCAATAGAGCGCCAAACCAAAAACACCAAAAGAACGCAACTGAGAAAGGAGGAGGGAGTGGTTAACAAGATCAAAAGTGGCAGTAAGATCCAGGGAAACCAATAGAACCTCACAGTGCCCAGCCAAGAAAACATGAAGAAAATCAGTAATGGCAACAAGCGAATGCTCTGTCAAGTGTTTGGGGCGAAAGTCTGTCTGAGCCCAGTGAAGTGCATTAGATCTGTAAAGGAAGAACTGGAGCTGCTCAGCCACCACACACTCCACAACCTTAGACAAGACAGGAAGCAAAGAAATAGGGCGATAGCAGAGAGGGTCGCAAACATTGGCCGCAGCAGGTTTAAGAAGCAGAAGAACGATGGCCTGCTTCCAACTGGAAAGAAAGGAACCGGACTCAAAAGAAACAGCAATGATATAATGCAAAAAGGATAGAAAAGAAGTGGTCACAAGCTTAAACAAAGAGGAGGGCATAGGGTCTGAGGGAGTAGTGGTAGGGCGAGACTGAGAGATAAGCTGAGCAAGGTCGCTATAGGAGGGAACCTGAAAGTCAGCGACTCCCGATGAAGCAGGCAAGGAGCAAGACGAGAAAGCAGAAGGAGAGAGCAGAGCAGGGGGCACAGCAGGTAAAGTGGACTGAATATCAGCAACCTTTCATTGGAAGCATTTGTGAAGTCCTTACAATCAAGAGAAGAGACAGACAAGGCAGAGACAGACAAAGGGGGAGCAGTGAGATGGTGTACCAACTGAAACAAACTGACAGAACTCGGATCGCGCCGGACAAGGGAGAAATAATAAGCTTTCTTAGCGGAGGCAATTGCGGAGTGATAATGAGAGGACACCGAACAGAAAGCCAACTGGGACATTGAGGAAAGAGACTTGTGCCAGTGGCACTTAGTGATGCAACTGTCGCCAGAGAGTGCAAAGCCCTGGATAGTACCAGGGGCACGAAAAATGTGGCAATGGAGAGAAAAAGCATAGTGGTGTCAGAGTCAAGAACTGCAGAAAGCGTAGAATTGAGGAGAGTCACTTGTTCATCAAGCGCACATTGTGGCAGATCAGTGGGGATAGGCTGGCAGGAGAAAACAAAAGAATCTGGAGTGAAATTCATCAGCAACTGGTGCCAACGGGGCAAAGGGACCAGAGGCAAGAAGGAAAGTACCAGTAACAGGAAGGAAAAAATGGTCAGACCATGGAACAGGTGTGACCACAGGGCCAGAGAGGGCCATAAACGGAGCAGAGAGAAGATCCAGCCTCTGCCCGGCAGTGTGGGTGGGAACACAGATGCTGATGCAGATTGTGGGTCTCCAGAAAGGAACAGAAGTCAGAAGCCACAGAATCCCACAGAGGAAAAAGGTATTGATTAAAATCCCCAAACACGAGAGGAGGACAAGAAGCAAGCAAGAATGGAGATAAAATGTCATACAGATCATGAAGAGCACGCCAAGTGACTGGAGGAGGCAAATAGACCAAAACAAGATGAAAAACTGAGAGTGAGGAAATCTTCAGTGTCAAACGTTCAAGAGATGATGAAACATGAGATGCCAAGCAAGACACAATGACCGAAGAGAAATAAAGAACCGCAAGCCCACCACCACAATGGGAGAGGTGATAGAGGTAAAAGTACTGATAGCCTGGAGAGCAGGATTCATTGATGCCTGCCAGACAGGCATCAGTAAGCCAAGTTTCTACCATACAAAATAGATCAAAGTAGTGAAGCTGAAGCAGGTCAAAGACGAGATGAGACTTGCAATAAAGCAACTGAACATTCAACAACCTGAACAACAATGACGAGGATGACAATGGGGGAGAGGAGAAACCAGAAACTGACAAAGGGCCAAGCATAAATGCAACAGGAATCAGACACCACGACAAGGGAGAAACCTTCTCAGAGGGAACAGCATGACAGCATCCCCAAGTGCCGGGATTGCAGACATCGGGGAGGGGGTTGCCAAAGGAGATGAAAAAAGACCCCACAAACTAAGAAAAGCCAAAGCAAACAACAAACCCTTGATATGACACTTAACATGGAAACCCACCTAAGACTATTAAATAGAACTATTTTCTACAAACTAAGAACCCTACAACCCTTACGCAATATAATCGAGCTATCAGACTTTAGATCAATAATACAAGCAATCATAACACCACATCTGGACTATTGTAATGGCATACTACAAGGCCTTCCCAAAAAAACAACAAACATACTACAGATGGCACAGAATGTCACAGCCCGAATCCTGATGAACGTACCTTTCGCAGATCACATCACACCCATTTTAAGAGAACTTCACTGGCTACCTATACATGCACGCATAAGATACAAAATAATAATTACAACATTCAAGTTAATTCACAATATTGCCCCATCTTACCTTGCCTCACTCATAAAACCACAACCCACGAATAGGAATAGACGTACACACAACCTAAATACATTACAAACTCCATCCTCCATTTGCAAAGTAAAGGTAAACACTAGTAATAGAGCATTCACATACATTGCTCCAACACAATGGAACAGACTCCCAGACACCTTAAGAACTAACAAAGATCTCACATCATTCCGTAAAAGCCTTAAAACACATTTATTTCAAGAATACTTCAACCAGACTGAAATAACTTAGAGTAATCTGGGCTTGAAACAATTTAGATGGAGGTCAACTATATGTTAGCATATGAATACCCCAAATCCACAAAGAATTAATTAATTTGTAAATCTATTTGCATGTTCTATTCAAATACTGTATATAGTTAAACCTATAACATGTACGTTAACATGTTTCCCTTCTATTATGTAAATAGTTTTAAATTATTGAGTTATCTTAAATCAATGTTACCTTCCAATATTCTAAGTTATCTTCTCATTGTTTTATGTAACTGCTAAACTGCAGAGTTAATTGTTAAATATAAACCGCTGCTGACCACTGGAAGGAGCGGTATAAAAATGTGCTCAAATAAATAAAATAAATAAAAATAACCCCCCCCCCAGGGATACCCTATGGCCTGAAGGCCAGGCACAACTGGTGCTTACAGTGCCTGGGGCCTTATCACCAGCCTGCTTCCTGCAACCTTTGCCTGCAGATGATGAAGAGGGGTCTGAAGGGCCGCGAAAAGCAGGAGGAGTCCCTCTTCATAACATCAGATTCAGTATCCTTGGCTCTAGCATCGGTGATGTTGTCGCGGAGTGCTGCTGAAGTGTAAACTGGGCGGTATGCCTAGATACATTCGGAGCTGTGGGGCCAGAATCGAGGAAGGACCTGACTCCGATCCCATCAGTGTCGAAAGGGGTACCCGAGCACCAGGTCAAACCCAAGGTGCATCAGCACCAGAGCCCTTTCCGGCGCAACACAGACAGCGAGGGCTGGGAGTATCCCACCAAGCTTCCCCGGCAGGAGGCATCAACTCAGGTGGGAAGAATCAACCCCCACAGCCCTGGAGGGTAGCTGGATGTCTCCCGATGAGCCTGTCATCATGGAGTCCCCACCGGAGGTTTCTGCACCGGTGGCTGAAGTTGCAGTTCCAGCCCCAATCCTCTCTGGGGCGGTGGTACTGGAGGAACACCTGAGAGCCCTAATGGCGGCAGTCTTAGCCTTACGGCATGCAGGCTCGGCTATGGTTTCTATAGCGTCAACGCACTCCATCCAGCCCATCTTGGAGCCCCATGTGCTGCCAGCAGAGGAAACTGCTAGGTACTTATGACCTAGATTGGCCACTGTTGGAAACAGGATACTGGGCTTGATGGACCTTGGTCTGACCTAGTATGGCATATCTTATGTTCTTATGAGCAGGAGATCAGAATTGATGCCGGTTCCTATTGTGATCTCCCTGATGAGCATGTCGGGTTCATATGTCCCAGGACACCCCCACTCTCATTTGGGGCACCACTGGTCCCACCGCTGTCTGCCCTCTTCGCATGACCGGAGGTAGGAGGCAGGAGGAGACCCGCCACTACTTTGATTTCCTCTCGGATTCCGAGTCTGAGGACTGGGAAACCAAGGAGGCCTCTCCCATCTTGGACAGGAGATCTCATGACCTTCCTTCTGATCCTTCCCCTCCGTATGAGTGGTGTAAATCGCCCCCAGAGGACATATCCTTCCAGGACTTTGTTGGGGATATGGTCAAGGCCATACCCTTCTCCCTTGAGGCAGAGAACCAGCCGAGGGCAGAGCAGCTTGAGTTCCTGGAGTATCCATCGGCACCCAAGCAGACAGTGACAGTATACCACATCCTGCAGAAGCTGCTGCTGCTGCTATGGTTGTGGGGAAATCCCCTCATAATTCCTACCTTCAGTTGATGGCTAGACTCAATGTACCGGGTCCAGAAGGCACCAGGCTTTCAGAAACTGCAACTAGCGCACAACTCCGTTGTGGTTGAATTGGCCTTGAAACATGTGAAGAGCACCAAGACTTACTCCTGTGTTCCCCCAGGGCCAGAGGCCAGAATCCTGGACTACTTTGGGAGGAGGGATGAGGTGTTACCAGGGATCCATGCTGGTGGCTCGGATTCTGTCCTACCAGCTCTATGCGGGTATGTTCCTAAAGGACATCATGTTGGACCTGGCGGAGTTTGCTACTTATGTCCCTCCTGACTGTCTCGACTCCTTCTGCACCCTGACAGGCAATGGCAAAGATTACTCTAAGTATGCCATCCAAGCCATGTACGATGTCTTCAAGATCGCCTGCAGAGTGGTGGCGGTGGGCATTGGCGCCCGGCGGCTGGCCTGGCTCCAGTTCTCTGACCTGGAGAAGTGGGTCCAGGATAAGCTGGCCAATGTTCCCTGTAGCGAGGACAACCTTTTCGGGAAGTTGGCTGAGGAGAAAGCGTGTGAGCTTGAGAAGGAGCACATAACGTTCTCCAGGCTCTTGAGGAAAACTGTGTATTCTTTGTTTAAAAAATACCAAGGTAAGAAGGTTTTCTACCCAAGCCTGTACTATCCGGTGCCTCAGAGTGCTCAGCCTAAGGCACAGGACCCCCGGCAGCAAAGACAGGAGAAGCCTCAGAAGGCCAGCCAGCCCCACAGCACAAGCCAGGGGTAGGCTTTTGGCTGGTTCCTCAGGAACATAGCCAACTGTCCTCTATCTGCTGGAGTATCCCCTCACATAGGGGGATGGCTCATCCATTTCACCCACAGGTGGCCCCATATCACCTCACAAATCAATCTTCACGGGGTTTATAGAGCAATATAACTAATAAAAATGAAAAAATTGCCCAAAATGACCGCATATACTGAACAAACTTTCTTGTTCGCTTATCAAAATTTACAATTGAAACATAATTTTCAAGAAAAAATAATAAAGATATTTAATTTTTTATAGATTTTTAAAAAAGATAAGGGTCTCAGAATGAATGGGGGAGGGTAACTACAGGCTACAACAAGTGAAAAGCCTGAGACATCCCTCACCCCTTCCTTACATCAAGGACCCAGGCGATCCTATTTTTTAAGAATTTTTTATACTAAACGATTAAAGCAGTGCAGATTTAAACTGTCAAGAGCTCTGCTGACTCTCATTCAAAAAAATGACGATAACTTGTAATTGTTGAAATTCTCAAACTACTTCAATACCATCCAAGTGTTAGAAGAGGGACTGCTGATTGAGAAATAAGAAGTCCAAAGCAACTTATCTGGTGAAGTTCAAAAGTAGAGCAGTCTCTCTGCACCCGACGCAAAGTCACAGCGCTGGTGCGTTTCACCGCCTTCGCGGTTTCTTCGGGGGAAGTGTTTCACATAGCTCGTCATAAATTTTCAGTGTAATGCATGGCAAATTGCTTCAAAAAGTAGAAATGTATAAGTCAGTAACATAAATGTAGAATCACGACTGAAAAAAGCCAAACCTATCAATTTTTCAGAGATGTAAGTCTAGTCATTTGAGAATAACATCAAAATCATATCAACTGACCTTGTAGTGTTGTCTTACTAAGTTGTGAAAAGAGCAGAAAAACGCCGCGCATGCGTAACTCGGTGACTGAGCAAGCCTTTTATAGACCTAAGAGACGTCAAATAGTTGGCCAATCATCGAACAAAACAAAGCTAACCAAAACTGTAGGGTAGTTCTTGATTAAAATTATAAACAGACTGATCAATCAATTTGGGAATTAAGTCCTCCTGGGCAAACCGTATGCAAACGATAGATCCAACGTTGCTCACTCATAAGTAAAGATTGGCTTCGGGTTTTTCCAGCAGAACCTGTTAAAATGTGGTCAATGCAAAAACATTTGAGCTGATCAAACTGATGCTGAAATTCAAGACAATGAGCGACAATGGGCGCCTCTAATTTTCGGCATTGGAGGTGACTGCGATGTTCTCCTATACGTATTTTAAAAGCTCTAGTTGTTTTCCCTATGTAGAAAAGCTGACAAGGGCACTGTATGGCATAAACCACAAACGTGGAGGTACAGTCAGTCAGGTTACGTAAATAATAAATGATCCCATGATAATCAAATTGAGTAAGTTCTAAAGTTACAGCACAAATAGTACAATTCCACACTTTGTATGTCCAACCGAAGTGTTCACAGACTCCGAAATGACTGTGACACGAGGGGAACATAGCTCTGTCGGGCTTAGCAATTCCTTAAGGTTCTTATTCCTTTGCCATACACAGCGAATAGATTTATCTTCTAATCCTGGTAAATGACTCAAAATATTACTGTGTCGATTCAAAATTTTCTTCAGTTTAATACCGTTACATTGATGACGTTTTCTTGCTATGGGCTGCCTCAGAAGTCCAGTTTAATTCATTCTATCATTGGTTAAATCAGTGCGATCCCAATATACGTTTTACTAGTGTTTGTGCTTCTGATAAAATCACATATCTTGATCTGGAAATTCGTAAGGGCAGATCTACCTGGGAGACAACTGTTTATAAGAAAGAAGTGGCAAGAAATGCGTTGTTACACTACCGAAGTGCCCATCCCATACAGCTTAAAAATAGCCTCCCTTTCTCCCAATTCCTTCGTTTCCGCCGTAATTGTTCTGAGCTGAAGGAATTTAAGTTACATTCTAAACAACTACAGAAGAATTTCCATGATCGTGGGTATCCACAGTTAGTTGTAAAACAAGCCTATACACGTGCACTCTTTAATGACCGAGCCTTACTGTTGCGGGAGAAATGCTTGGGAGCTCAAGCAGTTGAACATGTTAACTTTATTTCAAAATATTCTCCGTTGAGTATTAAACTGAAGAAAATTTTGAATCGACACAGTGATATTTTGAGTCATTTACCAGGATTAGAAGATAAATCTATTCGCTGTGTATGGCAAAGGAATAAGAACCTTAAGGAATTGCTAAGCCCGACAGAGCTACGTTCCCCTCGTGTCACAGTCATTTCGGAGTCTGTGAACACTTCGGTTGGACATACAAAGTGTGGAAATTGTACTATTTGTGCTGTAACTTTAGAACTTACTCAATTTGATTATCATGGGATCACTTATTATTTACGTAACCTGACTGACTGCACCTCCACGTTTGTGGTTTATGCCATACAGTGCCCTTGTCAGCTTTTCTACATAGGGAAAACAACTAGAGCTTTTAAAATATGTATAGGAGAACATCGCAGTCGCCTCCAATGCCGAAAATTAGAGGCGCCCATTGTCGCTCATTGTCTTGAATTTCAGCATCAGTTTGATCAGCTCAAATGTTTTTGCATTGACCACATTTTAACAGGTTCTGCTGGAAAAACCCGAAGCCAATCTTTACTTATGAGTGAGCAACGTTGGATCTATCGTTTGCATACGGTTTGCCCAGGAGGACTTAATTCCCAAATTGATTGGTCAGTCTGTTTATAATTTTAATCAAGAACTACCCTACAGTTTTGGTTAGCTTTGTTTTGTTCGAGGATTGGCCAACTTTTTTGACGTCTCTTAGGTCTATAAAAGGCTTGCTCAGTCACCGAGTTACGCATGCGCGGCGTTTTTCTGCTCTTTTCACAACTTAGTAAGACAACACTACAAGGTCAGTTGATATGATTTTGATGTTATTCTCAAATGACTAGACTTACATCTCTGAAAAATTGATAGGTTTGGCTTTTTTTCAGTAGTGATTCTGCATTTATGTTACTGACTTATACATTTCTACTTTTTGAAGCAATTTGCCATGCATTACACTGAAAATTTATGACGAGCTATGTGAAACACTTCCCCCGAAGAAACCGCGAAGGCGGTTGAAACGCACCAGCGCTGTGACTTTGCGTCGGGTGCAGAGAGACTGCTCTACTTTTGAACTTCACCAGATAAGTTGCTTTGGACTTCTTATTTCTCAATCAGCAGTCCCTCTTCTAACACTTGGATGGTATTGAAGTAGTTTGAGAATTTCAACAATTACAAGTTATTGTCATTTTTTTGAATGAGAGTCAGCAGAGCTCTTGACAGTTTAAATCTGCACTGCTTTAATCGTTTAGTATAAAAAATTCTTAAAAAATAGGATCGCCTGGGTCCTTGATGTAAGGAAGGGGTGAGGGATGTCTCAGGCTTTTCACTTGTTGTAGCCTGTAGTTACCCTCCCCCATTCATTCTGAGACCCTTATCCTTTTTAAAAATCTATAAAAAATTAAATATCTTTATTATTTTTTCTTGAAAATTATCTGTTTCAATTGTAAATTTTGATAAGCGAACAAGAAAGTTTGTTCAGTATATGCGGTCATTTTGGGCAATTTTTCCCATATCACCTCAGACATTTGGGTGCTGTAGCTCGCTGAAGGACCTAGTGCACTGAAGCCAATTGCGGGAGGAAGTCTTTTCTCTGTTGACTGACCGCCATTGAACCGCTTCTGCTGGCTCAGGTCGGAAAGGAATTTTTACTCCAGGTACTTCCTGGTCCCCAAAAGGCCAGGAGGGTTCTGACCATCCTGGACCTCCAGAACCTCAACCGGTTTCTCAAGCATGAGCAATTCAAGATAGTCTCACTGGGAATACTTCTCCCTTACCTTCTAAAGGATGACTGGTTATGCTCCTTGGATCTCAAGAATGCATACACACACATCCAGATCCACCCAAGTCACAGAAAATACCTCAGGTTCATGCTGGGAGACCAGCACTACCAGTACCAGCTGTACCCTTTTGGGCTTGCTTTAGCACTTCAGGTCTTTACAAAATGTCTCGTGGTAGTAGCCGCCTACATTCGAAACATGGGAGTCTTAATCTTCAGCATCTGGAAAGTGGTGTGTATAAATGCCCGTAGCATGGAAAATAAGATCCCAGATGTTGAGGCTTTAATGGAAGAGGCTGACTTGGATTTAGTGGCAGTTACAGAGACAACGTTCACAGAAAAACATGACTGGGATGTAATTATACCAGGCTGTACTATATTCAGGGTAGGAAGAAGGGGAGGTGGAGTGGTACTATATGTCAAAAATAATATTAAAGCTATAAAATTGCAAGACTTAAAAGGAAGAGAGGAAGCATTGTGGGTTAAAGTAGAAAGAGAGAAAGGGAAATCCATTTGCACTGGAGTTATATACAGATCCCCCTCACAGGGAGTAGTAGTGGATAAAGATTTAATAGAAGACATACACAGTATTGCCATGAAAGGAGAAGTGCTACTGATAGGTGATTTCAGTATGCCAGATGTGAATTGGCACATCCCTACTGCGGTGTCATCTAGAAGTAAGGAGATCATGGATTTTCTACAGGGAGAACTATTCAGGCAACTGGTAACAGAATCCACAAGTGATGGGGCCATATTGGACTTAGTGCTTCCCAATGGGAAAAGTGTTCTGATGTCACAGTAGGAGACCATCTCGCATCCAGTGATCACCAGATAGTATGGTTCAGTATTAGTACTAGGGCTGATAAAATCCATTCAAAAGTGAGGGTCAGACTTTAGGAAAACTAACCTTGCAAAGATGGGACAATACCTCAGAAAGTCACTGAAAGGGGATATTTTAAGGGCAACAAACCTTTTTGTTAGAAAGGTAAATAAATGTAAAAGGAAAAGGTGAAGGTGAAGAAAAAGAAGGAGGCCTTCATGAAATACAAGAGATCACAGAGAGAGGAAGACAGGCATCTATATTTGTAAAAACCTAGAGAAGCTAGCAAAGTATCCAGGCCTGTATGGAAGCTTTGAATCCCTCCCTCCAACCCCATCCCGCAGTGGAATCAGGAGAGTTAAACTGGAAATATTCTAAAATAGCAGCCTGGGTGATCTCACAGAACTCCAGATTAGTAAGAAGAGATCAATCAAAATTCCACCTTGAGGCAGTACTAGACTGAGGGTCCTGGAGAGATAGAGAAATAGCAGTGTGATCCAAAATATGAGCAGCATGAATTTCCAAATTAGATACTGTTGAAAGCAGGGCCTTGGATATAAGAAAGAAATCAATTCATGACAAAGAGCCATGAGGAGATGAAAAAAAGATGTATTCTTGACCTGTGGATCCACCACTCTTTTCGTAAAGAAATATTTCCGCATATCACTCCTGAATCTATCCCCTTTCACCCTCATCCCATGTCCCCTTGTAGCAGTACTTGCTTTCAATCGAAAGAGGCTCTCTCCCTGTGCATTTATGCCACGGAGGTGTTTAAACGTCTTAATATATCCCGCCTTTCCTCTAATGTGTACATATTAAGATCCTTAAGTCTGTCCACATATGCTTTATAATGAAGACCACTAACCATTTTAGTAGCCACCCTCTGTACTGACTTCATCCTGTTTATATCCTTTTGAAGGTGTGGTCTCCAAAATTGCACACTATACTCCAAATGAGGCCACACCAAAGACTTATACAGAGGCATTATCACCTCCTTTTTTCTGCTAGCCATTCCTCTCCATATGTCTACTAATCCAGCATCTTGAATCATAGAGTGCATTACAGAGTGCACCTTAGGGGTTTAAAAGACTTGGGGGGTTTTCTATACAGCACTGAACATAAGAACATAAGATATGCCATACTGGGTCAGACCAAGGTCCATCAAGCCCAGTATTCTGTTTCCAACAGTGGCCAATCTAGGTCATATGTACCTAGCAGTTTCCCCAAGAGACACAAGTTCCACAATGCTTGTACTGGGTCAAGCATTGATATCTTCGGTCACTTCTTAATAATGGTTTATGGACCTTTCCTCCAGGAACTTGTCCAAACCTTTTTTAAACCCAGCTACACTAACAGCCTTTACTACATCCTCCGGTAACAAATTCCAGAGTTTGATTACACGTTGAGTGAAAAAATATTTTCTTTTATTAGTCTTAAATAGTTTACCCTGTAGCTTCATTGCATGTCCCCTAGTCTTTCTATATTCTGATAAGGTAAACAATCGATCTACATTTACCCGTTCCACTCCGTTCATTAATTTATAGACTTCTATCATATCTCCCCTCAGCCGTCTCTTTTCCAGGTTAAAGAGCCCTAACCTTTTTTGCCTTTCTTCATAGGAGTATCCTTCCATCCCCTTTACCATTTTGGTGGCTCTTCTCTGTACCTTTTCTAAAATCGCTATATCCTTTTTAAGATACGGCGACCAGAATTGCACACAATATTCAAGGTGCGGTCTCACCATGGAACGATATAGAGGCATTATAATATCTTTTGTTTTATTTTCCATTCCTTTCCTTATCATACCTAGCATTCTATTTGCTCTCTTGGCCGCTGCTGCACACTGGGCCGAGGGTTTTAACATGGTATCCACAATGACGCCTAAATCTTTTTCCTGGGTGGTGGTTCCTAATGTGGAACCTTGCATCGTGTAACCATAGTTTGGGTTGTTCTTCCCTAGGTGCATAACCTTGCATTTGTCCACATTAAGTTTCATCTGCCATTTTGATGCCCAGTCTTCCAATTTATCAAGATCCTCTTGCAATTTTTCACAATCCTCTTGGGTTTTAACTACTTTAAATAGTTTTGTGTCATCTGCAAATTTGATAACCTCACTCGTTATTCCACTTTCCAGGTCATTTATGAATATGTCAAAAAGCAGCGGACCCAGCACAGATCCCTGGGGTACACCACTATTCACCTTTCTCCATTGGGAAAATTGGCCATTTAGCCCTACCCTCTGCTTTCTATCTTTTAACCAGTTCCTGATCCACAATAGTACACTGCCTCCTATCCCATGACTCTTTAGTTTTGCCAAAAGTCTCTGATGAGGGACCTTGTCAAAGGCTTTCTGAAAGTCCAGATACACAATATCAACCGACTCACCTTTGTCCACCTGTTTATTCACTCCTTCAAAAAAACATAACAGATTAGTAAGACAAGATCTTCCTTGTCTAAAGCCATGTTGGCTGTCTCTCATTAGGTTGTGACTATCTACATGCTGAGTAATTTTATTCTTTATGATGGTTTCTACCATTTTTCCTGGTACTGACGTCAGGCTCACCGGTCTGTAGTTTCCCGGATCACCCCTGGAACCACTGGATCTAGGGTGAGGTTAAAGTCACCACCCAAGACAATTGGATGCGCATTCGAGTCAAGGACGTCTCTTGCGATTGAATGAAAGAATTCCCAGTCATCTATGTTTAGGGCATAATAATTAATTAAGGACAGCACCGAGGATCCTATCTTGACTACTGCTTTTGCCCATCAACCTTCCAAGTCTGCATCACTTCTGGAGAAAGTGATTTTCTTTTTTATTTTAATTTTATATTTATAGAATATACAAATTATTACAAGGATACAATCACTTGCACAGGAAATCGGGAAATCAGAGAATATACACCCAATAAAGAAAAAGAAATTCAGAAGAAACATTACTAACCTGATATTCCCGCTCTAGCCCACAATAAGAGATCCAAAAAGAATAGGAAAATATTTCAACATTGAACTCTTATAGGAAATATACAGAGACAAATATCAGCCATAATCCCAATCAAGACGGAGTAGAACAAACGACGGACCCACCAACAACAACCTTTCGGGCACTCTAAAAGGAAATTGAGATGGAAAAAAGAAAATATAAGAATTACCTTCCAATTTTACAAGACATTTACAGGGATACTTCAAAAAGAAGAGCCCACCCAATTGAGAAACCCTTGGGCGCAGTATCAGAAATTCTTTCCTGCATCTTTGGGTTTCCCTAGCTAAATCAGGAAATATGCGAACCAGGCAACCCTTGAAGGAAACATTCCTTTTCTTGAAAAACATTTTAAGAAGCCATTCCCTATCTGATGCTAAGGTAGAAGTTACTAAACATGTAGAAGGAGAAGCTATATACATATCCAAGTTCTCTAACAAAGAAGTAACATTCAAAACATCTACCACTTGTAACCCTGGTAATTCAACATTAGAGGAAACCTTATGACCAGTAGGTATATAATATATCTTAACCAAAGGTGGACAAAGCTCAGGGGAAACCCCGAGGACCTCTAACATATAAGCTTTAAACATTTCTTTAGCAGAAATACCAGACACTTTTGGAAAGTTAATCATACGTAAATTAGTCAGCCTTGAATGGTTGTCCAAATACTCCATACAAATTCTCATATTCCCAAAGTCTTTCATCAATGACTCAGCCTGAGAGTCCAAACGATCGGTTCACGCTGAAAAATCAGAAACCATAGATTTAAGAGATTCAATAGACTCAAGGTTCAAAGAACAGTTTTTCTCATTCTGTACCATCTGGGCTTGCAAGCTTTGAACTAGAGGAATAATAGCCTCCACTAACTGCTTGATAGCAGATCAAATTTCCTCCAGGGTAAACTGCTCCGGTTGCTGCAAATCAAACGAAAAGGGTAACGGCTCAACTGTAACAGCTGCCATAACGGGGGCTGGTAATGGAAAAGAAGCTGCTCCCTTTGCTTCGTCCATCAACCGCTGCACTCCGAGCATCTCAGGGGCAGATGAAACTCGCGAGGGAACTCCACCACTCACGGTCGCATTCAGAGTTGGCCCCAGCAAAACAGAAGACTCACCCTTGGAAAGCTCCTCCGCTTCCTCACTCTCTGAGTGCACCCCTGGACACACTTGCTTCGGAGGCCTCCGCACTTCTGGGGGTGTTAGATCACTGCCCGAAAGAGACGCTGAGCTCATTGGCTCCAGCGAACCCTTAGCCGGGCTTCTCACCCCCAGCTGTGGCTGAACTTCCTGACGTACAAAGGAATCCAAAGGACCTACAAAAGGTAAAATGGAGGTAGCTGGCAGGGAAGTCTGGGGTTCTGTCCCAAACTGAACTTTCCTCCAACGCGGCATAAGGAGAGCACGTCAGGCACAACTGTCTCTGCGAATCGCCATCTTGGATCTACCTTACCTTGCCAGAAAGTGATTTTCTAATTAAAATAGTTACCCTGTTTTGCTTAAGGTTGGCTGCCGAGAAAGCTATTAAAGTGTAGGGGTTGGAACTCAATTTCTAGCACTCAGAAACATTTAAGTGGATTTCTTGTAGGAATAAAATATCATCTTTTTCCTTACACCCGTAAAGTAGTATAGTTTTCCATTTTATAGGATTTTTGACACCCTTAACGTTCAGAGATAAAACTTTAAGGGATCCCATTTGACCATTGAGATAGCAGAGAAGGAAGTCCTAACATAATGTAGTGGTATAGGGGGAAGTTGAAGCCCATATGTGTAATTCAAAACCCCTAAAAGTTAGGGACCTGAAAGATCTTATATAATCCCATGGATCTATAGACCATATTGATTCAATCATAGTAAAAAGAAACAACATGTAACTTATATGATATGTATATGTACAAGTATACTGGTAAACCTTTAGGGTCTTCATCTGTAATAGTACAAAGCAAAGGAAAATGACAACAAATAATAGCCAGGAGAATCGTGGGGAAGCCGTCAAGTTGCTCATCTGCAAGGGTGAACCAGTGGTGCACAAGATAGGCACAAGGGATCACTTCCATTGTCTTATCATCCTCTGTACATTTTAGTATCTCTCTGTCATCCCTCTTAGGGTTCCACTCCCCTGGTATTCAGTTTCCATGTGATGACATATTCATTGATTGTTTACTATTGATATAGCACATAAATCACTACAGCAGACCCATAATGAGTGTCTGGGAGGGTTACTCAGACTTAAGTAGATCGTTAACGTCCACTTCATGCTTGACCAAACTCATCTCATACCCTAAAATTTCACCTCAAAGGCTCAAGTCAGCTGTACAGTATCAGAATCTTCATATGGTTAGGCAATTATAGCTTGATTCATTACACGTATCTAATCACCAATGCAGTATGTGCCGTTAGCCTGAAACGGCATTCATGGCCATTAGTTAATACCTGAAAGTACCACAAAGTCTCCTTTGCTAAAACCGCACCCCTACTCACTAGACTCCTTCAGCCATCTATAATTTTATCGAAAGTGACCTGAGTCATTTAGTCCTCTCCATCTGACCATAACTTCATACTCATGAATCCACAGGGGAGGTCTGAAGATGATAGATCCCGATTCTGCAGTGTTAGCAGGCAGGACACTATTGTAGACTGATGGAATTGTCATATTTGACTAAAGGCCCCATGGGCTCAGAGACTCTCAAAACTGTTTCTCAAGAAGACTTTGAAGAAAAGGAGAATATATAGTTGATCGAGATCAACGCATTTTGGCCAATTCCTTATCTTCCAGGAAGCCTTGTAGCATCTATGGATCGTCAAAGGTTTTAGTTTGGTTGTGCAGTCACTCTCATTCAAGAAGGGTAGAATAGCCTGAAACATGCTTGCAACTGTTCTTTCTCCTGTCCACCATAAGGAAAATACAAGTTTATGGCCTTAAAAAGCTATTGGAGACTATGCCCTGGCTGCCTCCATAACTTGTGAAACTTGTTGAAACCAAAGTACACCTAGTATAATCGGGCACGGTGGTCTGCTTTGTGGACTAGGGTGCGTGGAAACCCGATGAGCTCTCTTAATTTCTAATGGCATGGCAAACTCAAGTTTCAACAGCTTAGGTAACAGGGAATGTAGGAAGGAAACAGTGTTTGTCCCTTCAGCCCCCTCCGGGACACCGAGAATCCGTATCTGGTTTCTTCTAGATCTGTTATTACTATCTTCAAAGTCCCATTGTAGTGCCAGGATTTGTTTAGTATACTTGTCTAACTGCCGCAATTGCCCTTCATGCACAATTGACAAGCTTTCAATTTTGTCAGACCTCAGTTTGAGCGCAACCAGACTGCCCTTTAGTGCTGCTATGTCCTCTTGCATTGTGGTCAATGACTCACCATTAGATTTAACCAGATCCTTAACAGCTCATATTTTGGTAAGAAGTTCCTGTAGGCCCTCTGGATATTCTTGGGTAGCCGCCATCTTCTCTGGGGAAGAGGGTTCCAACTTAGAGCATTTGGCAATCGAGATCTACGTTCCTGAGTATTCTAATTGTACAGATTTGGGTCCAGACATGTCCAGGTACTGTTTATCTGCAAAGTCAGGAAGTTAGATTCAAAAGGTTTCAAAAGGGGTGCAAGATTCTTTTAATGATCCTCTGGAGAGAGCTCTCAAGCGTCCATCTTGTCCTGCGAACGGCTCTGCCCCCCGTCTGACCTTTTCAATGCCTCTTCGGAGTCGGAAGTGGTGCTAGAGGACTAGAGAAAGGTGCATGTGGTCCCCTTACACAAACGCCGTCGTAAGGATGACATTGAGAACTACAGGCCAGTTAGTCTAACCTCTGTGGTTAGTAAATTATTGGAAAGGCTACTAAAGGAAAGAATAGTGAAGTTTTTGGAGTCCAATGGTTTGAAGTATCCGAGGCAGCATGGATTCACCAGAGGCAGGTCTTATCAGACAAATCTAATAGATTTCTTTGACTGGGTGACCAGGGAGTTTATTTATTTATTTATTTATTTAACATCTTTTATATACCGCACTATTTATAATCAGCGCGGTTTACATAGAACAATAAAACATCAGATAAGATACATATTATCTGTTTTTTACATGGAACAGGGACAAAAACTTGGGTAACCGGGGTAATTATTTACAATGAATAATAGTAATTGAACTATTTACATATGGACGGCTTATTGTATGAAGAGAACTTTGTTAGGATGAGAGAGGGGTGAGAGGTGTTACTGGATTGAGTTGGATTGAGGGAGAGCCCTAGATGTGGTGTATTTAGATTTCAGTAAAGATTTTGATACCGTTCCACACAGGCGACTTATAAACAAACTGAGCACCCTAGGGATGGACTCTAAAGTTACTGATTGGGTTAGAAATTGGTTGCATGGGAGGCAACAAAGGGTACAGGTAAATGGAGCTCACTCTGAGAAGGAGGTTACCAGTGGTGTGCCGCAGGGATCTGTCCTTGGTCCAATTCTGTTTAACATCTTTGTTAGTGATATTGTGGAAGGACCGTCGGGTAAGGTTTGCTTGTTTGCTGATGATACCAAAGTCTGCAATAGAGTAGACACACAGGAAGGAGTCAATAACATGAGGAGGGATCTAGCTAAGCTTGAAGAATGGTCTAGAATTTGGCAACTGAAATTTAATGCTAAAAAATGCAGGGTCATGCATTTAGGCTGCAAAAATCCAAAGTAGATATACAGTGTAGGGGTGAGGTACTTCTGTCCACAAAAGAAGAGCGGGACCTGGTCATAATTGTGTCTGACTATCTTAAAGTAGCTAAACAGAAAAGGTGACTGTGAAAGCCTGAAGGATGCTTGGGTGTATAGGGAGAGGAATGGCCAGCAAAAAAAACCAAGTGATAATGCCTCTGTATAAGTTTCTGTTGTAACCTCATTTGGAGCATTGTGTGCAATTCTGGAGACCGCACCTTCAAAAGGATATAAGCAGTTTGGAGTCAGTGCAGAGGGTGGCTACTAAAATGGTTAATGGTCTTCGTTATGAAGCATATGAGGACAGACTTAAAGATCTTAGTATGTATACTTTAGAGGAAAGGCGGGATAGGGGCGATTTGATAGAGACCTTTAAATACCTCCATGGCATTTAAATTGAAGGCAAGCTTTGCTACAATGGGACATAGGATGAGAGTGAAAGGAAATAGACTCGGGAGTAATATGCGGAAATATTTCTTTACGTGAAAAGTGGTAGATGCGTGGAATAGTCTCCCAGTACAGGTGGTGGGCACGACAACAATATTTAAATTAAATAAAGCATGGGACAAACACAGAAGATCTCTAAAGTTAAAAAGGGGACTATTGTAGTTGATATGGAAGGGCAGACTAGATAGGCCATGTGATCTTTTTCTGCCATCATGTTTCTATGTTTCCCTTATCTGGACGATTGGCTCATCAAACGTTCCACTCCGGACGCTGTCCAGCAGTCTGCTCACCTCACCATTTAGGTCCTCGAGCTGCTGGGGTTCGTCATCAACTACCCCAAGTCTCAGCTCCAGCCCATGCAGCAGCTGGAGTTTATCGGAGCCCTCCTCGATATCACTTGAGCCCAGGCATTCATACCACTGGACTGCATGCAGCAGCTGATGGACATGGTCGGCAGTGTGTAGCCTCTGTGCCACACCATGGCCTGGGGGATGCTAAAGATGCTTGGTCACATGACCTCCACTGTACACGTTACCCCCTGGGCCCGCCTCTTCATGCAGCAAGTGCAATGGACCCTCTGAATGAAATGGAAGCATAGGCCGCTTACAAGACGAGGTGGTGGTTACCACTCCTCTGGTACAGCCCCTTGGCTGGTGGTTGGAAGCACTGAACTTGCTTTGGGGCCTCCCATTCCAAGAGGACCGCCCCCCCCCCCCCGCCCCATGGCACACTGACTACAGATGCTTCCAAGCTCGGATAGGGGGGAGCTGTTCTGGAAAGCCTTCAGATGCAGGGACATTGGTCAGAACAGAAGAGTCTACACCAGATCAACTTCCTGCTCCAGGAGGCCATCCAGCGACTGGCTGGCCTTGGATGCTTTTTTCCTTCACTGGGGCATGAGTCTGCTCTATGATTTTCCCCTAATCCTTCACATAGTGAAATCTCTACTGAAAATATATGCTGTGAATCTTCCATTGAAATTACTTTTTTATTGAAACATAGAAACATAGAAACATGATGACAGAAAAAGACCACATGGCCTATCTAGTCTGTCCTTCCATATCAACAACTACAACAGTCCACTTTTTACCTTTAGAGATCCTCTGTGTTGGTCCCATGCTTTTTTGAATTCAGTTACTGTCCTCATCTCTACCACCTCCACTGGGAGACTATTCCACGGATCCACTACTCTTTCCGTAAAGAAATATTTCCGCATATCACTCCTGAATCTATCTCCCTTCACCCTCATCCCATGTCCCCTCGTAGCAGAACTTGCCTTCAATTGAAAGAGGCTCTCTCCCTGAACATTTATGCCACAGAGGTATTTAAACATCTTAATCATATCACCTCTATCCCGCCTTTCCTCTAAGGTGTACATATTAAGATCCTTAAGTCTGTCCTCATATGCTTTATAATGAAGCCCACTAATCATTTTAGTAGCCACCCTCTGCACCGACTCCATCCTGTTCACATCCTTTTGAAGGTGTGGTCTCTAGAATTGCACACTATACTCCAAATGAGGTCGCACCAAAGACTTATACAGAGGCATTATCACCTCCTTTTTTCTGCTAGCCATTCCTCTCCGTATGCACCCAAGCATCCTTCTAGCTTTTGCCGTCGCCTTTTCTACCTATTTAGCTACTTTAAGATCATCAGACACAACCACGCCTAGGTCCCGCTCTTCTTTAGTGGACAAAAGTACTTCACCTCCTATACTGTATTGCTCCCTTGGATTGCTGCAGCCCAAATGCATGACCTTACATTTTTTAACATTAAATACCAGCTGCCAAATTCTAGACCATTCTTCAAGCTTAGCTAGATCCCTCCTCATGTTATCTACACCTTCCTGGGTGTCTACTCTATTGCAGATTTTGGTATCATCAGCAAAGAGGCAAATCTTACCCGACAGCCCTTCTGCTATATCACTAACAAAGATGTTAAAAAGAATCGGCCAAGGACAGATCCCTGGGGCACACCACTGGTAACATCCTTCTCCTCAGAGTGAGCTCCATTTACTTGTACTCTTTGTCGCCTCCCACCCAACCAATTTCTAACCCAAGCAGTAACTTTAGGGTCCATCCCTAGGGTGCTCAGTTTGTTTATAAGTCGCCTGTGAGGAACAGTGTCAAAGGCTTTACTGAAATCTAAATACACCACATCTAGAGCTCTCCCTCGGTCCAACTCCCTGGTCACCCAGTCAAAGAAATCAATCAGATTTGTCTGACAAGACCTGCCTCTGGTGAATCCATGCTGCCTCGGATCCTGTAATCCGCTGTACTCCAGAAACCTCACTATTTTCTCTTTCAGCAGCGTTTCCAATAATTTACTCACCACCGAAGTTAAACTAACCGGCCTGTAGTTTTCAACCACATCCTTACTTCCGCTTTTGTGTAAAGGCACCACATGAGCCTCTCTCCAGTCCTTTGGCAACACTCCCGACTCCAACGAGGCATTGAAAAGGTCAGTCAGTGGAGTTGCTAAAACATCCCCGAGTTCCCTCAGTATTCTAGGGTGTATCCCATCCAGTCCCATCGCTTTGTCTACTTTAAGTTGAGCTAGTTTCTCACGAACACAGTCTTCTGAAAATTGTTCAAGATTTCCCTCGCTTCTGTTCCTATTTGTGGGTGTTTTCTGAGGTCCTGCTCCTGGTTCTTCATCTGTGAACACAGAACAAAAATATTTGTTAAGCAATTCCGCTTTATCCTTATCAGCTTCTACATATTCCCCCCCTACACCCTTGAGTCTGACAATACAACTTTTGCCCTTCCTCTTCTCACTAATATATCTGAAAAATGTCTTATCCCCCCATTTTATTGCATTGGCTATTTCCTCCTCCTTTTGAATCTTTGCCTTCTTGACTACTTTGCTAGCTTCTCTAAGTTTTTCCAAATACAGATGCCTGTCTTCCTCTCTCTGTGATCTCTTGTATTTCATGAAGGCCTCCCTCTTTTTCTTCACTTTTTCAGCTACTTCCTTAGAAAACCATAGCGGTCTCCTTTTCCTTTTGCCTTTATTTACCATTTTAACAAAAAGGTTGGTTGCCCTTAAAATATCCCCTTTCAGTTTTGTCCACTGTTTTTCTACATCCCCCAGCTGTTCCCATCCCACTAACGACTCCCTGAGGTATTGGCCCATCTTCGCAAAGTTAGTCTTCCTAAAGTCTAAGATCCTCACCTTGGAATGGATTCTAACAGCCCTAGTCCTAATACTGAACCACACCATCTGGTGATCACTGGATGCAAAATGATCTCCCACTACAACATCAGAAACACTTTCACCATTGGTAAGCACCAAGTCCAGTATGGTCCCTTCACGTGTGGGGTCTGTTACCAATTGCCTGAATAGTTCTCCCTGTAGAGAATCCAGGATCTCCTTACTTCTAGATGATACTGCAGCAGGAATGTGCCAATCAACATCTGGCATATTGAAATCTCCTATCAGTAGCACTTCCCCTTTCCTAGCAATGCTGCGTATGTCTTCAATTAACTCTCTGTTCACCTCTTCCTCTTGTGAGGGAGGTCTGTATATCACACCAATGCAAATAGATTTCTCTTTCCCTCTTTCTAGTTTAACACACAATGCCTCCTCTCTCCCTTTTTAGCTCTGTAATTCCAAAGCTTTAATAGTAGTTTTTACATATAGTGCCACTCCTCCTCCCCTTCTTCCTACCCTGTCCTTTCTGAATAAAGTATAGCCAGGTATAGTTACATCCCAGTCATGGTTTTCTGTGAACCATGTTTCTGTAACTGCCACTAAATCCAAGTCAGCCACTCCCACCGAAGCTTCAACATCAGGGATCTTATTTCCCATGCTACGGGCATTTATCCACACTGCTTTCCATATGTTACCCCTGTTACCCATTTCCATAAAGGTATTTAATGTATCACCTACCTGGGGGCGTTCACTTACCTGGGGGCTTTCTTCACCTATCCCCAACGAATCTAGTTTAAAGCCCTCTTCAGTAGATTAGCCAGTCTACTACCGAAGATGCGTTGACCTTTCTTGGACAGATGGATGCCATCTCTGCTCTGCAACCCTTGGAACAGCATCCCATGGTCTAGGAAACCAAAACGCTCTCGATGACACCATCCACGCAGCCATGCATTCATCTCCAGGATGCGCGCCTCTCTGCCTTGGCCTTTACCCTCAACAGGGAGGATTGAAGAGAACACCACCTGTGCACCTAACTGATTCACCCTCTGTCCCAGAGCCATGAAGTCACTTTTGATACGTTCCGAGGTATACTTGGCAGTATCATTTGTTCCAACATGGATTAGCAACATTGGGTAATAGTCAGTGGGCTTGATGAGTCTCGGCAAACTCTCCGTAACATCTTGGATTTTGGCACCAGGCAGACAGCATACCTCTCTGGACATCAAGTCTGGTCAGCAGATGGACGCCTCAGTACCCCTCAGAAGAGAGTCTCCAACCACCACTACCCTTCGTTTCCTTCTGGTCACTGAATATTGTTCTTTTCAAGTTATAAAGTGTGTGTTATTGCCTTACCTCTCATCTGTGAAGAAATCAGCAGAGGAAGCCTGAGTGAACAGCTGTGCTTTGAAAAAGGAAATTTGAAAAGGAATGCCGGGTTAGTTAAGATAGACTAAGGGTTCCAGTAAACAGCACTTTCTTCCCCACTTTGGTGCCACATATAGTAGAGTTAAGCCATTAAAACTCTGCTTCTGGTGGGACTCTCCCTCATGTTGCTATCCCAACATCTAGCAGGGGTGGCAGTAGGGATCCTGGAGGAAGTGTGGATTAATCATGGCTTCCATGCAGTACCATACTACAGTGTTGTGAAAAATTCAGCGGGTGGCACAAGCAAAGCCACATTTTCTAAGGATTATTGTAAAGATACCATCTGAGCAATCCAAACACCTGAAATGGCTTTTCATTTAATTTACTTTAAATGCTTATTTACATCTTTTCAGCCAATGGATTACAACATCAGAAAAAAAATCACAATATTATGAAAATCTTTCAAGAAAAATAATTGCACCACATTGTTTTCTAAACACTTGTTTGTTTAAAAGGTCTTCTTAGAGACTAGAAAGTTAGCACAAGGTGTACTACAAAGTTGGATCATCATATACTTTGCCTCTGTCAAGCACAGTACTGAGCACAGATTCCTAAAAACATTACCGCATGCTTAGCTTATGCAGACGACATTCTCCTATATACGCCATTCGCAATCAACCAACCCGACTTTACCCCACTGGTGAGCTGTTTCAAAGCAGTTGAAGAGTGGCTCCTCACACAGAACTTTCGAATCAATCATAGCAAGACTGACGTACTGTTCATCACGAGGAACCAGGATTTCACACCCCCAGCCACATTAAAGATAAAGGACACAGAACTAACAGTTAAACCCACTATTCGATACCTAGGCATCACCCTGGACCAACGACTAGACATGAAAACACACATAAAAAATACAACTAAATTGATATATCACAAAATACGTACACTCCGACATTTACGACCACTACTTGAACCCATGGATTTCAGAACCATCTACCAAGCCTTGGTGATGCCACACCTTGATTTCTCAAATGCAATCTTATATGGACTCCCACAAGCAACGCTAAACCCTCTCCAACTGGCAATGAACACAGCCGCCAGAGTATTGGAAGGAATATCGAGGACAGACCACATTACACCAATCCTGAAAAGACTCCACTGGTTACCAACCCATGCCAGAATCCAATATAAGATCATAATCACGACATTCAAAGCCCTGAACAATCAATCTCCCGCAGCCATCACTGAACTATTACGCACTTCACCTCCCGATAGAATCAGAAGATCCGCAGCAATAAACACCCTAATTGTCCCAAAAGAAATAGCGAGATGCACAAAGGCAACATCTAAAAGAGCCTTCAGCATTTATGCCCCAAAAGCCTGGAACGCCCTCCCACCAGACTTGAGAGCTATCACCAATTCAGGAAAAGGCTCAAGCACTACCTATTCACAAGTTACTTTCCAGTGTAGATTCCATAGGGAAATACACACACCATGCATATAACCAGAGATTTTTGACTATGTGAATAACTGTAGATAGTTACCCCTGTTCCCCCAAGTTTCAACTCCTGTTAAATGTAAAATACACTACAGTTACCCTGTATGTATATGTTTGTTTAATGTAAACCACGCTGATGGTAAGAGCGCGGTATAGAAGAAATGTTAAATAAATAAATAAATTACAACCCGTTGAGACGAGATGGTGGGAACAAGGTGACATCTCACAGGAAGTGGGAAGCACTCCATAGACTCATTGTATTTTATGACCCTGGTGTCCCCAAAACAGAAGGACTTCCAAATGGCATTGCCTTGGTTGATTCCTACATCCTGTGCCACCTAGAAGAAATCACACAGAAGGTGAGCGCTGAGATTCCTATGTGCTTACTGTTTGATTACCATGAGGATAATTTTGTAAGTTGCTTGAACATATAGAACAATGTTTTATACACTCAAGTACGCATGTATAAAATCGCCACAGGCCGCTGATCCAAGATGGCATTTCGAGGACGCCCGCAGGCAGACGTACCGGTTTGGTACTCCTGCTTGACTGCCTGGATGACTCTTCCCCTCCTAGAACTTCACGGCAGATGACGTTGGAGGCCTATGGTGTTTTGCCTGCGTCTCCAGCTTCAGCCCCCCTGGCCCTGCCCGGGGAGAGAGTTTCCTGGGCAGCAGTGATGGGGCTTCATTGAGCCCTATTGTGCAGATGCTGCCCCCTAACCCCAAAGTGTTCCACCCACCGCTGCATTGGAGCTCCTGCAAACCATTGAGGCAAGTTTGGGGGCTCTACCGGGAGGTGCTCCAGTTGATGCTTCGTCCTCCCTAGGGGTAACAGCAGTTTGAGGAGGAAATCCTGTTCTGATGAGGTCTGTAGAGTCCATCGTGAAGAAGCGGGGTGAGATGCTCTTCATGGAGTTATGGGGGAAATGCAGAGACCTAAGCCAGTGACATTGGAGTCTCTGTCGATCGTGATTCAGGGATTTAATTCCTCACTTCACAGTTTGTCGTGTCAAGTTCTTGGGGACATTAAAGTTGTTTCTCAGGCTGTTCTCAATCAATCCAAGGCATTGGAAGGGCTGGTTGGAAGAATGGACATGTTGGACTCTACAGTGGCTATTCAACAGACTGTGAGTAATATGGTGATGAAGGAATGCATTTTAGTGGCCCGATGGATGGAATATTTGGAAAATCAAATTAGGCGCAATAATCTGTGCCTGCTGCACTTCCTGACATCCCCTTTGGTTCTGCAGGTTGAAATGGCCAAGAAATATCTTATTGAGGTTTTTGGGATGGACCCTGGGAATTTGCCTCCTTTGGTGAGGGCCCAGTATTTGCTACCAGGTGAGGAAGGTCCTCACCAGGTCGGGCAAGAGAACTTAGTCGCTGCTAACTTGACTGAGTTTCTGGAATCCTCACTGGAGGTTATTACCCAGAGAAAAACTCTTATTTTGACTTATGCTTAGGAATTTGATTGGAATGCAATCATTAAACTGTATTTTTGTGCAATGAATAAGACTTTTTTAGGTTCTATAATATGTCACAGCAAACTCAGAAGCAGTGATAGGGATTCCTGGCTTTTCAGGTCAGGGCCCTGCATGGGACTAAAGTTTGTGCTTAGATTTCCTTGTGTGTGTATGATGATGCATGATGATAAGATGTCTACTTTCTTTGAACCTAAATTGTTGGCTTATTTTCTGTCGATTAGGGAAGGTGAGATGAATAGATCATTGGTCTTGCAGAAGTCTATCAGTCTTTCTCCAGCTTCATTTCTGTCACCAAGTCCATATTTGGCAACCATTTCTTCTTCGTTGCCAACTTTTGCATTCCAGTCACCCATGACTATCACGATATCCTGTTTGCATGTTCTGTCAATTTCAGTTTGTACTTGTTCATAGAACTCTTCAATTTCATCCTCTTCTGCAGCTGTTGTTGGGGCATATACTTGAATTATAGTTGTGTTGATGGGCATTCCTTGTAGACGAATAGAAATTAAGCATTCACTGATTGCATTGTATTTCATTACAGTTCTTGCAAATTTCTTCTTAATTATAGGTGCAATCCCATTTCTTCTCTGCCTTTCATTTCCAGCATAGTAGACTATGTGATCATCAGATGCAAAGAGCCCAATGCCAGTCCATTTCAATTCACTGACACCAAACAGATCAAGTTGTACACTTTCCATTCCATTCTTGACCACCTCCAACTTCCCTTGGTTCATGCTTCGTACGTTCCATGTCCTGATATGTAAGACATCTTTGCAGCTTCTGACTCTCATTTCATGTGCAGCTACATCAGCAGTGAGACATCCCAAGGGCTTTCATTCAAGATATCATAAATGCTGGCTTTACTCTGAAAAGTCTTCAGCTCCTCCCCTGTAGCCAGTTGAGTGCCTTCCAACCTGGGGATCTCATCTTCCAGCACTATAGTGCAATTTGTTTTGTTGTGACTATCCATTGGGTTTTCGTGGCAAGATATGGAAGTAGATTGCCAGGCCTTTCTTCAGCGCAGTTTAATTTTGGTGGTGTTGTCGTTGTCACAGAAATGTGATCCTCTGCCGCCAACACCGTCCCATTCTACTACTGCTCTGGACCAATGATCTATTCATCTTAAACACCTCCTTCCAGCAACACAAGCGGCGACTGTACACATGGACTTCACCCAACGGATTCTACAAAAATCAAATTGACTACATCTGTGGAAGTCAACGATGAAAAAACTCTATAACATCAACAAAGACAAAACCTGGAGCTGACTGTGCTACAGATCACCAACTACTAGTATGCAAACTCAAGCTAAAGTTGAAAAAGAGCAAGCCACTCATGAATTTAGCAAAATACGACCTTGAGAATATACCACCGGAATTTAAAGACTGTCTGCAAAATTGATTTGCTGCTTCAGATACAAATGACAAAGCTCAAGAAGAGTTATGGGATGACATCAAGAAGGTTGTGTTGGAAGAAAGTGAGAAATCGCTACAAAATGTAATTTTCCTATGTTAGTTTCACGTTTTTTGGTGAAAGCTATATTGCAAATTTCACAAATTTAAAATCACCCCAGGGGTGTACATGCATAAAAGTAGGTGCTAAGTGTTCAGAATGTGATATACACATGTAGACATTCCCAGGGGTGGAATCACACTTATGCATATATTTTATAATATATACACATACGCACAACAGGCTTACACCTTTCTCAGAGCAGGTGTAACTTTGGGGGACGATTTCAGGGAGGCTATTTTATAAAGGCACATAAGGCAACATATGCATCTATTTATTCATTGGTTGCACATTAGCCGAAAAAGCCCTCTAGGTAAGGGGAGCAAAATGTTTTCCCTGCCTAGGTGTTTTTCTATAAAATTACTTTTCCTATACACTGATTTCTTTTCAGTATGTTTCTCCTTCCTCTCACCCAAGGACTGGACCACCTATTAGACAAACTAGGCCATCACCTAGGGTGGAAGCTTTGGAGGGGGGTGGTGGCGGCAAACAGCAGGGCATTTAAAGCTAAACAATAGATTCTGACAGTCAGGGGAGGCATAAGGCTTAAGGTTTGCCTAGGGCACCAACACCGTGAACCAACTCTGGGGCCGGCCATTCTCCCCCCAACACCCATTCTGGTGGCAGTTATTGAGTGTGGTGTGTCTGATAGTCATGAACATTGCCCTCTAGTGGTTCTGTTTGGTTTACATGGCTTTGCTGGTTGAAGTGTGTTGAGGTATGAGAGGAACCTGTGAAAGATGTGGAATATGGGAGTTAAGGGTAAATAAGGTAAAGGAGTACTTTTCTAGCAGCCCGCTTATACTGTAATGAACTGAATTGTTTGAAGAGGATGGGATGGCACAGGATACTGGAGTCATAGCAAGACCCAAGATGCCTGGCCATCACCTTCAACACTGCATATGTGCACATTCAGGGAATGAAAGAATTCCTCTTCCAAAAGATCCTCAGACTACATGTAGTGGTGTAATAATATATGGGTTCCATCTATCACAATCAATTATATTTTATAGGCTGGTGCCACTAGCAAAATCCTTTTTCAAGTCCTGCTAGTATTGCTTTGGATTGGCATATTGAAAAATTGTGCCTGTTCATTTGGGCTTGCAGTACCTGATATGACTATCTGGAGAAAGTATTTTTGCAGCCAATATGGTTTGAAAAGACCCAAAGGTGAGATAATGTAGCAAGCTCAAGAATTTTACATGCCCAGGACTGATGTCAGGTTTTAACTCCTCATATATGATTCTAATGGCCATTGAGCTCAAATGGTACACAGAGCACCCCTCTCTCTGGCAGGTCCAGTAAGGCAGTATTGGGCCTAAAAATGCATGGATGTGCTTGCCTCATTCATCTCCTCTTCTATAGCTATACTCTTTTTGCTCCAAGGTTCCTCTGGCTTCCTCCTTTGAGGTATGCCTCTCTCATAAGAACGTAAGAAATTCCATACTGGAGGGATGCATCGGTGGTCAGCACCCGGGTCGGCTGAGGTGACTGGAAAGGCATTCCGAATATCAGGTTCGGCTGCCGGAGCCACCACCGGAGAGACGAGAGCAGCGGCTCGGAGACGCGCACTAGGTCTGCCAGGCCGCCTGTGGCTTGTCGCCACTGCTGGCGGAGACACCATTGAGCAGACCGCATATTCAGGCGGGCATTGGGGGTCACATGGACGGTGGAAGCCATATGGCCGAGCAGTCTCAGGAAGTGCCTGGCGGAGACCAGGGGCTGGCTGCGAAAGCGGTCGGCTAGGTCCATGAGCCGTTGAGCCCTGTCGAGCGGTAGGTACGCTCGTGCCCGAGGAGTGTGCAGCCTTGCGCCGATGAACTCGAGATCCTGTGAGGGGAGCAAAGTGGACTTTGCGAAGTTTATAACAAAGCCCAAGTGCTGCAGCAGAGTCACCGTGCGGCACGTGGCGTTGGTGACCTCCTGAGCGGACGCTGCTCTGATGAGCCAGTCGTCGAGGTACGGAAAGACATAGAGGCCGTGAAGCCGGAGATGGGCCGCCACGACCGCGAGACATTTTGTGAAGACTCGCGGTGCGGAGGATAGGCCAAAGGGCAGTACTCTGTACTGGTAATGATTTCCTGCCACCACAAACCTTAGGTATTGGCGGTGGCTTGGGTGGATGAGGATGTGCGTGTAGGCATCCTTTAGATCCAAGGAGCATAGCCAATCTCCCTGCTGGAGGTAGGGCAGAAGGATTCCAAGGGTAAGCATTTTGAACTTCTCCCGCACAAGGAACTTGTTGAGGTTGCGCAAGTCCAGGATGGGTCTGAGGCCCCCTGTTCTCTTTGGTATCAGAAAATACCTTGAATAAAAGCCTTGACCTCTCAGGTGGTGGGGCACCGGTTCCACCGCCTGTTCCTGCAGAAGACCTGCTAACTCCTGAAGGAGCAACTCCCTGTGCAGAGGGGGGCGCGAAGGTTCTCCCGGAAAATAGGAGGGAGGGACCTGATGGAAGTGGAGAAGGTAGCCTTCTCGCACGACCTGAAGTACCCAGGCATCTGCGGTGATGCTGGACCACCTGTGGGCGAAGTGAACCAGCCGGCCTCCGGTGCTGGGAGGAACCAGCGGGGGGGGAGAGGCTATGCTGAGCGAGTCAAAAACCCCCACCCTGCTGAGCAGGGGCTGGTGGTGCAGGCTTGGGGGCTTGCTGCCTACGGGACCCGTTACCCCGTCCCTTGGCCTGCTGGCCCTGTTGGGGAGCTGCAGGGGCCTGATAATGGGGGTACTGTTTGTAGGCAGCCGCCTTCCTCGGGTAAAAGGACTTTTTTCCCGAGCCCTTCTTTTTCTGGGAAGGGGCGGAGGTCTTCCTAGAAAGCCTGGTCCTGGTGAGAGTCTCAGTCTCAATTTGTGCAGCCTTTTCCGCCATGGGCTTGCCAAAGAGGTTTTCGCCTCGGCAGGGGACATCGACCAACTTGTCCTGTACCCAGGGCTCAAGGTCCGACGACTGAAGCCAAGCCTGTCGGCGGGCACCGATGCCGGCTGCGGCCACTCTAGCCGAGGCTTCAAAGCCATCGTAGGCTGCTCGGGACATGAACTTTGAGCATTCCCGAATGCCCGTGGACAAGGCTAGGAACCTCCGCAAGGGCTCCTCGGAGAGACCAGCGGAGAATCCGGCTAGCTCTTTAGCCAGATCCCGGAGATACATGCCCATGTAGAGCTGGTAAGTCTGGACACGACATGCGAGCATAGAGCCCTGGAAGCACTTCTTGCCAAGGCCATCCAGGTTACGGGCCTCCCTTCCAGGAGGCACCGAGGAGTGCATCTTCTGGCTCTTAAGACGATGCATGGCCGATTCCACTACCATGGAATGGTGTGGCAGCTGTGCCTTCTGAAAGCCAGGGCTCTTGCGGACCCGATAGATAGAATCGACCCGCTTGCTCAGGACCGGCGAGGAGGCCGGACTCTCCCACATGCGGAAGAGTAGTCGTTCCAGCATAGGAGGAACCGGCACAGTAAAGTGCTCCCTCGCGGGAGAGTCATACTGGAGGGCGTCGAGCTCTTCGGCTCGAGGCTCCTCCTCGGGATCCGCAGGGAAGGCCAAAGCCTTGGCCATATCCCTAACGAAGTCCGAGAACCGGGCATCCTCCGGGGGGGACTGCTTCCGAGGCTCGGACCCCGGTGAGTCCGATGGGACACACCGAGTCCGGAAAGAATCAGGTGACTCTTCCTCCTCAGACTCCCAGACCGACTCCGACGAGGACTCGGTGGGGTCGGCCCGGGCAGGGTGCGGCGCCAGCCGCCCCGACGTCGAGGGAGTCGGCGTCGGCGACCTCGGTCCCGAACGGGAGGCCGAGGGTGACCTCGACCGAGGATCGACTCGAGTTCTCATGGACTCGAGGATCGGCTCGGTCTCCGGGGTCGACTTGGACGTCGACGTCCCGGCGGTCGGGGCAGCGGCGCCAGCGAGGCCAGCGAGCAGTGCCCGCTGCTGGTCCATGAAGGCAGACAGTCTGCTCTCCAAGGCCGTCAACCTGAGTCCGAGCTCAGGTGACCCAGCAGCCCCCGACTCGGGCCCCGACGGCGTCGGGCCCGACGTCGGCTGTCGCGGAGGCGAGTCCAGAAGGACCACAGGACTTACCCGGGCAGGCATCTCCGACTCCAGGCGAGGTCGCTTCGGGATGTGTTCCTTCTCCAAGGACCCGGGGCGGCTGTCGGGGCTATGCGACCTGGCCCTCGCGGAACCAGGAGCGTCCACCGACGCCGCCCTCGCGGGTTTTTCCTTCCGACGATGGTCCCCGGAGGGAGAACCCCGGTCGGAGGAGCTCCGGCGACGGTCCGAGCTGGAGCCTTTCGACGCGGAGGCCTCCGACGAGGTCCGGGTACGGCTGGGGTCAGCGAAGATTCTCTCACGCTGATGCCGCCGACTCCTCAACGCCTTTGAGGACAGTTTGCTGCAGGGCCCACAGATCAGTTCCTCATGATCCGGGCCCAGGCAGCGGAGGCAAAAGTCGTGTGTGTCGGTTAGTGACATATTTCGGTCACACCGACCACACCGCTTAAACCCACTGGCAGCCATCGGGGGAAAAAGGGCCCCTGCGAGGTCAAAGGACCGGGCTGCCAGGGAAACCGAAAACGAAAGCTGACTAAGTCAGAAAAACCGAAAAAAGTAAGCGGACTCGAGACCGGCGTCGCGAGTCCGGGCGGGAAAACGATCGGCGTCGAACCGAAAGAAAAAAGGATAAAACAAAGAAGAAAATCAACTCTTTCGCGGGGACAAGACGGGGACGTCTGTAGGGCTCCGCGGAAAAAAGAAGACTGGCTAAGATGGCACCCTCGGGCGGGAAGACGACCGCGCATGCGCGCTGCAATTCCCAAAGGCTTTCTTTGAAAGCTGGGGAAAATTGCTCCGCGAGGGCTCCGTCGGCGCCGACGTCACCCCATAAGTGAGGACTGACTTCCTGCTTGGTCCTGGAGAAATGGTGTTGCATTTATAATAAAGAAGAAACTTGCAAGAACTGTAATGAAATACAATACAGTCAGTGAACGCATAATCTCTATTCGTCTACAAGGAATGCCTATCAACACAACTATAATTTAAGTATATGCCCCAACAACAGCTGCAGAAGAGGATGAAATTAAAGAGTTCAATGTTCAAGCTGAAATAGACAGAACATGCAAACAGGATATCCTGATAGTCATGGATGACTGGAATGCAAAAGTTGGCAACAAAGAAGAAGGCAAAGTGATTGGAAAATATGGACTTGGCAACAGAAATGAAGCTGGAGAAAGACTGATAGAATTCTGCAAGACCAACGATCTATTCATCTCAAACACCTTCTTCCAGCAACACAAGCGGCAACTGCACACATGGACTTCACCCAATGGATTGTATAAAAATCAAATTGACTACATCTGTGGAAGTCAACGATGGTAAAGCTCTATAACATCAACAAAGACAAAACCTGGAGCTGACTGTGGTACAGATCATCAACTACTAGTATGCAAACTCAAGCTAAAGTTGAAAAAGAGCAAACCACTCATGAATGCAGTAAAATATGACCTTGAGAATATACCACTGGACTTTAAAGACTGCCTGCAAAATCGATTTGCTGCTTTAGATACAAATGACAGAGCTCCAGAAGAGTTATGGAATGACATCAAGAAGGTTGTGTTGGAAGAAGCGAGAAGTCTCTACAAAAGGTGAAAAAGCAAAAACGTCCAAAATGGATGACGGAAGAAACTCTGAAAATGTAGCTTTCTTTAGAAGCTCAGATGACAAGACTTCGACTTTCATACTTTGGACACATCATGAGAAGAGAGAGATCATTAGAGAAAGACATCATGCTTGGCAAGATAGAAGGTCAACGCAAAAGAGGAAGGCCAGCAATGAGATGGATTGATACAATAACAGCAGCTACAGTCTGTCAACAATGAGCCGCCTGACTGAAGACCGAACACAATTTAGGACAACTATCCAGAGGGTCGCCATGAGTCGACACCGACTCGACGGCATTTAACAACAACAATAAAACTACCGATCTATGTTTAACCCTTTTACTCCATTCATTAATTTATAGAACTTTATCATATCTCCCCTCAGCCGTCGCTTTTCCCAAGTTGAAGAGCCCTAAATTTTTCAGCCTTTCCTCATAAGGGTATCCTTCCATCCCCTTTACCATTTTGGTGACTCTTCTCTGTACCTTTTCTAATTTGCTATATCTTTTAACATATGGCAACCAGAACTGCACACAATATTCAATGTGCGATCATACCATGGAACAATACAGAGGTATTATAATATCCTTGGATTTATTCTCCATTTCTTTCCTTTTGATTTCTAGCATTCTATTTGCTTTCTTGGCCACTGCTGCACACTGGGTGGAGGATTTCAATGTATTATCCATGATGATGCCTGCATCCTTTTCCTGGGTGGTGGTTCCTAATGTGGAACCTTGCATCGTGTCACCGTAGTTTGGATTGTTCTTTCCTAGGTGCATAACTTCGCACTTATCCATATTAAATTTCATCTGCCATTTGGACACCCAGTCTTCCAATTTATCAAGGTCCTCTTGCAATTTTTCACAATCCTCTTGGGTTTTAACAACTTTGAATAATTTTGTCTCATCTGCAAATTCGATCACCTCACTCATTATCCCTATTCCAGATCTTTTATGAATATGTTAAAAAAGAGCAGGCCCAGCACAGATCCCTGGGGTACTCCACTATTCATCTTTCCTCATTGAGAAAATTGGCCATTTAGCTCTACCCTCTGCTTTCTATCTTTTAACCAGTTCCTGATCCACAACAGTACACTGCCTTCTATCCCATGACTTTTTAATTTCACCAAGAGTCTCTCTCTCGAGAGACCTTGTCAAAGGCTTTCTGAAAATCCAGATACACTTTGTCAACCGGCTCACCTTTATCCATCTGTTTATTCACACCTTAAAAATTTTTTTTATATATTTGACAAGCTTATATACCACATTTCCAATGATCAATGCGTTTACAAGTAACATTAACATAACATTACAGGGAACCAGTTAACATACAAGGAAACGGTAAGCAATATAAGAAATCAGTAAACATTACAAAGAACCAGTTAACATTTCAATGTACTAGTAGCATCTAATAAACTAGTAAACATTACAGGGAATCAGTAATGTTAGAAAAAAACTTTAACATTAGAAGTAACTATTAAACAAAGGAAATAACAGTAAAACCTAAGAGTGAGAAGGGGAGGATAATTGGATAGGTATCTTCTGAAATGGTGGTCATATGTTTATAAAAGGAGTTGAGAGTGCACTAATTAGTCTGTATTTATGTGACACCTTCAAAGTGCATTCTGAACAGGTGCGTTTTTAATAGCTTCCTGAAGTCCTTAATGTCTATGGCAGTTCTAATTTTTACGGGTAAGGAGTTCCATAATGCTAGAGCATATAAGGAGAATGATTGAAAACAGGCCAATTGGTAAAATTTAACGAAGTCCGGGAGAGAGGTGAAGAGGTGCTCTGCAGAATTTCTTCTCTACCAATTGCTAGGGAGTTTCCGTATTATAGTTTGCAGATAATCTGAGGTTTGCTCATGAAAGTTTTTAAATATTGTCATGATGTTTTTATACTTAACTCTGTCTAGTAGAGGTAGCCAGTGGAGGTCTTTCATGATGGGGGTGATATGGGAGCCCTTTGATGTCCCAGTGAGAACCCTAGCCGCTGTGTGCTGAGCAAGCTGTAACAGGGGCAGATGGGATTTTGGCAGGTCTTGGAGGACTGCATTGCAGTAGTCCATGTAGGGAAGTATCATTGCTTGGAATACAATCCTGTAGTCATGGGGTTCAAGAAGTGGACGGAGCCGTTGGAGTATCATTTTGCTGTAGATATTCTTTGTTACGCTATTAATGTGAGACCGCAGTGTAAGATGTCGATCAATAGTTACCCTGAGGTAGCATACCTCGGCTTGACTGTAAGCTTGACAGATTAGTAAGGCAAGATCTTCCTTGGTTAAATCTATGTTGGCTTTCTCCCATTAAACCATATATCTACATGTTTAGTAATTTTATTCATTATAATGATTTTCACCATTTTACCTGGTACTGTAGTTTCCCGGATCACCCCTGGAACCCTTTGTAAATATGGACGTTACACTGGCCATTCTCCAGTCTTCAGGTACTACAGATGATTTTAATGATAGGACCCAGAGGTAGCTGGGTCGCTATGAGTCAACACTGACTTGATGGCACTAAATAAAAATAAAAAAAAAATCTGTGAACTAATAATAAGTCTGCAATCTCATATTTCAGTTCTTTCAGCACCCTCGAATGTATACCATCCAGTCGAGGTGTTTTGATACTCTATCAAATAGCTGTAATACATCTTCCCAGTTTATCAAAATGTGTTTCAATTCTTCTGATACATCACCTTTAAATACCACTTCAGGCATGAGTAACTTCCCTACATCTTCTTCAATAAAGACCAAAGCAAAGAAGTCATTCAGTCTCTCCACTATGGCCTTGTCTTCCCTTAGCACCCCTTTTACCCCTCTGTCATCTAATGGTCCAACTGACTCACTTGTTTTTTTGCTATGAATGTACTTAAGAACGTTTTTATTCAACAGAAAGCTTTTTTCAAATTCTCTCTTTGTCTTATCAATGCCTTACATCTAACTTGCTAATGCTTGTGTCATTTGCCGTTTTCATCATTTGGTTACTTTTTCCATTTCTTGAAAGATGCTTTTTTAGCTACAACAGCCTCTCTGATCTCACCTTTAAACCATGCTGACAGTTTTTTGGCCTTCCTTCCACCTTCCTTAAAGCATGGAATATAGGTGGTCTGAACTCCCAAAATAGTACTTTTAAACAACGCCCATGCTTGATGCAAACCTTTAACCTTTGCAGCTGCTCATTTTAGTTTTTTCTTAACTATTTTCCTCATTTTATCATAGTCTCCCCTTTGAAAGTTAAAAGGTAGTACTATGATTTCCTTGCCATCCTCCCTCCATTTATTTAAATCAAATGCAATGTTGTATGATCACTATTGCCAGATGGCCCTAACACTGTTCTCTCTTGCACCAGATCTTAAGCTTCACTGAGGGCTAAATCCAAAATAGGCTTCCCCTCTTGTCAGTTCATGAACCAACTGCTCCAAGAAGCAGTCATCTATTTCATCTAGAAACTTTATCTCCCTTGCATGTCCTGATGTGACATTGACTTAGTCCATAACGGGGTAATTGAAATCACCCATTATTACTGTGTTGTAATTTTTGTTAGCTTCCCTGATTTCTTTTAGCACTTCATCATCCATCTGTTCATTCTGGCCAGGCAGATGGCAGTATACCCCCACTGCCATTGCCTTCCCCTTTTTACACAGAATTTCTAGCTACAGAGATTCTACATGTGTTTTGTTTTCTGCAAAACTTTTATCCTGTGTGACTCAACACCCTCTCTAACAGAGTGCAACCCCTCCACAAATTTGATCTACCCCATCATTGCGATATAGTTTGCACCTAGGTATCACAGTATCCCACTGGTGCAAAATTCCTAAGGTTTGTGAGGACAGAGAAATATCTGGTCCTAAAGGGCTGCATATACCTCTGAATTTTAGGATATCTAAAAATGAATAATCATCAAGCATGTCTGCATGCATTTGGTTTGAGAACCAGATTAATTTTAATAGCTTCATTATCAGATCTGTCTGTGGCCCTTGAGACTATGGTTGAACATATCTGATTTAGCATATATCTGAATATATTCATGTTACACTCTATTTACCCTGAAACCCATTAATGACTGCTTCACAGCACCTAAGAAGTGGTTCCTAATCCAGTCCTCGAGTATCCCCAGGTCAGTCAGGTTTTCAGGATATCCACAGTGACTATGCATGAGATAGATCTGCATGCACTGCTTCCATTGTATGCAGATCTCTCTCATACATATTCATTGTGGATACCCTGAAATCTTGACTGGCCTCGGGGTCCCAGAGGACTGGGTTGTGAACTACTGACCTAAGAGATTTCAGTATATTGCTGCAATGCTGTATAGGCCTTTAACCCATTAATTCTCCATCCAGTCCTTGGAGAACGTCAAGTTAGTGTATGTTTCAGGGTATCTCCAATAAATATGCATCAGGTATATTTGCCTACAATAGAGGCAACATAATTAAATGTATATCATGTGTATCCATAGTAGCTATTCCTGAAACCAATCAGACTGAATGGACCCCAGGACTGGGTTGAGAGCCACAGCTGTAACCACAGAAGGGCATGGCTGAGACAGACAGTGTGCTCCTGGGCTGCGATCACGACCATGCCCTTCTCTTCTGCCTGGGAGGTTCCCATCTGCAAGCAGACAGAAGGGATCTTTGCTGTGATCGTGGCTATCCCCTTCTCTTCTGCTCACAAGAGAGTGGATCCCTGCGGGCAGTAGAAAAGGGCATGGCTGCAATCACAGCCCAGATGCAAGCTGTCTGCCCATGATCAGGGCTGCTTTTCCCTATGGGTAGCAGGGCAGCTGGGCCACTGTTATGCAGCCCTGATCATGGGCAGACAGCTTGCATCTGGGCTGTGATTGCAGCCATGCCCTTTTCTACTGCCCGCAGGGATCCACTCTCTTGTGAGCAGAAGAGAAGGGGAAAGCCACGATCACAGCAAAGATCCCTTCTGTCTGCTTGCAGATGGGAACCTCCCAGGCAGAAGAGAAGGGCATGGTCGTGATCGCAGCCCAGGAGCACACTGTCTGTCTGTGGGGATTCCTCTCCCGCAGGCAGGATAGCCCCAGTCGCAGCAAAGATCCCTTCTGTCTGCCTATGGGAGAGGGGATCCCCACGGGCAGACAGTTGGCATCTTGGCTGCGATCTCAGCCATGCCCTTCTCTTCTGCTGCTGAGGGAGGCCCACAAATGGAGTGGGGGGAAGTCATTCTCTAAAGTCTGCCCAGGGCCCCATAAGGAATTGAAGCAGCTCTGGGGGGGACACCTGTTTATAGACTTAAGAAATCAATATCACAATTGTAATATGTGCCATTGAGTCAATGCTGATTCCTGGTAACCCAGCAGCCCCTGGGTTTTCTTGGCAAGGTATGACCAGAAGTAGATTGCTAGACCTTTCTTCCGAGGCAATGGAGAGTGAAGTGATTTGCCCAACACCACAAGGAGTGTCAGTGGGAATCAAATCCTGGCCTTTTGGTCACCAGGCTGCTGCTCTAACCACTAGGCTCCTCCTCCATTCACTTAGCATAATTATTCACAATAAGTCTTCAAGTTTGAATTGTTGTTCCAAGAAAAATAAAAATTTACTTTTGCAAAGTGGTGATAGGTAACCAAAATTCCACTTCCAGAAAGCATTATAATCAGGATTTATAGTCACTTAAACACTTATAGACATACAGCACTTAGAACTCCCAAAATTCCTCTGGTCTCTCTTGCTTTCCAAGAGGTCGATTTCTCCACAATTAACCAGTACGCTAGACTTTTCCTCTGTTTAAGAATACGTGAACCCTTGTCTTGTTGCTCCGACTTGGAGAGGAAAGGCAATCTGCACATCCTCTCCTTCACGCCTCTGTGAGCATGCCTGTCCCATGCTTTGTCTCCAGCTCTTGGCAATGGCTCTGTTAATAGATTTTTTAGAGAGATCTTCCCCTTGGGTAAAGGCCATGTAAATAACTCCATTCTTTCAGTTATACCTTTTTCTAGTAGGTACCACATTCTGCAAACTCTGTGGTCAAGCCCTCAATGAGACTTTGCTCTTAGGATTTCCGCAATGAGTATTCATGAGATACATTTGCTAATATTTTTTCCAAGCCATTTTGCTATGTAAATAGCTATTTACATGAGCTAAAAGGACTATTTTGAAAATTGCCCACCCAGTAAAAGTACATGTTGTTTCACGGTGCCCGGAATGTGCTCTGCAATTTCACATAAGTGTTCTCAGGGCAGAGTTAGGCCAGAGAAGGCAATGATATATTTAATTTAACATTTTCAAAACTATATGCATTTTCGTTGAAAAAAGCACCCTAGGAAAAAGAAGTGCAAATCTCTCCCTTTATCCTGGGCAGTTTTCAAAGGGTAAGGACATCCATATGTTCCCTTTGAGAACTAGTATAAATCCATGTATATGTTTGTTTTCTCAAAGCTTTCTCCTTTCAATATCAGAATGGTTTAGTACCCCTGTATTTTTCAGCTACCCTCACAGTTATGAGACTTGCCCTAAAAACTCATTTGACTATTTGATTACTTTGAAAACCAGACTTGTTTGAAGGTCTGTAGTATCAATAGCTCTAATGAGCAAAATGTGAAAAATTCTTCCACCTGGTAAATAAAATAGTGCATGAGAATTTATCAGTTCAAGCTTCAATGCTACATCTAGAGATTTTAGATAGAGATTAGATTTCATTGTCCGTCTGCACATTTGCACGATGCTTATCTCTGCTTTGAAATGCGAGGCTTTGAAGTGGTTTCCAAAGAATCAGAGAATGATTTGCGGAAAGCTGTGTGCAGTGTATGCACTTGATACTAATTAACTATCTCTGCACCGCAAAGCCTGCTATGGCCCAGTGATATAGCGGTCTGCTCCACCAAAGGCCTTGTTTAATTTAAAACATGTATGGTTTCATTCTTTCTTTAGCTGTTCCTGATAAATCTGTCAAAGAAAACCCCAAGATGTTTGGAGCTGCCAGGGACACAATCAAGAAACTGCTTGCACACAAGAACAGTATACGGAGAAATGAAGAGATAAGGAACTTCATCCCAGAGCCTGCGGTGACACCATCCTCTAAGACTCACTTACAACCTTTTGACTACAAAGATGAGGTTTATGTTGGCAGAAACTATAACAAAGAGGTTAAAGAAGCTGTAGACACTAACGAAGGTGAAGAAGCAGAAGTTGAGGAGGTGGAGGAGGAAAAGGAGAACCAGACTGATCAGGAGAAACATTTACGGGGAGATGTTTTTGGTAAGCTAAGTTTAAAGTTCTTGGTTTCATAGTGCCTTTTGAATAGATATGAGCCCCAAAAAATTGATAGGGACCCAATATTCAAAAAAAAAGCTGAGCTCCTAAATTTAGGAGATCATTTTAGCAGCAGCAACAAGTTGAAAAGTGTATTCTAGCAGTGCAACAGAATGATGCATTTCCTCCATTCCTAGAATCAGACATGCAGGGGTTCATATGTGTGTATCATAGGAAACGTCATGGGTCGTGTGTATGTATGTCATTGGGAGTGTCAGGGGCTGAATGCATGTGTGCGTGTGTGTGTTTGTGTTATGGAGAGTGTTTAGGGAAGTATCGCAGGCTGTCTGTATTTGATGGGGAATGTCAGAGATTGCATGTGTATGTGTGTCTCTATCATGACCCCCTCCCCTCGGCTTCACCCAGTATCTCTCTGTCACACTCTCTCATTAACTCCCTGTCCAGGTTTCATCCAGTCTCTCTCTCTCCATCCAGTCCATCTTTCATTCATTTATTCTTGTCCCTGGCTGCAGCTCTTAAAAAGGCAGCAGTCCTAATCCCCTTCCTGGTTTCAAGTCTTTCAAGACTCCAAACTGCAAGATCAGCACAAACATCCTGCACCATACCGTTCCACCATTCAGAGAGCCAATCATGGTAGGGGAAGGTTAAACTGCAGCCTTTTGACTAGGCTTGCATGCGCCTGTTTGTTTGCGCATGACTCTGGCTCTTACTGGGGGCTTTTCCAAGAACGATCCCCAGTGGCTCCTGCCCCATCAGGTGCCTGGGATCAAAATTGCACCTCTGGCCCCTAGTGGTAGACTTTCAGTACTAACATTAAGGCACTAAGGGTCAAACTGATAAATGAGCTCCAAGAAGGGGTTTGATGAGGTGGGAGGTGGAACATCGTTATGTTGGGGGTCTCTGGGGGGAGGGTGGATAGTGTATTAGATGTTGGGGGTCCATGGAAAGTAGGAAGGAGGTAAGGTGGGTATCAGGAGAGGATCTAGGAGGGGAACTCGATCCCACTACCCATCCCTTTACTAGATAACAGGCCTGACTTGGGGCCCATTATCTGGATTGTTACAGCCTGGAATCCACAATGTTCTTGGCTGCAGCAATGTGAAGGTGTGAAATAGGGATGCACTTTTTTTCAGCATCTCCATTTCTAAATTGTTGCTTCCACTGATCATGCCAGCAAATGGATATGCACTCCTGTACAGTATTCTAGATATTTTACAAAATATTCCTCATTTGGAGGAGCCTTTTGTGAAATACAGGAAAATTGAGCGCATCCTGACCTGTTCTGCCAGTCTTCAAAATGGTGCCGGGATCACCCTGCGCTAGTCTCACAAGACTAGTAAGAGGTGATTCCAGTGCCATTTTGAAGACTGCTGGACCCAGTGCATGAGTAGAGGGGAACCACTGCCCTAATCACCCCTAGACAGCAGGGATGACCCGGTTGAGTCCTGGGTAGGTTCCAGAGGGGCAGGTGCAGGTTTGGTGTGGGGGGACGGGACTTTTTTATAGCAGCATTACTATGCCCCTTTGCAGGATCCTTCATGGCCAGAAAGCTTTCCAGCTATGGTGGTCCTGAAAAGGGGTGGGGATCATTATTGAGGGGGGGGGAGATGGATAGTCAGCAAGGGGGGAATGCCTGTTTGGTCTCAAATCTGAGTTTCTGCCTTGGCAGTGAACATGAGTACTCCCACAAACCCTACCAAGAGCATTTGGTGGCCCCTCTGTAGCATTTGGGGGCCCTGTGCATTAAACGCATAGTAAGGCCCCTGCTTTTGCAACACAGGATTTGCACCTACCACCCGTTTTTTTCTCACGATAAACTCATGGTAGGTGCACAGTTCTACCGCCCTTTAGTGTTCTTATCCGCTGTCGTGACCCTTGCCTGGGCCAAAGGCTTACAGGCATAGGGCTGCCAACGTTTGTCCTTAAATAAAGAGTTACTATCCTTGTCTCCAGCAGGGAACTCTGGGACATGTAGTTGATTCTTTTACTCAAAGACAAAGTAGTGTGAGACCGTTGGTTTTTAAGGCAAAACAAAAATTTTTATTTAGGTTCCCATAAGCACTAAGGTTCAACGCAGACATAAGGATTATTCTCCAAGTAAATAATAACAGGAAACAAACATATGCAACTGGAACTGAAGAAACTGAAAGAACCTTTAAACATGTGCAGCTGTTTTCAGCAAAAACATTTCAGCAAGTAAATCATAGCTTCTTTTGTTCGTCCAGCACAGCTAAATTTCTTCATTTGTCCTGTGCTGCTTTGGTTATCAAACTCTAGGTTAAGCAAGGGTTCTTTACCTTAGAAGAAGTTCCTGGCATTCACATGGCTAGGTAAAACCCTGCTTCTCAAAAGCTTCTTTTCTTAACACTTTTTATCAGCAACTTTCAAACTTCCTTCTTACACAAAGAACAGTCCATAGGAGACTCCTCAGTAACAGAATCCTGCCCAAAAGAGTCAATTTGCATTTCTTCCTGTGCTACGAAATGCTTGTCTGTCTCTGGGTTTTCATTAACTCCTTCAAGCTTACTGTTCTGTAGGAACTTCTGAATTTCCTTCCACAGCTGCTCTCCCTGATATGGAATATTTGTACTTTGAAAGTGGGGCTTCTTTCCCTGGATCAGTTGCCTCAATGCTTCAATCGTGTTCAACTCTGGTTCTCTGCCCTCGGCTGGGTTCTGGTCACTTCCAGTTGTAACCGTATTCACCCACCTTCTGGCAGCTTGAATTCTCTGAGCTGGTTCACGAACACTCTGCACTGTAATCTGTTCCTCGTTGTCAGCAACTCTCCCAGCCACCCATCTGCTGGTTTCTGAATTAAGAGTACCTCTCTTACAAGGACTGCTTCCTCCGTTGCTGCTTCCTTTCTTGCTGTAGCTATTCTCCAACTCGAAGTCAAACGTCCCACATCTCCTCTTCCTCTCCTCTGAACAGGGCTTATAAAGCTGTTTCCTAACTAACACTCCCCTGTCTCTGCACAGTTGATTATCATTACCCTCCAAGCTTGCACTTACATTAGAGCTTGGGTGTGGCTTGGCTTCAGCAACTACGTGCTTCTTTCCTTTGCCTGCAGTCTGAACCCTGTGAATACCTTGCCTGTCTCTCACCTTAAAGGCATATTCACTGTTTTCTTCTGTTTCCATCGGCTCAGCACAGCTCTCATCATCACACCGCGCAACTACAACCACTGAATATACACATATAGCTTTATACGGATATCTAATATTTATGTAGCAGTACTTATAAAGATAACTTATACAGATAGCACCAGAATATCACTGCCATCTATAATGTATGCTGTTCCAAGTAGGGTAGTTTTTCTGAAGAAATGATGGGGTTATTATAGTGGGTTCTTCATTGGAAGATACAGTCAAGGACTGGTTGTAAACTTGTGATTATTATTATTATTGTTGTTCTTATTGCTATTTCTATAGTCCTGCCACATATATGCAGCACTTTTTAGAGACAAATAACAGACAGCCCCTGTTCTTGGAGCTTACAGTCTAGTTTAGACAGCCGAGAAACAAAATGCTTTGTAAGCATTGGATGGAAAACCACTAAAGGCAAAAAATAGCATGCACTGCTTCCCCATTTGGCTTGAAAACAACACAAAAGATATACAGTATCTGGGAGAATGAACAAGTCAAAAGACATAAATAGCAAACAAAATGACATAACCACATAAAGCAGACTTTCTTTTATGCACAGTCTTACAGTATGCACACTGCTAGACCTCCAAATGTAATACTTGCTGCTTGAACATCAACAATTGCTTCTGCAGACATCATGATATTATAGCAATGTGCAAGTAGCCAAATATTGGAGAAAGTCAGCATCAAATTAGTGACAAAAGATTATTCTCATCACATTTCTGCTCCTTTAAGCTTTTCTTGATTTTGGAGATAAATGGCTATAATTGACTTAGGGGCTGCACTAAGGTTTTGCAAATATTGTATGTTGAGAGTAAAAATCAATGCACGATACAGTAGTGCTATCTATTGAGCATTTATAGCATGGCCCCTGTAGATACTGCACTGATTTGGATCTTAATGTGCACTGGTAGCAATCATGCTTAACATGGATGCACTTAACACCACCTGTTGAAGTGGCATAAAGTGCATCTGTACTAAGTGCAACATTGACGCAAATGCCTGCTATTAACTCCCAGGCTGTTCAGACATTTTATTTATTTTATTTAGCAAGCATTTGTATACCGCTCCTTCCAGCGATCAGAAGCGGGTAAGATTACATAGAAAGAGCTGTCAAATCAAAACAGTAAAATTTAAGGTATATACATAATTGATTGACATGCCTGCTCTCCTCCCCTACCCTGCCCATTCTTCTCCCCATTGCTTACTAAGTGGATAACGTGAAATTAACACCACGCTATCTGTTTGCATGTGCGTTATTAGCACAGTCCATTAGCTCGCACTCAAGTGCATGTTAACAGCTAGCGCACTTTCCCTTATTGTTTGGGGAAAGAGTATGCTAGAAATGCCTTGTTGTAGGACTGGGAGCTCAGAGAAATTGTTAGTAAAGCCTTTTTACTCTCATCAAACCTAACTTGACAAATCTGAGTCTTCTATAACAATGTACGTTTCAATGCTAAAAACAGGTTACAATCAACCTGGACATACACCAAACCATTACATCCATCTGACTCAATATGAACTTGAACAAGATCAGTCTACTAAGCAATGGTCATTGGAATAAGCAGAGATACAGTGTAAACAGGCTTAGAAACAAAGGAATGCTAGGTAAAAGCACTGAGGCAGATGACAAAAGAGGTAAAAACTCAAAAATATATTTCAGAGCACTGTAAGGATGAATCAGAGAACAGGCTGACAGCTTTCTTTCCATTTCATCTAGGAAATGAATTATGAGAAGGGCAGTATTTTAAGCACGTAAAACATCTTCATACTTCTCTTCCAAAACATACATAATTCAATAAATCATTGATGCAACTGCTGTCTCCATCCAAGTCCCTCTGCACCATCCAGTCTCATACTTAATGCTGGCCAATGTTCCCAGAGCCAGAGTTCATTGTGCTGACGGTGGGCCCAGACATTCATAGAATGATCCATCTGCATGCACTTGTTCTTAACTACAAAAACAGACCATATGATATATAAAGCAAGTTACTGCTTATTCTGGAGTAAACTCAGCATAACAGATGCCTTTTTCCCCCCTTAAAAAAAACAGCAACGCTTAGGAAAACAGGCAATTGTTTATCAGACTGTTCTTTGAGTGATGATTAAGCCTTCCTGTGTGATGAGACAAGCCCCTTGATAGTCAATTTACTTTGCAGATTATGTGTCAATGTTAATTAGGAAATCCATACTCTTTGGCACATTTGATCCATTCATACTTTTCTCAGCATTAAGGATTTATGCAATCTTCTCATTTCTGTTGAATCAATTGGATTATTGTAACTCTTTGCTGCTTGATCTAAAGTGTCACATATTAATTGACTTCAAATGAGTCAAAATACCGCTATGTTTATTTCATATGGTTCTTGAAAGTATAACTGTATTACTTCATTGATGAACACTGGCTACCACTCAAAGAGAGAATGAAATTTAACCTCCTGCTTCTGACTCACCATGCAGGTCTCCCACTTTATCTCTTGAGCTGCATCATCCTGTACTCTGTCTCACTTCTCAGATCCAGTCAGCAACATTGACTTTTCATCCCATCACCAAGCAGAATTTGTTTAGATTCCTTTCGCCATTCCACTTTTATCTATCAGGCTCCAGTCCTGTGGAGCACTTTGTTTTATAGCTTGTGATCCAAAAGTTCACATGTGCACTTTAAACATTGCTTTGGCTATTCTTTCAAGCCTTTCCACGATAGAACTGATCATCCCCTGGAGTTTTAGGCTGAGGCACTAGCACAGCATTCTTCACTCTCCGTGGCCCTACCACTGGATTGTCCTCCCTGGGCAAGTTACTTAACCCTGGAGTGGAGGGAATAGCCTAATGGTTAGAACAGTGGGCTAAGAACCATGGAAGTCCATATTGAATCCCATGGCCTCTCCTTGTGACCTCAAGCAAGCTACTTCATCCTCCATTGCCTCAGGTACAAACTTACAGTTCGATGCAGAAACCCTGCGCTAGAGCTCAGTGTTGAAAGCTGTAGTGCAGGGTTTCATAGTGTGAGTTTGATGCTGACATTTTTTGCTGGGATGCAATATGCAAATTACCCAGCGCAGAAAAAGTCAGCATTAAACTGAGAGAAAAAAAGCCAAACACATGCACATAGAAGTTGGCGCAAGTTTAGCATGCTATCCCGGACAAATGGGTCATCTAAGGTGAATATTGACACTTCATCTCAGATGATCCAGGCATTTGCACACTGTTGGGGGACCATTGCTCTACCCCGGACACCGACCTCCTAACAGAAATAAAAGACCTGGTGGTCCAGTGGCCCCGATTACCCCCCACCACCCAATCAAAACTCTGGTTTGGGGGGTGGGGGAATTGGTGTTGCTGTGCTATCAGAGTTTTGTTTGGTTTGGGTGGAGGGGGGGGGAATGGGGCCACTGAGCCACCAGAGATTTGGTTGATTGGGGGGGGGAAATCGGGGCCACTGAGTCACCAGAGTTTTGGTTGGTTGGGAGGGGGGAAAATCGGGGCTGCTGGGGCACCAAACAAAACCCTGGTAGTCCCCCAGCCCAATTCCCCCATCCAATAAAATAAAACCAGGCTACCAGGGTTTAGTTTGGTTGGGGGGGGGGGTGTCGGGCTGTTGGGTCACCAGGGTCTTTTGTCTCTGTAAAAGGGGATCAGTGTCCCGGAGAGCACTGGCTCCCCAACAGTGTCCTGATGGCATCAGGGCTTTTCCCCACTGCCTGAATCATCTGCAGTGAAGTGTCAAACTTCACCTCAGATAGTCCTTTCATCCAAGTGTCCATTTGAACAGTCACCCTTGAGGGAGCGTTTTGATACTGAAGTTGTGTATTTTATTTATTTTATTAGTATGAAACATTGCACAAAGCTACTTCATTGGATAATGACATCGTTACAGAGGATAAATTATATATTGGAACGTGCAAATGCATATCTGTTAGAAGCATAGGTGCCAGCTTTATGGGTGCAGTGGTGCTAACCACCCCCAAAATTAAGTAAGCACAGTTACTTACCTGTAACAGGTGATCTCTGGGAACAGCAGGAATAAGTCTTCACATATGGGTACGTCAGTACCGACGGAGCCTGCGCGGGAACGCTCCCCAGCTTCCCAAAAAGGAAAGCTTTTGGGAGCATCCCACAGCGCCTGCGCGCTGCCTTCCCGCCTTTCCTAACCATCTCTCCTCAGTTCGAGTTTAAAGCTGAGACGATAGAGAGAGAGAGGAAAGGAAAGATAGAAAAAGAGATACAACTCCTAGGGGAGGTGGGAGGGTTGTGAAGACTTATTCCTGCTGTTCCCAGAGATCACCTGTTACAGGTAAGTAACTGTGCTATCTCCAGGAACAAGCAGGAATGAGTCTTCACATATGGGGACTCCCTAGCTAAGATGCCTGGGAGATCCCCAAGGATATGAGACCCTGGAAAGGGGTCTACTTCCTCCTATGGATCTCAGGCATCCATCCAGGGAAGGAGGGTAGGAGTTGTTTATTTATTTATTTTATTTTTATTTTATTTAACAGTATTTCTAGACCGTCTTATCATAAAAATCAAGGCGGTGTCACAACAAAACAATCAGAAGATGTGGAGGGGGTTCATGCAGTGTTGGGGGAGAAGGTGCGGGGGGAGTTCATGCAGGGAATGCAGGGGGGGTGGTGTGCGTGTGGGGGGGTGTTCTAGATTAGGGGGGCTATGTACAGAGTGCGCTATGATACAGCATGTTCTATAATACTAGGTACTGTTCAGATAGGTCATGAGATAAATCCTGTGCCGATATACAATCTCTCGTCAGGGTGGGGGGTCTTTGTTGATCAGACCTTGTTGATTAAGTGACGTGTCCATAATGTTCTATGAACAGAGCTGTCTTCAGCTGTTTGCGGAAGTCCTTGAGGTCCGTTGTCGCTCTCAGCTCGTCTGGGAGGGAGTTCCAAATGGTTGGGGCTGCCAGGGAGAGGGCTCTCTCTGTGGTGTCCTTTCGTGTTTTTCTGAAGTCCCTCGGTGTGTTGACTCTGTTGGAGGTTCCTTGTCTTCTCGGGCGGGTGCTGGTGTCTGGATGAATGAGGGTGTGCAGGCTGTTGACTGAAATGTGGTGTTTGATTTTGAATATGTTTATTATTGTTTTGTATTTAATGCGTGAGCTGATTGGGAGCCAGTGTAGGTCTTTGAGAACCGGGGTAATGTGTTCATGTCTTGTTGAGCCAGAAATGATGCGTGCTGCGGTATTTTGGGCTAGTTGGAGCGGTTTGAGAGTTTGCTCTGGTAGGCCAAGGTAGATGGGGTTGCAGAAATCCATTAATGGGGTGATGAGTGCTTGGCATACCGTGCGGAAGTGTTCTGCGTCGAGGAGGGGTTTAAGCCGTCTGATGATTCTCATTCTATGGTATGCATTCTTGACCGTTTTGTTAACGTGAGACTTGAGATTTAGTTCGTTGTCCAGGGTTACTCCAAGGTATTTTACTTCGGATTTCATTGGAATGGTTGTGTCTGCTATTTTGATGTCCGGTGGGTGGATGAAGTCATGGTTGCGAGTTATTATTAGAGCCTCAGTCTTGCTGTAGTTGATTGAGAGGTTGTTGTTCGTGCACCAGTTTGTCATTTGTGTTAGGCAGTCAGTTATTCTATTGTAGTCTGGGTTGTCGGTAGAGATAGGTGTGTATATCATGATATCGTCTGCGTAGATGGTGTATTGAATGTTGTTCGCTTTCAGGATGTCGCATATCGGCTGGATGTATATGTTGAACAGGAGTGCCGAGAGGGCGGATCCTTGAGGTACTCCTTGGCGGATTTTTATGGGTTGAGAGGTGTTGTGGCCTATCTTGACTTGTAGCTGCCTGTCGGTGAGGTAGGATTGGAACCATTTTAACGTGGTACCATGAAGTCCAATTTCCTTTAGTCTTTCCAGGAGGGTTAGGTGGTCAACCGTGTCGAAGGCGGAGGAGATGTCGACGAAGATCATTAGGATGCCTTTAGTGTTGTTGTCTATGACTCTGAGGATGTTGTCTATGAGGTAGATCAGCAGTGTTTCAACTCCATGTTGGGGGCGGAAGCCGTGCTGGTTGTCGTCTAGAGGAGCGTGGTTGTCAATATGTTCCTGTAGTTGTTGTTGCACTGCTTTTTCTATAATTTTTGCCAGAAAAGGTATGCTGGATATTGGTCTGTATGCTGCAGGGTCTTTCTTGTCGAGGGTAGTTTTCTTCGGTATTGGGCGTACTGTAGCCAGTTTAAGTTGAGCTGGCAGGAGACCCTGGGTGAGTGAGTTGAGGACAATGTCGTGTATGATGTGGATGAGGCTTGATTTGGTGGCCTTTATCCATGATACTGGGCAAGGGTCCGTGGGGGCGGTGCTTGTTCTGATTGCTGAGATGATGTGGGAGAGCTGTTCTGTTGAGGGCGGGTAGAAGGTGTCCCATGTCTTGGGGTGTGAATCAGGCTGGGTAGCAGAGCTGGTTGCAGTTGGTTCTGTGGAGTGAAATTTGTCTTTGATGTGATCAGCAAAGTTTTGCGGGTCTATTTGTATTTCCTCTTCTGTTTTCTGCTCCTTTGTGAGGATTTTCACTATGTCGAAGAGCTCTCTGGGTTTGTTTATGGAGGTGTTTATCATGTTTGTATGGTATTCTTTCTTGGATTGGTTGATGTGTTCGGTGTATAGTCTTTGGTTTGTTAGGTATATCTGCTGGTTTTCTGGTGTCTTGGATTTTCTCCATCTCCGTTCGATCTTTCTGAGTTCTCTTTTCTCTTGTCGTATGGTTGAGGAGTACCAGGGCTTGTGATGTCTCTTGTTGTTGCAGTGTTCCTTTGGTCTGGTAGCAGTAGCTGTGGCGGCGTTGGATAGTGTGTTGTTCCAGTTGCTTATTTGAGTCTCCAGGTTGTCTGTTTCTGTTGACAGTTGATTTAACGTGTCCAGTAGGAAGGTGTCTCTGTCGAATTTCTTGAATCGCCTTCGTATGTGGGAATTGTTGGTTTGTTCGTTGTGATTGTTTAAGAATGGAACAGGTGTTTGAGGACAGCCTGACCAAACAAGGCATCCCGGCGGGAGTCCTTGTCCAAGCAGTAATGGGCTGTGAAGGTATGAACCGAGGCCCAGGTGGCTGCTCGACAGATCTGGTCGATGGACACAGAATTTAGATGAACCATAGAGGTGGCCATGGCCCTCACATTATGAGCTGTGACATGGCTCTCCAGAGAAAGGTTCTTACTCTGGTAGGCGAAAGAAATACACTGAGCAATCCAATTGGACAGTGTTCTCTTAGAGACTGGAAGTCCCAAATGAGAAGAATCAAAAGCAACAAAAATCTGGGAAGACTTTCTATGTTGCTGTGTCCTATGTAAGTAAAAAGCAAGAGCTCTTTTACAATCCAGAGTATGAAGATTCTTCTCTGCACTGGATGCATGAGGAGCTGGAAAAAAGACAGGTAAATATACCTCTTGATTAAGATGAAAAGGTGAGACCACTTTAGGCATAAAGTGTGGATTTGTCCTAAGGACTACCTTATCATGATGGAACCTTGTATAAGGTGGATTAGCCACTAATGCCTGCAGTTCACTGATGTGGCGAGCTGAAGTAACTGCAATGAGGAAGATAACCTTCCATGAAAGAAACTTCAAGGAGGTAGTGGCTAAGGGTTCAAAAGGTGGCTTCATGAGCTGACCAAGAACCAAATTTAAGTCCCATGCCACCGGAGGAGGCCTAATGGGAGGTTTAGTTAAAGTTAGGCCTCTCATGAATCTTGCAATGAGAGGATGAGAGGAAATAGGTTGTCCATTGATGGGCTTAAGGGATGCTGCAATAGCACTCAAATGGACTCTTACTGAATTCGTTTTAAGGCCTGCATTGGAAAGATGCAGGAGATAGTCTAACAGAGAATTTAAAGGTAGTGCTAGAGGGTCAAGACCCTTTTCAGCACACCAAATGGAAAACCTCTTCCATTTAAAAGCATAAGAATGCCTGGTGGAAGGTTTTCTGGAAGCATGGAGGATATCCTTCACTTGTTGAGAAAGATTCCAGTCTTGAAGGTCTAGACCTTCAGTAACCAAGCTCTGAGGTATAGGGACTTGGGGTTTGGGTGCCACAAAGTCCCTTCCTCCTGGGACAGAAGGTCTGGAGCAGCTCCCAAGTCCAGGGAGGGGGCTTGGGAGAGATGTAGAAGTAGAGGGTACCACACTTGGCGTGGCCAGTGTGGAGCTATGAGGATCATAGATCCTTGATCCCTCTGGAGTTTGAACAGAGTCTTGGGAATCAAGGGAATGGGTGGAAATGCATACAGGAAGCCCTGACCCCAATGAAGGAGGAAGGCATCCTTGGCCTGAACTCCCTGACACGGAATTCTGGAACAGAACCGGAGAAGTTTGGCATTCCACGGACTTGCAAAGAGGTCTATGTCCGTGGTTCCCCATTCTTGGAAGATTCTGAGTACCTGATCCATGTGCAGGGACCATTCGTGTGGAAGCAGAACTCGACTGAGTCTGTCTGCCCAAGAGTTTTGGACTCCTGGGAGGTATACTGCCAGGAGATGGATTTGATGCTCTCTGGCGAAGGCCCACAATCTTAAAGCTTCGTTGCAAAGCGACAGAGAGCCAGTTCCTCCTTGCTTATGTAAAACATGGCTACTTGATTGTCCGTATGAATGAGGACTGTCTTGTAGCTGAGGAGGGTATGAAAGACCTTGAGAGCTAGAAAAACTGCTCGAAGCTCCAAGTGGTTGATATGAAGAGAGGTCTCCTGTGGGGACCAAGTGCCTTGAGTGGAGAGGTCCTGTAGATGGGCTCCCCAACCTGTTTGGGAGGCATCTTTTGTGAGGGTTGCTTGGGGAAGGGGGACCCCAGCAACAAATTTTGAGTGGACATCCACCATTGGAGAGACCAAAAGAGACGTTTGGTGGTTGCTATTTGGTCTGAGAGAGCTCTTGAAGCTTGAGTCCATTGAGCTGCTCTCATGTGTAGGCGAGCATAGGGTACCACATGCACTGTGGAAGCCATGTGGCCTAGCAGTTGTAGCATCTCCCGGGCAGTTAAGTGGCTCTTTGACTGAATCTGGGAGGCTAACTGCACTAGACGTTGGCAACGGGCCTGAGGAAGGTAGGCCCTTGCAGTAGTGGTATCCAACCAGGCCCCTATGAATTCTAGGGACTGAGTAGGGGTGAGCTGAGACTTTGGGAGGTTTACCACAAGTCCCAGATACTGCAGAATGCGCCTTGTGCGGTCCATGGAAATCTGGGCCTCTGACTGAGATGGAGCTCGGATGAGCCAGTCGTCCAGGTATGGGAAGACAAATATTCCCAGAGTGCGTAGAAATGCAGCAACTATTGCCATGCATTTGGTGAACACTCTTGGAGCAGAGGCCAGTCCGAAAGGAAGGACTCTGTATTGGTAATGTTTTCCTTGGAAAAGAAACCGTAGGAATCTTCTGTGAGAGGGATGGATGAGGATATGTGTGTACACATCCTTGAGATCTAGAGAACAAAGCCAATCCTGACTTTGAAGGTATGGAAGGAGAGTGCCCAGAGAAAGCATCTTGAACTTCTCCTTGCATAGAAATTTGTTCAATTCTCTGAGATCTAAGATGGGCCTGTATCCCCCTGTCTTCTTTGGAATGAGAAAATAGGGGGAGTAGAACCCTGACCCTTGATGAAGAAGAGGAACTTCTTCTATTGCCCCTTGGGCAAGAAGGGTAGCTACCTCTTGACCTAGAAGGTCGAGAAGAGATGTGGGAGAATTGAAGTGTCTCACCATGGTGTGGGGAGGAAGGTCTGAGAAATGAAGCTTGTAGCCCTCTCTTATGATGGAGAGGGTCCACTGCTCTGATGTTATTTGCTCCCATCTGGGAGCAAAATGAGTCAACCTTCCTGGAATGGCGAGAGGCTCTGGCTGCTTTAGAGCCAGAAAGGCTAAGTTCTCTAGCCTCAAGTCAAAAACCCTGAGGAGGTTGGGCCTGCTGAGTTGCAGCAGCCCCTGTAGGCTTACGCCTGGCCTGTTTAGGTTGCTGACACTTAGTGGTAAAGCGACCTGTAGAAGATTGTTGGCCAGAAGTAGAAGGAAATCTGCCCTTTTTAAAGAAAGACTTTTTAAAAGGCTTTTTCTTGGCAGGAATGGAGGTCGACTTTGAAAGTCTATCCAGAGCATAGTTTTCTGCATCCATTTGAGTGGCTTTTATTTGCCATTCTTTGCCAAATAGGTTTTCACCTGTACAGGGAAGATTTCCTAAGCCATCTTGAACCCAGGGGTCTAAGTCAGAAGCCTGGAGCCAAGCAATTCTGCGAGCAGCTATGGCAATGCCTGAAGCTCTGCTGGCACCTTCAAAGGAGTCAAAGGCTGCCCTGTTGGAAAACTTTGAAATGTCTTGGGTATGCTTAAGCCAAATGAGGAATTCCTCCCTTTTATCCTCTGGAAGAAAAGGGAGGAAAGTGTGCAGTTTTTGTGCAACTTCTTTTAGAAACATACCCATGTAAAGGCTATATGAGTTGATTCTGGCAATAAGCATACTGGCTTGGAAGATTTTCCTACCAAAAGCATCCATGGTCCTGCATTCTCTTCCTGGAGGAGCAGAAGAGTGTCTCTTTGTACCCTTTATCCTCTTCATAGCTGACTGCACCACAATGGAATGGTGAGGAAGCTGAGTTTTCTGAAATCCAGGACAAGGAGGGACACGATACATAGTGTCCAATCTACGAGAATGAGGAGAGAGAGTGAGAGGAGTCTCCCATAGATCAATCATGTGTTCATAAAGAATCTCATGGATTGGTAAGGTGACTGCCTCTTTAGGAGCCTTAGAATAGCCCAAAATATCCAATTTTTTGCTCTAGGCTCTGATTCAGAGGTTACTGAAATAGAAAGTCCTTTAGCTACTTCTCTTATGAAGTCTTGAAAGGACAAGTCCTCTGGAGGAGACATTCTTCTTTTTGGAGAAGAAGGCTCTTCAGGAAGGACTATGGATACTTCAGGAGACTCGTCTGATGTATCAGAATCATCAGAGGAATCAAAGTATCGCCTGTCAGGGTGCTCTTCCAACGCTCGATACGCGTATCGAGCAGTATCGACATCGGGCGTCCCCGGTACTGGATCGGTACCGATAAGCAGCCCTGGACAAGGAACCGCTGCAGCCGGTATCCTGGTCGATGTCGATGCAGTCGGTACCGGTATCGGCGCTGGTGCTGGTACCGGAGCCGATACCGATAACGGAGTTTGTTTCGGTACCAGCAGCGTCGCAGCTTGAATGAAGGCCGTAATAGCCCGCTGCATGGACAGAACATTGTGATCCATCGACGCCATGAATGCCTGGAAGTCGGTACCGGGAGATTGTGCCGGTACCCCAGAGCATTCTAACAGGTGATCGGTCGAGGCCGTGCCATCGATGTCAACCTGTAACCCCATAGGAGGAGCTTTGGAAGCCAGAGCTTTCCGCCGGGGTTGTTTTGCTGGTGCAGGATCCTCGAGGGCAAGCCCGGAGGCATCTCGATGCTTAGAGGGAGATCTACCCTTCGAGAACCTGCTAGGTTTATGTTCGGTTACCTGAGATCCATCAGGAGAAGAAGACCTGGAAGATGTCGATGCTACCGACGCTGCATCAGCGGGAAACAGCACATGGAGCTTAGCTGCTCGGTTCTGTAACCCCCATTTAGACATTAGAGAACAGGATGGACAATCCGGAATGGAGTGTTCAGGACCCAAACATTTAAGACACCATTCATGGGTATCTGTAACAGAAATAGTACCGCTACACTTAGTGCATTTTTTAACCCCGGAGGCTGGTTTTTCCATGAGGGAAATTTTCTTGTAGGCCCTGAGGCCCAAGAGGAGAAATACACTAAGTGAAGAAAAAATAGATTTTTTTTTTTTTTTTGAAAGAAAGAAAGAGAGAAAAAGACCGGCGGTACCGGTCCGGAGTCGGGGAAGGCAGACACGCGACCAAAGAAATAAAATAAAATAAAGAACTTCTTCAGCGGTGACAGGGCTCGACCTGCTGGCTTCGCGGCAAAGAAGAACTGAGGAGAGATGGTTAGGAAAGGCGGGAAGGCAGCGCGCAGGTGCTGTGGGATGCTCCCAAAAGCTTTCCTTTTTGGGAAGCTGGGGAGCATTCCCGCGCAGGCTCCGTCGGTACCGATGTACCCATATGTGAAGACTCATTCCTGCTTGTTCCTGGAGATAGATCCTTCACTGTGTCCAGAGTAAGAGTCACAGATAATTCAGGATTCAGTAGAACTTCTATAGATTTCTTTTGGTTCACCCACATCCTGGGAGAAGCATTGCTGTACTTATTACACTCACTGTTCTTTGTCATTGAGAGGTATTGTTGCTATTTTTAATGCAGGCAACATTTGCAAAGATGGCTTCTTGAAAATAGTAAAGGAAAATGGAGTCTGAGTCTTTCTCGGTTATAGTAGAGTAACTGGCAACTGAAAGGCTAGTAAAATGACCCAACTTTTATACAGGTCTTTTCTGTATGTTTCCCATAGAAGAGTTAAGACCACATTACAGTTCCCTGGCATTGTTACTGACAAATATTTAATTAGCCCTGCAGGTAAAAGAAGAAGTTGCCTCTCGTCCTCTTGTGACTTACAAAAGCATGTTGGCATCAAACCCAGATGAAGGTAATGTGTTTGATTTAAGAACTACTTTCTTATATGCTACATTACAGGAATGCAATTTTGGAAGACAATTTTCACAAACTATTCACCTGTGTAAATGACTATTTACATAGTTAAAAGAAGTATTTGAAAATTGCTTCCTGGTGTGCACATAAAAGTGAACACTGCTCTTTTGCTCATATTCATCAGAGGTGTGACTAGGGCAGGGATTGCAAAAGATGCCCATAGTTTTGTATTTTCAAAATTATGCATGTTTTAGCCAGTAAAGGTAGGTGCAATTTTCAAAGGCCACAAGCTAAAAGTACCCGCAAATTTTGCAGCAATGCGGGCAGTTTGAGCATTGTCCTCTTAGGAGGAGTAGCCTAGTGGTTAGAACAACTGTCTAGTACCCAGAAAAGGATTCAGCTCCCACTAACACTCCTTGTGACCTAAGGCTAGTCACTTTACCCTCCATTGCCTCATAAGACAGTCTGGCAATCTACTTTCGGTAACACATTGCCAAGCAAACCCAGAGGTCGCCAGGAGTCAGCACTGACTTGACGGCACTAAAAAAAAAAGTATGGGGTGATTTTATAATTGCATGGATGCACAAATAGCATCGGGAACCAACAGAGCAGGGTGATGAACAACACCACAGCAGGATCAAACCTCTTATTAATTGTTCAAGAGTTCTGGATGGGACTTGTGGACAATTAATAAAAGAGGTTTAATTCTGCTCTATTGGTTCCTGTGTTGTGTTCTACGGGGCAGGGGGGTGGCACTTTCTTTTTTGGGACTGCACAAATAGTATATGCATACTTTTTGTGTGTGGGTACCAGCAAATTTTCAAAACAAAAGTATGCACATACATTCACTTTGACAATTACCCCAGGAAATTGATGTGCATGGATGTACACCTTGATCTTTGGCATACAGAAATTTATGCATATATGGTTAGAAATTGACTGGGTTAGAAACTGGTTGAATTGGAAATGACAAAGGGTTGTAGCCAATGAGGGACTGGTTCTTGATCCAGTTTTTCTTTTTTACATTTTTGTAAGTGATATTGCAAAAAGGCTATTGGGTAAGACTTGCCTCTTTGTGGATGATACTAAAATCTACAATAGGATAGATCTCTTGGAAGGTATGAAGAACATGAAAAGGGATCTAGTGAAGCCTGAAGAATGGTCTAGAATTTGGCAGTTAAAATGTAATGTTAAAAAATATATGGCCTTATATTCAGGATGCAAAAAACAGGAGCAATACAATATAGGGGGTGAAATACTTCTGTGCACAAAAGAAGAGCAGGACTTAGGGATAATCATATCTGCTGATCTTAAGATAGCCAAACAGGTAGAAAAGGTGACAGCAAAAGCCAGAAGGATGCTTGAGTACAGAGGAAGAGGAATGGCCAGCAGGAAAAAGGAGTCAATAGTGCCTCTGTATAGGTTTCTGGTGAGATTTCATTTGGAGTACTGTGTGCAATTCTGGACACATCTTCAAAAAGATAATCTACAGTACAGGAAAGTAGGTTCATAGGGCAGCTACTAAAATGGTCTGTGGGTTTTGTCATAAAGCATGTGGGGACAGCCTGAAAGAACTCAGTATGTATACTTTTGAAGAAAGGCAAGAAAGGAGAGATAGGATTACAAACATTTAAATACCACCATGACATAATTGCCTAGGAGGTGGGACCTTTTTAACTGAAGGAATCTCTGGAACGAGGGCATAGAAAACTGGTGAAAGGGGATAGAATTAGGAGTAATCTGAGGAAATATTTTTGTATGGAAAAGTTGCTGGATGTATAGAACAGCATCCCAGCAGCGATGGAGACTTGGAAAAGAAAAGGTTGAGTGCAGATATGATAGAGGTCTATAAATTAATGAATGGAGTGGAACGGGTTAGCGTAGATCGGTTGTTTACGCCATCAAAAAACAGAAAGACTAGAGGATACACAATGAAGCTACAATGTAACCCATTTAAGGCTACTAAGAGAAAATATTTTTTCACTCAATGCGTTATCAAACTCTGGAATTCGTTACCGGAGGATGTAGTAAAAGCTGTTAGTGTAGCTGGGTTTAAAAAAGGTTTGGACAAGTTCCTGGAGGAAAGGTCCATAAACCCTTACCAAAGAGGATCCGAGAAATCCACTGCTTACCCCAGGACAAGCCATTGTGGAAGCTGTGGACCTTGGGTAGCTGCCAGGTACTTGTGACCTTGATTGGCCTCTGTTGGAAACAGGATACTGGGCTTGATGGATCTTGCTCAGACCCAGTATGGCATTTCTTATTGTATATGAATTCAGGAAAACATGGAATAACCACAGAGGATCTCTGAAGGAGAGGAAGGGAATTTAGGGCCAGATATTCAAAGGGATTAACATAGTTAGCAGACCTGCTAACCATGTTAATCCTCTTGGCTGGGAATTTCAGCGGCACTAACAGTGTTAATACCGCTGAATATCCAAAGGTGCCACTGCTGTATGCCTGCTGCTGTTAGTACCGCTGAATATCCACAGGTGCCACTGCTGTATGCCATGCTGCTAATACCGCTGAATATCCGCAGGTGCCACTGCTGTATGCCGTGCTGCTGTTAGTACCGCTGAATATCCACAGGTGCCACTGCTGTATGCCATGCTGCTGTTAATACCGCTGAATATCCGCAGGTGCCACTGCTGTATGCCGTGCTGCTGTTAGTACCGCTGAATATCCGCAGGTGCCACTGCTGTATGCCGTGCTGCTGTTAGTACCGCTGAATATGCACAGGTGCCACTGCTGTATGCCATGCTGCTGTTAATACCGCTGAATATCCGCAGGTGCCACTGCTGTATGCCGTGCTGCTGTTAGTACCGCTGAATATCCACAGGTGCCACTGCTGTATGCCGTGCTGCTGTTAGTACCGCTGAATATCCGCAGGTGCCACTGCTGTATGCCGTGCTGCTGTTAGTACCGCTGAATATGCACAGGTGCCACTGCTGTATGCCGTGCTGCTGTTAATACCGCTGAATATCCACAGGTGCCACTGCTGTATGCCGTGCTGCTGTTAATACCGCTGAATATCCACAGGTGCCACTGCTGTATGCCGTGCTGCTGTTAGTACCGCTGAATATCCGCAGGTGCCACTGCTGTATACCATGCTGCTGTTAGTACCGCTGAATATCCGCAGGTGCCACTGCTGTATGCCGTGCTGCTGTTAGTACCGCTGAATATCCGCAGGTGCCACTGCTGTATGCCGTGCTGCTGTTAATACCGCTGAATATCCACAGGTGTCACTGCTGTATGCCGTGCTGCTGTTAGTACCGCTGAATATCCGCAGGTGCCACTGCTGTATACCGTGCTGCTGTTAGTACCGCTGAATATCCACAGTTGCCACTGCTGTATGCCGTGCTGCTGTTAGTACCGCTGAATATCCACAGGTGCCACTGCTGTATGCCGTGCTGCTGTTAGTACCGCTGAATATCCGCAGGTGCCACTGCTGTATGCCGTGCTGCTGTTAGTACCGCTGAATATCCGCAGGTGCCACTGCTGTATGCCATGCTGCTGTTAGCATCGGGAAGCTTTGGAGGTGGAACAGGAGCGGCATCCAGCAATAACCAGGCAGTGGCAATACTGAGCCGCTGCTGGATTATCACAAAGTGGTGAAAGTCAGGCACAGCAAAGGCTGGCCTAACATTTGCTGCTAAAGCTAACTGGGCAGCAGTTGAATATTGCCACTGACCTATTAGCTTCATCACTATTCAGAAAACCTGGATAGTCAATGCCGGGACCCAGATATGGCCCTGGCCTTGAATATCCAAATCTAAAGTTCAGTGGCAGCGTCTAGCTGCTTTAGCAGTGCTAACCGCTGAATATCAGGCCCTTAGAGTTTAGGAGTATGGATTTGGATGGGCAGACTGGATAGACTGTTTGGTCTTTATTTGCCATCATTTTCTGTGCATCAATGTATTTTATTAAGTATGTGTCCAAAGAGCACGCACACTCGCAAGTACCAAAAGATGCCAAAAACAGAGCGAGGTGAAGAATGAGGCAACCCACCAACATGAATTGTGTCCTTTGTTTTGTTCTACCCTGCACAGCCATGTTTCGGTGTGTGCCTTCATCAAGGTGTAACAATGGTACTATTCCCAAAAGGGCGTCCACAAATGGCTAATTGTGGACCCTCATAGATAAAAGATGAGTAAATCTTTGATTCATTTTAAAAGCTTGCATTCAACTGAAACAACTCAAATTCAATCCATTGCCATGAATAAAGGATTCTTCTCTCACAATCTCTCTATTCCTCTCACAGTTGGTCAATCACTCCCAAAAGTACAGGGCTCCAGTCCAAGTACTGTTCAAATAACAGGGATTTTGCTAAGATAATTCTTCAGAGTAGTACCAATGAATAAATATAGAACAATATGGGATAGGATCAGTTTTCAAAAGGAGTTATATGTGTACTTTTAAATGCTATGATGGTAATTTTATAACAAGATGTCTATGTGTGAAGACCAAATAGGTGCCTATTTTATAAAGGCACATAGGCGCCTACCTATCTTTTTTAAATTACTCCAGCAAACCTGCAGAAATTGCAGCTCAAATTAAGGTGCAAGCATTTACGCCTATTCAGGAGCAGGTGTAAAAGGTCACATATAAAGTGCACATGTAAGTTGTGACTCTGCCCATTCTGCACCCAGACCTCACCCCTGAACATGTCTATAACTGAGCTGCATAAAAGTAAACCCATTCTTGTCCTTGCACATACCTTTACACATAGGGTAGCTTATAAGTGACATTTTACACATGTAGACTAGCCTATATCTATGAAAATGGCTTTATAAAATTACCCTTTAGAAAGATAGGGGTAATTTTATAAGTTGCACCTATAGTTACTTGTGTATTTACGCATATTCATCTAGGTATATTAGCCATATACATGTGTAAATGTGTATTTCCATATTATCCTGCTAGATCAATAGGTCGTGGTCCCCTACCAACAGATTGGTGGAGACAAAGAAGCAATGAAAATCCCAGGTTTCAATGACATCACTCCCATGCCTCTATCCGCCTCAGGCACCAGAAGTGCCTTCAGCATTTCTTTGTCTCCAGCAGATGGTGAATGGATTTTCTTCTCTCAAGGAAATCTGAAGATTGAGAGGAAAAGATTGATTCAATTCTCGTGAACTACCATCTCAAGCCCTAAAGGGATGACATGGGAGGCTCAACTAGACTACAGTCTTTTTGGTAGCCATAGGAGGAGGGAAAATTTGTTCAGCTCCATGCCCTTATCATAAGGGCATGTTGAGCAGTCATAATTGGAAGGATCTAGAAGATCCTCATACAACCTCAGCAGTCTCTCCCTTCTCCTCCTTTACCCCCTGCTCTATCCTGAAGATTGCAGAAGGCTCTCAGAGGGATCTGCCTGTCAGCCACCTTTCACACAGTTCTGTTAAAAAATAAACCCAACCAGTGAGGCAGTTCCAGGGGAGTAGAGCTGAGCCCGGCACAGATCCTATGTTTGCAGCTCTCAGGGGGTGAATACCAAGGCTTGACCTTGTCATTGTCCTTGTTGGAGGCTCCCGGTTCCATCTTTGAGGGACGCAATTCAGAGTGAACTACTAGTGACCATTGGCGCTGTGTGGGGTTTCCCACTGTTTTCTGCCCAAGTTAGTAATGTTTTTCTCTATTGTGCACCTGAGGGTCACACAGTCGTAACGCACAGTCTGCCCAAGCAGCTCCAATGTGCGCTCCTTCCCTAGCGCCTTTAACATGCTTTCCATAAAAGTGCAGTTAACATGCACCTGTGGGCCTATGCAGCTTTAGCACATGCTCTTGAGATACTTACTCTAACTCTCTATGTCTTCTTCCAGAAAACGTTGTTTTACCTGTGGCAGGCGAGGAGCCTCATTCTTGGATTCTGGACTCTGCCTTTCCTGGACTCTGAGTTGCCCTTGGAGGGCATGCTTTTCCCCTCTCAGCCAAAGAGGGGCAGGAGGTGCAGGATGGCACTAAGAGTAATGATGCTCAGCCGGCCAGAGGCTCTGGTGGCCATGCTGTGAGTCACTCCTCATCCTTTAGGGGGTCTGTGGCAGCTATGCCCCTTCATGTTAAGAACATAAGATATGCCATACTGGGTCAGACCAAGGTCCATCAAGCCCAGTATCCTGTTTCCAATAGTGGCCAATCTAGGTCATACATACCTAATAGTTTTCCCAAAAGACACAGGTTCCACAATGCTTGTATTGGGTCAAGCATTGATATCCTCGGTCCCTTTTTAATAATGTTTTATGGACTTTTCCTCCAGGAACGTGTCCAAACCTTTTTTAAACCCAGCTACACTAACCGCCTATACTACATCCTCCAGTAACAAATTCCAGAGTTTCATTACACGTTGAGTGAAAAAATATTTTCTCTTGTCTTAAATAGTTTACCCTGTAGCTTTATTGCATGTCCCCTAGTCTTTCTATATTCTAATAATGTAAACAATTGATCTACATTTACCCGTTCCACTCCGTTCATTAATTTATAGACTTCTATCATATCTCCCCTCAGCCGTCTCTTTTCCAGGTTAAAGAGCCCTAACCTTTTTAGCCTTTCTTCATAGGAGTATCCTCCCATCCCCTTTACCATTTTGGTGGCTCTTCTCTGTACCTTTTCTAATAATGCTATAAATACTGAGGGAACTTACGGATGTTCTAGCAACTCCACTGACTGACCTTTTCAATGCCTCGTTGGAGTTGGGAGTGGTGCCAAAGGACTGGAGAGAGGCTCATGTGGTGCCTTTACACAAAAGCGGAAGTAAGGATGTGGTTGAAAACTACAGGCCGGTTAGTTTAACTTCGATGGTGAGTAAATTATTGGAAACGCTGCTGAAAGAGAAAATAGTGAGGTTTCTGGAGTCCAGCGGATTACAGGATCCGAGGCAGCATGGATTCACCAGAGGCAGGTCTTGTCAGACAAATCTGATTGATTTCTTTGACTGGGTGACCAGGGAGTTGGACCGAGGGAGAGCTCTAGATGTGGTGTATTTTGATTTCAGTAAAGCCTTTGACACTGTTCCTCACAGGCGACTTATAAACAAACTGAGCACCCTAGGGATAGACCCTAAAGTTACTGCTTGGGTTAGAAATTGGTTGGGTGGGAGGCGACAAAGAGTACAAGTAAATGGAGCTCACTCTGAGGAGAAGGATGATACCAGTGGTGTGCCCCAGGGATCTGTCCTTGGTCCGATTCTTTTTAACATCTTTGTTAGTGATATAGTGGAAGGGCTGTTGGGTAAGGTTTGTCTCTTTGCGGATGATACCAAACTCTGCAATAGAGTGGACACCCAGGAAGGTGTAGATAACATGAGGAGGGATCTAGCTAAGCTTGAAGAATGGTCTAAAATTTGGCAGCTGGGATTTAATGTTAAAAAATGGAAGGTCATGCATTTGGGCTGCAGCAATCCAAGGGAGCAATATAATATAGAGGGTGAAGTACTTTTGTCCACTAAAGAAGAGTGGGACCTACGCGTGGTTGTGTCTGATGATCTTAAAGTAGCTAAACAGGTAGAAAAGGTGACGGCAAAAGCTAGAAGGATGCTTGGGTGCATACGGAGAGGAATGGCTAGCAGAAAAAAGGAGGTGATAATGCCTCTGTATAAGTCTTTGGTGCGACCTCATTTGGAGTATAGTGTGCAATTCTGGAGACCGCACCTTCAAAAGGATGTGAACAGGATGGAGTCGGCGCAGAGGGTGGCTACTAAAATGATTTGTAGTCTTCATTATAAAGCATATGAGGACAGACTTAAGGATCTTAATATGTACACCTTAGAGGAAAGGCGGGATAGAGGTGATATGATTGAGATGTTTAAATATCTGCGTGGCATAAATGTGCAGGGAGAGAGCCTCTTTCAATTGAAAGCATGTTCTGCTATGAGGGGACATGGGATGAGGGTGAAGGGAGATAGATTCAGGAGTGATATGCGGAAATATTTCTTTACGGAAAGAGTAGTGGATCCATGGAATAGTCTCCCAGTGGAGGTGGTAGAGATGAGGAGAGTAACTGAATTCAAAAAAGCATGGGACAAACACAGTGGATCTCTAAAGGTAAAAAGGGAACTGTTGTAGTTGTTGATATGGAAGGACAGACTAGATAGGCCATGTGGCCTTTTTCTGTCATCATATTTCTATGTTTCTATGTTTCTAAGATCCTCTTGCAATTTTCCACAATCCTCATGGGTATTAACAACTTTAAATAGTTTTGTGTCATCTACAAATTTGATAACCTCACTCGTTATTCCCTTTTCCAGGTCACTTATGAATATGTCAAAAAGCAGCGGATCCAGCACAGATCCCTGGGGTATACCACTATACACCTTTCTCCATTGGGAAACTTGGCCATTTAACCCTACCCTCTGCTTTCTATCTTTTAACCAGTTCCTGATCCAAAATAGTACACTGCCTCCTATACCATGACTCTTTAGTTCTGCCAAACGTCTCTGATGAGAGACCTTGTCAAAGGCATTCTGAAAGTCCAAATATATTATATCAACCAACTAACCTTTGTCTACCTGTTTATTCACACCTTCAAAAAAACATAACAGATTAGTAAGACATGATCTTCCTTCTCTAAAGCCATGTTGGCTGTCTCCCATTAAGCCATGACTATCTACATGTTCAGCAATTTTCTTCTTTATGATGGTTTCTACCATTTTTCCCGGTACTGACGCCACTGGTCTGTAGTTGCCTGGATCACCCCTGGTACCCTTTTTAAAAATTGGCGTTATGTTGGCCATCCTCTAATCTTCAGGTATTACAGATGATTTTAATGATAGTTCACAGATTACTAATAGCAGGTCTGCAATCTCATATTTCAGTTCTTTCAACACCCTTGGATGTATATCATCCGGTCCAGATGATTTGCTATTCTTCGGTTTATCAAATAGCTGTAATACATCTTCCCGATCTATCAATATTTCCTTCAATTCTTCCGCACCTTTAAATACCACTTCAGTCATGGGTAACATCCGTACATCTTACATAAGAACATAAGATATGCCATACTGGGTCAGACCAAGGTCCATCAAGCCCAGTATCCTGTTTCCAATAGTGGCCAATCTAGGTCATACGCACCTAGCAGTATCCTCAAGAGACAGGTTCCACAGTGCTTGGGTCAAGCATTGATATCTTGGGTCCCTTTTTAATAATGGTTTATGGACTTTTCCTCCAGGAACTTGTCCAAACCTTTTTTAAACCCAGCTACACTAACAGCCTTTATTACATCCTCCGGTAACGAATTCCAGAGTTTAATTACACGTTTCTCTTAGTTGTCTTTAATAGTTTACCCTGTAGCTTCATTACATGTCCCCTAGTCTTTCTATATTCTGATAGCGTAAACAATTGATCTATGTTTACCTGTTCACTCCATTCATTAATTTATAGACCTCTATCATATCTCCCCTCAGCCGTCTCTTTTCCAGGTTGAAGAGCCCTAATCTTTGTAGACTCTCTTCATAGGAGTGTCCTTCCATCCCCTTTACCATTTTGGTGGCTCTTCTGTGTACCTCTTCTAATAATGCTATATCCTTTTTAAGATACGGCGATCAGAATTGCACACAATATTCAAGGTGCGGTCGTACCATGGAACGATACAGAGGCATCGGCATCGTTTGTTTTATTTTCCATTCTTTTCTTTATGATACCTAGCATTCTATTTGCTTTCTTAGCCACCGCTGCACACTGGGCGGAGGGTTTTAACATGTTATCCACGATGACGCCTAAATCTTTTTCCTAGGTGGTGGTTCCCAATGTGGAACCTTGCATCCTGTAACCATAATGTGGGTTGTTCTTTTCTAGGTGGATAACTTTGCACTTGTCTACATTAAATTTCATCTGCCATTTGGGTGCCCAGTCTTCCAATTTATCCAGCTCCTCCGGCAGTTTTCCGCAATCCCCTTGTGTTTTAACAACTTTAAACAGTTTTGTGTCATCTGCAAATTTGCTAATCTCACTAGTTATTCCCTTTTCCAGGTCATTTATGAATATGTCAAAAAGCAGCGGACCTCAGTAAAGACCAAAGCAAAAAATTAATTCAGTCTCTCCGCTATCGCCTTGTTGCCTCTTAGTGCTCCTTTAACCCCTCTATCATCTAATGGACCAACTGATTCTCTCACAGGTTTTTTGCTATGAATGTACTTGAAAAAGTCTTTATTACGTGTTTTTGCTTCCGCAGCAAGCTTCTTCTCAAATTCTCCCTTTGACTGCCTTATCAATGCCTTGCATTTAACTTGCCAGTGCTTGTGCTGTTTCCATTTTTCATCATTTGGCTCTTTTTTCCATTTCCTGAAAGATGCTTTTTTAGCAACAACAGCCTCTCTGACCTCACCTTTAAACCATGCTGGCAGTTTTTTGGACTTCCTTCCACTTTTCTTAAAGCATGGAATACAGCTGGTCTGGGCTTCCAAGACAGTATTTTTCAACAACACCCAAGCTTGATTTTATTTATTTATTTATTTTATTTATTACATTTTCTTTTATACCGCGCTATTTAAGATCAGTGCGGTTTACAATAAACATTAAATCTACACATCTCAGTTTAGTGATTTGTGCTTACAATAAACAGGTAAAAATAACTTGGGTATACAATAAACAAGTTTCTTAACAGGGAGAACATGATAACTATATACAAGCCAGTTAATGTAACTATATACATGGTTAAGTGCACAGCACGAGCTTCTTAAGGTGGGTTAAGTATGGAGGCGGTTAAGGTGTGGTTGCGGGTATTCTTTAACCTTTGCAACTGCTCCTTTTAGTTTTTTCTTAACTATTTTCCTCATTTTATCATAGTCTCCCTTTCGAAAGTTAAAAGGTAGTACTGTGGATTTCTTTACCATCCCTCCTGAACTAATTAAATCAAACGCGATCATACAATGATCACTATTGCCAAGTGGCCCCAACACCCTTATCTCTTGCACCAGATCAGGTGTTCCACTAAGGACTAGGTCCAATATCGCTTCACCTCTGGTCGGTTCATGAACCAGCTGCTCCAAGAAGCAGTCATTTATTTCATCTAGGAACTTTATCTCCCTAGTATCTCCTGCCGTGACACTGACCAAGTCGATACCTGGGTAATTGAAATCACCCATTATTATTACTGTGCTGTAACCTTTGTTAACTTCCTTGATTTCTTTGAGCTTTTCATCATCCATTTGTTCATTCTGGCCAGGCGGTCGATAGTACACCCCCACTGCCATCACCTTCTCCTTTTTACATGGAATTTCAATCCATAGAGATTCTACAGCAAATTTTGTTTCCTGCAAAACTTTAATCCTTTCTGACTCAATGCCCTCTCTAACATAGAGCGCAACCCCTCCACCAATTTGATCAGCTCTATCATTACGATATAGTTTGTACCCAGGTATCACAGTGTCCCACTGGTTATCCTCCTTCCACCATGTCTCTGAGATTCCAATCATATCTAACCTCTCATTTAGTGCTATATATTCTAACTCTTCCATCTTATTTTTTAGACTTCTAGCATTTGCATTCAAGCATTTTAGAGACTGTATTTTATTCATATTAATCTGGCTGTCGGTAGGCATGGGTAATTTTGGAATCTTTAAGCTCTATCTGCTCCATATTCAAGGCCATTTGGGCTACTTTACTCTTTTTTGGAACCTCTTTGCTTTTGGTAGTATCCTTCAAGGATACATTCTTCCGAACCATGCACTCTTGGGCGACTGTCTGCTTTCCCCTATTATCTAGTTGAAAAGCTGCTCTATCTCCTTTTTAAAGGTTAATGCCAGCAGCCTGGTTCCATCCCGGTTAAGGTGAAGCCCATCCCTTCAGAAGAGCCCCTCCTTTCCCCAGAATGTTCCTCAGTTCCTAATAAATCCAAAACCCTCATCCTTGCACTATCGTCTCATCCACGCATTGAGACTCCGGAGCTCTGCCTGCCTTTTGGGTCCTGCGCGTGGAAGGGGAAACATTTCGGAGAATGCTACCCTGTAAGTTCTGGATTTCAACTTTCTACCTAAAATCCTAAATTTAGCCTCCAGAACCTCCCTACCACATTTTCCTATGTCATTGGTACTGACATGTACCAAGACAGCAGACTCCTCCCCAGCACTAAGACCTTATCTAGGTGGCGCGTGAGGTCTGCTACCTTCGCACCAGGCAGGCATGTTACCAGGCGATCCTCACATCCACCAGCCACCCAGCTATCTATATGCCTAATGATTGAATCACCAACTATAACAGCTGTCCTAACCCTTCCCTCATGGGCACATGGCCCTGGAGAAACCTCCTTGGTACGAGAGGGTTTTACATCACCTGGAGGACAGGTCTTAGTTACAGGATCACTTCCTGCCACACCAGGGTGATGTTCTCCTGTCACGTGACCTCTATCCTCCATGGCAACAGGGATGCTGCCTGACTGGAGGTGGGACTTCAGGACTATATTCCTATAGGTCTCGTCTATGTACCTCTCTGTCTTCCTTATGTCTTCCAAGTCTGCTACTCTTGCTTCCTGAGATCGGACTCGTTCCCTGAGAGCAAAGAGCTCCTTGCACCTAGTGCACACGTAAGACCTCTCACTAACTGGGAGAAAATCATACATGTGGCACTCAATGCAAAAGACTGGAAAGCCCCCATCTCGCTGCTGGACTGCTGTCTGCATCTTAGTTTTAAGCTTGTGTTTAGATCTGTAAGTTCTTTACTTACTAAGGGTTGCTCTGGATACTTATACTAATAAAATGTACCTAATACGTTTAATATACCTTGTTCACCTGAAGCTTAATTAATCTCAGGTCCTTAGTGTATGACTGATTTGGATAAAGAGCTGCACCTGAGAGCGGTGCCTTCCCTTTAAGATGTGTAAGTACCTATAAAGATATGATTATCCCAGGGGTGGGTGGGTGTTCGGGAGGGAGGTAGAGAAATAAGACTTATTAAAAGAGGGCTGCTATACAATACCCTGTCCTGTGCCTCTAAGGTAAGCTGTGATCAACTTCCTGGGTGATTAACAGTCCTTGCAAAAAAAGGTTTCACAGGTCTTGTGCCCCCTAGGTAGAAGGCCTCTTTGTATAGGTCTCTAGAAGACTTTATTTATTACTCAAAGAATACTGACCCTGTTTTGCATTTTATGCTAAGTTATATTCTGATTTGATTTAAATGAAAACTCTTTGCTGCTGCTAAGCTCTGACTTGGTATAAAATTTAAACTAGAAGCTCTCTGCTGGGTTCTAAATTTAACCAGAAAGCTCTCTTCTGTGTTTTAAATTGAATCTAAAAGCACTTTGCTGCTACTAGGCCTGAGTGAGTAATAAATTTAAACTACAAGCTCTCTGCTGGGTTCTAAATTTAACCAGAAAGCTCTCTTCTGTGTTTTAAATTGAATCTAAAAGCACTTTGCTGCTACTAGGCCTGAGTGAATATTCAATTTAAACTACAAGCTATCTGCTGGGTTCTAAATTTAACCAGAACGCTCTCTTCTGTGTTTTAAATTTAAACTTAAACTGCTGCTACTAGACCCTGACTGATTTAACAAATACACTGGGTTCACAGATTAATCAGCTTTAATCCAAAGAATTCCCTTCAGAAAAATTCCCAGAAGTATATACTCACTATTGCAGATTTCTCTCCAGAAGTAGCAGTTCCCTCTTGTAGTCCTTCAAGTCCTTGTGTTGCATAGCCTTTTTCAAGAAGAGAGCTTCCAGAATCTGGATTGTCCTTCCCAGAATTTGTTCCCTTTTAAAATAGGCCTGGTCCTTCCGGTGTGAAAATTCAGGTCCTGTGGTCTCTAGGTGCCCCCAGACACAGTCCTGTACCAGTCTGTCAGAAATCAGAAGCCCTGTCCAATGGCCTCTGGCTAAGCATCCCTATGTGGTACACTCCCTGAAGATGATAAACAGTTGGAAGCTTTCCAAGATGTTGACTATGCCTCAGACCCAGATGAATCAGTATGCAGAGGCCTCAGCCTTGAGTATGACATATGCTTTCGGCACAGAGCAGGAGCCGAAAGTATACACACTTCAAGGGGTATGGAAATCCACTACTGTCTTCCTTTTTCAAGAGGTGATCAAAGATATGATCCAGTCCGAGTGGGACTCACCTGACTCCCTGCTAATGGGTTTGGGTTAAGGGTCTATAAGAAGATCTAGCTCTCTCCGAGGAGGAGCACAGCGAGTGGCTTGACATTGCCAAGGTGGATGAGGTCATGGCAGTTACCAGATGGACCGCCATTCCTGTGGAAGGTGGATTGGCCTTAAAGGATGTTATGGATTGCAGCGTTGATTCCTTGATGAAGACTCAGACTGTCATGGCGGCAGCTATTCTACAACTTGGAGTATGTACCAGCTTGACATCTCGAGACATGCTCCAGTGGATTCAGTCTCTCCTGCCAGATGATACTACTGTTCTGTTGGAGTTTGCTACGGCTTTCCTTTCTAATGCCATGTATGACCTGGTATGTTTGGCAGCCAGGGAGGGTGCCCCAATGACTTTGTCACGGTATTTCATTTGGCTCCGGCACAGGGTGGCAGACACATCCTTCAAAGTCCATTTGACTCAATTGGTCTTTAATGGGATGCTCCTGTTTTGGGACTGATTTTGAGAAGATGGTGAAGGCCTTAGGTGAGACAAATCTTATGGCCTTCCAGAAGACAGGCCCATGGGGATCTGTAAAGTGGGCTAGGGCACCTTTCTCATAAGAAATGCCATACTGGGTCAGACCAAGGTCAATCAAGCCCAGTATCCTGTTTCCAACAGCGGCCAATTCAGGTCACAAGTACCTGTCTGTTCCCAAAAAGATACACAGGTTCCACAATGCTTGTCCTGGGGTAAGCAGTAGATTTCCCGGGTCCTCCGGTAACAAATTTTAGAGTTTGATTACGTATTGAGTGAAAAATATTTTCTCTTCTTGCTCTTAAAATGGGTTACATTGTAGTTTCAATGCATGTCCCCTAGTCTTTCTACTTTTTGATGGCATAAATGACCCATCTACCTTTACCCATTCTATTCTGTTCATTAATTTATAGACCTCTATCATATCTCCCCCTCAGCTGTCTTTTCCAAGTTGGAGACCTAACCTTTTAAGCCTTTCCTCATAGGGGTATCCTTCCACCCCCTTTACCATTTTCGTGGCCCTTCTCTGTACCTTTTCTAATTCTACTATATCCTTTTTAAGATATGGCAACCAGAATTGGACATAATATTCAAGGTGCGGTCACACCATGAAACAATGCAGAGGCATTATAATATCCTTGCTTTATTCTCCATTCCTTTCCTTATGATTCCCAGAATTTTATATGCTTTCTTGGCTGCAGCTGCACATTGGGCAGAGGGTTTCAATATATTATCCATGACACCTGCATTCTTCTCCTGGGCGGTGGTTCCTAATGTGAAACCTTGCATCGTGTAACCATAGTTCGCTCTCCTAGGTGTATACCTTTGCGCTTGTCCACATTAAATTTCATTTGCCATTTGGATGCCCAGTCTTCCAATTTATAAAGGTCCTCTTGCAATTTTTCACAATTGTCTTGTATTTTAATAGCTTTGAATAATTTTGTCTCATCTGCAAATTTGATCACCTCACTTGTTCCTATTTCTGGGTCATTTATAATTATGTTAAAAGGCAGCAGAGATCCCTGGGGTACTCTACTATTCACTTTTCTCCATTGAGAAAATTGGCCATTTAACCTACTCTCTGCTTTCTATCTTTTAACCAATTCCTGATCCACAATACTACACTGCCTTCTACCTATGACTTTTTAATTTTGCCAATAGTCTCTGATGAGGGACTTTGTCAAAGGCTTTCTGAAATTTAGATACACTACATAAACCAGCTCACTTTTATCTCCCTGTTTATTCACACCTTCAAAAAAATATAACAGATTAGTAAAACAAGACTTTCCTTGGCTAAATCCATTTTGGCTTTCTCCCATTAAACCATGACTATCTACATATTTAGTAATTTTTTTCTTTATAATGGTTTGTACCATTTTGCCTGGTACTGATGTCAGGCTCACCAGTTTTGTAGTTTCCTGGATTACCCCTGGAACCCTTTTTAAAAATTGGTGTTACATTGGCCACCTTCAGATATTACTGCAGATTTTAATGATCGTTCACAGATTACGAATAGTAGGTCTCTAATCTCATATTTCAGTTCTTTCAACACCCTCAGATGTATACCGTTCAGTCCAGGCGATTTGCTACTTTTCAGTTTATCAAATAGTTGTAATACATTTTCCCGGTTTATCGATATCTCTTTCAATTCTTCCAATGCATCACTTTAAATACCATTTCAGGCAGAAGTAACCTCCCTACATTTTCTGCAGTAAAAACCGAAGCAAAGAATTCACACAGTCTCTCTGCTATGTCCTTGTCCTCCCTTAGTGCCCTTTTTACCCCTTTGTCATCTAATGGTCCAACTGCTCCCTCACAGGTTTCTGCTACAAATGTGCTTGAAAAAGGTTTTATTGTGCGTTTTTACTTTCACAACAAGCTTTTTTTCAAATTCTCTTTTTGCCTGCCTATCAATGCCTTGCATCTAACTTGCCAGTGCTTATGGAATACATCTGGTCTGTGCTTCCAAGATAGTATTTTTAAACAACATCCATTGCCAATGCAAATCTTCAAACCTTTCTAGCTGCTCCTTTTAGTTTTTTCTTAACTATTTCCCTCATTTTATCATAGTCTGCCTTTTGAAAGTTAAAAAGGTAGTACTGTGGATTTCCTTGCCATCCTCCTTCCATTCATTAAATCAAATGCAATCATGTTATGATCACTATTGCCAAGTGGCCCCAACAACCCTATCTCTTGCACCAGATTTTGTGTTTCACTAAGGACTGGGTCCAAAATAGAGTCCCCTCTTGTCAATTCATGAACCAGCTGCTCCAAGAAGTAGTCATTTATTTAGTCTAGAAACTTCATCTCCTTAGAATGTCCTGCTGTGACATTAACCCAGTTGATACCAGTATAATTGATATCACCCATTATTACTGTGTTGTAATGTCTGTTTGCTCCCCTGATTTCTTTTAGCATTTCATCATCCATCTGTTCATTCTGGCCAGGCAGATAGTAGTACACCCCCACTGCCATTGCCTTCCCCTTTTTATATGGAATTTCTATCCATAAAGGTTCTATGGTGTGTTTTGCTTCCTGCAAAACTTTAATCCTGTGTGACTCAACATGATATCCAGGTATCATGGTATCCCATTGGTTGTCCTCCTTCCACCAGGTCTCTGAGATGCCAATTATATCTAACCTTTCATTTAGTACTATATATTCTAGCTCCCACATCTTATTTTTTAGACTTCTAGCATTTGCATACAGGCATTTTAGAGGTTGTATTTTATTCATAGTAACAATCTGGTATATCAGTTGACAAGGATAATTTGGAATCTTTCAGCTCTTTCTGTTCTATACTTAAGGGCATCTAATTTATTTTTATCTTTATTTATTTAATTATTTTTCTATATCGCTTATCAGGGAATCAAAGTGGTTTACATGGAACTGAGAACTTTAACTTTACACAGAACAGAGCTTAGTGTAACATAATATAATTATAACATCAATTTACATTTTAAAACTTACATATAGCTGTGTGGGAGGTATTTCATTACTTTTAGGGGGTATAGTGCTGGTCCTTTGAATAGATGCGTTTTTAGCCTCTTGCAGAAATCTGAGAGTTCTGTTATTCTTAGCTCTGTAGGGAGCAGGTTCCAGAGGGCTGAGGTGTAAAATGAGAATGCTCTTTTTCATGTTTCCTAATTACACTTTGTTAACCCGATTGGTAAAACTAACTTATTTTGCTGGCATTTCCTTGCTTCTCTGCCTCTTGCAGCTTTCTGTATGGTAGTCAAGGCAGGGAGCCAAACTTTTGTGGATTCTTTTGAATATTATTATTATTGCTTTGTATCTTATCTGGCGAGCCAGTGTAGCTGTTTTAGTATAGGTGTGATATGGTCTGATCTTTTTGCATCCATTATGATTCTGGCTGTTGTAGTGTCTGTTTGGGGAGATCTTGAAGTATGTTGTTACAAAAATCTAGGTGAGGAAATATCATTGTTTGGTATACAGTTTTGAAATCTTCTTCACTGATGAGAGGTCAGAGGTTCTTTAGGACTCTGCTATCAGGACACCCATACTTCCTTCTTTTGCTAGTATCCTTCAAGGATACATCCTTCTGAACCATGCGCTCTTGGGCGACTATCAGTTGCTGTATAGTGAAGGCAAAGGTCATGGGTTCCTGTCCTGGCAGTGGATTTTTTTTTATGCAGAAATATTTCTTTATGAAAAGAGTGGTGGATCCGTGGAATAGTCTTCCAGTGGAGGTGGTAGAGATGAGGACAGTATCTGAATTCAAAGAAGCATGGGACAAACACAAAGGATCTCTAAAAGAAAAAAGGGGACTGTTGTAGTGGTTGATATGGAAGGACAGACTAGATAGGCCATGTGGCCTTTTTCTGTCATCATGTTTCTATGTTTCCCACTATTATCTAGTTTTAAAAGCTGCTCTATCTCCTTTTTAAAGGTTAACACCAGGAGCCTGTATCCATCCCACTTAAGATGGAACCCTTCCTTTCAGAAAAGCCCATCCCTTCCCCAGAATGTTCCCCAGATCCTAACAAATCAAAAAATCTTCTTCCATGCACTATTGTCTCACCCATACATTGAGACTTCGGAGCTTTGCCTGCATTTTGGGCCCTGCGCGTGGAACGGGAAACATTTCAAAGAATGCTACCCTGTAAGTTCTAGATTTCAACTTCCTACCTAAAAGCCTAAATTTGGCCTCCAGAACCTCCCTACCAGTTTCCTATGTCATTGGTACCAACATGTGCCAAGACAGCAGACTTTCCCCCAGCACTATCTAAAACCTTGTCTAGGTGGCATGTGAGGTCCGCAACCTTCGCACCAGGCAGACATGTTAACAGGCAATCCTCACATCTACCAACCACCCAGCTATCTACATGCCTAAGGATTGAATCAGCAGCTATAACGGCGATCATAACCCTTCCCTCTTGGGCATATGTCTCTGAAAAAAACTCCTTGGTGCAAGAGGGTTTTACATCAACTGGAGGATAAGGCCTAGCTACAGGATCATTTCCTGTCACACCCAGGGTGATACTTTCCTTTCACATGACATCTGTCCTCCATAGCAACAGAGAGGCTGCCAGACTGGAGGTGAGACTTCAGTACTACGTCCCTGTAGGTCTCTTTTATATACCTCTCTGTCTTCCTTAAGTCATCCAAGTCTGCTACTATAGCCTCCAGAGATCAGACTCGTTCCCTGAGAGCAAAGAGCTCCTTGTACCTAGTGCACAGGTAAGACCTCCTCACCAACTGGAAGAAAATTATACAAGTGACATGCAGTGCAAAAGACTGGCTAGCCCCCGTTTTGCTGCTGGACTGCTGTCTGCATCTTAATTTTAAGGTTTTGTTAGGATATTTAAGTTGTTTACTTACTTAAAGCTATATCTGATGAGGATAACCAGCTACAATAATTTGACTACCTCTGGCCCTGTAAGGCTGTAAGAGCCTATAAATCTAAGATTGTGCCTGGGGTGGGTGGGAATCGGGGTATGTGGGAGGGAAAGAAACACTTTATAGAAGCTAACTTGCTAACACAGAACCCTGACTGAGCCTTAGAGTTTGTTTTTAGTAAGAAACTGATTTGCTAAAACAGAGCCCTGTATGACTTTACATAAAAAACACAACTTTAAAATAGACAGATTTTGTCAGTTTAAACCCAAAGAGTTCCCTTTAACCCAAAAGTCTGAGAAATTATCAGCACAAAAATACTTACAATTTCATAATCCTTCCCAGAAAGAGTAGCTTTTCTCCATAGTCCTGCAGAATCAGGTTCTACACGACCACCTGGCGTGCCCTGGCCAGATTCGTGGGGATCTTGGGACTATCATCACTGCTGACCTGGAAGACCTTTCTTCCCCTCTGCTTCAGGGCCTCAGATTTGTTTTCAGTCCTGTCATGGAGCACATGGACCCAGGGACTCTGTCTCCAACAGATAAGGACCCTCCCAGGCTAAGCAATAAAGGTTTGGGGGTCCATTCCCTGCCACAGGCTTTGCCTCTTCTTTCATGAATGGGCCCGGGTTACCAAGGATTGCTGGGTGCTAGACACCAGTCAATTTGGCTATTACCTAGAATGCAAGGAGACGATTCCCACTGCCTTCATCATTTCCCCTTGTGGATCTGTGATCAAGGGGGCCGTGGTGCAGACCACCTTGGACAAGTTGCTTCACCTAAAGGTGGTGGTGCCCATTCCCCCAAATGAGTAGGGCAAGGGTAGATACTCCATCTATTTTGTAGTGCCAAAGGAGGAAGGTTCCTTCCGGCCCATTCTGGACCTTAAAGGGGTCAATGAGCACTTGTGCGTCCTGAGCTTTCTTATGGAAATCTTATGCTCCATGATTCAGGCAGTGCGCCAAGGGGAATTCTTGGCTTCTCTGGATCTGGCCAAGGCGTATTTTCATATCCCGATCTGGGCAAATCAGCAGTAGTATATGCATTTTGCTGTGCTTGGCTCTCACTGTCACTTCACTACCTTTTCTTTCAGACTCTCCACCGCCCCAAGGACATTTTCAAAGATCATGGTGATAGCAGCTGCGGAAAGATCATGGTGATAGCAGCTGCGGCACTGTGGCACCAAGGGTTCTGTGTCCATCTCTATCTAGTTGACTGGCTCATCAATTTACTTATTTATTAAATTTAACATTTTTTCTATACCGCTTTATCCTATGGTCAAAGCAGTTTACATTATAACAGAACAATTTACATTAAACAGGGAAGGCAACTTGGAAGTATTTGGGGAGTAACTATGTACTTATGTAAATATATGGGTGTATTTGAGGTTGTAGGGGAAACTGGGGGGGTGAGGCTAGTTGGAGGATGGGGAGATATTGTGAGGGGTGTGGTGGGGGGAAGGGATGGACTAGGTTTCCAGGTAGCATTCTCTGAAGATGAGGGTTTTAAGGGCTTTTCTGAAGAAGGGTAAGTCAGTTGTAGCCCTTAGCTTTTCAGGAATGGAGTTCCAGAGTTACGGTGCATAGAGGGAAAAGGTCCGCTGAGATGTTGTGGTGTTCATTTTTGGGAAAATCGGTAGTGTTTGCAGCATTTTCTTTGTGGTAGATCATCGCTCTCTGTTATTGGGAATGATCTGGAGCAAGGTTTGAAGATGTGGTGATTTTGAATGTTGTAAGAATGGCTTTGAATTGTGAACGTTCTAGGATGGGAAGCCAATGTAATTACATGAGGAAAGGTATGATGTGCTCTGTTCTTTTTGTGTTGAAGAGGGTTCGTGCAGCCATGTTGAGTGCAAGTTGGAGGGGGTGGATGGTTGAGTTTGGCATGCCTTGAAGGATGATATTGCAGTAGTCGAAATGAGGGAATATGGTTGCTGGGAGGACTGAGTGGAAGTCATGGTCGGATAGGAGCATTTTAAGGTTCTTGATTGTTTTGAGGTTGAAATATATGCTCCAAGTTACATTTCGTATGTGTGCTTTGAAGGTGAGGTGCTGATCCAGCATAAATCCAAGATATTGTATATTTTGTTTCACTTGGATATGGGTTCTAGCAATAGGTATGGAGGTCAGTGGTATGAAGCTAGTGTCTCTGGTGATAAACATGGCCTCAGTCTTCTTAAAATTTATACTCAGGTTATGTCTTTTGAGCCATTTACAGATTGTAGTGAAGCAACTTGTTATGGGCATGGTGTTGGGTTTTGTTGTGTTGATAGGTGTGTAAATCATTACATCATCCGCATAGATATGGTAGAGGATGTTACAGGACTTTATTATGGTACATATTGGTTGCAGGAAGAGGTTGAATAACAATATTGAGAGGGTTGAGCATTGTAGGACTCCTTGGGTTTGAGTGTAAGGGGATGACGTTGACTGGTTTATTTTAACTTGTAGTTTATGGTCTGTCAAGTAGGACTTGAACCATTAAATAATGAGATCATGTGGGATGGAGTCAAATGCTGCTTTTATATTTAGGAACATGAGAATGAAGCCAGATTTGGGTTTGTCAGTGCCCTTAATTAGGTTGTCAAGTAGGCCAGTCATGAGTATGTCCACTCTATGGCATGGTCTGAAGCCGTATTGCTAATGATCTAGTAGGTGATTCATATTAATGTAATCCTGGCGCTGCCTGCATACAATTTTTTCCAAGACCTTGGCCATGAATGGGGGGCTAGCTATGGATCTATATGAGGATGGCTGATTAATGTCATTGGATGTTCCTTTCCTGTAGGGTGGATAGAGGCTGACTTAAGCTCTGATGGGACGTATCCTTGTTGGTATGAGCTCCTGTTTGGTTGCCTTGAACCAGCTGACTGGATATGGGTCGAGCGGGGAAGTAGTTTTGTTGATGCTTGTGATGATTTTTTTTCTAGATATTCTGGTGTGATTTTTGGGAATGAAGTCCATGTGCTTTGGTATCTGCTGGGTTTGAATGTTGGCTTGTAATGTTGGAGTGGTCTTGTATGTTGGCTTGTACTGTGATTAGGGTTTTGAAATAGTCGACCATTGCTTGAGGTGAGAGATTGTTTTTTTCCATTTGGTGTGCAGAATCTTTGCATAGGGATTTAACTACATCAAAGAGCTCTTGGGGCAATTAAAGAACTTTGAGTAGTTTAGTGTAGTATGCCTTTTTTGCTTGGGTGATGGCAGCTTGGTATGATTGTAACTTGCTTTTGTAGATGTTAAGGTGCTCCTCCATTGTAACTTGCGTTTGATATGGTGCTCCTCCATTTTCTTTTGGTGATCCGCAGGCTTCTTTTCATATCCTTTAGTAGGGGTGTGTACCAGGATGCTATGTTTTGTCTGGTGCATTGGTTGTCAGTTGTTGGCTTCATTGCAGTATCAGCTATGGTTTTGTTCCAGCTTTGCAATGTTGTGTTCATGTCATCAGGGCTACTTTGCAGATTTGAGAGTATGCTTGCTAGAAATTTTTCTTTTTCCCAACTGTGGAACCTACATGTGCACTGTTCTGTGGTGTGTTGTTTGTATTCCTTTATTTCTGGAGGGATTATTAATTATATCATTTTATGGTCTGACCATGGGACATTGGTGGTGGTAGGTGCTGGGATCTGATGTTGCTTGGGTATGTTAAGTGGTAGGAAAATCATGTCAAGGGTGTTGCATTTACTGTGGGTGGGTTGGTTGATAGTTTGAATGTAGTCTAGAGATTCCATTGCTTCCAGGAAGCTGTTGGCTTTGCTTGGCGGTGTTGAGGCGAGGTTGAGGTCAACTAATATCATGAGGTATTTGTTGTTTGAGTTATTATTACAGATGGTTTCTAGAATGGTCTCCAGGCTGTCCGGATTGGCATTTGGAGATCTGTAAGCAAGGAGTATGGTAATCTTGTTGTTAGTAATTGTTAATGTTTCCAAACCATTGGCAGAGGTTCTTGAGAGGAGGCGGAAGTTTAGACACCTTCTTGTTATGATGCAGGCACCACCTGGTAGCCTTGTGGTGCTAATTGATTTAGTAACACTGCATCTGTTTTGGTGAACCATGTTTCGGTTTATTTAGGATATAGATTTGACTGTCAAGTAACATATCTGCTGTGTTTTGTTTCTTGCAGATCATGCGTTCAAGAGGGTACATTTGATTTGGCTGATTTGTCTTACAGGGTTTGGTATGAGAGGTTTGGTATTAAGTGTTGTGAGGGTTGATTTTGATGAAGTGTGTATGCCTGGGCTTATGTCTGCAGGAGTAAGAAAGAGTTATGTGTAGAGGGTGTGTGTAAATAATAGATATGTATAGGCCATGTTCCCTGTAAAATAGTTATCTCCAAGTTATAATGCCCCGTTCAATGTAATTTCAGTTTGTTCAATGTAAAACCGCACTGATGCAGAATAGCGAGGTATATAAGAGAATGTAAATAAAAAAAATAAATAAATAAATGTATGGAAGCATGTCTATGGGGAGTGATAGTGGGGTGGATGCGGCAAGGGTAATTGTGAATAGGAAGAAGAGGCATGAAATGGTAGCTAACAGATTCTGCATTGTGGCAATGCTACTGGTAATTCAGAGATATGAGCAGGTATGTTATCTTCTGCCTGATATGAGGTCCCCGCTTAAGAGCCATGCCAAAGGGCCCTCTAGCAAGGCCCTCAGGCGTGGGCCCATTCCTTGTCAGAAGCATCTCAGGTGATGTCCCAAGTGGTGTCCTTTTTGGAAAGCCTCAGCTAGGTGATCAATCAGGAAAACAGCCAGTTTTTGCTTTCCTACTCCTTGGAGTTTGTCAGACGGCTGCCTGGGTGAGAATCTTCACAGTCTTGGCAAGTGCATATATCTATATGATTTGCAAGGGATTGTGGGCAATGCAGTTCATTCACACCAGACACAGCTGCTCACAATAATTAGTTGTGCTTTTGGGTAAAGCCAATAAGATATTTATTTATGGGGTTATTTCTCCCAACACAGATATGCTTGGTAGCACATAAATCAGGTTACTTGCTTTCAGTGTTAAACTTGGAAAAACAAAATGAGGAAACAACATTTGAACTTGTCAGGCAATCAAAGCAAAAGAAATAAGACCTGGTTGATAACAAACTGGTCTTTTCTGTAGGCTTAGCTAATATTTTCTTAGCATGTATCAAACAACAAACAAAAGCCACAAAGAAAGGAAAAATTGTTCTTCTCAGGTTAACTTCTTGTATCTTCCCACATAGATTCAGAAGTGATTCTCTCAGAGCCCACAAGCAATTAGGTAAGGCTCAATTGCTAGCAGTTATCCAGCTGAAACCCCTTAGCTGGCTTGCTTTCTACTGCGTGGCTAGAAATCCTACACAGGAGCTTTTCTGAGTAGATTAAAGAACAAGTTTGTATTTCTTTGTGATGGTTGCTGTACTTTATAACAGAAAATCACCAAAGGAGTTTAGACAGAGAGCAGTCCATGTAAACAGATTCTTCATCTGCTATCACCCCCTCTTCTTCAACAAGCATGGGTTCAATATCATGGATTGGCACAGATGAATCTCCCAATGGAGCACTTTCAGGAGAATACTTGTTTCCCTGCTGTCTTTCAAGGTTATAGCTAGGGCATAGATCAGTGTTCATACCTGAGCTTCCATTGCTGTTAGAGTTCCTCTCTATATAGCCTGGCCAGTATGTAGTCCAGTTCTTATGTCCAGCCTTCCAATCCAGATCCCTGGACACTGGATCTCTCTTCTTCACATACCTTCTGGCACAGGTCTTAGGGTCCCTTCCACGTGCAGCCGTCTCCCTCACAGGTACCGTCTGGAGATTCCTAGCTCTGCAGCACCATTCCTCTGGCTTTCCCCAGTCCAATGGTGTATGCTGGCCCTTGGAATGCCTCCCAGTATACGTACTGCTCTGGACTCTTCTAGACCTCTCAAAGGCTTTTCTCCTCTTTCTTCCAAAGGGTTTCTTTCCCTCTCTGTCCGTCCGGTTTGGCTTCTGCTTCTGATGATCCTTCAGATGAAACTGAGGATATCCAAGCTGATCATGAAGATGATGATGATCCTCAGGATAATTCTCTGTAGAATAAACTCTACCTTTATTCTGCTTAGATGAGTGCTCCTCCCTAACACAGCGCAGCTGTGCTGAATCAGGCCCTGCCCTTTGAGATGAGTGCTTAGGGATTACCTCATAGCCCTCCTGATTGAACACACGTTTCCCCACTTCAGCTCCTCTAATGGCTGTTGGAAACCTGGTGCATTCTGGGACTGGTAGTCTTTTATAGGAAAATTCTGTTTTCTTATTTCTACCAGAACTGACAGGTTGCTTGTTCAGAGTCACTTCACCTTTCCTATAGCTCCTTCCTGAGCTATGATAAGCTTCCTTATCACAAGTTTCTGGGAGCACATTTTGACACTTGAGTGGGCAGAGTTTTCCTGCCAGAGGAGAAAGTCAGAAGACTGTTGAATTGCCTGGCAATATTCTGTGCTCAGGAGGCCCCAGCTTCTGGGATTATCTTTATCTCCTTTGACTGCTGGTGGCAACCATAAAGATGGGCCCATGGGTACATGTTCACATACAGCCGCTCCAGTTGTTCTTGTTGACTCAATGGTCCCCAAGTTCTCAGGAGTTCGAAAACAGGCTTCCAGTCACATTGAGGGAGAGGGCCTGCCTGCAGTGGTTGTAGTAACCCTGTCATTTGAGGAAGGGTATACCGCTGGACAATTTCTCCTGGATCCTGTTGAATATGGATGCCAGTCTCTCGAGCTGAGGAGCCCATTGTTGAGACCATGCAGCTTAGGGCTATTGGAACCACAGAGCAGCAGTGTGGTCCATCAACTGCCTCGAGGCGAGGGCCAGCAGGTTGGCTCTTCTGCCTTTCCGGACCCTTGTCGAGTGCTGAGCAGTTCAAATGTTTTTAGATAATGCCATGGGAGGGTGTGGTTGCTCCAAAATGGCTGTCTGAGAGGTGTGCTGCTTTTCCTTACTATGCCTAAGGCTTATCTGTGAAGCCTCCGTCACCCATTTCAGATCCAATGGACCGTTTTGTTACAGTATCCGAAGCAGAAAGAAGGGAGATTTGTGCTGACATTGTGGTTGAGCCATTGGAGGAGTTGGCTCTTCTGCCTGGCCTGGAAACCACCCTCTCTCGCAAAGCACAGAGTCCACCTTTGCCTCCGAGTGAGAATACTCCCTAGCTGCAGTCCTGCCTTCTTTGAGAGTTGTAAGTCGGCCCTTGAGTTGTGCTGGAGCAGGGAGTGGCTGCAGAGAGGAGTGGAGAGGAGTGGAGCATCTGTGCCTTCTTCATCTGACATTCTTCCTGGGAGCTTAAGGGCAGAAGCACTACCCCCAGCTCAGCGAGGAGAGTGAAGCGAAAAGTCTGGAGGCATCTCTGGCTGTAGTTTCACCTATTTCCTTTACTTTAACCCGCCCAAAAGAAAACTACTTTAGATAACATCTCAGAAACCATTACTTCTCTCTCTGATGTAGTATCTCAGCAAGCATCCAGTATCTTGGCTAAGGTGGAAGCTGTTACCAAGAGGGTGGAAGGATATGTGGCTTTAACTGATACTATGAAAATTAGAGTGGAAGAAAATGAGCAGATGTTAAACTATTGTGGATACTAATGTGGCGCTGATTAAAGACAATATCTTACTTTGGACTAAGTTGGAAACTTTAGAAAACACTGCCCGTGCTTCAACTTTGCAAATTTCGAATTTCCCGGTTATTGTGGGTAGATCTCCGATTGAGTTGTTCAAGCAATATCTGTCCGAGAACTTGGCTGTTTCTCAAGAGCTAATGCCGCCGATTGTGAAGGCTTTTTATCTACCTCAAGGGAAATGAGTGCCTAGTCCAGTTGAATCAGCTGTCACATTGGATGTTCTTAATGTATCAGATCTCTTAAAATATCCTGAGACCATTGGTTTACTAGTTTCTACTTTATTGGTTACATGTGCTTTAATATTGGATAGAAATTGGTTACTTAGGTTGTTCTATGCAAAATGGTCACAACTTTTTTATGGTTGAAAGATATTAAATTTTCCAGATATTTCAAAAGAAATGCAAAGGTGTCATTAACAGTTTTTGTTGTTGAGACCTGGTGTCCTGCAACTAGGAACCACTTTCCATTTACACTTCCCATGTAAATGTTTAATTGTATATAAGGCACAAAGATATATTTTTATCAACCTGCTAATTTATCTATGTTTGTTATGCCAAATTGCCTGTTACTTCTCCCGTTGACAAGGATGGTTGGGATATGTAACCGTGAATTTATTGATATGCTTTGGTCCCTCTCTAGCATTCTGATTTCTTTGTGATTTATTCATTGCAATGTTGCAGATGGACTCCTCTGGCCCTTCTGCTTTTCCTTAGGATGTAGCCATGCTCTTATCATGGTGGAATATAGGCATTAATATTGTCTAACATTTTCTTGTAATTTTTCTTTTCTTGTATGATTTGTGGATGTTAAGCCGTTTCTGTACAAGTTTATTCTTGATACTTTGTAAAACTCTTTAAATACATAATAAAAAAAAAGACAATGCCATGGCAGTGGCTTACATCAATTGGTAGAGAGGCACAAGAAGTGCTGGAGTAGCCCTGGAGATGGATCTCCTGTTTGCCTGGGCGGAGAACCATCTCCTAGCCTTGTCAGCTCACACATTGCCAGAGTGGACAATGTGGAAGTGGACTTCCTCAAATGGCGCACTCTGAATCCTGGCAAGTGAGAGATGACTCGAGGCATTTCAGTCCATTCTGTACCACTGGGGTTACCCTGAAATCGATCCGATGGTGACCCACTGCAATGCTAAAGTGTGCTGCTTCTTCAGTTACCATACGGAGAAGGGATCTGAGAGCATGAATGACCTGACCCAGCCTTGGCCCAAATCAATGACTGCTGTACGTGTTTCCTCCATGGCCCCTGGTGAGGTGTGTGATTCAGCATATGGAGTGCTGCCCAGGCAGGATTGTTCTGGTAGCACAAAATTGGCCTCTGAGACCTAATGCAGCTCCTTCAAGTGCCTCCCCTTAGACTGCCTCTGTTTTGGGGGCTATTGCAGCAGGGACAAGTTGTCCTGGAGGACCCGGATCTCCCTTCTCGCATATGGCATAGCTCTTGAAAGGAGACTGCTAGCACATAAGGGCTACCCTCCAGCAGTGATTTCTACCATGGTACCTGGAGGAAATCTACCAATCTAGCAAATGTATGGATATGGTGCCTCTTTAAGAACTGGTTCCGCATGCAGCACTTGGCTTCTGAGGCGGCCAAGATGTCCTCCCTGTTGGCCTTTCTGCAGGATGGCCTAGAGAAGGGCCTCTCACTTAGCTCCTTGAAGGTTCATGTGGCAACTTTGGCCTTTTTCCATGGTTTGGTGACAGGCAAGTCTTTGGCCTTGCTCCTGGACGTCTCATGCATACTTTCACTGTGGGCCTGTACAGGGGCGGAGTTTGGATACAGTATGGATGGTGTGCAAAGTTACATATGTAAATTACAAAATACTATAATTTACACACATTCTTGAAAAATCTAGGTTAGGGCAATTACACCAGCTCGCGTAAGTGCTTGTGGCTTAAATTAACATGCGCTTTTGACAACTTACACCCCTATTTTATAAAGTAAAAGTATGCATATGCTTTACTTTTTTTTTTTTTTATTTAAATCTTTTATTGGAACATTAAAAAAGAAATACAAATTTCAATTTCAAAAACGTTACAAAAGAAAAAAACTTAGTCCACATCTAGGGGAGCGAGCACTATCAATAAGCAAAATACAAATTAATACGATACAGACATAGCCATACAAGAAGAGAGGAAATCACATACCCAAAAAAATATATATAAAACTCTAATTACATTGCTTACTGAAAAACAGATACAAATTATTCAAACTTTAGCAGAAGACTCCTGGTTTACAATAAATGACTCTAGGGAAGGAGTTTCAGAAAAAACATACTTGGTGCCTTCAAGTACAACTACACATTTACAAGGAAATTTTAGAAAAAATGTTGCATCAAGTGCCAACACACGAGGCTTTAACAACAAAAAAGCCCGTCGTCGAAGCTGCGTTTGCCTGGAAACATCCAGGAAAATGTTAACTTTTCCCCCACAAAAAACTGCATTCTTATTAGTAAAAAATAAACGCATAACTGCCTGCTTTTCAACCTCAGAAACAAAGAAACAAGCAACGTAGCACGAGAAGTTATAACATCCTGAGACGATTCTATAAAATTGGAAACATTTAAAGAGTCTAGAACCTTGGAAGGATCAGATCCAGGGGCTGCCCCAGAAACAGGGAGATAGTATAACTTTTTTATAACCGGTTTCACCTTGTCAGCATACCCCAAAACCTCCGTCAAGTATTTATCAAATAAAATCTGATGGGATAATAAACGGGTATAGGGAAAATTAAGACAACGAATATTCGTTGCCCTTAAAGAATTCTCCAACAATTCTTGCTGTGCATGTAATGTTATACTATCTTTAATAAAGGTAGACGACTGCTTTTGCAGGGACCCCACCTGGCCTTCCAAATCCTGACACCTAACATCCAAAGTTGCAATTTGTGAATCATGTTGAGCTAACTTAGCAACAGAACCTCTAGAGAAATCTGAAAATTGAGAAACAACAGATGACAAAGAAGCAATCGATGATTCTATACGTGACAGTACAGACCAAACATCTGCTAATGAAACATTTTGTACATCAACTACACCAGGAGGTTCTTTCAGATGCACCACTACCCGATCCAGCGGGAGCTGAAGAGCTTTCGGCAAAGGAACTGCCACTGGCTCACAGTTACTCTGTCGTGGAGCAGGAGAAAGTAAACATCCTCCATCCCGCACCTGAGCACCTCCCGTCGGAGATGATGTCAATGGGTTGATGCTATCCAGATCAGTAAGCAGGGCTTACTTTTTAAAATAGGCATGAAGTATGTGCATAAAAACGTGCATTAATCTAAGCACACTTTATAAAATTACTCTTAGCATACTGAGAAAAAAATTCTTCTAGCCTGCCCAATACTGTCTTTATGGTGAAGGGACAGAGCAGCAGTGTTATCCAGATAGTGAAAATTTTCAGGCATTATCTAGATAATCAATCAGTTTAGCAGAGGTGTCTATTCATGAAATAGATTTAGACACAATGAAGACAGTGTATACAAATCTGCCTCATGCATAGCCTTTGTGGATATCCTCAAAACCAGAACAACTATGAGGTACTCGAGGACTAGGATGAGAACTCTTTTTTTTTGTTATGAAGAGAGACAGTTCTACTGTGGCAAGAGTCAAATTTAAGAACAATAAATGTTACAAAATATAAAACAAAACAATTATTTTTCAGGTGCGCTAATTGACTGCAGCTTTTACGAAGGGGCGTGTGACTGGAAACAGGATACCGAAGATGATTTGGATTGGAATTCCGCTGATCGAGATAATGGTAGTTAACATAAGTGTGCCATGTATCATATATATATATCTACATATCTATGTGACCATTCACTGGAGGCAGGAAACCACACTCTAAACCAGAAAAGTGACCTGCTAATTTTCAGGGACCCTAACAGGATACATAATGGAGTAGCCCATTTAAGATTAATAAGAGCAAATATTTTTTCACTCCAAGAGTAATCAAACTCTAGAATTTGTTACCTGAGTATGTAGTAAAAGCTGTTAGTGTAGCTGTGTTTAAAAAAGATTTGGACAAGTTCCCGGAGGAAAAGTCCACAAACCATTATTAAAAATGACCAGGGAAATCCACTGCTTACCCCGGGATAAGCATTGTGGAATCTGTGTACATTTTTGGGAACAGACAGGTACTTGTGGCCTGGATTGGCTACTGTTGGAAACAGGATAATGGGCTTGATGGACCTTGGTCTGACCCAGTATGGCATTTCTTGTTATGTTCTTAGGTAGCTGAGAATCCGTCCTGACTGTTCTGACCTGATAATACACAACCTTTAAAGCCCAATGTTTTATTTCAAATAAGTCACAGTTTCTAGCCATTTGTCTTGAAAAAGCTATAAGGCTACTTTTTTGCATATAATACTTGGGGGGAGGTAAGACTTAGAACCCACCATATCTGTCCAGTTTAACCTAATGACTGCATCACAACAGACATTACTCTGTCGCCAGTGTTCTCCTTGCCTTGCCATTACCATTTCCCTTTGTTACAACATATCTGCCCATGATGGATGGATACAAAAAGACTATGGGCTCTGTTTACTAAGCATTTTCCCCATAGACACAAAATTGGAAAATCCTTTAGTAAACAGGCCCCTCTATTGCCATTTGGCAAACATCAGAAAAACAGATTCAGTATGGATGAAAACATAACGACTTTAAGATCTATCTGGTCTGCCAGATTTACACACTGGAATATTGCCATAGACCCCACTTGATCTGACTCATTTCTTTGCATCCAGAGATCCTCTGTGTTTATCTCATGCTTTCTTGAGCTCAACTGCTTTCTGCCTCCACTATCTCCATTAAGAGGCCATTCCATGCGCAAGCACCTTTGAATGTGAAGAAATATTTCCTGATATTATTTCTGAGTCTATCTCCTTAGAGCAACATCTGTTCTAGAACTTAGGGAGTTTTTACTAAACTTAATTATGCAGGAGACGCTGGAATTAGTGCATGCTGCTAGCAAATGCCCGCACTAAGTTAACACAACAGGATGATGTCTAGCATGCAATAATAACCATGTTAAATGCATAATGTAGAAGGGGTGGAGACTGAATGAGGATTGGATTAGGACAGCGCCTTACACTTTTCATGTGGTACAGTATCATACATTAAAAATTAAAACCCCAGATGGGTGTGGCAATCACATATAGGAAACCTGCCGCAGAAGCTCTGTATGCAGACAGGAAAAATCTAAGGCAGTTCTCAACCTTGTTTGTACCGTGACCCCTTGGTCATCTTGTGGTGACCCCCAATGATAAAATCAAATGCGTCTCTCTTCCTTTACCGTTAACGCATTGTCGCTGTAATCATTTGTTGAATTATTAATATATTCTAGGCCTTTGCAATATGTTTTTATTTATAAAATTTACTTATTTAAACCACAATAAGTAATCACAATAACAAGTAACAATATTTGATTTCAAAATTATTATGATTTTGTAGTCAAATCACTAATATGAAATAAAATTATTTTTTCTACCTTTGTTGTCTGACCAATTTATTCTCTGATCATGCTGGTCCCGATCTGAGGCTTCTGCTTTCCTGTTTTCTCTTAGTTCTCTTTCTGTGGTCTATGGTCCATCTGCCATTTCTTATCTCTTCTTTTGTTTTCTTTTACTTCTTTCCATCAGCCTATTTCCAGTCCCTTTCTAGTCCAAATACCATGGCAGCCCCTCCCAGCATCCACTTCCAGTCCGATTCTCCCATCCCCTCGCATCAGACCCTTTGTAGCCCTAGCCCCCAGTTTCTTCCAAGGCCAGCAGCTCTATCCTCCCCTCCCCACCATCAGCCCATTTCCAGTTAAAGCACCCCCAATCAGCTCACTTCCAGTGCTAGTCCCCCCTCAACCCCATTACCAGTTCTAGGCTCCCCTAATCAGCCCATTACCAGTCCTACCCCCCCCCCCCCCGCAATCAGCCCATTTCCAGTTGAAGCCCCCCCAATCAGCTCACTTCCAGTACTAGTCCCCCCTCAACCCCATTACCAGTGCTAGGCTCCCCTATTCAGCCCATTACTAGTCCTACCCCCATCAGTCCATTACCAGTCCTAGCCTCCTCTAATCAGCCCATTTCCAATGCTAGCCCCCAATCAGTCCATTACCAGTCCTACCCCCCCCCCTATCAGCCCATTACCAGTCCCACCCCCCCTATCAGCCCATTACCAGTCCCAACCCCCCCCCCCATTGATCAGTCCATTCCCAGTCCTAACCTTCCCTAATCAACCCATTACCAGTCCTAGCCCCCCACCCAATCTGCCCATTACCAGTGCTAGCCCCCCCATCAGCCCATTAGTGGAATGGAGGAGTGGCCTAGTGGTTGGGGCAAGGTACTTCAGGCCGGAAGGTCGGGGGTTCAAATCCCACTAGAGGACAGCAACCTTGGGCCGGAAGGACTGGGGTTTCTAGTCCCACAGGTGCTCCTTGTGGTCTTGGGCAAGCCACTTAACCCTCCATAGCCCATGTTCCCTGTAAAATAGTTATCTCCAAGTTATAATGCCCTGTTCAATGTAATTTCAGTTTGTTCAATGTAAACCGCACTGATGCACAATAGCGCGGTATATAAGAGAATGTAAATAAATAAATAAAATAAAATTATAATCCTAACCCACACTGTCTCTCCCCTCTGTCCAGCATTTATCCCCTGTCTGTCCAGTATGTCCCCCTGTCTTTCCCCTTTGTTCATGTCAGCCCTCCCTCCCTCCATCCATCCATTTCAACCCCCCTCCCTCCATGTCAACCCCCCCTCCATCCCTCCCTCCCTCCCTCCCTCCATGTCAGCCCCCCTTTGTTCATGTCAGCCCCCTCCCTTCCTCCATCCATGTCAGCCCCCCTCCCTCTATGTCAGCCCCCCCTCCCTCCCTCCATGTCAACCCCCCTCCCTCCATGCCAGCCACTTCCCTCCCTCCCTCCATCCATCCATGTAAGCCCCCCTCTCTCCATGTCAACCCCCCTCCCTCCCTCCATCCCTCCATGTCAGCCCCCTCCCTCCCTCCCCCATGTCAGCCCCGTTGCAGGTTCCCTGCCCCCTCCTCCCCTCTCCCTATGTCTGCCTGCTACTGCTCTGTTCTTCTGCAGCCGCGATTCCCTGTCACTTAGGGAACCGCAGCTGTGCCTGTGAAGCCTTTGCGGAGCCTTTGTGTGTCTCGACGGGCTCCATGCAGCATTGTCCCGCCTCCAAAGCATGCAGCATTGTCCCGCCTCCAAAGGAAGTCATTTACCACTTCCTTTGGAGGCGGGACAATGCTGCAGGGAGCCCGTCGAGAGACAGAAAGGCTCCGCAATGGCTTCACAGGCACAGCTGCGATTCCCTAAGAGGCAGGGAGCCGCGGCTGCAAAAGAAGGGAGACAGTGAGTTTGCTGCTGCCGAGAAGCAGACTCGGCAGAAGCAGCAACTTGTGCGATTTTTTATTTTTTTTAACTGGAGTGAGGTGACCCCCATGGGGGTCGCGACTCACGGGTTGAGAACCGCTGATCTAAGGGAACTGGAAACTGGGGAAATCGAGAAGCAAACCTCCAAGGAGTGGAATATCATATAGAAGAGATGTCCTCCAAGAGGTTAGACATATAAAAGCTCCCAAGAAAGGGAAAGAGAAAGCGAGCAAGCTATGCTACTAAATTATATGAACAAGGGCTGACTTTTGAATCCTGATGAAGGTATTTGAGGAATAGCAAAAGCCAAACACACAAAGCAAGAAGCACTGGAACTCACTAAGGTATAACAAAGCTTTACAGTGTCATTCAAAACTGCGAATAGTGGGATGTACATCTGGTTTGGACGTACATCCCCCACTATTCGCTGGGGGCCTATTCCGAACCTACCGCACCCATATGCACAAGGCCTGTGTGTGGGGAGCTCCGGGATGGGGCAGCAACAGGGCAGAGCAGAGGCAGGCCCATGACCCCAGACATACCCCAGCTGGTGGATCCCCGCCACCCGATCCCGGACCGGATAGGCCCCGCCAGTGGTTGGGCGGCGGTAAAAAGCACTTCAAAAGGGTTGCGGGGAATCAGGGCACCTGCATAGCTTTCCAGTGCCAAGAAGACAGGATGCTATGGCACTGAGGCTCCAGCAGGACCAAGGGGAGGGTTAGCCAGGGAGAGCTCCGCACATCTCGAACCTCAGAATCGGGGCTTGTCCAGCCCATCCAAGTGCCCCAATTCTGCTCCCGCGGGTGCAGAATCAGGTACAAAGCCGGCCCATCCATATTTTGGATGTTTGGACCCTGATTGGAATTGGCCTCTTATTGTGTGAAGAGGAAATCCAGATGACTCCTTGTGGGAAAAACAGGAAGCTCCTCTGAGTGTGCATTTGTAAGCATGCATGTGGTTCTTGTAAGCACCTAAAAGTTGAAAATGCACGGATGTATACTTATGAATTAATGGCTTATGATTTCTTTTTTAAATGTAATATTTATTTATTTAACAGGTTTTATATACTGCTTCATCATTTCAATCAAAGCAGTTTACATTGTAACTTAATGTACATTAAACAGGGATATTGATAACTTGGATTTTTCTGAGGCAATGGAGGGTTAAATGACTTGCCCAATGCCACAAGGAGTGCTAGTGGGACTGAAACCCTGATCTCTGGGTTCCCAAGACAGTGCTCTAACCATAAGGCTACTCCTCCACTTAATATTATACTGCCTTTATCAGATATAAAGCAGTTTACAATAATTAAAATAATAGGGAGGGGGGATATTCAGTGGCACTGGCTAACACTGGTAAAGCAGCTGGCTTTGCCACTGTAAAATGAACCCGGATATTCAATGCCAGGGTCATATCCGGCCACCAGGACTGAATATCTGGGTTAGCTGGAATGCGATTTTGCAATCCGGTCTGCAGCAATATTCAGCTGCTAGCTGGATTGCCAAAGCAGCTAAAGTTAGGACAGCCATTTAGCTGTCCTAGCTTTAACCAATTTATGATAACCGGCTAGTAGTTGAATATTGTTGCTAGCCATTTGCCCTCGGGTACCATCTCTGCTCCATCCCGAGAAAGCCCCGACCGGTAGCTGGCTAGAATCGGGATGCTTAGTGGCTGAAACCTGTAATATTCAGCAGCATTAATCATGGTGAGCGACTTTTAGGAAGATTGTAGGTGTGCAAACCGCCTAAATGCCTTTGAACATCTCCCCCCCCCCCCCACCCCGCCCCATACTATCCAAGGAAATGATCACAAAATTAATAGGGCAGGACAAGCAAGAAAGTCAGACATGAACACTCAATTGATTTTGTGCTGAAAGTTCTAGCATGCAAAAAATGAATACGTGAAATAAGCACAGGAAAAATCACAAAATTCAGGAAAATTTGATTAAAAATGAGCATACGCCGAACTCTTTGTTGGCCTGCACACCCCTAGATTCCCCAATTTAGTTAGCTTTAAGTTCACAAGTTCACAGAACCAAGTCTAGCCATATCTTTATCAAAGTGAGGTTTCCTTTTTTTTACTTAGCTTTTGCAGAAATCTGTTTGCTTTAAATGGCTAGAATCCAATTATTGCAAGCCAAAATAAAATTGTGGTTGTGAAAATATATATGTAGACTCCTAACAAAAGCTGATGTAGCTGCGCATGAAATGAGAGTCAGAAGATGTAAAGATGTCTTACGCATTGGAACATGGAATGTACGAAGCATGAACCAAGGGAAGCTGGAGGTGGTCAAGAATGAAATGGAACGTGTACAACTTGATCTGTTGGGTGTCAGCGAACTGAAATCGACTAGCATCGGGCACTTTGCATCAGATGATCACATGGTCTACTATGCTGGAAATGAAAGACAAAGAAGAAATGGTGTTGCATTTATAATAAAGAAGAAACTTGCAAGAACTGTAATGAAATACAATGCAGTCAGCGAATGCTTAATCTCTATTCGTCTACGAGAAATGCCTATCAACACAACTATAATTCAAGTATATACCCCAACAACAGCTGCAGAAGAGAATGAAATTGAAGAGTTCTATGAACAAGTACAAGCTGAAATTGACAGAACATGCAAACAGGATATTCTGATAGTCATGGGTGACTGGAACGCAAAGGTTGGCAACAAAGAAGAAGGCAAAGTAGTTGGAAAATATGGACTTGGCAACAGAAATGAAGCTGGAGAAAGACTGATAGAATTCTGCAAGACCAACGATCTATTCATCTCAAACACCTTCTTCCATCAACACAAGCGGTGACTGTACACATGGACTTCACCCAATGGATTGTATAAAAATCAAATTGATTACATCTGTGGAAGTCAACGATGGAAAAGTTCTATAACATCAACAAAGACAAAACCTGGAGCTGACTGTGGTACAGATCATCAACTACTACTATGCAAACTCAAGCTAAAGTTGAAAAACAGCAAACCACTCATGAATGCAGCAAAATATGACCTTGAGAATATACCACTGGAATATAAAGACTGCCTGCAAAATCGATTTGCTGCTTTAGATACAAATGATAGCGCTCCAGAAGTTATGGAATGACATCAAGAAGGTTGTGTTGGAAGAAAGTGAGAAGTCTCTACAAAAGGTAAAAAAGCAAAAATGGCCAAAATGGATGACCGAAAAAACTCTGAAAATTGCCCAGAAACGCAGAGAAGCTAAAGCCAATAGGAGAAAGAAAGACAATAACAGAACTCAACAGAGATTTCCAACGTGCAGCAAGACAGGACAAGGAAAAGTACTACGACACATGCAAAGAAATAGAAGCAGAAACTATTAGAGGAAGAACAAGATCTGCTTTCCTAAAGCTACGAGCGTTAAAGAAAAAGTTCCAGCCTCGAATTGGAATGTTACAAGATGCTCAAGGTTCTATGTTGAATGATGCTGAGAAGATCAAGAAAAGGTGGAAGGAATATACAGAGTTTTTATATGATAAAGATCAAGTGGACCAACAGCCGTTTCAACCTGTACCTTATGATCGGGAACCATTGGTGATGAAAGAAGAAGTTAAAGCAGCATTGAAAGCCTTATCAAAGAACAAAGCACCAGGCATTGATAGCATTCCCATAGAAGTATTACAGCAATCTGCAGCTGTTACCGTACTTACAAGGCTCTGCCAAGAAATATGGGAGACAACATCATGGCCAACTGACTGGAAAAGATCTGTGTTTATACCAATACTAAAGAAAGGTGATCCAACTGACTGTGGAAATTATCGCACAATCGCTCTGATCCCACATGCCAGCAAGATTCTACTGAAGATTATTCAAAAGAGACTGCAACCATACCTGGAACAAGAACTACCTAAAGTGCAAGCAGAGTTCAGGAAAGGGCGAGGAACGAGAGACATCATTGCGGATGTGAGATGGATCCTTGAAAAGACTAAAGAATACCAAAAGGATATCTATTTGTGCTTTATCGACTATAGCAAGGCTTTTGACTGTGTAAACCATGAGAAACTCTGGGCCACATTAAGAAGCATGGGTATACCAGAACACCTGATCGTACTCTTGCACAATCTGTACATTGATCAAGAAGCAGGGGTTTGAACGGAACAAAGAGAAACAAAATGGTTTAAAATAAGCAAAGGTGTAAGACAAAACTGCATACTTTCCCCCTACCTGTTTAATTTATATGCAGAACAAATCATCAGAGAAGCAGGATTGTATGAAGACAACAGAGGTGTGAAGATTGGTGGAAGACTCATCAACAACCTTCGCTATGCTGATGATACCACATTACTGGCTGAAAGTGAAGATGATCTGAAACATTTGCTTCTCACAATCAAAGAACATAGTCTCAAAATGGGTCTGCACCTTAATGTAAAGAAGACAAAGATCATGACAACTAGCATAATCAACAGATTCATTGTTGAAGGAGAAGAAATTGAAATCGTCAACAACTTTAAGCTACTTGGATCAACTATCAATAAAGAAGCAACAAGCAGTCAAGAAATCAGACGACGCATTGCTCTTGGCAGAATGGCTATGAAAGACCTAGATAAGATCCTCAAAAGCAGAGATGTCTCTCTCCATACAAAGATTTGACTTGTTCAAGCCATGGTATTTTCAATAACATCATATGGATGTGAAAGCTGGACAGTGAAAAAGATAGGAAGAAAATTGATGCCTTTGAATTATGGTGCTGGCGGAGAATACTGTGTATACCATGGACTGCCCGAAGAACAAACCAGTCGGTACTAGAGGAGATCAAACCTAAGCTTTCTTTAGAAGCTCAGATGACAAGACTTTGACTTTCATACTTTGGACACATCATGCGAAGAGAGAGATCATTAGAGAAAGACATCATGCTTGGCAAGATAGAAGGTCAACGCAAAAGAGGAAGGCCAGCAATGAGATGGATCGATACAATAACAGCAGCTATGGGTACCAGTCTGTCAACAATCAGCCGCCTGACTCAAGACCGAACACAATTTAGGATAGCTATCCAGAGGGTCGCCATGAGTCGACTCCGACTCAATGGCATTTAACAACAACAACAACAAAACTTTTCTGAACAGTGAAAGGCCCCTAGCGATCACTAGCAATGCAGATTTAGAAAGAGTATATCCTTTAGCATATTGTACAACATATATTAAGTTTTGTGTATTTTAGTTTAGTTATTTTTGTATACATCAAGGCAGTTTGCAATGGCTATATAATATAGATACAAAATTAAAAGTCCACTCAAAGTTCATCTTACACTAGGCACACTTAAGACAAGGGTCAACTCCACCATCGTCTATATATCTCTTGAATGCGTTACTTCTTAAATCATGCTTGCATGGTAAACAAAAATGACACCCATTCCTTGATGATATAATTAGAACAAAATGATCAATCCATGTATTCTGCTGCAATGTTTATGCTGTTAATCACCTATAATTCATTCACTGTAGAGTATATACAGCTATCAGAATTAAAACAACTGGAGTGACTAGTCAAGAATTTGGTAGCTGAAATTTAATGCTAAAAAATGTAGGGTCATTTATTTGGGTTGCAAAAAAACTGAAAAAGCAATACAGTTTAGGTGGCAAAGCATGGGCATAGGCCCCCTCCCAAATGAGTTGCCCCGGCAGTGGCCACGATGCTCGTCTACCGGCAAGGATCCAATTTCCTGCAGGCAAATAGAAGGGGACTTTGCTGCGATCGCAGCCATCCCCTTCTCTTCTGTCTGCAGGAGATCGGATCCCTACAGGTAGACAAGCTTCACAGCCATCATCACGGCAATTCGTTTGGGGGGGGGGGGGCAATGCCTGCAGGCAGAAGAGAAGGGGACTGTGGCAAAGTCCTCTTCTCTTCTGCTTGCAGGAGATCAGATTCCCTGCAGGCAGAAGAGAAGGGGTAGCCTATAGAGAAGCAATCTGCCCGTGGGGATCCAATCTCCCATGGGTAGAAGAGAAAAGAGAGGCCTGGTGACCTGCAGCACAGTAGGTTGTGGGGAAGGGGGGGGGGGGAAGAGTTCAAGTGAGGTAGAGAAGGCAGGGACAATTTAAATGGGTCTATTTAAAAAAAGAAGATGGGGATTTTGGGGCAGGGGATGAGAGTGCTAGGGGGGATTGGTGAAGGGGGGGAGTCTGGAAGGGTAACAGAGGAGAGGAGCCAGCAGGAAAGAGGTCAGCAGGGGAGGGAAGAGTGCAAGGTGTTGACAAAAGGTGCATTCCCCTCCCGCAGAACATACAAGCACCCTATCCCCACTCCCACACCACACACACAAGCATTCCACCTCTGCATGGCAGACACATACATGCATGCGCGCACACACACACACCTCATCTCAGCACCATACACACACGCAGGCACCTCACCTTTGTACCGCACACACACACAGCTATAAATACAGGCACCCTACCTCTGCACCACACACACAGATGCCCCGTGCCCCACCCATACAAAGGCATCTACCACATCTTCTCCCACGCACTTACAGGCACACCACAGCTCCACCACACAGACATATAGACACTTAATATCTGAAGCTATAACTGTTGTTTTCTTTATGTCTGTCTAAAGATGCCATAAGGTATAAGAACTCTGGTGCTGGTCTCATGAGACTTGAAAACCTGAGACCAGCATGAGAAACAATGGGGGGTCAGCGCTAGGAGTTTGCAAGCACTGGCTGTTAAGATTTTGGCCTGGCTCCTAAATCTACACAAAATTTGTTGAGTCCTGCAATAGAGGCACAGCACGTTTAGAATTTTGGCGACAGCTATAGGCTACACAGTTACACAAATAAAGTCCCATCACCATGTGCACCTCTCTGCTAGCTGCTGCTTTTATGTTTGCTGAGCAGTAACATGAGGCACAGTTCTCTCTGATCCCACATGCAGGCAACACTGCCTCTCCCCATGGTCTGCCCCCCTCCCTTGATCTTGGTCAGAGAGGTGCTGTGGGGAGAGCCAACACTGCAACTAATCAGCAACATGGCCACCTTTGAGCAAGTGAGATCAACAGAGGGGGAAGACTATGGGGAGAGGCTGTGCTGCCTGTATGTGGGATCAGGGGGAAGAAACAAATGAAGCCAGGGCAGCAGATGGCGGTCAACAGACTTTATTAGAACCCCAACGCATTTTGGCTGTCTAGGCCTTCCTCAGGGGGCGCAAGCCTATTTGCTAAAGCCTTGTAAAAAAACACTAGAGTGAAAATTCTAAATGTTCAATACTTTCCTGCAAACATGCGTAATCTCATAAGGCTGCAAACTTTGAAAAGGTATTAACTTTTTTTTTTTTTTTTAATTGACCATAACGGGTTTGTGTTTTAGGGTGCAGTATCTAGTAAGGTAGTTTATGACCCTCTATCCATGTGCTTCAGATCAGGTTTCTTCCCTTGAATTTTATCCTGTAGCATTCATGGCCAGACCAAGGGGTTGGTTCCACAATCACTCAAGCTTTGGCTCAAGTTTATTGCTTCCATTTTTATCTAATTGTATAGGTAGGTGGATTGCTATATCCTATATGATTTTGATTAAGATAACTTCTAATATGTTCATTCGTGAGCCTTATTGGACCTAGTGCTTTTGTGCCCATAATTTACTGCAGTCTATGGTATGGGCTTTTTGAATCATACAATGTTCTCTTTAGCTCAGCAACGGCACACTGATAGCCAATGCCCCGTGATATAATACATATGTTTTATCCACAAAACCTAGCAGTGCAAAAATTTTTGGCAATTATACCCTTTTGCCCTTGTGGCACTATATTTTAAACGCAAGTTGTTTTAAAGAGGATATTATATTTCAACTTTGATTTGTTTCTAATAGTGCACTTTGACCTCCACCTTTTGGCACGAAACCTAGTGCAGGGTTTAAAAGGACTTGTTGATTCCCTGAGGATCCTTTTCAAAGTTTGCAGCCTTGTCAGACTGTATGCATGTTCTCTGGCAAGTTGTCCCTTCTGTCAGTCTTTTTATCTTCTGTCTATTATAGTAGAAGTGAGATTTAAAAATTTGTTTATTGCTTTCTCTGTACAGGAACATATTGAACATCTAGAGTTTTCACTCTAGCGTTTTTTAGAAGGTTTTAGCGAACAGGTATTTTTAGATTCATTTCTGTTCTTCCTGTCCTATGATATCAGTATTCTTTCACAGGCATTGATATATTTCAGATTCTGCTTTTCACACTAACTATGTGGTGTCAACAATAGGGTGATGGTTGCTCTTCATTTTTATGTCCTCCTCATCACGTATCGGCACTTTTATTTATGTTCTTTTATTTTTGTTTAATTATAAATGTGCCTCATTTTTATGCATATGTTTTCTCCATCAAGCTCAATGCTTTTTGAGATATGGGTGCAGTGGAGGAGTGGCCTAGTGGCTGGGGCAAGGTACTTCAAGCCAGAAGGTCGGGGGTTCAAATCCCACTAGAGGACAGCAACCTTGGGCCGGAAGGACTGGGGTTTCTAGTCCCACAGGTGCTCCTTGTGGTCTTGGGCAAGCCACTTAACCCCTCCATAGCCCATGTTCCCTGTAAAATAGTTATCTCCAAGTTATAATGCCCTGTTCAATGTAATTTCAGTTTGTTCAATGTAAACCGTACTGATGCAGAATAGCGCGTTATATAAGAGAATGTAAATAAATAAATAAACATGTCTATTTGCTTTTTAATGATATTTATGATATGGTGACAACAGTAGATATGTTTCTTGTCCACTGATGGGTACTTTTATGACTGTTTTTATATGTTAAAATGTTCTCCTTTGCTTGTATATGCCTTTAATATTCACATTCCTTTCAGGCTTTTAGTGTTTTGCTTTCCTGCATCAGTTTTTAATATAGTTTTTAATATTATGCATGATATTGCATAATACGTTAGTTCTTACTTTGTATATACACATTTGTATGATTTAATGTTTTATTCATTTTTTGGTTATGTTTTATTCTTTATTGTTTATTTTGGATTTGTTTTATTCTTGAGGCTTGCACCCCGAGGAAGGCCGAGATGGCTGAAATGCATTGGGGTTTTAATTAAGTCTGTTGACTGCCATCTATTGCACTGACTCCATTTGTTTCTTTTACTGCCCTGCGGGTATATATTTGCTCCCTGTTGGACTATTTGGGGTTATAATAAAGTCTGTTGCCGTCATCTATTGCACTGGCTCCATTTGTTTCTTCTGCTGCCCTGTGGGTGTATTTTTGGACTAATGTGGGATCAGCGGGACCTGTGCGTCTCATGCTATTGTCCAGCAAAGGTGAGGTAAAGTGTTGCCTACCTCCTCTATTTCTTCTGTTACACTGCATGCAGATTCTGGCTTGTTGGAGTTTCAGTTTAATTTTATCTACATATTGCTACTTCGAGTTTATTATAATTTATTTTGTACTTGGTGAGGGTCTAACTGTGTTTTGCCTGTATGACTGAGACCAAGTTCTCTGTTAGCATGGAGTTTCTATGTAGGATTTTTAGCAATCTGGCTTGTTCAGTTTTCTGAATAGATGAAAGGATGTTCTAAGGCCCACTGCTGCTCTTTTCTGGTAGGCTCCTTATTGCATTAATTTTAGAAGCTGGTTTCATTATGATATGGTAGATTTGTATTATAGGTCTTCAGTGACTTTTGTAGGGTTTTGTGTTAGTTCACAATCTGCCTGATACTGGAGAGGCTGTTAATGAGATGACACCGGAATCTGATTTTTTTTCCTTGTATGTTGAGTTCTATGGTGAAATGTCCTAGTTCTGCTCTGCACCTACTGTTGGAGGAGGGGTTGCACTGGACACAAAATCGATGTTCAAAAAGAAATAGAGAGAGAACCATAGCACACAGTTTCTAATGCCAAATTAAAATGTATTGTAATTTATTTTGGTGTTAGAAACTGCGCTGTGGTTTTCTTTTTCTTCTTGTCCCTTGGTGTGAGAGCACCTTACATCTCCTTTGTTTTTTGCAGTATATTTACAGCTGGCAGTCATTTTTTAATCTTAGAGTGCCAGGCTAAATAACTAAACAGCTATAATTTTTGCTGCATTTTAATTATATAGCCTGGGAATATGTTACTTTCCCTTTTTTTGGCAAAGACACTGACAGAGCCTCTGCTCCCTCTTTGAGTATCTTGATGGCACCAGCTCATCCCTCACCTGTTTGTAATACTGGCTTCCTATCCATCTAGTATTTTTTTAAAGATAACTATAATGGATATGCAAATGAGATGGAAATGAATATGCAAATATATTGCCCCACCCTTTACCCCCCACAAATGAAGCCGTCAAATTACACCCACGGCAGAAAAGAAGTGCGGGACCTAGAGTTGATCATACCAGTTGATCTTAAAGGTAGCGAAACAGAAGACGTGACGGCAAAAGCTAAAGAATGCTTGGGTGTATAGGGAGAGGAATAGCTAGCAGGAACTTGTAGTGCCTCTGTACTGTATAAGTCTCTGGTGCAATCTCATTTGGAGTACTGTGTGCAGTTCTGGAGACTGCACTGTCAAAAGGATATAAACAGGATGGAGTTGGTCCAAAGGGCAGTTACTAAAATGGTCAGTGGCCTTCATCATAAAGCATATAGTGACGGTTGGAGAATCAGCTGAGAGTGAGCCCGGAGCTGTGTGCCTGTGTAATTCCATCTGATTGGCTGCAACAGACGTCTCCCATCTGCCCCGGCGATTCTCGGCAGCATATTTCAACACCGGCTGCCTTGGGAGAGTGAGAATCAGCTGAGAGTGAGCCCGGAGCTGTGTGCCTGTGTAATTCCATCTGATTGGCTGCAACAGACGTCTCCCATCTGCCCCGGCGATTCTCGGCAGCATATTTCAACACCGGCTGCCTTGGGAGAGTGAGAATCAGCTGAGAGTGAGCCCGGAGCTGTGTGCCTGTGTAATTCCATCTGATTGGCTGCAACAGACGTCTCCCATCTGCCCCGGCGATTCTCGGCAGCATATTTCAACACCGGCTGCCTTGGGAGAGTGAGAATCAGCTGAGAGTGAGCCCGGAGCTGTGTGCCTGTGTAATTCCATCTGATTGGCTGCAACAGACGTCTCCCATCTGCCCCGGCGATTCTCGGCAGCATATTTCAACACCGGCTGCCTTGGGAGAGTGAGAATCAGCTGAGAGTGAGCCCGGAGCTGTGTGCCTGTGTAATTCCATCTGATTGGCTGCAACAGACGTCTCCCATCTGCCCCGGCGATTCTCGGCAGCATATTTCAACACCGGCTGCTTTCGCGGCCGCGGTCGCAAGCCCGAAGGGGGCGTGACCAAAGGAAGGACGCCCCTTTGGTGCCCCTTCGGTGCTAATTCGGGGCCTTCGGGCCTTCGAATTTGTTTTTTGCCGCAGGTATGCCGTGTGGTCACGCGAAAAGAAAGAGCAAGAAGCTTCAAGGAGGTCAGCCTGCTAAACAAGCTGTTGCAGTTTCATCTACCCCTTCTGCTATTGTTGGACCTATGGATCAACATGTTGTAATACTTCCTCAAGCTACTTCTGGTGCCCAACATTCTTCGTCGCCTGGCTCCGGCATTACCTTGAGTTCCATCGAAAGGACTCCTCCACCCAACCCAGGTTCTTCTCAAGCGTCTGTGAATTCGCTGTCTTCTACTGGATCGTCCTCTTCTTCGGGGGAGGAGGAAGAGCTTCCTGTTTCCTTTTCTGTATCACCAAAGGTACTTTCGTTAGTCCCTATTACTATGGTTGCCGGCATTGAGGCTCCTAATTTTCCTCAAATTGAAAATCCTGAAAATGTTACCCTAGCAGACATTTGGAAACAGGTTACTGCTACTAATGTGATGTTATCTCAATTTGTTAATCAAACTGTAGCTTTTTCTCGGCAGGTTTCCAGTAAATTTCACACAGTAGAGACCTCTGTTAATCAGCTATTTCAGCGTGCTGATCAGCTTGATTCGCAGGTGGCTTCTCTGCAGTCAGCAAATGTGGCAGTTTCTAAGGAAACAATTTTGTTTCATCAGCAATTAGAAGTCCTAGATAATGCTTCTCGAGCTAAAAATTTGCGGATTTTAAATTTTCCTAAGACTCATTTGTTGACATCTGCTTACTTGTTTAGACAATATTGTAAAGAAGTTTTGATGCTTCCTAATGCCGACACTGTAATGTTTGATCGGATGTTTTATATTTCTGTTTTGGCGACTTCCGGGGAATCAGTGGTGCCGCAGCAAGAGGAGGGAGTATCTATGAATCTTACTAATTTTTTGGAACATTCTCAGACCCCCATCTCTACTCGCGCCACTTTGTTAGTTTCTTGGTTAATTTTTCGGATAAATCTTCTATATTGAAGGCTTTTTTTCCTATAAAAGATTTTCTTTTTTATGGTCAGAAGATATCTGTTTTCCCGGATGTCTCCAAACAGACGCAGTGTCGTAGAAGATCTTTTCTTCAGTTAAAACCTCGAGTTTTGGCTATAGGGGGCACTTTTCTTTTACGATTTCCGTGTAAATGTCTAGTGACCATACAAGGTTCTAGCTATGTTTATTTCGATTCTTCTCTATTGGAATCACTTTTGGCTTCTTTACAGGCTTGAGTATTACTGTATGATTTTTCTTTTTTTCGTTTTCTTAGGGAATGATAGGTTGGGTGTAGTAGCCTTATACATTTTATACTCCGGTACCTCTCACTCAAATGGTTCTTCTTGATGTGGTTAGCTAAGTGGTATGTTACTGTATATCTTTTTTGGTCTGAAGAGATTAGTTGTATCTAATTATATCACTTATTTTCTTTGTTTTGTATTGCATTGGATGTAAAACTTGAAATTTATCAATAAAAAAAAAAAAAGCATATAGTGACGGACTTAAAGATCCAATTATGTATATTTTAGAAGAAAGTGAAGAGAGGGGAGATTTGATAGAGATGTTTAAATACCTCTGTAGTATAAATGCACAAGTAGACAGCCTCTGTCAAGGGAGCATCGAATAAAGGGGGATAGACTCAGGAGTATTTTCAGGGAATATTTCTGTACAGAAAAAGTTGTGGATGCATGGACTAGCATCCCAGTGAAGGTGACAGAGACAAGAACTGTATCCAAATTCAAGAAAGCATGGAACAAGCACAAAGGATCTCTAAAGGAGAGGAAAGGATTAGTATTAGGTATGGAAGAGCAGGCTGGATAGGCTGTATGGTCTTCATCTGCCATCATTTTCTATGCTTGATACTTTTAGAAAACATGGATCCTAACAAAAAGAAGATTATAATAAATTGGGCTTCCAATTTTCAATTAATACCAAAAACATTGATAAAAACTCCAGATGGGGAATTTAGGGTTTCCAGTTATAAACACAAAATCCTAAAAATAGTCCTTCCTAAAGCACTCCAATGACAACTTCTGGCTAATGGTGTTGCAGCCAGATGATGTCATTAGAGTGAAATATACCTGCTTTTCCCTACCTCTAAAACCCCAAGAACCTCTCCTCACCAGGTGCCTCTTAGTAGGTTTGAGCCACAAAGTGCAAAAATTCCTGCATCAATCTAACCATTGCAAGTCTCCTGAGGAGTTTCAGGTTGCATAGCCTGAATCTGCTGTCCCGCAGGGCTCTTAGTAAAGGAGTGCTTGTTTTTTTTAAACAGCAGTGATCTGTACATGAGGCTCTCAGAAGAACCTCAATGGTAGGCACCAAAGGGGATTGAGAGAGAGGACGTTTGGTGGGGACCAGAGGGCTTGAGAGAGGGAAGACACTGCTAAGGACAGAGAACATGAAAGAGACTTCAGATGGGAGATTGTGAAAGGGAGACTGCTGGAGAGAGGGTGGGTGGATGACAATGAGAAAGACAGGTGAGGACAGGGTGGAGGGAATGAGAAAGGAGAGAGAGAGACTAGGTCAGGCATGTGACTGCTAGGGATGATGTTGGGGATTGAGAGAAAGCGTGACTATTGTGGATGATGAGGGGGACAGAGACAGTATACCAAATTTAAGTTTTTAATAAGATTATGTAAAAAATAGAATCTTCTTAAAAAATGTTCATAATATTTAGTTTTGCAACACAAAAACACTTATACACAAAATTTTAGTACCTTCCCAAAGCCCCTAATTGACTTGAAAACAAACACCTAAACTTACAAATTTACAGAACTCTAAAATAAGAAGACTTAATTATAGATTAAAATCAAAAAATTAAAAATTGTAGTTTTAAATTAGAAAAATTTGATATTTTCCCCCCAATTTTTAAACATGTTTTTGGGGATTCACATTATGGGAGTGATTTTATAGAGGGACTTGAGCCTGTAGAATAGCATTTTATTCACTCAAGTGGGCTCTTATAAAATTGCCCAGGGGTATAAGTATATACAGTCATGCGCATGAGCACGCACACACACAGAGCACATACTTATATCTGGATAGAGACTAGGCAGAGCAAGGCATGACTGGCACTTCTGCCTATACTTTATAAAATACACACATAGGTGCCTGTCCTTTCCAGCACACAGATTCACACAATTACACCTGTCTAAGAGCAGTGTACCTACATTCCTAGGTGGATGTTATACAGGCACATAGCTACATATGTTGCCTTTATCAAATAGGCAAAGCATATGCAAGTCACTTAACCCTCCATTGCCTCAGAAGAATCCAAGTTATCAATGTCCCTGTTTAATGTACATTACCAAGTTTAAGTTACAATGTAAATTATTTTAACCAAAAATGATAAAGCGGTATAAAACCTGTTAAATGGGCATCTTGTGCCTTGTTCAAAAAGAAAGTCATCCCAGACAAAAAGTACAAAAGTTCCCTAAAAGTAGCTTTGAAAAATATTGTCTTCACACCTTTCCTTACTCTTAGATATTCATTTTAAAGGTGTATGTCCGCCGTTAATATGTTCCAAAGTATAACTGCTGCACAAGAAAAGCCCCTAACTTGAGATTCCACCTTACGCAAAGTTCTTACAAAGGGTATCTGAAATACATTACAGTCCTCAGATCTCAAAATATGGGAAAGTTGATATTTTTGAATAACTGACATCACATATAAGACCGGCCTGTCCATTGTACGGGAATGTTGTTCACACAGGGCCCCGCGCTTCAGGGGGCCCCACGCCACCATGCTGCACATGGTGTTCGTCTCCTGAGTCCCCTTCCAGTAGACATTTTCAGGGCTGGCTTCAGATGGAGCCAGGGAGGGCCAGAGCTCCGGTTCGCATCTGCATATCCACCGGACTGAAGAGTGCATCTTTCCTTCACTGAGTCTGACAGCTGTGTTCTCGTGTAGCCCACTGGCACGCCAGAGGTTAAAGGGCATTTCCTGTTTCCCAGCACCCTGGTGGGCTCCACGAGAACACAGCCATCTGAGACAGTGAAGAAATCCCCGGTCTTCAGTCTGGTAGCTGGGCAGAGGTGAGCCAGGGCTTCAGGCCTCCCCAGCTCCCTCTGAAGCTGGTCAGGCACAGGGCTCTTTGGAGGAGGGCGGCTGGAATTGGAAATGGCTTGGGGGGCTGTGACTGGAAATGGCTCATGGGGGCTGGGACTGGAAATGAACAGATTGGAGGGGCTTGAACTGGAAATGGGCTAATAGGGGCTAGGATACGACTGGAAATGGGCTGATGGGGGGCTAGGATAGGACTGAAAATAGCTGATGGGGGACTAGGACTGAAAATGGGCTGATGGTGGGGCTTGGACTGGAAATGAGCTGATGGGGGGCTATGATAGGACTGGAAAGGGCTGATGGGGTGAACTAGGACTGGAAATGGGCTGATGGGGGGGCTAGGATAGGAATGGAAAGGGCTGATGGGGGCTAGGACTGGAAATGGGCTGAATGGGGGGCTTGGATAGGACTGGAAATGGCTAGTGGGAGGCTGTGGCTGGAAATGGGCTGATGCGGGGATGGGAGAATGGGACTAGAAGGAAGTGGATGCTGGGTGGGGCTGGAACTATAAGGGGGCTGATGGGGGTGGACTAGAAGGGGATGGGGCTGGGAGAGTGAGGATGGAGAGGGGAAAAGATATTTTGTGTGGGAGGGAAGAAAATCTACAATTGGCCAGGTCTTGGGAGAGTAAGTGGGGATTGAGGATGGAGGGGTGAAATCTGAATGGATGAAAAAAGAGTAAAGAAAGAAATGGAGGAAAGAGCAAAAGGGGAAAGATCAGTATGTTGGAGCAGATGTAGAGAGAGAATGGAAAAAACTAGAAGAAAGGATAAATGGACAGCAAACAATTGAGAGTTATCAGAAGACACGAAGAAAACAGAGGAAAGCAACTAGAGCACTTGCGATGGAAAAAATAAAATGCCCAAACAACAAAAAGGTAGAAAAATACTATTTTACTTTTGAATTTATTAGCTGGAATATGTCAGCTCTAGGAAATGTGCATCGCTAATGTCTTTGCATTTTGTTTAATACAAGAGGAAATTAATTTATAGTTTTATTTCTCCAGTGTTGTTGTACATTCTTCTGGGGTTTCCAGTTTAATTATTGTCTTCATATTTCTAAATTGTGATCCCTTATTCTATGTTTGCTGACGGTCTATGTTCTGCATGTGTAACTGAGCTGCAGTATTCTGTTCAAGTGGTTTCTATGTGACAGTCCCATTTATTCTCTTTCCCCAGTAGGAGATGTATTGGTATTCTCTGAGATGTACTGATTTAATATTTTCAGTGTTGCCTTTTGATAGGTAGGGTTTGGTGCTTTGTGAGTCCTGGTAGTGCTGTTATGATAGGGCGGGTTTGCTATGAGTTCTAAATGAGCAGGGTGTATAATACCACCTGGCAGTTGGCACTGGAGTATAGTAATATAGAAATCTGGTAATCTTTATCTTCACTGCCCATGCAAATGGTATTCAGACACTCATTAAGAGGCATGGTTAAAGTTAATGCACATTCACAAATATTAATGTGTATTAAATGCAGAACCTCCCATATATTTCTACTTACGTAGTGGCACTTTACGCACATTAGTATTTAGTAAGCATGCCACTAAGTCATTGCCAGCACAAAAGAGAGGTTTGTGAAGGGCTCCCTTGAAAGCCTCCTAAAATTTTAGTTGGAAACATATACATTGTAAAATAAAATAAATTAAATTTATGCAAATGAGGTCCAGTGGATATGCAAATGAGAGCCTGAAATGAGTTTCCACACATAGTCCGCACCACCTTGGGCCATCCCTGATCACATATACTAGTCCTACCTCATGAAATGCCTTAAACATAATAGTTAAAACCTTAATATGTATCCTATATTCAACTGGTAACCAATGCAACTTCATATGCAATAATGTAATAAGAACATAAGAGATGCCATACTGGGTCAGACCAAGGTCCATCAAGCCCATTATCCTGTTTCCAACAGTGGCCAATCTAGGTCTTATGTACCTAGCAGTTTCCCCAAAAGACACAGGTTCCACAGTGCTTGTATTGGGTCAAGCATTGATATCCTGGGTCCATTTTTAATAATGGTTTATGGACCTTTCCTCCAGGAACGTGTCCAAATCTTTTTTAAACCCACCTACACTAACAGCCTTTAGTACATCCTCCGGTAACAAATTCCAGAGTTTGATTACACGTTGAGTGAAAAAATATTTCTTTTATTAGTCTTAAATAGTTTACCCTGTAGCTTCATTGCATGTCCCCTAGTCTTTCTATATTCTGATAACATAAAAAATTGATCTGCGTTTACCTGTTCCACTCCGTTCATTAATTTATAGACTTCTATCATATCTCCCCTCAGCCATCTCTTTTCCAGGATAAAGAGCCCTAACCTTTTTAGCCTTTCTTCATAGGAGTATCCTTCCATCCCCTTTACCATTTTGGTGGCTCTTCTCTGAACCTTTTCTAATAACGCTATATCCTTTTTAAGATACGGCGACCAGAATTGCACACAATATTCAAGGTGTGGTCTCACCATGGAATGATATAGAGGCATTATAATATCCTTTGTTTCATTTTCCATTCCTTTCCTTATGATACCTAGCATTCTATTTGCTCTCTTGGCCGCCGCTGCACATTGGGCTGAGGGTTTTAACATGTTATCCACAATGACGCCTAAATCTTTTTCCTGGGTGGTGGTTCCTAATGTGGAACCTTGCATCGTGGAATCATAGTTTGGGTTGTTCTTCCCTAGGTGCATAACTTTGCACTTGTCCACATTAAATTTCATCTGCCATTTTGATGCCCAGTCTTCCAATTTATCAAGATCCTCTTGCAATTTTCCACAATCCTCTTGGGTTTTAACAACTTTAAATAGTTTTGTGTCAACTGCAAATTTGATAACCTCATTCGTTATTCCCTTTTCCAGGTCATTTATGAATATGTCAAAAAGCAACAGACCCAGCACAGATCCCTGGGGTACTCCACTATTCACCTTTCTCCATTGGGAAAATTGGCCATTTAGCCCTACCCTCTGCTTTCTATCTTTTAACCAGTTCCTGATCCAAAATAGTACACTGCCTCCTATCTCATGACTCTTTAGTTTTGCCAAAAGTCTCTGATGAGGGACCTTGTCAAAGGCTTTCTGAAAGTCCAAATACACTATATCAACCGACTCACCTTTGTCTACCTGTTTATTCACACCTTCAAAGAAACATAACAGATTAGTAAGACAAGATCTGCCTTGTCTAAAGCCATGTTGGCTGTCTCCCATTAAGCCATGACTATCTACATGTTCAGCAATTTTGTTCTTTATGATGGTTTCTACCATTTTTTCCGGTACTGACGCTCACCGGTCTGTAGTTTCCCGTATCACCTCTGGAACCCTTTTTAAAAATTGGCGTTACGTTCGCCATCCTCCAATCTTCAGGTATTACAGATGATTTTAATGATAGTTCACAGATTACTAATAGCAGGTCTGCAATCTCATATTTCAGTTCTTTCAATGTCCTTGGATGTATACCATCCGGCCGAGGTGATTTGCTACTCTTCAGTTTATCTAATAGTTGTAATACATCTTCCTGATGTATCGATATTTCCTTCAATTCTTCCACACCTTTAAATACCACTTCAGTCATGGGTAACATCCCTACATCTTCCTCAGTAAAGACCGAAGCAAAGAATTCATTCAGTCTCTCCGCTATCGCCTTGTCTCCTCTTAGTGCCCCTTTAACCCCTCTATCATCTAATGGACCAACCGACTCTCTCACAGGTTTTTTGCTACGAATGTACTTGAAAAAGTCTTTATTACTTGTTTTTGCTTCCATAGCAAGCTTCTTCTCAAATTCTCCCTTTGCTTGCCTTATCAATGACTTGCATTTAACTTGCCAGTGCTTGTGCTGTTTCCAGGTTTTGTCGTTTGGCTCTTTTTTCCATTTCCTGAAAGATGCTTTTTTGGCAACAACAGCCTCTGTGTGCCTTCGACTCAATGTGGACTCCTGGTGACCTAGCAGCTCCTAGGTTTTTTTGGCAGTGTGACCAGAAGTAGATTGCCAGGCCTATCTTTGAAGGCAATGGAGGGTTAAGTAACTTGCCCAAGGCCACAAGGAGTGCTCGTGGGAATCAATAATTATCATAGACACAATAAGCATCTGAAAAAACAAGCTAAGATCAGCTTGTGATAAAAGCAGCTATGATTGCCGCAACATGCCATACCATCCCCCTAATAGAAATTTCCATATTCATTTTCCACTTGGACATTAAAAGCCATATTCAACATTTAATGCAGCTCAGTAAATAAGCCCTTAAATTTTATAAAGAGCTGCACAAAAAGGCGTGTTTACTAAGCTCTGCGCTGATAATATGAGTGTGGGCCATGTTACTAGCACGGGCTTCTAACACCCGTGCCAGCAGTGCTGTGATGGGAATGCCCCAACCCGCCCGGTTGCTGCCCAGACCCTCATACCGGGTAGCACAAATTAGTAAACATGCCCCAAAGTTACACACCATAAACACACATAAATCACATATTTTCAGTGACTTATGTGCATCCTGTAGCTGATGGTGCATACTTTGACTGTGGGTGTGCACAGGGGCAGAGCACAAATCTACACTCTTAAGTTATAAACTACTATAACTTATGAGTATTCTTTAAACATTTAGGCACAGGCATTTACACCAGCCCTAGATTTGCTATGCGTATTCTACCACTTACGCCCCTATATTATAAAGTTAAGCATGCATGTACTTGACTTTATAAATAGGCGTAATAAATGCATGGCCACCTGCCAGTTAAATAGGTGCAGCTTTATATAAGAACATAAGATATGCCATACTGGGTCAGACCAAGGTCCATCAAGCCCAGTATTCTGTTTCCAACAGTGGCCAATCTAGGTCATATGTACCTAGCAGTTTCCCCAAGAGACACAAGTTCCACAATGCTTGTACTGGGTCAAGCATTGATATCTTCGGTCACTTCTTAATAATGGTTTATGGACCTTTCCTCCAGGAACTTGTCCAAACCTTTTTTAAACCAAGCTACACTAACAGCCTTTTTACTACATCCTCCGGTAACAAATTCCAGAGTTTGATTACACGTTGAGTGAAAAAATATTTTCTTTTATTAGTCTTAAATAGTTTACCCTGTAGCTTCATTGCATGTCCCCTAGTCTTTCTATATTCTGATAAGGTAAACAATCGATCTACGTTTACCCGTTCCACTCTGTTCATTAATTTATAGACTTCTATCATATCTCCCCTCAGCCGTCTCTTTTCCAGGTTAAAGAGCCCTAACCTTTTTAGCCTTTCTTCATAGGAGTATCCTTCCATCCCCTTTACCATTTTGGTGGCTCTTCTCTGTACCTTTTCTAAAATCGCTATATCCTTTTTAAGATACGGCGACCAGAATTGCACACAATATTCAAGGTGCGGTCTCACCATGGAACGATATAGAGGCATTATAATATCTTTTGTTTTATTTTCCATTCCTTTCCTTATCATACCTAGCATTCTATTTGCTCTCTTGGCCGCCGCTGCACACTGGGCCGAGGGTTTTAACATGGTATCCACAATGACGCCTAAATCTTTTTCCTGGGTTGTGGTTCCTAATGTGGAACCTTGCATCGTGTAACCATAGTTTGGGTTGTTCTTCCCTAGGTGCATAACCTTGCACTTGTCCACATTAAATTTCATCTGCCATTTTGATGCCCAGTCTTCCAATTTATCAAGATCCTCTTGCAATTTTTCACAATCCTCTTGGGTTTTAACAGCCTTAAATAGTTTTGTGTCATCTGCAAATTTCATAACCTCACTCGTTATTCCACTAACCTACACCTGTGTTGCTGGAGGAATTTTTAAATCCACATTTGTTCCTGTGATATTATTTCATTTCTGAAAAGTAATAAATGATTTTGGTTTTTAAAAATAATATTTCACTATTCCCACATTTACCAATTGGGATACTGTTGTTTTATTTATTTTATTTATTTATTTTATTATTTATTTAACATTTCTTATATACCGCCTTTCATGATATCAAGGCAGTTTACATTGAACAAACTGAAATTACATTGAACAGGGCATTATAACTTGGAGATAACTATTTTACAGGGAACATGGGCAATGGAGGGTTAAGTGGCTTGCCCAAGGCCACAAGGAGCACCTGTGGGACTAGAAACCCCAGTCCTTCCGGCCCAAGGTTGCTGTCCTCTAGTGGGATTTGAACCCCCGACCTTCCGGCCTGAAGTACATTGCCCCAACCACTAGGCCACTCCTCAGAAAGGAGGTCTCAAAACCAAGAGATGCGATTATAATAAAAATGTAAAAATAAGAAGTAGAATGCATTAGGACACCGTGAGATACAGTAAAGAACCCAGGAATCAAAACCATAAAATGCTTGCTTTTCTTTTTGACAGGTGTTGGATATTACATGGCGGTTCCTGCATTTGTAGGACACAAGCGAGATGTTGGTCGTCTGAAGCTTCCTCTCACTGACCTCAGACTAGCGAACAGCTTCTGTCTGATTTTCTCTTACCGGCTCGCTGGAGAGAGAGTAGGGAAACTCCGGGTGTTCCTAGACAAAAACAGCATTCCTGTCTGGGAACACAGAGGCAGCAAGGAAAAGTGGGAGATGGCAAAAATCGAAGTGCCAGCTTCCAGTACCAAGACAACCAAGAATGTAAGTGAAAACATAAGTTGCATTTGCAGACAGATGACTGTGGATTGAATGACAACGTTGAAATCAAAGCACAGTATAAATATTAGACTACTGAAGGTTGTGCAATAAGCTAGTTTCTTCCAACAAGAAAATAATAACGGACTTTATAAAGACAGAATGAATCAAGAAGTAACATAATTAAGCAAGAAGGAGGGAATCCCTTTTACTACACCATTATAGTTGCTCTTTATTTGGAATTCAGTACAGGTCTCTTGCATACTGACATTATGACACTATAAGATAAAGGTTCTTAGGAATAAAAATGCAACATTTGACCTAAAGGCCCTAATGTGCCGAGCCACAGATGGTTCCATTAGAATCTGATAATAACATGCAATTTTTTTTCTGTTGCATTATTGACCTATTTAACAACTCTGCAAATCACATGAACAGCAACTTTTCTGCATTAAAATTCACTTAAAATTGCAGACTGTAATGCAAAAACATCCAAGATGGAGCTACATTTGGCATGCAAATACTAAACTGCATGTTTTTGCATGCATTAGCTATGCAGATATAAGTAATGAACTGCTTTGCATAATTATGCAGCTCATAGTCTATTTTGCCTAACAAGCACAGCAAAATTCACAAATGCAAACTTCTGCATGCTAAAATAGCCAATAGTATGCATCAAAATGATAGCACGCGCTACTGGTGATTTTAGTGCACAAAGGGGTAATTTTATGAAGTCACTTTTACATGTATGTGGCCACATATGCAGATAAATGGCCAAGTTTAGTAAATGGGACTTTTAGATGTTTATGTTTATTGATATAGTGCCTTCCACAGGGTATATATCACACTTTACAAGTGATGAAAAAACATCAGAAACAATAAAAAATCCATTAATAACAGGTATAGGCAAGGGACTGGGAGAAAAGAAGAAAAATAAAGAATTTAAAAAAACAAACACAAGGGGGAGCCGGCTTGGGAGACTGGCTGTGGCTTGGCCCAAAACTCCGTCGTGGTGTCCGCACCAGCAATCCTTACATATTTCATACCCTCCGCTGTTGGGACCGACACTTTCGATCTTGCGACACGAACTTAACCCCCTTGGCCCCTATAGTGGACAATGCCTCTTTCCCGCCGGGGTTAAGTGATATAGTCTTTCGGCAGTGGGGACATCACGGCCTTAGTCGGGTTGGACAACTTTTTGCTGCTGGTCATTTACAACCTTTTCGTGCGATACAAGATGAATTTGACATTCCGGCTAGGCACCACTTTCAATATCTGCAAGTGACACATTGGGTCCGATCAAGACTTGTTCGGACCCAGGTTGCTCGGGTCCTGACAGACTTGGAACGCTATTGTGAGGGGTGCAGTACCACCAAGGGACTCGTGGCGACTCTGTATGCCCACTTGCAGGGCTCCCAATCGTATTCTACTAGACACAGAGAACTTTGGAACACTGACTTGAACCTCTCCTATACCGAGCAGGAGTGGGAACGGGCGGAAACTCAATTGTGGAAGACTGCGGTTGCGATCAATGCCCGTGAAACCAATTATAAAATCCTGTACCATTGGTACATGACCCCGGCGCAGATAGCGCGCATATATCCTGGGGCGGTGGCCCTTTGCTGGCGCAACTGTGGTCAACGGGGTACCCTAGGGCACATTTGGTGGGACTGCCCCCGCATTCGCGCCTTTTGGAGGGGTATACAATACCGGATGCAATTGCTTCTGGGAGTGAGTGTCCCTTGGGATCCCGGGATCTTCCTGCTCGGGGCCTCGGTGCCGGGTGCACGGACTCTGCAACTTGCTTTACTCCGCCATGGCCTGAATGCAGCTAGGCTATATCCCTTGCAGCAGCCTGGAAGCGTGCCTCGGCCCCTTCCTTTCAGGCTTGGCTGGAACGGATGTGGGATATGTACGCCATGGAACGAGGGGTAGCGGTCAGTAGGATGCGCCTGGCGCGCTTTGAGCTGGTATGGACGCCCTTTGTCTCTCAATATGGTGCGTGACTATGCAGGCTAAGAGGGATGGCCCCCCTGAGTGTGCCTTTTGCCCATCACACTTCCATGCTTGAACATTAGCAAGCCATAGTGGGGGGGATTGGGAGGCGGGGAGGGAGGAGAGTATTGGGCTAGGGGGGGGAAGGGAGGCTGAGGGGTTACTGTTCTTTGTCTTCTTATTTTAAAACTATAAAAATGAAGGCATATTGTTGAATGCTGTTATGACCTGAAGTTATGTTATTATTGTTGCATTTTCTTTGAAGATTTTTGTGGTTTATGATGCTTTGTACATTTTGAAAGCCTTTCAATAAAAAAAAAAAAAAAAAAACCAAAAAAACACAAAATCTTAGGATTTAATAGAAACCAAGATAAAAGAACATTAAAGTGTGTCCCTTTCACTGGACTCAGCCCTCCCCTCCCCCCCCCTGAAACCTGAGAATGCCATCTCAAAAAAATGTGTTTTCAGAGCTTTTTTAAAATTTTGAATAAGATGATTCTGAATGCATACTGTCTAGTAAAGAATTCCATAGATATGGTGCAAGACAAAAGAAGTCCGAACGACGGGTTGATTCAAGATGGGCATGTGAGACTGAAGGACTAGATGATTGGTATTTTGAGAATGTAATATCTGAGTACGACAATAAGGAACCACAAGAGATGCCAGATATATATAGGAAATAGTAGCTATGGAAGCCAGTGATTTATGAAAGAATAGCAGCGTCATCTGATCGTGTTTTGCAGCATTTGTTAAAGTCTGATTGTAGTATTGTGAACTAGTTGAAAGGGTTTTTTTTTTAACTTTAACTGGGATGAACAAAACCCACAGTAGACCAAATTGCAATAGTCTAATTTAGATATTACCATGGCAGAGTCTGGAGCGCTAGTGTAGATAGATATGGCTTTATTGAATGGATCCACCGCAATTCAAAAAAGGATCCCTGGACTGTAGCGGCCACTTGATTCTCAAAGGTCAGATGGGTATCAAATGTGATACTTAGATGAGTTAACAATTGAGTGAGGGGAATGGGAGTATCAGCAATTATATTTAACAGAAAGAATAGAAGAGCCTCCCCCCCCCCCCATTTTCCATAACACTTGTTACTTAGAGGATTAAGTTGTAAACCATTATTAAACAACCATGCTGATGTAGCATCTAGGCATGTATTCAAGATGGCCAGATCAGGAATGAAGTGGAAAAGTAGTAGACCAGCAGAATATCGTCCACATAATAAAAGCCGCTTATACTGTGTTCCTGAATTAATGTAACTAATGGGGCAAGGAAGATGTTAAAAAGGGAAGGGACAAGATGGACCCTTGTGGAACGCCACATGGGAATGACAGCAGCTCGGAATCTATTGTGAAGAGTCCGAACCCTAAATGTTAGACTATGAAGAAAAGAAGTAAACCATCGCAATGCATTACTCTTAATACCGATATTCCAAAGACGTTGCAGTAGGAGAGAATGATTAATGGTATTGAAGGCAGCTGACAGATCAAATGATACCACCACTGCTACATTGTGAGCATCTAAGTCTGCATGAAATTCACCAAGTAATACAGTAAGAAGTTTCAGTACTGTGGCCCTTACATCCTAGACAATCAGGCTTCTTTAATATGCTAATTTGTTTCCATATAAGTCAAAATGTTGAGTGAACATGACTTTTTCTATGATCTTTGACAAATACAAAAGATTTGAGACCGGGTGATAACTAGCTGGTGATGAAACATCTAAGTTAGCCTTCTTAAGATAGGGATGAACTATTGTTTCTCTCAGTGACAGGTGAAAATGACCAGTAAGCAAGCTTTTATTCACTATGGAACAACAGATATCTAGAATATTAAGAGTTGGAGCCTTCATCCAAGATGAAAGAAAAGGATCCAAGCAACAGGTAGCAGATATTGATTTCCTCAGAACTTCAGAATAAATTGCATTGATGCATATTTCTTGTGGACAAACAGACTATCACCTATATTAAAGTGAGATTCTGGCCTACAGTATCTGTTTGCAAACGTCTTTTGTTGTGCCATAACCTTTTCCAAGCTGAAGTTCACCTGCTTCCAGATGTATAGGAGATGCCAGAGTAATTGGCTACAGGCATAACTGGGGTAAGAGAGAGAAAACATGACAAATAAACAGAGAAATGCTGATGGATTCATTCATATGGGTCCTATGCCCAATAATCATTCAAACAATTTGAAAACAACAAACGACAACAAAAATCAAGCAAAATAGAGAAAACTAGTACAAAGGAAAATACTCAAACACTGTCCTATAAGTCCAATCTGCTGGGGCAAGAAAGAAAATTTTATTCAGACCTACTCATACATCTGAGGAAGCTTACTTCAAGAAATAACAATAAAAAGGGAGCGAATAGGAAAGGGCAACATCAGCTGGATGGGAACATCACAACTTCACTTCAACTTCTTACTGTTACTGTATATAAGTCAATTTGGTATATGTTTTTTTTTACCCCCCCCCCTTCCCGATCGTTCATTGTAACCCCAGCTGTTCAGTTCCATGTAAACCGCTTTGATAACCTGCAAAGCAGTATAGAAAAAATGTTAACATAAATAAATAAACGTCTTCTCTTGAATACAGAAATTGCAAGAGCTGTTTGGGCTCATAGTACATGTGGAGCCTGATTCAGCAAGGGGCACATCTGGGCTGTCTGGACGGCCCCAATCAGGATGGGCCTGTTAGGACAAGATTTTGCACCACAGGGGCAAGACAGCCCCACAGGTGCAGGGTTTGGATTATAGAGACAGCTTGGCATGCTCCTGCATCACCGCAGCTCAATCTGCCCGCTGCCTCAGACCCCCATTTCCCCGCCGCCTGACCCCGACAGGGGCAGCCGGGACCTGGATCGGGTGGCGGGGACTCCCCCTATTCTCCGCTGTTGCTGCTGGGGGACTGGCTGGCCGATCCAGGGGGGGCGGGCAGCCAGTGCTTATTCAACCGCCAAGGTGGAATAAGATGGTCGTTCCCTCGGTGATCCCTGGATGTAAAGGGTCGTCACCGGAATCAGTCCTGTACATCCGGGGATTGGCCCCAACCTGTTCCACCTACTCTCCATCCCCATCCCCCGCAGCATCACAGTGGCTCTGTATATGCAGCAGGGCTGGGAGGCAGCATCAGCTGAGGGCAGATAGCAGGGTTGGACATCCCATCGGGACATCCAGCCCCGCTATTCACCTTACAGAATAGGGGCCATATTGTTATCGCAGAAAAAATGATACAGCATCTGCATGGAAACTTTAGAAAGAAATTTGCCCCTAAGACGAGGACTCTAGGCTTTAATGCCAAGAATTCCTTTCCTCCTTTTTGGGGTTTCCAAAGAAAATCAGAGAAAATAGAGCCCTAGAGCCCAAAAACAGTTCATTTAAATTCTTAAAAAATAAACATAATACTAAATTACGGTCCATTTCTAAGGCAAAAGTTACAATGTTACTCGCTCCGTGATAATACAGAGTTAGCTTTCAAGAAACCCAGTGAGGTTCAAGCCCTCAGACTGAGTTTCTCCTTGAGACCACCTGGATTTACAGGTGCACCAACAGAAAGATATTGAGCCCTAGTTAAAAGGAGACAAATGGTCTTGAGGAATCTTGAGAATCTTGCAAAAATACTTCCTTGCCATCTCAAGAAGGAACAGCAAGGGAGATTTTGGGAAATTCAGATGCCTCAGATGGTTCTTTCTTACTTGATTTTCCATATACTCCAGTTTTCTGTCCTTCACTTGCACTTCACTTAAAGACTATAGGGCAACCACTTGTTCATCCAATTTTGTCATTTGCCCAGATTTCAGTTCCTACTCTCTCTGAACCTCCACAGTAGTTTGTTTGGCCACTGCCAAATCTTATCTCATCAATGAAAAAGCCTAGAGAGTTGTTCATAGCCACCATGACTTCCCATAGCGAATCAAGAGTTTTAGTTGCAGGCTTTAACAATCCCACTGCAAAAAGCTGATCCTGAGCCTCCGGGACAACCGGTTTACACAGCATACCAGGCTCTTTGGTAATTGGAGATGAAGCAGCTGCTGGCTTCTGAATCCTCCACCTTTTGTCAGCATGCCTCCTTCACCCCCCCCCCCCTCCCATAGAGAACTTGATGCGGCACAGGAAGGGAGCACGTCATGAATCAGCGTGGAGCTTCCAGGTCATGGTGGAGAACTGTGATGTTTAGGGCTAAGATAGACCCCTTTACCGCTCAAGATCTGAGGATGGAAAATTCCCCAGATCCACCAAAGATATTGCCTCTCTACCCAAGGACCGGAGACCACATGTCTCGAGGGTGGCTTGAGTGCCCATTGCTGATGTTACAGGGCCCAGAGGTAAGCCCTTCTGTTTCTGTTTTCATTGCCCCATTCTAGGGTGAAAATGCTAAGAGTGACTGGCACAGCAACTCTTGTTATAAGAAGCGCAAGCACAGACAACCTCTCCCAATGCCATCTTGCCCCCCCCCCCTCCCTTTAGGGGGGAGGTTTTTTGCCAGTTTTCCTCTTCAGTAGGGTAAAGAAAAAGCAGCCCAGATCTAATGCAGACTACAATGCCATCTTGGATCTCCCTTCACATTTCTCAATTTTAGCAAATTGGTGCTGGTGCTGATGTAGCAAATTAGGAGCTTGTGAGAAAAATCAGGATATCAAGGTATGCCACCACATACCATGAAATAAAATCCTGTAAAATATCATTGAGGAAGACTTGGAAGATGGCCAGGACTTTACAGAAGCCAAATGACATCATAGTTTACTTTTAATGGCCATCCCTTATGTTGAAGGTAGTCTTCCAATCATCACCCTGTCTGATCTGGATGAGGTTATAGGCTCCATGAAGGTTCAAAGTAGAAAATATCTTGATTTTGAAGATCAACAGCAAGGGATATCTATCATCCTTCTTTTGTGATGTGATGGATCTCATCAATTAGGGGCACAGAGAGAAGGCATGCAGGTTGAGATCAACAGACAAAACTACCTCCTGGATGTAGCAGAGGCCTGGGATAGTAATATGGTCTTCTGTCTGTAGTGATTGCCTTTCCTTTGGGTTGAGCGCTCTGATGCTGGTGGCTACCAGGCTTTAGCTGCATGACTCCGGAGCCCAGACTCATTGCTTTATTTGCATTTTTGTTTTTGAATGTTATGTATAGTGCTATTTTGTATTCATATTCATGTATGCAAAATTTACACCTGCAACTCTGCTCCTGTTTCACCCAAACTATACCCAAGGAATCCTATGTGATGCATGGATAAATACTGTCATCTTATCAGCACACACATATCTCTAGGGTTTTCATGCGGAAAAACCTTTCTAAAATTAACCCTCCACCGAGTCTATGCACCTTCATAGTTTAGGTGCCCCATTAAAAAATTACCCTCTCTATTATGAATATGAACACACTGCTACTCTTTCCTTACCATACAGGCAGTCATGCTAAGGACGCACTTAGATTTGTTGCTATATTAAGTAGATACAATTTTGTTTTGTTTATAGCAAAGTTCCTAGATTAAATAAATGACTGCTTCTTGGAGCAGCTGGTTTATCAATCGACCAGAGGGGAAGCCATATTGGACCTAGTCCTTAGTGGAACACCAGACCTGGTGCAAGAGATAAGGGGGTTGGGGCCACTTGGCAATAGTGATCATAGCATGATCGCGTTTCATTTAATTAGTGGAGGAGGGATGGTAAGGAAATTCAGAGTACTACCTTTTAACTTTCGAAAGGGAGACTATGATAAAATGAGAAAAATAGTTACGAAAAAACTAAAAGGAGCAGTTGCAAAGGTTAAAGACTTACATCAAGCTTGGGTGTTGTTGAAAAATACTGTCTTGTAAGCCCAGACCAGCTGTATTCCATGCTTTAAGAAAAGTGGAAGGAAGACCAAAAAACTGCCAGCATGGTTTAAAGGTGAGGTCAGAGAGGCTGCTGTTGCCAAAAAAGCATCTTTCAGGAAATGGAAAAAAGAGCCAAATGACGAAAACTGGAAACAGCACAAGCACTGGCAAGTTAAATGCAAGGCATTGATAAGGCAGGCAAAGGGAGAATTTGAGAAGAAGCTTGCTATGGAAGCAAAAACACGTAATAAAGACTTTTTCAAGTACATTCGTAGCAAAAAACCTGTGAGAGAGTCGGTTGGTCCATTAGATGATAGAGGGGTTAAAGGGGCACTAAGAGGAGACAAGGCGATAGTGGAGAGACTGAATGAATTCTTTGCTTCGGTCTTTACTGAGGAAGATGTAGGGATGCTACCCATGACTGAAGTGGTATTTAAAGGTGCAGAAGAATTGAAAGAAATATTGATACATCAGGAAGATGTATTACAACTATTTGAGAAACTGAAGAGTAGCAAATCACTTTGACCGGATGATATACATCCAAGGGTGTTGAAAGAACTTAAATATGAGATTGCAGACCTGCTATTAGTAATCTGTGAACTATCATTAAAATCATCTGTAATACCTGAACCTTGGAGGATGGCCAATGTAACGCCAATTTTTAAAAAGGGTTCCAGTGGTGATCTGGGAAACTACAGACTGGTAAGCCTGACGTCAGTACTGGGAAAAATGGTAGAAAAGAACAAAATTACTCAGCATGTAGATAGTCATGGCTTAATGGGAGACAGCCAACATGGCTTTAGACAAGAAGATCTTGTCTTACTAATCTGTTATGTTTTTTTGAAGGTGTGAATAAACAGGTAGACAAAGGTGAGTCAGTTGTTATAGTGTATTTAGACTTTCAGAAAGCTTTTGACAAGGTCCCTCATCAGAGACGTTTGGCAAAACTAAAGAGTCATGGGATAGGAGGCAGTGTACTATTGTGGATCAGGCCAACAAAAAAAGCACTGTGCCATGAAAACCAGGAGAAACAAGTCCAAAACGTAGCACAAGGAAGGCTTAAGCTTGAAACCTTTTATTGCACTCAATTGAGACTGCGTGCCAAAGACCCAACACAGGTCGTGTTTCGTCACACCTTCATCAGGGGTATCGGCATACTATAATTATAAAACAAACATAATTTAATCACATATAAATAACCATCTTAAAAACTACGTTAAAAAATCATAAATAATAAATTAACCAATAAAATATTGAAAATTGTAAAAAGTGGAACGCTAAAATCATATACATTAAACATACATGTATACTTTATACTATAATTAAATAAATATATCCATAATATATCAAATAAATACGTTAAAAACATATATGGTTGTGACAATACCTTAAAAAACATTAAAATAATAAAAATACCTCTCTTGGCGGTATGATCAATATTGTTTGGATAATTTGCCGCTTATGCACAATTCTTATGTGCTAGAAAATATAAATTGTTTTATAATTATAGTATGCCAATACCCCTGATGAAGGTGTGACGAAACATGGCCTTTGTTGGGTCTTTGGCACACAGTCTCAATTGAGTGCAATAAAAGGTTTCAAGCTTAAGCCTTCCTTGTGCTACGTTTTGGACTTGTTTCTACTGTGGATCAGGAACTGGTTAAAAGACAGAAAGCAGAGGGTAGGGCTAAATGGCCAATTTCCCCCATAGAGAAAGGTGAATAGTGGTGGACCCCAGGGATCTATGCTGGGTCTGCTGCTTTTTGACATATTCATATATGACCTGGAAAAAGGAATAACGAGTGAGGTTATCAAATTTGCAGATGACACAAAACAATTTAAAGTTGTTAAAACCCATGAGGATTGTGGAAAATTGCAAGAGGATCTTGATAAATTGGAAGACTGGGCATCAAAATGGAAAATGAAATTTAATGTGGACAAGTGCAAAGTTATGCACCTAGGGAAGAACAACCCAAACTATGTTACACGATGCAAGGTTCCACATTAGGAACCAGCACCCAGGAAAAAGATTTAGGCGTCATTGTGGATAACATGTTAAAACCCTCCGCCCAGTGTGCAGCGGCGGCCAAGAGAGCAAATAGAATGCTAGGTATCATAAGGAAAGGAATGGAAAATTAAACAAAGGATATTATAATGCCTCTGTATCGTTCCATGGTGCGACCGCACCTTGAATATTGTGTGCAATTCTGGTCGCTGTATCAGAGAAGAGCCACCAAAATGATAAAGGGGATGGAAGGATACCCTTATGAAGAAAGGCTAAAAAGGTTAGGGCTCTTTAACCTGGAAAAGAAACGGCTGAGGGAAGATATGATAGAAGTCTATAAATTAATGAACGGAGTGGAACGGGTAAACGCAGATTGATTGTTTACGTTATCAGAATATAGAAAGACTAGGGGACATGCAATGAAGCTACAGGGTAAACTATTTTCTCATTCAACGGTAATCAACCTCTGGAATTTGTTACCAGAGGATTTAATAAAGGCTGTTAGTGTAGCTGGGTTTAAAAAAGATTTGGACAAGTTCCTCGAAGAAAGGTCCATAAACCATTATTAAAAATGGACCCAGGATATCAATGCTTGACCCAATACAAGCATTGTGGAACCTGTGTATTTTGGTGAAACTGCTGGGTACGTGTGACCTGGATTAGCCACTGTTGGAAACAGGATACTGGACTTGATGGACCTTGGTCTGACCCAGTATGGCATATCTTATCTTCTTAGGTTCTATAGCAGGGGTGTCCAACCCTGTCCTGGAGAGCCACAATCCTGGCAGGTTTTTGGGATAGCCCTAATGAATATGCATGAGATATATATGCATTAGAGAGATCCTGCCAATCTGACTTGTTTGTGGCTCTCCAGGACTGGATTTGGAGACCCTGCCTTACACCTCTGTCATTTAAGATTGTGAGTGGGCAAGGTACAGATGTCCTAGACATCAAAAGGGTAGATAGAATTTGTCACATTTCTCCTCGATTCTCACCACCACCAAAAAGTTGTCAAGTTGTCAAAGTTCTCCTGACCAGGTAGATAAACTGCTTTGAGAAACATGCCTTGTTTGACTGCAAAGGAGCAAAGGGCCTGCGCCTCCTGGCACAGGAGTCTGGACCCTGTGCCCCCTTGCTTGTTCACATAGAACATTGCTACCTGATTGTCTGTCTGAACTAAGACAGACTGGTGAGAGAGGGCATGAGAAAACGTCTGTAGAGCCAAGCGGATGGCTCGCAACTTCAAGAGATTGATCTGCTGTGTGGCCTCCCAAGGAGAACAGAGGCCTTGAGTGCACGTGCCCTGGCAATGTGCACCCCATCCCTTTAAGGAAGCATCGGTCATCAGCACCCTTGTGTGTGCTGGGGCCTGAAAGGGTACCCCCTGAGAAGGTTTGGGAGATGTAGCCACCACTGCAAGTAGTCCAAGAGTGGTTTGGACACCTTTACTCTGTCTCGGAGGTCGCCTGTGGCTTGCGCCCACTGAGCTCTGAGGCACCACTGAGCCGCCCGCATGTGCAGACGGGCATTCGGGGTCACATGTACCATGGATGCCATGTGGCCCAGGAGCCTCAGGAAGTGTCTGGCGGAGACCTGAGAATTCTTTGGAACTGGTTGGCCAAGTCCATCAGCCAGTGGGCCCTGTCCTCGGGCAAGTAAGCTCTTGCCTGCAGGGTGTCTAATCTTGCCCTTATAAACTCTAGGCTCTGTGAGGGGAGCAAAGTGGACTTTGCGTAATTTATGACAAAGCCCAGATGCTGAAGAAGAGAGACAGTGTGAAGAGTGGCTTGTCTGGCCTCCTGGAAAGACTGACACCTGATGAGCCAGTCGTCCAGGTATGGGAAGACAAAAATTCCCCGATTTCTGATAGGCCGCCACCACCGCCAGGCATTTGGTGAAAACCCTGGGGGTGGAAGTTAGGCCAAAGGGCAGTACTCTGTACTGAAAATGGTTTCCTCCCACCACAAATCTGAGATATTGTCTGTGGTCTGGATGGATGAGAATGTGAGGATAAGCATCCTTTAGGTCTAAGGAGCATAGCCAGTCTCCCTGCTGGAGGTAGGGCAGCAGTATCCCAAGGCTAAGCATCCTGAACTTTTCCCTCTCCAGAAACGTGTTTAGGTTTTGCAAGTCTAGGATAGGCCGGAGGCCTCCTGTCCTTTTTGGTACCAGAAAATACCTGGAGTAGAAGCCTTGCCCTTTCAGGTGGTGAGGCACCGGTTCCACCGCCTGTTCCTTTAGAAGACTTGCCAACTCCTGAAATAGGAGGTTTCTGTGCAGAGGGAGTCTTGGAGGCTCCCCTGGAAAGTAGGAGGGGGTATCTGGTGGAAGTGGAGCATGTAGCCCTTTTGGACTATGCTGAGGACCCAGGTATCCCCTGTGATGGCTGGCCACCTGTAGGCGTACAGGGTCAGCCGACCTCCTGTGCTGAGTGGAGCCAGCTGTGGAGAAGAGGCTATGCTGTGGGAATCAAAACCCCACTCCCTGCTGTGCAGGAGCCAGAGCTGGTGGCTTGGGGATCTTCTGCCTATGGGGCCCATGCCCCTGCCCCTTGGCCTGCTGGCCCTGTTGGGGAGCTGGAGAGGCCTGATATTGAGGGTAGGATTTGTAGGCAGCACCCTTCCTCGGGAAAAAGGGCTTCTTCCCCGAGCTCTTCTTTTTCTGAGAAGGGGCAGAAGTCTTCCTGGACAGCCTTGTCCTGGTGAGAGTCTCAGTCTCGATTTCCGCAGCCTTTTTCAGTCATAGGCTTACCGAAAAGGTTTTCACCTCGGCAAGGGACATCGACCAACTTGTCCTGCACCCATGGCTCCAGGTCTGATGACTGTAGCCAGGCCTGACGGCGTGCACCGATACCGGCCGTGGCTACCCGGGCCGAAGCCTCGAAGCCATCATAGGCTGCTCGAGAGATCAACTTCGAGCACTCTCGAATCCCTGTTGACAAAGCCTTGAACCTCTGCAAAGGTTCCTCGGAGAGGCCAGCTGAGAACCCGGCAATCTCCTTTGCCAGGTCTCATAGGTACATGCCCATATACAGCTGGTAGGTCTGGACACGGCAAGATAGCATAGAGCCCTGGAAGCACTTTCTACCGAGGGCATCGAGGTTCTGGGCCTCCCGGCCGGGGGGCTCCAAGGAGTGCATCTTCTGACTCTTCAGACGGTGCATGGCCAATTCCACAACCATGGAGTGGTGCGGTAGCTGCGCCTTTTCGAACCCAGGACTCTTACGGACTCAATAAATGGAATCGACCCATTTGCTAAGAACCGGCATCGAGGCCGGTGCCTCCCACATACGGAAGAGCAGCCATTCCAGCATCGGAGGAACCGGTACAGTAAAGGCTTCCTTCGGAGGAAAATCATACTAGAGGGCATCGAGCTCCTCGGCTCGAGGCTCCTCCTCGGCATCCACAGGGAAGACCAAGACCTTGGCCATGTCCCTCACGAAGTCCATGAATTGGGTATCCTCCGGGGGGGGGGGGACCATCTCCGAGGCTCGGACTCCAGTGAGTCCAAAGGGATGCACCGGGTCCGGAAGGTGTCCGGGGACTCCTCGTCTTCCGTCTCCCACTCCGACTCCTCTGAGGAGGAATCGAGCGGCTCCGGCCATATGGGCCTCGGTGCCACCTGCCCCGACACCGAGGGTATCAGAGTCGATGACCTCGGCCCCGCATGGGAGGTCGAGGGGGACCTCGACCGAGGATCGACTCAAGACTTCATCAACTCGAGGATCGGCTCATTCTCTGGGGTCGACTTAGACGTTGTGGTCCCGGTGGTCGGGATAGATGCACTGGTCAGACTGGCGATCAGCACCCGCTGCTGTTCCAAGAAGACAGCCAAGCTGCTCTCCAAGGCCGTCAACCTGAGTCCAAGCTCAGGAGACTCAGCAGCCCCCGACATCGGCTCCCCCGGAGGAGAGTCTATGAGGACAACTGCACGTACGTGACTCGGGGACTCCGGCTCCACATGAGGTAGCTTGGAAGGCCTCTCCGACTCCGAGAGCCCGGGGTGGCAGTCAGGTCTATGCGACTTGGCCCTCGAGGAACCAGGAGCTTCCACTGACGCCGCCCTCGCAAGCTTTTTCTTCCTTCTCTGCTCCCGGGAGGGAGACTCCCTTTCAGAGGAACCCAAATGGCGCTCGGGGTCAGACTTCCAAGATGTCGAGGACTCTGACAAAGTCCGGGCCCAGCCAGACGCGGAGTCAGAGAAAATTCTATCATGTTGATGCTGACGGCTCCGAAGCGCCTTCGACGACATTTTACCACACGGGCCACAGGCCAGCGGGTCATGGTCGGGCCCAAGGCATCGGAGGCAGCAGTCATGTGTGTCGGTGAGAGACATAAGTTTCTTGCACCGGTCACACTTTTTGAACCTGCTGGCAGCCATCGGGGGAAAAAGGGCCCCTGCAAGGTCAAAAGACCGGGCTGCCAGTGAAAACACTAAAAGAGCGCGAACGCTAGTCACGAAGGACAAAAACCAAAAATCACAACTCCGGACTCGATACCGGTGTACCGAGCCCAGGCGGGAAGGGGAACCGGCGTCGAACCAGAGAAGACAATGCGAAAATCGCAGAAAAAAAATCAACTTTTCCCGGGTGACATGAACTCACGTCCATCGGGCTCCACGGAAAAAGAAAGACTGAGCAAGATGGCACTCTTGGGCGGGAAGGGGACCGCGCAGGCGCGCTGCATTCCCAAAAGCTTTCTTTGAAAGCTCGGGAAATGCTCCACACGGGGGCTCCACCAGCACCGTCACCCATATGTGAGGACCGACTTCCTGCTTGGTCCTGGAGAATAACTTTTGTGTCTTGCAACAGTGTTTCTTATTGTGAATTCATCACCAGCCACCAATAAATGTATCACCATGCAAACCTTTGGAAACATAGGGAAAAAACATTAAGTCCTCACCAAATCCATAAATCATCTTGTGTCTTCTTGATAATATCCAGTAGATTTGGGAGCATGTTTGTGTTGAATTGGGACAGACAAAGGGATGCTGGAAAAGCTGGCTACTTTTGGGGTATGTCAGGTACTTGTGACCTGGATTGACCACTGCTGGAAATAAGATACTGGACACTTTGTCTGACCCAGTATGGCCATTCTTATGTTTTTATGTTCACTGGGTCATTCTTGCACTTCAGATTTTTCACAGCCTTATGATAGGGCTTTGGTTTTGAATCCGATTTACTGATTTCAGGGACACATTTCAAGTATATGCAAAAAGTAAATAAGACCATTAAAATAAATAAAACTTAAAAAATTGTTAACTATCTGTAGCCTTCCCAGTTAGCTGAGATGTTTGGGAAGATAGTCAACTTGGGTCCAGAATTGCAGTAGGCAAATTGAAGCTGATCAAAAAATAAAATAATCTATATTCCAGTATGGATGGAATTCTTATTTAGAAATGTGTACAAAGGCCTATGTGAGCCAGAATCAGAACCTACTCGCACTCAACTTGCCTGTCCCTATAGTGAGCATCTCAAAAGCAGTTGCTGTGACTTCCATTCAATGGTGAGATCTAGATTCCACCATGCAGAGGGTTGATGTACCTTCATAACAACTGTAAAGACTAATTACAAGTAATGTCTTCGCTCATATGGGTCTTCTAATTACCATGCGATCCCAAAATTGACAAACAAAATGCAGACTTTCCTTGCTCATTTTTAGATGTGAAAACTAGTATTTTTTCTTTTTTTTTCTGGCAGATTGTCTTTGAGGCAGAACGTGGAAAGGGCAGAGCTGGAGAGATTGGCCTTGACAATGTTTCACTGCTCTCTGGGCCATGCCAAGAAGATCCCTTGAAAATTGACATCTAAGGCCTTTTCTTTTTTTTGTTCATTTCCTTTGTTTACAAGTACTGTAATATTTTATTACACTGTTAGGAAGAAAAATAAAAAAAGTATATGTTGAATATAATACAACAATGTGAACTGAAGAAAACTGGCATGAACTTTGCCCTGTTGGGGTAAATTATTTTCTATAAAGACATGTTAATACTAACACTGCTGTATTTTTAATGCAAAGTCAGGGTTTATAAATAGAGGAGATACTTTGTGTAGCTGTTTGCATGTAGTTTTGCTTTTGCTGACCAGTACTGCAGATAACTGAATTACTTCTAAGAACACTTGAGTGACTTTATGTCACACTTTTTTAGAACATTTTATTTCCCTAGAGCCTTGTCTTAGTTATTAAGGAATGCCAGGATAAGGCTATTTAGCTTTTTTTCTTATTTTTAACAGGGTTCTAAAACTATCGGTGATGTTGATTTGATGCTGAGAATGTGTTGAAAGTGAAACAACAGTTTACTCTAAGTGGTTTCATTGTACATAATGCATTCAAAGAGCCCCCATATTGCACCTGAACCACATGGGTTTGATTATATTATGTATATATACATTTTTATGTTACGGCCTCTTGTATCTAGATCAAATAACCATGTTTAAAGTAAATCAAAGTCCACTGCATGGTGAACACAAGCTAGAAGCAATTGTTTACTCTAATGGAGGGACATTGCCTTCAAAACTATTAATTACATTTGTCTTTGTTCACTCCACATATGTGAGAAATCCCCATTTGGCTGCAGATCAGTGGTTTTATAATACCTATATTATGACACAAAAGTAATTTTATAATGCTATTTGAACATGTAGAAAGCGTAGTTACCTCACCTCACGTATGGGTGATGTCACCATCAGAGCCCATGCAGAATATTTCTCAGCTTCATTTGGAAGCTTTCGGGAGCTGCACTATACATGCACCACTGCCTTTCCACCTCTGGGGGCTTGTACTGAGGGGACAGATCAGAGGGAAGGTCAGGAGATCTCCTGTCCAAGATGGCAGAGCCCTCCTGAGTTTCCCAGTCCTCGGACTCTGAGAGGAAATCGAAGTAGTAATAGGTTTCCTCACGCCTCCTACTCTGGTCATGCGGGAAGTAGAAAGGCAGTAGGGCCTGAGGCTTCCTGAGCGAGAGCGGGGGTATCCCGGAAGATCAGAAGCAGATACACTTGACAGGGAGATCACCATGGAAACCAGTATTGATTCTGACTTCCTGCCCAATGCACCTGTCTCCGCTGGCAGCACATGGATCTCCAGGATGAGCTGGATGGAGTGCGGTGACGACGACAAAGCCATTGCTGAGCCTGCATGCTGCAAGGCTAAGACTGCCACCATGTGAGCCTCAAGAGCCCTCAGATGTTCCTCCAGTACCACTGCCTCGGAGAGGATCAGGACCAGAATTGCAATTTTGATCACCAGTGTGGGAACTCCATGATGACAGACATATTGAGAGACATCTCGTTGCTCTCCAGGGCTGTGAAGGTCAACCCTCCTCCTCCCCTGTCTGGGAGTCGATTCCTCCCACCAGAGAAGCTTAGCAAGCTGCTCCCAGTCCTCACTGTCCACGCTGCAACGCAAAGAGCTGTGGTGCAGATGCACTTTGGGTTCGACCCAGTGCTCGGCCACCCTTTAGATGCTGACAGGATTGATGTCTGGTCCTTCCTTGATTCTGGTCAGGCATCAATGGAGGGTCTCCGCTCAGTTCCAAATGTACCTGGGCATCCTGCCCTGTTGACGCCTCAGTGGCATTCCATGACAGCATTGCTGATGTTGGAGCCGAGGATGCTGGAAAGCATAGTTATTCACCTGTAACAGGTGTTCTCCAGGGACAGCAGGAATCAGTCCTCACATATGGGTGACGTCAGTGCCAAGAGAGCCTGCGCGGAAGCATCTCCCCAGCTTTAAAATAAAGCCTTTAGCCTTCCCTCCCAAGGGTGACATCTTGCTTCAGTCCAATGACATAGCTAAGATGACAAAAAATAAAATATGGTAAAGAAGCAACTCCAAGGGGAGGAGGGAGGTTTGTGAGGACCGATTCCTGCTGTCCACAGAGAACTCCTGTTACAGGTGAGTAAGTACGCTTTCTCTGGGAACAAGCAGGAAGTCAGTCCTCACATATGGGACTCCCAAGCTACAGGTTACCTGGAACCTGTGAAAATGCCACGGTGACCTGCAAAGGGTAAGACGTGATCAGCAGCAGTTGAGTCCCTACTGAAAGACTCTCGCAAGACCCAAGTGTCCAGTGAAGAACCAGCACTTTGGTAGCCTGAACACAGAAGGGTCGGAGTGCAGGAGTTGCCTACACCCCGAAGAGATTACGGAGTATGGCCTGGCCAAAGGTGCTGTCCCATCAGGACTCCCTCTCCAAGCAGTAGTGAGTTGTGAAGGTATGCATCGAAGACCGGATGGTGGCCCAGCAGATTTCTGTCATGGGGATAGAATGCAGATTCGCCACGGAAGTAGCCATAGCCCTGACATGGTGCGCCATAACTTTCTGGTCCAGCAAGATCCCCGTCTGCTCATAGGCAAGGGTAATGTATGATTGGACCTGACATGTCAGCACTGAGCTCTGAAAGCCCTTCCGACTGACAGCATTGAGGGTTTGGGCCTCCCTGCCAGGGGGCACCGAGGAATGGGCCTTCTGGCTTTTGAGTCTGCACATGGCAGACTCAACGACCACCCAGTTGTGGGATGTTGGGCTTTCTGGAACCCAGGCATCGGCAGACTCAATACATGAAGTCAAGTCACCTGCTGACAATGGCCATCGATGCCGGCATCTCCCACATGCGGAGGAGGCGGTGTTGTAGGATCAGTGGAATGGATACTGTGAGTGCCTCCTTAGGAGAGGGCTCATACTGGAGGATCTCCAGTTCCTCCATGTGAGTGTCCTCCTCTGCCTGGGTCTCGATGGACAGTGCCCTAGCCATGTCTCGCACAAAGTTGAGGAAGGCAACATCCTCTGATGGGGAACGACGCCAGGGGGATGGGTCCAAAGGTATGTCTCGATGGTGCTGAGTGTCCGGGGACTCTTTGTCCTCAATCTCCCAATCAGACTGGAAATCCAAGGTTGATTCCGAGGCTTCGCGGTCACCACGATCAAGGTCCGAGCCAAGGAACCCAGGGCCTCTACAGGACCTGCAGTCCGAGCCATGTGCACTTGCTGGAGAGGACCGGTGACCCAAGAACAGGACTGGGACCTCATCCGATGCCGATGAACTTCTCGAGGCCGGTGGCGCTTGAGGATCAGCTTGACATCCGGGGAGGTCCTTGATGTTGAGGGTCCTGTCATCGGGGCAGATGAACTGGACATGAATGCCCGCTGCTGGGCCACGAGAGCAGATATACTGTGTTGTACGGCCACCATCCTGGTCTCCTTGTCAGTTGGCTCTGCAGCCTTTGACGTAGACACAGAGGGTTTCAGGTCCAGCATCGGTTCTGTTGAGGGGGAGTCCTCGATGATGGTGGCCTCGGGTGTTCAAGGCCGGTCGTTGGGTACCAATTACTCCTTCCGGGGCAGCTTGTGAGGCTGCTCCCACTCCAAACTAATGTCGAGGACTACAGAGCCTGGAGTGGGATTCTCCCCATCTTCCCAGTCTCCAAGGAGGTCTTTGAGGACTTCGACTTCTTGCGTTCCACTTCCAGGGATTTCCTCTCAGAGGAACTGCGGCCATGAGACTCCGAGGAGGCCTGGGCTTTGCGGGGCACCGAGGGACCAGAGGGGGCCCTGGAGCGGGATGTCGCTGGAGACTCCGGTGTGGATTTGGATTTTTGGAAAAAATGTTACTGCTGCTGGTGACGGTCTTAAGGTCATGGTTCTGCAGAGTTTGCAGTCCAACTCATTGTGTTCTGGGCCAAGGCATCAACGGCAGCAGTTATGCGGATCGGTGAGAGACATCTTGCTATACCAATCACACTTCTTTAAGCCGCTGAAGGCCATCGGAAAAAAGAGGTCCCTGCCACCCGGCAGGGGTTCGAGGCCTTTGGCAGAAAAAAGGCGTAAATGCCGGTCAAGGGATACCTCAAGCAAAAGACAAGGAAACGAGCCCGAGGAACGACGCTGAAGTGAGCTGGCTTGGGGGCAGGAAAGGAACCAGTACAGAAACTGGACAGGAATGTATCAAAAAAAAACACACTTTTTCTGGGGGAAACTGGACAGATGTCCGGAGGGCTCCATGTAAAAAAGGAGACTGATACAAGATGGCACCCTTGGGCAGAAAGGGGGCCACACTTGGGTGGTGCATCTCCCAAAGGCTTTCTTTGAAAGCTGGGGAGATGCTTCCATGGGGCTCAGTTGGCACCGACGTTGCCCATATGCGAGGACTGACTTCCTGCTTATTCCCAGAGACTTTGACATTCCAAACAGGGACTCCTTCTACCTTTCCCGGCCCTTCAAGCCCCTCCTTGTCATCTTCAGGCAAAGGTTTCAGAAGCGGGCTGGTGATAGGGCCCCCAGGCACTGCAGGCACCAGTTGTACCTGTCCATGACTGAAATGGTACTGCCACATTTTGTGCACTTTTTAAAGCCACTTACTGGCTTACATAAGAACATAAGATATGCCATACTGGGTCAGACCAAGGTCCATCAAGCCCAGTATTCTGTTTCCAACAGTGGCCAATCTAGGTCATATGTACCTAGCAGTTTCCCCAAGAGACACAAGTTCCACAATGCTTGTACTGGGTCAAGCATTGATATCTTCGGTCACGTCTTAATAATGGTTTATGGACCTTTCCTCCAGGAACTTCTCCAAACCTTTTTTAAACCCAGCTACACTAACAGCCTTTACTACATCCTCCGGTAACAAATTCCAGAGTTTGATTACACGTTGAGTGAAAAAATATTTTCTTTTATTAGTCTTAAATAGTCTACCCTGTAGCTTCATTGCATGTCCCCTAGTCTTTCTATATTCTGATAAGGTAAACAATCGATCTACGTTTACCCGTTCCACTCCGTTCATTAATTTATAGACTTCTATCATATCTCCCCTCAGCCGTCTCTTTTCCAGGTTAAAGAGCCCTAACCTTTTTAGCCTTTCTTCATAGGAGTATCCTTCCATCCCCTTTACCATTTTGGTGGCTCTTCTCTGTACCTTTTCTAAAATCGCTATATCCTTTTTAAGATACGGCGACCAGAATTGCACACAATATTCAAGGTGCGGTCTCACCGTGGAACGATATAGAGGCATTATAATATCTTTTGTTTTATTTTCCATTCCTTTCCTTATCATACCTAGCATTCTATTTGCTCTCTTGGCCGCCGCTGCACACTGGGCTGAGGGTTTTAACATGGTATCCACAACGACGCCTAAATCTTTTTCCTGGGTGGTGGTTCCTAATGTGGAACCTTGCATCGTGTAACCATAGTTTGGGTTGTTCTTCCCTAGGTGCATAACCTTGCACTTGTCCACATTAAATTTCATCTGCCATTTTGATGCCCAGTCTTCCAATTTATCAAGATCCTCTTGCAATTTTTCACAATCCTCTTGGGTTTTAACAACTTTAAATAGTTTTGTGTCATCTGCAAATTTGATAACCTCACTCGTTATTCCACTTTCCAGGTCATTTATGAATATGTCAAAAAGCAGCGGACCCAGCACAGATCCCTGGGGTACACCACTATTCACCTTTCTCCATTGGGAAAATTGGCCATTTAGCCCTACCCTCTGCTTTCTATCTTTTAACCAGTTCCTGATCCACAATAGTACATTGCCTCCTATCCCATGACTCTTTAGTTTTGCCAAACGTCTCTGATGAGGGACCTTGTCAAAGGCTTTCTGTAAGTCCAGATACACAATATCAACTGACTCACCTTTGTCCACCTGTTTATTCACTCCTTCAAAAAAACATAACAGATTAGTAAGACAAGATCTTCCTTGTCTAAAGCCATGTTGGCTGTCTCCCATTAGGTTGTGACTATCTACATGCTGAGTAATTTTATTCTTTATGATGGTTTCTACCATTTTTCCCGTTACTGACATCAGGCTCACCGGTCTGTAGTTTCCCAGATCACCCCTGGAACCCTTTTTAAAAATTGGTGTTACATTGGCGATCCTCCAATCTTCAGGTATTAGAGATGATTTTAATGATAGTTCACAGATTACTGATAGCAGTTCTGCAATCTCATATTTCAGTTCTTTCAACACCCTTGGATGTATACCATCCGGCCCAGGTGATTTGCTACTCTTCAGTTTATCTAATAGTTGTAAGACATCTTCCCGATGTATCGATATTTCCTTCAATTCTTCCACACCTTTAAATACCACTTCAGTCATGGGTAACATCCCTACATCTTCCTCAGTAAAGACCGAAGCAAAGAATTCATTCAGTCTCTCCGCTATCGCCTTGTCGCCTCTTAGTGCTCCTTTAACCCCTTTATCATCTAATGGACCAACTGACTCTCTCACAGGTTTTTTGCTACGAATGTACTTGAAAAGATCTTTATTTCGCGTTTTTATTTATTTATTTTATTTATTTATTTAACTGCATTTATATACCGCTTTTCACTGGGTCAAAGCGTTTTTGCTTCCGCAGCAAGCTTCTTCTCAAATTCTCTCTTTGCCTGCCTTATCAATGCCTTGCATTTGACTTGCCAGTGCTTGTGCTGTTTCCAGGTTTCGTCGTTTGGCTCTTTTTTCCATTTCCTGAAAGATGCTTTTTTTGGCAACAACAGCCTCTCTGACCTCACCTTTAAACCATGCTGGCAGTTTTTTGGACTTCCTTCCACTTTTCTTAAAGCGTGGAATACAGCTGGTCTGGGCTTCCAAGATAGTATTTTTCAACAACACCCAAGCTTGATGTACGTCTTTAACCTTCGCAACTGCTCCTTTTAGTTTTTTCTTAACTGTTTTCCTCATTTTATCATAGTCTCCCTTTCGAAAGTTAAAAGGTAGTACTGTGGATTTCCTTACTATCCCTCCTACACTAATTAAATCAAAGGCGATCATGCTATGAACACTATTGCCAAGTGGCCCCAACACCCTTATCTCTTGCACTAGATCTGGTGTTCCACTAAGGACTAGGTCTAATATGGCTTCCCCTCTGGTCGGTTTCATGAACCAGCTGCTCCAAGAAGCAGTCATTTATTTCATCTAGGAACTTTAACTCCCTAGCATGTCCTGACGTGACACTGACCCAGTCGATACCGGGGTAATTGAAATCACCCATTATTATTACTGCGCTGTAACTTTTGTTAGCTTCCTTGATTTCTTTGAGCATTTCATCATCCATTTGGTCATTCTGGCCAGGTGCTCGATAGTACACCCCCACTGCCATCGCCTTCCCCCTTTTATATGGAATTTTAATCCATATAGATTCTACAGCAGATTTTGTTTCCTGCAAAACTTTAATCCTTTCTGAGTCAATGCCCTCTCTAACATAGAGCGCAACCCCTCCACCAATTTGATCAGCTCTATCATTACGATATAGTTTGTACCCAGGTATCACAGTGTCCCACTGGTTGTCCTCCTTCCACCATGTCTCTGATATTCCAATCATATCTAACCTTTCATTTAGTGCTATATATTCTAACTCTCCCATCTTATTCTTTAGACTTCTAGCATTTGCATACAAGCATTTTAGAGAATGTATTTTATTCATGTTAATTTGGCTATTGTTAGACATGGGTAAATTGGGATCTTTAAGCTCTGTCTGCTCCATACTTGAGGGTGTTTGGGCTACTTTACTCTTTTGTGGAACCTCTCTGCTTTTGGTAGTATCCTTGAAGGATACATTCTTCTGAACCATCCGCTCTTGGGCGACTGTCGGCTTTCCCCTAATATCTAGTTTAAAAGCTGCTCTATCTCCTTTTTAAAGGTTAATGCCAGCAGCCTGGTTCCATCCCGGTTAAGGTGAAGCCCATCCCTTCGGAAGAGCCCCTCCTTTCCCCAGAATGTTCCACAGTTCCTAACAAATCCAAAACCCTCATCTCTGCACCATTGTCTCATCCACACATTGAGACTCCGGAGCTCTGCCTGCCTTTTGGGTCCTGCGCGTGGAACAGGAAGCATTTCGGAGAATGCTACCCTGGAAGTTCTGGATTTCAACTTCCTACCTAAAAGCCTAAATTTTGCCTCCAGAACCTCCCTACCACATTTTCCTATGTCATTGGTGCCGACATGTACCAAGACAGCAGACTCCTCCCCAGCACTATCTAAGACCTTATCTAAGTGGCGCGTGAGGTCCGCTACCTTCGCACCAAGGCAGGCATGTTACCAGGCGATCCTCACGTCCACCAGCCACCCAGCAATCTACATGCCTAATGATTGAATCACCAACTATAACGGCTGTCCTAACCCTTCCCTCATGGGCACATGGGCCCTGGAGAAACTTCCTCGGTGCGAGAGGGTTTTACATCACCTGGAGGACAGGTCCTAGTTACAGGATCACTTCCTGCCACACCAGGGTGATGCTCTCCTGTCACGTGACCTCTCTCCTCCATGGCAACAGGGGTGCTGCCAGACTGGAGGTGGGACTTCAGGACTATATCCCTGTAGGTCTCGTCTATGTACCTCTCTGTCTATCTTATGTTTTCCAAGTCTGCTACTTTAGCCTCTAGAGAACAGACTTGTTCCCTGAGAGAAAAGAGCTCCTTGCACCTATTGCACACGTAAGACCTCTCACCAACTGGGAGAAAATCATACATGTGACACTCAATGCAAAAGACGGGAAAGCCCCCATCCCGCTGCTGGACTGCTGTCTGCATCTTAGTTTAAGTTTGTGTCTAGATCTTTAAGTTCTTACTTACTAGGGGTTGCTATGGGTATTTATACCAATAAAACTGTACCTAATACGTTTAATATACCTTGTTCACCTGAAGCTTAATTAATCTCAGGTCCTTAGTGTATGACTGATTTGGGTAATGAGCTTCACCTGAAAACACCTCCTGTCTTTTAAGATGTGTAAGTACCTATAAAGCTATGATTATCCCAGGGGAGGGTGGGTGTGGGGAGGGAGGGAGGGAAATAACACTTATTAAAAGAGGGCTGCTACACAGTACCCTGTCTTGTGCTGCTGAGGTAAGCTAAATTCTGATTTGATTTAAATTATAGCTCTTAGCTGCTGCTAGGCTCTAACTTCTTATGAAATTTAAACTACAAGCTCTCTGCTGGGTACTAGACATGTCTGAGAAGGTCGGGAAGGTTATGGTGATTATGGTGGTGGGAAAAAGGCCCAGAAGGGAAAAGAACAAAAATCGCAAAAAACAAAAGAAAAGAAAAAAATATCGGCTGGAAGCTGACTAACCTATGAAAGATAGTGAAAATTACTAAGAAAAAAATATCAATGGGAGTAGAAGAGAGTTTTTGCTCCTGATACAGGACACATCCTATTGGCTCTGCAGAAAAAAGGAGACTGGAAAAGATGGCACCACAACAGATGGGAAGGCAGGTACACATGCACAGTGCAGCTCCCAAAAGCATCCAATGGAAGCTGGGGAGTGTTCTGTGTAGGCTCCGTCGGTGATGTCACCCATACGTGAGGGCTTACTTCCTGCATGTCCACGGAGAACAGTGTTGTATGTACTGAAATAGTTGCTCATAAAATTGCCATGGACATAAGATGCCTAAAAGAAGGCACTCAGAAATTATAGCAGCTATTTTTTACGATGTTTCCCTGGAAGTGAAGAATGGGCACAGCAGGTCATCGGCAGATGGTCATCTATTTTATAAAATATAAACAAATGCATCAATTCTTATTGGCACCTACACGCACAAAGTTATTCCCATCTTGGAGCAGGTGTAACTTTGTGCAGGTAGACTGTTTTATAAAAAGTGCATAGTCACATATGTTGCATTATAAAATAGGTACAATGTCTGTACCTCTGTGTCTTACCTATTTAGGACCCATTACAAAATTATCCTTCATGAGTTAATCTTAAAGTATCGATTTACTGGACTTCTTTCTTCCATCTATTTCTTCCCTCTCCCCTCAACACTTCCTCACTTCCCTGTTTTTCTCTTCCCTCTCTCCCACCTTGTTTTTCTTCTCCGTTTATCCCTCGGCCCATCTACCCTCACCCAACTCTATATGCAGAAGACCAAAAGTAGAAGAATCATTAAACAGGGGAGAGGAAGTAGCCTAGTGGTTAGAGCAATGGATTGAGAAGCAGAGAAATGGTTCATTCCCCACTTTTTCCACCGACACTGCTTGTGATCTTAGAAAATACTTTATCTCCCATTGCCTCAGGTACCCACTTAGAATGTAAGGTCTCTGGGATAGAGACTTCCTTTAATACTTATCACCACTGTATAGTTCTATGTAGAGCGAGTAGCACTCAAAAATAAGGGAGGGGAGGATGTTCAGGGGCAGCAGCTTGCTCTCTCCACTGAACTTTAACCTGAACATTCAATGCTAGGGCCATATCTAGCCCTAGCACTGAGTATCTGGGTAGCCCAGATTGCCAGGAAGCTAATCAGGCAATAGTGAGATTCAGTCCAGTTAACTTCTGGGGCAAAAATTAGGCCAGCCTTTACTCCACCTGACTTTCGCTGTATGTCGGTAACCAGGCAGTGTCTCAGTATCACCGCTGCCCATTTAGATGGGTGCTGCCCCCAGAATGTCCCAATGCTAACCAGTTAGCATCAGGGGCATGCAATATTGGTATACTCTGATATTCAATGGCACTAAACAGTGTCGCCGAATATCCTAGATAAGGGAATTAACACGGCTAGAAGGTCTGCTAACTGTGTTAATCACTTTGAATATTCCCACCTAAGAATTAATATTATGGTGCATATTCATGATCCATTCCCATCCCCAGCTTTCATTCCTGAAAGTGCTTGCTTTCCAAACTGGAACATGCTGATAAGGAGAAAAAACAGCACGGGGACCTGTAAATAAATGTTCTCCCACAATCCGCACACTGCTACTGTATCTGCTCCTGCTGCAGCCTGAGATTAGGAATGTTCAGAACTAATTAAATGTTTGGTTATTTGTGCATTTCCCAAATTTTTCACGGTTTTTGTGTTTTTTTCACACTTGTTTTAAATGCACACCTTATTTGTCTGCTAGAACTTTGTTCTGGTCACAAATTGATTGTACAAGCATACATTGTAGCTATGCACATGTACAAGTGATTTGCATGCACTGACAATTTTTAGGTACCCAAACAAATGAAATGCACTCTCATGAATGCACACCACTACCTGAGATGCTGGAAGAAGATACAGCCAGGGCCAGCCCAAGGGTTTCTGCCGCCCTAGGCAGAAACTCTGGCCTCACCACCTCTTTCAACTGTTGCCACCACCTCCCCCCTCTCTGCTGCTGATTCCATCTCTTTTTGCCACCGCTTTTAGAAATGCTGCCCGCCTCCCCCCAAACAGAATTGGCAGCAGCTGGAGGTGTGGGGGGGGGGGGGCAGTGTGGCTGCCTATGTGTGCTGCTGCTGCTGCTCACCCAGGCTGGCCACCTAGCTCACCTAGTGAATGGACCAGCCCTGGGTATAGCAGTGGGACATGATAGCAGACAACTCTACCAGTCGCATCAAAGGGTCTCTTCTTCACCAATCAACTGGACTATACCAACATCTCGGCAGAGAGGATTCTCTAGCTACCACTGATAGGGGCTCCAGTAGCTATACCGTTGCAGGATCTTCTTTTTGGCAGTCAATAGAGCTCCTCATGCAAAAGTGCTTGCACATGTGAACGGAAGTCTGAATGCGTAGCCCTTGCCCTTGAAACATAAAAAGTTGATGCATCTGCTTGTCCTAGAAAATTATAACCAAAACAATGAATTCTGATCCTATTTGGAAATGCTCTCCTTTTTTGTGAGAGCATTCTGGAAAAATATACTGACATGAATAAATAGTCCTAAAATGCTTTAAATAGGTTTGTGGTTCAGAATAACAAAATTATGCACTCTAGCCAGGCTCTTATACAAAATGGATGCAGCTACAATTCATAAATACACCTTGACAACCAAATATGTTTGTGGCTCTTAAGGACCATAATTGTTCATCCTTTGCCCTGGTTCTGAAAGCTATCTACCCTTTCACCTCTTACAATCCATCTCAGGATACTGATGATGGAAAATCCTTGCTATTGTGGAAGCTATTGTAAAATGAATGAATAGCCTCAGTCCTGTTAACAATGGATGAAAATTCACATTTCTAAAACCACTCTTTCACATGGCACATCTGCTGGCAAGCTCAGAAAAAGAGATCAAAAGATTGAACAGTTATGGAAACAGAGCTACCTCTAGCATATGGCCTCTCTAGGATAGGCATACTGACAGCAACCTGCGGAGAGGGTCTGTCACTGCTGCTGCTTGCGCTGCACCTATTCACTGGATGAACGAAAGATTTCATTTTACATTGATGTTGTTCCAACACCTTTCACAAACACTAAACTCACAAGAAAAATATAATAAATAATGTCCCCTATTAGGCAAGTTACGTGTCAGAATAATATGTATTCTCTGAAGCTATAGTTAATCCGTATTTTACGGCATGTAAAAACCATAGATAGGGACTTAAGACAAAGCAACAATCAGATACAATTGCTTTTACCCAAAATTCAAAGATTATGCCATGGATTGCTGGTTCAAACTACTCTCATAGCTACAAAGACCACGGGTACTTTTCAAACATGATCCTTGCTGTAGCTTTCAGTGAAAGTATGCATCTATTTTCCCTTTGCACCAACATTTTCTAGTGATACATTTTCAGAACGAACTATGCGTATTTTAGGTTTCTTACTTATCTCCATCCCAGGGGTGCTCCATTACATTGTAGGTCAACATGTGTTCATTATGGAATAAAATCTGTACTTTTAAATGCACACAGAGTGAGCAGTTTTCAGACAGGTGGTTTATATGGACAAAATGCATTTTACCCGAGGAAATCCTTTGAGAGTTACCTTCTATGAAGGTAATTTTATAATAGGAAGTCTATAAAAATTTTAAAGAATTATGGCTATTTTTCCCTTAGCGGTGGATCACTCGGTTCATACAGTATTTTAGTATTTTATAAAAGGTAACTGATTTTTATGCCTTATTTGGCAGCTTGATCCTTAGCGGTAGTACCACAAGACTACAGCTAGGAGTCAATCTGCCATTTTGAGCCTGGTGCCCAGTGGGGCAGGAGCAAATGGGGATTGCTCCTGTCCCCCCATTAGACAGCAGAGACCCGGGTAAGATCCAGGAGGGTGATGGCAGGGGTGTTCATTAGGAAGGTCTGCCTTTGTTTGGGGAGTGAGGAGGATTCAGGGAGGTACCGATTATGTTGGGGAAGGGAATATTTGGTGCTACAAGAAAGGTACTGATGATGTGGGGGGGGGGGGGCAGTGTAGGGGGAACACTGATAATGTCAGGGGGGTGCTGGGAGTTGACAGTGCTCCCAGAACTTTAGGGAAGGCAACCATGCAGGTAATGCAGAGCAATGATCGTTACCACTCTATAACGGCATGGCACATAACGTATAACATGGAGGTTGTTGCTAGAGGTATTGCTAGCTGCATTCCATGTTAACTGCAAAATGTGATCCCTGCCCATTCCCCCCCCCCCTCCCTCAAAGGAATTTCCATGTTCTTAATATGGCAATAAGCACACTAACAGATAACTTGTGTTAACTGCATGACACTGCATTAAACATCTAATGCAGTTTAGTAAATAGGTCCCCTAGAGTTGAAAATGAACTCTGTGTTTGTTAAAAATACCCCAGGGGTGGAAATGCTGCTTCCAAGTGCAGCTAAAACTACATGTCTAGTGATACAGTGCATGGGCTCTTAGCAATGCTGAGGGAAGAGTCCGGAGGATAATATTCAAGTCAGCCAACCAGGATACACATAAAAATGACTGATTGACCTTGAAAAAAGTAAAAAAAATTCTGTAAACTTTTTTTAAAATTATTAACAACATCAGGAAGCTTATTTTGTGATCTAATGACAATAAATAGTTCCACGTGTAGAATGGAATCTTGTCAGTGACCTAAAGCAACGCAGATGGGCAAAAGGAGAGAGTAGTGGATATGCAGACTATGTCTGCATGAGATCATTATTATTGCTTTCACAATTAACCTACCAAAATAAGATTTATAAAATGTATGCATCTTCAACATATCTGTAAAGCACTTATGGGTTAGCTCCCTCTTTCTATATGATGGCATAGATTCAGGATATGTGTACTAAGCATTTTCCCATAGAAACAAAATGGGGAAAAATCTCAAATGTATCTGGCCCTTTAGTCCTGGATCCCATGGTCTGGCATTCACCTACTGAATTTCAGCAGAAACTGCTCAAAGAAAAAAGTTTAAAAACCCTTCAAAATCCATGCATAAGTAGTTTTGAATGCCTTGTTAAGAGTAATTATGATAATTCCACATAGGTTTACAGGTTGTATGATATTTGACAGATTACCATGGGGTTCACTTAAATAACAATGATGTGGAATTTGTACTCTATAGTCCAGCCTATGAAATCACTATCCAAATTATCTGCATAAAGCTAAATTCAGTGGTTAAAAGCTTTATACTTCAAATAATATTCTACTTAAATGCATGGGGTTGAGATTCAGACAAAAAAAAAACCACGGAGCCTATCTAGCAACTAGCGCTGAATATTCAATTTTGCCACCAACCACGGTGGTTAGCTAGTTAGCGGTGATATTCAGCAGCTAACCAGATAACACAATTACATAAAGTTAGGACAGCCACTGACCTTTCCTAACTTTATACTGTTTGCCTAGCCGGTTAGTGGCTGTATATCACTGCTAACTAGATAGGCATGGGGACTGCCTCAGCTCTACATACAGACCGCCCCAAAACTAACCAGATATTTTCAGGGTGGTCTGTGGGGATATTCAGTGGCACAAATCAAGGTCTGTGCCACTGAATACTAGGATTGCTGGGGTTTATGCAGGTTTCAGGTCCTGCAAACTGCCTAAACCCTTTTGAATATCAATCCCATGGTTTAATATCAAAATCCTGAATTGCTCATGTGCCGGGATTCACCATACCAAACTCATTTCTATGTTATAGTCAGTTTTGTTTTATATAAGTGTAAGGAGGTCTAAAAGTGACTATCCACAAAGACATGCAGCAATGAGGTTAGAAAGAAGGGATCGGCAATAGTCAGATGCTCTCAATAGGGAAGTGTCTAAGGTTTGACACAGATGTTTCTGGGTTTTCTCTTCTGAAGTAACCCTGAACTCAAGGGCAGACTCTTTCATGCTGCAAGAGAGGGGGATGGAGCTTGGAACAGCTACGAACCGCTTGAAGCAGGCATTCTGGAAAGATTCCTTTGGAGCAGGGCCAACTTAACCAATAGGTAAACTAAGTGGTCACCTAGGACAACAGCTTCTGATGGTGGCAAGGTGTAGCTGCAATCAAAGCAAAACAATAGATTTTGACAACAAGACAATGCAACCAAACTATCATTATTCTACTTTCACCTACAGGGAGAGTGGGGAATTTTTAAATATACACACAACTGCTGTTGAGAGCCAATTCCAAAATAACCCAAAAAACCCCAAATGCTCTCAATAGTATCTCTTATAATCTAAACCAAATCAATACCCAAAACTACTTCAATTACCAATACCAGGCATAATGACCTCAGATGGCACAACCCCTCATTTGGCGAAATTCACCATAGGGTGTTGATAGACGCTCACATCACCGGTCAAGCCTCCTCCATATCCCCAACTTTATTTAATAACACCGTTTTACATAACCACCAAATTACCAATGGGAAAAGTCTTATCAAAATCTATCTAATAATGTACTATCATTACCCACCATTCAATAATATACTATCATTACCCACCATTCACTCTCTACATGCACCCCCTCACATACATACTACCCAGATTAAAAAAGCGTCTATAATAATTTGCACACAAAGTACAAATATGGCTGAATGCAGCCTAGGCAACCCAGGTGAAAACCTCCCAAACAGACGCACAATAACAAAGGGTCAGCATAAACGCCGCCTCCAACGCGGGAAACCAACTTTAAAGCGAACTTCTTCAGTAACAGTAATCCCCAAACGACCTCAACTCACGACCTCCGCTCTACGAAAGCCTTCGTTTCGCCATAAAAACAGCTTCATCAGGAGCTTAGCTGTACAAAATAAATGCTTTACAATAGCTCTCTACAACCTCCCGCTAAAAAACTACTGCACAAACAACAGTACAACAAAAAAAAAAGCAGGGGCGAAGTAACCACCCCCCCACCCCCGCCCTGGGTAATATCTATCCCACTTAAATAATTAAAGTCTAAGTTGTTAAAACTTAAATAGTGGATAAGCAAAAATGACAAAATTTATTGATAAGTACAGTTAAAATAATCTAAAACAGATAAAAAAACCAATACACAAGAAATTATGCTCTGCCAAAACTTACCCAAAAGGGGAAACTGCTAGCTTATCAGTCGAGGCTGCATGTTTCATACAGTTGTCCTTCCTACATCAACAGCCCTTTGACAGAAACATGTTGGGCAACTTGATCTGTCTTTTTTTTTTTGAACCTTTGTTTTTATTAAGCATGTGAAAGACAGGTGAACAGCATACAGTGCCATCACATACAAATCCCCCTTCCGGCATCCACCATCCAGAATACACTTAGTAGTCCTGTCCCCCATCCACAGCCAAAAACAAACAGAAAACTGAGGTCTTAAATAATGAACCTCTTAACCATAAGAACATTTACAACTTTAACAAACAGATAAAACCTTGTGCCATGTGCTGAGTGCCAATGCTTCACCCCCCCCCCCCCCACCCCAAGTCATTCCTAGCCCACCATACCCTCTCCTCTCTGCCCCTGCAAGTACGGGTCCCATATCTTATGGAATTCCCACTCCCGGCCCCGCAATCGATATGTCAGTCGATCAAACTGAATCACCTCCTCCACTTTCCTGTGCCAATCCTCCACTTCAGCCCCCCCCCCTCCTCTTCCAGCGCCATGCTATCGCTACACACGCTGCTAACTTGAGCTTCTCCTCCCTCTTCTTCACCCACCGCCCCTGTCCCTCCCGTTCCCCTCCCCCCCCCAACACCCACTCCCGTGGCCCCCTTCCTATCTCCCTCTCCCCTCCCCCCTGCCGTCCCCCCACCCTCATACCCATCCCCTCCTGCACCAACCTCCAGAACCGCTGAATGACCCGACAGCCCCACCACATGTGCAGAAAATCTTCCTGTTCCCCACAACCCCGCCAACACACCGCTAACCCTTGCCCCCCTACCCAAGCCATCCTACTCAGTGTGACATAGGCCCCGTGTACGATCTGCAACTGTGTTTGCCTCCAAGAAGTGACCACCGTAGTCTGGTAAATAGCCCCATATATCCTCTGCCACTGACCCTCATCCCATTCTGCCCCTACCCATTTATGCCACCTTTCCCTAAGTCCCTGCCCCTCTTTATCCTCTTTATCCGCTGCCTCATCCATCAAGACTCTGTATATCTTAGAAATGATCCCCTTGTCCTTATTCCCCTGGAACAACGCTATCTCCATCTCTGTGCTGGGCCGACTGACCAACCTTCGGTTCTCCCCCGTGTTAATAAAGTGCCTAATTTGAAAGTACTGGTAAAAGGGTATTTTGAGCTGTGTTCTTTTCTCCAGCTCCCTGTGAGAACACCCCCCCCCCCCCCCCGTGCACCATACAATCCCCAAATTTAACTATCTTCCACTGAAGCCATTCCGACCCCCCAAAGGGGAAAAATGTCACGCACCCTGGTCCAAGCCGACACTGGGCTAGGAAACCACCTCCTCCTCTCCCCCCGCTGATAAACTCTCCACATGGCCCCCAAGAAAGGATGCTCTTTCCCCTTACCCCCTGAAATCTTAACCCTCTTCTCTTCCAACCACTGAGCCAATGACAGGGCCCCCATCAGCGTTCTTTCCAAGTCCACCCACGCCGCCTCCCCACCTCTACGGTAGTGATCCCTCCAGGCCTTAAGGATACTTGCCTGGTAATACCACCATAGGGAGGGCGTCCTGACTCCCCCTTTATCCTTAGCCTTCCGAAGCTGACTTGCCTTAATCTTAGCCTTCCTCCCCCCCCCCCCCAGACAAATCTCCGCAGCTTCTCCTCCCATCGCCGAATTACCCCCCCAGGGATCGCCACCGGCAGCTGCGCGAAAATATACAGGAACTTTGACAACACACTCATCTTGAAGGCCTCTATCCTCCCCATCCAACTCAACTGCAGGGATTTCCAACTGTCCAATAATTTCCCGATCTGTTCCCCCAACTTCTGATAATTAAGCTCGTATAGTCTCCCAGGATCTTCCGATATCCGGACCCCTAAGTATTTAAAATGCCCCGGCGCCCATTTGAATGGAAAGTTCACAAAGACCTCCCTCCTGACCCCTCCTAGTGCCATGGCCTCCCTTTTGGCCATGTTCACCTTGAAACCCGACACCTCTGCGAACGCCTCCAACTCTTCCACCAACGCCGGGAGGGAGTTTACCGGATCCGCCATGAATACTAACGTGTCGTCAGCATACAAGAGAATCTTATGCTCCCCCTGCCCTACCTGAACCGGCTGAATTTCCTTTCTGGTCCGTATGCGAACTGCCAGCACCTCAATCGCTATCGCAAAGAGCAAGGGGGATAGAGGGCAGCCCTGCCTAGTCCCCCTTTGCAGGTCGAACCACTCCGAGCACTGCCCATTCACCAATATCCTGGCCGTCGGGTGTCTATAAAGGGCCCTTACCCCCTGCACAAAGCTCTCACCTAGCCCCATCTTATCCATCATAGCGAACAAGAACTCCCACTCCACCCGGTCGAAAGCCTTCTCTGCGTCCAAGGCGACGCACACTGCTGGTATCCGTGCCTCTTTCACATAGTGGAGAAGCCCCACCGCCCGCCTCACATTATCCACTATTACTCTTCCCTGTATAAACCCGGTCTGGTCAGGGTGGATCAAGTCCAGGAGAAGCCCCTCCAACCTCCCTGCCAACACCCTCGCGTATAATTTCGCATCACAGTTAATCAATGCGATCGGTCTATAATTCTCACATCTGTCCGGGTCCCTACCATCCTTTGGAAGGACCACCACATTCGCATGCGACATCGTCTCCGGCAGCGTTCCCCCCCCCACTCAAAAACCCAGTGAACAGCCGGGCCAAGAATGGCGCCACCTCTTCCCTCAGCACGTGGAAGTACTCCGCCGGGTATCCGTCTTCCCCTGCCGCCTTCCCCCTGGGAAGCCGCCGAATTTCCCTCAGCACTTCCCCCACCTCAATAGGCCGACCAAGCCAATTCGCCTGATCCTCACTAACCCTCGGGATGTCCATCCCTTCTAAGTAGTCTGCTATTTTCTCCCGACAGGCCTCTTTCTGTCCCGTGTACAACTGCTCGTAGAACCTCCGAAAGGCCCTACATATCCCCTGGCTATCCGCCACCCTTTCCCCTTTCCCCTTTCTCATTCCTAACTTCCGCCACTATCCTACTCTCCCGCCGTTGCTTGAGCTGCCTTGCAAGCAGCTTCCCCGCCTTGTTCCCTCCTTCCATGAAATTTCTCTTGGACGCCCTCATCAACTTCTCCAACCCGTCCAAATCCAACCTGTTCACTCTCGCCCTCAGCATGGCTTCCCGCATACGAGCTACCTTGGAGCCTGTCTTACTGTGTTCCCCCTGCGCCTCTTCCAACTCCCTCATCAACGCTCGTCTCTGTGCCTCCCTCTCCCGCTTCCTCTGACTCCCCATCTGCATCATCAGCCCTCTCATATACGCTTTCCCACTGTCCCAGACCATGGCATCCGAAACCTCCCCATTATCATTCCACTCCAGAAATTCCCCCCAGGCCTTCTTAAGCCACACTTGCCCTTCCTCTGACTGAATCAAGGCTATATTCCCCCTCCACCCTCCCTTCTGTCCCTCTTCCCCCCCCCCCCCGGGCTTCCATTCCCCAGTAACCATACCATGGTCCAAAATAAGCACTGGGTGCAATTGCACATTCCCCAGGGCCCCCAGCTGTCCCTTCCTCCCGAAGAACATATCAATCCTTGAGTGGCTCCCCAATCTGGGTGTGTAACAGGTAAAGCCCCTCTCCCCAGGGTTCTCCCACCGCCAAATGTCTACCAGCCCCCAGTCCGCCATGCACTTCCTCAGCTCCCTCCCCTCCCGTCGATGCTTCACCCTCTGATAATTAGACCGATCCTCCGGACCCACCACACAGTTCATATCACCCCCAATAATCCATTCCCCCCGGGCATGTTTTTCAAAATCCTGCAGTGCCTTCGGGAAGAAAGACCCCTTCGGCCCATTGGGTGCATACAAATTTAGAAAGGACACCTCCTTCTGATCCACCCTTCCCACCACCCAGACTACCCTCCCCATCTTGTCCCCCCCAGAAGCGTAGGGAACAAACTTCAGCCTTTTGTGCACTAGAATCACCACTCCCCTCTTTTTAGAATTGTACGGTGCTCCAAACAGTTGCTCAAACCCTTGGGCCTTTAATTTAACCTGCTCCGCCTCTATTAAGTGAGTCTCCTGCAGCATGGCTATCTCAATCTTGTTCTTGGCCAGCTGCGTGAGAATCCTCTTCCGCTTGATAGGGATATTAATCCCCCATACATTATACGATGCAATTTAATGTCCCCCATCATCATTGTATCTCTCTTCCATCCACCACCCCTCTCCCCTTCCAACCCCCAAAGACAGCATCAGCCCCGGCACTCTCGCAGCACACACAACTTGCACCAACCCAAACCCCCCAAACTGTTCAATCACCCCCCGCCCATCACATTTTTGTTGTTTACGGACCTCCATTAGCCCCTCTCCTTCCAGCTCCAACCGCTCCCCTCCCCCCGCACTCTTCTCCCACTTGTTTTCCCCCTTTCCTCCCGACCCCCCCTACCCCCCCGTATACTGCAACCTTTACATTCACATAGACATAGCCCACCAGCCCCCCGAATCCCTTAGTGAAAGCCTAGCAAGCATATCAAACAATCCCACTTATCCACCCCTCCAACCCCTCCCTGTAACAGTCCAGTGCAGCTCCTCTTGTCTCTTCACTCTCCGGGGCTCTGCCACCCGCCGGCCTTGCCGCTCGCCGAATTCTGGTCCCCCTCTCCACTCGGACGCGCCGGGCCCTCTCTAGACGAGCTCTTCTGGGACTTCAGGGATTTCTCCAGCATCTCTTTGGAGGCAAAGAACCGTCGCACTCCATTCACCATCATCGTTATCCTGGCTGGGTACCATATCGCAATCTGTACCCCCTGTTTCGCCAACTGGTCTCTCAGCCGTAACAGATCCTTCCGCCTCTTCACTGTCTCAGAGGCCAAATCTGGGAAGACATACACAGTCCAGGCTTTATACTGTACACTCTTGGTTCTCCGCGCTGCTCTGATGACATGTTCCCGGTCCTGAAACCGCAGCATTTTAACTATAAGAGCACATGGATTGCCTCCCCTTTCCGGTCTAGGCCGCAGCTATGTGCCCTCTCTATTTCAAACTGTGGCGTCGAGGGAGGGTCCGGGAAGCAGGTAGCTAACAAATCCTTTACAAAAGAGATCACATCGTCCCCTTCCGCCCCCTCAGGGACACCGAAAATGCGCAAATTGGAGTGCCGGTCTCTATTCTCCTTGTCCTCCGTTTTAGCATGCAGCCAACTTAATTGCTGTTGCAGCGAGCTCACCACGCGGTCCGTCGAGGCCTGGGCGTCCTCAGTCTGACTCACTCTACTTTCCACTTCCTCCAGACGCTGCCCGATTGTCACAAATTTCTCCTCCAGCCGCCCGCAGACACGGTCCACAATCTCCTCCTTCGATTCCCGAATTTCTCGGAGGATCGCCGCTAGATCTGCCTGCTGCAGGTCTTCTCTCTCCTCCCCATCCACCTCCTCAGAGCTGCTCGGGGATACCGGCGCCGACTGCGCGTCCGAACTCGCCGCCGCTTTTTTCCCTCCACTTGCCTTTGCCGCATATAATTCTTTGATGGCGGATCCCGGCTTGAACTTCACCACTTTAGGCATTATTACCGGCAAGGGAGCCTCTCCTACCTCGCTTTTAGGGGTGCGGATCAGGGAGCTCTTTTACACGCGTCTCACCTCCTCCGTGGCTAAACTGGAAGTCCTGATCTGTCTTTTACAGACATGTTTAATCAAAAATGTTAGGGTTGATTAGTAAGATACCATATCTGTGATTCTTGATAATGATTGTAGCTGTTTTAGATTATTTTAACTGTACTTATCAATAAATTGTGTCATTTTTGCTTATCCACTTTAAGCTTTAACAACTTAGACTTTCATTATTTATTGAGTGTGGTAGATATCACCTGGGGGGGGGGGGTGTTGTTTACTTTACCCCTGCTTCTTTGTTGGAAGTTATTAATTTGCCACATTCTTCTCATGCATGTTGGAAAGAAAACATCAGAATGCTTATGTTATCACAAGATCCTGTTTCCAGTGTGTCATATTGAATTTTCAGTTTATTACATATACCTTTTAAGGGGAAAATTTTATAAGAAGCTGTCTGTAGAAAGTGATGTCATCCCTTTAAGATGGCAGCTTAAACAGTGAGCTCTAATTGAGAGTGTAATAAAATGCAAATTTAGCAACATCCTCCCCTACTGCCCAAAGTGCACCCGGGTGTTTTGATTTGTGGTAGAAGTGTGAACCCTGAAATATCAAGCAAGAATTGACTAGAGAACAAACTGTATTTTCACCCAACTGGGAAAGACAAGGTGCATGGGCCACATGGTGGAATGGAGAAGGCCTTTAAGCATGACTCGAATTTAGCCTTAGAGGATGGCACGAAGCAGTGGGTGCAACCCTAAACAAGGGCATAGAAGGGGTTAAACAGCACAGAGCAGCGGGTACAACTACTCTAGCCACCTTACAGGAAAGGCTACATGAACCATACTGGCCTTTATCTGCCGTCATATACTATGTTACTATGTGAAAATTCCTGATGGATCTGGAGGAGGCTCCAGTAATCCTAGCTAGAGATTGTAATAAAAATAGTGGATTTTGGTGTGGATTGAGCACTGGCTAGGAAAGAGAAGGAAGATAGCAGTAAGGGGATTCCTTGGTTATGCAGGAAAGGGGGGAGTGCTAGTTAAGAGGTGGAGAATGCTCGTGGGTCCCATAAGCCATTATGTCCTTGCCTCTCAAGGTCTGCTTCAAGGACCCATGGGGTGGAAATAGGCCCTATCCTGCTCTCTGATCATGTGCCTCTTATAGTAGAGATTCAGTTTGATCGGGCAGAATGAAGTGGGATTGCAAGGATGCCATTGGGGTTGCAGGAAGACCCAGAATTTGCAGGGTGTCTTAGGGAGCAACAGGTAGAATATGAGAGGTTTAATGATTGTCATAAGGATGATCCCAAGTCCTTCTGGGAAACTCCTAAGGTGGTGATTCATCAGGCAATCATTGCTTATGTAACCTGTGATAAGGAGGCTTATCATAGCTCAGGAAGGAGCTATAGAAAAGGTGAAGTGACTCTGAACAAGCAACCTGTCAGTTCTGGTAGAAATAAGAAAACAGAATTTTCCCATAAAAGACTACCAGTCCCAGAATGCACCAGGTTTCCAACAGCCATTAGAGGAGCTGAAGTGAGGAAACGTGTGTTCAATCAGGAGGGCTATGAGGTAATCCCTAAGCACTCATCTCAAAGGGCAGGGCCTGATCCAGAACAGCTGCGCTGTGTTAGGGAGGAGCACTCATCTAAGCAGAATAAAGGTAGAGTTTATTCTACAGAGAAGCAGCTTGAGCTTGATCATCTTCATCATCAGGAGGATCATCAGAAGCAGAAGCCAAACCGGACGGACAGAGAGGGAAAGAAACCCTTTGGAAGAAAGAGGAGAAAAGCCTTTGAGAGGTCTAGAAGAGTCCAGAGCAGTACGTATACTGGGAGGCATTCCAAGGGCCAGCATACACCATTGGACTGGGGAAAGCCAGAGGAATGGTGCTGCAGAGCTAGGAATCTCCAGACGGTACCTGTGAGGGAGACAGCTGCACGTGGAAGGGACCCTAAGACCCGTGCCAGAAGGTATGTGAAGAGAGATCCAGTGTCCAGGGATCTGGATTGGAAGGCTGGACATAAGAACTGGACTACATACTGGCCAGGCTATTTAGAGAGGAACTCTAACAGCAATGGAAGCTCAGGTATGAACACTGATCTATGCCCTAGCTATAACCTTGAAAGACAGCAGGGAAACAAGTATTCTCCTGAAAGTGCTCCATTGGGAGATTCATCTGTGCCAATCCATGATATTGAACCCATGCTTGTTGAAGAAGAGGGGGTGATAGCAGATGAAGAATCTGTTTACATGGACTGCTCTCTGTCTAAACTCCTTTGGTGATTTTATGTTATAAAGTACAGCAACCATCACAAAGAAATACAAACTTGTTCTTTAATCTACTCAAAAAAGCTCCTGAGTAGGATTTTTAGCCACGCAGTAGAAAGCAAGCCAGCTAAGGGGTTTCAGCTGGATAACTGCTAGCAATTGAGCCTTACCTAATTGCTTGTGAGCTCTGAGAGAATCACTTCTGAATCTATGTGGGAAGATATAAGAAGTTTACCTGAAAAGAACAGTTTTTTTCTTTCTTTGTGGATCTTGTTTGTTGTTTGATACAGTGCTAAGAGAATATTAGCTAAAGCCTACAGAAAAGACCAGTTTGTTACCAACCAGGTCTTATTTCTTTTGCTTTGATTGCCTGATAAGTTAAAATGTTGTTTTCCTGATTTTGTTTTTTCAAGTTTAACACTGAAAGCAAGTAACCTGATTTATGTGCTACCAAGCATATCTGTGTTGGGAGAAATAACCCCATAAATAAATATCTTATTGGCTTTACCCAAAAGCACAACTAATTATTGTGAGCAGCTGTGTCTGGTGTGAATGAACTGCATTGCCCACAATCCCTTGCAAATCATATAGATATATGCACTTGCCAAGACTGTGAAGATTCTCACCCAGGCAGCCGTCTGACAAACCATAATAAAAGGAAGCACCTTGCAGCTGAGTTGATCCACCTAATGTGAGCAGCTTACTGAGGTGCAGCAGAAATTGGTCAGCAGTCTACAAAGGAATACGGGAAGCATTTTTTTTTCTGCTAAAGATCTTTATTAAGAATTTGCTCCAACAAAAGACATTGCTCTGTTGTATCAAATGCATAAATTGTTTCAGTTTGAGAATAAGTCAGGGAAGTATTTGGCTCAGTTGGTAAGTATAGTTAAAATGGGGTTTCTTTATTCCAATGCTGAGAGATATAGAGGGAAATAATTGTACAAACAATAGGTGAATGGGGGAAATTATGATAGGATTTTATTTAAAAAATTATGCGTAGGTGAATGTTTCACAGGACAATCTGTCAACCTTCTTTGATAATCCGATTTGCCTGGTGAGGAACTGTTGCAAGCGATTAAGCGTATAAAAAAATGTAACAGCCCCTGGACCTAATGGACTGCAGGCAGAATTCTACAAGATTTTGGTAGACAAGTTTGTTGAGTCCTACACATGATATTTGATCATGCTCAAGAGGAAGAGAGATTTCCCACTACCATTTATTTATTTTACATTTTTATCCTGCAATTTCCTACAGATCAATTGTGGTTTACAATGAACAGTATAAGGTAGTACAGATTCAGTTTACATGGAACAGTAACAACTATGTACAATAACAGTAAAAAGGAACTTTGTTAATTATAACTATATACAAGGTGTTCTTGTGTTGCTGAGGTGATCTGCTAGTAGGTCATTCATTGGATGTGTTGGGTGCTAAGATTATGGGCAGTAGTTATCTTACCGAGCTAAAGTGCTGCGTGAGTTAGGAGTTGATCACGGTGCTCCTCAAAAAGGGTAAGGATCCTCAGGATCTAGCTTCATATAGGCCCATTTGGCTTTTGAATGTTCATGCCAAATTTATGCCAAGATATTGATGGACTGGTTGAATACCCTGGATTGTTTGCCAAGGAACAGGTAAAGTTTGTGCCTAGATGGAGTGGAATGACTAAAGTCTGACGTTTTAGTTGATACCGAAGCAAAAAGGAGGGGGAGCAATAATGGATTGGTGGTGAGTTTTGATTTAGAAAAAGCCTTTGATAAAATTTTATGGGACTATTTATGGCATATTTTGAGGAAATTTGGGATGAAGAAGTGATCAACCGTATCAAAACGCTATACTTTAAGCCAAGAGCTCAAATATTTGCTTAATGGGCTGGTTGCCCAAGATTTTGGAATGAGACGTGGGGGAATGCATCAGGGTTGTCCCCTGTTAGGGCTGTTCACTCTTTGTATTCAGTCACTGATGCTGTCTTTGTGGTGGGACCCAGCCATTCAAGGGGTCCCAATAGGCGTTAAGGAGATGAGAATGGCATTATTAGTTTATGATCTTTTGGTTTATTACAGGAACCAGGAGTATCTTTATTGGCAGTAGCAGCTCTCAGAGAGATTTTCAGCAGTCTCTGGGTTACAAGTAAACTGAAGAAAAGTCTTTGGCCCTGGACATTAATGGCAGGATAAGGCATTGTTGCAGTGGACATTTCCTTTACAATGGGCAATACACTGGCCATTCACCAGTCTTCAGGTACCACAGATTACTAATAGTAGGTCTACAATCTCACATTTCAGTTCTTTCAAAACCCTTGGATGCATACCATCCAGTCCAGGTGATTTGCTTCAGTTTATCAAATAGTTGTAATACATCTTCACAGTATATCGATATTTCTTTACATTTTTCTGCATCATCATCTTTAAATACCATTTCAGTCATGGATAACTTCCATACATCTTCCTCAGTAAAGACTGAAGCAAAAAATTCATTCATTCAGTCTCTCCACTATGGCCTTGTCCCCTCTTAATGCCTCTTTTACTCCTCAATCATCCAATGGTCCAACTGACTCTCACAGTTTTTTTGCTACACATGTACTTGAAAAAGGTTTTCTTATGCATTTTTGCTGACACAGCAAGCTTTTTGTTCCAAATTCTCTCTTTGCCTGCCTTATCAATGCCTTGCATCTAATTTGCCAGTGCTTATGTTGTTTCCATTTTTGTCATTTGGCTCCTTTTTCCATTTCCTGAAAGATGCTTTTTTGGCTACAACAGCCTCTCAGACATCACCTTTAAAACATGCTGGCAGTTTTTTGGCCTTCCTTCCACTTTTCTTAAAGCATGGAATATATCTAGTCTGGCTTCCAAGATAGTATTTTTAAACAATACCCATGCTTGATGAAAATCTTTAACCTTTGCAGTTGCTCCTTCTAGTTTTTTTCTTAACTATTTTCCTCAGTTTATCAGTCATCCCTTTGAAATTTAAAAGGTAGTACTGCAGATTTCCTTGCTGTCTTGGCTATTAACAACTCCACCACTATGTTGAGAGTGTTATGTTCTAGCACTCAGGCTTCTACTGAGAAGGTTTTAGATTGCATGCTATTGATGAAGCAGACTCTTGAGGGTGGGGGTTGATTTCCTGGCTGTATCAGAGGCTTTAACGGAGAAAGAAGATACCAATATTTTGCAAAAATGGAATCGAGACTTGGGAACTGACCTGGATTAGGATGATTTGTATGCAAGTGTGGTGAGTGTGCGTGAAGTGATTGAGAGTATGGACTGGAGGGAACTTCATTTTAAAATTTGTATCTAGATTTTGTGTGTAATCTGTTTGGGTATATCCTGGATGTCTCACCGCCATTTGAAACTAAACATGGACAAACCAAACTTATTTTTCCTCCTAAACATCCCTCTCCCCTTCCTCCATCTCTGTTGATAATACTCTTCTACTTCCTGTTTCCTTGGTGTTATTTGACTCCTCGCTTTCCTTCTCCTCACATATCCAACAGATAGCTAAAACTTGTCATTTCTTTCTCTATAATATTAACAAAATTCACCCCATCCTTTCTGAACACACCACTAAAATACTTGTCCATTCTCTAATTACTTCTTATCTTGATTATTGCAACCTCCTTCTTGCTGGTCTCCCTCCGAGTCATCTCTCTCCCCTTCAATCTGTTCTGCTGCGCGTCTAATCTTTCGCCAGTCTCGATATGCTCATAGAACCCCTCTTCTCAAATCACTTCATTGGCTTCCTTTCTGTTTATGTATCCAATTCAAGCTCCTCCTTCTGACCTTTAAATGCATTTATTCTTCTGCTCCTTACTACCTTTCCTCTCTTCTCCCCATGTACACACCTTCCTCATGAACTCCACTTTTCTACTGGTTAGCTCCTCTCTTTGACCTTTTCTTCCACTGCCAACTCCAGACTTTGGTCCTTTCACCTTGCTGCTCCCTATGCCTGAAAACAAACTTCCTGAGTCTGTGCGTCAGGCTTTATCTCTGCCACTTTTCAAATCTATGTTAAAGGCTCACCTCTTTGAGGCTACTTTTGGATCCTGATCCCTCATTTCCTTGTGACTCCTTACCTTTTCCTATTCTATTCTTATTTTTTGTCTTGTCTGTTTTGATTAGATTGTAAGCTCTGACGAGTAAGGACTGTCTCTATCTATGTTTGTACAGCACTGCATATGCCTTATAGTGCTTTATAAATGTTTACTAGTAGTAGTAGTAGTAGTCCTAAATGAGGTGTTGTGGAAGGCACCCATCTTCATTGTATATGGCAGCGCCCCTGGATAGCAGATGTTTGGCGATATTTCAGGTATTTTGGGGGCCAATTTGAAGCCAATAACGGAGGTATGTTTGTTGGATGTGTGTGATCAGCTCTCCATGGAGAGTGGAACAGATTTTGTTTGCGAGGAAAGTATGCTTGTCTATGAGGAAAGCCATTTTGATTCATTGGGTGGCTACATTTCTCCCTACTTTTGAAATCTGGAAAATACAATTGCATACTTTGAGGATGGAGTGTATCTTCTTACAGATGGCAAGCATAACAAAAAGAAAAACATTTTGAGGATAATGTCCCCTCACTGCAGCAGTTTAATTAATTGGATAGTTCTCTGATAGAAGCCAGAGGTATAGGGGGAAGGTGGCTTAGGATACTGGGAGGGATGGAAGTTGAATGGCGTGTTGCTATCGGCTTTACTGATATGATATCTGACATCTGACTGCTTTTCTCTGCTGGTCTTATTGTTACATTAAAACTTAGGCTTATCTTGAAAGTTCCAATTTAAAAAATTTAAACATTTAAACAATGTGCATAAATCTAGCTAATTTAGTCATTTACGCACATAAATGATATGGGTGTGATTCTGTAAGTACACTGTGGGCATGCACAAAGACGGATTTTGCGCAGAGCACGGGCAGAGGGCAAGGTTATGCATGTAAATTATAAAATCGTATAAATTTGCATGGGTTCCTTACAAATTTAGGTACAGCAATTTACACCATCCCAGTGATGATCCATCTTAAATTTCTGTGCATTTTCAGCCATTTAATACACCTGTATTTGACTTTATAAAATAAGCATGAAGCACATGCATACAAATGTAAATTAACTATGCAGGAGTTTATAAAATTTGTCTCCTAGTACACAATGAATCATATCCCAAGAATATGCAACTAAGCAAGTAGTCTTGAAATAACCTGGAGATGAACTAATCAGTGTGCAAAGAAAAACATTTGGCACTTAAATAAATCAAAGAAAGACAGCATAAGACTGAATGGAAAACAAACTCATTGCTTACAAAGCCAAAAGCCTGAGGCTCCCCAATGCGCTTATGCTTCCTCTGTCTATAAAAAGCTCTGGAAGAAGATATGGGATTTTCATTTTTTTTCTTTTCTAGTTTTTGGAACTGTCAATCTCCAGTGGAAGGATTAGTTTATGCTTTATTGGCAGCGATACATTTTTCCTAAAAAAAAAAAAAAGGTGCTGGAACTCATATGCAGGGCTTTTTCATTAATACACGAGGACCATGTGTCAATTTTAGCAGGCAAAGAAAAAAAGGTGCCAGTACTCCATATCACTGCGTACTCCCTCAAAAAAAAAAAAAGCCCCGTTTGGCAGGATGCTAACATCTGTGGAGAACCCCTAGAAATGTTTTATTTGATATTATTGTATATTTTCTATAACCTGAAAAGCCTGCCTCAGTGTGTTTCTTAAAAGCTTCTAGGTCACATACAGGCCCCTTCTGTCAGAAAAACATGGGATCTTTACACTGCTTGGTCTGTTTTGACTTTCAAGATGAAAATCTCTTCTCTTCACCTGAAATATGAACCAGGGCCAGTATTAGAGATGCAGGGACCCATGGCAGAAACTGTTAAGGATCCCAAAGCTTGTCTAGAGGTTATCCCTCCCTCAGTTTGATGCAGACTTGTTTCCTCCTGTCAGGGGCCCAGAGCAACTGCCCCATTTGCCACCCCTTAATGACAACCCTGATATGAACAAGTAAATAAAAAAGGACCATACTGGTATCTTAGATTACATCTTGTTTCCTTCTAGGCTTTAGAACTCTTCTGCTTCTCACATTTCTTACCCCCTACCCTGCACACACTTCTCTGGTTATCATAGACTTTGCAAATATTGGTCAAGAACGAAGGAAAAAAAACCCTCTTTCTTTAAATATACTTATGGGCCCCTTTTACTAAAGTGTGCTATGCAGTTAATGTGCAGTTTTGCAAGTATTAACTGTGTGCTCGGACCCATGGTAACAGTTACCATGGGGGCATAACAGTTAACACACACCAATTTTTGTGCGGACAATCACATGTTAGGGTACCGAATGGGGTGGTTAGAGGTAAAAAGTAGGCATGTGAGCACAGGCAATTAGCATGGGCTATATAGTGCACGCTGTCAATGTTGCCATTAATGCGGGTTTCACCTAACACCATCCCAAGAGGCAGAGATAAGTGCACCTGCTTAGGGCACGCATTCACGTGCTAACATGCATTTAGTGCAAAAGCTAAGTGCAAAAACCTAACACATTTTAGTACAAGGGCTCCTTACTGTGCTTATTTGAAATTGGGGACAAAGAGTTAAAAGGTAGAAATGGTTCCACAGGCAATTGTTAATAAATCTAAAAATAATCGAGCCTCATAGACCTCAAATTTTGAGGGATAAGAATTCTTCCCAGTAGACTTCTTACTCATTTGGGTTTGCAAATTGCAGGTTTATGATTTCCATATGCTGCAGAGTTCTCAAAAGTTGCCACAATAGAAAGTTAGTCCAATAAAAACGTATGACTTACATCTTATTTACTGACCTTCATTTCCTTATATGAAACCTGAATTTTTTTCAATACACAAAAGATTCTATTTTAAGTCTGAGAATATGCTACATTAAGAAAAACTGCAATAATTCAGAACCACCATTTTGCTTATTTATACACCCTTTGAATATCAGAACTCAGAACAGACACTTATTGATCTGAATAATCATTTACATTTTCGGTATGATAAGCTTAGGGGCTTCATCCAGAGCTCCTTACAAAGATGTGACTGATTGAATGAAGGTTCAGGATCATTCAAACCCTTTATCTTACAATTCTTGTTTCCTTGAATCTGCTGAGCATGTCCGATTTCACAAGGAATATTACTTATGTTAATGTAAGGGTTCCCCAGGGGACTGTCTGCTACTGCTGCTGTGGTACTACAACTTCAGAAGCTACAGATGTTAGAGGGGAAAACCTCTTTTTAACACCTTCTTTTAGGGGATGGGGGAGATAAGAGTAAATTAGACTTACCTGCTAATTGTTGTTCCTTGCGGAACTCTAGTCCAGTCCCGGAACCATAGAGTTGTGAACCTCCACCAGCAGCTTTGGAGACTGAACATCTTCATCTCTTTGATCATCCAGCTATATGCAGCCCCAAGGACCGCCCACACATCAGTACCTATTGACAAAGCATACTAAGCAGAGCAACAAATAAGTAGATATAACAACACAGTGGAAAATAAGATCCTGACCCTAAAGTTCCCACTACTAGCAAAAATTTTTTTTTCCAATTGCGTAAGAACAACCTCCCGCCTACGGGAAGGCGGACCAGAACGGCCGTGGCGACCCTTGTGCAAAACGCATGCAACAAGAGACGCCACCGCTCACCCCCAAGATTTGACCCCGAAAGGAAACTAAGGCGTGCTGCAAGCAGAGAAGCTCTGACCGAAAGTATAGAGAACAAAAACCCTGGCAGACTCCTATAATGAATGTACCTTCTTGGCTGGCAGCGAGAACAGATAGACAGGGAGGGATCCGGGACTGGACTAGAGTTCCGCAAGGAACAACAATTAGCAGGTAAGTCTAATTTACTCTTCCTTAGCGTCCCTCTAGTCCAGTCCCGGAACCATAGAGGATGTAACAGAGCAGTAAATCTCAACGGGAGGGCCTCGCTAGTCCAGCCTGAAGCACCCGAGACCCAAACCGCGCATCCGACGCCGCCTGCACATCCAGACGATAGTGCTTAGCAAAGGTGTGCAAGGACAACCACGTCGCCGCCTGACAAATATCCACCGCCGGTACCAAGCTAACTTCTGCCCAAGACGCCGCCTGCGCCCTAGTCGAGTGAGCCCGAAGCCCGGTAGGAACCATCCTGCCGTGTAAAAGGTATGCCGCCGAAATTGCCTCTTTCAACCAGAGGGAAATGGAAGACTTAGACGCCGCTTCCCCCTTGCGCGGACCGCCAAATGCGACAAATAGGTGATCGGACTTACGGAAGGCCGCCGTTTCCCTCAAATACCGACGAAGAGCTCGACGGACATCCAACGCGTGCAAGGAGTTATCCGCATGCTTGCCCCGTTCCTTGGCAAACACCGGGAGAGACACCACCTGATTCATGTGAAACGCTGAAACTACCTTAGGCAAAAACGCAGGAACCGGTCGCAATACCACCTTGTCGGCAGAGAAAGACAGATAGGGTTCCCTACACGAAAGAGCCTGCAACTCCGAGATCCTGCGAGCTGACGAGATCGATACCAGAAACACCGTTTTCAACGTCAAGTCCTTCAACGAAGCTTGCGCCAAGGGTTCAAACGGCGAAGCCACCAGAGACGTCAACACCAAATTCAAGTCCCACGAGGGCACTAAAGCCCTGCACGGAGGACGCATAAGCAACACCGCTCGCAAGAAGCGCTTCACGTCTGCATGGGACCCCAATAACTGGCCCTGAACCTTGCTTTGAAAACACGCAAGAGCAGCAAGTTGTACCCTCAACGAACTCGCCGCCAGGCCCTTGTCCACCCCTGCTTGCAAGAAGGAGAGGATCTGAGGAATGGAGGTCCGCAAAGGCCGCAACTCGCGAGCCACACACCAGCTCTCAAAAATACGCCAGACCCGGACATACGCTAGCGACGTAGACTGACGCCGCGCCCGCAACAAGGTAGCAATGACCTCCGGAGAATAACCTTTGGCTCTCATTCGCACCCTCTCAAAAGCCATGCCGTAAGCGAGAATCGAGCCACCTGAGGCATCTGCAGCGACCCCTGCAGAAGGAGATCCGGCCGAGGAGGAAGGAGCCACGTTTCGGCCACACTCAACCGCACCAGATCCGCATACCAAGGCCGACGAGGCCAGTCCAGGGCAATCAGAACCACAGGACCCGGATGCCGCTCGATCCGCTGTACCAGGCGACCCAGCAGAGCCCACAAAGGAAAGACATAGAGCAGCCCGTACCTTGGCCACCTTTGTGCCAATGCATCGAGGCCTTCCGACATGCGTTCCAGACGCCTGCTGAAGAACCTTTCGACCTGCGCGGACTCGAAGGTCGCCATGAGGTCCATTATCGGCAGACCCCAACGACGGACCAGCAACGCAAATACCTCGGGATGTAGAGACCACTCTACGGGGTCTACCCTGTGACGACTCAGAAAGTCTGCCTCCACATTGCGAACCCCCGCGATATGCTGGGCCGACAGACACTGAAGATGCCGCTCTGCCCAATCCAGAAGCAGATCCGCCTCCGCTTCCAACGCCGCGCTGCCTGTGCCTCCCTGGCGATTTATGTAGGCTACCTTGGAGGCATTGTCGGATAGCACCCTGACCGCCGCTCCCTGCAGCCAAGGCTGAAACGCTGTCAGAGCCAACCACACGGCTCTCATTTCCAGTCGGTTGATGGACCACGGCTCTCCCGCGAGGACCACTGGCCCTGAGCAATCTGGCCCTCGCAATGAGCCCCCCAGCCGCTCAAACTGGCATCCGTCATCAGCAGACGCCAGACGGGAGACTCCAAGGGCATACCGTTCGCCATAGAGCGCCGACGCAACCACCAGCGAAGGCTGCGCCGAACCTCCAAGGGGCAAACTAACTGACGAGCTAGCGAGTCGGACTGATGACACCATCGACGCAGCAGCGCTCGCTGCAGAGGCCGCATGTGCGCCCTTGCCCACAGAACTACCTCGATGGTCGACACCATCGTGCCGAGAAGCTGAAGGTATTGCCAAGCCGAGGACGCCCGTCTCGCTAGAAACTGCTCCACCAGCCGCCTCAGGGCCCGCGCTCTGTGAACTGGGAGGAAAACCTTCCCGTTGCCGGTCTTGAAACGCGCCCCCAAATACTCCAAGGTCTGCGAGGGAAGAAGGCTGCTCTTCGCCCGATTGACCACCCAACCTAACGACTGCAAAACCTGTACGACCCGCGCCATCGCCCGGAGACTCTCCTCCCTCGACTTCGCCCGGATCAACCAGTCGTCGAGATAGGGATGCACGAGGACACCCTCCTTCCGCAGAAACGCCGCTACCACCACCATGATCTTCGTGAAGACCCGTGGCGCCGTCGCTAGGCCGAAGGGCATGGCTTGAAACTGAAAATGGCCCATCGGCAGCGCAAACCGCAGAAATCTTTGATGTTCCCGGCGAATGGGAATGTGCAAATAGGCCTCCGTAAGGTCTAGGGACGTTAGGAATTCCCCCTCGCGGACCGCCGCTATGACCGAGTGCAGCGTTTCCATGCAAAAATGCGATACCCGGAGGCACCGATTCACCCTCTTTAAATCCAGGATAGGTCGAAAGGTGCCCTCCTTTTTCGGCACGACGAAGTAGATGGAGTATCGACCGGACCCTAACTGCCCCTCCGGAGCCGGCCTCACTCCATTGCGACTTTTTGGGGACCTGCGCCTGGAAGGAGCCAAAACCTCTACCTGCCCCCCGAAATCCGCGGAAACTCTGTCCGCGCCCCAGATATCTGGAACGCTGGGACTGACCAAAGCGGGAGGCACGAAACCTCCGAAAGGACTGCTGAGACCCCCGGAAGGTGAAGGTCGGCTTCCCCTGCTTGGGCTTATCCTCCGGAAGTCGACCCCCCTTAGAATCCCTGAGATCTTTTACCAACCTATCCAAGTCCTCTCCAAATAACTGCCTGCCCTTAAATGGCAGCTTACTAAGGCGAGCTTTAGAAGAGACATCTGCCGCCCAATTGCGTAACCAAAGAGAACGACGCGACGCTACCACCGACGCCATGCCGTTAGCTAACCCCCTAATGATGTCATAGTGGATATCCGCCAAATAAGCGGTACCCGACTCCAATCTGGACGCCGCGGCCTCTTGTTCCGCCGACTGGGGCCCCTGGAACTGTTGAGACCAGCAGAGGCAGCCGCGCGCCACCCAGGCCCCGGCCACCTGCATTGACAGGGCAGCAACATCAAACGCCTGTCTCAACAAGCTATCAACTTTCCGATCCTGCGGGTCCTTCAACGCCGCAGCACCTTCCACCGGGATAGTAGTCCGTTTAGTAACCGCGGAAACTGCCGCGTCCACCTTCGGCGAACGAAAGAGCTATCAGCCTCCGACAGAGGATACAACTTAGGCAACAGTCTAGTCCCGCGCAAAGCGGACTCTGGACTGTTCCACTCCTCCTGGATCATAGCTTTAAAAACCCTATGGAGCGGAAAGACTCTGTGGGAAGTGCGCACCGCCTGCATCAAGGGATCCTCCAACTTGTCCTCCGCAGTGGCATCTTCCACGGGTATGTTCAATACCTTGAGGGTTTCGGCAATCAGTGCCGGAAGTTCCTCTTTACGAAATACAGGCACTATTCTACTACTCTGCTCGTCGTCCAACAACTCGCCGTCTTCTAAATCCTCTGCAGACTCCAGCTCGAGAGCCTCCCCCAGCCCCTCGTGGAACTCGTCCCCAGGAGGCGCAGAATCCACAACACTCGGGGGCCGGCTCTTCTTTTGTGGACCAGTGTCTCCCTCCACTGAAAGTGGACGCTTTAGCCCATGGCGGGGCAGGACCGAGCCTCCCCTCGCCGGCTGCAAGAGAGCCAGAGCCTCCTGCATGAGAGAGAAAAAGGCGGGTGGAACTCCCAGGGATCCCTCCTGGACGCCCCCGCCAACAGGCGCTCCGGCACCGCAGAAATCCCCGGACCAAGGACCGTCTCTGCCTGCTCTGATGTCCCTTCTGTAGATACAGGTGGGAGATCTGCACTGGAGCCCTCCAGAGGATCCTCCATGCCAGCACCCACAGCAGCACAAGTGGCACAGACTCGGGCTTCCAAATTACTACTTCTACGAATGCCACAGACCAGACACTGAGGACTAGGAGGCATGGCTATGCACACAGCCCTTTGCCAGCAAAGCAGGAACACCTTGCTGAAGCAAACAGAGCAAAAAAAAAAAATCGCGATTTTAAAAGTGCTCAAAAACGCTCCAAATTGCAGGATTAGATAGAGCTGGAGTCAATTAGCTGATATCTGACCAAGAAATGCAAAAACGAAGCTCCTATCCCTAAAAAAAACACGAAGAAAAACAACTTTGAAAAAAAATCCAAAATGGCCGCCGGACCCGATCCCGCCAAAAAAAGGACCAGAAAAAATACCCAAAAGGTCTAAAACACTCCCCAGAGCTGATTCCAGGCCACCCCAAGGCCTCCACCACTGCCTTTAGAAAGATAAAGCTTCAAACTCTACTCACCCACACACAGGAGTGGAGGGGGGGTCAAAACACTGAGAGTGCTGTCCAGCATGCCTGTCACAAGCTCTGAGTAGCAGTTATCAGAGTCAATAACAGAGTAATAACCGCTCAGGGCAGCTCGGGGAACCCCTAAATCAGTCAGGGGACCCTCAGAGCCTACTGCTATATTCAATTGCTGCCTGTAATTGTCTTCAACCTTCTCCTCACCCACCAAGGGGGTTCGGTAGAAAGGAGACCTGTGTCCTGTGCAGCTTCCCTGCTTGTTTGACCTATGGGGAGACTGACAGAGAGAGACAGAGAGAAAAAAACAGATTAGAGAAAGACAGAAGGGACACAGTCAAAGATTTCCTCCACAACAGCAGCCCAGCACCTAAATCTAGAAAATAATAAAACACTAAAGCTCTGCTTATTTGTTCCTAAGGAGCCCAGTTCTGGGCTCTGACTTCCAAGCTGCTTGGAGACTGAGATACTGATGTGTGGGCGGTCCTTGGGGCTGCATATAGCTGGATGATCAAAGAGATGAAGATGTTCAGTCTCCAAAGCTGCTGGTGGAGGTTCACAACTCTATGGTTCCGGGACTGGACTAGAGGGACGCTAAGGAATATTTCTTCAAGGCCCTAGTTCATGTGACATTCGTAAACACCTACAGTGTTTTTCAGCCTTCACTTAAGTGTTCATCCATTCCAAAACTGCCTCAGTCCACTTCAGATGATTATGGTTAAAATAAAATTTAGTAGGTGAAGCAGTAGGCCAAAATGTTTGGGGTTAATTTAGAAGCATCGTCATGTCTAAATTGCAGAGTTTACATGTGTAGATTGGCATACAATATAAATGCCATTTTAGAACAGAGGCTTTTTAAACATAGGGATGCTTAACAAGTTTAAATTTCCCAGAGGTGTGGTGAGGGCAGGGAGAAGGAGTGGTTTGGGAAGGCCTACAATATGGATGTGGATTCCTCATTTTACAAGGGTAATCCAAGTCCCTATGAAAAATAGTAGGCATATGCATTTACAGCTGCCTTGAGGCACAAATAGTGCCTACTAGTGAGCCCCCCACTCCCGAGATGACCTCCCAAGCCATCTTATCCCTTCCCTATCTCTCCTGGCATGAAGACCCTCAAAACAAAGATGACGACCACCCCCCCCCCCCCCGAGCTCCCCCAGCAGACTCTCCAACCTCCTTCCACCCCTGGCCTTAATAAGGGTCCCTGGTGCCTACTGGGTGCAGAAGTGATTCTCATTCACTCCTGCTCTTATTGTGCTGGTTTCCAAACAGGAATCAAAGGCCCCTAGTGGTAATCTTGTGGTACTGCATGATTACCACTAGGGGTCATTGGTGCTATTTTAGAACACAGCACCCGCACAGTTGAAGCACAGAACCAATTATGTTGGGAAAGTAAGAAGTGCAGCGTTTTCACTGCAGCAGCAAACAGCAAGCCAAAAGGAATGGTAAAAGAGAGGGAAACTGGGTGAAGGCTGGGGGAACTATGAGAGAGAGGAAAAGACTAAGTGAATTCTAATGGGGGCTGCTAATAGAGAGAGACGAGAGACTGGGTGAAGGCATTGTATGGGGGCTATGGGAGAGTTGCTAGGTGAAGACAAGGTGTGTGTTATGAGAGAGACATTTGCTTCATGTATTACCAGGATATGATGTTGCATGAAGCAATAAAAGAAGTTGCCTCAGGTGTTGCTATAAAGGGTCGCACATACAAGGCAGGTGCAAGGATACGATGCACCCTAGACAAGCCCTCAATCCTGCCACCCCTGCCCCTCTCTGGGACCTGCAGTAGCAGCAATGGTATTTAAACAATACAGGAGGGGGCGGAAGAGGCAAATCATAGAGAAAAGGAATGGCAATGCAGCACCAGGGTGTTTGTCTTAAGTGCTGTGTTGCCATTTAAATGCTATTACTACAACTGCAGGTCCCAGAGAAGGGCAGCAGCAGTGGCAATGGGTGCCCTGGGAACTATAGCGCTCTAGGCAGTCACCTAGTTCATGTTGGCCCTATATACATTCCTTCACTGTTTGCATATACAGAGGCTGAGTTTGAGTGGAGTATGAGCAGAGCACAAAGCTAGACAAATAAATTAGAACTATAAAGGGTCTCGTATGCTGCTGGCAGCATGCTCATTGGAGTGGTGGGTATGGCAAGAGAATGGTCACTTCTTGCTGTTGGAAATGTGCAATGGCACATTAAGGGACTGATTTATTAGGCTCTTTTTTATCCATAATGGTAGAACAGGAAATCAGGCCCTAAAAAAGAAACTACGATATACCTTTTGAGAGGGGAGGAGGGAAGCACTGCAACCTAGATCTGCTGGATTAGTTTATGCTTAAATTTTTAAGCTGTGTGTAAGTATACCTCAGTGTGACTGAAGACACATGAAACACTAATCAATCAAGTCATCAGTCAAAAATAGTTCTGCCACCAAAACCTCAATAAATGGGCTGAAAGGACAGGAGCAGCGAGAGAAAACCTCTCTGTGCAAAGGTCCGTAAAGCCCTTTTTATAAAATTGTTTTTATAAACTTGAAAGACTTATCTGTTTCTGAGTCCACGGCGATCCCAAGCTGTTCTGAAATAAACTGGCTTATAAATGCACTTTGTAACACACTTTCATTTCTTTAGCACTTGAAGCAGGGTCTTCCTGGGACCCGAAACATGCATGTCGTGCATTTATAAGCCAGTTTATTTCAGAACAGCTTGGAATCGCCGTGGACTCAGACAACAGATAAGTCTTTCAAGTTTATAAAAATAATTTCAAAAAAGGGCTTTATGGACCTTTGTGCAGAGAGGTTTTCTCTCGCTGCTCCTGTCCGTTCGGCCCGACATTTATTGAGGTTTTGGTGGCGGATCTATTTATGACTGATGACTTGATTTAAATTTTTAAGCTGGCTCCTAGGTTCCTTAAATCAGTCTCTTAAGGGGGCAGGGAGCATATGCAGCAAAATAAGTGTGGCAACATCTGCTGATTTCATCTCTCTTTTCTGACTGTCCCAGCCTTGATTGTTCCCCTAAGACACCCACCAATGTCGTCATTGCCTGCACTAGTAACAAGCTGGCCTCTTAAGGGCTGCCACTGTGGTTTACCCTTTCATAGAGGATACCAAATTACTGAAGAAGGCTTTTATAATAGGGCAGGGTAAGGTGGTAGATTGCTATTATAGGCTGTTAGTTCTGAGCTTTTATTCCTGTCCTTGGTGAGTAAGGGGGATTCAATACTTTTGTGACTTTTGGGCAGTGTGTATAAATACTTGGGAATTTTGTTTTTCCCTGTTTATTTTAAAACATTTAGCACTTAACACTGACTGAATTTTATGTATAGTTTTCTATTATATATATTCATTTTATTGCTAATTTATTTTTTTCTTTAAATTGTACTTGAATTGTTAATTGTATGACTTGTCCTTTTTGAACATGTTGTAAGTCACTCAGGGCTGTCTCCTGTTCACCTCCTATGCATTTCCTTACCATTCCCCTAGATATATTCTATTCCCCAGTTGCCTTGTCAGTCTTGATTAGACTGTAAGCTCTGATAAGCAGGGACTCTCTTCCATATCTTAGTACAGCACTGTGTATGCGTTGTGACACTATACAAATGACTGGTGCTTACCAAAGGAGAAAGCATTTCCGATGTTATAGCGGGAGATTATCTCGCATCCAGTGATCACTACATGGTGTGGTTCAGTATTAGGACTACCGCTGATAAAGTTCATTCAGAAGCAAGGATTTGAGGCTTCAGGAAAACTAACTTTGCCAAGATGGGACAACATCTTAAGGAATCATTAGCAGGAGAGGATAAACAGGGGGGATGTAGAAAAGCAGTGGGCAAAATTGAAAGGGGATATTTTAAGGGCAACAAACCTTTTAGTTAGGAAAAGCAGGCCACTATGGCTCTCAAAAGAAGTAGCTGAAAAGGTGAAGGTGGCCTTCATAAAATACAAGACAATACAGAAAGAAGACAAACATCAATATTTGGGAAAACTTAGAGAAGCTAGGAAAGTAGTCAGGGAAGCAAAGATACAACTAGAAGAAAAAATAGCCAATACAGTAAAAGGGATTGACAAGGACTTTTTCAGATATGTTAGTGAGAGGAGGAAGTGCAAAAGTGGTATTGTCAGACTCAAGTGTGAAGGGGATGAATATGTAGAAGCTGATGGAGGATAAAGCGGAATTGCTTAGCAAATATTTTTGTTCTTTGTTAACAGATGAAGGGTCAAGAACAGGACCTCAGAAAACACCCACAAATAGGAACAGAACTGAAGAGGATCTTGAATGATTTTCAGAAAGCTATGTTCGTGAGGAACTAGCTACAACTAAAAGTAGACAAGCGATGGGACTAGATGGGATACATCCAAAAGTATTGAAGGAACTTGGGGGAGTTCTAGCGATTCCACTATCTGACTTTTTCAATGTTTCTTTAGAGTTGGGAGTGGTCCCAGAGGACTGGAGAAAGGCACATGTGATCTCTTTACACAAAAGCAGAAGTAAAGATGAGGTTTGAAAACTGTCAATTAGTCTGAACTCTGTGGTAAGTAAATTAATGGAAATACTGCTAAAACTTGAGGTTTCTGGAGTCCAATGGATTGCAGGATTCAAGGCAGCATGGTTTTACTAGAGGTAGGTCTTGTCAGATGAGTCTAATTAATTTCTTTGACTGGGCAACCAGAGAGTTGGACAGAAGTGTACTTAGATTTCAGTAAAGCTTTTGACACTGTTCTGCACAAGTAACTTGTAAATAAATTGAGCATCCTAGGAAAGGACTCTAAAGTGACTGACTGGGTTAGAAATTGGTTGAATGGGAGGTGACAAAAGGTAAAGGTAAATGGACCTCACTCTGAGGACAGGGATGTTACCAGTGGTGTGCCACAGGGATCTGTCCTTAGTCAGATTCTTTTTAACATTTTTGTTAGTGATATTGCGGAAGGGCTGTCAAGTAAAGTTTGCCTCTTTGCAGATTATACCAAAATCTGTAATAGAGTAGATACCCAGGAAGGCGTAGATAACATAAGGAGGGATCTAGCCAGGCTTGAACAATGGTTGAGAATTTGGCAGCTCAGGATTTAACGCTAAAAAATGCAGGTTATGCATCTGGGCTACAAAAATCCAAGGGAGCGGTACAGTATAGGTGGTGAAGTACTTCTGTTCACAAAAGAAGAGCAGGACCTAGGCGTGCTTGTTCTATCTGTTTAGCCACCTTACGATCACCAGAAACAGGCAACAGCAAAAGTCTGAAGGATGTTTGCATGCATAGAGAGGAATGGCCAGCAGGAATGAGGAGGTGATAATGCCGCTATATAGGTTTTTGATGAGACCTCATTTGGAGTATTGTGTGCAGTGCTGGAGGCCACGGCTTCAAAATGGTCAGTGGTCTTTGTCATAAGGCATATGGGGACAGACAAAGATCTCAATATGTATACTTTTGAGGAAAGATGGGAGAAAGGAAATATAGACACATTTAAATACCTCAATGGCATAAATGCATAGGAAGACAGCTTCTTTCAAGTGAAAGCAAGCTCTCCAACAAGGGAGCATATGATGAAGGTGAAAGGGGATAGACTCAGGAGTAATATGAGGAAATATTTCTTTATGGAAAGTGTAGAATAGTCTCCCAGTGGAGGTAGTAGAGACCAGGACAGTATCTAAATTCAAGAAAGCATGGGACAAACGGAATATCTCAAAAGGAAAAAAAAGGATTATAGTAGTTGGTATGGAAGGGCAGACTGGATAGGCCGAATGATCTTTTTCTGCCATCATGTTTCTATGTTTTTAGTAGTAGTAGAATGGTGGGGGTTCAAGTTAAACATACTATAAAATAGAGGCTCCAAACTGTGCTTTCAGTACAATTTATTGAACTTTCAGCTTGAGAAGAAATCTTGCTGCCTGCTGTACATAAACATGCCTCAATTGCTGAGCTGAAGGTGTAATCATGGGTGAGCCTAGATGAGCCATGGCCTACTTACATAGGCAATTTCATGAGCCACATGCACCAATGAGAGGAAGAGGTTATGCTATCAACACTACGGCCATGTGGGCCAAAGAGAAACATAGCATAAAGCTCTAGATATAAAAACCCATTTTGCATAGTACATCAAGAGAGGAACTGAGATGTCCAGGGCATCTACCACAACAGCACTCCACAACATCAAGAGTAGCAGGAAGATCCTAAGCCACCAAAAGAAAGATAAAGGGCACTGAAAGCGACATGAAGACTCCAAACTACCATGAGAGGGCCAAAGTGGCACTAACAGTGGAATGAAGACTCCAGCACATGGGGAGAAGGGGCAAAGCAGCACTAATATTTACAGTAAAACCCCAAGACATCAGGAGAGAGGTAAGGTGGCATCAACATTGGCATGGAGATCCCAAGGCACTCAGAGAGGGGTAAAAGTAGTATTAACATTGAAATAGAGGCCCCAAATCATTTGTGCTTTGGCCAAAGGAATAATTTATTGATAAAATGTGACAATTTTAGAGATGGATGAAAGAGTATTCAACTACTTGCATACACAAGTGAGGTTCATGACCATCATGGTATGTGCAAAAACTAACCCATTTGGAGAAACTGCCTCAAAACAAATTTGTCAGGAGAATTTGATGGCAAGAGTGTTACTTTGTGTCTCATTGCCAGAAAGATTACATGACAGGACTTGGGGCCCCCTTCTTTGAAACAAAGATTGTAAAGCAGCCTGAATGTTCATTTGTACTGTTCCTTAGACTGTCACAAAGGAGCAACTACTGACCAGTCCCAAATGCAGCTTCTGCGACAACAGGAGTCTAACACGTGACATCAATAGTGGCATGAACATCCCATAGCATGAGGAAGGGGGCAAAGCAGCATCAACATAGTCATGGGAGACATGTAAAGCAACATTTATTTAGACAGTTTTGTATACCGCCTTATCCTTCAATCAAAGCGGTCACAACACAAGTGGGGGATACATTTAACACGTGGGGATATGAGACACACACACTAATACTTACAGGGAACATGGGCAATGGAGGGTTAAGTGGCTTGCCCAAGACCACAAGGAGCACCTGTGGGACTAGAAACCCCAGTCCTTCCGGCCCAAGGTTGCTGTCCTCTAGTGGGATTTGAACCCCCGACCTTCCGGCCTGAAGTACCTTGCCCCAACCACTAGGCTACTCCTCCCTCCTTCAAATTGACAGGGAAACTAAGGCCATGAGGACAAAAAAAAAAAAATTAAGGCATTAGTGGCTACAAGCGAGGGAAGATTTGGGCATTGGTGCAATAAAGGTGGTGAAGACTGGGACATTGGGATCCAGCGGGCAGGTCAGCATTCTAAGTGCAATCAGTCTTCAAGTCTCCTAAGGTACTTGGGTGCATAAAATTTATCCTGGAAGGCATTTGGTAATTGGAGGCTTTGAAGTTCAGCAATAAATTTCATCTACATACCATAGAGGGAAGAAGATCCACATCGCAGAAGAGGCAAAGCAGCACCATTTAACAGTGAAATGATATCCCATGGGAACAAAGAAAGGTGCAAAGCAGGCAGAGGAGAAAAACTGACTTCTATGTACAAAGTTCATAAATGCAGAGGATGTAAAACCAACAGCATGGTTGGTAGTATCAGAATGGCCTATCACTTCAGTCATCTGTAAGAATGAAGTAACGTTAGGAAAAGACAGCAAACGCCAGAGATTGAAGAAGGACACAGCAGAGGCTTTATGTCAGGAAACCATCTCCTCCCCCCTCCATGAAAGTCATTATGAGGCAGCATGAAAGCCTATACTCCAAGAATAATCCAAAGCATACATACAACTATTGTTTTAATGGTCTAAGACATCCCTATCAAAATTATTTTTTGGACCTGATTTACTGGGCAGACTAGATGGACCATACTGGTCTTTATCTGCAGTCATTTACTATGCTACTATGATTTTCAAACACCATGGCAATCAGCCACAGTGCTTAAATATTACTGTGCTATTCAGATGATGATGCTGAATAGCACACCAATATTTAAGTACCGTGGCTGAATGCCATAGTGTTTGAAAATATCCGGGTTGAGCGGCGCTCTTCAGGTAAGTGCTGGCACGCAGAGACTGCTATTTTCAGCCAGCACTTATCAAGATAGTAACATAACTGAACAACTTAGACTTGCTTTTCATGCAGTCTAAGTGCTGGCTGAAAATAGCACTCTCTAGTTAACTGCCAGTAACACCTTCACTCCGCCTACAGACCATCCCTGCATTAACTAGATCGTGCTGGGGCAGATTATGGAAATATCTGGATACACAGTATCTGGATAGTGCTGCTGAATCTCTCGCTCAGCACCCTTATCCAGATAGCCTCCTGTTCGCTATCCAGTTAAGTGTTTTGATTATCTGCCCCTTTAATTTCTTCTGCAGCATTAATTTCTTCTGCAGCATTAAAAGACTCCCCCGGCACCATCATCAGCTCTCCTCTTCGGAGGATCGAGCCTCCTGCACCGGAGGAGCTGCGGCCATCTAACCCTGCCCAGTCGGGGCAGCCACGTGCAGCAGGGGTTTAAATTTCAGCGCGCCGGCAGGCGCTCATCTCAAAGACTCCCCCGGCACCATCATCAGCTCTCCTCTTCGGAGGATCGAGCCTCCTGCACCGGAGGAGCTGCGGCCATCTAACCCTGCCCAGTCGGGGCAGCCACGTGCAGCAGGGGTTTTAAATTTCAGCGCGCCGGCAGGCGCTCATCTCAAAGACTCCCCCGGCACCATCATCAGCTCTCCTCTTCGGAGGATCGAGCCTCCTGCACCGGAGGAGCTGCGGCCATCTAACCCTGCCCAGTCGGGGCAGCCACGTGCAGCAGGGGTTTAAATTTCAGCGCGCCGGCAGGCGCTCATCTCAAAGACTCCCCCGGCACCATCATCAGCTCTCCTCTTCGGAGGATCGAGCCTCCTGCACCGGAGGAGCTGCGGCCATCTAACCCTGCCCAGTCGGGGCAGCCACGTGCAGCAGGGGTTTAAATTTCAGCGCGCCGGCAGGCGCTCATCTCAAAGACTCCCCCGGCACCATCATCAGCTCTCCTCTTCGGAGGATCGAGCCTCCTGCACCGGAGGAGCTGCGGCCATCTAACCCTGACCAGTCGGGGCAGCCACGTGCAGCAGGGGTTTAAATTTCAGCGCGCCGGCAGGCGCTCATCTCAAAGACTCCCCCGGCACCATCATCAGCTCTCCTCTTCGGAGGATCGAGCCTCCTGCACCGGAGGAGCTGCGGCCATCTAACCCTGCCCAGTCGGGGCAGCCACGTGCAGCAGGGGTTTAAATTTCAGCGCGCCGGCAGGCGTGCCCGTGCCTGGCGGGCCCGCGCCTGAGGGCCTCGCCAGAGGGCCCTTTGGCGTGGCCCTTAGGCAGTGGCACCTCAGCAATTCTACGAATAAAGGCAGAACTTTCACCCAGAACAGAGCCAGCCGTCCGTATCAGAAAAAGACGAAAACAAAGCACCAGCAACTATTCAACGCGCCGCAAAGACCTGAACCTACAGAGCTGCCCAGATGACTTTTCTCCCCTGCTTTCCGTGCAAGTATAACCCCGCAACAGCACTGCTACATTGTCATTACACTACTGCCTGTAGCTTTAATAACCACCTTTGTCTTGCTACCAGTACCTATATTGCAATTATATTTTTGTCAATAGCCTAACTGATACTTAATTTCTACACTGTTGCTGTTATACTTTCGTCAGCTGCTTTAATACTATGGTCAGTAGCCTGCTTTATAGCTAACTACTATTTGTTACCAACAGCCTTTCCAGTGTTATTTTATTATCGCCACTTGCCAGACTGCTACTTAATTACTATACTGTTACCAGTAACCTTTACTAAGGGCATTAATTACAATTACATTGCAACTTGTTTCTGTTCTATCTAGCTGTATCTGTTTTCACACTCACACCATGATTTCACCCATAGCATTAACTTCACTACATATCCTTGCAGCTTACTGCATGATTTTCACCCTCATTCACCACTCTCAAGCCCTCACCTATAACTCTATCCCTGTTCTACATAATGCATGGAAGAGACATCACACACCTCCAAACATACAACCTCAAAGACATGGGCAACCCCTACACTCCCACCTTCTCTACATATCCATCCAACAGTCCCTCCCACCCAAATCTGAGTCCCCCCCCCATAACCTGAAGTGCGCACTCATTAACGCCCGCTCCATCCGCAAGAAATGGCCTGCCATTACCGCCATGCTAGCAGACCACGATCTCGACATCCTATGCATCACAGAGACGTGGATGTCTACCTCAGACTCTGTCCTCCTCCACCAACATGTCCCTCCCTATTTTGCCATACACTCCTGTCATAGGACAGACCGAACTGGAGGTGGAGTAATCATCCTCTCTAAGGAAAGCCTACAATTCCAGCCTATCTCCTCTAACAGTTCCACCCACCTTGATTATTTATCCATAGCAAATAAGAACCACACCATCAACCTGATATATAGAGCACCCTCCCCAATAGCTGATGACCTTTCAGTGATTGTTGACCTTGCATGCAACCCCAGCAATCCCCGTACAGCAAACTGGGTGTTAGGAGACTTTAACCTCCCTGTACTGCAAGACACACAAGCTAATGCCTTCCTTGATGCCCTCAAAGCATTAGGATACACCCAACTAGTTAACTCCCCCACTCATATTAAGGGAAACACCCTCGACTTGGTATTTGCACCTCAAATAGACAACTACCCCTTTCACAAATTCAATCTCTCACTGAGCCCAGTACCATGGTCTGACCACAGTCTTGTGAGATTCTCACTGCCTTCCCTTCGCGGATCTAACTACCTCCCCACCACAATTGACAATACCATCACTACTCGGAAACGTTATCTCCCATTCAATGAGCAGGAGATCATTGGGAGAATACACCCTCTCCTGGAAACACCTGAACTCAACCTTGACGACATGTTAACATTATGGAACAAGTCCCTCAACGCAGTAATAGACGCCCCAACTACCAAGAAAAACCTCAGAGGTAAGAAAAAAGCACCTTGGTATTCACCTGAACTAACAGCATCCCTCCGGCGGTTACGTCAACTCGAAAAACGATGGCGCAGATCAAGGACAACCGAGAGCCATGAAGCCTATAACACCCACCTTGACGACCATAGAACAGCAGTATCATCAAGAATGAAACAATACCATTCAGACGTCCTACTGAGAGCCATAAACAAACCACGTGAGCTATTCAATCTGGTCAAAAATCTGGCTAAGGAGCCCACCTCCAACCAAACAAATCTACCTGACGCTCAGGAATATGCGGACTACCTTCGCTCAAAGACAAGCCAACACATTGCTCCTGCAAATCACCACCCTCTGAAACATACAAGCCCGCTACCTCCCGACTCCCTCCCTCTAAATGAGACAGCAGATAACCACCACATTCTTAACTCCTTCTCCCCCCCAACAGCAAGGGAGATCCAAGATACCATCACATGCATCAATACCACCACAGCTCCGAGCGACCCATGCCCGGCACAATGGATAAAAGCGCTAAAATCAGACCTCAGCCCTTTCCTCGCCAAACTAATAGGATCATCCTTCACTTCGGGGATTTTCCCACAGAACCTGAAGCAAACTTCAATAAGACCCCTACTGAAGAACAAAAAGCTCGACCCCACAAAGATGGACTCTTACAGGCCCATATCGAGCATCCCGCTTCTAGCTAAAATCATCGAAAAAACAGTCCAACAGCAACTAACCCATCACATTGAAAACAACGCGCCTCTTGATTACTGCCAGCATGGATTCAGAGAGTCCCATGGAGTCGATACCCTTCTGACTACATTATTCAACTCCCTTACCATTGGGCTCGATAACATCAGGAAGGGTTTTGCCCTTATCTTTCTGGACATCGCAGCCGCCTTTGACTCGGTGGACCACAAGATACTCCTATCACGCCTCACTGAGAAGGGTCTTCGTGGCAACGCTCTAGCTTGGTGCGCCTCATATCTGAATAACAGATGGCAACATGTCCGCTCCGGATCCTCTTTATCGGACCCTTTCCCACTAGAAAAAGGCGTTCCCCAGGGCTCATCCCTCTCAGCACTTTTATTCAATATCTATATGCAGCCCATCTGCAATCTTATCCGGTCCTTTAACATCAACTGCCTAGTATATGCTGATGATGTCCTAATGTTCACCCCAATAGACACAGATCATCCAAACCTCGACCAGCTCTCATCTTGCTTCAATGCCGTCACAGATTGGCTACACAACCAAATGCTCAGAATAAATCTGAAAAAGACAGAAGTTCTATTCATCGGAAGAAACCAGTCATTCACTCCCCCATCTTCAATCAAGGTGAACAACGCAGAACTCCTCTCCAAGACAACGATCAAATACTTAGGCGTAACACTGGACCAGCACCTGGACATGCATGCTCATATAGACAATACAATCAGAACAATATACCACAAATTACGGACACTACGCCTCATAAAGAACACCCTTGAACCAAACGACTTCAGAACAGTCTTCCAGGCCATAATCATGCCCCACTTCGATTACGCCAACCCCATCCTACTCGGACTCCCAAAGAGCTCGATAAACCCCTTACAGCTTGCGATGAATACCGCAGCAAGAACCCTCTATGGCGCATCTCGCAGAGAACATATCACCCCTATCCTGAAGAGCTTGCACTGGCTCCCCGTCCAGTACAGGATCACATTTAAGATCCTCACCTTGACCTTCAAAGCAGTCAACTGTATCACCGCAAATATATTGTCAGATCTGATCCAACTTACTCCAAACAACAGATTAAGAAGAACCACATCCTGCAATACCATCCTCCTTCCAAAAGCCATCACAAAATGCAACAAATCCACTAGAAAGCGTGCCTTTGCCTTATTCGCCCCTTCTTGCTGGAACTCCCTCCCAACAGAAATCCGCAGCATAAATAACCTCCCCCAGTTCAGAAAAGCCCTCAAACTGCAATTATTTATACAACACTTTGGTAACTCCGACAGCATCACCTAGACAGTACCACATGATCTTATAGTCTAACAAGCCAACGCTGTCTAACCAATTTCCGATGAAAACTCTTCACCTCCCCCATCTATCCCCCTTAGGGCCTGTATCATAAACTTAGATGTGATGCAATCCCTGTGTATATAATGTATAAAGTTCACCTGTTACCCTTGTTTAAATCTCCCTTTGTTTGCTATGTATAAAGTTCACCTGTTATCCATGTTTAAACTCCCTGTTCTATGTAAGTTCAATGTATGGCTGTTCCTCATTGTACAAACTTGTTTATTGTAAACCGTGCTGATGCCGAATAGTGCGGTATAGAAAAACCTTAAATAAAATAAAAATAAAATAAAAAATAAAAAATATCAAAACACATTTAATAAAATTCTTTGTTTACTTATGCATGTTGTCTGCCTCTTTTTGGATATCAGAAACAGGTCTTCTAAATCTGTGCATCACTGCCCAGCTTAACAATAGTTATATATATCAAGTCAGTCTGTTTTACTTATATGGGCATGTCACATTCTTACAGTAATCCAGAATTAATTGAATTAACCATTTAACAAGGGCCAGTGCAAGGGTATTAGTCACTGTAGATGAACTTCCAGCTTTGCAGCCCTTCAATTAATTTCCAGGCTCCTCACTCACCCAACTGAGAGTATTAACATTAAAGAGAATAATAATCACCCCTCCTATAAATGAGCAAAACACTCTAATGGAAACAGAGTAGCAGGGTAGCTGATCTCACCAGGCAGCAGAAGCTAGATTAGCATGAACAAATCATGGAATTTAGAAGTGGGGCATAGCACAGCAAACTGTGGCATGAACAGCCCAAGAAGCTAACACTAGAAGAGAAAAATATATTTTTTTCCTTTTTATTCTTTTTTAGTGTTTTTTTCTTTTTGTGAACGAAACACTTCAGTAGAAACAAGAGAGAGTGGCAGGCTAAATTATTACTCTAGGCAGCAGAAGCTAGAGTGACATGAACAGGCAAAAGCAGCAAAAAATATGGGGCAGAGCACAGCATGTAATGACATGAACAGCCCAAAATACTAATACTAAAAGAGGAAAAATTGTCTTTTTAGCTGTTTTTTCTTTCTGGGGACAAAGCATCGCAATGGAAACAAGAGAATGGCAGGGCAGCTGATCATGCCGGGTAGCAATTACAATGGTACTAGCAACAAGACAGCAAGGCAATAGCACTGAAGCAAGAGATTGGGCTACTAGGCAACGGCAGGGTCTGCAGCAGCCTGAGCCTTGTGGGCAGGCAGCTACACAGAAAGCATTAGCAGACACATAAAAGTGCAAGGGGAACGGAAGGGGTTTGGGGGGGTTGTTGTTTTTGTAAAGTGGGGCTAAAACAGGGGTCTCAAACACGCGGCCCGCGGGCCGCATGCGGCCCGCGAGAGCATCTTGTGCGGCCCGCGAAGCACTTACCGGCGTCTAAAAAAAAAAAAATTCCAAACTTGCCGCCGCAGTATTAAGCGTCCCGCGGGCCCCTCTGCCTGCTCTGAGTCCTCTCCTCCCTGCAGCATCAGCTCCAAAAGCGGCGGCTTTCAGAGCCGCGAAGAGAGAGAGTTTCTCTCGCGCGGTTCTGAAGACTCTCTCGCTGCTCTTCAGAACCGCGCGAGAGAAACTCTCTCTCTTCGCGGCTCTGAAAAGCCGCCGCTTTTGGAACTGATGCTGCAGGGAGGAGAGGACTCAGAGCAGGCAGAGGGGCCCGCAAAGTAGTAAATAGTGGAGTGCCCTAAGAATTTGCATTAGGACCAGTGCATGTTAGCATATTTAGAAATGAACTGGAAAAAACAAATGAGATGACCAAATCTGCAGGTAACACAAAAATGTTCGGAGCCATTAGATCACGAGCAGATTGTAAGGAACTGCAGTGGGACCTTATGAGACCGGGCATCTGGATGGCTGATGAAATTTAATGTAGATAAGTGAAAACTAATCATATAGGGAAGAATAATCCAAATATTTGCTATAAAATGCTAGGTACCACATTAGAAGTCACCATTCAGGAAACAGAATCCTCAGCATAGTGTGCAGAGGTACTTAAAATGCAAATAGAATGCTATAAATTATTAGAAAAGAAATGGAGAATAAATTAAAGTGTATTATAATGCTTCTATTGCTTCATAGTGCTACCGCACCTTGAGTACTGTGTACAATTATGGTCACCACACATCTGGATCTGCTGTTGCTCATGGGACTGGCTGACGGCATCAGGACTTACAGTAGTAGATGGTGGCAGGATAGGGGAGCAGCATTGGGGGCTCCAGAGCAGGAGAATGCAGGCAATGCTAGGCACGGCTAGGTCTAGTGAATTCTGGAGGGGGAGCCAGTCTTAAAGGGGCCAGCAGACTCTTCTGGGTGCAGGGTTCAGGTGCCGCGGCGGCAGGGTGAGAGCGATCGGGACAGCAGTAGTAGTTCCTAATGTGCCTGGCGGTTGGCACTGGATTATAGTAATGTAGAAATCTTTTAGTCTTTCTTTATTCATGCACTCATTAAGAGGCATGTTTACTAAAAGTTAGGGTATGGTAACATTATGCAAATATTTATGCAAATGAGGTCCCTTATGCAAATGAGGTCCCACATCTCATGCGGCCCCCGGGTTATTTTAGAAGTCCTCATTTGGCCCTCAAAGCAATTTGAGTTTGAGACCCCTGGGCTAAAAGAACCACTAGGGGGGAGGGGAGATACTGGGCTGCAGCAACTGGAGTGGCAACTGACAAACCACAGAAAGACACTGAAGGGAAAGAATATGGACATGCATTGCTTTAGTGGAACTGTGCACACAGCCCTCCTCCCAGTCATGTGGAAATTGAGGGAAACCAAGTAAAGGGAGGTTTGCATTTAGGAACACCTACTTTTCCACCAAGTCTATCTCGGCATCACGCTTGACCAACGACTCGACATGTTTACACATGTGAAGAACATCACGAAAGCAATTTACCATAAGGTCCGGATACTACGTCACCTGCGCCCCCTATTGGACTTTAATGACTACCGAACTATCTTCCAAGCCTTGGTGCTCCCACATCTAGACTTTGCAAATATTATCCTTCATGGCCTCCCTCAGTCAACACTAGGACTTCTTCGCCTTGCAATGAATGCTGCAGCAAGAGTACTTGCAGGTACATCAAGAGCTAAACATATAACCCCAGTCATAATGGATCTCCACTGGCTTCCACTTCAGGCTAGAATCCAGTATAAGTCCCTAGTACTAACATTCAAAGCCCTAAGGAACCAGATCACCTCACCCATCAGCAAACTCATTCAAAGACGGCCGTTCAACAGGATCAGGAGATCTAATCAAGCAAACACTCTAGAGATCCCCAACATTCTAACTAAGTGCAAAAAGGCTACTGCCAATAGAGCCTTCTCCCTATTTGCACCCATGACCTGGAATGCCCTCCCCACTGCGCTCCGTTCCACCCCAGACCTATTGTCATTTAGAAAAGCCCTCAAACACCTTTTCCTCATCCATTACCCAGAATCCAATCCCAGAAACAACCACCCATCCTCACATCCTACACCCTACTCCACCCCACCCAAAATCCAACACCATAAAGAAAATGACTAGCTCTACCACCATATCCCCTCTCTTATTTATTATTGGTACTGATCACACATCTTATTGATTAAACCTCTTATAAATATGTTGAAACCAAGCTATACTATATGTATAATTTCTCACCATACTATATGTATAATTTCTCACCATACTCCATGAATAATTACTCTGTAATTAGTTACCCCTGTTACCTCCAGGTTATCTCGTCCATGTTCAATGTAAAAACTCAATTGTCGTGTGACATTGCAGTATGTTTTTTGTTCAATTGTAAACCACACTGATTTTAATAGCGTGGTATATAAGAGAAGTAAATAAATAAATAAAAATAAATGATATCCCTTGTCATTGACAATATTTTTTTAATTAACAGTTTATTAAACATTTTGTGAGTCATATCATAACAATAACCAACTACTTAAACAATGTTTACATGGTGCAATAACCATGAATACAAAAAAATGTTTATACAGATTTTCATAGTGTTCCCTTCCCCCCATGGAATCTTTAACAGAATACTGACAAAATATCCCATATTCAACATTCCCTCCACAGAGTAATTATAGCCTAAATAGAAGCCCTAAATTGAAAGAGAGTCAATAAGACCTTCCCATGAGGGGTCAAATACTCACAGAAAATTACTTAGAAACTAAAACCACCTCCTTTCCCCTGGTGGGGGAGGATCAACTCTCATACATATTTTCTACATTTGTTTTGGCGTCGTATGTCTTTGCCTATATTTCATAAAGGGTTTCCAGATGCAATCACATTTTTGGGACACCCTCCAGCCATACTGCAAACAACTTAGACATATTATACACATATTTCATGTAGTTCCACCACTTACCTACTCATGGCACCTCACCTGATTTCCACAATTTGGCCACCAATAAGCAGGTCAGCATGCAACCCCTTAGGGAGCATATTCAAGAGGGCTACTTCCATGCTCCTCCCTATTTTTGTTTCCAGCATATCACCACAGGCTGTAAATATTGCCATCCAAAACTGATCAGTCCCCACCATACATGGCTAAACGTTCCCTCTCCCCGTATCTTCTCCATCACAGTTTAGATCCATCCCCACTTCATTCTCGCTAACAACACTGGGGTTCAGTGCCATCGATATAACATCTTGTAATTATTCTCAATCATATCGCTAGCAATGACCTCTCTACTGACACTGCGATAGATTCCCAGCCATTGCTCCTCAGCCCATTCCCTTCCTAGATCTTTCTCCCATGCTGCCTGGAAGGATGAGAGGGCCTCCCCCCCCCCCCCCCAACAACCAATAAAATGATAAAATTGAGTAAATCGCTCCTTTGTCCCCCTTCACACAAACAGTTCAATTGGTTTAGGTTCCCACAACTATCCCTTCAGCAACTTTCTAGATACATGCCCTCACCTGGCAATATCACTACTACTAATCATTTGTATAGTGCTACAAAGCATATGCAGCACTGTATAGACACATGTAAAAGACAGTCCCTGCTAATCAGAGCTTACAATCCAGTCAAGAAATATAACACAACAGCTAAGGACAAGAATACATCTAGGGGAATGGTAAGGAAACACATAGGAGACTAAGCGGATTAGGATCCAAAAGTGACTTCGAAGAGGTGAGTTTTCAGCCTGGATTTGAAAAGGGCCAGCGATGAAGCCTGACGAACAGACTCAGGTAGTTTGTCCAGGCATAAGGAACAACAAGGTGAAAGGATTGAAGTCTGGACTTAGCAGTAGAAGAGAAAGGCACAGATAGAAGCGATCTGCCAGAAGAGCAGAGCTCCCAAGGAGGGGTATAGGGAGAGATAGGAGAGAGGAAAGATAGTGAGGAGCAGCAGAAAGAGTATACTTATAGGTCAGTAGAAGTTAGAATTGGATACAGAAACGGATAGGGAGCCAGTGAAGTGACTTGAGAAGAAGGGTTATATGAGCATATCAGGACCTGGACCTAAGGGTGATGAACAAGGGAGAAGCAAGACTACGGGGGGGTAGGAGGCTAAGGAGACAGAATGGAGATGCTGGACATGGGCGGGTGGCTCTAAGGACACAGAGAGAAAAGATGCTGCTAGACATGAGGAGGGAGGGAAGACTGAAGGACACAAATGCTGGACCCAGAGTGTAAGGTGGATATGGAAGACAGTGAGACACTGGATGGGGAGGAAAGAGCGGAGAGTTAGTGAAGACTGGATAATAAGAGGATTAGAAGGACAAAGATAGATAGTGGATGGGAGGGCTGGAGATGAGAGAAAGAAAGAGATGGAAAACTGCAGATAGATGCCACAGAAACAGGAAAATTGAGGACTGAATGGCGAGGAGAGCCAAATAGAGCAACAGGATAATAAAAAGGGAAGAAAACTGAAAGGAACAGATCAACGTTACTGATGGAGGACGGGGAGGAAGTGAAGACAGAACAGAGAAATGGCTAATGGCCAGGCAACCATGGAAACACAGTTAAGAATAAGCAGAAGAAAGCAGAAAACGTCTGGGATTAACACAATTAGAAAAATAAAATGATGAGACTAAAAGGTAGAAATTGTTTTTTTTCTGTTTAGTGTTTGGAATGTACATCTGACAGGATTTATGTCAGACATAGCTGAGACCCAGTTCAAGACAAAAATTTTGGAGTGGACCCAGGCAGAAATTTGGGTGGGGGCCTTAGAGCCCACTAGCAGGCTGGGCCTTCTTCAGTTTAGGCAGAGGTCCTCTCTGGTGGCAATTGATCTGGTTGCTCCCCCTTAATGACAGTCCTAACAACTTCTAACTTTATATTTTACACAGTACAGAAACAAATGTATCTCTTTCTATTTCTCTGATGCAGCACTCTTTTTCTTGGGGTTTCATTTTAAATCTTTGTCTACATATTTATTTTTTTCTCTTTGTGAGCACTTATTCTGTATCTGGTGAGAGTCTGTGTTCTATCCAATTGACCAAGGGCAGCAGGTAATTCTGCTAGCATGAATTTGTCTTTGTAGCAATCTGTAGTAATCTAGTTTGTTTAGTTTTCCCATATTCTAGGGGCCACTGTAATATTTATTTAACACACATATACTGCAATTATGTCATCTGTTCTATGTGGTTTATAAAATATTAAAAACGCATTACAAAATTAAAAAAAAAAACCAACATTCAAACTGTGGCTCCTTATTTTACTCCTGCCTACCCGTCCCTAGGGCCCCAGAACACTGCATAACAGAACATAAGAGATGCCATACTGTGTCAGACCAAGGTCCACCAAGCCCAGTATCCCGTTTCCAACAGTGGCCAATCCAGGTCACAACTACCTGGCAGGTTTCCAAAAAGGTACACAGAGTCCATGCTACTTATCCCAGGGGTAAGCAGCGGATTTCCCTGTTCTCTTTAATAATGGTTTATGGACTATTCCACCAGGAACTTGTCCAAACCTTTTTTAAGCCCAGCTACACTAATAGCTTTTACTACATCCTCTGGTAACTAATTCCAGAGTTTGATTACGTGTTGAGTGAAAAAATATTTTCTCTGATTAGTCTTAAATAGGTTATATTGTAGCTTCATTGCATATCCCTTAGTCGTTCTACTTTTAGAAGAAGTAAACAACCTGCCTCCCACTCCTAAAGCATCACCTGTTCCTTATACACTTCTCACAACCCAACAACACCTCCCCTTCTCCCCCAACACAACCCAAGCCCTCAATATGAAGTAGCAATTGTTCTGTCTCATGATGCACATCATTGTAAATAGAATTCCATCACTGTAAATAGTTGGCTACATTATATGTACAAAGTTTCCCAAAGTTTAGGTGTATAAGGAACAGGTGATGCTTTAGGGCTTTTCTAAATTGCATGAGGTCTCTGATTGATCTGATGGTGGGTGGGAGGTTGTTCCAGCCATCTCCCCTCAGCCATCTTTTTGCCACATTGAAGAGCCCTGCCCTTTTAAGCTTTCCTCATAGGTATCCATCATCCCCTTTTACCATTTTGGTGGCTCTTCTCTGTACCTTTTCTAGTTCTGTTATATTGATATGGCATTCTATTTGCTTTCTTGACTGCTGCTTCACACTGCACAGAGGGTTTCAATGTATTATCCACAATGATGCCGAAATCCTTTTCCTAAGTGTTGGTTCCTAATGTTATTATTGTTATTATTATTTATCTGTACCCCTTGCATCGGGTAACCATAGTTTGTGTTGTTCTTCCCTAAGGGGATCATTCCAGAAAACAAATAAGGGGTTTGTACATGCGGCAGAGACATTTATGTGCTGAAAATGTTGCCATATTCTGAAATGCTGCTGACATGCACGTCCACAGCGCTAGCATGGGAATCTCAGAACGTGGGCAGGAAAGGGTGGAACGGTGGCATGGTCAGCCATGGAGATGTAGAAAGAATATTCAGGAAAGGCCCACGTACGTATTAAGTGTTTCCTGGAAACGTCCACGTTATACCTGCTGAAATGTGGTATAAGGCTAGGACTTAGAAAAATTTTGCTCCTCACTGCAACGCAGTCCATATTGAGGAATGGTTGTGACAAGTATGTCATGAACTGGTTTGACTGCAGTCTGGAAAAAAAACAGAAGATAAGGTATAGGAAGCAGAGGTGAGGGAATGTTGTAAGGTACAGACACATTAATAAACACCCTTACAGAAATATTAAGAATAGCAATAGTGGTTTTTAAGGCTATGCACTAATGAGCTGTTTGTGCTAAAAGAGCCAATCTATGGGACCATAACAATTCCAATGTTCAGAAAAATGGGACTGCAAATGCAGGAATAGTATGGGCGTGAGCAAGGTTAAATTAGACTTACCTGCTAATTGTTGTTCCTTAAGGAACTCAAGTCCAGTCCCGGACCTCTGGGGGTTGTGATCCTCCTCCAGCAGCTTGGAGACTGAGAAACGTCACTCTTGTGATGTCACTGGCATATATAACCACAGGATCCGCCTCCTCGCTCCAGTAACCTATTGACAAAGCAGACTCACCGGAGCAACAATCAAGTAGTAACACTACCAAAACTATAAACCAACTGAACCTGTAGTTAACTACGGGAAAACAATTAACATTCTTTTCGTGTTTTCCCCCTATCAACCTAAGAAAACCTTATAAATGCTGAAGTCCTTCCTCCTCCACTATGGAAGAAATTGACCCCTACTAGGATTCCCCTACAGATCATCCGCCCCCATGAACGTGACCCTTAGATAAATAATGCTTCTCACCTGTGACAGATCTCCTGCTTCAGGCCATAGTTCAAGAATAACGGGCGGGATGCGGGACTGGACTTGAGTTCCTTAAGGAACAACAATTAGCAGGTAAGTCTAATTTAACCTTCCTTATCGTCCCTCAAGTCCAGTCCTGGCCTCTGGGAATGTAACAGAGCAGTACCAAAAAATCAATGGGAGGGACCAGCCAAACCCGCCTGAAGCACTGCTGAGCAAAAACAGGCATCCCTTTCCACCTGAACATCTAACCGGTAATGCTTGACAAAGGAATTCATAGACGACCAGGTTGCCGCCCTACAAATCTCTTGCCACCGGAACTAAATTATACGCTGCCTGCGCCCTAGTTGGATGAGCCTTAAGACCCTCAGGAACTGACTTGCCTTTTAACAGATATGCCGACGCTATTGCTTCCTTGAGCCACCTCGCTATGGAAGCCTTCGACACTATTTCTCCTCTTCGCGCTCCTCCAAAAAGAACAAATAGTCTATCTGACTTCTGGAAACTCGCCATCCTACTTAAATACTTCTTTAAGGCCTGACGGACATCTAAGAAATATAAACTTCCTGCCGAAGACGCAGCCGTCTCGTCCCTGAAAACCGGCAAGGAAATAACTTGATTCACATGAAAAGCCGAAACTACTTTGGGTAAAAAGGCTGGCACTGGTCGCAAGACCACCTTTGAGTCGTAAAAAGACAGAAAAGGTTTCCTACAAGATAAGGCCTGAAACTCGGAGATTCTCCGTGCCGAACAGATAGCCACCAGGAACACCACCTTGAGAGTGATATCCTTCATAGTCGCTTGAGATAACGGCTCAAAAGGTTGTCACACCAAAGCCTCTAACACTACCTGAAGATCCCAAGTTGGCACTATCTGTCTACATGGTGGTCTCAAAAGAACCACCGCCCTCAAGAAATGCTTTATATCCGGATGACTACCCAGCGTCTCTCCTTTAACCTTATCCCTGTAACAGGACAATGCAGCTAAATGTACCCATAGGGACGCAGCCGCTAGACCTTTCTGAAAGCCATCCTGCAAGAACACCAAAACCTGAGGCACAGACACTCGGAACGCCTCTACCTCCCTATTTACACAGCAATCCTCGAAAATCCGCCATATGCAGATATACGCCAACGAAGTCGATTTCCGCCGCGCCTTCAACAGCGTTCCAATGACCGCCGCAGAATAACCCCATCCTTTTAGCCTTGCCCTCTCAAGAGCCAAGCCGTAAGAGAGAATCGATCCACCTGGTCCCTGAGTTAACAGATCCCTGAGACAGGGCAGTTGCCATGGCTCAGCTACTAACAGCCTCATTAGATCCGCATACCAAGGCCTTCTTGGCCAGTCCGGTGCGATCAACAGCACCAGCCCTGTGTGACACTCTATGCGTTGCAATACCCGACCTATCAACACCCACGGTGGAAACACGTATAGGAGTTGGTGTTTGGGCCAAGGTTGTATCAGGGCATCCAGACCTTCCGACATTCTCTCCCGTCTTCTGCTGAAGAAATGATCGACCTTTGCGAACTGGAATGTGGCCATGAGATCCATTGACCCGCCTTCAAAGGATTCAGAACACTGCCGCCTGACTTGTCTCTCACTCCTCCCCTAGAGACCACATAACCCCCCTTCTTCTTCATCTCCACTGGCTACCTGTTTCTTTTCGCACCCAGTTTAAACTACTTACTCTCGTCCATAAAACACTTCACACTTCCACCCTGCAATACCTGGCAGACCTTATCCACTTCCATACCCCCAGACACACCCCTCGATCTTTTCATCTCAACCGCCTCTCACTTCCCCCTCCCTCCCTCCCTTGCCCACCTCCAGTCCACCCGCTCCTCAGCTTTCTTTTTTGTAGGCCCTGCCCTCTGGAACTCTCTTCCCACTTCCCTCCGTCTGGAACCCCATCACCCCGCTTTTAGACGTGACTTAAAGACCCACCTCTTTTCCCTAGCCTTCAACCTTCCCACCCCCTTTCCTTAGCCTCCTCCCCTGTGCCTTGTGTTCTTTATGAGCTCTTTTCTTTCTATCCTATCGAAAATTGTAAATTTCTTTTCAATTTCCAGCCTTGTGCCCTACTTTGTTAATTTACGTATTGTGAACCACTCTGACTACCACTGAAGGGCGGTCAAGCAAATTAAATAAACATAAAAACATAAACATAAACATACAGGCGTGCCCCAACGCTGAACCGGCATCTCGAACATTTCGTGATGAAGGTTCCACTCTCCTGGATCCACTCTTACACGACTCAAAAAAATCGGCCTCCACATTGTCCACTCCTGCCACATGCGCTGCTGACAGAACTACCAGATGTACCTCGGCTCACTCGAGGAGCCCCTCGGCTTCCTCCTCCAGCGCGACACTGCTGGTACCTCCCTGACGATTGATGTAAGCTACTGCTGTGGCATTGTTGGAAAACACCCGAATGGCCTCTCCTTGGAGATACGGCTGAAACTCTCGCAGTGCCAACATTACTGCGCGTAATTCTAACCTGTTGATCGACAGTGCGGTCCACTGTCCCTGAACGAACCGACGCTCCCCAGCCAAAAAGACTGGCATCCGTCGTCAGGGGAATCCATGTGGGAGCTTCCAAAGGCATTCCTTTTCCTAGGCACTCCGGACGCAGCCACCACCGCAACGCCTGCCGTGTCTCTGGCAGACAGGGCAGCTTCTGTGATAACTGATCCCTCTGGTGCGACCAGCGCCTGAGTAAGGCCCGTTGCAACGGCCTCATATGTGCCCGCGCCCACGGAACCAACTCGAGAGTCGCGGCCATGGTCCCGAGCAACTGAAGATAATGCCATGCCATCGGCTTCGGGTTGTTGAGAAATTCCCTGACTAACTTCCTTAACGTTTGTGCTCGATGCTGAGGTAGAAGGATTCGCCCTACCTTGCTATCGAAGCTTGCCCCCAGATATTACAGATTTTGTGACAGCACCAACCTGCTCTTTTCCCAATTGACTACCCAACCAAGATTCTGCAGACACGCCACCACTTTAGCTGTAGCCGTCTCGCTTCTTTTCGCAACGACGCCGCTACCACCACCATCACCTTGGTGAATGTCTGAGGCGCTGTTGCTAGACCAAACGGTAAGGCCCGAAACTGGAAATGTCCCATCGGAACCGCAAACCTGGAGGTACTTCTGATGATCTTGCCGGATTGGAATGTGCAGATATGCTTCGGAGAGGTCTAGCGATGTGAGAAACTCTCCTGCCCGTACCGCCACGATGACAGACCTTAAAGTCTCCATTGGAAAGTGAGAAACTCAAAGGCAGCGATTTACTCTTTTGAGATCCAAAATTGGTTGATAGGCGCCGTCCTTCTTTGGAACCACGAAGTATATGGAGTACCGACCGCAGCCGCATTGGTCTGCTGGTACTGGTATTATGACCTTGAGAACCAGCAGCCTCAGCACCGTCTGCCGAACTGCAGCGCATTTGAGGCATGCCCTGCACGGTGACTGCACGAAAGACTCCGTCACCAGTCGGCGCAACTCCAACGCATAACCTTCTCGAATGACCTCCAACACTCACTGATCCAATGTAATCTGGATTCAGGCAGAATAAAAATCCCATAGCCGACCCCCTACGGGCACTATCCCCCCCGGGTCCTCCTGACTTCATTGTGATTTTTGTAGATTCGAGGAGGAAGAGGGTGTAAATCCTCTACTTGCTCCCCGAAACCCTTGGACCCTACAGGGAAACCGACCTCTCTGGCCTTGACCGAACCTCGGGGACCGAAAACTACGAAACTCCCTCTGTTGTCCTTTTGGCGGCAGATTTAGCCGTCCCTGCTTCTGCTTATCCTCCAGCAACCTACCGCCTTTTGACTCCCCCAAGTCCTTTACCAGCTTGTCCAGGTCGTCTCCAAAGAGTAGCTTACCTCTAAATGGGAGCTTACTCAATCTGGCCTTTGATGATCCATCTGCCGCCCAATTACGCAGCCAAAGATAACGCCTAGCCGCAATCACCGAAGCCATACTTTTCGCCAAACCTTGTATGAGATCATAGTGGATGTCGGCTAAATAAGCTGATCCAGTTTCCAATCTGGACACTTCCCCGGTCGCTGCTTCTACTGTCTCGCCTTGCAACCTCTGCGACCACCAAAGACAGGCTCTCGCCACCCAAGCTCCACAAATAGAAGCTTGTAATGACAGTACATTCACTTCAAACACCTGCTTCAATAAAACTTTCAGTTTCCTATCCTGAGCATCCTTGAGGGCTGCACTTCCCTCTACAGGAATGCTAGTCTTCTTCGTAACCGCTGAGACAGCCGCATTGACACGTGGGGCTTTGAATAACTCCTGATCCTGGTCCACCAGAGGATATAAGACGAGACATCACCCTTGCTCCTTTGAGGGTCGCCTCGGGCATGTCCCACTCTTCCTGTATCATCTCTCGCACTACCCTGTGGACTGGAAAGGCTCTTTTAGTCTTCCGAAATGCTTGCAGAAGCGGGTCTTCCAAGGTGGAATCCTCCAATGGTTCCATCGCTGGCATATTCAGCGCCTTGAGGGTCTCCGAAATGAGTGCACGTAACTCGTCTCTGCGAAACACGCGTACCACTCTAGCCTGATCCTCTTGTTCTGTTATTTCTCCTTCCTCCAAATCATAATCCAACTCTAAATCAGGCTCTCCCCCTTCTGAACAAACACCCTCCGAGGCCACGGAAGGCTCCGACTGATCTTTATCTCCTCTGAACCTCTTTGGAAGAACTCTTGACTCAGACGTGTCCAGGGACGTGCCTAGCCTCTTTTCGCCGGGAACCATCGCCGAAGGCCTGCTGAATCAAAGCAACAAATTCGGGGGAAAATATTGCCGCCAGGCCCCCCTGGCAACACTGGCTGAGACTCCTGGGTATCCAGAGGACGAAGTTCCTGCTACCGGCTCCAGGAGAGGCATTTCCGAAGAAATTTGCTCTGCCAGCAGCCCAGGACCACTCAAGTGTCCCTCACCAGCTGCCTCCAAGGCTTTCTCCATTGAAGCTGCTTCCTGAGTGCAGCCTTTACACACACCGGTCTTCGAGACTGTCCCTCTTCTAGCTCCGCAAACTAAACAGTGCGGCCTAGCAGGCATTCCAGCCCCAAGACCTGCTAAAACAGCCCCACACACTCCTGAGCCTAATACCAGATGGACCCAAACAAGAAATTTGTGAATGAACCAGTGCCAGCACAAGCGCTCAAAAACCTGGCTTTTTTTTTTTTTCAAAAACGTATACTCTGCAGTTAACCTGCTGCCCAGCTAATCCTGAGGGAGGAAAACTCCAAACGAAGCTTCACAGGCCGAGGCGGAGCTCCGGAAAGTTGCTCGCACAAAATGGCGGTTCCTGCATCCAAGCCACGCGGTGCGGCCTACTACCGCATTGCCGACTCCACCAGGACCCCCTTTCATGATCACCACCAGCGTCCCCTTCTTTACCTCCGTGGTCAAAGAAAAGACAGCCTGCTGCTTCCGTGCCATGCGATCACCTCTGCACCGGCAAAGAGACTCCCGCGGCCTCAACCACTGGCGATCCTGCAGCTCTCCTCCTCCTGCCGCCGCCACCTCCGACTCTAGCAGGCAAACTTCTGCATTTGTTGGGGCAGCAGCTACAGAGCTCCCTGAACCCCCGCGGGCTCAGCAACCGGCTCTCCAACCTGTCTTCATCTGCTTTCTAGGCAGCACAGGTACCGCTACAGAAACGGGATAGGCAAGAGGATTTTTCTGGGCTTCCGACGCGTTCAAGACGCAAGAAAGACGGGGTGACCTTTCAGTGATGCAAACAGTTATTAATTTATCTGATGTATCATTGACGTCAGCACAGTTAAATCTATTATCCAAAGGGCTATCCTTTGTTAATGGTCCTATGTATGATGGTTTCCGTAGCAGAGTATCTGTAGAACGACTAATGCGGTCTTTGCAACTTAAGAGTTTTTTTCATGACAAATCTGATGTGTTGGATCTGTCTGTAGTACGTCCTAAGTTGACGTGGATTCCTCCGGGACCAATGGATCCTATTTTACATACTTTTAGACATCTTGTTTTGACTGACTTAGTGCAATTAGAACAAAAATATAGTAACCAACCGAAAAATTTATCATCAGATGAGTTTTCTGCTCTACGAGAGTTGCAGCAAATGACAAATATAGTAATTAAAAGAGCCGATAAGGGGGGTGCAGTAGTCGTTTTAAATCTCATTGATTATGACAGAGAAGTAATGCGACAATTAAATGATTGTGCTCATTATCTACGGTTATCATATGACACTACCGAAGATTTACAAAAACTTATTCTTGAGCTTACTACTACTGCACTCTCTCAAGGCTTCTTAACAGCACATGAGAAATCTTTTCTAAATCCGCCTTTTCCTAAGATACCAGCTTTTTATATTTTGCCTAAGATTCATAAAAGTTTACAGTCTCCTCCTGGACGTCCTATCTTATCCAGTAATGATTCACTGCTGGAGCGGGTTGGAATCTATCTGGATGAGTTTTTGAAAGAGGAAGTTTCCAAAATTCCTTCATTTTTAAGAGATATTACGCATTTTTTGCAGTTATTAGATGCTATTGATAATTTTGCACAAGTTGATTGGATGGCTTGTCTGGATGTGGCGGCATTATACACTTCAATTCTGCAAGATGAGGCTGTCAATGTTTTGGAGACGGTGTGGGATAATAGACCGTTCCCGCACAAAGTACCTACTTCCTTTTTGACTGCCCTGGCAGAAATAGCACTGAAGAAGAATTATTTTGTCTATAATGAAGATTTTTTTCAACAAATTTCAGGAACGGCAATGGGTGGCAATCTTTGCTCCATCTCTTGCTAATTTATATATGAGTTTTTTTGAAACTCAATATGTTTATTCTTCCATTTATGCTACTCATATTATTAAATGGTATAGATATATCGACGATATTTTTCTTTTATGGCACGGTTCAAAATCTTTTTTGGAAGAATTTTTTCATTATTTAAATAACTGTAAAGTTTGTATTTCTTTTGATATAAATATGCAAGATTAAGAAATACATTTTTTGGATGTTAAGGTTTTGAAGACTACTACTGGGTTTTTGACCACAATTTATTCAAAGCCCACAGATAGAAATACCTTGCTGCATTTTGACAGCTTTCATCCGTATCATCTTCGCCGCAGTTTGCCTTATTCACAATTCTTACGGTGTCAACGAATATGTTCTACTGTGAGTTTAAGGTACAGGCTAAGAGTATGCGACGTAAGTTTGCAGATCGTGGATATCCTGATGTGATCCTTTCAACCGCATATAAGCGGGCAAGATATAACCATCGTGAATGGTTACTTCATCCGTGTCCTATGCCATCAGATTCTGGATCAACAGTTACTTGTGTTTTACAGCATTCAAGTTTATCACGATGGATAGCATCTGTGATACGTAAAAGGTGGACACTGATTGGCGCACATCCTAAACTTTCTGGTTGTAAGCTACGGATGGCGTATAGCCGTGGACGTAATTTAAGAGATTATTTATGCCCTACAGTGCCACGACGAACTATTTCAGCAACTTTGCCTTCAGGTCATGTGGCATGTCAGCGCTGTTCTTTCTGTGGTATTATGGTTAATGAAATTTGTGAGAAATATAGAAGCAAAGTTTGACGACTGTGAAGTGATACTACCTGCAACACTACACATGTTGTGTATGGACTTTGGTGTTCTTGTTCACAACTTTATGTTGGGAAAACTACTCGTCCTTTACGGACTCGTCTTGCTGAACATAAATATAGCCTTCATAAATCTCATGTAGATACGCCATTGATACAACATTGTATAGATTTTGAACATCGTTTTGAAAATCTCAATTGTACTGTTTTGGAGCATGTTCCTTCTAGTATTCGACGGGGTGATCGTAATAAGCTTCTGTTACAGAAGGAGCAGCGCTGGATTTATTCCTTAAATACAATGCACCCACATGGTCTTAATGATAAAATTGAATGGTCTCTGTTTTTATAGCTGTTCTATAACTATCAGTCTTTCTGACCTGTGGAGCTCCTCCTGCTTTCTTAGTCTTTATATGTAGATAGTGACGTACTTTGTTGTGATTGGTTATGGGGTTTTATAAGAAATGCGTCAGACGCTGTGATTTTTAGGAGCAGAGAGTTCGGAGAGCCTAAATGGATTATTTAGATCGTAATTTTTTCCCCTGACGAAGCCTAGATGTGGCGAAACGAGAGCTTTCGTAGGGTTGTTCTTGTGAAGAACTTTTGACTTAATTTATTTTGAAAGTCTCTCTGCTTTGGAATGTCCGTTTGGAAAGTCTGCAGCGCAGCGGTTGAGCGCTAATGGGGCGATTGACTTGAAGTGATTCTAAAGATAAGTATTTGATGATCTTTTGACGAGATTTGTCTATACTAGCTTATCTTTTTTCTCCTTTTTTTAGGGAGTTACAATCTGTTCCTGTGCTGCTCATCTTAACGTTTATATTATTATGACGCTTTTTGTGTGATTATGGATGTCGTGTCTGTAGTGCGTGTGTGACTAGATGTAATATTTATGGGTAATCCCAGAAGTACTTTTTGTGGCTTTAGGGTGTGTTAGTGGTGACTGAATATTGGTCAATAAAAGTGGCTATATGACCTATGATGTGAGCGTCAGGTGTTCCCTATAGTGATTTTATCACTACATGTAGGGCTCTAGCCATCCTGAGGTCATTTTTGCCTATGTGAAGTATTAAAGTGTTTTTTGGAGTGTTAGCAATAATTTTATTTAGGAGTAAATCTTGCATTTAAGGGCATTGTTGTGTTAGTGTGATAGGGCAGCCATACATCTGCTGTGCTTGGCACTGAGAAACTCAACTGATGTAGTGCCAACATTCCCCAGATTGTCCCAGGCCAGGATCAATAAGAGCTGCAAGTGGTGATAACGGGAGTCTGGTTACTTGGTGTGATGGAACAGGGATCCCCCCTCCCATGCCTACACAACCCTGATCAGGGGAGCAGTGCCACAAAGCTGGCTGTGAGAAGGCAGACAGGGTTGCCCCACAGGTAGCGGATATATACAGATAGACATATGCCACCATGAGACCGGCATAGCTGCTGTGAGAAATGCCAGTACGCAGATAGGTTGGCCTCAGATGCCTTAGCCAGAAAGCCCTACTACAACTACTACTAATGATCATTTGTATAGCACTACAAGACATACACAGCGCTTCACAGACACACGTAAAAGATGGCTCTGCTCAGCAGAGCTTACAATCTAATCAAGACAGACAATACAGCAGCTGTGGACAGGAGGATGCATCCAGGGGGAATGATCAGCGAGGAAGTTTAGGCGGATCAGATCCAGCAGCGGCAACGATGCGGTGAGCGCTCAGCCTGGATTTGAGAGAGGCCAGGGAGAAAGCCTGATGTACAGACTCAGTCAGTTTGTTCAAGGCATAAAGGAGCAGCAAGGTGAAAGCAGCGACATCGGGTTTTGGCAGTATAAAAGAAGGGCACAGATAGAAGCAATCTGACAGAAAAGTGGAGGCACGAAAATGGAATACATTTGTTGCTCAGCAATATTATGCATCCTTTGGGGACCTGCAATGTTAGATCGGGGTTTTGTGCACTTGGCGAGGGTCCATCCCTAGCAGTTTAAGGCATGTTTGTAGAGATTACCAGGGCAGAAATCATTGGGCTGGTTCCTAATGCCATGTACCATTTAATGCAAGGTATGTCGTGACATACATGTTCATATTTACATTCTGGTATACCATATTAGGGTGCAATGAGCTTACCTAGCATTTTTCAGGGTATGAGGGGACTGGTATCTGGTCTAGGTTGCAGCAGTTGTCATTTCTCATTGCTGATGCACACTAGACATAAATACCAAACTAGTGCCTGTGATGAGCAGCTCAGGAGATGCATGTTTTCCCCAAAGGGTGGTGTCAACGAGTACATCATGGGGACGGGCAGGATCACAAAATGTGTAACATTTCAGAAAACAGTGGGCTTGGAGACATCCAAAACATTTACCTGTGTCAGAGGCACAGGGTCAGCTGAATAGTGCTTGCATGTGCCCACCAAACACGTCTAGCTCCCCGATTCCAGACCCGCGAATACGGAATTAGGTTCAAAGGGGGCCCATTTCTGACCGACATGTTCGTAGGCCGGACATGTACATTATGGAATCATGCTCTAAGTGAATAACTTTGCACTTGTCCACATTAAATTCCATCTGCAATTTGGATGCCCAATCATCCAATTTATCAAGGTCTTCTTACAGAAAAGTCTTTAAGGCCTTTCAGAACCATCCCCCATCTTGTACCTACCTCAAACCAACAGGTAAGTTATTCCACCACAGAAGCACAGCCATCTTAAACACTCCCCCCTATTTCTGTTGCTGTACATCCTGGTAATCCAGCACCATCAGTAAGCTACCATGACTAGATCTTAAAGTACAGCCCAGCTGATACCACTACAATATATCCCTCAAATAGCTCAGTCTGCCCTCTCTCAACATCTTAAATGTCAATGGCAGAATTTAAACACACAACATTCCCATACTGGCAGCCAGTGCAACTGCCTCAAAACATCTTTAACAGATTCCCTCTGAATACAACCCAAAATTGCTCATGCTGCAGCATTTTGGACTACCTGCAACCTCAGCACTAGGGTCTCTGGCATTTCCACATATAGGAAATTGCAGCAGTTCAATCCCAACATTACAAGTGCCTGTACTACCGATCGCATAACTCCATTATCCAGAAATGGACATAACTGCAATACCAGCCTCAACTGGCCAAAGGATGTACCAACCATCCTGGAGATCTGGACCTGCATGGAAAGAGCCGCATCCAGTACTACTCCAAAATCCCTCATCTCCTTCCTGCAGCCCAGCCTTTCACAAATAGTTACGGTGCTGCCTTCTCCTAGGTAGGGTCCGAGTTGTGAGAGTTTGGAAATTAGTGCTGGCATATTAGATTTGCTCTAGATCCTTAGTGACTTGTTTTGTATTACATCACAATATGCCTGGTTGCTGTTACTGAAATGATACTGGAATCAGAATTTTATTCATATAGTAATTTCTATGGCAAAATGTTCTAGCTCTGCTTTGTGCCCAATGTTAGGAGAGGGGCTGGGGTGGGGATTCTAAAGATACGAAACACGTGCTTAGATTTAATATCGTATGGGGAAGCATGTGTGTGTTAGGGGGGTTTATGGCATAATGGGTCTGAAGAGTGCAACTTCCTTTATAACCCCCTCTTCCTCCCCGCCCCCTGTGAATTGCAGGGGCTGAATACTGTACTGTTGTCCTCTCTGGAGTTATTTCTTCAGAAGGGCAAGTATGGAACATGTGGCAGGTTTTTCTCTTTCAAAAAGCTGACAGCTCTACCAATTGCATAACTTAACACTTGTCCACATTACAATTTCATTTACTATTTGGATGCCCAGTCTCCCAAAGTCCTCTTGCAGTTGCTCTCAATCCTATTGTGATTTAACAACTTTGAATAATTTTATGTTGCCTGCTAGGTTTATTCTGTTTATAGACCATGTTTAAACTATTTATCGAGTGAACAACTGCATTAGCACACGTTATTTTCTGCAGGTCTCCTTTTATGTAATGGGACTTATTTACTAAGATGTGGCAAATGTGTTGAATGTTCTCATACAATAGAAACATCTTTGTTTACTTACACTCAGTTACATTTTACATACAACTTGACATCTCAGGCCAATTGCAATAGCAGTAGAGTCGGTCATTGATGCCATTTTATGTACATTTCCAAAAATCTATATTGGCCAAACTTCAAGAAGATGTAAGACTTATATTAAAGATTTAATGTAAAGAAGTGCAGTGTCATGCACTTGGGATGCAGAAATCCAAGGAAACTGTATGCGATAGGGAGAGAGAAGTTGGTGTGAATGGACCAGGAGAAGAGCTTCAGAGTGATTGTTTCGGAGGATCTCAAGGTGGTGAAACAATGTGGCAAGGCAGTGGCCAAAGCCAGAAGGATGCTGGGTTGCATACAGAGAGGAATTAACAGCAGACAGGAGGAAGTACTAATGTCACTGTACAAGTAGCTGGTGAGGCCTCACTTGGAATATTGTGTTCAGCTTTGGGGACCATATCTCACAAAGGATATAAAAAGACTGGAAATGGTTCAGAGGAAGGCAACCAAAATGATTTGGTGTCTGCACCAGAAGACATACGAGGTGTGACAAAAAAGAAACGAGACTGTCCCATAAATGTTTTATTACAAAATCTACAGAGAAATTATGCATTGCCCACTTCAATGTAATCCCCCCCCCCCTCCGAGTTAATGCACTTCTGCATTTGCTTCTGCCATGTATGGAAGCACTTGGTAAAGTCCTCCTCCTTGAGGCCCCTGAGCTCCCTCGTCACAGTGGCCTTGATCTCTTCTACAGAGGCAAAATGAGTTCCTTTGAGCACAGTCTTCAGCCTGGAGAAGAGCCAGAAGACGCACGGTGCAAGATCTGTGGAATAAGGAGGGTGGTCAAGAGCTGTGATGTTTGTTGGCCAAGAAATGCCTCACACTGAGCGCAGTGTGTGTGGGCGCATTGTCGTGTCGATTTGTCTCTCCACAGAGCCCGCCTGCTGTGCCAAACCCGGTCACGGAGGCGATTGAGGACCTGCTGATAGAAGTGCTGGTTGACTGTCTGACCCTCAGACACAAACTCATGATGGACCACTCCTTTCTGGTCGAAGAGCATGACCTTGATCCTTGATTTGGACATGTGCGCCTTCTTGGGTCTGGGTGACAGTCGAGTCTTCCACTGCAGGCTCTATCTCTTGCTTTCAGGGTCGTACTGGAAGACCCAAGTCTTGTCTCCTGTGATGACTCGGCCAACGAACTCTGGATCTTCTCCAGTGTTCTCTAGAAAGTCTTGACAAACACTGACCCAGTGCTCCTTCTGGTCATCCGATAAAAGCTTGGGCATCATCTTGGCACACACCTTCTGCATCCCCAGCTCCTGCACCAAGATGGTCCGCACTGACTCCCTGTTCAGGCTGAGCTCAGCTATCATCCGCACTGTCAATCTGCGATCACTCCGCACCAGCTGGTTCACTCTGTCAATGTTCTCAGCGGTCTTTGTCATGGAAGGTCATCCTCCACCTCCTCGTGGCCAGTCTTGAAATACATAAGAACATAAGATATTCCATATTGGGTCAGACCAAGGTCCATCAAGCCCAGTATCCTGTTTCCAACAGTGGCCAATCTAGGTCATACGTACCTAGCAGTTTCCCCAAAAGACACAGGTTACGCAATGCTTGTACTGGGTCAAGCGTTGATATCCTAGGTCCCTTCTTAATAATGGTTTATGGACCTTTCCTCCAGGAACTTGTCCAAACCTTTTTTAAACCCAGCTACACTAACAGCCTTTACTACATCCTCCGGTAACAAATTCCAGAGTTTGATTACACGTTGAGTGAAAAAAAAAATGTTTCTTTTATTAGTCTTAGTTTACCCTGTAGCTTCATTGCATGTCTCCTAGTCTTTCTATATTCTGATAACGTAAACAATTGATCTACGCTTACCCGTTCCACTCCGTTCATTAATTTATAGACTTCTATCATATCTCCCCTCAGCCGTCTCTTTTCCAGGTTAAAGAGCCCTAACCTTTTTAGCCTTTCTTCATAGGAGTATCCTTCCAACCCCTTTACCATTTTGGTGGCTCTTCTCTGAAACTTTCTAATAACGCTATATCCTTTTTAAGATACGGCGACCAGAATTGCACACAATATTCAAGATAACTGAAATAATTCCTCTCTTCATAAGAACATAAGAAATGCCATACTAGGTCACATCAAGGTCCATCAAGCCTCAGTATCCTGTTTCCAACAGTGGCCAATCCAGTCACAAGTGTCTGTCGGGTACCCAAAGTCCACAGCTTCCCAGATATGGTCCTTACACGAGTAATTAAGGACCTTCGACTATTGGGCCCATGGTCTTTAAAGGCAAAAGACAGTGTTTTTTGTTGGACTATACATAGGTTGATATTACAAAAAGGTCTATTTACAAAGAGTATATGCTGTTTTATGTAACATGTTGATTATCTGTAAACTGTCCCTGATCTATGGAAGGGGCGGTATAGAAAAGTATAACAAATAAATAAAAATAAAATAAATAAAATAGTGCTGTTAACATATGTTAACACAGTAGTGCACCTTGGTAAATCTAGCCCAGCATGTATAAATATCCCTGCTGGCAAAAACGTTTGCATGAAAAGCTTCCTCATTACCATTGTCCCCATTTTTAGAGCTGTCAGGACTCATCTGTTTGGCAGACTCCTGATTATAGCAATCGGGACAGAGGGAGGTAGGAAAGAACATTATCAATGTAAATGTTTTAATTAAATAATGGATGTAAATTCTAAAAGCTGACATATGAAAATCACTATCTTTATCCCCCCCCCCCCCCCAAAAAAAAAAAAGCACACTCACACTTTGGATAAGTGTCCCAAATCTGTCTGCAAAATAATCTGGTAACCTTACCTCATATTCAAGTATCCAGGTATTTTATATTTTTGAAAGGAAAATCAGTTATGGTGGTTTAGTTGACATAACCTCGCTTTTAAAGGAAAAATAAAAATACAGACATAAGGGTTACTAAGCAAACAAAAATAAAAAAAGATAAAACGTTTTGTCGTAGTTGCAGTCAACTAACTTAGCTTCGGAAATCTAGTCAAAAATATATTAATATCCACTTCCTCATCTCAAAACATAAAAAAATATAAGCTAAATACAAAACTTGTCTTTGATTCTGTATTTCCTTTCAAACGAACTAACAGGACAACCATACTAGTTACCCCAAACCTCACGTAAATTGATTATTCCCTGTTTACGCGCTAAACCCTTGATGAATTTAGCGCGCCTTCCTTTGCACTTCTGACAAAAACGATCCATGTTTGGGGTTTCTCTCGCTTACAAATTGCAAGTATTCATACTAGGCCAGGCAGTACCCCACTCTCGCGCACACTCCCACCTATTCCCCCCTCCCCCCTACCCCTATAACCCCGCCTGCCTTAGACTCCGAGCATCACTATGCAACGTAGAATATGCCAACAGTTTCTATGGGCAACAGCAGCACAGCGTCTCTTTTGTTTGGATCCGGACAGCGCCAATCATAACCGGCAGCATTTAACTGGTTTACGTGTAGAAATATGTAGAAAGAAAATGAGCCGTCTGTGATTGGCTAAAGTATTATCTGAGGCGGTTCTAATGGTGACGTCACACTAGAGGAGCGTGGCTACTTCCGTGTGCATGCAGGACGGGGTTGGAAGTAGTGCACAGGTAAAATGACTTTATAGTTATTCATTTAGTACACGGTTTTTGTGTATTTCTTGCAGCGTTACGGACTTCGCAGTTTTATGATGATTTCAGTTTTGGCCAGTAATCTGAATATGTTTGAAACAATCGTGTTAACGGGAACATTACAGCATTGGAAGGTGCTGTTGCTAGCTAGTTACTGACAGATTCAGTGGGACTGTGGGGCTTATTTTTCAAATACCAATAAGGTGGATAATAGGCCCACAGTGTGTGCAGGTTACTGAACAAAATGGATCTGGTTAGTTGTAGGTTTTTAGCTATAGAATAAAAGTCGGAAGAAAGTTACAGGCGATACCTTTTTACTGAACTTAGTACATGGCGAGATCAGAGCTGTCAAGCTAAACAGTTCCACGAGGGAAGCTTATTGGCCGGTCCTGAACTGACATCCTAAAAGCAGTGTGGTATTTGTAGTCTCTCATTCTATCCATTGAGATCCGTGCTGCAGGTCCCATAATGCATCAGGATGAGGTTGCTTGAAATCCAGGGGTGCCCTAAAAATCTCCCACTTGGAACTGGGTAACTTGGCAGCTCTACTAGTGTGACAGGCTATGGCCTATAATAGTCTGCAAATATGAAAGGCCTGTAAGTTAGGCCCTGATTCCAACCCCCATCTTAGTAAGAACTAAAAATCTGTAAAAGTCTGAGAAAACTGTTTTAAACTGCTTAATAAGGAGTCTTCATGAATACATAAATCTTCCATTATTCTTTTGTGTTCTGATGATAGAAATGTTTCAATACATGCATTCCTAGAGCTAGAAACGACCTCGGAGCAGGATAGTATCAGTGCCTAGAAACTGTACCTTTGTTAGAACAGTTTGGGAAGGGGGAGCAGGGAGCTAGGCCCTGATTGGACAAGTGCAGGGGGCGTTGGGACCAGTAGAAAGTCTGCATGTATCAAACTGAAAAGGAATGTATAAAATGAATATGTTTCTGTAAGAGCTTTGCTCAGTCCTTTTTGAAGCTTTGACTATCTGAGCCTTGTGCACAATAAATTGGCTTGGATCTTTGAACTGACTCCTGGTATTATTTATTATTTATTTATTATTTATTTAACATTTCTTATATACCGCCTTTCATGATATCAAGGCGGTTTACATTGAACAAACTGAAATTACATTGCATGCTTATCAGCTGCTACACTAGATTTTGAGAGTTATAATTCCCAGTGCTCTTGGAGAGGCACTACAGTGGCTGCTTTTGTATGACCTCAGGACTAGCAGGGGCTGCCTCAGTAGTGAAGGAATTTTCGTCTCCTCGCCACCCCCCCCCCTCCGCCCCAGCCATTGGTTGGGGAGGGGTGCTGTGCCCCAGCATTGTCCACGACACCCCAAGTTGGCCCTTTATCTGGTTGAAACAAAAAATTCCCCCAGGTATAATAATAGTATTGGTTTAAAGGAGACTGCACTGATGCCTTTTTACAAGATATTTCTGTGTTATCAGAAGTCTGCATTTGTTTTATAAATCCCTTTGTAATACTGAAAATAACCTTATACAACTACAGTTCATTCTGTCAAATACAAATAAAGACCACTGACCCTGTGGCTGAGCTATGTGCTGCTGTGCAAGATCTAGATCTGACCACAGATTAAAAGTAGGACTGTATTATCATTTCTCATGTATACATATATACATTCTCTGTATTGAAAATATCCCTCATTTATATATATTTGCCTTCCAAAATGATAAAAAACACTTTTATATATCATTACACCTCTTTCTGCATATGAGTATAAATCCATATATTTATTCTTTATTGCACTTTATACATTGTCAGCACATTTTCATTTATATATTGCACACTACATCCAACACAAATTAAAATTTACACATTTGTCTTACATGTATCATATACACTTAACTTACAATAATCATTTCAACAATAATGACAATAGTAATAATAATTCAATGCCCAACTAGTGCTACTCAAAAGAAATTTATATTCACTAATAAAAACTGTGAATTCTAGGATTTTGATTCATTAGTTTAACTGAAATAATTCCTCTCTTCATAAGAACATGAGAAATGCCATACTAGGTCAAATCAAGGTCCATCAAGCACAGTATCCTGTTTCCAACAGTGGCCAATCCAGTCACAAGTGTCTATCAGGTACCCAAAGTCCACAGCTTCTACAATGCTCGTCCTGGGGTAAGGAATGGATTTCTCGGGTCCTCTTTAATAATAGTTTATGAACCTTTCCTCCAGGAACTTGTCCACACCTTTTTTAAACCTAGCTACACTGACAGCTTTTAATACATCCTACGGTAACGAATTCCAGAGTTTGATTACGCGTTGAGTGAAAAAATATATTCTCTTATTAGTCTTAAAAGGGTTACATTGTAGCTTCATTGCGTTTCCTCTAGACTTTCTAGTTTTCGATGACGTAAACAACCAATCTACATTAACCCGTTCCACTCCATTCATTAATTTATAGACTTCTATTTTATCTCCCCTCAGCCTTCTCTTTTCCAAGTTGAAGAGCCCTAACCTTTTAAGCCTTTCCTCATAGGAGTATCCTTCCATCCACTTTACCATTTTGGTGGCTCTTCTCTGTAAATTTTCTAATTCTGCTATATCTTTTTTAAGATACAGTGACCAGAACTGCACACAATATTCAAAGTGTGATCGATCCATGTAGCGATACAGAGGCATTATAATATCCTTGGTTTTATTCTCCATTCCTTTCCTTATGATTCCTAGCATTCTCTTAGCTTTCTTGGCTACCACTGCACACTGGGTGGAGGGTTTCAATGTATTATCCACAATGAGGCCTAAATCGTTTTTCCTGGGTGGTGGTTTCTAAGGTGGTACCTTGTGTCGTGTAACCGAAGTTTGGGTTGCTCTTTCCTAGTTGAATAACTTTGCACTTGTCCACATTAAATTTTGTCTGCCATTTGGACAAACAGTCTTCCAATTTATCAAGGTCCTCTTGAATTTTTTCACAATCCTCAAGGGTTTTAACAACTTTGAATAATTTTGTGTCATCTGCAAATTTGATCACCTCACTCGTTATTCCCATTTCCAGGTCATTTATGAACATGTTAAAAAGCAGCACTGATCCCGGGAGTACTCCACTATTTACTTTTCTCCATTGAGAAAATTGGCCATTTAGCCCACTCTCTGCCTTCTATCTTTTAACCAGTTTCTGATTCACAATACTACACTGCCTCCAATCCCATGACTTTTTTTAATTTTGCCAAGAGTCTCTCATGAGGGACCTTGTCAAAGGCTTTCTGAAAATCCAGATACACTGTATCTGCCGGGTAACCTTTGTCTACCTGTTTATTCACACCTTCAAAAAAATATAACAGATTAGTAAGACAAGACTTTCCTTGGCTAAATCCACTTTGGCTTTCTCCGATTAAACCATGACTATATACATGATCCGTAATTTTATTCTTTATAATGGTTTCTACCATTTTACCCGGTACTTATGTCTGACTCACAGGTGTGTAGTTTCCCGGATCGCCCCTGTAACCTTTTTTAAATATTGGCATTACATTGGCCATTCTCCATTCTTCAGGTACTACAGTTGCTTTTAATGATAGTTCACAGATTACTAATAGTAGGTCTGCGGTCTCATATTTCAGTTCTTTCAATACCCTTGCATGTATGTCATCCAATCCAGGTGATTTGGTACCCTTCAGTTTATCAAATACTTGTAATACATCTTCCCTGTTTATCAATATTTCTTTCAGTTCTTCCGACACATCACCTTTATATACCATTTCAGGCACAGGTAAATTCCCTACATCATCTTCAGTAAAGATCGAAGCAAAGAATTCATTCAGTCTCTCCGCTACGGCCTTGTCTTCACTTTGCGCCCCTTTTACTCCTGTATCATCCAGTGGCTCAACTGACTGTCTCACAGATTTTTTGCTTCGAATGTACTTGAAAAAGTTTATTATGCATTTTTGCTTCCGCGGCAAGCTTTTTTTCAAATTCTCTCTTTGCCTGCCTTATCAATGCCTTGCATCTAACTTGGCAATGCTTATACTATTTTCTGTTTTTGTCATTTGGCTCTTTTTTCCATTTCCTGAAAGATGCTTTTTTTGGCCACAACAGCCTCTCTGATCTCGCCTTTAAACCATGCTGTCAGTTTTTTGACCTTCCTTCCACTTGTCTTAAAGCATAGAATACATCTGTTCTGGGCTTCCAAGATAGTATTTTTAAACAATGCCCATGCTTTCTGCAAATCTTTAGCCTTTGCAACTGCTCTTTTTAGTCTTTTGTTAAATATTTTCCTCATTTTATCATAGTCTCCCTTTTGAAAGTTAAATGGGAATACTGTGGATTTTCTTGCCATCCTTCTTTCATTTATTAAATCAAATGCAATAATGCTATGATCACTATTGCACTAAATTCTTCATGCCACTAAGGACTAGGTCCAAAATAGCTTCCCCTCTTGTCGGTTCATGAACCAGCTGCTCCAAGAAGCAGTCACTTATTTCATCTAGAAATTTTATCTCCCTAGTATGTCCTGCTGTGACACTGACCCAGTCGATATCCTGGCAATTGAAATCGCCTATTATTACTGTGTGGTAACTTTTGTTAGCTTCCCTGATTTCTATCCCCTTTTTAAATGTTAATGCCAGCAGCCTGGCTCCATCCTGGTTAAGGTGGAGCCCCTCCCTTCCCCAGAAAGTTGCCCAGTTCCTAACAGATCCAAAACCCTCTTCTTTGCACCATTGTTTCATCCACACATTAAGACTTTGGAGCTCTGCCTGCCTTTTGGACCCTGTGCGTGGCATGGGAAGCATTTCAGAGAATGCTACCCTGTTCTGGATTTCAACTTCCTACCTAAAAGCCTAAATTTGGCCTCCAGAACCTCCCTCCCACATTTTCCTATGTCATTGGTACCAACACGTACCAAGACAGCAGACTCCTCTGCAGCGCTATCTCAAACCTTGGGTGTTACATCTCCTGGTGGACAGGTCCTAGCTACAGGGTCACTTTTTGCCTCACCAAGATGATGCTCTCCTTTCACGAGACCTCTCTCCTCCATGGCAGTTGAGAAGCTGCCACACTGGAGGTGGGGCTTCAGTATTACATCCCTGTAGGCTTCTTCATTCGGCACCAGCGGCACCACTTGATGACTTCCCTTATTGCACTACAACCATAGCCATTGGTTTCAACATCCAAATATGGCTTCTTTAGGTATTGAAAATCCTTGTTCAGTCATTTAAATACTCTATCAAAACAGCAAAATTCAGTGCAAACTCAGAGCCCAGCACAGACAATATCACTTTTTTCTTTAGACAATGTTACTTTCTCTGGTTCTCGTTGTAAAAATCCTCAGCTGCCAGCTCCTCTCTGTTTATATATGTTGCTCTTCCATTATATCTCCAGGAACAAGCAGGAATGTAGTCTTCACATAGGGTGACATCAGCACTGATGGAGCCCGCATGGGAATGCTCCCCAGTGTCCAGTAGGAAAACTTTTGGGAGCATCCTACTGCACCTGCATTGCTGCCTTCCCGCCTTCCCAACTCTCCCTCCTCAGTTCTTTGTTTTCTGCAGAGCCAGCAGGAAGTAAATCCGGTCACCGCAGAAAATCCGTTAATTCTGTTTCTTTTTATTTGTTTGTGGTTTGCATCTGCTTTCCTGTCAGTGCCGGATTTTTCCTTTCTTCCTTATTCTTTCCTGTAAAAAAAAAAAAAAAGAACTTTTTCTTTGGATGCATCAACACCATTTTAGGCCTTAAGCCTACCATTTTGTCTACCGACACTATGGAGTGGTTTTAAGAAATGTTCTAAGTGTGGCCGTACCATTTCGACTACCAATACCCAAGACTGGTGTCTCAAATGCTTTAGTCCTGACCACCAGCCATCAGAGTCTCCTCTGTGTAAAAAGATGACAGAGCTCTACAGAATTGAGCTGTGAAATTAGGCACACTCTGCCTCAGATGCAGTTTCTTTGGCATCAAGGGCATCGTCTTCCTCTCATGGATCTCAGGTATCAAAACATAAGTCGTCTTCGAAGAAAAGCCGTTCCCCCAAGGGTAGATCTCTTTCTAAGCATAGAGATGCCTTGAGCGTTGCCTTGGAGGTGTATCAGCCAGCCAAACAACCCCGGGGGGAGGATTTTTCCTTCAAAGTCATCGAGGGGTCCCAGGATGCTCCCAAAGCCTCCACTTCTGGAGAGCTCCTGGTGCCATGCTCTGGGACAGTAGCCCACATCTCCGGTACCAATACCCAAGCATCAGCGAGCTGTATGGATCAGGGTATCCTAGCCATTGAGCAGAGTTCAGCAGCTCTACTGGCAGAGTGTGATAAGGAAGCTTATCATAGTTCAGGATGAAATAATACAAGAGGTGAATTGGCTCTGAATAAGAAACCTGTGCTGGCTGGTAAAAGCACTAAAACAGAGTGTTCACCTAAAAGACTACCAGACCCAGAATGCACTGGTTTACAGAAAGCCTCTAGGAGAGCTGAAATAGGGAAACATGTGCCTAATCAGAGAAGCAATGATGTAATCCCTAATCACCCATCTCCTAGGGCAGGGCTTGATTCAGAACACCTGGACTGTGCTAGGGTAGAGTGTCCATCTAGGCACTTTAAAGGAAGAAGAAATTCTTCAGACAGACAGCAACGGCAGGAGAAAGAGCAACTGCAACAGCAGGAGCAATGGTGGCAAAGACGGCAAGAGAAGGACAGACGGAGCCTGAACAGAAGGAAGAACAGCAAGACGTCCAGGAGGTCTAAGAAAGGAGCCCAAGGCAGTACGTATGCTGGGAGAGATTCCTGGGGCAAGCATTCTTCATTGGACTGGAAGAAACCAGAGGCTTGGAGATATACAGCCAGGAACCCTCGGACAGCACCTGTAAAGGAGACGGCTGCATCTACAGAAAGAAGGAGCTCTAATACCTATTTAAGGAGGTATGGGAAAAGAGACCTAAAGTCCAGAGATTCTGACTGGAGAGCTGGGCACAGAAGCTTTGCTACCTACTGGCCAAAATACCCAGCGAGGAAAACTAATGACAACGTGATCTCAGGTATGAACTCTGATCTGTTCCCTAGCTTTGCACAAGGAAGACAGCAGGGAAACAGTTTCTATCTTGATAGAGATCAGTTAGAGAATTCCTCTGAGCCAGTGTATGAAAGTGATCCTATGATATTTCAAGAGCAAGGGGAAATATCAAATGAGAAAGTGGAATGCATGGATTGCTCTCTGTCTAGGCTGCTGTTCTAAAGTAATCCTCAATTAAGCATCAAACACCAAGGAACTGTACTGTGTTTTTAGCTTCCCAGAAAAGTTTCTTTGAGAGAAAGCTTTGGGGAAAAGTTGGAGCCACGTGGAGAGTGGACCAGCAATGGTTTGCAGCTGGTTAAGCACCTGTGATTAGAGCAAGGCACAAGTGCACGTGGGACTTTGGAAAGAAAACTTCTTCACTGTGTGAAAGGAAGAAAGTTGTTTTTGATAAAGAGAATATTCTTTTTGGGTTTATTTTTCATTTCAGCACTGCTAAGCGTTTATTAGCAGGGGCTAGAAGAAAGACCTTTTCTGTTCCATCAAGGTCTTTACTAAGTTGTTGCATAAGTAATTCAGTTGCCTTATTTTTGTTTCCTGAATACAATTCCTGAAGAAATTATCCTGTTGATGTTACCAAGCATATCTGTGCGAGGGAATAACACCCCATAAATAAAATCTGTTTTCTGCTTTACACTCGAGCAACTACAATTCTTTATTGTTAAATGGCTGGCTTTGTGTGTTTGAACTACAACACCCACAATCCTTTGCAAGTCAAGTAAATTCCTGTCTTTGCCAAGATTGTGGAACTTTCACAACAAGCACCCCCGTTTACACAGAGGCAACCTTCCATACTCTTGACTGAAAACATGCCTTAGCATTTTATCTTCAAAGAACTCGAGAGCACTGCAAGGCATCTCAGTTGTTCATCTCCTTTGATCCTAGTCACCTCGGGTTGCCAGTATTCAAATGTACTCTCTCTGAATGGATAACAGATTGTATCTCTTGCTTATGATAAAGCAGTACTATCCCTAGAGGTCATGTCATTACCCATAATGTTTGTGCCATGGCCAACTCAATGGCAAATCTACGCTCTGTAGCCATTGACGAAATCTGCAAAGCAGCAACTTGGTCTTCCGTCCATACCTATGCTGCTCATTACTGTCTGGACAAGGACTCCCGCTAGGATGCCATGTTTGGTCAAGCTGTTCTCCAGCACCTCTTGTAGACTTAAGGACAATTACCCTCTGTCCTGGAATTTAACAATACCAGACATCCATGGAGAGGATTCATGACCTCTTGAGGCCTATCCTGGGACAAACCTACTGGTTCTGAGGTCATTTTCTCAGACATTTGGGAACTAGGGAGTCCCATATGTGAAGACTACATTCCTGCTTGTTCCTGGAGATAGCATAGTTACTCACCTGTAATAGATGATCTCCGGGAACAGCAGGAATTTAGTCTTCACAACCCAACCTCCTCCCTAGGAGTTGTAGGTTTTCTTTTCTCTCAGATACAAAATCAACTGAGGAGGGAGAGTTGGGAAGGCGGGAAGGCAGCAATGCAAGCGCAGTGGGATGCTCACAAAAGCTTTCCTGGGACGCTGGGGAGCATTCCCGCACGGGCTCCGTCAGTGTCGATGTCACCCACATGTGAAGACTAAATTCCTACTGTTCCCGGAGATCACCTGTTACAGGTGAGTAACTACGCTTTCTTGCATTGCAACCATGCACTAGCACAAACTGCTCAGCAGCTGTGAGCTGCTCCATAGTAAGAAATCACTGTCGGCTAGAGCACTCCTTGAAATCAACTTCTCACATGCAGAGTATATGGCTTAAACCTCTCCCCTCATCTTGTACCTGGCTGAAACAGCTCCCAAGAGTTTTACTCTGCTGCAAACACATGGGAGCGGGTGCTTTTGAGAAGGAAGTCTTTTGCTATCAGGGAGGAAAACCCAAATTGTCATGAATGAAGATTTATTGTGCCATGACCCTAGTAGGGAATGGTCCCAGCTAAACTGAAAATACAGTCAAGGAGGCAGCTATTGGACTAAAATGGAGAAAAAGTGGTCCCTTACAGAGACTGGAGCTGTACAGCTGCACATTATAGCATAGGAGATCTGGGTTTGAATCCCCTGTCAGGAGTAAGTCACAGAGGGAGGGTGGTATGCATGGGGAGGGAGGGGGGAGGGGGGAAGAAAGACTGCTGATATTGCTGTGGTGACTTCTGCCAACAAGGGGTGAGTCTTGGAAGTGATGCCTCTTGAATTGCTGAAGTTCCAGTGAACCACCTGGGCAGTACTGTCTGGTGAGCAGGAAATCAAGATGGAACTATGATGCAAAATTTTAAAGAAATAAACGTGTTCCATACTGATGACATAATAACTTAGTGTATGAAAATCATATCAGAAAGCAGAATAAATGTTAACAGATGGCAACAATTTATTCTAATATGTTTCATGAATGTTCAGCTTTCATATATGCCTTATTGAAATAACAGGCAATCCACAAGTCTGAAGCAGACAGCCAGAAGAAATAGCACATTTTGAATATAAAATTTAAATTGGCTCTTTTCTCTTAGCCCATGGCTGACCAACTCCATTCCTTAAAAGCCACAAACAGTTTATTCAGAGAGCTATAATACTATTTGGTCTAAGAACCCAGTTCATTTTCGTATCTTGGTTATTCTGGAAAACCAGCACTGTTTAAAATCTCCAAGGGGCCTTTGTCTTCCCATACATGGATGATTGGCTAGTAAAGGGAGACACTGCCTCAGAGGTGCAACAGGCCACGGCCTGCACCATCAAGGTCCTACAACTTCTGGTGTTCATGATAAACCATCCCAAATCCCACCTCACTCCAACAAAGGACCTGGAGTTCATAGGGGTTTGTTTGGACACCCTCCAAGCCAGGCCCTTCCTCCCCCTGGACAGAGCGGATCTCTTCAGGGCCCTAGCGACCAAGGTGCAGCTCCATCATGCCGTGCCAGCACAGTCCATGCTTTGCCTGCTCAGCCACATGGCTTCCACAATCCATGTGGTCTCCAACGCCTGCCTCCACATGCAGGCAGCTCTGTGGTGCCTCCACTCACAGTGGACTCAAGCCACAGGCAGGCTCCTGGACAGGACCTTGGTGTCCCATCAACTAGCAGAGTCACTTAAGTGGTGGCAGGATGCATAGCACCTGCAGAAGGGCATTCCCTTTTAACACCCAAACCTCCAGAGGGTCCTCACTACGGACACCTCCCTACTGGGCTGGGGTGCCCACTGCAAGGAACTGCACATGCATGGCAACTGGTCTCAAGGAGAGCCAGCAGCAGATCAACCTGCTGGAGCTCAGAGCCAGTTTTTTGGTGATCAGGGCCTTCCAACGCTGCCTGCAGCATCAGTTGGTGCTGGTTCAAATGGACATCCAGGTCGCGAAGTTCTACCTGAAAACAGGGGGCACAGGGGCTCATCACCTCTGCTCGTACGCGATCCAGTCAGAGAATGCTCCTCAGGGCGGTATACCTTCTGGGCCAGGACAATGTCTTAGCGGACAGACTGAATAGGGTTCTCCAGCCAAACGAGTGGCGCCTAAACCCCAGGGTGGCGCAGCGGCTATTCAGACTATGGGAAGCCCCGTCTGGACCTCTTTGCCAGTCTAGCCAATGCTCAGCTGCTCCACTTCTGCTGTCCCCAACCGCATCCATCCCGGATAGCGGCGGACGCCTTCCTCATCTCGTGGTCAAAGGGCCTGTTGTATGCCTTCCCTCCCACGCCACTAATCGTGGGGACCCTCTTCAAGGTCCAGCGGGACAAGGCTTTCATGATCCTGGTGGCCCAGACAGCCTTGGTTTCCCCTGTTACTCCGCCTCTCAATAGCGCTTCCGGTCTCTCTGGGGAATTCCCCAGGAGGGCTCGATTCTCCACCCCAACCTGGGGTTCCTGTTGCCCTAGCACCCCGTCAACCTCCCCAGGGAGGTGGAAGAAGTCCTGCTGGCCTCTCGTAAGGACTCCATGAGACGAGCCTATGCCTTCAAGTGGCGCAGATTCTCGGTATGGTGTATGGAGCAATGGGTAGATCTGTTCTCCTGCCCAGTGCATACGGTGCTGCAGTACTTGCTCCACCTCTCGCAGACCAGACTCAAGTCCAGACTCAAGTCAGAAGCACGTCCCCTCTCCATTAGTTATAGCGACAACAAAGCACCTAGTGAGCCAGGATACCTCACGTAGTAAGGTGTCTTTTGACCATTAATTACGTGTTTATTTTTTCTGTAACTCGAAGATGTAAATAGTTATCCTCGCAATCCAAGTTTACTGTCCTGTTATTTTGTAATTACCTCGTTATCCAAGTTTTATGATCCTGTTTATTGTAAACTCAGACACATGTTTTCTGTCTGAATTTGTGTTCGATGTAAACCGCGCTGATGTCGAATAGTGCGGTATATAAGAAATGTAAATAAATAAATAAAATAAATAAGTCCAACTCTGTCAGAGTAAACCTGGGTGTTCTCTCCACGAACCATCAATCCATAGAGGGTGAGCATCTTTCTGTGCAGCCCCTCATTACCCGATTCGTGTAGGGCTTGCTGCTCTCTAAACCTCCCATCCGGCTGCCTCTGGCGGAATGGGATCTCAACGTGGTCCTGAAGTGGCTTACCAAGCCGTCCTTTTAACCCTTGGCTACCTGCCATTTGCATTACCTATCTTGGAAGGTTGCCTTCCTGGCGGCGCCCACCTCTGCTCGCAGAGTCAGCGAGATTCAGGCCTCGGTGGCCGAGCCACCCTACACTAGGTTCTACAAGAATAGGGTCGTGCTTCGCACCCACCCTAAAATTCCTCCCGAAGGTGGTACCCGCCTGTCACCTCAACCAAGAGGTGTGGCTCCCTTCCTCCTTTCCACAGCCCCACGGAGACAAGGCAGCAGCCATTCTCCATACTCTGGACTACAAAATGGCCCTGTCCTTCTACCTGCAACGTACTCGGGGCCACCACAGAGCTTCACAGCTTTTCATTTCATACGACCCCAGTCAACTGGGGGAGGCTGTCACCAAGCAGACCCTGTCCACCTGGGTGGTGGACTACATCACCTTTGCCCACGATCAAGCTGGGCTATCGTTAGCATGTCAGGTCACGGCACACAACATCAGGGCTACGACAACCTCAGTGAGTAGCTACACTTTATGTCCCTGCCGAGCCACCATCTGGTCCTCAGTCCACACTTTTGCAGCTCACTACAGCCTGGAGAGAGAGTCCCGACGGGACAGTGTCTTCGGCCAGGCCGTACTTCATAATGTGTTCGGGGTTTAGGCAACTCCTGCCCTCTGACCTTTCTCGTTCAGGCTACCAGAGCCATGGTTCTCCCTGGACACTGGGGTCCTCAGAGTCTGTCCTCAGATTCACTTGTGGCTGCTCATGGCTGGGCCATGCTTTTTTCTACAGGTTCTCGGTAGCCTGTAGCTAGGGAGTCCCATATGTGAGGATTGACTTCCTGCTTGTTCCTGGAGAAAGCATAGTTACTCACCTGTAACAGGTTTTCTCCAGGGACAGCAGGAATCAGTCCTCGCAACCCTCTCTCCTCCTCTTAGAGTTGCTGTATAATTTTTGCCATCTTCTTTTGTTGGCTCTAGCTATGCCATCTGACGAAGTAAGATGGCACCTTGGGGAGGAAGGGGATCACGCATGCATGGTGGCATCTTCCAAAGGCTTTCTTTGAAAGCTGGGGAGATGCTTCCGCGAGCGCTCTGTCGGAATCAACATCACCCATATGTGAGGACTGATTCCTGCTGTCCCTGGAGAACACCTGTTACAGGTGAGTAGCTACACTTTATCGCTAATGACATCTAAATCTTTTTTCCTGAGTGGTGGTTCCTAATGTGGAAACTTGCTTCGTGTTACCATGGTTTGGGTTGTTCGTTATCGTCCCTCCAGTTCAGTCTCACACCTCTGAATAGTCAACCTCCTTCAGCAGCGTGGAGACCGAGCATGTCATCTTTTAATGATATCAGTATACTAAGGCAGCTGGCTCCTCCTACCAGCCCCAGTAAGCTCAGTCTCCAAGCAGCTGGAGGAGATAGTGAGCCAGGGTGCTGGACTCATTGAAGGGACAACTAAGGAGTGCGTAGTTAGGGCATTTTTTGTTTTGGGAGTAGCTTGCTTCTGAAAGAAAAGAATATAAATAATTAAAAGGAAAGACAGTTCTTGTTCTGGCTACGGGTCCTATATAAAAAACAAAAACAAGCAGAAGATTTTCTTTCTTACTTCCCCCCCCCCCCCCCCCCCCCCCAGGAACAAAGGAGGGAGCTTCGGGGCTCGGACTGGCCAGACATCTGTAGTGGCTCCCGAACCCGTTACCAGGTGAGGCGACTGCAGAGCAGGGGCCAACAGGCATTTTTGGCAGCACTTCCTGCCTCAGCGCTGAAGCCGGAGAGTGTGGGCTGAGCGCGAGGCAGGATACAGACAGTCGCGGTGGCGAGCGAAGCCGTTTGAGCTGGTGACAGGCAGGGCGAATTAGAACCAGTTTTTCTACCCCCTGGGAGTATAGGCTGGCATGCTGAGAGAGACTGCGTGGTTTCCAGCGGTTCTCAGAGGAGCTGGAAAGGCGCCATTTTAGAGCACCATTTGGAGCTGCAAGGAAAAGCAGAGAGGAGTTGCAGGAAAGTGGTTGTGGATTCCTTTGTTAAAAAAAAAAAAGAAAAAAGAAGAAAAAAAGATAACACAGGCTGGTAGGCTCCTGCTTGCAGTTAGGTCAGAGGACTTTACAGCTGAGTCTTTTCTGTTGCTTGGCTAACCTGCCAATTTTGCTTGGCCTGACGGGCTGCAAGGGCAGTGAGCACAGTTCAGTGGCCATGCTGGCGAGGCTGCAGTGTGCAGAGCCAGAATGGGGTCTGTCTCCAATGTGAGCATATGCCAGAGCTGCGAGGCAGAGGCCTGAGTGGTAGAGCAGGGCCCACAGGAGGACATGGAACAAGGCTTGGATCGCGCAGACTCCTCGGGAGCAGGATGAAGTATGGCGCATGCTCAGAAGGGACAAAATTCGACAGTGGGAGGAGTCGGATGGTCTGCGCCTCCTCTGCTCGAGCATTTTGGTGGAGACCAGGTCTCCCCTTGACCTTCCACGTCTCAGGACCTTGGAGGAAAGAGTGCTCCGGATGGATTTTTCCCCAAATCTGTTCTACTTATGCATAAAGCATTCTGCATGCGGCAACAAAGCACGCAGGGCCCCGCTTTGACGCAAAGACAAGGCAGGAAACGGCCTACAGATTCATGTTCCTCAGAGCCAGAAGTAGAGGCGGCAAAAAGGCACAGGCTAGAGGGGGAATGGGGGGAACAGTCTCCATTGTCAGAGGAACCAGAAGGGGTGGACCTGGAGATAGAATTGGAGAGGAGTTAGAAGAAGGAGAGCTTCCTCAAGAGGAGGAGTTGTGGATTATTTGCGTATTTCACCGGTAAGAGTTGGCGGCACTCATTGTGAAATCCATTGAAGGCGCTTAATATGCCAACGGATCTTCTGGTGGAGGAAGAGGCACTAGAGGATCCACTGCTCCAGGCGGTTCAGAAAACGCAGGTGTTTCTGGTGCATAGAGTGGTCAAGCAGATGATCCAGGATGAGTGGGATCTGCCAGAGGCTGAACAGAGGGATGCAGACCATGACCAGTTTGTACCCGCTACCAGAGCAAGAATGGGAGATACTCCGGTCACCGAGGGTAGATGTAGCAGTCTCGGCTGTAACTAAAAAAAACTATGATCCCTGTAGAGGGTAGTATCACACTCAAGGATGGCCAGGATAGGAAGTTGGATACCTTGTTGAAACAGGCATTTGATATCAATGCCCTCTCTTTGCAGACTTCAGTGTGGGGGCCTGGGTGGCCGGGGCCTGCCTGCGCTGGGCACAGGGGGTTTGAGAGCCAGGAGAGGGAGCTCCCGACCTGGTGGAGGCCGCGGCCAAAGTAGAGTCTGGAGTCATGTACCTCACGGATGCCTGATAAGATCTGATTAGAGGCCTCTCCAAGAGTATGGCTTCATTTGTGGTGGCTCACCACTATCTCTGGCTGAGAAATTGGGCGGCAGATAGCTCTTCCAAGGCATGGCTTAGCAAGCTGCCGTTTAAGGGGAAACTTCTGTTTGGTGAGGAATTGGAGAAGTTAGTAAAGGAATTAGGGGAGTCTAAAGGAGGGCATCTCCCTGAAGATAAACAGAAGCATGTCCGCAGCTGGACTCCGGCCCGGGGTCAGCCGAGGAACTTCCAACGATTCTACAGCATTCGTTTTGCACCTTATCAGAGGGGGCGTTTTTCCCTTGCGAGGTCAGAGGTTTCATGGAGCAGGGAGAAGCTATTTCAGTGCCTCCTTATCCTCGGAGGCCCAAGAAGTCATAATGAAGCAAGGGGGACCCAGGCGGTGGTACAGCCCGTAGGAGGTCGGCTGCAGGAATTTTACCCTGCTTGGGTCCAGATCATGTCCGATCAGTGGGTGCTAGAGGTTATCTGGGAGGGCTACACACTGGAATTTGCCAGACCAGTGGGCCTGTCCTTCGTACAGTCGCCCTGCAAGGCACGCAGCAAAGTCACAGTGGTAAGAGACACCCTCTCTTGGTTCCTACAGTCGGGGGGGCCGTCGTTCCGATACCTGAAGACCAGTGCGGGTCAGGTCGGTACTCGATTTAGTTTGTGGTGCCCAAGAAGGAGGGCTCATTTCAGCCTATTCTTGACCTCAAGCGCATGAACCGGTGTCTGTGAGTGCCCCAGTTTCACATGGAAATGTTGTGGTCCATCATAGTGGCAGTGAGAAGCGGAGAGTTCTTGACATCCCTCGATCTCACGGAAGCATATTTGCACATCCCTATCCGTCCGGAGCATCAACAGTTTCTCTGCTTCACGGTGCCTATGGGGCATTTCCAATTAGGGGCATTGCCTTTCAGACTAGCAACGGCCCTCTGTACCTTCACCAAGGTCATGGTGGTGGTGGTGGCAGTGCTCTGCCGTGAGGAGGTCTTGGTGCATCCTTACCTCGATGACTGGCTGATTTGAGCAAAGTTCAGGGAAGAAAGCAAGCAAGCAACAATAAGAGTGGTGGAGTTCCTGCAAAGTCTTGTATGGATGATCAACGAGGCCAAGAGTTATTAGGTGCCGACCCAGGAAATGGAGTACCTGGGAGCGCACTTTGATACCTGCAGTGGCAGGGTGTTTCTTCCAAGACAATGGACACAGGGGCTGTGACAGCTCGTGCGGCAGTTCCTGTGGATGGCAGCTCCGATGGCTTGGCATTATCTACTGGTATTAGGAACCATGATAGCAATGCTCAAACTTGTTCCATGGGCAGGGGCGCACATGCGACCATTGCAAAGAGCATTACTCCACAGATGGTCACACCAGAAGCATCCCTTGTCGCAGCAACTGCCCTGCCCTGCCCGGCAGTGACCAGGAAATCGCTGGGGTGGTGGTTACGCCCTGAGAGTCTGGCAGTGGGGATGCCCCTCAAGTCACCAAGCTAGATCACACCGATGACAGATGGCAGTCTGTTAGGCTGAGGGGCCCACTGCGAGGGACAGACTGTGCAGGGGCAGTGGAGCCCACAGGAGACTGGATGGTCCATAAACAGGCTGGAAATGAGAGCAGTCCTTCTGGTGCTGCAAAGGTTCAGAGAGGGCTTCAGGGAAAAGTCGTCTGGGTCTTCTTGGACAACGCGACCACGGTGGCCTACATCAACTGGCAAGGAGGCATGGGCAATGTGAGCTTGGAAGCAGAGGCCGAAGAGCTGCTATCATGGGCGGAAGAGAATATTCAGGCATTGTCTGCAGCGCATGTAGCAGGGACCGAGAATGTGATGGCAGACTTCCTGAGCTGGGTACACGTGGACTTGGGGGAATTGATGCTATGCCAGGAAGTCTTCTTGCAGGTGGTGAGACGGCGGGACATGCTGGTCATGGATCTCATGGCAACATTTGCGACAACCAAAGCAAGTCGGTTCTTCAGCAGAAGAGAAAGGATGTCGGAGGGACTGGACGCCCTGGTGCAGAGATGGCCCACGCAGGACATCCTATATGTTTTTCCCCCGTGGGCACTCATAGGCTGCATCATGCAGTGGATCAAGGCTCATTGGGGAATAGTCATTCTGATTGCCTCGGATTGGCTGAAGCACCCATAGTCTGCCAACCTGGTGTGCCTCACAGCAGACAGGCCATGGCAGAAGCTGGTCAAGGAGGACCTCTTGACACAGGGACTGCTACGAATGCTGCAGGTGGATCAATTTTTGTTTACAGCATGGCTCTTGAAAGGGCATGGCTGAGAAAGCGGGGCTACTCTGGTCCCATGATAGCAATGTTTCTAAAGACCCAGAAGAGGTCCACTTCTTTGTCTTCTATCAATGGCTGGCACATCTTTGAGGCTTGGTGCCAAGAGAGACAGGATCGACTGTTTCTAGCTACAGTGTCAGACGTCTTAGCCTTTTTGCAGGCAGGTTTGGAGAAGGGTCTGGCCGCTAGTTCGTTGTGGGTGCAGGTGGCGGCCATTTCCTGCTATCACGGTCGGATACACGAACAGGTCTTGGACACACTCGGATGTGGTCTGTTTCCTGAAGGCAGTAAAGCAGATCCGGCTGCCTAGAAGGTCAATTGTCCCCCCTTGGGATCTCAATCTAGTATTGGCGGCACTGACAAAGGAACCTTTCAAGCCTTTGGCCAGGGCCTCGTTGAAGGATTTAATGCTTAAGATGGTGTTTCTGGTGGTGATCTGCTTGGCATGGAGGATTTATGAGCTGCAAGCTCTCTCCTTCAGAGAGCCTGTCCTTTCCATCTCCAAGGAGAAGGTTGTGCTCCAACCAGTGACTTCCTTTTGCCTAAGGTCATGTCAGTTTTTCATTTAAACCAACTGGTTTCCCTGCCTGCCCTCTTGGGAGAGACGGCGGGTGCCGATCAGCAGTTGTGCCTGTTTGGATGTAAGAAGAGTAGTACGGCGCTCTTTGAAGAGAACGGCGTAGTTTTGTAAGTAAGATCATCTGTGCTGTTTGGAGGTCCGCGCAAGAGGGAGGCAGCGGCAAAGGCCTCCGTTCTTCGGTGGATGAGAGAGGCTATGGCATCAGCTTACATATTGAAGGGAAAGTCATTGCTGGCAGGGCTGCGGACTCATTTGACCAGGACGCAAACGGCCTCATGGGCGGAGTTTAGCATGGTTCCACCGGCCAATATTTGTAGGGCGGAGGCTTGGTCTTCCCTCCATACCTTTTGCGAAACACTATCATCTGGAGGTGCAGGCGGTGGGAGATGCCAGATTCGGAGCAGCAGTGATTCAGGCCAGAATCGCAGGTCCCTCCCGTAGATAATACTGCTTTGTTACATCCCAGAGGTGCAGGACTGGACTGAAGGGATGATAAAGAAAGTAGAAGTAGGCCTTACCTACTAATTGGCATTCCTTAAGTAACTCCAGTCCAGTCCCGGAACTCGCCCTATTTGATGGTAGTATACAGCGTCGCGACCCTGGTCCTTAAGAAAGTTACTGTCAGTTGTTTTGATCGGGAGTTCTTTCTGGAGAAGCAAGGCATTGAGGGGTAAGTGCTGGCAGAAAACTGGTTAATCCTTGTCTTGGATTCTCAAGATTATTTTTTTGGAATGGAGCATCTTGTCTGCATCCTTTCGGGGGTTTTTCTGCTAGGCAGTTCACAGGTAAGCTTCCTTCTCGTTTAGGGAGGAGTGTTGGGCCCCTCTGATGGGGGGGGCTCTTGGGTTATAGTTCTATAGGAGTTGAGTTTGGATTATTTGACTACTTATTTGTTTGTTTCTCCTGTGAGTGAGCTTTGCCAATATGTGACTGGGGCTGGTAGGAGGAGCTGGCTGCCTTAGTATACTGATGTCATTAAAAGATGGCATGCTCAGTCTCCAAGCTGCTGCAGGAGATTGACTACCCAGAGGTGCGGGACTCGATTGGAGTTACTCAAGGAATGCATATTAGCAGGTAAGGCCTAATTCTACTTTCTTTCCTAGGCGCATAACTTTGCACTTGTCCACATTAAATTTTATCTGCCATTTGAACGTCCAGTCTTCCACTTTATCAAGGTCCTCTCTTCTCCATGGCAACAGAGAGACTGTCAGACTGAAGGTGGAACTTCAGTACTACGTCCCTGTAGGTCTCATCTATATACCTCTCTGTCTTCTTTACATCCTCCAAGTCTGCTACTCTAGCCTCTAGAGATTGGACTCATTCCCTGAGAGCTAAGAGCTCCTTGCACCTAGTGCACACGTAAGACCTCTCACCAACAGGGAGAAAATCGTACATATGACATTCAGTGCAAAAGACTGGAAAGCCATCTCGCTGCTGGACTGCTGTCTGCATCTTAGTTTTAAGGTGGTGTTTAGGTATTTAAGTTGTTTATTTACTTAGGTTTGCTGGGGATACTTATACTAATACAACTATACCTAATACGTTTAATGAACTTTGTTCACCTCAAGATTAATTAATCCCAGGTCCTTAATTAATGTATTCCTGATGAGGATAACCAGCCGCACCTGAAAGTGAGTATGGGCACCACCTCCCTTTTAATAGGCTTAAGAGCCTATAAAGCTAAGATTACCCCTGGGATGGGTGGGAGGGAAAGAAAAGAAAAGCTAGCTTTCTACACAGTGCCCTGACCTGTTCTTCTAAGGTAAAGTCTTATCAATTTCCTGTGTGATTCACACAGCCCTTGGTTTGATAGAGGGGGGCCTTTCAAATTTGCCCTTTTGATCTGTCACTTGCCTTTTAACACTTATTTAAGACAACTTCACAGATCTTTTGCCTCCTAACTGCAAGGCATCTTTGTAAAGGTCTCTAGAAACTAGGTTATTGCTTACTACTCAAACTATTTATTCTACTTGTATGGTAAGCTATACTCCTGATTTGATTTAAATACATTTGTTTTTAGAGAGCTTTTTTATTTCAGTGACTATTTACTCTATTTTACTTTCTATTTTACTCTGATTTGATTTAAATGAAAAGTTCTCTGGTGGTACTAAGACCTGACTGACTCAGCAAAAACACTGAAGTCTAAAATATACAGATTTATCAGCTTTAACCCAAAGAATACTCTTTTTACCCAAGATTTAGAGTATATTCCAGAAGATGAATACTTACAAGTGCAGATCTATGACAAGTGCAGTTGTCCCTTCAAGACGGTGGTGAGGTACTTCTCAGCGTGGTAACTGCTGGAACATGTCATGATGCCCTGAGAGCGCAGACCCATTCCTCTTCCCATGCCAATATTTTATTCCTAACACATGTTAAAGAGCAAAATCTTAGCACACTTTAGTAAACTTGCCCCTTAATGTTTAATTTGTATGGTTTCCTAATTTACAGTACATTAGTGCAGCTGTCTTGAGTGTCCATTGTTCCATTACATGCACAAGATAGATTTGCATGCATTTGCCTCATTGTATACAGATCTATCTCATGCATATTCATTGTGGATATCCTGAAAACCCAACTGACCTGTTGTACCAGAGGACTGGATTGAGAACCACTGTATTATATCTATTACCCTCCACCCTTTATCAAGCCTGAAGGATCACCAAAGTGGGTTATGATATTTGAAAAAATACATTTCATAAAATAAAAAATATTTAATAAAATTGATTAGGCTACTATGAACTTAAAAGAATCTATGGAGTAGTCTTTAATAATCATTCCTTATCGTTCCTCCAGTTCAGTCCTCCACCTCTGGGTTGTGTACCTCCTCCTGTAGTATGGAGACTGGACAAGTCAAATTCGTGACATCACTGGATACATACTGCTGGTCTTCTTCCAGTGTGTCCAGTCTCCATGCAGCAGGAGGACGTAGTGAGCCTAGGGGCTGGGCTCACTAAAAGGAAAGATAAGGAGCAGTTAGGGTAGCTCTTTGGTTTAAGGTTTAAATTTGGTTTGATCCCTTTATTTTTCTAGTAACTATGTTTAGAAACATAGTGGAGTGGAGGAGTAGCCTGGTGGTTAGAGCAACTGCCTAGTAACCAGAAGATCAAGGGTTTGATTCCCACTGGCACTCCTTGTGACTTTGGGCAAGTCACGTTACCCTCCATTGCCTCGGAAGAAAAGGCTGGCAACCTACTTCCGGTGATACATTGCCAAGAAAACCCAGAGGTAGCTGGGTCACTATGAGTCAACACTGACGATGGCACTAAAAAAAAAAAAATGTTTAGAAAAAAAAAAGGATAGATAGGAAACCTGTAGCAGGATTTGATCCGACCACTGTCGACCTACTCTTTGGTTGTGCGATGGTTCAGATTCCCCGGGCAGCTCTCCCCTTCTTGACTGTACGGAGGGGAGCCCTGCAGCACATAAGAACATAAGAAATGCCATACTGGGTCAGACCAAGGTCCATCAAGCCCAGTATCCTGTTTCCAACAGTGGCCAATCCAGATCACAAGTACCTGGCAGTTTCCCAAAAAGGCACGGGTTCCATAATGCTTGTATTGGGGCAAGCAGTGGATTACCTGAGTCCTCTTTAATAATGGTTTATGGACCTTTCCTCCAGGAACTTGTCCAAACCTTTTTTAAAACCAGCTACACTAACAACTTTTACTACATCCTCAGGTAATGAATTCCAAATTTTGATTACACATTGAGTGAAAAAATATTTTCTCTTATTAGTCTTAAACGGCTTACACTGTAGCTTCTTTGTATGTCCCCTAGTCTTTCTACTTTTTGATGCCGTAAAGAATCGAGCTACGTTTACCTGTTCCACTCTATTCATTCATTTATAGACCTCTATCATATCTCCCCTCAGCCGTCTCTTTTGCAGGTTGAAGAGCCCTAACTTTTTAAGCCTCTCCTCATAGGGGTATCCTTTCGTCTCCTTTACCATTTTGGTGGCTCCTTTCTGTATCTTTTCTAATTCTGCTGTATCTTTTTTAAGATACGGCGACCAGAATTTCACGCAATATTCAAGGTGTGGTGACACCATAATGATACAGGGGCATTATAATATCCGGAGGGAGGAGTGGCTCAGTGGTTGGGACAGGTTACCTCAGGCCAGAGGGCCAGGGGTTCAATTCCCGCATGGGGACAAGTAACCTCAGGCCAGAAGGACTGGGGTCTCTAGTCCCATGGCCACTCCTTGTGCAAGCCACTTAATCCTCCATTGCCTCAGGTACACTTAGATTGTGAGCCCTTCGGGGAAAAGGGAATTAAAAATTACCTGTCAGTAAATACATACATGTAAACCACTCTGATGCGTAAGTAAAGGGTGGTATATCAAGTGCCTAAACCATAAATCATATTCTTCATTCCTTTCGTTATGATTGCAAGAATTCTATTTGCTTTCTTGGCCACTGCTGCACTCTGTGCGAAGGGTTTCAATGTGTTATCCATAATGAGGTCTAAGTCTTTTTCCTGGATGGTAGTTTCTAATGTGCAACCTTGCATCGTGTAGCCATAGTTCTCCAGGACCAAGCAGGAAGTCAGTCCTCACATATGGGTGACGTCGGCGCCGACGGAGCCCTCGCGGAGCAATTTTCCCCAGCTTTCAAAGAAAGCCTTTGGGAATTGCAGCGCGCATGCGCGGTCCCCTTCCCGCCCAAAGGTGCCATCTTGGCCAGTCTTCTTTTTTCCGCGGAGCCATACAGACGTTGTCTACAAGTCACCGCTGAAAAGTTGATTTTCTTTATTATTTTATTCTTATTTCTTCGGTTCGACGCCGGTCCTTTTTCCGTCCGGCCTCGCGACGCCGGTTGCGAGGCCTCCCCTTCTTTTCGGTTTTTTCTGTCCTTAGTGACAAATTCGCGCTTTTTTCACTTTTCCCTGGCGGCACGAACGTTCGACCTCGCAGGGGCCCTTTTTCCCCCGATGGCCGCCAGTGGTTTTAAGAAGTGTGTTAAGTGTAAGAAACTTATATCTCTTACCGACACACATGATTGCTGCCTCCGCTGCCTGGGCCCAGATCATGAAGAAATGATCTGTGGAGCCTGTGGCAAGATGTCCGCCAAATCCTTGCGGAGTCGGCAGCATCAGAGGGAGAGAATCTTCTCTGACCCCAGCCGTACCCGGACCTCGTCAGAGGCGTCGGTGTCCAGGGAATCTGGCTCTGAACACCGTCGGAGCTCCTCTGAGAGGGGGTCTCCTTCCCGGGAACATCATCGGAGGAAGAAACCCGCGAGGACGGCGTCGGTGGACGCTCCTGGCTCCGCAAGGGCCAGGTCGCATAGCCCCGATAGTCGTCCCGGGTCTTTGGAGCTGGAGCGGCCGTCCAAGCAGCCTCGTCTCGAGATGGACTCGTCTGCTCACGTAAGTGCTGTTGTCCTCGTGGACTCGCCTCCGAGGGGTCCGACGTCAGGCCCGACGCCGTCGGGGCCCGAGTCGGGGGCTGCTGGGTCTCCTGAGTTCGGACTCAGGTTGACGGCCTTGGAGAGCAGCCTAGCTGCCTTCATGGACCAGCAGCGGGCATTGATCGCCGGCCCCTGACCGCCGGGACGTCGACGTCTAAGTCGACCCCGGAGACCGAGCCGATCCTCGAGTCCATGCGGGCTCGAGTCGATCCTCGGTCGAGGTCCCCTTCGGCCTCCCGTTCGGGGCCGTGGTCGTCGACGCCGACTCCCTCGGCGTCGGGGCGGACGTTGTCTGCGCCCACCCGGCCAGAGCCGCTCGACTCCTCCTCCGAGGAGTCCGCCTGGGAATCCGAGGTGGAAGAGTCACCTGATTCTTTTCGGACTCGGTATATTCCTTCGGACTCCCCCGAGTCCGAACCTCGGAGACAGTCCCCTCCGGAGGATGCCCGGTTCTCGGACCGTGAGGGATATGGCCAAGGCCTTGGCCTTCCCTGCGGATCCCGAGGAGGAGCCTCGAGCCGAAGAGCTTGATGCCCTCCAGTATGACTCTCCTGCAAAGGAGCATTTTACTGTACCGGTTCCTCCGATGCTGGAACGACTTCTCTTCCGCATGTGGGAGAGCCCGGCGTCGTCGCCGGTATTAAGCAAGCGGGTCGATGCCATATATCGAGTCCGCAAGAGCCCTGGATTCCAAAAAGCACAGCTGCCGCACCATTCCATGGTGGTGGAATCGGCCATGCATAGGCTCAAGAGCCAGAAGATGCACTCCTCGGTGCCTCCCGGCAGGGAAGCCCGCAGCCTGGATGGCATCGGTAAGAAGTGTTTCCAGGGCTCTATGCTTGCTTGTCGGGTCCAGACTTACCAGCTCTACATGGGCATGTATCTCAGGGACCTGGCTAAGGAAATAGCCGGATTCTCTGCTGGTCTCTCCGAGGAACCTTTGCGGAGGTTCCTGGCCTTGTCCACTGGTATTCGAGAGTGCTCAAAGTTTCTCTCTCGAGCAGCCTATGATGGCTTTGAGGCATCGGCTTGAGTAGCCGCAGCCAGCATCGGGGCCCGCCGACAGGCTTGGCTTCAGTCATCCGACCTCGAGCCCTGGTTGCAGGACAAGTTGGTCGATGTCCCCTGCAGAGGTGAAAACCTCTTTGGCAAACCTATGGACGAGAAGGCTGCACAACTCGAGACGGAGACTCTCACCAGGACTCGGCTCTCCAGGAAAACCTCTGCCCCTTCCCAGAAGAAGAAGGGCTCGGGGAAAAAGCCCTTTTACCCGAGGAAGACGGCTGCCTATAAACACTACCCTCATTATCAGGCCTCCGTCGCTCCCCAACAGGGCCAGCGGGCCAAGGGACGGGGTAACGGGTCCCGTAGGCAGCAAGCCCCCAAGCCTGCGCCACCGGCCCCTGCTCCGCAGGGTGGGGGTTTTTGACTCTTTCAGCATAGCCTCTCCCCCTCCGCTGGTTCCTCTCAGCACGGGAGGCCGGCTGGTCCACTTTGCCCACAGGTGGTCCAACGTCACGTCAGATACCTGGGTGCTCCACATAGTCCGAGAGGGCTATCTTCTACACTTCCACCAGGTACCTCCCCCCTACTTTCCAGGGGAGCCTCTGCGACCCCCTCTTCACCGGGACTTACTCCTTCAAGAGTTGGCAAGTCTTCAGGAACAGGCGGTGGAACCGGTGCCCCACCACCTGAGAGGTCAAGGCTTTTATTCCAGGTACTTCCTGGTACCAAAGCGAACTGGGGGCCTCAGACCCATCCTGGACTTGCGGAACCTCAACAAGTTCCTGGAAAGGGAAAAGTTCAAGATGCTTACCCTTGGAATCCTGCTGCCCTACCTCCGGCAGGGAGATTGGCTATGCTCCTTGGATGTAAAGGATGCCTACACTCACATCCTCATCCACCCAAGCCACCGACAGTACCTAAGGTTTGTGGTGGCAGGCAATCATTACCAGTACAGGGTACTGCCCTTTGGCCTATCCTCCGCACCACGAGTCTTCACAAAATGTCTCGCAGTGGTGGCGGCTCATCTCCGGCTTCAGGGCCTCTTTGTCTTCCCTTACCTAGACGACTGGCTCATCAGAGCACCGTCCTCCACGGAGGCCACTCACGCCACGCAACGTACTGTGGCTCTGCTCCAGTACTTGGGCTTTGTCATAAACTTCGAAAAGTCCACTTTGCTCCCCTCTCAGGATCTCGAGTTCATCGGCGCCAGGTTAAACACGCTTCAAGCGCGAGCCTTTCTGCCGCTCGACAGGGCGCAACGGCTCATGGCTCTCGCCAGCCGCTTTAGCAGCCATTCCCAGGTCTCGGCCAGGCACTTTCTGAAACTGCTCGGCCACATGGCTTCCACGGTCCATGTGACCCCCAATGCCCGCCTGAATATGCGGCCTGCTCAATGGTGCCTTCGCTCACAATGGCGTCAGGCCTCGGGGAGACTAGCGGACTCAGTACGAATCTCCAGCCCGCTGGTCTCTTCTCTGCGGTGGTGGCTTCATCTGCCCAACCTAGTGCTCGGAATGCCCTTTCAGTCTCCTCCGCCTGTTCAGGTACTGACGACCGACGCTTCTCTCCTGGGTTGGGGAGCACATTGCCAAGGGACATGTACTCAGGGTCTCTGGACCCCGTGGGAATCTGCCCAGCAGATCAACTTCCTGGAGCTCAGAGCGATCCGCCTGGCTCTCCGGGCCTTCTCCCACCTTACCGCTCGCCAGTCCGTCCTCGTCCAGACGGACAATCAAGTGGCCATGTTCTACGTGAACAAACAAGGGGGCACGGGCTCCTTCCTTCTCTGTCGGGAAGCACAAAAGCTCTGCGCTTGGGCCGTCAGTCGAGGGATCCTCCTCCAAGCTGTCTACCTCCCAGGTCAAGAAAATTACCTGGCAGACAAACTGAGCAGAATCCTCCAACCACACGAATGGAGATTGGACCCGTTGGTGGTCCAAAGGATCTTTCTCCAGTGGGGCCTCCCCACGCTGGATCTATTTGCCAGTCCTCTGAACAGGCAACTTCCTCGGTTCTGCTCTCGGGAACCGCATCCCCTCCGAGTAGCGGCGGATGCTTTTCTGCTCTCATGGTCCACGGGCCTTCTGTATGCCTTTCCTCCCATGCCGCTGGTGTCTTGAACACTTTTCAAAGTTCTCCAGGACAAGGCTTCGCTGATCCTGATAGCTCCCCGGTGGCCCAGGCAACCGTGGTTCCCGCTTCTGATGCAACTGGCGGTAGATACTCCATTGCCTCTGGGGTTTCAACCCGATCTCCTGACCCAGGATCAGGGGTCTCTCCTACACCCCAACCTCAGGTCTCTTCATCTGATGGCCTGGCTGCTGAAAGGGTAGTCCTTGCTCCCCTCCTGCTGCCTCCTGAGGTGGAAGAGGTCGTGCTAGCTTCCAGGCGACCCTCTACCCGGAAATCCTACGCCCTTAAATGGCGTCGCTTCTCCATCTGGTGTACTCAACAGTCTCAAGACCCCTTCTCCTGCTCGGTGTCGGTGGTCTTGCAGTACTTGCTTTCCCTCTCCAATCTTGGACTGAAGTCCAACTCAGTCAAGGTTCACCTCAGTGCTATTTCGGCACATCATGTGCCGGTGGAAGGCAGATCTCTTTCCGGCCATCCTCTCGTGGCACGGTTCTCCCGAGGTCTCCTTCTACTTAAGCCGCCTTTGCGCCCCCCAGCCCCCGACTGGGACCTGAACGTGGTTTTGCAGCGGATCACCTGTCTGCCTTTTGAACCCATGGCTACCTGTCCTCTCCGTTTTCTTTCTTGGAAAACCTTGTTCCTGGTAGCCCTCACTTCCGCTAGACGCGTTAGTGAACTGCAGGCCCTAGTGTCTGATCCCCCTTACACTAGGTTCTACAAGAACAGGGTGGTCCTGCGGACTCACCCTAAGTTTCTTCCAAAAGTGGTTTCCCCTTTTCACATCAGTCAGGAGGTGGTGCTTCCGACCTTCTTTCCCAGGCCACACTCCAGCCGAGCTGAGATGGTCTTGCATACCCTGGACTGTAGAAGGGCGCTTAACTTCTACCTTGATCGTACGCGGGAGCACCGTAAGACTGTTCAGCTCTTCCTGTCTTACGACCCTAATAAATTAGGGCTCCCTGTCTCCAAGCGTACTCTGTCCATCTGGGTAGCTGACTGTATCGCTTGGACCTATGGGGCGGCCGGCCTCTCGTTGGAAAGTCGAGTCACGGCTCATCGAGTTAGGGCGAAGGCTGCGTCAGTGGCTTACCTCCGCTCTGTTCCATTGGCAGACATCTGCCGGGCCGCTACTTGGTCTTCGAGCCAGACTTTTGCAACCCATTACTGCCTCGAGAGGGAGTCCCGCAGGGACAGTGCTTTCGGACAGGCAGTCCTCCGTAATCTCTTCGAGGTTTAAGCAACTCCTACCCTCCATCCCGGATGTTGGGCTACCGGCTGGAGATTAGTCAGAGAAGATTCCTTCCTTCTGTGCTGCTGAGCTAGAGGGAGCTCATTTTTGTGCTTAGGGTCTCCGGTAGCCTTAAGCTTGGGAGTCCCATATGTGAGGACTGATTTCCTGCTTGGTCCTGGAGAAAGCGTAGTTACTCACCTGTAACAGGTGTTCTCCAGGAGCAGCAGGAATCAGTCCTCACAACCCTCTCTCCTCCCCGTGGAGTTGCAGTCATATGATTTAGTTTTTGCAAATTTTTTTGCTGTCTTTTCGCTATGTCATCAGACTGGCCAAGATGGCACCTTTGGGCGGGAAGGGGACCGCGCATGCGCGCTGCAATTCCCAAAGGCTTTCTTTGAAAGCTGGGGAAAATTGCTCCGCGAGGGCTCCGTCGGCGCCGACGTCACCCATATGTGAGGACTGATTCCTGCTGCTCCTGGAGAACACCTGTTACAGGTGAGTAACTACGCTTTTGGGTGGTTCTTTCCTAGGTGCATAACTTTGCACTTCTCCACATTCAATTTCATCTGCTATTTGAACGTCCAGTCTTCCGATTTATCAAGGTCCTCTTGCAATTTTTCACAATCCTCCTGGGTTTTAACCACTTTGAATAATTTTGTGTCAGTTGGAAATTTGATTATCTCACTTGTTCCCATTTCCAGGTCATTTACAAATATGTTAAACAGTGGACCCAGCCCAGATCCCTGGGGTACTCCACTATTCAACTTTCTCCATTGGAAAAATTGGCCACTTAGCCCTACCGTCTGCTTTCTATCTTTTAACCAGTTCCTGATCCACAATAGTACTGTACCTCCTATCACATTACTTTTTAACTTTGCCAAGAGTCTCTCAAGAGGAACCTTGTCAAAGGCTTTTTGAAAATCCAGATACACTATATTGACTGGCTCACCTTTGTCTACTTGTTTGTTGACACCTTCGAAAAAATATAACAGATTAGCAAGATGAGACCTTCCTTGGCTAAAGCCATGTTGGCTTTCTCCCATTAAACCATGGCTATATGTTCAGTAATTTTTTTTCTTTATAATAGGTTTTTACCATTTTGCCTGGCACTGATGTCAGGCTTGCCGGCCTGTAATTTCCCGGTTCACCCCTGGAACCCTTTTTAAAAATTGGTGATATTTTGGCAATTCGCCAAGGATCAGGTACTACAGATGATTTTAATGATAGTTCACAGATTACTAATATACATCTGCAATCTCATATTTCAGTTCTTTCAACACTCTCTGGTGTATACCATCTGGTCCAGGTGATTTCCTAGTCTTTAGTTTATCAATTAGTTGTAATATATCTTCCCGGTTTATCGATATTTCTTTCAATTCTTCCGATGCATCACCTTTAAATACCATTTCAGCCATTGGTAATTTCCCTACATAGTCTATCCACTATGGCCTTGTCCCCTTTTAGTGACCCTTTTATCCCTCTATCATCTAATGGTCCAACTGACTCTCTCACATGTATTTTGCTAAGAATGTACTTGAAAAAGTCTTTGTGTTTTTGCTTCCACAGCAAGCTTCTTCTCAAATTTTCTTTGCCTGCCTTGTCAATACCTTGCATCTAACTTTCCAGTGTTTGTTTCCAGTTTTCATCATTTGGCTCCTTTTTTCCATTTCCTGAAAGATTCTTTTATTGCTACAATAGCCTCTCTGACCTCACATTTAAACCATGCTGGCAGTTTTTTGATTTCCTTCCACCTTTTTTAAAGCGTGGAATACAGCTGGTCTGGGCTTCCAAGATAGTAGTATTTTTAAACAATGCCTGTGCTTGATGCAAATCTTTAACCTTTGCAGTTGCTCCTTTCAGTTTTTTCTTAACAATTTTCCTCATTTTATCATAGTCTCCCTTTTGAAAGTTAAAAGGCAGTACTGTGGATTTCTTGCCATCCTTGCTCCATTTATAAAATCAAATGCGATCATGTTATGATCACTATTGCCAAGTGGCCCCAACACCCTTATCTCTTGCACCAGATCTTGTGTTCCACTAAGGACTAGGTCCAAAATGGCTTCTCCTCTTGTTTCATGAACCAGTTGCTCCAAGAAGCAGTCATTTATTTCATCTAGAACTTTATCTCCCTAGCATGTCCTGCCATGACACTGACCCAGTCTATACTGGAGTAATTGAAATCACTCATTATTACAGTGTTGTAACTTTTATTAGTTTTCCTGATTTCTTTGAGCATGTCATCATCCATTTGTTCATTCTGGCCAGGTGGTCAGTAGTACACCCCCACTGCCATCGCCTGCCCCTTTTTACATGGAATTTCAATCCATAAAGGCTCTATAGTGTATTTTGTTTCTGGCAAAATGGTAATCCTGTGTGACTCAATGCCCTCTCTAGCATAGAGCACAACCCTTTCACCAATGAGATCTACTCTATCATTGTGATATCATTTGTATCCAGGTATTACCGTGTTCCACTGGTTGTCCTCCTCCTATCGGATCTCTGAGATACCAATCTCAGAGATCCTCTGGAGTGGAGGAGTGGCCTAGTGGTTGGGGCAAGGTACTTCAAGCCGGAAGGTCAGGGGTTCAAATCCCACTAGAGGACAGCAACCTTGGGCCAGATGGACTGGGGTTTCTAGTCCCACAGGTGCTCCTTGTGGTCTTGGGCAAGCCACTTAATCCTCCATTGCCCATGTTCCCTGTAAGTAAGTATGTGTCTCATATCCCCTCATGTTAAATGTATCCCCCAATTGTGTTGTGACCACTTTGATTGAATGATAAGGTGGTATACAAAACTATCTAAAATAAATAAATATCTAACCTCTCATTTAGTGCTATATATTCTAACTCTCCCTTCTTATTTTTTAGACTTCTAGCATTTGCATACAAGCATTTTAGAGGTTGTAGTTTATTCATATTCATCTGGTTAATGGTAGGCAGGAGAAATTTGGAATTTTTAAGCTCTGTCTGCTCTGTACTTAAGGGCATTTTGGCTACTTTTGTCTTTATTAGAACCTCTCTGTTGCTATGTCCCAACCTAGTCTTTTGCTAGTATCATTCACGGATATATCATTCCAAACCATGTTCTCCTGGGCGATTTTCTGCTTCCCCCTATTATCTAGTTTAAAAGCTGCTCTGTCTTCTTTTTGAAAGTTAATGCCAGCCGCCTAGTTCATTCCGGTTAAGGTGGATTCCATACCTTCGGAAGAGCCCCTCCTTTCCCCAGTATGTTGCCCAGTTTCTAACAAATCTAAAACTTGCTTCTTTGCACCATTGTCTCATCCATGCATTGAGAATGCGTTGCTCTGCCTGCCTTTTGGTTCCTGCGCGTGGAACGGAAAGCATTTCTGAGAATGCTACCCTGGAAATTCTGGATTTCAACTTCCTACCTAAAAGCCTAAATTTTGCCTCCAGAAACTTCCTACTACACTTTGCTATGTCATTGGCACCAACATGTACCAAGACAGCAGACTCCTCCCCAGCACTATCTAATACCTTGGAGTATGTTTATCAAACTGTGCCAACGGTCAACCCGGGCTATCTGCTACCAGGTCCCATATTATTCAATGGGACCTAGTTGCAGATAGCCCGGGCCAACCACCAGCCCGGTTCAGTAAACATACCCCCTTGTCTAGGTGGCGAGTGAGATCCTCTATCTTTGCACCAGGCAGGCATGTTACCACGTGATCCTCATGTCCACCAGCCATCCAGCTATCTACATGCCTAATGATCGAATCATCAGCTGTAACGGCTGTCCTAACCCTTCCCTCATGGGCATTTGGCCCTGGAGAAACCACCTTGGTGTGAGAGGGTTTTACCTCACATGGAGGACAGGTCCTAGCTACAGGATTACGTCCTGCTACACCAGGGTGATGCTCTCCTGTTACATGACTTCTCTCCTCCATGGCAACAGGGAGGCTGCCAGACTGGACGGGGGACTTCAGTCTCTGTAGGTCTCCTCTATATACCTCTCTGTCTTATGTCCTCCAAGTCTGCTACTCTAACTTCCAGAGATTGGACTCTTTCTCTGAGAGCAAAGAGATCCTTGCACCTAGTGCACATGTATGATTTTCTCCCATTTAGTGAGGCATCTTACATGTGACGCTGAATGCAAAAGACTGGAAAGCCCACTTCTCTCTGCTGGACTGCGGTCTGCATCTTAATTTTAAGGATTTGTTCAGATATTAGAGTTGTTTACTTAGGTTTGATGGGGAGGAGTGGTCTAGTAGTTGGGCCAAGTTACCTCAGGCTGGAAGGCCAGCAACCTTGGGCTGGAAGGACTGGGGTTTCTAGTCCCACAGGTGCTCCTTGTGGCCTTGGGCAAGCCACTTAACCCTCCATTGCCTCAGGTACAAAAACATAGATTGTGAGCCCTTCGGGGACAAAGGGAAAATATATATACAGTACCTGCTTTGACTGGTAGAAAGGTAGTATATATAAGCCTAGTTAACTAACTAAATACATACATACATATACTAATACAACTATACCTTCTAGTTAAATGGACTTTGTTCAATTCAAGAATAAGTAATCTGAGGGCCTTAGTAAATGTATTCCTGATGAGGATAACCAGCCACACCTGAAAGTGATTATGGGCACCTCCTCTCTCTAATAGGTATAATAATCTATAATGCTAAGATTATCCCTGGGGGGGGGGAGGGAGGGAAAGAAGACTTAAAAAGCTGGCTTGCTACATAGTGCCCTGACCTGTGCTTCTAAAGTAAAGTCTTAATAATTTCTTGGATGATTCATACAGCTCTTGGTTTGAAAGAGGGTACCTTTCAATTGCCTCTTTGATCTGTCACTTGCCTTTAACCCCTATTTAAGATAACTTCACAGATCTTTTGTCTTCTAACTGGAAGGCCTCTTTGTAAAGGTCACTAGAAACAAGTTTAGTTCTTTGTACTCGGAGACTATTCGTGACCAGTAGGGAAAGGAGATGATAGCACCTTTGTATAAGTTTCTAATGAGATTTCAGTAGGAGTACTGTGTAGAATACTGAGCACTGCACCTTCAACAGGATATAAACAGGATACAGTAAAGAGGCTCAGAGGACGGTTACTAAATGGTCTATACCCATAATGCATATTATACCCATATGGTCTATACCCATAATGCACACAACGAGCTTCCCTGCCGGTCCCGAGCTGCTGCGCTGCATTGGGCGAGGGGCAGGAGAAAGATGAGCTTGCTCTGCGGCTGGCCGCTCGCTCCTGTGTGGAGCGAGACACGGTAAGAATTCCCTTTTGAGTCGTAGAGCGGGGATTTAATGCAGGGGGTCTGCGCCGTCAGCGGACAGCGAGCCGGATGAGTGGTCATTTTTGTGGTGAAGCAACGGTATTTGGCGCCAATTCAGGGCTTCTAACCGGCAGCCATTTTGTACCTGCAGGTGTGGCAGCCCACCGCGGCTCAGCTCACATCGGGGCTTAGTTTAGCTTAGCGCTCACCGGCAGGCACAGTTAAGGTTATTTGTTCTTTTATTTGTTCTTTTATTGGATCTTGTTAGTATAGCTTTGGGAGCCGTAGGCTCACACATGACTATAAAATAAAAATGGTACACATTAGCATTTACATAGGCATGGCCTAAGGTAAGGTTATTTAGAACAAGCGCATGAGCACCCTGGGCGTGCTTATAAATGAGAATGTGGAAAACCAGAGCAGATGAGGTCTCTGCAGGAGTTAAATGGCTAATTATATTAACCTGAAAGCACAAAGCCCCAATCAGGTGACACTTTCGGATCTTGGTCCCCTGTATGAGAACACTTCGGCATTAAGAGGATACTTGCCATCAATTATTCCTTCATGTGAAGAGTGGTCGCCTTGCTTCACTGACAATAGGGTGATCGCTGGTTCATCCTGTCAGCAGTGAATCATTTATTTGGCACTGTTAGTTCAAACCTTTTTAATTCAGAGAACAGGGGGGTTAATTCAGAGTAGGATATTCCGGGCAACCCGGGAACTCTTCTGCCCATGTCTGAGAAGGGGGATTTTTTACATTGATAGGTGGCAAGATCATGGAAAAGGTAAGCAGAATGTTTAATGCACAGACGGGGTTGCCACCTTTATTGACATGAACGCAGCATCCATCATGATGATCTGAGGGTGGCACAGCTTGCTGCGGAGTAGAAAGCAATCGGGTTAACTGGTTCAATAGGTGATGCCGCCCTTGATGAGTAACATCAGGTAGGTGCAGGAGTAGACCTCTAGTATCTTCTTTTAGTAGGCGAGATTCAAGCAAGGATATAATAGGGGGTTACTTGATGACCAGCACCTAGTTATTATAGATTGCATCTGCTGCCTTATCCGCTGACAGGTCTTGTTGAAGTTCTTACTTTTCATGCAGTTCATGAAGGGGCTGAGGGCTGCATGAAAGAAAGGTTCAGGGACGGATGTGTCATTGGCACTTGTCTCAGTTTTGAATTTCATTACTGTTTTTAGATTTCTTCTAGCAGTTCCATACCACATTCGGCCATATGCTGGATGCCGAAATGTTTGGTGCATATTCATGATAGGTCCTTGGATTTTGGTTCTTGCTTTTTCTTGTGAGCAGTAGTTGAGTATATTGGGTCAGGTAGGACTCGTTTGGAATGGAAGACGGTTCATCAATGGACCACTTCTCTTCTAGGCGGCTCCCCTAAGGGGAAAAGACCTATTACCAGCTGTTTTATACCCCTTTCGGAGTGAAGTCCATGAGGGCTTTGAGGTCTATTTGTGAGCCTTGGACATATGCTTGATCGGGCGTATTTCCTTGTGCAGTTTCCTCCGGTGGGATGCCTACAGATTGGAGGGATGGCTTCGAACGTTTCTGCCTGACTGGGTCCGGATGACGCCAGACGAATGGGTGTTAGAAATAGTCCGAGAAGGTTACGCACTGGAGTTGGCACGTCTGGTCCAATACTCATTGTGTCTCCGCTTGGCAGAGAGCGGCAATAAATGGTAGCAGTACACCAGATGTTGGATCGACCTCTACAATTGGATGTGCTAGAACCCCCCCCCCCCCAAAAAAAAAAACCCTGCATATAGGTTTGTAGCACCTACAGTTCTTGGGAACACAGGATGTACCTGCATGCAAGGAATATACGCAGTTAGACTGCTCACTACTCTCTTCAGCAACATATTAACAGGCATCAACAATATCCGCCAAGGGTTCATCCTGGTCTTCCTAGACATAGCAGCGGCATTCGACTCCGTGAACCACGAACGCCTCCTGAAAGGACTCGAGGGTAAGGGAATTACCGATAAAGCACTCGAGTGGTGCAGGTCCTACCTTTCTGACAGGTGGCAGCAGGTACGATCCAACAATACTGCATCAGATCTGTTCCATCAAAAGCAGGGGGTCCCACAAGGCTCCTCCCTCTCCGCCCTCATGTTCAATATATACATGCAGCCTATCTGCAACCTGATACGGTCCTTCAGTATCAACTGCATGATATACGCGGATGATATGCTGTTATACATGCCTTTTACAACAGAGAACCCCAACCTCACTCCATTAACAAACTGCATAAATGAAGTATCCAACTGGCTGCAATCCCAAAACCTCAAGATCCAACACAAGAAAACGGAGGTGTTGTTCATCACAAAAGACCGAAACTTCATTGCTCCGTCTTTCTTGAAGGTGAAGGAAGCAGACCTCCAGACCAAACCCACTATCAGATACCTCTGCGTCACTCTAGACCAGCCCTTGGATATGAAGGCGCACATAGGAAACATTGTAAGAGCGGTATACCATAAAATCCGTTCCCTTAGACACCTACGATCCCTGCTAGAGCCGGATGATTTCAGAACCATCTATCAGGCCCTAATCATACCACATTTTGATTATGCGAACTCAATCTTACAAGGACTCCCTCAAGCCACCTTGCAGCCACTGCAACTGGCAATGAACGCCGCAGCAAGAGTCCTACACGGAGCATCCAGGAAAGACCATGTCTCACCCATCCTAAAACAACTCCATTGGCTTCCGATACGAAGTAGACTCACTTACAAGTCATTACTACTTACTTTCAAGGCCATCAAAGGGCTCTCTTCTGCGTCACTAACGGATCTGATCCAGATGATACCTCAAAATAGGGACAGACGGTCAGTAACACTCAACACACTTGTAGTCCCAAAATCAATAACACAATGCACCAAAGCAACAGCAGACAGGGCCTTCAAGTTCTGTGCACCAAGGTGCTGGAACAGCCTCCCTCAAGACATCCGAGCAATCCCGGATCTATTGCAGTTCAGAAAAGCCTTGAAACACCACCTCTTCCTCTTGTATTACCCAGTAACCAATGCAGATATTTCAACCACCTCACAGACCTCCCAAAACCCCTAAGGCTGAAACCAAGAAGAGTTCATGACTATGTTATAATTTGTAAATAGTTACCCCTGTTATCCAAGTTACTTTTGCCTGTTCAACTGTAAACACAAAGTACCATCGGAAATGTGTAAATTCTTTGTTCATTGTAAACCGCGCTGATGCTGAATAGTGCGGTATAGAAGAGACTATAAATAAATAAATAAATAAAATAGTAGATAGAAAGCAGGTGGTTCCTCCCATTTGTCTATGTTCAGTGAGTAACCACTCGGTTAGGAGTGCACCAATAAGGTACATTTGCTTCCAGAGCTCAAGGGTTGCGGAGCTCTCAAGGAGCAGGAAGGGGAGCCTCGGCTACCTCTGCCGCGACTGCCCGAAAACCACACTGAAGCAAGGTGGGCAAAAGTGGCAGCTCAATCAATAGGACAAAGTCTTCCGGAGTTTGTGTCTGCCGGGGCCTGGATAACGGAAGAGCAATGGGTGTTAGAGATAATACGCGAGGGTATTCCCTAGAATTACTTGCCCGGTGCTGGATTGGTTTGTTCTGTCCCCTTGCAAAGGGTAACGGAGAACATCTGCAATTCGGCAAGCTTGGGATCGTATCTTGCAGTTAGGAGCGGTTGTTCTGGACCCGTAGGGATTTTTTGGCGTAAGGCGCTACTCTACTTATTTCATGGTTCCTAAGAAAGATGGTCCCCCGTCACTTCTAGATCCCAGGGAAGTAAATAGCGGTATCTGAGCGTCTCCTTGTTGAATGGAACCGTAGCAATCGGTAGTGCTGGCGGTCTCATAGGGGGAGTTCTTAACATCCCTGGATTTTACGGAAGCATGCTTACTCATTTTGATAAGGGCAGCACATCAGAGGTTTCTAAGGTTTGTCTTCCCGTGGGGACATTTTCAGTTCCAAGTGGTGCCCCTCGGTTTGGCAACGACCCCGCGTATCTTCACCAAGGTTTCGGGGGTGGTTGTGACGGCTCCACGGGAAGAAGGAATCCTAGTTCGCCTATGTCTGGATTGTTTGTACTACCGCCCTTACCTCGACGATTGGCTGAGTCGAACAAAGTCTAGGACCGAGAGCGCCAAGGTTACGAGCGGAGTAGTAAAATTTTCTTCTGGCTTGCAGCTGGGTAGTCTAAGCGCTCAATAGTCCTGTAGTCGGTCTCAAGTCCTAGCGGGTGTAGGGGTACGGTTCTACTTTCAAGAGAGAACCGTGTTTCGCCCGGAGCGGAGAGGTCAGACCCTTCAACAACAGCTGGTAGGCAAGTTTCTGGCAGATCCGGGGCTGCCGGCTTGGAGCTATCTTTGGCTACTCGTTACAGTGGCGGCAACTCTGGTGTTAGTTCTGTGGGCCAGCCCACATGCGCTCCCTGCAAAGCTCCTCATTACCACAATATTCGCTCCAGAACGATTCTGTGAACAAATGTCTCCCCTGTACCGCGCAGGTCAGGCGATCCCTTCACCGGAGGGGCTAGTCCCAGGAGATCTTGCAGCGGGCACGGCGCTCGAACTTCCACAGTGGATCCTGATATTGTCGGTTGCGAATCTTGCAGGCTGGGGAGACCATTGCGAGGATTTTTTCGCATATGATGTTGGAAGCGAACAAGAGGTCCATTGGTCGGTCAGTTGTTGGAACTGAAGGCAGTAGCTCTGGTGCTTCAAGTGTTCGAATCCGAAGTGAAGGATTGGGCAGGACAAGGGCTGTTTGACGTTTTCGTAACAGGGGCTTCCCTAGACCGATAGGGGGGCACAGGCAGTGCAGCCATGCAAAAGGAATCAGAGGCGCTGTTCCTCGTGGTGTAGCCTCGACTGCAGGTGTCTTGGCGGCGCACTTTACAGGATCAGACACGGTGATGGCGGATTTTCTCAGAGGAGTCCGGGGGATGCTGGAGAGGGGCAGCATCATCCGAAAGGGTTTGCACAGATAGTCATCTGGTGGGGTCCCCCGATCTTGGTTATCATGGTGACCTTTCTTTGGCCAAGACGAATCGTTTTTACAGCAGAAAACAGGAAAGAATGTCTGAGAGTGAGGCTCTGAATCAACCATGACCATCGCCGGGGGGGCTGACTTGTCAAGCTGCTGGAGGGGAAGCCATAGCAATTTCCCCGGGTCTGTTGGCAGGCATATCTCAGGCAAGTCGATGCTCGTTTTTTCTTTTGTTGCGGGATACGGCCTTCTCGCACAATGGTAGTCTCTCCGCGGGGTCTCAATGTTGGGCCTGGGGACTTTGGCTAGAGAACCTTCAAGCCCTTGCGTCAGGCTTCGGCCTAGGATTTGATTTTAGAAGCAGTACTCTTTGTGTCTATTCGTCCGGATTGCCGAGCATCGAGTTGGCAGGCCTGGTCTGGTCTAGAACCGCTCTTTTCCCTTTTAGGGAAAAGGTGGGTTTGCGAACAGTTCCGTTCTTTTTGCCCAAAGTAATTCTCCTTTCTCATGAATCAGTCAGTCTCATTCCCAGTTCTGGGATACTCGGTGGAGAATGTGTCAGGTCACAGTCTGCGTCGGTTGGTAGAAAAAAAGAAAAAAGAAGGGCTCTGCATCCATTCTTATAAGTATCGGAGGCCTTCCGAAAGTTGAATTGTTCGTTCTTTCGGGGGTCCGCGGAAAGGTGAAGCGGCAGCCAAAGTTTCAATACCCAGTTGGATCCGAGAGGCAATAGCATCGGAATATCTTCTTTTTGTTTGGACGTTAGGCGTCCTTGGGACTGCAGGCTTCCTCTTCTAGAGGGCTAGATACTTCCTGGGTGGAGCGTAGTTTGATTCTGCTGATGGAGATTTCCAGAGCGGTGACATGATCGTCCCTCCATACTTTCAGTAAGCGCCATCGTCTGGATGTTCAGGTGGCAAGTGATGCCTTTCCGCTGGAAAGGTCCCTCCCAATGATTACTGTTCTGTTACATCCCAGAGGTGGAGGACTGAACTGGAGGAACGATAAGGAAATGGAAATTACACTTACCTGGTAATTGTTGTTCCTTGAGGAACTCCAGTTCAGTCCTCAATCCCACCCGGAGATGAACTATTCAGAAGTGGTTCTTCAGTTTGGAGAGGGCCTTCAGGCGCTAAGAGGGTAGTAGGTTTGATATGCCGGAGATTGTGGTATCTTTTCTTTCTCTGACCTTCTTGGGCTTCCCTCCTTCTTCTGGCTCTCTTACTCCGATCTGGGGGGAAGTGGACCAGGACAAGAAGAAGGTGGTTACTTTCCCCTTTTTTATTTTAGGAGATTTGGGTGTTAAAAGTTAAAGATTAAGTTTAGAATGGTAATAGCTACTTATTTATTGCTCCTTTTGAGTCTGCTTTGTCAATAGTTCACTGGAGGATGATGGGAGAAGACCAGCAGTATGTATCCAGTGATGTCACGAATTTGACTTGTCCAGTCTCCATGCTGCAGGAGGAGTTACACAACCCAGAGGTGGAGGACTGAACTGGAGTTCCTCAAGGAACACCAATTACCAGGTAAGTGTAATTTCCATGTATCCTATTACACCGCACACTTGAGTTGGAGCTGCTCCATTTTGTGCATGGCAGCCAGGGATTTGTGTTTGTACCCTATGTATATATTTTATGTAGTGAATAACATCACTTTTTGAAAATGGATTTACTGGCCTGGTCTATGACTTAAGTGCTAAAATATCAGGAAATCTGTGTTTTACTTTTTTATGTCTTGTGTCCAAAATGACCTGCAGAAATGTTGATGTAAGTGTTACATTCAGGCCCTGGGGGAGAGAACAGTTGCTGCTACAGTCCTGACCTTTGCTGGTGCAGTATTCGAGGAAACACTCATCCGTGTCGTAAACAAGGACAGGGGATCAGGATTTTTGAGACGAGTGCTCTGGGGAGGTAAAGAAAGGAAGGAAATAGAGTAAAAAGTTATTGCTTATCATAAACTGCGATTCAGTCAGTGAATTCTGGCAAGCCTCCTATGGCAGATAGTACCTGCTGGATTTGGCAGCTGATTGATGGAAAAAGATATTTTTCATTATCTTTCTTGACTATAATGTCAAGTATCAGGTGACTTAATTAGGTAAATAACTCAAATGATTCTAGTTTTTTATTCTACTAAGGGCTGAGTAGTTTCCAGTTTCAGAGTTGAGTTGCACATGCTGTGTGTGTATACAGTATGAGAGTAACTTTTTATAACAAGGCGTCCAGAATAAGTGGGTAAACGGACTTATTTTAAGTCTATTTTATAAAGACAAGTAGGCGCTGCCTTGTCTTTATAAACTACTAGTATAAGGAGCAGAGACTGTCCCTTAAATTCAAGCAGGGACATTTACCCTTGCTCTATAGCAGATATTAAGGCATGTGCGTTAAGATGCATGTACACGTGTAAATTAACATATCTTATAATTAACATAATTGTAAACTCCGCCCAGACTGCTATACCTGGCTATGCCTCCTGGCCGTTTTGAGGGGTGGAAATATGTAAATTTTATATCTGCCTCACACATGCACATTTTCTCTTTCAAAATCTTGTTTCTTATTGTCCCTCCAGTACAGTCCCGCACCTCTGGGTAGTGCACCTTTTCCAGCAGCTTGGAGACTGAGCATGTCATCTTTTGATGATACCAGCATACTTATACCACTGGCACAGCCTACCAGCCCCAGTATGCTCAGTTTCCAAGCATCTGGAAGGAGAAGTGAGCCAAGGTATTGGACTCACTGAAGGGACAACTAAGGAGCATAGGACTTTCCAAGAGCATGGCCTCGCTGGTGTCGGCCCGCCGCTGTTTGTGGCTTTGGAATTGGGTGGCCGATAGTTCTTCCAAGACCTGCCTTAGCAAACTCCCCTTTAAGGGTAAGCTTCTCTTCGGGGAGGAGCTGGATAAGCTAGTTAAGGACTTGGGGGAGTCCAAGGGAGGTCGCCTGCCTGAGGGTAAGCAGAAGCAGGCCCGCTATCCACCTTCTACTCAGGGCCAGCCAAGAGACTAAATGATTTTGTGCATCCCGATTTGGCCCTTATCAAAGAGGGCAGGGGGTTTCGGAGTTTTCAAGGTGCAGGCAGGGGCTTTGGTACAGCCTCGTCCTCTGGACCCAAGAGATCACAATGAAGCGAGGGGGGCCCAGGCAGGGGTGCCAGCCATGGGAGGTCGACTGTGGGATTTTTACCCTGCCTGGGCCTGGATCACTTCAGACCAATGGGTCCTGGAAGTCATCCGGGAGGACTATGCTCTCGAATGGGCTCATCCAGTGACCCACTCCTTCATTCAATCCCCCTGCAAGGCACCAGGCAAAGCGGCAGCAGTGGAAGAGACCCTGGCACAGCTCCTACAGCTAAAGACTGTGATGCCGGTTCCTGACAACCAGTACGGTTGCGGTCGGTACTCCATTTATTTCGTGGTGCCCAAAAAGGAAGGCTCCTTCCATACGATTCTCGATCTCAAGGGCGTGAACTGTTGTCTGCGGGTGTCGCACTTTCACATGGAAATGCTGAGATCTGTCATAGCGGTGGTAAGAAGCGGGGAGTTCTTGACGTCTCTCGATCTGGTGGAGGCGTATCTGCACATCCCCATTCAACCAGAGCATCAGCAGTTTCTCCGCTTTGCGGTGCCGATGGGACATTTTTCAGTTTCGGGCATTACTGTTCAGTCTGGCAACGGCTCCTCATACCTTCACAAAGTTGATGGTGGTGGTGGCGGCAGCACTCCGCAAGGAAGGAGGCCTAGTGCACCCATACCTCGACGACTGACTCATCCATGCAAAGTCCAGGAGCGAAAGCGAAAGATCAACAATGCGGGTGGTGCAGTTCCTAAAAAGTCTTGGTTTGGTGGTCAGTGTGGCCAAGAGTCACTTGATTCTGTCCGAAGAGCTAGAATATCTGGGAGTGGGCTTCAGCACCCGCACAGGGAAATTCTTCTTGCCTGTTCAGCAGGCACAGGGGTTGCGACGTTTGGTGCATAAATTTCTACACATGTCAAAGCCATCGACCTGGCATTATCTTCAGATCCTAGGGACTATGGCGGCCACCCTTTAACTGGACCAATGGGCAAGAGCACACATGAGGCCGTTACAGAGAGCTCTGCTTCATCGGTGATCGCACCAGAGTCAGCCCTTAACCCACATACCCCCTTGTCCGAGGAACACAAAGAAGGCTTTCAGATGGTGGCTTTGCCTAGGAAGTCTAGAAGGGGGCACGCCTCTCGAATCGCCGGAGTGGATCCTGTTGATGACCAATGCCAGCCTGTCCGGTTGGGGAGTCCATTGCGAGAGACGCATTGTGCATGGACAATGGAACCAACAGGAGTTTCTTTGGTCCATCAACCGGCTAGAAATGCGGGCGGTGGTCCTAGCACTCCGCATATTGCAGAACCGGTTGCAAGTGAAGGCGGTCCGGATCTTCTCCGACAATGCAACCACAGTAACCTACATAAACCGCCAGGGGGGCACAGGGAGTGCAATCCTGGAGGACGAGGCAAAAATGTTGTTCGACAAGGCAGAAAGACATTTCCAGGCGTTGTTGGCAGCGCACATAGTAGGGATCGACAACGTGACAGCGGATTACCTCAGTCGGGTACAATTGGACCACATGACTGGCTGTTAAACCAGGGAGTGTTCAAACAAGAGGTGTGCCACTGGGGTACTCCAGTCATGGATCTATTGGTGACATTCGAGTTGGCAAAAGCTGGTCGTTTCTACAGAAGGAGAAGAGAACGAATGTCAGAGGGCCTAGATGCTCTAGTGCAGAGGTGGCCCGTGGAAGGCCTCTATGGGGGATGTTTACTAAAGTGCGGTAATCATGATTAACGCGCGTAAAGTATGTTTAACGATCGTTAGCACGTACTTTACGCGCGTTAACCGCAGTTAACGATCGTAAACCTCCGCGGCGCGTTAAAACAGCGCAGAAGGTGGAGAGTGGGCGGAGAGAAGGGGTCAATGGGCGGAGAGTGGGCGGGGAGAGGCTCCCCTCATACTAACGCGCTGAATTTCTGAGCTCAATTCCAATGCGAATGAAAACCTGTCGTTAAAGGCATATTAAAGGGAAGAGAAACCATTTCCGTCAGCAATGTACAGCAAAACCGGGGAAACCTACAAACGTGAGCAGTGTGATACATGTGCAAAGACCAAAAGTTCACATAAAACCTTAAGAATGACCACAAGAAACATTGTAAAAAGCAAAATTCAGCTGGGCAACAGTGATAGCAATGGGCAACAATGAACAACACTCCCTGGAAAGCACCAAAGAAAGAAATGATGTTTGGAAGGGTCTACGCTCCGTAGACCCTTTCAAAGATCATTTCATTGTGATGGAGCTTTCCTGGGAGTGGTGTGTAATGTTGCCCAGCTTGGTTATGGGTGTTTGCCCCTTTTTTTGAGGTCTGTTTTGAGGTTTATGTGCACCTTTGTCTCCATACAAGGTAAATGAGCCCACAGTAAACCTGTGCAGAGCAGGGTTTCTGACTCGTCAGGCCGCTTTAACTAACTCCAGGGACTGCACCATCTCTGTGGCCACAGTGTGGTGCAACAGACACAGCCAGTGCCTGTAAGACCAGAGGGTCACAGGTTCAAATCCCAGCTGGGGCTCCTGCCAACCCAGTCCCCATAGTTTTACCCACCACTAAACAGTGATAGGAAAGACACCCCTTTATTGCAGAGAACATACGCATGGTTAATACGCCTATATTATACTACACCAAACACAGACATCAGAAACAGGTGCATTACCCAGAGCAGAGTCTCGCAATTGCAGTCCTGGAGGGTCCCACACCATTCAGGTTCCATGCTGCCTCTAATAAAGATGCCTGTGCTGCATATCTATACACCACCCCCATGGTATGCAGATGTAGCTCATGCATATTTATGAGGGACAGCATGAAAACCCGAACAGGTTTGGAACACCAGGACTGGAGTTGGGGAACTCTGCTGTAAAGCAGCAGCCAACAGGGCCAGACACACCCACAGGCCCCATTGGCCAATGCCTCCTGGAGAAGCAGGACATTGGGCCCTGCCTGTATCTCCCAATACTAGCAGTTGCATACCTTAGCAATGCCACCCTACACCTGGGTATATGGTACACAGCTATCAAACGTTTCCTGTGATAACTGGCAGATATCAATTCCTACATTAAGCACAGTTTGCTCAATGAGCTCCACCATAACAATCATTCTGCTGTCTGTGGTGTGTGCTGCAGGTCTGGACTCTGACAGTGCGTACCACCATGGGGAGTGACCCCCAACAGTCTTGCGTAGAATATCCATGCCTGAATTGTGCCCAGGACTGGTGTGGTGGGTATGGCTGCTGAACACCTCTATAGTTGCACAATGCTGGCATAGGTGTGGGGGTGTCTGTCTGTCTATCCAGTGTGTGGTGGCTGCAAACACCTTCCACAGCCCACACTGCCAGCAATGTTGCCAGTATTGAGCTGCCAATGTGCATAATGAGGAGCAAGGTACCATGGGTATAGGCCGGACAGGGTGGCCTGGCCAGGGTGCATCTGCACAGGGCATAGGGCAGTGACAGGCACATTTTAGTGCCCGGCCACCACCTACACAGACAGGGTGACCTCAGTATGTCCTGCTGAGAGATCACTCTCACCCTGACTGTGCAGTGACCACAGCATGGCTAGGCACCCCCATAGTGCTATATAGTATTTCTCTTATGTGATAGATATGGGTTTCCTTTTGGGGCCCAGTCACTGATTTATCTGCTTGCTGTGTATGCTGACATCCCAGTTCTGGGTGCATGCATATCCACTGGGCACATGCATTATGGACTAACTAGCAGACTGTTTGCAGCTGGTATATGTCTTGATGGAGTGGCTTGCAGGGTGCAGTGGCTGATGGCTTGCTGCAGGAGTATATCAGATAGTGGTGGGGTGCAGCTTACCATATCCAGGCCTGATGTCTGTCTGCGTACAGAGCTGCGGTGCCTGCCCTGTGGGGTGTCTGTTCCCCACCAGAACAGGGGTTGATGTTCCTCTCTACTGCCACCTTTGCAGGGAGGTAGAAGGTGGATCTATTGTTGGGAGACCCTGTTTGTCACCCTTGGCACTTGGGGGGGGTACATGGGGGGCTACTCCTGACTGCAAGGTGTTTGTGCAGAAACTACCTATCTCGCAGATTAACACTGCTTTGGACCTGCGCCATGGCCTCTTTCAGCCATGGATGGTGCTGTGGACCTGGTGCTGGGCACCTCACTGCACCCTCAGGGTGAGCACAGTACCAGCACAATGTGACGGTGTGTAGCTACTCTGTGCCAGTACAACACATGGTCAGTACCCCCTACCAGGCCGAGGTGCTGTGGGGGTGCACATGGTCACTTCCCCCTACCAGGCCGAGGTGCTGTGGGGGTGCATTCCCCATGGTGTGTATCTGTGGACAGCTGATTTGCAAGTGCAGTGCATCATGGGTGTGACTGACACGATCCAACCCTGGGAATATCCAGCGCCTGCTCTCAGGCTCTGATAAACCATAGGCCATCACACGTACATCTGTTAGCATAGTGCATAAGTGCAAGACACCCTAGTGTCTGTACTATAAGGTGCCCACGCTGGTAAAAACACACGTACCCACTCACGGGGCTACACCCGTAACAACGCATGCAGCCACGCACGTACCAACGTACATGGCTATGCGCACTGCGAGAGTGTGTTTCACTAACAACTACTGAACGTAAAGAAAAACATGCCTCCTCATTCCCTATGTAATGTACAGGGTGCTGCCTGGGACAGCATTCTGCGTTAGGCACACTGGGGACTCGAACCCATGCTGCCTGTAACAGCGGTGAGTACACTAACCATTGTGCTACAGCTCTGTTTCAATGATTTGTGTCTGTACACCTTCATATGCTTAACGCGCCACGGCGCCCTGTAACGCTCGTTAGTTTTTGGAACGCGCGTTAGTCGTTACGATGTCCCGCCCATGTCCTTTTATGGCTTTCCTTTCACTAACGCGGCTCCTAACGCGATTTGCACTAACGCAGTTTAGTAAACATACCCCTATGTGTTTCCCCCGTGGGCACTCATAGGTCAAATTCTGCAGAAGATAAAAGCGCACCGGGGGATGGTAGTTCTGATCACCCCAGATTGGCCACAGCACCCGTGGTATACCGACTTGATACGGCTTCTGGCAGACCGGCCATGGTGGCATCCAGTTCAGGAGGATCTCTTGACGCAAGGACCGCTTTGCATGCCGCAGGTGGATCGATTCTCGCTTATGGCATAGTTCTTGAAAAGACAAGGCTAAAAAAGAAAGGTTATTTGGGGCCGGTGATCGCAACCTTGTTAATGGCCAGGAAGAGCTCTACTTCTTTGGCATATATTAGAGTATGGCACATTTTTTTAATCGTGGTGTGGGGATAGGAGGGCTCTTCCATCCACTGCCTCGGTCCTGGACGTGTTGGAGTTCTTGCAAGCCAGTTTTGATAAGGGCCTGGCCACTAGTTTCTTGAGGGTGCAGGTGGCAGCGATTTCCTGTTATCGGGGAAAGGTTCAGGGGGTGCCATTAGGGTCACACCCAGATGTCCTAAGGTTTCTGAGGGCGGTTAGTCACCTCCGTTTGCCAAGGAGGGCAGTGTTATCTCCTTGGGATCTCAATCTGGTGCTGTCAGTGCTCACGGGCGAGCCTTTTGAACCACTGAGCCGGGCCTCGCTGAAGGATTTGACTCTGAAGACAGTGTTCCTGGTGGCAATCTGTTCAGGCATTGTCCTGCTGGGAGCCATTCCTTTCGTTCTCAAGAGAGAAAATGGTCCTTAGGCCAGTCCCCTCATTCTTGCCCAAAGTGGTTTCGGTGTTTAATTTAAACCAAACTATTTTGTTGCCGGCTATTATGGACGCGGAAGGATCCGTGTCCAATCAACACTTACATCGCTTGGACATTAAGAGAGTCTTGTGGCAGTATTTTAAAAGGGCAGCATCTATTAGGAAATCGGATCATTTATTTGTTCTGTTTGGAGGGCCATGCAAGAGTGAGGCGACGGTGGCGGCAAAGGCCTCCATTTCCAGATGGATCAGGGAGGCAATCATGTCGGCATACATCTTGAAGGGTATAGTGGCGCCGGCAGGGTTTCATGTGCATTCCACGTGAGCTTAGGTGGCTTTGTGGGTGGAATACAGTCTAGTACCGCCAGTGGAGATCTGCAGGGCGGCGACCTGGTCTTCGCTTCGTATCTTTGCTAAACATTATCGCCTAGATCTCCAGGCAGCGGGGGATGCTGGCTTCAGTTCAGGCCGCTTGTGCAGGTCCCTCCCATTAGTTTAACCGCTCTGTTACATCCCAGAAGTGTGGGCCTGGACTAGAGGGACAATAAGGAAAGAGAAATTAGACTTACCTGCTAATTGTGGTTCATTGAGGAACTCCAGTCCAGTCCTAGATTCCTCCCAGAGTGTGATTTTTCTGTTACGTAGGTAGGTTACTTTGTTAATCTGGCTCTGAAGCTGGTGAACTTGCTGAAAAAGAGACCAAGGGCTACTGGGAATAAGAGGCGGATGAGGACAGACCAGGTGAGCTATCTGTCTTTCGTGTCCAGTGGTTTGGTGTTTGTCACAGGTAAGGTCTAGGGATTCCTTCCCAGGTGGTGAGGGGGTCAGCTTATCTAGATGTAGAAGGTTAGGATAATGTTTTTATAGTGTGTTATATTGTTTTACTACTTATTTGTTGCTCCTGTGAGTCTGCTTTGTCAGTAGGTTACTGGGACTGGTAGGCGGTGCCAGTGGTATAAGTATGCTGGTGTCATCAAAAAATGACATGTTCAGTCACCAAGCTGCTGGAAGAGGTGCAGTAACCAGAGATGCAGGACTGGACTGGAGTTCCTCAAGGAACCGCAATTAGCAGGTAAGTCTAATTTCTCTTTTTTTTTCTTTTTTTCACTTTCACGTTGCAAAATCCACTTAAGAAACAGTATCACCAAAGGTTGTTTATCATTTGTTTTTGTACTCTCAGTCTCATGGATTATAAATTGTATGTACATTAAATAGAATAGTAAAGTATGTTAAAAAATAGCTCCTTTATGGGCCTTGCATTTGCACTTTCAGTAAAACTATCACCTTTCCCACTTCATGAATAGAAGGTGTGATTTGAAGAGGGGGGTTGGAAAGAGGCAGAGAATGGAATGCAGATTTACTCCTCTTAACATCTGTTACCTGAATTCTAGCTCAAAGAGAAATATTTTCCTGCTAATGGCTGTTCATTTACCAAGCCAGGGAAGAGTAGAATGTGTCTGATGGTAAAGTGCTTGTTAAAATAAAAGCATTTTAAATAATATGGCTTTGCACCAAAACGTGAAAGTATGAGATGAGATAATTCTTTGACTGACAGAAAAATGGTCTGGCAGGAAGATCAGAGGTAATTGCTTCCAAGCACTTTTCCACCTTGAAACAGCTGCAGGGTGTGTGTTTTGTTTTTTTTTAATTTTGTGTCTGTTATTCACATTGTGATCCTTGTTTTAGTACTGAGGATGGAAAATGCACTGCACAGACTGTAGGGCATATTTACTATGAAAGTTAACGCATGATAAGTGCTGCTGTGGCTCTTTTATTTCTGTTTGCCATGCAACACTTATCGTTAACACATGTTACCCTTGAGTGAACAGTAATGCCATTTATAAAACAAGGATGAAAGCATGCAGAGGCATGGCTTTGGGAGTGCTTTTCAATACAGATTTGTAGAAAGGAGTAGTGAGGTTCTTATTTTACAGCAGTGGTTCCCAAACTGTGGGTCAGGACCCCAAATCAGGGCTGGGTCACATCAGTGGATGGGGTCACAGAAACAGAGCTGCTCCCCTTCCCTTCACTGTGCTCTATGGATAAAAGTTTAGGGAGCACTGCATTACATGCTACTCTACCCCTCACCTTCTTTGATATTTCATTTATCTAAAATAATTTTTCATGTGGATTCTGTTATTGCAGAAAGGGATGTTGATGGTTTAAAAACTAGACTTAATGAATTGGTTAGAGTGGGAGACTGTCCAGAACAATGATGGCTGCATGAGTAACCACAATATCTGATTTTTGCTAAATATTGATTACTGATACAACTTACTTTGTCTGTGAATATGCCTGCTGCAAAATTAATACAATTAGGCAATCTTTGCAGCTGCTACAGGACAGGGCCAGCCCTATGCATGTGTGAATATGTTGTTCGCACAGAGCCCCACTGATTCAGGGGCCCTGTGGCTGCCCAAACATCATAGCCATAGACTTTGCAGGATAAAGAGGGCAAAGTGAAAATAAAAGATCCTTTCTGTCCCATGAAAACTTAACTTCACCTCACCCCACTCTTCTCAAACTTCATCCCTGCCACAGGGCGGACTCTTTCATCTTCTGCTTCAACATCAACATCAACAGTGAAGCCAAGTAGTATCTCGGAGCCTACTGCCCAAGTGCCATTAAGAGCTCTGCCAGTCCCACCCCCCAAGGCAACCAGAAGTGTGAGTTAGAGGGGGCGGGACCAGCAGAGCTTTGAGCAACATTTGGGCAAGAAGACTCCGCGACACTACTGGTGGGTGGGAAGAAGCCAGCTGGAGCTGGACTGGTAGAATGCTAGAGGGCCCTTGCAACAGCTGCGATAGCTAGAACCTCTATTGTCTCCAAGATGCAGACAGGAAGAATTGGAGCTCTGAGCACTTTTTCAGGTGCAGGAGGGAGATAATTGTCCTACGCTGGGTTTTGGCACCCTGAAGAGATGGATACTAGCTTGGTAGATGGTATGGGTGGCAGTGGAATAATGCTGGAGGAATAAGAAGGGATGTGGTTGGGAGGGAGAAGGAGAAGGAGAGGGAAAGAAGGCAGTCAAACTACCACCAGACACATACCACCACCTCCACAAGCACATACATACACACCAGAGCACACACGCACACAACGGATAGCACACAAAGCTCTGCCTGCACCACTGACCTCACCAGAGCTCTACTCACACCGCTGATGGCCTTTATAGCCTGCAACAAGCACACCGGAGCACCTGCTAACTCTACTACAGTGTGGAGGTAAGCCCTTCCCATGCTGCCGGACTCAAGATTTAAACCAGCTCCTCCCAAGGCATGCCTTCACCAGAGGGCCCTTTGGCATGGCCTTTGGGTGGGGACCACATTGAGAAACAAGAACAAGCCTTCAGACAACAGAGTACTTCACCGCCTGATCCGTGGCCTATCACAGAGACACATAACTCTTCACAGCACCCGTCATGGGGACACCCAAAGAAAAACATTCCTCAAGGAGGCACTAATCAACTATTCCAACAAGCCAACAAGCCATGCTTCCAATATGCCTGACACTTTACCCCATAATAGCGATTCTCCTTCTCGCTTCTGCACACCACCAGCATATGCAAACTGCACCTCATCCATGGCCTGGCCCCCCTCACCAACCCTCAAACCCATGCATCATACCCGCACATTATGCACAGAAGACCACACCAACCTATACATAAGAACATAAGATATGCCATACTGGGTCAGACCAAGGTCCATCAAGCCCAGTATTCTGTTTCCAACAGTGGCCAATCTAGGTCATATGTACCTAGCAGTTTCCCCAAGGGACACAGGTTCCACAATGCTTGTATTGGTTCAAGCATTGATATCCTGGGTCCCTTCTTAATAATGGTTTATGGACCTTTCCTCCAGGAACTTTTCCAAACCTTTTTTAAACCCAGCTACACTAACGGCCTTTACTACATCCTCCGGTAACAAATTCCAGAGTTTGATTACACGTTGAGTGAAAAAATATTTTCTTTTATTAGTCTTAAATAGTTTACCCTGTAGCTTCATTGCATGTCCCCTAGTCTTTCTATATTCTGATAAGGTAAACAATCGATCTACGTTTACCCGTTCCACTCCGTTCATTAATTTATAGACTTCTATCATATCTCCCCTCAGCCGTCTCTTTTCCAGGTTAAAGAGCCCTAACCTTTTTAGCCTTTCTTCATAGGAGTATCCTTCCATCCCCTTTCCCATTTTGGTGGCTCTTCTCTGAACCTTTTCTAAAATCGCTATATCCTTTTTAAGATATGGCAACCAGAATTGCACACAATATTCAAGGTGCGATCTCACCATGGAACGATATAGAGGCATTATAATATCTTTTGTTTTATTTTCCATTCCTTTCCTTATCATACACATCCAGACTTCACTTAAACAGGCAACCATGCCCTCAACTAACATACCCCCCCATATGCAGACTCCAAAGCGCCCTTATCAACACCTGCTGAATCAGGAACAAAATCTCTACCTTCAGAGATCTACTCTCATCCCGTCACCTCTACATACTTTGCTTAATGGAGACATGGAACACAGAAACAGACAACGTACTACTGAACCAAATCGCACCAACCAGATACATCCTCTTCCACTGTCCTCATGCAAAACAGAGGGGTAGAAGCATAAGGATCATAGCAAAAACCAACCTCAACTTCCGATACCATTCAACTGATAGCATAAATGAAGTAGATGTTCTCACGATAAGCAATAAACAGATAACCATCAGCCTCTTCTACAGAACACCGACCACTACCTCCAGTGATCTATCAAACATCTTGGACAACGTGCTTGCAGCACAGAACATCAGCAAAGACCTCCTAGTCCTGGGAAACTTCAGCCTCCCAACATTTACCACCAAGCCATGCCCATTCATTCCTGGAAGCAATGGCAGCAATGGACTTAAGCCAATTCATATAAACATCCACGCATGAGAAGGGCAACACCCTAGACTTGATCTTCCATAACAATACTACTTTGCTGGTCCCCACCGCCCCCCCTCCACCACTGCAGTACAAACACACCATGGTCTGACCACAAACTGATCAGCTTCTCCCTCACCCATACTAACAGCTACATTCCCTCTACCCATCAAACAGCAAAATGCTGATTCAAAAAATTCAACCTTGAGAACTTTATATAGGCAATCCTTCCACAACTATTAATTGACTCCAACAACCTTGACCTACTCATAGGAAACTAGAACCACGTCATAGAGAAAGCTGCAACCACTACCCCCACATGCACACGCACGAAACATCAAAAGACGCCATGGTACATGTCAGCCTTATATGCCCTAAAAACGCAACTACGGAAGCATGAACGAAAATGGCGAAAAACCAAAAACAAAGAGGACATACACAACTACCTACAACTCCTCAATGAATACCGTACCAAAACCGACAAGGCAAAGCGAGAATAGAATACCACACCAGTCTACTCAATGCCTCAATCAACTGCCCAGGAGAACTCTTCAACATCATAAAACTACTAACAAAGATACCCTCCACTGACAACCATGACATCACAATCACCTCCCAACAGCTAGAAACGTCACCCCCAACCAAAACCACCTCCCTCTCCTCCGAAACAACCATCCACCCAAACCCTTGGACCTCCTTTGATGGCATCAGCAAGGAACAAATAGAAAACATCATTTCATCCCTGAACATAACCACTAAGCCTCTTGACCCATGCCCGGTCACCTGGATCAAGGCAGCCAGAAGGAACAGTCACACCCTCGTCAGAATCACCCAGTCAGTAATCCAACAGGGCAATATGCCAAAAGCCCTAAAACTCTCCTCCGTATGTCCAACATTGAAGAAACTAGAATTAAACCGCTCCAACCCAGCCTCATTCAGACCCATCGCCAGCCTGCCGTTTACAGCTAAGATCATTGAAAAAGCCGTCCAACATCAACTACAAGAACATATCGCAACCCAATTAGCCCACAACAACACAGATTCCGCCCATCTCATGGAGTTGAAACCTTGCTAACCACCCTGGTTGACACACTGATAAAAGGAATACAGAACTCCAGACAAGGATTCCTACTAATCTTCCTGGACATATCCTCAGCATTCGACACCGTGAGCCACAACATTTTCCTGCAACATCTCTGTGCTGCTGGAATTCAAGGCACGGTCCTCCAATGATTCCATTCTACCTGACCGGCCGACAGCAACAGATAAAGGTTGGATCAGACACCTCCACCCCATACAAACAAATACAAGGAGTACCCCAGGGATCCACCTTTCTGCACTACTATTTAACATCTACCTTCAACCCCTCTGTACACTCATCGGATCCCCACAACCTCAACTTCCATGTCTATGCTGATTGACATTATGACTTATGGCCCAGTCATCCTACATCAACCCTCCTACTCCGCACACCAAAAATGTTTCACTGCTGTTTCCGACTGGCTGAACAACAACCTAGCAATCAACTACAAGAAAACCGAAGCGTCACTTATAATGAAGGACAAAACATTCACCCCCCCCCCAAAACAATAACCCTGAACAACACGGAAATCAAGACTCAAGCGGAAGTCAGATACCTCGGAATCGTCCTCGACCAACACCTCACCTTCAAGACTAATATAAACAAAGTAACCAGAACACTAAACTACAAAGTAAAGACCATGCTGTGCCTCTGACCCCTACTTGAACCAACAGATTTCCGCTCGGCAATGCAGGCTATAGTCCTGCCTAATCTTGACTACTGCAGTGCAGTCTACCAGGGCCTCCCACAAACCATGCTCCTGCCCCTGCACATAGACCTCCGCACAACAGCACGCATCATCCAAGGAGCATCAAGACTTGACCACATTATGTTCATACTCAAGCACCTTCACTGGCTGTCACTACAAAGCCACATAATATACAAAACTCTCATCCTAATCCACAGAGTCATACACTCTGACCCCCTCCCCCCTCCCTACACACACACGCTACCAATCAGATCTAGATGCACCTCCACAATGAACATTCTGGCCATTCCCCATGCCGACCAAACTCAACTCACAGGCCTGTGGATGTGCATTCTAGCTCTATGCACCATCACCCTGGAACAGTCTACCAAACCCTCTAAGGATCATGTCCGACCTCAACACCTTTAGAAAGCACCTAAAGAGTCACCTCTTCTCCGAACAGTTCAGTCCCCCCCACATAACCCCCCACCTAACAATTTCCCCCATTCTTACACCCTACCCACTGTATATAGTACCCCACTAAAGCCTCAAGTCCTGTACATTGGTATATAGCCATCCAACCCCCCTCCCCCAATTCACCATTGCATGCTGTATATAATAATATTGTTTTAATGTAACCGCATCTATATAATTTGTTTTATGTACATCACTTTGACCTGGAGAAAGGCGCTATATAAATCCAGCTAAATAAATAAACTACAACTTGCACACTTGCTCCTAAATCCTTATCATGTAGGCAGTAAAAAATATACATTATTTAAATAAAGCACACCTAGAATACCCCAAAAGTGCTTAAACAAAGAATCGGATCCCCGTGGACAGAAAAAGGAATGGCTGCGATCGCAGCAGACTCCTCTTTGCCCACGGGAGATCAGATCCCCAGGGGCATTCAGAAGAAATTTTTGCTGCGGTCATGATGGCCTTCCTCTCCTGCCTGCGGGGATCCGATCTCCCATGGGCAGAAAGAAGGAGTCTGCCGCAATCGCAGCTGCTCTTTCTCTCTCTCTGTCTCTCTCTCTCTGCTGGCGGGCAAACGTTTGGTAGGGCCCATGTGGCCCACCCCATTCCGACATCTATGACCAACTCCATTAGAAAAAAATAAAATAATAAGACAACAAAGATAGGGGTAAAGCATTTTATATAGATTTTTTTCTGGAATATATCAACTTTGGGAATATACATTTCTTATATCTGGTTATTTGAACACACTCTTAAATTGAGCTCCTACTAAGTCGACAGCCAACTGGTTTACTGGTTCAGATTTTCAGCCTACACTTGCCCCTACGATAGATGGTCAGCCTTTAGTATTACATACCTCCCTTCGATATCTTGGAGTTGTGTAGATTCGGCCCTTACTTTCTCCCCTCAACTGGCCCAGGTAACTAAATCGGCTTTCCTGGTCTTATGGCGTTTTTGTAACATTCGTTCATTTTTGGATCACCCAGCCCAGATAACCATGCTTTTACACACTGTGATACAGAGACTTGACTATTGCAATACTGTTTATCTAGGCCTTCCACAAGTCCATCTCCATTGCCTCCAGACCATCCAAAATACGGCTCTTCGCGTACTAGTTCACGCACGTAAATTTGATAATATTACAGCACTATTCGTCAAATATCATTGGTTACCTATAAATTCTCGGATCATTTTCAAGCTTCTTACCCTGACACATAAAATTATTCATGACACAGTTCTGGATTACTTGTCTGCTATTGTCTCCCTATATGCCCCAGCAAGATTTCTTTGCTTGCTCCATGATTTTCATTTACACCTCCTCTTCTTGCAGGAAATAAAGTATGAATCTACAAGAAAATTAGAAACACAGAAACATGACGGCAGAAAAAGACCATATGACCTATCTAGACTGCCCTTCCACATTGACTACTACAATAGTCCCCTCTTTTCCCTTAGAGATCCTCTGTTTGTCCCATGCTTTTTTGAATTCATATACTGTCCTCATCTCTATCACCTTGACTGGAAGACTATTCCATGCGTCTACCACTCTTTCCGTAAAGAAATATTTCCGCATATTACTCCTGAGTCTGTCCCCTTTCAGCCTCATCCTATGTCCCCTCGTAGCAGAACTTGCTTTCAATCAAAAGAGGCTCTTCTCCTGTGCATTTATGCATGGAGATATTTAAACTTCTCTATCATATCTCCTCTATCCTGCCTTTCCTCTAAGGTTATACATATTAAGATCCTTAAGTTTGTCCTAATGCTTAATAATGAAGACCACTAACCATTTTAGTAGCCACCCTCTGCATCGACTCCAACCTGTTTATATCCTTTTGAAGGTGCGATCTCCAGAATTGCACACAATACTCCAAATGAGGTTGCACCAAAGACTTATACAGAGGCACTATTGCCTCCTTTTTTCTGCTGGCCATTCCTCTCCCTATGCACCCAAGCATCCTTCTAGGTTTTGCTGTCACCTTTTCTACCTGTTTAGCTACTTTAAGATCATCAGACACAATCACACCTAGGTCCCGCCCTTCTTTAGTAGACAAAAGTACTTCACCCCCTATACCAGCGATGGCGAACCTATGGCACGCGTGCCAGCTGTGGCACGCGAAGGCCTTGCAGCTGGCACGCGGGAAGGTCCGCATTTAAAAAAATTTAAAAAAGCTGTCTTCTGCCGCTTCCGGGGCCGCCGCGGCAGAATCGAGTGTGCTGCGGGGCCCCCCCTGTGCCTGGCAGAGCCTGCCCTCCAGATCCTGCCTTCCCCGGTATCAGCTCCCTGTTTCCAGCTTGTCACACGCGCCGGCTTTCAGAGCGCGAGGGGAGAGTTTCTCCCTCGCTGCTCTGTTAAGCCCGCGGGGGCTGATGGGAAGTTCCCATCAGCCCCCGCGGGCTTAACAGAGCCGCGAAAGGGAAACTAGTTCCCTTCGCGCTCTGAAAGCCGGCGCGTGTGACAAGCTGGAAACAGGGAGCTGATACCGGGGAAGGCAGGATCTGGAGGGCAGGCTCTGCCAGGCACAGGGGGGGCCCCGCGGCACACTCGATTCTGCCGCGGCGGCCCCGGAAGCGGCAGAAGACAGCTTTTTTTTATTTTAAATTTTGGCTGGGCTGGGCTGGGCTGGGGGGGTTAGGAGTGGTGATGGGCGCTGCGGGGGGATTAGGAGTGGTGATGGGCGCTGGGGGGTTAGGAGTGGTGATGGGCACTGGGGGGGTTTAGGAGTGGTGATGGGCACTGGGGGGGTTAGGAGAGGTGATGGGCACTCGGGGGGGGCTTAAACTAAAAATTGGGTGATGGATTAGGACTGGAAATGGGCTGGTGGGATTAGGACTGGAAGTGGGTTGATGGGGGTTAGGACTGATAATGGGCTATGGGGGGCTTAAACTAAAAATTGGGTGATGGGGGATTAGGACTGGAAATGGGCTGGTGGGATTAGGACTGGGAGTGGGCTGATGGGGAGGTTAGGACTGGTAATGGGCTATGAGGGGGCTTAAACTGAAAATGGGGTGATGGGGATTAGGACTGGAAATGGGCTGGTGGGATTAGGACTGGGAGTGGGCTATGGGGGGCTAGGACTGGTGGGTTGGGGGGTTGCTAGGACTGGACATGGGCTGAGTGGAAGGGGGCTTGAATTGCAAATAGCTGATGGGGGACGGGGCTTGGAATGGAAATGGGCTGAGGGGAAGTGGGGGGCTTGAACTGCAAATAGCTGATGGGGATGGGGCTTGGAATGGAAATGGGCTGAGGGGAAGTGGGGGGCTTGAACTGCAAATAGCTGATGGGGAGGGGGACTTGGAATGGAAATGGGCTGAGTGGAAGGGGGCTTGAACTGCAAATAGCTGATGGGAAGGGGGGCTTGGAATGGGCTCTTAGGGGAGGGAGCTAGGACAGGAAATGGGCTGATGGAGGGGCTAGGATAGGACTGGGAATTGGGTGTTGGGGGAGCTAAGTTTGGAAATGGGCTGTGGTGGGGGCTTGGATTGAAATGGACTCATGGAGGGGCTAGAACTGGAAGTAGGCTCATGGGGGGCTTGGATTAGAAATGGGCTGAGTGATGGTGGGGCTAGGAAAGGACTAGAAATGGGCTGATGGGAGGCTGGTATTGGAAATGAGCTGATGAAGGGACTCGGATAGGATTGGAAATGGACTGATGGGGGGCCAGGACTGGAAATGGGCTGATGTGGGGACTAGAAGGGAGCGGATACTGGGTGGGGCTGGAATTAAAAGGGAGCTGATGTTGGGGGAGATTAGAAGGGGATGGGGCTGGGAGAGTGAAATGGAGAGGGGAAAAATATTTTGTGTGGGAGGGAAGAAAAATGTACAATTGGCCGGGTATTGGGAGACTAAAAAAGGAGAAAGATTATTATGTTAAAGCAGATGAAGAGAGAGAATGGAAAAAAAACTAGAAGAGAAGAAAGGAGAAATGGACAGCAGACGATGGAGAGATAGCAGAAGACGCAAATAAACCAGAAGAAAGTGGCTGGAACAATTGCAACTGAAAAAAATGCACAAAAGGTACAAAGATATCTCTTTATTTTGAATTTATTAACTGGAATATGTCAGCTCTGGGAAATGTGCATCATTAGTGTCTGTGCTTTGTTTAGTACAAGAGGAAATTAATTTATAGTTTTATTTCTACAGTGTTGTTGTACATTCCAAGTTTGGCTTTTGGGGTTCCCAGTTTAATTATTGCCTTCCTGTTTCTAAATTGAATGAAATCATTAAAACATTATAAATTGCCAATAAATTGAAATGAAAACCAAAGGATTGTGAATCAAATTGATTCTCTGACAATACAAAGATTCCAAACTTTACAAATGATGTTACATAGTTCAGGCAACTTTATAAAGAGTTTTTAGATACTAAAATCTTGTTGTTAAGGTTTAATTGACGTGCTGGCACTTTGAGGAAATTCTTTGGTTTTGTGCGGCAGTTTGGGCACTCGGGCTCAAAAAGGTTAGCCATCACTGCCCTATACTATATCGCTCCCTTGGATTGCTTTAGCCCAAATGCATGACCTTGCATTTTTTAACATTAAATCTCAGCTGCCAAATTCTAGACCAAGCTTAGCTAGATTCACTCCTCGTGTTATCTACACCTTCCTGGGTGTCTACTGTATTGCAGATTTTGGTATCATCCACAAAGAGGCAAACCTTACCCAACAGCCCTTCTGCTGTATCACTAACAAAGATGTTAAAAAGACACGGACCAAGGGCAGATCCCTGGGGCACACCACTGGTAATCTCCTTCTCCTCAGAGTGAGCTCCATTTACCTGTACTCTTTGTCGCCTCCCACTCAAGGCCTCTTTTTCTTCACCTTTTCAGCTACTTCTTTTGAGAACTATAGTGGCCTCCTTTTCCTTTTACATTTATTTACCTAACAAAAAGGTTTGTTGCCCTTAAAATATCCCCTTTAAGTTTTGCCCACTGTTTTCTACAACCCCCAGCTGTTCCCATCCTGCTAATGACTCCTTGAGGTATTGTCCCATCTTGGCAAAGTTAGTTTTCCTAAAGTCTACGACCCTCGCTTTTGAATGAATTTTATCAGCCCTAGACCTACTGAACCACACCATCTGGTGTTCACTGGATGCAAGATGATCTCCCACTATAACCTCAGAAACATTTTCCCCATTGGTAAGCACCAAGTCCAGTATGGCCCCTTTATGTGTGGGTTCTTTTACTAGTTGCCTGAATACTTCTCCTATAGAGAATCCAGGATCTCCTTACTTCTAGATAGCACCGCAGCAGTAATGTGGCAATCGGCATCTGGCATATTGAAGTCACCTATCAGTAGCACTTCTCCTTTCATGGCAATGCTGTGTATGTCTTCTATTAAATTCCCATCCACCTCTCCTGTGAGGGGGATCTGTATATTATCCCAGTGCAAATGGATTTCACTTTCCCTCTTTCTGGTTTAACCCACAGTGTCTCCTTTCTCCTTTGTGGGTGACAAAAGCTATATTTTGTGGGCAACATGGAGTCCCAGAGGATGAAAGAAGCTGGAAATAACAGCTGAATTGATATGTATTCTGTTCTTTTGTATGAAGAATGTCTGTCTGAATTCATATGGGAATATTGGATAACAAAATTTAAATTACTTGTGCTATAATACAGAACAAGAGTTCACACTGTAGATAACAACTTGCCACAACTGACTTCAGGAATGCAGCCTTATAAATTCTTGCCCCCATTTTCAGGGACCTTGGTGTAACAAAGTGACCAGAATACAAAACTCAATTGGCTTAGCAGTTCTAGTTAATATGGCTCCCTCTGCTGGCAGCGAAGTCACATTTTAAAAAGTTTGAAAATGCCATAATAAAAATGCATACTTTTTATATATTGGACATATGGTAACTTACACAAAATGATTGAATTAGCATGGGTTTGAAACTTCTTAGGAGTGGTGTCAATCAATAAGGCTTCAACCGTGGATACTGTTCAGAAAGTATTGTATGTACTTTACAGAAAATGAACATAAGTAACGAGCATTCTTCTGTTTTTGATTGTTCTTTCCTCCTTTTATGCATCAAGAAAAAATATATAACCTTAGTCGTCTCTCACTATGTGACACTATTTTGCTGTCCCAAAAAACATACCACAAGAAAAAAATCTTTCTTAGTCAAATTAAAATGAAATACTTCTTTAAAGACCTAAACTGAAAATTGCTAGCTGTCTTTCTTTTTGTTACAGCCTTCAAAGATGCCCGACAGCAGAGAGATAATTGCCAGTGCCTACCACATTGAAAAACTGATTTCTGAAAACAATTATGAAGGTATTGAAGGTCACCTTGCTTATCTTGGATCTGTTGATATAACTGTGCAGCATCTTCAAGAGACTGATGCTGTTGGTGCTGTATATAGAGTCCTAAAAAACTGTCCTGATGGAGCTTTGAAAAAGAAAGCAAAATGCTTATTAGCAAAGTGGAAAATGTTGTATAAAAAGCACTGTCTTCAGTCAAAACCCAACCAGGGGGGTATTTCTAGTAATGTAAAAAAAGAGACAATGGAAAATTCCAGTATGGTTCCTGAAATACAAAAAGAGTCTACCCAGGAGCTGAGTGAACCTGATATGTCAGAATTTACTAGTCTGTGTGATATGCAGCCATCAGAAAACTCTGTGAGAGAGACAACGTGCAGTATACCGCTGTATGAAGTCAGTCCAGTGGGACCTGTGGATGAACATTGTGCAGATAGTCACTCCAATTCTGGCATTAATGAATCAAGCTTGGAACAAGTGCAAATTCGGAAGCAAGCTCTAAGGTCTAAATGCTCGGAGTTGCTTTACCGAGCCTTGATTGGCTCTGATACTGGATCTCAGAACCTCCAAGATTTAGCTAAGTTAATTGAGGAGCAAATTTTTGCTGCAAACAACGGCAATGACAAGAAATACAAAACCTGTATCAGAAGCAAAGTTTCTAATCTGAAGAATCCTAAAAATTCCCACTTACATCAGCACCTACTTTCGGGTGCCTTGAGTCCGAAGGCATTTGCTGAAATGACAGTGATGGAGATGGCAAATGATGAGCTCAAGCAACTCAGGGCTTCATTTACAGAATCATCTGTTCAGGAGCACCAACTGCCCCAAAACACCACTGGAACACAAACAAATAAAATAAAGTGTAGACGCTGTGAGGAATTTGATTGCATTGTGACCATGATTGCTAGAGGAACTCTTTTCCTCCCTGGCTGGGTGCGGAATGGAAACCCAGATGAAGAAATGATGACTTTTGTCATCTGTAATAGATGTGGGGAGAAATGGTACCACAGCAAATGGGTTTGTTTGTGACTCATCATGTAACAGGTGCTTTGCAAATTCTCAGAATATGCTCCAAGTTGCAGTAGAAAGAAGTGGCTTAAAACAGTTATCATAAGGTATTGGATTTGAAAGTGAATCTGAACCCAGTGCTAGAAGTTTTTGAACAGTGACTGCTGTAACATTTTTTAAAGTAGTGGTGTTTACTGCAAAATTTGACTCTGTAGGAATTTGTTAACAGTAAATATATTTCTCCAAGCCCCGCTTTTTTAAAGTCTTGAAAAATGCAGAAGAAAGTGCTGGGTAGTTGACTGTATGAAGTATGAAGGTGCTGGGTAGTTGGCTGCAACATTTAGTTTTTCCTTGATTCTAGGAATTGACTTGCCTAAGTCTTTAATTGCTTGCAGCTCTGGTATTTTTTCCTAAACCTGTAAATTCAGGAAAATATTAATATTAATAGTATTCTTAAAGCATGTTTTATTGGCATGTTCCAAGCAAAAATACAGATTTTAAACAAAGAAATATGTTCTAGGATTCCGAAAGCCACAACTCTGGTTTTAGCATAGTATTTATATCTACAGTCTTTTGATTTTTTTTTTGACAATAAGGAATTATCACCAAAGTATTGCATATTATATAAACATGCATTACTGAAACGTACCTAAGAAGAATGTTCCCCAATAAAGGACATCAAGTTATAATTTTCTAGGTATTTTATAAATTATGGAGACTCCACTCTGTGGAGATTACAGTGATATTGCTGTACCCTAGAGAGGTCATGCAGAATCCTTAAAAGTCCTCAGTGGAAGTTTGCTTATACGCAAGAGAATTTTCATATCCTTCCATAACAATCAGTTTGTCCATTTCCATATTCCTTATCGTCCCTCCAGTGTAGTCAAGTATGTGCAGCTGGGAACTGAGCATATCAAATTTCTGATGTCATAGTACAAGAGCTCCCCCCATAGACTCCAGAGATCAGTATTCGGTTCCCAGTAGCTGGTAGAGCTTCCCTGTAGCTAAAGTCCACTGGAAGAATTTATTCAGGTTTAAAAAAAACTAAGGAAAATAGAAGAGAGAAAAAAGCGAGGAGGCTGCAGATTACTGGCAGAAGCTAAGCAGCTCTCAGGCCTTACAGGCTGGGAAGTTTCTTCTGAGAAACCTTTTACTGGTGGGAACTGGTAGCCGGCAGGCTCTGCCTCTTCAGCACCGGGACTCTTGAGGGTCAGGTGCAGTCCAGTGGTCAAATACCTGGTGGTCTAGGATCAGCATTTCTCTAAGTTGGCTCTGCTAACTTTCCTAATTTCCTCCCTTCAATTCAGTCTTTGGTGTTTATATGCTATTGTGCCTTTAAATTCAAACTGAAACCAAAGCTACAAACCCAACAATGATTTCATTGTCTTGTCTCCAGAACAGCTGGAGGTTTTTAATGCTGTGGAGAGTTTGCCTTTCAGTTCAAAGCACCCTAATTAGTAAGTACTTGTCTTTTTATCTCTCCTTCAGACCATGGGGAGAGGGCTTGTTTTGTTTTCAACCCAGCGCTTTTCTCCTGCATGTTACAAGCTCCCTCCTGTGTGTGTGTGTGGGGAAAACGGAGTTACTTACCTGTAACAGGAGTTCTCCGTGGACAGCAGGATAAGTCAGCCACACATGGTGACGTCATCCGACGGCGCCGTGACGGAGTGCTCTCTAGAGCTCAGAGTTCTGAGCATGTGCGAGTGGCCCCACCTCCCCGGCCCGCCCCTAGCCAGATCAGTTAGTGATTAGCTCCGCCGGTAGGCGTAAGGTTAGGGAGCAGGCCTGCCTCATACAGGGGAAGGAGGGTGGGAGTGTGTGGCTGACTTATCCTGCTGTCCACGGAGAACTCCTGTTACAGGTAAGTAACTCCGTTTTCTCCTAGGACAAGCAGGATGCGTCAGCCACACATGGTGCCTCCCAAGCTGAGAAGTAGCTGAGGTGGATGAGGGAGGCATGCGAAGGAGGACACTCGCACAGGAGGTGGTAATGCAACATTTATTAGAACATTAAACGTATTGCACACAGTGAACTCTCACACAGGAGGGTGCATAAGAACAACAATACGAACAGCAAGTAGACAGTGCAGGCAGGCACGAGTGTACAGGCAGTCCAACGTGGCCTGTATAACATGGTGCAATGTGAATGTGCAAGAACAACATGATTTGTAAGAAACAACATAAGGTGCTATAACAATGTTTGTGCAAATCATCACGTGTACATAATATCCGTGCAAACCATAATATGTCATTTTTGAAAACACAACAGTCAGACATGGCCGGACTAGTCTTATGGCAACAGGTCCGGCGAGGGTGGCGCAGTCTTGGTGGCTGCTGCTAGGACAGTGCGGCCGAATGCGCTATCAGATTCTGCCAGGAGGTCCAGGCAATAGTGTTTTTGGAAAGTGAGCCGTGAGGACCAGGTGGCGGCTTTGCAAATGTCTCTGACTGGAACTTCGTGCAAGTTGGCAAGTGAGGTAGCGAGAGCGCGAAGTTGGTGCGCTCCGGCCTTGCCGGCTGCAGGTGCGCCTGCCTTCTGTAGGCAGTAGGTGACACATGCCGAGATCCAGAGGGACAGTGTGCGTTTTCCGACCGGCCAGCCCGGCTTGTTGGGGTCAAAAGACACGAAAAGCTGTGCTCCTTGCCTGATGGCGGAGGTCCTGTCGATATAGGTGCGCAGGGCTCTGACGCAATCCAAGGAGTGCAGGCGCTCCTCCTCCGGGGAGGAGTGTGGAGCAGGGAAGAAGGTTGGCAGCTCGACCGTTTGATTCACATGAAATTCCGATGAGACCTTGGGTAAGAACTTTGGGTGCGTTCGGAGGGAAGCGCGGTTGTGGTGGAGCTGTGTATACGGTGGATGTGCCACGAGCGCTTGCAGCTCGCTGATACGTCTGGCAGAAGTGATGGCAATGAGAAACAGTGTCTTCCAGGACATGAACTTGTGGTCTGCTGATTGTAGCGGCTCGAAAGGCTCCTGCGTGAGCTGCTGCAATACCAGGTTAAGGTCCCAAGCTGGTACAGGCTTTTGGACCGGAGGGCGGAGGTTCACAAGGCCCTTCATGAACCGGGCTACAACAGGTAATGCTGCCAGGGTTCTTGAGTTCGCATCCTTCCCATGTTCGTGCAGGGAAGCAATAGCTGCTAGGTGCACTCTGATAGACGGTGGCTTCAGTCCCAAGTCAAAGAGGTGGGCGAGATACTGCAGGATTTTGTGCACTGGGCAGGACACAGGCAGGAGGCCTTGGTGTTCGCACCACACACTGAAGCGTTTCCACTTAAGATTGTAAGACTTGCGGGTGGACGGCCTTCTGGCCGCTAGCACGATTTGCTGGACCTCTGAAGATAGATGAAGGGCTGTGAGACTCATCCTTTCAATCTCCAAGCTGTCAGGGCTAAGACCTGGAGGTTGGGGTGCAACGTGCTCCCGTTGCTCTGGGATAGCAGATCCGGTTTCGACGGTAGTCGCAGCGGTGGCTCCTGCGCCAAGCGGAGAGCATGGCAAACCACATCTGCCGTGGCCAATACGGCGTAATCAGAATGATGTGTGCCGAGTCTGAGATGATCCGCTGAAGTGTTCTGGGAATCAGAGGTGTAGGTGGAAATGCATATCCCAGCGTCCAACTGCCCCATGGCACTGCAAATGCGTCGGCTGCGAGGCTTCTGCTGGATGGGAGCTTGGAGCAGAAAACTGGGCACTTCGTGTTGGCTTCTGACGCGAAGAGGTCCACTTGAGGAGTGCCCCAGCGAAGAAATAAGCTGTCCGCCACTTTGGGGTGGAGAGACCACTCGTGGGGTTGTAGTTGTCTGCTCAGTCTGTCCGCTAAAGTGTTCTGTTCCCCAGGCAGGTAGGTCGCCTGTAGGATACAGTTGATGGAGAGTGCCAGGTACCAGGTGTCCAGGGCTTCTTTGCATAGGCTTCGAGAGCCTGTGCCCCCTTGCTTGTTGATGTAGAACATCGTGACTTGGTTGTCCGTTTGGACGAGAACAGATTTTCCCGTCAGTTGTTCCTGGAAGGCTTTCATGGCATACCTGACAGCCCGGAGCTCGAGCAGGTTGATGTGGAGATACTGCTCTGTCCTGGACCAGGCGCCTTGAGTGTTGATGTGTTGTAGGTGCGCCCCCCAACCCGTGGCAGAGGCATCTGTAGTGAGGACAACCTGATGCCTGGGGTTCCGGAGGTCCCGGCCAGTGGACAGGTTGCTCGGTTCCGTCCACCATCGGAGGTCCTTCTTGATTTGCGTGGTAATGTTGATGCGGGCATGAAGAGTCTGCGAACGCTGCTTCCATTGAGCCCGTAGGTGCCACTGTAGAGGGCGCATGCGGAGTCTCGCCAGGGAAAGGACCGAGGTGGTGGCCGCCATGTGTCCGAGAAGGCGCAATATGCAGCGCGCCGTGGACTGTCTGGACCTGGAGACCTTTCTGGCCAGGGATGTAATGGCCCTGACTCTCTGTTCCGGCAGGTATGCCCTGAAGGCGTTTGTGTCGATGATAGCCCCTATGAATTCCGTGGACTGTGTCGGCAGTAGGCGAGACTTTTCTTTGTTGAGGAGGAATCCCATCGCGGTGAGAGTGCACGTGGTCGTGTGCACCGCCCTCCGTAGACCGGCAGGAGAGGGGGCAGAGAGAAGCCAGTCGTCCAGGTAGGGAAATATGGCGACGCCTTTTTGTGCGCAGGTGTGCTGTGACCGCGGCTACACACTTCGTGAAGATTCTGGGTGCCGGGGACAGTCCGAAAGGTAGTACCCGGTATTGGTAGTGGTGGCCCATCGCTATAAAGCGTAGGAACTTCCTGTGAGTCTTGTGAATTGGGATGTGTGAGTATGCATCCTGCAGGTCCAGAGTGGCTAGCCAGTCTCCTGCCTGGAGAAGCGGGAGGATTGAGTTGAGGGAATACATCCTGAATTTTTCCTTCACAAGAGCAAGGTTGAGTTTGCGGAGGTCCAGTATAGGTCGCACGCCACCGGACTTCTTGCGAATCAGGAAGTACCGGGAGTAAAACCCAGTGTTGCACTGCTCCGGCGGCACCGGTTCTATCACATGGGCGGCCAGAAGGCGTTGCAGGAGCTCCAACATCGCTGCTTTTAGGTGTGGGGGCGTCACGCTGATCGGTCGTTTGGTCTGGCAAGGCGTGAAGGCGAAGTTCAGCCGGTAGCCCGACTCGATGATTTGTAACACCCAATTGTCGGTAGTGATGGCCTTCCATGCTTGCAAGAACTGAGTGAGACGGCCGCCCACAGGCAGAGCCTCCTGTTGCACTGTGGGCGCTTCCGCCCGTGTCGGGTAGTCAGAAGGAGGAAGTGGTCTTTGCTGCTTGTGATGTGGCCTGCTTCCTTTGTTTACGGTCTCTCGGCTGTCTTTGAAAGGAGGAGGAGTGATAAGGTTGCTTGTACCTTGGGGCCTGCCACTTTTTGGCGGAGCCGTACTTTTTGGAGGCATAGTATGGTCTGCGGTAAGAACTCCCTTTCTGAGAAGTGGAGGGGCGTTCCAGACCATCTGCTGCTAGTGTCTGCAAGGTGGTACAGTGTTCCTTGAGGTCATTCACCGTATCTGCGACTTTGTCTCCAAAGAGGGAGTCGCCTGTGCAGGGGGCGTCCACAATCTTGTTGTGCGTGTCCTCTCTAAGGCCGGACGCACGGAGCCACGCCCAGCGTCGGGCCGCAATGGCAGTGCCCGCGGTCCGGACAGCAGTGTCAAAGGCGTCGAACGCAGTGCTCATCAAGTGCTTGCTGCATTCGGCTAGGTCCTGTAGCGTGGCAGATGCCGCTTGCTGGTTCCCTTTAGGGAGTAATGACAGGTTTTCCTTGAGATCGGCCATCAGGGCATCCTGGAAGAGGATGTGTTGGAATTGGTGGGCCGCCACCTTGGCATTGAGCATTGCCCCTTGGTAGACTTTCCTGCCCACCTCGTCGAGGAGCTTAGGATCTCGGCCTGGTGGGTGGTTGGACTGGGTGCGTGATGACTTAACTTTCTTTAAGGCTGAAGAGACCACGATGGATTGGTGTGAGAGCTGTGTCTTCTGGAAAGCTGGGCTAGGGTACAGGAGGTACTTTGTCTCGAGCCTCTTGTGGCAGGCCCGACCAGAGGCTGGGGATTGCCACACAGAGTTGTGAGTGTCCTGCAACTTCTTGTGCAGGGGTAAGGCCAGCGCAGGCTTGGGAGCACTGAGGTACTTCATGACCTCTGGTTCCTTCTCTGTGGACGCATCGTCCTTGTTCAAGTGTAGCCTGTCCGTCACCTTCCTTAAAAATTTTGGGTAGGTGAGGTCCTCGGGAGGTAGTGTGCGCTGATTCTCCTCTGGGGTGAGCGTGTCCTTAGCCGCGGGGGAACCCAGGCCCACGTCATCAGCATCACTTTCGTGAGAGGACAAGGCTCCGTCCTCGGCCGAAGAGCCTTCGAGCTCCGTGTATGGAGAGTTTCTGGCAGGAGACTGAGAAGGACTGCGACGGGGCATGCTGGAAACTGGCGAGGCAGTCCTGGGTTTTTTGTGACGTTGATCTTTGTCTGGGACTTGCTCCTGCGTAAGCTCTACAGGGTTGGCAGTCTGCTGCACGAGCTTAGAGAGGAGCTGAAGTATGGCCTCCGATGTCCTGGCCTCCGCAGAGTGCTCGGATCGCGGTCTCTTGGAGGTGGAAGAGCAGGAGGAGGCAATGGAGGGAGAAGAGCTGGGTGTTCGCCGCCTGTGATCTTTTTGACTTGTTCTCCGCTGGTGGTGGGAACAGGAGGCAGTGTGTTGAACAGCCCTGTGATGCCTATGGTGCTTGGGGCTGCTACAGTGCCTTGGCCTGTTTGAGCTGTGTGCCCGATCAGCGTTGCTATCCCCTGCCGCCGATCGGCTCCGATGGCTGGAGCAGGAATGGGATCGCTGACGGCTCTTCTCTTTGCCGCGCCGATGACAAGAGCAGGAGGGGGACTCCCTGCATCGGCGCGGAGCGGCGGCCTCATCTTCAGGAGATTCCCTGCGCTGACGTGGAGCTTCTGTCACGTCGGCGCGGGCAGCAGGGTTGCTTTCGTCATGGTGGGCGGAGACCGGGGAAGCCCTGCTGGCCGAGCCAATAGGAAGCGAAGGGGCGGCGCCATGGGCGGAGCCGTGGGCGGAGCCTGAGGAAGCCCGGCTGGAACGCCCAATGTGATGCTGCTGGGAGGGGCTACGGGAGGCCACGCTGCCGGCGCCATCTTGTCCAGAAGCAGGAGCATCAGCAATATAAGAATTCGCCATGTGAGCCGGAGTACTCACCGAAACGGCATCCTGGCTCAGCGAGGCATTGAGGGAGAGCTCTGAATGGCCGGGGATGGAGGCCCTGCAGGGCACATCCCGTGCCGGAGCAATGGCTGCATGCGTCAGACCTTTGGAAGATTTTGCTGTAGACTTCTTGGATTTCTTCCTGGCACTAGAGGGGTCATTAGACGCAGCACCGGAGCCCGAAGAGGACGCAAGGAAGTCCTTGAGGTTGTGTTCCCTGTGCTTCTTGGCCCTCGGGGACATCCTGATGCAGGCAGCACAATCCTCCGTGTTATGGGAAGCTCCAAGGCAACGGAGGCAGCATCTGTGAGTATCGATGGCATTCATCTTGCGGCTGCATTCCGGGCATTTTTTAAAACCCGGCATCCTGTAAAAGTAGATAATTTTAGCAGAGAGCTAACTATCCGTCTTGAGGCAAGGCGGAGAAAGAAAAAACTGATCTGGCTAGGGGCGGGCCGGGGAGGTGGGGCCACTCGCACATGCTCAGAACTCTGAGCTCTAGAGAGCACTCCGTCACAGCGCCGTCGGATGACGTCACCATGTGTGGCTGACGCATCCTGCTTGTCCTAGGAGAACTGGGGTTTCTCCTCAGTCTCAACACTCGGAGGAACCTCTGGAGGGGGCAGCAGATCTCTGCGGAGAGACAGCAGCTACTGAATTAGAGGAAGAGGAGATCCCTCAAGGGGAGGATCCCAATGTGGTTAGAGTTTTTCACAAAGAGGAACTAGCCACGTTGATCGCGTACTCGCTGGCTGCGCTTAATGTTGTACTGGTCCCTGCAGTTGCAGAGGAACCCCTAGAGGACCCACTTCTGTAGGGATTTAAGTACTCACAAATTACCTTTCCGGTGCACAGAGTCATCAAGAAAATGATAGAAGCAGAATGGGAGGTGCCGGAGGCCAGCCTTAGAGGGGGTCGCATCATGAGCTGTCTGTACCCTATTCCTCAGGAGGAAAAAGATCTGCTTAAGATGCCTAAGGTAGATGCTTTAGTCTTGGCGGTGACCAAAAAGACCACCATTCCGGTGGAAGGCAGGGCAGCGTTGAAAGGCCTGCAGGACTGCAAGTTAGAAAACGTTTTGAAGCAAGCTTTTGATACCAGTGCTCTGACTTTAGACTTCGGTCTGTGGCGCTTATGTGACTGTAATGGCAAGCGCTTTGAAAAGCTCTTATTCTATCACTCACCCACAGAAGGAAAACTCTCAGACAGGCTGGAATGCAAACAGGATCTTTAATGTGTACACAGGATCAGACAGAGATACCAGCAACCTCCACAAGGGTCTGAACCCCGAGGGACGGCCTACAATGCCTTATATACAGTACAGTTTTAAACTCATTCTACAATCCCATTTGCCACAGGTATTTCCTGCCCACCAATCAGCAGCCCCTGGGGAGGTACCTGGGTGACCTGTCCAAACCGGTATGCTCTGGTCTGTTGGTTTCTGGGCTAGGGGATACTGTGCTCAGACCTGGAGTGGGGGGAAGGGTGCCTAGTGAAATCTCAATGCCTTTCTCTTAGCAGGCTGATTACCTCATGGCTTCCGGGGGAAGGGTCAGGCTGATCAGAGCCTCATGGCTTGCCGCATGGCTGGGGGGAAGGGTTACCTACAGCTAAACCTCATGACTGCCTCATTCCCCCCTTTTTAAGTGAGACCTCAACCGCTAGAGGCGGTTGAGGGCTGTATTTGGGACGGGGCCATGACAGTGGTAACCACCTTGCGTTCTACCAGGGTGTCAAGGGTGGAAACAACCTGTAAGGAAAAAGGCACCTGGTTAAAATGTACGGTACAGCAATGGGACAAGTTAAAGTAGAGAGTTATGTATACAAAGGTCTGTCATGTTCAGAGCAGTTTGGGCAAGTAATACTGCTGTGTTAGTAGTCTCTGCACTTGTTTGAAAGCAAGTCCATATCAGCTAAGGCACCTTTTCTCAGTCTGATCCCGGTTCCAGGAAAGGTGTCTGTAAATCAGTCTCTCCGGTGGTCCAGAGTTCATCGGCAGTCTGTTAGAACCCCGTACTGGGCAGAAGTGTCAAAGCGCAGGGGCTGGTTTGGAACTGTGACAGAAGTCCAGGCTGGAACAATTTCTGGTGCAGCGGCCTTGACACGAGAGTGATGGATCCTTGGAGCAACTTCAGCCACCTTGACAGCCGTGGGGGGGGTCCGCAGAACGGTATACGGGTCTCGCCACTGGGGGGTCAGCAGATCCTGCTTCCACTCCTTGATCCATTATCACTGGAGGTTCCTTTGCTGGTAGGAAATATTCCATTATGCCCTTGACTGATCTCCACATGTTTACAGATCAGACAAGTGCACGCGCGTGTTCTGTAATTCTGACAAGTTTTAGAATCACACCAATTTTTTTGTCTGTGAGAATTTGTCAACAATTTATCCCCCTTTGCCTCTGCATGCCTGGCCAGGACACACAGAGGAAAAGTAAGGCAAAAAAAGCATCTGGAAGTACCACATGGTCAGTGCGGGGTTTTTCCAAAGCTCATCAGGATGCAAGGTGCACCCAGCCTGTCTCCAGGTGCCTACTTACAATCTTTGAGTATTGTGGTGGGGCCTAGATGACTTCCTAAATTGAAGATACTGGAGATGGCATAGTTGAATAAAATGCTCATCATTTTTTATATTCATTAGCCAGATACATCACTTCACATCATTAAATTGCCTTCACCATTTTACTGTCCATCAGAGTCCTTCCACATCATTAAATTTCCTTCATCAGTTTACTGTCCATCAGAGTCCTTCCTCTTAATATATCACTTTATCCCTCACAACACTTTCCACCAACTACATACATAGGTCCTTCAATTTTTCTTTTTTTTTTTCTATACCATACTAATGTATCCTTATCTGGCAAGGCTGCTAAAACAATTGTTAGAAACATAGTATTGTTGTAAACAGTGTCCATTTCCCACTAACTTAATTGGTGCAGTTCTAGATTGGCATGGGTGCTCATTCTAAATAGCGACTGTCTAAACAATCTTCAATATAAAACTATACATCAATTCCAATAGAAAGAAATATGGCTCCTGAACATGACAGCCACATATCTCTCATGTATGACTAGAGTCTATTGTATACCTGGTTCCCAGTGAGAGTACTGTAGGAAACTTAAAAATACTTGGACTGATCTTGAAAATGCAGTGTCCACAAGGATTTATGTAAGCTATCCATTAATTATGGTGTCAAAAGAGATCCTCTTGAGGTGAGAGACTAAGAGGGTACAAGGCATTGGTGGTTGGGCCTCATGGCGATACTCCTTCTGGTTCTTCTTGGCCTGCAAGGTATTTGTGAATAGGCCTCATGGCAATACTTCCTCGGGTTCTTCTTGGCCTATTCCCCCCTGCCTATTCATGTCTCTTCAGAGGCATAAATGTACAAGGTTCGTGTTTTCTCAGGCCTTGTGGGTCCTCGAGGAGTCTTAGAGCAGTCAGAATTCCGGTGGCCCAGATCATCACACTTGGAGTAGCACGTTTTATTGCCTTTTTCCTAGGCTGTCGTCTCACCTTCTGCCCCTCTCTCTCTCTCTCTCATTTTCTCAAAGCTCTCCTGGATCATTGCTGACAAGTAAGATTTAGTTTTATCCAATCAACTCAAGTTAATGTTATCATTATATTTGTAAATAATATTTTTTACAAATATTTCCATATTTCTGGGAAACACAGTTCCATCTTTCCACTAAATTTGCTCTATATACTTGGGAACCAAGCGATTTCAGATCAGCCCCTTTCCAAAATTTAATATTTACTCATCTTATTGCTGTGTATACTGGACCTCTACATAATGTACTCCTACCAGTATATTTGGTAACAAAGTACAAATGTATAAACTAAAAAGATTTGTATCTCACAGTGCTATAATATTGTGCTCCTGAACTCTGGACACCAACATGTAAAATTCAAATACAGCAGGACAGGTGAATTTATTCTAAATAGCACCTATGATGTTACTGTCCTGTTCATCATTCATCAGCACAGAGCTTAACAAGGCAAAGTGATTACCTTGTATCTTATAGTTCAAACAGGCATGAAACTGATACTTTATAAGAAGGTTGGGTGATATCTGGAATGCAATATCATTGTAGTATCAGAAAAATGAATACAGTTGATCAAGGCAGTTTAATGTACCAAGCAGGAAAGAACGCAATCATCAGCACAGCATTTACTGTCTGCAGAATAAACTGCCAAAGATGGCATATCATGCAGAAGTATTACTTGCTTAAGTTTGTATGTGCAGTCAAAACCAAATATATGTACCAGAGATAAAATCCAGGCTTTAAAGGACAAGTAAAAAAAAATCTTCATTTCTTCATGATCTTATAAGGATTTTTCTTCAGCCTTTGTTTGCAAGCTGAATACTCTACAATTAAAATTGATGACAAGAGGATTGTTTGCAGGCTAGGTGTGGCTAGGTGAATTGTGGTTCTTTGTCCTCTAGGAGAAAAGACTCCTAGGTGATTTTTTTCTTTTGTCCTCTCTAATGGGCCTCCATTCATCTGCTAGAAGAAGGAACTCCTCCCAGTATCTTTCTATAGCTATGCAAACTATTTCAGCAGTTTCAATCACCCCCCACTCACTGCTGAGAGGTGTGACCAAAACACCTGGTTCCCTGACCACTGATCATGCATGAAATATAGCAATGAAACTGGATATGCATCAAACAAAGCAATTGTCTTCCTTCAATGCTATACCAGTACTACAGTCCACACACAGCAAACCCCAACCCCCTTTCCAAACTGTCCCCTTCCCTGCAATCAGTAGACCTGGTGTTTTTCACTGTTTGGGGATACAGGGGCGACTCGTCAATAACTCCACCTTTTACTGATAGAGTATCAAAATCAATCCTGAAATATAAAGACCTAATGTCTGGACAAAACCTTTCTTTCCCTAATGTCACAACTAAACACAGAGACACTCTAACAAACACAGAGCCACTAGCAATTTTTACATAACAGTACATTAACTATATGGGCCAGCCATGAATCTATATAGGGAGAACTGGTCCGGATGCTCCTTCACTATAATTTAGCCTCCGGACCCCATGCTCTAATCACAATTTACAAATCACAATGTTCAATGTAAATTTTCTAATCTCACTTCTGGGAATACAATATACAATATAATCTAGGTAACAGGCAGAGTTTGGTTGCACAAAACACACAGGACCACAAAGGGAAAAAGAAAGAGGGAAAACAGAAAACAGACGTCTCAGCAGCGAATACTCATACACTCTCTTTCCTCAGTAGCAGCTGTTACAAATACATTACACACACTCTCTCTAGCTGTATCATAGGATCTAACTTTTACCATGAGGATATTAGAAATATGAGAAATATAGCTAGCTATTTTCTAATGTCCACTAGATGGAGCTCCAGGATCACTTTAACCATAAGGATAAAAATACAGCTAGTTTTTAAATGACCACTAGATGGAGCTCCAGGATCACTCCAGGGCCCCTCAATACCTCTGCGCAGAGAAATACACGAGGTGTCCACTAGATCAGTGCAGAGAAACGCACGTGGTGTCCACAAGATGGCTGCTACCTCCTCGTGCTCTTCCACACCGATTCACCCTCAGCTTTACAGATGGGAAAAGGGGAAGTGATGGACTTCCAAGCGATCGACTTAATAAAAAACAAAAGGTTAGCATTTTATTTATTTATTTATTTTGTTGATTTAAAGGCAGGAAACCCAGCGGGGGCTCAGGGACGGCAGAGAAATTCGGCGGGGGCCCAGGGAAGGCAGATAAATTCTGCGGGGGCCCAGGGAAGGCAGAGAAATTCAGCGGGGGCTCAGGGAAGGCAGAGAAATTTGGCGGGGGCTCAGGGAAGGCAGATAAAATTCGGCGGGGGCTCAGGGAAGCATGGAGACAGCACAGATCAACATCGGGGCACAAGGACAGCATGGAGGCAGCACAGATTAACATCGGGGCTCAAGGGAAGCATGGAGGCAGCACAGATTAACATCGGGGCACAAGGACAGCATGGAGGCAGCACAGATTAACATCGGGGCACAAGGACAGCATGGAGGCAGCACAGATTAACATCAGAGCACAAGGAGAGCATGGAAACAGCACAAATCAACATCGGGGCACAAGGAGAGCATGGGAGGCAGCACAGATTAACATCGGGGCACAAGGGCAGCATGGAGGCAGCACAGATTAACATCGGGGCTCAAGGGAAGCATGGAAACAGCACAGATCAACATCGGAGCACAAGGGGAGCATGGGAGGCAGCACAGATTAACATCGGGGCACAAGGGCAGCATGGAGGCAGCACAGATTAACATCGGGGCTCAAGGGAAGCATGGAAACAGCACAGATTAACATCGGAGCACAAGGGGAGCATGGGAGGCAGCACAGATTAACATCGGGGCACAAGGGCAGCATGGAGGCAGCACAGATTAACATCGGGGCTCAAGGGAAGCATGGAAACAGCACAGATTAACATCGGAGCACAAGGGGAGCATGGGAGGCAGCACAGATTAACATCGGGGCACAAGGGCAGCATGGAGGCAGCACAGATTAACATCGGGGCTCAAGGGAAGCATGGAAACAGCACAGATTAACATCGGGGCACAAGGACAGCATGGAGGCAGTACAGATTAACATCGGGGCTCAAGGGAAGCATGGAAACAGCACAGATTAACATCGGGGCACAAGGACAGCATGGAGGCAGCACAGATTAACATCAGAGCACAAATTAACATGGGGGAGCAGAAAATTAAAACAGCGGCAGCACATTAGAGAACTCTCTCCTTGCAGTCACGCTTCAGATAACTCCCCACAAGCAGAAAGGAAAGAAGAGAAGCAGCGATCTATTCTTAGATTATCAAGTGCTATATTTCGGCAGCGCTTTTAAAAGATTTTCAGATCAGATTATTCAGATTTACCGGTATTCAGATACAGGACGAGCAATGGCTTCAGGGCCACTAAGGCCCCTACTAGGACTGCTCGTGCAGTTGATCAGGCTGCTACAGGTTCCCAGAAATTACCAGGACTCACAGATAGAGTACAGAACTAGCCCCAAACAGTAAGGTAGCAGTACTCACCAGAACTCTGATCAGACAGGAAGTTTGGATGCCAGTCTATCCAGCTGGTTTTTCAATCGGGGATTCAACCGCAGGGACCAACTGCCCAGACAAATCAAGGTATCCTTCCGAGCACAAGGTGGCCCGGGGCGCCAAGGACCGTTAATCACCTGGAGGGGTCGGTCCCTGACCGGTGGAGGCCCCGATCCTGCAAAAAGCAGTAGTCTTCCCACCGTGGGTGTGATGAGAGAGGCTTTTTTTAAATTTAATTTTAAAAGGGTCCCACCTGGGGTGCCAAAATGTAATGGCAAGCGCTTTGAAAAGCTCTTATTCTATCACTCACCCACAGAAGGAAAACTCTCAGACAGGCTGGAATGCAAACAGGATCTTTAATGTGTACACAGGATCAGACAGAGATACCAGCAACCTCCACAAGGGTCTGAACCCCGAGGGACGGCCTACAATGCCTTATATACAGTACAGTTTTAAACTCATTCTACAATCCCATTTGCCACAGGTATTTCCTGCCCACCAATCAGCAGCCCCTGGGGAGGTACCTGGGTGACCTGTCCAAACCGGTATGCTCTGGTCTGTTGGTTTCTGGGCTAGGGGATACTGTGCTCAGACCTGGAGTGGGGGGAAAGGTGCCTAGTGAAATCTCAATGCCTTTCTCTTAGCAGGCTGATTACCTCATGGCTTCCGGGGGAAGGGTCAGGCTGATCAGAGCCTCATGGCTTGCTGCATGGCTGGGGGGAAGGGTTACCTACAGCTAAACCTCATGACTGCCTCATGACCAGGGCTTCCATTCGCTGGATCCAAAACTTGATGACAGGAGAGCTGGAATCACAAGCCACAATGCTGGAAGTAGCTAAGTTGGAGTCAGCCTCTGCTTACCTGGCAGAAGCCTTTTATGACTGGTATGAGTTTGGCCGAGACCATGGCTTTATTGCAGCCAGGTGCATTCTGTGGTTAAACTGGTCAGCTGATGTGTCTTCTAAGACTAGGTTCAGCAAGCTTCAATTTAAGGGCAAGCTACATTTTGGAGAAGCTATGGACAAATTAGTTAAAGATCTGGGTGAGTCTAAGGTCGCTGGGGTGCCAGAAGACCATCCTAAAGGGCCAAAACAGGGGACCGACCCAAGGGGTCAGCCTAGGAATTTTAGAAGGTTTTCATCTACTCCTTTTGCTCCTTTTCAGCAAGGTTGCTATACTTGGAGAGCCAGCCTTTTGAGGCTACAGAGGTTCCAAGGAAGGGTATTTCTCCACCCCTGCAGTTCCTCCCAAAAAGTCCCAATGAAACGAGGCAAGCCCAGGCGGGGGTAGTTCAATAGGGGTCAACCTCAACAGTTTTACTCTGCCTGTGTGTCTATTACCACCGACCAATGGGTGCTAGAAGTTATCAGAGAGGGGTATGCTTTGGAATTAGCTTGTCCTCTCTCAGAGCCCTCTGTGCAGTCCCCTTGCAAAACTCGCTCAAAACAGCGGGCAGTCCAGGATACATTACAGTGGTTGCTGAACCTCCAGACTGTAGTACCTGTTTTGAATGACCAATGCTTATCCGGTCGATACTCCATTTACTTTGTGGTCCCCAAGAAAAAGGGCACCTTCCATCCCATCTTAGACCTCAAGCATGTAAACCGGGCCTTTCTGGTGCCGCATTTCTTCATGGAGACCTTTCGTTTGGTGATAATGGCGGTCAAGAAGGGAGAGTTCTGCTCGGCACTGGATATCACGGAAGCGTTTCTTCACATCCCAATTTGGCCAGACGATCAGCAGTATCGGCAGTGTCCGGAACTGGTAATGTCCCCTCAGCATTGCAAACTGCAATTTGGCCTCACCACGGCACCAAAGACATTCACCAAGATCATGGTAGTGGTGGCGGCAGCCGTTCTGATACAGGAGACGTGTTGATTCATCTGTATCTTGATGATTGGTTGATCAGAGAAAAATCCAAGAGCGCAGGCTCCTCCGCTACCCAGCGGATGGAAGTCCTCTGGAACCTCAGCTGGGTGGGCAATTTGGTAAAGAGTAAGCTTGATCCAGTGCAGAATCTAGTCTATCTGAGAGCCTGCTTCGACACTGGGGCAGGACTTGTTTTCCTCCCGGAAGAGCGGGCGCAGAAGATTCGAGCTCAGATATGGTCTTTCCTCCACAATGATGGCGCCTTCAGTGTTGTACTTTTTTCAGCTCCTGGGCTTCATGGCAGCAACCTTGGAGCTGGTGCTCTGGGTACGGGCTCATGCATCCTCTTCAGCAGGCTCTGCCTTCTTGTTGGTACCTGCAGCTACACCCGCTTTCTAAGAGGCTGGTCTTCCCACTGGTCGCCAGACAGTGTCTTCTCTGTTGGCTGCGGCTGGAGCACCTTGCAGCGAGAATGCCACTGGAACCACAGAACTGGATTTTGGTGATAACAAATGCCAGTCTTATGGTGTGGGGCGTGCATTGCGAGTCACAGGTGACACAGGGACTTTGGTCCCAGGAGGGAGAGCTCATGGTCCATCAGTTGCCTGGAATTGAGGGTAATCTTTCTAGCTCTACAGTCTGTCCTCCGATTCATTGGAGAGCGGTAAGGGTCTGCTCTGACAACGTGATGACAGTAGCATACATCAGTCATCAGGGGGGCACAAGCAATGTGATGGCAGAAGAGATTCGTCCTCTATTGCTGTGGGTGGAAGAGAACCTCGAGGCTCTTTCAGCAGCTCACATGGCTGGCAAGATGAATGTTCAAGTGGATTTTTCAGTTGGCACTGCCTAGATCTGGGAGAATGGGAACTGAACATGGCAGCATTTCACGAGATCATCTGCTAGCGAGGTATGCCGGTCATAGATCTCATGGCTTCCACTTCCAGTGCCAAGGCAAATAGGTTCTTCAGCAGACATCGGGAGCCCATGTCTGAGGGCTTTGATGCTCTAGCGCAGAGGTGGCCGACGGAAGGATTCCTGTATGTGTCTCCTTCAACGCATAGACAGCCAACCTGGAAAGGGGGGGTCCTCATTGCTCCGGATTGGCCCCAAAGGCCATGGTATGCCATCCTCTGCAGGCTTTTGATATCCAGCCCCTGGCATCTCTCAGTCAGAATCAATCTGCTCTCGCAGGGGCCAATCCTGATGCCTCAAGTTGATCGATTCTAGCTTATGGCCTGGCTTTTGAAAGGGTATGGCTGAAGCAGAAGGGCTATTCGGTGGCGGTGGTAGACACGCTCTTGAATGCCTGTAAACGTTGAATGTCCTTGGCTTATTTCAGAGTGTGGAGATTGTTTGAGAACTGGTGTGGGGACTATGGGCTCTGGGCTTTTTTGTCCTCACCTCTGGATGCTCTGGCTGTCTTACAGGCTGGGCTGGACAAGGGATTGGCCTTAAATTCCCTCAGAGTCCAGGTGGCAGCTCTAGTGTTACCAGGGGTGCATATAGGGGTTCTCACTGGCGGCTCACCCCGACGTGGTCCGGTTTCTTAGGGCAGTAAAGCAAGTGCGTCCACCCTTGCAAGCTATTGTGCCTCCATAGGACCTCAACCTGGTGATTATCAACTCTTACACAGTTGTCTTTTGAGCCTCTCAAAAGCTTCCTTAAAAGATCTTACCTTGAAGGCAGTTTTCTTGGTGGCAATCTGTTTGTTGCGTCGAATTTCAGAGCTTCAATCTCTGTCTTGCCGTTTCTAGCCTTCTCCAACGAAAAGGTGCTGTTGAGACAGATTCCATCCTTTTTATCAAAGGTAGTGTCGTGTTTTCATCTCAATCAGGCTGTGGTTCTTTCAGTTTTTAATGGTTTGCAGGATCCTGAGAAGGATCAGCAGCTGCACTGTCTGGACCTGCGCAGAACCTTGCATCAGTATCTTAAGAGAATGGAGTCCTTCCATAAGTCTGCTCATCTTTGTTTTGTTTGGGGGGCTGCACAAAGGTGAAATGGCTTCCAAAGCTTCTGTTGCCTGGTGGGTCAAGGAGGTAATCACCTCTGCCTATGTGCTAAGGAGTAGGCTGGTCCTGGCTGCTCTGAAGGCACATTTAATGAGATTTCAATCTGCTTCCTGGCAGAGCTTAGGCTAGTTTTGCCGGCTGACATTTGCAGAGCGGCCACTTGCATACCTTTACACGTTATTACCATCTGGATGTGCATGCCTCTAATGATGCGCGTTTTGGAGCTTCGGTACCTCAGGCTGGACTCACGGGTCCCTCCCTAGATTAGTTACTGCTCTGGTACATCCTACATGTACTGGACAGGAGGGACAATAAGGAAGACAAAATTAGACCTTACCTGATCATTTTCTTTTTCCCTGAGTTAGTCTCCAGGGCCCCCCTCCCCACCTTGTGGGAACAACATTCTGTATTTTGAATCATAGGAGCACTGGACGAGTTTGGCTCTTTGTCCCAGGAGGGCTTCCTTAAGAAGAACGTCGCTATACACCAGGGAGTCCTCTTGGTCGTTTTCTTTGCTTTATGACAAGTATGACCCTGGCTTCTTGTCATCTTCTCACCTTGTAAATGGTTATCGCAGTTTTCTCTTCTGCAACACAAGTTTTTTGGGGGGCTTAGTTTTTGCCCTCCAGTTTGTATACTAGGAATATTGCCCATGTTTGTAACCTTGTTTGTTCTCTTGGAGTCTGCTTTGTCAGTAGTATACTAATCTCTGGAGCCTATGGGGGGAGCTCTTGTACTATGACTTCAGAAATCTGACACTTCCCAGCTGCTGGTAGAGGCTGATAACCCACACATACTGGACTGAACTGGATGGACTCTAGGAAAGACTATTTAGCAGGTAAGGTCTAATTTTGCCGTATTAATGGCAGGGTGAATAACCATTTTATCAGTGAACATAGTTTTGCCACCATCAAGGCAACTATTACAAACCTCTTGACTTTGTTAGATTAAATCATATTTAAACTAAACATCTTACGCTAATTATACAAAAGGAAAAACTACTCTTGACAACCTATTGAAATTGAATAGTGCTCCAAAGGCAAATGCTTAACCAAGTATAAGTATGTAAGAATGAAAGCCTCCAAAGGTGCCACAAGTCTACTGCTAGGGGTGTCCAGAGGGGGCTTTGACTTAACAATGACTTTGCTTTCTGGGGGATGATCCTGAAGGAACTATGTGATCAGGGAGAAGGGGTTGTAATTGGGGGCAACTGTGCTGGAGGTGGGGTGTAGCCTTTTGCTAACCAATGGCCTACTACCCGGACTACGTAGGGTTGACCCGTCAACTAGGCGGTCCCGTTAACCCAACCCCCTTGGGAAGCGGTAGCTGAACTGCTGCTTCAGCGCCATGGTGGGCTTTAAAACACCCAAGCATGTGCATACAGTTCTGGCCTGTTGCCCCTGCCTGCCTGCCCTCCAAGAAAGTTGCATCAGAGGGGGGCAGGAGCAGTGAGGCCATATGTGCACAGGCACTTTAAGTGCTGACGCGGCAGTTCAGCCACTGCCATTTCAGCGCAAGGTGGGGGTGGCATGGCAGACTGGACGGAGGTGCAGTCTTTTGGGGGGCAGTGGCATGGAGGGTCTGCCTAGGGTGGCAGAAACCCTCGTGCCATCACTAGGACTACTAGTAGGACAGCTGCACTTAACGCACTAGCTGCCATCAGCTGGCACACCCCTTCCCTCTGCCCTGATCCCACCCCATAGTGTTGAAAGTTGCTACAGGAATTTTACCACACTGGCTGCTTTTATGTACAGTAGCAGTAACTGCAGGGCTGCACACATAATCATATGCTCCCCAGTCTCTAACAAAAACATATATACCACAATGAAATCTCAAAATTCTGAGAACTTTAACCATGATAAGGGCAGAGGATCAATACAGGTGACTTTTCTGAAAAATTTGTAATTGCCCTATTATGAAATTACACCCTATATGCTGATTAGCAGACTTGCTGCTGCTCAGCCAACATTTACCCAATATCCCAGCACAATGTTTTGCAGTCCTGCCCTGGAGGCACATCTAATTTGGTTTTCAGGATTGTCAGAACAAGAGGTTTGTGTGCACTGCATCTGTAATTACTGCAGTTCTCTCTTATGCATTTTATTGTGGCAGTCTTGAAATTGGATAGGTCTGTCCCCAGAACAGGGTTGGGAAACATGGTTCTAGCAGCTCCAAAGTCTGGTTGATGTGCTCAAAAGCCAAGGTTTCCCCATAGTAACGATAACGTTTGGGTCATATGAAACTATTTAGATGGCAGAATATTGTGGGCAGAGAATATTCATGGAGAAACGTGAATAGTGGAGTACCCCAGAGATCTGTGCTGGGCCCGTTACTTTTTAACATATTTATAAATGACCTGGAAAGGGGAATAATGATGAGTCTGCAGTATGCATGGAGATATTGATGAATAGATATGTAGTAAAGCATTTTGGATCTTTTTATTCTTGGAGTACTTAGGTTTTTCCTGTTTTAGATGTAGGTTTTTTACATTCCTATTGAGTGAAAATGATCTGAAGGTGTATCTGGTTGTAGAATATTTTTAACTTGAGCCAAGATCCTAGAACAAAAGGATTCTAAAAGTACATATTGAAAAGTTAAATACTGTAGACTCTGGTTTCCTATCATATTTAGGAGACTTGACTGCTGCTAATATTCTACTATGCAGGCATAGTTTCTTGTACACTTTTTGGAGTCTGCAAGAAAGCTTATTTGATCTGTATGATCCCAATGCCCCACTTCCTGTAAATTATTTAGGAAAGAACTGCTGCTGAAGCAGAGTTAGGCTACCTTCAGCACACATCATAGGGCAGTATACAAAAATCCCTGTGTTCTGGCAGAGAAGTGACTGCATAACAGCTGCAGCATAGAAAACTGGTCTCTTGTGTAAGCATGCAGCTTTCAGCATCTACAAGATTTATGGTCTTAGAGTTTATTATCCAACCAGGAGAAAATGCCTGACTAATCGGATATGTTTTAGACCCAATTGATTCTCCAGCAATCTTACCTTGAGCATTAAGTTCTTACTGAATATCCATGATGGGCCAGTGGCAAAACAGTGCAATGTCAACTTCTCCTGTATTTCTTGTGCTAGTGAGATAAACTGACATCATTGGCATAAGCTTTTCCCATTAATAGTACAAGTTTCTTAGTCCAGGTATGAATGTTAGGGGTATGTTTACTAGACCGTCTTAATGTTACTGGCGCTAGTTGCAGCGATAATGTGAAGAATGCCATATAAGGAGTGGGCCTTCCGGCGTCAAGGTAGCAAGAATCTGTATCGCGTAATAGTGGCACGTTAACGCACGTTAACCCTAAGTTCATGCCAGTGCAGTGTTAGAAGCTATAAAGATGTAGCCCACTGGTTACTGCAATGACTGTGGAGGGAGAGGTCATGGGTTCGATCCCGCAGTGCTGTTATGTAAGAAGGCTGTCTGAGGCATTTCCCTTTTCTAATTTAAATCAGTGCTGTCTGAGGCGGTTCCCGTATTTCATTTAAATCAGTGCTGTCTGAAGCATTTCCTTTTTTAAGTTAAATCAGTGCTGCCAGCAAAAACACCCTCACAGTGCCGTAACATAAGGTGTCGCATAAGGCGCCCTATAAGGCACTCTATAGGGCACATTATAAAGTGCCTTGTCCGCCAAGGCGCCTTCTAATGTGCCTTATAGGGCGCCCGATAAGGTGCCTTAAGAGTCACCTTAAGGTTACAGCACTGTGAGGGTGCATTTTGCTGGCAGCACTGATTTAAATTAAAAGGAAAAGCCTCAAAGAGCCTTATTAAATAACACCACTGTGGGATCAAACACATGACCTCTGCCTCCACAGTCACTGAAGTAATCAGTAGGCTACATCTCTATAACTACCACCCCACTGCTGGCTGGCTACAGAAAGACTGCAGGTCACCACACAAACTGTCTGCTGTGGTTACCAGGATAGGGTAAACCCACCCGTACCCATGATGCACTTCACATGCAGATCAGCAGTCTACAGCTGATCACATAATGGGGTATGCACCCCCACAGCACCTAGGCCTGGTAGGGGGAACTGACCATGTGTGTTACTTGCACAGAGTAGCTACAGACTGTGACATTGTGCGGATCCTGTGCTCGCCCTGAGGGTGAGGTGGGTCACCCAGCACCAGGTCCGCAGCACCTGGCTTGGCTGAGATAGGCTGTGCTGCAGGTCCCCATCAGTGCCAGTGTGTGATAGGCCTTGCAGACACACCTAGGATACACCTGTGTCCATCTGTATTTCCCAGTCATGTCTAGCCCTTGTGGACTATGATGCACCCAGAATAGTGCATATCCTATGTGGGTGCCATGGGCACCTGTCATAGGTGAAGGGGGGTGTTTGGACCCAAAAGCGGATTATGTAGCACCACCCAACCCGCCCTCTGTGGCTCAGGGTGGGGGACAGGATCTCCCAGCAACAGATCCACATTGTACATCTCTGCAATGGTGGCAGTAGAGAGGATCATCAACGCCAGTCCTGCTGGGGGACAGGCACCCTACAGGGCAGTCGATGCAGATCTGTACGCATCACATAAGGCAATGGCAGACAGGCAGAACGCTGGAGAAGCTCAGCTGCCCCCCACCACTATCTGACATTCACCAGCAGAGGGCACAGTTGGTCTCCACCCGCTGCACCCTGCAAGGTGTTCCAGCCATACACATGCTAACTGCAGACAGTCTGCTAGCTAGTACATAGTGCATGTTCCTGGAGGAACTGTGTGCACCCAAAAATGGGATGTGAGTACACACACCAAGCAGGTATGTCAGTGATTGGGCCCCAGAAAAGAGAACCCATAAATATCACTTGAGAGAAATGCTGCATAGCACTATGGGGGAACCTAGCCATGCCGTGGTCACTGCTCAGTCAGGGTGAGAGTGACCTCCCCGTATGACATGCTGTGGCCACCCTGTCCGTGCAGGTGGTGGTCAGGCACTACAATGTCCCAGCCATTGCCCTATACTCTGTGCAGATGTATCCTGCCCAGGCCACATTGTCCGGGCCATACCCACAGTACATTGCTCCTCATTATGCACATTGGCAGACTAACACTGGAAACAGTGCAAGGAGTGTGGGCTCAGTAAGGTGTAGGCAGCCACAACACACTAGATAGACATAAACACACTCCCACACCTATGCCAGCATTGTGCAAATATGGAGGTTTGTGGCAGCCCTGGTCGCCATACCAGTCCTGGGCACAGTGCGGGCATTGCTGTGGTATGCAGTACTGTTGGGGTCACTCCCCGGGGTGATAAACACTGTCAGAAGCAATAACTGAAACACACTCCACAGATATCAGAAAGGTTGCTATGATGGAACTCTATCAACAAATCGTGTTTAACTTAGGATTTGTTAGCTGACATTACTCATAGCAACCTTTTGATAGATGTGGAACGTGTTCCCAAGTTTAGGATGGCATTGCTAAGGTATGCAGGTGCCAGTATTGGGAGATGCTGCTCCGCGCAGGGCCCAACAACCTGACTCTCCATGAGGCTTTGGATAGTGGAGCCTGTGGGTGTGGGTGTTTGTGCCCCTGTTGGCCACTGCTCTAAGGCAGAGGTTCCCAACTCCGGTCCTGGTGGGCCAAACACTGTTCAGGTTTTCATGCTGTCCCTAATGAATATGCATGAGTTACATTTGCATACAATGGGGGCGATGCATACAAATGCAGCACAGGCATATTTATTAGGGACAGCATGAAACCTGAATGGTGTTTGGCCCTCCAGGACTGCAGTTGGGAAACTCTGATCTAGGGATTGCACATGTTTTATGGTGTCTGTGCTCTGTAGGGTAAAATATAGGCATTTCAGGCATGTTTATTTTATCTGCAATAAAGGTTCCATCTTTATTACCACGGTTTAGTACTGGGTAAAATATGGGGACAAGGTTGGCAGGAGTCACAGCTGGGACTTGAACTTGTGACCTTCTGCCCCTGAACACACTGGCTGTGTGTACTGCACCAAACTGTTGCCACAGGGGCAGATCATTCCCTGGGGATACCATGACTGTTCATCAGTCTGTTGCAGTGCACGGCACCCACCTAAATGGGGCTTGGCCATGGTCTGCTGTGGGCAGATGCACTGCCTCCTCCGCCACCAGCACCCTTCCGCCACGATGCTGACATGCCCTTATGCTGGTGGTGCGCAGTCCCAGGCCATCCAGTAGGCAGCTGCCTATGGTGTGGGTTCTCGGGTAGGGGTGCCTACATGGACATGCGCACTTCCCCCCGGCACCGCCTGCCAATGTTATGTGCCCTTGGGGGTACCTGCTGGGTAATATCCCCTGTGACGCTGTGGGACACACACTCGTGCCCATGTTGGTCCCTCGTTAGCTGCTGTCTTGCTGCTTTACAGTTTCAGCATTCCTGTGTGACACCTAGGCATCTGCCTAGTCCGCACTGTGCCCCAGCTGGACCACAGCATGTGCCGCCTGCAGCCCCCTGTATCCCATTTACAGCATCAGTACAGTTGGCCTTTCCAAATGCCCACTCTGCTGTTGCTGCACATGTGCACGCCATAACATACCTGCCCAATATAAACGACAAAACCCTGATCACCGCTATTTGAATGTGGGATCATTCACTTTGTAGGGGGACAGAGCATAGACTCTTCCAAACATGATATCTTCCTTTTTACGCTTTGTCAGTAGTGCTGCTTTATGTTTATCATTAATATCACTATTGGCCAGCTTGGTTGTTGGGATTTCAAATGTGGTTTTGGTCATTTTATATGTTTATTTGCCTTTTTGGTTCCTTGACATGTATCACTACTATCACTTTTCTGGGTTCCCCTGCCTTTGCTGTACATTGCTAACTGAAATGGTTTCTCTCTCCTGCAAATGTGCCTCTAACGCGAGGGTTTCACTGGCGTTAGTGTTCAGACCCGGATTTCACAGTGTTAGTGTGCCTGGAGCCTCTCCCCGCCCACTCTCCACCCATTGACCCCTATCTCCGCCCTCTGGGAGGCCTTACTCCACCCTTCAGACCCGGATTTCACAGCGTTAGTGTGCCTTAACGCTACTGTTGATGTTATCATGCGATAGCAGTGCTAGCGGCTGTGCAGAATATTGAGCCTGGTTAACATGTAGGCTTGCAGGATCAGCATCTGTGGATATCCAGCGGCACCAGCCATGTTAGTACTGCTGAATATCCCAGCCAAGGGGATTAACACGGTTAGCAGGTCTGCCAACCATGTTAATTCAATATCGGACCCATAATATTTATTATGAGTAATCAAAACATTAAACTACATTAATTGACTGATCAACATGCATCATGCATAATAGCTTTGAACTATCCTGGGCCTATACATTTTTATGCCTACTGCTCCTTTGTTTTTCACTTATTTGTGCAGTGGGATTTGTCCAAATAGCTAAGTAGTACATAGAAACATAGAAATATGACGACAGAAAAAGACCACATGGCCTATCTAGTCTGTCCTTCCATATCAACAACTACAACAGTCCCCTTTTTTCCATTAGAGATCCTCTGTGTTTGTCCCATGCTTTTTTGAATTCAGATACTGTCCTCATCTCTACCACCTCCACTGAGAGACTATTCCACGGATCCACCACTCTTTCCGTAAAGAAATATTTCTGCATATCACTCCTTAATCTATCCCCCTTCACCCTCATCCCATGTCCCCTCATAGCAGAACTTGCTTTCAGTTGAAAGAGGCTCTTCCACTGTACATTTATGCCACAGAGGTATTTAAACATCTCAATCATATCACCTCTATCCCGCCTTTCCTCTAAGGTGTACATATTAAGATCCTTAAGTCTGTCCTCATATGCTTTATAATGAAGACCACTAGCCATTTTAGTAGCCACCCTCTGTACTGACTCCATCTTGTTTATATCCTTTTGAAGGTGCGGTCTCCAGAATTGCATACAATACTCCAAATGAGGTTGCACCAAAGACTTATACAGAGGCACTATCATCTCCTCCTTTTTTCTGCTAGCCTTTCCTCTCCCTATGCACCCAAGCATCCTTCTAGCTTTTGCTTTCGCCTTTTCTACCTGTTTAGCTACTTTAAGATCATCAGACACAACCACGCCTAGGTCCCGCTCTTCTTTAGTGGACAAAAGTACTTTACCCCATCATACTATATTGCTCCCTTGGATTGCTGCAGCCCAAATGCATGACTTTACATTTTTTAACATTAAATCCCAGATGCCAAATTCTAGACCATTCTTCAAGCTTAGCTAGATCCCTCCTCATGTTATCCACACCTTCCTGTGTGTCTACTCTATTGCAGATTTTGGTATCATCCGCAAAGAGGCAAAACTTACCCGACAGCCCTTCCGCTATATCACCAACAAAGATGGTCCTTAGCTCATGACAATAGACATAATCTCCAGGAACAAGCAGGAATGAGTCTTCACATATGGGTACGTCAGTACCGACGGAGTCTGCGCGGGAACGCTTCCCAGCGTCGAATCAAAAAGCTTTTGGAAGCATCCCACCACGCCTGCGTGCTGCCTTCCCGCCTTTCCCAACTGCCTCTCCTCAGTTTTTGTTTTCCGCGGAGCCGGCAGGACGTCCTCCTGTCACCGCAGAAAATTCTTGTTTTATTTCTTTAGTTTTCTTGTGGCCGCGGCTGTCTTCCCCGACGCCACCGGTACCGCCGGTGTTTTCTTTTCTTTTCTTGTGAAATCTTCCTTTTTCAGGGATATTTGTTTCCTCATAGTGTCTCACGGTTTCTCAGGCCTTTTAGGCCTTTTCTTTTTCCTTCATGGAACCGCCAGCCACTTTCGCCAAGAAATGTTCAAACTGTGGTGGTACAACTTTATTTTTAGACCCTCAAAGTCGGTGTCTAACCTGCTTGATTCCTGACCTTTTTCCTCCGGAGCCTTTAGGCAACAGTTTGGTGAGAAGAGGTTTTCAACATCGAGGTTCTCTCGATACACGGTTTCCTTCCAACTTCAGGGCACCATCCCTTTCTTCTTCTACACAGGATCAGGTAACCCACAAACAGTCTGTTAAGACTAGTCAGCCCTCGAGTGGTAGGTCTCATGCACAGCATGTAGACTGCTCCGGCCTTGCCCTCGAGGGCCCACTGGCTTCAAAACCCCGGCAGGAGTCTTCGGTCTCCAAAGCATATGAGGGGTTTCAGGTTGTTCCTGCGGTTCACCCCTCACAGAACATACCTGAGCCGTATCCAGTGGTGGCATCCGCTTCGAGCGGTACCGATACCCCGGCATCGGCACTGGTGTTGGATGAAACACTCCTCACCAGGGATGGTCATCTGGTGTCCTCGGTGCCTTTGGGACCGGTGGATACTCTCCAGACTGACTTTCCATTATCGGTGCCAGCACCGATACTACCACCAACGTCGGTACCCTCCAGACGTGCATCGATAGCCTCGCTGCCCTCGATGCCGAGTCTCGAATCGATCTACAGTCTGGAGGACTGGGTACCGACTCGCCTTGATACCAGCTCCCGGCGGTACCGAAGGCTCGGTTCCGATGATTCAGATCCACAACTCTCGGTTCCCCCGAGGCCGTTTGAGTTGCCACTGGTTGGCTTTCATCCACCGGTATCAGATACGGTACCGAAGTCGATACCGATGTCCACATTACCCTTGCGGTCCGTGCCTTCCATGCTTCGCTCATCAGGCTCTTTGCCCTCGATGCCGAGTTTGGAATTGATCTCTAGTCTGGAAGACTGGGTACCAACACGCTTTGGTACCGACACCGATCGATACCGGAGGCTCGGTACCGAGGATAGCAGCCGGAGGTTTTCGGTTACCTCGGTACCGATTGAACTGTCACCGATGGCTGCTCCGATGTCTGTGTCGGGCTCGGCTCCGACATCGGTACCGGTATTGGCATCGGTACCGGTATCCACAGTAGCATCGTGGCCAACTCCTGCCATGCTTCTTTCAACAGGATTGCTCCCTTCTATACCAAGCTTGGAGTCGATACCTGGCATGGACGATGTGGTACTGACGGTCGCTGCTCCTGACAGCCAGTACCGGCGACCATCCCTTAAGGATTCCACACTGCACCGTGCAGGATCTTCTATTCCTATATATTTGGATAGCTCTTTCGGTGCTCAGGCTAGTTCTTCAGATCTAACCTTTCCAAAGGAGATTCCTGTTGGAGATCCCTCTTTTCAGAGTTTCCTCCAGGATATAGCAAGATCTCTTGCCATTCCTATCCCTGGACATGATCCTGCACAAGGCTCTGTTTCTACCAAAGCAAAGGAGAACATAATGCTTCCTTTGCATCATTCCTTGCAGGATCTCCTTCTAGGAATGTGGGAAGCACCTTTAAAGGTACCCCACCCTCCAGAGCAACTGATCTCTTATATCAGGTGCCCCCCTCTCCAGGGTTTCAAAAGACTCAACTTCCTCATCATTCCATAGTAGTGGAATCAGCAATGAGGCGGGTAAAGAGTAAGAAAAAGCACTCTTCTTATCCGCCAGGTCGTGAGTCTAAGACACTAGATGCCTTTGGACGTCAAACCTTCCAGACATCTATGCTTTCTGCAAGAATTCTCTCATATATTTTTTATATGAGTCTATCTCTTGAGGAGGTCACAAAGCAGTTATTACATCTTTTGACTCCTTCCCTTCCAGAGTCCAAGAGTGCAAGCTATTCTTCACTACTTAAGCATCTTCAGAATATCTCTTGGTTTCTTACTCGTGCTTCCCTAGACTCTTTTGAGTCTGTTAGCAGGACTTCTGCTATAACTATAGGGGCACGACGTAGAGCCTGGCTCCAAGCTTCAGACTTGGACAAATGGGCACAGCAAAGACTGGGACATACTCCTTGCACTGGAGACAATCTTTTCAACAAGGAGTCTTTACGTCAGGATACTCAGTTGTCCACTGACTTACCTGTTCCTAGGGGCTGTTCTGCACCTTCTTCTGTCCCAGTAGGTAGGAAATGTCCTGCCAAACTTTCTTCCCATAGGAGAAGAAGGTTTTATGCATCATCTGCCCATCATACAGATGTTCCCAAACAAGGGAAGCATCGTCCTGGTCTGCAGAATTCATCCTCTCACCAGGCTCAGCAAACCCAGCAACCGCAGGGTTTCTGATCAATCTTCATCAGATGCTTGTGACTCTGAGGGTTAGAATCTGCAGTTGCTCCTTCTCAATAGAGGCAATCCACTGCTTTCATTCTAAACCCTAGACTTGGATCTCTTTCCAAAGGACATCCATTTTTTCTATGTTCTATGAGCTGTCAGGATATTCATGTCTATAGGTCACAGGGTTCTCCTCTTCTTCCTGCTAGGGAAAGAGGTCTAACCACTATCAAACGATAGTTTCCTGTGCCAGCATGTCTTTTTTTTTCCTTTCTATAGACTTACTACTTTGTAAGTCTTCTTCAGTTCCATTCTCTTTACCCTCTTACCAAGCTTTTCCTCTGTAAGAGCGGTATTGCTTCACTGGAGGGCTTTTTCTTCAGCCTCTCTAGTTTTGTTACTTTTCCAGTGCGGAGTTTTCCTCTCTGAGTTGACTCCTCTTTTTCAATCTTGCTTTGAGGCAGTTCATCAGATATGTCCAGAGTTTTCTACTCCTGTTCTGTCTGTCCTTTCTGTTTTTAAACAGTAAGATTCTTTCTGCTGTCTGGCAAGCAGCTGCCTATGCAGGAGCCTTAATGTTTGGACCACTGGTTCTTGTCCACCATCAACCAGATTTGTCCTCCACTAACATTCTCTCTGGTCTTAGTAGTGGCTCCAAGTCAGTGCTGTCATCTGTCTTGGAAATTATTTCACTACAGGCTTGTTGGATTGTCTTCTCTTTCTGCCATCTCCATTCCCCTGGGTTTGGCAGCATAGTTGCCATAGGTACTGGCTCTCCAGCAGCCAGTTCTATCTCCTCATTCTCCTGCATCATGCTCTCTGCAATTCTACAGAGAAGCTCTCCACTATGGGCCCTTGCTAGAGAGCATGAGGGTTTTTTCTCCAACAGCTATCCTAGATGGTTGGAAAATACTTTTTCAGTCATGTCTCCCATGACTAGAAAGGTTCTCCCTTTTTTTTTCACTATCTCCTTTTTAATATAAAGGACATAGGCCTTCTCTTACGTGAAAGCTTAAGGAGTTGCCAATTCCCTGCTTTGGTCCATAGTATTTCCAATCGGGAATATGCTTTTTCTCCTTGCAGCTCGTCCTCATGGTAAGAACGCATGATACCTTTTTGCCCTTAAGCAGGTCAGCATGGTATCTCATTTTTATGCGTCTTCTGTTCACTTACTATGCTGGAGTTCTGGAATACTCGGGACTTGCTGACTGCAGACTGATATCATCCTCTGCTTTTCACGTAACCGTCCTGGTTATTTCACTAGCTAGCATCCCTGTAGCTCATAACCAGTGGGAATAGATTCTCTATATATCTTCTCAAGTAGGTTCCACCTTCGTTATTAGATGAATCTTTCCTCTCCACATTTCCTATGTGAATACCATTCTATAGGCATATCTCTGTCTGCTTCATTCCAGACACCCATATAGAGGCCTATATATTCATAACTATAGCATACATCTTACAGATGTCTATGTCTATCATTTGTGTGTATTTTATGCCCTTTCATATCTCACTATAGATATATTCTTATAGGTCTATCTATATGTGTGTGTATGTATGTATGTATGTATGTATATATATATATATATATATCTGTCGAGATATTTTATTATTGGTAGATATGTATCTGCATATTTATCTACCTGACAGCTATATGATTCTGACAGATGGGCTTTACCCATACCTATGCTACCCAGCATGTCTGGGGTTCTACACGCACAACCACTTCTGTGGTAGTTAACAACTTCCACCATAACCTTAAGGTTTAGGTACCTCTGAAGCTCTCCATGTTCCAGTATCTCTCCTAGCTGACTCCAGTTAGGAGAGACATTGCGGATCTTCAGTTAATCACAGGCTCTAACGCCTCAGGCATTTGTCCTTTCTTTTTGGGATACAAGGGGTTTCCATACCTTTCTTCCCACAAGGACTGTGCCTGTTTGTCCAAATCGGTCAGCTTCTCTTTTTGCTCCTAAGGGTGAGCCACTCTGTTGCCAAAAGAGTTCGGCTTTTGTCATAAAGCCTTCCGCTGAAGGCCCACCGTTTTTGTACTACCCCAGTTATTATTGGGGTTCCCTCTTACCTTTCAGGAATCTGACCTCCACTGTTTTTTCCTACAGGTTTATTACCTCCACTTCACAGTGAGGTCCTCCTTGAGGTTCCTCTACTGGGTTCCCCAGTAGATCCCATGAACCTCCTTACTGCTGTGTAATGTGATGCAGCAGACCAGCGGGGGGGAATAGAAGAAAATGTTTTAAACACGAAAAAAGGCATGCACAAGCTGCAGTATTCTCAGGAACCTGATAGGGGGAGCAAGAGGGACCTCCGGAAGACTGAGGATCCACGCCCCACAGGGTGTGACCTAAAGCCAGCCAGCCTCCAATCCAGGAAGGCAGGAACTCCTTTTAAAGAAAGTCTGGAAGACTGGAAAGGGAGAAGTGGCGGTAAAGAGGAAGGTGGCTGGAGAAGCAGAAGTATCTGTAAAGCCAGAAGCAGCAGAGAAGTTGCAGAGCCTTCAGAAGCCGGAGAAGTAGCAGAAACTGCAGATGCTGAAGAAACTGCAGAAGCTACAGACGCTGCTGGAGTGCAGGAAAGAGGTACAGGCCCAAGAGACCTGAAAGGACAGAGAATACAGAAGGGTCCAGGAGATTCAGGAACGCAAAAGCCGTACTGTGACTGCTATGTGAAAAACCCAAGCCATATTGCAGGAGCAAGGCAGGATCTCACCAGGAGTAGGCCTCAAGCCTCGTCCCAAGGAAAGAAGCCGGAGTTACCAGGTAACCCATACTTTGTGGGAAACAGCCTTCAGAGGGCTAGTGTATGGAGAGGACAAGAAACAGAAGCTCCCTGTCCATGGCACACAGCTGAGGAGACAAGGTATGAAAAGCTTTTATCAAATAAGAAACTTTTAACTAAGCAAGGTTTGCAGGAAGTGAATGTAAAACCTTTGAAGAGAGAAGGATATTCACACTATAGAACAGCTCATGACCGACGCCCCACGCTGAACCCCAAGCACTGGGAGCTCATACAGCATTTGTGTGAAAAGCCTGATTATAACTTGCCAGGAACCATTAACTCTGGTTCAGATACACTTGAGCAAGAACCGATGCAAGTGGAAGTGGTAGAGTCCCTTTCTGAGGAAGAAATGGATTGTAGCTTTTGTACCACTGGAAGCTTGGAATCCTTATGTAGCAAGTGAGCAGTAAACTTGTGAATTTGGAAACGTGTGTTTTTGTATCCCCTTTGTGAAGAAAACAGTTTTGCTTTTGAACCTGAGTTGTACCTTTTCTTTCTAACCTGATGTAAGGACATTTCTTTTGGTTGTTTGAATCTGATCCGTTTGAACCTTTTGCAATACAAGGGAAATAAAGCCTTATTTTTCCCTCCACTCGAAGACCTGTGTTTTCTGGGTATTTGGTAATAAAGGACGCTACCAAGGCTATACATCCCTGGGCCCTAGAAAATACATACCAAACCCAATCTTATTTTATTTATGTCCGACCTGCCTTGGCGCCCATTAGCCACCAGGTTGGCGTTGTGACAGTAATCCTGTTAGGGGAGGACCATATTGCAATATTTCTTTCAATATCATTGATGATAATTATCATCCACACATGGACTCCTTGTCTGCAGTCCTATGCTAGGTTAGCTGTTCCACAGCGCCTTTCTTTTTTCAACTCCTACCCTCCATCCTCAGGATGCCTGGTGTTGTGGGGGATAGCATGTTCCAATCTATGACATGCTGGGACTCCAGGCATCTTAGCTTGGGAGTCCCCATATGTGAAGACTCATTCCTGCTTGTTCCTGGAGATAGCACAGTTACTTACCTATAACAGGTGATCTCTGGGAACAGCAGGAATAAGTCTTCACAACCCACCCACCTCCCCTAGGAGTTGTATCTCTCTATCTCTATCTTTCCCTTCTCTCTCTCTCTCTCTCTTTGTCTCAGCTTGAAACTTAACTGAGGAAAGGCAGTTGGGAAAGGCGGGAAGGCAGCACGCAGGCGTGGTGGGATGCTTCCAAAAGCTTTTTGATTGGACGCTGGGAAGCGTTCCCGCGCAGACTCCGTCGGTACCGTCGTACCCATATGTGAAGACTTATTCCTGCTGTTCCCAGAGATCACCTGTTACAGGTAAGTAACTGTGCTGTAATAGGTGATACTATTACTATGGAAAAGGTAGAGAGAAGAGCGACCAAAATGGTAAATAGGATGGAAGAATATCCCTACGAGGAAAGGCTTAAAAGATTAGGGTTCTTCAACTTTGAAAAGAGATGGCTGAAGGGAGATATGATAGAGGTCTATAAAATAATGAATGGAGTAGAAGGAGTAAATGTAGATTGGTTGTTTACTCCTTCAGAACGTAGAAAGATTAGGGGACACACAATGAAGCTACAATTTAGCACATTTAAGACTAATTGGAGAAAATATTTTTTCATTCAATGCATAATCAAACTCAAATTCGTAACCAGAGGATGTAGTAAATGCTGTTATTGTAGCTGGAGACTGCTCAATAAAAGCACAATCTTTCAGTGTCTGAAATCTAAAGTAAGATTACTATCAAACAAAAACCTAAGATCTTAAGCTGGGAGACCACAGCAAGGAAGGGCTATCTAAAACAGGTGACACTACCCCCAGCAAAGACTTGTTAGTTACCTATATGGCTCTACATTTTTCTGGATTTAACTTTAGCCGATAAGACTGAAGCCACTAAGAAATAGCATCAAGGCAGCAATTAAGAAGTTACATATCCAAAACCTGAGGATCCAAATAAGCTGGACATCATCTATGAATAGATGCACTGAAAACCCTAGGGACTGTATTAACGAAGCAAATGGTGCTAAAAAAAATATTAAATAATATAGGAGAAAGGATAGACTCTTGGGGAACACCACAGGACAGATTTTGCACCAAAGAAGATTGAGAACTACAATAGACTGTGAATGTATGGTCAGTAAGGAAAGAGGAGAACCAAGCAAGAACCATATTGGCGAGGCCGACTTCAATCAACTGCAGGCATAAGAAATCATGGTCAACCAAATCAAATGCCGCTGATGAGTCTAATGAAATGGCAAGAGCTGCATGACCAGAATTAAGGGACTGGTGCAGCTCACTAAGCAAAAAAGTGAGACATATTTCCATGCTATGATGGGGTCGAAAGCTGGAATGGCACAGATGTAAAATATTTCTCTTCTCCACAAAGTCTCTAAATTGAACAAAGACTATCTTTTCAACAATTTTCACCAAAAAAAGGTAGCATCGAGACAGGCCTATAGTCCTCCAGACTATCAGAGACTACGGCGCTCTTCTTAAGAATCTTTTGCATCACAGCCTGCTTCCATCTTCACGAAAGAACACCTGAGCTGACAAAGCATTAACCATAGCCAATATATAAGGATGCAAAGGCTGAAACTGCGATCTTAAAAGTGTAGATGGTAATGGTTCCTGAATAGACATAGGTAGGACATGATTAAGAATACTCTGTAAATAAGACAGTGTTACTGGTAAAAAAAAAAAAGGAGGACCATAGCCTCGATGGAACTGGCAAAACTGGAACATAGGGTAAGTTAGAGGGGGAGGACAAATTGGAGACAGCTGGGGAAGCCACCACGGATGGAACCAAAGTGGAAAGCGATGAATGAACAGTCTGCACTCTAGACAGAAAAAAAGAGACAAATTTTTCTGCAGATGGAATATTGGGCAGCAACGCCAGAACGGAGCGCTGTTCATCCAAGGTACGGAAAAGCTCCCAAGATGGATTAGAACTACCGTTAATACTCTGGGAATATCACATTCTTTTCACGAAAGCTACTTAAGAAGCATAAATATGAGCTGCATCCCAAAACTGATCCAGAAGGGCAGGAGACCTGTACTTTCTCCAAAGCCTCTCTGTCTGGCGCATTTGTCTCTTCAGAAGCCACAAACTCTCATGATACCAGATGTTTGCCTGCCGTGGATGCTGAACCTTCTACCACATGGGGGCCATGAGATCCAAGGCACACCACAGGGAACCATCCCAGCAGACTGCCTGCTCTTCCAATAGCAAATCCATGAAATTAGCTGGACTGGAACAATCTTGTGAGAAAGTCGCAAAGACCACATCACGAAGCATTCAAGTCCACATAACTGAAGGTGCTGATATAACAGGAATAAAATTATAAAAAAAAGAGAAGTGAACCAGTGAGTGGTCTGACCATGGCATAGCTAGGGAAAACATCAAGGTAAGGCCAGGCTGAAACCTTACAGGGATAAAAAGAAGGTCAAGTGTATTACCCAACGAATGTGTAGGAACAATCATCTGTTGCACCATCCCAATATCTGCTAAAAAAAATAACACCCAGTCTGCTAGAGATAAGAATTTATCAGCATGTACATTGAAATCGTCTGTTCAGGAACCATTACCATCTACATTTTTAAGATCGCAGTTTCAGTCTTTGCATCCTTATATATTGGCTATTGTTAATGCTTTGTCAGCTCAGGTGTTCTTTTGTGAAGATGGAAGCAGGCTGTGATGCAACTGATTCTTAAGAAGGGTGCTGTAGTCTCTGATAGTCTGGAGGACTATAGGCCTGTCTCGATGCTACCTTTTTTGGTGAAAATTGTTGAAAAGATAGTCTTTGTTCAACTTAGAGACTTTGTGGAGAAGAGAAATATTTGACATCCGTGCCATTCCAGCTTTCGACCCCATCATAGCATGGAAATATGGCTTGAATTAGAAAATTAGAGAAATATATTTATAAATCTGAAAACCCTTAGAAGATAGGCCTCCTCCCATGTCTCTCTTTAATTTGTTAATACTTTATTTATGCTGGAAGTGCATGCAGCAGCAGTCAGATAAACACAAATGAAGAATGGCCAATATATCATACACACACACACACATTAACATGCTGAGAATTACCACTACTGTTTATCATTTGTATAGCGCTACAAGGCATATGCAGCGCTGCACAGAGACATGTAAGAAACAGTCCCTTCTCATAAGAGCTTACAGTCTAGTCAAGACAGACAACAACTGGGTACTTGGTGGAACAGCTTCTTGGATTCAACTGTAAGTGTTTATATTTATTTTAAAACCTGCATGCCTGCTTGTCAGTATGAGGGAAGACATGTGTACATGTTTCTGGAATAAACTGTCTATCCTAGGTTTGTAAGTGTGGTGCTGCAGGAATGTATGAATGTTTATGTATAGTGCAGATTGTTTATATGCTGAGTACTAAACTGTAGGCTCTGTGTTGTGTGTGTGTGTGTACAGCACATGTCTGTGCATGTTTTTCTGTATAGGACAACATCATGTCTAGGTTTAGTGCTGGGATATATAGCTTATTTGTTTGTATAAATCCATGTACGTACAACTTACAAGACTGTATGTTGATATTAAAAATCTAATTATATGCCAGTTAGTATAACATATTTTATATTTTAGGGAAAGAGGCATCCTAAACAATGGCAAAAAGACTGCTAACAACAAACACGACAAAGTCTACTGTTTATGAGCACTTTGCATTATCAAGTGATGGAAAACATTACGTGTGCCAGTGTTTTAGAAAAGATGATGATGGTGAAAAACAATGTGATGCAAAAATTAGCAGTTTCAGTGGGCCTGATAAAAATGCACCTACAAGAGCATCAAATTTGAAAAGACACAGCGTTTTCATCCCAAAGTGTTAGAAGCCGTGAATGAGAAAGATAGCAATGAAAACATTGCATCTACTTCTGTGACAAAAAACGTTCAGAAATCTACTGGAGAACAAACACAAATAAGAAAATTCGTTATATCTGACAAAGTTACCATAAGGATGACACCAGAAAAATTCAAACACCACATTATTGAAATGGTAGTAAAGAATAGTTCCTGTGCGGATATCCAGTTTAGTCCTCCACAATCGGGTACTGCCCCTCTCACTGCAGCCTGTAGACTGGACCAATCAAATCTTCTGTAGTACATATCCAGCAGGAGCTCCCAGAAGCCCCCCAGTGTGTCCAGTCTCGTTGCAGTGTGTAGACGTAAAAGTGTGTCCTCTGGGCACACTTAGTGACCTTTGCAGGAGCAACACTAGTTAGTTGTTTTTAGGGATTGTTTTGGGGCATTTCTCTACTATTTTTGTTTTTGGTAGCTAGCTGTGCCTTTAAAAAAGAAAGACAAAAGAAGCCTGTCTCCCTGGAGCTGTGCCACAGGAGACTAGGAGAAAGTCAGACCTGCTGGCTGCTGTTGCCTGCCTAGCACATTTTATCAGCCCTGGGTGAGCTTCCCCTAGACAGGACGGGGAATTGCCATACCTATAAGGCAGTGCCTGGTACTGGGAGATTGTGGCTGAATCTTCTGTTCCTGAGCTGGTAGGAGTTTGCATTTCATTTTTTTTTCTTTCTTGTGTGCAATGCTCTGTCTGGGATGCCAGCGTTTCTGTAGGCTCTCCTGAGCCCATTTGGCAGTTTTTATTCAAACTGCTCGTGTGCCCTGTGTTAGAGGGTCGTTTTATTTGTTTTCCATATTATTTGGTGGTTTTTATATTTTCGCGCCGTTTTTTACCGCGGGTGAAAAAGTGCGGCGGCCATTTTGGATTTTAAAAGTGCTTTTCCAGGCATTTTTGATCGCTGTGCACAGGTTCCCCTAGCGTTTTTGGGGTTCCTCTTTCTGGCGATTTTGCTCAGGGCACCCCAGGGATCCTGGGATATATTTTGTTTCTTGTAAAAAAAAAAAAAAAAAAAAAAGTTAAGTTACTTTTAAATCGGGGCTGATTTGCATAGGATTGCCCAGGTGGTGTGGGCTTTCCTGTGGCTGTCTTATTCTATTCCCCTGGGCAGAGGTGGCCTTGGAATGGCTTCCAAGCCCCAGTGTGTGATTTGTGGGTCCCGCAGGACGGCAGGGACTGACTCTGGCATCTGCAGGGTCTGTGCTGCAGTGCCCTCTGAGTTAGAGCAATCTGTGAATGTTCAGGAACAGGCTACCCCTGGGGATGCTTCTACTTCCGGGGACAGCGTTCTTTCTCCAAGCATCCCTCAGTCTGGCTCGGTTCCTCCGGCCAGCGGTTCAGTGGCTGCGCTCCAGCAGGCGTCTGTTGCTGCCTCAACTATGGACTTCTCCCCTGATTTTGTACTCCTCATGCATCAGGCATTTCGCCTGAGCAGGTCCGGACAGTTGCCGGCTGTCTGGCCCCCCTCCCTCCCCTCGGGGTCCTTGGGGGCGGCTCAGTGTCCCTCATCGCCCGGGGGCAAGCGGCTTCGGTTGGGGGGACAAGAGCAGGACGCCCTGGGTCTCCTGGATTCCGAGGCAGAGGGCGATCCTGAGACTGAAGCGGAGGATTTGGAGGATGGGGAGATCCCTGGGCCGGAAGATCAGGCTCGGGTCATTCGAGTGTTCCGTAGGGACGAGCTGGTTCCTCTGGTCACGGAGTCCCTTCAGGCGCTAAACCTTTCGGCGGTGCGGCCCCTGGAGGAGGAGGGTCTTGAGGATCCTCTGATTCAAGCAGTCAGGGATGCCCAGGTGGTTTTTCCCGTCCACCGCGTGGTGGATCAGATGATCCAGGCGGAGTGGGAGCACCCGGAATCCGGTTTGAAGGGGATTCGGACCATGAATCGGCTTTATCCTCTTGCTGACAAGGACAGGGACTTGTTCAGGTCCCCCCGGGTGGATGCTGCGGTCTCCGCAGTGACCAAGAAAACCACCATCCCGGTTGAGGGGGCGGCGGCCCTCAAGGACGGGCAGGATAAGAAGGTTGATAACTTGCTCAAGCAAACCTTCGATACGGATGCCGTGTCATTGCAGGCCTCTATCTGTGGGGCTTGGGTGGCTCGGTCGTGTCTGCGGTGGTCACAGCAACTGCGCTCGAGCCCCGGACTAGACCAGCAGGGTCTGGTGGAGGTGACCCGGCTGGAGTCCGGCTCGGCTTACCTGGCGGATCTGTTTTATGATTTGATCTGCGCGTTGGCTAACAGTATGGCATCCGCGGTAGCAGCGCGCCGGTCCCTCTGGTTGCGCAGCTGGGCGGCGGACAGTTCTTCTAAGGCCCGCCTCAGTAAGCTGCCGTTTAAGGGCAGATTATTATTTGGGGAGGCTCTCGAGAAATTGGTAAAGGATCTCGGTGAGTCCAAAGGGGGCCGGCTTCCGGAGGATAAACCAAGGTCCAACCGGTCCACCTCGTCGGCGCGGGGATCCTTTCGGGATCAGCGCAGGTTTCGGCCCTCCCGCCAGTGGTCCTCGCAGCGGGGCCAGTTTGGAGCCCGTAGCCAAGGATTTCGGGCTTTCAGGGGAGCCGGCAGAGGCTTCTCCGCAGCCGGCTCTTCTTCGGGTTCTTCCTTTGGACGCAAGCCACAATGACGCCAGGCAGGCTCTGGAGGGAGGACCGCTTGTCGGCGGTCGCTTGCGCGACTTTCTTTCCTCTTGGGCCCAAATAACGTCGGATCGCTGGGTGCTACAAATTATAGAGGAGGGTTACGCTCTGGAATTTGCGTTCCCACTTCCAGATTCCTTTGTTCTGTCTCCCAGCAGGGGCGAGCAAAAGACGAGGGACATCCGCGTGCCCCTGGCTCGATTGTTAGCGCTGGGAGCGGTGGTTCCAGTGCCTCCCTTGGAAAGAGGCGCTGGTCGCTACTCCATCTATTTTGTGGTACCCAAAAAGGGCGACTCTCTGCGTCCGATTTTGGATCTCAAAGGCGTGAATCGCGCGCTCAGAGTGCCGCATTTCCGCATGGAAACCCTGCGGTCAGTCATTGTAGCGGTGCGAAAGGGGGAGTTTTTGACGTCCCTCGATCTTACCGAGGCCTATCTGCACATTCCGATACACCCAGCCCATCAGCGGTTTCTCCGCTTCGCGTTCCCGTGGGGCCACTTTCAGTTCCGGGCCATGCCGTTCGGCTTGGCTACGGCCCCGCGCACTTTCACAAAGGTGATGGTGGTGGTTGCGGCGGCCTTGCGCAAGGAGGGCATTTTGGTCTATCCTTACCTGGACGACTGGTTGATACGAGCAAAATCCGGTCGAGAGTGCCTGCGGGTCACGAGCAGGGTGGTAGCTCTGCTGCGATCCCTCGGCTGGGTGGTGAACGAAAGAAAGAGTTGTCTGCGGCCCTCGCAGGACCTGGAGTATCTGGGGGTGCGCTTCGACACTGCTCGGGGGCTGGTGTGCCTTCCCGAGCGCCGCGTCCGGACGTTGCGGGCTCTTGTCCGACTATTTCGGGGGATGCCCGCTCCGTCGGCGTGGTGGTACCTACGGCTTCTCGGAACGATGGCGGCGACCTTAGAGGTGGTTCCGTGGGCGCGGTTCCACATGCGCCCGCTACAGAGGGCGCTCCTTCGTCGCTGGTCCAACCAGTGCGATTCCTTGCACAAGAGACTGCCCTGCCCGAAGGCAGTGCGGCGGTCGCTTCGGTGGTGGCTCTCCTCCGAGAACCTGACGCGGGGGATTCCCTTGGAGCCTCCTCTGTGGGTCCCCCTCACTACGGATGCGAGCCTAGTCGGCTGGGGAGCACACTGCGAGACCCGCTTCACGCAGGGGGTGTGGTCCTCGCAGGAAGCGTCTTGGTCGATCAACCGCCTCGAGCTTCGGGCGGTCCGACTAGCCCTGATGGCCCTGGAACCTCTGCTCCTGGGCCGGGCGGTCCGAGTCTGGTCGGACAATGCGACCACGGTGGCGTACATCAATCGCCAAGGGGGCACAGGGAGTGTGGCCCTGGAAACAGAAGCGACGGCCTTGTTCAGCTGGGTGCAGACTCGGCTGCCGGCGATCTCGGCGGCGCACATTGCAGGCGCCGACAATGTCCAGGCCGACTTTCTCAGCAGAGTGCGGGTGGACCCCGGAGAGTGGGAGTTAAATCCTCAGGTATATGCGCAGATAGTTCGGCGGTGGGGTCCGCCCATCATGGATCTCATGGCGACCTTCCAGTCGGCCAAGACAAGTCGCTTCTTCAGCAGACGGCGGGAGCGGATGTCCGAAGGACTCGACGCTCTCATTCAGCCGTGGCCGACGTCCGGGATGCTGTACGTTTTCCCCCCGTGGGCCCTGATCGGTCGGGTCGTCCAGCGCATCGAGGGCCATCAGGGCCGGGTGCTGCTGGTGGCTCCGGATTGGCCCCGGAGGCCCTGGTATGCCGACCTCGTTCGGCTTCGAGACGGCGTGCCGTGGCGCCTTCCGGCGCTACCGGATCTTCTTCTTCAGGGCCCTTGCGGATGCCCCAGGTGGCTCGGTTCTCGCTTACGGTTTGGCCATTGAGAGGGCTCGGCTGAAAAAGAAGGGTTATTCGCCCGCGGTGATTTCCACCTTACTGCGGGCAAGAAAGTCGTCCACTTCTCTTACTTATGTTCGAATTTGGAGAATTTTTGAGGACTGGTGCTCCCGGCGTGGAGTTCGGGCGGCGACGGTCTCGGTGCCCGTCGTGCTCAGCTTTCTGCAGGATGGCTTCGAGAAGGGTCTCGCGGCCAGTTCCCTGAAGGTCCAGTTGGCCGCGCTCTCTTGCTATAGAGGCAAGGTCTTGGGCCGCCTTCTTGGCGCTCATGCGGATGTGCGGCGTTTCTTGACCGCCGTGTTTCATTTGCGGCCTTCCCGCAGAGCGGTGATTCCTCCGTGGGATTTGAATTTAGTTCTGCGGGCCCTGGCTCGGGAACCCTTTGAGCCCTTGCGGAGGGCATCCTTGAAGGATCTCACGTTGAAGACGGTTTTTCTGGTAGCCATTTGCTCGGCACGGCGCATCTCGGATCTACAGGCCTTGTCATGCCGAGAACCTTTCTTGTCTTTTTCTGCGGAGCGGGTTGTGCTCCGTCCGGTTCCCTCCTTCCTGCCAAAGGTGGTGTCTCCTTTTCACCTGAATCAGGCAGTATTTCTACCAGTGATTTCGGCGGCCTCGGTCGAGTCGGTGGACAAGGGGCTTCACCGGCTTGATGTGGGCCGCACGCTGCGTCGGTATTTACAGTCTACCGAGTCATTTCGGAAGACTGATCGGCTTTTTGTGCTCTTTGGGGGTGCACGGAAAGGGGAGGCGGCGGCTAAGGCCTCCATTGCTCGATGGCTTAAAGAAGCGATCGCCTCCGCGTATCTGTTGCAGCGGCGGCCGGTTCCGGAGGGGCTCCGGGCTCATTCTACTAGGGCTCAGGCAGCCTCTTGGGCGGAGCATGGTCTGGTTCCACCAGCGGAGATCTGTAGGGCGGCCACTTGGTCGTCTCTGCATGCTTTCAGCAGGCACTATCGCTTGGATGTGTCAGCGGCTCGGGATTCCTGTTTTGGTTCGGCGGTTTTGCGCGCCGGCCTACAAGGTCCCGCCCGGTCTTAACTGCTCTGTTACATCCCGATTGTGGAGGACTAAACTGGATATCCGCACAGGAAATGGAAATTACACTAACCTGGTAATTGTAGTTCCTGTAGGATCCAGTTTAGTCCTCCTTCCCTCCCGAATATCTGCATGATCTTGCGGCGCGCTATCCCGAGCGGGAGATTCTAAGATAGTTTTGCGTCCCGTTCGGACCTTAGCGGCAGTCGTGCTTATAGCTATGGCTCTTCCCTTTCTTTTGGGGTTCCGTAAGCTCCTTAGTACCTGGGGGGAGCTCTGTGTCAATTTAGGGGCGTCGTTTCCGGCGCCGTGCAGTGTTCTGACTTCCTCGTTTGGGGAGGGAGTTGGTTATTCCAGGGGGGGAAGTACAAGGTTTAATGTTAATCTGATAATAATCTGTTGTGTTGCTTCGTTCAGTATGCTTTGTTACTAGTACACTGGGGGGCTTCTGGGAGCTCCTGCTGGATATGTACTACAGAAGATTTGATTGGTCCAGTCTACAGGCTGCAGTGAGAGGGGCAGTACCCGATTGTGGAGGACTAAACTGGATCCTACAGGAACTACAATTACCAGGTTAGTGTAATTTCCATTTTACCACTATCCTTCTTTTCACAGACAGCCTTTTTAGGCCTAAATGGAGAAATGGCAAAAAAACTTGGTGTTTCTCTGGAAAGAGAAAGTATAAGGAAACTTATAATTGAGGAGGCCAAATGTAAAAAGGAAGAACTACAGAAAGTTCTGAAAGGACGTTTTGTCTTCCTTAAAATGGATGCATGCACACGTCACAGAGTCAATTATTTCGCTATTAATGTTAGATTTGTGGATGAAAATAACAAAACAATAACAGTGACCCTCGGATTAAAGGACACTCAGGCACATCACACCAGTGATTACCTTCAGAAGTTAGTGGAGGGTGTTCTAGAAGATTTTGAAATTAAAAAGGAACAGATTTTATGTGTTGTGACAGATAACGCTTCTAACATGTTGAGCACAATTGAGAAGATGAACACAGATGAAGAAGGTAACAAACAGATATTAGAGTTAGAGGAAGACAGCTCTGCAAGTATTGGAGAAAGTTTAGAAACTGAAGAGAATGCTGACATTTCTTTAGACAACTTTGTTGAAGAAGCATTGAAGCTTGCTACTATTCATCATATGCGATGTGCTGTTCATACACTGCAACTTGCCATAAGAGATGGATTAAAAGATCGCCATGCAGCTACACTAATTGGCAAATTACGGCAAGTAACTGTTGCAGCCAGGGCCCCGAAAACAGATGCAATTTTGAAAAGACTTGCAGGAAAAGGAGCCATTTTAGATCAAACAACTCGCTGGGGAAGCACTTATTTAATGGTGAAGCGTTTGCTTGAACTTAAAGACTTCATAGAAGAAATGGACAATGAAAATCTTGCATTAACTGAAAGCCAGTGGACACAAACAAAAGAGCTGGAGAACCTTCTTTTTCACCCCTTCACTGTTACCAAGAGGTTGCAATGTGACGATCTAACCCCGGGTAAATTCTTCTTGGAATGGAAGAGCCTGTTATATCGCCTGAACAAAAATGGAGAGTTAATAGCTGAGGGCATTGCATCTTCAATGATGAAAAGAGAGAGTCTTTTGCTGGAAAATGAAATCTTGTTTGCGGCTATTTATGTCGACCCAATGAGCCGAATTTTGTTGAACAGTGAACAGACTGCTACTGGGAAAAAGGCCCTCTATGATGTAGCAGTTCGCATGAAGGGATTACGACCTGAAATACCTCCACAGGATGAAGTTCTTCTTTTAAGCAATAGTGGTAACTCAGGATCATCTTCTTCAAACGAAGAATTAGACTTTGATTCCTTCTTAAACAAAATAGAAGTTGCTAAACGAAAGCGACGTTGCATAAGCATTACAGAACCAGTAAATGTCCAAATAAAACAATTCCAACAGGAGTTTTATAAAGCACTAGAAGAAGTTGAAAAGTATGATCACTCATCAAAACTTACTGTTGAAGAAGCCATCCTTGTTTATCCAGTGATCGTTAGTGATGTGGCCAGAATAGTTACTGCAATGCCACCCACCCAAGTCAGTGTCAAAAGATTCTTTTCAGCCCTAAAAATAATAAAGTCTGACTTAAGAGCCTCTATGAAAGAGGATCTGGCAGAGGCAGTTCTCTTCCTTAGAACTCTACATTGAATTGATTTGCATTTGCTAAGCCTATAACTACATTTCAAGATTAATATAAACCATTTCTAGGTTTTACAGATTTTGTTTTTGGTTCATATAGATAAGCTTTGTTTTTTTTCTAAAACAACCAAATAATGTGGTTTGTATTTTTGGACTGGTAAAGTTCCTGTTCCTGATGTTTATGCCTGCTGCTACTATCCAGCCACTTGATTGATTAATAAAAAAAAATTAATAAAACTTTGTTGTTTTCATTGTGTTTGTCTTTTGCTTAAACTGTTCAATACAGTAGACTGTTGGCTTCCCAGCCAGTAGTCCTGTGGTAATGACATGTATGTTGCCTTTCTTTCCTTCATATTAATACAGAGGAGTCGGGGAGTCGGAGTCGGAAGTACAAAAAACTGAGGAGTCGGAGTCGGAACATTTATCTACCGACTCCACAGCCCTGGTACTAGGATATGTCTAGGGGAATAGTAAGGAAACACATAGGAGGTGAACAGTAGACTAAGGGAATCAGGATCCAAAAGCAGTTTCAAAGAGGTGAGTTTTTAGCCTGGATTTGAACAGGGACATGGATGGAGTCTGATGTACTGACTCAGGTAGTTTTGTTCCAGGCATAAGGAACAGCTAGGTAGAAAGATTGAAGTCTGGAATTGGCAGTGGAAGAGAAAGGCACATATAGAAGGGATCTGCCAGAAGAGTGGAGGTCCGGATGAGGGGTGTAGGGAGAGATAAGAGAGGAAAGGTAGTGAGGAACAGCTGAATGAAGGCACTTATAGGTCAGTAGTAGAAGTTTGAACTGGATGCCGAAACAGATAAGGAGTCAATCAAGTGACTTGAAGTGGGGCGAGATGATTCAGAGAAAGACTAGCGAAGAGGAAGTTGCAATAGTCTATACGGGAGATAACTAGAGAATGGATATGGGTCTTAGTAGTGTGTTCAGAAAGGAAAGGATGAATTTTGCCAATGTTATAGAGAATGAAATGACAGGTTTTAGCTATCTGTTGGATGTGTGTGGAGAAACACAGGCCATATGGTCTTTATCTGCCATCATGTTTCTATCTAATCTGCCCTTCCATATCAACTCTTATAGTCCCTTTTTTTCCTTTAGAGATCTTCTGTGTTTGTTCCATCCTTTCTTGAATTCAAATACTGTCCTCATCTCTACTACCTCCACAAGGAGACAATTCTATGCATCTACCACTCTTCCCGTGAAGAAATATTTCTGCATATTACTCCCCTTTCACCCTCATCCTATGTCCCCCTCATTGTAGAGTTTGCCTTTAATTGAAAGAGGATCTCCTTCTGTGCATTTATGCCATGAAGGTATTTAAACGCCTCTCTCCCACCTTTCCTCTAAAGTTATACATATTGAGATTTTTAAGCCTGTTTCCATATGGTTTATAACGAAGACCACTGACCATTTTGGTAGCCATCCTCTGCACAGACTCCATCCTGTTTATATCCTTTTGAAGGTGTGGTCTCCAGAAATGCACACAATACTACAAAGCAGGTCTCAACAAAGACTTATACAGAGGCACTCCTTTTTTTGCTGGCCGTTCCTCTCCCTATGCACTCAAGCACCCTTCTGGCTTTCACCATCACCTTATCTACCTGTTTAGCCACTTTAAGATCATCTGAAACAATCACCCCCAGGTCCCACTCTTCTTTGATGGACAGCAGTATTTCTCCCACTATACTGTACCGCTCCTTTAGATCTTTGCAGCCCAAATGTATGACCCTGCATTTTTTAGTGTTAAATCTCAGCTGCCCCAAGAAGGAAAGGAAGGCATCAAAGATGACTCCAAGGTTGTGAGCTGAGGAAACGGGAAGGAGTAGATCATTATCCACAGAAATGGAGGAAGGGGGGAGATGGGCTTAGGGGGAAAAATAAGGAGCACTCTAGGTCTGGTACATGCTCCATTTAGAAATAAATAACAGATTAATAGGCTCTTATCCAACTTTAGATTTGTCCCAAAAGGGAACCAGACCCTGTTGTAAACCTCCATATTGTTTGTTTCTTATTAAAAATGTGAGCTTCTCAATTGTGGCTATTTGAACAGCTTGCAACCTCAAGTAGTATATGTTGGGTTCTGATTTCCAGAAAAAGGCAATTCTGTGCCTCACTGTTTGAATAAGATAGTTAACAAGCTGATGCTGACTAGATGTAATGGAGGAGTCCAACCAAAGTCCAAGTAAACACTACTACCAATACTACTGATCATTTGCAAGATTGGTATGCATTCATTACAAACACCCAGCAAATAGATCACTTCCACTCCCAATGAAAAGGAGTGTGTGAATTTTCAGGCCCACCCAACATGCAAATGTGTGCCTCCTTTACCACACCCTACCATCAAAATGGTCCTGAGTCACTGAATTTGGAAAAGAGGGCAATGGTAACTTTAATGTAAAAGTCTATTTAGTAAGCACACCTTCTAAAGCATATGGAGATTTTTGTAGCAGACAACTAGATCTGATCCCATTCTTCAGTTATGAGGGATGAATTGAGTTCTCAATTCCACCTAAAGATTAATTTGTCAATAGTGGGCCTTTGGGAAATCCATATTTTTGTCCGCAAAGGCACGATATAGCAACATAATCATTCTTGGGTGTTTGGAAGGATACAAAAGAATGGAGTCCAGCAAGCTGGCTGTGATAGGCATCCTGCCCTTGACATCAAGAAGCCAATAGCATTGAGCCTGTTGCATTTGTACATAGAGATAGTCAGAGTGTGCTGGAAGATTAAGGGGCACTTTTATTAAATCCCACTAAGGTTTTACAATTAACACATGTTTTTAATGCATGGTGAGTGCAAAGCCTCTGTGTTAACCATTGGAGGAGTGACCAGTATGTTCCCAGACGTTTACTTGTGAATGTGTACATTAACATGTGGTGTAGTTAACAAGGGTGCACCTAACGATATCCATAGAGATATCGTTAAGTGCAGCTGCACTAATGGCCACATTGCTGCTAGCACAAGGACAACTGCTGCACGCTCAGTGGCAATGTGATCTGCATACTCATACTCCATCCCTAACCCCCACACTCTTTCTAGCACAAAATTGTTGATTACTGTGCATTTTAGTGGCTGGTAGCTGGCATGCCCATGTGTTAACATTCACCATGCCAGTTATCACATGCCAAAATGCATGTTAACTGGTTGGCATTCTTAAGTAAAAGAGCCCTTAAATTCCACACAGAGCAGTAAGCCTCTTCAGTCAGAGGTTGTATAGAATATTCCCCAAACACCAGAGATTGGCCCTAAAACTCTCATGCCTCTCTTGAAATATTCAGAAAGCAAAGCAAAAAGGCTAGACTTTGAAGAGATTGTATGTATTTTTATGAAGTTAGTAATCAGGTTACAGATTATTTCTGTCAGTACATGTAAGCATTCAGTAGAAAGGTTAGTTGAGACGCTATACACCCCTTGTAAAGTCATATGGCTCATGACTAGCTTTTAAAAATGGGCAAAAGTTGCAGTGGCCCTGGAGCAGTAGGATGCCATCTGTGCAGCTTAAGCTCATAGAATGGTTTAAAGGTCAATCTCACTAAATTTTTATGTTCTTCCACCAGAGCAAGGTAAATAAAAGAAATCATATTAAAACAAATGCAAGTTGACTCTGATTACATACGGTTGACGCAGGAAAAGGCATTTCATTTTGTCAGTTGATTCTGATATCTGGTTGGATTGGATATTACTTTCTTTTAAAAATATTTAACTAGTCCTATCTGCCCACCATTAGTAAGAATACATAGAAGAAGCATAACTACTTTTATTACATTGAAAAATGCCTTTCTAATGATTAATATATTGCTGCTTGCATTCAGATATCCCAATGCTCCTCCAAAACACTGCCAAGATTTCTTAGTGCTTAATTTTGCCACAAAAGAGTGTATATTTATTTATTTATTTAGACAGTTTTGTATACCGCCTTATCCTTCAATCAAAGTGGTCACAACACAATTGGGGGATGCATTTTAACACGAGGGGATGTGAGACACAGACACATACACATACACTAATACTTACATTTCCTTGATTACAATTTCACGTACAAAAAGACATAAGAAAGTAAGAGGTGCAATGCTGGGTCAGACCAAGGGTCCATCAAGCCCAGTATCCTGTCTCTGACAGTGGCCAATCCATGTCACAGGTCATAGAAACATAAGCCATATGGTCTTTATCTGCCATCATTTTTCTATCCAGTCTGCCCTTCCATACCAACTACTAAGATCTACAATCCCTTCTTTTCCCTTAGAAATCCTCTGCACTTGTCCCATGCTTTCTTGAATCCAGACACAGTCCTCCTCTCTACCATGTTCACTAGGAGGCTGTTCCATACATCCACCACTCTTTGCATATAGAAATATTTCCTCAGATTACTCAAGTCTATCCCCTTTCAGCTTCATACTTTGCCCCTTAGTTCCAGAGCTTTCTTTCAAATGAGTCTCTCCACCTGTGCATTTATGCCATAGAGGTATTTAAATGTCTCTATCATATCTCCCCTCTCCTGTCTTTCTTTCAAAGTATACATATTTAGATCTTTAAGTCTGTCTCCATATACTTTATGATGAAGACCCACTGACCATTTTAGTTAGCTGCCCTCTACATCGACTCCTGTTTATATTGTTTTGAAGGTGTGGTCTCCAGAATTGCACATAGTACGCCAAATGAGGTCTCATCAAAGACATACACAGAGGCACTATCACATTCCTCTCCATATGCATCCAAGTATTCTTTTGGCTTTCACCATTGCTTTTTCTACCTGTTTGGCCACCAGATTTGATAGCCAGGGAGGTGTGCTATCTGCCAGGTGCCAAAATCCAAGATGTTATGGAGAGTTTGCCGAGACTCATCAAGCCTGCTGACTATTATCCAATGATGTCATCCATGTCGGCACAAATGATACTGCTAGGTATCCCTCCGAGCATATCAAGCATGACTTCATGACTTTGGAAGAGAGGGTGAAGCATATAGGTGCACAGGTGGTGTTCTCTTCAATCCTCCCTGTTGATAAAAGCTTGCATCCAGGAGATGAATGCATGGATGATGTCACTGAGAGCATTTTGGTTTCCTAGACCATGGGATGATCTTCCAAGGGTGGCTGAGCAGAGATGGTGTCCATCTATCTAAGAAGGGTCAAAGTGTTTTCTACAACAGACTGGCCCACACCCTCCTGCCCATGAACAGAACTCCACGCACATCTTGCCCGTACATGTGGGGAGCTGTGTTGGCTGCAGTGGCACCCCAGCGTTTAGCAGGGATGGACATCTGAAATGGATGTCCGTCCCTGCTAAACGCAAACCTGAATCTACCTCAAAGTAAATAAATGTTAAAGGTAAAAAAGGCTGCTATGGATCTTGAAAGAAGTAGCTGAAAAAGTGAAGAAAAAGATGGTGGCCTTCATAAAATTCAAGAGATCACAGAAAGAGGAAGACAAGCATCAATATTTGGAAAAATTTAGAAAAATTAGGAGAGTAGTCTGGAAAGCAAAGATACAAATAGAAGAAAAAATAGTCAATGCAGTAAAATTGGGGATGGGGGGGTGGGAGACAAGACATTTTTCAGATATGTTAGTGAGAAGGGGAAGTGCAAAAGTGGTACTGCCAGATTCAAAGGTAAAGGGGAGGAATATATAGAAGCTGATGAGGACAAAGCAGCATTACTTTACAGATATTTTTGTTCTGTGTTCACAGATGAAAGGCCGGAAGCAGGACCTCAGAAAACATCCACAAATAGGAAAAGTAATGAAGGGGATCTTGAACAATTTTCAGAAGACTATATTCATGAGGAATTTGCTAAACTAAAAGTAGACAAAGCGATGGGGCCGGATGGGATACATCCCAGAGTATTGAAGAAATTTGGGGAAGTTCTAGTGGCTCCACTGTGTAACCTTTTCAGTTCTTCTTTAGAGTCTGGAGTGGATCCAGAGGACTGGAGAAAGGCACATGTGCTCCCTTTACACAAAAGCAGAAGAAAGGATGAGGTTGAGAACTACAGGCGGTTAATCTGATCTCTGTGGTGAGTAAATTAATGGAAAAGCTGCTAAAACGGAGGCTAGTGATGTTTCTGGAGTCCAATGGATTGCAGGATCCAAGGCAGCATGGTTTTACTAAGGGCGGGTCTTGTGAGACAAATCAAATTGATTTCTTTGACTGGATGACCAAAATGTTGGATCGAGGATGAGCCCTAGCTGTGGTGTACTTAGATTTCAGTAAAGCCTTTGACACTGTTCCGCCCAGATGACTTATAAATAAATTCAGCATCCTAGGAATAGACCTTAAAGTGACTGACCGGGTTAGAAATTGATTGAGAAGAGACTTGAAGACCTAAATATGTATACCCTAGAGGAGAGGAGGAACAGGGGAGATATGAAACAGACCTTTAAATACTTCAAGGGTAATAATGAACAAACAAACTTTTATGAAAGAAGGGGAAGCTGTAAAACTAGAGGGCATATGATGAAGCTACAAGCTAGTAAACTTAAAAGCAACATCAGGAAATACTTTTCACTGAAAGGGTGATGGATGCTTGGAATGCCCTGATGGAGGTGGTGGAGGCATATACAGTGATGGAATTCAAAATGAATCCCTTTATAACAAGAGGATGAAATCAAAGTAAATATCTTTTATACGTCAATAAAATAAAGGGGGGATGACCTGCATGGAGCGGCAGGTACAACCACTCTAGCCACTTTATTAGGCAGACTAGATGGGCCATACTGGTCTTTATCCGCCATCATATACTATGTTACTATGAGTGGGAGGTGACAAAGGGTACAGGTAAATGGAACTTACTATGAGGGAAAGGATGTAACCAATGGTGTGCCACAGGAATCTGTCCTTAGTCCGATTCTTTGTAAATTTTTTGTTAGTGATATTGCAGAAGGGCTGTCGGGTAAGGTTTGCATCTTTGCAAATGATATTAAATCTGCAATAGAGTAGACACCCAGGAAGGAGTAGATAACATGAGTAAGGATCTCACTAAGGATGAAGAATGGTTGAAAATTTGGCAGCTGAGATTTAAAACTAAAAATGCAGGGTCATGCATCTGGGCTGCAAAAAGCCAAGGGAGCAGTACAATAAAGGGGGTGAAGTACATCTGTCCACAAAAGAAGAGTGGGACCCGGGAGTGATTGTTTCTGATAATATTAAGATGGCTAAACAGGTAGAAAAGGCGATGCTAAAAGCCAGAAGGATGTTTGGGTGCACAGGGGGAGGAATGGCCAGCAGGAAGAAGGACGTAATAGTGCCTCTGTATAAGTCTTTGGTGAGACCTGATTTAGAGTATTGTGTGCAATTCTGGAGACCACACCTTCAAAAGGATATAAACAGGATGGAGTTGGTGCAGAGGGTGGCTACCAAAATAGTCACTGGACTGTCATAAGGCATATGAGGACAGAAGATCTCAATATGTATACTTTGGAGGAAAGGCGGGAGAAAGAGGTATGATAGAGACATTTAAATAACTCCATGGCATAAATACAGAAGAGGAGAGCCTCTTTCCAGGGCCGGATTTACCTATACGCCAGGTACGCCCTGGCGTAGGGCCCACAGCTGGCAAGGGCCCACAAAGAAGAGTCCCCAGGACTGAGAAAACCCGCACCCAGGGCCGGCCCACACACCGGAGGGCTTCAGAGGGAGCAGGGTAAGCTCGCGCGAGGCCCCGGCTCCCTCTCCCTCTCCCTCTCCCTCTCCCTCTCCCTCTCCCTCTCCCTCTCCCTCTGTACAGCCGCCAGCGTGAAGAGCCTTTTCCTTCACGATGGCGGCTGTATCTGTAAAGCCGCGATTGCTGGGAAAGGTTAAAGGCAAGCCCTTTAACCTTTCCCAGCATTCGCGGCTTCACAGATACAGCTGCCAGCGTGAAGGAAAAGGCTCTTCACGCTGGCGGCTGTACAGAGGGAGCCGGGGCCTCGCGCGAGCTTACCCTGCTCCCTCTGAAGCCCCTCAGACAGCCGCGGTGCTGGTCGGGGGGGCAAGGACTGCATGGGCTGTGATGGGGGGGGGGGGACCTGGACCGGAAAAGGGCTATGGGGGGGGGGCGTGGACGGGAAAGAAATGGGCGGTGATGGGGGGGGGGACGTGAACTGTAAAAGGGCTATGGGGGGGGGGGGACATGGACTGGAAATGGGTTGTGATGGGGAGGGGGACCTGGACTGAAAAAGGGCTATGGGGGGGACGGGACTTGGACTGGAAAGAAATGGGCTGTGATGGGGGGGACCTGGACCGGAAAAGGGCTATGGGGGGGACGGGACTTGGACTGGAAAGAAATGGGCTGTGAGGGGGGGGACCACGACCGGAAAAGGGCTATGGGGGGGGGGGACTTGGACTGGAAAGAAATGGGCTGTGATGGGGGGGACCTGGACCGGAAAAGGGCTATGGGGGGGGGGACATGGACTGGAAAGAAATGGGCTGTGATGGGGGTGGGGGGACCTGAACTGTAAAAGGGCTATGGGGGGGGACATGGACTGGAAATGGGTTGTGATGGGGAGGGGGACCTGGACTGGAAAAGGGCTATGGGGGGGGGGGGTAACTTGGACTGCAAATGGGCTGTGATGGTGGGGGGGGGGAACTAGGACTGCAAATTGGCTGTGATTGGGGGGGGACCTGAACTGTAAAAGGGCTATGGGGGGGGACCTGGACTGGAAATGGGTTGTGATGGGGAGGGGGACCTGGACTGGAAAAGGGCTATGGGGGGGGGGGGCTAGGACTGCAAATGGGCTGTGATGGTGCAGGGGGACTCGGACTGCAAATGGGATGTGATGGTGGGGGCTAGGACTGGAAATAGGCTGTGATGGGGGGGGGGCTAGGACTGGAAATAGGCTGTGATGGGGGACTTGGACTGTAAATGGGCTGTGATGGTGGGGGGGTCTAGGACTGGAAATAGGCTGTGATGGGGGACTTGGACTGGAAATGGGCTGTGATGGGGGGGGGGGCTAGGACTGGAAATGGCCTGTGATGTGAGGGCTAGCACTGGAAATGGGCTGATGAAGAGCTAGAATAGGACTGGAAATGGGCTGATGTGGGGCATGGGAGAATGGGACTAGAAGGGAGTGGATGCTGGGTGGGTCTAGAACTATAAGGGAACTGATTTTGGGGGAGGACTAGAATGGATGGGGAATGAGAATGGAGAGGGGAAAAATATTTTGTGTGGAAGAAAGGTCTATGATGGGCTGGGTATTGGGAGCGTAAGAGGGGCTTGAAAATGGAAGGGTGAAATTTAAATGGATGATAAAGGAATAAGGAAAGAATTGGGGGAAAGAGCAAAAGGGAAACAATCAGTATGTTAAAGCAGAAATAGAGAGAGAATGGAAAACATCTAAAAGAGAAGAAAGGACAAATGGATAGCTCGCAGAAGACACAAAGAAACCAGAAGAAAGTGACTGAAAAAATGCCCAAACAGAAGGTAGAAAAATACTTTTTATTTTGAATTTATTAACTGGAATATGTCTGGTCTGGGAAGTGTGTATTGCTAACATCTTTGCGTTTTTGTTTAGTGCAAGAGGAAATTACTTTATAGTTTTATTTCTCCAGTGTTGTACATTTCATGTTTGGATTTTGGGGTTCCCAGTTTAATTATTATCTGACCAAGGAAGTTAGCCTACACGTATCCTCGGTAATTTTTGTGGGTGGGGCTGGGGGCGGGGCAGGGGTGGGACTAGGGGCAGAGAATGGGTGGAGCATGGCGAGCCACAGGTGTCGGGTTTTTCGCGGTGAAAAAGTTGGTAACCCTATTTGTGGGTGTGTTGGGTATAGTCAGAGTGAGAGGCGGGGTTGTGCGAGCCTGGATCCCTCGCTCTCTAGAGAGAGTTGAAATTGCTGCGGCCTAGCTGAACGGGGCCGTCCGCGAGCTTCTCCAGGCCCTGGCATGAAGGGGAAAGAGGAAAAGGAGAGTGGGGGAGGCGGGAGTCCGGAGAAGAGCACTAGCGCTCAGGAGTTAAAGGGAAACAGACTCTTCGTCACCCGCAAGTACCAGGAGGCGGTGGCCTGTTACCCCAAAGCCATAGTGAGTACCGGGGAGCAGCGACGGCCAGGTCCGTTTCCTGTAGCTGCTGTAGTACCGCCCGATCATTCAGTGATCCTCTTCCCCGATGGATAAGACATTTTTTAATGTATTTCTTGAATTCCAATGCTGATTTTGTCCCTATTGCCTCTTTATGTCAGGCAATTCTATACATCTATTGCCATTTCTGTTTTGGTAAATTGATCTCGTTTTTATTTTTTCTGGGGGCCCACAATTTTTGTTGGCGTAGGGCCTCACTCAAGGTAAATCCGCTCTCCAATGAAGGGGCATAGGATGAAGGTGAAAAGGGATAGAATCAGGAGTAATATGTGGAAATGTTTCTTTATGGAAAGAGTAGTAAATGTGTGGAAAAGTCTCCCAGTGGAGGTAGTAGAAAACAGGACAGTATCTGAATTCAAGAAAGCATGAGACCAACACAGAAGATCTCTAATGGAAAAAGGGACTATAGTAGTTGGTATGGAAGGGCAAACTGGATAGGCCATATGATCTTTTTGTGTCATCATGTTTCTATGGGGTATGTCTACTAAGCCAGGCTAACAGTTAACCCAAGCTATCTGCACCTAGGTCCCATGTTATTCAATGGGACTTAGCAGCAGATAGAAACATAGAAATATGATGACAGAAAAAGACCACATGGCCTATCTAGTCTGTCCTTCCATATCAACAACTACAACAGTCCCCTTTTTTCCTTTAGGGATCCTCTGTGTTTGTCCCATGCTTTTTTGAATCCAGTTACTGTCCTCATCTCTGCCACCTCCACTGGGAGTCTATTCCACGGATCCACCACTCTTTCCATAAAGAAATATTTCCACAAATCACTCCTGAATCTATCCCCTTCACCCTCATCCCATGTCCCCTCATAGTAGAACTTGCTTCAATTGAAAGAGGCTCTCCCTCTGAACACTTATGCCACAGAGGTATTTAAACATCTCAATCATATCACCTCTATCCCGCCTTTCCTCTAAGGTGTACATATTAAGATCCTTAGGTCTGTCCTCATATGCTTTATAATGAAGACCACTAACCATTTTAGTAGCCATCCTCTGCACTGACTCCATCCTGTTCACATCCTTTTGAAGGTGCGGTCTCCAGAATTGCACACTATACTCCAAATGAGGTCGCATCAAAGACTTATACAGAGGCACTATCACCTCCTTTTTTCTGCTAGCCATTCCTCTCCGTATGCACCCAAGCATCCTTCTAGCTTTTGCCATCGCCTTTTCTACCTGTTTAGCTACTTTAAGATCATCAGACAACCACGCCCAGGTCCCGCTCTTCTTTAGTGGACAAAAGTACTTCACCCCCTATACTATATTGTTCCCTTGGATTGCTGCACCCAAATGCATGACCTTACATTTTTTTACATTAAATCCCAGCTGCCAGGTTCTAGACCATTCTTCAAGCTTAGCTAGATCCCTCCTCATGTTATCTACACCTTCCTGGTTGTCTACTCCATTGCAGATTTTGGTATCATCCGCAAAAAGGCAAACCTTACCCAACAGCCCTTCCGCTATATCACCAACAAAGATGTTAAAAAGAATTGGACCAAGGACAGATCCCTGGGGCACACCACTGGTAACATCCTTCTTCTCAGAGTGAACCCCATTTACCTGTACTCTTTGTCGCCTCCCAACCAGCCAATTTCTAACCCAAGGAGTAACTTTAGGGTCCATCCCTAGGGTGCTCAGTTTGTTTATAAGTCGCCTGTGAGGAACAGTGTCAAAGGCTTTACTGAAATCTAAATACATCACATCTAGGGCTCTCCCTCGGTCCAACTCCTTGGTCACCCAGTCAAAGAAATCAATCAAATTTGTCTAACAAGACCTGCCTCTGGTGAATCCATGCTGCCTCGGATCCTGTAATCTACTGGACTCCAGAAACCTCACTATTTTCTCTTTCAGCAGGGTTTCCAATAATTTACTCACCACCGAAGTTAAACTAACCGGCCTGTAGTTTTCAACCACATCCTTACTTCCGCTTTTGTGTAAAAGCACCACATGAGCCTCTCTTCAGTCCTTTGGCACCACTCCCGACTCCAACGAGGCATTGAAAAGGTCAGTCAGTGAAGCTGCTAGAACGTCCCCAAATTCCCTCAGTATTCTAGGGTGTATCCCATCGCTTTGTCTACTTTAAGTTGAGCTAGTTTCTCATGAACAGTCTTCTGAAAATTGTTCAAGATGTCCTTCGCTTCTGTTCCTGTTTGTGGGTGTTTTCTGAAATCCTGCTCCTGGTTCTTCATATGTGAACACAGAACAGAAATTTTTGGTTTCCTAGACCATTCCGCTTTATCCTCATCAGCTTCTACATATTCGTCCCTTTCATCCTTGAGTCTGACACTACCACTTTTGCCCTTCCTCTTCTCGCTAACATATCTGAAAAATGTCTTATCCGCCCATTTTATTGCATTGGCTATTTCCTCCTCTTTTTGCATCTTTGCTTTCCTGACTACTTTGCTAGCATCTCTTAAGTTTTTCCAAATAGAGATGCCTGTCTTCCTCTCTCTGTGATCTCTTGTATTTCATGAAGGCCTCCCTCTTTTTCTTCACTTTTTCAGCTACCTCTTTCGAAAGCCATAGCGGTCTCCTTTTCCTTTTACCTTTATTTACCATTTATTTCAAAACATTTTTATTGGTATTTTAGCACACAGGAAAATAGGGCACCAATAGAAAGGACATAGTCACAAACAATCACAAATAACCAAAGGCACTTCCCCTTGTACCATAAACATGGAACAGTAAACGTCAACAACTGAGATACCATACGGAGGAATCCACCACCCAAACCTCATTAAAAAATACAAAGAGGTGTTATACAGAGAAGTGAAAATACAGGCCCACAAAAGAAAACAATAACAGATACATCTGGGCCTAAGCCCCCAAAGTATCCCCAGACTAGAACACGCCTTAGGGAAACCCATCACCACCAAGTCCCTTTGTACATAGTGCTAAATCTACTCCCCCCAACCCCCCCCCCCCTTACCCTCCCTCCCATCCAAGCACGAGTCTATCACAAGCAATCAAAAATATCCAACAGTAGGAACAGCACTGGCAATAGTGGAAAGCTACAGCGTTGGGGCTTCAACAAGGTGTAGGTGGGAAAGACAGTAGACATTAGGTATAATTAGAACATCATATATCAAAAGTCATACAGCAGGGGAAAGAACACAACCCCCCCCCCCCCCCCACAACAGCAACCGCCCCCGCACGCCTTCAGAGCAGGCCGCTGCTGCAGGAGACACGGGTACCGAGGTAGAGATCATGGTGGCTTAACCCTCTCCAAGATGGACGTAACCCCCATAAAACATTTAAGATCCCCCCCCCCCCCCGCTCCCTAGGGGACAGATGAGAAATCAGAGGAGACCATATTTCCAAAAATCCCTCCCAGCTTTTTCCCCCTTTTTGCTGCGCGGTCAGCTTTTCCATACACATCAAATCAATCATAGAGTTCTCCCAAAATGTCAAGCAAGGAGGGGATGGAGCCACCCAGTGCGTCAACAAGACCTTTTTTACCAACAGGAAACCTCGTTCAAGCAGCGCTCTGTGCCAAAGAGGGAGACACTCAAAACCCAATTCCCAATTATGAAATAGACAAACCTCTCTCTGCATGGCACACCCCAACCCCGTCCACCCTCGCAACTTAGCACATGCCTGTATCCATACATCATGCACCCTTGGACATCCCCAAAACTTATGTGTAAGGGAGCCTACCCCCTTTCCACACCACGCACAAATGGCAGACAACTGCAAGCCAACCCGACATGCCCATTCATCATTAGTATAGGCACGCCACAAGAATTTATATTGCATCTCCTGCAAATAAACCCACACCGGTCCCTTCGGTATCCTCTCGAAGGCCGTCTGCAGTATCTCCACCGTCATTTCCTCCTCTCCATCTCTTTGCCATCGATACACAAGGTCAGTGAGAAACACATTCCCCTCCGATGGCCGAAGCACTCGTCGAGATATCTCGTCCCCCGGGAGGTGTTCCTCTACCTTTTCCAAGACCACGCGGGGGGACCCGGAGGCCATCCAAGGCCTCTCCCGCGCAGCAACTGTAGCCAGATAATATCGGACTTGCAAGTATCCATAAAAATCATGCGGACAAATATGGTAACGACGCTGCACCTGTTGAAAACTATCCAGTACCCCGTCCGCGCTGGAATATAAGTCTCCTAAACACACGAGCCCCCTACCAGCCCAATCATAGAATATATTCCGCGGTGAAAACCCAGGGTCAAAATCAGGATTACCCACCAAAGGCAGCAGAGGTGACCTACGCCAATCCCAACCGAATCTCTGGCATAGCACTTTCCAAGCAGCACGCAAGGCCCCCAAATAACTCCCTCCCACTCCAGCCTTTATCACCGAAGACAATTGACCGGCATGCAGAATATATAGACTGTGGTATGGTGCTGTCGCTTCTGCCAGCTGCCGCACCGGGGCGCACCCCCCGTCCCCCTCCACCAGGGCCCTAATATGCCGGGCTAGATACCGCAGATTGTAATTGCGTAGTGAAGGCATCTCCAAACCCCCCTCCTCTCGTCTACTCAGTAAGGCCCTCAAGGGTACCCGAGCTCTACGACCTCCCCATAAAAACTCTCGTAGACAACCTTCTAGACGCTTCCAGTCCTTATCCAGAATCCATACAGGCAATATACGTAACACGTACAACCATCTAGGAAATTCCACCATAACAAACAGCGCAATCCGTCCCCTCAAGGACAGAGGCAGATTGCGCCAACTGCACAAAGTTTTAATGCTCCTAGCTATCAACCCAGGTATATTAGCACGGTAAAGATGTTCAGGCCGAGCAGGTAGTTGTATCCCCAAATATTTGATCTCCCCCTCTGCCCATACCAACGGAAAAGCCCCTTTCCACCCAGGCTGCACTCTACCCCCCACGTCCAGAATGACGGACTTCGTGGTATTTACTTTTAAGCCCGAAAATCCCCCATATTCCTGTATCAACCTAAGTGCGCGCTCTAAAGACACAGGTAACTTCGTAAGACAGAGTAACATGTCATCAGCAAAAGCGCTAACTTTAAGATCTTCTCCTCCCATTCGTATGCCAGTAATTCCAGGATCATACTTTATTTACCATTTTAACAAAAAGGTTGGTTGCCCTTAAAATATCTCCTTTCAGTTTTGCCCACTGTTTTTCTACATCCCCCAGCTGTTCCCATCCCGCTAACAATTCCCTGAGGTATTGGCCCATCTTGGCAAAGTTAGTCTTCCTAACGTCTAAGACCCTCACCTTTTAATAGGTTCTAACAGCCCTAGTCCTAATACTGAACCACACCATCTGGTGATCACTGGATGCAAAATGATCTCCTACTATAACATCAGAAACACTTTCACCATTGGTAAGCACCAAGTCCAGTATGGCCCCTTCACGTGTGGGGTCTGTTACCAATTGCTTGAATAGTTCTCCCTGTAGAGAATCCAGGATCTCTTTACTTCTAGATGATACTGCAGCAGGAATGTGCCAATCAACATCTGGCATATTGAAATCCCCTATCAGTAGCCCTTTCCTAGCAATACTGTGTATGTCTTCAATTAACTCTCTGTCCACCTCTTCCTCTTGTGAGGGAGGTCTGTATATCACGCCAATGCAAATAGATTTCTCTTTCCCTCTTTCTAGTTTGACCCACAATGCCTCCTCTCTCCCTTTTAAGCTCTATAATTCCAAAGCTAGGGGACTAGGGGACATGCAATGAAGCTAACAGGGTAAACGATTTAAGACTAATAAAAGAAAATATTTTTTCACTCGACGTGTAATCAAACTCTGGAATTTGTTACCGGAGGATGTAGTAAAGGCTGTTAGTGTAGCTGGGTTTACAAAAGGTTTGGAGAAGTTCCCGGAGGAAAGGTCCATAAACCATTATTAAGAAGGGATCCAGGATATCAGTGCTTGACCCAGTACAAGCATTGTGGAACCTGTGTCGTTTGGGGAAACTGCTAGGTACGTATGACCTAGATTGGCCACTTTTGGAAACAGAATACTGGGCTTGATAGACCTTGGTCTGACCCAGTATGGCATATCTTATGTTCTTATGTAAAGCTTTAATAGTATTTTTTACATATACTGCCACTCCTCCTCCCCTTCTTCCTCCCCTTGTCCTTTCTGAATAAAGTATAGCCAGGTATAGTTACATCCCAGTCATGGTTTTCTGTGAACCATGTTTCTGTAACTGCCACTAAATCCAAGTCGGCCACTCCCACCAAAGCTTCAACATCAGGGATCTTATTCCCCATGCTACGGGCATTTTTACACATTGCTTTCCATATGTTACCCCTGTTACCCATTTCCATAAAGGTATTTAATGCTTCACTTACCTGCGGGCTTTTTTCACCCATCCCCAACAAATCTAGTTTAAAGCCCTCTTCAGTAGATTAGCCAGTCTACTTCTGAAGACTCGTTGACCTTTCTTGGACAGATGGATGCCATCTCTGCTCTGCAACCCTTGGAACAGCATCTCATGGTCTAGGAAACCAAAACGATCTCGATGACACCATCCACTCAGCCATGCATTCATCTCCAGGATGCGAGCCTCTCTGTTTTGGCCTTTACCCTCAACAGGGAGGATTGAAGAGAACACCACCTGTGCACCTAACTGCTTCACCTTCTGTCCCAGAGCCATGAAGTCACTTTTGATAGGCTCAGAGGGATACCTGGCACTATCATTTGTTCTGACATGGATTAGCAACATTGGATAATAGTCAGTGGGCTTGATGAGTCTCGGCAATCTCTCCGTAACATCTTGGATTTTGGCACCAGGCAGACAGCATACCTCTCTGGACATCAAGTCTGGTCGGCAGATGGACGCCTCATTACCCCTCAGAAGAGAGTCACCAACCACCACTACCCCTCGCTTCCTTGTGGTCACTGATTCTGCAACTTTGGGGTACTTGAGCTCTGGTTCTTCCCTTTCCAGGGATACTTTCACGTCCTCCACTTCCAGGGCTGCATAATGATTCTCCAATTCAAGGGCTAGAGAAGTTGGCTGGGTGATTCTGCAGGCCCTGGTGACTTGTGTCCAACCTTCATCATTCTGTTGGCACCCGTCTTCTCCTCTGCTAGAGAGCTTGGATGTTTCAAGAAGATATTCCGGGTTCATTGTTAGCCCAGTTTAGTAGACATACCCCTATGTTTCTATGTTAAGATCATCAGAAACAATCACCCCCTAGGTCCCGCTCTTCTTACACGGATAGAATTACTTCGTCCTTTATAATGCTCCAGTGGATTTTTGCAGTTCAAATTCATGATCTTGCATTTTTTAGCATTAAATCTTAGCTGCCAAATTCTCAACCATTCTTCAAGCTTTATTTATTTACTCCTGATATTATCTACACCTTCATGGGTTTCTACCCTATCTTCTGCAAAGAGACAAATGTTACCTGTCAGCCCTTCCTCAATATCATTTACAAAAATGTTAAAAAGAATTGGACCAAGAACCGATCCCTGTGGCACATCATGGTAAGGTTCTTATCCTCACAATGAACTCCATTCACCAGTACCCTTTGTCGCTTCCCACTCTACCAATTTCTAACACAGTCGATCTTTTTATGCTACTTAATTTATTTATGTCACCCATGCAGAACCATGTGAAAGGTTTTGCTGAAATCTAAGTACCCCATATCTAACACTCTCCCTTCTGTGAAACTCTTTGGTCACCCACTCAAAAAAATTAATCAGATTCGTCTGACTAGACCTGCCTCTAGTAAAAATCCATGCTGCCTCGGATCCTGCAACCTATTTGATTTCAGAGCCTCACCTCTGTTTTGGAAGCACTTTGATTAATTTTTTCACCACAAAGGTCAGACTAACCAACTTATAGTTTCCAGCCTCTTCCTTACGTATGTGTTTGTGTAGATGAACCACATGCACTCTTCTCCATTCCTCTGGGACCACTCCTGACTCTAAGGAAGCATTGAAAAGGTCAGACAGCAGAGTTACCAGAACTTCCCTAAGTTCTTTCAATTCTTTTGAATGTATCCCATCTGGCCCCATTGCTTTGTCTACTTTTAGTTTAGGTAGTTGCTAATGAATACAGTCTCCTGAAAATTGTTCTCAAGATCTACCTGACATTCCGTTCCTATTTGTGTGTGTTTTCTGAGGTCCCACTATCGGTCCTTCATCTGTAACACAGAACAGAAATATTTGTTAAGCAATTCTCCTTTATGCTCATCAGTTTCTATATACAGTATTCCTCCCCTTCACTGTTGAGTCTGACAATGTCATTTTTGTACTTCATCCTGTCACTAATCGATGTAAAAAAAATTCTTGGTTCCCTCATTTTACTGCACTGCTGTCTATTTTAGCTCCATTTGCATCTTTGCTTTCCTGACTACTTTCTCAGCTTCTCTTAGCTTTTCCAAATATTGCTGCTTGTCTTCTTCTTCCTGTGATCTCTTGTATTTAATGAAGGCCACCCTCTTTTTCCTTACCTTTTCATTGACTTCTTTTGAAAACCATGGTGGCCTCCTTTTCCTTTTACATATGTTTATTTTCCTAACAAAAAGGTTTGTTGCCCTTAAAATATCTCCTTTCAGTTTTGCCCACTGCTTTTCTAGATCCCCCAGCTGTTCCCATCTAGCTAATGACTTCTTGAGGTATTCCCCTATCTTGACAAAGTTAGTTTTCCTAAAGTCTAGGGCCCTCAGTTTTGAATGAACTATCTTCATCCTTGTCCTAATACTGAACCACACCATTTGGTGATTGCAGGATGCAATAAGATCACCTACTATAACATAAGAAAACGCTTTTTCCATTTGTAAAAAACAGGTCCAGTATGGTCCCCTCCTGTGTGGTTTCCATTACCAGTTGCTGGAATACTTTTTGCTGTAGAGAATCCATTATCTATTTACTTTTAGATGGCACCACAGCAGGGGTGTCAAAATTAAATCTGGCATATTGAAATCACCTATCAGTAGCACTTCTCCTTTCATAGCAATACTGTGAAGAAGGTCTGTATATTACACCAAAGTAAATGGATGTTCCATTCCCTCTTTCCAGATTAACCTACTGTGCTGCCTCTTTAAAAGGCCTTTAATTCTCTCGCCTTAATATTATTTTTAACATATAGTGCCATGCCTCTTTCTTCCTACCCAGTCCTTCCTGAATAAGTTATAGCCCAATAGTTCTCTTTGAATCATGTCTGTGTGACCACCACTAAATCCAACTCAGCCTCTTCCATTATAGCCTCTAGATCCAGTCTCTTATTTCCCATACTATAGGCATTAGTACACACTGATTTCCAGATGTTGCCCTTTTTTTCTCATTTCTACAGAGGTATTTAATGCTTTACTTACCTGGGGCTTTGTTCACCCAACCCCATTGAACCTAATTTAAAACCCTCTTCAATAGGTTAGCCAGCAGATCCCAAAGAGCAGATACATTCCTTGGTAGTCTCTTCCAAGGATAAGCAGTGTTTTTCATCAAATCCACCTGGCTAATAATTATTTTATAAGCTTTTCCTTCAAAAACTTATTTAGACCTCTTTTAAATCTTGATGCTTTAATATCCTCCAGCAACAAATTGCACAGCGTGATTGTGTGTTGGAGGAAGTATTTTTTTCACTCATTATTTTTAAATTGCTTCCTGCTAGTTTCATAGAGTGTCTCCTGTAGTACTCTCTGGACTGAAAGGATAATATCCATTTCCTATATATTTGTTGCCCCTCTGTCATATCTCTTCTCAGTCATCTCTTCTCCAAATTAAAGAGCATAACCTAAAAGTATCAAATCCATCTCAACATTGGACTGCACTGGAAAAAAAATGTACTATAAGCAGGCTTGGGGAGGGACACTTTCCCTCCAAGGTTGTGACGTCCCAGGGTGAGGTAGGTGGGCACATTTGCATAGTCAACTTTTTAAATTAAATTAAAATTAACTTGACATGCAAGCAAAATGCAATATCTGAAAATTTGTATTTGGTCTTTTTTGTGGAGGAACAAGAAGCTGTATCACTGAAGTCCTGATGCCATCTTTATTTACTGTACTGCTGCTGCTACTTCCTGAGCCCAGACACCTCTTCATTTTTGCCCTCATATCAAATTCTGGAACAAGAGACTAAGCCATGGCAACCTTGAATATTGAGTTAACTTGGAAACTTTGTTGCTATATGTTTTGCAAAAGCATCACAGAAAGAATTAGCTGGCTGATGTTGAAATTTTGTAAAGCTGGAAAATGTGCTGGATTATTCTTGGACAGCTGCTGTTCCCAAAGCCGAAGCTAGTCTCTGTGGTGTGAATATTGCCATAAATATTGATCATTAATGTGATCATCCCCTGCACCTTATGTCACGCCACCACCACTCGCCTCTAGCTTAGAGGGGCGTGGATTATTAGAGGAACTTTCTGCTATAGACTTTTTCAGCTTTTTCAAACTATTTCCCTGCAGTGTCCTCTGGGAAATGTAGTCTTTATTTAGCTGTATGGGTGCATCAGGCAGAAAGCTGTAGTCAGGCTCAAGGAGGTAAGGCAAATGACAGAAATTTATCTTGTACACAATGGTTTGATCATACCACATACAGGATTGTTTGTTCAGGACTCTTTGAAGTAGAACATTGTCCAAAAACAAACCCAAACACAAAAATGCTGTTTTAAAGGTTCTCTATAGTTCAGGATACACAGTCTTTACCAGCAAGGATATTGCATTCCCTTCTTATCCTTGCTGGCTAAAGCACAAAAACAAAATCACATTCAAAGTCTGTGGTAGTTTAGCTTCTATTCAGCTTCCAACCTTTCTTGGTTACCTTCCAAGTAAACAGATATAATGCAGGGGCAACAGAAAACTTTGTTCTAATAGCTTATTTAGCTTACCCCAGTGTCCTCGTTCCAGCAGCAGGTGAGTAACAAGCTCATCACAGTTCCAGGCTTGCTCCTTAGTCCCCGTAAACCTCCCCTTTACAAACACATGGGAATCACGGCCACCCTGCTTGTGGAATATGGGTACCTTTTTCCTGGAAGACTTTCTTTCAGGACTGGCTTGCTTTCTCTACATTCCCAGGTTTAAAGCTTGGCAAAAGGAACAGTCCATGGGAGTGTCCTCATCATTCAGCTTCACCTCGGGCTCTCCCAGCTGCATAGGTTCTGACTCCCCGTCTTGCTCACAATGCTCAGCTAACAGCCTCCCGGGGGATCTTGGAGTCTCTCTTGTTCCTGGCTCCAAACTCTCCTGCAGACATGCTCTATGCCAAATAGCACTCTCTCCTCCTGGAAGCTCATTTCCTCTGCTCGTGACAGCCTGGCTTCCTGCTTCTCCTCCCCGTACTAAATCATACTCTGGCTTAAGTTTATACCTCCAGGGCTCTAGCTCCAACCCCTCCCTACTCAGGTGACGGCAATCAGCCTGACTTCAGGCACCTGAGTGCTTGGAGCATTCACTGCCTAAGGGGTTCTGAGCCTTGTATCCTCTCCCCTTCATTCCACTAGGGGGAGCATGAAATGTGGTCCACGTGGAAGTTTTCTGATTCCTGGAGGTGTTTATGGCTTTCCTACCCTGACTTGGTGAAAGGGGGCCCTTTACTAGGGTGAATTCCCTGTCTCTTTGTCCTCCCCCAGACTCCGGATAGGCCTCCTTGCCACACTTAGTATTGAGATTGTTCATATGTTCCACCATAAAAGCAAAATCTTTGAGCCATTCATTATCCTGCAGTTCAGGCATAACTTTCTTTTCTGATCTATAAGCATCTGTATTTCTCCATGCAACTCATAGAAGCTTTTCAGTACAGTCCCCCCTCTTTCAACCTTGCCAACAAACATTCATGTTCCACTTTCCTCCAGAAGATAGATGAACGGCCTGAGATAAAGGCCTCTTTTTTTTTTTCGTTCCTTCAAGTCAATGCTGACTCCTGACAGCCCCTGGCTTTTCTTGGCAAGGTATGACTGGAAGTAGATTGCCAGACCTTTTCTTCCAAAGCAATGGAGGGTAAAGTGACTTGCCCAATGTCACGAGTGCCAGTGGGAACTGTACCCTGATTGCTTGGGTACTAACCACTAGGCTACTTCTCCACTCAATGAGAGTGGCCTCTTGCTTGGATGAAATTAACTGGTATTATTACCACATCCATCACATTATCCATCTTCAGTGTTTTACTACACAGGGATTCTTGGTGTAAAATGTAATGCAAATAACAAAGCTGATGTTGTGAGTTGACAGCTTGCAATTTTACTTTTAGCTTGGCAGCAGCTCCAGCTTTTCTACTGGCCATCTGTGGGGCACAACCTATAGCCAAACTCACTGCTCATGTCAATCTTCATCTAATCTGTGCTCTGACCAAACCACTGAAGATGTCCTTACCATGTGGGATTTTTTTGTGTGTTTGGTTTTCATGAAACCACTTCTACAAACTCTTCTATTATGTGCATATGTTTATGAGTACCAAGAATGAAAATTACAAGCTGGGCCAAATTGGATATATCCATACTCTCATCAGTTGCAACTGAAAATTCAATAAAGGGCTTTGTCCGTCTTGACAGTCAAGATTAACAAATCACATATTTTCTTAGCAACTGTGTTTTGTAAGAGGCTTAGTTCCAAATGTTTGTTGCTTATCTGAACATAGTGAGGGTAATTTCATGAACTCCTGCAGAGTTAACCCTCGTTGTTGTTGTTAAGTGCCGTTGAGTCGGTGTCGACTCATGGCGACCCTCTGGATAGAAGTCCTAAACTATGTTCGGTCTTCAGTCAGGCAACTCATTGTTGACAAACTGGCACTTATAGCTGCTGTTATTGTATCGATCCATCTCATTGCTGGCCTTCCTCTTTTGCGTTGACCTTCTACCTTGCCAAGCATGATATCTTTCTCTAATAATCTCTATTTTCGCATGATGTGTCCAAAGTATGAAAGTCGAAGTCTTGTCATCTGAGCTTCTAAAGAAAGCTTAGGTTTGATCTCTTCTAGTACTGACAGGTTTATTCTTCAAGCAGTCCATAGTATACACAGTATTCATCACCAGCACCATAATTCAAAGGCATCAATTTTCTTCCTGTCTATCTTTTTCACTGTCCAACTTTCGCATCCATATGATGTTATTGAAAATACCATGGCTTGAACAAGTTAAATCTTTGTATGGAGAGAGACATCTAGGTCCTTCATAGCCATTCTGCCAAGATCAATGTGTCGTCTGATTTCTTGACTGCTTATTGCTTCTTTATTGATAGTTGATCCAAGTAGGTTAAAGTTGTCCACTGTTTCAATTTTTTCTCCATCAATGATGAACTTATTGATTTTACCAGTTGTCAGAATCTTGTCATCTTTATATTAAGGTGCAGGCCCATTTTAAGACTATCTTCCTTGATCTTGAGAAGCAAATGTTTCCTATCGTCTTCACTTTCAGCCAGTAATGTGGAATCATCAGCATAGTGAAGGCTGTGATGAGTCTCCCGTCAGTTTTCACACCCAGGGGCGGCTCAAGGCAGTCTGCTGCCTGAGGCGAAGAATGAGATGGCGCCCCCCCCCCCCCACACACACACCTTAGAGTGGTGCCTGCTCTATCTCCTGCTGCGCTCTCTTCCTTTTCTATGATCTCTGAGGAGGAAACTGCACACCTTCTTTCCTCCTCCAAACTCACTACCTGCTCCTCTGATCCTTTTCCCATCCATCTCCTAAGCCCCATATCCTCTACTGTTGTCCCTTCCATCTCTCATATTCTCAACCTATTGCGCTCCACTGCAACTGTCCTTGCAACCTTCAAGCATGCTGTAATTACACCTCTCCTCAAGAAACCCTGGCTTGATCCTACCTATCCTTCTATCGACCCTTCTCCCTCCTCCCCTTCGTTTCCAAACTACTTGAACGTGCTTTTCACCACCATTGCCTTGACTTTTTCTCCTCTCAACCCCTCCTGGATCCTTTACAATATGGCTTTCATCCTTTACATTCTACTGAAACGGCTCTTGCCAAAGTCTCCAGTGATTTGTTCCTGGCAAAATCCAAGGACCTTTACTCGGTCCTCATCCTTCTTGACCTCTCTGATGCTTTTGACACTGTTGACCACAATCGTCTCCTTGATACCCTGTCCTCGCTTGGTTTTAAGGGCTCTGTACTATCCTGGTTCTCCTCTTATCTCTCCCATCGCTCTTTCAGTGTTTGTTCTGGCGGCAGGGCCGGCCCGTCCATTGAGCAAGAATGTTTTTTGCACAGGGCTCCGCGTTTCAGGGGGCCCCGCGCAAAGAACATTCTGCTTTTTTTCAAAATTAAGTTAAAAAAAAAAAAAAGCTGGCTGCTACCGCTGCCGCTGCCGCCGCAGCAGCAGCAGAATGGAGTGTCCCGCGGGGCCCCCTCTGCCTGGCTGAGCTCTCCCTCTGCGATGGCTGAGCCCCTCTGTGCCGGCTTTCAGATACGCGAAGGGAGAGTGTCTCCCTCGTGTCTCTGTTAAGCCTGTAGGGGCAGATGGGAAATTTCCCATCAGCCCCTGCGGGCTTAACAGAGACGCGAGGGAGACACTCTCCCTTCGCGTATCTTTCCCATCTGCCCCTGCAGGCTTAACAGAGACGCGAGGGAGACACTCTCCCTTCGCGTATCTGAAAGCCGGTACAGAGGGGCTCAGCCGTCGCAGAGGGAGGGAGGGAGGGACTCAGCCGGGCAGAGGGGGCCCCGCGGGACACTCCATTCTGCCGCTGCCACAGCGGCAGCGGTAGCAGCCAGCTTTTTTTTTTTTTTAATGTTCCTTGAACCGATGGGGGAGGGTTAGGACTGGTAATGGGCTATGAAGGGGGTTAGGACTTGACTTGAGGTGGGCTGTGGGTTGATGGGGGGGTTAGGACTGGTAATGGGCTATGGGGGGGGCTAGGACTGGAAATGGGCTGGGGGGGTTAAGACTGGAGGTGGGCTGATGGGGTTAGGACTGGTAATGGGCTGTGGGCTGTTGGGGGGGGGTTAGGACTGGTAATGGGCTGTGGGCTGTTGGGGGTTAGAACTGGTAATGGGCTATGGGGGGTTAAGACTGGTAATGGGCTTTGGGCTGATGGGGCTGTCTGGTAATGGGCTATGGGGGGTTAGGACTGATAATGGGCTATGGGGGGGCTAGGACAGGAAATGGGCTGATGGGGAGGGGTAAGGACTGGTAATGGGCTATGGGGGGGTTAAGACTGGTAATGGGCTATGGGGGGGCTAGGACAGGAAATGGGCTGATGGGGAGGGGTTAGGACTTGAGGTGGGCTGATGGGGTTAGGACTGGTAATGGGCTGTGGGCGGGGGGTTCGAACTTGTCATGGGCTATGGGGGGTTAAGACTGGTAATGGGCTTTGGGCTGATGGGGCTGTCTGGTAATGGGCTATGGGGGTGTTAGGACTGATAATGGGCTATGGGGGGCTAGGACAGGAAATGGGCTGATGGGGAGGGGTTAGGACTTGAGGTGGGCTGATGGGGTTAGGACTGGTAATGGGCTGTGGGCTGATGGGGGGTTAGGACTGGCAATGGGCTATGGGGGGCTGACTGGAAATGGGCTGATGGGGGGTTAGGACTGGTAATGGGTTATAGGGGGGGCTTAAACTGAAAATGGGGTGATGGGGGGTTAGGACTGGAAGTGGGTTGATGGGGGGGCTAGGACTGGTATTGGGTTGGGGGATTGCTAGGACTGGAAATGGGCTGATGGGGGGCTAGGACTGGAAATGGGCTGATGCAGGGACTAGAAGGGAATGGATGCTGGGTGAGGCTGGAACTAGAAGGGAGCTGATGTTGGGGGAGGATTGGAATGGGATGGGGTTGGGAGAGTAAAATGGAGCGGGGAAAAATATTTTGTGTGGGAGGGATGAAAAATCTACAATTGGCCGGGTATTGGGAGAGTAAGTGGGGATTGAGGATGGAGGGGTAAAATTTGAGTGGATGAAATAGGAATGAGGAAAGAGCAAAAGGAGAAAGATTAGTATGTTAAAGCAGATGTAGAGAGAGAATGGAAAAAAAACTAGGAGAGAAGAAAGGACAAATGGACAGCAGACGATGGAGAGTTAGCAGAAGACACGAAGAAACCAGAAGAAAGTGGCTTTAGCAATTGCAGCTGAAAAAAAATGCACAAAAGGTAGAAAAATATCTCTTTATTTTGAATTTATTAATTGGAATATGTCAGCTCTGGTAAATGTGCATCATTAACGTCTGCGCTTTGTTTAGTACAAGAGCAAATTAATGTATAGTTTTATTTCTACAGTGTTGTACATTCCAAGTTTGGCTTTTGGGATTCCCAGTTTAATTATTGTCGTCCTGTTTCTAAATTGTGATTCCTTGTTTGGTGATGGTTTATGTTCTGTTCATATGTAACTGAGCTGAGGTATTCTGTTTATATAATTTCTATTTGACATTGCCACTTGTTCTCTTTCCCCAGTAGGTCATGTATTGGTATTCTCTGAAATGTATTGGTTTAATATTTGCATGTTTCCTTTTGATAGGTAGGGTATGGTGCTTTGTGAGTCCTGGTAGTGCTGTTAGGATACGGCGGGTTTGCTATGGGTTCTAAATGGGCAGTGTTTGTAGTAGTTCCTAATGTGTCTGGCGGTTGGCACTGGATTATAGTAATGTAGAAATCTTTTAGTCTTTCTTTATTCATACACTCATTAAGAGGCATGTTTACTAAAAGTTAGTATATGGTAATAGTATGCAAATATTTATGCAAATGAGGCCCCACACCGAGTCTCCGCACATGGCCCCGCACCCCCCTTGGGCCGCCCCTGTCTGGCGGATCGTCCTCTGCTGCTATCCCGCTCTGTTGGTGTACCCCAAAGATGTGTCCTGGGTCCACTCCTTTTCTCTCTCTATACCCAGTCCCTTGGTACGTTCATCTCTTCCCATGGCTTTCAGTACCATCTTAATGCTGATGACTCCCATATCTACCTCTCTATGCCTGAAATCTCTCTGGCAATCCAGACCCGGATCTCTGCCTGCCTTTCTGACATTGCTGCTTGGATGTCTCACTGATGCTTGAAATTGAACATGGCCAAAACTAAGCTTCTTATTTTTCCCACTAAAAACTCCTCTCCTCTTCTTCCTTTCTCAGTCTCTGTGGATAACTCTCTACTCCTCCCTGTTCCCTCAGCTCGCAACCTTGGGGTCGTCTTTGACTCCTCTCTCTCCTTCTCCACATACATACATCTGATAGCTAAGACCTGCCATTTCTTTCTCTATAACATCAACAAAATCTGCCCATTCCTCTCTGAACACACTACTAAGACACTTATCTACTCCTTAATCACCTCCCGTCTTGATTATTGTAACCTCCTTGCTGGTCTCCCACTAAATCATCTCTCTCCCTTTCAGTCTGTTCAACACACTGCTGCGTGGTTAATCTTCAGCAAGCCTTGTCATGCTAATATTACCCCTCTTCTCAAGTCTTCATTGGATTCCTATCTGTTTCCGCATCCAGTTCAAACCTCTCCTGCTGACCTATAAGTGCATTCACTCTGCAGCTCCTTCCCTCTCTTAACTCTCCCTACGCCCCTCCTCGGGAACTCTGCTCTTCTAGCAAATCACTTTTATCTGTGCCTTTCTCTTCTACTGCTAACTCCAGTCTTTGCTCCTTTCACCTTGCTGCTCCTTATTCCTGGAACAAACTACCTGAGTCTGTACGTCGGGCACCTTCTCTGATCCTTTTCAAATCTAGGCTAAAAATTCACCTCTTTGCTGCCACTTTCGGATCTTGACTCATCTGATCTCCTTCGTGTTTCCTTACCATTCCCCCTAGATGTATCCCATATCTACACCTACTGTGTTGTCTGTCTTGACTAGATTGTAAGCTCTGGTGAGCAAGGACTGTTTCTTACATGTCTGTGCAGTGCTGCATATGTCTTGTTGCACTATACAAATGCTCAGTAGTAGTAGTAGACTTCTGGTGACCCAGCAGCCCTTGGGTTTTCTTGGCAAGGTATCACCGGAAGTAGATTGCCAGGCCTTTTTTTCTGAGGCAATGGAGGATAAAGTGACTTGCCCAAGGCCACAAGGAATGCCAGTAGGACTCAAACCCAGATCTCTTGGGTTATAGGTTGTTGTAGATACTAAGAAAAGTTTGAGAAAGATGGGAGTGAAAGACTAGAGAATCCTAGCAAACAGGGAAGCCTACTGTCCATCCAGGGTTGGCCACGGAGATGGGCGACTTATTCCACCTCGGAGGTGGAATAAGTCCCCCTGGACGTCAGGGGACTACAGTGAAGGCCAAAGACAGAAAGTGAGGGGGTGCAGAGGGATCCCCACAGCTTGACGCTGGCCAGGAGGCCAGATCAGGGGTCAGTCTGTGGGGAAAGGATGGTGTTGCTGTCGGCTGGGGATCGCGGCTCCTGAAAGAAGCCGTGGTGGTGCCTGCTCTATCTACATGCTGAGAACATGATTTCCAGGCCTTTCTCTGCCTGAGAACTGCTTTAAAGACCTTGGAAGATGCAACAGTGCATTGGAGCACCGATCATCTGCCACTGCATTCTGTTTCTCCCCATGGACCCTATTGTGCAGGTAACCACCTCATGAAAGCTGCTTCCTAATTCATTCAGCAACCTGATGAAGTCCTGGTCTAACAAATCCCAGAATTGGCCATGTTCCAAGATAAGGACTCTGCACAAGTCTTTGGTGCGACCTCATTTGGAGTATTGTGTGTAGTTCTGGAGACCGCACTTTCAAAAGGATATAAACAGGCTGGAGTCCGTATAGAGGGTGACTATTAAAATGGTTAGTGGTCTTCATTATAAAGCATATGAGGACAGACTTAAGGATCTTAATATGTACACCTTAGAGGAAAGGCGGGATAGAGGTGATATGATTGAGACGTTTAAATACCTCCGTGGCATAAATGCACAGGAGGAGAGCCTCTTTCGATTGAAAGCAAGCTCTACTATGAGGGGACATGGGATGAGGGTGAAAGGGGATAGATTCAGGAGTGATATGCGGAAATATTTCTTTACGGAAAGAGTGGTGGATCCATGGAATAGTCTCCCAGTGGAGGTGGTAGAGATGAGGACAGTATCTGAATTCAAAGAAGCATGGGACAAACACAGAGGATCTCTAAAGGAAAAAAGGGGACTGTTGTAGTGGTTGATATGGAAGGACAGACTGGATAGGCCATGTGGTCTTTTTCTGTCATCATGTTTCTATGTAAGTGATAAAAAGATATGCACAGAGACCACACTTTTTGCCTTTGCTTTTTAGCTTTCCATTACCTAGATGATTATATTGCCTTTGTGCCTTTTGCTTTACTAAAGACACTGTTATCACCCAAGGCTAGTCTGTCCTTACTGAGGGACAGTTCAAAGACTTGTGTAAGGACCTCGTGTGCTCTGTACCCTCTTTTAACCCCAGACCATGAGAGGAACCTGATTCTTGGGCTATATGCAGCTCGCTTGCAGGGCTTGAACTTGCCTAACAGTTAAATTTGGTTTTCTCGGAGTTATGCTGTTCCCAAAACTGAATTTAGACTTGGCTATGTTCCAACCTTCAGGCAGAGCCATAAGCCATTGGTTTCTACATTTCGTTTTGGCTGGTGGGATGCTGGGTGCAGTCAGCCGAAAGATTTATTTTCTGCCGTCATAAGTGCAAGACAGAACAGGTGACTTGATAATCAGTCAAGATTTATTAACTATTTACATAATCATTTGCTGCTATGAATCATTCTATCTCAGTTCTGAATTTATTTTGCAATAGTTGTGAGAGTGATATTTTTCTAGAAAAATATATAAAGAACCTTCTTATCACTCTGCAATATCAGCAAGGACAGCAACAAGAGCAGAAACTGGCTATAAGGGCAGGCCCATCTGCTAGGTGGTCGCCTAAGGTGGCAGACCCTGTTGAGTGCACATGTCCTCTTTAAAGCGGTGGCTCAGCCACCACTTAAGTACCGGGGCAGGCCTTAAGCATGTGTGCACAGTCACGGCCTGATGCTCTTTCCCCTGCCATCAGGAAGTTGCATCAGAGTGGGCAGGAATAGCAGGCTGTGAGTGCACACACACCCTTTAAGGTCTGCTGCAGCACTGAAGTGGCAGCTCTACTGCTGCTTCAAAGAAGCGATCACCGTGCTACCCACCTCCTCCTGATGACAGACTGGATGCCAGAGGTGGCTGGGTGGCATGGGCGGACCACATGTCAGGTCTACCTAGAGTGGCAGAAACCCTTGGGGCAGCCCTATTAGCCATAGATCATACACATACACACAGATTGAACTATCAAGTAGTTTTTATTAACAACCAGACACAACTGTGTTTTGGCACTTGCCTAAGCCAGGGGTCGCATTCGGTTCAAAGGTGGACTTCTTCTAATAAACATAAATATGCCTGGCTGCAGTGGCGTAGAAAGGGCAGGATGGTGGGTGTGGCCCATCCTGAGTGTGCCAGGCTCACAGAGGCAGTGTGGCAAACTTACCAAAAAAGCTGGCTTGCCACTGTGCCTCACGCTCTGTGGCCCGGCTGCTCTCCTCTTCCGGTGGAAGTCTCGTGAATTGTGAGACTCCGGCCAGGAGAGAAGAGCAGCTGGGCCCTTGAAGTGCAAGGCACTGCGGCAACCCAGCTTTTTGGTAAGTTTGCCACGCCGCCCGGCTGGGGGAGGGGGCATGCATCGCTGCGATCTGCACCACATGGGGGGACGGGCACTGGCAGCATGGGTGCCCCGGGTACTGAGGGAGCTGGGAATGCCACTACCTTGCTGTATAATAATAATAGACAACTAATACCAGTTGTAGCGCTGCACTCACTGTTGCATGTGCAAGTTAGTAGGTTTCCTCTGTTGATTTTTCCTATGTGTAACTGGGATTGAGTAAGTCCCAGCCTTGCCATCTCAATTCCATTCTCCACATACTATCTAAAATGTACCTTCAGATGTTTTAGTTTTAATTTAATAGTTTTAATTTAATTTATAAATATATACACTGCCTTTACAGTGCACCTGCTCAAGATAGCTTTTTTTAAAATTATTATAATTGTATACTTTCTGGCAAACTAACATTTAACACAAGGTGGGGCAGTGTACATTAGACATCCACCCAACCAAAAAGCCCACCAATCTCCTGATCTAACAAAGTTCCTCTGGGGGCAGCTGACTCATATTAAGCTCAGTTCAACAACAAGGCCTAGCACAGCGATGGCGAACCTATGGCACGCGTGCCAGCTGTGGCACGCGAAGGCCTTGCAGCTGGCACGCGGGAAGGTCCGCAATTAGGGTTTTTTTTTTTTTTTCAATTTTACTTGTCTGCTGCCGCTGTCGGGGCCGCCGCGGCAAAATCGAGCGTGCCGCGGGGCCCCCCTGTACCCAGCAGAGCCTGCCCTCCCCGTAGCAGCTCTCTCTTTGGAGCTGCATTCAGACGCGCCGGCTTGCAGAGCGCGAAGGGAAGAGTTTCCCTTTCGCGACTCTGTTAAGCCCGCGGGGGCTGATGGGAACTTCCCATCAGCCCCCGCGGGTTTAACAGAGCAGCGAGGGAGAAACTCTTCCCTCGCGCTCTGCAAGCCGGCGCGTCTGACTGCAGCTCCAAAGATAGAGCTGCTACGGGGAGGGCAGGCTCTGCCGGATACAGGGGGGCCCCGCGGCACGCTCGATTCTGCCGCGGCGGCCCCGACAGCGGCAACAGACAGGTTTTCTTTTTTTTTAATTTTCCCTGGGCTGGGGGGGGGGTTAGGAGTGGTGATGTGATGGGCTGGGCTGGGCTGGGGGGGGATTAGGAGTGGTGATGTGATGGGCTGGGCTGGGCTGGCTGGGCTGGGCTGGGGGGGTTAGGAGTGGTGATGGGCTGGGCTGGGGGGGTTATGAGTAGTGATGGGCTGCGCTGGTGGGGGTGTTAGGAGTAGTGCTGGGCTGGGGGGATTTAGGAGTGGTGATGGGCACTGGGCTGGGGGGGGGTAGGAGTGGTGATGGACACTGGGCTGGCTGGGGGGGTTAGGAGTGGTGATGGGCGCTGGGCTGGGGAGGTTAGGAGTGGTGATGGGCGCTGGGGGGGCTTAAACTAAAAATTGGGTGATGGGGGATTAGGACTGGAAATGGGCTGGTGGGATTAGGACTGGAAGTGGGTTGATGGGGGGTTAGGACTGGTAATGGGCTATGGGGGGGCTTAAACTGAAAATTGGGTGATGGGGGATTAGGACTGGAAATGGGCTGGTGGGATTAGGACTGGAAGTGGGTTGATGGGGGGTTAGGACTGGTAATGGGCTATGGGGGGGCTTAAACTGAAAATTGGGTGATGGGGGATTAGGACTGGGAGTGGGCTGATGGGGAGGTTAGGACTGGTAATGGGCTATGGGGGTCTTAAACTGAAAATTGGGTGATGGGGGATTAGGACTGGAAATGGGCTGGTGGGATTAGGACTGGGAGTGGGCTATGGGGGGCTAGGACTGGTAATGGGTTGGGGTTGCTAGGACTGGAAATGGGCTGAGTGGAAGGGGGCTTGAACTGCAAATAGCTGTTGGGGATGGGGCTTGGCATGGAAATGGGCTGAGGGGAAGTGGGGGGCTTGAACTGCAAATAGCTGATGGGGACGGGGCTTGGAATGGAAATGGGCTGAGGGGAAGTGGGGGGCTTGAACTGCAAATAGCTAATGGGGAGGGGGACTTGGAATGGAAATGGGCTGAGTGGAAGGGGGCTTGAACTGCAAATAACTGATGGGAAGGGGGGCTTGGAATGGGCTCTTAGGGGAGGGAGCTAGGACAGGAACTGGGCTGATGGATGGGCTAGGATAGAACTGAGAATTGGGTGTTGGGGGAGCTAAGATTGGAAATGGGCTGTGGTGGGGGCTTGGATTGAAATGGACTCATGGAGGGGCTAGAACTGGAGGTAGGCTCATGGGGGGCTTGGATTAGAAATGGGCTGAGTGGAGGGGAGCTAGGATTTAACATGGGCTGATGGTGGGGCTAGGAAAGGACTAGAAATGGGCTGATGGGAGGCTGGTATTGGAAATGAGCTGATGAAGGGACTCGGATAGGACTGGAAATGGATGGGGGAGCTAGGACTGGAAATGGACTGATGAGGGGACTAGAAGGGAGCGGATACTGGGTGGGGCTGGAACTAAAAGGGAGCTGATGTTGGGGGAGATTAGAAGGGGATGGGGCTGGGAGAATGAAATGGAGAGGGGAAAAATATTTTGTGTGTGAGGGAAGAAAAATGTACAATTGGCCGGGTATTGGGAGAGTAAGTGGGGATTGAGGATGGAGGGGTAAAATTTGAGTGGATGAAATAGGAATGAGGAAAGAGCAAAAGGAGAAAGATTAGTATGTTAAAGCGGATGTAGAGAGAGAGAATGGAAAAAAAAACTAGAAGAGAGAAGAAAGGACAAATGGACAGCAGATGATGGAGAGTTAGCAGAAAACATGAAGAAACCAGAAGAAAGTGGCTGGAGCAATTGCAACTGTGTAACTGAGCTGAGGTATTCTGTTTATGTAATTCCTTTTTGACATTGCCACTTGTTCTCTTTCCCCAGTAGGTCATGTATTGTTGTTCTCTGAAATGTATTGGTTTAATATTTGCAGTGTTGCCTTTTGATAGGTATGGTATGGTGCTTTGTGACTCCTGGTAGTGCTGTTAGGATACGGCGGGTTTGCTATTGGTTCTAAATGGGCAGTGTTTGTAGTAGTTCCTAATGTGCCTGGCGGTTGGCACTGGATTATAGTAATGTAGAAATCTTTTAGTCTGTCTTTATCCATACACTCATTAAGAGACATGTTTACTAAAAGTTAGTGTATGTTAGCATTATGCAAATATTTATGCAAATTGACGTGCTGGCACTTTGAGGAAATTCTTTGGTTTTGTGCGGCAGTTTGGGCACTCGGGCTCAAAAAGGTTAGCCATCACTGGCCTAGCAGGAGCCTAAGTGAACCCTCTGGATCCATCAGGGCTTCTCCTTGGCTGCAGGAAAGTACAACTACTCTTTCTCACACCTTCAGAATGGATATTTGTCATTTCAAAGGCACCGCAGTCTTCACTGGCAAGAAGGAACGAAGAAACCATTTGTTGGCACCATTACAGCTTGCTAAATGGTGCAGTCTAGAGAACTTCACAGAAGATCAAGTCTGCCATTTAGTGACTGTGCTCCTTAGAAATGATATAAGCTTAGGTAATTGTTTTAGGAGTTCACATTCACAATGATACAGTTCTTTTCTATGTGAATGAAATGAACATCTGAATATTCATTCTCACAAAAGACCTCGGGCACATAGCCCCATGGAATCTCATGTGACTTTTCAAATTGCATGCAATGCTCAATATGAAGGCAGAACATTTGTTAAAACATAGAATTTTGTAATTTGATTCCTGGAAGGATACAGTTTATCAGCCTTTTATTTTGTTTCTTTAGTTTTGCAATGGTGAATTACAATGAGCGGGTAGAGAGAGAACAGGCTAATGGCTTGGAAATATCAATGAGCTATTGTCACGTATTAAATTTGCTCCTAAGTAGGTACCAAGTATTAGCCTGCTAATTGAGCAGTAGAAGCAAAATGGTTTTTTTTTTTTTTTAAATAAGCTGGTTGGCAGCTAAAAATAAACAAAAGCATTGGTATTCTCCTATTGTGCTCAAATTTTTACTTCATTCCTAACCAGATATCAGTGTTTAAAGTTTTCTACATTTTTCCTATTTGGCCACTACCACCATTATGAATTTAACTACCTATCTATAAATAAAATAGATTAATAAAAAGACAGATCAGGGCTGGATTGAATTTGTTGGCACCCATAGGCAACAATGGGGGGGCCTCTCTCCTCCCCCCACTCAGCTCTACCCATTGTCCCGCTGATTGCGCTACCCAGTCCCCGAGCGGCAGCAGCAAGTTTGTTAATTAAATTCAGCCTGGGACAGCCCAGGCCATGCAGCGTCCCTCCCTAATACTATAGAATCCCTGCAGAGGGACAGGAGAAAGCAGGATGTACAGGTATTGGGCGGCTCCGGCCTGAATTTCATTAACAAACTTGCTGCTGCTGCTCAGGGACCAGGTTGCACATTAATCAGGACAATGGGTAGAGCCAATCAGCGACATGAACACTGAGCTACAGCATCAGGCTCAAATCAAGGCATGGCAGTGGAGGCAATACTCCGGCACCTATTAAATTTTGGTGCCTGAGGCCGTTGCCTCCATGGCCTATGCCTAAATCTGGGCCTGAGACAGATAGATAAATCCACTGGGGCACTGCTGTGCTGATTCACAAACGACCATGCAGTATCACATTGTCGTATATGAAAAAACAACACAGAAACCAACAACACGAGACAGTTTACGGCGAGTATTGAAAAAAACTGGCACAACAGACATATGCCAATTCTGTAAGAAAGAGCTGAAAACAGTGACTCACTAAACAAAGACATGGGGAGGGGTGGCCTGCACGAAGCGATGGGTGCACCTACTCTTGCCGTATATTTGCTGGGCAGACTGGATGGACCATGCTGGTTTTATCTGCCGTCATTTACTATGTTACCTAATAGCAGGTTGTGAAGTTCTGATGGCGGAATATTTCTATACAGAAAAGCACAACAAAGTAGCACTCCTCCTCTACTGGAAACTCTGTAAAAATTACAACATCGCTGTCACTGAAAAGCACTGGGATCATGACCCTAAGAGAATAATAGAGAATGAAGAGGTTATGATCTGGGACATTCCCATTCTGACGGATAAGAAACTGGATGCCAGGAAACCTGATAAAGTGGTAAAGAGAAGAATACCAGAACGGCATTGATAATAGCAGTGTCGGTACTGAGTGATTATTCTGTGAATCACGGGGAGAGGCAGAAGATCCTGAAGTACCAAGAAACGCAGACCAAGTCTAAGAAAATGTGGCAGAAAGATACAGAAATATTTCCCATTGTACTGGGAGCAAGAAGCTTGATAAAGAAGAATTTTCAAGAACAGGTCTTATTAAGCCTGTTACTTTTTCTGGGAAGTTGGCATGTGAAACTACTAATGACACCACCTAAAGAGATTTTGAATCTTGAAATCTGGCGATTGGTTGCCAGAATGGAGACTACTTTAACATCATGCCTGACACAGCTTTGTTCTTTAACAGGGGAAGCAGTAAATAGGTTTAAGAAATTAGATCAGCAGTTAGATATAGTTGAAACCAGATTTAAGTCTTAGGATCAATGTCTAGAATCTGTCCAGCCTGTACATGTAGCCCTTATTAAGGGTAATAATATCCTGGATAATAAGTTGGACAGGTTAGAGAATTGCATTCGCTATAATAATCTGTATTTGCTAAATGTCCCTTATGCAGGATTGATTTCCCTATTTGAGATGTTAAATCAGTATTTTCGGGATGTTTCACTCAACACATAATCAAACTCTGGAATTCGTTACCGGAGGATGTCGTAAAAGTTGTTAGTGCAGCTGGGTTTAAAAAAGGTTTGGACAAGTTCCTGGAGGAAAGGTCCATAAATCATTATTAAATAGGACCCAGGAAATCTACTGCTTGCCCTGGGACAAGTATTGTGGAATCCAAGTTCCTTTTGGGAACCTGCCAGGTACTTGTTCCCTGGATTGGCCACTGTTGGAAACAGGATGACTAGGCTTGATGGACCTTGGTCTGATCCAGTATGGCATTTCTTATGTTCTCGTTTTGGTTCTCTTATCTCACCCACCTATCTCTAGGCCTACTATTTGGTTGGCTCTGGAAGGAGGTTAGATGGGGGAGGAACTGGATTGGAAGAAGAATCCTTAAATATAACTTTACAATTAGAAACTTCCCTAGAAAAGACTTACAGTAGGGCAGCTTTGATTGCTACCTTAGTTACAGCCTCTGCCAGGGATAGGATTCAGTTTTGCCGCTAGGACACAGAATTTTCACAGCCATAAAATATGTTTTTCCTGATGCATCAGCTCTGGAGATGAATTTTTTTGAAATTTGCAAGGAAGTGTTTCATTAAACATAAGAAATAGGATTATGTTTTCTTAGAGACAAGGCAGCTTGAAGAGCTTTTAATTAATCAAGAACAGGGGATCTGCAGAGGCCATTAATGAAGTATAAGTAACTGGGGGATGATGAGGGTTTAAATGTGATGGCCGTGATTCTGAGAATGTGAATGTTCTTTTCTTCTTTAACTTGCTTTAAGGTATCATAGATATCTCCCCCACCGTTTCATCGACTAATAGGTCCAAATAGGTTTTGTTATTATTGACTTGTTTTCGTTTTGTATGGAGAACCTGCTTGGTCATTGCTATTATTTGTTGGATTCACTGTTTTGTTTCTCTTAGTAATCTAGTCTGAAATTTAATGTTGTTGTTGTTAAGTGCCGTCGAGTCGGAGTCGACTCATGGCGACCCTCTGGATAGCTATTCTAAATTGTGTTTGGTCTTGAGTCAGGCGGCTCAATGTTGACAGACTGGTACCCGTAGCTGCTGTTATTGTATCGATCCATCTCATTGCTGGCCATCCTCTTTTGCGATGACCTTCTATCTTGCCAAGCATGATGTCTTTCTCTAATGATCTCTCTCTTCGCATGATGTGTCCAAAGTATGAAAGTCTAAGTCTTGTCATCTGAGCTTCTAAAGAAAGCTTAGGTTTGATCTCCTCTAGTACCGACTGGTTTGTTCTTCGGGCAGTCCATGGTATACACAGTATTCGCCGCCAGCACCATAATTCAAAGGCATCAATTTTCTTCCTATCTTTTTCACTGTCCAGCTTTCACATCCATATGATGTTATTGAAAATACCATGGCTTGAACAAGTCAAATCTTTGTATGGAGAGAGACATATCTGCTCTTGAGAATCTTATCTAGGTCTTTCATAGCCATTCTGCCAAGAGCAATGCGTCATCTGATTTCTTGACTGCTTGTTGCTTCTTTATTGATAGTTGATCCAAGTAGGTTAAAGTTGTTCACAATTTCAATTTCTTCTCCTTCAACGATGAACCTGTTGATTATGCCAGTTCTCATGATCTTTGTCTTCTTTACATTAAGGTGCAGGCCCATTTTGAGACTATGTTCTTTGATTGTGAGAAGCAAATGTACCAGATCATCTTCACTTTCAGCCAGTAATGTGGTATCATCAGCATAGCGAAGGTTGTTGATGAGTCTTCCACCAATCTTCACACCTCTGTTGTCTTCATAGAATCCTGCTTCTCTGATGATTTGTTCTGCATATAAATTAAACAGGTAGGGGGAAAGTATGCAGCCTTGTCTTACACCTTTGCTTATTTTAAACCATTCTGTTTCTCCTTGTTCCGTTTGAACTGCTGCTTCTTGATCAATGTACAGATTGTGCAAGAGTACGATCAGGTGTTCTGGTATACCCATGCTTCTTAATGTGGCCCAAAGTTTCTCATGGTTTACACAGTCAAAAGCCTTGCTATAGTCGATAAAGCACAAATAGATATCCTTTTGGTATTCTTTAGTCTTTTCAAGGATCCATCTCACATCCGCAATGATGTCTCTCGTTCCTCGCCCTTTCCTGAACCCTGCTTGCACTTCAGGTAGTTCTTGTTCCAGGTATGGCTGTAGTCTCTTTGAATAATCTTCAGTAGAATCTTGCTGGCATGTGGGATCAGAGCGATTGTGCGATAATTTCCACAGTCAGTTGGATCACCTTTCTTTAGTATTGGTATAAACACAGATCTTTTCCAGTCAGTTGGCCATGATGTTGTCTTCCATATTTCTTGGCAGAGCCTTGTAAGTACGATAACAGCTGCATCAGATTGCTGTAATACTTCTATGAGAATGCTATCAATGCCTGGTGCTTTGTTCTTTGATAAGGCTTTCAATGCTGCTTTAACTTCTTCTTTCATCACCAACGGTTCTCGATCATAAGGTACAGGTTGAAACGGCTGTTGGTCCACTTGATCTTTATCATATAAAAACTCTGTATATTCCTTCCACCTTTTCTTGATCTTCTCAGCATCATTCAACATAGAACCTTGAGCATCTTGTAACATTCCAATTCGAGACTGGAACTTTTTCTTTAACTCTCGTAGCTTTAGGAAAGCTGATCTTGTTCTTCCTCTAATAGTTTCTGCTTCTATTTCCTTGCATGCGTCGTTGTAGTACTTTTCCTTGTCTTGTCTTGCTGCACATTGGAAATCTCTGAGTTCTGTTATTGTCTCTTTCTTTCTCCTCTGGCTTTAGCTTCTCTGCGTTTCTGGCCAATTTTCAGAGTTTCTTCCGTCATCCATTTTGGCCATTTTGGCCATTTTTGCTTTTTCACCTTTTGTAGAGACTTCTCGCTTTCTTCCAACACAACCTTCTTGATGTCATTCCATAACTCTTCTGGAGCTCTGTCATTTGTATCTAAAGCAGCAAATTGATTTTGCAGGCAGTCTTTAAATTCCAGTGGTATATTCTCAAGGTCATATTTTGCTGCATTCATGAGTGGTTTGCTCTTTTTCAACTTTAGCTTGAGTTTGCATACTAGTAGTTGATGATATGTACCACAGTCAGCTCCAGGTTTTGTCTTTGTTGATGTTATAGTACCTTTCCATCGTTGACTTCCACAGATGTAGTCAATTTGATTTTTATACAATCCATTGGGTGAAGTCTATGTGTACAGTCGCCGCTTGTGTTGATGGAAGAAGGTGTTTGAGATGAATAGATCATTGGTCTTGCAGAATTCTGTCAGTCTTTCTCCAGCTTCATTTCTGTTGCCAAGTCCATATTTTACAACTACTTTGCCTTCTTCTTTGTTGCCAACTTTTGCGTTCCAGTCACCCATGACTATCAGGATATCCTGTTTGCTTGTTCTGTCAATTTCAGCTTGTACTTGTTCATAGAACTCTTCAATTTCATTCTCTTCTGCAGCTGTTGTTGGGGCATATACTTGAATTATAGTTGTGTTGATAGGCATTCCTCGTAGATGAATAGAGATTAAGCGTTCGCTAACTGCATTGTATTTCATTACAGTTCTTGCAAGTTTCTTCTTTATTATAAATGCAACACCATATTTAATAGATAATACTTTTTTTTAAAGTGCAAAAAAACAGAAGGAGGAGGAAGAGCAAGAAAAGAGCCAAGATATAGCCAAGTTAACATTTTCAGCAGCCTCGATAGTACTGTCACTTTAAGAAGGCAGACGTACATTTCTCTCCCTGATGACAGCAATGAGCTAACCAGTGTTTGTGAAGCAGAACCGAGACTTGCTTTCTCCCTTGGAAGAATGCAGATGTACTGTACTGCAGATGAGCCACAGACTTGGCTCGGGCTCTGCTGGATGTCCTCATAGAAAATGAGCTACAGTAAGTATAAACCATGTCATCAGATACTTCTTGGCTTAAAATGAGAGCGGAATTGAAAGCTGTTTAAGACGTAGGGGTCAGTTTGCTCCAAATATTTGGCTTATCAAAATTAGAGGTGCAAATCTCTGTCAACTTTTCTGAATGAAAACAATTACATTGCTTGTTATAAAAAAGTGTTATTTCAGAAAAACATTCCGTACACAGATTTTTAGATGAGCTCCTGCTTAACAACTTGCATAATACATTATCATTTTCATTATAATGTATATGAGCCTCATTACAACATTTGCGATGCCCGGAGTCGCTCTCTGGGTATTACTGACAAGTGGAAATGGAGGCCGCATGCTGATCATATTCTTGCTTTCATGTCAGCTGCAATTCGGGTCAAGAAGTAAAAAAAAAGGCCAAAACTTCACTCACCAGACTTCTTCATATATGCTCAAAAATATTTGCACAGGCCAACTCCATAGGATTCGGTAGTTAAAAGAAAAGAAAAATGCAAATCTTTATATCCTGGTTACCAAAATCCCACTTTATATTTAGAAAATGTAGGAAAGATTGTTAAGAGATGCTAAGGAAATCTCATATGTGTGTCGAAATCTGAAAAAGCACACACAATTACTGCATACTTAGCATTGACTTCTCTCCTTTCCTGAGGAAATAACATTTAATGCTTTTGAAAGCTCCTCCAGCGGCGTTACTTTCACCTTTATGAATCAAATACTGGTTCTGACTAGAACTCTATACTGGTATCACACCGATATATGTAAAGCATGAGTACAAGACAAATATGGCCCATGAAAGTGCATTTTATAAAGTGAACACATTTTATATAAAATGATGATACCAGGAAATGTTACTGTTTTAAATTAAGACCTGCAACTAAAGGGGGTAGTTACTGAGCTGCTGTAAAATAATAGTGCTTTGCATGCATCTGCATCTCATCATTATGTAGCTGATCTTGCAGTAAACTAATGTACATTAACCCGTTTTGGAGAGCTCGCATATTCTCTCTCTGTTCTGGATGATTTATTAGATTTGTTACACTCAAACAACTATGAAATACCGGCAATAATAAAAAAATATTAAAACTTTGCAGAAAATAGAAGTTTCACATCATGTATGTTTTTCATACACTGGTCCAATATAGTATATTGTCCATCTTCAGAAAAGATAAGATTCAGTTCCAATATTCATTGACATAAACATACTGTATGATACTATTGAAACTGCAGTTTTCATTTAAAACACTTTATTATGATATAATATAGTTTGTCAACCTCCATTCTGACGGCGGAATATGATACACGTGAAAAAACTTCTGATGCAGTGCGTCGATATTGCACCATTGAAACACCTAGAACAGAATGCTTGACAGCAATTAGTTTCGACAACATATTAGCCCAGCGTATGAAAAACATACAAGGCCGATATACGCACCGATAACTCTGACACTAAGTAACTTACAGTTATCTAACCCTATTTTCTAAAGTCTACAAATACTTCTATTTGCAAAATAGTAGCTATTGCAGCATTATAAGCTACTTACTATTTTTTGTGATCTTTTTATGTTGAGCCGCCAGTACCGTCAAAATCAGCAAACTTCAAATACCTATTAAACTAACTAGATCTCAGATAAAAAATCTGTATATAACGCTTTTTGACATAACGATAATAGCTAAACATAGTTCCATTGAATTTATAACCATTAATTAGTAAACAGTTGAGTAGTAAGTATGGAAACCTTATGTATGTAAAACATACGCTGGTCCAAAATGGGTTAAGGGCAAATAATTCGGGATTTTGCATTTCACACACATTATCCCCTTAATGCATGTTAATAACAACCCCTTTAAGTTGGATAAAGCTATACTGTTTGTAATTGTAATGTAGGCTAAGTCTTCCCATGTTTAAATTGTGATCCTGATGCTCCTTACTCTCTTGTCCACTACTTATGTGTATCTTACCATACTCTAGTCCCCTATGTGCTTGGTCTTGATTGGACTGTAAGTTCTGATGAGCAGGAACTGTGTCTTATATCTATATGTACAGCAGCGCATGTGCCTTGTAGCACTTTACAAATGATTAGTAGTATTAGCAGTAGTCGTATAAATTCACCATTTCATCATTTTGTGGCAGATGGAATGAACAGCAACTGTAACTGAGTAAAAATGGCACAATCCTTTCTAAAAATTACAGAGGCTAGACATGTTAAGTACAAGAACACAAATCTGATAGTTATACAATTGCTTTGCAACTTCCCCTAGCTCCTTGTTTCCTAGCACTCTCCCAAAGGCACACCTAACCAGTCTGGTTTTCAGGATATCCATGATAAACACATTTGCAGACATTCAAAGCCCAGTGCATGTTCACTGAAAACCTGAGTGAAGAGGGAGGTACAGTTGTGGTCAACATTATTGGCACACTTGCAGTTCAACCCCCTAATGTCCAAAAAAAATAAAAAAGTGGCTAGTGAAATGGCTTTGGACTATATATGCACACATATTTGACACATGAATGAATCAAATAAAACAAGACCAATTTAAAAAGGAAATAGTAGGACATAGTATAAAAACTGGGATATTGTCAGGATATGATTATTCAGTAAAATCTCACTCCAAAAAAACACAAAAAGAGCTGAGTGATTTGGCGTTTAGAGGACATGATTATTGGCACCCTTATAAACAATTCAAATCAGTTTGAACAGAAGGACCACATTCCCACTGCAGTAAAATTAGACACACCTGTGATCAATTGTCAGTACTCACATGACCTGAATCAACCAATGAATGATGGCTCTAATGTTTAAAATAGCTAATACAAAAAAGAGTCATGGAGTCCAAACACTAAGCAATGAAGGGGAGGTGATGATCAAATTTACACAACATATAAACGCATATAAAAACAGCTAGCTAGAGAAATCTGCCAATATTATTTAAATACCTCAGACAGGAGTGTGTGCAAGAGAAAAGTTAGCCAAATAGACCAAAATGTGTTTTACAATTTTCTAAATGCATTTAAAAAAGTTAGAAGTGACGGGCAAAACTCGAGTCGCCGCTTGTCCAGCTTGCTAGACGTCTAGCCTTTGACGAGAGTGAATTACAGCCCTCTAAGAGATACTGCTGCTAAGCTAAGTGTTTTCTAGAGTTTTTTTTAATGCATTTAGAAAATTGTAAAACACATTTTAGCCTATGAATATTTGAGGAAAGCGGGTGTTGTTGGCCTGTGGCTTACTGCCTAGTTGGCTAATTTTTCTCTTGCACCCCCTTCTGTCTGAGGCCTTTAAATAATATTGGCCGAGGTGGCAAATACACAAAAGAAAGCGTGGGCTCTTCTTGACTCTAGTGTGCTTGGAAAGCCCCGCCTGTCCTACCCCCCTCTGATGCGAACACGCGTCAGAAAGGGGCGGGACCAGCAGGGGCTTTCTAAATGCACTGGGATTGCAAAGACACAGCGCTTTTGCTTTGGAGCTTTTTTTTTGGTTGTTTTTTGCAAGCTTGTTGCCTGCTGCCATCGCTGCTTCTCACCGCGTCTGAGTTGGTAATGGCAGTGGGAGGGGAGGTCACATGCCGCTGCTGTTGCCGAAGACCCAACAGAAGCAGTAATGGCAGCAGCAGCAGTAGCCGGAATTTTTAAAAACCATCTTTTTTTTTCTTTTAAAGAGAAGGGAGAACGAGGTGGCCACTGCTCCCAAAACCTTGCTGCCTGAGGCAGCCATCTCACTCTACCTAATGGTAGAGCTGCCACTGCCTCTGTCCCACTACTGGAATAGTGGACAGGAGGCTACCAAAACAGTAGGAGTTGGGGACAGAGCTCTTCAATCGGGGACGTCTGGTAACCCTAATAATAATAGAGTTTGAGAGCAATCGGCAGTCGGCAGAAAACTTGGCTCTTCATTGGCTGGTTTTACCGTCCTGCTGGCCTGCTGCTTGCAAAATCGGTCGGGCCAGCCTAAAACAAGTCGCTTAGCAGCCCTACTTATAGTATGATTTGAAATTAAAGATATGCATAATATAACATGGTTTCTAGAGCAGGTAAATAAATGATTGTTGGGAGAAGTATCTCTTTGCAATACCGAGGTGTAAAACACATTTCTGTTTAATACCTCTAGAGCAGTAGTTCCTAATCCTGTCAGAGGGGCTTCCAGACAATCAGGTTTTCAGGATATTCACAATGGATATGCATGAGAGAAATTTGTATGCAGAGGAGGCAGTGTATGCAAATCTCATGAATATTTTTTAAATAATTATAATATTTATTGAGATTTTTCAAATATCTTACAATACATGAAAATGAGGGGCCAAAACCTCTCAAAATTAATATAAAGGAAAAAGTTATGTCAAATTCAAACTAGAATCAAAATACAAAGAAACCTACATAAGTCCCCATATTCACCAAAAGAAGGAGATTCATTAATCATAAATTAAATAAGAAAAAAATGTCAACAAGGTCTAATCAAAACCCAGTTATTTAATTATTCCTAACTTTCCCCTGTAACAGCAGAGAGCAGAGTCATCCTTTCATACCTAGGCCAGAGTATCCTGACCTTGAAGAAAAACTCTTAAGTTGAGATGGTTCCATAAAAATAAATTCTTAATGTTCATCCTTGACTATGAGCTCGATGAAGACGGATCCGTTAGGACCTAATTCTGGACTGTGGAACAAATCGTTCCCATGGTACACAGAATCAAGCCTGGGGATGGCCCAGCGTGCCCCTGCCTACCTGTGGGGATGTCTTCCCTGGCTACCGCGGCTTGGCTCCCCCTCTTCCCTGCCGACCGATCCACGGCTGGCCAACCGGGGCATGGATCGGGGGTGAGGACCCCACTGCACCCGGCCCCAAGGGGGGATCCCCGAGTCCAATCGCAAGATCAGTACTGCTTATTCCACCTTTGAGGTGGAATAAGCAGCATGTCCCCTTTGACCCCGCAGGATGTACAGGGCTGTGACTGGTCTGCCCCCATTCCACTCCCTCGCACCCCCCCACCAGCTCTCCCGCTTCCTGCTGCTCGGGACGTGTGGGGAGAGCCAAGGGGAAATTGGGCCAAGACAGCTTGTGGGGCATGCAGCCCTGCAACCCGCAACTCTGCATTGGGCCCTATGCCTTTCCTGTGATATTTAAGGAAAAAAAACATCCCCAGAAACAAAACTCTGGGCAGAGTTGTAATAAAAAATCCTTTCTAAACACCTGAGTCCTAGAAGACACATACATGTTTGTCCATGAAAATCATTCATCCTTGCTTTTAAAAAATCATTCAAAACTAATTCTTTATCTGAGGAATAAACAAAGAAAAAACAGAACACAATAGTAACTGTTTTGCTTGACTCCCAAAGAGGACTCCAATAACGCAGTTAAAATTCCCTGATCAAAATAATCCACATACTGTTCCTCCTCTCCCATATTCCTACACCAGAACAGAATATAATATCTCTTGAGACAGCAGGGAGGGAAGAAGAGTTCACATGCAAACTATCAATAAAATATCTCTTAAGCATTTCAATAGGTGCAATCTTTCCATAATAAGGAAAATACACAAAGCAAAGATTGTAACAATTATAACTAACATTTTCAACTTCCTTAAGTGTATTTTCAGTATTGTACTCTTTTTAATTAATGCAAGGTTGGCATCTTCAAGAGCTTTGTTTTCTTTTGCTGCCTCTGAATTTTCCCATTGTTCAGCTCAACATTATATCAAGGAAGGACAACTTAGTCACAGTTTCTCCTAAAAACTTGCAGAGAGGAACCAGACAGAGAGCACACCCTCCATCCTGGCAGTCGGCCTCAAAATTTCCAAGTTAGTGACCCCCTTTTGTCAGCACAGATGAATGAAGGCCCCTTCCCCCCAAAGCCGGAGAAAAAACTGGCTTGGGAACTGGTACTTGAAGCCCACGCTCTTTCCCCCCTGTAGTGAGAGAACCATGGAAACCAAAGAGATCTTCTCATCCTCATTTTCAGTTTCCACAGACACTGACAGAAAGAACATATTGTCAGTAAATATTTGATCTCCCATCCTTTCCATTATAGTTACAGCATCTGATTCTAGGTGTTTATCATTCTGAGTTTTAGATTTGTGAGGCAAATAGGTGTTTTCCCAGATTCAGAAAATAAGGGGTTTATCGATGTATTTGTGTCATGAAAACAAATTGTGTTTTTTTTTAGATAGCTTCCGACTCCAAGTCCCAGCAACAGAATTAGTCACAGCCCCCACTTCTCCAAGCACCAGCATCGGCTACAGCACTCACTTCTCCAGGACCCAGCAACAGTATCAGCCACAGACCCCCTTTCAGAGAGTGGCAGGAGCTTGTGTCCTTGCTGCCACCATTCTGTGCTGCTTTCTCCAGCTCTTCTTCCAGCACTTAAAAAATGAGATCAGGCACTTACTCTTTCTCCTGAAAATACAGGAAGTGCTTGTTCTTGCATTTTATGCACTCCAGCAGTGCAGGCAGAAGAGCCAGAGGAAGCAATACAGACTCATGGGAGCAAAAACACAAGCTCCCGTTAAGGACAGCGGCGGCGGCAGCAGCAGCCCATTATAATGATGACATCCGGCTGCAGGTGCTGAATGATGCCATCAGATCCCGACAGGGGAAGACTATTTTCAGGATTTATAGAGTCAAGGATGAAGTTTAAGATTTTGGTCCTTGTTTTTAAAATATGTAGCAGGTTCGCACCTAAAACCTTGGCTGCATGTGTACATCAATAATTACATAGTAGATCTTTGCATTCAGCGCAACGGAGTTTATTGGCAATTCCAGGAGATATTACTGATATGATGTATTTCCACAAGCAGTGTAAGGCATGGCTTTTTCAAGCTTTATATGGTGCCTAATGGGCTGATGGTTGTTTCCAAGTTTCATGTGATTTCTTTTAATTTGTAAACCATTTTGTAACATAGAGAAGACTGTATATAAAAATTAGTTAAATAAATAAAATATAATATATAACCGGTAAAATTAATTTCACCATGAGGAGTGAGGTGTCAGTATTTATTAGTTATAACCAATAGTCGGAAGCCCTAAATATTGACTCAATCTGGTCACCCTTCTCTTCTTGTCAAAATAGGGGGAGAAGAGGTCAAGGCCAAATCCTGGAATAGGGGATGGTAAGAGAGGCACAGGGCATAATGATGTTTCCAGCTCACAGGAAATCCCATTTAACCCAGGAGTAGGTATACCCAATATTCCCAGTAGAGTCTATTGGGTCTTGAATAGTTTCTAGTGGAGTTAGTTGTTGAACCCAGGTCTGACTCAAGGGTTTCTTCCACCCCAAGCAGGAGCCCCTGTTGCACAGCCCCTCTCCTCTCACTGTGCCACCCCCCTGCCCAAATCCATTTTCTCACCTGGAGGGGGGTGTGGCAGCATGGCCCTCCAATTTGAAAGACACTTTGGCATCCAGGCCATGCTCTTCAGTGCATCATGGTCTGCCATTCCTGCTCCCTATGACAGGAAGTTGCATTGGAGTGGAGCAAGAGTGACAGACCATGGTTTTCACACCATGGTTGCTGAAGTGCATGGCCTGCTGCCGGCACCAAAGTGGCAGCACAAAGCCACCACTTTAAAAAAGCATGCCATGCTGCCCAAGAGGGGCAGGTCATTCCTGGTTGAACCTTCCCTTATCATCCCTGGCATCTTTCCCATAGTACGTCCACAATATGACATACAGAGATTCCTGCACAATGATTCCACCAACTCTTCAGGGACTTCTCGGGTGCTCCAAAGGGTCATTCCCCTTTGGGCATGTACCGCGGCCACACACTCAGGGCTGTGTTCCACAGGTGATATCAACAGAGAAAGCATAGTTACTCACCTATAACAGGTGATCTCTGGGAACAGCAGGAATTTAGTCTTCACATATGGGTGATGATGGTACCGACAGAGCCCGTGCGGGAACACTCCCCAGCGTCCAATAGGAAAGCTTTTGGGAGTATCCCACTGTGCCTGCATAGCTGCCTTCCCATCTTTCCAGCTCTCACTCCTCCATTGAGTTTGTAGCTGAGATAAAAGGAGAGAAAGAAAAAGAAGACCTACAACTCCTACGGGAGGAGGGTGGGTTGTGAAGACTAAATTCCTGCTGTTCCCGGAGATCACCTGTTACAGGTGAGTAACTATGCTATCCCCATGAACAAGCAGGAAGGTAGACCTCACATATGGGATTCCCTAGCTAGAAGATGCCAGAGTAATGACCTCAGAATCAGCAGTGGTTTGCTTCAGGTATACCTAAAGAGGTCATGTATCCTCCATGGATGTCTAGTATCGAAGTCCGGGACGGAGGGTAGGAGTTGCTCTAAGTCTGAAAGAGATGCTGGAGAACAGCCTGGCCAAACATGGCATCAAGGCGGGAGTCCTTGTCCAGACAGTAGTGAGCAGCAAAAGTATGGACCAAAGACCAAGTTACTGTTTTGCAGATCTCATCAATAGCTGCAGATCGCAGATTTTTCATTGAGAAAGCCATGGCTCAAACATTATGGGTAGTGACATGGCCCTCGAGGGAGAGTCCTGCCTTCTCATAAGCAAAAGTGATACAATCTGCTATCCACTTGGAAAGAGTACGTTTGGAGACTGGCAACCCGAGGTAACTAGAGTCAAAGGAAATGAACAGCTGAGAAGCTTCCAGTGCTCTCGAGTCCTCTGAAGATAAAAAACTAAGGTACGTTTACAATCCAGAGTGTGGAGGGTTTCTTCTGCCCTAGATGAATGTGGTCTAGGCAAAAACACAGGAAGGTAGGCCGACTGGTTCAAATGGAAGGGCGAGACCACCACCTTTGGCATTAAGTGAGAATGAATCCTAAGGACTATCTTATCATGGCGGAACCGTGTATAAGGTGGGTCAGCCACCAAGGTCTGGAGCTCACTAATGTGCTTTGCTGAAGTGAGGGCAATGAGAAAGATGACCTTCCATGAAAGAGGAGATCTGGAGCAGACCCCAGATCTATGGGTTGAGTCTGAGACAGACGTAGCAGGAGAGGGTACCATGGCTGACGTGGCCAGCATGGGGCTATAAGAATCATAAAGCCTCTGTCCGCTTGGAGTTTGAAAACAGTCTTGGGAATTAGAGAAATGGGAGGGAAGGCATATAGGAAGCCGTGTCCTCAGTGGAGGTGAAAAGCATCCACCTATAGGCTGTCTGAAGCAGGGGTCTTGATTCAGAAGCGAATGAGCTTGGCATTCTGAGGACTTGTGAAAAGGTCTATCTCTGGAGTCCCCCAGATCTGAAAAATGTAGGAGACTGTGTCTACATGAAGAGACCACTTGTGGAGGAGAAGGATATTGACTTAATCTGTCCGCTAAGACATTGTGCTTGCCCGGGAGATATACTGCTTGGAGATGAATGCAATGATGTATGGCAAAGGACCAGAGATGTAGAGCCTTACTGCAGAGGGTCCAAGAACCTGTTCCGCCTTGCTTGTTCACGTAGAATATGGCCACTTGATTGTCGGTTTGGACTAGGATTGTGCGGCAATGAAGATGGTCCTAGAACACTTTGAGAGCATTGAGAATGGCTCTGAGCTCCAGCAGATTTATGTGGAGTTGTTACTCCTGCTGAAACCAGACGTCTTGAGTGGAGATAGATCCCAGATGGGCTCCCCAGCCTAGTTTGGATGTATCCATCATCAGGGTACATTGATGTGTAGGCATCTGAAAAGGTGACCCTACAAGGAGATTTTCTGGGGAACACCACCACTGAAGAGACAAGATCAGATGGGTACAGACTTTTATCTTGTCCTCTAGGTGACCTGATGCTTGAGACCACTGGGATGCCATTGTCCATTGGGCTGTGCGCATGTGTAGACGAACATATGGAACTACATGGACCCTTGATGCCATATGACCCAGAGGTTGTAGCATGAGATGCTAACTGATTGAGATGAGCGCAGCAGAGTTGGGGCAGAAATGCCCTTGACTGCTGAGTATTTAAGAGGGCCCCTATGAACTCTAGAGTTTGAGAGGGGACGAGTTGGGACTTTGGAAGATATATAACAAATCCCAAGTGTTGTAACACCTGCATGGTACATGAGAGGGACACACTGCTTCTTGAGAGATGCTTGCTCTTATAAGCCAATTGTCTAAGTAAGGGATGACAAATATCTCTAGAGTCCTTAGAAATGTGGCTACTACTGCCATGCATTTTGTGAAGACTCTTGGGACAGAGGCAAAGCCAAAAGGCAGGACTCTGTATTGATAGTGTCTTCCCTGAAACATGAAGCGCAGGAATTTTCTGTGTTCTGGATGGATATGAATATAAGTGTACGCTTCCTTTAGATCTAGAGAACAGAGCCAGTCCTGACTGTGGAGGTAGGGAAGAAGGGTCCCCAGGGAGACCATCTTGAACTTCTCCCGTACGAGATATTTGTTTAGGTCCCTGAGGTCTAGAATGGGCCTGTATCCCCCCATTTTCTCTGGAATAAGAAAATAGAGAGAATAGAAGCCCATTCCTTGTTGGGATGCTGGAACCTTCTCTATTGCACCCTGCAATAGAAGAGAGTTGACTTCTTGTAGTAATAGAGCAGTGAGATGGGACTGAGAATGGATTCTCTTGGTGAAGTCAAGTCGGAGGGGGGTAGGCTTCGTAGATGAAGTTTGTATCCCTCCCGTACTATTGTTAATGTCCACTGCTCTGAGGTGATGAGATGCCATCTGTGGGCATATTGGCAGAGTCTGCCAGGAATGTGGATAGGGTCGGGATTCTTCAGAGACAGGACAGCTATATTCTCTAGAAAGGTGTCAAAAATCTGGAGCAGCCTGAGTCTGCTGAGGTGGCTGAGACTTGGGAGTCTGAGCCACCTTTTGATGTTTTGGAGGTTGTTGTCCCTTTTGACAAGCATGATGCTGACATTGAATAGCAGGAGAATAAGAAGGATAATACTTCTTCTTTTTATTAAAGAAGGCTTTCTTCGCTGCTGCCTTCTTTTTAGCTGGGTTGACAGTAGATCTAGAGAGTCTATTCAGGGAAGTGTTCTCAGAGTCCCACTGAGAGGCCTTGTCTTGCCAATCTTTGCCAAAAAGGTTTTCTCCGGTGCAAGGGATATTACCCAGGTTATCTTGAACACATTGTTCAAGATCTGGTGCCTGGAGCCAAGCAATCCTGCGTACACCAATGCAGATAGATGTAGTTCTGCTGATGCACTCAAAGCAATCAAAAGTTGCTCTGTTGACAAATTTTGAGACATTCTGAGCATGCTTTACAAGGGTGAGATAATCTGCCCTCGTCATCGGGGAGAAGAGGGGCCATTAACTCCAAATCCTTAGTGACCTCTTTGAGGAACATACCCATATAGAGTATGTAGGAACTGATTCTGGCTGATAGCATGGAGGCCTGAAAGCAACATCGACCAAAAGCATCGAGGGCTCTCGATTCCCTACCCGGAGGGTTAGAGAAATGTGTTTTCGTGCTCTTGATTCGACACATTGCCAGTTCCACTACCATGGAATGGTGCGGCAATTTTGTCTTTTGAAAACCGGGACACTCCAGTACCCGGTACATGGTATTGAGCCTACAGGTATGGGGAGAAATAGTAAGAGGTGTCTCCCACATATGAAGCATGAGGTCATGAAGTATCCGATGGATAGATAGTGTAGCCGCTTCTTTTGGAGCTCTTGGGTGTTGAAGAATTGTCAATTCTTCAGCCCTAGGCTCTTTCTCCAATGTTACTGTGATGGACAGGCCCCTGGCAACATCATGAATAAAGTCTTAGAAAGACATGTCTTCTGGTGGGGACATGTGGCATTGTGGAGACAGAGATGGGTTTTCCAGTAGGGTTTGCATGTCTCGAGTATCGGCCAATTCATCGTCCGAGGAATTGGAATCCAAAGACTCGAAGTATCGACAGGCAGGGTGTTCCCGCTCCGTATGAACTTGGTACCGGTCAAAGCCGGTACCTGAAATTTTTGTAGTCGGAACCTCGATACTGGAAATGGATTTGAGAGCCGGCATGGGCGGTAGCATGGAAAGTGGCAAGAAAGTCAATGCAATCTGTATTGGTACCGACGACGGTACCAACGTCTGCAGAACCGACTGTAAGGGTTTAACTGGAACCAAAGCTGCCAGTAAGGCCGTTAAGCTGTGCTCGATGGCAAGGATGCTTTGATCCATGGAGCTTGCCGATGCTTGGGTATCAGTACCCGAATTGCAGGCACTAGGAGCTCTTCGGAGGTGGAGGCCTCGGGAGCATCCTGGGACCCCACTAAGGCTTTGGAGGGAAAATCCTTCTGCCGGAGTTGTTTGGCCTGTGTGTCCCCCTCCATGGCAACGCCCGAGGCATCTTGATGCTTAGAAGGAGATCTACCCTTGGGGGGGGCGGCCAGTCTTCGATGAAGACTTAGGTTTTGAGACCTGAGATCCATGGGAGGAAGATGAAGCTCTCAATGATGTTGATGCTAAAGAGACTGCGTTAGAGGTGAAGAGGGTGCCCAGCTTTGCAGCTCGATTCTGTAGGCCTCTCTTCATCATCTTTCTGCAGAGAGGACATTCTGATAGTTGGTGATCAGGCCCTAGGCACTTTAGACACCAGTCATGGGTGTTGGTGGCTGAGATAGTACCGCCATACTTGGAACACTTCTTAAAACCACTGGATGGTTTTTCCATTGTATCAGAGACAAATGGAAGGCCTAGGCCTAAGATGGTGTCGATGTGCCCTCAAAAAAGTGAAACTTTCTTCCTCGCAGTTTTTGTTGTGTTTTTTTTGAAAGAAGAAAGAAAGAAAGAAAGTACCGACGGAAGTCGGTACCAGTGTCGACGGGAAGGCAGATGCGAACCACAAAAATATGAAAAACAGGAATTTTCTGCTGTGACAGGATTTGCTTCCTGTCGGCTCCGCAAAAAATGAAGAACTGAGGAGGGAGAGCTGGAAAGGAGGGAATTTTATTTATTTATTTATTTATTTAAAGTCTCTTATATACCGCGCTATTTATCATCAGCGCGGTTTACATAGAACAGAACAATCTCAGTACATTTGAAATACGTATGAGTTACAGATAACAGGGCAGAAAACTTGGTCAACAAGGGTAACTATCTACAATACAATAATGATTGACTGTTTGTATAAAACAACTAACAGAGCAGAGAATATAGTGAAGGCAGCTACACAAGCACAGTGGGATGCTCCCAAAAGATTTCCTATTAGATGCTGAGGAGCATTCCTGCATAGGCTCCATCGGTACCGACATTAACCATATATGAAGACTACATTGTTGCTTGTTCCTGGAGATACTCCCAAGTGTCTCTAGATGATGTCAGGAATGGAGCAGACCCATTCAATAACAGCAGGGCTCTTTCTGATACAGTCCTCCAGCTATCTTCAATGCATCTCTATTTATTTTATTTATTTCAAAAATGTATATTTCAAACAACAACCTAGGCTGAGTACAAAAAACATACATAATTAAACATAATAAAACAGGAAACTCAATAATACACACAATATTAAAGTAAAAATGAATTATTCTGTTTCCAACAGTGGCCAATCTAGGTCATATGTACCTAGCAGTTTTCCCAAGGGACACAGGTTCCACAATGCTTGTATTGGTTCAAGCATTGATATCCTGGGTCCCTTCTTAATAATGGTTTATGGACCTTTCCTCCAGGAACTTGTCCAAACCTTTTTTAAACCCAGCTACACTAACAGCCTTTACTACATCCTCCGGTAACAAATTCCAGAGTTTGATTACACGTTGAGTGAAAAAATATTTTCTTTTATTAGTTTTAAATAGTTTACCCTGTAGCTTCATTGCATGTCCCCTAGTCTTTCTATATTCTGATAAGGTAAACAATCGATCTACATTTACCCGTTCCACTCCGTTCATTAATTTATAGACTTCTATCATATCTCCCCTCAGCCGTCTCTTTTCCAGGTTAAAGAGCCCTAACCTTTTTAGCCTTTCTTCATAGGAGTATCCTTCCATCCCCTTTACCATTTTGGTGGCTCTTCTCTGAACCTTTTCTAAAATCGCTATATCCTTTTTAAGATACGGCGACCAGAATTGCACACATTATTCAAGGTGCGGTCTCACCATTGAACGATATAGAGGCATTATAATATCTTTGGTTTTATTTTCCATTCCTTTCCTTATCATACCTAGCATTCTATTTGCTCTCTTGGCCGCTGCTGCACACTGGGCCGAGGGTTTTAACATGGTATCCACAATGACGCCTAAATCTTTTTCCTGGGTGGTGGTTCCTAATGTGGAACCTTGCATCGTGTAACCATATTTTGGGTTGTTCTTCCCTAGGTGCATAACCTTGCACTTGTCCACATTAAATTTCATCTGCCATTTTGATGCCCAGTCTTCCAATTTATCAAGATCCTCTTGCAATTTTCCACAAACCTCTTGGGTTTTAACAACTTTAAATAGTTTTGTGTCATCTGCAAATTTGATAACCTCACTCGTTATTCCACTTTCCAGGTCATTTATGAATATGTCAAAAAGCAGCGGACCCAGCACAGATCCCTGGGGTACACCATTATTCACCTTTCTCCATTGGGAAAATTGGCCATTTAGCCCTACCCTCTGCTTTCTATCTTTTAACCTGTTCCTGATCTACAATAGTACACTGCCTCCTATCCCATGACTCTTTAGTTTTGCCAAAAGTCTCTGATGAGGGACCTTGTCAAAGGTTTTCTGAAAGTCCAGATACACAATATCAACCGACTCACCTTTGTCCGCCTGATTATTCACTCCTTCAAAAAAACATAACAGATTAGTAAGACAAGATCTTCCTTGTCTAAAGCCATGTTGGCTGTCTCCCATTAGGTCGTGACTATCTACATGCTGAGTAATTTTATTCTTTATGATGGTTTCTACCATTTTTCCTGGTACTGACGTCAGGCTCACCGGTCTGTAGTTTCCCGGATCACCCCTGGAACCCTTTTTAAAAATTGGTGTTACATTGGCGATCCTCCAATCTTCAGGTATTAGAGATGATTTTAATGATAGTTCACAGATTACTAATAGCAGGTCTGCAATCTCATATTTCAGTTCTTTCAACACCCTTGGATGTATACCATCCGGCCCAGGTGATTTGCTACTCTTCAGTTTATCAGTATTTTCAGATTCAAACTGATTTGCCTTGTTCTGCCAATCTTTGCCAAAGAGATTTTCTCCTGTGCAAGGAATATTTCCCAGTTTCTCTTGTACCCATTGTTCTAAGTCCGATGCCTGGAGCCAGGCAATACGACATGCACCGATTGAAATAGCAGAAGTTCTGCTAATACATTCAAAGCAATCGAAGGATGCACGATTCACAAATTTAGAGACATCCTGGGCATGTTTGACCAGAGTAAGAAAATCCCCTCTTTTCTCCTCAGCAAGAAGAGGGCTCATAAGCTCTAAGTCTCCTGTAACTTCCTTGAGGAACATTCCCATATAGAGAATGTAAGAGCTTATCCTGGCTGCCAACATGGACGATTGGAAGCATCGATGCCCAAAGGCATTGAGAGTCCTCGACTCCCGGCCCGGAGGATTAGAGGAATGCGTCTTAGCACTCTTAATCCTACGCATTGCTGATTCCACTACCATAGAATGGTGGGGTAACTGAGTTTTTTGAAAACCAGGACAGCTTGGAACTCGGTACATAGTATCGAGTCGTCAGGAGTGTGGAGACACCGTTAAAGGGTTTTCCCACATTCTCAGCATAAGATCCTGCAGGATCCTATGAATGGGCAGAGTAGCTGCTTCTTTAGGAGCTTTAGGATATTGAAGAATTTCCAATTCTTCTGCCCTGGGTTCCTTCTCTGGAGTCACCGTGATTGCAAGACCTCGAGCTACATCACGTATGAAATCCTGAAAGGACATGTCTTCTGGAGGAGACATTCTGCATTGAGGAGAAGGAGATGGATCCTCCGGATGGTTTGCTCTGGTACCGGCAGAGTCATCGGAATATTCGAAGTATCTCAGTGACCGGTGTTTGTGCAACACTCGGTACCAGTATTGCTCGAAGTCGGTATTGGGGTGTCTCGGTACTGGCCCTTCGATACCTGAGATAGACTCGAGGCTCGGCATGGGCCTTCGATACCTGAGATAGACTTGAGGCTCGGCATGGGCAGGTAAGCTTTCCTATTGGACACTGGGAAGCGTTCCCGCGCAGGCTCTGTTGGCACCGACGATACCCATATGTGAAGACTACATTCCTGCTTGTTCCTGGAGATGTATAGAGTCATGCACTTGGATGCAGAAATCCAAGGGAATTATTTGTGATAGGGGCAGAGAGCTTGGTGTGCACAGACCAGGAGAGGGACCTCTGAGCTAGTTGAGGATCTTGAGGTGAGGAAACAATGTGACAGGGCAGTAGCCAAAGCCAGAAACATACTGGGCTGCATTCAGAGAGGAATAACCAGCAGAAAGGAGGAGGAATTTATGCCCCTGTACAAGTCGTTGGTGAGGCCTCACTTGGTGTATTGTGTTCAGTTTTGGAGACCATATGTCACAAAGGACATAAAGAGACTTGAAACGGTTCAGGCAACTAAAATGATTTGGAGCCTGCGCCAGAAGACATATGCAAACAGAATTGAAGATCTAAATATGTATACCCTAGAGGAGAGGAGGGACAGGGGAGATATGACACAGACTTTTAAATATTTAAAGGGTATCAATGAACAAACAAATCTTTTTCAAAGAAGGGGAAGCTGTAAAACTAGAAGGCATACAATGAAGCTGCAAGTTGGAAAACATAAAAGCAACATCAGGAAATACTTTTCACTGAAAGGGTGGTGGATGCTTGGAGTGCCCTCCCAATGGAGGTGGTGGGGCAAATACAGTGATGGAATTCAAAATGGCATGGATCCCTTTATAAAAAGAGGATGAAATCAAAGCAAACTTAAATATCTTTTATACTTCAATAAATAGAGGGGGGGGGGGCCTGACATGCACGGAGCAGCAGGTACAACCCTAAACACAGGCACAGAGGGAGGTGACTGCACAGAGCTGCAGTTACAACCACTCTAACTACCTTACTGGGCAGACTAGAGGTCCATTCTGGTCTTTATCTGCCATCATATACTATGTTACTGTGATGCCACAGAAAACACTGCCAATATTTATGGGCAGGCGCTCACCCTCTTACAATTGGTCTGAGAAAGTCATTGGCTAGGGTGGAAGAGTCCTAGCAATGGGGCTCAAAGTGGCCCCAGAATTGGAGGATGTCAACATGTTGAGAATGCTTGCCTCAGACATCCCGACTACAACAGAAATATGCTTATCCATAGGTCTGAATAATTTAGCCAAAGCAAAAGGAGTAGAGTTTACCTTCTGATATTTATTCTTCCTCTCATGCGCTTCTTTACGCTTGCTTGCCTGCCTCTCTTCCCCTCTACTCCAAACTGACATTTACATGCCTCTTCGGCCACATGCCCATGGTCACATGACTGGCCACCAGCTCTTGTAGGCAGTAGTCATGCTTTGATGACCAAACAGCGTAGGCAGAGCAAGCTCACTGGCGTGGTCCCAATCGCTCTTGTAACACCAGAGCAAACAATGTACTCAGCACGGAATACTCTACAGGGCTCCCAGGCAAGCAAACGTCCTCTCCCAACTCTCGCACGGCCAGCCACCGGCTCTTGTAGGCAGTAGGCGCACTTTGATGAACAGTGTAGGCAGAGCAAGTTCACCCGTGCAGTCCCAATCACTCCTGTAACACTGGGGCAGACAATGTTCTCAGTACAGAATACTTCACAGGGCTCCCAGATAAGCAAACCTCCTCCTTAAGCAGCGTGCATTTAAAAGGAAAGTCCGTGCAGCAGTAGAGGCAGCCAGGCAGAATTAGTAGAAAAAAAACAGCTATCTGGAGAGTCTGGTTAGATGGGTGGGAGCAAAGAGCAAGTAAGGGGACTAAGACTGCTGGGGATGAGCTGGGTGATACCAAAGAAAAGTGAGTGGGGCCACAACAGTAGGTGAAACCAAAAGGCAAACACCTCAGGCACATCAATCAGGGGGCTGACAAGATGTTTTGGAGGTGGGGGGAAAACAGTTGGTTTCTGTCGGTGCTGTGCAGTGGCACATCAAGGGCCTGATTTACTAAGCTCTCACATAGGCAGAGAATGGGAAAACAGCATTAGCAAATCCAGCCTTAAGGAGTTGTGGCAGACATCAGATGGAGACCCCAGTGGAAAGGAGGAAGCAGCAAAAGAGATCTTATCTGGTTCCTAATTTTTTGGGCTGGTTCCTAAATGTAAAAAAATCTGTTAAACCCTGCCACTCATGAATATGCATGAGATAGATTTGCATGGATACTATCCCCATTCTATACAAATCTATCTCATGCACATTCTTCAGGGGTAACCTGAAAACCAAACCCATTTGTAGCTCTCTAGAATAGGATATGAATAACCTTGTCATATAGCCTATCCAATTTGCCCATAAACATGATGCCCATTCTGGCTTCCCCTAAGGACACAGGTCCAAATTTATTCATTCCTGAGGCACAGTGACTTCCACAAGCAGATTCTAACTCTCCTCTCAAATAAAGCGGAATTTTATAGCACCTTGTGATCTGGATGAGCAAAATATTGATGGGTTTTCTTTCAATAATTAGGCTCATGTTGTGCCCTTAATTATAATTAAGGGCTAGAAATTTAAATGTGTTCTCCTGACAAAGAACACATTTAAATTTACAGCCTTCTCAGGCCTGACAAGCAAGATCAGCAGAGGATCGTCACCAGGGACAAGAAGCACCTAGGCGGCAGAGAGCAAGGAGGTGAGCCCCTCCCTGCTCCCCCGCACAGCCAATCACTCACCATAGAACACATTTAAATTTACAGCCCTCTCAGGAAGGCCTGCGCTTGACAGGCCCATGCCTAAGAGCCATGCCAAAGGGCCCTTAGATGTTGCCCTTTGACGAGCCCTACATCAAACATACCGTTTAGGGGATTCTGATTTAGAGGTGTTCAATCATAATCCCAGAGATGGTAGCTTCGCCCCATTGACTCCACAGCCAAGCACATACATCAAATGTCTGAACCTGCAGAAGCGCCTAACCGCACGACTAAAGACAAAGGTAAACAAAGGCACTCAGCTTATTATTCCATCGTACACCAGCTCACAAGAAACTAATAAACCCTCATAACAACCAGTCAAAGAATCTCTACAACATGCATACCAAAATATTCACCATCCTCACTACAGCATGCATAATATTTATTTTGTTTTATTTAGCTGTGCATATATACCGCTTTTCACCTGGTCAAAGCGGTTTTACAGATATATGCTAACAGGCACTTTTTATGCTTAATCTTGCAATCTGAATCCTTTTCAACAAGACCAAACAGGATTCCCATCATTCACACACACAGAGACCATGAAACAAGGACTATAACCCAAAAAATTTAAACAAGATCAATAGCTACCTAAATCAAATAACAATTCAAGAACAAACTACATTAAACTCCAAAACCTTCACCACACTAAACCACAGAACTTAAAGTGCACATTAATAACCACTTGCTCAATCAGAAATAAAATTCCTGTCATCACAGATTACATCAGAGATCAATATCCAGATATCATATATCTAACAGAAACATGGCTCAAAGACAACATGCGCATAAATCTCCTCAAAGTACCAAACTACAAATTATTCTATAGCAACAGAAAAAGTAACAGAGGAGGAGGCTTACTCATCATGGCAAAAAACAATCTCCATTTCTCCACAAGCAACCTAATGCTCATTGAAAATAAATACCTAGCTTTATGCCTAGCATACAGACCACCTAAAGCACATGATGAAGCACTAGCTAAGATCCTAGAGAAAGTGTGCTCGACCACAGCTCAAACAAAAAAACTCATAACATTAGGTGACTTCAACCTTATATCACCACCCCTTAAACAATCGAGAGCATTCCTAGAAGCCATGGAAGCCTTATTCGTACAGATTATGAACAGGCCCACACCTAGAGGAGGAAGCATCCTAGATTTAATATTCGCACCCAAGCATCTACATGATGCAATAAAAAGTTACCAGACAAAAATCACCTAAATACCATGGACAGACCACCACCTGATCTCCTTCCATCTATCCTACAACATCTCAAACCGCTCCAATAACTCAAACACAATTACAGGACATCGCTTCAAAAACTTCAGTAAGGAATCATTCCTACACAAAATCCCTCCAGTACAAAACATGGAATCAAACAAACAATCTAAATGACCTCACCAAAAGCCGGAGTAACATCATCAGTCAACATGCCATAATACCATGCAAAATAAGAAGACAACTAAAACCACTTGGTACAACCTTGAACTAAAACAGCTAAAAAAAGAACTAAGAAAATTGGAAAGTAGATGGTGCCACTCTCAGAACTCACAAAACAAAGATATTACATGCACCACCTGAACACATATCGACACAAAGAGCCTGATTCCCATAGGGGCATGTCCAAGCCATCCGGATGGGCCCATTTGGACCTGATTCTGGACCACGGGAACAAATTGTTCCCATGGTAGCCAGAATCGGGCCTGAGGACGGCGCAGCGTGTCTGTGGACGTCCCGTGTTCCCCTGCCTGCCTGCGGGGATGTCTTCCCTGCAGGCTCCATTGGCCACTGTGACTCAGTCCCCCCACTTCCCCGCCACCCAACCCACAGCTTGCCAGCCAGGGCCTGGATCAGGCAGCAGGGACCCCAACGCACCTGGCCCTGGGGGTTTCCCTGGCCCCATCGCACCTTTGCGATGGTATAAGCAGCACATCCCCACGGGCTTGGCAGCACATACAGAGCCGTGTCCTGAATCGGTCCTGTATGTGCTGCCAGGCTGACCTGCCCCCACTCCACCCAGGCCCCGCCTCCTCCCCGTCTTAGAGCACAGAATGTGTGGGGAGGGCAGGAGGGGGAATAGGGTCCAGGCGGCTTGCGGGGCTGCACGTCCCGCCAAGACATGCAGCCCCGCAATCCACGTTTCAGAATGACCTCCAAAGTCAATGAACATAAAAAGAAGCATCACACCAAACTGCTTCTTAACTCTATAAACAGACCTAGAGAGTTATTTGACATTCTCAAGTCTCTAGTGAAACATGACAACAACAACAAAAAGCACAACTATCCCAACCCATAGAACCTTGCCGAATACTTCCAATCTAAAAGTGATACAATAGGCTACTTCCCAACATTACCTCAATTTAACCAACTATCCAGCAACTCTCTAAAGGAACTCGCCCCACCCTCATCAGAAAACCTGGATTACATCATAAAGAGCATCAATACAACAACATCACCATTGGACCCCTGCCCAGTAAATTGGATTAAGCTCACTCGCAATGACATAGCACCATTTCTTAAGAAAATAATACAATAATCATTCATACAAACCTACGTACCTGCCTGTCTCAAGGAGGGCTCAATCTGACCCATCTTAAAAAACCCTAACCTAAACGCTACATACCGACCAAAATTACCAGTCTACTATTCCAGGCTAAAATTCTTGTAAAAGTAGTGTTAACACAATTGCAAGAGTACATCAACAAATACAGCCTGACATACAACAACAAGTGGTCAGACAATTTCATGGTGTTGAAACACTAATCACATCCTCTTTGATAAAATCACAAAGGGAATTCAAAACCAACAACAGGGATTCCTATTGATATTTCTTGACATTAAAGCTGCCTTTGATTCAGTTTCACGAATAATATTACTCCAACGATTACAAGAAATAGAAATACATAGCTCTGCTTTACTCTGGTTCCAATCATACTTAACTGGACAACAGCAGCATGTCAAAATAGGATCCACCAAATCAGCACCATTAAAGTAACACAGGGAGTACCACAAGGTTCAACGCTATCCTCCCTCTTATTCAACCTTTACCTACAACCAATCTGCAAATCATTCAGTCTCATAATGTCCTGTACCACATTTATGCAGATGACATTATGATTTACCTTCCATTCTCCACAGCAAACGCTTACTACATTCTCATAGTCAACTGTTTCAATGCAGTGTCCGAATGACTAGCGCAGCATCATCTCAAAATAAACCTCAAAATGACGGAAGTACTATTCATCACAAGGAACAGAAATTTCTCTCCACCCCCATTCCTACGAGTACACAGCGCCACCCTCAAAGTTAAGAAAGAAATAAAATATCTTAGAATAACAATCGACCAATAATTCACCCTATACACCCACATCAACAAAACCACTAGAATAATCTACCAAAAGATAAAAACCCTACAACGCCTACGTCCACTACTAGAAATGTACAACTTCCGCACAGTATTCCAGACCATGATATTCCTACACCTGGAATTTTGCAACATCATTTACCAAGGCTAACCCAAATATGTACTACACCCACTACAAATGGCCCAGCATACTGCAGCTAGGATTCTAGAAGACGCCTCTAGAAATGATCACATAACACCACTACTAAAAATACTACACTGGCTTCCCTTTCTATGCCAAATCAAATACAAAGTAATAATCACCACCTATAAAATGTTTCACAACAGTTCTGCCGACTACCTACAAAACTTACTGGTAAAAATACCAGAGAATAGAAATAGAAGATCTTGTGCTCAAAACTCCTTAAGTATACCCACTGAGATACTAAAGAGTAATCAATCAACATGCGCAAGAGCCTTTTCATTATATGCTCCTGGACTCTGGAACAAACTCCCCACAACATTAAGGAAATCAAATGACATCACCCACTCCTCTTCAAAGAACACTTTGAAGATAAAACATAGTACTGTCTACAACAATAAAACCTCCACCTCATATCCACCCACCTCACCCCTAGTTCGATGTTATTACAATGATATTGCATGCACAAAACAAACTATGTAAATAAGTTAAATGTATACATATTCCTAAATTAAAACGTATATATGTACACTCTGTTACATGTTATGTTCTATCATCTATGTTCCATGCAATAGTTGAAGTTTAAATTGTTTCATGTAAACTGTACTGACCTTTGGAAATGCAGTATATAAAAAATGCTAAATAAATAAAATAACTAACAAAAATATAATTATTCTGCACTCGGTTCACAATGTTTATTTTTTATTTATTTAATATTTAGCTCACACCACTCAAGTGTGAAGAAGTGCAGTGTCATGCACTTGGGATGCAGAAATCCAAGGGAGTTGTATGAGATAGGGGGTCAATAGGTTGGTTGCATGGACCAGGAGAAGAACTTTGGCATTATTGTTTCTGAGGATCTCAAAGTGGCGAAACAGTGTGACAAGGCAGTGGCCAAAGCCAGAAGGATGCTGGGTTGCATACAGAAAGGAATTACCAGCAGAAAGGAGGAGGTACTATTGCCACTGTACAAGTCGCTGGTGAGGCTTCACTTGGAATACTGTGTTCAGTTTTGAAAACCATATCTCACAAAGGATATAAAAAGACTGGAAACGGTTCAGAGGAAGGCGACCAAAATGATTTGGAGCCTGCGCCAGAAAACTTATGAAAAGAGACTCCAAGACCCAAATATGTATACTCTAGAGGAGAGGAGGGACAGGGGAAATATGATACAGGCCCTTAACTACTTAAAGAGTATTAATGAACAACAAACCTTTTTCAGAGACGGGAGAGCTGTAATACTAGAGGGCATAACATGAAGCTGCAGGGGTGTAAACTGAAAGGCAACGTCAGGAAATACTTTTTCACTGAAAGGGTGATGGATGCTTGGAATGCCCTCTCAATGGAAGTGGTGGGGGCAAATACAGTGACAGAATTCAAAATGGCATAGGACAGACAGAGTAGTTACTCACCTGTAACAGGTGTTCTCCAGGAGCAGCAGGAATCAGTCCTCACATATGGGTGATGTCGGCGCCGACGGAGCCCTCGTGCAGAGCATTTCCCCAGCTTTCAAAGAAAGCCTTTGGGAATTGCAGCGCGCATGTGCGGTCCCCTTCCCGCCCAAGGGTGCCATCTTGCTCAGTCTGATGACATAGCTAAAAGACAACAAAAAATTAGCAAAAGAAATCATATGACTGCAACTCCAAGGGGAGGAGGGAGGGTTGTGAGGACTGATTCCTGCTGCTCCTGGAGAACACCTGTTACAGGTGAGTAACTACTCTTTCTCCAGGACCAAGCAGGAAGTCAGTCCTCACATATGGGACTCCCCAGCTTAAGGCTACTGGAGACCTCAAGCCAAAATAATGAGCTCCCTCTAGCTCGGCAGTACGTAAGGAAGGAATCTTCTCTGAGAACGCCCCCGACCGGTAGCCCAACACCAGGGCCGGAGGGTAGGAGTTGCCTAAACCCCAAAGAGATTATGGAGTACTGCCTGTCCGAAAGCACTGTCCCTGTGGGACTCCCTCTCAAGGCAGTAATGGGCCGCAAAAGTCTGGCTTGAAGACCAAGTAGCGGCCCGGCAGATGTCTGCCAATGGAACAGAGCGGAGATGAGCCACTGACGCAGCCTTCGCCCTGACACGATGAGCCGTGACTTGACCCTCCAAAGAGAGGCCGGCTGCCCCATAAGCCCAGGCGATACAGTCAGCGACCCAGATGGACAAAGTACACTTGGAGACAGGTAACCCCAACTTATTGGGGTCAAAAGAAACGAAGAGCTGAACAGCCCTCCGATGCTCTCGCGTACGGTCAAGGTAGAAGGATAACGCCCTCCTACAGTCCAGGGTATGCAGGACCATCTCAGCCCGGTTGGCATGCGGCCTGGGAAAGAAGGTCGGAAGAACCACCTCCTGATTGAGGTGAAAAAGGGAGACAACTTTAGGGAGAAACTTCGGGTGAGTCCGTAAGACTACCCTATTCCTGTAGAACCTAGTGTAAGAAGGATCAGACACTAGCGCCTGAAGTTCACTCACTCTCCTAGCAGAGGTAAGAGCTACCAGAAACAAGGTTTTCCAGGAGAGAAAACGGAGAGGGCAGGTAGCCATAGGTTCAAAGGGCGGACAAGTAATCCGCTGTAAGACCACATTCAGATCCCACTCAGGGGCTGGTGGATGCAAAGGAGGCTTAAGCAGAAGGAGGTCTCTGAGAAAACGAGCCACCAAAGGGTGGTTGGAAAGAGGCTGTCCGTCCACTGGTGAGTGGTGCGCTGAGAGAACACTGAGGTGAACCCGGACAGAGTTGGACTTAAGGCCTAGATTGGAGAGGTAAAGTAAATATTGCAAGACTACCGCTACCAAGCACGAGAAGGGATTCTCGCTGTGCTGAGCACACCATGCGGAGAATCTACGCCACTTAAGAGCGTAGGATTTCCTGGTGGATTGCCGCCTAGAGGCTAAGACTACATCTTCCACCTCACGGGGCAGTAGTAGGGGAGCCAGGACTACCCTTTCAGCAGCCAGGCCATCAGATGAAGGGACTGGAGGTTGGGGTGCAAGAGAGACCCCTGATCCTGAAACAGGAGATCGTGCTGAAAACCCCAGAGGAAGAGGGGTGGCCACCGCCAGTTGCAGCAGAAGTGGGAACCACGGTTGCCTCGGCCACCTGGGGGCTATCAGGATCATTGAGGCCCCGTCCTGGAGGACTTTGAACAGTGTTTGGGACACTAATGGTGTGGGAGGAAACGCATACAACAGGCCTGTGGACCACGAGATCAGAAACGCATCCGCTGCTACTCTGAGAGGATGCGGATGTCTGGAGCAGAATCTCAGGAGTTGCCGGTTCAGAGGACTGGCAAAAAGATCCATGGTGGGGAGGCCCCACCTGAGAAAGATCTGCTGAACTACCAACGGGTTCAATCTCCACTCGTGTGGTTGCAGGATCCTGCTTAGTCTGTCCGCCAGGTAATTTTCTTGACCTGGGAGGTAGACAGCCTTGAGGAGGATTCCGTGATTGACGGCCCAAGAGCACAGCCGTTGGGCCTCCTGACATAGAAGGAAGGAGCCTGTGCCTCCTTGTTTGTTCACGTAGAACATGGCAACTTGATTGTCCGTCTGGACTAGTACAGACTGGTGAGAGACGAGATGGGAGAAGGCTCTCAGAGCTAGGCGTATCGCCCGTAGCTCCAGGAGGTTTATCTGTGGAGCAGCCTCCCAGGGGGTCCAGAGACCCTGAGTACAAGCCCCTTGGCAATGTGCTCCCCAACCTAGAAGAGAAGCATCTGTTGTCAGCACTTGAGAATGAGGAGGGGATTGAAAAACCATTCCGAGTACCAGATGCGGAAGATGAAGCCACCATTGCAGAGAGGAGACCAGCAGGTCGGATATTCTTACGGAGTCTGCTAGGCTCCCTGTGGCCTGATGCCACTGAGTGTGAAGGCTCCACTGAGCAGGCCGCATGTGCAGGCGGGCATTGGGGGTGACATGAACCGTGGAAGCCATATGGCCGAGTAGTCTCAGGAATTGCCTGGCAGAGACCAGGGAATTGCTGTGAAACTGCCTGGCCAGATCCATCAGCCTATGGGCCCTGTCCATTGGCAGAAAAGCCTTCGCTTGAAGAGTGTCCAGCCTTGCTCCTATGAATTCTAAGTTCTGGGACGGGAGCAAAGTGGACTTTTCGAAGTTTATGACACCCCAAGTGCTGAAGCAGAGCCACAGTGCGAAGGGTGGCTTGATTGGCCTCTTGGGAAGACTGGCCCCTGTCACACCCTCATCGGGCCCCTCCGGTGGAGACTGGTATTATAGCTTAATACCTTTTCTTGGCTTTCTATATGCTATAGATAGCCCTGCCTGGCCCTCTGTGGGTGGTAGTTGTACCGTCTTCTTGTAATCACTCAAACACACAGTTCACACTTTAAATCAAGGGCTTTATTCCCCGTCCAATGAGGTATTCTTTTTCTTGAAGAACAAAATAATCAAAAGCCACTCTGGCAAATAACAGAAGCAAACATTGAACAAAAAGTGCTTTCCTCAGCTTTAACTTTTTAACAAAAGAAAAACAGTTCTCTTCATGAGCACTTAATCCTTTTCTTTTGCTGATATAAATCAATCAGGATTCACTTTAAACCAAGCAACTTCTGCCAGTTACTGTGTTGCTGTTTAAACCTTCCTTGTACATGTATTTTCTTATCTCAGTGAAAACTCTTCCTCTTCAGTTGTCACTAACGAGCATTCCATGGGTTCAGTGTTATCTGGTACATTAGAAATATCATATGGCATTAAAGGATAACCATTTGTACCTACGTTTTCTGTAGCAGCTGTCCTGCCGAGCTCACTCTGGTTAATCACGTCAGCTACGTGACTGCTTCCTGGCTTTAGGCTAAAACACTGCTGGGTATTACCGTATACTCTGGATAATGGCTTGTAAGAGCACTCCTCCTGTGTAAAGCTATGAGGTAACTGCCCATAAACACTGGTATTAGAATCAAACAGCTTGTGTCCTGTCTTGAATGGGTTAAAGGCTAATTCCTCTGATACAGCTGTGGGACTTTTCAGTGCTGACAACGGCACTCGAGAGAAGTCTGAGCATTTAAAGTTGCTAGCAGAATTATAAGGTAAGAGACCTTCCTTTCTCTTGTAACTGCCCGTACAAGGAAAGAAGTTGTTTCCTTTTCCCTTTATCTCTGCTCTAGGCTGGCTTCTTCTATTAATCCTGGACTTAGCCCATTCGGGTGTAAAACAGTCCTGTTCCACTTTGAATGCCTTGCTTCCTGCAACAGGATTCCTCCCTCTTCTCTTATTGCTTTCACACACACTCTGTGTTCAACAGCTGATCTCCACACGTACTCACATAGTCCTGAGACTTATTCAAGCTGTCCTCTGGTATAGGTTGCTGACACTCTCTCTCATTTCCTTCCTTCCACCAACTTTGGTCCTGGAGATGAGATTGGCTTATAGTGTTTCTTTCTCTTTCCCTCCGTTCCCACGACTGAGGTTGTTGCTTCCACCTCTGTCCGTGCTCACTCTCCCTCACTGCTTGTGAGTGTGCCTTATGTATCTGTCCCCGGGTTCCACCCCTTCTCAGCTGATCCCTATCAGGTAAATCAACCTCCATTCTCATGCTGGCTGGGTGTGTCTTTTTACCCTTTTTCCACGTGTGCTGTGGTTGCTCATAGTAACTATTTGACATGTTTTTGTTTACCTCATCAGGTTCTGCCTGATTTTCTCCGTTAATCTCCATTTCTTCTGGGTCCCCTGGGTTTACCTTGTGACACATTCCCCCCCTTAAAACATTACTTGCTGCCGCCATTTCAGGTGGACAGCATGTAATTCGTGAGAGCGCGTCCGCGTTACCATGCAGTTTTCCCGCTCGATGTTGAACCTTGAAATGAAAAGCCTGCAGAGCCAAATGCCACCGGGTTAGTCTGGCATTGTTATTTTTCATCTGATGTAGCCATTTTAATGGGGCATGATCAGTTATTAATATGAATTGCCTCCCAGTGAGATAAAAACGAAAAGCTTCAATAGCCCACTTAATAGCCAGGCATTCTCTCTCTATTGTAGCATAGTTCCTTTCCGCGGGAGAGAGCTTCCTACTGAGATAGGCCACAGGATGCTCGCTGCCCTCGAATATCTGGGACATCACCGCCCCTAACCCCGTGTCTGACGCGTCAGTTTGTAGTATAAAGGGCAGGTTAAAATCAATGCCTCGTAAGATCGGGGCGTTACACAATTTCTCTTTAAGGGTCCTAAATGCTATCTCTGCCTCGGGAGTCCACCTAACCTTATTTGGCGCATTTTTCTTTAACATCTCTGTAAAGAGAAGGCTTTCTTCCGCAAAGTGAGGTATGAAGCGGCGATAATAACCTAATAATCCTAGGAAACTCCTCACTTGTTTTTTGGTACTGGGCCTAGGGAATTCCTGCACGCTTTTTATTTTACTGGCCAATGGCTTTACCACGCCTCGTCCGATCATGTGGCCTAGATATTTAGCCTCCTCCGTGGCGAACATACATTTGTCCGGATTAAGTGTGAGGCCTGCCCTTCTGAAAGCTCTGAGAACTGCCTCAACCCTAGTAAGATGTTGTGGCCATGTTGTGCTATAGATTACTACGTCGTCCATGTACGCAAGAGCGTATTCATGGTGTGGACGTAGAACCTGGTCTACCAGCCGTTGGCACGTGGCCGCGGCTCCATGTAACCCAAACGGCATTCGCTGAAATTGGTACAGTCCAATAGGCGTAGAAAATGCCGTTTTGGGTTTCGAATCCCTGGTCAATGGGATTTGCCAGTACCCTTTACTCATGTCTAATGTGGTTAAGTATTTCGCCTGCCCCAAACGATCTAGTAGGTCGTCTATCCGGGGCATGGGATACGCATCAAACTGCGAGATGTCATTGAGCTGTCGGAAGTCTATACAGAACCTTAAAGTTCCATTGGGTTTGGGTACCAGTACTATCGGACTGGACCATGGGCTCCTGGACTCCTCTATTATGCCTGTAGCGAGCATTTCCTTTACTTGGGCAATTACTTCTTGGGTTCTAGACTCGGCCATTCTATATGGTCGTTGTCTTATAACCCGTCCAGGAGTCGTGATGATTTCGTGGGTTACAAGATGTGTTTCTCCGGGTAGGGTAGTTAATACGTCAGAGAATTTTATGAGTAACCGCATTAACTCCTGTTGTTGTTGAGGGGTTAAGTCCGTGCCCATCTTAGGAGAGGGTCTTTTAGCCCAATCCGCTATTTGGGGTCCTAAATCTTCTTCCAGCCTTTCCTCCCCTAAGGCCGTTAAGCTCTTTACCTCCTGCATCCCCGTGGAGCCAAATCCATTCTTCCCTCTTTCTGTGGATGATAAGGAGGGTACTTCCTCAACAATTGGGAACCCTACGCGCTCACAAATTAGCTGTGCCACTCGATCACCTGTATGTATTTTGAAATCTTTGTCCCCAAAATTAAATAGGAGGACCTTTACCGGGCCTCGATAATCCGGGTCAATAACTCCCGCACCCACATCTATCGAGTACCGTACCGCTAGACCCGATCTCGGAGCTATGCGGCCGTAACACCCTTCCGGCACTTTAACCTGAATGCCAGTGTCTATTAATGCCTTCCCACCTTTAACCACTACCGCGTTCTCTGCACTAAAGAGATCGTATCCCGCAGCTGCTGCGGATGCTCTCTTTGGGCCCTTAGCATGTTCAGTAATTTTACAAAATTGTAGAGTAAACTTTGGCTTTACTGGCGTAGGCGATTCCCGGGCCTGTGACTCCCTTTTTAGTGGTTTTCCAAAAAGTGGGCTGGGAATACTAGCTATTATAGCTTCTGCCTGTACTTCCTTAGCTGCTGAGGGACATGGTGTGGCTGCAGGGACCAATATTTCTTGTAAATCCTTCTCCATTTCTCGGCAGAAGGGAAGCCAGTCCCGCCCAAGGACAACCGCATATGGTAAGTTGGGTACCACTGCTATCAGCATTTGGTGGATGGCCCCTAAACCCTGTATGCCTATCTCATACAATGGATAGTGGGACGCTTCTCCATGAACGCATCGTATGCGCACTTGACCCTCTACTTGATTCGAGGGGAATGACCGATGCTTCTCTATGATACCCCAAAAATCTTGCGAGATCATACTTTGATCCGCCCCTGAATCAAGTAGAGCTAAGACCAGTACTCCCTCCACCCGAACCATTTGAACAAATCCCTCAGGTATTGGTTCCTCCTTTTCTATTACAAGGGCCGTCTTAACCTTACATTCTCCTCGAATGTGTCCAGGCTTTCCACATTTGTAACATTTCTTAATGTTTGTGGAGGAAACCTCTTTGGCCATATTACCACTAGGTGCCTTAATTCTTTCATACCTCTTCCATTCATCTGATTCATCCATACCTGCTACTTTTAAAAGGTTTACCCTGGATGTATCAGTTCTCTTAGCTTCCCTGAATACTTCAGCCATCCTAGTTGCTTCCTCCATATTGGAGCAATTCTGTAACGTAAGAAACGTTTTCATCTCTGGGGTTACTGCCAACAAGAACTGTTCTAGAATAATTTCGTCTAGAATTGATTCTACTGATTTTCCCTCTGGATCTAACCATTTATAGGCAAGATTCCTAAGCCTTTGATACAATGCTTTCGGGGTTTCAGTTATATGCATGTGTGCCTCTCTAAACAATCGCCTATAATGCCTAGGTGAAAGGCCTAGTCTGTCTTTTACAGCCCTTTTAATTTCTACATAATTATTAGCCAGGCTGGCCGGCATAGCTTTAAATGCAGACAAAGCTTCACCGCTTAGGGTCATTGCAAACCGCATTGCCCATTGCTCAGATGGCCATTGAAGATTACTAGCAATCCTCTCAAAAGCTTCTATAAAATCATCCGGATTGTCCTCCGGTTTTAACTGTCCCAAAGACAAAGCAAAGTTAGTGTTCATCTCTACTTGCGGTATTGATGTAGTACGTGTTACTTCTTCACCAGTTTTTTTCAGCAGAGCGTCCACAGCTTCTAATAGCGGCCTTTGCTGCTCCTTCGCAGAAGCTATGTATTGCTCCTGTAAATGCTGCACCATTCGAGCTTGCTTGTCCCACTGTTCAGCTATCCACGACATCACGTCCTGTGGTTCCATCTTCTCCAGACGCTGTTCCTGTAAGAAAAAGAAAAGAGAAAGGCCCACCAAGTGCGGTATCTTTTATACAGGACTTTACTCTAAACTAGAGCGCCCCCTCTTTCCTCACAGGATATCCTATCCCAGTCCACACAGGCTACTATTACCTTAGTCTCCTGGCAGACTCAAGCATGTGAGAAAAGGGTCTTTTCCAGTCCTCTGGCCGACCTGCCAGCGAATATTCCACTGCACTTGTCTTGTGATGCCAATATTCTCCTTCCTTTAGGCAATGTCTTTTTGTTTCTTCTGTTCCAAAAATATTTTGCCTCCCCAAAAAAAAATATCCTCACTCCTACGCCATTTTTATGTCACACCCTCATCGGGCCCCTCCGGTGGAGACTGGTATTATAGCTTAATACCTTTTCTTGGCTTTCTATATGCTATAGATAGCCCTGCCTGGCCCTCTGTGGGTGGTAGTTGTACCGTCTTCTTGTAATCACTCAAACACACAGTTCACACTTTAAATCAAGGGCTTTATTCCCCGTCCAATGAGGTATTCTTTTTCTTGAAGAACAAAATAATCAAAAGCCACTCTGGCAAATAACAGAAGCAAACATTGAACAAAAAGTGCTTTCCTCAGCTTTAACTTTTTAACAAAAGAAAAACAGTTCTCTTCATGAGCACTTAATCCTTTTCTTTTGCTGATATAAATCAATCAGGATTCACTTTAAACCAAGCAACTTCTGCCAGTTACTGTGTTGCTGTTTAAACCTTCCTTGTACATGTATTTTCTTATCTCAGTGAAAACTCTTCCTCTTCAGTTGTCACTAACGAGCATTCCATGGGTTCAGTGTTATCTGGTACATTAGAAATATCATATGGCATTAAAGGATAACCATTTGTACCTACGTTTTCTGTAGCAGCTGTCCTGCCGAGCTCACTCTGGTTAATCACGTCAGCTACGTGACTGCTTCCTGGCTTTAGGCTAAAACACTGCTGGGTATTACCGTATACTCTGGATAATGGCTTGTAAGAGCACTCCTCCTGTGTAAAGCTATGAGGTAACTGCCCATAAACACTGGTATTAGAATCAAACAGCTTGTGTCCTGTCTTGAATGGGTTAAAGGCTAATTCCTCTGATACAGCTGTGGGACTTTTCAGTGCTGACAACGGCACTCGAGAGAAGTCTGAGCATTTAAAGTTGCTAGCAGAATTATAAGGTAAGAGACCTTCCTTTCTCTTGTAACTGCCCGTACAAGGAAAGAAGTTGTTTCCTTTTCCCTTTATCTCTGCTCTAGGCTGGCTTCTTCTATTAATCCTGGACTTAGCCCATTCGGGTGTAAAACAGTCCTGTTCCACTTTGAATGCCTTGCTTCCTGCAACAGGATTCCTCCCTCTTCTCTTCTGGCTTTCACACACACACTCTGTGTTCAACAGCTGATCTCCACACGTACTCACATAGTCCTGAGACTTATTCAAGCTGTCCTCTGGTATAGGTTGCTGACACTCTCTCTCATTTCCTTCCTTCCACCAACTTTGGTCCTGGAGATGAGATTGGCTTATAGTGTTTCTTTCTCTTTCCCTCCGTTCCCACGACTGAGGTTGTTGCTTCCACCTCTGTCCGTGCTCACTCTCCCTCACTGCTTGTGAGTGTGCCTTATGTATCTGTCCCCGGGTTCCACCCCTTCTCAGCTGATCCCTATCAGGTAAATCAACCTCCATTCTCATGCTGGCTGGGTGTGTCTTTTTACCCTTTTTCCACGTGTGCTGTGGTTGCTCATAGTAACTATTTGACATGTTTTTGTTTACCTCATCAGGTTCTGCCTGATTTTCTCCGTTAATCTCCATTTCTTCTGGGTCCCCTGGGTTTACCTTGTGACACCCCTTATAAGCCAGTCGTCCAGGTACGGAAACACAAAAAGACCTTGAAGCCTTAGGTAGGCCGCCACCACTGCCAGGCACTTGGTGAATACCCTGGGAGCGGAGGTCAGGCCAAAGGGTAGTACTCTGTACTGATAGTGGTTTCCTCCCACAACAAATCTGAGATATTGTCTGTGGTCTGGATGAATAAGGATGTGAGTATAAGCATCCTTTAGATCCAAGGAGCATAGCCAATCTCCCTGCTGGAGGTAGGGCAGCAGGATTCCAAGGGTAAGCATCTTGAACTTTTCCCTCTCCAGGAACTTGTTGAGGTTGCGTAAGTCTAGGATGGGTCTGAGGCCTCCTGTTCTTTTTGGTACCAAAAAGTACCTGGAATAAAAGCCGTGACCTCTCAGGTGGTGGGGCACCGGTTCCACAGCCTGTTCCTTTAGTAGACTTGCCAACTCCTGAAGGAGTAGGTCCCTGTGCAGAGGGAGTCTCGGAGGCTCCCCTGGAAAATAGGAAGGAGGCACCTGGTGAAAATGGAGAAGATAGCCCTTTTGGACTATATGAAGTACCCAGGTATCTGATGTGACGGCTGACCACCTGTGGGCAAAGTGGGCCAGCCAGCCTCCTGTGCTGAGAGAAGCCAGCTGAGGAGAAGAGGCTATGCTTTGTGAGTCAAAAACCCCCACCCTGCTGAGCAGGGGCCGGTGTTGGTGGCTTGGGGGCCTTCTGCCTACGGGGCCCATGACCCTGCCCCTTGGCCTGCTGACCCTGCTGGGGAGCTGCAGAGGCCTGATAATGAGGGTATTGTTTATAGGCAGATGACTTCCTCGGGTAAAAGGACTTTTTTCCCTTCTTCTTCTGAGAAGGGGCAGAGGTCTTTCTAGACAGCCTAGTCCTGGTCAGAGTCTCGGTCTCGAGTTCTGCAGCCTTTTCAGCCATGGGCTTGCCAAAGAGGTTTTCACCTCGGCAGGGGACATCGACCAACTTGTCCTGTACCCATGGCTCGAGGTCGGATGACTGTAGCCAAGCCTGTCGGCGGGCACCGATGCCGGCCCCGGCTACTTGGGCCGAAGCCTCGAAGCCATCTTAGGCTGCTCAAGAGATAAACTTTGAGTGCTCTCGAATACCGGTGGACAAGGCCTGGAACCTCTGCAAAGGTTCCTCGGAGAGACCAGCAGAGAACCCGGCAATCTCCTTTGCCAGGTCTCGGAGATACATGCCCATGTAGAGCTGGTATGTCTGGACACAGCAAGCAAGCATAGAGCCCTGGAAGCACTTCTTACCGAGGGCATCCAGGTTCCGGACCTCCCGGCTGGGAGGCACCAAGGAGTGCATCTTCTGACTTTTCAGTCAATGCATGGCCGATTCCACAACCATGGAGTGGTGCGGTAATTGTGCCTTTTGGAACACGGGGCTCTTGCGGACTCGATAGATGGAATCGACCCGCTTGCTTAACACCGGCGTCTCCCACATGCGGAAGAGCAGCTGCTCCAGCATCGGAGGAACCGGAACAGTAAAGGCCTCCTTTGTGGGAGAGTCATACTGGAGGGCCTCGAGCTCCTCGGCTCGAGGCTCCTCCTTGGAATCCGCAGGGAAGGCCAAGGCCTTGGCCATATCCCACACGAAGTCCGAGAACCGGGTATCCTCCGGTGGGGATTGTTTCCGAGGTTCGGACTCCGGAGAGTCCGACGGGACACACCGAGTCCGATAGGTGTCGGGTGACTCTTCGTCCTCCTTCTCCCAACCCGACTCCTCGGAGGAGGTGTCGAGCGGCTCCGGTCGGGCGGGCACCGATGCCCTCTGCCCCGACGCCGAGGGTACCGGCGTCGACGACCTCGGTCCCGAACGCGAGGCCGAGGGAGACCGTGGCCGAGGATCGACTCGAGCCCGCATGGACTCGAGGATCGGCTCGGCCTCTGGGGTCGACTTGGACATCGATGTCCCGGTGGTCGGGGCAGATGCACCGGTGAGACCGGCGATCAATGCCCGCTGCTGTTCCATGAAGGCAGTGAGGCTGCTCTCCAAGGCCGTCAACCTGAGTCCAAGCTCAGGAGACCCAGCAGCCCCCGACTCGGGCCCCGACGGCAGCCCCCTTGGAGGGGAGTCCACGAGGACTACAGCACTCACGTGTCCAGGAGACTCCATCTCGAGACGAGGTTGCTTGGCAGGCCTCTCCGACTCCGAAGACCCGGGACGGCTATCGGGGCTATGTGACCTGGCTCTCGAGGAACCAGGAGCGTCCACCGATGCCGCCCTCGCGGGTTTCTTCTTCCTGCACTGTTCCCGTGAAGGAGACCCCCGCTCAGAGGAACCTCGACGCTGCTCGGGGCCGGAGTCCCGAGACGTCGAGGCCTCTGACGAGGTCCGGGCCCATCCGGACGCGGAGTCAGAGAAGATCCTATCCTTCTGGTGCTGCCGACTCCTCAACGCCTTCGAGGACATTTTGCCACACGGACCACAAATCATCGGGTCATGATCGGGTCCGAGGCAGCAGAGGCAGCAGTTGTGTGTGTCGGTAAGAGACATAAGTTTCTTACACCGATCACACTTTTTAAACCCGCTGGCAGCCATCGGGGGAAAAAGGGCCCCTGCGAGGTCAAAAGACAGGGCTGCCAGTGAAAAAAAGAAAAAAATGGTGTGAACGCTAGTCACGAAGGACAAAAACCGAAAAAGGTGAGAGTGGGCTCGATACCGGCATATCGGGCCCAGGCGGGAAAAGGATCCAGCGTCGAACCGAAGGAGAAGTACAAAAAATAGGAAAAGCAACTTTTTCCTTGGCGAAAAACGAACTACGTCCGTCGGACTCCGCGGAAAAAATAAGGGGACCATGCATGCGCGCTGCAATTCCCAAAGGCTTTCTATGAAAGCTGGGGAAATGCTCCGCACGAGGGCTCCGTCGGTGCCGACGTCACCCATATGTGAGGACTGACTTCCTGCTTGGTCCTGGAGAAACAGTGGATCTCTTTATAGAAGCAGGATAAAATCAAAATAAACTTAACTGTCTGATATCTCAAGAAGTAGAGGTGACTGCCTGGAACGTTGGGTACACCCCTAGACAGAGGCATGGAGGGGGGTGACCTGCACAGAGCAGCGAGCGCACTTACTCTTGCCACCTTGCTGGGCAGACTAGATGGACCATGTTAGTCTTTATCTGCTGTTGTATACTATGTTTCTATGTAAGGTAAGTTACATTAAGGTACAGTAGATATTTCCCTGTGCCTGGAGGATTTACAATCTTTACTGTAGATAGGGCCAGCCCGAGTTGGTTGAAGGTGCTGGCAACCCTTGGCAAACCTTAAGCCTTATGCATGGCCCCCTTCCCCCCTGGCTGTCAGGATCTATTGTTTGGCTTTTAATGCCATGCTTTTTCCCACCCTCCTTCCCCAAGAAGTTGTCACACTAGGTGACCACCTACAGGCCGAAACAGAAAGCTGGCGCTGAAATCATGCGCTATCAACTCTATATGCCTCTTTGCAGTGCACCAATAGCGCATGACTTCAGTGCCGGCATGCAGAAAGGGGCTCATATGCAAATTAGCCACACGTTAAACTTGGAGCAAATGGTAGTGTAAGATTGGGACAGCAAGTCAAACACTTGCGCACAGAAGTCGGCGCAAGTTTGGCATGCTCTCTCAGAGAAACAGGGGCATCGCATGGCTAATTTGCATATGATTATGGTTCTATTTTATTTGATATCCTGCAGATCTGTGGACAAACTCTGTGGTAACAGCAAAACAAAAACATATTCAATAAAATAAAAAAACAGAAATGATAAAACATAATATAACAATCAAAAATGTGCTCTGACAATATTTTGATGGCATCAGGGGCTTTCCCCGATGCCTGGATCTTCTGAGGGTAAGTGTCAAGCTTCCCCTCAGATGATCCAGGCATCGGTGAAAGCCCCCAGTGCCATCAAAATACTGTCAGAAGCCGGTGCCCCTGACAGAAAGCAACTCCCTGGTGGCCCAGCAGCCCCGATTCCCCCCATCTACTCAATTAAAAATAAGCGTGATGGCCTAGCGGCCCTGAACCCCCCACCCCCTCCCAGTAATTTCACAAAGGAGCAGGAGCACTGTCCACACACTCCCGCTCCTGCATCACAATCTTGAAAAATGGCGGCGCCTGGCCCCAAGCAGTGCATTCTAGAATGCATGAGCAGGGTCAGACTGCCATATAAGGCATTTTCTACTAGGGTGCACCATGTGGGGCCAGGCATCACCATTTTCCAAGATGGCGGCACAGCAACGGGAGCATGTGGGCAGCGCTCCCGCTCCTTTGTGAAGGTACCAGGAGAGGGTGGGGGGTTCGGGGATGCTAGGCCACCAGTTTTATTTTTAGTTGGGCAGGTGGGGGGGGGGGGAATCAGGGCCACTGGGTCACCAGAGTTTTTTTGTTTTAGTTGGGCAGGTGGGGGGATCGGAGCCGCTGGGCCACCAGAGATTTGCTTTCTGTCAGGGGCACTGGCCCCCAACAGTATTTTGATGGTATCATGGGCTTTCCCCGACGCTGGGTCATCTGAGGGGAAGTGTGACACTTCCCCTCAGAAGATCCAGGCATCGGGGAATCCCCTGATACCATCAAAATACTGTCAGGGGCACAAGTAAAACATTTAAGCCACCTCAAGACCAGGTGTAGAGATGTTGATGCTAAGGCTGTTTACAAAATCCTCTATGTGTTTCTCTGCATCGGGCGCAGACAATATTAGCATTCCATTTTATTACAGACCACCAAAACACCCCTGTGAGAACATGCAAAAATACTTTTTGTCAGATGTTACAGGAAAGGAACATGTACTAAAACTATGTCCACCACTCAGTTACATCCTTTTAATAAATATTTGTAAAAACAAAAAAACTCCGCTACTTAGCTGGATCAGAAGCAATGAGACTCAAAAGTTTCAGGCACGACGTGCACGTTTCGGGTCTGTAGCCCTGTTTCAAGTGCTGCCATCACCATATAATTCAAAACAACCACCATTGAATTATATGGTGATGGCAGCACTTGAAACAGGGCTACAGACCCAAAACGTGCACATCGTGCCTGAAAATTTTGAGTCTCATTGCTTCTGATCCAGCTAAGTAGCGGAGTTTTTTTGTTTTTACAAATATTTATTAAAAGGATGTAACTGAGTGGTGGACATAGTTTTAGTACATGTTCCTTTCCTGTAACATCCGACAAAAAGTATTTTTGCATGTTCTCACAGGGGTGTTTTGGTGGTTTTTTTGTCGAATTAATAATAGTTACCACTGAATTGGGGGTTTGTTGAGTTGTTATTTTATTACAGACAGCTCATTTGACTATAATTTAAATACTATTGGATTTATGTGTGTGCTAGTTTTTCCTTTGCTGTTTACGCATGCGTCCATCTCTTCTTTGCATTTAGTTGTGGTAGTAATTGTGCCTAGAAGTGGCATTATTTGTGCTTAAAGGCCGCTCTAGTTTTCTGCATCAGTCCACTAGTTTGCCTAATGGTAGGACCAGCCCTGACTGTTGAGCCACACTATTATACAGTTTTCAAAGGAGTTTTGAAGAGTGGAATTCAATAAATGTTTTCTTTCTGCAGAGTGACAAAACAGAGCATGATCAAGCATCTTATGACGGAGAGGATTTAATTTTATGAGTAGTTTCCTGTTAAGTGTATTGCATGTGATAGCTTTTATATCAATGCAGCAATTTCTAGAGTGATTGCAATAGATATTTGGTACACTTTGGCAAATTCTGCTTCTGGCAGAATAATCCCTTTATGAAATGAAGCTCTGGTTGCTTGTTAAATGTATATTTGACATACTCTCCATTCAACCTAGGAAATACATTAATGAACCCATTTCTAATTTATTATATTTATTTATTTTCACTTATTACATGATTACACTGCTCAACAAATTTTTACAAAAGTCATGTTACTGAAATAAAAATAGTCATTTCTTATCAATTTTTATATGCTGAACACGAATATGACAGTGAAATTGCAAAGTTGACTCTATTTATTTTGTAATCTAAAAGAATTAATGTTTACATCACAAAATGCATGTCAATAGTAAATATAATAGGCCTTCGGTTAATACCTGTAAAAAAAACAAGTCATAGACAACTTCTTAGATTTTTTTTGCCTGTCTCTTGTACAGCTGTTCGGAAGCTTCTCTGGGGAGTGTCCAGCAGTAGTCAGCCAACATTGTAGTGGACCATTTTCCCTGGTATCTTTGCTCCATCGTTGTGATATCCTGGTGAAAACGTTCGCCCTGTTCATCACTAACCATACCACAGTTGTCAGGAAAGAAATCGAGATGGGAATCAAGGAAATGGATCTTTAGAGAGACATATTGCAGCCAAGTTTCTGATACTGCATCAGCATGTCTTCTACTAGTTCCTTGTAGTTTTCTGCCCTAACATTCCCGAGAAAGTTTGTTGACACTAGGCGAAAAGCATTCCATGCTTGTTTCGCATCACCCTACAGCAAGTTGTTGAACCGGTCATCTTTGAAGAGCTCTCGAATCTGAGGACCCACAAAAACTCCCTCTTTAATCTTTGCTTCACTGAGTCGAGGGAATTTTTCATGCAGGTATCGGAAAGCTGGCGAAGTGCGGTCCATGGCTTTCACGAAGTTTTTCATCAAACCTAGTTTGATGTGAAGGGGTGGTAGCAGGATTTTGTGAGCCTCAACCAGAGCTGGGTGCTGGATATTCTTCTCTCCAACTGTTACATTTTGTCTGCGATTCCATTCCTTCCACGAGTAGTGCCAATCCCTTGCTCGGCTATCCCACTCACATAAGAAACACATGTATTTTATATATCCCTGCTGCAGTCCCATTAAAAGGGCAACTACCTTCAAGTCACCACAGCGGTGCCAACTGTACTTGTTATAGTTAATGGAAGTCAGTAGATGCTTTAAATTATCGTATGTCTCTTTCATGTGGATGGCATGCGCTACTGGAATAGATGGAAGACGGTTTCCATTGTTCAAAAGCACAGTCTTCAGACTCAGTTTTGAAGAGTCTATAAATAGTCTCCAGTCTTGTGGGCCATGCATGATTTTTAAGGCATTCATGAGGCTTTCAATATCGGAACAGAATACCAGATTACTTTCCTTTCTGAAGAAAGGCTCCAACTGCTGGTGGCGCTTTCGATATGAAGTAATGTTGACGACTTCTTCTAGAAGATTCCATTGTTGGAGTCTTGATCCTAGCAATTCTGCCTTGTTCTTGGATAAGTCCAAATCACGAACCAGGTCATTTAGTTCTTCTTGTGTTATTCTGTGTGGAGTTGATATGCATCCCAGTGAAAATCTGGGTCATTGCATGCTGACGGACCAGGAGAACATGTCGGCTCACCCTTGTCCTCATCAGATGAATCAAGAGAATATTCTGATGGAGGTTCTGGAATAGGAAGTCCCTCACCATGTGAAACTGGTCTCAATGCAGACGGAATGTTTGGGTAGACTATGCTCGACTTCTTTTGCTTCGTTATTCCGCTGGAAAGAGGAGGAACCAAGCAGAAGTAACAGTCATTTATGTGGTTGCTTGGCTCTCTCCACACCATGGGGACTGCAAACGGCATTGATGGTCTTTTGCAATTCAACCACTGTGAAAGCTGTGTTGTACATGTAGCGCAGCATATATGTGGGGCCCAAGGCTTGTCTTGGTCACCAATCTTGCATACGAAGTAAAGATGATATGCCTTCTTCATTTGAGAAGTGATACTTTTCTTCTGGTTGGCAAATGTCACTTCCCCACAAATGTAGCAGAAATTGTCAACAGTATTAATGCACTTTCGCGGCATTACTGTTCTGTATTGTACCTAAATGGATAAAATTATATGATTAATAAAAGTTACATGTAACAGTAGCTTAAACTGTCTCACACACAGTCTGAAATATGTTAAATGCTCACCCTTTCCGACTGCGTATAGTACACTTCTGACATCAAATGGCTTCAGCAGCCGTCTGGCAGTAGTATTGCATTGCATCAGAAAATGATGCAATGAACTCTGGATGATGTGTGCATGCTGGTATTATGCAATGTGATGCAATATTACATCATTCAAGGCTTATTTGGGATGTTGTTGATGTCCTACTGGATAAATTTACACGGTGAAACGTCAAAAATGAACTACATGCAATATCTTCAAAATGATAGCCAATAACATTTTTTAATGTTATATTTGTGTTCAGCTCACCAAGATACTACAGATTAGGGCCTTTTAAAGTCAGTAATGATTTCAATGTTGACCAGTGTTATCCTTGAAGCACTAACTAGCACTTTTGGCAAAGGGCAGTCATTTAAAGCAATACTTATTTATTTATTTAACCAGTTTTCTATACTGCCTTATCCTTTAATCAAAGTGGTTTACATTATGTTTAACTTCTTTTTATTATACCATCATTGGGAAATCAGCATCTACTTAAGCATGTGATTCTGCTCCATAAATTTCATTGGTATCATCTTCTAAAATTTCATAGCTATTGATTGTGATGGATTTAGAGGGGGATTTTGTGATCCAAAAGATTTGAATAGAGCAGCGTTAGAAATCTGAGCTGCAACTCACGTGCATAGATTGGGACGCCTCACTTCTGTTCATAGTGAAATACTATTGAAATTACATATTCTGGTATTTTGGTATACCAGTTTTCTGAGTATGTGTAACTCAGTCAGCATCATATTGGAGAAATTGTTAAGAGGAATGATCAGAGTGAACTGCTCTCAGAGTGCAGAGAAAAAAAATCTATTTACTACTAATTTTTATTCCGCCAATACTAAACAAACCTATTCTGTACTCTAATTTCTCCCAAAATCGTGCTGGAATCTATCCAGTACATTGCAATCCTCTGCAAATCTATCAAGTTGTAGGCAAACAGCTTGCACAATTATTTTCCCTAAATATTGGCAAATTTGAAATATGGCGATAGCTAGGAGCAGTTCTATCTAAAGTGGGCTTTTTCAAAACTGGACACATGACAGCCTTCTTCAATACCCCTAGAAAAAATTCCTGACCTTTTCCTTCAGCATTACTCTCATACCGTTGACATGACACAAGCCAGCATACCATCCCACCCGCCATGATGACACCACCCAGCACACCCTCCCTATCTGTCATGTTGACATAACCATATCCGTTGATACAATTACTCAATTTGTATATAGTTGTCAGGTCATGCCATGTTGACATAAACATATCCGTTGATATAATTACTCAGCTTGTATATAGTTATCCCTGTTGAAACCCAAGTTTGAACTACCTGTTCTTTGTAAAGTTTCAATGTATGTTTTTGCCTGCATTGTACAAATTAATGTTATTTGTAAACCGCACTGATTCTAAAGAGCACGGTATAAAATAGATTTAAATACATTAATTAATTCATGTTTTCAATCAACTCATCTAACACTGCTGAATCAGCAGCATGCATCAAGATCATGAGGACTGAGAAAGTGCAGTCTAGTGCTGAGAGAAAATTAATGCAGCTGAGAGAGATATTGAATGGAGAGAAGAAAATATAAGAAGCCAGCCACACATGATTATATACCTGACATCAATTATATGCACAATAGGGGATCTAGAATACTGTGATGGGATCTATAGAATGTTACCTGTCCCTCTCCAAAGGAATTATCAACAGACCCCTTTATGAGAGTCTGCAGCCCAGAGTTCAGGTCTGAGAGGGCATGGCTCAGAGGGGGAGGTTAACTACCCAGCAGACTACAGGAGGGAGAGAGGCCTGTGGAGCCAGAAGTCCTTCCAAGGCAAGCCGTGCAAAGGAGTTCAGAGGTAGGAACTTAAACTGGGACTGGAGGAAGGACTGGGAGAACCAGCTTTGTGGAAGTTTAACAAGCTGGGACAGAATAGAGTGGATTATGTTTCCCATGAATTGCTGTCTGTTCTGTGTTTTAGCTTTGTGGAGGTTTAACAAGCTGGGACAGAATAAAGCTGATTTTGTTTTCCCAGAACTGCTGCCTGTTCCATGTTTAAAGAAAACCCCTTCTCACCTCATGCCACACTACCACATATGGTGTCAGCTTGCGGGTTTCCTCTAACCACATGACTAAGGGCACATTCACGTCCCCCCAGGCTAGGCCTCTATAGCAGGTCAGGATTTTTTTTGTTTGTATGGGCTAAGAGGGTTAGCCTCGCCCGAGTTAGGGAACTTGAAGAAGGTATAAGTGCCGGAAAGGCAGGTTTTGTTTTGACCAATAGAGGCTATTAAAAGTTTGTTGGAGCTGGAATACTGCAGCGTTAACTCAGCTGCATGAGCAGTGATTGTGATTTGCAATTGAGTAGTGATAAGCCAAAATGGAGCGGCTCCTCCAGATGCTGGCAGCAACAACAACAAAATTAGCAACAGTTATAGAATCTTGTTCAGGTGCAGGAGGGGGGGCTACAAAGGACTTCCTGGCTCAGTTGACCCAGGCCCTGCAGAGACTACAACTCTATCTTCCAGCACAAGTGCTTCTTAAAATGACGGCAAATGAAATTTGAAAAACCGCCTGCATGACGGAGTGGCTGGATGTGACATGGATTACTGATTTGGGGAATCTGCTGAAGGGCAGCATTCAGGCTGCATTTCAGGATGCCAACCCAGGATGCCACCCCAGAAGCCTACTGCCAGCAATTCAGAGGAGGGGGGACTCCAGATAAAAGGGCGCTCTCATAGGTTCTTCTATCGGTTGAAGGATCTTGAATGGAAGTGGCTGCAACTGGACGGAAAGACTGGGACTAAGATAGCCCAGATTGTGCTACTGGAGCAGTTTTTAGAGGTCTTGACTGCCCTGATGAAACAGTGGGTATGTCAGCACCCCAAGCTTACACTGGAGAGTGCACTGGAGATAACCAAAGGGTATCATGAAGCCCAGCCAGTGACTGAAGCAGACAGTGAGAAGGGAAAGAAGTCACCCTGACAAAAGGGGAAGTCAAAGCGGATAATGACTCCCATGTTCCAACCCCCAAAGTCACCTCCTAAGCGAGGGCATGGCACCAGCCATGACCCGTTCACCTATTTTAGGTGTACAGCCTGGTGAAACTTTGCTCAGGAATGTCCCCTGGGTACAGAGGAACCCATGGATGTCAGCCTAACCACCTCTCACACCTGTACCTTTTGTGGACAGTGTCCACCCAAAGGCACAGAACTTTGTGATTCCAGTGGAGATCGAGGGGACCTGCCTCCAGGCTTTGATAGACTCCGGGAGTGTATGGACTCTCATTCACCAGGAAACCATAACCTGATTTAAAACCAGACTATGCAAAAATGATAACCCTGGCCCGTGTACATGGAGACCAGAGGCAGTATCCAATGGCACAGGTTTCACTTAAGACTCCAGAAGGACAAGCCACGTTTCAGGTCGTGGTGATCAGCCAAAACTACTCAAACGTTGGAGCGATAGCGGTGCTGTCAGCTGGACCAGGAAGATTTCCCAGAAATTTTGTTGCGGGAAGACCCGGCTCTATATGTCCAGGATCCGAAGCCCGCTAAGTCTTGGAGTTGGCATCACCAGGAAAAGCTACGCTAACCAGCAGAATCTGAGGGTGGCTATGGAGGAGGGATTCAGGGAGGGAAAGCCTATGGAAGAAACCCCTAGGGATAGCTCAGGGCTCAGCAGTAAGAACATAAGAACATAAGATATGCCATACTGGGTCAGACCAAGGTCCATCAAGCCCAGTATTCTGTTTCCAAAATGGCCAATCTAGGTCATATGTACCTAGCAGTTTCCCCAAGAGACACAAGTTCCACAATGCTTGTACTGGGTCAAGCAGTGATATCCTGGGTCCCTTCTTAATAGTGGTTTATGGACCTTTCCTCCAGGAACTTGTCCAAACCTTTTTTAAACCCAGCTACACTAACGGCCTTTACTACATCCTCCGGTAACAAATTCCAGAGTTTGATTACATGTTGAGTGAAAAAATATTTTCTTTTATTAGTCTTAAATAGTTTACCTTGCAGCTTTATTGCATGTCCCCTAGTCTTTCTATATTCTGATAACATAAACAATCGATCTACGTTTACCCGTTCCACTCCGTTCATTAATTTATAGACTTCTATCATATCTCCCATTAGCCGTCTCTTTTCCAGGTTAAAGAGCCCTAACCTTTTTAGCCTTTCATCATAGGAGTATCCTTCCATACCTTTTACCATTTTGGTGGCTCTTCTCTGAACCTTTTCTAATAACGCTATATCCTTTTTAAGATACAGTGACCAGAATAGCACACAATCTTCAAGGTGCGGTCTCACCATGGAACGATATAGAGGCATTATAATATCTTTTATTTTATTTTGCATTCCTTTCCATTCTATTTGCTCTCTTGGCCGCCGCTGCACACTGGGCCGAGGGTTTTAACATGTTATCCACAATGATGCCTAAATCTTTTTCCTGGGTGGTGGTTCCTAATGTGGAACCTTGCAACGTGTAACCATAGTTTGGGTTGTTCTTCCTTAGGTGCATAACTTTGCACTTGTCCACATTACATTTCATCTGCCATGTTGATGCCCAGTCTTCCAATTTATCAAGATCCTCTTGCAATTTTTCACAATCCTCTTGGGTTTTAACAACTTTGAATAGTTTTCTGTCATCTGCAAATTTGATAACCTCACTCGTTATTCCCCTTTCCAGGTCATTTATGAATATGTCAAAAAGCAGCGGACCCATCACAGATCCCTGGGGTACACCACTATTCACCTTTCTCCATTGGGAAAATTGGCCATTTAGCCCTACCCTCTGCTTTCTATCTTTTAACCAGTTCCTGATCCACAATAGTACACTGCCTCCTATCCCTTGACTCTTTAGTTTTGCCAAAAGTCTCTCATGAGGGACCTTGTCAAAGGCTTTCTGAAAGACCAGATACACAATATCAACCGACTCACCTTTGTCCATCTGTTTATTCACTCCTTCAAAAAAACATAACAGATTAGTAAGACAAGATCTTTCTTGTCTAAAGCCATGTTGGCTGTCTCCCATTAGGTTGTGACTATCTACATGCTGAGTAATTTTATTCTTTATGATGGTTTCTACCATTTTTCCTGGTACTGACATCAGGCTCACCGGTCTGTAGTTTCCCGGATCACCCCTGGAACCTTTTTAAAAATTGGTGTTACATTGGCGATCCTCCAATCTTCAGATATTAGAGATGATTTTAATGATAGTTCACAGATTACTGATAGCAGGTCTGCAATCTCATATTTCAGTTCTTTCAACACCCTTGGATGTATACCATCCAGCCCAGGTGATTGGCAACTCTTCAGTTTATCTAATAGTTGTAATACATCTTCCCAATGTATCGATATTTCCTTCAATTCTTTCGCACCTTTAAATACCACCTCAGTCATGGGTAACATCCCTACATCTTCCTCAGTAAAGACCGAAGCAAAGAATTCATTCAGTCTCTCTGCTATCGTCTTGTCACCTCTTAGTGCCCCTTTAACCCCTCTATCATCTAATGGACCAACTGACTCTCTCATAGGTTTTTTGCTACGAATGTACTTGAAAAAGTCTTTATTTTGCGTTTTTGCTTCCGCAGCAAGCTTTTTCTCAAATTCTCCCTTTGCCTGCCTTATCAATGCCTTGCATTTGACTTGCAAGTGCTTGTGCTTTTTCCAGGTTTCACCATTGGGCTCTTTTTTCCATTTCCTGAAAGATGCTTTTTTGGCAACAGCCACTCTGACCTCAACTTTAAACCATGCTGGCAGTTTTTTGGACTTCCTTCCACTTTTCTTAAAGCGTGGAATACAGCTGGTCTGGGCTTCCAAGATAGTATTTTTAAACAACACCCAAGCTTCATGTAAGTCTTTAACCTTTCCAACTGCTCCTTTTAGATTTTTCTTAACTATTTTCCTCATTTTATCATAGTTTCCCTTTCAAAAGTTAAAAGGTAGTACTGTGGATTTCCCTTCTCCACTAATTAAATCAAATGCGATCATGCTATGATCACTATTGCCAAGTGGCCCCAATACCCTTATCTCTTGCACCAGATATGGTGTTCCACTAAGGACTAGGTCTAATATGGCTTCCCCTCTGGTCGGTTCATGAACCAGCTGCTCCAAGAAGCAGTCATTTATTTCATCTAGGAACTTTATCTCTCTAGCATGTCCTGCCGTGACACTGACCCAGTCGATACCGGGGTAATTGAAATCACCCATTATTATTACTGCACTGTAGCCTTTGTTAGCTTCCTTTATTTCTTTGAGCATTTCATCATCCATTTGTTCATCCTGGCCAGGCGGTCGATAATACACCACCACTGCCATCGCCTTCCCTTTTTACATGGAATTTCAATCCATAGAGATTCTACAGCAAATTTTGTTTCCTGCAAAACTTTAATCCTTTCTGACTCAATGCCCTCTCTAACATAGAGCGCAACCCATCCACCAATTTGATCAGCTCTATCATTACGATATAGTTTGTACCAAGGTATCACAGTGTCCCACTGGTTGTCCTCCTTCCACCATGTCTCTGATATTCCAATCATATCTAACCTCTCATTTAGTGCTATATATTCTAACTCTCCCATCTTATTGTTTAGACTTCTAGCATTTGCATACAAGCATTTTAGAGACTGTATTTTATTCATATTAATTTGTCTATTGGTAGGCATGGGTAATTTGGGATCATTAAGCTCTGTCTGCTCCATACTCGAGGGCATTTGGGCTACTTTACTATTTTTTGGAACCTCTCTGTTTTTGGTAGTATCCTTCAAGGATACATTCTTCCGAACCATCCGCTCTTGGGTGACTGTCGACTTTCCCCTATTATCTAGTTTAAAAGCTGCTCTATCTCCTTTTTAAAGGTTAATGCCAGCAGCCTGGTTCCATCCCGGTTAAGGTGAAGCCCATTCCTTCGGAAGAGCCCCTTCTTTCCCCAGAATGTTCCCCAGTTCCTAACAAATCCAAAATACTCATCTCTGAAGCATTGTCTCATCCATGCATTGAGACTCCGGAGCTCTGCCTGCCTTTTGGGTCCTGCGCATGGAACGGGAAGCATTTCGGAGAACACTAAACTGTAAGTTCTGGATTTCAACTTCCTACCTAAAAGCCTAAATTTAGCCTTCAGAACCTCTCTACCACATTTTCCTATGTCATTGGTACCGACATGTACCAAGACAGCAGACTCCTCCCCAGCACTATCTAAGACCTTATCTAGGTGGCGCGTGAGGTCCGCTACCTTCACACTAAGCAGGCATGTTACCAGGCGATCCTCATGTCCACCAGCCACCCAGCTATCTACATGCCTAATGATCAAATCTCCAACTATAACGGCTGTCCTAACCCTTCACTCATGGGCACATGGCCCTGGAGAAACTTCCTCGGTGCGAGAGGGTTTTACATCATCTGGAGGACAGGTCCTAGCTACAGGATCACTTCCTGACACACCAGGGTGACGCTCTCCCCCATGGCAACAGGGATGCTGCCAGACTGGAGGTGGGACTTCAGGACTATATCCCTGTAAGTCTCGTCTATGTACCTCTCTGTCTTTCTTATGTTTTCCAAGTCTGCTACTCTAGCCTCTAGAGAATGGACTCAATCCCTGAGAGCAAAGAGCTCCTTGCACCTAGTGCACATGTAAGAACTCTCACCAACTGGGAGAAAATCATATATGTGACACTCAACGCAAAAGACTGGAAATCCCCCATCTCGCTGCTGGACTGCTGTCTGCATCTTAGTTGTAAGCATGTGTTTAGATCTTTAAGTTCTTTACTTACTAAGGGTTGCTATGGATATTTATACTAATCAAACTGTACCTAATATGTTTAATATACCTTGTTTACCTGAAGCTTAATTAATCTCAGGTCCTTAGTGTATGACTGATTTGGGTAACGAGCTTCACCTGAGAGCACCTCCTGTCCTTTAGGATGTGTAAATACCTATAAAGCTACGATTATCCCAGTGGTTGGTGGGTGTTGGGAGGGAGGGAGGGAAATAACACTTATTAAAAGAGGGCTGCTACACAGTACCCTGTACTGTGCTGCTGAGGTAAGCTGTGACCAACTTCCTGGGTGATTAACAGTCCTTGCTTGGATAGAAGGAGTCTTTCAAAATTTCCTTTTGACCTGCCACCTGGTGTTAACACCTATTGAAAAGGTTTCACAGGTCTCCTGCCCCCTAGGTAGAAGGCCTCTTTGTAAAGGTCTCTAGAATACTTCATTTGTTGCTCAAAGAGTACTGACCCTGTTTTGCTTTTTATGCTAAGCTATATTCTGCTTTGATTTAAATTACAGCTCTTTGCTGCTGCTAGGCTGTGACTTATTATGAAATGTAAACTACAAGCTCTCTGCTGGGTTCTAAATTTAACCTGAAAGCTCTCTTCTGTGTTTTAAATTTAAACTAAAAGTATTTTGCTGATACTAGGCCCTGAGTGACTATTAAATTTAAACTACAAGCTCTCTGCTGGGTATGAAATGTAACCAGAAAGTTCTCTTCTGTATTTTAAATTTAAACTTAAACTGCTGCTACTAGGCCCTGACTGATTTAACAAAAAACAGTGGGTTCACAGATTAATTAGCTTTAATACAAAGAAGTCCTTTCAGAAAATTCCCAGTATATACTCATAATTGCAGATCACTCTCCAGAAGTAACAGTCCCCTTTTCTAGTCCTTCAAGACTGAGGATTACAGAACTCCAGCAGAGCTCCAGCCACCACGAGCTCCCCCTAGCGGGGTCGAGCTTGCTCCTGCACCCGGCGGCTCGATCCAGCCTCCAGATGTCCAATTGGGGCCCTCAAGCCAGCAACACGCTCCTTTTAAAGGAGGTGTCATTGAACCGCACACCAGCAGAGCTTCAGCCGCCACGACCCCAACAGGATACTCAGCATTTAATTTCATCAGAGCACAAAGGAGAGGAGGTGGTGTACTAATACTTACCAGAAAGGAATACAGATTCAAGACAATCGCTTCTACTACTACAATTGAATCCAATACACTCACTATAGCCAACAAGTACCTAAGCATCTCCCTCACATACAGGCCACCTGGAACCACAATCGAACATCTCTACACAGTAGTTGAAACAATATGTGCACATAGAAGAAGACACAAACCCCTCATTGCACTAGGAGACTACAACCTTACATTTGCACCCACCAGAGAGGCCACAACATTCTTAAAAGCCATGGAGTCACTAAAATATTGCCAAACAATCACCACCCCAACGCACCAGCATGGTACAACTCCAGGCATGGTCTTTATACCAATGCAAATAGTGGAACAGAACAAGACCTCAACACCAACTATCACGCCAGTCCCTTGGTCAGACCACCATGTGATTGAATTCACCTTGACCCTGAATAACCCCACCCAACATAAAGAAAATGAGAGTGTAGCTAGACGATTTAAAGCTTTCAACAAAGACACATTCATAAATGAAATCACTCCACAACTCCAACAGGAATATGACACCCTTGATCTAAACATAGAAAAGTGGAATGCAATAATATCTAATGCAGCATCAGCCCCAACGAGCACAGAACCACAAGCACACAAGAGATCCAACGCTCCCTGGTACTCAAATGAAATCAGAGACGCAAAGCAAACACTCAGAAGACTGGAAAGAAAATGAAGGAGGAACAAGTCACATAACTCCCTGACTCAATACAGAGTCAAGCAACAGGAATATGACAATCTAATAAATGAGCATAGACAGCAACACCACACCAACCTAATCATGAAATCTGCTAACAGATCAAGAGAACTCTTTAGCATTGTCCAGAAACTCACCAAGGATGACACGCAACAATGCACCCACTATCTTGTCCCACAGGAATTTGCAGAGTACATAAAGTCAAAAAACACCATCCAGACATGCTCTATCACACCACTGATAGATGACCACAAGATAAAAGAGCAGCAACAAACATGGGAGGAATTCAGCATACCACCTAAGCAGCAAGTAAAGGACATAATAGCTGGACTCAACACAACAACCTCTCCGTCAGACCCATGCCCAGTGGCGTGGCTCAAAGCTACAAAAAGCCAGCTCTCTCATCACATTCAAAAAATCGTCAAAGAGTCACTCCAACAAGGATACATGCCGCAACCCCTAAAGCATGCCATGATATGACCGATACTCAAAAGCGGAAACCTTAGCCCCTCTGAACCAAAATCATACCGTCCCATATCCAGCCTACCATTCCTTGTGAAAATCATTGAAAAGACAGTGCAATTGCAACTTCAGGACCATATTGACGCAAATGCCCCACTAGACATCCATCAGCATGGATTTAAGCCCCAACACAGAGTGGAAACATTACTCACTTCCTTCTTTGACAATCTGCTAAGAGGCATGGATAACATAAAGAACGGATTCCTGCTAGTATTCATGGACATTTCGGCAGCCTTCGACACTGTATCCCACGTCAAGCTACTGCAAAGACTACAGCAGATAAGATTATGCAAAAATACTCTGAAGTGGTTTGCATCCTACTTGGAAGATCGAAAACAACAAGTCAAATGCGACCAAAAGAAATCACTGCAGTTCCCCGTCATGCAGGGAATACCACAAGATTCAGCCCTATCATCAATGCTCTTTAATATCTACATCCAGCTCATATGCAACATCATCAAGCGCCACAAACTCCACTACCACATATATGCTGACGACATCATGGTGTATGCTCCAGTCAACCTACTAGCACTAAATACTACAGCAATAACCAAATGCACGTAAGACATGAATACTTGGTTCATAGCCAACAACCTAACGGTCAACTACGATAAAACTGAGGCAATGTTCGTCACGAGGAACCCCACCTTCGTACCCCCACAGACTATCAGCATTCTAGACAAACATATAGTAGTCAAAGAAGAAGTTAAGTACCTGGGCATCACATTGGACAGAGCTCTGAACCTGAAATCCCACATCACCAAAACCGCAAACAAGGCCTTTCAACGTTTAAGAACCATCAGAAGAATTAAACCAATACTCCGCCAGGATCACTTTTGCACAGTATGCCAAGCACTCATCACACCACTGCTTGATTATGGGAACTCACTATATCAAGGCCTCCCTCAGCAGACATTACACTCACTCCAGATGGTGCAAAACACCATAGCAGCATCATTACAGACACTCCAAGGGCCGAGCACATCACCCCCGTCCTAGTGCGGGATGATTGCCACCTTGTGTAACCCGCAGTAGGGTCATGAGTGGGCAGGTTAGGGGTAGAGAGTGGATGTGTTGAGCTCAGTACAGTTAGCACTATGTTCATACTGTGTGCTAACGGCATTAGTGTGGATCACTTAACACCACCTCAAAGTAGTATGTGCTAAGGGACAGGACTATGTGTTAACTGCCAACGAAATTATTTCCATGCCCCCAACAGTTAATGCAGTGGTGTTGCACCTAATGCGCCATGATTTCAGTGCTTTTATCACATTATTTGCCACACCTTAACGGCCTTAAGTAAAAGGGCCCCTTAATGTGGACAAGTGCAAAGTGATGCACATAGAAAAAAAATAATTCAAACTATAAGTACATAATGCTGGACCTGTATGAGATATCACCACCAGGGAAAGGATCTTGGCATCATTATGGACAGTACATTAAAAACCTTGACTCAGGGTCATGCAGCTGTCAAAAAAATCAAATACTGTAGATGCTAAATAGTATTAAGAAAGGAATGGGGAATAAACAGCACAAGGCAAGAAGGTTTTTAATTTTATTGTACACCGCCCTGGTGTAATGAAGGGCGGTATATCAAGTTTTTAAATAAACCATACTGTTTAAACATAACCAGTTAGAAATCTGATAACTCCATTATACATAACTAGTACAGTATAATGTCATTTTAGGTGCCTGTGTTGACATTATATATTTTTCTTAATAGTGACATATTTTTAATAGAAATATAGAAATATGACGACAGAAAAAGACCACATGGCCTATCTAGTCTGTCCTTCCATATCAACCACTACAACAGTCCCCTTTTTTCCTTTAGAGATCCTCTGTGTTTGTCCCATGCTTTTTTGAATTCAGTTACTGTCCTCATCTCTACCACCTCCACTGGGAGACTATTCCATGGATCCACCACTTCTTCCGTAAAGAAATATTTCTGCAAATCACTCCTGAATCTATCCCCCTTCACCCATATCCCATGTCCCCTCGTAGCAGAACTTGCTTTCAATTGAAAGAGGCTCTCCCCCTGAACATCTAAGCCATGGAAGTATTTAAACATCTCAATCATATCACCTCTATCCCGCCTTTCCTCTAAGGTGTACATATTAAGATCCTTAAGTCTGACCTCATATGCTTTATAATGAAGACCACTAATCATTTTAGTAGCTACCCTCTGCACCGACTTCATCCTGTTCACATCCTTTTGAAGGTGCGGTCTCCAGAATTGCACACTATACTCCAAATGAGGTCGCACCAAAGGCTTATACAGAGGCACTATCACCTCCTTTTTTCTGCTAGCCATTCCTCTCCGTATACACCCAAGCATCCTTCTAGCTTTTGCCGTTGCCTTTTCTACCTGTTTAGCTACTTTAAGATCATCAGACACAACCACATAAGAACATAAGACATGCCATACTGGGTCAGACCGAGGTCCATCAAGCCCATTATCCTGTTTCCAACAGTGGCCAATCTAGGTCCTACGTACCTAGCAATATCCCCAAAAGACACAGGTTCCATAATGCTTGTACTGGGTCAAGCATTGATATCCTGGGTCCCTTTTTAATAGTGGTTTATGGACCTTTCCTCCAGGAACTTGTCCAAACCTTTTTTAAACCCAGCTATACTAACAGCCCTTACTACATCCTCCGGTAACAGATTCCAGAATTTGATTACACGTTGAGTGAAAAAATATTTTCTCTTATTTGTCTTAAATAGTTTACCCTGTAGCTTCATTACATGTCCCCTAGTCTTTCTATATTCTGATAGCGTAAACAATTGATCCACGTTTATCCGTTCCACTCCATTCATTAATTTATAGACCTCTATCATATCTCCCCTCAGCCGTCTCTTTTCCAGGCTAAAGAGCCCTAACCTTTTTAGCCTCTCTTCATAGGAGTAGCCTTCCATCCCCTTCACCAATTTGGTGGCTCTTCTCTGTACTTTTTCTAATAACGCTATGTCCTTTTTAAGATACGGCGACCAGAATTGCACACAATATTCAAGGTGCGGTCGTACCATGGAGCGATACAGAGGCATTATAATATCCTTTGTTTTATTCTCCATCCCTTTCTTTATGATACCTAGCATTCTATTTGCTTTCTTGGCCGCCGCTGCACACTGGGCGGAGGGTTTTAACATGTTATCCACGATGACTCCTAAGTCCTTTTCCTGGGTGGTGGTTTCTAATGTGGAGCCTTGCATCGTGTAACTATAGTGTGGGTTGTTCTTTCCTATGTGCATAACTTTGCATTTGTACACATTAAATTTCATCTGCCATTTGGATGCCCAGTCTTCCAATTTATCCAGATCCTCCTGCAGTTTTCCACAATCCTCTTGGGTAGTGACTCAAATACAATTATCCCCTTCCCAGAGTGGGAACTAGGGGAAGACCCAGGGAGCTTCAGAAGGGACCAGCAAAAGGATGAGTCCCTAAACATACCCAAGTGGGTTTTGGAGGTGAATGGGTTTCCAGTAGGTAACAGAGAGTTACCTGCAAGAACCATTCCCTAATTTGTGCTAAAGGGAGATTTGTTATAGAGTGGCAAAGGGTGCCCTAGAGAGGGAAGAGGTAGACCAACTGATAATTCCCCGGCCCTATTGTCAGCAGGTGTTATCCTGGGGACACCTGGGGGTGGAGAAAACACTAGAGCGTGTTTTAGCCTGATATTTCTGGCCTGGGGTCCATTAACAGGTACAGTTATATTGCAAGTCATGCCCCACCTGCTAACTTCATAACCCTGCAAGAGTTCAACCTGTCTCTCTAGTGCCTATGCTCATCAATGAAACCCCATTTGAAAGAATGGCCATGGATTTGGTAGGAACCTTGGAGAAAACCACTTGAAGCAACAAGTATATTTTAGTCATACTGAACTACATTACCAGATACACAGAGGCCATTGCTCTAAGGAATATGAAGACTACTACAATTGCGAATGCCCTCTGGGAAGTATTCTCACGGATGAGAATATGCATTGAGATCCTCACAGATCAAGGAACATCCTTTGTATTCAAGGTGATGAAACAAGTATGTGCCTTGATGAAGGTCAAGATGCTCTGGACATCAATATATTACCCACAGACGGATGGCCTCATCGAGTGATTAAATAAAACTCTGAGACAGATGTTAAAAACGTTTGTGCAGGAGGACAGGAAGAACTGAGACAATCAGTTCTTCCACAATTCGCAGCGACTTTTGGAAGTTGGTTGAAAAGCATGACAACCTCTGAAAAAACAACTTCTGACAAAAGTTATGAAAGAGCAGTGCTATAAATGGGGACTGAAACATAAAAACTGGACTAAAGAAGATTGGAGAAAAGTAATATTCAGTGATGAAAGTCATTTCTTCGTCTGGGGCCAAAGACTGAAGAAAAGATTTGTGATTCCCACATCAACCAGAACATGAAACACCCTCAAAAGAAGATGTTCTGGGGGTGTTTCAGTTATTATGGAGTCAGCAGTTTGCATCCAGTCGAGGGAATGATGCATTCACAACAATATGTCAATGTTCTCCAAAGAAGAGTTGTTCCAGAGCTAGAGAAGACATTTCCTGATGGATCTGGATCTTTCAGCAGGATCTTGCCCCATGCCACATATCGAAATTGATGAAAAGTTTTTTTCAAAAGAAGCAAATAAAGGTGCTGGACTGGCCAGGAAACTCTCCAGATTTAAACCCACTAGAAAATCTGTGGTCCATTTGCAAACTTCGCCTTCGTGGAATGGACTGTTCAACATAGGAGAAGCTTATTCAAGCTTTGATTCAAGTCTGGTACAGGGACCCAAAACTCATTGCAGACTGCTCGAAATTAGTGGACTCCATGCCAAATCGTGTCCAGATGCTGGTAAAAAACAGAGGAGGTCATATTATGCTGATCACTGGAAGCAGCGGGATACAAATGTACGCTAAATAAATAATGTGTGGTTATTAATAAGATTTTCAATGGAAACGGCCATTTTCATTTAGTTTTCAGTTTGTTTCAATTAATATGCACAAGGGTGTAGGGAATATTTTGTTGGCTGCTGAAAAACATAAGAGTCACTGTTGCTGCAGCAGGTGGAATCCCCTTTTCTGCTCTTCTGAATTGAAAGTGTCATCTTGAGAATGAGGGGTATCTGCAGGTATCTTAAGGGACACCATCTATCCCTACACTGCTAGAGATGTGGATGGGAGATAAAATATTACCAATTTGTTAGAGAATTAGACTAGCACCACTACCAAAATCATTCTGGAGACCAAAAGGTCAGGCTAATGGTTTATTACGTCTCATTGCAATAACATTCACAATTTATGTGGTTCCATCTTATGAAAGAGGCTAAATTTAGATATTTGTTTTCACTTGGGATATTAGAGGAAATAAATAACAGAAAATAACATTCGCTAAATTACATTGCAAAATAATGCTTTAGAAGCTATTACCCAGGAGCTGGCAGTTGACTCTGTCCTGTAGATTAAATAGAATAGAGATATGCACCCTGACCGCTCAGCACTTAAGCCACTGTTCTAATTATCATGTTATTAGATGTCTTAGTTCTGAAATGCTCTCCTGGGGATATCTATATAGACATTTGATACACATGCATATCAGGCACATCCATGTTTCCAAAATCATGCCTGAACATGCACATGCATGCTTCCCCCCCCCCCCCCCGGACGTTCAGGCTTTGATGTCCCAGATTGCACTTTAACGTCCCATTGTGAAATGCGCCTCATGTTTAAACATGAAAGAATTACATTTAAGAAAAATTTAGATATCTCTGAAAATAATTCCAGTTTTCTTTCTTGTACTTTTACTAAACTAAATGCATGCATTGTATGAAAATCTATCTCATGCATATTCATGGTAAAGATACTTAAAACCTGATTTGATAGGTGTGTTCTGACAATTGGGATGAGAAGCAACTAATGACCATATAACGTAAACAATTTAGAATGAATAAAGTAATTATAAAGAAATTAATTTTAACACAAAACTAATTTGTGTCAGACACCACTGCACAGTAGGAGTGACTGTCTTGAATTTTCAAACCATTTAGATTTTTCATAATTACTTTTTGTATTTCATATAAATGCAGTTTTTCAAAAACATAGCAATGTGTGATAACTGAAAATTATTTTCTCTTAAAACTAATTAGCGCTCCACCGAAGTAAAGCAAAACAGAATTAAATACAATCTGTCTGAATATGATGGCATGGTTTAAAGCCAACAATTTTTTAATTTCTTCTTCTGTGTTTAAATAAAATATTCTGTTTATTAAAATGCATTAATTTTTTACATTGACCGTGTACTAGATGCAAAAAATAATTCACAACAAAGTTTGTGTGGTAAACGTTGGGAGGTATCTGCCCTGTGTTTACTGCACAGGATACTTATTGTAAATGCATCACCCAATAGCACTTTCCTTCTCAACTGGGTTGCATGTGTAACGTCGGGAAACACTTGCAAAGTTTATCCACAAAAGACAGCCTACTTGCATTTAAAATAAAGTTTAAGAATTCTAAGTTTTACAGCTTCTGATTGAAAAGTAACAAGTAAAGTATTATGTTTCATAACATCAGCTGAATCTTCATGAAATTCTGTCAAGTTCCCAACAGTAGACTGGAGAGTGTCAAAGGACCCTCAAATAGCACAGATGCCCTTACCATGCTATCTGCTGATGCATTTACCACTGCCTGCTGTACTAAAATAAACCCCCAATCTTCCAGTCACCATCCCCAACCTACCTTATCAGCAACCCCCATCAGCATCTCTACCCACCAAATAAGGGCAAAACTCAGTATTTGGCAGCTTGACCATTAACAGAAAAACCACAAAACTATCACTATGGGTCAGAGGCACCATATTGAACCTAAGCGAAAATGGGAGCAGGAGTGTTGGAGGACTTAGCCTGCTTTGAGACTAAACTACCAGGGAAAATGCCAGTAAGTGCTGGAAGGGGGAAGTTGGGTTTCTTCTCACGCAGTTGAAAATACTGATGGGTGGATTGGAGGAGGCCCTGCAATGATGGGGAGATCAGAGATGGCGCAGGAAGAAATGTTGATGGGGTAACTATTGGTAAGTCGGAATACTGATTAGGGAGTGGGATGCTACATTGGGGGGGGGGGGGGGCGATCAGGTACCTGTTTAGGGGCAACTGGAGTCCCACTAAGTGCATGCTGATAGCATGGGTGTACTTATGCCTCCTTGACAGTATGCGTTAATGTATGGTTCATGCCCATTCTCTGCCTAGTTTTCACCCCACAATGTTAAATGGTTAATGTGGGAGTTTTACCAGTCTTGTGTGTATTTAGCTTATAGTAATTTACTATAGGACCCCCATTAATGGGTAGTGTGTGCTAAATCCCATGATAAATGGAGTTACTTACCTGTAGCAGGTGTTCTCCATGGACAACAGGATAAGTCCTCATGTATGGGTGATGTAGCTCACAATGTATGGCATCCATTCCCACTGGCTGCCACCATGCCTGAGGACCTCAATTGCGTACTAAGTTTAGTCAAACAACCCCAAGGGGAGGAGGGTGAGTTGTGAGGAGTTATTCTGCTGTCCAGAGAGAACACCTGCTACAGGAAAGTAACTTCATTTTCTCTATGGACAAGCAGGGGAAGTCCTTATATAAGGAAATCCCTAGCTACAGGCTATCTGAAAAGAAAAAAGATGAAGTACTAAATGTCACAACAAGCTGACAGTAACTGAAGAACTGTTTTCCAGAGTTTCACTCAATGCGTAATCAAACTCTGGAATTCGTTACCGAAGATATAGTAAAAGCTGTTAGTGTAACTGGGTTTAAAAAAGATTTGGACAAGTTCCTGGAGGAAAGGTCCATGAACCATTATTAGGGTGGGCCCAGGAAATCCACTGCTTGTCCCAATACAAGCATTCTAGAATCTGCGTGTCTTTTTGGGAAGCTGCCAAGTACTTGTGACCTGGATTGGCCATTGTTGGAAATAGGATACCGGACTTGATGGACCTTGGTCTGACCCAGTATGGCATTTCTTATGTTTTTGTTGGCAATAGCCCTTTTCAGTGTTTTTAGTTTAGTTTATATTTTTTTTAAGAAGTAGCCTGAACAGAAAAGAAGGATTAGGTGGATTCTAAACATCAAACTGATTCCGAAGAACAGATTGACTAAAATGGCTATTACATGGGGAATCTTTCTCCAAACAGTAGAGAGAAGTGAATGTGTGGACCGAGGTCTCAGGTCGCAGCCTTGCATGTCTCTTCCATGGAGGCTGACCTCATGTGGGCTACAGAGGTCCCAATGCTAGTTGAAGGACTTGTTCCATGTGCAGGGTGCCTGCATGCTGAAGCTCTCAGGAAACAAGTGGAGGAACTCAGAGAGGAGGTGGCGAGGCTGAGGAGCATTCAAGACAATGAGAAGTACATTGATGAGATGCTTCTTGCAGCAACCAAGCTTTCCAGCAGAGGAGAAGATGGGTGCCTACAGAATGAAGGTTGGACACAAGTCACCAGGGCCTGCAGAATCACCAGTCCAACTTCTCCAGCCCTTGAACTGAAGAACCATTCTGCAGCCCTGGAAGTGGAGGAAGTGAAAGCATCCCTGGAAAGAGAAGAACCAGAGCTCAAGTACCCCAAAGTTACAGAATCAGTGACCACAAGGAAGCAAAGGGTAGTGGTGGTTGGTGACTCTCTTCTGAGGGGTACTGAGGCGTCCATCTGCTGACCAGATTTGATGTCCAGAGAGGTATGCTGTCTGCCTGGTGCCAAAATCCAAGATGTTATGGAGAGCTTGCCGAGACTCATCAAGCCCACTGACTATTACCCAATGTTGCTAATCCATGTCAGAACAAATGATATTGCCAGGTATCCCTCTGAGCGTATCAAAAGCGACTTCATGGCTCTGGGACAGAGGGTGAAGCAGATAGGTGCTCAGGTGGTGTTCTCTTCAATCCTCCCTGTTGAGGGTAAAGGCCAAGGCAGAGAGGCTCGCATCCTGGAGATGAATGTATGGCTGCATGGATGGTGTCATTGAGAGTATTATGGTTTCATGGACCATGGGATGCTGTTCCAAGGGTTGCAGAGCAGAGATGGCGTCCATCTGTCCAAGAAAGGTTGACGCATCTTCAGTAGTAGACTGGCTAATCTACTGAAGAGGGCTTTAAACTAGATTCATTGGGGATGGGTAAAGAAAGCCCCCAGGTAAGTGAAACATTAAATACCTTTATGGAAATGGGTAAAAAGGGTAACATATGGAAAGCAGTGTGTATAAATGCCCATAGCATGGGAAATAAGATCCCTGATGTTGAAGCTTTGATGGGAGTGGCCGACTTGGATTTAGTGGCAGTTACAGAAACATGGTTCACAAAAAACCATGACTGGGATGTAAGTATACCAGGCTATACTTTATTCAGAAAGGACAGGGGAGGAAGAAGGGGAGGAGGAGTGGCACTATATGCTAAAAATACTATTAAAGCTTTAGAATTACAGAGCTTAAAAGGGAGAGAGGAGGCATTGTGGGTTAAACTAGAAAGAGGGAAAGAGAAATCTATTTGCATTGGCGTGATATACAGAGCTCCCTCACAAGAGGAAGAGGTGGACAGAGAGTTAATTGAGTTAATTTCCTAGCATTGCTAGGAAAGGGGAAGTGCTACTGATAGGGGATTTCAATATGCCAGATGTTGATTGGCACATTCCTGCTGCAGTATCATCTAGAGGTAAGGAGATCCTGGATTCTCTACAGGGAGAACTATTCAGGCAATTGGTAACAGACCCCACAGGTGAAGGGGCCATACTGGACTTGGTGCTTACCAATGGTGGAAGTGTTTCTGATGTTCTAGTGGGAGATCATTTTGCATCCAGTGATCACCAGATGGTGTGGTTCAGTATTAGGACTAGGGCTGTTAGAATCCATTCAAAAGCGAGGGTCTTAGACTTTAGGAAACTAACTTTGCCAAGATGGGCCAATACCTCAGGGGGTCGTTAGAGGGATGGGAACAGCTGGGGGATGTAGAAAAACAGTAGGCAAAACTGAAAGGGGATATTTTAAGGGCAACCAAACTTTTTGTTAAAATGATAAATAAAGGAAAAGGAGACTGCTATGGCTTTTGAAAGAAGTAGCTGAAAAGGTGAAGAAAAAGAGGGAGGCCTACATGAAATACAAGAGATCACAGAGAGAGGAAGACAGGCCATCTATATTTGGAAAAACTTAGAGAAGCTAGCAAAGTAGTCAAGAAAAGAAAGTTTCAAAACGAGGAGGAAATAGCCAATGCAATAAAATGGGGGGGATAAGACATTTTTCAGATATGTTAGTGAGAAGAGGAAGGGCAAAAGTGGTATTGTCAGACTCAAGGGTGAATGGGAAGAATATTTAGAAGCTGAAGAGGATAAAGCGGAATTGCTTAACAAATATTTCTGTTCTGTGTTCACAGATGAAGAACCAGGAACAGAACCTCAGAAAACAACCGCAAACAGGAACAGAAGCGAGGGGCATCTTGAACAATTTTCAGAAGACTGTGTTCGTGAGAAACTAGCGCAACTTAAAGTAGACAAAGCGATGGAACCAGATGGAATACACCCTAGAATACTGAGAGAATTTGGGGACGTTCTAGCAGCTCCACTGACTGACCTTTTTAATGCCTCGTTGGAGTCAGGAGTGGTGCCAAAGGACTGGAGAGAGGCTCATGTGTTGCCTTTACACAAAAGCGGAAGGATGTGGTTGAAAACTACAGGCCAGTTAGTTTAACTTCGGTGGTGAGTAAATTATTGGAAACGCTGCTGAAAGAGAAAATAGTGGGGTTTCTGGAGTCCAGCGGATTGCAGGATCCAAGGCAGCATGGATTCACCAGAAGCAGGTCTTGTGAGACAAATCTTATTGATTTCTTTGACTGGGTGACCAGGGAGTTGGACCAAGGGAGAGCCCTAGATGTAGTGTATTTAGATTTCAGTAAAACCTTTGACACCGTTCCTCACAGGCGACTTATAAACAAACTGAGCACCCTAGGGATGGACCCTAAAGTTGCTGCTTGGGTTAGAAATTGGTTGAGTGGGAGGCAACAAAGAGTACAGGTAAATGGAGCTCACTTTGAGGAGAAGAAAGTTACTAGTGGTGTGCCCCAGGGATCTGTCCTTGGTCTGATTCTTTTTAACATCATTGTTAGTGATATAGCGGAAGGACTGTCGGGTAAGGTTTGCCTCTTTGTGGATGATACCAAAATCTGTAATAGAGTAGACATCCAGGAAGGTGTAGATAACATGAGGAGGGATCTAGCTAAGCTTGAAGAATGGTCTAGAATTTCGCAGCTGGGATTTAATGTTAAAAACTGTAAGGTCATGCATTTGGGCTGCAGCAATCCAAGGGAGCAATATAGTATAGGGGGTGAAGTACTGTTGTAAACTAAAGAAGAGCGGGACGTAGGCGTAGTTGTGTCTGATGATCTTAAAGTAGCTAAACAGGTAGAAAAGGCGACAGCAAAAGCTAGAAGGATGCTTGGGTGCATATGGAGAGGAATGGCTAGAAGAAAAAAGGAGGTAATAGTGCCTCTGTATGTCGTTGGTGCGACCTCATATGGAGTATAGTGTGCAATTCTAGCGACCGCACCTTCAAAAGGATATAAACAGGATGGAGCCAGTACAGAGGGTGGCTACTAAACTAGTTAGTGGTCTTCATTATAAAGCATATGAGGACAGACTTAAGGATCTTAATATGTACACCTTAGAGGAAAGGCAAGATAGAGGTGATATGAATGAGATGTTTAAATGCCTCCATGGTATAAATGCACAGGGGAAGAGTCTCTTTCGATTGAAAGCAAGTTCTGCTACGAGCGGACATGGGATGAGGGTGAAAGGGGATAGATTCAGGAGTGATGTGCATAAATATTTCTTTACGGAAAGAGTGGTGGATCCGTGGAATATTCTCCCAGTGGAGGTGGTAGAGATGAGGACAGTATCTGAATTCAAAAATGCATGGGACAAACACAGAGGATCTCTAAATGAAAAAAAGGGGACTGTTGTAGTTGTTGATATGGAAGGACAGATTAGAAAGGCCATGTGGCCTTTTTCTTTCGTCATTTTTCTATGTTTCTACCGATGCAGCCATGGCTCCGACATTATGGGCTATGACAAGACCCTGATGTGTCATAACCTTCCTGTAGATAAGTGAAACAAATGCTGTCTGTTAGACAAATCAAAAGTGTGCATTTGTTCATGGCAGCCCCACTCTGTTGAGGTCCAAAGCAATAAAATGCTGGGTGGACTTTTTAAGGTTTCTAGTCCTAGTCCTACTGCTACTACTGATCATTTGTATAGTGCTAAAAGGAGTAAGCAGTGCCGTACGGAGACATGTGAGAGATGGTCCCTGCTCATCAGAGCTTACAATCCAGTCAAGACGGATAACACAACAGCTGGAGACTAGGATATATCTGGGGGAATGGTAAGGAAATGCATAGAAACATGATGACAGAAAAAGACCACAAGGCCCATCTAGTCTGTCCTTCCATAACAACTACAACAGTCCACTTTTTACCTTTAGAGATCCTCTGTGTTGGTCCCATGCTTTTTTGAATTCAGTTACTGTCCTCATCTCTACCACCTCCACTGGGAGACTATTCCACGGATCCACTACTCTTTCCGTAAAGAAATATTTCCGCATATCACTCCTGAATCTATCTCCCTTCACCCTCATCCCATGTCCCCTCGTCGCAGAACTTGCTTTCAATTGAAAGAGGCTCTCTCCCTGAACATTTATGCCACGGAGGTATTTAAACATCTCAATCATATCACCTCTATCCCACCTTTCCTCTAAGGTGTACATATTAAGATCCTTAAGTCTGTCCTCATATGCTTTATAATGAAGACCACTAATCATCTTAGTAGCAACCCTCTGCACTGACTCCATCCTGTTCACATTCTTTTGAAGGTGCGGTCTCCAGAATTGCACACCATACTCCAAATGAGGTCGCACCAAAGACTTATACAGAGGCATTATCACCTCCTTTTTTCTGCTAGCCATTCCTCTCCGTATGCACCCAAGCATCCTTCTAGCTTTTGCCGTCGCCTTTTCTACCTGTTTAGCTACTTTAAGATCATCGGACACAACTACGCCTAGGTCCCGCTCTTCTTTAGTGGACAAAAGTACTTCACCTCCTATACTGTATTGCTCCCTTGGATTGCTGCAGCCCAAATGCATGACCTTACATTTTTTAACATTAAATCCCAGTTGCCAAATTCTAGACCATTCTTCAAGCTTAGCCAGATCCCTCCTCATGTTATCTACACCTTCCTGGGTGTCTACTTTATTGCAGATTTTGGTATCATCCGCAAAGAGGCAAACCTTACCCGACAGTCCTTCCGCTATATCACTAACAAAGATGTTAAAAAGAATCGGACCAAGGACAGATCCCTGGGGCACACCACTGGTAACATCCTTCTCCTCAGAGTGAGCTCCATTTACTTGTACTCTTTGTCGCCTCCCACCCAACCAATTTCTAATCCAAGCAGTAACTTTAGGGTCCATCCCTAGGGTGCTCAGTTTGTTTATAAGTCGCCTGTGAGGAACAGTGTCAAAGGCTTTACTGAAATCTAAATACACCACATCTAGAGCTCTCCCTCGGTCCAACTCCCTGGTCACCCAATCAAAGAAATCAATCAGATTTGTCTGACAAGACCTGCCTCTGGTGAATCCATGCTGCCTCGGATCCTGTAATCCGCTGGACTCCAGAAACCTCACTATTTTCTCTTTCAACAGCGTTTCCATTAATTTACTCACCACTGAAGTTAAACTAACCGGCCTGTAGTTTTCAGCCACATCCTTACTTCCGCTTTTGTGTAAAGGCACCACATGAGCCTCTCTCCAGTCCTCTGGCACCACTCCCGACTCCAACAAGGCATTGAAAAGGTCAGTCAGTGGAGTTGCTAGAACGTCCCCAAGTTCCCTCAGTATTCTAGGGTGTATCCCATCCGGTCCCATCGCTTTGTCTACTTTAAGTTGAGCTAGTTTCTCACGAACACAGTCTTCTGAAAATTGTTCAAGATGTCCCTCGCTTCTGTTCTTATTTGTGGGTGTTTTCTGAGGTCCTGCTCCTGGTTCTTCATCTGTGAACACAGAACAAAAATATTTGTTAAGCAATTCCGCTTTATCCTTATCAGCTTCTACATATTCCCCCCCTGTACCCTTGAGTCTGACAATACCACTTTTGCCCTTCCTCTTCTCACTAATATATCTGAAAAATGTCTTATCCCCCCATTTTATTGCATTGGCTATTTCCTCCTCCTTTTGAATCTTTGCCTTCTTGACTACTTTGCTAGCTTCTCTAAGTTTTTCCAAATACAGATGCCTGTCTTCCTCTCTCTGTGATCTCTTGTATTTCATGAAGGCCTCCCTCTTTTTCTTCACTTTTTCAGCTACTTCCTTCGAAAACCATAGCGGTCTCCTGTTCCTTTTGCCTTTATTTACCATTTTAACAAAAAGGTTGGTTGCCTTTAAAATACCCCCTTTCAGTTTTGTCCACTGTTGTTCTACATCCCCCAGCTGTTCCCATCCCACTAATGACTCCCTGAGGTATTGGCCCATCTTCGCAAAGTTAGTCTTCCTAAAGTCTAAGATGTTCACCCTGGAATGGATTCTAACAGCCCTAGTCCTAATACTGAACCACACCATCTGGTGATCACTGGATGCAAAATGATCTCCCACTACAACATCAGAAACACTTTCACCATTGGTAAGCACCAAGTCCAGTATGGCCCCTTCACGTGTGGGATCTGTTACCAATTGCCTGAATAGTTCTCCCTGTAGAGAATCCAGGATCTCCTTACTCCTAGATGATACTGCAGCAGGAATGTGCCAATCAACATCTGGCATATTGAAATCTCCTAGCAGTAGCACTTCCCCTTTCCTAGCAATGCTGCGTATGTCTTCAATTAACTCTCTGTCCACCTCTTCCTCTTGTGAGGGAGGTCTGTATATCACACCAATGCAAATAGATTTCTCTTTCCCTCTTTCTAGTTTAACCCACAATGCCTCCTCTCTCCCTTTTAAGCTCTGTAATTCCAAAGCTTTAATAGTAGTTTTTACATATAGTGCTACTCCTCCTCCCCTTCTTCCTACCCTGTCCTTTCTGAATAAAGTATAGCCAGGTATAGTTACATCCCAGTCATGGTTTTCTGTGAACCATGTTTCTGTAACTGCCACTAAATCTAAGTCAGCCACTCCCACCAAAGCTTCAACTTCAGAGATCTTATTTCCCATGCTACGGGCATTAATACACACTGCTTTCCATATGTTACCCCTGTTACCCATTTCCATAAAGGTATTTAATGTATCACTTACCTGGGGGCTTTCACTTACCTGGGGGCTTTCTTCACCCATCCCCAACGAATCTAGTTTAAAGCCCTCTTCAGTAGATTAGCCAGTCTACTACCAAAGATGTGTTGACCTTTCTTGGACAGATGGATGCCATCTCTGCTCTGCAACCCTTGGAACAGCATCCCATGGTCTAGGAAACCAAAACACTCTCGAAGACACCATCCACGCAGCCATGCATTAATCTCCAGGATGCGAGCCTCTCTGCCTTGGCCTTTACCCTCAACAGGGAGGATTGAAGAGAACACCACCTGTGCACCTACCTGCTTCACCCTCTGTCCCAGAGCCATGAAGTCACTTTTGATACGTTCCGAGGTATACCTGGCAGTATCATTTGTTCCAACATGGATTAGCAACATTGGGTAATAGTCAGTGGGCTTGATGAGTCTCGGCAAACTCTCCGTAACATTTTGGATCTTGGCACCAGGCAGACAGCATACCTCTCTGGACATCAAGTCTGGTCGGCAGATGGACGCCTCAGTACCCCTCAGAAGAGAGTCTCCAACCACCACTACCCTTCGTTTCCTTCTGGTCACTGATTTCGCAACTATGGGGTACTTGAACTCTGGTTCTTCCCTTTCCAGGGATGCTTTCACCTCCTCCACTTCCAGGGCTGCATAATGGTTCTTCAATTCAAGGGCTGGAGAAGTTGGATTGGTGATTTTGCAGGCTCTGGTGACTGTTGTCCAACCATCGACATTCTGTTGGCACCCATCTTCTCCTGTGCTGGAGAGCCTGGTTGCTGCAAGCAGCATCTCATCAATGTGCATAGTTGGAGAGCAGAAGACTATGCGGATCAGGATCCAAAAGCAGTCTTAGCGGTGAGTTTTTTGCCTGGATTTGAAAAGGGGTAGAGATGAAACCTGATGTACCGACTCAAGTCATTTGTTCCAGGCCTAAGGAGTAGCAAAGTGGAAAAATCGAAGTCTAGAGTTGGCAGTGGAAGAGAAGGGCATGAATAGAAGCAATCTGGCAGAGGAGAGGAGGTCCCAAGGAGGGGTGTAAGGAGAGATAAGGGAGGACAGGTAGTGAGGAGCAACAGAATAAATACACATATAGGTCAGTAGGAGAAGTTTGAACTGGATACGGAAACAGATAGAAGGGGAGAGAGATGATTCAAAGAGGACCAGGAAGGAGGAGGTTGCAATAGTCTATATAGGAGGTGACTAAAGAGAGGATAAGGGTCTTAGTAGTTTGTTCAGAAAGAAAGGGGCAACTTCTGCTGATGTTGTAGAGAAAGAAACAACAAGATTTAGCTATCAGTTGGATGTTTGTGAAGAAGGAGAGGGAGGCGTCAGAGATGACCCCAAGATTGTGAACTGAGGAAACAGGGAGGAGTATAGTGTTATCCACAGAAATGGAGGAAGGGGAGAGGTGGGTTTAGGGGGAATGATAAGAAGCTCGGTTTTGGTCATGTTCAATTTCAAATGGTGGTGAGACATCCAGGCAACAATGTCAGATAAGCAGGCAGAGATGTGGGCCTGGATTCCCAGAGAGATTTCAGGGGTAGAGAGAGGGATCTAAGAGTTATCAGCGTAAAGATGGTACTGAAAACCATGGGAGGACATGAGTGCACCAAGGGACTGGGTATATAGAGAGAAAATGAGTGGTTCCAAGAGAGATTCATGGGGTACACCAACTGAGAACAGGATAGCAGTAGAGGAGGAGCCACTAGAACATACACTAAAAGTGTGGTGGGAGAGATAAGAAGAGAACCAGGATAGAACAGAGCCTTTAAAACCAACCGAGGACAAGGTATCGAGGAGAAGGTGGTGGGCAACAGTGTCAAAAGCAGCAGAAAGGTCAAGAAGGTTAAGGATCAAGTAAAGGCCCTTGAATTTGGCCAGGAACAAGTCACTGGAGACATTGGCAAGAGCTGTTTCAGTAGAACGTAGAGGATGAAAGCCAGATTGTAATAGATCTAGAGGGGCTTTCGAAGAGAGAAAGTCGATAATAGCTGTGAACGGCACATTCAAGTAGTTTAGAAATTAAGGAAAGGAGGGAGATGGGTCAATCATTAGAACAGGTAAGGTCTAGTGAGAGTTTCTTGAGGAGAGGTGTAACCATAGCATGCTTGAAGGCTGCAGGAACAGTTACAGTGGAAAGTGATAGGCTGAGGATCTTTATCTTTATTGTCTTTTCATATACTGCCCTAGGCTGCAAGGCATCAGAGCGGTTTACAAAAATCTAAATTAAAAATAAGGAAAAGAATGTCAATCATATATAGGACAGGACAGAAAGGAAAGAGCATGAAGAAGAGAGCAATGGGCGGACAGAGAGGAGAGGAGAAGAACTTAGACTAAGAAAGGGGCGAGCTAAGGGGGAGACTGCTCAGGGGAAGGAGAGAGAAGGTCATAAGCCAACTGAAACAGGTGTGTTTTGAACTGAGATTTGAACCGGAGAAAGGAGGTCTCTGCACTTAGTGAGGCAGGTAGGGAATTCAATAAGGCAGGAGAGAGGAAAAAGAAAGCGGAATGACGCATTTGCTCCAAATGCACATGGAAAACTGAGGGGAGGGCCAAGCGGCGAGTGTGAAGGGATCTGAGGAGACTATTGGGAGAATGAAAATGAAGAAGGTCAGCCAAATATTGCAGTATGTCTGTGTGGATTGCCTGGTGAGTGGATATGAGAATTTTGTAATTTATATGAAATTTTATGGGAAGCCAGTGAAGTTGGATTAGGGTGGGAGTGATATGTTCATGGTGCAAGATGTAAGTGATAATCCGGGCTGCTGTATTTTGGAGAAGTTGCAATCGACGAAGTTGGTAGTTGGGAAGACCGGAAAGGACACTGTTGCAATAATCTATTCTAGAAATTACTAGTGATAGGAGGAGGGTAGTAAGGGAGTGCTGGTCGAGAGAAGAACGAAGAGCACGGATCTGACAGAGAAAGAAGAAAGACCATTGGACAAGGGAGGAAATGTGGCCGTGAAATGATAGAGAGGAATCTAGAATGACCCCCAGATAGCGGAGGGAGTGAACAAGGGGGACTGTGGATTGGGACAGAGAAGGGGCTATTGTGGGTCATGGGATATTAAAGGTGGGCCATATTGCAGAACATTTGGAGGGACTGAGAGAGAGATGATTGGAATGAAGCCAGTCAGAGACAGAGGATAAACAAGCATTTAAGGGGTTATATCCGGGGAGTGAGCGTTTGTGTGAAAGAGGAGGATATCATCTGCATAAAAATAGGCAGAGATACCAAATTGCTAGGTTAGTAGTGCAAGGAGTGCTAAGAAAATGTTGAAGAGGAGAGGGACCAGGACTGAGCCCTGGGGGACGCCACAGGTTAATGGGGTGGGGGGGGGGATGAGGCAGAACCCCAAAGCATTGAGAAGGAACATGAGGACAGGAAAGACTGAAACCAGTGAAGGATTGTGTCCTGGAGTCCACAGCCAGAGACGAGAAAGTAAAAGAGAGTGATCTACCAAATCAAAGGCTGCAGAGAGATCCAAGGAAATTGCAAGAGAAATGTTGCCTTGTTCATGAGCAGTGTGTGTTTTGCTGAGCAGGGAAAGAAAGATAGTGTCTGTGCTATGGCGGAAACCAGATTGGCGTGGATGCAAGAAGTGAGTGGAATCCAAGTGTGAAGAGAGTTGAAAGACTAGTTTCTCAAGGAAGGGAAGATTAAAAATTGGGCGCCAGTTAGCCAGAGTGTCTGGGGCAGGTGAAGGCTTTTTAAGGATGAGACGGGCAAGGGCATGCTTCCATAGAGAGAGAAATATACCCAAAGCGAGACTGGAATTAAAGATGGGGAGTACAAAAGGAAGGAGGGCAAGGGAAGGTTCCATATCTAAATCGATGAGTTGAAATTGTACAATTAGAATAACTTCTATGGGAAATATCTCTGCTGGTGAGGTACCTCTTACATTTTACTTAATATGACAAATAGGATATGACAAATAGAAGACTGACAGTAGAGGAGATGGAGTTCAGTATATGGGTAGGAATAGGATCAGAAGAGCAGATATTGAGTTTTGAGGAAAGAAGTCCACTTCAGCTATAAGACCAAGGCTCTCTTGTAAGCACGGGATCTTGGAAAAAATGTTGGTAGGATGATTGGTTAAGGTAGCAGTCTGACATCACCTTCAGAATGAATTTAGGATATGTATGCAGCACTACCCTATTATAAAATGACTTAGTATAAGATGAATCCACCACTAGAGCCTGGAGACTGCTAACTCTGTATGCTGCGTGCCACCAAAAATAGGATCTTTCAAGTCAAGAACTTCAGTCAAAGGAAACTTTCATCAGCTCAGTTAAAACTAGAACGAGCACACATGCATGGTGAGTTTTCTAAAAGCTTCTAGGAGCCAAGAAAGTTCCCATGTGGGGATCCGTTGGAGACATCACCCATACATGAAGACTTATCCTACTTATCCATGAGGAAATGCTTAACGTACTTTAGTAAACATGCCCCAAAATTAGCTGTGACATTGTTCTCAAAACCATTTCAACAATAATAGTGTTGCTGTTACAAGAAATAAAACAGGGTATTAAGTAAAATGTAAGAGGTACCTCACCAGCAGAAACATTTCCCATAGAAGTTATTCTAATTGTACAATTACAACTCATCTTATTTAGAGAACGTAACAGACTGTTGCATTAATCTTTTCAGAAATGACTGGTGGTCAACGTCTGGCCACATGCGTAATGTTTCCACCACATGAAAGTGTAGCTACTCACCTGTAACAGGTGTTCTCCGGGGACAGCAGGAATCAGTCCTCACAAATGGGGCGACGTTGGCACCAATGGATCCTGCACAGAGCATTTCCCCAGCTTTCAAAGAAAGCCTTTGGGAATGCTACCGCGCATGCGTGGTCCCCTTCCCACCCAAGGGTGCCATCTTGCTCAGTCAGATGATATAGCTAAAAGACGGCAAAATAAACGATGGTAAAGAGCAACTCCAAGGGGAGGAGGGAGGGTTGTGAGGACTGATTTCCTCTGTCCCCAGAGAACACCTGTTACAGGTGAGTAACTAGGCTTTCTCCGGGAACAAGCAGGAAGTCAGTCCTCACATATGGGACTCCCCAGCTACAGGCTACTGAAAGCCCATAGCAAAAATAGGGGCTCCCTCATGGGGAGCCACAAGCAGCAGCAATTAGCCCAAGTACACAGACCATAGTAAGACCCCTGTGTCCAATGAACCAGCACTCCAGTAGCCTAAACACAGAAGGGTCGGAGGGTAGGAGTTGCCTAAACCCTGAAAAGGTTACGGAGCACAGCCTGGCCGAAGGCACTGTCCCGTCAGGATTCTCTTTCCAAGCAGTAATGGGCTGCGAAGGTATGGACTGAAGACTAGGTGGTGGTCCGGCAGATGTCCCCCATTGGGACGGGGCGCAAGTGTGCCACTGAAGCTGGCATGGCCCTGACATGGTGCGCCGTGACGCGGCCGTCCAGCGGGAGCCTCGCCTGCTCACACGTGAAGGCGATACAGTCTGCCACCCAAGTGGACAGCGTATGCTTGGTCACCGCCTCCCCCAGCCTATTGGGGTCATAGGAAATGAAAAGTTGAGAAGCTTTGTGGTGGCCCTGAGTGCGTTGAATGTAGAAGGACAAAGCCCTCTTACAGTCCAAGGTGTGGAGGACCGTCTCCGCCCGACTGAAGTGAGATCTTGAAAAGGTAGGGAGCACCACTTCCTGGTTGAGAGGTAAGGGCGACACTTCCTTCAGTAGGAATTTGGGGTGCGTGCGAAGCACCACTCTGTTCTTGTAGAACCTGGTATAGGGCACCTCTGCCACAAGGGCCTGGAGCTCGCTAACTCTGTGAGCGGAGGTAAGCGCGACCAGGAAAGCCACCTTCCAAGAGAGGTAGCGGAGGTGGCAGGTAGATAGAGGTTTGAAGGGCAGGCGAGTAAGATGCCCCAGCACCACATTGAGGTCCCATTTGGTTGCCGGAGGGCGAACTGGGGCTTTGATAAGAGCAGGCCCCAAATAAAACGGGTCACAAATGGCTGGACCGAGAGGGCTTACCATCCACCAGATGATGGTGCGCCGCCAAGGCACTGAGGTGCACCCGGACGGAGTTGGACTTGAGCCCAGACTGAGAGAGGTAGAGAAGGTACTGTAACACCAGAGCCACCAGGCAGGAGAAGGGTCAGCCCCATGATTGGCGCACCAAACAGAGAACCTGCACCATTAGAGGACATAAGCCTTCCTAGTAGAGGCCTTGCGAGAGGCTAGCAGGATGTCCTCCTCTTCAACCGGGAGGTTGAAGGGGGCCAGAGTCACCCTCTCAGCAGCCACGCTGTCAGTGGCAGGGACCCCAGATTGGGTTGCAGGAGAGAGCCTCCCTCCTGAACAGGAGTCACGGGGCGGTTCCCAAGGGGATGGGGGTGTCAACTGTCAACTGTAGAAGCAGCGAGAACCACGGCTGCCTGGGCCACCGAGGAGCTATCAGGATGAGAGAGGCCCTGTCATGGAGGGTCCTGAACAAAGTCTTGGCAATCAACAGAGAAGGAGGGAAGGTGTACATGAGGCCTCTTGACCATGAAACCAGGAATACGTCCACTGCCACCCTGGAGGGGTGGACCTGCCGGGGAGCAGAAGCGGGGCAACTGAAAGTTGTCCGGGCTGTCGAACAGGTCCATCATGGGTTCTCCCCAGAGCTGAAGAGCTGACTGGCTACCCTGGGGCCCAGCTGCCACTCGTGCGGCTGGAGAACTCTGCTGAGCCTGTCAGCCAGCTGGTTGTCCTGACTGGATAGGTACATTGCCTGCAGGAGGATGCCCTGTCAGACTGCGTACAAGCAGAGGGCTAGAGCCTCCTAACAAAAAGTACGAGACCCCGTGTTCCCTTGTTTGTTCACGTAGAACATCGCCACCTGGTTGTCCGTCTGGACCAGAACTGGCTGGTGATGCAGGTGGTGATGGTTTATGGCTAGGTATCTGGCTCGGAGCTCCAGGAGGTTGATCTGCTTGGTGCTCTCGTCTGGTGACCATTTGCACTTTGTGTGGAGATCTCTGCAGTGAGTTCCCCAGCAGAGCAGGGAGGTGTCCGTGGTGAGGACCCTCAAGGGGCTTGGGGCCTGAAAAGGCATGCCCGCTTCGAGATGCTGGGGCAACTGCCACCAGACCAGGGAGTCCGCCAATTGGCGGGTCACGAAGACTCTGTCTCGGAGGTGGCCTGTGGACTGGGACCACTGGTCCTGGAGACACCACTGTGCTGCCTTCATGTGGAGGTGAGCATCTGGGGTGACGTGGACCGTGGAGGCCATGTGCCCGAGGAGGCTCAGGAGAAGCCGGACGGGCACCGAGGAATGATGCTGCACATCCCAAGCTAGAGATCTGAGACGGTCAGCTTGGTCCCTGGGCAAGAAAGCCTTTGACTGAAGAGTATTGATCTTTTCCCTGATGAACTCCAGACACTGTGTCGGGAGGAGGTGAGACTTGGGGTAGTTTATGACAAAGCCCAGGTGTTGCAGAACCTGGAGCATGTGTGCGGTGGCCTGCTGTGCCTCCCTTTATAAGCCAGTCGTCCAGGTAGGTGAAGACGAAGACCCCCTGGAGCCAGAGGGAGGTGGTCATTACTGCCAGGCATTTTGGGAAGACTCTCAGGGCAGAGGCTAGGCCTAAGGAGAGCACCTTGTACTGAAAGTGCCTGCCCCCCACTATGAACCACAGGAACTGCCTGTGGTTGGGATGGATGAGGATGTGTGTATAAGCACCTTGAGGTCTAAGGAGCATAACCAGTCTCCCTGCTGGCAGCAAGATTCCAAGGGAGAGCATCTTGAACTTCTCCCTCACCAGGAATTTGTTGAGGTTGTTCCTGGAGAAACATGCTTACCTTTTCCTTAAGGTTGTTACCAATATAATACATGCACTTTACTTTCCAGTACTGTTATATTCCTCTCCCCCTTTAGAAAATCCAAAACTAGAAATGTTTCTCTTATACTGTAGAACTTGTAACGCTTTCACCAGAAAAACCCTCTGAATGCTCAGTAAAGGTAAATGACAATAGTGTCAGAGAGATTTTTTCTTAAATAGAGAGGAGTACCCAATTGGACTTTTTAGAGAGTACCAACTGGAAGTTTAATCTGAGATAAAAAGCATGGCATGATGAAACTATGCTACCCTGTTAAAATTATTCCTATTTTAAAAAATGTAGGATTTTTTTTTCCAAAGCAATTAATGTGATTAGCAGACTGGGGGTGTTCTGTGAGCAGATTGGAGGTGGCACACAGGGGTAATCAGCTAACAATGATATTCAGCCATTAGCTGATTAGCTTCAGCGGCAAAAATTAGACAAGCCTTTCAGATGCGTAACTTTTGCCACTGAGAAATAAATAGGCAGTGGCTGAATATCGCTGCTGCCAGGTTAACTTCTGTGCTGTTCGGCCAACCCAGATATTCAATGTCTGTGGCCGGATATGGCTCCGGCCTTGACTATCAGGGTTTAGAGTTCAGAGGCAACAGCTAGCCACTTTATCAGCACTTGCCACCACAGCTGAATATCCCCCCTCCCCTGTAGAATCTGCTCAATGAATTCTGAGCAGTTCTCTACTTTGAAGAGAACATCATTACGTCCACTGCCTTAACTCTTATAATAGATTTAAGCAAAACTGGTTACTGGGACATGTGGTATGAAAAGTGTGCTGTTCTCTCTGCTGTCAAATTATTGCAGAACCAGCTACTGCTCTGAACTGAATATACATGATCTGAATAATCTTAGAGTGGAAAGAAAAAGAGAAAAGGAGTGAAGCTGTGAAGATGAGGAGCCAAGAGATGGAAACGAGGAGGAATGGAGATATAGAGTACTTGGGAAACAGGGGCTCATAAGGGCTAAAGAGAAGCAACTTTTTCACACCTGAGACATAGCCTGAAAAGTAAGGAACAGAGCAAGAAGAAGACCAAAAGACTTGTAATCTAGGCACACCCTTGTCTTAAGTGAGAAAGCTTCCCCAGTAACAGTCCATGACAGACTTTGAATTCAGTTTTTTCCTGAGGGTGCTACTGGCATTTTATACCTCCCTCAGTTTAATCCCAGTCCCCACTACACGTTTCTTTAGCTAACCTCTGTTCATGTGTCCTTTGCTGGAACAATAGATAATTAGCCAATATTTTTGTTGTGTAAGCTTTTAAACAGGATAGCCAAAATCATGCATATGGATGAATTCCGTAGTGCTCTGCAATGGCCATTGATTCAGCTTTGTTAATTTTCAATAGGGCAAAATCCAGGATTGTGGTTGACCTTGTCACGCCCTTGCTCTTTGCATTCAGCATGGAGGGTCGTGGTTATAATAGAAACTTCCCTTTTCAGCCTTCTCTGACTGGTTCCCCAGCAATGCTTCTTGGGAAATGTAGTTTAACTGCTACACATATGGCTTCAGGTAGAAAAAAAACTTGTGGTTTGGCTCTTGTAGTAAGGCAATGACAGAAATTTATTAACTCAAATGCAAGGTTCATAAATTACCTCTTTCAGGATTATTTCTCCAGGTTTCTTTCAAAAACACAACAGGACATAAGCAAAAGGTCAAAACAAAATATCAGCTTACAGTATTCTTCAGCTCAAAAGCAAAAAACCCTTTAACAGCAAGGCTTCCAGCTTTCTCTAGCCTTGCTGGTTAAAGCATAAACACAAGCAGCTTTCTTCAATGGCAGTTTTCTTTCTTTTCAGTTCCAAACATTTTTAGACTGTACTCCTCTTTATAAGCAAAGCAAAACTTCCAACAGGAACAAACTTCCAATAAGCAAACAAAGCTCTACTCAGGTTTTTTTTAGGAACATTCAAAAGCAAAACAAAAGCTTTTTTCCTCTCACCGTTAGCTTGGCTTCTTGCCGTCTCACTGCACAGGATAGCAGGTGTTTAACAAGGACAATTATACAGCTTCAGCTTGTTCTCACTTCTCAGCATAAGTTTCCCCTCTTTAGCACAGGGAATTCACAAAACATCTTCCTTGCTTTTCAAGGTTACCTTGCTTTGGAGAGTTTTCTCTTAAGGTTGGCTTTCCTTCAACCCATCTGTAGCTAAGGCTTGACACATAGAGCAATCCATGAATATATCTTCCTCATTCAAAGCTGCATCAGGCTCTCCTAGTTGCATTGGTTCTATCTCTCGTTCTAGCTCACTGGGCTTAGCTGACAGCCTCTGATTAGAGCTGAGAGTATCTCCTGCAACTCTGCACTGCTCAGTATGGGACAGGTTTCTAAAGCTTGTACCTGTGCCTTGGCTTGTAGCAGCTTCTCCTCTCTTGTGCTCTGTACCTCTCTCTGGCTCTTTCCAGCACTCTCCTCTCCTGCTGTTTCTGCTCCTGTTTCCGTTGCTCCTCCAGCTCTCCTTGCTAACCTCTGTATATTCTAACCTAGGGTTAAATCTACAGGGTTCCAGCCCCACCTCTTCTCTTCCCAGGTGACGGAGATCAGCTTGCCCTCTGGCACCTGGGTAATCAGGGAGCTCACGGACGTAAGGGTCTTTTACCTTGGGTCTGTATGCACTCTCCCTTACTCCACTAGGGGAACTCTGAAACCTATTCCAGCTGGGGATTTTCTGGTTTCTAGGTGTGGTTGTGGTTTTATTTCTCTGACCTTGCAAGATAGGTCCTTTTATTAGGGTGAATTCTTTGGTTTTGTTCACTTTCTCCTAATTCAGGATGAGCTTCCTCACCACAACCTTCACACAAAGTCTAAAGATCCACCTTAATGAAAGTACTTGTGTCTTCTGATAAACTAACTGAACCACTACATAATCACTTTATCGACATACTGAAAATGAAAACTGGAGAATTTATTCACTTTATCCACTTGCATGGAGTCAGAAGAACATAAGAAATTCCATACTGGGTCAGACCAAGGTCCATCCAATATCTCTTAAAGAGTTCAGCTGGCAAAATACCCTTGATCATTGGGAAATTCAAAATACGAAGGTTAGAGGCATGAGCCAATTTCTCCAAATTTTCCACTTTTGCCCTTAGTAAAATCTTATCTTTAATCAATACGGCAATGGTATGCCCCAATGTATTCAAAGTCATCTCATCTTCTTCTACCTTCTTTTTAACCAAATCAGTTATAGTTACATGTCTTCAACTTCTGAGTAACATTATTCACCTGAGACGAAAGTCCAGTATTTTGTCGAACCAAAGCCTCAGAAAGAGACGTAATTGCCTCCCAGATAGTCTCCAAAGTAATTTTCTGCGGATGTGATAAAACAAAAGAGGCATTTTTGAAGATTTAGGCTCCAAATCTTTTCTTGCAGACTCTCCTCCAACCAAGGACGGCATACCCACCAGCAGACTTCCATCAAGAGACCCAGTTGGTATCAGCGTAGCTGCTCCACCTCTCTCCACTAAGACTCTGCGACAGCGCATCTGGGATGCCGCCTTCCGACTCCACAGCTGCACCATGTTTTCAGATGTACCTCCCCTTTTCTAGTGCACATGATGTTTTATGTTACAGGATCGTTCACTCGCAATTTTAGATTGTTTGTTTATTTATTTTCATAATTTACACTTGAATTCTGATCTCCTCAGTTTGAGTTTTACGATTTATTTCTTAATGGCACACACAGAACAGTGGTTCTCCTGCTTTTCCTGTTTACATGTTCTCTTTCTTACGTTGCCTGTCGTGGAATCAGCCACACAGGATAAGGTCTTCACCTTTCTGATTCATGTTATTCTTACTGCCAGCTATCGCCCTAATCACTGGTTTGGCCACAATATCCTATACATTACAATTCTGTTTTGTACATTGGTCTGTTGATGTTCCCTTGTTCCTTTCCGCACTGTATTACTGCTTGCATCCTGCCTGTCTCGGGTGATAATGCATTATTACTATGTTATGTCCCTCAATCACTGGATCAGGTTTTTTTTCGGTATTTTCCCTATATTGATATACATGTCACAATACTGCAACTTGCTCTGGGATCTACAACACAGTGTACAGATTTTTTACTTAGTATGTTTCCGGATGTTTATGCTATTTTTGTTTTCACTTTTATTTTTACTTTCATTTTTATGTTCACTTAAGACTGTACTCTGGTCCCTCACGTCTGGCATTCTGTTATTGTCTGTTTTTAATTATGTAAGCTCAATTTGCCTTTGACCCTTGACCTTTTTGGCACGAACTGAGCAGGGCAATAAAAAGCACCTGTTCCACACTCACGGCTTCTTTTCCTTCACAACAGATTGAGACACAGTTTACTGTAACATTCGTTTGGTAAGACTTTCAATCATTTGTCAAGTTTAAACAACAGCCATAAAAAAGGAAGTGTCATGACCTGTTTATCCCTCTGTTGTAGCGGCGCTGTTGGTTAATATTGTGAAGGCTCTACTTAACTCACTAGCGGTATAAGGCTACAGGTACCTATACTTCCTTCAAGCCTTCTCCATACTGGTTTCACATAGTTGTTTAATGCGCACATTTGTCCCTTTGGTCCTCCTCATGTCTCCTTCTTTTTAGTCTGGTAGTCACCTTTGTTTCATAAGATTAATTGTTTATTATAATTAGATCCTCCACTAGGCAAGCTTCTTCAGTATAACATGGTTTTATTTTGTGTTGTCATTGCATGCACTGTCTTATGTATTTTTATCCTTTATCTTATTTATTGTATTTTATGTTATCATCATTATGTTGTATCACTTTAGTTTTATATTGGTTTTGATACGGTTGAACTTTGCTGTTTTTATATTGGTTTTGATATGTTTTGAACCCCAGGTTTTATCCTTTATTTTGTATACTTTTATTTTTTACATTTACATTTATATAAATTCAATTGGCATGAGTATAATTGTTTTTAATGTTTATTAATTATTTCTGTTTTTAATGTATTATTTCGAGGTTTGTATCCCCCAAAGCAAGGCCTTAGTGGCCGAAATGTGTCGGGGCTCAATAAATCCTGTTTTTACCGCCAGTTGGTGTACCAGTTCCTTTGCTCCCAGTACCTTGCTACAGGTACCTTGTGCTCTTCCTATGGTCGCACCATGGAATGATTCAGAGGCATTATAATAGCCTTGGTTTCATTCTTCATTCCTTTCCTTATGATTCCTAGAATTCTATTTGCTTTCTTGGCCGCTGTACACTGGGCAGAGTGTTTCAGCATATTATACACAATGACACCTAAATCTTTTTCCTGGGTGATAGTTTCTCAGGTGGTACATTGCATCATGTAACCAAAGTTTAGGGTGTTCTTTCCTAGGTGTATAACTTTACACTTGTCCACATTAAATTTCATCTGCCATTTGGATGCCCAGTCTTCCAATTTATCAAGGTCCTCTTGCAGTTTTTCACAATCCTCTTACGTTTTAACAACTTTGAAGAAGTATCTGAGAAGCACTCTTCAGACATCTACAAAGTGCAGGTCCTTGTCCTCCTCTTTACACTGTTCTGTAGAAAAGGATGGGAGGCAAACTACCTGACTGACAAGGAAAAGCAGACACTACATTGAGCAAGAAAGAAGAGACTGGTCAGATGGAACAGCCTCTTAGAAGGACAGGTATGAATCTCTACATCAGAGAGCCATGCAACTCAGAAATGTGACGTGCCAGAGCATGGCAAAAAAGAAGTCCTCAAGGGACAGATCCTGCTCATCTCAATGACTCAAAGGGTGCAGATATTAATGCCCAAAGAACTAGACTCAATCCTAAGAGGGGAATAATTGATCGTAGGGGACGGCACAATGCTCCAACCACCAAAGGAAGTGCGCAACAGCTGGGTGTGAAGCAACTGGCCAGCGGTCCTCAAAAAACACACTAAGGCCACAACCTGAACCCTCAAGGAACTGATGGAAGGCTCTTAGAAAATCTGACCTGCAGGATGGTGAGTAAGGATGGCAAATCTGCTTTTCCAGGAGCCAAGTGACGCTGTTGACACTAGTTCTTAAGAGATATCTGACCCACACAGAGCAGATAGGAGGAGCCATGCCTCGCCTTCAAAAGACTGGCGACAATGGCCAACAAATACCCTTAATGTTTAGGTGCCACCTCTCAAGAACCAGGACATAAGCAAAAAGATCACCAGGACTTGCTCCTGATGTAAAAGACCTAGGCCTTGCGGGAGGTACAGGGGCATCCCCTCCAGGAGCCGTACCAGGTCTTCAAACCAGTGCCTCCACAGCTAATATGGCACCACTAGAATCCTCAGCTCCGGGTGGTGCTCTACGTAGCAAATCACATGCTCTATAACAGGCCATGGTGGAAACACATACAGAAGTGACTTTTGAGGCCAAAGCTGAACCAGAGCATCAATGCCCTCAAAGCCGATCTCCTTTCTTAAGGATGGCGGTGAGGAGCAAACAATTCCAAAACCGAGCTGCACCAATTCAACATCCACCACCTGCTGGAAAGAGAGAAATACTAAAATGTGCCCCTAGCTGCACCAGTATTAGTAGCAGTGATGGTGTAAATGGAAAGTTCTAGTTCTTTCTCTGTCTTCACTTCTGCTGGCAGGGGGACACAACCCACTTGTCTGGCCTGGTTTAGTAGAACAATCTTATAAATATATATTAGTTCATTGCATAGTAATAAATAATTTAATACAACCATAACAATACTGAATATTAAGGCACTCTTATCTGTAAAATTATTAATAAAGCCTTAAATGAAGGCAAATTCATAGACCTTTTAATTGTTGGGACATTTATTTTGTTTTGATATGCCAAATATTCTTTTGAAACTCTCAGGATTTTCAAAATCAAGTCCACAGCTATATTTCTACTTTTAAGTGAAAGGGTTATCATAAAGTATTAGGAATCTATCCAAAATACTAGGTTAATATGTGATAAAACTGATAAGGACATATTCAAAGAGATTTATGCAGTTTGCATGCGTTTAAATTGCATACATCCTGCTGACTGGTATATTCAGCCCGGTTAGTGCTGCTGAATATCCTATCCTAACCTGGTTAATGCTTTGTTACTAACTGGTTAATGATGGGGCATTCCAGGCATGGAGTGGGGGTGGCAACATTAGTGGTGATATCAGCTGCTAACCGGTTACCTAAATTGCATAAAGTTGGGATAGGTGAAAGGCTGCCCTAACTTATGTGGTTTTGCAATCCGGTTAGCAGCTGAATATTACCGCTGAGCAAATTGCAAAACCTCAATCTGAGCAAACCGGATATTTTGCACCAGTTTTTGGATATGCACCGGCGCTGAATAGCTGGTTTTAATTGAAAACAGTGATAGCCAGCCGCTTTAACAGTGCTGGCTGCCAGTGAAAATGCACCCCAATGTATCTAGATATTTAAGAGCTATTACAAATCTCATAAACAAATATAAGGAATAGAGGATCCTAGTGCAATGAGGTGATAATAAAGTCAATGATGAGGCAGTCTCTGTGGTATTACAGCTAGAAGAGAAAGCGTAGTTACTCACCTGTAACAGGTAATCTCTGTGAACATCAGGAATGTAGTCTTCACATATGGGTGACATCGGTACCGACGGAGCCCACGTGGCAACGCTCCCCAGTGTCCAATAGGAAAGCTTTTGGGAGCACTGCACTGTGCCTGCGCAACTGCTTTCCCAACTCCCTCTCTTCAGTTGAGTTTGTAGCCAAGAAAAGAGAGTAAATGAAACCCTATAACTCCTAGGGGAGGAGGGCAGATTGTGAAGACTAAATTCCTGCTGTTCCCAGAGATCACCTGTTACAGATGAGTAGCTACGCTATCTCCAGGAACAAGCAGGAATATAGTCTTCACATATGGGACTCCCTAGCTCCCAGATGAAGTGACCTCAGAACCAGTAGAGGTTCACCTCAGAGTAGGCACGATGAGGTCATGGATCACACATGGATTTCTGGTATCTTTAATGTCCGGGACGGAGGGTAGGAGTTGTATCTAAGTCTGAAAAAGGTGCTGGAGTACAGCCTGACCAAACATGGCATCCCAACGGAAGTCCTTGTCCAGACAATAATGGGCAGCAAAGATATGGATGAAAGACCAAGTTGCTGCTTTGCAAATTTCATCAATGGCCACTGAGCGTAGGTTTGCCATCATGGTGACCACGGCGTGAATGTTGTGAGCAGAGACATGCCCTTCCAGGGAGAGTCCTGCTTTGTCATTGGCAAATGAAATGCAGTCCGCTATCCATCTGGAGAGCCTACATTTAGAAACAAGTAATGCCAGGTGACTGGGGTCAAATGAGATAAACAAGTCTTTTGGAGATAGAAAGCCAAGGCACATTTGCAGTCAAGAGTGTGCAGAGTTGCTTCCACTTGAGACGCATGCGGTTTAGGAAAGAAAACTGGAAGGTAAATTGACTGGTTTAAATGGAAGGGAGATACCACCTTTGGCATAAAGTCTGGGTGAATTCAAAGGACTACTCTGTCATGGTGGAAGTGGGTATAGGACGAATCCACCACCAAAGCCTGAAGCTCACTAATGCATCTGGCTGAAGTGATGGCAAATAAGAAGATTACCTTCCAAGAGGGGAACTTAAGTGAGGTCATGGCTAATGGTTCAAAGGGTGGCTTGAGAAATTGTACTAAAATGACATTGAGGTCCCAAACTACTGGAGGTGGCTTAATAGGCGGTTTGGACAGCAGGAGACCTCTCATGAAATGCACTACTAGTGGTTGCATGGAGATGGGCTGTCCATCAAGTAGATGGTGAGAGGCCACAATGGCACTGAGGTGGATTCTCACAGGTGGAGGAGTGACTCCACTGGAGCAGAAAAGGGATTGAGATCTTTCTGGAAACACCAGAGAATCTACACCACTTAAAAGTGTAAGACGTCTGGTGGAGGGCTTTCTAGAAGCCAAAAGGATCTCCTTAACCTCTTGAGGAAGGTCAAAGCCTTGTAAAGCTATGCTCTCAGCAGCCAAGTTGTAAGGTAGAGAGACTGTGGATTGGGATGGAGTAGTGAGGTGTCATCCTGGGAGAGGAGATCCGGCGCATATCCAAATCGTAGAGGCTAAATCTGAGTCCAAGTCAGACGTAGTAGCAATGGAAACAGTGGTTGATGAGGCCAGTGAGGGGCTATGAGAATCATGGAGCCCCTGTCGGACTGAAGCTTGAAAAGTGTCATGGGAATGAGAGATATAGGAGGGAAAGCATAAAGCAGACCCTGACCCCACTGTATGTGGAAGGCATCCACTTGTTGGTTGCTGGATGTCGGAGTTCTTGTGCAAAAGCGAGGAAGCTTGGCATTTTGCAGTCATGAACAGATCTATGTCTGGAGTTCCCCAGGTCTGGAAGATGTAGGACATTGTGTCTGGATGGAGAGACCATTTGTGGGAAAGAAGGATGCGACTCAGTCTGTCTGCCAAGACATTGAACTCCCCCGGGAGGTACACCGCTTGGAGGTGTATTTGATGAGCATTGGCAAAGGATCACAGATGTAGTGCTTCCTCGCAGAGAGCCCAAGAACCTGTTCCTCCCTGCTTGTTCACATAGAACATGGCAACCTGATTGTCTGTCTTGACTAGGACGTGCTCTGAGATGGTGTTCAAACACCTGGAAGGCATTCAAGATAGCACGAAGTTCCAGGAGATTGATCTGGAGTTATGACTCTTGCGTTTTCCAGAGCCCTTGTGTAGTCAGGTTGCCCAGATGGGTTCCCCAACCCAGTTTGAAGGCAACCGTCATTAGGGTGCATTGAAGTGGAGGCATCTGAAAAGGTGACCCTATGAGCAGATTTTCTGGAGAATACCACCAATGAAGGGATGTGGTTAGAAGGGCAGTGATTTGGATCCTGTCCTGGAGACAGTCAGAGGCCTGCTTCCATTGGGAGGCAAGAATCCACTGGGCTGTCCTCATATGTAGTCGAGCATATGGAACGATGTGTACTGTAGAGGCCATGGGCCCAAGGAGGTGCAGCATCTCTTGGGAGGTCAAATTGTCTTGTAGGAGCATATGGGACACTAGTTTTAGATGGGCACAACGGAACTGGGGCAGAAATGCCCTGAACCTTTGGGTGTCTAGTAGGGCTCAGATGAACTCTAGCTTTTGAGATGGAATGAGCTGGGATTTTGGGACGTTTATTACAAATCCCAAGTGTTGCAGTACCGTGATGGTACGATGCAAGGAAAGCAGTACCTCTTGGGAGGTGTCTGCTTTTATTAGCCAGTCATCTACGTAAGGGAAAACGAATATCCCCAGAGATCTTAGATATGCGGCTACGACTGCCATGCACTTTGTGAAGACTCTTGGGGCAGAGGCGAGTCCAAAGGGAAGGACTCTGTATTGATAATGTTTTCCTTGAAAGGTGAAGCATAGATATTTCCTGTGTCCTGGATGGATGAGGATATGTGTGTATGCTTCTTTTAGATCTAGAGAATAGAGCCAGTCCTGACTCTGGAGGGAGGGAAGAAGAATCCCGAGAGAGATCATCTTGAACATTTTGTGAACTAGAAACTTGTTGAGGTTTCTGAGGTCCAGAATGGGGCCTGTATCCTCTGGTTTACTTTGCAATGAGAGAGTACAGAAAGTAGAAGCCCATTCCCTGCTGGGATGTTGGGACATCTTCTATGGCATCCTGAGACAAAAGAGAGGACACCTCATCTTGTAGGAGAACAATGAATGGGGGTTGCGTTTGATATTCCCCTGTGAAAGTGGAGGGGGCAGAGTTTGCAGATGAAGTCTGTACCCTTCCTGGACTATGGCGAGTGTCCACTGTTCTGAGGTGATGAGATGCCATCTGTGGGAGTAATGACACAGTCTGCCTGCTATGTGGAGGGGGTGGAGGTCCCTCCAGAGGCAGGGTGGCAATGTTCTCTAGGAAAGAGTCAAAAACCTGATGCAGACTGTGGCTGCAGAGCTGGGCTTCTTTTGTTGCTTAGAAGGCAGCTGCCTTTTTTGTGGGGCCTGACCATGATACTGGGAAGGCAGAAGGATAAGTAGAGAAGAATTTCTTATTATTGTAGAAAGACTTTTTTGCGGGTGTCTTTTTCCTAGCAGGGTCTGCCTTATCTTGCCAGTCTTTGCCAAAGAGGTTTTCCCCTGTGCAAGGTATGTTGCCTAGCTTATCTTGAACCCACTGTTCAAGATCTGAGGCTTGAAGCCATGCAATTCTACGTGCACCAACATTGCTGAGGCCCTCTTTGTGCATTCAAAGACATTGACGGTAGCGCCATTGACAAACTTCAAAACATTTTGGCTATGCTTAACTAGGGCAAGATAATCTGCCCTCTTGTCATCTGGGAGGAGAGGGGCAAAGGTCTCGAGATCCCTGGAGACCTCTTTGAGGAACATTCCTATGTAGAGGATATAGAAGTTGATCCTAGCCGAGAGCATGGATGCTTGAAAGCATCGATGTCCAAAGGCATCGACAGTTCTCAATTTTCTAACTGAAGGATTAGAGGAGTGAGTCTTCAAGCTTTTGATTCGGTGCATCGCTGATTCAATCACCATAGTGTGGTGGGAAAGATGCCACTTTTGGATGCAGGGACACTCCGGTACCCAGTACATGGTATCAAGACATCGACTTTGAGGTGAGACCATGAGAGGCATCTCCCAAAGACGGAGCATAAGGTCATGAAGGATGCAGTGCACCGGTAAAGTGGCTGCCTCTTTGGGTGCTGTTGGGTATTGGAGGATCTCTAATTCCTCTGCCCTTGGCTCCTTCTCTGATTTTACTGTGATAGAGAGACCCTTGGTTAGGTCTCGAATGAATTCCTGTTAGGACATGTCCTTCAGAGGCGACATGTGTCACTGTTGAGGCGGGGAAGGATCCAAAGGAAGGTCCTGGGGCCCCCAGGAATCAAGTGACTCCACATCCGAAATGGGGGAATCAGAATCGGAGGACTCGAAATATCGATGGGCACGGTGTTCACCAGAATCTAGATGCCGATACCGATGCTCCAAGGTATCGACCTCGGTGAGCTGCTTGGGTGTGATACCAGTATTGGTGAGAGTTTCTGGGAGCGATTATGTCATCTGCAGCAGCCCTAATGTCATGCCCAGAACCAGTGTCGATGTCGGTACCATAACCGGTATCGACAGGGTGGTGCCTATAGCCAAGTGTTTATAGGTACCGAGGCTGCCAAACTCTGCTCAATGGCTAGTATGCGCTGGTCTATTGAGGTTGCTGATGCTTGGGTGTCGGTGATGTGTATTTGCGCTACCGTCCCAGAGCATGGCACCAGTAGCTCTCCAGAGGTAGAGGCTTCAGGAGCATCCTGGAGCCCCTCGATGGCTTTGGAGCACAGGGCAGTTTAGCAGGCCAATCCACCTCTGAGGCAACACCCGAGGGGTCTCGATGCTTTGAGCGAGATCTTCTCCTGGAGGCATTGTCAGACTTTGATGCGGCCTTGTGCTTGGGAGGATGATGAGGCCCTCGATGAAGTGGATGCCATTGATACTGCATCAGAGGTGGAGTGCTCCAAATTTAGAAGCCCGGTTTTGTAGGCCTCTCCATGTCATTTTCTGATAGAGGGAACAGTCTTTTGGCTGGTGGTCTGGGCCGAGGCATTTTAAACACCAGTCATATGTGTCATTCGCCGAGATGGTGCTAGCACAATTAGAACATTTCTTGAAACTATTAGTTGGTTTCTCCATGCCTTTGAGGATGTAAAGGCTGACAGGGTTGCTTCCTGCTGCTCCACGGAAAACGAAGAACTGAGGAGAGGGAGTTGGGAAGGCAGTCGCGCAGGCACAGTGGAGTGCTCCCAAAAGCTTTCCTATTGGACGCTGGGGAGCATTCCTGCTCGGGCTCTGTCAGTACAGACGTCACCCATATATGAAGACTACATTCCTGCTTGTTCCTGGAGATAATATGTGCAGACTAGATGGACATTTTGCTCTTTGTTTCCCATAATTGTCTATGCTTCCATGTAAGGGATTGTAGAGCTTTGTAGTTGGTATGGATTGGCAAACTAGATTTGCCATATGGTCTTTATCTGCCATCATTTTCTGTATTTCTATCACTCATGCACAGTGTAATTTTATTTCACTCATTACACAGGTCTGCGACTAAAAAGCTGTTTGATTATTTTCATCTAATTTCCATGTATTTTGGTGTGCTGAAAACAAATAAAATATTGAAAAAACTCCTAGACGTCATGATTTGCCACAACATGCAAAATTGTCTTCAAATTTATCAATTTTGTTCAAATTACTATTAATTAATTCAAATTACTATTAATTAATTCACATAAGTGCATTTAAGATATAAAATGCCAAAAAAACCTTAAAGGGGTTGTCCAAGTTATGTAAAAAAAAATATAGTACTGTAAATCTGATGGTCAGCAATATATACATAAGCTAAGCAAGTTTTAAGTCCGTGCTTCTAATGGTAGAAGGGGTTAATCTTTCCTGAAGAATCCAGTGGGAGGGAGACACAGGGCAGATAACAGCAGCTCCGGTCAGTGCAGGGGGGCGTGGCCAGCACTGTGACGTCTCGTGTACAGACACAGAGCTGCTCTCTCCTCCATGCCACACTTGTGCACGAATCATCATCAGGTTCTTGGTTCTAGGCTGTTCACACTTTTTCATCGCAATTCGTGTTAGCTCGTCATTCTTCAACCATTATGTTATGGCTCCACGAAAGTGTATTAATTCACCAGACAGTTTCTGTTTCATCTGTGGTGAATATACAGTGTTGAAGCAACAGCAGAATATTACAGACTTTGTGAAAAAAGTATACTTTGCATACTTTGGACTAAAAATTGGAGATCAAGATAAAGTCTGGGCGCCTCATAAAGTGTGCAAACGGTGTGTTGAGAACCTCCGAAACTGGTTCAAGGGTAAGAAAAAAATCTTTCCGTTATGGGATTCCTATGGTATGGCGAGAGCAAAAGAACCATAGTGACGACTGTTACTTTTGTTCATGCGATGTGAAAGGGTTTAATTCCAAATGGAAGCATTCCATTTCATACCCCAATCTTCACTCGGCAATTCGTCCCATCCCCCATGGCACAGATATACCAGTACCCAAGCTTCCTGCTACCTTGGAAGAGATACCTAGCTCCGATAAAGGTGAAGTCATACCTGAACCAGATGACGAATCAAGTTCTAACTTTGAAGATGATACAAGACCAAAATTGTTTTCTCAGGAGGAGATAAATGATTTGGTAAGAGACTTGAATCTTCCCAAAGATGCTGCTGAGTTACTCGGAACAAGGCTGAAAAGCAGGAATTTATTGTTGCCAGGAGTGTCATCTTCATGGTTCAGACATCGTGAAAAGGAGTTTGTTCCTTACTTCGCCCAGGAAGACAAGTTGGTTTATTGCATCGATTTCGAAGGTCTGATGGGTCAATTTAAAATCCAATATGATTCAGAGCAATGGCGTCTTTTTATAGATTCTTCAAAAAAGTCTCAAAGCAGTTTTACTCCACAACGGTTTTTACGCTTCCATACCTGTAGGTCATTCCGTACACTTGAAGGAAACCTACGAGAACTTGGAATTGGTTCTTTGTAAACTTAGATATGAAGACCATGGTTGGCAAGTGTGTGGGGACTTGAAGGTCTTGTGCATGTTGCTCGGGCAACAAGCTGGGTATACCAGTGGAGTGGAGGAGTGGCCTAGTGGTTGGGGCAAGGTACTTCAGGCCAGAAGGTCGGGGGTTCAAATCCCACTAGAGAACAGCAACCTTGGGCCGGAAGGACTGGGGTTTCTAGTCCCACAGGTGCTCCTTGTGGTCTTGGGCAAGCCACTTAACCCTCCATAGCCCATGTTCCCTGTAAAATAGTTATCTCCAAGTTATAATGCCCTGTTCAATGTAATTTCAGTTTGTTCGATGTAAACCGCACTGATGCAGAATAGCGCGGTATATAAGAGAATGTAAATAAATAAATACCAAATATCCTTGTTTTCTGTGTCTATGGGACAGTCGAGACCGACAAAATCACTGGACCAAGAAGCAGGGCCGGCCCGTCCATTGAGCGAGAATGTTTTTTGCAAAGGGCCCCGCGTTTCAGGGGGCCCCGTGCAAAAAACATTCTGATCCAAAAGTAAAATAAAAAAAAAATTTAAAAAACCTGTCTGCTGCCGCTTCCGGGGCCGCCGCGGCAGAATCGAGTGTGCCGCGGGGCCCCCCCTGTGCTTGGCAGAGCCTGCTCTCCCCTGTATCAGCTCTCTCTTTCCAGCGGCAGTCACACGCGCCGGCTTTCAGAGCGCGAGGGGAGAGTTTCTCCCTTGCTGCTCTGTTAAGCCCGCGGGGGCTGATGGGAACTTCCCATCAGCCCCCGCGGGCTTAACAGAGCCGCGAAAGGGAAACTAGTCCCTTCGCGCTCTGAAAGCCGGCGCGTGTGACTGCCGCTGGAAAGAGAGAGCTGATACAGGGGAGGGCAGGCTCTGCCGGGCACAGGGGGGGGGGCCCTGCGGCACACTCGATTCTGCCGCGGCGGCCCCGGAAGCGGCAGCAGACAGCTTTTTTGATTTTAAATTTTCCCTGGGCTGGGCTGGGCTGGGCTGGGTGGGGGGTGTTAGGAGTGGTGCTGGGTGCTGGGGGGGGGGCTTAAACTAAAAATTGGGTGATGGGGGATTAGGACTGGAAATGGGCTGGTGGGATTAGGACTGGAAGTGGGTTGATGGGGGGTTAGGACTGGTAATGGGCTAGGGGGGGGCTTAAACTAAAAATTGGGTGATGGGGGATTAGGACTGGAAATGGGCTGGTGGGATTAGGACTGGAAGTGAGTTGATGGGGGGTTAGGACTGGTAATGGGCTATGGGGGGCTTAAACTAATAATTGGGTGATGGGGGATTAGGACTGGTAATGTGCTGGTGGGATTAGGACTGGAAGTGGGTTGATGGGGGTTTAGGACTGGTAATGGGCTAGGGGGGGCTTAAACTAAAACTTGGGTGATGGGGGATTAGGACTGGAAATGGGCTGGTGGGATTAGGACTGGGAGTGGGCTGATGGGGAGGTTAGGACTGGTAATGGGCTATGGGGGGGCTTAAACTAAAAATTGGGTGATGGGGGATTAGGACTGGAAATGGGCTGGTGGGATTAGGACTGGGAGTGGGCTGATGGGGAGGTTAGGACTGGTAATGGGCTATGGGGGGGCTTAAACTGAAAATTGGGAGATGGGGATTAGGACAGGAAATGGGCTGGGGGGATTAGGACTGGGAGGGGGCTGTGGGGGAGGTTAGGAGTGGTATTGGGGTGGGGGGGGTTGCTAGGACGGGAAATGGGCTGAGTGGAAGGGGGCTTGAACTGCAAATAGCTGATGGGGACGGGGCTTGGAATGGAAATGGGCTGAGGGGAAGTGGGGGGCTTGAACTGCAAATAGCTGATGGGGACGGGGCTTGGAATGGAAATGGGCTGAGGGGAAGGGGGCTTGAACTGCAAATAGCTGATGGGAAGGGGGGCTTGGAATGGGCTCTTAGGGGAGGGAGCTAGGACAGGAAATGGGCTGATGGAGGGGCTAGGATAGGACTGGGAATTGGGTGTTGGGGGGAGCTAAGATTGGAAATGGGCTGTGGTGGGGGCTTGGATTGAAATGGACTCATGGAGGGGCTAGAACTGGAAGTAGGCTCATGGGGGGCTTGGATTAGAAATGGGCTGAGTGGAGGGGAGCTAGGATTTAACATGGGCTGATGGTGGGGCTAGGAAAGGACTAGAAATGGGCTGATGGGAGGCTGGTATTGGAAATGAGCTGATGAAGGGACTCGGATAGGACTGGAAATGGATGGGGGAGCTAGGACTGGAAATGGACTGATGGGGGGCCAGGACTGGAAATGGGCTGATGTGGGGACTAGAAGGGAGCGGATACTGGGTGGGGCTGGAACTAAAAGGGAGCTGATGTTGGGGGAGATTAGAAGGGTATGGGGCTGGGAGAGTGAAATGGAGAGGGGAAAAATATTTTGTGTGGGAGGGAAGAAAAATGTACAATTGGCCGGGTATTGGGAGACTAAGTGGGGATTGAGGATGGAGGGGTAAAATTTGAGTGGATGAAATAGGAATGAGGAAAGAGCAAAAGGAGAAAGATTATTATGTTAAAGCAGATGTAGAGAGAGAATGGAAAAAAACTAGAAGAGAAGAAAGGACAAATGGACAGCAGACGATGGAGAGATAGCAGAAGACACAAATAAACCAGAAGAAAGTGGCTGGAATTATTGCAACTGAAAAAAAAAGCACAAAAGGTACAAAGATATCTCTTTATTTTGAATTTATTAACTGGAATATGTCAGCTCTGGGAAATGTGCATCATTAATGTCTGTGCTTTGTTTAGTACAAGAGGAAATTAATTTATAGTTTTATTTCTACATTGTTGTTGTACATTCCAAGTTTGGCTTTTAGGGTTCCCAGTTTAATTATTGTCTTCCTGTTTTTAAATTGTGATTCCTTGTTTGGTGATGGTCTATGTTCTGCATGTGTAACTGAGCTGAGGTATTCTGTTTATGTAATTCCTATTTGACATTGTCACTTGTTCCCTTTCCCCAGTAGGTCATGTATTGTTATTCTCTGAAATGTATTGGTTTAATATTTGCAGTGTTGCCTTTTGATAGGTAGGGTATGGTGCTTTATGAGTCCTGGTAGTGCTGTTAGGATACGGTGGGTTTGCTATGGGTTCTAAATGGGCAGTGTTTGTAGTAGTTCCTAATGTGCCTGGCGGTTGGCACTGGATTATAGTAATGTAGAAATCTTTGTCTTTCTTTATCCATACACTCATGAAGAGGCATGTTTACTAAAAGTTAGTGTATGGTAACATTATGCAAATATTTATGCAAATGAGGCCCCGCACCAAGTCTCCGCACATGGCCCTGCACCCCCCTTGGGCCGCCCCTGCCAAGAAGAGTTGGCAGCCAAGGGTGCTAACAGTCGGTGAAAAAAATGTCCTCCGAGAAACGTTGGTACCTTCCCATAAAGTTCTTCTACCACCTCTCCACATAAAATTGGGATTGATGAAGCAATTCATAAAATCACTTCCAAGAGATGGAGAATGCTTCAAATACTTGGTCACCAAGTTTCCAGGCCTGTCGGAGGCAAAATTGAAGGAAGGTGTGTTCGTCGGACCAGACATTAGAAGGCTTATAGTTGATCAAGAGTTTGTCAATACCATGACGGATCCTCAAAAAGAAGGGTGGATTGCATTTAAAGAAGTCGTACAGAAATTTTTAGGCAATAACAAAGATCCTCATGACAAAAAGATCGTCGGACGAATGCTGAAAGCATTTCAAGCTTTAGGTTGCCTGATGAGTTTGAAAGTGCATTTTCTCCAGTCCCACCTTGACTACTTTCCTGAAAATTTGGGAGCTGTGAGTGAGGAACAAGGTGAACGATTCCACCAAGACATTAAAGAGACGGAAAGGAGATACCAGGGAAAATGGAGCATTACAATGATGGCAGACTACTGTTGGATGCTTCAGAGAGACATTCCAGATGCTACTCACAAGCATAAATGCACCAAGAGGAGCCTCACAAGGAAGAAGAATCGAGTTTAGTGTGTGTAGGTGAGCTCATTTCAGTTCAAAAAAGGATTTTCATGAAAATATTGTAATAAAACTTTAATTTTATAAGTCTATTTCCATTTATTTTGAGGTATTGCCTTATTTAACATAGTTACCTAAATTGTCAGGAAACGTGATGTCCTATGACAAAATGGAGGTCATTTTCGGATTCAGCGCACCAAAAAACATAAAGATTACGTGGAATAACCAAAACAGCTCTCAAAAAAAATATTTTTGCAGACCTGTGTTTATTAGCATCATACATATTTTCTTCTTTTATTTGAAGTCACTGCATATATTACTTTGGCAACATGTACAAGTTATCAAGGCCAATAGTTTCCTGAATCTGTATGGAGTCACTATACAGCTTAGCTCGAAGTGCACTTCTGATGCTGCTAAAAACTTTTATATGCTATTAAATTATGCTGTAAAATGCTTTGATGTCTTTGGCGAAAGGTGGTCTATCAAAATTAATAAACCTTAAACCTTCCATATCCTGCCAGCAGAAACACAGCAATCAGTGGTGTCACTATGTAACATTAGTGCAGAGAAGCTGACATCGCAACTCTGCTGCTGCTGCAAAATAAACTAATGTATCGATTATCCATTCTTTACCCCTACCCTTCACTTGCATCTTAAAATTGCATTTAAAACTAACCACAGCTCCACATCCAAACCTACAACTACAAAACTCTCTTGAAAAGGGCTGGGAAAGACAGATTGCATGTACAGTAACTTCTTGGAAATTCATAAGTGAATCATGTTAAGGTCCAAGCAAATGACGTAAATGAATGACATCAATCCACCAGAGGCAGTGGTCTGGGAAGGGCAGAACATTTTATTGCCATATCACCAAAATTGCTGGCAGTATAGTACTGACACTCTCAGCCTGTGCTAACAACACTGGGGAATTTACATAGCTGTCAGTTCCTGGTATGTGGGATTGTCCAGAAAAGGTGAAGTGGAGGCCGGCAGAAATAGGAGTAGTAATTTGGGATATATCTTATCCTCAAGAGCAAAAAAAGGCATTAGTGACATTGCTAGGAAGGCTCCTAATGCATATCTTTATGTGCAGGGTAACAGATCTGGGGCAAATAAACAACAGCTCTTGAACTTTCAGAGGACACGGGAACTATACAGAAGGGCTCAACAGGCACTTTTATCACCGCACACTTCTGGAGTCTGATGGCCACGCTATTAAACTTGTGATCTCTGCTCTGTGTTAAAGGTCAGTTAAAGGCATTGCTATATCAAATAACTGGGGTGGAAAAGTATTTTAGTTGCATTCAACATAGAATATAAAGAATGGGTCTTGCTGTATCTGGACACTGCAGTACTTATTTCTTTGAGCTATTTGTTTGTAAAGAACGTTTTGTATTGAGGATCAGTCCTCTCTGCTGTATTACAGCAGTTCCCTACCTACAAGTTTCTGGATTTTGAAATGAAAAGGCAGGGCAGTGGCAAAGATCACAAGACTTGCACTAGAAGACAGTAAAGATAGTGTTGTTGATTATGGAACTGAAGTGGAACTGCAGAGTCGAGATTGCAAAATCAGTGTAGGCTAACTACTGACTTCCTCCTAACAGTACTGGAGCAGACACACTGAGTTTCTTCCCACTTTACCAGTGAAAGTTCAAAGCACACAAAATGTTTCCAGTAGTTTAAGAGTCTCAATAGTGTGGGCAGGTTTCTGGGGGAAATCTGACAAATAAATTGTAGATTATATTTTTTCAATAGACTAACTAGAGTGGAGGAATAGCCTAGTGACTGAAGCAGAAGACTGGGACCCAGTGTTCAAATCCCACTGCTGTTCCTTGTGGCCTTTGTCAATCATTTACCCCTCCAAGTACAAACTTGGATTGCATGCCCTCCAGGGCCAGGGAAATACCTACTGTACCTGAATGTAACTTACCTGGAACTACTACTGGAAAGATGTGAGCTCAATACAAATAAATAGATAAATAAATGCACACGCATGGACTAGAGCTAAGCTTCCTTTATCAGACTGTTGTTTGGAATTTTGCCTGTGAGCTCCTGCTGCTAGTCTGCTCCTTACTCATTTTCTTCCATTCTTGTTTTTTTTCTAGCTATTGTAAGTTCCCCCAAACACATTTTAAGTAAAATATTAGTAAACATTTTTGTCCCTTTTTTTTCATTTGCAATCTAAAGTTCTCCACACTTTTTCTTGATTGATTTTTTCCCCATTATGGCTTTTAAACCTGGAGGAAGAATTTTATCGCTAGTTGAGAGGTCCAGCGTTTCTACTCCTTTCTATGCATACTGTGTATTGGTTTGTTTCCCTTCTGTCACATTTGTGTGTGTTTACTTTTCCCCAGGTCTACTTAGCAGAGCAGACTTTTCTTTACTGTGTGATGTGATGCTCTGCTTTTCCTCCCTTTACTCGGCAAACTGTTTATAGTTGCTGACTTTTAAATTTTAGCCCTTTAGATATGTTTTCTTTTAGCTGTTTCTTTGAGAATTGACAGTAAAACTAACTTTTAGATAGTGACCTTTTTTCTTAAGGAGGAGGTGATGTGTGCCAGAAGATGTGAATGAGGGTTTGGGGACTTCTGGCTCCTTAACAGTGCCTTTGAACTCCCCTTCTCTCTTCTAACTCCAGGTACATTCCTGCAGGTGTGAGAGCACCTGGTATTTCTTTCTGTGCTTCTTTAAGGTGTTTCTTCCTCTCACCAACCCTTAATTTGCAGGTGCTGTAGGTGCCAGCTCTATGGGTGCTTGAGCACCACCAATATTGAGCAAAATCCCTCACTGTCTCCTGAAAGGTCTGATTTGTGTTGTGTTTAGCAGTTTATTACCTACAATTTTTTGATAAATTGGATTGAATAGTCTTATCCTTGCCACACAGTCCTGCCCTCTTGCTGTCTTCTCCCTTTTTTTTTTTTTTTTTTGCCTAAGCTGAAGAGAGTCTCGTGGACTTTCCCTTCCAAGGATTCTTCCCAGCTATCTATGGAAACAGTTTGTGTGTCCTAAGCTGCTTCTGCTGCAGAGAGTCCAGCACAGAATGCAATTATAGGAAACTTGCTGCAGCTGACTGGACCAAGTAAATAAAGTGAGCAATCATTCCATATTATACGGGACAGTCCTGTGTTTTAAGGATTTGTTCCTGGAATCATATGGGATGCCTGAATGTCCCCTATTTTAAAACACGTGTCCCACGCTTACACTCCTCCACATTTGTACCAGTGGACTTCTCCACTCCAACTGAAATTTTCAAAGGGAAACTATATTTCTTCAGGAACAAGCAAGAAGTCAGTATTCACATATGGGTGATGGCGCCAATGGAGCCCCGCACGGAACATTTCCCCAGCTTTCAGAGAAACCTTTGGGAATGCTACTATGCATGCGTGGTCCCCTTCCCACCCAAGGGTGCCATCTTGTTCAGTCTCCTTTTTTCTGCAGAGCCCAACAGACATAGTGATCTACGTCCCCAGAAAAAGCTCTCAAACTCCTTCAAAATCTTCGGTTTGCGTACAGTTTCCCTTCCTGCCTTGAGCCGGCACAAGGTCCCTCCTCGACTGGCCTTCATGCCATTTTCTGCCCAGGGGTCGTCGATCCCAGCCAGATGTTCTCCCACTATGACTCCCAGTGTGTTCAAGAAAAGCGACTGCTGCAGACAGACTATTTTAGTTACTGATACCCATGACTGCTGTCTCCGCTGCCTGAGTCCAGACCACAACAGCTCTACCTGTGACCGGTGCCAACCCATGACCCCCAAAACAAACAGAAAGCGGTCGGAGTTGCAGGGGAAACTGTTTCTGAGATCTGACTCTGCCCCAGCCTCTCCATTGCTTAGCCTCAAAGCCGGCACTTCCTGTGAGGTCTAGGCAGCATCTCTGGCGTGGCCCCAGACCCTCCCAAGAAAAAGAAAAAGGCACCAAAGCCTGCCGAGGTGCCTCTGATGAAACACATCTTTGGTAGTAGACTGGCTAATCTACTGAAGAGGGCTTTAAAGTAGATTCGTTGGGGATAGGTGAAGAAAGCCCCCAGGTAAGTGAAAGCCCCCAGGTAGGTGATACATTAAATACCTTTATGGAAATGGGTAACAGGGGTAACATATGGAAAGCAGTGTGTATAAATGGCCGTAGCAAGGGAAATAAGATCCCTGATGTTGAAGCTTTGGTGGGAGTGGCTGACTTGGATTTAGTGGCAGTTACAGAAACATGGTTCACAGAAAACCATGACTGGGATGTAACTATACCTGGCTATACTTTATTCAGAAAGGACAGGGTAGGAAGAAGGGGAGGAGGAGTGGCACTATATGTAAAAACTACTATTAAAGCTTTGGAATTACAGAGCTAAAAAGGGAGAGAGGAGGCATTGTGTGTTAAACTAGAAAGAGGGAAAGAGAAATCTATTTGCATTGGTGTGATATACAGACCTCCCTCACAAAAGGAAGAGGTGGACAGAGAGTTAATTGAAGACATACGCAGCATTGCTAGGAAAGGGGAAGTGCTACTGATAGGAGATTTCAATATGCCAGATGTTGATTGGCACATTCCTGCTGCAGTATCATCTAGAAAGTAAGGAGATCCTGGATTCTCTACAGGGAGAACTATTCAGGCAATTGGTAACAGACCCCACACGTGAAGGGACCATACTGGACTTGGTGCTTACCAATGGTGAAAGTGTTTCTGATGTTGTAGTGGGAGATCATTTTGCATCCAGTGATCACCAGATGGTGTGGTTCAGTATTAGGACTAGGGCTGTTAGAATCCATTCCAAGGTGAGGATCTTAGACTTTAGGAAGACTAACTTTGCGAAGATGGGCCAATACCTCAGGGAGTCGTTAGTGGGATGGGAACAGCTGGGGGATGTAGAAAAACAGTGGGCAAAACTGAAAGGGGATATTTTAAGGGCAACCAACCTTTTTGTTAAAATGGTAAATAAAGGCAAAAGGAAAAGGAGACCGCTATGGTTTTCTAAGGAAGTAGCTGAAAAAGTGAAGAAAAAGAGGGAGGCCTTCATGAAATACAAGAGATCACAGAGAGAGGAAGACAGGCATCTGTATTTCGAAAAACTTAGAGAAGCTAGCAAAGTAGTCAAGAAGGCAAAGATTCAAAAGGAGGAGGAAATAGCCAATGCAATAAAATGGGGGGATAAGACATTTTTCAGATATATTAGTGAGAAGAGGAAGGGCAAAAGTGGTATTGTCAGACTCAAGGGTGTAGGAGGGGGGGGGGGGAATATGTAGAAGCTGATAAGGATAAAGCGGAATTGCTTAACAAATATTTTTGTTCTGTGTTCACAGATGAAGAACCAGGAGCAGGACCTCAGAAAACACCCATAAATAGGAACAGAAGCGAGGGACATCTTGAACAATTTTCAGAAGACTGTGTTCGTGAGAAACTAGCTCAACTTAAAGTAGACAAAGCAATGGGACCGGATGGGATACACCCTAGAATACTGAGGGAACTTGGGGACGTTCTAGCAACTCCACTGACTGACCTTTTCAATGCCTCGTTGGAGTCGGGAGTGGTGCCAAAGGACTGGAGAGAGGCTCATAAGAACATAACATAAGAACATAAGATATGCCATACTGGGTCAGACCAGGGTCCATCAAGCCCAGTATTCTGTTTCCAACAGTGGCCAATCTAGGTCATATGTACCTAGCAGTATCCCCAAGAGACACAAGTTCCACAATGCTTGTACTGGGTCAAGCATTGATATCTTCGGTCACTTCTTAATAATGGTTTATGGACCTTTCCTCCAGGAACTTGTCCAAACCTTTTTTAAACCCAGCTACACTAACAGCCTTTACTACATCCTCCGGTAACAAATTCCAGAGTTTGATTACACGTTGAGTGAAAAAATATTTTCTTTTATTAGTCTTAAATAGTTTACCATGTAGCTTCATTGCATGTCCCCTAGTCTTTCTATATTCTGATAAGGTAAACAATCGATCTACATTTACCCATTCCACTCCGTTTATTAATTTATAGACTTCTATCATATCTCCCCTCAGACGTCTCTTTTCCAGGTTAAAGAGCCCTAACCTTTTTAGCCTTTCTTCATAGGAGTATCCTTCCATCCCCTTTACCATTTTGGTGGCTCTTCTCTGAACCTTTTCCAAAATCGCTATATCCTTTTTAAGATACGGCGACCAGAATTGCACACAATATTCAAGATGCGGTCTCACCATGGAACGATATAGATGCATTATAATATCTTTTGTTTTATTTTCCATTCCTTTCCTTATCATACCTAGCATTCTATTTGCTCTCTTGGCCGCCGCTGCACACTGGGCCAAGGGTTTTAACATGGTATCCACAATGACGCCTAAATCTTTTTCCTGGGTGATGGTTCCTAATGTGGAACCTTGCATCGTGTAACCATAGTTTGGGTTGTTCTTCCCTAGGTGCATAACCTTGCACGTGTCCACATTAAATTTCATCTGCCATTTTGATGCCCAGTCTTCCAATTTATCAAGATCCTCTTGCAATTTTTCACAATCCTCTTGGGTTTTAACAACTTTAAATAGTTTTGTGTCATCTGCAAATTTGATAACCTCACTCGTTATCCCACTTTCCAGGTCATTTATGAATATGTCAAAAAGCAGCGGACCCAGCACAGATCCCTGGGGTACACCACTATTCACCTTTCTTCATTGGGAAAATTGGCCATTTAGCCCTACCCTCTGCTTTCTATCTTTTAACCAGTTCCTGATCCACAATAGTACACTGCCTCCTATTCCATGACTCTTTAGTTTTGCCAAAAGTCTCTGATGAGGGACCTTGTCAAAGGCTTTCTGAAAGTCCAGATACACAATATCAACAGACTCACCTTTGTCCACCTGTTTATTCACTCCTTCAAAAAAACATAACAGATTAGTAAGACAAGATCTTCCTTGTCTAAAGCCATGTTGGCTGTCTCCCATTAGGTTGTGACTATCTACATGCTGAGTAATTTTATTCTTTATGATGGTTTCTACCATTTTTCCTGGTACTGACGTCAAGCTCACCGGTCTGTAGTTTCCCGGATCACCCCTGGAACCCTTTTTAAAAATTGGTGTTACATTGGCGATCCTCCAATCTTCAGGTATTAGAGATGATTTTAATAATAGTTCACAGATTACTGATAGCAGGTCTGCAATCTCATATTTCAGTTCTTTCAACACCCTTGGATGTATACCATCCGGCCCAGGTGATTTGCGGTATAGAAGAAATGTAAATAAATAAATATATCTTCCTCAGTAAAGACCGAAGCAAAGAATTCATTCAGTCTCTCTGCTATCGCCTTGTCACCTCTTAGTGCTCCTTTAACCCCTTTATCATCTAATGGACCAACTGACTCTCTCACAGGTTTTTTGCTACGAATGTACTTGAAAAGGTCTTTATTTCGCGTTTTTGCTTCCGCAGCAAGCTTCTTCTCAAATTCTCTCTTTGCCTGCCTTATCAATGCCTTGCATTTGATTTGCCAGTGCTTGTGCTGTTTCCAGGTTTCGTTGTTTGGCTCTTTTTTCCATTTCCTGAAAGATGCTTTTTTGGCAACAACAGCCTCTCTGACCTCACCTTTAAACCATGCTGGCAGTTTTTTGGACTTCCTTCCACTTTTCTTAAAGCGTGGAATACAGCTGGTCTGGGCTTCCAAGATAGTATTTTTCAACAACACTCAAGCTTGATGTATGTCTTTAACCTTTGCAACTGCTCCTTTTAGTTTTTTCTTAACTGTTTTCCTCATATCTCCCTTTCGAAAGTTAAAAGGTAGTACTGTGGATTTCCTTACTATCCCTCCTCCATTAATTAAATCAAAGGCGATCATGCTATGATCACTATTGCCAAGTGGCCCCAACACCCTTATCTCTTGCACTAGATCTAGTGTTCCACTAAGGACTACGTCTAATATGGCTTGCCCTCTGGTCGGTTCATGAACCAGCTGCTCCAAGAAGCAGTCATTTATTTCATCTAGGAACTTTATCTCCCTAGCATGTCCTGACGTGACACTGACCCAGTCGATACCGGGGTAATTGAAATCACCCATTATTATTACTGCGCTGTAACTTTTGTTAGCTTCCTTGATTTCTTTGAGCATTTCATCATTCATTTGGTCATTCTGGCCAGGTACTTGGTAGTATACCCCCACTGCCATTGCCTTCCCCCTTTTATATGGAATTTTAATCCATATAGATTCTACAGCAGATTTTGTTTCCTGCAAAACTTTAATCCTTTTTGACTCAATGCCCTCTCTAACATAGAGCGCAACCCCTCCACCAATTTGATCAGCTCTATCATTACGATATAGTTTGTACTCAGGTATCACAGTGTCCCACTGGTTGTCCTCCTTCCACCATGTCTCTGATATTCCAATCATATCTAACCTTTCATTTAGTGCTATATATTCTAACTCTCCCATCTTATTCTTTAGACTTCTAGCATTTGCATACAAGCATTTTAGAGAATGTATTTTATTCATGTCAATTTGGCTATTGTTAGACATGGGTAAATTGGGATCTTTAAGCTCTGTCTGCTCCATACTTGAGGGCATTTGGGCTACTTTACTCTTTTGTGGAACCTCTCTGCTTTTGGTAGTATCCTTCAAGGATACATTCTTCCGAACCATCTGCTCTTGGGCGACTGTCGGCTTTCCCCTAATATCTAGTTTAAAAGCTGCTCTATCTCCTTTTTAAAGGTTAATGCCAGCAGCCTGGTTCCATCCCGGTTAAGGTGAAGCCCATCCCTTCGGAAGAGCCCCTCCTTTCCCCAGAATGTTCCCCAGTTCCTAACAAATCCAAAACCCTCATGTGATGCCTTTACACAAAAGCGGAAGTAAGGATGTGGTTGAAAACTACAGGCCGGTTAGTTTAACTTCGGTGGTGAGCAAATTATTGGAAATGCAGCTGAAAGAGAAAATAGTGAGGTTTCTGGAGTCCAGCGGATTACAGGATCCGAGGCAGCATGGATTCACCAGAGGCAGGTCTTGTCAGACAAATCTGATTGATTTCTTTGATTGGGTGACCAGGGAGTTGGACCGAGGGAGAGCTCTAGATGTGGTGTATTTAGATTTCAGTAAAGCCTTTGACACTGTTCCTCACAGGCGACTTATAAACAAACTGAGCACCCTAGGGATGGACCCTAAAGTTACTGCTTGGATTAGAAATTGGTTGGGTGGGAGGCGACAAAGAGTACAAGTAAATGGAGCTCACTCTGAGGAGAAGGATGTTACCAGTGGTGTGCCCCAGGGATCTGTCCTTGGTCCGATTCTTTTTAACATCTTTGTTAGTGATATAGCGGAAGGACTGTCGGGTAAGGTTTGCCTCTTTGCGGATGATACCAAAATCTGCAATAAAGTAGACACCCAGGAAGGTGTAGATAACATGAGGAGGGATCTGGCTAAGCTTGAAGAATGGTCTAGAATTTGGCAGCTGGGATTTAATGTTAAAAATGTAAGGTCATGCATTTGGGCTGCAGCAATCCAAGGGAGCAATACAGTATAGGAGGTGAAGTACTTTTGTCCACTAAAGAAGAGCGGGACCTAGGCGTGGTTGTGTCTGATGATCCTAAAGTAGCTAAACAGGTAGAAAAGGCGACGGCAGAAGCTAGAAGGATGCTTGGGTGCATACGGAGAGGAATGGCTAGCAGAAAAAAGGAGGTGATAATGCCTCTGTGTAAGTCTTTGGTGCAGCCTCATTTGGAGTATAGCGTGCAATTCTGGAGACCGTACCTTCAAAAGGATGTGAACAGGATGGAGTCGGTGCAGAGGGTGGCTACTAAAATGATTAGTGGGCTTCATTATAAAGCATATGAGGACAGACTTAAGGATCTTAATATGTACAGCTTAGAGGAAAGGCGGGATAGAGGTGATATGATTGAGATGTTTAAATACCTCCGTGGCATAAATGTTCAGGGAGAGAGCCTCTTTCAATTAAAAGCAAGTTCTGCTACGAGGGGACATGGGATGAGGGTGAAGGGAGATAGATGCAGGAGTGATATGCAGAAATATTTCTTTACGGAAAGAGTAGTGGATCCATGGAATAGTCTCCCAGTGGAGGTGGTAGAGATGAGGACAGTAACTGAATTCAAAAAAGCATGGGACCAACACAGAGGATCTCTAAAGGTAAAAAGTGGACTGTTGTAGTTGTTGTTATGGAAGGACAGACTAAATAGGCCATGTGGTCTTTTTCTGTCATCATGTTTCTATGTTTCTAAACCTGGCAAAGTCCCGGGCGGGACTCGGGTGACTCCGAGCAGCGCCCTCAGAAAGTCTCAAGACAGGAGTCCTCGGCCAGTGGAGAAAGTGCCAGGACCTGTGAACCCATAGTTCTCCTCAAGGACACACTCTCTGGAGTGCCGGCATCGGACCCGAGGCCCTCTGTGTCCACATCGAAGGCTGCACAGCCATTGGGCCTTGAGTCCAGAATGGCAGCCATGGAGTAGAGCTTCTCCAGGAACAAGCAGGAAGTCAGTCCTCACATATGGGTGATGTCGGCGCCGACGGATCCCTCATGCGGAGCAATTCCCCAGCTTTCAAAGAAAGCCTTTGGGATTGCATCACGCATGCACGCTCCCCTTCCTGCCCAAGGGTGCCATCTTGCTCAGTCTCCATTTTTCCGTGGAGCCCAACGGACATAGTCCAACTTCCCTCACGGAAAACGTGCGTCAAAACTACTGAAGATTCTCTTCTTCAGCCCGGTTCCCCTTCCTGCCTCAATTCGGTACACCGGTATCGAGTCTGGTCACTCTTTTTTGGTTTTTGTCCTTAGTGACTAGCGTTTGCGCTTTTTTCTTTTTCACTGGCAGCCCGCTCATTTGACCTTGTAGGGGCCCTTTTCCCCCCGATGGCTGCCAGCAGGTTTAAAAAGTGTGATCGGAGTAAAAAATTAATGTCACTCACCGACACACACGATTGCTGTCTCCGCTGCCTCGGGCCTGACCATGACCCGAAGGTCTGTGGCCCATGTAGCAAGATTTCCTCCAAGGCACTTAGAAGTAGGCAGCAGCAGCATAAAAGGATTTTCTCCGAGTCCGCATCCACCCGGGTCCGGATCTCTTCAGAAGCCTCGACGTCTCGGGAGCTATCTGACTCCGAGCATCGTCGGGGGTCTTCTGAGCAGGGGTCTCCCTCGCAGGAACCCCAGAGGAAGAAACAACCTGTGAGGGCGGCATCGTTGGATGCCTCTGATTGGCCTGGATCCTCACAGGCCAGGTCGTGGAGTCCTGACCGCTGCCCTGGGTCCTCGGAGTCGGAGCGGTCTGCAAAGGTACCTCGCATGGAGCCGGAGACGCCGAGGAAGATAACTGCTGTTGTCTTCGTTGACTCTTCTCTGAGAGAATCAGCGCCAGGCTCCAGCCTGGAGGCTGCGGAGCCTTCTGAGCTCGGTCTCAGAATGGCAGCCCTGGAGCGCAGCATGTCTGCCTTCATGGAGCAGCAGTGGGTGCTGATGGCCGGTCTCACTGGTCCATCCGCCCCGACCACCGGGACCTCGATGTCCAAGTCGACCCCGGAGGCCGAATCGATCCTCGAGACTTTTCGGACTCGAGTCAATCCTCGGTCGAGGTCTCCTTCGACCTCCCGTTTGGGGCCGAGGTTGTTGACGCAGGTGCCCTTAGCATTGTGGCGGTCGAGACTGAAGCCCTCATGGCCGGAGCCCATTGATTCCTCCTCAGAGGACTCGGCATGGGAAACAGAATTTGAGGAGTCACCGGACACCCACCGGACCCGGTATGTCCCATCGGATTCGCCGGGTTCTGTGCCTCGGAGAAGGTCCCTCCCAGAGGATACCTGGTTCTCGGACTTCGTTAGGGACATGGCCAAGGCTTTGGCATTCCCGGCGGATACCGAGGAGGAGCCTCAAACCGAGGAACTCGAAGCCCTCCAGTATGACTTTCCCCCTCGGGAAGCCCTTATGGTACCAGTTCCTCCGATGTTGGAACGGCTGATGCTCCGCATGTGGGAGTCACTGGCCTCGATGCCAGTACTCAGCAAGCAGGTCGATTCCATCTATCGAGTCTGCAAGAACCCTGGGTTCCAAAAGGCACAGCTGTCGCACAACTCCATGGTTGTGGAATCGGCCATGCACAGGCTCAAGAGCCAAAAAACGCACTCCTCGGTGCCTTCTGGCAGGGAAGCCCGGAACCTGGACACCCCCAGCTGAAAGTGCTACCAAGGCTCGATGCTGTCATGCTGAGTCCAAACATACCAGCTGTACATGGGCATGTACTTGCGGGACCTGGCGAAGGAGATTGCCGAGTTCTCAGCTGGCCTCTCCGAGGAATCCTTGCAGTGCGTCAAGAACTTGTCCACTGGGATTCGGGAGTGCTCGAAGTTTATGTCTCGAGCAGCCTATGACAACTTCAAGGCCTCGGCCTGAGTAGCCGCAGCTGGCATCGGTGCCTGCCGTCAGGCGTGGCTAATGTCATCGGACCTGGAACCATGGGTTCAGGACAAGTTGGTCGATGTCCCTTGCCGGGATGACAACCTCTTTGGCAAACCCATGACTGAGAAGGCTGCTGAACTCGAGTCCAAGAACTTGACCCGGACAAGACTCTCCAAGAAGACTTCTGCCCCTTCTAAAAAGAAGGGCTCGGGTAAAAAACCATTTTCCCAAGGAAGGGTACTGCTTACCACAACTTTACCCCATTCACCAGGCCGCCCCAGCTCGCCCACAGGGGCAGCAGGCCAAGGGACAGGGGCATGACCCACGTAAGCAGAAGACCCCCAAGCCTCAGGCCCCGGCTCCGACCCAGCCGGGAGGGGGGTTTTGACTGCCACAGCATAGCCTCTCTCCAACCAGGGGTGAGGTCCTGCACAGGAGGAAGGCTGAGCCTGTACGCCCACAGGTGGCCAGTTATCACCACGGATACCTGGGTCCTTCAAATAGTCCAAAGGGGCTATTTGCTCCACTTCAACCAGGTACCTCCCTCCTCCTTTTCAGGAGAGTCTCTACACAGGGACCTCCTCTTGCAGGAGTTGGCTGGTCTTCTAGAGGATCAGGCGGTGGAACCGGTGCCCCACCACCTGCAGGGACAGGACTTCTACTCCAGGTATTTTCTGATACCAAAGAGAACAGGGGGCCTCAGACCCATTCTCGACCTGCGAAACTTAAACAAGTTCCTGGGAGGGAAAAGTTCAAGATGCTTTCCCTTGGAATATTGCTGCCTTACCTCCACCAGTGAGATTGGCTATGCTCCTTAGACCTGAAGGATCCCTACACGCACATCCTCATACATCCAGACCACAGACAATATCTCAGATTTGTAGTGGGAGGAAACCATTTTCAGTACAGAGTACTTTCATTTGGCATAGCCTCTGCTCCCAGAGTGTTCACCAAATGTCTGGCAGTAGTGGCGGCCTTCCTCAGGGGGCCCAGTCATCTCAGGCTTACTCAGGGACTGGGCAGTGGAGCCTGTATCCCAACACCTCTGAGGAAAGGGGTTCTACTCAAGGTATTTCCTTGTTCCAAAAGAACAGGGGGCCTCTGGCCCATCCTGGACTTGCACAACTTGAACTCCTGGTGAGGGAGAAGTTCAAGATGCTGTCCCATGGGACACTGCTGCCCTACCTCCGCCAGGGAGACTGACTCGTACACTCACATCCTGGTCCATCTCTCCCACAGACAATACCTGAGATTCATGGTGGAAGGGTAGCATTACCAGTACAGGGTACTGCCATTCAGCCTCGCCTCCTCTCCAAGGGTCTTCACAAAGTGCCTGGCGGTCGTGGCCACCCATGTGTGCTTCTATGGGGCCCACGTCTTCCCCTACCTGGACGACTGGCTCATTAGAGGGAGCACGGCCTTCAAGGCCAGCCAAGCCGCAAGGCTTACAATTCACACCCTGCAGAAGTTGGGCTTCATCATCAACTACCCCAAGTCCAGCCTCTCCCCAGCTCAAGACCTGGAGTTCATAGGAGCACAGCTGGACACTCTGCAGGTCAAGGCCTTCCTCCCGATAGAGAGGACCCGTCACGATGCAGTTAGCAGAGATGGTTCAAAGCTGCAGATTGATACCAGCCCACTTGCTCTCCACTTGTTAGGCCACATAGCCTCTATGGTTCATGTCACGCCCTTGACTCGCCTACACATGCGAGCAGCCCAGTGGTGCCTCAGATCCCAATGGACACAGGCCACAAGCAAGCTGAGAGACTGCGTAAGGGTCACCCACCGACTGGCGGCCTCCCTCAACTGGTGGCAGTCCCCGCAACATCTCAGGGCGGGGATGCCTTTCCAAGCCCCAGCACTGCAAAAGGTCCTAACAACAGACGCCTCCCTGGCGGCATAAATTGTGAGGGCCATTACACTCAGGGCATCTGGTCCCCAGACAAGTCTTGGTTACAAATCAACCTCCTCGAGCTCAGGGCCATCTTCCTGGCCCTAAAGGCCTTCCCCGCTACCTCTTAAGCAACCTCTCGGTCCTCAGACAGACAATCAGGTTGCCATGTTCTATGTGAACAAGCAGGGAGGCATGGGCTCCTACACCCTCTGTCAGGAGGCGGTAGCCCTCCACTCCTTTGCAGTATGCAACAGCATGCTCCTGAGAGTGTTGCATGTGCTGGACCAGGACAACCTCCTGGCGGACAGGCTCAGCAGGATTCTTCATCCACACAGGTGGCATCTGGATCCCAGAGTGGCACAGAGGCTCTTCCGCCTCTAGGGCAGACTCTGGCTGGACCTGTTCGCTTCCCCAGACAATGCACAGCTGCCCAGATTCTGCTCACCCAGTGGATGCCTTCCTTGTCTCATGGTTGAGGGGCCTGCTTTATGCATTCCCACTGACCCCTCTAATAGCCAAGTGCCTTTTCAAGATCCAAAGCAACCATGCTGCAGTAATCTTGATTGCTCCCAGGTGGCCTAGACAGCCCTGGTTCCCCCTGCTACTCTCCCTTTCAGTGGCACCCCTGATGGCACTGGGCCGTCAGCCAGATCTTCTTTTGCAGGAGGGGGGCTCCTTTCTCCACCCCAACCTGGCATCCCTGACATTAACTGCATGGATGCTGAAAGGATAGCACTGGCCCCCTTCAGTCTCACAGACGAAGTGCAAGAGATCCTCCTGGAAACCCTCCATTAGGAGGGCATATACCTTCAAGTGGAGGAGATTCTCTCTATAGTGTGCACCTCTCCCACTCAGGGTTGAAATCAAATTCGGTCAGGGTGCATCTTAACGCAATAGCAGCTAACCATCACCCTGTGGAGGGGAGGCCCCTCTCAAGCCAGCCCTGGTCTCCAGGTTTCTCAGAGGCCTTCTGCTATCAAAGTCCCCCTCCGCCCACCTTCACCAGAGTGGGATCTCAATGTGGTGCTCTCACAGCTCACCAAATCGCCATTTGAGCCCTTGACGACTTGCCACCTGAGGTATCTCTCCTGGAAGGTGGCCTTCCTGTTGGCTTTGACATCCGCCCAGAGAGTGAGCAAGCTACAGGCCCTGGTGGCGGATCTATCTTATACCAGGTTCTATACAAACAGGGTTGTGCTTCACACGCACTCCTTCCTCCTGAAGATGGTGTCGGCTTTCCACCTCAATCAGGAGGTGGTCCTCACCATCTTCTTCCCACAACCTCATGCTGATAAGGCAGAGTTGGTTCTGCATACATTGGATTGTAAGAGGGCCCCGTCCTTCTATCTACAGAGGACTCAGGGCCACCGCAAAGCTTCTCAACTCTTTGTCTCTTAAGACCCCAGCAGGCTGGGGCTACCTGTGACCAAGCAAACCCTGTCCATTTTGGGTGGCGGACTGTATTGCCCTCGCTTATAAGCAAGCCAGCCTCTCCCTAGAGAACTGAATCACTGTTCATCGTGTGCGGCTACGGCCACATCGGTGGCCAACCTCCGCTCAGTGCCGGTGACAGAAATTTGTAAAGCCACAACATGGTCTTCAATGCATATGTTTGCAGCTCACTACTGCCTCGAGAGTGAGTCCTGCAGGGACAGTGCCTTTGGCTAGGCAGTAATCCGAAGCATTCTCAGTGTATAGGCAACCCCTGCCCTCCAACCCTTCTGTGTTCAGGCTACCAGAGCAATGGTGATGCTGGACGCTGGTGTCTGCAGAGTTCTCTTGGTAGGGACTCACCCTCTGCAACTCACGGCCTCCCTATTGGTAGCCGTTGGTGCTGTTGTGGTTCAGTCCCCGGCAGCCTGGAGCTAGGGAGTCCCATATGTGAGGACTGGCTTCCTGCTTGTTCCTGGAGAAAGCATAGTTACTCACCTGTAACAGAGACAGCAGGTATCAATCCTCACATCCCTCTCTCCTCCTGGGAGTTGCCTCCTTTACCTTTTCACCTGCCTAAGCTATGTCATCTGACTGAACAAGATGGCACACTTGGGTGGGAAGGGGGCCATACATGCTTGGTAGCATTCCCAAAGGCTTTCTTTGAAAGCTTGGGAAATGCTCTGCACAGGGCTCCTTCGGCGCCAACGTCACCCATATGTGAGGACTGAGTCCTGCTGTCCCTGGAGAACACGCTTTACATATTTCCATCAGAGACACAGAAATATACACATGCATGCACATGCATTCATCCACCCCTTCCCCCAAATCAGGTACACACTTGCACACTAGCACTTTTCAGACAGACACATTCTGCCTCTGACTGCCACGCTCCCTTTGAAGTGAGGTGTGGGTGAGAGGTTTTGATTGGGTGTAGATTGCTTTAAAAAGCTTGACGTCAGATGCTCGGATAAACCTGAGCTGTTGTCGTCTGAGATATAAGTTTACCTCTGATGGAGCCTTTTTTAAGGAGAAACGAAGATCTTTGTTGGTTTAATGGTTTAAGTTCAGGCGGCAATGTGTATAGAGTTAGAGGATGCTGAAGAAAAAGCTGTTGGAGTTAAAGGAATGATGTTGAAGCTTAGAAGAGTGGCATTGAACGTTGAAGCTTAGGAGATCGGCGTTGAAGCCTGAAACCTTAAAGATAAGTAGAACTTTATGATCTATGGCTGTAAGGGAAGAGTGATTTGACTTTGAAACCTTGTGTTATTTTCAGAATACGGTGCCGCTTTTCCTTTTGATGTGGTGTGTAACTGAATGGAATATCAGCTTCTTTTGAAGACAGATAGAAGTTTTGTAATATATATGTGGTTTAATTAATTTAAGAAATAATGCAAAAAAAGTACTTTTTCTGTATGTTTATTAAGTAGTTTATAGGGGAGTTTTTGGGACCGATGATGCATGAAGCTGTAATCCCCTATGGTGATTTGTCTCGCCACATAGTGGGAGGTAATGCATTAGTCTGAGGTATTTTCTCCCACATAAGAGATTTAGCTTCATGTATATAAGTTAGGGAGTGAGGCATATTAAATGTAGTTAATATATTTATGAGGCTAAGGGTGTGATTGTGGTTAGTTTTGCGCATACCGTGACAGTCATGAACCTCATTTCCAAGCCAGGGCATGGGGAGTATTATCTCAGTCTCTCAAATTTACTGCTAAGGCTCAGCGTAGTACTTGCATCGTGCCAAAGAGAGCCTCCTGCTGGAGTTTGTAAGATGTAACATATATGGGTAGTTTGTCAGGATGTGCTTGGAAATTCTTCTATATCAAGCCTGTGGTACCCAACACGATGGAAAATATTTCTGTATCATTCTGCCACATTTTCTTGGTCTCTGACTGTATTTCCTGGTATTTCAGGATCTTCTGCCTCTCCACGCGATTCACTTGGAACTGACACCTCTATTATCAATGCCGTTTTGGTGTTTTTCTCCTTAACCACTATATCTGCCTTCCTCGCATCCAGCTTTTTAACGGTCGGAATGGGAGTATCCCAGGTGATCATAACCTCCTTATTCTCTGTAATTCTCCTAGGGTCATGATCCCAGTACTTTTTGGACACAGTGATGTTGTAGTGCTTACAGAGTTTCTAATGGATGAGGCATGCTACTTTATTATGTCTTTCTGTATAGAAATTTTCTGCCATCAGAACTTCACAGCCAGCTATGAGGTGAGTCACCGTTTCCAGGTCTTTCTTATAGACTCAACAGATGTCTGTGTTGCCAGTTTTTTCAATGCTCGCTTTAAACCATCTCATCTGTAAGCTCCTGTCCTGGGCTGCAACTATCAAACTGTCATCCTTCGGTTTCAGTTCACCCCTCCTTAACCATTCATGTGTCCGTTCTTGATCGATAAAGGGTTCCTGGAGTGTATTTCCCACTGTAATTTTTGCATTTGTCATTTGTTTTTCCTTGTTTGTTGATCTAATTCCTTAAAGAGTTTTTTTCTCATTTTGCAAATTCTGTTACTGCTTTCCCTGTGCATACTTGTGGGAGTTTTGCTCATTCTTTCTAATCGTCAGAACGCTTGTCCGAGTTTGATGGTGGAGACAGATTCTGGACGTTTACTCTAATATTTCATCACTTTTTGTGTATTTGGATCCGAGGATGCAGTTAAGTAGGCCTGGAGACCTATGATAGTAGCACTGTATGTATAAATCAATGTCTATGAGTCCTAGCCCTCCTTCAGCTCTAGGAATGTACAGTCTTGGCATACACCGATTCTTGTAAATCACTTCATGGGCATGGAGGAGTTTTTGTGTTCGCACATCCAGTTTTTCAAGATCTTTAAGAGGCCAGTACACAACCCCAAAGCTTTATGAAAGGAGAGGAATTGCCAGCTGATTGATGGCTTGTATCTTATTCCATGATGTTAAAACACTTTTCAATAATAATTTTAATCTCCTGCTGTATTCTTTACTGATCTCTTCTCTCAGTAAATTTCTGCTTGAGTATTGTTCCTTCCTCCACTCTGAGATACTTATATACTTCAAGATACTTCCTGTTCAAGGTCCTTGATGTCACAGCCTTCAGCCAGGGAGATGTTTTCTGTTTAGCTCAATTTTCCTCTAAAAAAAAGTTGCCTTAGTACATTTGTCAAGACCAAAGGTCATCCTGATGTCATCAGAAAAACATTTTACCATACGGAGTTGCTCTGCTAAGTGTTGGTTGCTGGAATATAGAGCTTTAGATAGTCTACAAATAATAAATGAGATGTTATCTCTAGGTTGTTACCTGCTTTAGGATTCATGCTAAATCCATATCCTAAAGAGTTGATGCAAATACTCATTGGATTAAGCGTGTGGTGTAGAAGGTCCCTCAGATCCCTTAGAGAGTGATAAAGTGCAGGATTCAGCTTCAGTTAAGGGAAGTAAACAAGTGCACATGGTTCCTGGTTTCCAGGGAAACCACAGGCAAAGCAGATTAGAGGAGAGGAAAACACACCCCTGCTGCAGTTCAGCTCAGCAATCACGAGCTAAGGCTGGACACCTGTTGAAAGGAGTGGTCAGGTTAAACCCAGAAAACCAGAGATTTAAGAGAAGCTCATTAGGAAGGGAGCAAGCACATGAGCAGGCAGATCTGGAAGCACACTTGGAAGCAGAGTTGGAAGGCCAGCTGAGAGCACAGCCACGAGGAAAGCAGTCACAAAAAGCAGAGGATTTGCTTGGGAGTGAAGACACAGAGGAATTCATGGTAACAGAGGATTCTCTGACCTTTAACTCAGAAGGGGAAGTCAGCACAGGAGACGAGCAGAGAGTCCGTGCAAAGGAGCAAGGTACAAACAGCCCAGGTTTGTTGCCGTGGGTAAAAGGCAGCCATAAGGGGAATGTACCAAGAAGGCAGACTTGTGTGCACGTAGAGACTCCAAGGCTTACAGCTGTAGCTGATCCTGGAAAGCAGAAGGAATCTCTCATAAGGAAGCCAAGAGGTAGGCTGAGTGACTGGTATAAAAGTAAAGCTGTTTTTAAGAAGTGCTCTGCTATTAACCCAGAAGGGTGGGGCTTTCCATGTGGTGAACACTGTGGCAATTACAAGCCGTGTGTAGCAGAAGGCTACGGGGAAAAGTCTATTGCTGAAGGAACAGGTGTGTGCTTGGAAACACCTTGTAAGCAATTGAAGACATTTCCAACTGAGAGTCAGTATGAACCGATGGAAACTGAGCCATCTGTAGAATATCTGCCTATTGAGTCAATGGACTGTACAATGTCTGTGTGTGAGAAGATAAAGCCTGTATAATAAGTTTAAGCTGTGCAGAAAGAGAGAGAGAGCTGCCGGTAGCAGCTAAAGGAAACAGCACCAAAGGTTTTGGAACAGAAGTGCTCTTTATGTTGGATTATAGTGATGCTGATATAAGAAGCTGTTTGAGTTACATTTCTTATATTATTTCATGCCAGAAGTTGTATGGGCTTGTTCTTTATTTTACATTTGTAAAACCGTTTGGGAAGGGGAATTAAAATCCTGTTATTTGCCTGAACACTCGAGCTCCACAACTTGCCTTATTTCAAATAGTGAAAAACTTCAACTCCCAGAAGGCAGTGCTTTCCCCAAGCACCATTTTACTAACTGAATAAGGAATCAGGCTGCTTATATTCACAAGCTCAGGCTGTGGAGTAATAGCAACATTACAAGTGCCACACAAAACAGAAGGGGCGACAAGGAATCCCCCCTGAAATATTCAATATATCATTCCTAACATCAGGGAATTCCCCTGATGTTAGGAATGATATACTGACCATCTTCATATTTCAAAGAAAGTGTGGTTTGCCACATTGTCATGGTGAACTTAATGTACTCTATCAAACCTGGATTTATTTTATACATTTCAAGGCACTTTATTATCCATGAGCATGAGACACTCAAAAGCTTTCTTATAATCAATCCATGCTATATTGAGGTTTCTGGTTTTCTTATCAGTGGCCATGATGGCCTTATTCAACATTAGCTGGTCTTTGGTGCCATATGCCCCTCTCTTGTTGCCCTTTTGTTCTATTGCCATGATGGACTCAATATGATCATATATTCTTTCTGCATCTATTGCAGTGAACAGCTTATAGATTGTGAGTAGACAAGTTATTGGTCTATAATTGTTGGGAGTGGTGCTTGGGTCTCCTTTTGGAAGAAGAAATGTTCTTCCTGCTTAAACAATTGACTTTTGGTATTCAACAGGTATGGGTGGAGTGATAACTCTTTGAGCCAAAAGTTGATTACTCCATCTGGGCCAGGGCTCTTCCAGTTTGGGGCTCGCTTTAACCTGCATTCCAGCTCTTTTGTTGTCACTACAGGCCATTCCATAGGTTTGATGTTTTGCTTTTTCTAAATGCTCCTGTATGCAGGGTAACCATTCTGCGTTTTATAGGGTTCTCGTATAGTTTTCTCCAGAAGCTTTCTGTGTCGGCTTTGGTTTGTGGTGCTTTTATTATCTTAATGCTCTTTCCCGATTTCCCTGTAGAATTCATTTGGGTTCTCTCTAAATAGCTTATTTTGATATCTTTATTTTCGGTTTTCTTCATATCTTCACAGTTTTTGCACTTCTGCTGTTTATTCCTCATGATATGCTCCCTTTTCAGAATAGTGTTTCTGGGATGGAACTTTTTCTGTCTTGTATACAAGAATTGGAAACATCTGCTGAGGAAGTCTGCACTAATGGGACCCTGCTGATCACACTTTAACCAGACAAGAAACGGTTGTAAAGCTTTTTTCTTTACTAAAGAAATTATGGGATGCATATATTGTGGATATCCTGAATTCCAACTGGCTGGGTGTATCTCAAGGACTGGTTTGAAAACTACTGATCTAGGTTAAGGCAGTTTTACTTGATTGTCACCTAACTAGATGTGGGCTACCTCCCACCCATCAGTTATTTACTGCCCCTAGACTTCCATTGTATTTAATGCATTGTGCTGACCAATTGATAGCATGAGTAGGAAGGCTGCTTCAATCTCCAAAAAAAGGGTGGGAAATATGCTCCAGTTTGCTGGGTCCCCTCATTCTACAAATGGTCACTCAAGAAGAGGCCACTCAAGTCTGGGCATAGTTTCTCCTTTTCTGTCCTCTGAGGAGCAGGTGGAGGAGAGAAATTTCCTAGAGGAATTATTGGAATGTGTTACATGTGCTGCATTTACTGCAACACACTATAAAATTGTGCATAGTCTTTCCTCTTTTCTTTTTCTCCCTGACCTAGCTTCAGTCAGGAGTGATGATACTTAGAGAGAACCTGGAAGGGATGTTAGCAGCATTCTCCATCCCATTAAGGCAAGGACTATCATACAAGGTGGAAGTGCATTCAGATATGTCTCATGCATATTCATTGTGGATATCCTGAAAACCTGACTGGCTAGGTGTGTCCTGAGGACTTAGATGGATTGATGTTCAAATGAATGGCTGTCCATGCTGGTCACAGGCTAAGCTTACCCCACTTTTTGACTATATTTTTAAGTTTTTTCCTCCCTTTTTCTTTTGTTGTAACACTAAACTTTTCTCTTTATCTTTATTGGCCTTTTCCCTTTCCACAGCTGCTTTCCCTTGAAATGGCATTTTTTCTACCCTAAACCATTTATTTATTTAACCAGTTTTCTATACTGCCTTATCCTTCAATTAAGGTGGTTTACATTACAACTTCACTGTGTACAATGAACGCTGAACAGCTGGGGAGGGGGGAATGGGTGTACAGGACAGGATAACAAATTAACTTATGTACAATGCAACATATAAGGCATAACATATATACAATTTAGGTCTGTGGCATTGGGGAGTTGTCGTTAGTTCATGGCCTGGAATTGTCGGGGGGGGGGGGGGGTGGAATTTGGAAACTTTCCCTGGATGGGAGGCTAAGTGATGTGTTCCAAATGGTTTGTTTATAGGAAAGTTTTCAGATTCTTCCAGAAGTCTTTGATGTCTGTCATGGCTCGCATGTCGTCCAGTAGGGAGTTCCATAATGATGGGGCATATAGTTAAAGCGCTGTTCCGGATGTAGATTGTTTGGATTTTTGGAATTCGTGGGGCGTAATGATCCTATTCTCATGGGTCAAGTGCTCGAGCCTCATAAGATTAGATCTTGTAAGATGTCAGTCGAGCAGTGATGGATGATTTTAAAAAATGTTGATTGTCTTGAACCTGATGCGAGAATGTATTGGGAGCCAATGTAATCGGTTAAGTATGGGGTGATGTTCCGGTGATAATTTGTGCTGCTGTGTTTTGTGCTACTTGGAGCGGCATGATGGCTTGTTTTGAGAGTCCCTGGTAAAATGAGTTGCAGAAGTCAACTATAGGGGTGATTACTGCCTGGCATACTGATCGAAAGTGCTCTTGGCTTAGGATTGGTTTTAGTCCCCTGATAACTTTCATTTTATAGTAGGCATTTGCGGTGGTTTTATTTATGTGGGATTGCATGATTAAGTGTTGGTCCAAAGTGATCCCTAGGTATTGGACTTCATTTTTTACTGCTATGAACCTTTGTAGTATGTTGATCGATTGTGATGGACTGAATGAGGCATGTCTTGTGATGAAGAGTGCCTCTGTCTTCATGTAGTTTACAGATAAGTTGTTGCTGATCCAGGTGATCGTGTCCTCCACGCATGTGTCCTCTCCTGGAAAACCCTTTTCCTGATTGCAGTCACCTCGGCCAGACGAGTCAGCGAACTGCAAGCCCTGGTAGCGCACCAACCCTATACAATCCTCCACAAGGATCATGCCTCCCTACGGACACACCCGAAGTTCGTACCCAAGGTGCTATCCAGCTTCCATGTCAACCAAAGCATAGAACTTCCGGATTTTTACCCGGAACCCCATGCCAACACGGAAGAATGCCGCTTGCACACCCTGGACTGCGTATGGGCACCCAACAGCTACCTATGTCACACTCAGGAACACCACACTGGCCCGCAGCTCTTTGTCTCCTTCGACCCAGCCAGACCGGGCCATCCCGTCACAAAGAGAACACTATCTCGCTGGATCTCGGCGTGCATCGCATTCTGCTACTCCCAAGCTGGAGCTCAGATACCTGCCACGGCCCATGCTCACCAACTCAGGGCCATGGCAACCACGATGGCTAATCTCCATGCCTTACCCATCCAGCAGATCTGCAAGGCCGCCACATGGTCCTCTATACACACCTTCCAGCCAAACTACTGCCTGGACCGACTGTCCCACTCCAACTCCTCTTTCGGTCGGACTGTCCTGAGCGCAAGCAAAGACGCTGAACTATCAACAGCCTCGACTCCTTGGCAAGCAGGCCTCCAGTCTCAGCACGAGAACTAACACTGCGGTGCATAGCGTCATGTTGCTGTTCGCTGTTTGAGTATGTTCTGTTCCTCACAGTTACGATTGTTGAAGTTGACACGTTCATGGTTGTTACATGTGATTCCACTGCATGATGATGTGTTTTTCCCTGATAGCACAGTTACTTACCTGTAACAGGTGATCTCTGGGAACAGCAGGAATAAGTCTTCACATATGGGTATCGTCGGTACCGACGGAGCCTGCGCGGGAACGCTCCCCAGTGTCCTTAAAGAAAGCTTTTGGGAGCATCCCACAGCGCCTGCGCACTGCCTTCCTGCCTTTCCCAACTGCCTCTCTCCAGTTCGAGTTTTAAAGCTGAGACAAAGAGAGAGAGAGAGGAAAGGAAAGACAGATAGAGAGATACAACTCCTAGGGGAGGTGGGTGGGCTGTGAAGACTTATTCCTGCTGTTCCCAGAGATCACCTGTTACAGGTAAGTAACTGTGCTATCTCCAGGAACAAGCAGGAATGAGTCTTCACATATGGGGACTCCCCAGCTAGAGATGCCTGGGAGATCACCCAGATTGTGAGTCCCTGGGAAGGGCTCTACTTCTACCCATGAATCTCAGGCATCCAGTTCAGGGATGGAGGGTAGGAGTTGATTAGGTATGGAACAGGTGTTTGAGAACAGCCTGACCAAACAAGGCATCCCGGCGGGAGTCCTTGTCCAAGCAGTAATGGGCTGTGAAGGTATGAACCGATGCCCAAGTGGCCGCTCGACAGATTTGGTCGATGGACACAGAGTTTAGATGAGCCATAGAGGTGGCCATGGCCCTCACATTGTGAGCTGTGACATGGCCCTCCAGAGAAAGGTTCTTACTTTGGTAGGCGAAGGAAATACACTGAGCAATCCAATTGGACAGAGTTCTCTTATAGACTGGAAGTCCTAAATGAGAAGGATCAAAAGCAACAAAAAGTTGAGAGGACTTTCTATGTTGCTGTGTCCTGTGTAAGTAGAAAGCAAGTGCTCTTTTACAATCCAGGGTATGAAGATTCCTCTCTGCACTTGATGCATGAGGTCCTGGAAAAAAGACAGGTAAAAAGACCTCCTGGTTCAGATGAAAAGGTGAGACCACTTTAGGCATAAAGTGTGGATTAGTTCTGAGGACTACCTTGTCATGATGGAACCTTGTATAAGGAGGATTAGCCACTAAAGCTTGCAGCTCACTAATACGGCGAGCTGAGGTGACTGCAATGAGAAAAATTACCTTCCAAGAAAGGAATTTTAAGGAGGTAGTGGCTAAGGGTTCAAAGGGTGGCTTCATAAGCTGGCCAAGAACCAGATTCAAGTCCCAGGCCACTGGAGGTGGTCTAATGGGAGGTTTAGTCAAAAGAAGGCCTCTCATGAATCTTGCTATAAGAGGATGAGAGGAAATAGGTTGTCCATTGAAAGGCTTAAGGGATGCTGCAATAGCACTCAAATGGACTCTGATTGAATTTGTTTTAAGGCCTGCATGGGATAAATGCAGCAAATAGTCTAGTAAAGAATGCAAAGGTATTGCAAGAGGGTTGAGACCCTTCTCTGCACACCAAATGGAAAACCTTTTCCATTTTAAAGCATATGAACGTCTGGTGGAAGGCTTTCTGGAAGCATGAAGGATATCCTTCACTTGCTGAGAAAGTTGTAAATCTTGAAGGTCTAGGCCTTCAGCAACCAGGCCCTGAGATGAAGAGACTGAGGATTTGGGTGCCACAAAGTTCCCTCCTCCTGGGAGAGGAGATATGGAGCAGACCCCAGGTCTAGGGAGGGAGCTTGAGAGAGATGCAGAAGTAAAGGGTACCACACTTGGCGTGGCCAAAGTGGTGCTATGAGGATCATAGTCCCTTTGTCTCTCTGAAGCTTGAACAGAGTCTTGGGGATTAGGGGAATAGGTGGAAAGGCATAAAGGAAGTCCTGCCCCCAATGAAGGAGGAAGGCATCCCTGGCCTGAACTCCCTGACATGGAATCCTGGAACAGAACCGGGGAAGTTTGGCATTCCACGGACTTGCAAACAGGTCTATGTCTGGGGTACCCCAAATCCGAAAAATTCTGGCTATCTGGTCCCCATGGAGGGACCATTCGTGCGGAAGCAGAACTCGACTGAGTCTGTCTGCCCAAGAGTTTTGAACTCCTGGAAGATATACTGCCATGAGATGGATTTGATGCTCTCTGGCGAAGGCCCACAATCTCAGAGCTTCGTTGCAAAGCGACAGAGAGCCAGTTCCCCCCTGCTTGTTCACGTAGAACATAGCTACCTGGTTGTCCGTGTGGATGAGGACTGTCTTGTAGCTGAGCAGGGTGTGGAAGACTCTGAGAGCCAGAAAGATTGCTCTGAGCTCTAAGAGGTTGATATGAAGATATGTCTCCTGTGGAGACCAGATGCCCTGGGTCGAGAGATCTTGTAGATGGAGCCCCCCAACCCTTTGGAGAGGCATCTGTTGTAAGGGTTGCTTGGGGTAACACCTGTTGAAAGGGGGACCCCAGCAACAGATTCTGAGTGGACTTCCACCAGTGGAGGGACGAAAATAGGCGACTGGAGGTTGCTATTTTGTCTGATAGGCAACCTGATGCCTGGGTCCATTGGGTGGATAGGGTCCACTGAGCTGCTCTCATGTGAAGGCGAGCATAGGGAACCACATGCACCGTGGATGCCATGTGGCCTAAAAGTTGCAACATCTCTCGAGCAGTTAAAGGGGATTTTAACTGAATCTGGGAGGCTAACTGCACCAAGCATAGGCAACGGGCCTGGGGAAGATAGGCCCTTGCAGTTGTGGTATCCAGTAAGGCCCCTATGAACTCTCGAGACTGAGTAGAGGTAAGATGGGATTTTGGAATGTTGATTACTAGTCCCAGATACTGAAGAACACGCATTGTGCAGGCTAGAGAAGTCTGGGCCTCTGACTGGGATGGAGCTCGGATGAGCCAGTCATCCAGATATGGGAATACGAATATTCCTAGAGTGCGTAGGAATGCAGCTACTACTGCCATGCATTTTGTGAACACTCTTGGAGCAGAGGCCAGACCGAAAGGAAGCACTTTGTATTGGTAGTGCTTTCCTTGGTATAGGAAGCGAAGGAATCTTCTGTGTGTTGGATGGATGAGAACATGGGTGTACGCATCCTTGAGATCTAGAGAACAAAGCCAGTCCTGACTCTGGAGGTATGGAAGGAGAGTTCCGAGAGAAGTCATCTTGAATTTCTCCTTGCATAGAAACTTATTCAATTCTCTGAGATCTAATATGGGTCTGTAGCCCCCTGTTTTCTTTGGGATGAGAAAATAGGGGGAGTAGAACCCTGAACCCTGTTGAAGAAGGGGTACTTCTTCTATTGCCCCTTGGGCAAGAAGGGTAGCAATCTCCTGACCTAGAAGGTTGAGGAGAGATGTTGGAGAATTGAACTGTTTCACCATGGTGTGTGGAGGAAGGTTTAAGAAATAAAGTTTCTACCCTTCCCTTATGATGGAGAGGGTCCACTGCTCTGCTGTGATTTGTTCCCATCTGGGAGCAAAGTGAGCTAACCTTCCTGGGATGGTGAGGGGCTCTGGATGTTCTAGAGCCAGAAAGGTTAAGTTCTCTAGTGGAAAGTCAAAGGCCCTGAGGAGGCTGAGGCTGCTGGGCCGTAGCAGTCCTCGCAGCCTGGGTTTTGGCCTGTTTTGGTTGTTGCTGCCTCTTTGTAGCAAAACGACCTTGAGAAGAGGCCTGACCATAAGAAGAAAATTTCCCTTTCTTTGGGAAAGATCCCTTTTTGAACAACCTCTTTTTGAAAGGAGCAGTAGTAGACTTTGAAAGTCTATCTAAAGCAGAATTTTCAGCATCCATCTGGTTGGCCTTTGCTTGCCAATCTTTGCCAAACAGGTTTTCGCCTGTACAGGGAAGGTTACCTAGACCATCCTGTACCCAGGATTCCAAATCAGAGGCTTGCAACCAAGCAACTCTGCGTGCACCTATGGCAATAGCCGAGGCTCTACTGACCCCCTCAAAAGAGTCAAAGGCTGCATGGTTGGAAAACTTGGATACATCCTGTGCATGTTTAAGCCAGGTGATATATTCTTCTCACTTCTGACATAAAAGGAGATAAGGTTTGCAGATGATCTGTAACTTCTTTTAGAAACATCCCCATATAGAGACTATAGGAGTTGATTCTGGCTACAAGCATACTGGCCTGGAAGATTTTCCTGCCAAAGGCATCTAGGGTTCTGCATTCTCTTCCTGGAGGAGCAGAGGAGTGCCTTTTTGTACTCTTGATCTTTTTCATGGCAGACTCTACCACAATGGAGTGGTGAGGAAGCTGAGTCTTATGAAACCCAGGACAAGGAGGAACACGATACATGGTGTCCAACCTTCTGGAATGAGGGGAGGTGGAAAGAGGAGTCTCCCATATACCCAACATGTGTTCATAAAGAATCTCATGTATTGGTAAGGTGGCTGCCTCTTTAGGAGCCTTAGGATATTGTAGGATATCTAATTTTTTGGCTCTAGGTTCAGTCTCAGAGGTCACTGAGATGGGCAAGCCTTTGGCCACCTCCCTAATAAAGTCCTGAAAAGACAAGTCTTCAGGAGGAGACATTCTCCTTTTTGGAGAAGAGGGTTCCTGAGGAAGGATCCCCGATGCTTCAATTGAGGCCTCTGAAGAGTCAGAGTCTTCAGAAGAATCAAAGTATCGACTATCTGGATGCTCTCGTAGAGCCTGATACACGTACCGGGAGGTATCGACATCGGGAGTAATCGGTACCGGGCCGGTACTGATAGGCATCATTGGATAGCATACCGCTGCCGTTGATGCTGATGTCGATGCAAGCAGTACTGGTATCGGAACCGGAATCAGATCCTGTACCGGAATCGGTACGGGTACCGACAACGGGGTTTGTTGCGGTACTGTAGGCGTTGCAGCTTGAATGAATGCCGTGATGGCACGCTGCATGGTCAGAATATTCTGATCCATCGACGCCACCAATGTCTGGATATCGGTACCGGTAGAAACTGACGGTACCACAGAACATTGTAACAGGTGATCGGTCGAGGCCGAGCCATCGATGTCAACCTGTGACCCCATAGGTAGTGCTTTGGAAGCCGGAGCCTCCCGCCGGGGTAACTTTGCCGGTGTGGTATCCTCAAGAGTAAGCCCGGGGGCATCTCGATACTTAGAGGGAGATGAACTCTTTGAGGACCGGCCAGATTTAAGTTTGGTTACCTGAGATCCATGGGATGAAGAAGAAGCCCTGGAAGACGTCGATGCCACGGAAGCTGCATCGGAGGGAAACAGGGTACTGAGCTTAGCTGCCCAATTCTGTAACCCTCTTTTAGACATCATAGAACAGGACTCACAATCCGCGATGGAGTGGTCAGGACCTAAACATTTTAGACACCAGTCATGGGTGTCGGTGACAGAAATAGTGCTACTGCACTTTGTGCATTTTTTAAACCCGGAGGCAGGTTTTTCCATGAGGGAAAAATATTTCTGTAGGCCTAAGGCCCCAGAAGAAAAATGCACTGAAAAAGTAGAAGGTTTTTTTTTTTTTTTAAAGAAAGAAAAGGAACCGGTAGTACCGGTGCGGAATCGAGAAGGCAGACACGCGACTAAAGAAAAATAAAAGAAAATAAGAAATTCTTCAGTGGTGACAGGAAACACGACCTGCTGGCTCCGCGGAAAAGAAGAACTGGAGAGAGACAGTTGGGAAAGGTGGGAAGGCAGCACGCAGGTGCTGTGGGATGCTCCCAAAAGCTTTCTTTAAGGACGCTGGGGAGCGTTCCCGCGCAGGCTCCGTCGGTACCGACGATACCCATATGTGAAGACTCATTCCTACTTGTTCCTGGAGATTAAAGGTTACCCAGTTGACAACTACTGGTCCCCGACCGTTTGTAACACTCCAACATGCCAGAAGGGTCCCATCTGCCCGCAGCGGCAGCCTGCAGCTCGCTAGTGAGTCACCAGGTGTGGCTGACGCATCCTGCTAGTCCAAGGAGAAAGTGGGGTTACTTACCTGTAACGTAGGTTCTCCTTGGACAGCAGGATAAGTCAGCCACACATTCCCACCCACCTCCCCTACGGATGGCCCCGGCACCCTACATCACCATAGGCCCGCTACCTACCAGCCGGGACTCCTCTCTTGGCACAAACTAAGCCAGGTAGGGGCAGGCCCAGGGGTAGGGACACAGGGGCATGCTCAGAAAGGCTTCGCCTTTCTGAGCTATTGGAGAGCACTCCATCCTCGGCGCCGTCGGATGACGTCAGCAGGTGTGTCTGACTTATCCTGCTGTCCAAGGAGAACCTACGTTACAGGTAAGTAACCCCACTTTCTTCCATCCCCATCCCAAGCCCGCCTCGAACTCACCCGCCACTCAGCTTTCTTCTTCCTCAGTCCCGCCCTCTGGAACTCACTCCCACATCCTTTTCACACAGAACCTTCCTTCCCCCAGTCTAAAGCCCTGCTTAAGACCCACCTTTTCTGCCAGGCCTTTGACATTCAGACTACACCTTCCATCTAGACCAGTACCCTTTCCTCCCTTTCCCTCCCTCCGACTTATCTGGCTTGTTATGTATGTCCCCCTCAGTTCTCTTTTCTGTTTTTCTTTCTCTCCTTTACGACTTCCTTTCCTATCAATTAATGGTATTCCTTTCTTCCTTTTCTTCTTTTCTGGCAGTCTATGGTTTATTGTACACCGCTCTGACGCATAAGCTTAGGAGGTATATCAAGCCTTATGACTAAAGATAAAGATACACCAAAACACACACTCCGCAAGGGGGCACGAAGGAAACACATACAGCAGGTGTTGACTTGGACAAAGTTGAAACACAGCAGAAGCAAGGCATATATAAGGGCTCAAACAACAGATCGTGAGACCCTTCTCGTACCCAGACACAAAGATAACAAGGAGGGTCTCGTATGTCCTCTGTTGTAAACAACCTTCTCTCGGGAGATTATCAAAATACTGAAGAAAGAGTGGCATTTGATTCAATCCCTTGATGGTTTTCAAGACATCTCTCTTACCGTAGCACACAAACGGAATATTAACTTGAAGGACTTCCTAGTTTCCTCTGCTTTGACAGAGCGTCCTTTTTTACCTAAATATAAAGGGTCTTTTCAGTGCGGTCGGTGCTCTGTGTGTACTCATGTTTTGCCGGTTCGTGACTTTTTCCTTCACCCGGTTACTAATAGAAAATTTGTTCTCAAAGATTTCTCTAATTGCGAGACGTCCCATGTTATATATGTCATCCAGTGTCCGTGTAAGAAACTGAATGTTGGCAAGACTGTATGCAGTGTCCAAGTTAGGATTATAGAGCATAGGAGTGCCATCAAAAGGGGCAATGTAGAGAAGCCCCTTGTAGAACATTGGATTGAACAGGAACACAAAGTTTCAGACTTAAAATTTTTTATCATTAAAAAGGTCCAACCGAATTGGAGAGGAGGTGACATTGATAGAACAATAATGCAGTTGGATCAAAAGTATATTTATATGTTAGATTCTATGACCCCTAAGGGGCTTAATTTAGATCGGGATTTCTCAGTCTTTCTTTGAGGTGCGTTTTCTTTTGAGACATATTTATTGTATTAACTCCCTCGTTTTTTAGAGCCTAAGGTTTCTTATAGCTTGTCTTTTAAGCATGTTTTTGGATTAATGCCAGTGCAGCTATACATAGTTTGTATGGATTTTACATTATGATTTGTCTTTTAAGATATACTGATTTTTCTTTTAGTCCCTCCTGCAGTACACATTCTTCTAGGTATGGTTATACCGTACGATGTGTTTTCTTTTTATCCAATAGGTTAAGTCTTTATTTTACCTTGTTCGTGACATCACTAGTTCAATCGCTATTTAGTGCTATTTAGTCATTGCACATGCGCCGGCGTTTTCATTGAACAGCTGATTTTTCACGGAAACTTCTCTCCTCGCTGTTCTGTAGCAGCGCCCCTTTTTTAATTTTGGAATCCTTTTTGAACAGCGGTACCTTTAGATAATTCAATTAGGTAAGTTCCTCAATCTTTGCAATCCTGGACCAGTTCTTTTTTCTTTTGAGTCGGAATAACGTGTGTCTGTTTTATTTTATCTTAGCACGAGGTATACCAATGAGACTGCCGTTAGTAAGTAATACATTTTGCAGCGGTTCATATTTTCTTCGTTCCTTGTGACGGTTTCAGTAACTTATGGATGGCTTCGGGAGATCTTACATGTGAAATTTTATATGGGCTTGTGTTTCTTCTGATTCACTTGATCGATTTAATAGTATAGAGATAGCCGAGTGGTTTTAAGTTATTTAACATGGTTACTAGTACATGACACATTTTTCATTGTGATACTTTTTATAACGCGGTTGCTTTATTTATTTATTTATTTATTTATTTTTCTTATATACCGCGCTCTTCGATATCAGTGCGGTTTACATGGAACAAAGGAGAGTTTACAGTGGGGGGTTACACCGTAATTACATAGAACAGGTAACATAACTTGGATAACAGTATTAACTATTTACATCTGGATGGCTAACAGAAAAAGTATTTACACGTATATACAACACATTGAGGGTGGTTACATGTGGCCGTGACGCGTTGTTGTGAGTGGGGCGGTTGTTTTACCATCTTCCGGGTAGCACTTGAGGAAGAGGTAGTGCTTCAGTGCTTTCCTGAATTTGGTTAGGTCCGGGATTGCTCGTATATGTGGTGGGAGAGCATTCCAGCATCTGGGTGCGCAGAGACTGAAGGCCCTGTTTATAGTTGGTTGTGTACAATGGGTCATTGCTTTGGGGACTACCAGGGTGTTTATTGCAGTGGATCGTCTGATTCTATTTGGGGGGGTGACGTGTGTGAGAGCAGCAAGTGATGAGGGGGCGAGTCCGTTAATGGATTTGAATGTTAGCAGTAGAATCTTGAATGTGATTCTGTAATGAATTGGGAGCCAGTGAAGCCTTTTGAGGATGGGTGTTATGTGATCACGTCTTGAGGTCCCCATTTACCATGAGGTCCCATTTACCATTTACCTTGAGGTCCCATGTACCAGAACAGAGCAGCCAGAGAAGTTTTATCTTCTTTTCTTTTCCTGTTAAGCATTATGCTGTGTAGGTATATACTTAATTCATACCTAAGAGAGGAATGTTCCAGCAAATTTATTGTATGACACTCAGAGCCTGTTTGCCTGTTGCACAATATACTAGCTAAGATCCAGCCAGCTCCAGCCTGTCAAGAACCCCTCTGATTCACCTCCCGAAAAAGCTTCCTACCTCACAGAGTTAGAATGGAAGACATGATCATCAGGTTAATGTGCCTTTTCCTACTTATCATAATCTTACCATCCAAACTGCTAGCCCTCACTACGTCACAAAATCACATTCCTATTGTACCAACTAGTGAGAGAAAATGGTCAGGAGACCCCTACTACAACTCACGTGGGGCTAACCTTCCGCACCGCCACCTCCTATTACATGTCCCACTACAACACAACACGAAAGCCAGACAAACTAAAAATTTCTACCCTAGTAGCCTGAAGTGTGCACTTATAAATGCCCGCTCACTTCGAAACAAGTGGCCAGTGATCACAGACATAATAATATCCCACAATCTAGACATCTTCATGGTCACCGAAACATGGCTCTCAGCGGAAGACAATATCATCCTCAACCAGCTTCTCCCACCTAACTTTACAGCCTTCACTGGACACAGACAGAACAAAAAAGGTAGAGGAGTACTCATCATCACCAGAGCTGACCTTCAGTTTAAAATGGATGAATCCAACAGTAACAACCACCTAGAAACAGTATCAATTTCCAACAACATATGCTCCATAAACCTGGTCTATAGATCACCGTCAGCAGATCCAGATGACCTAGCATCCATAATAAATCTGGCATCCTTCACCCAGGGTCCAAATAAACCTAATTGGATCGTAGGGGATATCAACCTACCATCATTACAGGACACTCAAGCAACCGCATTCATAGAAGCCCTAGATATCCTTGGATACACGCAAATGGTGCAAGAACCTACTCACGAGAAAGGCAACATTCTTGACCTCATATTCGCCCCGCAGCTAATTCTGGATCAACCACAAAACATCGTGCTATCAATAACTGCAGTCCCATGGACTGACCACAAACTCATCACCTTTCAGATGCCTACCCTCAACTGTTCACATAAGCCAAAAACGGATACAAGCAAGTCTGCCAACTCAGCTGCCAGAAGTTTCCACCCATTTAACAGAGAACGCATCCTCGCTGAAATGTGCACACTCATTGATGAGACCTCCTTAAGCCTAGATGAGTTGATCTCCGCTTGGAACAGCAAACTCAGCACAATCGCTATCCGCCCTCCTACGAACAAGAACCCAAAGAAGAGATCATCAGCCCCATGGTTCACAGCCGATTTAAAAACTTCACTAACCATTTTAAGAAGGCTGGAAAAGCGCTGGAGAAAGTCACGCACCAGCAGTGACCGATCAGTCTACATCCAACACCTGGCGGAGCATCGTAAAGCCATCACAGACAAAATCAGACAATACCACACAGACACCCTGAAACGGTCATTGAATAAACCGCATGACTTGTTTAACCTAGTTAAAACGCTTGCCAAAGAACCAACCCCTGAGCACCACAGCGGTATCCACCCACAGGACTATGCAATTTACATGCAATCTAAAATGTGCAAGACCAACAAAATATTAATACCGGACCCTCCTGATGAACAAGACTACCCAGCATCACTGACATCCTTCTCCACTCCTTCGAAGAAAATTATTGAAGATACCATCCTAGCTCTAAACACAACCACTGCGCACACAGATCCTTGCCCTGCACACTGGATAAAGGACCTGCGATGTGACATATCCCCAATTATAGCCAAAATCTTAAACCAATCCTTTACCACTGGCTCTTTCCCACCTACTCTCAAGCAGACCTCTGTAAGACCTCTTTTAAAGAATACCAAACTTGATCCTCAAAAGGTAGAGTCTTACAGGCCCATATCTAGCATACCTATGCTTGCAAAAATCATCGAGAAAATAGTGCACAGGCAATTACAGGATCATATAGACACCTCAGCCCCACTGGATCCAGCCCAACATGGATTCAGAGAGTCACATGGAGTGGAAACACTACTCACAGCCCTCTTCAACAACATAATCTCAGGTGTGGATAACATACGTCAGGGTTTCGCTCTTGTCTTTCTAGACATAGCAGCAGCTTTTGACTCGGTATGCCACGAAATTCTCATCCGCCGGCTAAGGGAAAAAGGTATCTGCGGAACAGCACTCGAATGGTGCAAATCTTACCTGTCCGGTAGATGGCAGCATGTCCAAGCCAACGGGGCTACATCTGAACCATTCCAACAAAGTCAAGGTGTACCTCAAGGATCCTCCCTATCTGCATTGATGTTTAATATATACATCCAACCCATCTGCGACATCATCAGATCCTTCAATGTCAGTTACATGATATATGCAGACGATGTGCTATTATATATGCCAATATCATTGGATTGCCTAGACCTCACCCCTCTGACTAACTGCTTCGACACCATATCAGAGTGGCTCCTGTCACAAAACCTGCGAATACAACACAAAAAGGCGGAAGTCCTTTTCGTCTCGAGGAACACCAACTTCACCCCACCTAGTTGTGTTAAGGTAAAGGATGCCCAACTACAAGTGAAACCTGCAATACGTTACCTTGGAGTAACGTTAGACCAAAACCTTGACATGAAGAACCACATAGCCAATACAGTCAAGGCAATCTACTTTAAAATCAGATCCCTCAGACACCTACGCACGCTACTCGAACCGGATGATTTCCGCACCATTTATCAAGCCCTTATACTTCCCCACTTTGACTTCTCAAACTCCATATTACAAGGACTCCCCCGGTCTACCCTGAACCCCCTGCAGCTAGCTATGAACAGTGCAGCGCGAGTACTCTTTGGGGCATCCAGGAGAGACCACGTGACACCCCTTCTAAAACAGCTACACTGGCTCCCCATTCAAGCAAGGATCAGTTTCAAGACTTTACTGCTAACATTCAAAGCGGCTAAGGGGCTCACCTCTTCCACTCTCTCTAACCTCATCCAACCACTTGCACCAAACAGGCCACGAAGAACAGCAGAATTGAACATGCTAGTTATCCCAAATGAAACCACAAGATGCACCAGATCAACAGCTAACAAAGCCTTCCGACTCTGCGCCCCAACTTTATGAAACACCTTGCCAGCACAAATCAGAGCAATCCCCAATTTGAGCCAGTTCAGGAAGGCGCTAAAACATTTCCTCTTCCTTAAATATCTCAATGACAGCTCCGAACATAACCCCCAAGCGAATAGCAGAAGTGGTCAAACAGGCAGACCCTCGCAACAGGCCTACTCCACAATGTAAATAACAAGCAGTTTCATGTACTGTTGTACCACCTATGTATATAGTTGACCATGATATCCCTTATCAGATAAACCACCATTGTATTTAGTTACCCCATTTCTCCAAGTTCTACTTCCTGTTAAATGTAATGACCAGACATATGTAAATTGTCGGATGTTTTCTGTTCAATGTAAACCGCGCTGATGTCTAATAGTACGGTATATAAGAATTGTTAATAAATAATAAAATAAAATAAATTTAGAACTCTCGCTGCAGCGTTCATGGCAAGTTGGAGCGGACTCAGGGTGGATTGAGGGAGTCCTTGGAGGATTGCATTTGCGTAGTCAAGATGAGGGATGGTTAGTGCTTGAAAAATTGTTCTAAAGTCATCTGGTTGAAGGAGAGGACATAGATGTCTGAGGGACTTGATTTTATGGTATGTTGATTTTACCATGTTGCTAATGTGTGTCTTCATATCAAGCCTCTGGTCCATTGTAATACCTAGGTATTGAATTGAGGGTTTGGATTGCAGTTCTATCTCTCCAATTTTTAGGCAGGCTGGAGGGGAAAAATTGGGGTTTCTGGAGATGAACAGCACTTCGGTCTTTTTGTGTTGTATTCTGAGGTTCTGGTTTTGGAGTCATTTTTCCACTGTGCTAAAACAGTTGGTTAGTGGTGAGAGGTCAATCTTGTCAATCTGAAATGGTTTGTAAAGTAGGACGTCATCGGCATAAAATACATTTTTAAAATGTATTTTATTTTACATATGGTTTCTTGGTTCACGTTTCCTCTTCTTTTTACATTATAGCTTTAAAATATGCATGCCCTATGACTTCATGGATGTCTTGGGCTTATATAAAATGTTCCTCCTCAATTTGGACTCACTCCTTTTCCTTTGTCCTTCTCTATTCCTTGTTTTTACAGATAGTGAAGAGCATTTGAGGTATATTGGTAAGGTTCTGATGTATACGTTTATTTATTTTTATTTTATTTAACATTTCTTATATACCGCGCTATTTCTCATCAGTGCGGTTTACAATGAACAAAATATTTGGACAACATACGTCCTACTTTACATAAAACAGGAGTTTTAAACTTAGGTTAACTGGGGAAACTATATACATACATATAACATGTTTTACTGTAAGAGTTAGTTTGCAGCATGTTTGAATTTAACTATATACATACATATAACATGTTTTACTGTCAGAATTAGTTACAGCATGTTTGAAATCGACAAGGTGATGATGCATTAATGAATTGTATTATAATACTGATCAGCAGTCGTGTTGCAGCTAAGTAAAACATATGTTATCAAGTGACATAACTGGGTGAGTGTGTGGGTAATGAGATGAATCCTCATGCTGTGTAAAGTACAAAAGGAACAAGTAGTGTTTAATGGCTTTTCTAAACTGCTTGAGCTCCCTGATTGCTCTTATGTTAGAAGGGAGATTGTTCCAACACCTTGGTGCGTAGCTCATAAATGCTCTGTTAATGGTTGATTGTTTAAGTTTCATGGATTCCCTAGGTATCACTAGAGTATTTTCTGTAAATGTTCTTCTGGCCCTGTTTTTAGGGGTGTGAGTGAGTAGATCAACAATAGATGAGGGTGCTGTCTTATTGAATGCTTTGAATGTAATGATGAAGGTCTTATATAGGATTCTGCAACTTATCGGTAGCCAATGAAGTTCCTTTAATATGGGAGTAATGTGGTCATTCCTTGATGCTCCATACAGGACATGAGCAGCTGCATTCATGGCCATCTGTAGCGGGTTTAGGGTGTTTTTTGGGAGGCCATGTAGAATTATATTAGCAAAGTCGAAATGTGGGGTTACTAAGGTTTGGAAGACAGTTCGGAAGTCGGGAGCTTGTTATATTTTAAATGTTCCCTTGGGTATATTCGTGTCCCTCTTTTTAAACAATCATCTGATTATGGTTTTAATTATTATCGATGATGTTTTTATATATATGTTTCTTATATTGTCACTGTATGTTTTTAAATAGCATTTCAACATTTTTGTTTTAACATGAATTATTGTATTATATTGTTTTATGCATATTAGATTCAATTGTTTATATAAGTGTATGATATTTATGTCTACATTTTACTTTTTATTTATTTATTTATTTACTTGATTGTTTTTATTGTCTTTAGTTTGCCTTTACCCCTGAGGAAGTATTCACGAAACACGGCCTGTGTCGGGTTGGCAAATTTGTGCCTGCATCATTAATAAAGTTTCATTGACATATGTTCGTATCCTTGGTATTTCATCACGTTCTGTGACTGTGTGCCTAGTTCGACATGGTTTCCTGCTCTCTGGTTGGTTTGTGATCATATCTAGCACCCTTCCTGATGTGGTACATGGTGTCGAGGCATCGACTGACCACCGGCACTAATGCTGGGGTCTCCCACATTCATAACAGTAACCACTCGAAAATCGGCTGCACCAGCACTGTAAGAGTTTCCTTGGGTGGAGACTCGAATTGAAGAATCTCCAGTTCCTTGGTATGTGGGTCTTTCTCCTCCTCAGTTTGCACCGAGGGGGCTCTTATCATATCCCTAACAAAGTCGCGGAAGGCCACGTCCTCTGGAGGAGAAAGGTACCAGGGGAGATGGGTCCAAGGGGACATCTTAGTGCCGTCTGGTTTCTGGGGAGGCCTCGTCATCGGTCTCCCACTTGGGACCTGGGATCAGTGTCTTGGAAACTGGCCAGGAAGGACATTATGCCTGAGGAACGGGACCAGGGCTGAGGACTTACCTGAGGCCGATGGCGCTCGGAGCTTGGCTCAATGACCAGGGACTCCCCCCCTGCAGTTGGGAGCCCAGTCATCAGGGCAGATGATGTGGACGAACCTGCCATCATTGCCTGCTGCATGGCCAGAATAGCAGTGATGCTCTGCTCTATGGCTGTAATTCTGGATTCCAAGCCAGAAGGCTCCGCAGCTTTCGGTATGGGCACCAAGGATCTCGGGCCCGGCGCCGGCACTCTTACGAGTGCATCCTCCATGAGGACTACGACCTTGAGGACCCTCGCATGGTCTCTGCCAGCTGAGGAATCCTTCCTGAGGACCTTGGTGGGACATTTCTCAGAGTCACCCGAGTCCCTCCAGGCTGTCTTACCGGGTTTCTCCAGTAGAACCTCGACAGACTTCAAGGATTTTTTCTTCTTCTGCTCAGGGTCTAAGGTTTTCTCAGAGGAGCTGCCGCCGCAGGACTCATAGGACGCTCAGCCCTCCCAGTACATGCTGGGCTTGGAGTTTGGCATCGGGTAGGTGGATGCAAAGTTGGACCTGGGGAATATTTTCTCTTGCAACTCCGACCTCTTTTTGTTCGTTTTAGGCGTCCTGGCCTGGCACAGGTCGCATGAGGTGCTATCATGATCCAGATCCCAGACAGAGTAGGCAGCAGTCGTAGGTGTCAGTGACAGACATAGTTTGACTGCAGCGATCACATTTTTTGAACCCACCAAGGAACATGGTGGGAAACAACCAGGTGGGGTCGATGACCCTGGGCAAAAAAGGGCATGAATGCTGGTCGAGGCAAGCCTCGATGAAAAAATGGGAAAAGGAGCGAGGATAGCACCGGGCCCGGTACCGGCTTGAGGTGGGAAGAGGAACTGGTACGCAAACCAGGAACAGCTAATTTTAAGGGTATAGCAGGGATTTTTTCCCAGGGAAACTGGACCGACATCCGTTGGGCCCCACAGAAAAAAGGAGACTGAAAAAGATGGCACCCTTGGGCGGGAAGGGGACCATGCATGTGTGGTAGCATGTCCTAAAGGCTTTCTTTGTAAGCAGTAAAATGCTCCGCGTGGGCTTCGTCGGTGCCGTCACCCATGTGTGAGGACTGATTCCTACTTGTTCCTGGAGAAATGTAGTTACTCAACTGTAGCAGAGGTTCTCTGTGGACAGCAGGAAACGTCCTCATGTATGGATGATATCATTCAATGGAGTCCCACCAGGAGTATTCCCAGTTCCTTCTAGAAGCTCCACTGTACATTCATGTGCCTTCCCGCCTGCTGCCACCACAGCATCATCATCTTATTTTCACTCCAATACACTAGCTGAGGAGAATTCATCTCCTAGGGGAGGTGGGTGGGTTGTGAGGACTTTCCCTGCTGTCTACAGAGAGCAGGGAGGAGTGGCCTAGTGGTTGGGGCAAGGTACTACAGGCCGGAAGGTCAGTGGTTCAAATCCCACTAGAGGATAGCAACCTTGGGCCGGAAGGACTGGGGTTTCTAGTCCCACATGTGCTCCTTGTGGTCTTGGGCAAGCCACTTAATCCTCCATTGCCCATGTTCCCTGTAAGTATTAGTGTATGTGTCTCATATCCCCTCGTGTTAAATGTATCCCCCAACCGCTTTGACCCGGTGAAAAGCGGGATATAAATGCAGCTAAATAAATAAATAAATACATACAGGTGAATAACTACATTTTTTCCATGGACAAGCAGGAAAAAAACCTAATGTATGTGACTCCCTAGCTAAAGGCTACCTTGAACAAAAAATAGGGATAGAGCCCAACAGGGCAAAATGCAAACTACTTTTGTTGGCAACAGGCCTTAAAAATATATAAAAAATATATTAAAAACTTTTAATTTAAAGGTAGTCTGATCTGAAATAAATGGGCCTAGAGGGGATGAAATTGGATTCTACTCCCCAAAAAGATTTCTAAGTACTGACTGGCCAAAACTGTTGTCGCATCAGGAAACCCATCCAGACTGTAGTGAGATGTGAATGTCTGGACAGAAGTCCATGTTGCAACTTTGCAAATCTATTCCACAGAGTCTGAGCGCAAGTGGGCCACCAACGCAATCCTGGCTTTAATATTATGAGCTTTAACATGACCTTCAAAGGCTGAGGCCTGCTTAGGCATAAATGAAAGAGATGCAATCTGCAAACCAAATTGACAAGGTATGTTTGGAGATGGCAACCCACAGTTTGTTGGGGTCACATGAAACACTACTGTGCATCCATTTGTGCACAGGTAACACGTGTGCCAGTCCCCCTCTGCATTGTAGCATGGTGATAATTATGCAAAGATATCATGCTAAGTATGTGCAAACAGGGTGCTAACATTTCTGCATCACTGCCATATTTGAGGTAACCTTGAAATTTCCTCCGATCTCGACCACAGACCTTTATAGTTTGAAAGTAATCCGACGCTTTCCAGTACTTTTCCTCAGCAGTTTCCTTAACCAAGACAGCATGACTGAGGCAGTGTCTTGGTGGTGCCAAAGCGTTTCTGCTGTTATGATGGACCTTACACTATCCCCATTGAATATTCAAACACACTTAAATTTTCATATAGCTTTCCCCCACTATTTATCTTTGAACAACTTTATCTCAGAGTTCTTTCGGCAGCTCCATGTTTGGCACGCTTAGATTCTTTGCTTCAAATTCACTTCATATGAAAGAAACAGCTTGATTCATTAACATAAGAACATAAGATATGCCATACTGGGTCAGACCAAGGTCCATCAAGCCCAATATCCTGTTTCCAACAGTGGCCAATCTAGATCATACGTACCTAACAGTTTCCCCAAAAGACACAGGTTCCACAATGCTTGTATTGGGTCAAGCATTGATATCCTGGGTCCCTTCTTAATAATGGTTTATGGACCTTTCCTCCAGGAATTTGTCCAAACCTTTTTTAAACCCATCTACACTAACAGCCTTTACTACATCCTCCGGTAACAAATTCCAGAGTTTGATTACAAGTTGCATGAAAAAATATTTTCTTTTATTAGCTTTAAATAGTTTACTCTGTAGCTTCATTGCATGTCCCCTAGTCTTTCTATATTCTGATAAGGTAAACAATCGATCTACATTTACCCGTTCCACTCCATTCATTAATTTATAGACTTCTATCATATCTCCCCTCAGCCGTCTCTTTTCCAGGTTAAAGAGCCCTAACCTTTTTAGCCTTTCTTCATAGGAGTATCCTTCCATCCACTTTACCATTTTGGTGGTTCTTCTCTGAACCTTTTCTAATAACTCTATATCCTTTTTAAGATACGGTGACCAGAATTGCACACAATATTCAAGGTGCGGTCTCACCATGGAACGATATAGAGGCATTATAATATCTTTTGTTTTATTTTCCATTCCTTTCCTTATGATACCTAGCATTCTATTTGCTCTCTTGGCTGCCGCTGCACACTGGGCCGAGGGTTTTAACATGTTATCCACAATGACACCTAAATCTTTTTCCTGGGTGGTGGTTCCTTAGCTAGGAATATTTGAATTAGATCAGCTAGTATGACTGGACACAGGTGGCTCTATTTAACTTTTATGTGTATTTTAGAGACTATTTTTGGAGCTATGACAAAGGATGTGAAGACTTGCAATCAAAACTTTTGCTTTCTTATTATTTATTACTTTTTGAATAATTCTAGAATTGTTAGAAACACAGAAAAATGGCAGCAGATAAAGACCATATGGCCTATCCAGTTCTGCCCTTCCATACGAACCAGAGGCAGAAATTTAAATTATGGGCTCCTAAGCAACAATTTTTAAAGGGCCTCCAGAGTAGGAGAGGTTCACTTCAGAAATATGTTTAAATTACATTGTAAACTGCTTTGGTTGAAATGATAAAGTGGCATATAAAACCTGTTTGTTAGATAGTTAGTTAAATAAATAAATGAATAGATAAATAAATAAATAAAAAATAATAAAGCAGCAGCTATAAGTGGAGCTCCTTCTTCCTTATGGCTCCCCTGCACCGCAAGGGCCACCTGAGCAGAAGTCACACCATTAATACCAATTGTTATTTATTTATTTTGCTCACATCTTTCCAGCAGTAATTCAAAGTGAACTACAGTCAGCTATAGTAGGTATTTCTCTGTCTCTGGAGGGCTTACAATCTGTTTGTACCCGAGGCAATGGAGGGTTAAATGACTTGCCCGTGGTCACAAGGAACACCAGTGTGATTTGAAGGTTATTTTTTTATGAATTTTAGTCAATTACAATAACCAAACATATATAGGACACTTGCTCCCACTATAAAGTACGGCAACATATACACCAAAATGCACAAACAAAAAGGAAAAAATGGGAATATAGTCCACATCAAGAGAGTATGGTTGCAATACTAAAGAACTAATCATATCAATCTAACAGAAAACAAGGCCATATGGCCCACAATATGGGAGGTAATTTAATCAGACACTACCTACTCTAACTAAAGCCTGCCTATCAGTCAAAATGTTTTTCAGGGTGAGTCACGTCAAGAAAAACATAAGAAGCGCCATCAAAATGAATGATGTACTTACAGGGAAATCGTAAGAAAAAAGTAGCAGCCAAAGCCAAAACTCGAGGCTTAAGAGATAAAAATTGCCTCCGACGCAATTGGGTACTGCAAGACACATCGGGAAAAATATTGACTGTCCACAAAGGTTTGCTGACTTAACCTTAAAAAAGCCTTTAAGATTCGCTGTTTAACCACCACTGATGAGAAGGTAACCAGCAAAGTGGAACGTAAATTGATAATATCTGAGAAGTCCTCCAAGAAGATAGTATGATTAGCCATAGAAGGAACTATCTCGTCCAGTTCACCCTCCGCAGAGTTAATCTTTTTAGAGCCTGAGGAAATATAGTAAATTTGTAATACATCAATAATATCTGGTATGGCTAGAATCTCTTTTAAATACTTATCCAAAAAAAGTTTAGGTGACAAGAGAGAGGATTAAGGAAAATTCAAAAAATGCAAATTACAAACCCGCATGGAATTTTCAAGAGCTTCCAGTTTAGAATACAAAATTAATGAATCCTTAGTTCCCACAACATTAATGGTCTGAAGTGGAAGAACCTGAGATTCCAATTTTGTAACCGTCATATCCATCAAAGAAACTTTCTCATCAAGCTGCTGCAAAGCTACAGCAGTTTCCTGAGAAAAAGAACACAAAGAATCAACTGCTAAGGACACCTTAGTATCAATACATTTCAACGCCCCCCAAAGATCTTTTAAGGTAACTTCTGTGTCCGGGAGTAGACCTGGGAGCTCCGAAGAGCCTTCCAGGGCTACAAACTGGACAGGAGTAGGTAAATTAATCACTATTTTATCTTTCCTTTCCGACTCGGATGACTCCCCCAAAATGGCAACTATGCCAGAGACAGGGCAAGGTGGGGGAGATCTCCCGCCGGGGCTTAAAGAAGCACCGTCGGGAGAGGACTGCACTAGAGGTACAGGGGCAAAATGTTTATCCAGAGTGCTGACCGGTTTAGAACCTCCGGAATCAGCAGTCTGGGGCCTGTTCTGCACTTTAGCCTTCCTTTTACCCATAATAAAGGAAAAAACGTAAACACATAACAGGCAATATCGAGTAACCAAGGAAAGTACCAGTGATATGCAAACCTATTACTCAACCCATAACCTCTGATAGTATAAACGCCAAGATACCGCTGTGACGTCGAAGGGGCAGAATCTGCCCCTTTAGACACGCCCCTTCAGAAACGCCCCACGGTCGTGGAGAAAAACAAAGACACACTTATAGCAAGAAAGCCCCACCAGGAGCAGGCTGCCCTGGGCGTGCCAGCCCGATGGAAACAGCAGCGTCGGCAGCACAGTCCCAGCAGTCCCACAGCCCGAGGAACAGGGCCCAACACACCTCCTCTCGCTCCTGCAAACAACTCCGACAACGGGTTACCTGGGGGAAGATTTATTGCCTCAAAGGCCCCACCAGGAGCAGGCTGCCCAGGGTGTGCCTGCCCAATGGTAACAGCAGCATTGGCAACACAGTCCCAGCAGTCCCACGGCCCGAGGAACAGGGCCCAACACACCTCCTTTCGCTCCTGCAGACAACTCCAATGACGGGTTACCTGGGGGAAGATTTATTGCCTCAAAGGCCCCACCAGGAGCAGGCTGTCTCGCGCATGCCTGCCCGATGGAAACAGTAGCATCAGCAGCACAGTCCCGGCAGTTCCATGGCCCGAGGAACAGGGCCCAACACACCTCCTCTCGCTCCTGCAGACAACTCCGAAGACAGTTACCTGGGGGAAGATTTATTGCCTCAAAGGCCCCACCAGGGGCAGGCTGCCCCGGGCATGCCTGCCCGATGGAAACAGCATCGTCGGCAACACAGTCCCGGCAGTCCCACAGCCCAAGGAACAGGGCCCAACACACCTCCTCTCGCTCCTGCAGACAACTCCAATGACAGGTTACCTGGGGGAAGATTTATTGCCTCAAAGGCCCCACCAGGAGCAGGCTGCCTCGCGCATGCCTGCCCGATGGAAACAGCAGCATCAGTAGCACAGTCCCGGCCTGAGGAACAGGGCCCAACACACCTCCTCTCGCTCCTGCAGACAACTCCTGTGATTTGAATTCTGATCTTGCTGCTAGGCTACTAAGCTTTGCAGTCTCTTTTTTTCCCCACTTAGAGCTCCTCTGTCCCATGTTTTTTGAATTCAGATACAGTCCTTGTCTCTACCAACTCCACTGAGAGGCTATTCTATGCATCTACCACTCTTTCCATAAAAAATATTTCCTCAGAATACTCCTGAGTCTACCCACTTTCACCTTCATCCTATGTCCTTCGTTGCAGACATTCTTACAATTGAAAGAGGATCTCCTCCTTTGCATTTTTACTTAAACATCTGTATCATATCTCTCCTCTTCTGCCTTTCTTCCAAAGCATACATATATTGGATCTTTAAGTCGGTCCTCATATGCCTTATGACAGACTGCTGACCATTTTAGTAGTCGCTCTTTGCACTGACTCCAACCTGTTTATCTTCTTTTGCAGGTGTGGTCTCCAGAATTGCACGTAGTGCTTCCAAATTAGGTCTCACCAAAGACTTACATGAAGTCACTATCATCATTTTTCTCCCAGCATCCTTCTGGCTTTCACTGTCACTTTTCTACATAGGTTTGACCCAGTATGGCAGTTCTTAAGGTCCATCAAGCCCAGTTTCCAGCAGTGGCCAATCTAGTCATAACTATGTGACCAAACGTAGCCAGTCCCATGCTACTTATCTGCAGGGATAAGCAGTGTTTTTTTCTTGGACTACCTTATATGGAATTTTCCTCCAGGACTTTGTCCAAACATTTTTTAAGCCAGTTCCACAACCTGTTTTTTGCCCCATCCCTCATCAATAAAGTTTCAAGGACTAATTGTACATTGAGAGAACAAATATTTTCTCCAATTTTAACTATACTACTTTGTAACTTTAGGTGTATCCCCTATTCCTTGTATTTTTTGAAAGAGTAAACAATCATAGTAACATAGTAAAATAGTAAATGACGGCAGATAAAGACCAGTATGGTCCATCTAGTCTGCCCAATAAGATGGCAAGAGTAGTGCACCTGCTGCTCCGTGCAGGCCACCGCTCCCCATGTCTTAGTTTTAGGGGTGAACTCACCGCTCCGTGTAGGACACCCCTGTATGTTGAGAAATTAGATAGTTAAGTTTATTTTGATTTTATCCTATTGCTGTAAAGGGATCCACTGTGTCTGTCCAATGCCATTTTGAATTCTGTCACTGTATTTGCCCCCACCACTTCCATCGGGAGGGTATTCCAAGCATCCACCACCCTTTCAGTGAAAAAGTATTTCCTGACATTGCCTTTCAATTTATCCCCTTGCAGCTTCACGTAATGCCCTCTAGTTTTACAGCTTCCCCGTCTTTGGAAGAGGTTTGTTTGTTCATTATTTCTCTTTAAGTATTTAAAGGTCTGAATCATATCTCCCCTGTCCCTCCTCTCCTCCAGAGTGTACATATTTAGGTCTTCAAGTCTCTTCTCATAAGGCTTCTGACGCAGGCTCCAAATCATTTTGGTCGCCTTCCTCTGAACAGTTTCCAGTCTTTTTATATCCTTTGCAAGATATGGTCTCCAAAACTGAATACCGTATTCCAAGTGAGGCCTCACCAGTGACTTATACAGTGGCATTAGTACCTCTTCCTTTCTGCTGGTAATTCCTCTTTGTATGCAACCCAACATCCTCCTGGCTTTTGCCACTGCCTTGTCACACTGTTTTGCCACCTTGAGATCCTCAGAAATAATCACACCAAGGTCTCGCCCCCTATCATGTACATTTCCCCTGGATTTCTGCTTCCCAAGTGCATGACACTGCACTTCTTTGCATTAAATCTTAACTGCCAAGCATTAGACCATTCTTCCAGCTTTTGTAGATCTTTCCTCATGTTATCCACTCCCTCAGGGGAGTCCATTCTGTTGCAAATTTTCATGTCATCTGCAAAAAGACAGACGTTTCCATGCAGTCCTTCAGCAATATCACTCACATATACATTGAACAGTGCCGGGCCCAGGACCGAACCCTGGGGTACCCCGCTAATCAACTTCCTTTCATCCGAGTGAGCTCCATTTACCATCACCTTCTGTCATCTGTCAGTCAACTAATTTCTGATCCAGTTCACCACCTTGGGACCCATCCCCAAACTACTGAGTTTATTGATAAGCCTCCTATGAGGAACAGTATCAAAGGCTTTGCTGAAATCCAGGTAGATGACATCCATCGCATGCCCCTGATCTAGTTCTTATTTTTGAAGTTTAGGACTTTGAGCTTGCTATGATTGGAGTGCACCTTGGCTTTTATCTCAAACCACACCGTGTGATGATTGCTGCTGCTCACAGGGGCACCCACCCAGACATTCGACACTCTCTCACCGTTGGCGAGCACTAAATCCAGCACTGAGCTTTCCCTGGTTGGTTCCATCACCATTTGTCTAAGTGACGCATCTTGGAAAGCATCCACAATTTTTTTGCTTCTTGCCAGATTCGCAGGAGTACTCCAATCCACATCGGGTAGATTAAAGTCACCCAATATGATCACTTCCCCCTTTGTGGCTATCTTTGCAATATCTATAATCAATTCGTTATCTATTTCTTCGATTTGAGTCGGAGGTCTGTAGACTACAGCAGTATGGATGGCAGTGCCATCTCCTCTTTCCAATACAATCCAGAGTGCTTCTTCTTTTCCCCATGCCCCCTGCATTGCAGTAGCTTTAATATTGCTTTTTACATACAAGGCTACTCTCCTCCTCCTTTTCCACTTTCTTTGTCTCTTCTGAATAGATTATAGCCAGCTATGGCTATATCCCATTCATGTGATTCATTAAACCATGTTTCTGTAATGGCCACAATGTCCAAATCCATTTCCACCATTAGGGCTTCAAGGTCCAGAACCTTCTTGGCTAAGCTTCGAGCATTTGTGCTCATTACTTTCCAGTATTTAAATGGCTTGCATGTATTTTGCATTGATTTTGTTCTGCCCACTTCTACCCACTTGTCGTTGATGTGTGGTTTGAAAGTGTGGCTGTTTCTGATGTTGTTCTGCTTTTGCTGGGAGTGATGTCCTGAACTTGTCCTTCCCCATCCTTCACCCCCTTTTTCTAGTTTAAATGCATATCCACATACTGCCTGAATTTTTCACTTAGGCTTCTTTTCCCTGAGACAGAGAGATGTAGTCCATCAGCACAGGATAGTCTCTTTTTGGTCCATCTGTTTCCCCAGTCGCCAATAAATTTGAATCCTTCTTGTTTGCACCAGGTCTGGAGCCATGTATTAAAGCTGTTTATGCAATGCAGCCTTTCTGCCCCCTTACCATGAACAGGTAGAACGTCTGAGAATGCTAGTGTTAACAATGGGCTTGAGTTTCTGTCCCAGAGCCTGGAAGTCCCTTTGAACTGCAGAGGCATTTTTTCTAGCCAGGTCATTTGTACCCAGGTGGATGACAACATCAATTTTGGTTGCTCATTTTCTGCACTAAGTACATCAACAATTTGGTTTGTATTCCTGCTGGCTGAAGAGCCCGGGAGGCATTTGACTATCTTCTCTCCTTTGAACTGTGTTCCCAAGTTGGTGCCTCTGATGATGGAATCCCCAAGTAGTAGTAGTTTTCTGTTTGGTGAGTTTTTCTTCATATTTGGTGCTTTAGCAGGAGATTTGGCATTGACTGTCTCATTTAAGGGCCCTTCAGTTTCCATGGATTGGGCATCCTCATTAACCAAAGCAGAGAAGGCATTATGCAGTTATATCTCTTGATGTATAGGGTGTCTCTGCATTACAGGTCGCAATCTACCCAAACCCACTGTGATCCATTTGCTCCTGGAATGTTTGATTTTTTGTGGGAGCGGTGGTGGACTTTGTACGGTTTGTATCCTAGAAGAGGTGCGTTTCATTGCAGCTAGTTCTTTCCTTAGTAGAGACAATTCTTTATGCATGGCAGCTAGTTCTTCCATTAGTAGAGTCAATTCTTTATGCATGGCAGCTGACTTGAGGCACATAGGACAAGCTCTTAGGTTCCAAATGATTCGTCTCAGAATGAAAGCACCATAGTTATTGCACTGAATACACGACATGCTGATTAAGCAGTCCTAGAAGGAGAAGAAGAAGAAACAGTGGGCTTAACACCAAATTAAAAGGATAAATGGCAACATATGTGACCACTATATAGGCAATGAAGCCCTGGGGTGGGTGGGGTGATGGGTAGGGTGGGCAGGAACCTAAGTGTCCCTGGCCAATAGGCCTTACATGAATTGTGGGCACACTCAGAGATCTAATTTAAGGGCTACACAAGGAAGGTAGGCAGTCAGAATATTCCCAAAAATTAATGTATAACCAACGGTTAAATTCTATATTAGCAACAAAACAGGTAAAAAAGATAGAAAGCTGAGAGCTTAGCTGTGTGGAGGCTCTGGAAGCTGTGAAGACTAGAGTTGACCAGGAGTGGAGGAGTGGCCTAGTGGTTGGGGCAAGATACTTCAGGACGGAAGGTTGGGGGTTCAAATCCCACTAGAGCACAGCAACCTTGGGCCGGAAGGGCTGGGGTTTCTAGTCCCACAGGTGCTCCTTGTGGTCTTGGGCAAGCCACTTAACCCTCCATAGCCCATGTTCCCTGTAAAATAGTTTTCTCCAAGTTATAATGCCCTGTTCAATGTAATTTCAGTTTGTTCAATGTAAACCGCACTGATGCAGAATAGCGCAGTATATAAGAGAATGTAAATAAATAAATAAATACTTGTGGCAGCCTGTAAGATAATCTAATTAGCCCCACCTTGGGAGCAGGGTTTGCAACAGACAATTCAAACAATGGAAGCAGAAATAGTCAAACTGAACTTTTGATTTCTATGTATCTGCCTACTGTGCAAAGGTCCCTGTAACTTTAACTGATACCTTTGTTTCTAAATTAAGTGGGAGACTCAGGTAAAGACCAGGTCCCTGCAATTTAAGTATTTCTATTCCAAGTAGCTTTATATCACTAGTGTCCCTGGCCAGCAGGCCTTACATGAACTGTGGGCACACTCAGAAATCTGATTTAAGGGCTACACAAGGAATGTAGGCAGTCAGAATATTCCCAAAAATTAATGTATAACCAACAGTTAAATTCTATATTAGCAACAAAACAGGCAGAAAAGATAGAAAGCTCAAAGCTTAGCTGTGTGGAGACTCTGCATCTACCTGTTCCAGTCCACTCTGGATTTTCTAGGTATCTATCATATAGCCCCTCAGTCAGGGGAGGCTCTATAATGAGGCGAAGTGAGGCAGCTGCCTCAGGCGGCAAAGTTTTGAGGGCGGCAAATGCCCCCAAAACAGCTGCCTCACTTCGCCTTCAAAGTTAAAAAATGAAAAAATAAAAAAAGTGCACAAGTTGTTGCTGCCGAATCCGCTTCTCGGCAGCAGCAAAACTCACCACCTAACTTCTTCTGCAGCCATGGCTCCTTGCCTCTTAGGGAACCGTGGCTGTGCTGCTGGAGCCGGTGCGGAGCTTTCCCGTCCCTCGGAGGGCTCCATGCAGCATTGTCCTGCCCCCAAAGGAAGTTGTTACAACTTCCTTTGGGGACGGGACAATGCTGCACGGAGCCCTCCGAGAGACGGGAAGGCTCCGCACCAGCTTCAGCAGCATAGCTGTGGTTCCCTAAGAGGCAGAGAGCCGTGACTGCAGAAGAAGGAGGCATAGGAACTACGGGGGGGGGGGGGGGATGAGGGGCAGGGGATAAGGGAAAGGTGAGATCTGCAACTTGGCTGACATGGAGGGAGGGGGGCTGACAGGGAGGGGAGAGGAGGGGGATGGAAGGGAATTGACAAAGGAAAGGTTGGGTCTGCAACTGGGCTGACAGGGGGGCTGGAAGGGAATTGACATGAAGGGAAGGTGGGGTCTGCAATGGGGATGACACAGGGGGAGGAGGGGAGCTGGAAGGGAATTGGCATGACGGGAAGGTGGGGCCTGCAACTGTGTTGACATTGGGGGAGGAGGAGGCTGGAAGGGCACTGACAAGGGTTCCCTCTCATCCAGCAGGAACAACTGGAGTGCAGCCAACATCGAACAAATCAACCTAATCGCTGCAAGCTATCAGGCTGATTTGTGCGGTGACGGCACTCAGGTTTTTTTTTTTATTTTATATTTTGCTGCCTCTACTCTGCCTCTGCCTTCCCACCACTTTTTTTTTTTTTTTTTGCTGCAAGCATTCTTGAGGAAAAAACGCAGCGGGAAGGCAGAGGCAGGGCAGAGGCGGCAAAGTTTAAATTAGACTTACCTGCTAATTGTAGTTCCTGAAGGAACTCCAGTCTAGTCCCGGAAGCTCTAGGGTTGTCATCCTCCTCCAGCAGCTTGGAGACTGATAGAGGTCATTCTTTGATGACACTGGTATAAGGACACAGGCACCGGCTCCTCCCACTCCAGTAACCTATTGACAAAGCAGACTCACCAGAGCAACAATTAAGTTAGAACACTTCCCGAACACCTAGTGCCCACTAAATGCATAAGTACTAAACAGTAATGTAACCTTAATATAGTATCATTAACATAATATAACCCCCAACGATATTTAACTTGATTTGGAAGGGTCTGGCTTCCGTACCAGGAAGATTAGCATTGCTCGGAGCGTAGCAAACCCCTTAAGGCCTCGAATAATCCGCCCCGAGCCCAAAGCACCCCAGCGCTCCATGCTCTCTCACCGGTAAAGCTGTGCTTCAGGCTCCAACACCTTGCAAAAACTCGGGACGGGATCCGGGACTAGACTGGAGTTCCTTCAGGAACTACAATTAGCAGGTAAGTCTAATTTAAACTTCCTTATCATCCCTCCAGTCTAGTCCCGGAAACTCTAGGGATGTAACAGAGCAGTAAAAAGAAGTCAACGGGCGGGACCTGCTAGCCCAGCCTGAAGCACCGCTGTCCCAAAACAGGTATCCCTACCCGCCTGAATATCTAGACGATGCTTCTTCACAAAAGAATTCAAAGACGACTACGTTGCCACTTTACAAATCTCTGCCGCTGGCACAAAACCACATTCCGCCCAGGACGCCGCTTGCGCCCTAGTAGAATGCGCTCTCAGGCCATCTGGTACCGGCCTGCCTTTCAGAAGGTAAGCTGACTCTATTGCTCCCTTTATCCACCTAGCAATTGACGCTTTGGACGCAGCTTCCCCCTTGCGAGGGCCGCCGAACAACACAAATAATCTATCCGACCACCCGAACTCCGCAGTCCTCCTGAGATAGCGCTTCAAGGCTCGACGGATATCCAAAAGATGCAATTGTGGAGCAGAAAGGCCCTCCGAGGACTTACGGAACACTGGCAGACACACTACCTGATTTACGTGAAACGGAGATAGGACCTTCGGCAAAAAAGACGGTACCGGTCGTAACACTACCTTGGACTCATGAAAGGTTAGAAACGGTTCTCTACAAGATAAACGCCTGTAGTTCTGAAATCCGCCTCGCCGAAGCAACGGCCACTAAGAACACCACCTTCAGCGTAAGATCCTTCAGAGATGCTTTAGCCAAAGGCCCAAACGGCGGCGAACTCAACGCTGTCAATACCAACTGCAGATCCCATGTTGGCACTAAGAGCCTGCACGGTGGTCTCAAAACCCCCACCACTTTCAGAAATCTTTTAACATCTGGATGGGTGCAGAGCGCTTGCCCCTTGATCTTTCCTCTATAACAGGAAAGCGCTGCCAATTGCACCTTTAAGGAGGCTGCCGCCAACCCTCTTTGGAAACCATCTTGTAAGAACGCTAAAACCTGCGGAATAGAAGCCCATAAGGCCTCACACTCGCGATCCATACACCAAGCCTCAAAAACGCACCACACGCGAACATACGCTAAGGAAGTAGATCTTCTGCACGCCCTCAACAACGTCGTAATCACCTCCGACGAATAGCCTTTAGCTCTCAACCTCGCCCTTTCAAGAGCCATGCCATAAGCGAGAACCGAGCTACCTGTGGCATCCACAGTGGGCCCTGCTGCAAGAGATCTTGTCTGGCCGGTAGCCGCCACGGCTTCCCCACTAGCAACCGCCTGAGATCCACGTACCACGGCCGAATTTGGCCAATCCGGCGCTATCAGAATCACGCATCCTCTGTGGCGCTCGATGCGCCGTACTACTCGGCCTATTAACACCCATGGAGGAAATACATACAGGAGCTGATCTGATGGCCACTCTTGGACTAACGCATCCAGGCCCTCGAACATCCTTTCTCTGCGCCTGCTGCAAAAGCATTCTACTTTCGCCGAATTGAACATCGCCATGAGGTCCATGACGGGCGTCCCCAGAGCCAAACAACCGCGTCGAACACCTCCGGGTGAAGTGTCCACTCTCCCGGATCTACTCTCACCCGACTCAAAAAATTGGCTGCTACATTGTCTACCCCGGCGACATGAGCCGCTGACAGAGCCTGAAGGTTTTGCTCGACCCATTGAAATAACTGATCCGCCTCGGCCTCTAACGGAGCACTGCTGGTGCCGCCCTGCCTGTTGATGTAGGCTACGGCGGTCGCATTGTCCGAAAACACTCTGATCGCTGCTCCCTTCAGAAACCGCTGAAACTCCTGCAACGCCAAGACCACCGCACGAAGTTCCAACCTGTTGATTGACCACGACCTTTCCTGAAGTGTCCAGAGCCCTTGCGCAAACCGTCCCTGACAATGTGCTCCCCAACCTAGGAGACTTGCATCTGTAGTCAGTGGAATCCAGGCCGGCATGTCCAAGGGCTTGCCTTTCTCCAGAGACTCCGGAAGCAACCACCACTGCAATGCCTCCCGAACCGAGTCTGGACAGAGAGGTCTCTTGGAAAGTGGATCGTTTTGATGAGACCATCTTCTGAGTAACGCTCTCTGTAAGGGCCACATGTGCGCTCTCGCCCAGGGCACCAAGTCGATCATTGCCGCCATCATCCCTAGAACTTGCAAGTAATGCCACGCTGTTGGCCTCGGCCGTTGGAGAAACCGTCGAACTAACCTTTGTAAGGCCAGCACTCGATGCGGAGGCAGAAAAACCATGCCTACCCCGGTATCGAAACGTGCCCCAAGATACTCGATCTCCTGAGAAGGAACCAGACTGCTCTTGTCCACATTTACCACCCAACCTAGCTTCTGCAGGCAAGTGACCACCTTGGCAGTAGCCTCCTCGCTTTCCACTCTGGACTTTGCTCAAATCAACCAGTCGTCCAGATAGGGATGCACGAGAACACCGTTCTTCAATTCCGCTGCTACAACTATCATGACCATGGTAAAGGTCCTTGGCACCATCGCTAGCCCGAAGGGTAGCGCCCGAAACTGAAAATGTCCCATTGGAACCGCAAACCTGAGAAATTTCTGATGTTCTCGGCAAATCGGAATGTGGAGATATGCCTCGGATAAATCCAGGGAGGTCAAATACTCCCCTCTTCGGACCGCCATGATGACTGACCGTAGTGTCTCCATATGAAAATGAGAAACCCGGAGACACTTGTTGACCTTTTTGAGGTCCAAAATTGGCCGATAAGTCCCCTCTTTCTTTGGAACCACAAAATAAATGGAGTATCGACCTGAGCCGCATTGATCCGGAGGCACCGGCTCTACCGCCTTGAGATCCAGCAACCTCTGTAAGGTCTGTTTGACTGCCACTCACTTGTGCAGCGCCTTGCAAGGGGACTGAACGAAGGCTTCGGTCATCGGTCTTTGAAATTCTAAAGCATATCCTTCTCGAATCACCTCTAGCACCCACTGGTCTGAGGTAATTCTGACCCAGGCAGCGTAAAAGTCCTGTAGACAACCGCCCACTGCTACGGCCACCTGGGTCCCCCTGACTTCATTGTGGCTTCTTGGCACCCAAGGTGGCGGCAGTAAAACCTCTGCTGGAACCACGGAATCCCCGAAAACTCTGGTTTCTAAAGGCAAAATGCCCTCTCTGGCTCTGTGGGAACCTAGGGGAGCGAAAACGCCGAAAATCCCTCATTGGAAATCTCGGCATTGGCGAAAATTTCCCTTGCTTCTGTTTGTCCTCCGGCAGCCGTCCACCCTTGGACTCTCCCAGATCTTTAACTATCTTTTCCAAATCCTCTCCAAACAGTAGCCATCCCTTAAAGGGAAGCTTACTTAACCGGGCTTTGGAAGAAGCATCCGCTGCCCAATTCCGTAGCCAGAGATACCGCCTGGCAGCCACTGCCGAAGCCATACTGTTCGATAGCCCCCTAATGAGATCATAATGAATATCCGCAAGATATGCCGCTCCGGACTCGATACGAGCTACCTCACCAACGGAGTCCCCAGCCTGCTCTCCCTGGAGCCTCTGAGCCCAGCGGAGACAGGCTCTGGCCACCCAAGCCCCACAGATGGAAGCTTGAATGGAAAGAGCATTAACCTCAAAAACCTGTCTCAACAAGGCCTCCAGCTTTCTGTCCTGAGTGTCCTTAAGAGCCGCACCGCCTTCCACCGGAATGGTCGTCTTCTTAGTCACTGCTGAAACAGCGGCATCCACATTGGGAGATTTGAACAGCTCCTTATCTAGCTCCACCAACGGATAGAGGCGAGACATTACCCGAGAGCCTCTGAGAGCGGACTCAGGCATATCCCACTCACTTTGTATCATCTCTTTAATGACTCTATGTATGGGAAAAGCTTTTTGCATCTTTGGAAAAGCTTGCAAGAGTGGATCCTCCAAAGTAGCCTCCTCAACCGGCTCAGACATCGGTACATTTAGTGCTTTCAATGTCTCTGAAATCAGTGCGGGTAACTCTTCCCGTCGAAAAATATGCACCACTCTAGCCTGATCCTCCTGTTCAATGATCTCTCCCTCTTCCAGCTCCTCATCCATCTCATGATCATGTTCCTCCTCTTCGTTACGCAAATCCTCTGAAAACTCGGACTGACTCCGCTTATCCGGCTCCACCCGGGCTCTCTTTGGCCCGACGACCGAAGGTGACATGGAGAGAGGAGAGCCAGGTCGTTTGTGCCCTAATTCTGCTGGCATAGGCGCAAAGGACGAGGCAGAAAGATCTCTAGGAGCCCTGACAAATGCTCTTTGAATAAGAGCTACGAAGTCTGGGGAAAAAATTGAAGTTAAATCACTAGCGAAGGGGGCCTGAGGACGAGGCACATCCGGAGCCATGGAAGGGCCGGGTACAAGCAGAGGAGACAGTGGCCTCTGCACCACTACCTGCACCAGACTAGATAGGCCATGTGGTCTTTTTCTGTCATCATGTTTCTATGTTTCTCCTGGTCCTCTGAGGCATCTGACCGCTGCTGCTCTATTGCTGAAGCCTGGCTGCAGCTTTTACAGATGCCTGCTTCTGCTACTGTAGACCTTTTTACCCCACAGATCAAGCATAATGTCTTTGCCGGCATCCTAACTCCCTGTGCTTCGAAGGTTAGAAATATCTTGAGTTGCCTTTAAAAACCTGCTCAAAAGACTTCTCTCTAGCCACAGAAAAAAATTGACAGGGATGCTCAGCTGAACGTTCCCTGCTGACTCCGGGCCGTTTTTTTTTTTTTTACAGAGCAAATTGAAGCAGGAGGTCACTCGACCTGAATTGTGAAAGAAATATTGCAAAACGAAGCTTCCTGCTTCTGAAACTTAAAATTGTTTCCCCCAAACGCGCTACTGCAATTTTCCCGCCGAAAACGGAACGCGGCGGGAAAATTCCTCTCACACGGGCCTCGTAGCAAAATTTACAGCCGGCATGCAAGAGAGAGGGAAAATTAACTAATCAGCGCTTACCTCACCGAGAGGAGTGGAGAAGCAGCCCCAAGTGCCCTGAAGCTGCCCAAACTCACCGTGGACGAACTCAGTTTCCAGGCACTGCTCGTGTAAAGAGCTCAGAAGAGATCAACCTTACAGCCGTGCCCGTCTGCCAATTCCCCAAAGCGCCTGCAGGCAAAACCTCTGTGTCGCGCTGGAGAAGGCAGGTACAAATAATCTGAGCCCACCCGGACTTACTCTGGCTCTGAAATCTTCCTGCCCCTGTCTCACCGGTAAGAGGGAGGAAGAAGGGAAGAGAGGCCCCTCAGTCATCAAAATTTAAAGTGGTACAGCCCCATAAGCTATGCTCAACAAAAGAAAAAGGATTTGTGAATAAAAGAAATAATGCCCAATTTGAGATTTAAAACAACCCCATTGAACCCAATTAACTAACACTAAAGTCCTTAATTGTTCCTCTAGTGAGCTAGAAAACTCTGGCTCACATCCTCCAGCTGCTTGGAGACTGATATAACTGGAGTGGGAGGAGCCGGTGCCTGTGTCCTTATACCGGTGTCATCAAAGAATGACATCTATCAGTCTCCAAGCTGCTGGAAGAGGATGACAACCCTAGAGTTTCCGGGACTAGACTGGAGGGATGATAAGGAAATCTAAAATTAAAACAGCCAGAGTGCCCCGCCCCCACCGGATGAGAGGTGCAGGTGGAGGGAGTGGGGACAGGAGGAGGACAAGGAGAGACAAAGGTGAGAGATGGGAGACAAAGGGAGAGACAGGGGGAAAATTCTGGACAGAGGGGAAGATGGAGACATACTGGACAAAGGGCAGGACAAGTATTAGACAAAGGGGAGAGACAGAGGGGCAAATGCTGGACAAAGGGGAGAGACGGGGGGACATATTGGACAGACAGGGGATAAATGCTGGACAGAGGGGAGAGACAGTGCGGGTTAGGATTATAATGGGCTGATGGTGGGGCTAGCACTGGTAATGGGTTGATTAGGGAAGGCTAGGACTGGGAATTGACTGATCTAGGGGGGCTGAGTGGTAATGGGCTGATCAGGGGGGCTAGTACTGCTAATGGGCTGAGGGGGACTAGCACTGGAAATGAGCTGATTAAGGCAGGCTAGGACTGGTAATGGGCTGATGGGGGGTAGGACTGGTAATGGACTGAGGTGGGGGGTAGGAATGGTAATGGACTGAGGGGAGCTAGCATTGGAAATGAGCTGATCGGGGAGGCTAGACTGGAAATGGGCTGATTAGTGGAGGCTAGGACCAGTAATGGGCTGAAGGGGGGGGGGGGGGTAGGACCGGTAATGGGCTGAAGGGGAGGGGTAGGACTGGTAATGGGCTGATGGGGGATAGGACTAGTAATGGGCTGAAGGGGAGGGGTAGGACTGGTAACGGGCTGATGAGGGATAGGACTAGTAATGGGCTGATTAGGGGAGGCTAGCACTGGTAATGGGCTGAGGGGGGACTAGCACTGGAAATGAGCTGATTAAGGGAGGCTAGGACTGGTAATGGGCTGATGTGAGGGGTAGGACTGGTAATGGACTGAGAGGGGCTAGCATTGCAAATGAGCTGATTGGGGAGGCTAGGACTGGAAATGGGCTGATTAGTGGAGGCTAGGACTGGTAATGGGCTGATAGGGGAAGGGGGGTGGTAGGACCGGTAATGGGCTGATTATGGGAGGCTAGCACTGGTAATGGGGTTGAAGGGGGACTAGCACTGGAAATGAGTTGATTGGGGGCTTCAACTGGGAATGGGCGATTGGTGGGGAGGGGAGGATAGAGCTGCTGGCCTTGGAAGAAAACTGGGGGCTAGGGCTACAAATGGGCTGATGTGAGGGGATGGGAGAATGGGACTGGAAGGGAGTGGATGCTGAGAGGGGCTGCCATGGTATTTGGACTAGGAGTTGGACAGTGGGGAAGGAGGGGGACTGGAAGGGAATGGACACCAGTGGCAGTCATGGGAATACAAGTTGACACTGGAAGGTACCGGGAGGGAGGACTGGAAAGGGGCTGATACTGGGAAGGGTTACAGGGACTGGAAATAGGCTGATGGAAAGAAGTGAAGAAAACAAAAGAAGAGATAAGAAATGGCAGATGGACCATAGACCACAGAAAGAGAGCTAAGAGAATACAGAAAAGCAGAAGCCTCAAATCGGGACCAGCATGATCAGAGAATAAAATGGTCAGACAACAAAGGTAGAAAAAATAATTTTATTTCATTTTAGTGATTGGACTTTGTGTTATCTTTATATTTTATACTGCATGGAGGAACTGCATATTTATCTGATGTTGCAGTGCTTGAAGAGTCTGGCTTCTTGGGGTTTCAGTTTAAATTTTGTCTACATATTTTTATTTTTACTTTAGATTGTAAGCCACTTATTCTGTACTTGGTGAGGGCCTGTGTTCTGAGTGTGTGACTGAGCCCAGGTGTTCTGTTAACATAGAGTTTGTACATAAAGATTTATACTGTACTGTAGTAATTTGACATGTTCAGCTTTTCAAATAGGTGTATGGATGTTCCAGGGTCCACTGTAGTATTTACAATGACGCTTTATTTTGGTGGGCTCTTTATGTGAGTTTTAGAAGTTGTTGCTGATATGGTATGGTATGATAGATTTGCTCTATAGATACTCAGTGACTTTGTTGTAGAGTTTTGTATTAGTTCACAATATACCTGGTACTGGAGAATGTTTATTGTTGTTGTTAGTGAGATGATCAGAATCAGATTTTTTTTTTGTTTTAAGATATTGAGTTCTGTGGGTGAATGTCCTGGTTCTGCTCTGCAACCACTGTTGAAGGGGGTTCTGTGGATGCAAAATATATTTTGAAAAAGAAAAGGTAATAACCATAACGCAGTTTATAACAACAAAATAAAAATGAGTTATAATTTAGTTTTATAAACTGTGCTGTGGTTCTCGCTCTTTTAGTTCCTTGGTGTGCAAACATCTTGCATTTCCTCCATATAATCTAATCAGCTTTTTGGTTTGGTTCTGTCCCTGATTGGAGTTTTGAAAAAGCCCCGCCCACCTCTATGGGGGGCGCACCATCTCATCCTTTGCCTCAGGCAGCAGATTGCCTTGAGCCGCCCCTGCCCTTAGTTCTAACCTCTTTAGCCTTTCCTCATAGGAGAGTTGTTCTATCCCCTTTATCATTTTGGTTGCTCTTCTCTATACCTTTTCTAATGCCGCTATATATTTTGTAAGATGTGGAGACCAGAATTGCACACAAGATGTCATCGCACAATGGAACAATACAGACCCATTACGATATTCTTTGTTTATTTTCTGTTCCTTTCCTAGGGATTTCTAAAATTGTTTGCTTTTTTAGCCATCACCACACACTGAATAGATTTCAATGTATCATCTACGATCACATCCAGATCCTTCTTGGGTGGCAACTCCTAATGTGGAACCTAGCATTGTGTATCTCTAGTTTGAGTTATTCTTCCCTATGTGCGTCACTTTGCACTTGTACACATTAAATTTCACCTGCCATTTCGTTGCCCAATTTCACAAGGCCCTCCTGCAATTTCTCAAAATCCACATGCAATTTAAGAACTTTGAATACGTTAGTGTCATCTACAACTTCAATCACCTCACTGCTTGTTCTCAATTCCAGAACATTTATAAATATGTTAACACACACCAATCTCATTACATATCCCTGGGGTACTCCATTATTCACCTTCTGCTATTGAAAAAAAAATTGACCATTTAGCCCTACTCTCTCTCACCAGTTTGCAATCCACAATAGGAAATTGCCTCCTAGGCCATGACTTTTAAGCTTCCTCGGGAGTCTCTGATGTGGGAATTTGTTTAGCCATTTTAAGATCATCAGAATCAATCACCTCCAGGCCCCACTCTTCTTTCGTAGAAAGAAGTATTTCTCCCCCTATACTATACTGCTCCCTTGGATTTTTGCACCCCATATGCATGACCCTTTATTTTTTTTTAGCATCAAATCTCAGCTGCCAAATTCTCAACCATTCTTCAAGCTTCTCTAGTTCCAGATGTTCTTTCATGTTGAAAGTGTAGAATGTTTTGTGTAGATCTGTGAAATAAACTCCTACTTTAATCCCTTTTAACCCTCGGATACACTCGGTAAATCGACTGACACGTATACACTACCCCCGGGTCACCCCTGACCCATATGTAGAAATATGGTAAAACATCTACTTTTGTTTGTAAAACATGGTTAAAATGTGAAGAAAAAGACATACTTTTATTTATTTTTTATAATACTTGTTATTAATTCACCCTTTCAAGTGAATAATGTGCAATGCTAGCCAAGATCAGGCAGGACAAGTTGTACAAGGTCAGATATATGCTGCATAATGTCAATACCTGTTAACTATTCAGTTGCAAGCTTAAAAATGGTGTGCAGCACTGCACGCTTTGCAAACTACAATAGTTCTATATTTATTCGCTAGGTGGACAGCAACAGTCAAAGTATGGTGCCATTATGTCAAGTAATGGCATGATGCAAATTGTGACAAAAAAATTACCGTGTTATAACAAATTGACAACGGTGCATTGTAAACAACAGAAAACTAGTAAGCAATACATGAAGTACATTGACTGTTTTTTTCAACAACAGTTTATGCACAATGTGCTAGTAGTTGTTCTTGAATGTTCAGGACACACTCGCTTCAGACAGATTTCACATTCGGTAAATATTTTTCGATCTCTGTCACTTGGACAAAAGGAGCATCTTTTTCTTTTCTTTGCTGATGCCCGTGTGGTCAACGGTCTTGGTGGCTTAGGCATTTCAAGGCAAGGATAGCCAACATTGGCCATGGATTGACGTGTGTGGCTTGTCAGACCTTCTGGATGGCTTTGACGATTTTGTAGCTGAGGCTTCATGAGATTCAAAGTGAGTTCCTCCAGAAAAAACCTTCTCTTGCAGTTTTCCTTGTGATGAAACATAGGATTGTTGTACATAAATATTATGAATGAATTTACAGCCGCGATATCAAGCAGTCCATAAAACACGCAAAGTGGCCATCGACGAGTTGATCTTTTCACACTATATGTGTGGCACAACTGATCTACTGTGTCAACACCCCCTTTCGTTCTGTTGTAGTCAAGTATTATTTCTGGCTTCTTTGATGTTTCATCAATTTTATTATCATGGTGAAGTGTTGACAGCAGCATAACTGATTTGTTTCGTTTTGGGACGAATGACACCAAAGTCTTGTCTCCACTGAAGCCAAATATTGAGGATCCCACAATTCTTGAGCGATTTGCCTGGAATTCTGAAGGTATGTCACGGTTGCAACGTCTTACAGTGCCCAGCAGTGTCAAATTCTTGCTAAGAAGAACATCAGCCAGTTGTACGTTAGTAAAGAAATTGTCGCAAGTAATGTTCCTGCCAGACCGTTCCAGAGGTTCAATAAGCTTCAAAACAACATCAGCTCCTAGAGATACTGTTTTGTCACGAGTAACTGACTCTTCACGCCCTAGGTATGGCTTCATGTTGAATACATAATACGTTTCGGCATCTGCACACACCCATAACTTTATACCGTATCGGTCTGGTTTAGACTTGATGTATTGACGAAACGGACACTTGCCTCTGAACCCCAACAATTGTTCATCAACAGTCAAGTATGCAGATGGTGTGTACATTTTCATGCACTGAGAAATGAATAAATTCCAAACATCTCTGACTGGAGTAAATTTGTCATTGGCCCTTCGTGATTCACGGGTTTGTTTGTCATCAAATCGAAGTAAACTCAATATTTCTGCAAACCTTTTACCTGACATAACAGCTGGAAATATAGGATTCTGGATAGGACTTTTAGCCCAAGTTCTGCGTACAGATACTTTGTTCAACCTGAAAACACCACTCATGTACAGAAGACCCAATGTTGCTTGGAGCTCTTCCATTGTTACCTGCTTCCAGTCAGTACATGGTGGCTGCATTGCTTCAGCTCTACGTATGCCTTCAGAATTTGTGAAATCTAACACTGCTGACAATATATCTGGAGTTACAAACATGTCAAAAATATCCTTAGCATTAGTTATACCTCTGATCAGAGCAATTGGTCCAGAAGATTCTCTGACTATATTTGCTTCCCTTGTTCTTGATGTTGGCGGTACAGTTTTATTCCAATGCATGCCAGAACGAGCTGTGTAATGACTGTCAGTAACTTCCTCATTTTCAGAATGTGATTCAGAAGTTTCAGAATTGCTGTATGAACTGCTATCGTCATCACTTGTTTTATTTTCTTCGACAGCATCTTCCGCTTCACTGCCGCTATCATCAAGATCAAGCTGATCGGACTTGGCGGGAACGACCGCACTATCCGTATCAGCACCTTCAGTATCATTACTCAAACTATCATTACTGTCACTTTCTTCATTCAACCAACGTCTAATTTTTTCAGTTGCTGCACAGCTGCTGAAGCGTTTCGGGAGTGGCATTGTTTACCTTTGTCGTAAAAAATTTTAATCCACAGAAACAAACAAGGAACTGACGTCAGGTGACGTCATAAATGTAAGCAAGACGTTAGAAAACACAGGATTGTAATGTGGACTTGGAGAGGTGACTTTCTTTGCTGCTATAAAACAAAGGAGAGTGTTATTGTGCGAGTGTCGAAAATCACCCCTTGTTTGTTCAGCAGCATGCAGTACTGTATAAAAACGTTATTTTTGCAAACCATATGTATGAAAATACTTAAAAATGGTTCGTTGAGGAATACCTAGAGTACCAAAATACAATTCCTTACCATTTTGAAGAAAAAACACAAAAACCGACACCCGGGTCACCCCTGACCCGGGGGTAGTGTATCCGAGGGTTAAAACATGTTTTTTAGACAGGAAAATTTGAAAAAATGTACATGGGCGTGAAGACTGTACAAGATTAGTAATGTGATAATGTATATACGAAGTATTTGTCCAAATCACCCACATACCAGAGATTAGCTTCCTGGAATTTTCACACATGCAGGTAGCACTTTTAGGGTGTAAGAAGAAACATCAGGGTTTTTTTTCAGTGCTTGCACACTAATTTTATTAGCTTCAGTCAGGAAGAATACAGTATGTCACATAATAGAATGTGCGGTTCTACTTTGTTTTTAAAATACTGAGCTGTGATATAAAATGTGAAATTTCCAAACCATATTTTAGGAATATTTCCTATGCTTAGGTAAGAAAATATATATTTTTTCTGGTTTGTGAAACTAATGATGACATTTAACATCTAACCTGTCATTTTGTATGGGTGGCTGTGTGATGTTTTGCAGAGAAAAAGAGGTCCCACTGCTGCTGTGGTCAGATAGCAGCAGAAATCAGTAGACTTGTGCAAGATGCATCATACTTAAAAAAGATTAATAGTTTTGTATGATCATATCTTCATTGGGTGCATATCAATGAAACAAATTGTCCACTCTTGGTGGCAATTAAACCGTTATTAAAGAAAACAAAACTGGGCAACACAAAGAAAGTAAATAAAAGCAAGAGGCAAAAGGAAACCATAAGGCTTTCCAAGGAAGTGGCTAAAAAAAATAAAGGCAAAAGGTAAAACTTTACAAAGTACAAAGAATCTCTAAAGCAAAATAGACTACCCAATAAAGCTAAAAGATTAAGAAAAAATCAGGAAAGTAGAAACAAGGACTGGAAAAAAGATGGCTAAAGAAGTAAAGCAAAATGCCAAGACACTTCTCAAGTATATCAGGGAGAGAAGGAAGGCCTAAGGTGGAATTTTAAGAATGAAAAGTTCTGAGAACCTGTGTGTGGACAATGACATGTAGAATTCTTTGGGTTTTAAGTTGATAAAATCCATTTATTTTAAAATTCTGTGTTTTAAGTCAGTTAGGACGTGGAATAACAGGCAAACTTTCAGTTAAATTAAAGACAGAGGGAAGTCATGTGATGGCATGAGCGAGTGAGGAATATCCTCTGTTTGCTCGGGGGCTGCCTGCCTTAATTGGTCAGTTATCGGTGAGCTATCTCCTCCACTTTAGCTGGCCTGGTTGCAGTCATATATTGGAGACCCTATTGCAGTGGGATGATGCGGTACCATGTGTTCAGCACTGAAAAAGAAGAGGACAATATGGCTGCTGCCACTCCAGCCTCTCTTAACACAGACAGCGTGGACTCTGCCCATGAGGAGCTTTCCCGGGAAGTGGCAAAAATTTGACCAGGTGCTAAAAAAACTAGAAGATATGAGAGAGGCGATGGCGGAGAATGGGGGTAAAATTGAAGAGGTAGAGCAGCGGGTGTCCACACTGGAGGACTCCGGGGTCCAGCATGAGTGTGAGCTTGTGCATCAATCACAACTTGAAAGCTTACTACTCAAGGTCGATGATCCGGAGAATTGATCACGCTAGAACAACATTAGAGTGGTGGGTGTCCTGGAGGTGTGGACGGATACAGCCTTACCATCCCTGATAGAGACATGGTTGCCGAAAGAGCTGGGATTGGAAGACCTTGCAGGTCAGGTGAAAGTTGAATGGGCACATTTATTTTTATTTATTTTATTTAGCTGTATTTATATCCCGCTTTTCACCGGGTCAAAGCGGTCAATTGGGAGATACATTTAACACGAGGGGATATGACACACATACACTAATACTTACAGGGAACATGGGCAATGGAGGGTTAAGTGGCTTGCCCAAGACCACAAGGAGTACCTATAGGACTAGAAATCCCAGTCCCTCCGGCCTGAGATTGCTGTCCCCAGGTGGGACTTGAACCCCCGGCCCTCCAGCCTGAAGTACCTTGTCCTAACCACTAGGCCACTCCTCCTCCTCAAATCAGACCTTGGGCAGAAGGGTGGAGCTGGCCTCAGATGGTCACAGCCTGCATTCTAAATTTTCAGCACAAAATGCAACTCTTGCAGGCCTTCCAGAAGAAAGGCAGCCAGCAACTAGACAACCAGCAAATTGTGCTTTTCCAGGATTATTTGGCAATAGTGACAGCTAACAAGAAGGAATTTGCACCGACGTGTGCAGAGTTGTTCAAGTGCAAGATTAAGTTTACACTTGCTTATGCAGCCTTGTTGAGAGTGTAACATGCGGGACAGGCCTACAGCTTTGATCAAGTGAGGGCAGTGAAAAGGTTTTTGAACTCTACTGCGAAACTGGACCCGTGATGTGGGAAGAATAAAAACGGACATGCCCTCCTGGATCCTTTACATTTACTAAAATGGCTCTTGCCTTAGTCTCCAGTGACTTGTTCCTGAGAAAATCCAAGGGCCTTTACTAAAGTCCTCATCTTTCCTGACTTTCTGCTGCTTTTGACACTATTGACCACAACCTTCTCCTTGATACCTTGTCCTCACTTGGTTTTAAGGACTTTGTACTATCCTGGTTCTCTTCTTATCTCTCCCATCGCTTTTTCAGTGTTTGTTCTGGTGGATCCTCCTCTGCTGCTATCCCATTCTCAGTTGGTGTACCCCAAGGATCTGTCTTGGGTGCACTCCTTTTCTCTCTATATACCCAGTCCCTTGGTGCCCTCATCTGTTTCCATGGCTCTCAGTACCATCTTTATGCTAACTCCCCCCAGATCTACCTCTCTACACCTGAAATCTCTCCAGCAATCCAGGCCCGTATCTCTGCCTGCCTTTCTGACATTGCTGCTTGGAGGTCTCACCGCCGCTTGAAATTGAATATGGCCAAAACTGAGCTTCTTATTTTCCCCCCTAACCCGTCCTCTCCCCTTCCTCTTTTCTCAGTCTCTGTGGATAACTCTCTACTCCTCCCTGTTTCCTCGGCTCGCAACCTTGGGGTCGTCTTCGACTCCTCTCTCTCCTGACCTGAAAAGTCCCCAAAGCACTACCAGCCTAGCAGAAACAAGCGTTGATCCTTCCTTTTTATTTTTTTAAACTGAACTGGAGCGCAGAGAAAGGCTCTTCTGCCTAAATCGCTGTTCAAAAACTCTTATCGAGGCTCCGGCGATCGCCTACAAGGTGAGCTGACTGCACAAGCCAGCAGCATTTACCCGCGGTCCCGTCACGCAGCTAGGCCCGCTGCTGGTGTCTTCGTGCCAAAAACGCGCTTCACACACTCAACTCCCAAAATTATGTTGTCTTACCTGTCGCGTCCACCCCTTGGTACAGGCGGTTGCCTAGTGGGAGTGGACGGACCACATATTTATTTTATCCTTTTTAAGTGCTGCGGTCTCTGTTCCCTTGTAGTTGTGGCAAAGACGGAGTCAGCAAGGAATTGGGTTAACAATAAGTTTTATTGTTATTGTTGCACAAGTGTCTATCTACTATCCCAATAAACAGAAATAAAGGATTCTTCTCCAAACCAAAGTGTCTTTAACTGATACAGCATTATTCACCTGTTAGACATACAGGCATGTTTCTTTCACAGCAGCACTTTCTTCAAGCTTCTCTCTGTTACTAAACATTCACTGCTTTCTCCTCCAGCAACAAATGCTTTCTTAAAACAAACCATAAAACAGTAATGTTCTTTTCTTCCACGGTTGCCTAATTGGCCTGGCTTTTACACTTCGGCAGCTCTCTGCCTCACCCCGTGTAAATCCCACCAGCACAATCTCAGGCTTCTTCCAGCACTTACTATTAGCACAACATTTACAGATTTTACCCTGTCTGGCAAAATGCACAATCTGTTTCCATATCAGAACCCTCGCTTCCAATAACAGCTTCTTCAATCTGCATGGGCTCTCCCTCTGAGTCTGATATGCCTTGTTCAATTACAGGCTTCTGAGCAGGCTTCCACTGCTCTAATAAAGCTTTAATCTGTTTCCAACAGGACTCTTCTTTACTCTGAGGTATGGGTGAGGAACTTAGGACACCAGCCTCCTTTAGCACTGACTTAATGGATTCAAAAGGGCTCACCTTTTTCCTGGCTTTCCTTACCCTTTCTGGTAGGCTTACAGGCAATCTCTTGTCCCCAGACTGCTTCCTCTGCTCTCTGCCGTTATGCTTCTCAACAGGGTCTAACTCTGACTCCTGTCTCCAGAGCTTCCAATCAGCAGCTTGCTCTCTATCAGCTGTGCTTCTCTCTGAACTGGAGCTATGCACACGCTGCCTGCAATCAGAGTGTCTGTGCAGCCTTTCAAAGGGAGCTTTGTTCCTGCTTAATTTCCCACCTTTTACAACAGCTTCAATGGAAGACTCCTGAGAAGAATTCCTCTGGCCTTTGTAACAAGTTTCCAGCCTTTTCTCCTGAGGACTATTCCTTCTTCTCTCTTCCTCAGACTTCCTTTCACCGTCCCTCTCAGAACGTGTTTCAGCTTGTTCTACACAGCCACACCTTCCACCGTGTCCCTCTGAACGTCTCTCTCTAACTGTTTCTACTTGCCTAAATGTTTGGGGCTGTCCTATGGGCTTTGACTCCGCCCCCCTGCCTCTCACGTCAGCTCCCCTGGTTGCAATGGAACTGAGGTGTGGCTCTCTCTCTTGCTTTCTGTGCACAGAGTTTTATGAAAAAGCCCTTTCCCTTCCTGCACTGCTCTTGGCTACAGGGGAAAAAGAGTGGTTTCTCCTCCTTTCACTAGCGTTTAACCCAGCTGCGCCATCACATACCTCAAGCTCTGCCAAAACAAGCACTCTGCACCCTGTCCTCAGAGTAGCTTGTCAGTGGCTCCAGAGATCGCTCAAAATAGACAGCCTTGTCACAGATTCACTCTCCACTGCTCAGAATGAAATCGAACGGGCCGAGCCAGCCAGCGCTCTAACAGGCAGGCCTCTGTGCGGCGCTGGCTGGGCTCTCCTCCGGCTCTCACCCCCTCAATAAAGTGCAGCTATAGCACCGAATTAAATTAGCTGCAATCCAGATTCCCCTTAGGACCCAGCCACTGTCCCTGCCAGAAGCAAAGGCAGCTGCGGGAGAGGGGGGGGTGAGGAAGAAGCCTGCAGCTAACTTAAAGGCACAGCACCCCAAGTTAAACTGCTTTCTCAAAGCTATCCCAAATTGTTATCTTTAATCCTACTACCTATCTAAAACAAACAATTGTTTCTCTAGTGAACCCAGCCCTCCGTGCTCTATTCCATCCAGCTGCTTGGAGACTGAGGTAACTGGGGACAGGAGGTGGATTCATGGAAGATATACCGGTGACATCATAAAAAGGAGGAGTTTCTCAGTCTCCAAGCTGCTGGATGAGAGAGGGAACCCAGAGGTCCGGGACTAGACTGGCTAACACGATCAGGAAATACAATTACATCGAGCTATGTACAATTTTGGTGTTAGATAGAGGTGTAGACCGATACAGTGTAAAGTAATGAGGCATTCTTGGGGGTTATATGGAGGGGTGAGCGGCGACATATGTAGAAGGGTTTAAGTGGAGGAGTGAGGAGGACAATGGAGTTGAGATTAGTAGAGGATCCAAAGGGTGAATAGATGGGTTTTGAGTTTCTTTCGGAAGGTGAGGAGGTTGTTTGCTTCTCTTAGATATTCTGGGAGGTTATTCCAGAGGTTAGGGATGAAGTGGGAGAATGCTTTATTGTTTGTAATTTTCCTCAATTTCCTGACGGCTCCATAACACACAAACGTAGATCATTAAAAGAGTGATTATTTTTATAATGCTTCACAAGGGCAGCATCAAGATAACTTTTAATAATACAATGTTTGGGTTAGGAGAGCCTGATATGAAACATCTTTTTAGTTTTATCAATGTACAGCTGGCACATGGGATTATTACTGCATATATAACATTCTTTGTACTATCTCAAGTGCTGCCTATGCTGGGTAGTAGGATAAACAAAAATTAAGGGAACAACCATGTGGGCCACAATGGCCACAGACATCGATCTACAAAATTATTTTCAAATTCATTAATATAGAGATTGGCAATGCCCATTATTCTCAGACAATGTTTTATTATGGAAATGTTACATTAATGATGATTTTACTTTATGGAAATGACAGCTGCATTATTTTTTTGTGCAGCTTAATTCTTTGGATGCTCACTTGATGTTTTGAAATGGGCAATAGTGAGATACAAATACCTTATCTTGATATCCGTATTAAGAAGGCTTCAGAAGGATTTGCAACTATAATCTATTGGAAACCCACTGAGAACAAACTTTTGTACTATCAAAGTTAAATTGTCCTTCAGGTTCCTAACATGTAACCTATACGTTTTTACGCTTAAGGATGTTGTGAAGCATCTTGGAAGAGTACAACTCACAGGCGTGTGACATGGAACATAGATCTTCTATGAAAGGATATCTGACGAAATGTATTAAGAAAGCCAGCAAAGAGCCAATAATACTGATAGTTCTTTAGTCTCCATCTGCTGGTTGGCATGCACAACCCGTTCATTCTGGACTCATCTGGTGGACAATAAGAAATGTCTCTTACTTTACCATTGCCACTCTTTATCAGTGGGAGTAAGTCAAGGGAGCTGTGCTGATCTTCATCCAAAACCCATGGATGCTGGTAATAGATGGATACTGCATTAGTAGTTCAAAATTTGCACTGAAACGTTTGACCTGAACATTTGGCATATAGGAAGGCTACAAATCTAGATGTCAGGAACCATAATCTACCAGAATCCTAGCTTATACTGAAAGGGCATTGATATAAACCAGTTATTCTATTAAATCTTAAGGAACCACGTTCCTCTTTTTTAAAGAAAGTAAGCTTGAATATACCCCCCTTGTCCATGGTGCTATTAAGGCAAGGCACTGGAAACAGCATCAACCCCAACAGTTGCTTTCATACGACTTATCTAGGGACAAACTAATGGACTAACATAGCTATCCCTGTGGCTCTTTCAGGCTTCTCACTAGAGGTCTCACCAGCTTTGCCAGGTCTGAAATACAAGATTGTCTAGGAACCTAAAAACTATTTTATTTTACAAAACGTTATCATATGCTACTAAAATATATATCACAAAGAAACCCCAAAATGTATAAAAATGGTGCTCCAGTAACCAAATCTGAATCAGATCTAGTCCTCAGGCTCCTACACACCTTTCATGTGCTGCTTGGGATACCTTCCTTTGAAATTTGCAAAACGTTAATAGATATTGCAAAGGTCTTCTCTTACAGTTCAGTTTGAATCCTCTGACACAGCCAGCACAAGATGACATATACCATACAATGGACAGATCACTCTCAGAGATGTATGCTATCTTAGACTACAATACCTGAAATGAGAGGATAGAATTTAGGGGAAAGAGAGAAGCAGGGACAGGAAGCTCAAGTCTCAAGTTCTGCCATCTGAATTAATATAAGCTATCATAAATGAAAGAGATACAGGATACTTAAAAATATATATATCCAAGGTCCGATTTCTGGAAAAAAATATTCTTCCAGTTATGATGGAACTAAAGTTATAAGAGAACATAGTAGGACTGGCCCAGCCCTACCATGGGGAGGAGTGGCCTAGTGGTTGGGGCAAGTTACCTCAGGATGGAAGGTTGGGGGTTCAAATCCCACTAGAGGGCAGCAACCTTGGGCCAGAAGGACTAGGGTTTCTAGTCCCACAGGTGCTCCTTGTGGTCTTGGGCAAGCCACTTAACCCTCCATAGCCCATGTTCCCTGTAAAATAGTTATCTCCAAGTTATAATGCCCTGTTCAATGTAATTTCAGTTTGTTCAATGTAAACTGCCTTGATATCATAAAAGGTGGTATATAAGAAATGTTAAATAAATACCAGTAAGTAACATAGTAAATGACAGCAGATGGTCCATCTAGTCTGCCTAGTAAGATCGCAAGAGTAGGTGCACCTGCTGCTCTGTGCAGGTCACCCCTCCCCATGTCTTTGTTTAGGGGTGAACCCACCGCTCTGTGTAGGACACCCCTGTTTGTTGAGTGAACTGGGTACCTGCCCAGGGCAACACAACTCAGGAGGCAGCAGCATGGCAGGCACAAAAGAGCATAAGATATGTCATACTGGGTCAGACCAAGGTCCATCAAGCCCAGTATCCTGTTTCCAACAGTGGCCAATTTAAATCACAAGTACCTAGCAGTTTCCCCAAAATACAAAGGTTCCACAATGTTTGTATTGTGGCAAGCAGTGGATTTCCCTTCCCCTAGAAGGTTGCCCAGTTCCTAACAAACCTAAAACCCTCATCCTTCCACCATCGTCTCATCCACGCATTGAGACTCCGGAGCTCTGCCTGCTGTTAGTGTAGCTGGGTTTAAAAAATGTTTGAACACGTTTCTGGAGGAAAGGTCCATAAACAGTTATTAAAAGGGACCCAGGATATCACTGCTTGACCCAATTCTTTTGGGGAAACTCTTAGGTACTTATGACCTAGATTGGCCACTGTTGTTAACAGGATACTGGGCTTGATGGACCTTGGTCTGACCCAGTATGGCATGTTTTTTGGGTCCTGCGCATGAAACGGGAAGCATTTCATTCCTGCAGACCCAAATGGTACCCTGTAAGTTCTGGATTTCAATTTCCTACTTAAAAGTCTAAATTTAGCCTCCAGAACCTCCCTACCACACTTTCCTATGTCATTGGTACCGACATGTACCAAGATAAGAGACTCCTCCCTTGGCAAGACAGTGGCAGCACAACACTTTAAAAAACACTGTCAGAAATCAGCACAGCAGCAGGCCTTTGAGTAGAAAGGTGAGCTCTCAAGGCCTGCTACTCCTGTCTCCTTCAACAGGAAGCTTGCATTTAGGCGAGGGCGGATATGTTAGGTTTTGAGACGGTGCATTTACTCAAGACCCATTGCACACAGTGACTTTTGGAACTGTAGGAGTCAGATGACGTTGATAGAGGTAGGGGATAGGGCAGAAGGGAAACGGAGAGGGGGAAGATGGAAAGACGATTAGGGAAGGGGAGATGCAGGAGCTAGGGCCTTCAGCAGCCCCATGGGGACATATGGCTAAAGATTCACCTAGGTGTCAGATAAAAGGCTGCAGTGCCTGTGGTGGTGGGATAAATAACGCAGATAACACCGTTTCACGTATTCTTAAGAGGAAGCCCTTCTCTCCAGCGCATTTTTTTAAATGTACCCAAGATGTTCAAGTTTTGGACTATATCTTAGATGGCCTCTCGGAAGCTGCGGCAGATATAGGGGTCTGCAGGAACGATAATACCAATTGGTCAGCCTCAAAGTAGGGCCCCCAGGCCCTGATAAGAGAGAGAATAGCCAGAGCAAGATGGAATGCCATCACTTAACCTACCTATTCTCATCACACCCCTACCCCTCAAAAACATCGTTTCAAATTGAAACGGTAATTGTTTACTTCCTCCCTCATCCTACAGTAACGAAGTAATACTTTTACTATCCGCGATGGATACGCAGTTTCCAGCACAGCTGCATAGCCAGCCTATGACAAGTATGGCGAACAGCAAGTCTCTAACTTTCCTCAGTCCGTACACTCACTTGGTAATCACCTCTGCTGTAGAGGAAAAAAAAACAATCAACCACACTACTTCCCTACATGCAGAGGCCCCGCGCTTTTTTTCAAGAAGGGCGACGTCGCAAAGAAGAAAAAAAAGATAGCAAAGAGCTTGCGCAATAGCAATAATCCAGTACCGGAAGCATCAATGGTTGGTTTACAGGCTGTGACGTTATCACGTTGCTGTATACGCAAAAAAGCAGTGCGTGCGGAACCGGAAGCAGCGGCGGTTGTTTTGATGCGCATGCGTGAAAGAGTTGCGTTTGCTCCATAGTCTGATTTTTGGGTAGTCGTGAAAGCTGAATGCAGAAGCAAAGAGAGAGAGAGAAAGGGAACTGTAGCTCATTGTCAACAGCAGCGAGGTAAAAAAAAGTCTAATTTGAGGGGGAAATCTCTCACATAGTAATGTTGCTGTATTCTCTCCCTTATGTGACAGTCTCAGTGCTTGGGTGCGGGTATCCGTGCTATGCCACAGCTGCTTATCAGCTTCTTTTTGGGACAGCGCAGTAGGGAGTGGTAGAAAAGTTTATCGGGCTAGGGCCTGCCGCTTTCTAGGTTAAGGGTTTTTATTTCAAAGCATCAGGAATGACTAATACAATATGTTTTACAGCCGGCAGGAGTGCTTGCTTTTTGAGAAGTATTTCTAGTGTACCAAGCTCAGGCAGCAGTGTCTCGAAAGTATTTTTTTTCAGAAGTGTCTTACGCTTTGAGGCAATTATTCCTTTTGTAGCCACAGTCATATACGGCAAAGTAAATATAAAACTTTAAAGTTCTGTAAGAGGTGACTCGGCTAAATATTTTTCATACCAGCTAAAGCATAAGTACTACCTTGATTAGGTAATTCGGTTGGCACAAAGTAAGATCCTTTTTTTGTTGGGTTCTTTATTTCATTCCCGAGTAGACAAAGCTCTTCCTTTTTTGCCGCTCCCCTTATTGGGGCTCTCAAGTGCATGATGTGGGGACTGTACTGATTTCTGCAAAGGAGGAGTTGTTTGAGAGTGAATTCAGGAGAAGGTATTATTGAAGTGAGGGAGTGGTCATAATAAAATTAAAACTATATTAAGACAAAGTAAAGAAAATTTCAACATATAGAAAAATCACTCAGACTATTGCTTAAGAGTTGTAGCATTCTAGCTACATTCTTATTCTTTGGTAAGTTGAAGATTTTTCACAAATAACTTTTAAATATCCTGTTTGAAAAATTCAGTTTGTGCCAATTACATTGTTTTTGTTGATGCACTTACTATTCTAAAAGATTTCAAACTGTTTTCCAGCAGTCATACAGTTGGACGTTTTTCTGATATTTGTTTGGTGTATTTATGGATTTTAACTTGTGAACCATGTAGAATGTGTATTATATTTGCAGTCGCAACTTTTCAGTTTTTACTTGTGTGTTTTTTTTATATTTACAAGGTATTTTATTGTCATTTCACTTCACTAATTTGGACTGTATTGTTAGGTCCATTACCTAACATCCAAATGAACCTCCATTTTCATTCCAGATTGTACCTAATACAACAAAACAGGACAAAAACTAAAGGGATGAATTCTTTCTCAGCGCCCTGTACTTCTGTCCACCTTTGTTGCCTCTCATTTATATTAATGTTTTTTTAAGTTGATTCTGATTATCAAGCTATAAGTAAGTTAGGTATCTAATGATTTAGTAGGTATCATTGATAGTAATTCTATTTTATTTAAAGAATTCTTAGTTTCTGATAGTTCTCTGTATTAAAAAATAAATAATAGGTGGTCCCTTTTCTGTTTTATTTAATATGTGGTCTCCTTTCACTTTGTTTTACATCATCCTTCCGCAGACTAATGATGCTTTGTTTATGGTAACTCATGATGCTTGTTAGCATTTCTCCACTTCCAGCTTTAATAATGCCTAAAGATATATATTCTTTTGTGAGCTTTTATTTATAGAACTAGAGCAGGACAGGGCTTCAGTGATGAGGAAAGATCTGGAAGTTTGATCAATTGGGTCCACAGTCTAGGAAAAGGATAGGCAATGCCAATCCTTATGCCTCATATACTAGTTAGGTTTTTAGAATATTCACAATGAATATGGATGAGATGTATTTACATTTGCATGCGCTATCTGTGCTGTCTTGCATATTTCATATGGATAGCTTGACAATCCAACTGACTCACACATTTACCCAGGCATTACTTACCCCTGGTCTAGGTCCATGTAGTTCTCTTAAAGTAGGACCGACCCCAATCCTATACTAAGTGCTAAGTTTTAATGTGGACTTATCACTTCTTTCCCTCTCGGCGACTTAGCATATTAACACTTTATGGTTGGTTGAATGAATTGAGCCCTCTGTTTGAATTGTAATGGACAATTGTGAAATGTAAAATGGTGGGTAATTTCTCTCCCTTTTAATACAGGCTTTAAAAGCTCATTTAAGCCTCTCATCTAAGAGCAATGGCAGCAAAATCATCTCTTCTGAAAGTGATCCTCCTGGGTGATGGTGGAGTTGGGAAGAGCTCATTGATGAATAGATACGTGACCAACAAGTTTGATACACAGCTGTTCCACACAATAGGCGTGGAGTTTTTAAACAAAGACTTGGAGGTGGATAGTCATTGTGTGACCATGCAAATCTGGGACACAGCAGGCCAAGAACGGTTCAGAAGCCTGCGGACTCCATTCTACAGGGGCTCAGACTGCTGCCTTCTGACATTCAGTGTAGATGACTTGCAAAGCTTTCAAAATCTGGGCAATTGGAAGAAGGAATTCATTTATTATGCAGATGTTAAGGAGCCTGAAAGTTTTCCCTTTGTGGTCTTGGGTAACAAAGTTGACATTACTGATCGGCAAGTATCTACAGAAGAAGTACAGGCTTGGTGCAGGGACAATGGCAACCATCCTTATTTTGAAACGAGTGCAAAAGATGCAACAAATGTTGCAGTAGCCTTTGAAGAGGCTGTGCGGAGAGTTCTTGCAATTGAAGATAGATTGGATCATTTGATTCAGACGGATACTGTAAATCTGAACAGAAAGCCGAAGCCTGCCTCTTTATGCTGTTAACTGCTAGATTTTGTGCCAAATAGAAAACTTAAAAGGGTTATATAGAACAAATTACAATCTTACTTAAACATTAATTTTAAGAAAGTAATTTGTAATGCTGCTTTATTACAGAGAGCAAGTCTGCTGTTTTAGTGCATTACCTATTACTAAAATTAATAGCATCTTACACTTTTTTTTTAACAAGAAAAAATTAAATGCTAAGATAAGAGATTAATTTAGGACCCTATTGAGAAGGGTTTCCTTGGTGGTTATGGAGATGCAGTGGTAAAGATCAACAAACAATTTAAATGTATATTTTGTAGTGAAGAGAGATTAAATGATTAAAATAAATTAAACAGTGAAAAACTTGAATGTTCTAAAAGCACTACTTTAGATTCAATTTCTGGACTAATTGTGGAATAAGATTATATCTATATCTATATATGTGTGTATGTGCTTGTGTGTATTTTTTTTCCTTACACAATCTGTGTTCCAGTGTTGGTTTTCTAAAACTACGGTTCAAAAAGCAATAAGGTAGGTAGGTAGTTTTGTTTAATATTCTTATTGTTTTTTGATTGGTACTCTGTTAATGATTTTAACTTACCTACTGCTAGGATAAAAGACATTTTTTATTTTATTTGGCAGGAAAAAACACCTTGACTAATTTTTATTTGTCTAATTAGAGAAGAAGCAGCCAGACTATGTTTGCCTATCAAATACTTTAGAAGTATGACACAGTTGGATGTGGATAATCTGTGTACATACAAATATGATACTACATCTGCATTGTAACACCTTTTTTAAGGTAAACGTCTCTTAGCAGGTTTGAATGCAATAAAAAGCATGTTTCTGTGAATAGGTCTTCCAAATGAAATGGCCTGATGTTTTTAGAGGCCATAATAGTGCTGGCTGTGCTGCTGAACTATATACATTAGTCCAAACAAATCTCAAAACCCATTTACTAAACTCCAAGATGCACTGGCACTGAAATCTCTAAGATTCTTCAGAATACAGTATGCACTACTTTCCTGTGACTGTCTTAAATCTCCAGCTTCAGGGACTCACTTTGGTGTGGCGGTGAAGAGGATATGGGCTTTAGAAAGACATATCCTTTTATTCAATCTGGTTCGCAGTTAAAGCCCCTTGTGCATAATACAGTAAGTATTCCCTTCTCAGTGAAACAGAGACTGACTTGCCATTGTTGTGTGAAAAGGACTTGAGTCCCTAGTGACCTGCTTAAGGTAAAAAGCCTTAAGAACACTACCTTGTAACACACTGCTGTTTCTGAGCCAATCTAATATTGTTAAAGCTGTTTTTCTTTCTATTTGCATATTTCTTAGCTAGTACTAAAACTGAGAATGAAGTTAACAGCCCATCACTGTATTAAAACTCATATGTAAGGAAAACTGTTTACATTTAACTTTGTTGAATATTTTTTTGGGAATAAAACAAAGATTTGAGAATATGTATTAGTGACCGATGCCAGCCATTCAGCAAACTTGGCTGCCAGCAAACATGTCTTTCCTTTCAACCCTCTTTGCTTTTCTGCTTGTCATTTTTGGGGCAATTTCTCCAAATGGGTGTTTTGCACATACCATGACGGTCACGAACCTCACTTCTAAGACAGGGTATGTGGAGTATATAAATAAGCCCACATCATAGCTTGGTGTGTAGGTGGTGGTTTTCCACTCACACCTACTTCTTTCTCCTTCTAATAACCTCTTTTGTGCTGGTAGCTAGCAACCCTAAGCAGTATTGATTCTTCCCTAGACTAGCTGCAGTAGTGACTCTACAGCCCAACACCTCATTGTTAGTCCAGGCACATGGGCCCATACCCTATCACCAGCAGATGGAGACTGAGAAACACGTTTTGATGTCACACCACAAAGGATTTGTGCATCTTTGCCACTCCAGTATTTTCTCAGTTTCCAGCAGATGAGCTTCTATGCAGACTGGACTCCACTGCAGACGGATAACACAAAAAAACCCCCAAGTAATTGATGTTGCGCTCTGCAGTTGACCCAGAGGTGTTAATTCAGCTCTTTGGTGCAGAAATTGGTGGTCCCTTAGCCCCCACACCTCACATACCAAGGTCTCTCTTGGGGCCTTGTGGTCCTCTGTTCTGCCTCCCCAACTTTTGGGAGGGGCCTAGGTGCTTTTCTGTGGCAGGGCCTGGCCGTTTTAATTTCTTTAAAAAAAAAAAAGAAAAACACAGAAGGAAAGCGTAAAGGAACTGTCCAGCTCACCTATTACAGCTTGCCATGGCAGCAGGTCTTGCTCAGAAGGCCTAGTCATCGGTAAGAGGCTCCCAGCTTTCTTAGCAGGAGTACACAACCATGGCAGTCAGCAGAGCAACCTGCACAGCCTGTGGCAGCTGTCAGTTACATTTTGGCAGTGGCTTTTTGCCATGGGTGCAAACCTGAGGGCTGCACCGCGAAGGAGCTGCTGCAGGGAGTTAAACCTCCAGAATTAAAAGTGTTTTTCTAAGGCAGGGGCTGATTTTGGAACACAGAGATCCCATGATTTTGGCAGGAAATGCGGCCATGACAGAAACATCCGAGACAGAGGTGGAAGAACATGCGGGAGGGCCGAGTGGTGACTCCTGGACAGTCAGAGGAGCAGTGATTGAGTAACCCTGGGGAAACCTCTAAAGAACCAGGGCTGCCATTTTCACTAGAGGTTTTGTTATTGCTGCACCAGGCCTACTGTATGAAACAGAGCCTGGGGCAGGATTCTTCGCACAGTGCAGGAGCCAAAAGGATTTGGGATATGTTGCCTTCAATGGATAATGACCTAAGAGAACCTGCATCCATGCATTGGAGGGCAGAAGTGGGGGAAGTTCTGAAGACCCTCTGGAAGGTCCTGAGCACTGGGAGCCTTCAGGTGACAAGCTTGAGGAAGGAGAAATCACGCCAGGGGAGGATCCCACCATAATTACTGTTTTTCGGTGGGAGTAGTTGCTGGTGCTCACTGTGCAATCTTTGGTGACTCTCAATATCATATATGGTTCCCTGGCAAAAGGAGGAGCCCTTAAGGATCCCTTGTTACAGGGCATTCAAATGTCTCAAGCATCCTTTTCACTTCATGGTGCCATAAAGGAGATTAGAAGTGGAAAGGGAGGTGCCAGAGGCAGGTTTATGGCATGCTTATACCAGATTTCTGCTGGAAGAAAAAACCCCTATGGTTCCCAAAGTTAGATGCTCTGGTCTCGGCAGTTACCAAGATGACCACTATTCTGGTGAAAGTTGGGGTAGTGCTGAAAAATGTTCAGGACTGTAAGCTCGAAGTGCTGCTGAAGAAATCATTTGAGATAACTGCTTTGGTGTTGTGCTACATAAGCCCCACAAACAGATGCCTGCAGGTGTGTTTTATGTTGGGCTCAAAGATTGCCTGAGTCGGACCCCAGTCCTTCTTGGACATTGTCGGCAGCAGCTAAACTAGAGTCCAAGGTCCATGTATTTAGCAGATGCACTGATTTGGTGAGGGCATCTGCTAAAAACATGACTTCTGTAGTATCAGCATGACGGCTGTTGTGGCTTAGGAATTGGGCAGTGGACGTTGCTTCCAAAGTTCAGCTTGGTAAACTTCCTTGCAGAGGGAAGCTTCTCTTTGGAGAGGTGTTGCAAAAATTGGTTAAGGACTTAAGAGTCCTAGGTCCCAAGGTTATCAGTAGACAAGCCTGCAAACAAGCAGCTCTAGAAGGGGGCCACTTCAAGGACTTTAGGAGATTTAGAGCAGCGTGCTATACTTTTTTCCAGAGTTCTAATCCTCCCAGGCGGTTGCCCTTTCAAGGGGGTCAGAGAGGAGGTAGGGACAACTTTGGGGGTTTCCAGAATTCCTAAGTGAGGGGGGCTGAGGCAGAGTTGATCCCGCCTGGGCCCAGATTACTTCCAACCAATGGGTGCTAGAAGTCTTTTGAAAGGGCTATGCCTGGGAGTTGGCTTGACCACTTTCTGACACCTTTTATGTTGTTGCCCTGCAAGTCTCTGGCCAAAGCAAAGGCAGTGGTGGATATGCTCAAAAGACTGATTTAGCGAAAAGCAGTGGTCAAAGTGCCCCCGGACGCATGCAAACTCAGTCGATACTTTGATTTATTTTGTGATTCTCAATAAAGAAGGCTCCTTTTGCCCAGTTTTGGACCCAAAACATGCGAATCATGCCCTGCGGGTAACTCATTTTCCTATGGAGACGTTGTGTTCATTCATAGTGGCTATATGGAAAGGCAAATCTTTTACTTCATTAGACCTTTCCAAGGCATATTTGCACATTCCCATCCTTCCAGACCATCAGCGATACCTCTGTTTTACAGTTTCCATGGGCTATTCCAGTTTTGTGCTTTGCCATTTGGGCTGGCCACGACACTTCAGACCTTTACCAAGGTGATAGTGGCAGCCCTGCAGCAAGAAGGAGTGATGGTACACCCATATCTGGACAATTGGCTAATCAGAGCAAAGTTGGTGCAAGAACTTCAGAAAGCAACGAAACGGGTGATATCCCTTCTCCAACATGTGAGATGTGTTTCAACTTCTGCAAGAGTACCTTGGAGTCAACGCAAGATCTAATTTATCTGGGAGCTCATTTCCAGACGGAGATGGGCGTAGTCTTCCTTCCTTCCTTCCTTCAGATCACATCAGGAAAGTTCAGGTTCTGCTGAATAAGGGCTCCCTCTGCTTGACATTACCTGCAGCCCCTGCGTCCACGGTGGTGACTTTAGATCTGGTGCCATGGGCCAAAGCACCTAGGGCCTTCTGCAGCAGCCTCATATTGTTGAGGTCTCCACAGAAGCACTCCCAATGGAAGAAGTTGCCATGTCTGCAAGAGGCAAGGATAAGTGCACTGGTGGCTGGATGCAAACAAGCTGACAGCAGGGATGCCATTAGAGCCATCCAAGTGGATGATAGTGACCACCGATGCCAGCCTTTATGTATGGGGGGTACCTTACCAGTTCCCAGGTGGTGCAAGGGTTGTGGTTATGGGAAGAGAGCAGCTGGTCCATAAACCAACGGGAGAGGCGGACAGTGTTTCCAACTTTGTGGTTCTTCAACCCCTGATTCAGCACAAAGCGGTGAGAATCTTCTCAGATGACACAATGGTGGTGGCTTAACTTAATCGTCAAGGAGGCACAGGCAGTGCAATACTGGCAGACAAAGTGGCTCCTCCTCTTCTTCAATGAGCAGAGATCTATCTTGTAGTACTGTTAGCAGTTCACATGGCTGGAAAATAAAATGCTTAAAACAAATTGCCATAAAGTTTCAAATAATTTAACATACTATCTATGAAATAGAATACATTTAAAAAGATTTGTAATGAATGTGTTGATTATTGGCACTCGGTGTTGAATTAATTTGGAAATATAGTTGTATTATATAGATATATGAGGTTAATGGATCTTTAAGGTCCCTGGTTGAATTGTATAGATGGTATGGAAAATAAAATGGTCAGGCCAGACTTCTCAGTCATCCATTGCTTGGATCTGGAAGAGTGGTCTCTGGAGAGTTCAGCATTTCAGAGCATAGCACGTCACTGGGGAGTACGTAGTCATGGATCTGATGGCATCAGCATCCAATGCCAAGATGGACTGTTTCTACAGTTGCGGGCAAGAGAGGATGTCCAGACCCGGATGCACTGGCACAGCCTTGGCCAGGCATAGTATGTAGAATTTCAGAGTCACAGGCCTTGCCTTTTAGAGAGGCTTTTCTCACAGTCTCCAAAGAAAAGGTGGTGATCTATCCGGTTCCCTCGTTTTCTTACTGAAAATAGTTTTGGTGTTCCACCTTAACCAAATGGTAACTCTACATGTGTTTTCTGACTTGGATCAGAATTCGGAGTCTCATCAGCTGTGTATGTTGGATATTCACAGGATACTGCAATGTTCTCAAGCATACTGAAGCTTTTTGGAATACAGACAATCTTTGTTTTGTTTGGAGGCCTGTGCAAAGGGGAGGTGGCTTTGAAAGCGTCTGTTGGAAGGTGGTTGAAAGGCTATTCCTTCTGCATACAGTGCCTTGCAAAAACATTCATCCCCTTGGTTTTTATTGCATTAAATACAACCTGGAATGAAAATGGAGGTTCACTTGGATGTTAGGTAATGGACCTAACAATGTAGTCCAAATCGGTGAAGTGAAATGACAATAAAATAACTTCTGTGTGTTTATATGTGTATATAAAAAATAAAAACTGCAAAGTGTGAGTGCATATACATTCATCCCTTTTGCTATGAAACCCCTAAATAAGATCTGGTCCAACAAATCGACCTCGGAAGGCAGAGTTGATTAGGGTCCACCAGTGTCACATGATGCCTGTATAAATATACCTGTTCTGAAAGGCCCCTGTCTGCAACACCACTAAGCAAGCAACATGAAGACCAAGGAGCACTCCAAACAGGTCAGACAAAGTTGTGGAGAAGTATAGATCAGGGTTGCATTATAATACAAAAAAAAAAATAGCAAATTCTGAATACCTCACGGAGAACCAATAAATCCATTGTAACAAAATTAGGTTTGTAGTGGCTGCCCACCAAAACTCACAGGCCAAACAAGGAGGGCATTAATCAGAGATGTTACAAGGACACCAAGGATAATACTGAAGGAGCTGCAATAATCCACAGTGGAGATGGGAGTAGCTATCCATAGAACCACTTTAAGCCATACACTCCAGAGTGGGGTTTTATGGCAGAGTGGCCATAAGAGTTTGCACAACAGCATGCAGTGGACTTCCCAAACACATGGAAGTAGGTTCTCTAGTCAGATGAGATGAAAATTAAACTTTTTGGCCATCATGGAAAACGCCATGTCTGGTGCAAACTCAACACTTCCCATCACCCCAAGAACACTATTCCCCCAGTGAAACATGGTGGTGGCAGCATCATGCTGTGGGGATGTTTTTCATTGGAAGGGACAGGAAAACAGGTTGGGATTGAAGGAATGATAGATGGCACTAAATATACGGCAATTCTTGAGGAAAACCTGTTTCAATCTGCCAGAGATTTGAGACTGGGACAAATGTTCACCTTCCAGCAGGACAATGACCCTAAACATAGTGCTAAAGCTGGTTTAAAGGGAAACATTTAAATGTCTTGGAAGGGCCTGGTCAAAGCCCAGACCTCAATCCAAATGAGAATCTGTGGCATTACTTGAAGATTGCTGTACACTGATGCACCCCATCTAACTTGAAGGAGTTTGAGCAGTTTTGCCTTAATGAATGGGTGAAAATCCCAGTGGCTAGATGTGCTAAGCTAATAGACATACCCCAAGAGACTTGCAGCTGTAATTTCAGCAAAACATGGCTCTACAACTATTGCCTTGGGGGTGTGCACATATGCAGCTTCTGCTGTTAGTTTTTTTTTGTCTTAATTATTGTTTGTTTCACAATAAAGGATATTTTGCACCTTCAAAGTTGTAGGCATGTCGTGTATAATCACGATGCTAATCCCCAAAACTCCATTTTAATTCTGGATTGTGATGCGACACAGAGAGGATGAATACTTTTGCAATGCACTGTATTTGCTCAAAGAGACAAATCGCTCATTGAGGGTTTGAGGGCTCACTTGACTAGGGCTCTGGCATTGCCGTGGGCAGAATGTGGTCTTGCCCTCCAGCAAACATCTGTAAAGCAGTGATGTGGCCACTCCATTCCCTTGTATGGCCCTACTGCCTGGATGCTCAGGCAAGAGGGGATGTGCAGTTTGGAGCGCAGGTGTTGCAAGCTGGGTTCGCAGGTCCCACCTGAACTTGAATACTGTTCTGATACATCCCAGGCGAAGGACTGGAGGGAAGATGAAATTAGACCTTACCTGCTCACTTTTCTTTTCTTGAGACCCTTCAGTCCAGTCCAGAATCCACCCATTCTGTTTGTTTAGGCGAGCCCAGACATGGAAGAAATTGAAGTGCATGTTTATGCCTGTCCCAGGGTTTTCCTTCTGTATCGTTGGAGGTGGTGAAATAGTCTGAAAGCTCCTAAGGTTGAATTTTCTGTTCTCGGTTCTTTGAGGAGCTGTGACGTTCGATTCCTATGTGGCCATAGTATACATAGTTATTACAAGTTGTTACATATTGACATAACTTTAGTGTTTTGTGGAGTCTGCTTTGTCAATAGAATACTGGAGTGGTATCGATGCACAGATCTTTTGTGGTGTGACATCATCAAAGCTGGTGTTTCTCAGTCATAGGCCCATGTGTCTGGGCTGGACTGGACTGGAGGGACTTGAGGAAATAAAATTAGCAGGTAATGTCTAATTTCAGCTTTTTGGGGGTTCAGGCTACCTGGTGTTAGAAAATCTTGTTGCCTCTTAAAAAGTGAGGGTTTTATTCTTTTCTGTACTAACTTAGCAAATGCTGACTATTGGCAATATTCTGTTAAAGCAGTGGCTGATATTCTGGAACTAGTTATTTTTAATATGCCATTTTGTAATGTTGTAGATAATTGTAATGCTGGAGCCTGTTGGATAATTTACATAGTATTATATATAGGCGCAGGGGGGGGGGGGGGGGTTACGTCTGTTTAATTTCTGAGGGTTTTTTTCCTGTTTAACATAGTGGTCTGCAGATTTAATATTGGCCATTAGTTGTAGTCATAAGCTACAACTATTCTGTGCTTGGATTGGTTTCTCTACCAAAGGACATCTCAAACAGATAAGAGAGCAATATCCAATATCAAGGCACTGGAGAGAGAACTAGATTTTAATTATAAAAAGCTTTATTGCCATTAAAAATAAAACCCTGCTTACTGGTGTATCCATCATGTACCTAGAAGTGGTCTGTTACTTTCACTTGTTTTGTAATTCTACTAAGTGAAGAGACGGTAGCAGCACTGTGGCTAGCAGACAAGCAGGTATACTGGCAAACCATCTTTTAAATAACAATCTGTGAGCCTTATAACTTTCTGTGATAGTATGCTAAAGCTACCTCTACATCGACAGAGGGGGTGTGTTGTTGTTTTGGGTTTTTTTTCCTTTTGAAATGTATATAAGCTTTTAGGCAAGTTCAACAACAGTGCTCTGGGTCCCTTTCCTTGCTAGATCTTTTGTTGCCTGCTCTGAGGTGAGGGAGTCTTGCCTATCACTTATAGCTGACAATTAGTGTCCTTGTTCTGAAGCGAGCCATGCTTTGTGATAACTAACTGAAAATATATACTAATATTGCTGAGATGGGGGATCTTACGTTGTTTGACATTTAATTGGGGCCATGAGCCTATTTCAATTAAGTTGGAGATAACTGGGCTGAAATATAATATGTGAATACATTCCACAAATTTTAGTGCTGATTCTTTAACAGCATTTATACTATTTAAGATAAAGTAGAATGGTTCTATTTTTATTTGAATTAGAAACTCTGGTTCAAATTTGTTTCACTTAAATATAGTCTACTGTTTTAAGGTTCAAAAATATTGTGATTCACATTGTCCATTTACACTTTGTACAAGTTTTAGTATGAAATTAAGATGTCATAGCAGGTATATAGCTATGGAAATGGTGTGTTAGCCCAATCACAGCCGTAGTTCCGCTACTATTAAGCAGTCTCTCACTTGGTCCTCTTTCAACTGCTGTATTGCTGACTCTTGCTCCTGCTATCTTTTGCTTTCAGTGTCAGCTATATGGGTAAATCAATTACCGTGCATTAACACATTAGTTTCAAGATGATGTATGCATTAGGTTCCATGATGGTGGTGTGGTGTGACCTGAAATTTGCTTGTAGGTATGGATAAACCTCATGTTTAGATAATGTTCTATCAATCAGAGAAGAGAATATAGCTGGCAGTATGAGTCAAAAATAAGCAGCAGCCTGGGCCCTTACCTCAACTTGGTATACAAGTTTTCAAAGCCTTTGTTATAGCAAACCCACAGTAACACTGTTTTCCGAAAGTTACTGTAAAGAGGCCTGTAATAAATGGAAGCCACATAGTCATTGAAATAGTTGGGGCTGAAGGGTCAAGCTCTGTGTATAAATTGAATTTAAAATAAAGATCTAAACACACTGATGTCCCTCATTCAAAGGTATAAACTGGGGAAAGGCTATAAGAAAATTTCAAATGTATAGGCATTTCTTGGGGCAGGGCCAGCATTGTAAAGTAGAAACAGCTTGAGTAGGCTGTTGCTTCAAAATCAGCTATAGATTAAGGGACCTGCTGAGGAAAGTCACTGCGAGGCCTAAGATTAAAAGAACTACAGCAGTCTTTAGCTGAGACTGTTAAATGTTAGTGTTTAACAATTTTAAGATTATGCTAGACCCATGGGCCATAAGCGCTGGATGCCACTGCTGAAGAAAAGTCATATGATATGCTATATATAGCCTTTGCAAAGAAACGTTTAGGAAAATTGTATAGATGTGGGAGAAGGGTTGTGTGGTCTGATGTTCAGTGAAATGACGTAGGGAATCTTTCTGTTATCGCAATTGCAGATTTATGAAAATTAATGGAAAAATGTATATACAAAGCACAGGTTGCAGCAGGACAGTGACTTCAATGACAAAAGAAAAGCAACAATGGCATGCCTCAGTAAACAAAATGAATTGCCTTTAGTGGTCCAAAACCCAGACTTCAATCCACTAGAAAGTCTGTTCCAAGACATAGGCCATATGGTCATCATGTTTCTATCTAAAGACTTGATGCCTATGATCCATAGCTTCTCTCTAACTTGATGGAGCTTGAACTATTCTGCCAAGAAAGATGGACAAATACTGCATTATTGTACTGTGCAAGGATGGTAAACATTTACCCTGGCTGCCACTGCTTCAAAAAGGGGCTTTTCACCAAATAACAGCTGCAGAAAGATTTATGCAGTTGTGACTTTTTGGTTCTTACTCTTAATTACTCTCGGAATATATTTATAATTGTTTTCATGTTGAAAGTGAAGAGTATGTTGTATAGATTATTGCATGTGAAAATGTAAAATATGTCATCTACAGTGCCTTGTAAATGTTTTAATAAGTGTAGAGCTCAAGTGAACAGAGAACTGATTGGTGAGAGAATTGCACTGGATTCCTGTAAATAAATTCAGAGGACTTTACATAAGCAATTATCTTTTTTTCCAACTGCACTTTCTGGGAGTTGACAGCTGAATCCTTACTGCAAAAGAAACAGAAGCTTTCTAGATTCCAGCCGGATATTTGAAAAGAGACCTTGATAAGAGGTGTGCCCCTTGCCAGAAAACCCCCCACAAGGGACTGAAAAATGAATAAGCTGCACTTCAGAAAGTCAAGAGTACCTAGTGATAGATTCACAGAAGCAGAAAGAACAAAGCTACTTTGGAACGCTGTATTGCAGTAGTGCTTAAACCAGTCTAGCTGGTTTTGTATGCCAGATTTCCTAATAAAACTGTATGTATGAAGTTTAAGATTCAAATTCTTGTAGGCAAATTCCATAGGGTTTACCAAATGTGTCCTGGTTTCCCTAAGGCTAACATGTTTTCAAGCTAGCTGCAATGCATAGTCAGGAGATAAAATGTGCTTATACAAGCCTTCCACTGCATGCAGTTATTTCATGCATATTCACTGTGGCTAACCTGACTGCCTGTGGGGTTCATGAGGTCAATTTTGGAAACTCTTGTCACGCATGCAATTTTTAACCTTTTATGTATGCAGATATAGCTCCATGGATATTCATGAACAGGTGGAGGAAATGTTGCTTTGAACACTACAGGGTGGCAGTGAAGCACTAGAAGCAAGGAGTGCACAACTCTCTTCAGCTGGAGCCCTAGTTACAGATAGCCATAATGAATAATCAGACACTATTTGGTTTAAGGAACAGCTTAATTTGCACAAAAAAAGTTCTACCTGTTTCTAGCTATCTAGAGTTGTGCAGCCCTGTTCTATGCACTAGATACCACTTGTTTGAAATAACTGGGAGGCGAGAGAACAAATATCTCAAACAGCGTAAGACGAGGCTTCAAGTGCACAAGGTATTTTGCAGATGCATTTACATCACCAGCAGATCCTCCTCCAAAGCAGAAGCCTTGTAATTGTGAACATTCATAACAGGCAGGCAACACAGATTTCACAGGGAATTCAAGGACCAGGTGAACTATCAGGCATCAAGTCTCCAGAAGATCAAAGATACTGATGATGGTCTTCACACAGAACAGAGTAAAAAAAAGTTATGTTCAAATAAAATAGAAAACTAAATCCATGGAATTAGCAAGAAAGACTAAAAAGAAATTGAATTGCTGGCTGAAATAAGCTGTTGATACTTGCTGCTGTGTTTAAACAAAAATTTCTGCAGCTAGGCTTATGCAATTCCTTACTGTTAATCCATAGGACATACTTTGGAAGGAACATGGATATGACAACCCCACCTTTGCTCTTGCATCTCTCTTTCTAAAAATTAACCAAGCATTTTTTTTAACACATTGGTAATGTATGGCTAGAAGCTAAGCTGAGAGCTAGAAAGATGCTTGTCTGTACCTTCTGTATCACTCACATTCAAATTAGGTACAAATGGCTTGTCTTATATCAAAAAGCGATGATAATACCAATTGAAACTGAGTAATAATTGTCCAACTTTGAAATAAATCTGTAAAAGGAACATGTTGAATCTGCTGTGCTTTCTTGGCAAGGTGTAACTGGAAGTAGACTGCCAAGCCTTTCTTCTATGCCATAAGTCTACAGCAACTGGTATTCCAAGGTGATTTCCCATCCAAGCATAACCAGGCCTGACCCTGCTTATCTTCTAAGATCAGGCTCCGTGACATGGGAACAATAACTGATGAAATTCTGGGTTTGTTTAATGAGTGTTGGGCTAACGAGAGATGGTCTTTACTAAGCTCTTAAAAGAGTAACAACATCCAAGGGGATGAATAGGTTTCTCCAGTGTAGCTATAGGAAAACTATTTAGCACATAAGGCCTTAAAAGCTACCACACTGAGCTAAACATCAAGATACTCTCAAAACGGATGGGCTAAAGGCCAGCTGAACAATTTGGATATGAGGCTTCAGTGCTGCTGCCAAGGTTTTGTGCTTATACAATGAAATTGCAGTAAAAATAAGTATCATCTGTTGTGTCGTAAAACCAAGTTTCTTGTATCCTGCTGTTGATGGGAAAACTCCTGCTACAAGTTCTTGTAACATGGGAAACAGCTTTTCAACTTAGGATTCTTTCCAAAGCTTTTGAAAGGCTTCACTGAGCATGCATGCTACTTACCAGCTGTTGCTGTCACATGGGATGATCTGAGGCTTGTATTCTGCTCTCCACTCTTTTATAAGAATTCCAGAAGTAGGAATTAGGTGATGACTTATATCCTGCAAGGACAGCAAGTCTCACAACATGGGACTCATGAGCTACAGGCTACCCTTGGCAGAAAAAGGGAAAATGGACAAGCATCCAATCTTCTAGTGGCAATGAGCCTTTTAAAAAAACAATTTTTTGAAGGCAGTTGGGAAAGTAAAGAAATGGGCTGGGGAGTGGTGGAGTAGGATTCTAATCCCCAAAGATATTCTGGAGCAATGATTTTCAAATCTGTCCTGGCAGACTACCAGACAGTTGAGTTTTCAGGAGATTTGCCTATAATGGAGGTAGAAAGCATACAAATCTCTCTTATGCATATTCATTGTGGATATCCTGAAAACCCAACTGACTGGTGGTCCCTCAGGACAGGTTTGAGAACCACTGTTCTGGAGGATACACTGGCCAAACCTTCTGTTGAATTGGGAGCCTGCTTTCTGGACAGTAGTGTGATGTGAATGTATGGACAGAAGTCTCAAGTTACAGCTCTTGAAATTTCCTCTATAGAGGCTGATCTCATGTGAGCTACCCAGACAGCCATTGCTCTGATATGAGCTGTGATAGGACCCTCATGAGTCAAGCTTGCCTGAGCATAATCTAAGAAAATATAATCCATGGGCCAAATGGATAAAATGTTTATTGATGGCAGCTTCTGATTTGTTTGGGTCAAAAGATACATAAAGATGGGTAGACTTCCTAAGGGCTTTAGTCCATTCCAAATAGAAAGCAAAGACTTTCTTATAGTCCAATGGCTGCAATGGACTTTCACCTTTTGTGGGTATGAGGGGAGGGGAAAAATGGCAGGATGAGTAACTGATTTAAAGTACAAATCCAACATCTCAAGAAACAACTTTTTTGGATCAGTGTGGAGAATCACCTTGTTATAAAACTTAGTAACATAGAAACATAACGACAGAAAAAGAGCACATGGCCTATCTAGTCTGTCCTTTCATATCAGCCACTACAAGAGTCCCCTTTTTTCCTTTAGAGATCCTCTGTGTTTGTCCCATGCTTTGAATTCAGATACTGCCCTCATCTCTACCACCTCCACTGGAAGACTATTCCAGAGATCCACCCCTCTCCGTAAAGAAATATTTCCGCATATCACGCCTGAATCTACCCCCTTTCAAGTATAAGGTGGATCAGTTACTAGAGCCTGGAGTTACTGTGAGCTGAAGATAGTGCCCCCCAAAACCTGACTGTCCTTTAATTCAGAGGTATCAAGTGACTGAGTTAGGACAAAGTTGAGATCCCATGATGCTGCTGGAGACCTCAATAGAAGCAAGTTCACCTAAACCAGTCAATTAAAGGTTGTAGATTTGGTGTTACCTTCTACATGATGTTAGGCACCAATTGCCTCAGGTGTACCCTAATAGTTTTTAAGCTTGACTCGAGTAATACTCAAGAGTTTTTGTATAGGACAGGGAAAGGGGTCTAGTGCCTTTTGTCACACCAAAGAGCAAACATTTTCATTTAAAATCATATGACCTGTTAGTGGAATCTCCCCTGAACAAATCTTATTGATTTCTTTGACTAGGTGACCAGGGAATTGGACCAAGAGAGAGCCGTAGATGTGCCATACTTAGATTTCAGTAAAGCCTTTGACACCATTCCATACAAGGGACTTCTAAACAAACTGAGCACCCTAGGGATGGATCCTTAAGTGACTGATTGGGTTAGAAATTGGTTGAGTGAAAGGTGACAAAGGGTACAGGTAAATGGCGTTCACTCTGAGGAGATGGATGTTACCAGTGGAGTGCTGCAGGGATCTGTCCTTGGTCTGATTCTTTTTAACATCTTTGTTAGTGATATTGCGGAAGGGTAAGGTTTGTCTCTTTGCGGATGATACCAAAATCTGCAACAGAGTAGATACCCAGGAAGGTGTAGATAACATGAGGAGGGATCTATCTAAGCTTGAAGAATGGTCTATAATTTGGCAGCTGAGATTTAATGTTAAAAAATGTAGGATCATGCATTTGTGCTGCAACAATCCAAGGGAGTGGTACAGTATAGGGAGTTATGTACTTCTGTCCACAAAAGAAGAATGGGGCCTAGGTGTGATTGTGTCTGACAATCTCAAAGTAGCTAAATGGTTAGAAAAGCTGATGGTGAAAGCCAGAAGTATGCTTGGGTGCATAGGGAGAGGAATGGCCAGCAGAAGAATGGAGGTGATAATGCCTCTGTAGAAGTCTTTGGTGCAACCTCATTTGGAGTATTGTGTGCAATTCTGGAGACCACACCTTCAAAAAGATAAAAGCAGGATGGAGTCAGTGCATAAGGTGGCTACTAAGATGGTTGGAAGTTTTTGTTATAAAGCATATGGACACAGACTTAAAGAGCTTAGTATGCATACCTTAGAGGGAAAGCGGGATAGAGGAGATGTTTAAATACCTCGTTTGAAAGCAAGCTGTGCTATGAGGGGACATAGGATGAGAATGAAAGGGGATAAACACAGGAGTAATATGCAGAAATATTTCTTTACAGAAAGAGTGGTAGATGCGTGGAATAGTCTCCCAGCGAAGGTAATGGAAACAAGGACAGTATCTCAAATCAAGAAAGCATGGGAGAAGCACAGAAAATCTCTAAAGAATAAAAGTGGACTACTGTAGTGGATATGGAAGGACAGATTAGATAGGCCATGTGGTCCTTTTCTACCATCATTTTCTATGTTTCTAACTAAGAATAACTTGCAAGACACTTAAGCAGGTGCAGGGAAGTCATTGTTCCTTATTCTGCTAGTTCAGACAAGTGGTTTATATTCCCTTGCCAGCAGATGAGTAAATTTTCAGTGGTGCCATCACATGATATGTCTTCTAATACAGCACTGAGAGAAGCCAGTATTGTCTGCCTCTAAACAGGTGGCAAGGTGCATGGACTGGTACAGCAGCGAAGCTAGACCTGACTCTCCTTGCTTGCACTGAGGTGCAGAGCCTTGGATTGAGTCCTGAAAAGTCCAACACTTGGAGCACGGATATGCTTATGTCTCTTGAAGCAGACAGCTGCCCTGGGTCCATGCTGTTCCTTCAGGTTACTAGCGCTGGTGGGCTGGAAGGAGGAGGACTTCCACATGGGGCCCCTGAGGGGGTTCAGTAAGTGGGGCTCAGCCGGTGGCGGGTTTTGATCCAAACAGAAACTGGTTCAGATCGATTCTGCCACTGACAGAACTCAGCAGGTGGCCTGATTTCCACCCCCCCCCCCCCCACCTCTCAGTGGTTTGACGGCATTGGGGCTTCCCCTGATGCCACAGTCCTCCGATGCCATCAAACCACTGGCAGGTGGGGGGATTCCTGCTAGTGCAGCACTGGTATCGGGATCCTGTTTTTGTCTCAATTCTGCAAACGCGGCCCATGGCAGGAACTAGTTCACATGAACCGGCCCACTGCAGGGCCCAGCCCCCTTGCTGTCCTTATCTGATCTTCACCATTTTTGTGGTTTTTTTTCCTAAGTTCCCCTTTTCCCCATTGATTTCAGGGGGAGTTGATTTGGCTCTCAGCTGCTTTGAATATTTAAAAAAACTTCCCTAGGCCTTTGTAGTTGTCCTGGATCTCCCGAACAGGGTTTCCCCCAATTGGCCCAGAAGGCCTCTGGATTCCCCTTTTGGGACTCTCATTTGCTGTGGCTCCATATAACCTTTTTTTCCATGGCTTTTTTTCTCCTTTGCTGGCCCAATACAGCCACAGCTCTTATGTTTTTTCACTGCGGCTGCAGTTTTTTTGCCCCTTTTAGACTTCCCACAGGGAGAACCAGGCATGATACCATGCCCGTGACCCCTGCTGCTACTATTTTACTTTGTGGCTGATGAGTTCTGTAGCCACTTCGGTGGACTACATGGGCCTGGAGAGAGCACAGGATGGCACTAGCTGAGTGCATAGGGCCCGTTCTGTGCTGCAGCTTCTGAAACATGCCTTCGGGCTGTATTCAGTAGGCTAGCTGCTTTTCAGATCCCTGAAGGGACATTTGGGGACTGAGTGTACCCTCTGGGGACCTGGAGCCCCTGAGAGCTCTTCTCACAAGCAGCTAAAGAGGTCACAGCCCTTGCGCTTCTCCATTCCTCTGCGAGCCCAGCCTACCCTTATTGGAATTGTCTAAAGGTCTTGAGTGCCGTTTCAGCCTCCACAAGGTAAGTCTGAGAAGGATGGAGTGGTGGTTCCCCATGGGCCAAGTAGGATCCCTGTAAGATCCATCTTTCCTTGACCATGCCCTTTTTTAGGCTTTAGTGGATGTTATGGCAGCCCTGTAGGTTTCAGAGTTGGCTTTTGGGTGAGAGTAGCAGTCTGGTCCCCTTTGTCCCTGGAGGACCTGTGGCTCTGTGATGATCTACCTTCACCAGATCCCTAGTAGTAGTGTATGGGCTTTTAGGCGGGAGGGAACCCTGATCTGGGCCCCCGAGGTCCTAAGTTCCTGTCTTGTCTGCTCCCTCCGCCAATGGTGAGCTGAACCAGCCCGTTGGGACCCTATGAGGAAGATGGTTCTCAGCTGTGATGAGAGATAACCACTCCAGAAGAGGGGCTTGCTGTACGTATGAAATCTTAGTCTGGAAGTCTCGTAGTCATTCAGGGGGCCTTGACAGTGGCCACCTTTGACTTTTATGTGGCGTTGTAGTTCCATCTGGAGCACAGTCCATAGATGAGTGCCTGTAGGCTCCAGCCTTAAGGATCATGGTCCATCGCTCCCAAGGTTGCAGGTAGTTCCTGGGAACACCAGGATGAATTGGGGCAAATGCAGAGGCGGCCCGTCCACTGGCGAGCATACATGACCTACTGCTTCTGATCCCCCCTCTGATGCAATTTACTGTTGGAGGAGGGGTCAGACATAGCAGGCATTGTGTGCTGAAGCACATGGCCAGCCCAGCCCCCTTCCCTTTAAAATACTGCTGCCCACCCCCCTCTCACAACAATGGAATCGGCAGCAGGGGGTGCAATGTAGTGGGGTTTCTTCCTGGCGCAGCAGAAACTCTTGGGCTGGCCCAGGGCAAATGGCCACTGAGCCCATTCTCCAGAAACATAGAAATATGATGACAGAAAAAGACCACATGGCCTATCTAGTCTGTCCTTCCATAACAACTACAACAGTCCCCTTTTTACCTTTAGAGATCCTCTGTGTTTGTCCCATGCTTTTTTGAATTCAGTTACTGTCCTCATCTCTACCACCTCCACTGGGAGACTATTCCACGGATCCACTACTCTTTCCGTAAAGAAATATTTTCACATATCACTCCTGAATCTATCTCCCTTCACCCTCATCCCATGTCCCCTCGTAGCAGAACTTGCTTTCAATTGAAAGAGGCTCTCTCCCTGAACATTTATGCCATGGAGGTATTTAAACATCTCAATCATATCACCTCTATCACTCTTTCCTCTAAGGTATACATATTAAGATCCTTAAGTCTGTTCTTCTATGCTTTATAATGAAGACCACTAATCATTTTAGTAGCCACCCTCTGCACTGACTCCATCCTGTTCACATCCTTTTGAAGGTGCAGTCTCCAGAATTGCACACTATACTCCAAATGAGGTCGCACCAAAGACTTATACAGAGGCACTATCACCTCCTTTTTTCTGCTAGCCATTCCTCTCCGTATGCACCCAAGCATCCTTCTAGCTTTTGCTGTTGCCTTTTCTACCTGTTTAGCTACTTTAAGATCATCAGACACAACCACGCCTAGGTCTGCTCTTCTTTAGTGGACAAAAGTACTTCACCCCCTATACTATATTGCTCCCTTGGATTGCTGCAGCCCAAATGCATGACCTTACTTTTTTAACATTAAATCCCAGCTGCCAAATTCTAGACCATTCTTCAAGCTTAGATAGATCCCTTCTCATGTTATCTACACCTTCCTGGGTGTCTACTCTATTGCAGATTGTGGGGCACACCACTGGTAACATCCTGCTCCTCAGAGTGAGCTCCATTTACTTGTACTCTTTGTCACCTCCCACCCAACCAATTTCTAACCCAAGCAGTAACTTTAGGGTCCATCCCTAGGGTGCTCAGTTTGTTTAAGTCACCTGTGAGGAACAGTGTCAAAGGCTTTACTGAAATCTAAATACACCACATCTAGGGCTCTCCCTCGGTCCAACTCCCTGGTCACCCAATCAAAGAAATCAATCAGATTTGTCTGACAAGACCTGCCTCTGGTGAATCTATGCTGCCTTGGATCCTGTAATTCACTGGACTCCAGAAACCTCACTATTTTCTCTTTCTGCAGCGTTTCCAATAATTTTCTCACCTCCGAAGTTAAACTAACTGGCCTGTAGTTTTCAACCACATCCTTACTTCTGCTTTTGTGTAAAGGCACCAGAAGACTGGGAGACTTGCAGCAGCCTGTCAAGGTGGTGCCTGCTGGTTGAAGCTGGTTTGAAGTTTCTTCCAGCTCCATGGTGGTAGTAGTTGCCAGTTCATAGTTCTGTCATTCATCTGAGAGTGGCAGAGCACTTTCCTTATAGGTCATTTTCTCTTCGGATGAAGAAGGTAGACCATAGCCACTCTGGGAGGACAGGTTTAGTAGGGCCAGGGGACCTTATAGAGCTGTTCATACTGCCTGGAGTTGCCCTTCACTAAAGATGAGACATTAGTGGCCTTCACTGTAGTAGGGACAATCCTGGTGGAGCTTCTTATAGGCTCTGGTTGCCTCCAGGCACCCTTGGGATCCTGAAATCTCACTTGCTGGATGTCAGCAGCCCCTCATGAAGTACAGTCAGTTGGAGCTTGATCTATTTCTTCTGAATACCTGTACCACATTTTAAGCTAGTGAGCTTTGGGGTCCTTAGGCAAGATTGTAGTTTGTCAGCATGGTCGACAAGCCACCTACAGGATCTTCAGTCCTACAAGTTGCTGGCACAGACCAGTTAGGGACTTCTGAAGTGCACTATTTGCTCCAATTGAGAAGAAGTGGCAAACTACAGGCTAGTAAGCTTTACCTCAGTGGTTGGAAAAGTAATAGATACACTGCTGAAAGAAAGGATAGCATTTTTTCTGGAAACTAATGGGTTCACGATTTGAAACATGGCTTTACCAAGGGAAGATTGTGCTGAACAAATTCTGATCTATTTCTTTGAATGGGTGACCAGAGAACTAGAGCAAGGGTACATGATGGATGTGATCTAACTGGATTTCAGCAAAGCCTTTGGTTCTGTTCCTCATAGGAGGCTTGTGAATAAACTGAGCAGTCTAGGGATGGATCCCAAGATAATGAACTGGATCAAGAACTGGTTCACTGATAAGACTACAGAAGAAAGTGGTGAATGGAACTCACTTTGAAGAAAAGAGGATGAATAATGGAGTGCCTCAGGGATCGGTCCTGTGGCCGCTACTGTTCATTGTATTTATGGGTGATATTGTTGAATGGTTAAAAGAATATTTGCCTTTTTGCAGATGATTGAAGACTTGCAAACAGAGCTGACGCGTCGGAGAGAGTAGACAACATGTGAAAAGATCTACAAAAATGAGAAGAATGATCAAATGTTTAGCAATTGAGATTTAATGCAAAGAAGTGTAGAATGCTGCACTGGGGATGCAGAAACCCAAAGGAGCTATACACAATAGAGGACGAGAGGCTGGTGTGTACGGACCAAGAGAGGGACCTAGAAGTGACAGTGTCTGAGGAGCTCAAGGTGGCAATGCAGTAGCAAAATAGAGAATGATGTTAGGCTGCACAAAGAGAGGAATGACCAGCAAGATGACGGTAGTATTAATGCCTTTGTACAGGTTGTTGGTGAGGCCTCACTTAGAGTACTTTGTTCAGTTTTGGAGACCATACCTTACCATGAATATAAAAATAATTGAAAATGGTTTAGAGAAAGGTGACCAAGATGATATGAGACCTATGCCAGAAGGCATATGAGAAAAGACTTGAGGACCTAAATATGTATGCCTTAGAGAGGTAGGGGCGTTATGATATAGACATTTATATATTTAAAGGATATTAATGAGAAAACAAACCTTTTTCAAAGACAGGGAAGCTATAGAATTAAGGTATGTGAAATGAAGCTGCAAGAAGGTTAAAAAAAAAAAGGCCACATCAGCAAATGCTTCTTTATGGAAAGGGAGGAGGATGCCTGGAATGCCCTCCTGAAGGAGGTGGTGGGAGCAAAAACAGTAAGGGAATTCAAAAAGGCATCGGGCAGACATAGGGGATCACTACATAGCCAGAGGCTGGAATCAAAGCAAATGTAAATAACTTCATAAATAGAGAGGGGTAACCTTAAGCAAAGGCAAAGAGGAGAAGAGTAAACTGCACAGAGTGGCAGGTGCAACTCACTCTCTAGCCACCTTACTGGACAGGCTAGATGGACCATGCTGGTCTTTATCTGCTAAATAACAAAAACTCACACCTATAGCTAGTCCAAGAGTTGCAATTCAATATTGTTATATCACTCACTGTAAACTGGGAAGAAAATAAAAGACCTCAGTAATGATGAAGCCCTATATTTCTGGCTTCTCTCAAATTTTCCAGTTCAACGCCTCTCTAGTTTAAGATCAAGAGTCTTCAAAAGAAACCTCCCCAATGTCCAATCACAAGTAGCATTAGTTCAATAATGTATTTAATCCTTCACCTAAATAACTTTACATAATTAAACAACTTTACATCATAAATAAAGTTTTTAGCCTTTTTAAAAAAATATTTTTGGATAAAATAAATATGATATTCAGAACACTTTGTAATAAAGAAGAATTGAATAAATGGACATATTTAAATGGAATGAATGTGAGGCTGATGGTTTATAAGGAACTCTTATAAACCAAGGGTCATTTGCAAACATACGGTAACTGCTTTTGACTCTATCTGATGACCCCCATCATTCTTCTATAAGTTATTATTCTGTCCAAAAAGTGTTGATAGTGTGACCTCTGCCTTGGGTAGACTAATGGATTTCACCATTGGTAGTTCCTGGAGGTTTTTTTTTTTTTAAAACAATTATGTTCTCATGGAAGCAGTCAAAATCCCACCCCTGATTTAGCTGGAGAAGATGGCTGGGAATTTTGAGCCCTCTGCTGTCTTGGAAGGGTGAGAGGGAAGAAGATGCCTATGCTTTTTGAGAGTAATAAATCTTCTTTGTTCCCACTCTGGTACCTCCTAGATGAGGAAAGCAGATTAAAGCAGGTTTAGAGAGGCTTTTAAGAGTATCACTGTGCTGCTTTTATAAGATGGAGGAAGCTGCAACCCTTATCTCCAAAGAGATTCTCTTCAAGTCAAGGCATGTCAGCAAGCTTCTCCTGCATGTTGTTTCTGAAGCCCACAGCCAGAGTCTCCAGGCAGCCAGGGCCGGCTAAAGGGTTTCAGCCACTCTAGGCAGAAGCCCAAGCTGTGCCCCCCCCCCCCCCCCTCGGTGGTCACAGATTCCATCAATGGGGTCAGTAGAAAGGGCAAGGCTTGGCAGTGGCCTGCGGCAGGCCATGTGTTTTGGCACACACATAGCCCATAGCTTTTGACCCCCCTCCTACATAAATTCCAGTTGGAGGGGGTCAGGAGCAGCTGGCCATATGTGCCAAAGCAAGTGGCCCACTTCAGGGGCCGTGCCATGCTGCCCACAGAGATGTCAATTTAAAGATCAAAAACCTTCCTTTTTTTGAACACAATACATGAATTTATATGGAAATGATAAATATTAAACAATTTCCATATAAATTCATGTATCGTATTCAAAAAAGGAAGGTTTTTGATTTAATGTATGAATGTTAATGTCTGAGATTGATCTTTAAATTGATGTCTTTGCAATGTGATTATGTATGCATTTTGATTATTTGCAATTAGTGGTTTATTTTTTGGATAGCCCACAGAGATATGCCACCCTAGGTGGCCGCCTATCCCACCTAATGGATGGACCAGCCCTGTGGGCACCAGTACCCAGGAACGAAGCTTTTGATACCTTTGCTCTGTGCAGGTCACCCCTCCCCATGCTTTTGTTTAGGGGTGTACCCATTGCTCCATGTAAGTCATCCCTATTTACTGAGATATAAAAGATAGTTATGTTTATTTTGATTTTATCCTGTTGCTATAAAATGGATCCACTGTGTCTGTCCAATGCCATTTTGAATTCTGTCACTGTATTTGCCCCCACCACTTCCATCAGGAGGGCATTACAAGCATCCACCACCCTTTCAGTGAAAAAGTATTTCCTGACATTGCCTTTCAGTTTACCCCCTTGCAGCTTCATGTTATGCTTTCTAGCTTTACAGCTTCCCTATCTTTGGGAGAAGTTTGTTTGTTCATTAATACTCTAAGTATTTAAAGGTCTGAATCATATCTCCCCTGTCCCTCCTCTCCTCCAGAGTGTACATATTTAGGCCCTTTCTCTTCTCATAAGTCTTCTGACGCAAGCTCCAAATCATTTTGGTCACCTTTCTCTAAATTGTTTCTAGCCTTTTCATGTCCTTTGCAAGATATAGTCTCCAAAACTGAACGTAATATTCCAAGTGAGGCCTCACCAACAATTTGAAAGTGGCATTAGTACCCTCTTCATTTTTGCTGTTAATTCTTCTCTGTATGCAACCCAGCATCCTTCTAGCTTTTGCCACCACCTTGTCACACTGTTTCACCACCCTGAGATCCTCAGAAACACTCTGAGGTCCTTCTCCTGGTCCATGCACATCAACCTCTCGCATACAATTCCCTTGGATTTCTGCTTCCCATGTGCATGACAGTGCACTTCTTCACATTAAATCTTAACTGCCAAGCATGAGACCATTCTTCCAGCTTTTGTAGATCTTTCCTCATATTATCCACTCCCTTAGGGGAGTCCACTCTGTTGCAAATTTTCATGTCATCTGCAAAAAGACTTAATATTCCTGAATCTTTTGAGATTGGATTATCTCCAGGAACAAGCAGGAATAAGTCATCACATATGGGTACGTCGGTACCGACGGAGCCTGCACGGGAAAGCTCCCCAGCTTTTCAGATGAAAAGCTTTTGGGGCCTCCCACTGCACATGCGCGCTGCCTTCCCGCCTTCCTGACCAGCTCTCCTCCGTTCTTCTTTTTCCGCGGAGCCAGCAGGTCGTGTTCCTGTCACCGCTGAAGAATTTATTACTTTTGTTTGTTTCTTTAGACCGCGTACCTGCCTTCCCCATACCGAAACCGGTATCGCCGGTCTCTCTTTCTTTCTATATATAAAAAAAAAAAAAGACTTTTTTATTTTTCTTCAGCACAGCTTGGTACCCGTTGTTAGGCCTTAAGGCCTACACAAATTCTCCTCATGGAGAAGCCAGTCCCTGGTTTTAAAAAATGTACCAAATGCAGTGCTGTCATTTCTGTCAGACACCCATGAATGGTGTCTCAAATGTTTGGAACCTGAACACTCCATACCGGACTGCCCATCCTGCACCCAGATGTCTAAACGCGGGTTGCAGAACCGGGCTAACAAGCTCCATGTGCTGTTTCCTTCAGAAGCATCACAGTCATCCAGGTCTTCCTCTCCGGATGGATCTCAGGTAACCAAAACTTCTGTGGGCAAATCCTCTAAAAGCAAATCTCTTTCTAAAGATCGAGAGGCTCTCAATTCTGAGTTCGAGGATTCTGCCCAGGCCAAAAAGCCCCGGCGGGAGGTTCCGGTCTCAAAGCAATCATGGGGTCACAGGTTAACATCGATGGCACGGCCTCGACAGATCACCTGTTGGACTGCTCTGGGGTACCGGCCCATACCGGTACCGACATCCAGGCAGTAGTGGCGTCTATGGGCAGTACTGTCCAGACCATGCAGCAAGCCGTTCTGGCATTCATTAAGGCTGCGACGCCCTCGGTACCGATTTCATCGGTATCTACACCGGAACCGAGACCATCGACTTCTAAACGTCGATCGGTTCCGCATGCCGGATTCCGGCTTTCGCCCGGTACCGATCCCATGCCCGATACGCCCGATGTCGATACCGATCGGTATGTGTATCGTACATTGGCAGTACAAAGGGAGGACTCAGATTCTTCTGATGAATTCAATTCCTCTGATGACTCTGCTGAGCTTCCTTATCGTCTCTCCGGGCCAGTCCAGAACAGATGGGTAGTCAAATCCCCCTCCTCTAGCAGCTGAGGACTGAATGCTGATTCTTGTTGCTAGGATACCTATCTCTCCCCTGGCGACAGGAGGCAGTCTTAATGTCCTCAGCAGCTAGACTGGATGTGTAGAGATTTGTCTCCCCATTGCTGTTCTGTTACTTTGCCCTTCTTTATGCTTTATTTTTGGAAAGAGTTTCACTTTAAGTTGGTGCTTGGCCCTGGCTGGGTATTTAGCACTTTCTATTGAGGTGAGTGCCTGCCCTGCGGTGCACAGGGAATGGGACAGAGCCTGTCTCCTCTTCTCTGTGCCATGTGCTGCTAGGGATCAGACCTGGGGGCCCCAGTTACTGTCCTGAATCGCAGGTGCTCTGATTTTTCGGCACTCCGGTCTTCGGGACACGCAAATAGCAGCGGTTTCCTGGCTCGAGGTGAGCGTCTCGCTGTCGGCTCCTCACCAGGTATTTTAGGGTTGATTTTCTGCTTCCCTTGTTTCTGTCGCGGGCGCGCGCCTTTCCGTGTGTGGGGGCTTTTGCCGGTATTGTTTTCTCACTCCTTCGGGCTTCTGGGCTTCTGTTGGGCTTAGGCCGCTTCCCCGTCATGCCCGAACGCTCCGGTTCTCAGGGGGACCATCTTGAGGCATTTCAGACTCCCGCGGAAAGCGCGGGAGCGGCGGCCATTTTGTCCCGCGCCAGCCGCGTCGACAGACCCGCCGGCTAAGCCGGCGAAGAAAAAGGCCAAATCACGCCATGTAGTAGTGGAGCAGGAGAAGCCTTCCATATCTCCTCTCCCTGCCGTGCTGGATCCTCTTCTTAGTCCCGAATTCATTTTGGCGTTTCATCGGGCGTATTTGCTCAAGCACTCGCAGACTCCTTTGCCTGGGGGGGGCAGGATCCCTGCCGCAGTCTCAGGCTGGGTTTTCTGGCTGTTCCGGACCTGCAGAGGGGGTTCCGGGCTTGCCTACCCTTTCAACTTCTAGGGGGGATAGCATTTCCCTGCCTACAGAGGCTCTGGGGCCAGAGGAAGGTGAGCTCCAGGATGATTCATGTGTGGACCCCTGGCCGGCTGATTTAGAAGAGGGTGAATTGGGGCCTGGGGAAGACCCTAATTTGTTTAGGGTTTTTAGGAAGGAAGAATTGTCTGCGCTGATTGCGCAGTCTCTGCTGGCGCTCAATGTTGTTCCGCCAGCGGTACAAAGTGAGCCCTTGGAGGATCCCCTATTCCAGGGGTTTAAGTCTGAACAGAAATGTTTTCCTTTCCACCGAGTCATCAAACAGATGATTGAGTCAGAGTGGGAGTTCCCCGAGGCTTCCTTGAGAGGGGCTCGGAACATGGCTCGCTTGTATCCGGTGCCCCAGGAGGAGTTGGAGCTCTTGCGCATGCCGAAGGTGGATGCGCTTGTTTCAGCGGTCACCAAGAAGACCACCATTCCGGTAGAAGGGGCTACGGCCCTGAAGGATGTGCAGGATCGTCGCTTGGAGGGGCTCTTGAAACAGGCCTTTGATGCCAACGCTCTGGCGCTGCAGGCCTCGGTCTGTGGGGCGTTCGTCTCTCGTGCTTCTATTCGGTGGAGTCAACAGGCCTCCAGTTCCGAGGGTCCTTCTTCTGCTTCTGAAGCGGCGAAGCTCGAGTCGGCGGCTGCTTATCTGGCGGATGCCTTCTATGATTTGATTCGCATTAACCGCAAAGGCGATGGCTTCCGTGGTTGCCGCCCGCCGGTTTCTCTGGTTGAGGAATTGGGCGGCGGATGCCTCTTCCAAAGCGCGTCTTAGTAAGCTGCCGTATAAGGGTAAGCTTCTGTTTGGGGAGGCGCTGGAAAAGATTGTCAAGGATTTGGGTGACTCAAAAGGGGGTCGCCTTCCGGAGGACCGTCCTAAGGGGGGTAAGCAAGGTTCCTTCTCGAGAGGCCAAGGGCGTGATTTTCGCCGCTTTCGAGGAGCTCGTTTTAGCCCGTATCAGCACGGTCGCTTTCCGTCTCGGGGTCCTTCCTTTCGAGGCGCTAGAGGCTCCAGCAGAGGCTATTTTGGTGCCTCTTCGGCGGCCGCCAAGAAGCCCCAATGAAGCGAGGCCGGTCCAAGCGGAGCTCCCAGTAGGGGTTCGGTTGCAGGAGTTTTTTTTCCGCTTGGGCCGCCATTACCACCGATCGCTGGGTACTGCGGATTATCAGCGAGGGTTATGCGCTCGAATTCGCTACTCCTCTGTCGGATGCGTTCCTTTTTTCTCCCTGCGGGCCGGCGGTCAAGCGACAGGCCGTTCACGACACGTTGATGCGTTTGCTGCGGCTCCGGGCCGTGGTTCCAGTTCCTCGAGACCAGTGCGGTTTCGGTCGATACTCCATTTATTTTGTGGTTCCCAAGAAGGGAGACTCCTTCCGGCCAATTTTAGATCTGAAGCACGTCAACCGCTGTCTGCGCGTCTCTCATTTCCGTATGGAAACGTTGAGGTCGGTGATCCGGTCCGTGCATCCGGGGGAATTTCTGTCTTCCATCGATTTGACGGAGGCTTACCTCCACATCCCGGTCCTTCCAGCCCATCAGCGTTTCCTTCGATTTGCGGTTCCCCTGGGTCATTTTCAGTTTCGGGCCTTGCCCTTCGGGCTGGCGACGGCGCCCCGCACGTTCACCAAAGTGATGGTGGTGGTGGCGGCGGCTCTCCGCAAAGAGGGTGTGCAAGTGCATCCCTATCTCGACGACTGGTTGATTCGAGCTCCGTCACGCGAGGAATTGTTTGCTGCCACCGCGCGAGTGGTTTCTTGTCTCGAGAACCTGGGTTGGATAGTAAATCAGGCCAAGAGTCGCCTGCAGCCGATTCAGCAGCTTCACTACCTGGGGGCCTTTTTCGACACGGGCAAAGGGCTCGTCTCCTTACCGCTGGACCGTGTCCGCAAGCTTCTCTCTCACGTGTCCGCCTTCTTACGTCTTCGTGCTCCCACAGCTTGGAAGTACTTGCAGTTGCTGGGGCTAATGGCGGCGGCCTTGGATCTGGTGCCTTGGTCTCGGGCGCACATGCGGCCTCTTCAACAGGCTCTTCTCTCGCGGTGGTCTCCGCAGCGTCATCCACTCTCCCGGCGCTTGGGCTGTCCCGATCAGGTGAAAGCCAGTCTCCACTGGTGGATGGTTCCCGATCATCTCCTAGCGGGCGTCCCCTTGTCTCTGCCGGAGTGGGTCTTGGTTACCACGGATGCCAGTCTGTCCGGTTGGGGGGCGCATTGCTTAGCTCAAATAGCACAGGGCTCCTGGTCGACGGAGGAGGCTCGATGGTCCATCAATCGTCTGGAGCTCCGCACCGTGTATCTCGCGCTGCGGGCGTTTGTGGAGTTGCTGGAGGGAAAGCCTGTGCGCGTCTTTTTCCGACAATCTCGTGACGGTGTCTTACATAAATCGCCAAGGGGGAACGGGCAGTCTCGTTCTCCTGGAGGAGAGTCAGCGCTTGTTTCAATGGGCGGAGGTGCACCTGGTGGCACTTTCGGCGTCCCATGTCGCGGGCAAGCACAATGTGCAGGCCGACTATCTCAGTCGTCACCGCCTGGATCCCGGAGAGTGGGAACTCCATGCGGACGTGTTTCTGGAGGTCACTCGACGCTGGGGTCACCCGGTCATGGATTTAATGGCGACGCTGCACAATGCCAAGACCGAGCGTTTTTTCAGCAGACGCAGGGAACACATGTCGGAGGGTCTCGACGGTCTCCTCGCGCAGCCCTGGCCGTCGGGTCAGCTTCTCTATGTGTTTCCGCCGTGGCCCTTGATAGGGCGAGTGATTCAGAAAGCAGCCACTCACGAGGGTCGGGTCATCCTTATTGCTCCAGATTGGCCCAGGCGCCCTTGGTATGCCGATCTGATGCGGCTACTAGTAGCGCCGCCCTGGCGGTTGCCTGCTCGAGCGGACTTGCTGATGCAGGGTCCCGTTCCAATGCCCCAGGCAGATCAGTTCTTGCTTACGGCCTGGCTCTTGAGCGGGATCGCTTGCGACGGAAGGGGTATTCCTCTTTGGTGATTTCCACGTTGCTGCAGTCTCGCCGACGCTCCACGTCGCTAGCGTACATCCGCGTGTGGCGCGTGTTTGAAGCTTGGTGTGGTGATCGGTCCCTGCGAGCACGTTTCTCTTCAGTTCCAGATATTCTTCAGTTTCTCCAGTGTGGGCTGGAGAAGGGTCTTGCTCTGAGCACCTTGAGGGTGCAGTTGGCTGCGTTGGCGGTGTTTCGGGGTCCGGTTCGCGGGTCTCGTCTTTCTTCACATCCGGATATCTTGCGATTCCTCAGGGCGGCCAAGCTTCTTCGGCCTCCTGTCCAGCAGGTTATTCCTCCGTGGGATTTGAACCTTGTGCTGGAGGTTTTGGTTTCTGCTCCCTTTGAGCCGCGCTCCTCCAGTTCCATTCGGGAGCTGTCCTGGAAAACGGCCTTCTTGGTCGCCTTGTGTTCGGCTCGCCGCATTTCTGATTTGCAGGCCCTTTCCTGTCGGCCTCCCTTTCTTCAGTTTTCTGCGGAAAAAGTGGTCTTGCGTCCTGTTCCATCTTTTCTGCCCAAGGTGGTATCTGCCTTCCATTTGAATCAGTCGATTTCGCTTCCCACCTTTGGGGCTACCGCAGCAGGATCTTCGGTTGATCGTTCGCTCAGACGGTTAGATATGGGCCGCGTCTTGCGGCGCTACCTTAGGGAGACCGAGTCTTTTCGTAAGTCCGATCGTTTGTTTGTGCTGTTTGGCGGGCCGTCCAAAGGTCAGGCGGCCTCTAAGGCCTCCATTGCGCGTTGGGTGAAGCAAGCCATTCGGGTGGCGTATGAGACCAGAGGCAAACCCGTGCCGGTCGGGCTGCGGGCGCATTCTACCAGGGGACAGGCCACGTCCTGGGCGGAGTCCGCCTTGGTTCCGCCGGTGGACATTTGTCGAGCGGCGGCCTGGTCGTCTCTTCATGCGTTTTCGCGTCATTATCGCTTGGATGTGCTTGCGCGTCAGGATGCTTCGGTGGGGGCTTCCGCCGTGATAGCGGGGCTCACAGGTCCCTCCCTGGGTTAGTTACTGCTTTGGTACTACCCATCTGTTCTGGACTGGCCCGGAGAGACGATAAGGAAGACGAAATTAGACCTTACCTGCTAATTGTCTTTCCTTGAGTACTCTCCGGGCCAGTCCAGATCCCGCCCTGCTGTGTTTTATGCGGTTTCTGTGAGCTCAAGGTCTGTTCATAGTCAGTTTGGTGAAATATGGTAATCGAGAGACAATATTTATATGAAAAAAAAAAAAAAAATGGGGTACTGCGAGGTTACTTCTGTGGGTGGTTCCTCGGGTGTCACTGTGCCTCTTATTGGGCAGTGTAGCCGGCTTCTGTAGCAGCGCGCTGCACACGCTCAGAGTCTTTTGGTGTAACTCTTTCTCCAGTTTTCCTGTGCCACTTTGTTGTTTTTTATCTGCTTGTTACGTTAAGACTGCCTCCTGTCGCCAGGGGAGAGATAGGTATCCTAGCAACAAGAATCAGCATTCAGTCCTCAGCTGCTAAAGGAGGGGGATTTGACTACCCATCTGTTCTGGACTGGCCCGGAGAGTACTCAAGGAAAGACAATTAGCAGGTAAGGTCTAATTTCGTCTTACTCTTCCTGAGGAGCCCTCTTCTCCCAAGAGGAGGATGTCTCCTCCAGAGGATTTATCCTTTCAGGATTTCATTCTTGATGTAGCTAAAGCACTTTCTATTGCTACATCTTCTGAAAGAGAACCCAGATCAAAAAAATTGGACATTTTAGGATACTCAAAAGCTCCTAAAGAGGCAGTCACTCTGCCTGTCCATGAAATCCTTCAAGAACACTTGATGGATTTGTGGGAGACTCCTTTAACACTGTCTCCCATTCCCGCAGGTTGGACACCATGTATCGGGTCCCTCCTTCACCTGGGTTCCAGAAAACTCAGCTGCCTCACCACTCCATTGTGGTGAAGTCTGCCATGAAGAAAATAAAGAGTCCTAAAAGGCATTCTTCTACCCCTCCAGGGTGAGAATGTAAGAACCTAGACTCTTTTGGAAGAAAGATGTTCCAGGCTAGTATGCTTATAGCCAGGATCAACTCTTATAGCCTTTATATGGGTATGTATCTTGGGCAACTTGCCCTAAAAATACAGAATTTTGCCCCCTTTATCCCTGATGATCAAAGGGCGGACTTCTTTTCTATGGTGACACAACTTTCAGAGGTCTCCAAGTTCTCCAACAGGGCAGCCTTTGATTCCCTTGAAGTTGCAGGCAGAGCTTCGGGAATTGCTATTGCAGCCCGACGTCTCGCTTGGCTCCAGGCTTCTAACCTAGAACCCTGGGTTGTAGATGGCCTCAGGAATCTGCCCTGTACCGGTGAGAACTTATTTGGGGAAGACTGGCAGATTAAAGCTGCTCAAATGGATGCAGAAAATGCCACTCTAGATAGACTTTCCAAGTCTACTTCTGCCCCTACTAAAAAGAAGCCTTTTAAAAGGCCTTATTATAAAAAGACCAGATTTCCCACAAATACTGGCCAGCAATCTGCTCAGCCTCGCCTTGCGGCTAAGCGTCAACAATCTAAGCAGGTAAAGTCAAAGCCTGCAGTGTCTGCCACACCCCAGCAGGCTCAACCCCCTCAGGGGTTTTGACTTGCCTCTAGAGAACTTGCCCTTTCTGGCTCTAGAACAACCAGAGCCCCTCACCATTCCTGGAAGGCTAGCTCATTTTGCTCCCAGATGGGAACAAATCACATCAGAGCAATGGACCCTCTCTATTATCCGAGAGGGCTACAAACTTCATTTCTCCAGCCTTCCTCCCCATACCATGGTGAGGCAATTCAGTTCTCCCCCATCTCTTCTGACCCTGTTGGGTCAGGAAGTCTCTTCTCTTCTTGCCCAAGGGGCAATAGAGGAGGTTCCTCCTCCACAACAGGGGTTAGGTTTCTACTCCCCTTACTTTCTCATAACAAAGAAGACAGGGGGCTTCAGACCTATCCTAGATCTGAGAGAATTGAACAGGTTTCTATTCAAGGAGAAATTCAAAATGCTCTCTCTGGGCCTTCTCCTTCCATACCTTCAGAGTCAGGATTGGCTTTGTTCTCTAGATCTCAAGGATGCATACACTCATATACTCATCCATCCATCCCACAGAAAATATCTAAGATTTCTGTTCCAGGGAAAACATTTCCAGTACAGAGTACTACCCTTCGGTCTGGCCTCTGCTCCAAGAGTCTTCACAAAATGCATGGCAGTCGTAGCCGCATTTCTCAGAGGCCTGGGAATCTTTGTCTTCCCATATCTGGACGACTGGCTCATCCGAGCTCCAACTCAATCAGAAGCCCAGATTTCTCTGGACCGCACAAGGCGTATTCTTCAATATCTGGGACTTGTGATAAACGTTCCCAAGTCCCAACTCATCCCTACTCAGTCCCTGGAATTCATAGGGGCCCAATTGGACTCCACCACTGCAAGGGCCTACCTCCCTCTGGTCCGAGGCCAAAGGCTAATAAACTTGGCCTCCCAAGCTCAGTCCAGAAGTCACTTGTCAGCCAGAGAAATGCTGCAACTTCTGGGCCACATGGCCTCCACGGTTCATGTGGTGCCCTATGCTCGTCTCCATATGAGAGCAGCTCAATGGACATTGGCCACCCAGTGGTCTCAAGCATCGGGACTGCTGTCAGACCAGGTACTCACCTCAAAACGTCTGTTTTGGTCTCTCCAGTGGTGGACATCCTCCAAAAATCTGTTGTTGGGGACCCCCTTCCAACCTTCGTTGCCCCAAGCAACCCTCACAACAGATGCCTCCCAAACAGGGTGGGGAGCTCATCTTCAACATCTCTCCACTCATGAAGGGTGATCTCTTGGGGAGACCAGATTCCCTATCAACCTTCTGGAACTGCGAGCAATCTTCCTTGCCCTCACAGTTTTCCATACCCTCCTTGCCAACCTGACTGTCCTAGTTCAGACAGACAATCAGGTGGCCATGTTTTATGTCAACAAACAAGGAGGGACGGGCTCTCTGTCGCTTTGCAACGAAGCTCTCAGATTATGGGCCTTCGCCAGAGAGCACCAAATTCATCTTCTGGCAGTATATCTTCCAGGAGTTCAAAACTCTCGGGCAGACAGACTCAGTCGAGTTCTGCTCCCACACGAATGGTCCCTACATATGGACCAGATACACAGAATCTTTCAGGAATGGAGGACCCCAGACATAGACCTCTTTGCAAGTCCGTGGAATGCCAAACTTCCCCGGTTCTGTTCCAGGACTCCGTGTCAGGGAGCTCAGGCCAACGATGCCTTTCTCCTGCATTGGGGTCAGGAATTCCTGTACGCTTTTCCACCCATTCCTTTGATTCCCAAGACTCTGTTCAAACTTCAGAGGGATCACGGATCCATGATCCTCATTGCTCCACGCTGGCCCCGCCAAGTGTGGTTCCCTCTCCTTCTACAGCTCTCCCAGGGCTCCTCCCTGGACCTGGGAGCTGCACCAGACCTTCTGTCTCAGGAGCAGGGGACTTTGTGGCATCCAAATCCCAAGTCCCTACATCTCCGAGCTTGGTTACTGAAGGCTTAAGCCTTCAAGAGTTTAATCTTTCTCAACCAGTGAAAGATATCCTTTATGCCTCTAGGAAACCCTCTACCAGGCGTTCCTATGCTTTCAAATGGAAACGTTTTTCCATTTGATGTGCTCAACAGGGTCTTGACCCTCTCGCACTTCCTTTGAATTCTCTACTGGACTATCTCCTGCATCTTTCCAATGCAGGCCTCAAGACGAATTCAGTACGAGTCCATTTAAGTGCTATTACAGCATCCTTAAAACCTATAAATGGACAATCTGTTTCCTCTCATCCTCTTATTGCAAGATTCATGAGAGGCCTAACCCTCACTAAGCCTCCCATCCGGCCTCCTCCGGTGGCATGGGACTTGAATTTAGTTCTGGGTCAACTTATGAAGCCACCTTTTGAACCGTTGGTATCTACCTCCCTGAAATTTCTTTCCTGGAAGGTCCTTTTCCTTATTGCAGTCACTTCGGCTCACCGCATCAGTGAACTGCAGGCTTTGGTGGCAAATCCACCTTATACCAGATTTCATCATGATAAGGTGGTTCTTAGGACGAATCCCCACTTTATGCCTAAAGTGGTCTCGCCTTTTCATCTTAATCAAGAGGTATATCTACCTGTCTTTTTTCCGGCTCCTCATGCATCCATTGCAGAGAGGAACCTTCATACTCTTGACTGTAAAAGGGCTCTCGCCTTTTACCTCAATAGAACTCAGCCACATCGAAAGTCTTCTCAGCTTTTCGTGGCTTTTGATCCTTCTCATTTGGGACTTCCAGTCACCAAACGCACACTTTCCAACTGGATTGCTCAGTGTATTTCCTTTGCTTACCAGAGTAAGAACATTTCTCTGGAAGGCCATGTCACAGCTCACAATGTGAGAGCCATGGCCACTTCTATGGCTCATCTGAACTCTGTATCCATAGATCAGATCTGTCGAGCAGCCACTTGGGCCTCGGTTCATACCTTCACAGCCCATTACTGCTTGGACAAGGACTCCCGCCGGGATGCCTTGTTTGGTCAGGCTGTCCTCAAACACCTGTTCCATACTTAAACAACTCCTGCCCACCTTCCCAGAATGGATGCCTGAGATCCATGCGAAGATGGTTACCCTTGGAGGGGGATCTCCCAGGCATCTCAGCTAGGGAGTCCCCATATGTGATGACTTATTCCTGCTTGTTCCTGGAGATAGCACAGTTACTTACCTGTAACAGGTGATCTCTGGGAACAGCAGGAATTAGTCATCACAACCCACCCACCTCCCCTAGGAGTTGTCTCTCTATTCCTCTATCTTCCTGTCCTCTCTCTCTATTGTCTCAGCTTTAAACTCGAACTGAGGAGAGCTGGTCAGGAAGGCGGGAAGGCAGCGCGCATGTGCAGTGGGAGGCCCCAAAAGCTTTTCATCTGAAAAGCTGGGGAGCTTTCCCACGCAGGCTCCGTCGGTACCGACGTACCCATATGTGATGACTAATTCCTGCTGTTCCCAGAGATCACCTGTTACAGGTAAGTAACTGTGCTTTACCACCATGGCAATGGTGAGGAAGGTGCTGTTTTGAGTCCGGGAGCCTTCTGTATTGAGTCACCTTTTTATTAATACACTGTACATTCTCTCTGTACATCCTTCAGGATATTGTCAATGGGCACTGTCACAGCTGGATGGGTCGCAGAATTGGAGGATGTCCAATATGTCTGCCATTTCTCTAATAAAATCAGTGAAGAGTATTGAAGAAACTTGGGGAAGTTCTAGCGGCTCCACTGTCTGACATTTTCAATGCTTCTTTAGAGTCAAGAGTAGTTCTAGAGGACTGGAGAAGGGCGTATGTGGTTCCTTTATACAAAAGCAGAAGGATGAGGTTGGTAACTACAGGATAGTTAGTTTGACCTCTGTGGTTAGTAAATTAATGGAAACACTGCTAAAACAGAGGATATTGAGGTTTCTGGTGTCCAGTGGATTCAAGGATCTGAGGCAGTATGGTTTTATTAGAGGCAGGTCTTGTCAAACAAATCTAATTAATTTTTTGACTGTGTGACTAAAGAGTTGGATCGAGGCAGAGCCCTAGATGTGGAATACTTAGATTTCAGTAAAACCTTTGCCACTCTTCTGCACAGGTGGCTTATAAATAAATTGCATGCCCTAGGGATGGACTCTAAAGTGACTGACTGGGTTAGAAATTGGTTAAGAGGGATGCGACAAAGGGTACAGGTAACTGGAGCTTACTCTGAAGAGGAGGTGGTTACCATTGGTGTGCTGCAGGGATCTGTCCTTGGTCTAATTCTTTTTAACATTTTTGTTGGTGATATTGCAGACGGGCTATCAGGTAAAGTTTGTCTCTTTGTGGATGATACCAAAATCTGCAATGGAATAGACACCCAGGAAGGAGTAGACAACATGAGGAGGGATCTAGCTAAGTTTGAAGAATGGTTGAGAATTTGGCAGCTGAGATTTAATGCTAAAAAATGCAGAGTCATGTATTTGGGTTGCAAAAATTCAAGTACAGTATAGGGGGTAAGGTACATTTGTCCATGAAAGAAAGGTGTGACCTGGGTGTGATTGTTTCTGGCTAAACAGGTAGAGAAGTCGACAGCGAAGACCAGAAGGATGCTTGGGTGCACAAGGAGAGGAATGGCCAGCAGGAAAAAGGAGGTGATAATGCCTCTGTACAAGTCTTGTGCGAGACCCCATTTGGAGTATTGTGTGCAGTTCTGGAGATTACATCTTCAAAAGGATATAAATAGGATGGAGTCTGTGCAGAAGGTGGCTACCAAAATGGTCAGTGGGCTTCATTTTAAGGCATAGGAGGACAGATTTAAAGATCTCAATATGTATAGTTTGGAGGAAAGGTGGGAGAGGGGCAATAGGATAGAGATATTTAAATACCTCCATGGCATAGATGCACAGGGGGGAAGCCTCTTTCAACTGAGAGTTCTGCAACAAGGGAGCATAAGATGAAGGTGAAAGGGGATAGACTCGGGTAACATGCGGAAATATTTCTTTACAGAAAGAGTGGTAGATGTGTGGAATAGTCTCACAGTGGATGCAGTAGAGACAAGGACAGTATCTGAATAAAAAAAAAAAAAAAAGCATGGAACACACACAGAATATCTCTAAAGGAAAAAAAAGGACTATAGTAGTTGGTATGGAAGGGCAGACTGGATAGGCTGTTTGGTCTTTATCTGCTATCATGTTCCTCTTGTTTCCAATGAAACTTTTTCCTTTTAATGGAGATGCATCTGATAAGCCAGTTGAACCCTCCTCTTCAGAAAATATTTGTGGCCAGGGCAGGCCTGTCCACTAAGTGGGCTAAGCAGCTGTCTAGAGTTGCAGACCTCTGTGATGGCAGGCCATGTGCTTCGGCACTTGTGGCCTGCCGCTTCTGACCTCTGCCTGACACAATGTCCTGTCAGAGGGGAGTCAGGAACAGCAGGGCATATGTGCCACCTCCGCTGCCACCATGCCAAGCCGAGCCATGCCACTGATCCTGCCAACAGAATCGATGGCAGCATTGGCAGCACGGCTGGGGCTCCTGCCTGGGGTGGCAGAAACCCTTGGGCCGGCCCTTTCTGTGGCTCGTAATCAGGAGTACTCATAGAAATACTCCATTGGAGAAGTCTAGACCACTGCCTATCTTTGTTTCTGCTCCTTGGCAGGTGCATGCTTTTGAACGAGTATGTCAAGACACAGAATTTTCACTGAAGCATTGGAGATCTTCTTTCTTGATACACTGGGGATAGATACTAGTCTGTCAGTCATCTACCTCAAGGCCCTTTAAAATTTCACTGTCCAAGTCTGTCCTGCAGACAGAACGTAAGTCTAGAGATTAGCTGGATGTCTCACTGCATCAATTTTGACTATGTTAAACCTAGAGCATTGTATCAAGCAAAGAAGTGCTCTAAATGGTCCTCAAATTTTTAATGATCTGCTCCTCTTGAGGCCGTCATTAACAAAGATGTCAGGACTACATTCTGAGTGATCACATCCTCCAGAGATGATTCAGGTTTATTGAGTTATAATGCCCTGTTCAATGTAAACCGCCTTGATTTCATGAAAGGCGGTATATAAGAAATATTAAATAAATAAATAAATATTGGATGCTTAGTCTCAGGACTTAGCAGGATATGCAACAGACTGCAATGTTGAGAAGGATGAGTGATCCTCATGTGGGGATGCTTTGAGGTCACTGCTTGATCCTCTCAACATTGTACTCGAAGGAAATAGATCAATGCCATATTTTGGCCTCTGCCTGGTATTCGGGGTCACAAGCCCGCAATGTTGATGAAGACATTGCCAAATCCACCCTTCTCTCTGAGCAGGAATTGAATGATGGCCACTTCTGATGGCCTCTACCAGTGATCCATAGTGAGGATGGTCTATGCACTCTCGATGCATCTCCTGGCTCCATGCAGAACAATGCCAAAAATTAATTCACACTGCTCATCATGACCCTTTAGTCCTCTCTGTGATATCTGAGCATGAATTACAATTGGAGGGATCATGGTCAGACCACAGACACTGCAAGAACCAATTATGAGTAGCTTTTACAGATTTCATCTTGCCATACTAGATGCATTTTTTTTAAACCTGCTGGGGAATTTCTTCTTGGATGTTGCAGAAAAAGACAGCGGCTACTAAACCAAAACAGCTTCATTTTGAAAAAAACAGAGCTGAGTGGGGCTCTCAAGACCTCTAATAGAGGCCTGTACTGAGTGGATGTGAAAAAAAGAAAGGAACAAACACCAGATAATCTAAGACACTAATGGGAACTGGTCCCACATGACAGCAACAGATCTAAAATAGTGATAAAAATTAGAAAATAAGGGAAAACATCCAAGTGGTGATGTGACCTCTTGGCTCCATGGAAAAACAAAGACTAAGGTTGTCCTATGCATAAGCATGGTGAAGTCTTTCAAAAGCTTTGGAAAGAGTCCTATTTTGAAAAGCTGTTACCCACGCTGGGCTCAGTTGGTAATGGCACCTATTTTGTGAGGGCTTGCTATCCTATTTGTTCTCAGAGAAAAGCATTTCCCCATGTTGGCTTCAAGGGACTTCTTTACACACTACAACATGAAAATTGATACTTTCTATTCCAAAACAGCAAGATATCAAAATGAAAAACATTATAGAGCTTCCAAGTTACCCAGCTTCAAGCGAGAGATACTTGGGCCTGACATGGATTTCTGACAACCCCATCCTGGTGCATTATGGGTCCTTCAGCTTTGATCCCAGAGGAAAGAATTAGAAACTGTTTTGGTGAACTAAACTCTTTCAGTATAGTACAATTGAGTAGTTCTATACACTCCATTTATAATGAAAGAAAAGAGAAATCTTGCACTAATCAAAGCTGTTTATGTAACAACTGCTTTTTAGCTTGGCATTGGTCACCAAGCAGCAGCAGATGTTGTTGTTAAGTGCCATTGAGTCAGTGTCGACTCATGGCGACCCTCTGGATAGTTGTCCTAAATTGTATTCAGTCTTCAGTCAGGCAGCTCATTGTTGACAGACTGCTACCAGTAGTTGCTGTTATTGTATCCATCCATCTCATTGCTGGCCTTCCTCATTTGCGTTGACCTATCTTGCCAAGCATGATGTCTTTCTCTAGTGATCTCTCTCTTCACATGATGTGTCCAAAGTACAAAAGTCAAAGTCTTGACATCAGAGCTTCTAAAGAAAGCTTAGGTTTGATCTCCTCTAGTACTGACTGGTTTGTTCTTCAGGTAGTCCATGGTATACGCAGTATTCACTGCCAGCACCATAATTCAAAGGCATCAATTTTCTTCCTGTTTATCTTTTTCACTGTCCAGCTTTCACATCCATATGAAGTTATTTCCAGGTATTTCACTCTATTTTTGCTCCGGATCATGGGGGGACGTTGCAAAGGGTCCACGAGGGTTTTTCTGCAGGCTGAGGCCTTTCCCCTTGTGTGGAGCAGGCTGCTCGATTTTTTAGTGCCATTTTTTCCTGTGTTTTTTTCTTCATTATATTGGGCTGTGCAGAGGCTGTTTAAGATGGCAGGGGAATTTGGCAAATTGGTGATTTTTGGAGGTCCCCAAGCCTATTAAGCACCTGTAGCTAGGCATTTGGAGAGTTTGAAACAAACAAACTTTTTCTTCTTGGTGACCAGTGCTAATGGTGCATAGGTGGGGGTGTGGCATCCTCAGGTATACAAATAAGGATTGTCCACTCTAATGCCTGCACGGCCACAGTGTCTGGTGTGTGGAACCCACAGAGGGATCATTTTGGTGGACGGTGTGTGTCATGGCGGTGCAGATGGAGCACGAGTTGCAGGACCACAGTAAAGAGGAACCTCTCTCCAAACCTCAGGTTTATGGGGAGGAGGAGATGGGGCAAGGGGGCCCCCCCTCTCACCTCAGGCGTCTACTTCAACTCGACCGGGTACAAGTGCTCCTCTGGGGATGGCGGGCAAGCCTATGGAGGAATTTTCCTTGGATTTTGTTCTGCTGTTACATCAAGCGTTTTGCCTGCATAAGCAGGGTGCTGTTCCGGATGGTTCAGGGGTGTGTCCTGGAGTGGTGAAGAAAGTGGGGCAAACAGCAGTCTCACAAGTTGTCAGTCAGTCAAGCGGGCACGAGTAATGGAGGACCAGGTCCTTTCTTTGGAGGTTTTGGATGACGATATGTTGGAAGGGGAGTTGGAGGATCCAAGAGCCGGAGGATCAAACCCAGATTATTCGGATATTTAGGAGAGAGGAGCTCACGGCTCTGATATTTGAGTTGTTGCAGGCCCTTAACCTGTCAGCATCAGTAGAAGATAGTGTGGAGGATCCACTCATTCAGGCGGTGAGGAAATTCCAGGCGGTGTTCCCCATCCATAAAGTAGTGAAGCAGATGATTAAAGATGAGTGGGATATGCCAGAGGCAGCTCTCAGAGGCGGAAGGTCCATGGCACGACTCTATCCATTAGCTGACCAGGAAAGAGAAGTGTTTCGCTCCCCTAAGATAGATGCAGTGGTTTCGGCGGTTACGAAGACGACTACTATTCCAGTGGAAGGATAAGCAGGACCAAAAGATAGATTCTATGGTGAAGCAGGCATTTTGAGGCCAGTGCTCTTGTGATACAGGCCTCCATATGTGGAGCTTGGGTAGCGAGAGCCTGTCTTCGTTGGTCTCAGCGGTGGCAGATATGACACAAGATCAGTTTCAGGACTTGTCCAGACTGGAGTCCAGGGATTCCTATCTAGCCGACATGCATTATGACCTGATCAGGACTTTGGCAAATAGCATGTCGTCATTAGTGGTGGCGCGGAGGTATATTTGGCTGCAGAATTCGGCAGCCGATGGATCCTCCAAGTCAAGGCTTAGCAAGCTTCCTTTTAAAGGGAAGCTACTTTTTGGTGAGGATCGACAAATTAGTTAAGGACTCGGGGAGGCTTGGTTCGATGTTATGGGGCCAAGCTCATGATTTCCGCTGGTTTAGGGCATCTCGCTTGGGATCGTTTCAGAGAGGGCAGTATCCCTTTCGAGACCAAGGTTTTAGAGGTTTCCGTGGAGCAGGCAGAGGGTTCGCGAGCCCTCCACCGGCCAGTTTCAAGAAGTCGCAATGAAATGAGAGGGGCTCATGCGGCGCTACATCCGGCAGGGGGTCAGCTACAGGAATTTTTGCCCACCTGGGTTCAGATAACATCCGATCAGTGGGTATTGGAGGTCATTCGGGAGGGTTACGCTCTCGAATTCGCTCATCCGGTTCGAGACTCGTTTCTTCTGTCTCCATGCAGGGGGTGAAACAAGGAGTCGGTGGTTCGGGCTACCTTGTTGAGGCTCAGACAGCTCGGGGCCGTGGTGCCAGTTCTTCAGGACCAATGCGGGTCAGGTCAGTACTCAATTTATTTCATAGTCCCGAAGAAGGACGGGGCCTATCGTTCGATTTTGGATATCAAGGGCATCAACCATTGTCCGAGGGTGTCCCATTTCCGTATGGAAACCCTAAGGTCCGTCATGGTAGCAGTTCATCAAGGGGAGTTCTTGACATCGCTCGATCTCACAGAGGCTACTTTCACATACCGATTCAAGCGGAACATCAAAGATTCTTACAGTTTGCGGTTCCGTGGGGTCATTTACAGTTTCAAGCACTGCCTTAGGGTTGGCGACGGCTCCGTGAATGTTTACCAAGGTGATGGTGATAGAAGCGACATTTCTGCGCAGGGAAGGGGTGCTCATTCATCCCTACCTGGATGACTGGTTGATTTGGGTGAAGTCCCGAGCGAAGAAGCAACGACCAGAGTAGTGCAGTTATTGCAGAACCTTGGTTGGGTAGTCAATGCCACCAAAAGTTGATTGGTGCCGTCACAGACGTTAGAATATCTGTGGATTCGATTCGACACAAAGGTCGGAGCGGTTTTCCTTCCGGAGGCTCGGGTTCTGTGAATACAGTCCCTAGTGCTAGGTTTCTTGAAGAAGCGGGCGCCGACGGCCTGGCATTATCTTTGGGTGCTGGGAACCATGGCGGCGACCCTCAAAGTTGTTCCTTGGGCTCGGGCGCACATGACCCTCAAAGTTGTTCCTTGGGCTCGGGCACACATGAGGCCGTTGCAGAGGTCTCTGCTTCGTCGGTAGTCGCATCAGGAGGATTCGTTGAACAAACACTTGCCCTGTCCAGGACAGGTTCGGGATTCTCTCAAATGGTGGCTGCAACGAGAAAAGCTAACAGCAGAAATGCCATTGGAGCAGCCACTATGGATCCCGGTGATGACCAATGTTCCCTCTAATTTTCTGTAGGCTGTGTGAGCATAAAATATCAGCTGTGTGCAGCTTTTGAAGGAAGGTTAAATTTTTGTGCGCCACATAACACTCGGAGTTATATACTTTAAAATTTGACTACACGTCAGAATACAGTATGTACACATTGCTTTTAATCAAATTAAATTAAAATAGACGATTACTAAAGGAAGCGGGAAATTCCTAGTAATTGCAATCATAACTTTTAAATTTTAAGACGTCTGTGTTGTTTTCTATCAGAATCAGAGCCGTAATTTTTGTGCGCTCTGTTGTAAAGTATGTGCGCTCGCTCGGCGAGGTGTGCGAGCACGCACTCGCGCACAGCTTAGAGGGAACAGTGGTGATGACTGATGGCGGGCTGGAGGGCCTATTGCGAGGAGTGCTTCGCACAAGGTTTGTGGAGCATGGAGGAAGCTCAGTGGTCCATCAACCGACTAGAGCTACGGGCAGTTGCTCTGGCTCTAAAAGCGTTTGAGTCGCTGTTGGTAGGTCAAGCAGTGAGTACTGTCTGACAATGCTTCCGCAGTGGCGTATCTCAACCGGCAGGGAGGAACGGGCAGTGAGGCGCTGGAAAAGGAGGCGGGAGCTCTGTTCGATTGGGTGGAACCTCTGCTTCGGGCGCTTTCGGCGGCTCACATAGCAGGTGCGGACAATGTGATGGTGGATTACCTCAGTCGGGTTCACGTGGACCTGGGGGAGTGGGAGCTGAATCTGGAGGTTTTCAAGCAGTTGGTGCTCAGATGGGGGGTGCTAATGATGGATCTCATGGCAACTTGTCAGATGGCAAAGGCCCGAAGAAGAGAAAGGATGTCCGAAGGGATCGATGCCTTGATGCAACAGTGGCCGTTGCAGGGCCTTCTGTATGTCTTTCCTCCATGGGCGCTCATAGGCCGGGTGGTGCAGCAGATAGAAAAAGCATCAGGGGGCTGTGATCTTAATAGCGCTGGATTGGCCGCATTGGCCATGGTACGCAGATCTGGTAAGGCTTCTCTACGGTCAACCGTGGCAACTGCCGATTCGGGAGGATCTGCTGCTTCAGGGTCCGCTTCGGATGCCGCAAGTGGCTGTGTTCTCGCTTAGGGCCTGGCCATTGAAAGGGCTAGGTTGAGGAAGAAAGGTTATTCGTCAGCAGTGATTGCTACCTTATGGTTGGCTAGAAAGCGGTCGACTTCCTTGGCTTATGTTCGCATTTGGCATGTCTTTGAAGGCTGGTGTGAAACTCAGCAGTTTTGTCTGTCCTTGGCTTCAATTCCAGAGGTGTTGAGTTTTCTTCAGGATGGCTTTGATAAGGGATTGGCAGCCAGTTCTTTGAGAGTACAGCTGGCTGCTATAGCTTGTTATTGTGGCAAGATTCAGGGTCGTGCTGTAGGAACTCATCCAGATATTTTGCGCTTTTTGAGAGCGGTATCACGATTGCAGCCTCCTCGCCGGGTGTTGATTCCTCCGCGGGATCTCAATTTGGTGTTGGGGGCGCTGATGAGAAGGCCCTTTGAGCCTCTTGGTTAAGGATTTAAGTTTGAAGGTGGTGTTTCTGGTGGCTATCTGTTCAGCACGGCGAGTTTCAGAGTTGCAGTCTTTGCCTTGTAGGGAGCCCTTCTTGATGTTTTTCAAGGAAAAGGTGGTGTTGCGTCCAGTGCCGTCCTTTCTGCTGAAGGTCGTGTCGCCCTTTCATTTGAATCAGTTGGTTTTCTTACCAGTACTGAAGCCATCAGGTGAAGAGGGATCTGACCGGGATTTACAGTTGCTGGACATGAAGAGAGTGCTCCATCAGTACTTGCAGGTTTTGGAGGTTTTTCGTAAGTCAGAGTGCTTGTTTGTGCTTTTTTGGAGGTCCAAGTAAAGGTGATGCGGCCTCCAAGGCATCTATTGCCAGGTGGATTAAAGAAACAATAGCTTCAGCGTATCTTTTGCACGGTTGTCAAGTGCTTTAGGGTTAAGAGCGCATTCAACAAGGGCTCAGGCAATGTCGTGGGCAAACATAGCAGGGTTCTAGCTGTTGAAATCTGTAAGGCAGCTACATGGTCCTCCTTGCACACCTTTAGCAAGCTTTACCGTCTGGATGTGCAAGTGGCAGGGGATGCCTGTTTCGGGTCAGCAGTTTTGCGGTCTGGTTTTTCAGGTCCCTCCCATTAGTGTACTGCTCTGTTGTAGCAGCAGATATGTTACATCCCAGCGGTGGGGGGACTGAACTGGAGGAACGAAAAGGAAAGAGAAATTAGACTTACCTGCTAATTGTTGTTCCTTGAGGAACTCCAGTTCAGTCCCATTTCCTGCCCAGGGGGGTTGATGCAGTAGATGATTTCATGGCATAGGAATAGCTGGACACGCAAAGAGAAGTATAATGGTAAGTGTCTATAGCTCATCCTGGGCAGGAATTTAGTCTTCACATATGGGTATCATCAGTACCGACAGAGCCTGCACGGGAACACTCCCCAGCATCCAATAGGAACGCTTTTGGGAGCATCCCTCAGCACATGCACGCTGCCTTCCCAACTGTCCCTCTTCAGTTAAGTTTGTAGCTGAGTGAAAGGAGAGAGGAAAGAGACAGAAATAGAGAAACTCCTCCTAGGGGATGTGGGTGGGTTGTGAAGACTAAATTCCTGCTGTTCCCAGAGATCACCTGTTCCAGGTAACTACGCTATCTCCAGGAACAAGCAGGAATGTAATCTTCACATATGGGGACTCCCTAGCTGAAGATGCCAGGGAGATGGCCCCAGGAAGCTGCCACCTATAGTGAGGTGGGCCATGCTTCCTCCCATGGATCTCTGGCATCCTACCAGGGTTGGTGGGCAGGAGTTGAATTAAGTCTGAAAGAGATGTTGAAGAACAGCCTGGCCAAAGAAGGCATCCCGACGAGAGGCTTTATCTAAGCAGTAGTGGGCTGTGAAGGTGTGCACCAAAGCCCAGGTGGCTGCTCGACAGATGTCATCAATAGACACAGAGTGAAGGTTAGCCATAGAGGCTGCCATGGCTCTCACATTATGTGCTGCGACACGGCCTTGAAGAGGAAGGCTCTTACTCTCATAGGCAAAGGATATGCACTGTGCGATCCAGTTGGACAGTGTTCTTTTGGAAACTGGAAGTCCCAAATGACTAGAATCAAAAGCAACAAAAAGTTGAGAAGACTTTCTATGATGCTATGTTCTTTATAGGTAAAAAAACCAAGGCTCTTTTACAATCCAAAGTATGAAGGTTCCTTTCTGCATTAGAGGCATGAGGCCTCGAAAGAATACAGGAAGGTAAATCAATTGATTTAAATGAAAAGGCGAAACCACCTTTGGCATAAAATGTGGATGAGTTCTGAGAACAACCTTATGGTGAAACCTTGTATAAGGGGGATCAGCCATTAAAGCTTGCAATTCACTAATGCGACGTGCGGAGGTGATTGCAATTAGGAAGATGACCTTCTAGGATAAAACCTTTAGGGTTGTAGTAGCTAAAGGTTCAAAGGGTGGTTTCATGAGCTGTCCGAGAAATAGATTTAAATCCCATGCCACCAGTGGTGGCCTGATGGGAGGCTTTGTTAATAGAAGACCTCTCAAATCTTGCTATGAGTGGATGAGAGGAAATTTGCTGTCCATTTAGAGGCTTATAGGAAGCTGCAATTGCACTAAGATGGACTCTTACTGAATTGGTCTTTAGACCAGAATTTGATAAATGAAGTAGGTATTCTAGTACCGATTCCAAAGGTATAACAAGGGGGTTTAAGCCCTTTTGAGAACACCATATAGTAAAACGTTTTCACTTGAAAGCGTTAAGAACGTCTTGTGGAAGGTTTACTAGAAGCCTGAAGGACATCCTTTACCTGTTGGGAAAGGTTAAGATCCTGCAGGTCTAGGCTTTCAGCAACCAGGCCCTGAGATGCAGGGACTGGGGATTTGTGTGCCATAGCATCCCGTTCTCTTCGGAGAGAAGGTCTGGAGTACACCCTAACTCCAGAGGTGCAGCTTGAGAGAGATGTAGAAGCAGGGGATACCACATTTGTCATGGCCACCGTGGCGCTATGAGGATCATATGACCTCTGTCTCGCTGAAGCTTGAAGAGTGTTTTGGGGATGAGGGGAATGGGTGGGAAGGCATAGAGGAAGTCCTGACCCCAGTGAAGGAGGAAGGCATCCCTTGCCTGGCAATTGTGAGCCGGTATTCTGGGACAGAACTGGGGAAATTTGGCATTCAGTTGACTTGCAAAGAGGTCTATGTCTGGGGTTCCCCAGATGTGAAATATCTTTATCACCTGGTCTAGGTGGAGAGACCATTCGTGAGGCAGCAGTACTCGGCTGAGTTTGTCTGCCCAAAGGTTTTGAATGGCTGGAAGGTGAATTTGATGCTCTCTGGCGAGGGCCCATAGTCGTAAAGCTTCATTGCATAATGACAGAGAGCCTGTTCCGCCCTGCTTGTTCAGGTAGAACATGGCTACTTGATTGTCCGTTTGGACTAGGACTGTCTTGTAGCTGAGCTGGGCATGGAATACTCGAAGAGCTAGATAGATTGCTCAGAGTTCTAGGAGGTTTATGTGAAGACAAGCCTCCTGTGGAGTCCAGGTACCCTGGGTGGAGAGATGGTGTAGGTGTGCTCCCCATCCCACCTGTGATGCATCTGTTAGGGTGGCCTGGAATGGGGGGGTTGTCGGAAAGGAGACCCCACTAAAAGATTCTCCAGTGATTGCCACCATTGTAGGGACAAGATCAGTCATTGTGCGTTTGATATCTTGTCCGACAGACGTCCTGTGGCCTGTGTCCACTGTGTGGATAGTGTCCACTGGGCTGCTCACATGTGGAGGAGAGCATAGGGAACTGCATGAACTGTGGATGACATATGTCCCAGTATGAACACCAGGGTCTGAGAAGGAACAAGTTGGGATTTTGGGAAGTTTATGACCAGTCCCAAGTATTGGAGAATTTGCATTGTGCGAGACAGTACAGAGCTGGCTTCTGGAATCGTGGGGGCTCGAATGAGCCAGTCGTCCAAGTAAGGGAAGACGAATATCCCTAGGGTTCGCAGGAATGCAGCTACTACTGCCATGCATTTCATGAATACTCTTGGTGTCGAAGCCAGACCAAAAGGAAGAACCCTGTATTGGAGATGTTTTCCCTTGAAAAGGAATCGTAAGTATTTCCTGTGATCTGGATGGATCAGAATATGAGTATATGCATCCTTTAGATCTAGAGAGCAAAGCCAATCCTGACTTTGAAGGTATGGCAGAAGAGTTCCCAGAGAAATCATTTTGAACTTTTCTCGGAACAGATTATTTGTTCAATTCTCTGAGGTCTAGAATGGGTCTCTGTCGTCCTGTTTTCTTTGGAATAAGAAAATAGGCGGAGTAGAACCCTGTAACCTGCTGGGGAACGGGCACTTCCTCTATTGCTTCCTGAGCAAGGAGTGTTAAGACCTCTTGATCCAGTAGATTGTCTGGAGAGGTTTGGGAATTGAACTGTCTTACGATTGTAGGAGGGGGTATGCTGTAAAAATGAAGCTTGTACCCCTCCCCTACAATGGACAGAGTCCAATTTTCTGCTGTTATTTGGTGCCTGGAATGTTTAGGGGTTCTGGACCCTTCAGAGGCAGGAAAGCTAAGCTCTCTAGGAAGGAGTCAAAGCTCTTGAGGGGGCTGAGCCTGTGGAGCTGGTTGAGTTCTCAGACCTTTTGGCTTCTTTTGTTGTCTGGATTGTTGCTGTTGTCCCTTTTGGGCAACTTGACCCCGAGCTTGCCCTTGCTGGGTATAGGATGGATAAAATTTCCTCTTTTTGCTGAAAAAGAGTTTTTTTATAGGGTTTCATTTTGGCTGGAGTGGCTGTAGATTTCTGTCTAAAGTGAGATTGTCAATATCTATCTCATTAGCCTTTTCCTGCCAGTTCTTGCTAAAGAGGTTTTCTCCTGTGCAAGGGATGTTTCCTAATTTGTCCTGCACCCAAATCTCCAAGTCTGATGCCTGAAGCCAGGCAATCCGACGTGCACCAATGGGAATAGCAGAAGTTCTGCCGATGCATTCAAAGCAGTCAAAGGCTGCACGATTTACAAATTTGGAAACGTCTTGAGCATGCTTGACAAGAGTAAGGAAGTCGTGTCGTTTGTCATCAGGGAGAAGGGGGCTCATAAGCTCCAAGTCTCCTGTGACTTCGAGGAACATTCCCCATATATAAAATATATGAACTGATCCTAGCTGAAAGCATGGAAGCCTGAAATGTTCGATGCCCAAAGGCGTCAAGAGTCCTGCATTCACGACCTGGAGGATTGGATGCATGTCTTTTTGCACTTTTCATCCTACGCATGGCTGATTCCACTACCATTGAATGGTGTGGCAGCTGAGTCTTTTGAAAACCAGGACATGGTGGAACACAATACATGGTATCGAGTCTCCTAGAATGAGAAGAAGATGTGGTCAGAGGTGTTTCCCACATCCTGAGCATCAAATCATGAGGAATTTCATGAATGGGCAGGGTAGCTGCCTCTTTGGGAGCCTTAGGGTATTGGAGTATTTCCAATTCCTTTGCTCTAGGTTCTTTTTCAGGAGCTACCGTGATTGATAGGCCTCGGGCCACATCACGAATAAAATCCTGAAAAGACAAGTCCTCCAGAGGAGACATTTTGTGCTGAGGAGAAGAGGAGTCTTCCAGAAGAAGTACTCTGGTACCGACCGAATTATCCGAGTCATCGGAATAAGAAGATTCGAAGCATCTCTGATCCCAATGTTCATGCAAAGCATGGTATCGGTATTGATCGAAGTTGGCACCAAGTTGGTCCGGTACCGATCTGTCAATGCCTGAAAAAGTCGGCATGGGCAGAATTCCCACCGGGGCCAGTACCGTCGGTGCTGGTACCGGTATCGGTACCAGTGCCCGTTGAACCGTCGGTAGCGGTGTCAACGATACCGCAGCTGTAAGGAGAGCTGCAAGACTGCATTCGATAGCAAGGAATCTCTGGTCTATCGACACTGCCGCTGCCTGGGTGTCGGTACCGGTAGAAGCGGCCAGAACCCCTGAGCATGGCACCAGTAGTTCTGCCGAGGTCTCGAGAACATCCTGGAGCCCCATTAGTGCTTTGGAGGCCGAAGCCTCCCACCGGGGCTGTTTTGCCAGTATAGTTTCCTCAAGGGCAATGCCAATGGCTTCTTGATGCTTGGAAGGAGATCTACCCTTTGAGGACTGGCTCTTATGTTTAGTTACCTGAGATCCATGGGAGGAAGACGTTGATGCAATGGACATCGCATCTGAAGAAAAGAGGGTACCCAGCTTTGCAGCCCGGTTCTGTCTTCCTCTTTTAGTCATCCCCATACAAGAGGAACACTCCGATGGAGAATCAGGGCCTAAACATTTGAGACATAAGTCATGGGTGTCAGTGACGGAAATGGTACCGCCACACTTAGTACATTTTTTAAAACCACTAGCTGTTTTTTTCTATTTTTCAGGAAAATGGGGCCTAATGCCCAAAATGGCACCTAGCACCAAAAAGAAAAAGTTTCTTAAGAGAAACACTTCTGAAGTATGTATATCTATCTATCTATCTATATATATAAACCATACCCATAAAAGAAAGAAAATCCAACACTAGCTGAGTTGTCCAAGGCATAAATTCCTACACAGACCCCTCATCCCCAGATTGTAAAGGCATAACTGGAACCCATGCACTTAGAAAGGAAAAAAGATCAGTAGGCATAAAAAGATATAGCGCTGTTTTTGACAGATAAACATTTACACGGGAAGCGAAGATAGAAACTTGCCCCCAAGTGCAATATACCTGGCTTCAACAGGAGAAATTGTTTGAGTGTCCCTGGTCAAATCAGGAAAAATAAGAACCTTTGACCCATAAAAGGGGATAGCACGCTTCTGAAAATACATTCGCAATATCCAGTCACAATCAAAAGCCAAAGCACAGGTGACTAATAATGTGGAAATCTTCATAGAAGCTGTATTAACAGAAGATTGCAACAGCTCAGTCACATTCGAAACTTCCATATCACCCAGTTCAGAAGGACCCGATTTTTTTTTTTTACCGATGAGAAGATAAAACGCCTTAGCAATAGGGGACATCAACTCCGCTGGAACTTTTAAAAATATCTTTCTGAAAATTTAGAACAAATCAATTGGTTTAATACCCAATATCGCAGGAAAATTCAAGACTCTAAGGTTTGACACCCTAGCAGCCTTTTCAAGGTTCTCAATATTATCCTTCACAAGCACCTCTGTGTTTTCAGAGACCAAATGTAAGAACTTTGCACAGTACTTTCAACCTTCTCTTTTACCATTCCTCTCTCTGTCCTATCTATAATTGGAGCTCTTTTCAAGTTCTCTAGACTTGCTTTGTGTAAACCTGCTTGTGTACTCCCTCTCCTGCCTTTCTTCCAAAGTATACATATTGAGATTTTTAAGACTCTCCCCATATGCCTTGTGACAGAGACCACTGACCATTTTGGTAGGCACCCTCTGCACCAGCTCCATACTTTTTCTTATATCTTTTTGAAGGTGTGGTCCTCCAGGATTGGAAATAGTACTCCAAATGTGCTCTCACCAAAGACTTATATAGAGACAGTATCACTTCCTTCTTCATGCTGGCCATTCCTCTCCCTATGCACCCACACATCCTTCTGGCTTTAGTGGTTGTCTTTTCTATCCATTTAGTCACCTTAGGATAATCTGAAATAATCATCCCCAGGTTCTTTTCTTTTGTGGGCAAAAGTACTTCATCCCTTATATTATACTGCTCCTATGGATTTTTGCAGCCCAAATATGACTCTGGATTTTTTTTGCATCAAATCTCAGCTGCCAAATTCTCAACCAACCATTCTTCAAGCTTTACTAGAGGGTTTATAACGTGGTTATGAATCACGTGTTCCCTGTTAAATGAAGGAAGCACTGGACAGAAAAATAGCTAAGAATGTAAAAGTCCAAAAGCAAATGTTGCTCAAAGAGAACTTCTGTAGAACAGTAAAACATGAAAGTTCAGACACTAGTATAATATTCTCCAACCCTTATATTATATGTTCATAGGGGCTCTAGTACTGTGATGGCCAAATCAAGAACATGGCAGCAGGTTCCTGGCCAAACAAAATGAAAGTGGAGTGGCTGACTGATAACAATGTCCCAGTTTACAAGCAAAACTAAAGGTCCTGAGCAAAAGCAAGAATCCCCCCCTAAAAAACCCCAAAACCAAACTACAAGTTGAGAGGAGCACATTTATAGTGTGACAAAATGGTGCATTTCCCCTTCTTCCATTTGCAAATGTATGAATGTCGGGGGCGGGGGAGAGCAACTTGGTGCAAAGAGACTTGGTAAAGTATGTTTCATAATGATATAAAAGGCTGTATGAGTAATCTCTGTGAGTGGTGTATTTATATTTGTGTTTATCATGAGAGAGAGAATGTGCCCATGTGTATCTGTGTAGAGCGGGGTGTGTGATGTCAGTGAGGGTGTGCACATATGCGCTTTTGTGCCTGGTGTGAGGGTGGGGTGTCTTTGCACGCATGTAGTGCAGGGGTGGGGGTGTGCCTCTTAGCATAGACATTCATGCATCTGCTCGATCTCCAACCCCTTTCAATCTTCTTCCCTTCCCCATTCCATACCTCTCCCTCTGTTCCCTTCTCATATTCTTCCTCCTGCACTCTCACCCCATGCTCTTCATCTCTCTCTCCTTTTATGCTCACCTCTTGACAACCTCTCATTCCCTCTCCCCACCCCCCTCAATAATTTTTGCCCAACTTCTAACTTTTACCAGAGGCTGTGCTGAGATGAGGTCCCTGCCAGTAGATAATGCTGCTCTTCATCACGGTTGTAGCCTCCAGCTCTTCTCCGCTTGTATACCTCTATTAGAATGCACAGGTTGGTTTGTGGATGGACCAACAGATAGATGTGCAACAGCTAGGGTGGTATGCTTAACAAAGCAGCAAATCGAGGTATTTATAGGAGCTAAATCTCTCCATCAACAGGTGTCAGCATATAAACTAATGAAGCAATTACATATGAATACCACCCACAGAAAATGCTACATCTCTATAAAACAGGTTTACAAACATCCTTGGGTTTTTCATAGGATTCCAAACTTTCCCCGGCAGATCACTCACATTGTTAAATCTTCTTTTAATGCCCTTCGGTGCTTTGAGGCCATCTGCCCCTTTTTGGATGCTGCAGCTCAAACATCTATCATTTTCAGTATAGGGTAGCTCATCTTGTCTACTGCAATGTGGTATATGCCAGCATCCCAACTTACAAACTAAAAAGAGTATAGTCCATTCAAAACACGTCCCTACGAGTGTTATCCCATGCTGGGAAATTTGAGCATATCACCCCTTTGATGATTCAATATCATTGGCTTCCAGTACTTTTCTGGGTATGCCACAAATTTCTCACCTTGGTCCATAAATTATTACACAATAAATTCCCAGATTACCTATCCTCCCTCATCATTCCCTATGCACCTTGTTTACATTCTCTACATGGCAACAGATTACATAGAAACATGATGACAGAAAAAGACCACATGGCCTATCTAGTCTGTCCTTCCATAACTACAACAGTCCACTTTTTACCTTTAGAGATCCTCTGTGTTGGTCCCATGCTTTTTTGAATTCAGTTACTGTCCTCATCTCTACCACCTCCACTGGGAGACTATTCCATGGATCCACTACTCTTTCTGTAAAGAAATATTTCCGCTTATCACTGCTGAATCTATCTCCCTTCACCCTCATCCCATGTCCCCTCGTAGCAGAACTTGCTTTCAAATGAAAGAGGCTCTCTCCCTGAACATTTATGCCACGGAGGTATTTAAACATCTCAATCATATCACCTCTATCCTGCCTTTCCTCTAACGTGTACATATTAAGATCCTTAAGTCTGTCCTCATATGCTTTATAATGAAGCCCATTAATCATTTTAGTAGCAACCCTCTGCACCGACTCCATCCTGTTTACATCCTTTTGAAGGTGCGGTCCCCAGAATTGCACACCATACTCCAAATGAAGTCGCACCAAAGACTTATACAGAGGCATTATCACCTCCTTTTTTCTGCTAGCCATTCCTCTCCGTATGCACCCAAGCATCCTTCTAGCTTTTGCCGTCGCCTTTTCTACCCGTTTAGCTACTTTAAGATCATCAGACACAACCACGCCTAGGTCCCGCTCTTCTTTAGTGGACAAAAGTACTTCACCTCCTATACTGTATTGCTCCCTTGGATTGCTGCACCCCAAATGCATGACCTTACATTTTTTAACATTAAATCCCAGCTGCCAAATTCTAGACCATTCTTCAAGCTTAGCTAGATCCCTCCTCATGTTATCTACACCTTCCTGGGTGTCTACTCTATTGCAGATTTTGGTATCATCTGCAAAGAGGCAAACCTTACCCGACAGCCCTTCCGCTATATCACTAACAAAGATGTTAAAAAGAATCGGACCAAGGACAGATCCCTGGGGCACACCACTGGTAACATCCTTCTCCTCAGAGTGAGCTCCATTTACTTGTACTCTTTGTCGCCTCCCACCCAACCAATTTCTAACCCAAGCAGTAACTTTAGGGTCCATCCCTAGGGTGCTCAGTTTGTTTATAAGTCGCCTGTGAGGAACAGTGTCAAAGGCTTTACTGAAATCTAAATACACCACATCTAGAGCTCTCCCTCGGTCCAACTCCCTGGTCACCCAGTCAAAGAAGTCAATCAGATTTGTCTGACAAGACCTGCCTCTGGTGAATCCATGCTGCCTCAGATCCTGTAATCCACTGGACTCCAGAAACCTCACTATTTTCTCTTTCAGCAGCGTTTCCAATAATTTACTCACCACCGAAGTTAAACTAACCGGCCTGTAGTTTTCAACCACATCCTTACTTCCGCTTTTGTGTAAAGGCACCACGTGAGCCTCTCTCCAGTCTTTTGGCACCGCTCCCGACTCCGACTCCAACGAGGCATTGAAAAGGTCAGTCAGTGGAGTTGCTAGAACGTCCCCAAGTTCCCTCAGTATTCTAGGGTGTATCCCATCCGGTCCCATCGCTTTGTCTACTTTAAGTTGAGCTAGTTTCTCACAAACACAGTCTTCTGAAAATTGTTCAAGATGTCCCTCGCTTCTGTTCCTATTTGTGGGTGTTTTTTGAGGTCCTGCTCCTGGTTCTTCATCTGTGAACACAGAACAAAAATATTTGTTAAGCAATTCCGCTTTATCCTTATCAGCTTCTACATATTCCCCCCCACCCCCTGCATCCTTGAGTCTGACAATACCACTTTTGCCCTTCCTCTTCTCACTAATATATCTGAAAAATGTCTTATCCCCCCATTTTATTGCATTGGCTATTTCCTCCTCCTTTTAAATCTTTGCCTTCTTGACTACTTTGCTAGCTTCTCTAAGTTTTTCCAAATACAGATGCCTGTCTTCCTCTCTCTGTGATCTCTTGTATTTCATGAAGGCCTCCCTCTTTTTCTTCACTTTTTCAGCTACTTCCTTCGAAAACCATAGCGGTCTCCTGTTCCTCTTGTGAGGGAGGTCTGTATATCACACCAATGCAAATAGATTTCTCTTTCCCTCTTTCTAGTTTAACCCACAATGCCTCCTCTCTCCCTTTTAAGCTCTGTAATTCCAAAGCTTTAATAGTAGTTTTTACATATAGTGCCACTCCTCCTCCCCTTCTTCCTACCCTGTCCTTTCTGAATAAAGTATAGCCAGGTATAGTTACATCCCAGTCATGGTTTTCTGTGAACCATGTTTCTGTAACTGCCACTAAATCCAAGTCAGCCACTCCCACCACAGCTTCAACTTCAGGGATCTTATTTCCTATGCTACGGGCATTAATACACACTGCTTTCCATATGTTACCCCTGTTACATTAAATACCTTTATGGCAATGGGTATCACCTACCTGGGGGCTTTCACCACCCATCCCCAATGAATCTAGTTTAAAGCCCTCTTCAGTAGATTAGCCAGTCTACTACCGAAGATGCGTTGACCTTTCTTGGACAGATGGATGCCATCTCTGCTCTGCAACCCTTGGAACAGCATCCCATGGTCTAGGAAACCAAAACGCTCTCGATGACACCATCCACGCAGCCATGCATTGTGAATGGACTAACAGATAGATGTGCAACAGCTAGGGTGCACATATCCCCTCTCCTTCCAGAGCTAAATATGAAAGTACCAGGAATTCAGTTTTCCTTTTTGGTGGCCTCCCTATGCTCGCCTTACAGACAAGTTATAAGAAATTCAAAGTTTTGGTAAAGGCCTTTCTTTCTGAACAAGCCTTTGTGGGTGGATCTCAGAGAAACTAAGTAGCGCCTTCCTTTTCTCTGCCCTTTTCTTTTCTTTCCTATCGTTTTGATGTAGTTCCTTTTCCACCCCTGTATTTTTATTTCTCTCTCTTGGGTTTTTTTGTTTTTAATTGTACACTGCTTTGTTGGTTACTGTAAGGCAGTATATCAAGTCTAATAAACCCATACAGATCAAGTGTAATCACAGTTTAAGAGAAAAATGTTTGTGACAAGGGTAATGAAAACAAATGCAGGAGGGGGAAGATGAGCTGTGAATGGAGAGTTTGAGATTCAGAGGAAAGTTCATACGATTTATTTTTCATTACCTTTTACAGATATTTTCCTGTCATGAATCACAAAAGGTCAGGTGTATAACAGTTTTTAAAGCTGATGTTTCAGAGATTATTTTTTATAGAGATGACATAATTGTCTCTTTTTCTTGAATGTTGTTATAGAAACTTACTGCCTATGAATAATCAAAACACAAAAGAGTAAGGGCAAATGAAATCAAATATACAAATCACAGGAAAAAGGGAGGAAAGTATCTCAGAATAATGTGTCTACTTAAAGTTCAAAAATAAACTGACAAGATTTTCATAGGCCTGAAACATCTGTGACTGTGCAAAAAAATCTAGTAACAAAAGGGATTCCAAAATTTATCCTCTTCAGGCTGTCCTCTATCATCACTGAAGCAGCAGCAGCATCAATCAGAGAACATGGAGCCATAAGCCAGCTTGTTCACAGATCTCTGCAGTGTCCTCGCCCCTTGCTTTTTCATGGCCTCTTTGTTAGGAAATCTGTGCAAAGCCATCTGGGGGCCCAGGCATGCACTGTTTCACAGCGCAATACGCTGGCTGACGCTGCTATTACTTGACCTGGAGAAGAGGGTACAGTAGAAACTCCTGATGACTGTAAGTGGAAGGAATGGACAGGCTGCCCCTGGCAGTGTATATGGCAATATACATAGTAAACCCAAACGAATCAATCAATGAGGGACACAATAAAAAGATTAATAAGTCATAAAGCAACAAGTAGTTTTGTTCAGCAGAATCACTCAGTGCTAGACAGGTAGTAACAGGATACATTTACCTAGGCACTTGCTTCTACTATTGTGTCTAATATTAGTATTTGCACCCTTGCTGCTTAGATGGACTCACATGAGGTCATCTGACAGAGCAACGTACTATCAGGTACTACACGTGGGGTACAATCATGGGCTAAGGAAAAAAATATTTACAGTAAGAGGGCTGTAGTCTGAAAACAGTTTAATGCATGTTATCTGCAGAGCTATAACCCTTAATTTTATTTTGATCAATATGAATTGCTATTTTAAATTTAAAAAAAAGGACAACAAAAGAAATTTCACTTGTACAATTTAAAACACACTACTGTACTATACACAAGAAAGTACATACGATTTGCAGGTTCTCTTAGTTTCATTTACTTTTGAGAAAATTGGGCAATTCTTTCTCCTAAATTCAAAAGTTGCATAATTTGTTAAGTAGAGCGCTCTTTAAGACACTTTAATGTTTAAATGCTTCATGCAAGTCACCCCAGGATGAGGCAGTAGTTTAAATGTCTGCTTATTTTCATATTTCTCTTTGCCTAGGCAGGGACAATAACAGCAGAATTTAAATAGCAGCTCTTTACAGTTTTATTTCAGAAGGAAGCAATCATCACTTCAGCATGCTTAGTGTCAACTACCAGGTTAATTTTTCTTGCCTGTACAATGCAGGGTACAACGGAGGAACTCTTCGTTATTCAGCTTAGCAGATGTTTCTTCCCCAAAAACTGAACTTTTCTGTCAAATGCACTTGATCGAATAGGAGAATTGGATTCATAGAATGGATTCATTGCAAACTGGGAAAAAATAATTGAAACAGTGCAATTGAGACAGCCATTCCAATTGTGTAAAAGCAAGGTCTCAATTGTTAAATCAATACTACCACATGGCTGACCCCAAAATTCATTAAACTGAATGCATTCTATGAGTAGATGATAACTCTGAAATTCAGATTATATGACCAAAGAGTAAAAATTAAACCTTGCTTTCACTATAATTTCTAGGCACATTACCATGTGATCCCTTCTAAACTGCTGGACCTATTAGGGAGCAACATGGAGGTACAGAGCTATCCAACAGGCTAAGCTAGCAATTAGAGGGAGTGACCAAGATGTGCCTGTCCCAAAATTACACAAACACATTTAACAGGGGCACTTCATGACAGAATCTTTATGTTCAGGACGTTAAAAATATAAAGAGGTGCACACTGAAACCTGGTTTGGCATACTGAATTGCTGTTTTATCTGGGGAAGCAAATTTAGGAATGCACTGAAATAATATAAGGTTTGCAACGCTAATTCTGACTGCAAAGAATAGAAGAGTCTTCTGGGAGTAGAAAATCTCGGGGTATCCATCTATCAGATTCTTTGTTAATTTAGCCTCGACTCCACACTTCTCTTTTCTTTGTCCTTGAGAAAAGCACAAGAGTTTCTAGTCATCCATATCTCCTTACTAAAAAGAAAAAAGTCCCTAGCATTATAGACTCCAGAACAACAAATAATGTGACCCGGGAAGTTCAGGTGCAGACTATTCCAGTATCATAATGAACATGTAAAAGGGGATGGAAGGATATCTTTAAGAGGTAAGGCTTAAAAGGTTAGGGCTCTTCAATTTGAAAAAGAAAAGGCTGAGAGAATATATGACAGAGGTCTATAAATTAAAGAATGGAGTAGAACAGGTAAATGTAGATCGGTTGTTTACTCCATCAAAAAGTAGAAAGACTAGGGGACACGCAATGAAGTGACAATGTAATCCATTTAAGGCTAGTAAGAGAATCTATTTTTTCACTCAATGCGTAATCCAATTCTGGAATTCATTACCGGAGGATGTAGTAAAAGTTGTTAGTGTAGCTGGGTTTAAAAAAGGTTTGGACAAGTTCCTGGAAGAAAGGTCCATAAATCATTTTTAAAGAGGACCCAGGTAATCCACTACTTGCCCCAAGATCGGCATTGTGGAATCTATGTGCCTTTTTGGGAATCTGCCATGTATTTGTGACCTGGATTGGCCACTGTTGGAAACAGGATACTGGGCTTGATGGACCTTGGTCTGACCCAGTATGGCATTTCTTATGTGCTGTTAGAGTGACAAAAGGCGAAGGAAGGATGAATACCTCTTCTGAAGGGGCAAAGGCTAGATAAACCAAGAATGCCTTCTAAATATCACCCTTTTGCTTTTGAGATAGCAAGAGTTTTGCGCTGGAATAAGTGCTCTAAAGATAAATAAATCCTTGCGGTGACTGGGATAATACTGTTAGTGCTGCTGAATATCCGCAGGTGCTGCCACTGCATGCTTTGATGCTAGCTGGCTGGCAAGCATCGGGGCATTCCAGGGCTAGTACCCAACGATAACTGGGCAATGGTGATATTGAGTCGCTGCCCAGTTATTCCTAAGTGGCAAAAGTTAGGCACTTTAAAATCTGACCTAATTTTCACCACAGAATATCATCGCTGCCCAATTAGCTTCATCACTATCCAGCCGACCCGGATACTCAATGCCAGTGGTTGGATATGGTCCTGACATTGAATATCCAGGTCTAAAGTTCAGTGACGATGGCTAGCGACTTTAGCCATGCTTACCACCCAAGCTGCTGAATATCAGGCGCTTGGTTTTCCTTCAGAAGTGTCTCTTACAAAAGCTGATAACATTCAGCATTGTCTACACTATAAGTGTCTGATATGTTAATGAGAGAAATCAGCATTAGGTCCACATGAGAAAGAGGCAAGACGTTAAGGTTCTCTTGAATTGCAGCAATGCTTCTACATACTGCTGTGGGCCAATGAATGGGGTAGTCTAGGGAGTGCTGACCAACTACAGTATTTTTTCCCTCCTTGGTTCCCTCGATCCATCTTTCCCCTATTCCTTCCTGACTCCTCTCAACCCTTTGCAATTTATGTCATTGTTAAGGTTAGACAGTGTATTATCAATCTCATTATTTGTTTCATTTTATTAGCGCTATTGCAAACTGCTCAGATACTTGATTCTGATGGGCGGCATATCAAATAAAGATCAAACTTGAGAACTTGAAAGTCGACAAAGTTAGATACAAATTTATTGTAGTGAAGAGACCTAAGAAAGTATTGGATCTGTTGTCAATCACCACAATCCCTCTCTTCTACTGTGCTTGAATGCAGCACATCTAATGAAATACATATACAATAATATCCTTGTAGTTTTAAAACTGTCCAGCTGAAAAAAAGGAAACACATAGGACTAATGATGGCCATAAATCTAAAAATCTGCTTAAATGGAAAAGCAAGTTCCTACCTTTATATACAAGTCATAGACATCACTGAAGAAATTTTTTATTCCATCTTCCTGTCGGACATCATGAAGTATAATAAATCTCATATGTAAAATAATTAAGGAAACCAAAGGTCAGTTTAATCATTGCAACATGCACTGAAGGATTAAAGCTCATTCTTAAGTAGTAACTCCTAATGGCCAGGTTATGTACTGCCTCCTAAATCCTGTTTAGAGAAGCAGAAGCCCTAAAGTGAAGGTGGTGTCTTTGTCTCAAGTACATTAAGCAGAGATTTCTTTCAGTGAATTTAATCTGAAAATAAGTTCTGCAAGATATTTCAAATCCAGTGTCTTCCTCCAAGTTGGCCTGCGCATTGTCAACACCTGCTATATAGGATGCCAACAGGGCAAGCAGCTGTTCCTCTACCCAACAACTCAGCTTAGTCATCGACCACCACTGTAGCACTATAAGTTCTTGTTGACATAAACCATGGCCGTGATGTTGCCTGAGAACACGCAAACTGCTTTGCCTACTAGTAGGAGGGAAAGGTCTTCAGTGCCAGATGGATCACTGTGGCCTCCAGCTGACTGACCAGGCAGCTTCCTGAGGGGACCAGAGACTCGGGGCAAACTGACTCAAATAGTGAACTCCCTAACCCTTCAGGCTGGCATCTGTGGTGACTATCACCCAGTTCAGCACCTCCAGAAGTATCCCTTCCAACAGATGGTGAGAATCTCTCACTGGGAGACCAATACATCAACAGATGTCTCTGCAGGGGGTGCATATTCACCTTGAACCAATGGACCAATTCCAGGATCAATGTCATGGAACCTAGAATTTGCAGGTAGTTGAGGGTCCTAGAGCTGGCCAAGCACAAAACTCAGTGAATAGCTGCTGCAGCTTAAGAAACCTCTCCTGCGTGAGTGTTGAACCAAGCGCCCAGATACTCTACGTCCTGGGAAGGAACCACACTGCTCCGAGGATGGGGGTTACCAAGCAGCTAGCAGAGACTGAAAACCGCTTGTGAGCTGTTTCAGCAGCTGCTGCTCAAAGCTGGCAGAGAAAGAACCCTGGGGCTCCGGAGAGGGACTGCAGGCTTGAGCCTGTGGCCTCCTCTCCTATTCCCTTTCTAGTGAGATGAGGCCATCCAAGATGGCCATTGTTCCCATCGGCAGGAAAATCATGGGAGCCATGGCAGAGGCCTGCAGATTGGCATCAGGTCCTAAAAATACTGAAAAACTGTGCCCAGAGGCATCTCCTTCGCACTCAGGACTAAAGGAGCCAGCTATTGAGCCAATCTGGCAGGAGTTGCATGAGATACAGCAGCAAGCAACCGTCATGGCTGCACACACTATAAAAGGGGAATAAAAACTCACCATGAAAAAACACACTGCTGGCAAAACAAAAAAAACAATCATAGTGAAAAGGGAATCCCAGTATGTCAAGTCGGCCATGAACCCTAAAAAGGCTGTCACAGCCAGTTCCACAGGCCTGAAAAGCCCAGCTACCAAAGAAGCTAACTTTTTAAAAAAATTTAATACTGTTTTATTGCAAGCTGCAGCCAGCCAATTGGAAGCCAACTGAAAAAAAAACAAAAAAAAAACAAAGAAGAAAATAAAAAGAGCAGAGATATTACAGCAAACAGAGGACAGCAAGAAGGAAAGGGGGCATGGGCCTGAATTACCAACCCCACTCAGGGATCCCATAGGGTCCTCTTATCTGCTTTCCTGCTGCCACTAATGCTGGAATCTGTGGAAATAGTGCTGAACAAAGGGCAGCTGTTAGCTCAAGGAGTCAGGAGCGTAAAGCTCTGAGCAAGCACTAGGCCTACTAGTCTGTCTCACAGGCCACAGGACTGTACTTGTCCAAAACACCTTGCCACTTGCTGGAGGCAGACAAATACTGGCATCTCTCAGGCCTCCACTAGTAGATATACCAAGTGATCATATCACTGTAAGTTGTTCTGGTCTGCCTCCACCTGGTGGTTAGGGAACATAACCTACTCACTTGGACTAGTTTAATAGGTTAAAGTATGAAATGCTAACACTATCACCATTAAAGAATATGAACATTCTCCATTGGCTATATTGTATGTAATGTACTTTTCCCACTGGGCTATGTTTTCATTATCTAATACTTCACTTTACCCCTCACATACATATTATACGCATATGCACTTAACTCTTTAGCCTAACAGAACACTCTAGATCAGATGCTGTTATATTTCTCTTTGTCCCTGCCTCCTCAGACAGCATGCCTGAGCAACGCAGGACCGCTTCCTGGACCAAGAGCTGGGGGGCACCTTCAGTCCTGCTCATTTGCTAGAAGGGACTACAATAATTTCAGTGGCCATTCCCCTTCCCTTGCCAGGCCCCTTCTATAACAAAAAGGATATGTCCTGCGGTAACAAAAGCTGAGACAAACCATTCATTGAACTTGTCCACAGTCTTTAGGTACATGTTGTTGGACAACCACATGTTCTCATCAACCAGATCAAGAGCAGCATGTGCTATGAACTGATTAAGATGGCGATGATCATCCTGCTTTAAAATATTAATAAGACATGAAAAGGTTTAGCTTTGCTGGATTACTTAATCAGAAGAGCAAAAGATCTCTGCGGGCCACACCAAAACTTGATGAACACTGAATATGTAGGCAAGCAGATTTAGAATCATCTAGACTGATAATTTTCATAATTGTGTATGCAGGCTTCTCTCTAGCATACTACATAGCACAAAACCAACCCACTCTTTACAAGTTCCCATTGCTTTGGGAGGCAAGAGGAAAGTTTTGTATCATAATTATTCAATATCCTCAGGTAATTCCTTGCCATACACATGTAAATAGTTCTTTTGATGTTAGTAAATGTTCAGCTGTTATTATATAGGCACGTTTTTGCCACCTGTTTCATTCTATATTGCCTCTAGTTAAAATATCTAAATTGTTCTTTGTGAAATAATAAATAGAAATTACACTTACCTGGTAATTGTAGTTCCTGAAGGGTCCAGTTTAGTCCTCCACATCCGGGTAGTGCACCTCCTCCTGCAGCATGGAGACTGGACCAATCAGAATCTCTAGTATCACAGGATGTATGCTGCTGGAACTCCCATCAGCCCCCCAGTGAACTATTAACAAAGCAAACTCAGAGAAGCAACACATGAATAAAATAGTTAACTATAACAGACCTTATGCCCCGGAACCCTAATGAAACCCCCTCCCCAAACGAGGGAGCCAGAACTCTGCACATTGCTTCTGCCCCGTTATCCAAAAGCAGTGGCAGTCACAGCAGTAAGCATAAAAAAAATCATGCACCTAACAAGAGAGAGCGTAGGGACCCCAACCATGAGGACCAGAAAAATCTACTTACCCGACTCTCCTGCAAACGCTTAAGCACGCCGTCCAGAAAAAAATGGTCTCTAGGGAGGGACGGAGGACTAAACTGGACCCTCCAGGAACTACAATTACCAGGTAAGTGTAATTTCTATTTCCTGAGCGGTCCTCCAGTTTAGTCCTCCACATCCGGGATGTAACAGAGCAGTCATCAACCTGGGGGGGGGGGGGGGGACCTTGCCAACCGGCACGCAACACCGCTGAACCAAAGCAAGAATCCCGGGCAGCCAGTACATCTAACCGGTAGTGCCTACTGAAAGCATGGAGAGACGACCAAGTAGCCGCCCTGCAAATTTCCACTGGCTGGACCAGACTATGCTCCGCCCACGACGCCGCTTGCGCCCTAGTAGAATGGGCCCGCAAGCCCAATGGGACAGATCGGCCTTGCAAAATATACGCCGACGCAATGGCTTCCTTAATCCACCTAGAAATGGAAGATTTCGACGCCGACGCCTCCTTCCGAGCTCCCCCGAAGAGCACAAACAATCAATCGGTCTTACGGAACGGATCAGACACCTTGAGATACCAACGCAAAACCCGTCGGACATCCAACCGATGCAGACCAACGTCCGTAGCGCTTGCCGCGTCCGCATTAAAAGCTGGCAGAACCGGCCCTACAGGAACCCAGAGAGTCCACACCACAGCAGAGCACAGTCGGGCTGACCTCCTTCCACTCACTCCCGACAGAGACAGGAACCACTTCCTCTCTTATGCCCCGTAGACGACGTCGGGGCAGGCACCGCGTGAGTGCCGGCCCTACAGGAACCCAGAGAGTCCACACCACAGCAGAGCACAGTCGGGCTGACCTCCTTCCACTCACTCCACTCTACGGGGCATAAGAGAGGACTGTGGTGTGGACTCTCTGGGTTCCTGTAGGGCCGGCGCTCATGCGGTGCCTGCCCCGACATCATCTACGGGGCATAAGATCATCTCCGCTCCGCGGTCACGCGGTAGCGGTCGCGCTTGAAGTGGCGCGTTTAAAGGGGCATATCCTGCTCCTTATGCGCTCCTTTGGCGCTTTTGGCGTTCTGGCGGTGGCTATCTTGGCATGGGCAGGCGTAGGAAGCGCTTCCTCAACGTGAGTACTGTTAATTCTCCTAAGATATTTAGAACTGTTGGTCCCATGGATAAACACGTTGTGTTACTGAAGGATGAGGAGGCTGCCTCCGAGTCTGTCGCCGAGTGTATTTCCCCTCCAGATGACGCCTCTCGGGGTTTATTAAGCTCTGCCCTGCTTACAGAACTGGATACTATCGACCCAGTGACCTCCTCACCAATGATGGAAGACCTTGTGCTAATTGAGGATGTTGTATCCCCTTTAGCTTCATTGGAAGGTACCAATATGCCTCTGGTAGTGCCTCTGCCACAGGCTATTCAGTTACCGGGAGACTGTGTGGATATACGCTCTGAAGCCGCTCATGTTAAGATGGATTCTCAAAATGTATCTTTGGTAGATGTTTTATCTGTTTTGTCACGCATTGAGTCCTCTATTTCCTCTTTAGCTACGGTCGCCTCTCAATTTTCAGAGTTTTCTAAAGGATCAGTTGCAAAAATGGCCCAACATGATTCGCAAATTGTTGCCTTAGATGCTAAATTTCATAAATTAGAAAAACAGTATGATTCCTTACAGAAATCGTCTTTATCTTTTATGAAAGATAGTATGACCTTGCATATGCAACAGGAATTGCTGGAGAACTCGCTCCGGGCTACTAATATTCGTTGTCTAAATTTCCCCTATACTAGGCTGATATCCCCTCAGATTTTATTTGATAAATATTTAACTGAAGTTTTGGGGTATGATAACAATTCAAAACCGCTTATTAATAAGCTTTATTATTTGCCTGGGGCTAGAGCTCCTCCTGCTGCTGATCCACTTGCTGTGGTTTCCAAAGCTCAAGCTGATTCTATGGATCTGTCTGCATTCATAGAGTCATCTCAGGATTTGATTTCTTCTCGTGCCACACTTCTTGTATCTTTTACCACAGAAGTAGATAAGAACTCTGTGATGAGATTATTTTTTGCTAATAAAAATGCTCTTTTTTGTGGGGCAAAAATAACTATTTTTCCTGATGTTTCTAGACAGACACAGTTGAGGCGTAGGGCTTTTTTAAATTTAAAGCCCCGGGTCTTAGCCTTGGGTGCATCATTCTTTCTCAAATTTCCCTGCAAATGTGTGGTGGTTTTAGAGGGAACCAAATATGTTTTTTCTGAAATGTCATCGTTAGAGACATTTATTATACATCAGGCTCCTTCGAAGCTGTAATGTTTCTTCCCTTTTCTTTTTCTGTGTTTTCTGTAATGCAAAGTAATTAGAGCTTATCTGTTTTTTCAGGGCTGTATTTCCTTGTTTTCTTGTAAGTTGTGTATTTTCTTATATGTTTTCTTAATGATTCACTTGTACTCCCCCTTAATGTGGACTAGGTTGATTGCTGTTATATCTTTATTTCAAATATTGTTATTTGTTTCCTTGATAACTTGAATAAAAATATAATTTAAAAAAAAAAAAAAAAGCTGGCAGAACAACGGACCGATTCACATAAAAGGATGAAATCACCTTAGGCAGAAAAGATGGAACCGTCCTTAAAACCACTCTATCTCTTGAAAAAGATAAGAATGGAACTCTACAAGACAGCGCCTGCAGCTCCGATATTCGCCTTGCCAAGCAAATGGCAATCAGAAACACAGTCTTTAGAGTCAGATCTTTAACCGAGGCCTTATGGAGAGGTTCAAAGGGTTCCCGAACCAAGGCTTGTAACACCAGATTCAAATCCCACGGAGGAATAGACACTCTGCGCGAAGGCCGCAGCCTAAACAGGGCCTTAAGAAAACGCTGCACATCCGTGTGCGCTCCAAGAGGGATATCCTGAACCTTGCCCCTGTAGCACGCGAGAGCCGCCAACTGCACCTTCAGAGAACTGGCGGCCAAACCTTTATCATAACCATCCTGTAAGAAACTGAGAATCACGGTGACGGAAGCTGTCACCGCCCGAATCTGATGCCTAGAACACCAATCTTCAAAAACCTGCCACATCCGCACATACATGAGCGAGGTTGAAGACTTCCTAGCCCGAAGAAGAGCGACAATGACCGCTGGCGAATAACCTTTCCTTTTCAACCTAGCCCTTTCAATGGCCATACCGTAAGCGAAAACCGATCCACTTGAGGCATGCGCAGCGGACCCTGAATTAGCAGGTCGACCAGGGAAGGAAGCCTCCACGGATCCCCGTCGAGAAGTCGAACCAGATCCGCATACCAAGGCCGCCTGGGCCAATCCAGAGCTACCAGCAGGACCTGTCCGTGGTGCGCCTTGATGCGCTGGACCACTCTGCTAATCAATGCCCACGGAGGGAAGACATAAAGAAGGCCGGACTCGGGCCACGGCTGGATGAGGGCGTCGATTCCCTCAGACATGTGCTCCCTTCATCTGCTGAAAAATCGACCTGTCTTTGCTGACTGGAAGGTCGCCATGAGGTCCATGATCGGTGGTCCCCAACGGCGAACTATTTGCGTGTAAATCTGCAGGTGCAGCTCCCACTCTCCGGAGTCCACCTGTACTCTGCTGAGAAAATCCGCCATCACGTTGTCTTTTCCTGCGATATGCGCTGCCAAAATGGCCAGGAGACGCACTTCCACCCACTCGAACAGTGCTTCCGCTTCCTCTTCCATAGCTACGCTTCCTGTGCCTCCTTGATGGTTGATGTACGCCACCATAGCCGAGCTGTCTGACAGGACTCTTACTGCTCGTCGCAGTACTGACACCTCGAAGGCCTGCAGCGCCAGCCTCACCGCTCACAACTCGAGCCGGTTGATTGACCACAATCTCTCCTGGGCTGACCATGTCCCCTGTGCATAATAGTTCTGGCAGTGGGCCCCTCAGCCCACATCAGTTAGTGAGGGAAGCCAATCCGGTTGTTCCAAGGGCAGCCCCGCCCGCAGGGACTTCGAGCATAGCCACCACTGCAGCGATAGCTGGACGCGTCTCGGACAGGGCAACCGCCGGTTCAGCGAATCTGACTGGTTCGACCAGCGGCGTAATAGAGCTCTCTGAAGCGGATGCATATGAAACCTGGCCCACCTCCAGAGTTGCCACCATCGTTCCAAGCAACCGCAGATACCACCACATGGACGGAACGGGAATCCCCAAGAATGTACGCACCAGACGACGCAAGGCTTGAGCACAACGAACCGGTAAGACCACCAAGCCTCTCGCCGTGTCAAAACAGACCCAGAGATATTCGAGGGACTGCGTGGGCAGTAAATGACTCTTCTTCGCATTGACTACCCAGCTGAGGCTCTGAAGCAGGTGTACGACTCTCTGTGGCCCGAAGCTCTCCCTCTCGGACTTCGCCTGAATCAACCAGTCATCGAGGTAAGGGTGGATTTATTTATTTTATTTACATTCTCTTATATACCGCGCTATTCAGCATCAGTGCGGTTTACATTGAACAAACTGAAATTACATTGAACAGGGCATTATAACTTGGAGATAACTATTTTACAGGGAACATGGGCTATGGAGGGTTAAGTGGCTTGCCCAAGACCACAAGGAGCACCTGTGGGACTAGAAACCCCAGTCCTTCCGGCCCAAGGTTGCTGTCCTCTAGTGGGATTTGAACCCCCGACCTTCCGGCCTGAAGTACCTTGCCCCAACCACTAGGCCACTCCTCCTTCCTTTCCTTTCGCAAAGCCGCCGCGACCACCATGACCTTAGTGAAGGTGTGGGGAGCTGTAGCGAGCCCGAAAGGCAACGCTTGAAACTGGCAGTGTCCCCACGGAAACACGAACCGCAGAAACTTTTGATGAACCGCTCTGATCGGAATATGCAAATAGGCTTCCGCGAGGTCTAGAGAAGTCAAAAACTCTCCTTGGCACACTGCCACTATGACAGATTTTAGGGTCTCCATCCGGAAATGCGGCACCTGGAGACACCGATTCACGCCCTTGAGATCCAAAATATGGCGGAGAGACCTGTCTTTCTTTGGCACCATGAAATAAATGGAGTAACGACCTACCCTGCGCTCGGACTCCGGAACGGGAATAACCGCCCCCAAAGCTAAAAGACGCTCCAACGTTGAGCGAATCGCCAGCTCTTTCTGCTGTCAAGTGCTGGGTGACAGAACGAAGGAGTCCCGGAGCGGAGAAGCAATCTCCAGTGCATAACCTTCTCTGACGATCTCGAGCACCCACTGATCTGACGTTATCTGGACCCAAGAAGGAAGAAAGCCCCGAAGCCGACCTCCGATCACTTGGCTTCCCTCCGGGGTCCGCCTCGCTTCATTGTGACTTGCAACTAAAAGAGGGGGAGGAGGAGGACGACGACGCGGCTGAGAACCCTCTGCCTGCCCCTTGAAAACCTTGAAAAACCTGGAGACCTTGACCCCAGCCTGCCTTGCTGGGAACCCCAAAGGCGGGAAGAGCGAAACCTCCTAAAGTCCCTAAATTGACTCCGAGTGGTTGGCAAACTTCTACCTAGCTTAGGCTTATCCTCCGGCAGCCTACCGCCTTTAGACTCCCCAAGGTCCTTCACCAACTTATCAAGATCGTCCCCGAACAACAATTTGCCTTTAAAAGGGAGTTTGCTGAGTCGAGATTTTGAAGACCCGTCGCCGCCCAATTCCGCAACCAGATGGATCTCCGAGCCGCCACCAAGGAAGCCATGCTATTTGCCAGCGTTCTGATCAAATCATAGTGTACATCTGCCAAATATGCAGAACCAGACTCCATCTGCGTCGCCTCGAGCAGACCTTGCTGGTCCAATTGGGAGTCCTGACGCAATCGCTGAGCCCACCTCAAGCAGGCTCTAGCCACCCAGGCCCCGCAAATAGAGGCCTGCAAAGACAAAGCATTGGTCTCAAAGGCCTGCTTCAACAAGCCGTCCACCTTTCTGTCTTGAGCGCCTTTCAAGGCAGTACTCCCTTCCACTGGAATGGTGGTTTTCTTGGTGACTGCCAACACTGCTGCGTCTACCCGAGGCGATCAGAACTTCTCCTTGTCCGCTAACGGATAGAGTCGGTTCATTGTCCGGATACCTTTTAAGCTTGATTCAGGCTGATCCCACTCGGATTGAATCATCTGATCTACCACTCTATGGATCGGGACCACCACTTGAGATTCCAGTACAGCTTGAATGAGGGGATCCTCCAATCCATCCTCCTCAACAGGACGCGGTGTCGCGAGATTGAGCGTTTGAAGGGCTTCCGTAATCAGGGGTACCAGCTCCTTTTTACGAAACACTTGAATGATCCGGGCCTGATCCTCAGGCTCTGGAATCTCTCCTTCCTCCAGCTCATCAAAACCATCCTCAGGATCTATCTCAGCCTCCTGCCAATCCATATCCTCCTGTTCAATCTCTGAGGACTGAAGCCTTTTAGTTGGCTTTGGCAAGGTGAGACCGGCATCCTGCACTTTAGAAGGCGGCAGAGATGCTGGCGTCGCAAAGGCCTCTGATAACTTTCCTAACCGCCCCAATTTAACGGCCTGATGCATGATAAGCACGAAGTCTGGAGAAAAATCAGCCAAGGAAGAAGACGACTCTGCTTCCTCCCCTGGCAGCACGCTCCCATGTCCCTTAGGGGTAGCTGGAGTGGAAGGTACGAGAGCAACCGGAGAAGGGTTCCCCTTAGCAGGCAATGCAGTGTCCAAGGGGTCTGGCAGTGTCTTGCCTTCCATCTGCTGCTCCACATTAGAGGAAACCGCAGCGCAGCTCCTGCAAATCCCAGAATCGGACACCATACCTCTACGAGAACTGCAGACCACGCACTGCGGTCTCGCCGACATCAAGGAAAAGTTACAACTACAGAGGGAAGGGAAAAACCTGATTAGTTGACATAATGAGACAAGAAAAAAAAAAAAACCACACCTCTGAAAAACTGTTTTTTTTTTTTAAACTAATGATAGTCACAGCCAAGAAGCCCCCGTGACTGCCCTAAATGCTAAGGGCACCCACTGCACAAAGTTACACAGGCCTGAATCTCGCGTGGGGAAACTGAAATGCAAAATGGTCGCCGGGACCGGCAAATGATGAAAAAAAAGGCACGAAAAACCAAAAGAAAAGCAAAAGAACAAACAAAATGAAACCGCAGCATCAGTAGCCCGAATGAGAACCGCTGGAATGAAATCGGGCAACAAACAACTTACCCCGTCTCAAAAGGGAGTAATGAAGAGCAATGGCGCTTGACTTGTGAGCGGCGAAGAGCTGCTGTCCCGGCTGACTAAGGCAAAAGCACACTGAAACCCTCTCCGTTGCAGCCAGCGCTCTTGAGAAACCCCTGCTCTTTCATAGAGCGTACTGCTGCGATCACTAGATCTCTCCCCCGTGCCGTCTAGGGGGAGAGAGCTATGAGTGTTGCCTGCACCAGAGCTGCCACCAAAGTAAAGGGGAGGAAGGGCAGTGAAGGTTCGGCTCCTCAGACGTCTCCCTTTTTTTTTTTTTAAACCACAGGCTGCTAAAGGAAATAAAACAAACTAATCACAGAGGGAAAAGTGAAAAACAAACCCCAAAAAACACTAGCTAGTGTTGCCTACAAGTTCCTAAGTGAGCCCAGTGCCAGGCTCACACGTCCCCCTGCTGCAAGGAGACTGGACACACTGGGGGGCTGATGGGAGTTCCAGCAGCATACATCCTGTGATACTAGAGATTCTGATTGGTCCAGTCTCCATGCTGCAGGAGGAGGTGCACTACCCGGATGTGGAGGACTAAACTGGAGGACCGCTCAGGAACTCTCATTATTGTTGTTCAGTTATATGTAAATCGCCTCTGATCTGGAAGAGGCGGTATAAAAAAATGTGCAAATAAATAAATATACATCACACTCACATGTATATACACAGCCCTGAAGAATATCACCAAGTTTGCAATTCAAGAATACCACTCATATTCTGCAATCACAGCAGTCAGTCCCTGCCTTCACTTGCACTTCCTAGTGGATTGAAGCCTCCACAGAGGTATATGGGCTATTGCTCACTGGAATTAAGCTGGTAGAAGGGTTGTCCTGTGCATAGAATGGTGAGCTGGAACATACAGACTGCATAGAAGACTTGCCCCCCTTCTCCTTCCCATAGGTGAGAGGGTATGAATATAAGGGAAAGAAGTAGAAGCATGGGTCATGAGAGTTAAACTGTTGTATAATTCTTGTGTGCATATATAATTTACATAGATAAAATGCTCATATATACACATATTCAAAATGGTACCTTTTTTGTTGTTTTAGAATATTGAATACAAAGCAAACAGTTTAGCAACCAGGAAAACCATTTATAACCTTTTTTTTCTTTTACATTCGATTTCTATTTTGTATAATTATTAATTTTCCTTTTTTTTGTATTAGATTTAGTCATTTGATATTTTGCTCCAGACCAAAAGGTATCAAGCGAAGTACCCTAAAACCTCTACATCACATGTATTTATTTACTTTGTTCTTCTCTTTCCCTCCTGTCCAGCATTTCTCCACACTCTTATTCCCCAATCTCTCTTCCAATATGGTCCCATAGCAGTGACTGGTCAACCAACGCCTGTCCCAGGCTCAGATGTCAAATTTTAGGCACCACGGAAACTTTACAGCGCTAGATATAAATAAGTATATTTTTACAAGGCTGTAAAAATGGAGACATTTTACATACAGTACCTGATTATGTTCTTTCCTTGAATCCTGCTAGACCAGTACAGACAAGTGGGTTATGGGTCATACCATATCTAGTGGAACAGGGATCCATGCTCGACCTCCTAACTTGAATAAACATTTGTGTGGATGTGCCCTAGGGTCTCAAATGAGACCATGCAAAATATTTCGGCTAGATCTCAATTGGCTGGAGAGCTAAAGGCAGCTGAATAGAAGTCACCTTCGAAGTACTGTAGTCCATGCAACATAAAATGACCACTTTGTCCAGGTAATGCAGCCCAACCAAACCTTTTAGGAGCCTGAAATTTTGTGGATTAGTACAACGCCTGGTGCTAAGTTTCTGTGAAAATGTTTGGACTTAATACAAGCTTGTCCCCCTTTTTATGGGTAAGCAAAGTATGTGAAAAACGTAAAAAAAAAAAAGACATATATGGCCTATTTTGACTCCTCATTACTCCTGACCTGTACATCAATTCAGGTCATACCTGGACTAGTAGTCATAGTCCATGCAGTACATCTAGAATTTGCCATAAGAGGCTTTGCAGCCAACTGGAAGCAAAGATATAAATTACATAAAGACATGTCACCAATTTATGCAAATTTTCAGCATATTTTGGGTGCAAATATCTACTGTGTAGTTGTTAATTGTTTTAAAAAAAATTCATTTGAAAGAGCATCTCTTTTGCTACAAATGTCACCCAGTTTCATTCTGGACCCAGACTTGCTTTGTCAAAATTAAGGCCCCAATGAGATGCATCATTTGCATGTGGATATGTGCTATGTTAAAAAGAACCACCTTTGGCACTCTACTGTGCAACACACAAATGAGCTAGAGATGTAAAGGTCTATAATGCAGCTGAGCTTGTTATGCTTATATGACACATTTTGGTTGAACGCACTTTAATAAATGATACCTCAAAATGGACATTAGATCATGCTGTTAGTTATTGCATGCAAGCCTAGACATGCAAAGGTATCTCTTTTATAAGGAACTGTGGGTATGTCATTGCGAACCATTATGTTGGCAGTTTGTAGAGGCTGCCTATGACACCACTGTGTCCTTTATGGTACAATGGCTGCCTTGCCAAATAGGCCCTGGCCTGTCCTGTCTTGATGTGTTATTTATCTTGATGAAACTACTAACCTTTTAGCATGCCATTTCCCATCTATTCCTTTCAACAAAATATGTTTTTTCTATTGTTTAACAGGTGCTCTGTTTTTTTGTTGTGTTCTTACCCATTTTTCTTGAATCGCTTCACGTTTCTTTTATTACAGGTTCCTTTAGACGATTATTCATTTGATAATATGGAGATTAAACAACAAATTAGATCCCTGTAGTATTGGAACATACCATGGTTCTGAATGCCATAAACCATCAGGTTTTTATTTTGGATAAAGTAGCTTAAAGTCCATCAGGGATATCTCTTCAGAAGATCACGAATTCATAAAAAAATGCTCTGGTCTTTATAGTTTGCCTGTGGAATCCAGTATTTGCTACTACCACAAAGCTATAATTCTGACCAAATTTGAATTTCTGTAGAAATACTGTTTTAATCTCTTCACAAAGCAGAATCACAGCAGTATCAAAGGTCTGCGATCAATTGACCTTGCTACAGCTGATAATCTGAATATTACAAAATAAGATTTTAAACCAGGCCAAAAGCTTTCTCCATGCTGCAGGCAAGACCTTAACGTAAAGTTGCAACAATTGGACGGTCCTCAATCTGATTCTGGTAGTGATGACCCCACTGATGCATCTGAAAACCTCAATGCCAGCTTTACACTTCTTGGCATCTCCTCTTTGAAGATTCAGCGGGTTAGCAGGAGATATTCTTTGTTATGCCAAGCACAAATTCAATGAAGCCCAAGGCGCCATTGCTAGTCAAATAGCAGCTGTTAGTGGCTTAACTCTTACTGATCTTGAGCAACACCCAGCGAGAGTGATCAGTGTCAAAAATGCACCGACTAACTTTCTGCTGAAGGAACTGAAGCAAAAGTTGCAACTTTCCAACCACACAGAAAAAATACAAATGCTGACCATGGCCCCAGATAGTTGGGAGTATTGAGAAAACTGCCAAAGAATTTAGCAACCAGAATGGTAAAACGAATGCTGAAACAGAAGGATGGTATTCTTGCTGTTCAAACACCAAAACAAGGCAAAACGCTTACTGTAAAAGCAAAGGGTATCATAAGCTAAAACCTTGGTTAATAAGCTTAGATGCAGTATGAAATTTCACATCTCTAGCTCATTTACATGTTAAACAATTGAGTGCCAAAGATGGTTCTTTTGAACACAGTGCATTTCCATCTGCAAATGCTGCATCTCTCTGGGTCCTTATTTCTGACCAAAGGACATCAGGGTCCAAGATGAAACAGGGTGACTTTTGTAGCAAAAAAAGACGCCCTTTCAAATGACAAAAAAATATTTAAAAACTACACAGCAGAGATATTTGTACCCAAAATATGCAGAAAATGTGCATACAAACAGTGACGTCATGTCTTTGTGTAATTATATCTTTGCTTCCAGTTGGCTGCAAAACCTCTTATGGCAAATCCTAGATGTACTCCATGAGCTATGACTACTGGTCCAGTTATGACCTGAATTGAGGTACAGGTCAGGAGCAATGAGTAGTCAAAAGTGGGCCATATATTACTTTTGTTAAATGTTTTGCGTACTTTGCTGACCCATAAAAAAAAAAACAGAGGCAAGATCATGTTAGGTTCCAAACTTTGCATAGGAACTTAGCACCAGGGGTTGGTACTTATCCACAAAATTTCAGGCCTCTAACAGGTTTTGTTGGGTTGCAGTGCTTGGACAAATTGCCTGTTTTGTGTTGCGTAGGCTGCAGTACTCAGAAGATGTACTCAATACAATCCTACCAGTTAAAAAAAAAAAAAAAAAAGTACTAAGGTATCTTGGTGTCCTACTAGATCAATCCCTCACCTTGTCTGAGCACATCAAATTATCTGTTTTAAGTATATAGTTTTGGTTACGAGTAGTTACTCACCTGTAACAGGTGTTCTCCAGGAGCAGCAGGAATCAGTCCTCACATATGGGTGACATCGACGCCGATGGAGCCCTTGCGGAGCATTTCCCCAGCTTTCTATGAAAGCCTTTGGGAATGCAGGCACACATGCGCAGTCCCCTTCCCGCCTAAAGGTGCCATCTTGCTCAGTCAAATGACATAGTTTTACATTTTTGTATGCTGTGTTTTAGCTAACTATATACAACTGCAACTCCCAGGGGAGGAGGGAGGGTTGTGAGGACTGATTCCTGCTGCTCCTGGAGAACACCTGTTACAGGTGAGTAACTACTCTTTCTCCAGGACCAAGCAGGAAGTCAGTTCTCACATATGGGTGACTCCCTAGCTCTGGGCTACCAGGAACCCAGGCTGAACAAGAGAACTCCCTCTAGTCCCAGCATCAAAGAAAGGCTTTTCACTGAAAGAACCTCCACCAGTAGCCCAACGGAGGGCTGGAGGGCAGGAGTTGCCTAAACCCCGAAGAGATTCCGGAGTACTGCCTGGCCAAAAGCACTGTCCCTACGGGACTCCCTTTCCAGACAGTAATGGGCCGCAAGTGTCTGGCTTGAGGACCAAGTTGCAGCCCTGCAGATGTCTACCAACGGTACAGAGCGGAGATAAGCCACTGAGGCAGCCATTGCCCTGACACGATGGGCCGTGACCCGACCCTGCAAAAGGTCAGCCGCCCTTGTAAGCCCAGGTGATACAGTCAGCCACCCAGATGGACAAGGTACGCTTGGACACAGCTAACCCCAACTTATTAGGGTCAAAAGATATGAAGAGCTGAGTAGCCCTTCTATGCCCCTGCGTACGGTCAAGGTAGAAGGATAAGGCCCTCCTACAGTCCAGGGTATGCAGAACTGCTTCAGCCTGGTTTGCATGAGGCCTAGGGAAGAATGTCGGAAGAACCACCTCTTGGTTGAGGTGGAAAAAGGAGACAACCTTTGGGAGGAACTTTGGATGAGTCCTAAGGACTACCCTGTTCTTATAGAAGCGAGTATAAGGCCTGTCACAGACCAGGGCCTGAAGCTCACTCACTCGCCTGGCCGAGGTTAGGGCTACCAAGAAGAGTGTCTTCCAGGACAGGAAGCGGAGAGGACAAGTAGCCATCGGCTCAAAAGGTGGGCGAGTCAGTTGCTGCAAGACCACATTCAACTCCCACTCAGGAGCTGGAGGACGGATCGGAGGCTTTAGCAAGAGCAAGCCTCTGAGAAACCTGGACACCAAGGGGTGAACCGACAGAGAATGTCCTTCCACCAGTGAGTGGTGAGCTGCTAGAGCTGAGAGATGGACCCGAACAGAATTGGACTTAAGTCCCTGATTGGATAAGTGCAGTAGGTATTGAAGCACTACTGGTACAGCACAGGAGAAAGGATCTTCTGTACGTAGCTGACACCTCACAGAAAACCTTTTCCATTTCAGGGCATAGGTTTTCCTAGTGGACTGCTTTCTAGAGGCTAGGACAACCTCCTCAACTTCCTGAGGTAGGCCCCAGGGAGCCAAAACTACCCTTGCAGCCTCCATGCCATCAAATTGAGAGCTCTGAGATTTGGGTGCAGAAGGGAACCTTGATCCTGAGAGAGAAGGTCGGGCTGCAACCCCAGAGGCAGTGGGGGATCCACTGCCAGTTGAAGCAGAAGTGGGAACCAAGGCTGCCTCGGCCATCTGGGAGCTACCAGCAGGACCGAGGCCTTGTCCTGAAGAATTTTGAATAGGGTTCGGGCCACCAGGGGCGTGGGAGGAAACGCATACAGGAGGCCCTGTGACCAGGAAATCAGAAAAGCATCTGCTGTTAGCCGCAGAGGATGAGGTTGCCTAGAGCAGAACCTTGGCAGCTGTTTGTTCAGTGGACTGGCGAACCTATCTATGGATGGAAGTCCCCATTTCAGGAAAATCTTCTGAACAACTAAGGGATGGAGCTGCCATTTGTGGGGCTGCAGAATCCTGCTCAACCTGTCTGCCAGGTAGTTTTCCTGGCCAGGGAGATACACAGCCTTGAGGAACATATTGTGCCTGAGAGCAAACAAGCAAAGGTCCTGTGCCTCCTGACAAAGGAGCCTGGACCCAGTGCCGCCCTGCTTGTTCACATAAAACATGGCTACTTGGTTGTCTGTTTGAACTAAGACAGACTGATGAGCCAGGGTTTGAGAGAAAGTCTTGAAGGCTAAGCGAATAGCCCCGAGTTCCAGTAGATTGATCTGCTGCGTGGCCTCCCAGGGAGACCACAGGCCCTGGGTGTACTTGCCCAGACAATGTGCTCCCCAGCCTCGCAGGGAGGCATCTGTGGTCAACATCACTGTGAACCCAGGGATCTGAAAAGGCACCCCTTGCAATACATTGGGCGGGTGCAGCCACCAGCGGAGGGAGTTCAGGAATGGTCTGGACACCCTTACTCTGTCTCTGAGGCTCCCTGCAGCCTGTGTCCACTGAGTTCTGAGGCACCACTGTGCAGGCCTCATATGGAGCCGGGCATTGGGGGTCACATGTACTGTTGAAGCCATGTGGCCAAGAAGCCTCAGGCAGAGACCAGTGACCTGCTGAGAAACTGGCTTGCCAAGTTTATCAGTCTTTGAGCTCTGTCTTCTGGCAAGAAAGCCTTTGCCAGAGAGTCCAGCCTTGCTCCTATGAACTCCAAGTTTTGGGAGGGGAGCAAAGTGGACTTTGCAATGTTTATGACAAACCCCAGGTGTTGAAGAAGAGCAATAGTCCGGAGGGTGGCTTGCCAGGCCTCCTGGTATGTCTGCCCTCTGATGAGCCAGTCATCCAGATAGGGGAAGACAAAGATACCCTGATTTCTCAGGTAGGCCGCCACCACTGCCAGACATTTGGTAAAGATTCTGGGGGCGGAGGTGAGGCCGAAAGGCAGCACTCTGTACTGATAATGGTTTCCTCCCACAATGAACCTGAGGTACTTTCTGTGGTCTGGATGAATGAGGATGTGAGTGTACGCATCCTTTAAATCTAAGGAGCATAGCCAATCTCCCTGCTGGAGGTAGGGCAGAGGGGTTCCAAGAGTAAGCATCTTGAATTTTTCTCTCTAGGAACTTGTTGAGATTTCTGAGGTCGAGAATAGGTCTGAGGCCACCGGTTCTTTTTGGTACAAGAAAGTACCTGGAGTAGAACCCCTGACCTTGGAGGTGGGGAGGCGCAGGCTCCACTGCCTTGTCCTGCAACAGACCTTGGAGCTCCTGAAGGAGAAGATCTGTGTGGAGGGGAGGCCTTGGAGGCTCCCCTGGGAAGTATGGAGCAGGCAGCTGCTGGAAGTGTAGCATATAGCCCTTGTGGACGATTCTTAACACCCAACTGTCCCCAGTGATGAGTGGCCACCTGTGGGCAAACAGGATAAGTCGACCTCCTGTGCAGGGTTGGGAGAGCAGGGACGGAGAGGCTATGCCTAAGGAGTCAAACCCCCCACCCTGCTGAGTGGGAGTGGGAGCAGGAGCCGGAGTAGTGGGAGCAGGAGCCGGAGGCTTGGGGGCCCTCTGCCTACGGGGCCCCTTCCCCTGCCCCTTGGCCTGCTGTGGGGGAGCCTGGGAGGCCTGGTACTGTGGGAACTGTTTGTAGGCAGTGCCCTTCCTCAGGTAAAAAGGGCTTTTTACCCGAGCCCTTCTTTTTCTGAAAAGGGGCAGAAGTCTTTCTAGACAGCCTTGTCCTCGTGAGGTGCTTGGTTTCAAGCTGTGCGGTCTTCTCGGTCATGGGCTTGCCAAAAAGGTTCTCACCTGGGCAAGGGACATCGACCAATTTGTCCTGAACCCAAGGCTCGAAGTCCGATGACTGCAACCACGCCTGGCGTCGGGCCGCGATGCCGGCTGCCGTAACACGGGCCGAAGCCTCGAAGCAATCGTAGGCAGCGTGGGACATAAACTTAGAGCATTCCCGTATCCCCGAGGACAAGGACTTGAACCTCTGCAAGACCAGCAGAGAACCCGGCCAGCTCCTATGCCAGGTCTCGCAAGTACATGCCCATGTACAGCTGGTAAGACTGGACACGGCAAGCAAGTATTGAGCCCTGGAAGCACTTTCTACCAAAACCATCCGGGTTCCGGGCCTCCCTGCCAGGGGGCACCGCGGAGTGCATCTTCTGACTTTTCAGACAATGCATGGTCGATTCCACCACCATGGAATGGTGTGGTAGCTGCGCTTTCTGAAAACAAGGGCTCTTCCGGAGTCGATAAATGGAATCGACCTGCTTGCTCAGAACCAGCGCCGAAGCTGGTGCCTCCCACATCTGGAAGAGGAGCCGTTCCAGCATCGGAGGAACCGGAACAGTAAAGGCCTCCTTTGGAGGAGAGTCATACTGGAGGGCCTCAAGCTCTTCGGCTCCTCCTCGGGGTCCGCAGGGATAGCCAACGCAGTGGCCATATCCCGAACAAACTCAGAGAACCGGGTATCCTCCGGAGGGGATCTACTCCGGGGCTCAGACTACGGTGAGTCTGACGGGACGCACCGAGTCTGGAAGGTATCGGGGGACTCCTCGTCCTCCGTCTCCCAAGCGGACTCGTCCGATGAGGAATCGGGCTCTGACCACGCGGGGCCTGTTAGCACCCGCCCCGACGCCGAAAGCACTGGCGTCGACGCCCTCGGTCCCGAGCGGGAGGTCGAGGGTGACCACGACTGAGGTTGACCTCGAGCCTTCATGGTCTCGAGTATCGGCTCGGTCTCCGGGGTCGACTTCGACGTCCCGGTGGTCGGGGCAGATGCACCAGACAGGCTGGCCATCAGCACCCGCTGCTGATCCATGAAGGCAGACAGACAGACAGACAGACAGACAATCTGCACTCCAAGGCTGTCAGCCTGAGACCCAGCTCAGGAGACTCAGCAGCCACCGACTCGGGCCCCGGCGATGTTGGCTCTCTGGGAGGAGAGTCCACGAGGACTACAGGACTTACGTGTCCAGCAGACTCCGGCTCCACATGAGGTACTTTTGGCGGCTTCTCCTGTTCCATGGGCCCGGGACGGCGGTCGGGTGTCCAAGACCTAACTCTCGAGGAGCCAGGAACCTCCTCAGACGCCGCCCTCGCGAGCCGCTTCTTCCTCTTTTGTTCCCAGTCGGGGGACCCCCTGTCCGAGGAGCCCCGACGGTGCTCGGGATCAGACTCCCGAGATGTCGAGGCCTCAGACGAGGTCCGGGCCCGGCCGGAGGCCGAGTCGGAGAAAAGCCTTTCCTTTTGGTGCTGACGACTTCGAAGCGCCTTGGTGGACATTTTTCCACATGGTCCACAGATCTTAGGATCGTGGTCCGGACCCAGGCACCGAAGGCAGCAGTCGTGTGTGTCGGTGAGAGACATTAGTTTCTTGCACCGATCACACTTCTTGAAACCACTGGAAGCCATCGGGGAAAAAAGAGCCCCCACGAGGTCAAAGGACCGGCCTTCCAGGGAAAAAGAAAAAAGGGCGCGAACGCCAGCCACAAAGGGCAAAAACCGAAAAAAGAAGAAGATCGGGCTCGATACCGGTGTACCGAACCCGGCGGGAGGGGAACCGGCGTCGAACCGGAGAAAAAAATAGCGAAGGAATCGCAAAAAAATCCAACTATTTTCTGAGAGGACTAGGACACACGTCCGACGGGCTTCACGGAAATAGAGAGACTGAGCAAGATGGCACCTTTGGGCGGGAAGGGGACCGCGCATGCGTGCCTGCATTCCCAAAGGCTTTCATAGAAAGCTGGGGAAATGCTCCGCAAGGGCTCCATCGGCGTCGATGTCACCCATATGTGAGGACTGACTTCCTGCTTGGTCCTGGAGAAAGAACATTACAACACCTCAGACCTCTACTGGACATACACAATTTCAAATCAGTGGTTTACGCTCTCATCACCCCCACCTTGATTTCTGCAATAGCCTCCTCTATGGTATACCCAAGAAGTATCTGAAACAACTCCAAATTGCTCAAAATGTAACCGCCAGAATTGTTTGCAAAGCCCGACTTTCTGACCACATAACACCTTTACTATACAATTTACACTGGTTACCTATAACAAGTAGAATCCAACATAAAATAATAATGACAATTTTTAAAATTGCTAATATTGCTCCTTCATACCTGTCATCATTAATATACCATTCAACTACTACAGCAAGGCAACATTCTCAGAACACTTTTCAAAATTCCTTCCACCTTTCGCAAATCAAAACAAATTACAAGTAACCATGCCTTCTCTTTTGTTGCACCTACGTTATGAAATGCCCTTCCAGACTTCTTACTTGCTATTAAAGATTTGCACACAGTTAGGAAAGAATTAAAAACTCTTCTGTTTAGTCAACACTATGGAGAAAGTAATGGATATAATGTTGTACCCCACAAACTACCCCAATCACAACCCGTTTCATGATACACTCCTGATCCACAAAGAAAATGAAGAACTACACTCCCTGTAAATAGTCTTTGTTCATAGTTTTATGTACAAAGTTCTGTTTGAATTACTGAATGTTATGATCTGTCCTTTATAATAATGTTGTTCTTTGTAAACCACCCCTGATCTCAGGAAGGGGCGGTATAGAAGTAATGCTAAATAAATAAAAAAATAAAATAAAATAAAGGTGACCTCCACTGAGCTGCCTCAAGCTCTTGAACTAATAGAGATCCAGCCGAAAAATTTTGCAAGGATTGGTTTGAGACCCTGGGGAACATCCACACAAAATTGTAATTCCTTTGGAGGAGGTCGAGCATGGACGATTTTCAAAATTGGTCCACTTGACTTGGAATGATCCTTATGCTCTCTTGCAGCAGGTGGAAACAGATTTCAACAACTTTCAGTGATGTGTTGCACCAGTACTTATACAGAATGATGACTTTGAGAGAAGCCAGTAACGACACTTCCCAAGCAGTAAGCAAGGTTGAAACTCGGAAAAAAAAAATCAGAAACTTGAATATTACAAAATTGCAACATTTGGAACAATTATTTGGCTCTCTTACCATTATCAACTCTGAGTTAGATACTGATAAGATGATCAAGCGGCAGCGGGATTCCCAAACCAGTAGAAGAAGTCTTCCAGGGCAGGTACTGTACTGGTCTAGCAGAATTCAAGGAAAGAAAATGATCAGGTATGTAAAATGTTTCTTTCCGTATTATCCTGCTAGACCAGTCCAGTCGAGTGGGATGTACTCAAGCAGTCATGACCAGGATGGGAGGAAGATGACACTCTGGAGAGAACTGCTCTGCCAAAGGCGTCATCGGCTCCAACTACCATCTGCAACATGTAGTGTGTCACAAAGGGTGCTCAGGGACAATCAGGTAGCCTTAGAGATATCCTCTAGAGACAGCAAGGTAGACTCTGCCCAGAAAGCAGCCTGTGTCCTAGTGGAGGGAGTTCAGGGGCTGTGGGAGGGGAGAAGCAGCTCCTCTATATTGAAGCTGCCCACAGGCGGGAAGAACACTTTCGCCGGTCTCCCGAGAGGCGCGAGACCAACTGTATGCCTCCGGCCCTATCGGGGCTGTGGGAGGGGAGAAGCAGCTCCTCTATATTAAAGCCGCCCACAGGCGGGAAGAACACTTTCGCCGGTCTCCCGAGAGGCGCGAGACCAACTGTATGCCTCCGGCCCTATCGGGGCTGTGGGAGGGGAGAAGCAGCTCCTCTATATTGAAGCCGCCCACAGGCGGGAAGAACACTTTCGCCGGTCTCCCGAGAGGCGCGAGACCAACTGTATGCCTCCGGCCCTATCGGGGCTGTGGGAGGGGAGAAGCAGCTCCTCTATATTAAAGCCGCCCACAGGCGGGAAGAACACTTTCGCCGGTCTCCCGAGAGGCGCGAGACCAACTGTATGCCTCCGGCCCTATCGGGGCTGTGGGAGGGGAGAAGCAGCTCCTCTATATTGAAGCCGCCCACAGGCGGGAAGAACACTTTCGCCGGTCTCCCGAGAGGCGCGAGACCAACTGTATGCCTCCGGCCCTATCGGGGCTGTGGGAGGGGAGAAGCAGCTCCTCTATATTAAAGCCGCCCACAGGCGGGCCCGCGCCTGTCGGGCCCGCGCCTGAGGGCCTCGCCAGAGGGCCCTTTGGCGTGGCCCTTAGGCGTTGGCCCGTGGTAAAAATTAAATAACATCAAATATGTATAAGATCTGTTAATTAGAGTAACTATGCTCTTTACAAATTCCTCTGTCTGTCTCTCCCTTTGGCTGCTCTTCCATTTAAAGGTATGTTTGTATTATATGTTAACCTGATGTAGTCTTTTTCTGTTAACTATAGATCCATTGCTTATCACTTTGATATTTTGATAAGGTGGTATAAAAATGGATGTATTGTTTTGTAGTCTGATGTTTTATGTCTGTAGTTCATGCTAACCTGATGTAGTCTTGTAACCGCTTTGATTGTAAGAAAGGCGGTATAAAAAACCTGTTAAATAAATAAATAAATAAGGTATGCCCCAAGTGATAGCCTCCTTAATCCAGCAGCCTTGGACCACTGAAAAGAACAAAGAGATGGTCTGACTGTCGAAAGGGTAAGTGATTTCCAGATATCTACAGTAATCAGCACCCACCTCCTGTCTAGCAGATGCATAGAGGGACAAGAATGAAGATCCCCCTTCTCAAAGGAGTGCAACATGATAGTTTGCTTGGGATGAACTGGGGACAACATCTTTAGGAGAAAGGATGGCACCATTTTCAAGGAGACCAAAGCAGTAAAAGGGTTTTGCACAAAGGATTCTCTGCAAGGGTTCTTTGCAAGACAAGGCCTCCAGCTCTGACATTTGACTGACGGAGGCAATAGCCACCAGGAAGACCACCTTAAGGGCTAAATCCTTGTGTGGCTTTACAAAGGGCCTTTAAGAGCCTTGAGATCCAGAGAAAGACTCCACACTGTGGAACCACTGGATGCACTGGTGGACAGATATAGATCATTCCCCTAAGGAAAGGGGAACCATTGGGGTGTGCCGCCAAGGACATTCCCTGAACATGTCCTCTTATTTATTTAACTTTTTTAATACTGTCAAAATGGTTTACAATGAACTAGGTACAACTGAACAATGTAACGTATCCATGAACTGCCTTACAGGTAATGACAACAAAAACAACAGTAACAGTTTAGAACCAGCCTGGATTAGTTACGATGTACCAAGGCACGAGTAAGAGTAGTTACTCACCCGTAACAGGTGTTCTCCAGGAGCAGCAGGAATCAGTCCTCACATATGGGTGTCATCGGCGCCGATGAAGCCCCAGCGGAGCATTTCCCCAGCTTTCTATGAAAGCCTTTGGGAATGCAGGCACGCATGCGCGGTTCCCTTCCCGCCTAAAGGTGCCATCTTACCTCAGTCAAATGACATAGCTAAGAACAGCACACAAAAATGAAAAATAAACTATGTACAACTGCAACTCCAAGGGGAGGAGGGAGGGTTGTGAGGACTGATTCCTGCTGCTCCTGGAGAACACCTGTTACAGGTGAGTAACTACTCTTTCTCCAGGACCAAGCAGGAAGTCAGTCCTCACATAAGGGTGACTCCCTAGCTTTGGGCTACCGAGGAACCCAGGCTGAACAAGAGTATTCCCCTCTAGTCTCAGCAGCAAAGAAAGGCTTTTCAAGGACACAACCTCCACCGGTAGCCCAACAGAGGGCAGGAGTTGCCTAAACCTCAAAGAGATTCGGGAGTACTGCCTGGCCAAAAGCACTGTCCCTACGGAACTCCCTCTCCAGACAGTAATGGGCCGCAAAAGTCTGGCTTGAAGACCAAGTTGCAGCCCTGCAGATGTCTACCAAGGGCACAGAGCGGAGATGAGCCACTGAGGCAGCCATTGCCCTGACACGATGGGCCGTGACACTACCCTGTAAAGGAAGGTCAGCCGCCTTGTAAGCCCAGGTGATACAGTCAGCCATCCAGATGACAAGGTATGCTTGGACACAGCCAACCCCAACTTATTGGGGTCAAAGGATATGACATGACGAGCCGAGTAGCCCTTCTATGCCCCTGCGTACGGTCAAGGTAGAAGGATAAGGCCCTCCTACAGTCTAGGGTATGCAGGACTGCTTCAGCCTGGCTTGCATGAGGCCTAGGGAAGAATGTTGGAAGAACCACCTCCTGATTGAGGTGGAAAGAGGATACAACCTTTGGGAGGAACTTTGGATGAGTCCTAAGGACTACCCTGTTCCTATAAATCCTGGTGTAAGGCCTATCACAGACCAGGGCCTGAAGCTCACTCACTCGCCTAGCAAAGGTAAGGGCTATCAGGAAGAGTGTCTTCCAGGAGAGGAAGCGTAGTGGACAAGTAGCCATCAGCTCAAAAGTTGGGCGAGTCAGTTGCTGCAAGACCACATTCAGCTCCCACTCAGGGGCAGGAGGATGGATTGGAGGCTTGAGCAAATGCAAGCCCCTGAGAAAGTGGGACACCAAGGAGTGACCTGACAGAGAATGTCCCTCCACCAGTGAGTGGTGAGCTGCTAGAGCTGAGAGGTGGACCCGAACAGAATTGGACTTAAGTCCCTGATTTGATAAGTGCGGTAAGTACTGAAGCACTACTGGCACAGTACAGGAGAAAGGATCCTCTGTACGTAGCTGACACCACACAGAAAACCTTTTCCATTTGAGAGCATAGGTTTTCCTAGTGGACTGTTTCCTAGAGGCTAGGACAACCTCCTCAACTTCCTGAGGTAGGCCCCAGGGAGCCAAGACTACCCTTGCAGCCTCCAGGCCATCAAAATGAGAGCTTTGAGATTGGGGTGCAGAAGGGAACCCTGCTCCTGTGAGAGAAGGTCGGGTTGCAACCCCAGAGGCAGTGGGGGATACAGTTGATGCAGAAGAGGAAACCAAGGCTGTCTCGGCCACCTGGGAGCCACCAGCAGGACTGAGGCCTTGTCCTGAAGAATTTTGAAGAGAGTTCGGGCCACCAAGGGCGTGGGAGGAAACGCATACAGGAGGCCCTGAGACCATGGAATCAGAAAAGCATCTGCTGCTGTTCTCAGAGGATGCGGTTGCCTGAAGCAGAACTTTGGCAGTTGCTTGTTCATTGGGCTGGAAAAGAGAGATCTACCAAAGGGAGACCCCATTTTAGGAAGATCTTCTGAACTACTGAAGGATGCAGCTGCCACTCGTGGGGCTGCAGAATCCTGCTTAATCTGTCGGCCAGGTAGTTGTCCTGGCCTGGAAGGTACACAGCCTTGAGGAGCATGTTGTGCTTGAGGGCAAATGAACAAAGGTCCTGAGCCTCCCGACAAAGGATTCTGGACCCAGTCCCGCCCTGTTTGTTCACATAAAACATGGCTACCTGGTTGTCTGTCTGAACCAGGACAGATTGATGAGCCAGGGTAGGAGAGAAAGCTTTGAGTGCTAATCGAATAGCTCTGAGCTCGAGGAGATTGATCTGCTGTGCAGCGTCCCAAGGAGACCACAGGCCCTGGGTGCACTTGCCTAGACAATGAGCTCCCCAGCCCTGCAGGGAGGCGTCTCTGGTCAGTACCACCATGTATCCACAAATCTGAAAAGGCACCCCCTTTAGAAGATTGGGTGGGTGCAGCCACCAGTTGAGGGAGTTCAGAAATTGTCTGGACACCCTTATCCTGTCTCTGAGGCTGCCTGGGGCTTGTGACCACTGAGTCCGAAGGCACCACACTGCAGGCCTCATATGGAGCCCGGCATTGGTGGTCACATGGACTGTCGAAGCCATGTGGCCAAGCAGCCTTAGGCAGAGCCTGGCGGAGACCAGTGTCCTGCTGAGAAACTGATTTTCCAAGGCCATCAACCTTTGGGCCCTGTCTTCTGGCAAGAAAGCCTTTGCCAGCAGAGAGTCCAGCCTTGCTCCTATGAACTCCAAGTTCTGGGAGGGGAGCAAAGTGGACTTTGCGAAGTTTATGACAAATCCCAGGCCTTGAAGAAGAGCAATAGTCCTGAGGGTGGCCTGTCTGGCCTCCTGGCATGTCTGACCTCTGATGAGCCAGTCGTCCAGATAGGGGAAGACAAAGATTCCCTGATTTCTCAGGTAGGCCGCCACCACTGCCAGGCATTTGGTAAAGACCCTGTGAGTGGAGGTGAGGCCGAAAGGCAGCACTCCGTACTGATAATGGTTTCCTCCCACAATGAACCTGAGGTCCTTTCTGTGGTCTGGATGAATGAGGATGCGAGTGTACGCATCCTTTAGATCTAAGGAGCATAGCCAATCTCCCTGCTGGAGGTAGGGCAGAAGTGTTCCAAGAGTAAGCATCTTGAACTTTTCTTTCTCTAGGAACCTGTTGAGGTTCCTGAGGTCCAGAATGGGTCGAAGGCCACCAGTTCTTTTGGGTACCAGGAAATACCTGGAGTAGAATCCGTGACCTTGCAAGTGGGGAGGCACAGGCTCCACCGCCCTGTCCACCAACAGACCTTGAAGCTCTTGAAGGAGAAGGTCTGTGTGCAGGGGAGGCCTTGGATGCTCCCCTGGAAAGTAAGGAGGAGGCAGTTGGTGAAAATGCAGTGCATTGCCCCTGAAGACTATGTCCAACACCCAACTGTCCCCGGTGATAAGGGGCCACTGGTGGGCAAAGAGGGCTAGGCGACCTCCTGTGCAGGGTTGGGAGAGCAGGAATGGAGAGGCTATGCTCAAGGAGTCAAAAACCCCCACCCTGCTGAGTGGGAGCAGGGGCCGGAGACTTGGGGGTCCTCTGCCTACGGGGCCCATTACCCTGCCCCTTGGCTTGCTGACCCTGAGGGGCAGCTTGGGCAGCCTGATATTGAGGGTACTGTTTGTAGGCAGTGCCCTTCCTCGGGTAAAAGGGCTTTTTACCCGAGCCCTTCTTTTTATGAGAAGGGGCAGAGGTCTTCCTAGACAGCCTTGTCCGTGTAAGGTGCTCTGTTTCGAGCTGAGCGGCCTTCTCGTCATGGGCTTGCCAAAAAGGTTTTCACCTCGGCAGGGGACATCGACCAACTTGTCCTGAACCCATGGCTCGAGGTCCGATGACTGCAGCCACGCCTGGCATCGAGCCGCGATGCTGGCTGCCGCAACTCGGGCCGAAGCCTCGAAGCCATCGTAGGCAGCGCGGGACATGAACTTTGAGCAGTCCCGAATCCCCGAGGACAAGGACTTAAATCTCTGCAAGGGTTCCCCGGAGAGACCAGCAGAGAACCCGGCCAACTCCTTGGCCAGGTCCCGCAAGTACATGCCCATGTACAGCTGGTACGACTGGACATGGCAAGCAAGAATCGAGCCCTGGAAGCACTTTCTACCGACGCCATCAAGGTTTCGGGCCTCCCTGCCAGGGGGCACCGCGGAGTGCATCTTCTGGCTCTTCAGACGATGCATGGCCGATTCCACAACCATAGAATGGTGTGGTAGCTGTGCCTTCTGAAAACCAGGGTTCTTCCTGAGTCGATAAATCGAGTCAACTCGCTTGTTCAGAACCGGCACCGAGGCCGGTGCCTCCCACATACGGAAGAGGAGCCGTTCCAGCATTGGAGGAACCGGGACAGTAAAGGCCTCCTTCGGAAGAGAGAGTCATACTGCAGCGCCTCGAGCTCTTCGGCTCGAGGCTCTTCCTCGGGGTCTGCCGGAATAGCCAAGGCAGTGGCCATATCCCGGATGAACTCCGAGAACCAAGTATCCTCCGGAGGGGATCTACTCTGGGGCTCAGACTGCGGCGAGTCCAACGGGACGCACCGAGTCTTGAACGTATTGGGAGACTCCTCGTCCTCCGTCTACCAGGCGGACCCGTCCGAGGAGGAATCAGGGTCCGACCCCACGGGGCCCTGGAGCACCCGCCCCAACGCCGGAGGCACCGGCGTCAATGCCCTCGGTCCCGAATGGGAGGTCGAGGGAGACCGCGACCGAGGTCGACTTCGAGCCATGATGGACTCTAGTATCGGCTCGGTCTCCGGGGTCGACTTCGAAGTCGATGTCCCGGTGGTCAGGGCAGATACACCAGACAAGCTGGCCATCAGTGCCCGCTGCTGCTCCATGAAGGCAGACAGTCTGCTCTCCAAGGCTGTCATTCTGAGACTCAGCTCGGGAGACGCAGCAGCCACCGACTCGGGCCCCGGCGTCGGCTCTCTGGGAGGAGAGTCCTCAAGGACTACAGGGCTTACGTGTCCAGCAGACTCCGGCTCCACGCGAGAAACTTTGGCAGGCTTCTCTTGTTCCACGGGCCCGGGGAGACGGTCGGGGGTCTTAGACCTGGCCCTCGAGGAGCCGCTTCTTCCTCTTCCATTCCCGGTCGGGGGACCCCCTGTCCGAGGAGCTTCGATGGCGCTCGGGATCGGAATCCCGAGATGTCGAGGCCTCAGACGAGGTCCGGGCCAGCCGGAGGCTGAGTCCGAGAAAAGCCTTTCTTTCTGCTGCTGGCGACTTCGGAGTGCCTTGGAAGACATCTCCCCACATGGCCCGCACGACTTAGGGTCATGATCAGGACCGAGGCACCGAAGGCAGCAGTCGTGTGTGTCGGTGAGAGACATTAATTTCTTACACCGATCACACTTTTTAAAACCACTGGAAGCCATCGGGGAAAAAAAAAAAAAAAAAAGAGTCCCCTTGAGGTCAAAGGACCGGCCTTCCAGGGAAAATGGAAAAAAGGGCGCGAACGCCAGCCATGAAGGGCAAAAACCGAAAAAGAAGAATCGGGCTCGATACCGGTGTACCGAACCCGGTGGGAGGGGAACCGGCGTCGAACCGGGAGAAAAAAAATAGCGATAATCGCCGAAAAAAATCTACTTTTAACCGGGAGGACAGGACTCACGTCCGGTGGGCTTCTCAGAAAAAAAAGAGACTGAGGTAAGATGGCACCTTTAGGCGGGAAGGGAACCGCGCATGTGTACCTGCATTCCCAAAGGCTTTCATAGAAAGCTGGGGAAATGCTCCGCTGGGGCTTCATCGGCGCTGATGACACCCATATGTCCTCGAGGACTGACTTCCTGCTTGGTCCTGGAGAAATTTATTTATTTAACATTTTTTATATACTGCCTTTCAGATTCTCAAGGCGGTTTACATAGAACAGAACTTTTTTTACATAAAATGCTTTTTCAGAACTATATACAAGAGATGGCCTTCATAATGAAAACAATAGATAACTGTTTAGAACCAGCCTGGATTGGCTATGATAACTTATGTACAGAGGCACTAGTAATGGCCTTCCTTTGACAGGGATGTCCTATTAGAATCTTGTGTGAGTGCAGTCTTTGCAAGTTTTGATGCTCTTCTGCAGATGGCGAGGATGTTGCAGATGGTATTGATGTAGTTGACAGTGGTATCTATAAACACACTAGGGCTGCCACCTGAACCTTGACAGAATAGAGAGCTAGACCTTGGTCCAACCCAAACTGAAAAGACAACATTGCAACTATGTCCATTGTGTGCCCACTACTGCTTGAATATCTCTTCTTGTACAGCTTATGCCTCTCAAAGACTAGGCCGTAAGCAAAAATGGAACAGGCCCCTTTATCATCAGAGGCCCTTGCCAAAGAAGACTCTTCTCTTGAGGTAACAGAAGAGGGGGCCCCATGTACTAGGGTCTACATGGCCAGTCTGGGGCCAGCAGCATCACCCAATGATAACAAATCCTGCAGAAGCAGCTCACCAAATGCCACAGGGGTAAGACATACAGGAGACCCTCTTGAGGGCACATCTAGAGCACAACATCCAAGCCTGCTGCTTGCAGATCCTTCCTGTGACTGAAGAAGTTCATCACCTTGGCATTCTCTCAAGTGGCCATCAGATTGAATGCTTAGAGGTCCCACACCTCATCATTATGAGACTGAGTACCTGAGGGCTCAGCTTCACTCACCAGGGTTAACTGCTTTTACTTTAAAAGTCATCATGCATATTGTCTACGCTAACTATGTGGGCTGCTAACAGAGCAACCAGGTTTACCTTTGCCCAACTGCACAGTTTTGCCACCTCACAGGGCACCCCGGCACTGTGAGTTCTGTCCTGTTTGTTGACATAAGCCACTGCCATTGCTTTGCCTTCCAAAAGGGACAGAAACTTCTGCAAAGCCAGGAAAATTGCCCTGGTCTCCAGCATGTTGATTGTCCAGGAGGTCTCCTGTGGGGATCAATGTCCCTGGACCAACTGATTTATGCAGTGAGCTCCCCAGCCCTTCAGGCTGGTGTCCATGATGACTATCACTCAAACCGGTACCTCCAAGGGCCCCCGACCATCAGATAGTGTGATTGTAACCACCACGTTAGCGGCTTCTTCATATTAGAGAGGAGTCTGGTTGAACATTTGAGAGCTGGGGGACCATGTTGATAGTAGGTGCTGCTGCAGTGAGTGAATGTGGGCCATGGCCAAGGGATCAGCTCCAGGACAAACACCATGGACCTCAGTAGCTGAAGGCTGTCCAAGGCCCAGGCAGCTGAGCAAACACAAAAATCCCCTAGTTAGCTCTGCAGTGTGACAGACCTCTCTGGTGTTGGGAACATTCGACCCTGGGGTGTGCTGAACCAGGCTCAGAGATATTCCAGGTCCTGGGTAGGCGAAGCAGCTCTCGAGATAATTGATTACCCACCCTAGTTCTTACACCAAATCACCAAGGCTGTACTCTCCCTAGACTTCTCCAGGGAATCTGACCAAATCAGCCAATCATCCAGGTACAGATGGACTCAGATTCCCTGTTTGCATGGAAATAATGCCACGTCCATCATGACCCTGGGAAGGTGCGAGGAGCTGTGGCCAGGCAAAAGGGCAATTTCCCAAAATTGGAAATGGTGGCCCAGGACACAGAAGCAGAGGAACCACTGGTGCCATTCCCAAATAGGGATATGAAAGTAGGCCTCAATCAGATCTAGGAAGGACAGAAAATCCCCTTACTGGATTGACACAATGAATGACGATAGCATTGACTGTCTTCAGATCCAAGATGGGATGGAAGGAGCCCCCTTTTTGGGCACTATAAATTAGATAGAATAATGCCCCTGACCCTGCTCTACAGAGGGCATGGGTGAAATAGCCTGTAATTTCAGGAGGCGCTGAAAAGGTTTGACAGCAATCTGCTTGAGTGAGAAGCCGCAGGAAGATTCCACAAAGGTGTCCCAAGGAGGCTCTGCAAATTCCAGTACACATCTCTGACAGGACCTCTGGGACCCATTGATCTGAGGTGATCTGGGTCAGCTCCAAGAGAAACAGCTGGAGCCACCCCTTGAAAGAGACCCATCTTATCTTATTGCAGGTGCTTCCTAGCTCTGAGAGGAGCCATGGTTGAGTCATGAGACCGCTGAGCACTCCAAAAATGTTGCGTCTTCTTAGACATAGCACTATAGGATGAGGAGGCCTTACCTAGACTCCCAGCAGTCTGAGTGCATCTCCAGGTTCTCCAAAAAGCTGATTCAGCTCACCCTACTACTACTACTACTACTGATCATTTGTATAATGCTACAAGGCGTATGCACTGCTGTACAGACACATGTAAAAGACAATCCTCACTCAGAGCTTACAATCTAGTCAAGATAGACAACACAACAGCTGAAGACAAGGATATATCTAGGGGAATGGTAAGGAAATACATAGGAGACTAAGCGGATCAGGATCCAAAAGCGGCATTGAAGAGGTGAGTTTTCAGCCTCGATTTGAAAAGGACCCAGAGATAAAGCCTGACATACAAACTCAGGTAGTTTGTTCCAGGTATAAGGGCAGCAGAAGAGAAGGGCACAGATAGAAGGGATCTGCCAAAAGAGCGGAGTTCCCGAGGAGGGGTGTAAGGGCAGAAGATAGCCCCTTAGGGCCTCTAAGGTCCAGCTCAGGTGTCTCCCACTAAGAGAGAATTTGCTGATGCATAAGTTCAGCGAGAGAGAAAAATCCTTAAGTGAAGCTTGTGCCAGAGCCATCTCAGCTATATGCAGAGCTGCTATTGCATCCTGTATCAGGGCAGGGAGATCCTCTCTGTGAAACAGATGGATCCTTGCCTTCCATGAGGGGAAGCGCTCCTCCTTCCTCAGACTCGCCTTCCAGAAGAATGAATCCTCTTCTTTGTTCCAAAAATCCCCATAAAAGATAAGGCTGAGCTCCCAGGAGAGCAGGCAGACAAAGAGGTAGTGCAAGGTTGTTTAAGCTCCTTTCCACTCGTGGAAGACAGACCTAAGGGTCCCAGGTCCCCTGTAGGCGAGACCTAGACCCTGGACCCACTGGAGGGGGCTGTCAGGTAGCTAGTAAGGTCTGAAAGCAGCCTGTGAGCTGCCTCAGAAGCTGCTGCTCAAAGCCAGAAGAAAGGAAGCCCTGGGGAATGCTGGCTAGAGCTTGCGGCTTCATCATGTGCCCCCCACTGCAGAGATCATGTGGGCATCCAAAATGGCCACTGGTTCTTAAGGTGGGAAAACTATGGGAGAGTCAGAGGCCTAGATCGTAGCAATGGGCCAAGGGCACCCCCTGGGGATCCCAAAAATGCCAAAAAAGTACTCCTTCAGTGTCCCCATCACACACAGGGCAAAAAGAATTTGTCAAGGAGCTAATCCACCAGGAGCCACAAGAGGAGCAGCAGCAGGCTCTCAGCATCACTGCATGTGGAAAAAATTTCATGACACCAAGAAAAAGGCCTGCCAAAAAAGAAAATCAAGTGATCAAGTGACTGAATAAGTAAAATAAAACAGGCCGTGGTGAAAAGGGAATCTCCAGCACCTGCAAGGCTCACTGGCTGAAACATGAGAAGGGAAAGCCCAGCTGGCTGAAACCTGAAAGAGAACCCTCTCTCTCTCTCTGTTTTTTTAATTTGGAACTGCTTTATTAAGTAAGACAGCTAAATATAGCCTGAAGAAAGAATAGGCTTTTAATTGCTAAGAAAGCAGAAAGGGGATAGCCAGAAGGAAGGGGGCCTGGGCTCAACTTACCAGTCCATCTCAGGGACCCCTCTCCTGTCTTCTCTTCGGCACACCAAGTGTTAGGAACTTATAGGTAGAAGCACTGAACTTTGGGCAAATTGTTGGCCCAAGGAGAGAGAGGTGTACCCAAGCTCTGGAGCAATGTTGGGCCTACTGGTCTCTGCTGCACTGGTGACTGAACCGTAGTTAGGGCTAGGGGAGACAGGCCATCTCCTGGAGGCAGACAATACTGGCTTCTCTCAGTTCTGCACCAGTACTTATACAGAGTGATGATAACATCACTGAGTTACTCAAGTCTGCCTCTACCTGCTGGCAAGGGAGCATAACACACTTGTTTGGACTGGTCTAGCAGGATAAGAAAACACACATTGTCTGCATAAAGAACAAAAACTACACTATACTGAAGGCTTATAGCAAAGTACTTTTAATATGTTGCAGAACACAAATTATGATGGCAACATAATCCTAGACAAGCTGCAAACCTTGGATTCCATTTTTCCAGCAGGCAGAAATTCCATTTCAAAGACTGGATTATCATGATGACCAACAATGACAAAGTAAAAGCTTCCAGACATGGCCTTCAAAATGTAGCTCCTAACAGGAAAGAAGAGTGAAATATAAATGTTCTTAGAAGAACCACCTCTTTCTATCAAAGGATTCCACCCACCCTCACTGAACATAAAACAAATGAGAAAATTTGCTGTTCAATTGACTAGACAATATTGAAGCAACTGCACGGTCCAAACTAAAAGGTTTATCTTTGCCAAAGGAGTTTTCCAAAACAGGAGAAAACCTTTGGAAAGAAGAAAAAAAACACAATATCTTAACTACTACAGATATAGAATAGTTCAAATCATCATGGTCAGCAGGATTAGAAAGAATCTTCACATCAAAACATGAATAGTACATGGAAATTACACTTACCTGGTAAATGGTGTTCCTTAAAGGTAACCAGGTAACCAGTTCAGTCCTCCACCTCTGGGTTGTGTACCTCCTCCTGCAGCTTGGAGACTGGGCATGTCAAAATCATGACATCACTGGATGTAGTCTGCTGGTCTCTCCCAACAGCCCCAGTGAACTATTGACAAAGCACACTCAGAGCAACAAATAAGTAGCTATCATATGAATTATAACGTCAATAACGCCTAACTGTATGAACAGTAAACTTTCCCTCCTGAAAGAAGAAAACGTTGTCTTGTACCTTCTCTTCCGCCTTATTCAGAACTATAGACAAGAAAGAGGAGAAATAGAAATAGAAAGAAAAGAACTAAACAAACAGGATCCCACTAAAAATCATACGTACCTGTAGATTTATGATTCTCTCTACTGAAGTTCCACTGCCACCGACACCACCCCGGGTGGGAATGAGGACTGAACTGGACTTCCTCAAGGAACACCAATTAACAGGTAAGTATAATTTCCATTTCCTTATCGTTCCTCCAATTCAGTCCTCCACTTCTGGGATGTAACAGAGCAGTGCTCATTGGGAGGGACACTTACAGCCGGCTCGCAATACTGCTGCAGCGAAACAGGCATCATTTGCTGCTAACACATCCAGGCGGTAGTGCTTATTGAAAGTATGAAGACGACCTGGTAGCCGCTCTACAGATTTCCCCTGGCGGAACTAAGCTGTGTTCCGCCCAAGAGGCTGCCTGCGCTCTGGTAGAGTGCACTCTTAATCCCAATGGAATAGAACGTCCCTGCACCAGATATGCTGAGGCAATTCTCTCTAATCCATTTAGAAATGGACGCCTTCGCCGCCGCTTCACCTTTGCGGGGTCCTCCAAACACGAAAAGCCGGTCAGATTTGCGAAAAGGTTCTGAAACTGTCAAATACTGTCACAACACTCATTTTATATCCAACAGACGCAAGCTGCGGTCTGATGCGGTTTCCTCCAATGAACCAAGAACCGGAAGCGACACCGTTTGATTTAGGTGAAACTACCTTTGGCAAAAAGGACGGCACCGGTCGCAATACCATCTTTTCTTTGGAAAAAGATAGAAATGGTTCTCTACATGACAACGCCCGTAACTCTGAAATTCGCCTCGCCGAACAGATGGCTACTAAAAACACTGTTTTTAAAGTTAAATCCTTTACCGTCGCTTGGTGTAATGGCTCAAAAGGTTCCTTTGCTAATGCCCCTAAAACCAAATTGAGATCCCACGGAGGTACGACAATTCTACGAGAAGGCCGTAGCCTTGTCACTGCTTTCAGGAACCGCAATACATCTGTATGTGACCCTAAAGGCACACCCTGAACTTTGCCTCTATAGCACGCCAGAGCTGCCAACTGCACTCTCAAAGAACTGGCTGCCAAGCCTTTATCAAATCCATCTTGTAGAAAGCTTAAAACCAAGGGTATGGATACTGTAGCCGCACGGACTTGTCGCCTTGAGCACCAATCCTCAAAAATACACCATATGCGAACATATGCCAGAGAAGTCGACTTCTTCCTCGCTCGAAGCAACATTGCGATTACCACCCCAGAGTATCCTTTTTTCTTCATCCTCGCCCTTTCAATGGCCAAACCGTAAGCAAGAACCGATTCATCTGAGGCATTTGAAGCAGATCTTGGCATAGCAGATCCTCTGAGACCGGTAGTCTCCAAGGCTACCCGTCGAGAAGTAGAACGAGATTGGCATACCACGGCCATCTTGGCCAGTCCGAAGCCACCAGTAGCACTCTCCCATGATGAAAAGATACGCTGAACCACGCGGCCTATCAGCACCCACGGAGAAAAGACAGAGAATACCCGACGGCCACGGTTGCATCAGGGCGTCGAGCCCTTCTGACATCCTTTCCCGCTGCCTGCTGAAGAAGCGACTCACTTTTGCTGACTGAAAGGTTACCATGAGATCCATGATCGGCGGCCCCCATCTGCGGACTATTAGTACAAACACTTCTGGATGCAATGCCCATTCCCCGGCATCCACTTGGACCCTGCTGAGGAAATCCGCTGTCACATTGTCCTTCCCTGCAATGTGCGCTGCCGAGATCGCCGGTAGTCGGTTCTCCACCCAAGAAAACAGTGTCTCTGCTTCTTCCATGGCTGCACTTCCTGTGCCGCCCTGCCGATTGATGTAGGCTACCATTGCGGAGTTGTCCGATAGCACTCTCACCGCCTGACCTGTTACCGCCACTTCGAATGTTTGAAGCGCCAGATAAACCACTTTCAACTCTAGCCGGTTGATTGACCAACTTCTCTTTTGAACTGACCAAGTGCCTTGCGCGAAAAGATCTCCACAATGTGCACCCCATCCCGCTAGACTCGCATCCGTCAACAGCGGGAGCCATTCCAGCTGCTCCAGGGGCATCCCTGCTTTTAAGGTTCTGGTGAGCAGCCACCACCGCAGGGACTGCCTGATCCGGAGAGAACAGGGAAGACGCTTGTTCAACGAATCGGACTGATGTGACCAGCGACAAAGTAGCGCTCGCTGCAAGGGCCTCATATGAAATCTGGCCCAGGGCACGGCTTCCAACGTCGCCACCATCGTTCCTAGCACGCAAAGGTAATCCCATGCTGAAGGCACCAGAGCGGATCTGAACTTGCGAACCAGTTGTCGAAGTCCCAGAACCCGATGATTCAGTAGAAACACCGCTCCTTTCTGTCAAACATTACTCAAAGGTACTCGAGATTCTGGGACGGTACTAAGCGGCTTTTTGGCCGAATTGACCACCCAGCCTAGCCCCTGCAAAAACAATCACCACCTTGTCTGTAACCTGAACTTGTTCGGCTTTTGATTTTGCCCGAATTAACCAATCGTCGAGATAGGGATGAACCAGAATTCCTTCCTTCTGCAACACTGCCGCCACTACTACCATAATCTTGGTGAAAGTCCACGGCGCCATTGCCAGCCCAAAAGGCAAAGCTTGGAATTGATAGTGCCCCTATGGAAGGGCGAACCGTAGAAACCTCTGATGGGCTGCTCTGATTGGAATATGCAGATACTTCTCCCTAAGATCCAGGGAGGTCAAGTCCTCTCCCTTACGTACCACCACAATGACCGAACTCAACGTTTCCATCCGGAAATGCGGTACTCGCAGACACCAATTCACACCCTTTAGATCCAAGATAGGCCGTAGAGATCCATCCTTTTTTGGCACTACAAAATAAATTGGAGTATCGACACACACCGTAATCTGTTAACGGAACCGGCATGATCACCCCTATTTGTAAGAGACGATCTAGTGTATTGCGGATCGCCAGAGCTTTTTGTGGACCCTTGCAGGGAGACATCACAAAGGAATCCCGGACCAGTCTTGCCAATTCCAGCGCATAACCCTCACAAATTATTTCCAAAACCCATTGGTCGGACGTTATTTGGGTCCAGGCAGAAAGGAACCCCTGAAGCCTCCCCCCTATTGGTTGGCTTCCTACCGGGACCCGCCAGCTTTCATTGGGATTTTCGAGTAGCCGCGGTGGACGTTGTTGCGAAACCTCTATTTGCTCCCTGAAACCCCTGGGCTCTTGAAGTAAATCATCCTCTCTGGAAATCACCCAGACGAGAAGTACGGAATTTTCTGAAATCCCTAAATTGACTCCGAAAGGCTGGTGAGGACTTCCCTGGCTTAGGCTTATCCTCCGGGAGTCTACCACCTTTTGACTCCCCTAAATCCTTAACCAATTTGTCAAGATCTTCTCCAAACAATAACTTTCCCTTAAACGGAAGCTTATTGAGGTGTGATTTAGACAAGCCATCGGCCGCCCAATTCCTTAACCATAGGGATCTGTGTGCGGCAACCAAGGAAGCCATGCTATTAGCTAGCGCTCTGATCAAGTCATAATGTACATCCGCCAACTATGCAGACCCCGACTCCAACCTATCCAACTCTCCAATACCCTCTTGATCCAGCTGAGTAGACTGCCGTAAGCGCTGAGACCATCTGAGGCATGCACTTGCCACCCAAGCTCCACAAATGGAAGCCTGCAAGGACAAAGCATCCTCCTCAAAGGACTGTTTCAAACCATCTACTTTCCTATCCTGCGCATCCTTTAATGCCGGAATAGTGGTCTTTTTTGGTGACCGCTGATACTGCCGCATCAATTCGTGGAGAGCGGAACCGTTCTTTGTCCTTATCTGCTAAAGGATAGAGCCTGTTCATAGTTCTAAGTCCTCTGAGACCTGACTCTGGTTGATCCCACTCTTCTTGTATCATCTTGTCAACCACTTGGTGGATGGGGACCACCACCTGCGTCTGCCTCACCGCTTGAATGATAGGGCCTTCCACACTCTCCTCCTCAGTCGATTGTGCTGTCACCAGATTCAACGTCTGGAGGGATTCCGTAATAAGGGCTGTCAGCTCGTCCTTCCGGAATACTCGAATGAGTTTCACCTGATCCTCAGGTTCCGGAATTTTACCTTCTTCCAAGTCATCCATCTCTGCTTCAAGATCTATCTCAGCCTCATCCGTTTCATTGCACTCTATGTTTGAGGGAGACAGCTCACGAGGCCTTGATCTCTTTGGAGGTCTCTGAGAAATGCTACCCTTTTCAGCTAGCCCGGGCAGCTGTGTAGAACTAGACAGCAACAAGGGCTTCGGTAATTTCCCCTGACGCCTCAAACATAGTAACATAGTAGATGACGGCAGATAAAGACCAGCATGGTCCATCTATTCTGCCCAGCAAGATGGCAAGAGTAGGTGCAGGCCACCCCTCCCCATATCTTTGTTTAGGGGTGAACCCACCACTCCATGTAGGACACCCCTATTTGTTGAGACATTAGATGATTCAGAAGTTATATGTTTCAGTTTATTTTGTTTTTATCCTGTTGCTGTAAAGGGATCCACTGTGTTTGTCCCATGCCGTTTTGAATTCCGCGTCACCCGTGTTTGCCCCCGCCACTTCCATCAGGAGGGCATTCTAAGCATCTACCACCCTTTCAATGAAAAAATATTTCCTGACATTGCCTTTCAATTTACCACCTTGCAGCTTCATGTTATGCCCTCTAGTTTTGCAGCTTCCCTGTCTTTGGAAGAGGTTTGTTTGTTCATCATTTCTCTTTAAGTATTTAAAGGTCTGAATCATATCTCCCCTGTCCCTCCTCTCCTCCCAAGTGTACATATTTAGGTCTTCAAGTCTCTTCTCATAAGGCTTCTGATGTAGGCTCCAAATCATTTTAGTCGCCTTCCTCTGAACAGTTTCCAGTCTTTTTACATCTCTTGCAAGATATGGTCTCCAAAACTGAACACAGTATTCCAAGTGAGGCCTCACCAGTGACTTGTACAGTGGCATAAGTACCTCTTCCTTTCTGCTGGTAATCCCTCTTTGTATGCAGCCCAACATCCTCCTGGCTTTTGCCACCGCCCTGTCGCACTGTTTTGCCACCTTGAGGTCATCAGAGATAATCACACCAAGGTCTTTCTCCTGAACCGTGCACACCAACCTCTTGCCCCCTATCGCATACATTTCCCTTGGATTTCTGCTACCCAAGTGCATGACACTGCACTTTTCCGCATTAAATTGTAGTTGCCAAGCATTAGACCATTCTTCCAGCTTTTGTAGATCTTTCCTCATGTTAACCACTCCCTCGGGGGGAGTCCACTCTGTTGCAAAAAGACAGACTTTTCCATTCAGTCCTTCAGCAATATCACTCACAAATACATTGAACAGTGCCGGGGGCCCAGGACCGAACCCTGGGGCACCCCACTAATCACCTTCCTTTCATCCGAGTGAGCTCCATGTACCATCACCTTCTGTCGTCTGTCAGTCAACCAATTTCTAATCCAGTTTACCATCTTAGGACCCATCCCCAAGCTACTGAGTTTATTGACAAGCCTCCTATGAGGAACAGTATCAAAGGCTTTGCTGAAATCCAGGTAGATGACATCCATTGCATGCCCCTGATCTAGTTCCTTGGTCACCCAGTCAAAGAACTCAATCAGATTTGTTTGGCAAGACCGTCCTTCGGTAAAACCATGTTGCCTCGGATCTTGCAACCTGTTGGTTTTGAGAAAGTTCACTATTCGCTCTTTCAGGAGCGCCTCCATTACTTTTCCTGCCGAGGTAAGGCTCACGGGCCTGTAGTTTGACACTTTTTCCCTGTCACCACTTGTGTAGAGGTACGACATCAGCCATTCTCCAGTCCTGAGGAACCTCTCCTCTTTCCAAGGATCTGTTGAAGACATCCTTTAACGGTCCTGCAAGAACCTCTCTGAGCTCTTTCAGTATCCTGGGATGTATCCCATCCGGTCCCATGGCTTTGTCCACTTTTAGTTTAGCAAGTTTTTCTAACACCTCATCTTCTGTGAATGGTGTGGTATCTACTTCATTCCCATTTTTATATTTGGGCGTCACAGCTGGTCCATCACCAGGATTTTCTTTAGTAAAAACAGAGCAGAAGTATTTGTTTAGCAATTTCGCTTTTTCAGTGTCACTTTCCACGAGTCCTTTCCCAGCACTTTTGAGTCCTGCAATTCCAACTCTGTTCTTCCTTTCCCGAATATACCTGAAGAAAGTTTTGTCGCTGCCCTCAACATTTTTAGCCATCTTTTCCTCTGCCTTTGATTTTGCTTTCCTTATTTCTCTTTTTGACTCCGAGTTTGATCCTGTATTCATTTCTGTGTTCTTCTGTTTGCAAGCTTTTGAATTTTGCGAAAGCTGTGTTTTTTGCATTTGAGCAGCCACTTCTTTGGAAAACCAAATAAGTAAATAAAAACAAGAGGAGAAGGAAACCTCTCTTACATATTTATCTGTTGCCCCTTTTATTGACACCTTTAGTTTAGCCCATTGCAATTCCACGTCCCTTATCTCCTTCCACCCCATCTCCTCCTTTAGGTACTCGGCCATTTAATTGAAGTCAGTGTTTTTGAAGTTTAGGACTTTGAGCTTGCTATGATAGGCCTGTACCATGGCTTTTATCTCAAACCACACCGTGTGATGATCACTGTTGCTCACAGGTGCACTCACGCAGACATTCGACATGCTATCACCATTGGTGAGCACTAAATCCAGCGTTGAGTTTTCCCTGGTTGGTTCCATCACCATTTGTCTAAGTAATGCATCTTGGAGAGCATCCACAATTTTTTTGCTTCTTTCCAGATGTGCAGAAGGAGTAATCCAATCCACATCAGGTAGATTAAAGTCACCCAATATGATCACTTTCCCCTTTGTGGCTATCTTGGCAATATCTATAATCAATTCGTTATCTCTCTCTTCAATTTGAGTCGGAAGTCTGTAGACTACAGCAGTATGGATGACAGTGCCATCTCCTCTTTCCAATGCAATCCAGAGCGCTTCTTCTTTTCCCCCATGTCCTCTGCATCTCAGTAGCTTTAATATTGCTTTTGACATACAAGGCTACTCCTCCTCCTCTTCCATTTTCTCTGTCTCTTCTGAATAGATTATAGCCAGCTATGGCTATATCCCAATCATGCGATTCATTAAACCATGTTTCTGTAATGGCCACAATGTCCAAATCCATTTCCACCATTAGGGCTTCCAGGACCGGAACTTTGTTGGCTAAGCTTCGAGCATTTGTGCTCATTGCTTTCCAGCATTTACCTGGCTTGTGTGTATTTTGCATTGATTTTGTTCTGTCCACTTCTTCCCACTTGTTTTTGATGTGTGGTTTAAAAGTGTGGCCGTTTCTGATGTTATTCTGCTTTTGCAAGGGGTGGCTTGCAGATCTTAATCTTCCACATCCGTCACCCCCTTTTCCTAGTTTAAATGCATATCCACATACTGCCTGCATTTTTCACTTAGGATTCTTTTCCCTGCGACAGAGAGATGTAGTCCATCAGCACAGTATAGTCTCTTGTTGGTCCATCTGTTTCCACAGTCGCCAATAAATCTGAATCCTTCTTGTTTGCACCAGGTCTGGAGCCATGTATTAAAGCTGTTAATGTGATGCAGCCTTTTTGTCTCCTTACCAAGAAGAGGTAGAACTTCTGAGAATGCAACAGTGTTAACAATGGGCTTGAGTTTCTCTCCCAGAGATTGGAAGTCCTTTTGGACTGTAGAGGCACTGTTTCTAGCCAGGTCATTTGTGCCCAAGTGGATAACATGCATTATTAAACACGAAGTCTGGACAGAAATCTCCAAGCTGCGGACCGGACCCCAGGACCGGTATTGCAGCTGCCGGCCCAACATTAACTTCCTGGCCAACCCCTGATGTAGAAGCTAACGTGGCCTCTCCTTCAGGTCCAGCCGCCTGCTGGGGCTCCGGGCCAACCTTAACCTCCATCTGCTGATCTACGCTGGTAGAAACTGTAGTGCAACCTCTGCAAATACCAGAATCAGCGACCGTTCCCCTGCGAGTGCCGCAGACCACACACCGAGGGTGGGATGTCATCTACCAAGGCACCCCAGGAGAGGTGTTCTTTCGTTTTTTTTTTCTAAACAAACTCCCTCGTTTCTATAAAATAGTATCTCAAGTAACCCGCTGACTCTCCGAGGTTCAGAAGGTGAAATTAACCTTCCCAAACGTAAATCAGTGAAGCCACAAATCATAAAACTTAACTAAAATCCCCATTGACAGGTTTTAAACATTAAAATTACCTCAGGAGCTCTTGCCACGTGGCGAACACGCTAATAAAATGGCCGCTGTTTGTAGCAGATAGAAAAGGGCACCACACGCGACGCGAGTGAAACCGGCACGGTTGTGACACGGGTCCCCGCTCGCCAGACCGATTATCTTTCCCAAACTAATCCAATTTAAGAGAAAATAAAATAAAACTCACTGCTCTTCAACGGGGATCCAGCCCACGCTGTCCTGCTCAATTTAGACTCGAGCTGAGAACCGCCGGACGAGCCTCCCGTCACTGTGCCATTGTGTTAAGCAGGATCGTGGCCGTCTACATAGCTGGAGGATCTCCCTTCCTGCAGCAGAGCTCTCCTCCTTCCTGTCCAGGAGGAGATATCTGAAGTAGTGAACCCAACAGCCCCACACTGAAAGAGGCACACAGGAACCGGCACAAGAGTAAAGTTTCTCTCTTTTTTTTTTTTAAAGAGACAGTAAGGAAGTAAGTAAATTGAAATTTAAAGGCAAACAACAGAATTTAAGGGATAAAGATTTAAAGAATAGGTGATCTATTCTAAAGCTATACTATTGCTCCTTATCTGTTCCTCAAGTGAGCCCAGCACCTAGGCTCACTACATCGTCCTGCTGCATGGAGACTGGACACACTGGGGCTGATGGGAGAGACCAGCAGACTACATCCAGTAATGTCATGATTTTGACATGCCCAGTCTCCAAGCTGCAGGAGGAGGCACACAACCCAGAGGTGGAGGACTGAACTGGAGGAACGATAAGGAATAGACATTTCCTAGCAGTAAGGGAAAATGTATATATATTCTGTAGTATTTCAAGATAAGTTATATTCAGGTACAGTAGGCATTTCCTTGTCACCAGAGGGCTTACAATCTAAAGGCTCCTTTTACAAACAATTAGTACACATTATTTGTCACAAGGCTCATAGGAATAAAATAGGCCATGCAGCAGATAGCATGCTCTGTGCATTAGTAAAAGGAGCCCTAAGCTTGTACCTGAGGCAATGGAGGACCAAGTGACTTGTCCAAGCCCAAAAGCAGCAGATATGGGATTTGAACCCCGATTTCCCTGCTCTAACCACTAGGCTACTTCTTCACTACCAGAGGCAAAAACGGTAGCAAATTTCAATAAGACATGTGGTATGCACAGAAGATCCCTAATTGAGAAATTAAGGGATAGCTAGAGATCAAGCATGGCAATACTATTTATTCCTGGTTCTCAAGGGCCTCAAATGGGTCATGTTTTCAGGATATTCCCACAGATCATGCATGAGATTGATTTGCACATTCACAATGGAGATGGTGTGCATGCAAATCAATTTTGTGCATAGACATTAGGGATATGCTGAAAACCTGACATTTGTAGCCCTCAAGGACTGGGAGTGACTACCACTGAACTATAATCTATAAGATGCTCATTGGTCTGGGATATGATTCTCACTTTGGGTGAGAGAGGTCCTGGGTTCAAATCCCAAAATAAGTCCATTCGTTCCCATTGGTTTGCCTTTTCTGAGGGAAAGCTCAGAACTGATGAAGCTTCTGTGGGTAAGTGAATATTACTTTGCTAGCAAAGTGGGTGACTTAAAGCTTGGGAAACAGGAGAGATTATAGGTTGATTTGGAATAGTCTATTTTATTTCATTAAATAAGCAATAATAGTTCTCAACTCGCTTTAGAGATTTCATTTTGTGTGTTAGATTTACATAAGCTCCAAGTACGAACATAAGAAATGCCATACTGGGTCAGACCAAGATCCATCAAGTCCAGAATCCTGTTTCCAACAATGGCCAATCTAGGTCACAAATACGTAGCAGTTTCCCCAAAAGACACAAGTTCTACAATGCTTGTATTGTGGCAAGCAGTGGATTTCTCGGGTCCCCTTTAATAATGGTTTATGGACCTTTCCTCCAGGAACTTGTCCAAACCTTTTTTTAAACCCAGCTACACTAACAGCTTTTACTACCTTCTCCGGTAACAAATTCCAGAATTTTATTACGCATTGAGTGAAAAAATATTTTCTCTTATTAGTCTTAAATGGTTTATATTGTAATTTCATTGTGTGACCCCTAGTTTTTCTACTTTTTGATGGAGTAAACAACCAATCTACGTTCCACTCATTCATTAATTTATAGACCTCTATCATATCTCCCCTCAGCCATCTCTTTTCCTAGGAAGAACCCTGTTTAAGCCTTTCCTCACAGGGGTATCCTTCCATCCCATTTACCATTTTGGTGTCTCCTCTCTGTACCTTTTTTAATTCTGCTTTATTCTTTTTAAGATATGGCGACCAGAAATGCACACAATATTCAAGGGGCGGTCGCACCATGGAACGGTACAGAGGCATTATAAATATCCTATGTTTTATTCTCTATTCCTTTCCTTATAATTCCTAGCATTCTATTTGCTTTCTTGGCTGCCGCTGCACACTGTGCGGAGGATTTCAATAATGTTTAAATCCTTTTCCTGGATGGTTGTTCCTAATGTGGAACCTTGCATCGTATAACAGATTTGGGGTGTTCTTTCCTAGGTGTATAACTTTGCACTTGTCCACATTAAATTTCATCTGCCATTTGGATGTCCAGTCTTCCAATTTATCAAAGGTCCTCTTGCAATTTTTCACAATCCTCTTGGGTTTTAACAACTTTGAATAATTTTGTGTCATCTGCAAATTTGATCACCTCATTCATAAATGACCTGGAAATGGAGTAACGACTATGTTAAAAATAGCAGGCCCGGCAGAGATCCCTGGGGTACACCACTTTTCACCTTTCTCTGTTGAGAAAATTGGCCATTTAGCCCTACTCTCTGCTTTCTATCCTTTAACCAGTTCCTGACCCACAATAGTATGCTGCCTCCTATTTATTTATTTATATTTATTTACATTCTCTTATATGCCGCACTATTCTGCATCAGTGCGGTTTACATTGAACAAACTGAAATTACATTGAACAGGGCATTATAACTTGGAGATAACTATTTTACAGGGAACATGGGCTATGGAGGGTTAAGTGGCTTGCCCAAGACCACAAGGAGCACCTGTGGGACTAGAAACCCCAGTCCTTCCGGCCCAAGGTTGCTGTCCTCTAGTGGGATTTGAACCCCCGACCTTCCGGCCTGAGGTACCTTGCCCCAACAACTAGGCCACTCCTCCACTCCTCTCCCATGACTTTTTAATTTCACCAAGAGTCTCTTGTGAGGGACCTTGTCAAAGGCTTTCTGAAAATCCAGATACACTTTATCAACTGGCTCACCTTTAATCTACCTGTTTATTTGCACTTTCAAAAAAATAACAGATTAGTAAAACAAGATCTTCCTTGGCTAAATCCATTTTGTCTTTCTCCCATTAAACCATAACTATCTACATGTTCAGTAGCTTTTTTCTTTATAAATGGTTTCTACCATTTTGCCCGGTACTGACGTCAGAATCACTGGTCTGTAGTTTCCCGGATCACTCCTGGAACCCTTTTTAAAGATTGGCATTACACTGGTCATTCTCCAATCTTCAGGTACTACAGATGATTTTTATGATAGTTTACAGATTACTAATAGTAGATCTGCAATCTTATATTTCAGTTCTTTCAGAACCCTCGGATGTTCACCATCCAGTCCAGGTGATTTGCTACTCTTTAGTTTATCAAATAGCTGTAACACATCTTCCCGGTTTATCAAAATTTGTTTCAATTCTTCTGATACATCACCTTTAAATATCATTTCAGACATAGGTAACTTCCCTACACTTTCTTCAGAAAAGACTGAATCAAAGAGTTCATTTAGTCTCTCCACTATGGCCTTGTCTTCCCTTTACCACTTCTAATGGTCCAACCGACTCTCATAGGCTTTTTGCTATGAATGTACTTGAAAATGTTTTTATTGTGCGTTCTGCCTTATCAATGCCTTGCATCTAACTTGCCAGCGCTTATGTTGTTTCATGTTTTCATCATCTGGCTCCTTTTTCCATTTCCTGAAAGATGCTTTTTTGGCTGCAAAAGCCTCTCTGACCTCACCTTTAAACCATGCTGGCAGGTTTTTTTTGCCTTCCTTCCACCTTACTAAAGCGTGGACAGCAGTTACTTACCTGTAACAGGTGATCTCTGGGAACAGCAGGAATAAGTCTTCACATATGGGTACGCCGGTACCGATGGAGCCTGCGCGGGAACGCTCCCCAGCGTCCATAAAGAAAGCTTTTGGGAGCATCCCATGTGCGCTGCCTTCCTGCCCATTCACTTCCCTCTCATCAGTTGGGTTTGTAGCTGAGACCGAAGGAGGGAAGTAGACGAGAGAGAGAGACAACCCCTAGGGGAGGTGGGTGGGTTGTGAAGACTTATTCCTGATGTTCCCAGAGATCACCTGTTACAGGTACGTAACTGTGCTATCTCCAGGAACAAGCAGGAATGAGTCTTCACATATGGGGACTCCCAAGCTAAGATGCCTGGAGGAGGTCCCAGCATGTTGCAAATCTAATAGATCGGCCATGCTATTTCCCAGAACCGCAGGCATCCAAGGGATGGAGGGTAGGAGTTGAACTAAAAAGGGTGTGCTGTGGAACAGCTTGACTAAACAAGGCGTCTAGAGAGGAGTCCTTGTGTAGATCAGAAATGTTAGTGAAAATTGGATTCCAATTTTCTAATGTGGACCTTGGTCAAAAATATTGCGAAAATATTTGTTGAGACTAATGGTCTGGTGCTAGAAACCAGTACATTATTCTCAAAGAAAATACCTTACTGAGAAGTAGAGGAAAATAAATTTCGCAATACAGGCAGAGGTCAGAAGCCTAAAAGGCTAGAACTAATCCCAGAAGAAAAAACTGGGAGAGTTTAATGAGGTTGGACTTTGGATGAGAAGCTAAGCTTCTGTAGGCCAACGTTTGAAGCTCTTTGTCCTTGAAGCAGAGAAAGGCTTTAGGAAAAAGAGGAGACAAATCTGACTGGTTTGCAGAAAAAGGATGGGTCTTTGAGACCCCTCTATCCAATGAAAGAAAGAAAGAAAGAAAGATTTGTAGTAGGCGGTGAAGCCTCCAATTTCTTGAAGATCAGTAATGCCTTCCCTAAGTGATGTCACTTAGGATGACTTTTGTCAGACGGCTGCCTGGGTGAGAATCTTCACAGTCTTGGCAAGTGCATATATCTATATGATTTGCAAGGTATTGTGGGCAATGTAGTTCATTCACACCAGACACAGCTGCTGACAATAATTTAGTTGTGCTCTTGGGTAAAGCCAATAAGATATTTATTTATGGGGGTTATTTCTCCCAACACAGATATGCTTGGTAGCACATAAATCAGGTAACTTGCTTTCAGTGTTAACTTGGAAAAACAAAGTCAAAATCAGGAAAACAACAAATGAAAAGCCACAAAGCAAGAAACAAACTGTTCTTTTCAGGTTAACTTCTGATTACTTCCCACAGATTCAGAAGTGATTCTCTCCTAGCTCACAAGCAATTAGGTAAGGCTCAATTGCTAGCAATCACCAGCTGAAACCCCTTAGCTGGCTTGCCTTCCACTGTGTGGTTCAAATCCTGCTTCAGGAGCTTTTCCGAGTAGATTAAAGAACAAATTTGTATTTCTTTGTGATGGTTGCTGTACTTTATAACAGAAAGTTACCAACGGAGTTTAGACAGAGAACAGTCCATATAAATAGGATCTTCATCTGCTATTATTCCCCCTTGTTCAACAAGCATGGGTTCAATATCATGGATTGGCACAGATGAATCTCTCAATGGAGCACTTTCAGGAGAATACTTGTTTCCCTGCTGTCTTTCAAGGTTATAGCTAGGGCATAGATCAGGGTTCATACCTGAGCTTCCATTGCTGTTAGAGTTCCTCTCTAAATAGCCTGGCCAGTATGTAGTCCAGTTCTTATGTCCAGCCTTCCAATCCAGATCCCTGGACACTGGATCTCTCTTCACATACCTTCTGGCACGTGTCTTAGGGTCCCTTCCACGTGCAGCCGTCTCCCTCACAGGTAGCGTCTGGAGATTCCTAGCTCTGCAGCACCATTCCTCTGGCTTTCCCCAGTCCAATGGTGTATGCTGGCCCTTGGAATACCTCCCAGTATATGTACTGCTCTGGCCTCTTCTAGACCCCTCAAAGGCTTTTCTCCTCTTTCTTCCAGAGGGTCTCTTTCCCTCTCTGTCCGTCCGGTTTGGCTTCTGCTTCTGATGATCCTTCAGATGAAACTGATGATAATTCTCTGGATATCCAAGGTGATCATGAAGATGGTCATCTGTAGAATAAACTCTACTCTTATTCTGCTTAGATGAGTGCTCCTCCCTAACACAGCGCAGCTGTGCTGAATCAGGCCTTGCCCTTTGAGATGAGTGTTCCATCCTAGCACAGCGCAGCTGTGCTGAATCAAGCCCTGCCCTTTGAAATGAGTGCTTGGGGATTACCTCATAGCCCTTTTGATTGAACACACGTTTTCTCACTTCAGCTCCTCTCATGGCTGTTGGAAACCTGGTGCATTCTGGGACTGGTAGTCTTTTATGGCAAAATTTTGTTTTCTCATTTCTACCAGCACTGACAGGTTGCTTGTTCAGAGACACTTCACCTTTTCTATAGCCCCTTCCTGAGCTATGATAAGCTTCCTTATCACACTTTACATGGAGAGCTTCAGATGTAACGTAACCGGAGAGGTTACAGTAAAGAATGTAGTTTGTGATTACTATAGAAATTGGTTGTCCATTTAAAGCTTATGGCATGCTGGAACAGCATTAATATGGACAGCAACAAATCTTTCATAGTGAGATATATATCTATATCTATCTATCTAAAGAGAGACTCACTTAAAAACAAGAAGGGGTAAGACCTGCTTGAAAAAATGGATAGAGAACCCCTTACTGGTTATACGTGGAAGAACCAGTGGAATGTTCCTAGTCAGAAGGATAGGTCTAGATGTCTTTAAATTCTAGACTTTGAATAACCAGAAATGGAGATCTACATGAAGGGGTGCAGAGAAAACCTTAGTCTTAAGACAACAAGTCTGGATCCTTCTATAACTTCAGTGTGAAGAAAAAGACGCAATAAAAGGGAATACCATATTTGCCCATCTATGAGGGCAATACGAGTATAATGCGTTCTTTGTTCAGCATAAGCTCCAATGAAGTATTGGGAATTAGAAGGAATTCACTAGATAAGGACAGACTGCAGTAAAAAGAAATGCCTCCCTGTTGGAAGAGTTCTACTGGAGATGTGGAACAACTCAGGGAGTTAAGCAATTCTTTATGCTTTCACGTGATCTAAACCCTGGTTCATTTTCCCTAAAAGGAAATTTTAAGGAAGATGGTAAAAATAGGAGCATGACTGGGCAAGCCTTTCAACCATCTGGAAGTTACCCACCAGGAATGGCTTCGACACTCTCTGGCAAAGGCCCATAGTTGCAGAGCTTTTTGTAGAATTGCAAAGAGCATATTGTAGGTTTGCCCAGGTGAGATCTGGTTGTTTAATTAACAGTGTGCAACCTAATCTATTCTATGGGAGCCAAAGAATTGAAGATGGCTAAGAATAGTAGACAGGCTGGTTGCCTGCAACGATTTGTCCAAGTAGGTTTTGAAACCTCTCTTGGAATTATGTGTTAAGGCAGCAGAAGAGGTTAGGTCCTACAGACTGGAAAAGGACCGATAGACCAAATTAGAAGTGATAACTCTCACTTACGGTCTGATAAGCTGTCTTAAAAGAAATATTTGAAAGATTGCAAAGGGGAGAAACTCTGTATGGAAATTACTTACTGGAGTAGGTAATAGGGACAATCCTATGGCTTAAAGATAAGCCCTCCTGTCAAATAGTATCACTCTTAGATTGAAAACTCAATTAAGAGGGATAGAAGTAAAAACAAACAAAGTTGGGGAGACTTACAATTTGGTAAGTCTCTGAAAAGGGTCAAGCTCCCCTGTAGTGAAAAATATGGGATATCCTCGTACAGGACAACTGCCAAGGTGAAGGGCATAGCATACCTTGTAAGTAGTTGTAACTCCTCTATTTACTTTTAAAAGGAGAGGAGAACTTGTTCTCCAGGACCAAGCAGAAAGTCAGTCCTCACATATGGGTGTCATCGGCGCCGATGAAGCCCCAGCGGAGCATTTCCCCAGCTTTCTATGAAAGCCTTTGGGAATGCAGGCACGCATGCGCGGTTCCCTTCCCGCCTAAAGGTGCCATCTTACCTCAGTCTCTTTTTTTCCCGTGAAGCCCACCGGACGTGTGTCCTGTTCTCCCGGTTAAAGTTAGATTTTTTTCGGCGATTATCGCTATTTTTTCTCCCGGTTCGACGCCGGTTCCCCTCCAGCCGGGTTCGGTACACCGGTATCGAGCCCGATTCTTCTTTTTCGGTTTTTGCCCTTCGTGGCAGGCGTTCGCGCCCTTTTTTCCATTTTTCCCTGGAAGGCCGGTCCTTTGACCTCGCGGGGACTCTTTTTTCCCCCGATGGCTTCCAGTGGTTTTAAAAAGTGTGATCGGTGTAAGAAATTAATGTCTCTCACCGACACACACGACTGCTGCCTTCGGTGCCTCGGCCCCGACCACGACCCTAAGTCATGCGGGCCGTGTGGAAAGATGTCTTCCAAGGCACTCCGAAGTCGACAGCAGCAAAAAGAAAGGCTTTTCTCGGACTCAGCCTCCGGCCGGGTCCGGACCTCGTCTGAGGCCTCGACATCTTGGGATTCCGATCCCGAGCGCCGAAGCTCCTCGGACAGGGGGTCCCCCGACCAGGAACGCAAGAGGAAGAAGCGGCTCGCGAGGCTGTCGTCGGAGGAGGTCCCTGGCTCCTCGAGGGCCAGGTTTAAGACCCCCGACCGTCGCCCCGGGCCCGTGGAACACGAGAAGCCTGCAAAAGTTCCTCGAGTGGAGCCAGAGTCTGCTGGACACGTAAGCCCCGTAGTCCTCGAGGACTCCCCACCCAGGGAGCCGACGTCGGGCACGGCGCCACCGGGGCCCGAGTCGGTGGCTGCTGCGTCTCCCGAGCTGAGTCTCAGGATGACAGCCTTGGAGAGCAGATTGTCTGCCTTCATGGAGCAGCAGCGGGCACTGATGGCCAGCCTGTCTGGCGCATCTGCCCCGACCACCGGGAAATCGACTTCGAAGTCAACCCCGGAGACCGAGCCAATATTCGAGTCCATCGTGGTTTGGAGTCTACCTCGGTCGTGGTCTCCCTCGACCTCCCGTTCGGGACCGAGGGCGTCGACGCCGTGCCTCCGGCGTCGGGGCGGGTGTTCCAGGGCCCCGCGGGGTCGGACCCTGACTCCTCCTCGGACGAGTCAGCTTGGGAGACGGAGGACGAGGAGTCTCCTGATACCTTCAAGACTCTGTGCGTCCCGTCGGACTCACCGCAGTCTGAGCCCCGGAGTAGGTCCCCCCCGGAGGATACTCGGTTCTCGGAGTTCGTCCGGGATATGGCAACTGCCTTGGCAATTCCGGCGGACCCCGAGGAGGAGCCTCGAGCTGAAGAGCTCGAGGCCCTACAGTATGACTCTCCTCCGAAGGAGGCCTTTACTGTCCCGATTCCTCCGATGCTGGAACGGCTCCTCTTCCGTCTGTGGGAGGCACTGGCCTCGGTGCCGGTTCTCAGCAAGCGAGTCGACTCAATCTATCGACTCCGAAAGAGCCCTGGTTTTCAGAAGGCACAGGTACCACAACATTCTATGGTTGTGGAATCGGCCATGCATCGTCTGAAGATGCCAGAAGATGCACTCCGTGGTGCCCCCTAGCAGGGAGGCCCGAAACCTCGATGGCGTCGGTAGAAAGTGCTTCCAGGGCTCGATGCTTGCTTGCCGTGTACAGTCCTACCAGCTGTACATGGGCATGTACTTGCGGGATCTGGCCAAGGAGTTGGCTGGGTTCTCTGCTGGTCTCTCCGGGGAACCCTTGCAGAGATTTAAGTCCTTGTCCTCGGGGATTCGAGACTGCTCGAAGTTCATGTCCCGCGCCACCTACGATGGCTTCGAGGCTTCGGCCTGAGTTGCAGCAGCCGGCATCGCGGCTCAACACCAGGCATGGCTGCAGTCATCGGACCTCGAGCCATGGGTTCAGGACAAGTTGGTCGATGTCCCTTGCCGAGGTGAAATCCTTTTTGGCAAGCCCATGACCGAGAAGGCCGCTCAGCTCGAAACTCAGCACCTCACACGGACAAAGATGTCTAGGAAGACCTCTGCCCCTTCTCATAAAAAGAAGGGCTCAGGTAAAAAGCCCTTTTACCCAAGGAAGGGCACTGCCTACAAACAGTACCCGCAATATCAGGCTGCCCAAGCTGCCCCCCAGGGTCAGCAAGCCAAGGGGCAGGGTAATGGGACCCGTAGGCAGAGGACCCCCAAGCCACCGGCCCCTGCTCCCACTCAGCAGGGTGGGGGTTTTTGACTCCTTGAGCGTAGCCTCTCCTCCACTGCTCTCCCAACCCTGCACAGGAGGTCGCCTCGCCCTCTTTGCCCACCAGTGGCCCCTTATCACCGGGGACAGTTGGGTGTTGGACGTAGTCCACAAGGGTTATGCCCTGCATTTTCACCAACTGCCTCCACCATATTTTTCAGGGGAGCCTCTAAGGCCTCCCCTGCACACAGACCTTCTCCTGCAAGAGCTTCAAGGTCTGTTGGTGGACAGGGCGGTGGAGCCTGTGCCTCCCCACTTACAAGGTCACGGTTTCTACTCCAGATATTTCCTGGTGCCCAAAAGAACCGGTGGCCTTCGACGCATTCTGGACCTCAGGAACCTCAACAAGTTTCTAGTGAAGGAGAAGTTCAAGATGCTTACTCTTGGGCCACTTCTGCCCTACCTCCAGCAGGGAGATTGGCCATGCTCTTTAGATCTAAAGGATGCGTACACTCACATCCTCATTCATCCAAACCACAGAAAGTACCTCAGGTTCATTGTGGGAGGAAACATTATCAATACAGAGTGCTGCCTTTCGGCCTCACCTCCGCCCCCATAGTCTTCACAAAGTGCCTGGCAGTGGTGGCAGCCTACCTGAGAAACCAGGGCATCTTTGTCTTCCCCTATCTGGACGACTGGCTCATCAGGGGTCAGACGTGCCAGGAGGCCAAACAAGCCACCCTCAGCACTATTGCTCTTCTCCAAAGGCTGGGGTTTGTCAAAAACTTCGCAAAGTCCACTTTGCTCCCCTCCCAGAACTTGGAGCTCATAGGAGCAAGGCTGGACTCTCTGCTGGCAAAGGCTTTCTTGCCAGCAGACAGGGCCCAAAGGTTGATGGCCTTGGCAAATCAGTTTCTCAGCAGGTCACTGGTCTCCGCCAGACTCTGCCTGAGGCTTCTGGCTGACAGTACATGTGACCCCCAATGCCAGGCTCCATATGAGGCCTGCACAATGGTCCCTTCGGACTCAGTGGTCACAGGCCACAGGCAGCCTCAGAGACAGGATAAGGGTGTCCAGACAATTTCTGCACTCCCTCAACTGGTGGCTGCACCCACCCAATCTACTGAAGGGGGTGCCTTTTCAGGTTCCGGGGTACACGGTAGTGATGACCACAGACGCCTCCCTGCAAGGCTGGAGAGCTCATTGTCTGGGCAAGTGCACCCAGGGCCTGTGGTCTCCTTAGGAAGCTGCACAGCAGATCAATCTCCTCGAACTCAGAGCTATTCGATTAGCACTCAAAGCTTTCTCTCCTACCCTGGCTCACCAATCTGTCCTGATTCAGACAGACAACCAAGTAGCCATGTTTTATGTGAACAAACAGGGCGGGACTGGGTCCAGGATCCTTTGTCGGGAGGCTCAAGACCTTTGTTCATTTGCCCTCAAGCACAACATGCTCCTCAAGGCTGTGTACCTTCCAGGCCAGGACAACTACCTGGCAGACAGGTTAAGCAGAATACTGCAGCCCCACGAGTGGCAGCTGCATCCTTCAGTAGTTCAGAGGATCTTCCTAAAATGGGGTCTCCCTTTGATAGATCTCTTTGCCAGCCCAATGAACAAGCAACTGCCAAAGTTCTGCTCCAGGCAACCGCATCCTCTGAGAATAGCAGCGGATGCTTTTCTGATATCCTGGTCTCGGGGCCTCCTGTATGCGTTTCCTCCCACGCCCTTGGTGGCCCGAACTCTCTTCGAGATTCTTCAGGACAAGGCCTCGGTCCTGCTGGTGGCTCCCAGGAGGCCGAGATAGCCTTGGTTTCCTCTTCTGCTTCAACTGGCGGTGGATCCTCCACTACCTCTGGGGTTGCAACCCGACCTTCTCTCACAGGAGCAGGGTTCCCTTCTGCACCCCAATCTCAAAGCTCTCAATTTGATGGCCTGGAGGCTGCAAGGGTAGTTTTGGCTCCCTGGGGCCTACCTCAGAAAGTTGAGGAGGTTGTCCTAGCCTCTAGGAAACAGTCCACTAGGAAAACCTATGCTCTCAAAGGGAAACGGTTTTTCTGTGTGGTGTCAGCTACGTATAGAGGACCCTTTCTCTTGTACTGTGCCAGTAGTGCTTCAGTACTTACTGCACTAATCAAATCAGGGACTTCAGTCCAATTCTGTTCGGGTCCACCTCTCAGCTCTAGCAGCTCACCACTCACTGGTGGAGGGACATTCTCTGTCTGGTCACCCTTTGGTGTCCCGCTTTCTCAGGGGCTTGCTTTTGTTCAAGCCTCCCATCCGCCCTCCTGCCCCTGAGTGGGAGTTGAATGTGGTCTTGCAGCAACTGACTCGCCCACCTTTTGAGCCGATGGCTACTTGTCCACTACGCTTCCTCTCCTGGAAGACACTCTTCCTGATAGCCCTTACCTCGGTTAGGCAAGTAAGTGAGCTTCAGGCCCTGGTCTGTGATAGGCCTTACACCAGGATTTATAGGAACAGGGTAGTCCTTAGGACTCATCCAAAGTTCCTCCCTAAGGTTGTCTCCTCTTTCCACCTCAACCAGGAGGTGGTTCTTCCAACATTCTTCCCTAGGCCTCATGCTAGCCAGGCTGAAGCAGTCCTGCATACCCTGGACTGTAGGAGGGCCTTATCCTTCTACCTTGACCTTACGCAGGGGCATAGAAGGGCTACTCAGCTCTTCATATCCTTTGACCCCAATAAATTGGGGTTGGCTGTGTCCAAGCGTACCTTGTCCATCTGGGTAGCTGACTGTATCACCTGGGCTTACAGGGCGGCTGACCTTCCTTTGCAGGGTAGGGTCACGGCCCATTGTGTCCGGGCAATGGCTGCCTCAGTGGCTCATCTCCGCTCTGTGCCCTTGGTAGACATCTGCAGGGCTGCAACTTGGTCTTCAAGCCAGACTTTTGCGGCCCATTACTGCCTGGAGAGGGAGTCCCGTAGGGACAGTGCTTTTGGCCAGGCAGTACTCCGGAATCTCTTTGAGGTTTAGGCAACTCCTGCCTTCTGTTGGGCTACCGGTGGAGGTTGTGTCCTTGAAAAGCCTTTCTTTGCTGCTGAGACTAGAGGGAGTTCTTTTGTTCAGCCTGGGTTCCTCGGTAGCCCAGAGCTTGGGAGTCACCCATATGTGAGGACTGACTTCCTGCTTGGTCCTGGAGAAAGAGTAGTTACTCACCTGTAACAGGTGTTCTCCAGGAGCAGCAGGAATCAGTCCTCACAACCCTCCCTCCTCCCCTTGGAGTTGCAGTTGTACATAGTTTATTTTTCATTTTTGTGTGCTGTTCTTAGCTATGTCATTTGACTGAGGTAAGATGGGACCTTTAGGCGGGAAGGGAACCGCACATGCGTGCCTGCATTCCCAAAGGCTTTCATAGAAAGCTGGGGAAATGCTCCGCTGGGGCTTCATCGGCACCGATGACACCCATATGTGAGGACTGATTCCTGCTGCTCCTGGAGAAGACCTGTTACGGGTGAGTAACTACTCTTTACCTGTAGGGCATGATTATACTCAGTAGCTCTAAGAGCTGAAAGGATGGACTGCTCTTAACAAGACAGTCATGCCTAAAGTGGAGGATTAAGGCAGAGTATCACTGACCTCTCAATAAGGATGAGAAGAACTGTAAATGCTTCTGTAGTTAAGAAGTAGTGGTTCTGAAACTCAACAGGAAAAAGATTTAAATTAAATAAAGAATCAGAAACCCTGCGACTGCTGAGTTTGCTGAGCCTGTTGAGACTTTGGTTTTCTTAGCCTGGTATGACGTTGCCCTTCTTTGGAAACATCTGCATGATGGGTAGAAGATGAATAAAACTTTATTCCCCTAAAGGGAAAACATTTGTTAGGAGATTTTTTACTAGCTGGGATAGAGGAAAGTTTTGACAATCCTCTGAAAGCAACAATATCAGTGTTTAACTGATTAGCTTGAAATAAAGCATCCTTGTTAAAGAGATTTTCACCAGTACAAAGAGTATTTCCCAGCTTTTCTTGTACCCATTTGTCCAAGTCTGAAGCTTGGAGCCAGGCCATGTGTCGTGCTCCTATGGCTATAGCAGAAGTTCTGCTAATAGACTCAAAACAGTCCAGGGAAGCACGATTAAGGAATTTAAAGACATTTTGAGCATGACTGACTAATATGAAAAAGTCTGCTCTTATGTTCTTGAAGAAAAGGGTTCAAAAGTTTTAAGTTCTTTATAACCTCTTCAAGAGATAATCCCATATAGAAAATATATGAGATAATTCTTGCTGAAAGCATGGATGCCTGGAAACATCGACGTCCAAAGCATCTAAAGTTCTAGACTCACGACCTGGCGGATAAGAAGAATGCTTCTTTGCACTCTTAATAGACCTCATTGCTGATTCTACAACAATAGAATGATGAGGAAGTTGAGTCTTTTGAAAACATGGAGAAGGTGGCACCTTGTACATGGAGCCAAGTGTCTTAGAATGTGGTGATACCATTAAAGGAGTTTCCCACATCCTTAAAAGTAGATCTTGTAAGATCTGATGCAAAGGAAGCATGATCACCTCCTTTGGAAACCAGGGGGACTGCAGGGTCTCTGAATCCCCTGGCAAGGATTCTTTACCAGGTATAGAAATGGCAAGTAACTTTGCCATATCAAACAGAAAAGCTTGAAAAGAAATCTCCCCTGAGTAGGACCCTCTAAAATGAGGGGTAAATGCTAGACTTGTTGAAGATTCAGCCTTGGTACCGATGGACTCATCCCAGTCATCGGGATCGGAAGACCTGAAAGGATGAAGTATCGGATTTTCCTTAAACGATGTCTTCGGTACCCACCGAAGTCGGTACCGAGACGAGTCGGTACTGAATCGTCCATGCTAGAGATCGATTCCAGGCTCGGCATTGAAGGTACCGAGTCTGTCAAAGCAAGCATGGACGGTACCGACACCAATGTCCATGTCGATACCGGTACTGGTACTGAAGCCGATACCGATACTGGAGGAACAGTCTGCAGCAACATTAGCGATACCGAAGTAGCCGAGAGTGCTAGACTGCGATCGGTGAGGAGTGTTTCATCCATCACCATAGCCGATGCCGGGGTGTCGGTACCGCTCGAAGCGGCCACAACCACCAAGCATGGCCCAGGTATGTTCGAGGTAAAAACCCCGGGAACAACCTGAAGCCCCGTTAATGCTTTGGAGCCCGAAGATTCCCGCCGGGGCTTTATCGACAAAATGTCCTAGAGGGCAAGGCCGGAGCCATCTCAATACTGAGAAGGAGATCTACCACTCGAGGACTGGCTAGTCTTTACAGACTTTTGTTTGGTTACCTGATCCTGTGGAGATATTCTAGCTGGTGACATCGAGTGTGATGTGAACCGGGTATCGAATTGTGCTTGATTCTGAAGATTTCTTCTGTTTGAGCTCCAGCAGGGAAGACACTGTAGTGGGCAATGGTCAGGACCCAAACATTTTAGACACCAAGTATGGGTGTCTGAAAATGTATTTGTACCACCACACTTAGAGCATTTCTTAAGGGTAGTGGCTGGCTTTTCCATAATGGAAAGATAGAGGCCTAGTGGCCTAGAAACCGTCAGACACTAAACAGGAAACATTTCTGAAGAAAAAGAAGAAATTCTTTAGAAAAAAGAAAAAAAAAGCACCGGCGGTACCGGTGGCGTCGAGGGAAGGCAGACGCAACCACAAAAAACTAAGAATAAAAAGAAGAATTTTCTGCGGTGACAGGAATACGTCCTGCCGGCTCCACGAAAAACTGATGAGAGGGAAGTGAATGGGCAGGAAGGCAGCGCGCATGCGCGTGGGATGCTCCCAAAAGCTTTTTTGGATGCTGGGGAGCATTCCCGCGCAGGCTCCGTCGGTACCGACGTACCCATATGTGAAGACTCATTCCTGCTTGTTCCTGGAGATTACATGTGGTCTAGGCTTCAAAGATTGTTTAAAAATACTATGCCCATGTTTGATGTAAACCTTTAAACTTTTGCAGCTGCCCCTTTTAGTTTTTTCTTAACTATTTTTCTCATTTTATCACAGTCTCCCTTTTTAAAGTTGAAAGGTAGCTCTGTGGATTTTCTTGGCAACCTCTTTCCATTTATTAAATCAAATGTGATCATGCTATGATCACTATTGTCAAGTAGCTCTAACACTTATCTCTTGCACCAGATCCTGTGTTCCACTAAGGACTAGGTCCAAAATAACTCCCCCTCATGTCAGTTTCTGAACCAGCTGCTCCATGAAAGAGAAATTAGACTTACTTGGCCAAGAGTCAGTTATGACCAGCCCAGGAGCTAAAGTATTTGGGAGCATGCTTCGATACCTGCATGGGCAGGTTTTTCCTGCCAGAACGACGGGCACAGGAGCTGCAAAAGTTGGTATGGCAGTTCCTGATGATGGCATTATCTGCAGGTTCTAGGGACCATGGCGGCCACTTTCGAGCTAGTCCGCATGTATGTCCTTGCCCATGGACTGTTGCAGAGGGCTCTGCTCTGGCGGTGGTCCCATCAGAGTCAACCCCTGTCCCAAGTACTTCCCTGCCCACGGAGCACCAGGAGAGCCCTCAAGTGGTGTGGGTTCCACTGATTGATTCCACTAATTGTTGTTCCTTGAAGAACTCCAGTCTAGTCCCGCACCTCTGGGTAGTTTACCTCTTCCAGCAGCTTGGAGACTGAGCATGTCATCTTTTGATGACACACGTGTACTTATGCAGCTGGTACCGCCTACCAGACGCAATACCTATTGACAAAGCAGACTCATAGTAGCAACAAATAAGTCGTCAAATTTGCAAAAACATTAGTTTGAGTGGCTCAGGTGCTTAACAGTCAGCCTCCTCATCCTGGAGGGGGGGGATAGGTACACACTGCTTCCTGGGAAGAATAACCCAACGGCACCCCGTGGACTTTCCCACCATAACAGGAAATAGCTGCCAGTTGCATCCTCAAGGAACTCGCGGCTAGGCCATTATCAAAACCTGATTGCAAAAAAAAAAAAAAGACAAGATGTCCGGGATGGAGGCAAAGGAAGAGCATGCCTGCCTCTCGCCGCACCATGACTCAAAGATGCACCACATGCGGATGTACACCAGGCTTGTAGATCTTCTCCAGGCCTGTAGCAAGGTTGCTAGCACCGAGCCCGAATATCCTTTCTTCAACCCCGCCCTTTCAAGAGCCATGAGGTAAGTGAGAATCGATCCACTTTGGGCATGTGAAGCAGCTTGTGTCAAGAGGTCCTTCCGAAATGGAAGCCACCAGGTCGGCATACCATGGGCACCGTGGCCAGTCCTGTGCCACCAGAACTACTAATCCCTGGTGCGCCTCTATCCGTTGCACTACCCGGCCTATGAGCACCCACAGGGGAAAAACAGAGAAGACCGTTTTCGGGCCACCACTGTATTAGGGAATCCAAGCCCTCCGACATCCTCTCTCCTTCTGCTGAAAAAATGGCCGGCCTTGGCTGACTTGAACGTTGACATTAGATCCATGACCGGTGTGTCCCATCGGTGGAACACCTGCTTGAACACCCCCTGATTGAGCTGCCACTCTCCGGGATCCACATGCACTCAGCTGAGGTAGTCTGCCATCACATTGTGGACTCCGACTATGTGCGCTGCCGATAATGCCTGGAGATGAATCTCTGCCCATTCGGCCTCCTCCTCCTCCAGGGGTGCACTGCCTGTGCCTTCCTGCCAGTTGATGTAAGCCACCATGGTCGCATTGTCTGAGAAGACTTGGACCACCTTCCCCTGTAACCACAGCTTGAAACTTTCAAGCGCCAAAGGTCACGCTCGCATCTCGAGCCTGTTGATCGACCACCGGTTCTCCGGCAGACTCGACTGTCCCTGAACAAAGCGCCCTTCGCAATGGGCACCCCAACCTGGAAGACTGGTATCAGTCATCAGCGGAACCCACACCAGAGTCTTGAGTGGCATGCTCCCTTCCAGGCTCCCCGATGCAGCCACCATTTGAGGGCTCTGCTGGTGCTCCGTGGTCAGGGGAGTACTTGGGACAGGGACTGACTCTGATGGGACCACCGCCAGAGCAGAGCCCTCTGCAGCGGTCCATGGGCAAGGGCGTACATGCGGACTAGCTCGAGAGTGGCCGCCATGGTCCCTAGAACCTGCAGATAATGCCATCATCAGGAACTGCCATACCAACTTTCGCAGCTCCTGTGCCTGTCGTTCTGGCAGGAAAAAATCTGCCCATGCAGGTATCAAAGCATGCTCCCAAATACTTTAGCTCCTGGGCTGGTCATAACTGACTCTTGGCCAAGTTGTTCACCCAACCAAGACTTTGTAGGAACTCCACCACTCGCACTGTTGCTCTTTCGCTGTCATCCCTGGACTTAGCCTGGATCAGCCAATCGTCTAGGTACGGGTGGGAAAAAAAAACCCTTTTTTGCAGAAAGCTGCTGCCACCACCACCATGACCTTGGTGAAGGTAAGGGGGGCGGTTGCCAGACCGAAGGGCAAAGCTCAAAACTAAAAATGGCCCCTTGGCACCACAAAACAGAGAAACTGCTGATGTTCCGGATTGATGGGGATGTGCAGATACGCCTCTGTGAGATCGAGAGATGTCAAGAACTCTCCGCTCCTTACCACCACTATTAGTGATCTCAGCATTTCCATGTGGAAATGCAGCACCCAGAGCCAGTGGTTCACATCCTTGAAGTCAAGAATCAGGCGAAAGGAACCTTCCTTTTTGGGCACCATGAAATAAATGGAGTATCGACCGCAGTTGTACTAGTCTCGGGGAACCGACTCCACGGTTCTTAGCTGCAGGAGATGAGTCAAGGTCTCTTCTACTGCCATTGTCTTGCCCCCCACGCTTTGCAAGGGGACTGAACGAAGAAGTGGTTCAGTGGACAAGCCCATTCGAGGGCATAGCCCTCTCGAATGACTTCCAGTGCCCACTGGTCAAACGTGATCTAGACCCAGGCAGGGGAAAAATCCCACAGCCGACCTCCCATGAGTTGCCCTCCCACCTGGGTCCCCCTCGCTTCATTGTGCCCCGTGGTGGAGGTGGCTCCAAACCACTGCCTGTGCCTTGGAAACCTCGAAACCCCTGCCCTTGGGAGAGGAATCTGCCCCTCTGGGCCAGGCTAAAGCGGGGAGGTACAAAAACACTCAAGCCCCTCGAAGGATCGAGACGAAGGAAGGTTACGGACTTGCTTTTGCTTATCCTTGGGCAGCCAACCTTCTTTGTACTCTCCCAAGTCCTTAACCAACTTGTCCAACTCCTCCCCAAAGAGAAGATTTCCCTTAAAAGGGCATTTGCTGAGTTGAGATTTGGAGGAGCCAGCCGCCGCCCAGTTCCAGAGCCGCAGGTAGCAGCATGCCGCTACCACCAAGGCCATGCTGTTAGAGACCCCTAATGAGATCATAATGGGTGTCTGCTAAATAGGCCACCCCTGACTCCAATTTGGCTGCCTCACCAGACAGATCTGTCTCTGAGTCTCCTAAATGTTGGACTCCTTGCGACCAGCAGAGGCAGGCCCTTGCCACCCAGGCCCCGCAGATGGAAGCTTGTAGTGAAAGGGCATTAATAACAAACGCCTGCTTCAATAGAGGTGTCCGACTTCCTATCCTGGTCATCCTTGAGAGCTGCACTGCCTTCTAACAGGATCGTAGTCTTTTTGGTAACCGCTAACATCCCCGCGTCTTTTTGGTAACCGCTAACATCCCTGCGTCCACTTTAGGCGATCTAAGGAGTCTGCATTCTTGCTCCGGCAGTGGGTACAGGTGTGTCATGGTTCACACCCTCTTAATGCCGGCCTCTGGCAGATCCCACTCATCCTGGATCATCTGTCAGACTACTCTATGCACGGGGAAGACTTTCTGTGATTTCTGACCACCTGGAGCAGCGGATCTTCCAGTGCCTCTTCCTCTGCCAGGAGGTTAGTGGGCATATTCAGGGCTTTCAGGGACTCTGAGATGGGCACTGGCAGCTCCTTCCGGCGAAACACCCGAACAATACGGGCCTGACTCTCCTGCTCTGGGATCTCTCCTTCTTCCAACTCCTCCGACAGATCTAGCTCAGTGTCAAGGTCTTCCCCATCCAGCCCCTCCAACAATGGCGATTGCTGCTCCTCTGTGCCACTAGTCTGCTTAGCTGACATTGTCCTCGTCTTGTTCTCTCTTGCCTCAGGCACCTTCTTAGCCCCGTGTACCGGCGCAGAGGAGCCGCTCACCAATCCCTGCTGACGTAGGCAAAATGCCTTGTGCAAAATCAAGACAAAATTCCAGTGAAAAATCCCCTGGAGCCCTACCGCTCTCTGGGCCTGAGGGATGGATGGTCTGGGCTGCTCGGAGGGACCTAGGGCTGGATCAGACAAAGGTAATGTGGCACCCCCCCGCCTCCTGAATTTCCTGTGACAGGGAGGCACCCTCCTGCTTTGTCTTGTCTTGCAGGCCCTGCTCCAGTGACTTAGCCTTGTGCATGCAGCCTAGGCAAACACCTGCCTCCGATACTGCTCCCCGCCGGATCCCGCACACTAGGCACTACAATCTGGCCAGCATTGTGTGAGGTACGGTGGGTTCTCCTCTCTGGGGTCTCACCTTCTTCCCAGGAAGGCCCCCACTTGTACCCGGGCAGTAGACTGATCCCTATCACAGTGCCGCCCCATGGACCTCGGGCCCTGAGAACTAAAAAAGCCTAAATCAAACGAAAATAAATCAAGGAAATCAAAAGAAAATCAAAATCAAAGAACCTGCACCTTATAGGGGAAATCAAAATCAAAAAACTCTAACTAAACCTGTCCCTTCTGTGAGTCCAGCTCCCTGGCTCACTATTTCCTCCAGCTGCTTGGAGACAAGAGCATACTGGGGCTGGTAGGCGGTGCCAGCTGCATAAGTACACTAGTGTCATCAAAAGATGACATGCTCAGTCTCCAAGTTGCTGGAAGAGGTACACTACCCAGAGGTGTGGGACTGGACTGGAGGGATGATAAGGAAATAGGCATTGATTTCATCTAGAAAATTTATCTCCCTAGCATGTCATGATGTGACATTGAACCAGTCGATACCAGGGTAATTGAAATCACCTATTATTAGTGTGTTGTAACCTTTATTAGCTTCCCTGATTTCTTTTAGCATTTCATCATCCATCTGTTCATTCTAGCCAGGAGGAGGGTAGTACACCCCCACTGCTATCGCCTTCCCTCTTTTACATGGAATTTCTATTCACAGAGATTCTACAGTGTGTTCTGCTTCATGCAAGACTTTAATCCTGTGTGACTCAAAGCTCTCTCTAACACAGGATAGATCAAATTGGTGGAGGGGTTGCGCTCTATCATTTCAATATAGTTTGTACCCAGGTATCATGGTATCCCATTGGTTGTCCTCCTTCCACCTGGTATCCCATTGGTTGTCCTCCTTCCACCTGGTCTCCGAGATGCCAATTATATCTAACCTTTCATTTAGTGATATATATTCTAGCTCTCCCATCTTATTTTTTAGACTTCTAGCATTTGCATGCAGGCATTTTAGAGATAATATGAATAAAATACTAACAATCCGGTTATCAGTTTACAAGAGTAATATAGAATCTTTCAGCTCTGTCTGCTCTGTACTTAAAGACATCTGGGTTACTTTTATCTTTACTGGAACCTCCCTATCAGAAGGGGCGGGGTATAAAGGGGCCTCGGTAGCAAGGCGTAAGGCAAGACGTGTATGCAGTTAAGTTATAACTGCTACAACACCTATAGATCTTAGTCCTATTTTTCATTCACAGGCCCCAAAAGTGTATTTTACAATTTTAAATGCATTTAAAGATTTGAAAACCACTTAATGTGAAAATGCTGTAAGACCCTTAGTCGACTCGAGTTTCATCAGTAACTCTAAGGGCTCATCAGGACTGGTCAAAGAGCAAAAGTGAAACCATATATCCCGCTCCTCAGTTGTGAAAGTTTGGTCATGTAAGGTTATGTGAGGCTATATACTACCCATTATGTAGCAGGTAGCAGTTTGTTACCACTACTTTGTAACCTTCTTACCTTCGGGTCAGTTTTTGATTATTTTGTATCACTTTAACAGAGGAGTAAAAGAGGCATGAAGGCAGAAAAAGGCCCTAGTGAAGAAATGAAATGAATTATTTGTTTTGGTTTTTACTGAAGATGTAGGTGAGATACCCATGCCAGAAATGATATTTAAAGGTGATGAATTAGAGGAATTGAAACAAACCTCAGTGAACCTAGAAGATGTACTCGGGAAATTTGACAAACTAAAGAGTAGTAAATCACCTGGAACAGATGGTATACATCCCAGGGTGCCGAAAAATGAACTTGCAGACCTATTAGCAAGTAAACTATCATTAAAATCATTTACAGTATACTACCTGAAAATTGAAGAGTGGCCAGCATAACCATCAATTTTCAATAAAGGTTTTGGGGTGATCTGGTAAACTGCAGATTGCTGAGCATGACTTTCAAGGCTAGCAATATGAACAGTAAATCCACACTGCCAGAATACACTTGCAATAATAAACTACTTTAAGTAACTCTCTTAGTGTGTCTCCCTTTGCCAGTCCCCAAAGACCTTTTTGCTAATAAAATTCTTACTTTTAAAACAAGAGCAATAATAATTTACAACCTTGGATTTCTGTCCAGAATGTCCCCTTTTTGTGTTGTGACAGTCAGTTCCACCCAAACTTACAAGTAGGTGTGTCCAGGTTTCCTAATATGTACTTCACTACTATCGGGAACATTTTTTTTAGGTCAGGGTTGCCCCACCCAAAACCCAGTAATTGAGCATAATTACCCAAATCTCTTCAAGGCTGCTTTTGGATTCTGACCCCTTTTTCTCTGTTTACCACCCATATATGTGATAACCATTTTCCCTTAGTTCTACCCTAGACCCCTGTTTGTTGTATTTGTGTGTCTTGGTGGACTGTGAGCTCTTGAGTGGGGTCTGTCTCTTATATGTACAGCACTGTATACCTCAGAGCTATATAAATGATAAGCAGTAGCATAAAGAACAAAATTACTGAACATACAGACAATCATGGTTTAATGGGGCAAAGCCAACATGAATTTAGCTAAGGAAAGTCTTGCCTCACCAATCTACTACATGTTTTTGAAGATGATTTAAATAGATAGATAAAGGCAAGCCAGTTGATATAAGGCATCTGGATTTTGAAAGAGCCTTTGACAAGGTCCCTCAAGAGAGACTCTTGAGGAAATTAAGAAGTCATGGGATTGAAGGCAGTGTCCTATTGTGGATTTGGAACTGGTAAAGTGATAAAAAAAACAGAGTGGGGCTAAAGGTAAAATTGTACTACCGCCACTACCACCATCACCTTGGTGAAGGTGCGGGGAACCATTGCCAAGCCGAAGTCTTCTTAGTTGTCCCTTCAGTGAGTCCAGCCCCTGGACCTCCACCTCCAGCTGCTTGGAGGCTGAGCTTACTGGAGCTGGTAGGCTGAACTGACTGCCTAAGTGTGGTGATGTCATCAGAAAGATGACATGCTCAGTCTCCAAGCTGCTGATGGGGGTTGACTACCCAGAGGTGCGGGATTGGACTGGAGGGATGATAAGGAAGGTGAAATTTTACTTACCATTAATTTCCTTTCCTGGAATCCTGCTAGACCAGTCCAGACTAGCGGGTTAAATCCCTCTGCCAGCAGCTGATGGAGATAGAGGCCCAATCAGAAGCTTTGGCTACGCTCCTCACTGGCTGTAACCCACTACCCCCTAGGGCAGGGGGGGGCAATTCTGGTCCTGGAGGGCCGCAGACCAGTCAGGTTTTCATGATGTCCCTAATGAATATTCATGAGATCTATTTGCATCCACTGCCTTCCATTGTATGGAAATAGGGCCATGAATATTCATTAGGGACATCATGAAAACCTGAATGGTCTGTGGCCCTCCAGGACCGAAGTTGCCCACCCCTGCCCTAGGGGTCAGCTTCAGTTTACCACTGTCAAAGCAAGAACAGTAAACTATCAAGAAAATAGAAGTAAACAATTCAATCTTTGGTTTTGTTTTCTTTTTCTTTTTTCTTTCAAGAAAGTTAGTAAAGGACTTGGGAGAGGTCAAACCTCGGCGTTTACCCGAGGATAGACCTACAAATTCAGAACGCAGATCGGTTGGGTCCTTCTCAGCGGCACCCTCAGGGCGGTCTCGTTTTCGGGACTCCCGGAGATATAGACCAGGGAAGTCCCTTAACTCCACTTCCAGACTTTGACACTGGGTCTGCATTCCAATGGCAGAGCCAAAATCAACGGCGCACCACAGTCACTGGGGCTATGGACAGAGTGGTGAGTCAGAGAGATCTTTAAAGTGTGTCCGCCAGGAAGGCGGTGGCTGATTCCAGGCATGCAAGTGTGGGGTCGTCCAGCAGCAGTTGAAGCCATTACAACAAGGCGTGAGTAGCCAAGCCCCCTTACGTGGATGCCTGTAAGGCAAGGGATGAGGAAGTGAAGGCTGTTTTTTTAGAAACTTTCCACTTTACGGTCCAGCTGATCCTTCAGAGCTGTGCCCCCTTCTACTGGAATAGTAGTATGCTTGGTGACAGCAGTCACTAATGTGTCTACCTTAGGAAATTGAAGCCACTTGTTGATCTCTGCTGGTGCCCAGGCATATAATTTGACCCAGCCCCTGTGCAGAGCGTAAGGATGCATCTGGGGAATCCCACTCAATGGAAACCATTTGCTGGAGCTCCGTTGGAAAAGGGAAAGCCTTGGAAGGCTTACGGATGCCTACTATAACGGAGTCTGGCTGTGAAGCATCCGTAGCTGCTGCATGCACAGCCGCAGAGTCTGCGAGGTGGAGAGAGACCACAATTTTTGCAATTAAGGTGGGAAGCTCGTCCTTACTGAACAGATGTAGATCCTGGCCATAGTCTCGGTCATCCTGGTCGCCCTCCAAGGGAGATAGCTCTCCCTCTTCTCACACTGAATTGCTACTGATGCTTTGGGGGCCTGATAGGCCCTCCAAGGTGTCGGACAGAACCCACTCCTCTAGAGAAGGGTGCCGTTCCTGCGACAGCCGATCACTCCTGTGTCTCTTTCTGGCTACAGGCCCTTGCTCAGCCACCAGCGCCTTTCTGGGGACAATTAGGGCCCCCGGACCACCACAAATCTCAGACTGTGGAGAAAAATTCCATAAACTGACTATTCACCTCTGGCTGTCTCATGGAGCAACCTGATGGTGTCCCAGACTGGCCTAATGGTGATAAGATCGGTGGAGCTGCATCATCCCCCCTTGCTATCCATACTGTGCCCCGTGTTTGATGGAATACTTAGTTCCCCTTCAATTTGAGTATCCTGACTTGCCGCAATGCAAGATGCCATCCCCTGATCTGCAGCACAGGCTGCACACATTTGGTCCCCGATGTGACGCCACTTATGGCCGCAGTTGAGGCAGCGTACAAGTGCAGAGAACATGGGTCTACAAGAAAATGTCACGTTCAGTCCAGAGCCGACGACAAAATGGCGTTTGTCACGATGTAGAAAAAACACATTCCGGCGGGAAAAGACAGCCACAGTAACAGACTACTCTCCACCTGTCCCTTTATGCTGGAATCACTCTGGAGGTGTGCCTGTAACCACTATGGCATCAATTGGGACCAGGGGATGCGAGCCAGCTGGCCACAAACCGTTCCGTCATGGGGAAAAGAAGCAGGAGCCCTGCAGCTAACAGCACCATGCAGAGGACTGCTGCGCCTGAGGAATTCAACATAAGCTGCTCCTGCAGGCCCCAACCTGGCCCCAGCCCCGAGGCCCTACAATCTCCTGCGCAGCCACAGAGGACTGGACACGACGAAGGAAGAACTGGAGCAGGTAACACTCACTGTGGTGAACTGTGCTCAGACCAACAGGCAACTCTCCCAGTCCTGCAAGGTTCCATGCAAGTATCGTACTCCCCAGCCAGGTCCCGAATATCTTTCCCCCCCCCCCCCCAACTTAATACAGTAAGATTAATAGGGCTGCTGAGGTAGGAAGACATGCTTTGCAGGGCATACTGCTGCCCCTCCTGTCTACTGTGGTACTCAATTGATCCTCTTGATCAGGAGTCTCAGGTGATTCTAGGAAAAAAAAACAACCACCCCTACTGTGTCCCGGAGACGTCCGGTAAGACAGACAAGCAAAGCCTGCACTGAGAGAACCCCCTCTAAGGGCCTGTCAGGAGGTAAATGTTGACGTCCATCAACTGCTGGAGATAGAGAAAAACTGAAGCTGACCCCTAGGGGGTGATGGGTTACAGCCAGTGAGGGGTGTAGCTGAAGCTTCTGATTGGTTCTCTGTCTCCATCAGCTGCTGGCAGGGAGACTTAACCTGCTAATCAGGATGAACTGGAATGGTCAATTTTCTCCATGGAGAAAGGTAAGTAGCAGAATACCACAGGGATCTGTACTGGGCATGCTGCTTTTTAAAATATTTATAAATGACGTGGAAATAGGAACAATGAGTGAGGTGATCAAATCTGCAGATGACCCAAAATTATTCAAAGTTGTTAAATCACAAGAGGATTATGACAAATTGCAAGAGGACCTTGAGAAATTGGGAGACTGGGCGTCCAAATGGCAGATGAAATTTAAAGTGGGAAGAACAACCCAAACTATAGGTAATTATGCAAGATTCCACATTAGGAGTCACCATCCAGGAAAAAGATCTAGAAGTCATCATGGATAATACGTTGAAATCCTCTCCTCAGTGTGCAGTGGCAGTCAAGAAAGTTATTTGAATGCTAGGAATTATAAGGAAAGGCATAGAGAATAAAACAAAGGATATTATAATGCTTCATGGTATAACTGCACCTTGAGTACTGCATTTAGTTTTGGTTGCTGCATCTAAAAAGATATAGCAGAATTAGAAAAGGTACAGAGAAGGGTTATCAAAATGATAAAGGGGATGGAAGTATACCCCTATGAGGAAAGGCTTAAAAGGTTAGGGCGCTTCAGCATAGAGAGGAGAGAGCTGAGGGGAAATACTGTATGATAGAGGTCTATAAAATAGAGTGGAATGGAACAAGTAAACATGAATCAGTTGTTTCTTCAGGACCAAGCAGGAAGTCAGTCCTCACATATGGGTGACATCGACGTCGATGGAGCCCTACGGAGCATTTCCCCAGCTTTCCATGAAAGCCTTTGGGAATGCAGGCACACATGCACGGTCCCCTTCCCGCCTAAAAGTGCCATCTTGCTCAGTCTCTCTTTTTCCGTGAAGCCCGTCAGACGTGTGTCCTAGTCCTCCCGGAAAAGTGTTAGATTTGTTGGCGATTCCTTTGCTATTTTTTTCTCCGGTTCGACGCCGGTTCCCCTCCCGCTAGGTTTGGTATGCCGGTATTGAACCCGTCCTTTTTTCGGTTTTTGCCCTTCCTGGCTGGCGTTCGCGCCCTTTTTTCTTTTTCCCTGGAAGGCCGGTCCTTTGACCTCGCAGGGACTCTTTTTCCCCGATGGCTTCCAGTGGTTTCAAGAAGCGTGATCGGTGTAACAAACTAATGTCTCTCACCGACACACACGACTGCTGTCTTCGGTGCCTCGGTCCGGACCACAATCCTGAGACCTGTGGACCATGAGGTAAAATGTCCACCAAGGCACTTCAAAGTCGACAGCACCAAAAGGAAAGGCTTTTCTCCGACTCGGCCTCCGGCCGGGCCTGAAACTCGTCTGAGGCCTCGACATCTCGGGAGTCTGATCCCAAGCACCGTCGGGGCTCCTCGGACAGGGGGTCCCCCGACCGGGAACGAAAGAGGAAGAAGCGGCTCGTGAGGGTGGCGTCAGAAGTCCCTGGTTCCTCGAGAGCTAGGACTCGGACCCACGATCGCCGTCCCGGGCCCGTGGAACAGGAGAAGCCGCCAAAAGTACCTCGTGTGGAGCCGGAGTCTGCTGGACACGTAAGTCCTGTAGTCCTCGTGGACTCTCCTCCCAGAGGGCCGCCGCCGGGGCCCGAGTCGGTGGCTGCTGAGTCTCCTGAGCTGGGTCTCAGGCTGACAGCCTTGGAGTGCAGATTGTCTGCCTTCATGGAACAGCAGCGGGTGCTGATGGCCAGCCTGTCTGGCGCATCTGCCCAGACCACCGGGACATCGACGTCGAAGTCGACCCCGGAGACCGAGACGATACTCGAGACCATGAAGGCTCGAGGTTGACCTTGGTCGTGGTCACCCTCGACCTCCTGTTTGGGACCGAGGGTGTCGACGCCGGTGCCTTCGGCGTTGGGGCGGGTGCTCACATGCCCCGCACGGTCGGATCCTGATTCCTCATCGGACGAGTCCACCTGGGAGACGGAAGACGAGGAGTCCCGACACCTTCCGGACTCGGTGCGTCCCATCAGACTCACCGCAGTCCGAGCCCCGGAGTAGATCCCCCCCCCCCCCACGGGAGGATACCCAGTTCTCGGAGTTCGTTCGGGATATGGCCACAGCGTTGGCTATCCCGGCGGATCCCGAGGAGGAGCCTCGAGCCGATGAGGAGCCTCGAGCCGAGGAGCTCGAGGCCCTCCAGTATGACTCTCCTCCGAAGGAGGTCTTTACTGTTCCGGTCCCTCCGATGCTGGAACGGCTGCTCTTCTGGATGTGGGAGGCACCGACCTCGGCGCCGGTTCTAAGCAAGCGGGTCGATTCCATTTATCGACTCCGAAAGAGCCCTGGGTTTCAAAAGGCGCAGCTACCACACCATTCCATGGTGGTGGAATCGGCCATGCATCGTCTGAAAAATCAGAAGATGCACTCCTTGGTGCCCCCTGGCAGGGAGGACCGGAACCTGGATGGTTTTGGTAGAAAGTGCTTCCAGGGCTCGATGCTTGCTTGCCATGTCCAGTCTTACCAGCTGTACATGGGCATGTACTTGCGGGACCTGGCCAAGGAGCTGGCTGGGTTCTCTGCTGGTCTCTCCGGGGAACCCTTGCAGAGGTTCAAGTCCTTGTCTTCGGGGATACGGGAACGCTCCAAGTTTATGTCCCGCGCTGCCTACGATGGCTTCGGCCCGTGTTGCGGCAGCCGGCATCACGGCTCGACGCCAGGCGTGGTTGCAGTCATCGGACCTCGAGCCATGGGTTCAGGACAAGTTGGTCGATGTCCCTTGCCGAGGTGAGAACCTTTTTGGCAAGCCCAAGACCGAGAAGGCCGCACAGCTCGAAACCGAGCACCTCACGAGGACAAGGCTGTCTAGAAAGACTTCTGCCCCTTCTCACAAGAAGGGGGGCTCGGGTAAAAAGCCCTTTTACTCGAGGAAGGGACCTGCCTACAAACAGTACCCACAGTACCAGGCCTCCCAAGCTCCCCCACAGGGTCAGCAGGCCAAGGGGCAAGGGAATGGGCCCCGTAGGCAAAGGACCCCCAAGCCTCGGCCCCTGCTCCACTCAGCAGGGTGAGGGTTTTTGACTCCTTAGGCATAGCCTCTCCGTACCTGCTCTCCCAACCCTGCACAGGTGGTCGACTTACCCTGTTTGCCCACAGGTGGCCACTCATCACTGGAGACAGTTTGGTGTTAAGCATCGTCCACAAGGGCTATATGCTACACTTCCAACAGCTACCTCCTCCATACTTTCCAGGGGAGCCTCCAAGGCCTCCCCTGCACACAGATCTTCTCCTTCAGAAGCTCCAAGGTCTGTTGCGGGACAAGGCAGTGGAGCCTGTGACTCCCAACCTCCAAGGTCAGGGGTTCTACTCCAGGTATTTTCTCGTACCAAAAAGAACTGGTGGCCTCCGGCCTATTCTTGATCTCAGAAATCTCAACAAGTTCCTAGAGAAAGAGAAGTTCAAGATGCTTATTCTTGGAACACTGCTGCCCTACCTCCAGCACGGAGATTGGCTATGCTCCTTAGATTTAAAGGATGCATACACTCATCCTCATTCATCCAGACCACAGAAAGTACCTCAGGTTCATTGTGGGAGGAAACCATTATCAGTACAGAGTACTGCCTTTTGGCCTCACCTCCGCTCCCAGGGTCTTTAGCAAATGCCTGGCAGTGGTGGCGGCCTACCTGAGAAATCAGGGTATCCTTGTCTTCCCCTATCTGGATGACTGGCTCATCAGGGGTCAGACGTGCCAGGCGGCCAGACAAGCCACCTTCCGAACTATTGCTCTTCTTCAAAACCTGGGTTTTGTCATAAACTTCGCAAAGTCCACTTTGCTCCCCTCCCAGAACTTGGAGTTCATAAGGGCAAGGCTGGACTCTCTTCTGGCAAAGGCGTTCTTACCAGAAGACAGAGCCCAAAGACTGAAACTTGGCAAACCAGTTTCTCAGCAGGTCACTGGTCTCTGCCTGAGGCTTCTTGGCCACATGGCTTCGACAGTGCATGTGACCCCCAATGCCCGGCTCCATATGAGGCCTGCACAGTGGTGCCTCAGGACTCAGTGGACACAGGCCACAGGCAGCCTCAGAGACAGAGTAAGGGTGTCCAGACCATTTCTGAACTCCCTCAGCTGGTGGCTGCACCCACCCAATCTTCTGCAAGGAGTGCCTTTTCAGATTCCTGGGTTCACAATGGTGTTGACCACGGATGCCTCCCTGCAAGGCTGGGGGGCCCATTGTCTGGGCAAGTGCACCCAGGGCCTGTGGTCTCCCTGGGAGGCCACACAACAGATCAATCTACTGGAACTCAGGGCTATTCGTTTAGCCTTCAAGGCTTTCTCTCAAACACTGGCTCATCAGTCTGTCCTAGTTCAAACAGACAACCAAGTAGCCATGTTTTATGTGAACAAGCAGGGCGGAACTGGGTCCAGGCTCCTTTGTCAAGAGGCACAGGACCTTTGCTTGTTTGCTCTCAGGCACAACATGCTCCTCAAGGCTGTGTATCTACCTGGCCAGGAAAACTACCTGGCAGACAGGTTGAGCAGGATTCTGCAGCCCCATGAATGGCAGCTCCATCCCTTAGTGGTTCAGAAGATTTTCCTGAAACGGGGACTTCCAACCATAGATCTGTTTGCCAGTCCATCGAACAGACAACTGCCAAGGTTCTGCTCCAGGCAACCGCATCCTCTGCGACTGGCAGCAGATGCTTTTCTGATTTTCTGGTCCCAGGGCCTCCTGTATGCGTTTCCTCCTACACCCCTGGTGGCCCGAACCCTGTTCAAAATTCTTCAGGACAAGGCCACGGTCCTGCTGGTAGCTCCTAGATGGCAGAGACAGCCTTGGCTTCCACTTCTGCTTCAGCTGACAGTGGATCCCCCACTGCCTCTGGGGTTGCAGCCCGACCTCCTCTCTCAGGATCAGGGGTCCCTTCTGCACCCAAATCTCAGAGCTCTCAATTTGGAGCTGCAAGGGTAGTTTTGGCTCCCTGGGGCCTACCTCAGGAAGTTGAGGAGGTCGTCCTAGCCTCTAGGAAACAGTCCACTAGAAAAACCTATGCCCTGAAATGGAAAAGGTTTTCTGTGTGGTGTCAGTTACGTACAGAGGATCCTTTCTCCTGTACTGTGCCAGTAGTGCTTCAGTACCTGCTGCACTTATCCAATCAGGGACTTAAGTCCAATTCTGTTCGGGTCCACCTCTCAGCTCTAGCAGCTCACCACTCACTGGTGGAGGGACATTCTCTGTTGGTTCACCCCTTGGTGTCCAGATTTCTTAGAGGCTTGCTCTTGCTAAAGCCTCCAATCCGTCCTCCAGCTCCTGAGTGGGAGTTGAATGTGGTCTTGCAGCAACTGACTCGCCCACCTTTTGAGCCAATGGCTACTTGTCCTCTCTGCTTCCTGTCCTGGAAGACACTCTTCTTGGTAGCTCTTACCTCGGCCAGGAAAGTAAGTGAGCTTCAGGCCCTGGTCTGTGATAGGCCTTACTCCAGGATTTAAAGGAACAGGGTAGTCCTTAGGACTCATCCAAAGTTCCTCACAAAAGTTGTCTCCTCTTTCCACCTCAACCAAGAGGTGGTTCTTCCAACCTTCTTCCCTAGGCCTCATGCAAGCCAGGCTGAAGCAGTTCTGCATACCCTGGACTGTAGTAGGGCCTTATCCTTCTACCTTGACCGTACGCAGGGGCATAGAAGGGCTACTCAGCTCTTCATATCTTCTGACCCTAATAATTTGGGGTTGGTTGTGTCCAAGCATACCTTGTCCATCTGGGTGGCTGACTGTATCACCTGGGCTTACAGGGCGGCTGACCTTCCTTTGCAGGGTCGGGTCACGGCCCATCGTGTCAGGGCAATGGCTGCCTCAGTGGCTCATCTCCGCTCTGTACCGTTGGTAGAAATCTGCAGGGCTGCAACTTGGTCTTCAAGCCAGACTTTTGTGGCCCATTACTGTCTGGAGAGGGAGTCCCGTAGGGACAGTGCTTTTGGCCAGGCAGTACTCCGCAATCTCTTTGAGATTTAGGCAACTCCTTCCCTCCAGCCCTCCGTTGGGCTACCGGTGGAGGTTCTTTCAGTGAAAAGCCTTTCTTTGATGCTGGGACTAGAGGGAGTTCTCTTGTTCAGCCTGGGTTCCTGGTAGCCCAGAGCTAGGGAGTCACCCATATGTGAGGACTGACTTCCTGCTTGGTCCTGGAGAAAGAGCAGTTACTCACCTGTAATAGGTGTTCTCCAGGAGCAGCAGGAATCAGTCCTCACAACCCTCCCTCCTCCCCTGGGAGTTGCAGTTGCACATAGTTTATTTTTTTCATTTTTGTGTGCTGTTTCTTAGCTATGTCATTTGACTGAGCAAGATGGCACCTTTAGGCGGGAAGGGGACCCCGCATGCGTGCTTGCATTCCCAAAGGCTTTCATGGAAAGCTGGGGAAATGCTCTGCAGGGCTCCATCGACGTCGATGTCACCCATATGTGAGGACCGATTCCTGCTGCTCCTGGAGAGCACCTGTTACAGGCGAGTAACTACTCTTTACTGGTTCAAAAAGTATAAAAAATAGGCGCTATGCAATGAAGCTACAAAGTAGTAAATTTAAGACTAATTGGAGAAATATTTTTTTTGACTGAACGTGTAATTAAGCTTTTGAATTTGTTGCTGGGGATGTAGTAAAAGCTGTTAATGTAGCTGGCTTGAAAAAAAGGTTTGGACAAGTTTCTGGAGGAAAAATCCATAAAGCATTATTAAAGTGGACTGGGGAAAATCCACTGCTTATCCCTGTGATAAGAAACATGGAATATGTCTACCATTTGGGATCTTGCCAGGTACTTGTGACCTAGATTGGCTATTGTTGGAAACAGGATACTGAGCTTGATGGACCTTTGGTCTGACTCAGTATGGAAAAAAACCTCATTTCCATGGTGTGACCGCACCTTGAATATTGTGTGCAATTCTGGTCGCCATATCTTAAAAAGGATATAGCATTATTAGAAAAGGTACAGAGAAGAGCCACCAAAATGGTAAAGGGGATGGAGGAAACCCCTATGAAGAGAGGCTAAAAAGGTTAGGGCTCTTCAACCTGGAAAAGAGACGGCTGAGGGGAGATATGATAGAGGTTTATAAATTAATGAATGGAGTGGAACGGGTAAACGTAGATCGATTGTTTATGTCATCAGAATATAGAAAAAGACTAGGGGACATGCAATGAAGCTACAGGGTAACCTATTTAAGACTAATAAGAGAAAATATTTTTTCACTCGACGTGTAATCAAACTCTGAAATTTGTTACCAGAGGATGGTAGTAAAAGCTGTTAGTGTAGTTGGGTTTAAAAAAAAGGTTTGGACAAGTTCCTGGAGGAAAGGTCCATAAACCATTATTAAAGGGGACCCAGAATATCCACTGCTTGACCAAATACAAGCATTGTGGAACCTGTGTCTTTTGGGGAAACTGCCATGTATTTGTGACCTGGATTGGCCACTGTTGGAAACAGGATACTGGGCTTGATGGACCTTGGTCTGACCCAGTTTGGCATATCTTATGTTCTTATCTATCACAGAAATGGGCAGCAAGATGATTCCTGACCCATAAAGCATGAGCAAGTTATTTCCATGGGCCAGAATTGATTTAGAAACACAAAGAATGTTTCTGCAATGCATTTCTCAAACTGTAGGTCCACTGGACTTTGGGACAGGGAAGGGAGATCTTCCCCCTGCTCTGCTTGGGCTTTGGAAGGAGGTAGAAGAAAAACTATGGCTGTTCTCCTCAAAGCGGGCACTCTATGTGATCTTGGCTCCAAAATGTCCCCTCTTCTGATCTACGGTATTGCAAAAGAAACTAAATTGGAAAGACTAAATTAGCCTTACAACCCTTACTTGCCATTTTATTCTAGGTCTGCATTACTTGTACTAGTAGTATTTATTCATATATAGCTGATAACATTTGCTAGAAAGTAAGATTGACTTCATTTTAGAATACTATTGCATTGAAAACACCTAAAACTTCCAGAATTGAAAACAAAAAAAAAATAATCAAATGAAATTCTCAGAATTCACAGCAAAACCTACTGCTTAACGATTTTTGTTAGACGCACAGATTAATGAACCAGACTATCAGATGTGTGCTAAATTACTTCCACTTGCAGAAGAATATGGTAGAAGTAACATTTCCATCAAACAACTGTTGGGAAAAATGAATGAAAGTAAGCAAATCTTTCTTTTCTTGGTCTGGCAAATTTTCTTCCGGCTTCTCTGGTCTTCCAGCTCAACTGGTCCCATAACCAGGTAAAGGCTATTTCCCCACATCTCCTCCACAATCTAGTACAGGTGCACCCACCTCAACTCTAATCACTGCAGGCCAGATGTCTTCAGTATTTTTTTTTTACAGAAAAAAAAAAAAAGGGAAAACTCCTCTAGTACATTTAGACTTAGGCGTGGTAATTGCATAATGGATCTGCAACATCTATGGTTAGCTTGAGAATTCAGGCTTAGGAATGGAGACCAGATTTACCTCATGACAGCATATAGCACTACCACTGAGCCATCCTTGGTGAGATGGGGGGGGAGAATTAGAACACTTGTCCAGCATCCTGCACTACCATAATAGCCTCATTTCCTACAGCTGGCTGTATAGCTTTGTAACTGTGTGATCCTCTGCCCTTTTCTCTGGAGGCATATGTCCAGCTCTTAGTGGGAAGACTAGATGGGCCACTTTGCTTTTTGCCTGCTGGTGCCTCCCCTGCCAACTAATATGATATGAGAAAAGCAGCATGGAAGAGTGTGTTTAACAGAGTAAGAGGCATCACTGGTGCTCCGCCCCCCCCCCCCCCACCACACACCCCTTTCCCTCCACTGTTGGTGCTTTTTTCAGACTGAGGACACTACTAGTAAGACAATATTTGGCATGTGTTGCCAAAGTAATACAGGCACTGGTTAAAAGGAGCAAAATGCATAATAGTGTTCATAAGAGTTATTAAAATTACAATATGAAAAATGGTTTAATAGTATGGACAATTACCAGGTTCAGTTGCTGTTTTGTATTGTTCTTGGTTACAGCATATGGTGACCTGATTATCTCAGCCAGTGCCCTGAAGAGAACAGCCCTCTGCTTCCTTCTTTAGTTGTTACCAGATAGCAGCCTGAAAAAATGAGGTGGTGATGAGACCGGAGTTGACAGAATACAGCAGAAAAAGGGCTTTGATGTCTAATTTATTCTCTTCTCTCTTGTCATTTCCCAGGGGCTGATGCAAAAAAAAAAAAAAAAAAAGTACCAGTACCATCAAATATCAGCAGAGAGCCCTGCTCTAGGCCCAGGGCCCAACAAATATCAGGCACCTGGTTGTCAGGTCTGACTGTTTAGTCACCATGGCATCTGGGACTCAGAGCACATGTGCTGCATTATCAGAGTCAAGTACAAGCATCAGAACAAGGTTATTCTGATGCCTGTACTGCATGAGAAACAGGGAGTGGTTAGTCTCTGCTTTCAACTCTTGCATGATGCAGGCAGACAGAACCAATGCTAGATAGAGTAGCAGTAGCAAAAAACAAGCTCCCCCTGCTTTGCAGTGAATTTAGAGGTGCTGGCAGGTAGGAAAATGGAACTGATGCTGGGAAAAAGTCTGGGAGAAGGAGGCAGATGCTAAGAGGTGAAGATGGGAGAAAGGACTCATGCTAGCAGATGGTGGAGGTGGAAGGGGATAGATCCTGGGAGCAGGTGGGTGAAGGGGGCTGATGCTAGGGCTGAGAGAAGGATCTGATGCAGTTGGGAGAGAAGGGCTCAGAACTAAAAGAGGGGCTGGATATGGCAGAAAGGGCAAATACTAAGTAATGGTGATGGAGAAGGGGTCTAGAGCTTGGATTGGGAGAAGAGGACTGGGGACGGTAGGCTGAAGAAGAGGCTGGGCTTAAGAATGGATCTGATGCTGGGGCTAAGAGGAAGGAGCTGGGGTGTATGGGTGGTTGATGATCAGCAGTTGTTGGGAGTGTGTGGGCAGGCAAATGTCCAGAGAGCAAAGCTGTGGGTGGAGGGCGGGGGTGTATAAATAAATGAATATTTCAAGTGTATATGAGGGGGTACCCCAAAAAAACAGGAATTTTTAAAGAGCTATTTATTTCAAATTCTTTACAAAACAACCTTATCCCCTTCAAAATACTCTCCATTACAACTGATACATTTGTCCCACCGGTGCTTCCACTGTTCGAAACATTTTTTGTAGTCATCTTTAGAAACTGCTGACAGCTCCTCTCTCGTTTTTTTCTTGACTTCTTCAATGTTGTCAAATCGGTGTCCTTTCATGCCCCTTTTCATGCGTGGAAATAAGAAAAAGTCGCACGGAGCCAGGTCAGGTGAGTAAGGTGCGTGGGGCAGCAGAACCATGCCATTTTTAGCCAAAAACTGTCTAACAGAGATGGCTGTGTGTGCAGGTGCGTTTTCGTGGTGGAAGAACCAGTCTCCTGTCTGCCACAAATCGGGTCTTTTTTGACGAACACTGTTGCATAATCTTCTTAAAACTTCCAAATAAAAGGTTTGATTGACGGTCTGACCTGGGGGAACAAACTCTGAATGAACTACCCCCTTGGCATCAAAAAAGCAAATCAGCATTGTTTTGATGTTTGATTTGACTTGACGACATTTTTTTGGACGGGGTGACGATGACGTCTTCCATTGGCTTGACTGTTGCTTTGTTTCTGGATCGTAAACATAGCACCATGACTCATCACCTGTAATGACCTTTGACAGAAAATCTGGATCAGTTTCAAGCTGTTGTTTCAAAACACGACATGTTTCAACTCGATGTTCCTTTTGATTGTCAGTCAGAACCCGAGGAACAAACTTGGCAGCAACCCTTTTCATTCCCAAATCTTCCGTTAAAATTCGCTGAACCGAGCTCCAAGATAACCCACTAATCTCTGACAGTTGATCAATTGTCTGTCGACGGTCTGTGAGCACAAGCTCTCTAATTTTTTCAATATTTTCGTCGATTCGGGCAGTTGATGGACGCCCAGAACGAGGTTTGTCATCAATCGACATGTCACCATTTTTAAACCGAGCAAACCACTGGTACACTTGACTTTTTCCCATAGCGTCATCTTGATAAGCTGTTTTCAACATTAAAACAGTTTCAGCAGCATTTTTACCGAGTAGAAAACAAAATTTCACAGCTGCACGTTGTTCACTTAAACTTGTCATCATAAAAAAAGAAACAAGAACAAAACAGCGCTAGCAAAAACAATCACTGCAGATGAACAGAACAAGCCAGGTCGACAACACAGGCGGCACTGAACTGACAATGAGTTGCACTATACACGCCTAGCGGCAGAAGTGCGTACTACACAAGCTCCGCCCACGGCAATGTTATTCCTGTTTTTTTTGGGTCTGGTTCCTAGATTTTTGGTTCTGCTTCTAGATCCTAAAAAAAAAAAAATTGTTGAGGTCTGCCATCAAACCAGTCTATAAACATAGTTTTTGCTGTTAAATATACTATAAGCAGATTACAGGCTTCAATTACTTCTCCAAAAATGTGATCCCATAGTTCACCCATTCTCCCTTAGAATGATTTATGCAAAAGACCATTTTTTGATACCTCATATTTTTGCTATCAACAGGCTTGATTATTCTGTTTTTTTGCAGGAAATATTCTTGCCAACATCAAGGGGCATGTTTATTAAAGTGTGCTAATGCTTGGCATCCCAGCATGCATTTAAAAGCAAAAATTAGTTCAGGAGAAAACAGACCTGTGCTAACTGTTGGGGGCATGCTTGGCATATCCTTCTGCAGTTACTGTGGTGAGAGGCACCTCATCGTGCTAAGACTGCAATCACAATTAACATGGCTGCACTTAAAGCCAGTCATTGAGGTGGCAGTAAGCACACTCTTGCTAACTGCAACAGTGACTGCATGCACTATTAACCCCCATGCTAACCGCAATGTGTGGTCTACGCCCACTAACCACCCTTAACCTGCCTAGTCCCTGCCCCGCCGTGCATTAAGCAGTTAGCACAGTATTTTTACCATGTTAGCTGCTTTAGCATGTGGTAAACAACATACTTTAGCAAACAAGTCCACAAGTGTCTTCAGCTGTCATATAAATGGTAGGGGTGTGCATTTGGTTCATTAAGGTGCCTTGAAATTGTACTTATTTTACTAGTATTTATTTAGCTGTATTTATATACAGCCTTTCTTCGGGTCAAATTACTGAGGAATAACTTACATTGAAACATTTGTATCAACTATCTACAGCATGCAATCAAAGAGCGGCTTGCTCTTAACTATATGCAGGTTTTTATATACAACAGTTGGTGACAGGCTGGTGCATTGCTCTTGTGGTAGGAGATTATTCACTGCAGTGAAAGTGTTTCATAAAGAGATGTGTCTAATTTTTTGCAGAAGGTCTCGAGGTCTGTGATGTTCCCTGAGCTGGTTCCACAGTCTGTTCCAATTTAGTATATATAGAGTACTAAATTGATTGAATGTGCGTTAATCAACTTAGCATACCCTTAATTCATTAGCTAGTGCACATTAAAACAACTTAGCACACACTAAAAATTCTCTATTAAAACAAATGTGTGAAACTAATTGAAAAACAATATCTGAAAAATCAGCAAAAATTCATGAAATGAAACTAACCAAATTCTTCTTACCTATGCACATCTCATAAGTCACTGCAATCAAGGTACACTGGCTCCCTATTATTATTATTACATTTTTTTCTAGTACCCTTTGAGCATCAGGCCCACCAACGCAGTGGAGCTTAAGGCAAGGATTAAAATTAAACATTTGAGGTCTGCTTTCCAGGCTCACTAAACGGGCCTTCAGCATTTGCTTATAGTGCTCCTCACTCTCTACATTCTATTACCCACCCACACATAGATTAGCGTTTATGAGGCAGAGGCACCCTGCTTTTACTTACTTGGCAGCTATTTTGCCTCCCCGGAAGTCAGGAATGAGAGCTGCCTTCCAAAACGTAAAAAAATCCTCGCGACCCGGTTCTTCACCTTGGTCTTAGAAAAGGATGGGAGATGATGTTGAGAAAGATTGTGAAGCTTTCTGATTAAACTCTGTGTTCCCTGTTTGCTTTTTATTCTATCAAGGATTATAAAGATTTTCCATGTATCTATCGATCAAATTCTCTATCCCTCCAGTTAGTTCCATCTTAAGCACTTACGTTTGTGGTATATAGTTCACTCGCTCTCGTTTTATAAACCACTGTATAGGCTGAAGCAGTACATCAAATGCAATAAATAAACTAAAATGAAGATTACAAATTATAGTGACCGGGTTAACGAATCTCTGTGAACTCTAACACTTCTATATAAGTATGTAAAAGCAGAGGAGAAAAAGACAGGTTTAAATACCTTCTAGTTGGGCATGCAGAGTGCAATATAGATAAGAGAAGCTGGGCCGGTCGTCGCGTGTCACCTCGGCTACAGAGCAGAGGTACACAGACTGGTGCGAACCCGGAAATAATCCCTGCGCAACGGAAGAAGACGCTATTTCAGGGTTGCCGAGGCAGCAGAGAGAGAGAGAGAGAGAGAGAAAAGTAGGGCAGAAACACTCGGAGGTAAAGGGAAATTGATGGGGCTGTAGAGGGGAGCGATCGGGTTGAAGGTGAGCAAGGGGGTTCCTGTTTCGGCGATGTGCGTATGAGGGAGGGAGGGAGCGAGCTGCTGATGTGCCGGCTTTGTTCGGGCATCGCAAACTGCTCTGTCTCGATCAGCCCGAATTCACCAATAATGCGGGGATTCTCCTACTCTATCTCCTCTGCCTTTTCATCTGTCCATTCATTTCTTTCTTTTAGCTCATGCCTTTTTGGAAGTAAGTACATTAAGGTACAGGAGCTATTTTCCTGTCTCCAGAGTTTGCATTTGAGGCAATGGAGAGTTAAGTTGACTTGCCCAAGGCCAGAAGGTGTATCAGTGGGATTCGAACCCTGGCTTCCAGAATGATTAAACAATGTATCTGTGACTAAAAATGCAGAGGAGTGAGAGAGGAGCTCATCTCCAACCAGAACCACTAACCCTGCTGACAGTGGCCCATGGGGAACCATTGCCAGGATATGCCCTATCAAGCCAAGACGTACAGGTCAGGGCTTGGGAGATCATAGAAAGGTATTCCTGCTAAACTAGCACAAAGGTCTGCAGACCAGTCTCTGAGAGCATCCACTGGCCAAAAGACCACAGAGAGCTCACAGGCTGTGCCCCTGGGAATCATGCCTGGAAGGGAATCCTGCTGTACCAGTCCGATCTACACCAACTGCTCTAGGCAGAGATTCTGGCAAATTCCAGGCTTCACCATCATTATGTCACTGGAAAGCTCAGGTTCTCTTTCCTCCATCTGCTGGTATGGTGCCAGTCTGGCTTGATCTAGCACAGGGTTCTCCATCCAGTCTTCAGAGCACACCTAGCCAACCAGCTTTTCAGGATAACCACAATGAATGTGCATGAGAAAGATTTGCATGCAGATCTCTCTCTTTATCCATTGTAGTTATCCTGTAAATCTGACTGGCTAGGTGTGTCCCACTGGCTAGGTGGTCTAGCAGGATGAGAAGTAAGGTTGCCAATTTTCATTCTATCTTATTGCCCTGGGTCAGAGAGGCGCTGTGCCAAACTAGGTAGGGGAAGCTCATGGCACATTGTCTAATGCAGGCCTTAACAAATTTTCTTGGAATCTAGGAGCCAACTTAAAATGTAAGAGCCCACCGCTGAGACCCAGGTCATAGTGCTCACCCCCCCCCCCCCCCCAGGTGTGGTATCTTAGATCCTGTTTTCGCATGGGAAAATAAACCTTAGTAAATCAGGTCCTTAATATGTCATGGCACAGTGCCAACAGAAGGCAGTGATCCTCCCCCTACCATCATCCCCAGTGAGTATGTTGTTGCCATCATATTCTTGATGTTTTATAGTTGCACCTGAGGCAATTTTGTTTTCTGCTTCATGTGTAATTACCTAAAATTCAGTATTACTTGTAAACTGCTTTGATTCCAAGATAAAAGTGGTATATAAAAATGGTTAAATAATAAGTTATGGTCTGGTAATATGTGAAGCAAAAAAGGTCTCTCTCATAGCACCTGCACCCTATCTTCATCTAGTTTTTTTCTCTCTCTCATAGTCTCCACCCCCCAACATTTACCCAGCCAATCTCTCTCATAGATCTCCCTCACTGCTTTAACCCAGTCTCTGACTCTCACTCACTGTTTTTCTTGCCTTGCCATTTGCAGCTGCAGTAAAAATGCCATGTGTCTGTCTTTCCCACTGGAGTTGGCTATGCAAGGAACTCAAGCTGCACAGTTGAAGTTTTTGGGCTGATCTCACAAGACTTGAAACCATGAGATCCTCTGAAATGTCCTCTACTGTATGGCTCAAGCTGCTTGCAGAGAGCCAATCACAGTGGTAAAGTAAGATTTGCGGCATTTGTTTGACCACACTGGCACACACAAAAAAACATTTGGGAGTATGAAATCCCAGGCATCAGTATGTAATTTCTAGGCATCATGGTGACCAGATGTCCAGGCCCTGGTCTAATGCTTTTATCCAGAGACCAACAAGGGGAAGGGAAGTGATATGGGATTTAGTTTACGCCTTTTTCAGGAGTAGATGAAGGCAAGTTGCATTCATGTGTAGTAGGTATATTCCTATTCCTTGGAAGGCTTACAGTCGTAAGTTTGTACCTAAAGCATTAAATGATTTGCCCAAATTCACAAGTCATGGCAGCGGGATTCAAACTGAGCTTTCCTGGTTCTCAACCCACTACTCTAACCATGAAATTACTCCAGAAGTCACTTAATCCTCGCAAAACTGCCTGTGAATAGTACTTTCCTAATACAGAGCACAGAAAGTGATACAGATCAGCTGGCTATTTTCATGAATTACAGAATAATTAAGAAGTTTGCTGTAGCGCTTTCTTCAGAGCCAGCAGATAGCCTTAATGTTGGCTTTAGGTATGTTCTAAGTTTTAGCTGGCAGTACCTGCCAGTTCTTCAAAGAGCAACTTAGTCACCTTAGCATCATCTCAAACTTATGGGCCACTGACAGTATTTAACCTGTAGGTATAGGAAAAGATTACTTGGGATTAACTGATATATTATGTCCTATAGTTTGCAAAATTCGCCTGTCTGCCCATCTTCACAGAATTGTCCAATAAGGCTCAATCCACCCTTGACTCATCTTTGAAATAATTCTGTTATCTCTTCCCAAGTTAAATTTCCCATTATAACATATAGGAGTGTATCAGGAATAAGCCCCCCCCCCCCAAAAAAAAAAAAAGTTTAACTTACTGAGTATCCAAGAGTCATCTCTGTTTAAGGGTTCCTCCTTCTTCTTGCCTTCACCTCCTTATCGGGAGCCACTGTAGGTGGTATAATAGAGCTGGGAGATCTTCTTGCTCTATCTCAATCCAGTGTTTTCCATGGTCTCCTTGCCATTCAGTGATTTCCCTAAGTTGGTACCACCAACCCACCTTCATTTTTAGAACTATACAGAATCCCTAGGTGACTTCCTCTTCCATATGAAGTTGAAAACATATCTATGGATGTTTTGGAATGTTTATCTGATATTTCAGTCAGAAGGGTTTGGAAAAGATAAAAATCTTGATAGCACCAATACCCTACCCAACTACAGCAGACTTGGCTTCGTATACCTCCAGATCCAAAGGGTAACTGATTCAGTAAAGGTCCTTAACTGAAACACTCGTCGTACACAGCAATCTCAGATGTCTATTATTGGATCAACAGAAAAATGATCTAAAGGCATTGTATGTGAACTTTTCACAACCATAGAGGGACCTTCTTGACAAATGGTGATACTTGAAACCTCATATCTCCTCTCATATAGTTTGACAGTGGTAGTATTAGTATATCAGTCACTGTTTGCATATTGTTTTGTTTGTTTCCATGCATCTGCTTTTGCCTTGTAATAATTAACCTTGTATTTATCTGTTTGCATCAGACCACTTCAACTAATCTGTGTAACCCATTATAATAACACAGTACTATTAAATGGACGATTAAAACTGCAGAAACATTTTTATTGATCACATGTGGTGTTCTCTGCAGTCTGTTATCTGCAAAACATATGGCTATTTTTTGTTCATCAGTATAAAAATAATATGATTTTTTAAAAAATTAAAATAACTAGACCTTTATTGACCAGGATGGCTTCTGATGAATTGAAAGAACTGTCCCAAGATGAACTACGGAAAAGACTTTATCAAACTTTTAAGAACCGAGGTGTTTTGGACACACTTAAGGTATTTTGTTTGCTTGTTTTTTTTTTAAGCTAAATGATGAGCAATAATAGTAACATTCATTTTTTTTATAAACTTTATTTCTCAACACCATGTAACAAGAAAAAGCAATACAATAAGCAAACTCCTGGAGGGGGCCAGCTCTTCTTCCCCACCAGGAGAACAGAAGCAAACACACGTGCGTTGTACAGTTTTCCAATATATAAACCCCTAAACCCCCCCCCACCCACCCACCCACCCCCCTTTGTTAGTCGCATCCACACCCCGAGAACCCAGGACATCGCTTTCCATCGTTGGCACCTCAGTCCATCCTAGACCGTTAGGAGCCCAGTTGTAACACTTCGTTCCTAGTACGGGAGCTCAGGCTCTGAAGATAGGGGTCCCACAGCAACTGAAAATGTGGCCAACGTTTAACATTGCCCCTGGCGTATCTAGCTTCCATAAGCATCATCTGGTGGAAGGCGTTTCGCCACTCCCAAAACGAGGGCGCCCTGCGTTCCCGCCAGTTGTGCAATATGGGGCCCTTACCCACCAGACAGGCCCTGCGCACCAACAGTCTCACCCACCTACCCTTGGGCTGTGTAAGGCGCAAGTGATCAAGGAGAACCAGGGAGCTATCCCAACAGATCTGTTGTCCCAATATTCGCTCCATAAATGATCCTATTCTTGACCAGTAGGGCCGAATATATCTGCACCCCCACCACATATGCACCAGATGCGCCAAGGGTTCCGAACACCTCGGGCAGCAGCCGTCCGAAGCAAGATGGGAGCGGAGGGCCCATCGAGGAGAGAAATGCACCCTGGTGAGAGATTTGTATTGCACCTCTCTCCAGCGGGCTCCAACCGCCAGCTCCCCTATCCGCTGCAGGGCCTTCAAGAGTGTACCCAGGCCGATCTCCCTTCCCAACTCCACCCCCCACCCCAACTCTACGGAGCGATAATCCGGAGACGGTCGATATGGGGCCAAGCGCGCCTTCAACAACCGAATGGACAGTTGGGATCCCCCACCCAAATCGAAGAATTCTAAAATCTGCGCAGAGCGCTCTGCCCACAGCTCTCCTGCCGGCAGGGAAGCGATGTAATGCGATATCTGCATAAAGGCAAATTGATGACCAGCCCCGAGAGCGTAGTCGGCGCAAAGAGACCGAAACTTCGTACAGCACCCCGAGGGGTCGACCACATGGCCTAAACTATGGATACCCTTCTCCGCCCACACACGAAACAGCGCGTTTTCGGTTCCTGGAGTAAACAATACATTACCCTGAATCGGCAGCCAACTAGACACCCTCCAATTTGTATTCCAGTAGGTATTTAGCTGTCGCCAAGTTCGGCAAACCGGGACAAGAAGCACACTCCCAGCTAAGTGAGCGGGAAAGAGACGGTAGTCCAAGTGTATGAGAGAAAGAATAGATACTGGGGCGGCAAAGGCCTCCTCTAACCCCTGGGGAGTAAAAACCTCAGTCCCGCCCAACCAATCTCCCAAGTGTCGCGCCTGACAGGCCAGAGCATACGCCCCTAAATCAGGGAGTCCCAACCCCCCACACCTCCAATTCCCCACCAATCGGGAGTACCGAATATGTGCGCGCCCCCCCCCCCCCACAGAAATCCGCCAAGAATTCCCTCCAACCGCTTCAAGTCCTTTCGCAGGAGCCAGACGGGCAGCGTCTGTAGCCAGTATAAGATTCTCGGTAAAACTACCATTTTAACTGCAGCAATTCTCCCAGACAAAGACAGGGGAAGAGGTCGCCAAGCCTGCAACTGCACTTGGAGGCCCTGAATGATTTTAGAAAAATTGCTCTCATAGAGTTGTGATGGCTGACCTGTCAATATTATACCAAGATATTTAAAATGATTAACCGCCCATTTAAGGGGAAAAGGTCCTTGCCAGCTACCCCTCACAGTGCCCGATATGTCTAATGCCTCAGATTTATCCATATTGATATTTAAACCGGCAAATTGACCGAAAATCTCGAACTCTCGCATTAAGCTGGGGAGCGAGTCATGGGGCCAAAGTAAATGCACAAGGAGGTCGTCGGAAAAAGCCGATAATTTAAAGCAGGTCGTACAGATACGCACCCCCCGTATCTCCCGTGAGGCCTCCACCCGTCTAATAAACGGGTCCAGGGAGAGAACAAAAAGCAACGGGGAAAGAGGGCAACCCTGCCTAGTCCCCCTGTGTAAAGAGAATGTATCGGAAAGCACCCCATTACAGCAGATCGCCGCGACCGGGTCATGATATAGACTTGTAACCATAGCACAAAAAGGGTTCCCAATCCCGTAGCGGGGCAGCAAGTCCCATAGATAGTGCCAGTCAACTCTGTCAAAAGCTTTCTCCGCGTCAAAGCTAATTAACAGAGACGAGAGATTCCGATTATGGACCCATTCCAAGGAAGCTAGTATCTTCCGCAGGTTGCGAACCGCGTACCTCCCTTTCACAAAGCCCACTTGGGAGTCATGAACCAAATGCCCCAACACAGTCGCCAATCGATCAGCAAGAATTTTAGCTAAAATTTTAAGGTCAAAGTTAAGGAGAGAGATAGGCCGGTAGGAGGCAGCACACAACGGGTCTTTTCCTGGCTTTGGAAGCAAAATCATATGAGCCAAATTACTACCCCATCGAAACGTGCCCTGCTCAGATCTCCTAGTATGGACCGCCACCAACATCGGGGACACTAAACCAGTTAAGATCTTGTAAAACTCGGCCCCCAACCCGTCTGCCCCAGGGGATTTATAACAACTCGCCTTGACAATAACATTCTGCACCTCTTGAACAGAAATCGGCTGGTCCAGGAGCAATCGCTGCTGGTCAGATAGCCGGGGCAGGTCCAACCCTTCCAGGTAGTCGGACATTTGCTCGTATGAGCCTGGCACCGTGGTATAGAGTTTCTGAAAGAACGAGCGAAAAACAAGCGCTATCTCCGGGTTTTCCCTACAAAGGACCCCTTTATCGTCCTTCAGTGCATGCACCAGCGTGGAACCCCGAGACCCGCGTAGACACCGAGCCAATAGCTTCCCTGGTTTATCGCCGTAACAGTAGAGCTGAAATCTATAATACATAACCGACTTTTTGGCCCGCTGGTGTAGGAGATCGTTCAACGTCGTCTGTAACTCCCATAGCCGCTTCTTTGAAGCCACACTCGGATTACTCGCCCACTTCCGCCGCTGTATTGTGACTAAGCGTTCCAGGCGGATAATACGCTCCGCCATGAGACGACGTTGGCGGGCCATATAGCCAATAATATCTCCGCGCAGGACCACTTTCGCTGTCTCCCAGACCAGCTCAGGATCCGCAGAATGCCCACTGTGATCTGCTTCGAATTCACACCAGCGCCTTTGTAGGAACTGACAAAACTGAGAGTCTCGATAGAGTTCCAGAGGAAACCGCCACAATCTCGTCAAAGGACGGCTCGTGCCCCACCGCAGCTGAAGCCAAACAAAGGCGTGGTCGGATATTTCCGCGGGTCCGATCTGCGCCTCCTCTACCAAAACAAATAGGCACTGCGAGGTCAGCAAATAATCTATACGTGCGCTAGAACTATGTGCACGAGACTGATGGGTGTAGTCTCTTTCAGTGGGGTGTAGCAGTCTCCACGGGTCCACCAACCCCAACCTGGTCCGCAAACCATTTAAGGCTCGGGCCCCCTGGGATCGCTCTCGGAAGCTGCTCCACCTGGGAGGCCAGTCGAGCATATAGGTCTCTGTCTAGCACATTGGGACTATAAACATTGCCAAGGATAATAGGTTTCCCCTCTAGCGTGCCCTGTAGCAGAAGGAACCGCCCAGTCGAATCCGCAATTTCTTTGGTGACCTCAAAGCAGATCCGCTTGTGCAGTAGTATGGCCACCCCCCCTTTTTTATTCTGGGCCGGCACCCCCCATACCTGTCCCACCCAAGATCTACGCAGTTTAGCATGCTCCGCTGCTGTCTGGTGGGTTTCTTGGAGGAAAACTATGTCAGCTTTGTGCCTCGCCAAGGCTTGCAATACTTTTGCTCTTTTAAATGGGCTCCCCAGGCCACAAACATTCCATGACAGGATCTTCAGTCTGAATTGATATCACTCCAATATCTTAAAAAGGTACCCAACCATATTCCGGGAAGAACCCCCCCAGCCTGGAGCTCCCCCCGCTCTCCCTTACTGGATCCCCCAGTGCCCAGGTCCTCTTGGTGGGATGCGACCATACCCCCCCCTCCCCTCCTGTAAATCAGACATAAATGCAATAGTAGGGTGTACATTGACCCTTCCCCTAGGAACCTTTCCCTCCCCCTCTGCCCCACCCCCTCCCCTTCTGCCCATCCCCCCCTTCCACCCCTACCTCACTCCCGCCTGGACCTCCCATGAGACCCGACTAACTTCCTATGGCATTCGGCCCCACCCCACCTCCCACTCCCCCCAGATCACGTTATACCAAAGTGTCTAGCCTTCCCTCCCTGGAATCCCCAGCCCCCCAGATCCCCAACAAACCCATCTAAACTCCACCCCGCAGCCTTAGGGATCCGCGCTACTCCCGCCTCCCCCCATCATAGCACAGAATGTAAAGCCCGGCAGAGAAACCGCGCAGAGTGTTGACCCCCCCGAACCGCCTACCCCTCTTAACATGGGATAGAAGGGCCCCAGGAACCCTTACTCCTCCCCCCAAATCACGCCTCCAACAGCCGCACCCTAAGCCCCATAAAATAAAGGAACCCAAAGCCAGTACAAGCTACAGAGTTGCAAATGAAACAAGTAGAAAGGCAACAAAATAGAACAGGCACCCAAATGTAACAAATTGTGTCTGCAGCCCACAGTCCCAAACCAATTAACACTCTGCCAACCGATATACAGCCCGCATACCTACAGGCTACTGCAGGCGGTCGCCTCCCGAGTGCAGCCGGGATGCCCCCACCACCAGTCTCGGTCTCAGGTCCAGGAGGGGCAAAACATCAGACCTCACCACCACAGGCCCTCTCCTACCCCCCGTCAGTCCAAGAGTGAATACGGCAATGTGAATACTCCCGCCTCCATCTGGGCCTCCCCTTCTCATCGAGCTGTGTCTGCGGCTTCAACCAGACTGTCCAAGAAAGATTGGGCCTCCCCCGCAGACAGCAGGAAGCGGGTCCGTCCCTGGTAATCAACTCGCAGTCTCGCCGGGTAGAGTAGAGAGAAGCGGACTCCTTTGTTCATTAACTGGGCACATATAGGGGTGAAGGCGCGTCGTTGCTGGCTCACCAGGGCTGAATAGTCTTGGAAGACCAGGATCGGCGCCGCGTCCCCAGTCACTGCCCTGCGGCCGCGAGTGGCCCTCAGCACGGCCTCCTTTTGCTGAAAGTCAAAAAAACGTGCGATGACCGCACGTGGTCGTCTCGCCTGCTCTCGTTTGGGGCCGAGCCTGTGCACGCGTTCCAGCCGTATGGGGCCTCCCCCCTTGCCGTTTAGCAGCTTCTCCATCCAGGCGGTCAAATATACGAGCAAGGCACCATCTCCCACACTCTCCTCTATTCCAATAAAGCGGAGATTGTTGCGGCGCCCCCGGTTCTCGAGGTCATCGATCTTTTCTCCTTGCTGTCTCACCGTGCGTTCCAGGGACTCAACTTTTGCGGACAAGGACTGCTGAGTGTCCTCCACATCGGAGATGCGGGTTTCCGCCTGCTCCATGTGTCCCGTGAATTCCGTAAAGCGCTGGCTGATAGTTAAGATCTGCTCCGTCAAGTTTTGAAATTGAGCATCCAGCGCCTGCACCACCGCGGCACTGACCTCCGCCACCAGGCCCTGGTCGCCCACTGATTTAGGGCTCTTAGGCGCCCCCTCCGCCATCTTAGCCTCTGGGGCACGCGGCTTCTCCCGCCGAGGTGGTTTTGCTGCCATCCGCCTGTCTCTCGCACTTAAATCTTGCACTGCTGCTTCCCAGGTTTCTCCTCAGCCAGTAGCCAGTAAAGATATTAGTGATCTCTCACTTTAGTAAAGAATTGTTGCCGATTTTCGGGGTGTAGTAGCCGGAGCTGATCGTCCCCTGTCTGATCAGCTCATTGCCAAACCGGAAGTCATAGTAACATTCATTTAAACATTTAGTATACCACATTTGAAAAAAACAACTTTATAGCAGTTTACAATCTATTATGCAATAATACAAATGACTGAAGAACCTTGAGTCCAGCTACTTACATCCAACTTGACTAAAGACAAAGTAATAACTAATTTTTACAATCCAGTTTAGAAGAATAGATTACACACATCCATAAAATAACTCTATTATGTTTGACACCTGAAAGAAGCATGGCAGCCTAACAGACTCAAGAGGTGGCTAAACTGAAATGTTCTGCAGGGGTATACAATCTTAGTATAAAATGTAAATGTGATTTTCTCCTCTAGAAGTGTTATAAGAATGACAAGCTGTTTTCATCATGCTTCGAGATTAGTATTCTAGGTGAACAGTTCTTGGCTGCTACCTAACATCCCCCCACCTCTCTGAGCTTCTTGGAGAACCCTGCAGGGATATCATTTGATAGACTTAACAGAATTTCTGTGCGAAGCTAAAGGCACGTAAGTTACCTCAAGATGCATCAAACCCAAAGTACCTCTAAAAATATTTCAGTAAAAAATTAGGGGGAATATTAAATGACGACTGCTACGCTAGCTAAAAGCACCTAGCCACAGCCACTTTATATAAAACTGTATATTGAATGGTGGAAAATATCTATCTGGTTTCTGCTGCTGAATATCCAGGCTTACCAGATATAGTGATGATAACACAGGTACACTACCAAAAAACTGCCTCCAGTTTTGCAACTGATTCCTATAGATTTTGGGGTGCTGAATCCAGGACAAATAGCCAAAATGTTCCATCACGTCACGTTTTCTTGCAAAATTAGATTTCTTACCCATATAAGGAATGTTCACATAATTTATTTTTAGCCGACTGCAGTTTATTTTCTTGGCCCAAAATAGAGGTTGTAATGGTTAACTAACTAGAAACACTCCCTCATGATATTTTAGAGTGTTTTGTATTCATTTTATACATTAACAGGACAATTGGGAGGCGGGGGGCTAAATCCAGTACTCGCGCTGGCGCATGTTCTTTCCTGTTCGCCTCGCCTCGTTCGCTCGCTCAAACACGGTGGTTGCGACATGAACGTTCCTGTCAAATTTCAGTTTTTTGCAAGTTCATTATTACCTTTTGTTTGCTCAGTCGTAATCCAGCTTTATTCCGAAGTGGTTCACTACAGTTGTAGTTTGCAGTGCTGTGTATTTGTGATGGCTCACAGAGCCAGAGGTTGCGTCAACTCTCCGGACAGTTTTTGTTTTATTTGTGGGGAATATACCGTGAAAAAGCGGCAGAGGAACATTTCTGCATTTATTAAAAAAGTATATTTCGCCTATTTCGGTTTGAAGTTAGGCGATCAAGACAAACCGTGGGCTCCTCACAAAGTGTGCAAGACATGTGAGGAAGATCTACGCTTATGGATGAAAGGTAAAAAACAAGCATTTCGTTTCGGAATACCTATGATGTGGCGTGAACAAAGAGACCACAGCAGTGACTGCTATTTTTACTCTTGCATTGTGAAGGGATACAACTTAAAAAATAAGAACGTAATAAGTTACCCCAACCTTCCCTCAGCAATTAGGCCTATGCCTCATAGCAACGAAGTACCTGTGCCTGAACCACCAAAATCTTTGGATCATATTTGTGTGGACGGTTCTGATCATGATGAGACTCATCAGATGGCTTTTCCCGATGAGTCCAGTACTTCCGAGTTTGAAACTGAATCAGATCCGAAACCTGAACTTTTCTCTCAAGCTGAATTGAATGATTTAGTCCGGGATTTAGGACTCCCAAAAGATGCTGCCCAACTGCTAGGTTCTCGGCTTAAACAGAAAAATCTATTGTCACCAGGAACAACTTTTTATTGGTACCGCAACCGCGAGACACAATTTTTGAAGTATTTCAGCAAAGAGGAAGATTTGGTATTTTGCAACGATATATACGGAGTGATGGAAAAGTTTAAACTCAAGTATGATCCTGCTGAATGGCGGCTGTTCATTGATTCGTCAAAAGACAGCATAAAAGGTGTTCTTCTTCATAATGGCAACACATTCGCTTCAGTTCCTATTGCTCACTCTGTTATTCTCCAAGAAAAATACGAGAATTTGGCCCTGATTCTTCAGAAGATTCGTTATGATGAGCATAAGTGGATGATTTGTGGAGACTTTAAAATTCTATCCATGCTATTAGGGCAGCAATCCGGTTTCACCAAATATCCCTGCTTCCTTTGCTTGTGGGATAGCCGGGCCCGCGACCTACACTGGGGGAAAAAAGACTGGCCAATTCGGGAGTATTTGAGACCCGGTGAGAAAAATGTTCTTCATGAGAGCTTGGTACCTCGTGATAAAATTCTATTACCACCTCTCCACATTAAGTTGGGTCTCATTAAGCAATTCATCAAGTCCCTTCCAAAAGATGGTGAGTGCTTTCGGTGCCTTTGCTCAAAGTTCCCCCGACTTTCTGAAGCAAAGCTAAAGGAAGGAGTGTTTGTTGGCCCTGATATAAGGAAACTCATTTCAGATGGAGCATTCGCTGAAACGATGTCTGAGAAGGAAAAAGAAGCCTGGGATTCCTTCAAGGATGTTGTTCTCAAATTCTTGGGGAACAGGCGGGATGAGAAGTATAAGGATATTGTTGCCAGGATGCTCAATGCCTTCAAAGAACAAGGCTGTAACATGAGCCTGAAAGTCCATTTCTTGCACTCCCATGTGAACTACTTTCCCGAAAACTTGGGGGCGTACAGTGAAGAACAAGGTGAAAGGTTTCACCAGGACATCAAGGACGCAGAGAGAAGGTACCAAGGAAGATGGAAACACCACTATGATGTCTGATTTCTGCTGGTTGCTGCTGCGGGAAACCCCAGATGAAAAATACGCCAAGCAGCGCACCAAGAGAAGCATTTGGGGGAAGAAGAAACGGGCCCACCAGGAGATTGATTGACCCAAGAATGACTTTAAAATCTAAACTGTGTTGACAAATATCGTGTTTTTACTAAACTTTGAAATAAAAATTTGCTAGTTATTACCACAGTGTCGGATCTCATTTATTAGAATTTTATTTTCACACCATCGGGTGTTTGTCTTCATGTATTGCAATGGTGCGGTTTGCGTTTTCTATTCTTACATACATACCTGTACAACATTTTTTGCACATTTCTTTGCTTTGCTTTGTGTCTAACCTCGCTCTTATATGCTCAATGTTTGTGCACATGTATGTGGCTGTTTTAAGTGCAGACAATTTTGCTACCATCACAGTGTGTTTTGTTGACATTACTCTATTCTTATGTGCTGCCTTGTTACAATTTTCTTTATTCTTATTTGAATAACTACTAAACAATTAGTATAAAGAATTCATCCAAGAAACCTTTATCTCGATCGCACTCAATCTGAAACGTTCACCTCAAACTGCTAACCCAATGTAGCAAAAAATCTGTACGTGATGGAGCAAATTGGTTACCAGATTTGGATTCAGCGCACCAAAAAACGTAAAAATCAATCGAAACATTAGAGGCAGTTTAAAAAAACATTTTTTTAGTGTACCTGTGTAATCAGCCTCTAACTGGATAGCGAAAACCAGCTATTCAGATGATCTAACTTTAGCCATGTTAAAAATACAGCTCGTGCCTGTAACTGCTCCTGATCTGCCCATAGACCACCCTATTTTTAACCGGGGTGTTTTCAGTGGTCTGTGGGGATATTCAGTGGCACTAACCAGTTTGGTCTGACCACATTCTAATTGGCTAGCAGGTCTGCTACTCAGCGAAAATACTTTGAAATGCCCTTCTTAATTTTTCCTTTTGAGGGTTTCTATAATTAGTGGTCCTTTACTAAAGTGCAGTAAGTGGTTTATGTGCATTTTAGCATGGCATGTTAGCACAGGGCTGCGGTAACTGTTGCAGTGTGCTAATTCTCATGTTAATTGCTCGCTGCGCAATGAGGTGAGAAATAGGCAGATTATGGGTGGAGCGTGGGCAGGGATTGCACATTGCAAATAGCACACAATACTTTACCACTCACTAACTGTCAATGTTGTAGTTAGCATGAGTGAACTTAACGTTGCCTCAGTAGGTGGTGTAACGTGCACCTGGAGTAATTGTGAATGACTTAACGTGTGTTAAGGGACTCCTCAATGTGGTAAATTGCTGGGCATGCCCCTGGCAGTAGCCACATGACTTTTGCACTTACTGCACATTTTGAATAAAAATTAATGCATGATAGGTGCAAAAACCTACCGCTGTTTAGTAAAAGGGCCCCTTAGACTTTAACATTTAAATGTTTTCATGGTCTTCAGTCTTTGCACTATCCTCCAATTTCCGGAGAAGAAAATGTCATCACTATAAAGTACTCACTGTAGTTGGAAAGTTAGATGTTGATGAACAGGATTCTATGTATTTTATCTTAATTTACTATCCGACTCCATTCATGATAGACCTAGCGGCTGAGTCTGCTACTAACTGAGCCAGATATTCTCATAGAGAATGTCTACTATGGTACTTAGTTGCTCATGAGACAATAGCGATTGACATGTCACTGATGATACTCAAAATATGCTGGAACCTCCCCCCACCCCCCCAGCAGATGGCATGTGATACTTCAAAGGCCTTCTATCCTTGTCTGAAAATGATCTATGGTCTGGACACCTGGTAGAATCATTCTAGGAGCTACAGCAGGCGCTTTGTCTTGTAAAATTCTTATTCTTGCCTCCAGAATTGAATTTCTTGTATATAAATGCATAATCACAATGTTCAGATACTCATTCCTGATCTTGAAATGGGTGCTTAGTTGTAACTTTGGATCCTGGGATGTTCCCAATGTTCGGATTTCTTTTCAGAATCATAACACTTTCAGGAGGTAGTGGTGTTAGTATGGAATAACAAAAATGACAGAGACTGATGGCACCTTTATAGACTAACCAGTTTATTGAGGTATGAGCTTTCAAGGACAGGAGTCCAGTCTGTCAGATGCATAATGTGTAGGTCATGAGGTGAGTAAATATGTATGAAGATGAGTGTAGGGTAGAGAGGATCAGGTATCCATTTTAGCTCTTATGTGTTTTCCACATGTCAGCTGGTCGGCTAACCATGAAGAGATAGCATATTGGATTTTGTGATTCTTTTTCTTCCTGAAAGACTGGACTTATTAAAAAAAACTATTTGCAATTCTTAAATTATACGATAGAGTCTTGGATGTTTTGACCAAAAGGGTGGTATGAGTCTCTGCTTCATGTCAGTGTTAACAGCATTTGGTATTTGCAGTCATGTAGTGTGAATCTCTGTTTACCTGTATGTCAAGTCTTCTTATTCTGGGGCAAAAGATTGCCTTGTTTTTTTGCCATTTTTAAATTATATTCTTCTGCTCTGGATCAGACACAGCTACGTAACCAGCTCATCCGAGAACTAAAGAATCCTGCTCTTCGTGGAGAGTTTCGTTCACAGCCTCTTTCTGTTGAGGGTAGTTCGCTGTTAGCCAGGGCCTCCAACAGTCTGGTGGCAGATCATCTGCACCGGTGTGGCTATGAATATTCGCTCTCAGTTTTTTACCCAGAAAGTGGCTTACAGCAGGACAAGGTGAGCTCTCTTTTGTTAGACTTATGATCTTTTGGCTCTTTTTACCCTGTATTGCATATTTGTTCATAAATACTGTATATATTGGATTTTATGATTGTATTGGGGTACATTTTGAAAATTGTTTTAGATGGTTAGCAGATCTGCTAACCAGCTAAAACACAGCCACCATAATGTTCAGCAGCATTAATTGGTTAGTGACAATGAATATCCCCAAAGATTGCCAAAAAAGCACCCGGTTAAAACCAGGGCCATCAGTGGGCAGAATGGGGGGAGGGGTGTGACAGCTGCCATCTGGTTAGTGGCAATATTCAGCCACTAATTGGATAGCTTTCTTGGTTAAAGTTAGGACAGTTGAATGGATGTCCTAACTTTAACTCCTTAATGTTATCTGGTTAGTGGCTGAATATCGTGGCATCAATGACCAGACAGCCTGGATATTCAATGGCAGAAATCGGATATGTTTCGCCACTCAATATCCAGTTTAAATGACAGCTGCAGCTAGGTGCTGTTTTTTTTAGCCTAGCCACTGCTGCTGAATAAGCCCCCTATTGTTTCTAAGAGGTAAAAATGTTTTTGATGGGGATTTTGTGTGTAAAGCCTTAGATTTCACTTTTTTCCCCTAAGAACAATAATTTTTCATTCCATATCGTCCTGCTAGACCAGTCCAGACAAGTGTGTTCCCCCACCAGCAGATTGGTGGAGACAAAGAACCAATCAAAAGCCCAAGTTTCAATGACATCACTCCTATGATTCTATTGCCTCAGCCACCAGAGGTCTCCTCAGTGTTTCTTTGTCTCCAGCAGATGGTGGATGGATTTTTTTCCTCTCTGAAGAAAATCTGATTAAGAGGAAAAGACTGATTAAATGCTCGTGAACGACCACCTTGAGGGTGACTCTCACTTGAGCGCAACATGGGATTCTCCACTAGACTGCAGTCTTTTTGATAACCATAGGAACAGGGAAAGTTTGTTTCAGCTCCATGCTCTTATCATGATAAGAACCTGTTAAGCAGCCACCAATTGGAAGAATCTGGAAGAGTGCAGCAGCCTCACACAACCTCAATGCCTTCTCCCACCTCATCTGTTCTCCCCCTACTCTCTCCCGAAAAATACAGAAAGCTCTTAGGGGGATCTGCCTGCTAGCCACCATAAACGCACTGCTGCAAAAGCCAGTGAAACAGTATCATGGGAGTAGAGCTGAGCCTGGCATGGATCGTCTACCTGGGGCTCTCAGGGGGTGCATACCATTGTCCTGGTTGGGAGCTTCTGATTCCGTCTGTGTGGGATGCAATTCGGCATAGACTGCTGATGACTGTTGCACAGTATGGGGGTTTTCTGCTGTTTTCTACAAGCGTTAGTAACATTTTCTTCTATTGTGCGCCTGGCGGTCGCGAGGTGTGTATGCACATTCCAACCCTGGCATCTGTAACACGCATTGCAGGTAAAAGCGCAGTTAATGCGCGCTTCCATAAAAGAGCAGTCAACATGTGCCACATTAAAAACACAGTTAATGCATGCCTTCGGGCTGCTGTAGCCTTAGCACATGCTGTTGTGATACTTGCCTTAACTCTCTGTCTTCTTCCAGGAACCATTGTTTGACCTGTGGCAAGCAAGGTGCCTCATGTCTGGATTCTGCTCTTCTGGCATGGCAGTTTCTGAGTTGTCCCTGGAGGGCCTGCTCCCCCTCTTTCAGCCAGGGGATGCAATTAGTCTAGTCTTGCCTGCCCCAGCTAAGGAGGTGACAGATGGCGCTATGGGTAAGGATATCCAGCTGGCCAGAGAATCCAGTGAGCCACTCATTGTACCCTAGGGGGTCTGTGGTGGCTGTGCTCTCTGGTGCTGGGGGAGATCATTTCCGAGAGGAGAGCTTCTGGACTCCAGATTGTCCTCCCTGGAATTCTGTCTTTTTTTGTAGCAGGCCTGGTCCTTCTGGCATGGAAATTCAGACTCTGCAGCCTCTAGGTGCCCCGGGTGCAGTCTCAAGCAGGGCAGGGAGAGTGGAAGCCCTTTTTGATTGCCTTTTGGCTAAGCATCCCTGGCAGTGGGCGCTCCCTATAGATGGGGAACAGCAGGGAGCTGTGCAAGCTTTTGTTTAGGACTTGGATTCAGATGGCTTGATACTGGGCTCTGACGTGGATGAAGAAGTACTCTTGCCTTCAGAAGATTGTAAGAAGGCCAGTGTGATCCGTTTATTCTGGAAGGAAGAGTTGGTGGTATTAATTGCCAGGGTCTCATCCACCTTGAACTTGATGGATGCCTTTAGCATGGAGCAGAATCTGAAGGTACACCTGCTTCTCTAAGAGGTACGAAAATCCACTATTGTCTTCCCATTCCCGGATGTAATCAAGGCTATGATCTTGTCAAAGTGAGACTCTCCTGAATCCCTGCTCAGCCTTGATTACATGGTGGTCTGTATGGGTAAGCTCTTGGACCTCTGCATCCACCTTAGGAATGGCAAACCACTCAATGCAATCCTCCTCCAGAAGAACAGAGATCTTCTTACATACTCTTAACCCTTCTGGAGGAGGATTGCATTGAGTGGTTTGCCATTCCTAAGGTGGATGCAGAGGTCCAAGAGCTTACCCATACAGACCACCATTTCTGTGAAAGGCAGATTGGCCTTAAAGGCTTTTCAGGACTGTAAGGTGGATTGAGTGTTGTGGAGCCAGTTTGCCACAGTGGCAGCTATTCTGAAACTGGCAGTATGTACCAGCCTGATATCTAAAGCCCTGCTGCAGTTGATTCCGTCTCTTCCGCTGGATGATACTACCCCTCTCTTGGAGTCGGCTACAACCTTCCTTTCTGATGCCATGTATGGCCTGGTATATTTGGTGGCCGGGGATGGTGCCCTGACAATGGTGTTATGGTGTTGGATTTGGCTCTGGTACTGGGCAACGGACACATCTTCCAAAGCCAATTGGCCCAACTGGGTTTTCAGGAGAAGTTTCTGTTTGGCGTCATTTTGGAGAAGTGATGAAGGACCAGGGGGAGACAAAATCTTATTGCTTTCTGGAAGACGGGTCTATGAGGCCTGTGAAGTGGGTGTGCTGGTTGGATTCCTGGAGGTCTCAGGACTCTCGTTCTTAGTCCTTTCATGGAGCGCGTAAGCCTAGGGACTCGGTTCTTTCCAGTGGAGGATCCTCCTAGGTTGAGCAAGGAAGGTTCTGTGTCCATCCTTATCTGGATGGCTGGCTCATCTGGGCTTATTCCCTTTCAAAAGCATTTTGGTTGGATGTTCAATCAGGAAAGAGCCAGCTGTGGCCTTCCCAGTTTTTGGAGTTTCTGGGAGCACATTTTGACATTCAAGTGGGCAATTTCCTGCCAGAAGCGAAAGTCAAAAGATGGATTGCCTGGTGCTGTTCTGTCGCAGCAGGCTCTCAGAGTCTGGGATTACCTTCAGCGTCTCAGATTGATGGCAGCAACCACAAAGATTGTGCCATGGGCGCATGCTCACATGCAACCTCTGCAGCAGTCCTTGTTGACTCAGTGGTCCCCGAGTTCTCAGGAGTTCGAGCGCAAGCTCTCACTCCCTTTTGATGGTGAAATCTAACCCACGGTGATAGCAGCAGTCCTGTCTTCTGAGGATGGGGTGCCGCTAGATGATTTCTCCTGATGACAGATGCCAGTCTCTTGAGCAAGGGAGCTTGTTGCCTCGAGGTGAGGACTATCAGGTTGGCTGTTCTGTGTTTACAGCCCCTGATCAAGGATCAGGCGGTTCAAGTGTTTACAAGTGGAAGGACAGACTAGATAGGCCATGTGGTCTTTTTCTGTCGTCATGCTTCTGTATTGTCAGATAATTCCACGGTGGTGGCATATGTCAGTTGGCAAGGTGGCACTAGGTGTGCCGGGGTAGCTCTGGAGATGACCATCGTGTTGCCTGGTCAGAGAAGAACCTCCGAGCCTTATTGGCTCAATACATTGCAGACACTGTTCCCTCTAAGCTGTGCGCGTGTGCGCGCGCACACACCTCGCCAAGCGAGCGCACATACTTTACAACAGAGCGCACAAAAATTACGGTTCTGATTCTGATAGAAAACAACACAGACATCATAAAATTTAAAAGTTGTTGTGTATTTATGGTTTTCACAAGTTCCACACTATTTTCTAGTGCAATCAATGTGGTGTACATACTGTATTCTGACGTGTAGTCAAATTTTAAAGTATATAACTCCGAGTGTCGTTATGTGGCGCACAAAAATTTAAACTTCCTTCAAAAGCTGCACAGCTGATATTTTATGCGCACACAGCCTACAGAAAATTAGAGGGAACATTGATTGCAGGGGTGGGCAATGTGGAAGAGGACTTCCTCAGCCAGCAGGCAACATCTGGGCCCTGAAGAGTGAGACTTGAGTTAGGAGGCATTTCATTTGATTCTGCGCCACTGGGGTCGCCCCGAAATGCATCTGATGGTGACCCACTCCAGTGCCAAGGTTTGCTGCTTCTTCGGTCACCACAAAGAGACAGGATCCGAGATCATCGTCACCCTGACCCAGCCTTGGCCAAGTCAGTATTTGCTGTATGTGTTTCCTCCATGATCCCTGGTGGGGCATATGATTCGGCATATGGACCACCACCCTGGCAGGATTGTTCTAGTGGTGCCGGATTGGCCAAGGAGAGCATGGTTCAGAGATCTGAAGTGGCTCCTGCAGGCACCTCCTCTTCAGTTACCTCCATCTCAGGGCCTGTTGTGGCAGGGATCGATAGTCCTAGAGAACCCGGCTCCCTTCTCACTTATGGCATGGCTCTTGGAAGGATACAGCTAGCACATAAGGGCTACTCTCCAGTGGTGGTCGCTACTCTGCTCAGAACCCAGAGGATGTCTACCAATGTATACATGTAGTTTTTGTTTCCCTAGCATAGTGCTTCTCAGCCCTTTCCTGGAGGCACCTAACCAGTCGGGGTTTCAGGATTACCACAGTGAATATGCATGAAATAGATTTGCCTACAATGGGTCTTCAGTAGATACAGATTTATCTGATGCATATTCATTGTGGTAATCTTGAAAACTTTAACTGGCTAAGTGTGCCTTCAGGAGAGGGAGGAAACATGAACAACAGGTACTGACTTGGCCAAGGCTGGGCCAGGGGGCAATTCCCTCAGACCCTGTCTCTATGTGGTGACTGAAGGGGATCAAAATGATAAAGGAGATGGAACAATACCCTTATGAGGAAAGGCTGAAAAAGCTAGGGCTCGTCAGTCTCAATAGACAGCTTAGAGGAGATATGATCGAGGTCTATAAAATGAGTGGAGTGGGACGAGTAAACGTGAACAAAGCTGTTTACGCCTTCAGAAAATGCAGACTGGAGGACATGTAATGAAGCTGTAAAATAGTACATTTTCAAACTAATTGGAGAAAATATTTTTTCCACTCAACGCGTAATTAGAAACATAGGCCATATGGTCTTTATCTGCCATCATGTTTCTATCTAGTCTGCCCTTCCATACCAATTGCCTACCTCTATAGTTCAATTTTTTCCCTTTTAGATATCTCCTGTGTTTGTTCCATGCTTTCTTGAATTCGGATACTGTCTTTGTCTCTACTCTCAGGAACAACAGAGGAGCAAGACCCCCGCACACAGCACAGGAAACACAAAAGGCGAAGGTCGGATATACTGGTGCAAAAAGGTTTTATTTCATGAACCCCAACGCGTTTCGGCGTGAACGCCTTCTTCAGGGGGAACACATCTTTGAACACAAAATAAGAATGAACTAACATAATATAAAAGTATAAAAACATAATATTAAAAACAACATATAATAAATGTAAAAAGTAATAATAATAATAACTACATCAAAACTCCATAATTAAGAATTATCTATAGCTGATAACGATTAAATGAATAAATAATTAAAAAATTAAAAATCATAAATAGCCACTGTAAAACCAGAACAAAACAAACAAATAAATAAACAAACAAACATTAGAACATAGCGTAGATAATGAAATGGAGACTATAAGAAGTGGGGTATAGCTCAATGAGGGACATGGAAGATATACTTACGAAGGCACCATGCAACACGTTTTAGTCTTGAGAAAAACTCTGACGAACCAAATAAATGAACTAGAGTATAAAATATGAAGTATATTACATTAAAATGAAATACCCTGAGCCAGGAGGATATCTATAAGGGAGGCAACTTTAATTACTGTAAGTATTTATAAAGAGAATTTTTTTTTAAATAATTTTTTTTTTAAATTCAATGGTGACATATATACTTTAAATTGTATGCCCATAACATCTTCAAAAAGAGTGTGTACTTGTGCACTGAATCCACGGTAAGTTAATCTCACCAAAATTGTAATTAAACAACAAAGTGATGAATGTTATCAGCGTAAAATATATAGAAAAATTTTTTTTGCATACATGACAAGATGAGGGTAGATCATTCTTTAGCTAACACCAAAGTCGTGACATTATGTAAACAGTGTAAGTGGTTTCGGGTTTAAAGTCTGTCAAGAATCATGGAGGAAAAATTGCATGCATAAAGGGAAAATAAAGTATTCTTAGCTAATATCAAAGTAATAACATTATATAACGGTATAAAGGGTATCAAACCTTAAAGTCTGACGAGAAACACGGAGGAAACTTGAGATGTTGTCTTTAAGGCTATGAGCAAGAGTTGAAATTAAAGTAAACAAGGAGGGAAAACTTAAAGCGTTTCTTGAACACAAACAGTCTTGAAAACCAAAGGATCATAGAGACATTCATACCTGTGAAGCCAATGTAATCTCCTGATACAATCTGCAATCTTCCAAACGATGGCAGCATAAGATTATGCATTTGTGGAGCCACTGGGAGACTATTCCACACAACTACTCCCAAGTCTCTCTCCCTTTATCTTTTATCCTATGCCCCCTCATTGCAGAGCTTTCTTTCAAATGAAAAAAGTTCTCCTCCTTTGAATTTATGCCATGGAGGTATTTAAAACATCTCTATCATATCTCTCCTCTCCAGTCTTTCTTGCAAAGTATACAAATTAAACTCAAATTTATTGCCAGAGGATGTAGTAAAACCTGTTAGTAAGCTGGGTTTAAAAATGCTTTGGAGAAGTAGCTGGAGGAAAAGTCCGTAAACCGTTATTAATGTGGACTGGAGAAAATCCACTGCTTATCCCTGGGATAAGCTGCATAAAATCTGTTTATCTTTTGGGATCCTATGAAGTATTTGTGACTAGGATTGGCCACTGTTGGAAACAGGATACTGGACTTAATGGATTTTTGGTCTGACTCAGTATGGTAAATATTATTTAATTAATTAATTAATTTATTTCACAGACTTATATACCGCCTTATCCAGCAGTCAAGGCGGATTACAATGAACAGAACTTGAACATTACATCTAACTTGTTTAATTTTGTACAATATAACAGTGCATATGTACATATAATAGTGAATATTGAACAAGAGGTTAACTATTTACAGTGTAACTAGCAAGAAGGGATAGGGTTAGGTGGTAATTTTTGGACTATAAGTGGTGTACATCAGTGATAGACTGATTACAGGGAAGTTGGGCAGATGTGATGGCGGTACATTTGAGTCATGATCGTGGAATATTTACAATGCAGATATTAACGCAGCCTTTGTTAGGGTGTAGTTGCTTCTGAGATGTGTTGACCATAGTGTTCTGTGTTTTTATTCTTTTTCTGAAGTCCATAAGATCCTTTATTCTCTTATTGCTGGTGGTAGGGAATTCCATATAATTGGGGCGTAATATGAAAATGCTCTATTGCTCCTTGTTTTGTTGTTTTTGCGGAAGTCAGTTGGTGTAGATAGAGAGTTTTGGGAACATCCCCTTCTCTGTCTGTGTCTGGGGCTTTGGATATTAGAGTGGTAAGGTGAGATGGTGCTATGTTGTGGATCAGTTTAAAGATGATGACCAGGTTCTTGTATTTACTTCTACTGGCTATAGGGAGCCAGTAGAAGTAATTATTATTATTTTTATGTTCTTAGGCTCTAGTAAACAGTCAATAAGACTCCATCTTGAGGTAGTGCATGCAGTTCTAGAGAACACATCTATATGTACTTAATCTTCACGACACACCCAGTCAGTCTAGTTGTCAGGATAGCGCGGTATAAAAGAGACTTTAAATAAATAAATAAATAATAAATAAATATACACAATGAATATGCATGAGAGCTTTGCATGAAGCATCTTCAGTTTTGTTAAAATATATCTTATGCATATTCACTGTGGTATTCTTGAAATTGCTGCGGGTACTGGCTAGTTATATCCCAAGGACTGGATTGAGAACTCTGGCTTTAGAAAAAAGAAAGGAAAGGGAAGATATGATATAAATATATGATATGATATAAATATATAAATGTCTAAGAGGCTTCATTAAGGTACCAGAAAGTAGAATTTTCCATCAGATGAAAAACTCACGGACAAGGGGTTATTATATTTATTTATCTAGGCTTACATTCAAGTACTGTATATATTTTTTCCCTTGTCCCCCTAAGGGGCTCACAATCTATGTTTTGTACCTGAGGCAATGGAGGGTTAAGTGGCTTGCCCAAGGCCACAAGGAGCACCTGTGGGACTAGAAACCCCAGTCCTTCCGGCCCAAAGTTGCTGTCCTCTAGTGGGATTTGAACCCCTGGCCCTCTGGCTCAAGGTAACTCGTACCAACCACTAGGCCACTCCTCCCTCCAAGCTTAAAGGAGAGAGACTCAAAAGGAAACTGAGAAAATACTTTTTCACTGAAGGCTTTGGTCACCTGGGACTGACTTTCAAAGGGCGACCAAATAGTTGCAGAATTCAGGTATGCATGAGAAAGATAGATACAAAAGGACCTTTTGGTGATCTGGGAAACTATAAACTGGTGAGCCTGACATCAGTACCTGGCAAAATGATTGAAATCATTACTACAGACAGGTGAACCTGACATCAGTACTTGGCAAAATGATTGATTGAAACCATTATAAAGAATAAAATTACTGAACATGTAGAAAGCCAACATTTATTTGTGAGGTATTTTTATACTGCTCCTTCCAGATACCAGGGGCTGTTTACAATGAACAAACAAGTTACATAGAATAATGGTGGGGTGGTACAATATAAAACAAAAACAACTATTAACCTGTAAATAGTTACATATGTAATGTAAATGTAATGTTTACATATTAGAAATTTATCATATTTTCGTTCCCATGCTTAACGGTTGAAAGATTGAAAGTCAAATTAACTGGCTTTAGTGAAGTAAGAGGGATTCAAATGTGTGTGGCTGAGGGTTGGGTCATTACTGTTACTATAGTTGTTGCCATAGTGTTCAGTGAAGAGCAGTGTCTTAAGTTCCTTTCTAAATGTTTGTAAGTCTTTGAGCGTAATGTGTCTGGGAGAGCATTCCAAAGGATGGGGGCTACGAATGAGAATGCTTGGTTACTGATGGTCCATTTTTTTTTACGGAAAGTCAAGGGGACTACTAGTGTGTTGTGTGCACTACCTCTTCTGGATCTTGTGTCAGCTGGAGTGTGAATTAGTGTTGAGAAGAATGAGGGTGTTATGTTCTGTCTAAGCTTAAATGTGGTCATTATGGTTTTATATTTTATCCTGGTAGCTTTTGGTAACCAGTGGAGTTTATGTAAAGTGGATGTAATGTAGTCTGTTAATCGGGCCTTATAGATGATTCTTGCTGTTATGTTTTGTGCCATTTGGAGTAGGTTTAGGCTCTTTTTGGTTGTTCCTTGCAGTAGGCTGTTATGATAGTCAAAGTGTGGGGTGATTAAGGCTTGTACCACGGATCTTAAGTCATGAGTGTTAATTAAGGGTCTTAGATGTTGTATGGTCCTTAGTTTGAAAAATATAGTTCTGGTTATTTGCTTTATATGTGATGTCATACTGAGGGATTGATCAAGGGTGATGCCCAAATATTTTACTTCTTGTTTCACTGGTGGGGTAATGTCAAGGATGGTAAAGGTCGGGGGGGGGGGGGTAAAGTTTTGGTTTCTTGTGATGTATAATATTTCATTTTTCTTGAAGTTGATACTCATGTTAAGCCAGTTTTCTGTTTCTTTTATGCATGCTGACAAAATGTAATGGGTAGGGTTTGTTATGTCTATAGGGAGGTGTAACAGGATATCGTCCGCATAGATACGGTATCCTATTTCAAATTTTCTGAATATATTTCAGATTGGCTGGAGATATAAATTGAACAAGAGGGCTGAGAGGGCAGATCCTTGTGGTATTCCTGGATGGATTTAGCCAAGGAAAGTCTTGTCTCCCTAATCCTATTATATTTTTTTTTAAGGTATGAATAAACAGGTAGATAAAGATGAGCTGCTTGGGGCTTCTGGTTCCAGTGTGGATGCGAGTGGATGGCATCTTGTGTGGCTGTGGGCCACCTTATTATAAAACCTTCAATTTTAGTGATTTTTGACGTGTCACTCCCTTATGGATGATATCTTGGGTGATGCCCAAAGCTTTAAAGATGAGAACCAAGAAATCCATCTGGAACCTTTATGCTGAGAAAGCAAAAAATACTTCTACGTTGGAAAAGCGGCCTGGGCCCATGGCTAAGCAGGGCGGGGAAACGCCTACCAGGGCAGATGCATAGTTGGTTTGAGTGGATAATATGGGAGTGTTGTTCTAGGAGATAAGGTTCTCTAAAACCAAAATAATAGACACTATTACTGCTCAGTTTACAGAGTGCTTTGATACTCTGGTTACACGCCCCACCGAGGTAGAAGAGCAAGTCGGGGCCCTGGAGGATAAGGAGGTGATAATAAGAGAAGAAGTGGGTTGGTTGCGGAAAGCCATTCGGTGGCTGGAGTATAAGGCAAAGGATCAGGAAAATAGGGATAGAAGACAAAACATCCGCATTTTTGGTGTGCCCAAAGGGGTGGAATTATCTGACGTTCGAGCCTTTGTAAAGAAGCTGCTGGACTAATGTTTCCCTGCACAGCTGGCCACGCCATCTTAAGAAATAGAGTGGGCTCACTGGGAAACTAGGCATAAGCCTGAGCCTGAGAAAGGGCCCAGTGCCATTATAGTAAGACTGCTACGATATCAGGAAAAGAAGCATGTAATTTTAGAAGCCCGGAAGCTGTGACATATAATAATTGGAAGATCTTAATTTTTCCGTACCTTCCTTAGTGCTGAAACAGTCAGGAAGCGGAAGGCTTTATTGCAGTACAGACACCCTGGTAAAAGCAGGCCTTCAAACTAGTATTTGGTTTCCTGCTCAACTCAGTTTTGTACCAAGAGGAATGTAAATTTCTCCGCTCTCCCGAAGAAAGAGAGCGCTTGCTACAGTGTGTTGTAGTGCAACTTGAACTCTCTTGGAGTCCATGTGGTGATACAGTAACGCAGCCCCCTGAAACCCATCGCTTGGTGTAGGACTTCGGTGTGATTGTCATGGAGGATGCCTCAGCTGGTAGTTGGAAGGTGACAAGTGTAGGAGGCGGCAGAATCCTGGATTCGGATCCTGGGTGGTAGCAGTCGTGACTGCAGGCTGCTGAAGGCTGATTGGTGCTTTTCAGCACTTGGTAGTATTATGTTTGGATTATGTCTCTGTAGTGACATTTAGTTTACTGTGTGCTTACCTGAACCTGTCTGAGCCTTTGGCTGTGAGTTATTACTAGCTGACTCTACTGTCTGTCCTGTTTTTTTGGGGGTTTTTTTTAGTCCTGTTTTCTATCATGAGTTTTCTTGTATTGGTCCTTCGGGGCTTGATTGCCCTGGCCAAGTCCTGATGTGCTGCTAAAGATGGCCGGAATCCCAAACTGATTGTGAATGTATGTAGGGTGAATGAGGGAGTGTGTGTCAAGGGTAGTGGGGTGTGAACGCGGGATGTGAGTGCCCGAGCATGATGAGTGCATTAGCGGGTTGAGGATTCGGGCTTGCTGGGTGCTTTTGGTTGGGAGGAGTAGGGAAGGGGAGGCTTGGTTTGTATAGTCTGATTGATATTCTGTTTTTTCCTGTTCTCCCCTCCCACTTTTCCAATACCTTTTTGTCTTTTTATGCATCTCTTCATTTTTTACTATGGGTGGGTGGCTTGGGTGCAAGGAGAGTGGCTCATACATTTCTTTGGGCCTCAGGGTTGCTCTCTGGTGGCCACTGGGACTTGATCCTGGTTGGGTGGCCCGGAGCCCCTCTATAAGGGAGCTCAGGGTGGGATACATACTATTTACAACACAGGATTTCCATATTTTTGTATAAAAGTTGGTTTGGATGTGTTGGGGTTTGTTTTGGGGGGGAGGTGTAAGGATGAGAGGGTGTTGGTGGGGGCTTTGTCAGGGGACAGAGGGGTTGGGAGTGTGTATGACTGGGTCGGGGGTGCAGTGGGTTTTTGGTAGTGTGGGGTCCCTTCCCTCTTAGTGCCCTTTTGGATGGCTCAGATGTGTTGGGGTTATGGTTTTTAAGATTGCGACGCTAAATGTTGGTGGACCAATAACCCCATTAAATGCAAAAGGGTGCTATTTTACCTATAGTCTCAGGCTCCTCATGACGACCTACTGCTACTACTACTACTGCTAATCATATGCAGCACTGTACATATAGATAAAGACACAGTTTGTGCTCATCAGAGCTTACAATCTAATCAAGATAAAACACATAGCAAAACCGGGGGACTAGAGTATGGTAAGATACACATAAGTAGTGGACAAGAGAGTGAAGAGCATTAGGATCCAAAAACTGCTTCAGAGGTAGGTTTGTAGCCTGGATTTGAATAGGGCTAGAGAAGGAGTCTGACGCACAGACTCATGTAGTTTGTTCCAGGCATATGAAGCAACAAGATGGAATGATTGAAGTCTGGAGCTGGCAGTGGCAAAGAACGGCACAGATAAAAGAGACAGAGGAGTAGAGCTCTTGAAGAGGGGTGTAGAGTGAGATAAAAAAGGAAAAATAGTGAGGAACCACAGAATGAATGCACTTGTAGGTCAGTAGGAGGCCCGTAGAGGCCTTGTGACAGTGATGACTGTCCACTGAATGCTTAGGGTCCACTGAAATTCTCTGAAATACTGATAAGCCATGAGGATGTCATGAACTGTGGTGGCCATGTGGCCCAATATTCTCAGCATGGTTCTTGCTGAGACCTGATGACTCGTATGAACCTCTCCGACCTGCTGGATCAGGCGGACTTGCCTATTGAGAGGCAGAAAGGCTCTTGATTGAGTCGTGACTAGCAGGGTTCCGATGAATTTCAATTGTAGAAGCATAGTGTCAACTGGAACTTTGGGTAGTTTACGATGAACACTAGTAGCTCCAGCACCCGGATGGTGATGCGTACAGATTCTTGAACACCTTCCAGAGTGGTGCTTTCAGGCAGCTATTCATCCAAGTAGGAAAATATGTGCACTCCCAATCTGTATAGAAACCCTACAACTACATTGAGACATTTGGTGAACACTCAGGGAGCAGACGTGAGGCCAAATGGGCAGTACGTGATACTGGAAGTAGTGTGTTCCCACCCATGAAGTTGAATTACAGCCTGTGACTGGGATGTATCGTGTGTGTGTGTGTGTGTGTGTGTGTGTGGGCATCCTGTAAATCCAGGGAACATAGCCAATCTCTTTTTTAGAGTAAGGGGAGAAGGAGGCCAAGAGAGAGAATCCTGAACCTTTCTCTTACAGGGAACTTGTTCAGGTCTCAGAGATCTAGTATAGTAAAGTATACTCCTGTATTTTTTAACACCAGGAAGTACCTTGAGTAAATTCCTTGCCCTGGTTGGCACTGGTTCTATGGCCTTGTCCTCAAGAAAAGTGGAGATCTCCATTAGAAGTATGTCCTGCTGCAGAGACACTTGAGAAATTGGTGTTGGAGTGCAATTTGAAGGTGTCTTTTAAAAAAATGTAATTTGTACCCCTGATGGACGATCTTAAGAATTCAACTGTCTGAGACAATTGGGACCTCTTCTGCAAAGTGGATGATCCTCTCTCCTACTAGCAGGATGTCCATCTAGAGCACTGGAAGATTGGATAGGTTCATCAGAAAACAGTCAAAACCCTGTCCCTCATTTTGGCTGGGGAGCTGATTAAACTTTAGGAAGCCTCTGTTGCCTAGGTTGCAGGGCTGTGGAGTCGGTACACAAAACCTTCGACTCCAACTCCTTAATTTATGGTACCTCCAACTCCTCTGTGTAACTAGACTAATTATAGATTTCCTATACTGATTGAAAGCATACAACATACAAGGCATTTCATCACTGCCAACATGAATCATCAGGCTACTTTGTAGCATTCTAACCCATTAAAGTTTGTTTAAAGCTATAGCTATGCTGTTGTGGTATTTTTATTTTTTTAATATTATTTATTAAGGAAGTTACAAACATGATTAAACATAAGACAAAACTTACAAAATTTTAAAAAGAGGCCAAGAATTCTTACAGGAAGGTCAAAAAATGCCCATTTTATGTTTAAATCTTTTTATGTTAAAACATTGCAATCAGCTTACATATTGAAACATTGTAAATTAGCTTACATAATGAAACATTGTAAATTGCAAACATACTGAAACATTGTAAACAGCATACATTTTGAAACATTGTAAACAGCATATATATTGAAACACAGCATACATATGAAAAGATACTGAACAACAATATTCTATCCCACTACGGGGAATATTTCTTACTTTTTCTTCTCTCCCCCCTTTGTCCACCACCATCATCCCTCCTCCTCCCCAATCATCACCTCTACTCCCCCCTCTAGCCCCCACCCTTTCCATCAACCCCCCTTTCCCTTTTGAGCTCTAGTCCTAATTATGCCAACTTAAAAATTACAAACAACAGTATTCCATTCCACAAAAGGATATAATTACTACATTTTTATATTCCCCCCCATATCCTTCCCTCACCTTCACCCTTTTGCACCTCCCCCTTCCAGTCCCCTCCCTCCCCGCGGTTATAGGAGGAGAAGAAGTGAATTTAAGGTTAATGGATAGGGATAGGATTGGTGATATTATAGGGGGGAGGGGAAAAAAGGGATGGGGAGGGGATAATAGGGGGATTATTAAAGTAGTTCATATACATAGCCAATTTAATGTTAAGATGAGAGGATTTAAAATATTAATAATTGGAGTTGGAGGGATCCTAGGCTGGGGGGATTCTTCTAATTTTAAATATATGACAAAGTTAAAATGCCCATTTTAAAAGAAATAAACTCAATTAGGTATGTAACCCTTTCTGAGATTAAAGCATTGTTTGAATATAAAATTCAAATGAATGGAACATGAAGGATTACATTAAATGAAATACAAATTATATTGTAAAAGCTAGAAAAGTTTATCCCTACAAAATGTATTAAAGAAACATTGTATCTATAGAAATGGGGATAAATCAAAAATCCAAATCCAAAATTTACAAACATCTTGTCCTTAGAAACAGAATTGCTTCTACCAGATCCTCCTCCATAGAAGCCCTTAAATCTGATTTGATTATTTTCAGTGGAGAAAACAGTCTCAACATTGACTTGGGTGAGTGGCACTGCTTTTACCGTTCTAGCTACATCACTAATAACCTCTGGATAAGCAGAGATGACGTCTTCTATAGTCTGTGGTCATACTTTTCCACTTCTTTTAATCCATTTAAAAAATCTTTCTGAAATCTCTTTATTTGGACATTACCATTTACATTTAGTCAGAGTCTGAGTCCAAGTTGGTACATTTTTTTTCGACTCCAGTAACCCAATAATTGCTTCTAACTCCACAGCCCTGCCAGGTTGGGTGCAAGAGGACTGCTTGGGTTGAGATGATCTGCACCTACAAAACTCTCCTCTGCCCACTGCTCTGAAACCTCCTGGAAGAGGAGGCTGGGTTGGAACTGTGCCTGGAGAGCATTTTTAAGATGTTGCTTTGTTGCTTGATCATTGTAGCAGCTTCCTGGAAAATAACAAAAATTACATCACAGTAATAATGGGTGATTTCAATTACCCTGGTATCAACTCGGTTATGTCACATCAGTACATGCTAGGGAGATTAAGTTTCTAGATAAACTAAATGACTGCTTCATGGAATAGCTCGGGAAACTATTATAGACCTAAGGCCTGATATTTGAAAGGCATTTACATGGTTTACAGCCCTGTTGTTGTTGTTAAGTGCTATCAAGTTGGTATCGACTCGTGGCAGCCCTCTGGATAGTTGTCCTAAATTGTGTTTAGTCTTCAATCAGGCGGCTCATTGTTGACAGACTGGTACCCGTAGCTGCTGTTACTGTATCGATCCATCTCATTGCTGGCCTTCCTCTTTTGCGTTGACCTTCTATCTTGCCAAGTATGATGTCTTTCTGTAATGATCTCTCTCTTCGCATGATGTGTCCAAAGTATGAAAGTCAAAGTCTTGTCATCTGAGCTTCTAAAGAAAGCTTAGTTTTTATCTCCTCTAGTACTGACTGGTTTGTTCTTCGGGCAGTCCATGGTATACACAGTATTCGTCGCCAGCACCATAATTCAAAGGCATCTATTTTCTTCCTGTCTGTCTTAAATCATGTAAATGCCACCCAGCGGGATATTCAACAACATTAACATGGTTAGTGCTGCTGAATATTCCCAATTTTCTCCCCTACATGCCCTGATGCTAACTGCTTAGCATCAGGGTGTGTCTTGGGCAGTGATAGAGACTAACCAGGTAGTGGCAATATTGCACCGCTACCTGGTTAGCTTCTACAGGTAAAAGATAGGCACTGTAAAAGCTGGCCTATGATTTACCCTTAGAAGCTAACTAGGCAGCGGTGCAATATCTCCGCTACCTGATTAGCCTCTGCGCCTTCCGGGCATGTGCGGTGACCCTGGATATTCAATACTGGGACCGCATATGACCCTGGCATCGAATAGCCAAGGTTAGAGGACAGCGGTGATGGCTAGGCACTGTATTCACACCTAGCCATCCTAACTCAAAATCGGGCCCCTAGTCCTTAGTAGAATACAGGATCTGGTGCATGAGATGGTGTTGATGCCACTTGGCAATAGTGATCATAACATGATCACATTTGATTTAATAAATGGAGGGAGGACAGCAAGGAAATACAGAACATTAGCTTTTAACCTTCAAAAGGGAGACTATGATAAAATAAGAAAAATGGTTAAGGAAAAAACTAAAAGGAGCAGCTGCAAAGATTGAACGTTTACATCAAGCCTGGACATAGTATTTTTAAAACAATCTTAGAAGCCCTGACCACTCTTTAAGAAAGGTGGAAGGAAGGCCAAATGACTGCCGGTATGGTATAGAGGTGAGGTAGCCAGACTGTTACAGCTAAAAAAACATTTTTGAGAAAGTGGAAAAAGGAGCCACATAAAAACAAGAAACAATATAAGCATTGGCAAGTTAGATGCAAGGCATTGATGAGGCAGGCAGAGAAAAAATTTGAAAAGACGATTGAATGTGCCTCCCCTTTATGATAGCCATTGGTCTGGTGGGCCATTTTTTCGGTGTTCCTCTCCCACCCCCTCTCTATATCTCTACCTCCCAACCACACAGAGCTTCTTGCCCTTGTTTGGCATATTTGATCTTAGCATCTCGGTCTGCCTCTCATATTTTTCTCTTTCTTTCATCTGGATATAGCCTCGGTCTCCTGCCCCTCTGTCCTCCCCCCACTCTCCCACTTATTAGTAGTGGTGGATACCAGTTGTAACTTTTGCTTTTGCTATTTCCTTTCCTTTATAGCTGTGCTCTCTCCTGTACTTGGGGGTTGTTGTCCTCTACTTCTCCTTGTACCTTCCTTTTTTGCATGTGAGCATCACCTAGGTGAAAGATTACGGCCTTCCCCTACTGGAAGTATTTCGTGTTTGAAGAATGTACATTTCTTGTAAGGGTGATGTTATGATGTTATTGTGTTCTTGCACTATTGTGTTATCGGGTGATTATATTGTATTGGGGTGTCTTTCACCACCCTTCTTTGTTTCATTTGCTATCTTGGTAATAGTGTTATTGGGTGATATGCTCCCGTGATGTGTATTTGGTTTGGTTTGGTTTTGAGTGTTACCTGTATTATCCTCGTATTTCTTAAATAAGCAGTTACACTATATCAATTGTCTCACTTTTTTTATATATGGATTTTCAGAAAGCCTTTGAATAAGGTTCCTTATGAGTGACTCTTGGCAAAATTAAAATGTTATATGATAGGAGGCAGCGTGGTATTATGGATTAGGAACTGGTTAAAAGATAGAAAACAGAGAGTAGGGCTAAATGGCCAATTTTCTCAATGGAGATAGGTGAATAGTTGAGTTCCCCAGGGATCTGTGCTGGGCCCACTGCTTTTTAAAATATTCATAAATGACCTGGAAATGAGAATTATGAGTGAGATGATCAAATTTGCAGATGACACAAAATTATTCAAAGTGTTAAGAGGACTGAGAAAAATTGCAAGAGAACCTTGATAAATTGGAAGACTGGATGTTCAAATGGTGGATGAAATTTAATGTGGACAAGTGCAAGTTTATGCACTTTGGGAAGAACAACTGAAACTATGATTACAGGATACAAGGTTCCATATTAGGAACCACCACCCAGGAAAAGGATTTAGATGTCATCGTGGATAATATGTTGAAAGCCTTTGCCCAGTGTGCAGTGGTGGCCAAGAAAGCAAATAGAATGCTAGCAATCATAAGGAAAGGAATGGACAATAAAACCAAGGACATTATAATGCCTCTCTATCATTCCATGGTGTGACCGCACCTTGAATATTATGTGCAGTTCTGTTCACCATATCTTAAAAAAGGATATATCAGAATTAGAAAAGGTACAGAGAAGAGCCATTAAAATGGTAAAGGGGATGGAAGGATACCCCTATGAGGAAATGCTTAAAAGAATAGGGCTCTTTAACTTGGAATAGAGATGACTGAGGGGAGATATGATCAAGGTCTAAAAAATAATGAATGGGAGTAGAATGGATAAATATAGATCAGCTGTTTACTCCTTCAAAAGGTAGAAAGACTAGGGTTCATGCAATGAAGCTACAATATAACCCATTTAAGACTAATAGGAGAAAAATATTTTTTGCTTCAATGCGTAATCAAACTCTGGAATTCATTAACAGAGGATGTAGTACAAGCTATTAGTGTAGCTGGGTTTAAAATGGTTTAGACAAATTTCTGAAGGAAAAGTGCATAAACCATTATTAAAAAGGACCAGGGAAATTTACTGTTTACCCAGAAATAAGCAATGTGGAATCTGTCCTTTTTTGGAACCTGGCAGGTACTTGTGACCTGGATTGGCCACTTTTGGAAACAGGATACTGGGCTTGATGGACCTTGGTCTGACCCCAGTATGTCATATCTTATGTCATTATAGTAGCAGGGTAAGGGAGGGAAAAGACTGCAGATCAAGTAAGACCTGTGACATTACAGCGGGCAGACTAGGTGGATTAAGTGATCCTTTATGCCAACATCAACTTTCATGTTTCTGTAGAAGGGTCACAGAAATGCAGCAGCTTGAAATTCAAGAAACAAAATATGAATAAAAGAGCTGTGGAGGTCGGGAATAATGAAAACATTCTAAGGACAAAATAATGAGGCGTTTACCTAGGGTGCCAGATTTTGAGGGGTGGTAGCGAAGCCTGACAGTGCCTTACAGTTCTAAAAAGCAAGGCAGCATGGTTTTACTAGAGGCAGGTCTAGTCAGACGAATCTGATTAATTTCTTTGACTGGGTGACCAGAGAGCGCTAGATGTGGTGCACTTAGATTTCAGCAAAATCTTTTGATATGGTTCCATACAGGGTGACTTATAAATAAATGGAGCATCCTAGGGATGAATCGTAAAGTGATTAACTGACTGAGTTTGAAACTGCTTGAGTGGGAGGTGATAAAGGGTACTGGTAAATGGAGTTCACTTTGAGGATAATAATTTTTACCAGTGGTGTGCCGTAGAGATCAGGATTTGGGCCAAATTTTTTAAACATTTTTGTGACGTTGTGGAAGGGCTGTTGGCTAAGGTGTGCCTCTCTCTGGATGATACCAAAATCTATAATAACGTAGACACCCAGGAAGGTGTCGATAGCATGGGGAGGGACCTAGTGAAACTTGAAGAATGGTCAAATTTGGCAGCTGAGATTTAATACTAAAAAATATGGGGTCATGCATTTGGGCTACAAAAATCAAAGGAAATGGTACAGTATTGGGGGGAGGAGGGGTGAAGTACTTTAGTGCACAAAAGAAGAGCAGGACTTGGGGGTAATTGTTTCTGATGGTCTTAAGGTGGAAACGGGTAGAAAAGGCAATGGTGAAAGCCAGATGGATACTTGGGTGCATTGCGAGAGAAATGGCCAGCAGGAAGAAGGAAGTGATAGTGACTCTGTTTAAGTCTCTGGTGAGACCTCATTTGGAAAACTATGTACAATTCTGGAGACCATACCTTCAAAAGGATATAAACAGGATGGAGTTGGTGCAGAGGATGGCTACTAAAGTCAGTGGTCGTCCTCATAAAGCATATAGGAACAAACTTAAAGATCTCAATATGCATACTTTGGAAGAAAGGCGGGGGATATGATAGATGTTTAAATCCCTTTGTGGCATAAATTCACAGGAAGAGAGCCTTTTTCAATTTCAAGGGAGCATAGGGATGAAGGAGAAAAGGGATAGTTTCAGGAGTAATCTGAGGAAATATTTCTTTACAAAAAGTGTGGTGGATATGGGGAATAGCTGTCCACTGGAGATGGTAGAGATAGACTAGACTGTTTCTGAATTAAAGAAAGCATGCTGCAAACATAGATGATCTCCAAGGGAAAGGGGATTGTAGAACTTAGTAGTTGGTATGAATGGGCAGACTGGATAGGTCGCATGGTCTCTATTTGCCATCATTTTTCTGTGTTTCAATGTAAAAATGAAACAGCAAGGTGGTGGGCCTTGTAGAACCCATGCATGCTCTAGGTCAACTGTATTCCACCCCCTTTGATACTTCCTGTGGGGTCCAGAGGGGACTCAGTTGGCCTAGAGTGTGCACAAGTGCTGCAATAGCCATCGTCATGCTGTTTTATTTTTTGAATTCTGGGCCCGGTAAGGGGCTGACGGCAGCAAAGAGAAGAGGTGAGTGATACTGCACATGTGCCACTATTGGGCTTTGCTTCCCCTCCCCCCTCCCCTCCAAATTCTGTCAGTGATGCTGGACATCAGGTGGGAGAGGGGAAGAGCAGGTAAGAAGAGATGCTGGATCCCTGGGGGGATACTGAAGAGAAGGGGAGATGCTGCCTTATTTGATAAAAGACACATCAGCAACTATGCTGCCTTTATCAAATATAGGTTAATTTAGTATCTCAGTTTCCACTGTAGAACATAGAATAAAGCAATTTTAAAATATATATACAGATATAGATATAAAGGACCTCAGAATTCAAGAGTGAAACAATTTCAGGCAAGTCAAATCCAGATATTTAGGGGTTATCGTGCCAGACTCAGCTCATATTATCATCATTCTCACAGTTCATATGTTTTCCATTACACTACTAGACTGCTACTTCAAAATCAGTCAAATATATCATTCACTCAATATAATAGCATCAATACACATCCATTTAGAAAAGACAGCATTAACTACACCTCTTAGCACATGCTCATTGTCCACCAATCATACTCATATCAACGTCATCCATTCATTCTCTTGATTCAAGCCATAAGGCTCAATCATTTTAAGTTGATATAACCAGGTATGCGCTTTCATAACTAAATGGTGTACATAATTGCCCCTTCTCAAAGACTGCCTCACAGTGTCAGTCACATGCCATCTGATATCTGTGATGGCATGCCCCTTGGCCATCCAAAGGGAGTGGTTTGTATTTTATTCACAATTCAGCTCTTATATTCATTCAAATGAAGATGGATCTTCCTCTTACTGTACCCCACATAAGCCTGGGGCAAGGACAGGCAGTAATGTAAATCACAAACACTGAACAACAGTCACAGAATGGCTATAGTAGGTCCTCCCTGTTGATAGTTGGGGTAGTAGATCTGATGATTATGGTCAATGTGACAATTTGTTATTGATGCCAATATACATTGCCTCATCCTGATCCTTGCCAGAAGGGAGGCATTACTATAGCCATTCTGTGACTGACTATGACTTACAGTGGGTGGGCAGGCAGACTCAAGCCCTCTTCCCTGTACTGCTGGGTGACACCTGGAGGAGTCCAGGTTCCTTTCCTTGGCTGGCTAGCACATGATGACTCTGTCTTCCCTTCTTGTTGACCCTTCTTTTATTTAGTTTCCTTTTTCATTTATTCTGTTATTTTGATTTATTCTCATTTTCTCCTGCCTTTTCCTCTGTCTAGCACCAGTGGAGAGAGTAAAAAAACAAACAAAGGGAGTCGGGGGGGGGGGGGGGGGGCGGCGACACAGTAGAGAGCTATGCCTAGTTCCGGAGTGTCCTTTTCTCATCCTTGGTTGAAGGTTGATGGTTCAGGTAATGGTGTGCTGGCAGGCCCTCCTCACCGCTTACGCCATGGGAAGGAGCTCCTAAAGTGGTAACTAGTGAGCTTCTGTAATTTAGTCAGAGGCTGCAGCCTGCTCGATAATGGCTCTTGGCAGAGATGCAGGCTATGACAGGAGGGAACTATGCACTGTTATGGCCATACCTGGCTTGGGGTACAGAGTCTCAGTAGGCATTGCTGTTGGGCATAATGAAGATTCTAAGTGAGCAGGCCAAGTGCTGCTTGTGCTGTGGAGCATGAAGGAGCACACTGGTCAATGTGAAACCTGAAGTGGAAAGTCAGCAGACTGTCTTCTTACAGGGATGATGACAGTAAACTGCTTGCTTCCAAAAAGGCCCAAACACCTCCTCTGGATTCCCCTCAGCCCACTGAGCCCTCAATGAAAGTTGTGGGAGATATCATCATCTTGGCCATGTGCTCTTTTGGAGCACGCCTCTCCCTGTACTTGTTTCTCTGGCGCATTGCCTTTCCTGTGCCAGGCAGTGACTTCTACCTCTGTGGGGCATTCCTAGGGAACTCCTCTCAGGGAGCTTTTCCAAGCGCCCGCATTTGCTTCATGTCATTGACTGGGAACTCCAGTCAGTGGCTTCCCATGGGGAGTCTGACGAAATAGTATTGGTCAGTGTCCTAGATAGGAAATCCATGAAGATGGATCCCTTGAAAGAAGGGGAGCTTTCTGCAGGGAAGGGTGATGATTTGTTGGTTGTTTGCCTTTTTCGCAAGAGGAGCTGGAACCAATGATTGATTGATTGCTCAGGCATTGAAAACACTTAGTATTTCAGACCCGTCCCCCCCCCCCCCCCCACAAGGTTTCTACCTCTTCCTTGGGGGACCTAATCCTTAAGGGATTCAGGAAGCTAGCCAAATCCTTCCATAACTACCAAGATTTCCAAGACATAATTTCACTGAATAGAATGCCCTGGAATCTGGCCTCCAGGTAAGGAGAGCTATGGGAAAGCTCTATCCTTTGATCCCAGAAGAGAGAGACTGAAGCTTCATAAAGTGAATTCTTTGGTCACGGCAGTTACTAATTAGACCTCTATCCTTGTTGAAGGTGGAGCGGCCTTGAGGGATCAACAGGAGCGCCGGTTAGAATCTGACCTTAAGCAGCCATCTCTGTGCTTGCAGGCAGCAGTTTAAAGTGCCTATATGTCTAGAACTTGTTTATGCTGGGTGCAGGAGGAGAGCAAGGAAGGCTTGGGGGCATCTGATTGACTGGGCTCCTCGGTACTTAAAAGGTTAGGGCTCTTCAACTTCAAAAAGATACGGCTGAGGGGAAAGAGATCTATAAATTAATGAATGGAGTAAAATGGGCAAACATAGATTGGTTGTTTACTCCATCAAAAAATAGAAAGACACATAATGAAGCTACAGACTAATAAGAAAAAATATTTTTCACATAACGCCTAATCAAACTCTGGAATGCATTACCAGAGGATGTAGTAAAAGCTGTTATTGTAGGTAGGTTTAAAAAAATGTTTTGGACAAGTTCATGGAGGAAAGATCTATAAACCATTATTAAAGAGGACCGGAAAATCCACTGCTTACCCCGGGGCAAGCATTGTGGAACCTGTACGCCTTTTGGGAACCTGCCAGGTACTTGTGACCTGGATTGGCCACTGTTGGAAGCAGGATACTGGGCTTGATGGCCTTAGTCTGACCCATTATGGCATTTCTTATGTTCTTATGACTTCCTGCTTGGAGGCTGGTACAGCATATGTGGTGGATGCAGTTTTGAGATCTGAAGACTTCAGCCTGGACAATGGTGCTATCTATTATGACTAGACTACTTCTGTGGCTGCGGAATTGGTCATCAGTCATCGCCTCTAAGATCTGCTTGAGGTGCTGCTTGGGGAGGATTTTGAGAAGATTGTCCAAGGTCTAGGCAATACTAAGCCCTATAGACAAATCAGACAAATAAATCAAACAAACAAAATTTATTTAGTGGTTACATGGAAAGTTTGGATTAGGCATTGATATCAGGACTGAAAGGTTGGGTAAATTGAGATGATGGTTTTGAAAGGTTGATCTTGAGCCAATGGGCATGCATGTGGTTAAATTTAGGATCAAGTGTGGCCTATGTGCTGACTCGGATGGGCAGGTAATTAATTGTTGTCGAATGATTAAGTTATTAACCTGACTGGCTATTTAGTTGTGTGCCTGTGTGGTGTTTTTAGTTGAAGGAAAGCTTGCAATGCCTGTAGTGCGGTGTCGAACAAGACACTACGGATTGATGGTATGTTTGGCAGCATTTTTATAAAATAATTTTGTTTGAGGTCTGTTTGAATTTTATGAGTGGTTGGGATGATAGGGTAGTTTACCCGTAGGTTATGGGGTGAGTGAGGCTATTATCTGTTCTTATCGTTGTGCCTGTGGGCAATTTTGGGTGTGGGATAAGCCTGTAATCCCGCCAGTGTGATATTGTGAATAAGACACTATGTACTGGTTCCATTGGTAGTAGTGATTGGGGCTGTGAACATTTAATTAAAGTGTGGGTAAGGAATGTTCATTAGTGTGGGGGGTTGTATGTGTGGGACCCTTCAGGTTTAATGGTTCTTGCCGCCATCTCTATGAGTATTTGTGTTGGAAGAGATGTGTGTGTGTGTGTATGTCTGTCATGAATAGGTTTTGATTAATTCCTGTTTCCCTCATAGCATTTATTTGAACAATGATATGTTGACCCCCTGGAAACAACTGGTGAAATGCCTGGCTAGACGTCATGAGTGGCGTTGGAGAGTTTGGATGAAGGAGCAACCACTTGTTGAAGCTAAGTAGTGTCAATCTGAATACATTTGATTTTGGTTGCTTTGCAGCTTGCATGCTTTGAGGGAATTCAGGTTTTAGAAATTGAAATTGAATTTTTGAATAATTGAATTTTTGAATTAAAAAATGAGACAAAAAAGTAAAAGAAGAGGTGGAAAAATTCTGAGTCTGCAGATCTGGTGGAGTGTTTCTGGTTTATATTGATGAGTTCATCTGTCTTCACTCTGGAAATGACATTTTAGATTTGTGATTATAAAAGTATTGCCACGTCTGCACATTCTGGAGAGGGACAGCAACAGCAGCAGCATTGGGCTGCCTTCGGACAATTGGTGCTCTAGGCGGCTGTCTAGTTCATCTGATGCTAGCACTAGCCCTGCAGCTTTTGGAGGCTTTGGAGAGGGGCAGCGAGGCTTAGAGCATGGGAGCGCTAGGAATAAAGTTCTGTTAGGGCACCACACATCCTTGCACCATCTCTTCTATGAGTGGATCCACCTCACTACAGATCACTGAGTGCTGGATGTCATTTGCAGAGGCTACCAGCCCAATGATTTGTATGTGGTATCTCCCTGTCACACCTCAGCAAAGAGAACAGCAGTGCTTTCCACTCTGCAGAAGCTGCGAGATCTGGGAGCAGTGGTCCCATTTCCCCTGCATGAATGGACAAAGGGTCGGTGCTCCATTTATTTTGTGGTTCCCAAAAAAGGGACCATCTTTCATCCTATTCTAGATTTGAAGGGCATGAATGTAGCTCTGTGAGTCCCACTGAACCTCAAGGAGGCCTATCTTCATATCTTGATCTGGGAACCTCATCAGATGTTTCTCAGATTCAAGGTCCTGGGGTCCCACTTTCAGTTCAGGGCTCTTATCTTCAGACTTGCTACAGTGCCTCAGGTTTTCACCAAGGTTATGGTGGTGATAACGACAGCTGCACTGCACAAGGAGGGTATCTTGGTCCATCCTTACTTGAATAATTCACTTATATGGGCCATCCAAATCTGAGAGCCATCGGGCCACTGCTTGGGTAATCCACTTGCTGCATGCTCTCGGTTGGATGATCAATGTCGAGAAGAGAGGTCTGGTGCTCTTCCAGCATTTGAAGTATCTGGGAGCTCATTTCAACACTCAAGAATGAAAAGGTATTCTTCCCTCTCACATGCATATAGAGGTTTCAGACCCAGCTTCAGTCCTGTCTGCAATGAGGATGCTCTGAGCCTGCGATTACATACAGATCTTGGGGTTGATGGTGGCCATGCTGGTAGTTGTGCCCTGGATGTGGGTGCACAAGCAGCTACCGCAGGTTTCATTGTTGATTTTCTGGACGGCATACTTGCAGTCATTGGAGAAGCATCTGCCTTGGATGAGGGAAGCCAGGGACAGTTTGTGGTAGTGGCTTTCCCCTCATAATCTACAGAGCGGAATGTCCCTGGAGGCCTCTTATTGGGCAATCATGATGATGGATGCCTGTTTGTGGGGCTTGGGAATGCACTATTTTGGTTGTGTGGCACAAGGCCAGTGATCAAGGGCGGAAGCCTCTTGCCTATCCATTGCCTGGAGATGAGGGCCATCTGCAGGATAAGCAGGAAGATCGTCTGGATACATTTTGACAAGGCCACAGCAGTGGCGTATGCCAGTCATCAAGGAGGAACAAAGAGTGAATCCTTGGCATGGGAATGTTCCTTCCTGATGGCACGGGTTGAGAAGCACCTTGCTGCTTTGTCAGCGGTTCATATTTGTGGCGAGAGCAATGTACAGGCAGACTTTCTGAGCAGAATCTTCTGGGTTTGGGGGAGTGGGCTCTCTCCAGCCAGGCCTTTCAGCTCATTTGTAACCAGTGTGGGACACCGATCATGGCTCTGGCAAACATGCAGAATATGCAGGTGCAATGGTTCTTCAAATCAGCACAAGGGGGCCAATTCAGTGGGCCTGGACACTTTGACATAGCGGTGGTCCTGATCAGAACTTCCCAAGAGACTTGAAACCATGAGATCAGCTGGAATTTCCTCCACCACGTGTCTCAAGCTTCTTGCAGGAGAGAGAACCAGTCATGGTGAAGAAAGAAGCATGGTTTGCATTAGAAAAAAAACCTCTTCAGGGCCATGAAATCCCAGACGCTAAGTTGCAGTTTCTATGTGCCATGGTGGCCGGGATTGGTCAAACCTTGTTCCATTGAGTATTCCTCTGTTGATGGGCCTATGGGGGAGGGTCCTTGGCGGTCTACAGCTTTTGGGGGGGGGGGGGGGCATTTGTTCTTAGTTTCCCTCCTGCTCAGCAGAAGATTGGTTAAAATAAAAATAGCTGAAGGGGTCATATTGATGAGGTTGGCATCAATATGTTTTTTGGAGGTCTTTCTCCTTATTGCTTTTGCTTCAGAGTTACTGGCGAGCTAGTGGCTGCACAGGGCCTTATATAGACTATAGAGCTGTGAGCTGTGGCCTCTCTCTCCATCAGCTGATTGATGGGAATAACCCATGCATTCTGGACTAGGCTGGTTGAACTCAAGGAAAGAAAATTAGCAGGTGAGACCAAATTCTTCATTTTGGGGAAAGGAAAGAAATATAAGGGTCAACAAACAAGTAAGCTATTTTTTATTGGAATAACGCAGTACCTCTCTGGCTAGCTTGCAAAAGTCATGTTTCATTCAATGGAGAGAGGAAAAAGAAATTCCAGGGGTGTCATTACCTTCGAAGTTAACATATTTAAGGAGGAGCGGCCTAGTGGTTGGGGCAATTACCTCAGGCTGGAAGGTTGGGGGTTCAAATCCCACTAGAGGACAGCAACCTTGGGCTGGAAGGACTGGGGTTTCTAGTCCCACAGGTGCTCCTTGTGGTCTTGGGCAAGCCACTTAACCCTCCATTGCCCATATTCCCTGTAAGTATTAGTGTATGTGTCTCATATCCCCTTGTGTTAAATGTATCCCCCAGTTGTGTTGGGACCACTTTGATTGAAGGATAAGGTGGTATACAAAACTGTCTAAATAAATAAATATTTGAGGTCGTGATATTTGGTCAAATCTTAATTTGTCTCATTCTTAAGTTTTTGTTTTATAGTGTGTGTTTTTTTGTTTGTTTGTTTGTTTTTTTACCTTTGTGAAGTTATTCACTACACAAGACCTTCTGCAGCTGATGAAGATCAACCCAAAATCGAAACTCTACAAATCCTTGGTAAACCTCTTATTGCATTCTGTAATCCAAATTTTTATCAGCCTACCACTAGTGACTGAACAGAAGGTTAAAGTGTAAATCTTTTTTTTTTTCTCCAGATTTCAGCTATTCAGCAAGAGAGCAAAAGAGGTATGAAACTGAGCCTGACATTTAGGGGTATGTTTACTAAACTGTCTTAACGTAGCAGCGGCGATGTTATCGCGCGATACGTCTCCGGCGGCGGTGAGGTGTGCAGATGGAGGAGAAAGGCACCCCAGAGGGTGGAGAGAAGGGTCAATGGGTGGAGAGTGGGCGGGGAGTGGATCCATGCACACTAACGCTGTGAAATAAAGTTCTGAAATTTGCGCCAGTGAAAACCTCGCGCTGGGCACATTTGCAGGAGAGAGAAACAATTTCAGTCAGCAATGTACAGCAAAGGCAGGGAAACCCAGAAAAGTGATAGTAGTGATACATGTGCAGGAACCAAAAAGGCAAATAAACATATAAAATGACCAGAACCACATCTGAAATCCCAATAACCAAGCTGGCCAATAGTGATATTAATGATAAACATAAAGCAACACTACTGACAAAGCATAAAAAGGAAGATATCATGTTTGGAAGGGTCTATGCTCTGTCCCCCTACAAAGTGAATGATCCCACATTGAAATAGCAGTGATCAGGGTTTTTGTCGTTTATATTGGGCAGGTTTGTTAGGGCGTGCACATGTGCAGCAACAACAGAGTGGGCATGTAGGAAAGGGCAACTGTACTGATGCTGTAAATGGGATACAGGGGGCTGCAGGCGGCACATGCTGTGGTCCAGCTGGGGCACAGTGCGGACTAGGCAGATGCCTAGGTGGCACATAGGAATGCTGAAACTGTAAAGCAGCAAGACAGCAAGACAGCAACTGACGAGGGACCAACATGGGCACGAGTGTGTGTCCCACAGTATCACAGGGGATATTACCCAGCAGGTACCCCCAAGGGCACATAACATTGGCAGGCGGTGCCGGGGGGAAGCACGCATGTCCATGTAGGCACCCCTACCTGACAACCCACACCATAGGCAGCTGCCTACTGGCACATTGGATGGCCTGGGGCTGCGCATCACCAGCATAAGGGCATGTCAGCATGGTGGCGGAGGGGTGCTGGTGGCGGAGGGGGCAGTGGCATCTGCCCACAGCAGACCACGGCCAAGCCCCATTTAGGTGGGTGCCGTGCACTGCAACAGACAAGGTCTGTCTGATGAACAGTCATGGTATCCCCAAGGAATGATCTGCCCCTGTGGCAACAGTTTGGTGCAGTACACACAGCCAGTGTGTACAGGGGCAGAAGGTCACAAGTTCAAGTCCCAGGTGTGGCTCCTGCCAACCTTGTCCCCATATTTTACCCAGTACTAAACCATGGTAATAAAGATGGAACCTTTATTGCAGATAAATTAAACATGCCTGAAATGCCTATATTTTACCCTACAGAGCACAGACACCATAAACATGTGCAATCCCTAGAGCAGAGTTTCCCAACTGCAGTCCTGGAGGTCCAAACACCATTCAGGTTTCATGCTGTCCCTAATAAATATGCCTGTGCTGCATTTGTATGCATCGCCCCATTCTATGCAAATGTATCTCATGCATATTCATTAGGGACAGCATGAAAACCTGAACAGTGTTTGGCCCACCATGACTGGAGTTGGGAACCTCTGCCCTAGAGCAGCAGCCAACAGGGGCAGAAACACCCACACCCACAGGCTCCACTATCCAAAGCCTCATGGAGAGTCAGGCTGTTGGGCCCTGCGCGGAGCAGCATCTCCCAATACTGGCACCTGCATACCTTAGCAATGCCGTCCTAAACTTGGGAACACATTCCACATATATCAAAAGGTTGCTATGATTAATGTCAGCTAACAAATCCTAAGTTAAACATGATTTGTTGATAGAGATTCATCATAGCAACCTTTCTGATATCTGTGGAGTGTGTTTCAGTTTTTGATTCTGACAGTGTTTACCACCCCGTGGAGTGACCCCAACAGTACTGCATACCATAGCAATGCCTGCACTGTGCCCAGGACTGGTGAGGCGGCCAGGGCTGCCACAAACCTCCATATTTGCACAATGCTGGCATAGGTGTGGGAGTGTGTGTATGTCTGTCCAGTGTGTTGTGGCTGCCCACACCTTACTGAGCCCACACTGCTTGCACTGTTTCCATTGTTAGCCTGCCAATGTGCATAATGAGGAGCAAGGTACTGTGGGTATGGCCCGGACAGGGTGGCCTGGACAGGATGCATCTGCACAGGGTATAGGGCAATGGCTGGGAAATTGTAGTGCCCGACCACCACCTGCACGGACAGGGTGGCCACAGCATGTCATGCTGGGAGGTCACTCTCGCCCTGACTGAGCAGTGACCGCGGCATGGCTAGGTTCCCCCATAGTGCTATGCAGCATTTCTCTCAAGTGGTATTTATGGGTTCTCTTTTCTGGGGCCCAATCACTGACACACCTGCTTGGTGTGTGTGCTCACATCCCATTTTTGGGTGCACACAGTTCCTCCAGGAACATGCACTATGTACTAGCTAGCAGACTGTCTGCAGTTAGCATGTGTATGGCTGGAACACCTTGCAGGGTGCAGCGGGTGGAGACTGACTGTGCCCTCTGCTGGTGAATGACAGATAGTGGTGGGGGCAGCTGAGCTTCTCCAGCATTCTGCCTGTCTGCCAATGCCTTATGTGATGCGTACAGATCTGCATCGACTGCCCTGTAGGGTGCCTGTTCCCCAGTAGGACTGGGGTTGATGGTCCTCTCTACTGCCACCATTGCAGAGATGTACAATGTGGATCTGTTGGTGAGAGATCCTGTTCCCCTACCTTGAGCCACAGAGGGCGGGTTGGGTGGTGCTACATAATCTTCTTTTGTGTCCAAACACCCCCCTTCACCTATAACATGTGACCATGGCACCCACACAGGATAGGCACTATTCTGGGTGCATCATAGTCCACAAGGGCTAGACATGACTGGGAAATACAGATTGACACAGGTGTATCCTAGGTGTGTCTGCAAGGACTACCTATCACACACTGGCACTGAAGGGGACCTGCAGCATAGCCTATCTCAGCCAAGCCAGGTGCTGCAGACCTGGTGCTTGGTGCCCCACCTCACCCTCAGGCTGAGCACAGGAACCACACAATGTCACGGTCTGTAGCTACTCTGTGCCTGTAACACACACGGTCAGTTCCCCCTACCAGACCTAGCTGCTGTGGGGGTGCATACCTCATGTGATCAGCTGTAGACTGCTGATCTGCATGTGCAGTGCATTATGGGTATGGGTAGGTTTACCCTATCCTGGTAACCACAGCAGACAGTTTGTGTGGTGACCTGCAGTCTTTCTGTAGCCATCCAGCAGTGTGGTAGTAGCTATAGAGATGTAGCCTACTGGTTACTTCAATGGAGGCAGAGGTCATGGGTTCGATCCCACAGTGGTGTAATCTAAAAAGGCCGTCTGAGGCATTTTCTTTTAATTTAAATCAGTGCTGCCAGCAGAAACACCCTCACAGTGCTGTAGCCTAAGGTGCCTCATAGGCACCCTATAAGGCTCCCTGTAAAGCACCCTATAAGGCGCCCTATAGGGCACATTATAGGGTGCCTTGGCAGACAGGACACTTTATAATGTGACCTATGGGGTGCCTTATGAGGCACCTTAGATTACGGCACTGTGAGGGTGTTTTTGCTGGCAGCACTGATTTAAATTAAAAGAAAATGCCTCAGACAGTCTTTTTAGATTACACCACTGCAGGACCAAACCCATGACCTCTGCCTCCACAGTCATTGCAGTAACCAGTGGGCTACATCGTTATAGTTTCTAACACTGCGCTGGCATGTACTTAGGGTTAATGCGTGTTAACGTGCCACAGCACCCACTATCGCGCGATACAGATTCTTGCTACCTTAGGACTGGAACGCCCACTCCTTATATGGCATTCTTCACATTATCGCTGTAACTAGCACCGGTAACATTAGGACGGTTTAGTAAACATACCCCTTAGTCTTTTATGTTTGTATTTATATATGTTTTAAGGGAAATGTAAATAACTTTTTTCACCTGGTGTTATTTGCAAAAGTTTGTACATGTCGGTATCAAGACATGCATTTGAAAACAGGCTCCCTCAAATGAGATTCAGGATTGAAAAATTAAAGGGGAGATATTTAAAGCGTTTAACGCAGCTAGCATCGGGGTGTTCCGGGGACAGTACCTGGTGATAACCGGTCAGCAGCAATATCGAACAGCTGCCCAGTTATCGCTATGCAGCGAAAGTCAGACGCAGTAAAAGCTGGCCTAACTTTCGATGGCAAACCTAACGCTGATGCCTGGTTAGCTTTGCTGCTATCCAACTGATTTGGATATTCAGTGCTAGTGGCCAGATATGGCCCCAGCATTAAATATCGAGGTCTTAGTTTCAGCAGTGACAGCTAGCCACTTTAGATTGACTAGCCACTGCCGCTGAATATTGGGCCCAAAATCTCTAGTTCTGATTTTAGTTTTGTGTTTTTACAAAGATCTTTCTCTGGAACTTCAGTTGGTAGCAGCTTTTTAAAATATGGGACTTGATATGTCTCTTTGGAAATTAACATTAAGTCATTTTTAAAAATATGGCGTGTTTACAGATTCAGAAATGGGGAAAAAATATAAAGCTGCGTTTTATGTTCAATTTGACATACTCTGCCTAAAGTACAAACTTCTCATAAGTGGACCTTTTGCTATTAATACTTATTGTTCAACAGCATGGAAGAATAGTCTAGTGGTTAGAGCAGTGGGTTACAATCTACTGATTCTTCTTTTGACCATGGGCAAGTCATGTAACCCTCCATTGTTTCAGGTAGTAGTAGTAGTAGTAGTAGAAAGTATAAGATTGTAAGCCCTCTTGAACTAGGGAAGTATTGAGCGTGCCTGTGTGTAACTCACATTGAGCTCAGATTTGGAAAGATGAGTAATTATGCCTATAAAATCCAAATTCACATGGCTGCATGGATATAATTTTCAGCATTAGAAAACAAAGACTTGAAAGCTTATAGGGTCGAGCCCAGTGTTGCTATGCATATAGATCTTGGATTTGATTACAGGGCCAAGACTTTGCTCCCTTGTCTGGCTAGGGGTAAGGATGTTGTGGAGGCAATATTCATTGCTCCTAGTAAATTACATAGCTAGGACTAAATAGCAGTCAAGTTCTTTCTGTAACCTTCTTTGCATTATCTTGTCAACCTCAAGCCAGCTGGTAATCATATATATGTGGAGAATCAAGTATTTGTTTATAGAGCAATTTCTGAACACAGGGAGACGAAATGATGGAGAAGACACTGGTGGTAGGTTCTTAGTAAGCAATAAAGTGTTCAGAAAAAAATACTTTTCTTTGTGATCCCAATTTAGTAATGCCTGCACATCACGTTACATTCAACAGTTTTGATGGGAGTCTGCTTTTATAGCATGAATATTTTTTGTAGATGGGAAATAATATATGAGGCCAGAAGGTGTGGATCTAGCCACCAGCATTCCCACAAAGCTGCTCAAAGCTTAGCAGGAGACCTCTTCCACCTGCATTTCTGCTGGTGGGGGGGTTGTGCTTCAATATGGTACTCCCATTCGCATGGGAGAGGTAGGTCCGATATCAACCTTTGCCTTGCAACTGAAAGTGTGCTATTGAAGCACCACCCCCCACCAGCAGGAACACCGATGGAGGATTCTGGCTAAGCTTCAGGTTGCTTAGAGGGAAAGTTGCTAGCCACTATGAGATAGTACGGTTTGACCTGGAGCAGTTTGAGCAGATTCTTAAGCAGCTAATTGTGCCAATTTTTAAAGAGAGCTATGCGTTGGCTGTTGGGTGGCCAACCATATACTGTAAATTACTGAACAGCCTGATACTGCCCTTATAATTGTGGACTAAAAAATGGCAACTATAAAATGAGTGTCCACTCAAATATCAACCAGAGAGTAAAGATATACTCCTTAGATTTATACATGTGCCCTCACTCGTCCACAATTTGTAGTTACCTTTCTACTGCTACTGAGGAGGTCTCAGACTCTATGGCACTGATCTTGACAGTTGCCAGTTTGCTTAAGCTTCATGAGAGCAAAATGAGATCGGGACAAAAGCTGAGAGACAAGCAGAACACTAGGAAAATAAGTTAAGCAAACTTCATAAGAGCAAAATGAGGTTTAGTTATCCTTTTACGATTTCAGAGAATTTCTACATCAATAACTAAAGTAAAAATTAATTGACACGATTGAAGGAGAAAAATTTTAAGGGGAGGTCATTGATGTGAATAGGCACTTTAGTTTGACGAATCTATACTGTCAAGATCAGTGCCATAGAGTCTGAAACCTCCTCATTAGTAGTAGAAAGGTAACTACAAATTGTGGACGAGTGAGGGCACATTTATAATTCTAAGGAGTATATCTTTACTCTCCAGTTTATATTTGAGTGGACACTCATTTTTTAGTTGACATTGAAGCCGCTCAGGAAATGAGACCACATATAGTTCTTATAATTGTGGGCCAGGTTCAAAGCAGGGTGGAGGCAGCCCTAAAAATAATGCGGATTATGGTGATCTTCAGAACCTGTCTAGATATGTGCCAGTGCGGTAACTGCACTATACATATTGCTGCATGCAGGTCTAGGGGCAGCAGAATGGTTTGTTTGGCCCCTCCAACCAAAAAGACGATCTCCATCATTGCCCCTAAACTCTAGTTGCTGATGCTGTGCTGCACAAAATATTGGTTGGGCCATGGCCCCTGTGGCCAACCCATTCTGTTGCCTATGAACTGGTCCATCTAGGTTAGCTCTATGAATCAGGAACTCGGCAATAACTTTCCTTTTCAATAGATGAGGAAAGATGCTGGCATGCTGTTTACATGGTTTATGTACAACTATAAGTGGATGCTTCACCGTGATTTCTAATTAGCAACTTTTACAACTATCATACAGCTCCCTTGTACAATCTAAAGTGCAATTACAAGTAGGCAATAAAGTTCCCTAATCACAGCTGTTCTGACCCCTTATAATAAAGAGTAAAGTCTATGGGGTTTAATAACCATTTAACTTCTGCAGTAAACCTATAGCGCTTCAGTTGCAGCTCTCGGCTTGTCTGTCTGTGCATATTACAGATCTCATCTTCAGTGTTAATCTAACAGGAGCTTAATTTCCCCTGAGCCCCTGATCAGAAACATTCCCATCCCACATACAGCTGTCTGGCACAACTTTAAATGGGTGTATTTGTAATTGCACTTCAGTTATCTTTCCCAGTTTGTTTGTCCCCCTGCACAAACCTCTTGCCCAGGTATTCAAACTACCAGAGAAATGCTTTCCTGTGGCTCTATTCAGGAGCTCTTCAAGCAATTACATTGTCCTCCTGTCAGTTTCCCCAAAACATGGCACTTCCTTAATTCTCTAACATATATCTCTAGCAACATTGTCTCCATCCACTCCTACCTCACTGCCGGGTCTGAGACATAAGCCCAGCATTGCAACTCTGTGTTTTCCCTTCTGAACCATTTTGCTGCACCGTTCATCCTCTGCCATACTTCCAAACAGGTTGGCTTTTTGTCAGTTTTCATCACCTACTAATAGTTTTCATCAGCAGCCTTCCATTTAGCTCAGGGGATCTGAAACCTTCACTTGTGTTTTGAACTCTTGCTGCTTTCTCATTACTTTTCCCAGATTCCCAATCTCCAGTATGAGCTCAGTTCCTTTTAATTCAGGACACTCCAAACGTTACTATGAGCTCACTTCCTTTCAGAGTTCTCTTGTGCTTTTTGGAACTCCCTCTAGCACTCGACTGCGGTATAATGCTGAATATACAGGTTAAGTTGAACACCGTCTCTTAATTTAGCCCGGTGACCATGCCGGCTGAAAATCTAGCCTAATATGTTTATATTAAAAAAAAAAACCCATAAACCTTCATTTGACATTTTGCGCTTCCCCCTAAGGTTGGACTCAGTTGATTAATGGGGGGGGGGGGGGGGGCAGAGAGGGCGACAAAACCTGTGCAGTATAATTAATATATTGTAAATATCCATTTTTCTTAGTCTTACAGGGAGCACATATGAAGTGCATGATCAGACTTCTTACATATGTATACTTAAAGCGTGTGTCTTGCTAGTGTATTGTCCCCCGCCTTAATACCCTGCTCTTTTTCATGTGGCAAAACAGCATTATCTAACATAGTCAGTGGCAGAGAAAGATCACTTGTCCCATCCAGTTTGCCCAATTATTCTGGCCCACGTTGTTAGGGATATATAACAGCTGCCAGCTACAGAAGCTTGACTTCTTGTAGGGTACTGCTCTTTATTCAAGACATTTTGTTGCCTTCCTTACTGACTCTTTACCATAAGCATATAAGTTTTCATACTTAAATTCAGCACCCAGTGACTCTCCATCATCCCCAACTTGTGTTTTACTGTTAAACTTTTATTTATTTACTCTCAAACTGCTACCACAACTAATGAGGCTATTGCATAAAAATTGTAAGATATATTTAAATATTAATTTGTTGGGATAAAAATGGAACAATTGCTGATGCACATGCATATGGATTCTCTCTAGGCTATCTTATGCAGATTCTAATGGAACTGGCAGATCATCACATGCATAAGGAAAGCCGTGATGTAGACTCACAGACCATCTTGACACCTCCATACAGGGAATCTCTAGGTAAACTGTCATTCTGAATTGCAAAGTACTGCTCATGGATCAATAGACTGATAACCTTCGTTCGTGTATTAAATAGCCATGCATTGTTGATATGGTTTATGGTTTAGGGATCCAGAAACTGTACATATGGATAGTGGAAACTAAACATTTCATTAAAAAAAATATTGATTGGAAATGACAGATTGTCTTGCTGTGCCTCCAAACCCCAACTGAAAATAAAATAAAATTTCCAGCTCACATAAAGAATAATACTGAACTCATGTACCAGGACATTGATCAAATCTGTAAACACTTCATCACTCATTGTTGAGCAAAAAATATAAATAAATTGAAATTTGCAGGTGTTGGCAATTGTAGCAGTGTAAGAAGGGGAAAAAGATCTGCATCGAAGGGTAACCCAAACATCCTTTCTTTATCATGAGGCAATTTAAAATGAATTGACCAAAGAAAGAGAGGGGGAGGGAAATTACAGGAGCTTGATCTTTGAGAACTGAAGCTTAGAATGTTGTCAAGAGGAAAGAACTAGAATTCTGCATTTCTTTCTTCTATGAGTTTAGGAATAAAAGGGAAAGGGCCAAAGTTAGGTTTCATCAGTAAAGATATGTTACACAATCTAAAGAAGGAAACTAAAGGACCAAGAGAGTAATTTGGAGAAAAGAGAGGATATGACCAACCGTATTGAGTAGGTAGCAGGCCTTGTGTTATTAAGTATGATGGGAGCTAAACAAAAGAGCATTGCTAGAAACAGAAAGGAATTAATAAGATTCCTTTGTCAGTGTTGTTGCAAGCAGGGGTCAGATTCGGAAAAACTAAGGATAGATGAATGAGCAGAGAGAAGGTAGTGTGCAATAGCAAAAGGGTAAGGCCCTAAAGTAGTGAAAGTGACCATTATAGACCAGTGAAAGAAGAAACAAAGATGCCAAAACAGAAATGGACATACTATAAGTATTAATACCTGAAGCACTAGGAAAAAATAGAAAAACTTGAGGAATTAATAATGTGGAAGATAGAGGTAAAAGACTGGGCCAGGCACTTAGAGTGATGAATGGGAAGGATGAGGGTGAGCATGAAGAACACTGAGATTGTTGGGTTCAGAGAGGGGGGAGGAGTGGCCTAGTGGTTGGGACAAGGTACCTCAGGCCAGAGGTCAGGGGTTCAAATCCCACTAGAGAACAGCAACCTTGGGCCAGAAGGACTGGGGTTTCTAGTCCCACAGGTGATCCTTGTGGTCTCGGACAAGCCACTTAACCCTCCATTGCCCAAGTTCCCTGTAAAATAGTTATCTCCAAGTTATAATGCCCTGTTCAATGTAATTTCAGTTTGTTCAATGTAAACCACCTTGATATCATGAAAGATGGTATATAAGAAATGGTAAATAAATAAAAAGAACATAGAATGTTCATCAACAGAATGCTTTGTTTATTGGTCACAAATCTGATTGATTTCTTTGACTGGGTGACCAGGGAGTTGGACCGAGGGAGAGCCCTAGATGTGTTGTATTTAGATTTCAGTAAATCCTTTGACACTGTTCCTCACAGGTGACTTATAAACAAACTGAGCACCCTAGGGATGGACCCTAAAGTTACTGTTTGGGTTAGAAATTGATTGGGTCGGAGGCGACAAAGAGTACAGGTAAATGGGGCTCACTCTGAGGAGAAGGATGTTACCAGTGGTGTGCCCCAGGGATCTGTCCTTGGTCCGATTCGTTTTAACATCTTTGTTAGTGATATAGCGGAAGGGCTGTTGGGTAAGGTTTGCCTTTTTGCGGATGATACCAAAATCTGCAATAGAGTAGACACCCAGGAAGGTGTAGATAACATGAGGAGGGATCTAGTTAAGCTTGAAGAATGGTCTAGAATCTGGCAGATGGGATTTAATGTTAAAAAATGTAAAGTCATGCATTTGGACTGCAGCAATCCAAGAGAGCAATATAGTATAGGGGGTGAAGTACTTTTGTCCACTAAAGAAGAGCGGGACCTGGGCGTGGTTGTGTCTGATGATCTTAAAGTAGCTAAACAGGTAGAAAAGGCGACGGCAAAAGCTAGAAGGATGCTTGGATGCATACGGAGAGGAATGACTAGCAGAAAAAAGGAGGTGATAGTGCCTCTGTATAAGTCTTTGGTGCGACCTCATTTGGAGTATTGTGTGCAATTCTGGAGATCGCACCTTCAAAAGGATGTGAACAGGATGAAGTGGTTAGTGGTCTTCATTATAAAGCATATTAGGACAGACTTAAGGATCTTAATATGTATACCTTAGAGGAAAGGCGGAATAGAGGTGATATGATTGAGATGTTTAAATACCTCTCTTGCATAAATGTTCAGGGGGAGAGCCTCTTTCAATTGAAAGCAAGTTCTGCTATGAGGGGACATGGGATGAGGGTGAAGGGGGATAGATTCAGGAGTGATTTGCGGAAATATTTCTTTACGGAAAGAGTGGTGGATCCGTGGAATAGTCTCCCAGTGGAGGTAGGAGAGATGAGGACAGTAACTGAATTCAAAAAAGCGTGGGACAAACACAGAGGTTCTCTAAAGGAAAAAAGGGGACTGTTGTAGTTGTTGATATGGAAGGACAGATTAGATAGGCCATGTCTTTTTCTGTCGTCATATTTCTCTGTTTCTGTGTTAACTTTTTTTTCTAGTTGATAAACTACGGCTGATTGATAGAGAGTTTGCAGAAATTTATCCTCGGCAGCAGAAGCTGGAATCTTTGGAAGCAAAGCTCACTGATTACCGAAAACAAATGGAGGAGCAGCTTCAAGTAGAAATGGCTACAAAGGTACTAGAAAAGAGCATTTTCAGCACAATGAGTGGTCTGGATGTTAAGGAGGTAATTTGATAAAGTCATTAACGTGCATATGTAGCATTTTATGCATGCTATCTCCAGTATGAGCTCAGTGTAAAAAACACACATTGACATGATTGTATGTACTTTGCTGGAAGGCGCAGCTGGGTGTGATGGAGAAGAGGTGGAGTTCACAAGTACATACGTTGATTATAAAATACTTTAATCTGCATGCATATTTGCAAACTTTATGCGCCTTCATTTAAACCAACTATAGAGCGGGGTAAATGTCTGTGACCAAATTTAAGATGTGATATCTGCTACTTCATTAGTATTGCGCTATTTGTTCTGTCCTGTTTTTTTATGGAGCTCTTTCCCTCTTTTTCTTTTTTGAGTTTTAATGTAAACCTCTTTGCTGCTAACCATCAAGTTTTTAATAAACATAAACATTTTATAAATACAAGTACGTTCCTACTTGACTTTATAAGCACTGCCCAATCGGGGCAGCAGGAGCACGCTTCAAAAGGAGCGCCGAGGCGGCGTGCAGCCCTCTTCCGCCCAGCACTCCGGCCCTCCAGCTGCTCTCCCAGCCGGGATTGAGTGGGCCGGAGCACCAGGACACCCCCACCAAGAAGCACTGCCCAATCGGGGCAGCAGGAGCATGCTTCAAAAGGAGCGCCTCGGAGGCGCGCCCGCGCCTTGCGGGCCCGCGCCTGAGGGCCTCGCCAGAGGGCCCTTTGGCGTGGCCCTTAGGTGGGGCACGACAGGCGGAAAACAAAACAAAAAAACAGATTCTTCCAACCACAATACCCTGTTCAGTCTTCCATCAAGTACCACGAGACAACTAACAACCCGGAGGGAGAGCGGGTAAAAAACCCGGACTGACGCCTTTGCTCCTCAACACAGTACCACAATCACAATTTCATCTAACAACCTGAGCTTCCGCAGAGTCGAGCCTGATCTCACTAGCAACACGACCTCCCTGCCAAAGCACAGCAAGTATATCCAGACTCTCGCATGTAATCTGAACTAAGCTGAATGCCGCCAGTAACCTTCAGTGTTCCTAAACACTGCCAGTAAACCGCACCCACTGTTGTCAGTATTCTGCAGTTAACTTCACTTTTGCTAGTAACTGCATCTAACTATTGCTAGTAACTGCATCTACTTGTATGGTTGTCAGTATTCCGCTCTTAACTTCACTATTGCTATTAACTTGCATTCACTTGTACTGTTGTCAGTATTCTGCAGTTAATTTCTCTATTGCTAGTGACCTATATCTTCTTGTACTGTTGTCAGTATTTCCGCAGATAACCTCATCATTACTAGTAACCTGCATCCACTTGTACTGTTGTCAGTAACAGACTATACTGCTGCCAATCCTAGGAATAATCTAGAATGTACAAATTCCTGCTATTACTCATCACCCTCCTTACCCTTGGGCTCCCCAGCACTTCAAACGCTTTCAACCATGGTACCAATTACATACCAATCCTTCACAACCATGGAAGGAGATGGTCTGAAATTCCCCGCCACACCGCAGCAAAAACTAACCACACACCTCACTCCCATTTACTTCACATCCCTCTCCAAATCATCAAAAAGACACAAACTGAGAAGCAGCATCATCATCAACGCCTACTGAAGTGTGCGCTGATAAATGCCAGATCAGTACGATCAAAATGGCCTGCAGCTATTGACCTGATACCTTTATATAACTTCGATATCTTGATGATCACGGAGACATGGCTGTCTGATTGTGACAATGCTCTCATGAATCAGATGCTGCCACCAGGATTTTCTCTATATGCATGCCACAGGACCAATCAGAAAGGAGGCGGAACGCTCATCCTCGCCAAAGCCGATCTACATTTCAAGCTGCGCAACACCTCCAGCTCAACCCACCTTGACTCTCTCACTATATCTAATGAGCTCTGCACAATCAACCTACTATACCGGGCACCTACACCATCACCAGATGACCTATCGGCAATAATTGAGCTTGCATGTACCACATCCACTCCACGCTCTCCAAATTGGTTAATTGGTGACTTCAACCTACCATCTCTTCAAGACAGCCAGACAGCAGCATTCCTAGATGCCCTAGAGGAACTAGGTTACAAACAATATGTCGACTCCCCCACCCACATCAAGGGAGGTAAGCTAGACCTCATCTTCGCACCTCAGACCAATGCCACTACAACCCAAGACCTCGCACTGTCCATAATACCAGTGCCCTGGTCCGATCACAATCTCCTCAGATTCCACATACCCATAAGTACATTCAACAAGAGCCGAAAGATAACCAATACTACCAGAACCCCAACAGCCCGCTTCTGACCACTCAACCAGAGTGTAGTACTAGAGAATCTCCGACCCCTTATGACCGACACAACCCTCAACTTAGACGATCTCATATACAAATGGGACGAGAACCTTAGAGCTGCCTCCTGTCCCTCATACACCGAAAAGAAAATAAGACAACGGGAACATGCACCATGGTTCTCCAATGACCTACGAACATCACTCCACCACCTACGCAAACTTGAGAGACGGTGGCGCCGAACCCACTCCTCCGAGACACATGCTGCATACAACTCATATTTAATTACTCACCGTGAGAAGATAATGCAGAGAAGGAAACTTTACCACACAGATATATTAAAACGCTCGATCAATAAACCACATGCCCTGTTCAATATTGTAAAGTCTATAACAGGGGAGCCGGTGTCAGCTCAACCATCAATGCCTCAACCACAGGACTACTCAAACTATTTACAATCAAAGATGATTAAGACCAACACAAACACAAGAGTCAGTAACCCCTTCGTATTGCCTAAAGCACCCCAAGCAACACCATTATGCAATTTCACCATGGTATCTAATAAAGAGGTTGAGGACATTATAGCCTCTGTCAACCCCAGCACAGCACCCAACGACCCCTACCCAGCAAATTGGATCAGGGAACTTCGACATGACCTAAGCCAAATCCTGAGCAAAATACTGAACCAGTCCTTTTTAACTGGTTCGTTCCCGCAGAGCCTAAAACACACCTCAGTCAGTCTGCTACTGAAAAACAGCAGACTAGACCCATCCAAAGTGGAATCATTTAGACCAATCTCGGGCATCCCCCTGCTTGCCAAGATCATCGAAAAGGCTGCTCAACAACAAATCCAACATCATGTCGATACTGAAGCACCGCTAGATCCATCCCAACACGGCTTCAGGGAAGCACACGGGGTTGACACCGTCCTTACAACCCTCTTCAACGACTTGGTCACAGGAATAAACAACATCCAACATGGATTCGTCCTCATATTTCTGGACATCTCTGCCGCCTTCGACTCTGTGAACCATGATATACTCTTACAGCGCCTAAAAGAAAAGGGGATTCAAAGCACGGCACTGGAATGGTGCAAATCCTACCTATCCAATAGGTGGCAACAAGTCATGGCAGGCCACACATCCTCAGAACCATTTCTGCAGACACAGGGGGTGCCTCAGGGTTCGTCCTTATCGACACTGATGTTTAATATCTACATGCAGCCGATATGTGATTTGATCTGATCCTTCAACGTACAATGCCTTGCTTATGCAGATGACATCCTCCTTTACATGCCGTTCACAATTGACCAACCAGTGCTTTCCCCAATAATAAGATGCTTCGAAGCTGTAGCTGACTGGCTGTTGACACAGAATCTACGGATCAACCATGACAAAACTGATGTCCTGTTCGTCACGAGGAACTGGAAGTTCATACCTCCCCCATCACTACATGTCAACAATGTAGAATTGAAATCCAAATCCACAATCCGTTATCTAGGCATCACGCTCGATCAGCACCTGGATATGACAACACATGTGAAAAACGTCACAAAGGCAATATATCATAAGATCAGAACGCTGCGTCACCTTCGCCCCCTACTGGATTTCACCGACTACCGGACAACCTTCCAGGCATTAGTCCTCCCACATCTGGATTTCGCTAACATCATCCTCCACGGACTCTCACAATCAACCTTAAATCCGCTCCGCCTAGCTATGAAGGCAGCTGCAAGAGTCCTGTCTGGATCGTCAAGATCTGACCACATAACGCCAATCATGAAAGAACTGCATTGGCTACCACTACATGCCAGACTCCAATACAAGTCAATAGTCCTTACATTCAAAGCCCTAAATAACCACCCCCCTACGCCTATCAGCAAGCTAATCCACAGTACGCCGGGAAATAGAAACAGGAGACCTATAACAATGAACACCTTAGTAGTCCCCAAGATGACGACAAAATGCACAAAGACAACCTCCAACAGGGCCTTCGCCATATTCGCTCCTTTAAACTGGAATGCCCTCCCCTATGAAATCCGAGGCATCAAAAGTCTAGCCCCATTAAGAAAAGCCTTGAAACATCACCTGTTCACAAAATTCTACCCGGAAACCATCCGAGGTAAACACTCAACTGGCAACCTACCTGCATGCCCCGGCCGCCCTAACACCCTAACACAAACAGAAAATGGTTAACCTACACATAAGCGCCACCGCTAACCATCACACGTGTACTATCCACCCACAAATGCACATGTAACAACTTGATGAGTTAGAGAAGTGTATATAGTATAAAGTTAGCCTGTACATAGCTTTCCCGGTTTATCCCATGTTTAATTTCCTGTTTCACTGTAAGCTCAATGTCGCCTGTATGCATTGTAGTATGTTTCTGTTCGATGTACACCGCACTGATTATAATAGCGCGGTATAGAAGAAATGTTAAATAAATAAATAAATATAAAATAGGTGCATTTTGGCTGCTTTAACTAGGCGCCCCTGTTGTAACATTACTCTGCATGAGGGTGATTTTATAAAGTATTTTCCACATGTAACTCACCTTTTATATGTGGAAAATCTCTCTTACAAAACTGTGCAGGGGTATATGTGCGTAAGAAGACAACATGCTAAAAGAGAGTACCTACTGGTACGTGGACTGTATATAAGTATTCCAGGGGGCATAGTTTTGGCAGAGCTGAGCTGGGAGTTGCGATTATAAATGTGTATTTTATAAAATATGCAAATACAAACACTTTTTGGAGCAGGTGCAAATTCACACAAGAGCATTTGTTCATTACTGAGAATCATTGCATGAGCCTGTTTTAGAAAAGTCACACAGATGCCTGTGTTGCCTTTATAAAACATATGCAATCAAAAACTCCAACATGTAATGTCTGTCCTCTTAGTATAAAAGTTATTTTTTTTGTCGGACCCCACAAATGACAGTGCACAGCTAACCAAACTAGCACCCACCCTAATGGAGTACATTTTACTTTCAGTTAATTTATTTTTGGAGGCTTTGGAGAGGAGCAGCCAACACCTCAACGCTATCTACCATGTCGAGGAGCCCAGGCTTCCAGAAGGCCCAACTTCCCCACAATTCTATGGTGGTGGAGTCCTCAATGCAAAAGCTTAAGAGCCAGAAGACTTATTCTTCTGTATCCCTGGGTAGAGAGGCCAGGGCCCCCGATGCCCTGGGGCATGTTTCCAAGGGTCCATGCTGGGCTGCTGGATACAAACCTATGAGCTCTACATAGGGATGTATCTTAAGAGCCTCATCCAGGAGCTTGTGGCTTCTCAGGAGGGCTCGCCGGGGAACCCCTGCAATTGTTCCAGACCTTAGTAGCCACCATCCGGGACTGTTCCAAATTCCTGTCCCGGGCCACCTATGATGGGTTTGAGGCTGCAGCCCGGGCAGCAGCTGCAGGCATCGGTGCTCGGCTCCAGACCTGGCTGCAGACCTCAGACCTTGAGCGATGGGTCTAGGAAAAACTGCTGGATGTCCCCTGCACTGGGGAGAATCTATTTGGAAAGCCTATGGCCGACAAGGTGGACGAGGATTGAGGCCGAGATGGTGACCAGGCAGAGGCTCTCAAAGAAGACCTCTACCCTTCCCCGTAAGAAAGCCTTGGGGAAAAGGCCATCTTTCTTGAGGAAGAAGGGCCTGTTCCATCAGAGTCACCACTATCAGGTCTTTCCAAGCCAGCAGCACCAGGGACCCCAGCCCAAGGGCCAGGGACACGGACCCAGGAAGCCAAAGGCTCCCAAGCCACAGACTCCAGCTCCAGCTCAACCTGACGGAAGCTTTTGACTCTCAGGGTGGGGCCTCCCTCCCCCTGGGAGGCCCTCACCAGCCCACAGGGGGCCACTTGGTGCTATTCGCTGTTGGTGCCATTTAGTGCTCTGAGTGGTGAAAGAGTGTGACCACCTCCGCTTCCAACAACCATCTCCGGGGCGTTTTCCAGGAGAGCCAGTGCAACCTCTCCTTCTCCAGGCCCTCTTGCTCTCGTAGCACCTCTGGGGCAAGGGCTTCTATTCAAGATACTTTCTTGTCCCCAAGAGCACCAGGTGTCTCAGGCCCACCCTTGACCTCCGAGACCTGAACAAGTTCCTGGTGAGGGAGAAGTTCAAAATGCTCTCCCTTAGGACACTGCTGCCCTACCTCCACCAGAGAGACTGGCTTTGTTCCTTGGACCTAAAGGATGCCTACACCCACATCCTGGTCCACCCATCTCAATGGCAAAACCTGAGATTCATGGTAGGGAGAGGTCATTACCAGTCCAGGGTACTACCCTTCGGCCTGGCCTCCTTGCCAAGCGTGTTCACAAATGGGTTATTCTGTTCCACGAATAGCAGAGATGGACGCCCATCCCCGCTATTCGTAGCCCTCTGCCGGCGTCTAACTTCCCCGCCAGTTGTACGGGGAAGTTAGATGGGGGCAGGGAGGGGGCGGATCTGGGGCAGAGTTAGGGCAGGCGGTGGGCGGTCGCTGGCCCTGGACGTACCGGGCTGATTCTAATGTCGGCCCTGTACGTCCGGGGCCAGCGACTTGTACGAGGAAGTTATTACACCTCAGAGGTGGAATAACTTCCCTGGACAACATGGATCGGCAGCCCGGGGTGTGGATAAGGCAGAGGAGGGACGTGCAGGCCGGGCTGAATTGCAGTCCCAGCCTGCACGTACAGGACTGTTCGCAATTCTGATCCCACAAGGTTAGATGTGCCCCATGGGATCAGAATTGTGACGTCCTCTATACGTCCAGTTCAGACCGGATATACAGAGGGCCTCTATGTCCAGAACAAAATCGGGCTAAAAATGTCTAGCAGTGGTAGCCACCCATCTGCGCCTACAAGTGGTGTTCATCTTCCCCTACCTGGACGACTGACTTATCAAGGGCAGCACAGCCGCAGTCAGGGCACAGAACATATGATCCTCCTCCTGCAGCACCTGGGGTTCATCATCAGCTATCCCAAATCACATCTCTCCCCGGTGCAAGACCTAGAGTTCATCGGTGCTCAGCTGAACACAGTGCGGACCAGAGCCTTCCTTCCCCAGGACAGGGCAGAATGCCTCAAACAGCTGGCAGGGGAGGTCCAGCACCATACAACAGTGCCGGCTCGCCTTCTCCTCTGCCTGCTGGGACACATGGCCTCCATGGTCTATGCCAGACCCATAGCATGTGCGCTCTTGCGGACAGCCCAGTGATGCCTGTGTTCTTAGTGGACCCAGGCCAAGGGCCGACTCCGGGACAGGGTCAGAGTCTCCCGCCAGCTGGCGAGATCCCTCGACTGGTGGCAGGACCAGGCCTCCTTTGGGCAGGGATGCCCTTCTAGGTGCCCTCGCAACAGTGTACCCTGACCACAGATGCCTCTCTCCAGGGCTGAGGAGCTCACTGTGGAGTTCATTCCACTCAGGGTTGCTGGTCCAGGGAGGAGTCTCTCTACTATAGAGAAACCTCCTGAAACTACGGGCGGTAGCCCTCACCCTATGTGCATTCCGCTCCCTCCTGTGGAACAGACCTCTGCTGGTCCAGACGAACAGCCAGGTTGCAATGTTCTATATAAACAAGCAGAGGGGCACGGATTCGTACTCTCTCTGCCAGGAGGCTGTAGCCCTCCTCGGCTTTGAAGTGCGCAAAGGCATGCTTCTGTGAGCGGTCTACCTCCCGGGCCAGGACAACAGAGTCCTCCACCCTCACGAGTGGTGTCTCGACCCTGCAGTGGCAAAGAAGTTCTTCCACCTTTGGGCCTGGCCCGAGATGGACCTCTTCGCCTCTCCCAACAACGCGAAGCTGGCTCACTTCTGCTCCAGGCAACCGCACCCACAGAGGGTAGCAGCAGACGCGTTCATGATCTCATGGTCCGAGGGACTGCTGTATGCATTCACACAGACTCCCCTAGTCGCCAAGACTCTGTTCAAAATTCAGAACGAGAGGGAATTGGTGATACTGATTGCCCCCAGGTGATCCAGGCAACCCTGGTTCCCACTACTACTCTCGCTGGTGGCGACACTCCCCAGTACCCCTGGGCCAAGCCCTGGACCTCCTGACACAGTAGGAGGGCTCCTTCTGCACCCCAATGTGGGGTCATTGACTCTAAAGGCCTGCCTGCTGAGAGGGTAGCCTTGGCCTCGCTCAACCTACCACAAAAGGTTGAGGAAATCCTGCTAGCCTCCAGGAAGCCCTCCACAAGGAGGGCCTATGCCTTTAAATGGCACAGGTTTGCTCTGTGGTGAATAGATAGGAAGGTGAACCCTTTCTCCTGCCACGTTCAGCTGGTGCTCCAGTACCTAGTGCATCTGTCACGCACAGGGCTGAAATCTAACTCAATCCGAGTGCATCTGAGCACCATAGCCATTCACCACCACCTAGTGGGGGGGGGGGGAGACCTTATTTAGCCAGCCCCTGGTTTCCTGTTTCCTATGGGGCCTTCTGCTTTCCAAGCACCCTGTCCGTCCTCTGGCAGCAGAATGAGACCTTAACGTGGTGCTCTCCTAGCTCACTAGACCACAGTACGAACTACTGGCCACCTGCCACCTCAGATACCCATCCTGGAAGGTGGCCTTTCTGGTGGCTCTGGCTTCAGCTTGCAGAGTCAGCGAGCTTCAAGTGCTTGTGGCGGACCCCCCCCCCCCCATACACCAGGTTCTTCAAGAACAGAGTAGTGCTCTGTACTCATCCTAAGTTGCTCCCAAAGGTGGTATCGCCGTTTCACTTCAGCCAGGAGGTGGTACTCCCCACCTTCTATCCGCGGCCTCGCAAGGAGGAGCTCATATTCCACACACTGGACTGTAAACGGGCACTGTCCTTCTATCTGCAGCAGACCCAGAGCCACCGCAAGGCACCTCAGCTTTTTGTGTCCTATGACCCCAGCAGACTGGGGCTCCCTGTAACCAAGCATACCCTATCCTCTTGTGTGGCAGACTGCATTGCCCTCGCCTATGAGCAGGCAGGCCTCTCCCTGGAGCACCGGATCACAGTGCATCGTGTGAGGGCAATGGCATGTCGTTGGCCCACCTCCGTTCTGTGCCGGTGACAGAAATTTGCAGAGCTGCCACTTGGTCATCCATTCACACGTTCGCCTGGAAAGCGAATCCCATAGGGACAGTGCCTTTAGTCAGGCAGTGCTTTATAATATTCTTGGAGTGTAGGCAACTCCTACTCTCCAACCCTCTGTGTTCAGGCTACCGGAGTGATAGTGTTGCTGGGCGCCATAGTCTTGCAGATTCTCTCGGCGGGGACTCAACTTCTGCAGCTCACGCCCACCCGACCGGTCGCCGTTGGTGCTGTCATGGTTTGGTCCTCGGCAGCCTGGAGCTAGGGAGTTCCATATGTGAGGACTGACTTCCTGCTTGTTCCTGGAGAAAGCGTAGTTACTCACCTGTGAGTGACAGGTATTCTCCGGGAACAGCAAGAATCAGTCCTCGCAACCATCCCTCCTTCCCTTAGATTTGCTGTCTTTTTTGTTTTTGCCTGACTGCTGTCTTAGCTATGTTATCTGACTAAGATGGCACCTTGGGCATGTATGGTAGCATTCCCAAAGACTTTCTTTGAAAGCTGGGGAAATGCTCCACGTGGGCTCCGTCGGCACCGATGTCACCCGTATGTGAGGACTGATTCCTGCTGTTTTCGGAGAATACCTGTTACAGGTGAGTAACTACACTTTGTGATATGACCCTACCATTTGGACAATTGAACAGGTAAGGCCTTTATAAAACAGACTTAAGAGATGTCTTTTGGACATTTTACATAGGGGTTCTATTATTAAATTATCCCCAAAAAGCCAATTTACAGCTCTTGGCATACGAGAACTTCAAATTCAGACTGCGACCCCTGTCGCAGGCATTTATGCCGAAACTTAGCCAAGTCAGGTTTTGAATAAAATTTTGCATCTGTTAGGGTATAGTTGGTTTGGCCATGGTTCTTTTCCGCTCCCTTGGTGTGCTATACAAACCATACATACAACTCATTTAGCACCAACAGCCGAAAGGCAATAAAACACCAAACACATTTAAAATGACAGAGAGACACAACTGGCAACCATTGTAGAGATATTAACCCTAGAGTAGATATCTATTGCTCCTGGCGCACAAGAACTTTGAATTCAGACTGCCGACCCCTGATGCAGATGTTATGCCGAAACTTGGCCAAGTTAGGTTTTGAATAAATTTTTTCGTCTGTGAAGGTATAGTTGGTGTGACTGTGTTTTTTTTCTCTGCTCCCTTGGTGTGCTGTTTACTGTTTTGCAGAGGACTTCCCTGTATGTTTTTTATACAATTTTCTGCTACTGGGAATCTTTGTATTAACACTAGGGATCTCTTGGGGACATATTTACTAAAGGTTAACGTGCGTTAAGTGCTGCAATGACCCATAGATATGAATGGGCAGTGGCAGCACTTAATGCGCGTTAACCTTTAGTAAACGTACCCCTTGTTGCTGCCTCTGTTATCTCAGATTAAGAAAACTTTGACAAGAAATGGGCGATATCTTATGCTGGTCCTTGTTTTTGGAACAAATTGTCGGATTTGCAACATATAATTATAGATGTAAGGTTTTTCTGAAAAAACATTGAGGGCCCACTTGTTTTGTCAATTTTGTGGAACGGATTTAAATAGTATGTAGGCTGCTATTTAGAACTGTGTTTAGACACTTTTTTTTAAAACTGTATTTTATTAAGGTTTGTGAAAGACAGGAACAGTACATACCACTAGGAAACCCATTCCATTATCTTCTCCACATTAACATATAATGCCATCTGTTCATTACATAACAAATAAGTTTTGCTTACAGAAATCTTATTCCCCTTACATATCTACTAACCTTCTTGAGCCTCCTATCCCCTGTTATACCTTTATAGCTAACTACCCCCCTTCTCCGCTTATTTATCTAATCATAACACATCAATTTATTTCAACTCCTTACCCCTCATAACATTTCATAACTTTTGATAACATGTCTTAACATTGCATAACAATTCATAACATTTATAACATTTAACTCGTGCTGACCTCCAGTCCTTTCTTAACTTCTGTGCGCGTCCCTCCCTCTATTCTTTTACCCCCTGCTTGTGACCTTTTACATAGGGGTCCCATATCTTGTGAAACATCCATTCCTTCCCCCTCAACCAATACGTTAACAAATCAAATCTCACAGCCTCCTCTATTTTTAAGTTCCACTCTTCCCTCGATGGGCCTTTATCCCCTTTCCATTTCCATGCCACAGCCACCCTCGCAGCCAACTTAAGTTTCTCCTCTAACAATTCCCCCATCTCCCACCTTTCCCCTCCTCCCCCCCCCAATATCATGTCTTTCAAGCTCCCCTATCGAGATCCCTCTTCCCTCCCACAGTTTCCCTTCACAATCCCCCCAATATCTCTGGATCACTGGGCAATCCCACCACATATGTATAAACGTCCCCACTCCTCCACAACCCTTCCAACACAGGTCAGTTTGTCTCCCGCCGGCTAAAAATAACTTCCTCGGGGTGATATATGCCCCATGAATGATTTGGAGTTGAGTTTGTCTCCATGAGGAGACCCCAGTGTTTTTATATATGCTATCATGGATCCTCCTCCACTCTTGTTCTTCCAACTCTTCCCCTAACCAGTTATGCCATTTATTTTTGTGCTCCTGCTCCTCTCAATCCTCCTCCTCCTCCCCCAGTTGGATTTTATATAATTTTGATATGAGGGCTTTGTCTGTATTCCCCTGAAACAATACCGACTCCATCTTCGTGCTGGGTCTATTCAACTGTTTTATAACCTCTCCCTTGTTTAGGAAATGTCTAAGTTGAAACTTTGGGTAAAAAGGAATTTTCTATTGAGGTTTCCTTTCCAACTCCTGTAGTGAACACACTCCATCCCCTTCCAATAGATCCACAAATTTCCCAGATCCTCCCCCCCCCCCCCTTCTTTACTCTGCATCCCTCTCTTTAACCAGTCCATGTCCCCAAAGGGAAAATAATCTCTGATTTTAGACCAAGGTGATATTAGTGAGGGAAACCACCCTTGTTTCATCCCTATATTTTTTAACTTCGACATAGCCCTTAAAAGCGGGTGATTGTTGCTTCTTCCCCCCTTTCCCTTTCTCTTCTCCCTGCTCTAACTATTGAAACAGTGACTGGGAGCCCATCACGGTCCTTTCTAATTCTAACCACACCACCTCTTCCATTCTACGATAATGATCTCTCCATGCCTTAACTATGCACTCCCGATAGTACCATTTTAGGGACAGAAGATGAATTCCCCCCCCCCCCCCCCCGTTCCTTTTATAATTTCAATTTTTTAAATTTAATTTGTGCCCTCCCCCCCCCCCCCCCCCCCAAATCTCACAAATTTAGCTTCCCATTTCTTAATAATATGCCCCGGTATCTGAATTTGCAACTGAGAGAAAAGGAAAACGAACCTCGGAACAATATTCATTTTAATAGCCTCCACCCCTCCTTCCAGCTCAGTTGCAACGATGACCACCCCTCCAATTGCTCACTAAGCTTACCTGCCATCGGCCCATAATTCCGCTCAAAGAGCTTCTCAGGGTCCTCCGTAATTCTTATCCCTAAATATTTAATATCTCCATGAGCTCACTGAAATGGAAAATTGTCAAGCTCCCCCTTTCAACCCCCCCCCCCCCAGCACCAGTGCCTCTGTCTTTGTTAAATTTACATTAAAGCCCGACGCCTCCGGAAATTCTCCCAGCTGTTTTACTAACACTGGAAGAGAATCGGCTGGCTTTGTCATGAAAATCAATGTGTCATCCGCATACAAAAGGATCTTATGCTGAGTACTCCCCACTTTCACTGGTGATGTATTTTGCTGTTCCCTTATTCTTATCGCTAGCGCCTCAATCACAATGGCAAACAGCAGCGGCAACAGGGGACACCCTTGCCTCATCCCCCGCTGAAGCTCAAATAGATCTGAACAATGTCCATTCACCATAATCCTAGCTAAGGGACTCCAATACAGGGCTCTTACCCCTTGTATAAACTCGCTACTCAAACCCATCCTCTGCATCACCTCAAACAGAAACTCCCACTCCACCTTGTCAAAAGCTTTCTCGGCGTCCAGCGCCACACATAATGTTGGTTGCTTTTTTGCCTTGACATAGTGGAGGAGTCCCACCACCCTCCTTACATTATCCATTATGGCTCTACCTTTAATGAACCCTGTTTGATCAGGGTGAATCAACTCCGGCAGAATCCCTTCCAATCTACTCACCAGTATATTTGCATATAGCTTAGCATCGCTATTAATCAGTGCAATTGGTCTGTAATTTTCACACCTATTAGGAGGTCTTCCCTCTTTAGGAATTACGACTATATTAGCTTGAGCCATTGATTACGACATTGTATTGCCATTCATGAAGCCTGTGAATAACCTAGCCAAGAATGGCACTACTTCCTCCTTCATCCTTCATCATGTGGTAGTATTCCGCCTGAAAACCATCTTCTCCTGCTGCCTTCCCCTTTGGCAGTTTCTGAATTCCTTTAACTACCTCTTCCGCACTGATGGGTCTCCCCATCCAGGCTGCCATCTCTTCCTCTACCTTAGGCACCTTAATATTATCCAAATACTCCCCAATCTTTCCCCTACTCTGCCCCTCCTGTCCTTGATATAATGCCTTGTAAAATTTCCAAAATTCTTCACAAATTCCTTGATTTTCTACTACCTTCTTACCCTTGTTGCTGAGAATCTCCACCACTGTCCTATTTTCTCTCCTTTTTTGTAGTTGTCTGGCCAGCATTCTACCTGCTTTATTTCCCCCTTCCATAAAGTTCCTTTTAGAAGCCCTCATCATCCTTTCTTCCTCCTCTGTGTCTAAAGTGTTTAGCCTCACCCGAACCCGACCTAGCCATTGCAAAGAAGCCTTTGTCCCTGTTCTACTGTGTTCCTGTTGGCACTCCTCCAGCTCCTTCATCCATTGCTGCCTCACTGCCTCTCTTTCTCTCTTCTTCTGGCTCCCAAATTGAATCATCACCCCTCTCATGAATGCTTTCCCCCTATCCCATACCGTCGTGTCTGACACCTCCCCATTATCATTCAGTTCCAAATATTCCCGCCAAACCCGCTGAAATTTATACTTCCCTTTCTCTGACTGGATCGATTACATTTCCCCTCCACCCTCTCTGCCCCCCCCCCTCCCTTTCATCTGCGGGTTCCACTCTCCCGTGATCATACCATGGTCTGATAGTGTAATAGGATGTAACTTCACCCTCTTAATCACCCCCATTTGTCCTTTTTTCCCCTAGAAACATATCAAGTCGGGAATATGTCCCCTGCCTCGAGGCATAACATATATATTCCTGCCTCCCCCCCCCCCCCAGGGTTTTTTCCCATTTCCAAATATCCACCAATTCAAACTCCCCTAAGCTCCTCCTTAATTCTTTCCCTTCTTGCTTATGCAGTTTTGACTGGAAGTTAGACTTGATTTTGGGGCCCACCACACAATTCATATCACCCCCAACAATCCAGTCCCCCTTTGCCTTATCCCCAAACTCCTGAAAAGCTCTTCTAAAGAAGAGTCCTTCTGTCCATTGGAGGCATACAAATTAAGAAACGACACCTCCATCTGGTCTACTCTCCCCACTACCCACATAATCCTACCCATAGCACCCCCCCCCCCCCCCGACTCATAAGGATCAACTTAATTCGTGTATGTATGAGGATCACTACCCCTCTCTTCTTGGAATTATAAACCGATCCAAACATTTGTACAAACCCTTGGGATTTTAATTTCTCCTGTTCCTCCTTTGTCAAATGTGTCTCTTGCAACATAGCAATATCTACCTTACTTTTATTTAGTTATGTGAGAATCCTTTTCCTTTTAATAGGGCTGTTTATCCCACGCACATTGAATGAGGCTATCTTAAACCCTACTCGCATGGACATCGCAACTTATCAACATCCTTTCCACATTCCCTTCTTTCACTTCTCCTTTGGACATCTGCCTGCACGAGCTCAACTTCAGCAGTTATATAACTTAACACACCCTTAAACATTATAACTCTTTCCACCTCTTTCCTCCTTTCACAAATTTTTTGTTTATTGACCTCCATTAGCCCAGCCCTTTGCCCATCCTCCCTCTCTTTCCCTGCACACTTTTTCCCGCTCCCTCCCCCACTTTACCTCCCCCTCGATTACCCACTGTAGGACAGTGGCGGGGTATAATTCCCCTTCATACAGTTTCCCCCTTTATTTTCTCTTCCCTTCCCTCCATATTTTCCCCTCTGGCTTGCCTCCCCCTTTCTCTCATCTCTTCCCCTTTCATACATCTTGCTTATCCTTTCTCCTCCCCCCCCCCCCCATACAACACATAGCCCCTTTTTATTTTAACAGGTACTCTTCTCTCCACCACACTGCAGCATTTATTTATTTAGTGTACATTTGTATCCCGCTGCTTCCAGCGATCAGCAGCGGTTGCTATACATGGTAAGGGTGGCTGTACCGGCCAGGAATTAGAAGGATATACATTGTGATTGGGAGAGAGATAGTACACAGCAAACATAGGGTTACAGATTACAGTTGGTCGATGGGAAACACTTCACACAGGATATATTATGTACATATTTACACATAAACTGAATGCATTTCTCGTTGTGAGGTTACACGGGGTACAGTGGCTTTCCCACGCATGGTAGACAATTGGTAGTGGGATACAGTGGTAGTGGGGTACAGTGTTCAACCATCACATTCCCCCATAAAAATAGTCTTTACAGTCTGCCATACCCCTCCCCTGGCATGCCCCCCCCTCCTATTATACAAAAACTTAACTTGTCCTTTTGTTTGTGTAGATTTACTACTCTTCTCCTCTTTCCCACCCTGCTGCATCCCCAAACGTTCAGCCATCACACTCTCCTTCTGAGATTGTCTTCTCACTCTGCTGTCCTCAGCCTCTCGTCCTCGGCTTCCTCCTGCGACACTTGATTACTCCTCGCGCTACAGTATTCTCTGACCTGTGCGTTCCCTTTTTGTGCTTTTAGAAACTTCTCCAACGCTTCCGTTGTGTTGAAAAATCTCCTCGTGCCTCTCACCACCATCGTGAGCCTAGCTGGATACCAGATCGCTACTTGTATTCCTTTTTCCGCTAGAGACTCCTTTACTTTTAACAAGTCCTTCCTCCTTTTAACAGTTTCAGCAGCCAAATCAGGAAACACATATACTCTCCAGTCCTTGTAAGTTACAAACTTCGACCTCCATGCTGCTCTGATAACATTCTCTCTGTCTTGAAAACGAAGCAGTTTTACTATGATAGCACGTGGATTCGCAGATGCCTCAGGCCTAAGGTCTCAGTTCCCTATGTGCCCTTTCTACCTCAAATGGAGTCGGTGAAGAGGGGTCTGGAAAGCACTTCAACAGCAGTTCCTTTATAAATCTCTGTGTCCTCCCCCTCCATTCCCTCCAGCATCCCAAAAATTCTGAGATTTGACTTTCTGTCTCTTTTCTAAATATCCTCCAATTTAGATTGCAACCATCTGACTTGCTGCTGCAACGAGATTACCGTGCTCTGAAGGGCTGTCTGAGAGTCCTCCGTATGGCTGACCCTTGCTTCAACTTCGTCCAAGCGTGCCCCTATTCCAGCAATGCCGTTCTTGATATTATTAAGACTCTATTCTGTTCTATGTAATTATCTCTTGTATATAGTTTACCCCGGTTCTCCAAGTTTGTACTCCTGTTCGATGTAAACCAAACAGCTTGTTGTTATGGTCTTTATGTTATAATGTAAACCGCGCTGATGCCGAATAGTGCGGTATATAAGAACTTGTAATAAATAAATAAAATAAATAAACGTTTCCTCCAGTTTATTAAAGACTCTTTCCACTATTTCCTCTTTGGACTCTCGTATTTCTCGCATAATCGCAGCGAGATCCGCCTGAGGTCCTCCTTCCTTTTCTCCCTCTCGCGGCTCTGCCGATGTCATTGGCGACACCAGCGCCGACAGGGCCATCTTCTCTGCTGAGCTGCTTTTCTCAGCACCTGTTTTCGCCGCGTATAAATCCTTTATAGTAGCTCCTTGCTTTAATATGACCACTTTTGGCATCTTAACTCCTTTGTTTCTTGATTTCTCCCACGGGGGGACTGTTTTTCTACCTGTTTTTAACGGTGCGGGTCCGAGAGCTCCCTTACCCACATCCTCCTTCCACCGTGGCTATACTGGAAGTCCCATGTTTAGACACTTTTAGTAGTATGTGAAATACAGAAATGTTTTGTAATGTATTTATTATTGTGTATGTTTTATGTAAAAAAACAGATGTTCTTATGATGTACAGCATATAAATAAACGAATAAAATTAATAAGAATAGCTGGGTTACCACTTTGCTCAGCAGATCTTTCTTCCTGAGGGGAGGATAGTGCCTTGCCAGCTTTGCTTTCTGGCTTCCTATGATGCTGGAAGTGTCACTGGGTGAGAATCCTTGTCAGGTTCCTTAGAAGAGATTAACTCTAAGGTGGAGTGGACCACTTCAGATGCTGATCCCGAAAGGAATCATGAGCCAGCTGTTATCCTTTGGGGCTATGCGGAAAGAAGAGTTTTGTGTAGGTTCAGGGTGACTTTTGGATCTAGTTTGTCAGCTGGCTGATAGATGGAGGATATTCTGGTCTGTCAATGTTTCTTCAACCTGATCTGTAGTGATTCCACTTTGCTGAAGAGATGTGATCCCTCCATGCTGGTCTTTGGTTAAGGCTTCACAGAGGGTCCATGCAGTAGTTCCCAAAATGCAGAGACATATAGTAGCTATGATCCAGCGTAGGGCCCCCTGGCTGTCAGAGGACATGGATGATAGCCAGCCATATTTTTTGCTCAGTGGCCCATGTGTAGGGCTTGTCTTCACTGTGGTAGGCTACTAGGACAGAACAATATTTTGCTCAGTGGGTCCTGCTGTCTGCGGACTGTACCCAGTTGAGGTCTGTAGCACCTTGAGCCAGCTGGACCTGGTTGAGTTGCTGCAGGAGTAGATGAAGACTTTCCATCCTCTTCTGCCTTTATTTTAAATGTCTGCTTGTTAGGCACAAGCAAGAGAGCCTTGGGCAAGCTGTTATTTTTGCGGGCACTGCTGTCCATTCTCCACCTCAAGTTGACCAAGGCAAATTCAAGTTCTGGTTGATGCTGGTTTGCCTCTTCTCTATTTCTCTCTGGTTTTGGAGATGTGTATATAGGTTTTAGCTTCAGCTAGTTGTGGCCCTTGCTGTCTTCCATGGATTGTAAGTCTTTGTGGTTCTTTCATGCCAGACATTTCCCTTCTGAGGGGAATGGCTTCTGTCAGGATCATTCCTATTATTTGGTTCTGTGGCTAGATATTCTGCTTGAGAGTGGACATTCATTGCATCCTCCTTCTGTCCCAGCCATGTCTTACAGTTGCATTGTATGGTGTCATTATTCTTTGAGGCCGAAATTCTGTACCAGATTGGTGTTCTCCCTACTGATCACAGTGGTCCATGGGGTGAATTAGTGAGTTCAGGTAGCCACAAAACTCATGTCATTGTGACATATTGCCTCCATTTCAGTGGCCAAGGCTATTTCAGATCCATGTGGAAGTTCCCTTTTCATTGGCTGTTAACTTCTACAATGGTGTGCAAAAGTCTGGAATCACTTATAAATTTGACGTTTTTTCAACTTCATGACCTTATATCTTACTTTTTTTTTCCTCCCATTGGCTTTTTCTGTGTTACTCATGATAAGTGATAGATTTGGCTGTTAGGGCCAATGTTTAGTATTGGTTTGGCCCTTATTTTCTGAGTTTGTTCCCCATAGTTGTCCTGTTAGATTTTCTGTGAAAATAGCGTAATGTACATCATTGGGCAACGATATATTATTGTAAGTATGCTTTAAAATATTATGGACGCACGCCAGGTTTCCTTCAAATTAATGTATGTGGCCTTGAAAAAGGCCATTTTTATGTGTCAGTGATGGCTCAGTATTTGATGGGCCACCCTTTGTTCTTGATCACCTGACTGCACCTTTTTGGCATTGAATGAACCAGTCTGACAAGGTGATCGTTGGTGACAACGCGGTTCCAAGCTGCAATGAGTGACTCAATCAGCTCACGCTGTGATGTCAGATGCCTCTTGCATATTTCCAAGGCCAACTTGTGCAACAGGTTCTCAATTGGATTCAGATCTGGAGACTGGGCAGGCCAGTCCATTGACTTGATGTTGTTCCGCTGCTTCCAGCTGATCACCTGTCTGGAGTGATGGCAGGGTGCATTGTCATCTTGGAACAGGAACTGGCCAGGAAACAGCTGGTGTGCTGATGACACTATGCATTTTTGCAGTATGGTGATGTACTTGGCCCCACTGACCATTCCATCGATGATGTGAAGATGTCCAACGCCACTGGCAGCCATGCAGCCCCAGACCATGACCTTCAGAGGATGCTTCACAGTGAGTTTGAGACACTCAGGCTTGAATTCCTCTCCAGGAAATCTCCTCACATAGGTGTGGGCCTGGTTACCAAACAGGCAGAAGGTGCTTTCATCGCTGAATAGCACCTTTTCCCACATTTCAGTCGACAAGGTTGAGTGCTTTCTCATCCACACGATCCAGTTGCGCCTTTGTATGTCAGTCATCAGTGGCTTATTCCATGCTGTGCAGCCCCGGAGACCAAACTGCAGGCACCGGCGATGAACTGTTGATGAGCTGACACTGACCTCACTCTTGTCTGACCACTCTCGAAGTAGCTGAGGAGAGGTCAACTTGCGATTAGTCAGTGAAATGCGTCATAGTGCGTGGTCCTGGCATGATGTTGATGCACGTGGACGACCTGAATGAGGCTTGTCCACCACTGAAACCATTTCTTTCTTCTTCTGTACAATCTTAACAACAGTGCTCTGACTGCAGCCAACTTTCTTGGCTATCTGACAGCTTGAAAATCCTTCCTCGCTCATAAAGGACACATGAACACGCTCCTCCAACATCAGGGTCCGAGTCATCTTCATGGTCGATCCAGAAAGCGTATGAAATTCAAAACTTCCGCACGTTTTTATAGCTGCACTTTTGGCTAGATATCTGCATTGTGATTGGTTAGTGAAACCAGCCTCCTGATTGGTCAGAAATAACATGTGCCTAGTGGATAATCTCGATCCAGTTTTGACACAGGATCCTCAAAAATCGCAGTAGCTATCTCCCAGTGTCTGTAAAGTATTTAAATTGGAAGCAAGGAATGCAATAAAGTCAACTCTAATAGCCAAACGTATCCCTTTTAACGTGGTAGAAAGATGAATATGCTGGGCTAATGCAAAATTTAAAAAAAAAGTTAGAAAGTACGAAAAGCGCAAAAGTCACAAGTGATTCCAGGCTTTTGCACACCACTGTACAGTCCAGGTCTCCTTTGTTGTCTCTCAGGGTTTTCCAGGTCAAGCTCACATGGCTCTTGTAGAAGACTTGAGTCCTTTCCTGTTTTTCACTGCTGTGGGAACAGTGACTTCATGTTCCTCAGTGGTGATGTGGCTTTGGTCTTTGGTTATGGTCATTCTTGCTGTAGATGTTGGTCTTCAAGCAGTACTAACTATTGAACTATTTAAGCTCTCCAAAAGCTCCATTCAGTAGATTCTTCCCTGATCTGGGTGTTACTATGTAGATTCTTAATTCGCTGTGGACTACAGACATGGCGGTTCTTTCCACATCTGCTCTGTGCAACTCCTCTCGCAGTGTTCAGTGGGATGTAGATACCATCCTGTTAATAGTTTTCTTGAACTGGTCTTTGGCTGAAAAGGCCATTGTCCTGTCTTAACCAGTTGTGGGTCCCTACCCTGGCCCAGGGGCTTTTTTAGTAATGAACTAGGAGATCATCTAGGGCATCTCTTCAGGGGGCATCATGGGGCTTAGACGTTCTTGTGGTGTCCATGAAGTGGCTGTGTTGACCATTGGTCTCTGAAGACCTGATGTAGTTGGGTAAGTACTAGTCCTACTTAACAACCTCCTAAAGGGCCTTGAAAACAAAAAGAAAATGTACATTCTTGTATTCATCGACATCTCAGCTGCCTTTGATACAGTTAACCATGAAACACTCATAAACAGGATAAAATCAATAGGAATAACTGGAACCCCCCTAAAGTGGTTCACCTCCTACATATCCAATCGAACACAACAGGTTCAATTCAACGGAGAACAAGCAGAACCATTCACCCCAAACAGGGAATCCCCCAGGGCTCTGCTCTCTCGGCGCTTCTATTTAACATATATATGCAGCCTCTATGCAAAATTTTCACTCGGCACAAAATTAATTATCACATCTATGCCGATGATATCATGCTATACTCGCAACTAGACACTGAAAACCCAAACTACAGCCCACTGGAGACATGCATTGAAGAGATGCAAGACTGGCTACAACAAAGTAGTATGTCGATAAATCACAAAAAAACCGAAGTAATGTATCTCTCCAAAGAACCGAACTTTGTCCCACCCCCATCAATCACACTATGTGACAACACTTACCAAACGAAAAAAGAAATAAAGTATCTAGGAGTCACTTTTGACTGTGACCTAAAGATGGAGAAACACCTCCGAAAGACCAACAGAGCAGTTTTTCACAAGCTTAGAGTCCTCCAACCCATCCGGAGTATTATTGATCCCCAAGATTTCAGAACCGTGGCCCAAGCACTCATCATGCCACATTTTGACTACTGCAACGCCATCCTACAAGGTCTACCTAAAAAAACCCTAAACATATTACAAATGGCACAAAATGTAGCTGCCAGGGTCATAATGAAGAAAAAACTAAACGACCACATCACACCAGTACTAATTCAACTACACTGGCTACCCATAACAGCTCGCACTAAATATAAAATACTAACAACTACATTTAAACTCATCCACAACTTAGCACCTTCTTTCCTCAACAACCTAGTCAGAATGCAACCTCCTACCCGAAACAGGAGAACCCACAACGCCAACATCCTCCACACTCCAACAGACATAAGATCCACCAAAGTTAACACCAGCCACAGAGCTTTTTCATATGTGGCACCAACGCTGTGGAACCAACTACCAACAGAGCTACGAGCTAGCAATGACCTTCCAGACTTCAGAAAGAAACTCAAGACGCACATTTTCCAAACCCACTTCAACCTGAATTAAACCTTCAGTTGGGGGCAGCCCCCTGCCCACATTGAACAAGAAACTATCCTGTGTATATGTATCTATGTATATATGTAAACATTATGTGTATATGTATCTATGTATATATGTAAATATTTCCTCCCCATAGCTACGATTTGTTAGCTCTGTGTGACGTGTTGTTCTGATAATCTGAAACTCTGTGTGACGTGCTTTTCTGATAATCTGTATGTAAACAAAATTTGTACCTGCTTTGGTCTGGCAGTTTCATAATAATAATCTTACCGCTTCTGATCGCTGGAAGGAGCGGGATACAAATACTCTCTAAATAAAAAAAAAAATAAAAAAATAAATAAATAAAAGCAGCCCCTCCTCTGCTTCACATTTTCTGGTTTTGTGAGGCCAGTCTTATTGTCTTTCCAAAAGAGGATTACATTTTCAGGCCCACTAGGATTCCTTCTTGCCAATTTTTGCAGCAGGTGCTTGAAGTTCTAAGTAGCCCATTCCTCCCAGGGCAGTGCTCTAGTTAGGCTATTTCCTGCTGGTGTTCCAGGAATTCCATTCTGTTAGATTTCTTATTTGGAACCTTCAAGGGGTATGGTTGTGAAAGACTCACTTTGAGCTCATTTGCATGACTGTTTCTCAACTCTCCTGTTCCTTATAAAGAGGTACCCCCTTCTTAGCTGAGGCCTTTTTCTTCTGGTCAGACCCTCCTGAGTTGTGGCACAATTCTGGTCATCAGTGTCTTTTAAGCTCCCAGTTTGAGTGAGGAAAACTTTCAGTGGACAGCATTAGGACCCACCCAGAGTGAGAGATTGCTGTGTTACATCCCATTCATTCTGTACTGGTCCAGCGAGATGAGAAAAAAGGAAAAATTTGGTCTTACCTTCTAATTTTCTTTCCTTGAGTATATCAGACCAGTCAAGAGTCACACCCTATTTAATAATTTATGGTGGCTTTTTGTTATCTTCCTGTTCTATTGCTCTAGATTATTTTGGTTTGCATCTTCAAGCGTCTCTGCGGGCCCTCATGGATGCATATTTCAAATCAATCAAATTGAATCCTCCCTTCCTCATTCCTCCCTGGCTGTAGGTTAAAAATGGGGGAGGGGGGAGGGTTGTCTCCTAGAATACTGAGGAGCATTTGGCTGTACCATTCTCTGTATAGGACAGAGCTGACATGCTTTTCTTCTCTGTCGCCATCTGATGGCTGACTGGCATAACCCATTCATTCTGGACTGGCCTGGTAGAATCGAGGAAAGAAAATTAGCTGGTAAGACAACATTTTTCCATTCACAGACCTGCAAGTCAGTTTTCAAACTCCCCAGTGAGTGGGAATTGTGGGTGCATATATACCTGCAGAGTTTACAGGTGCAAACTCCCTGCTGAGAAGTATATGCGGTGTGTTAAAATGAACTCCCTTTGTGTGCTTTCTTGGGACAGTTCCAGCCTCACCCCTTCCTCTGGCATGCCACTTTTTTCTCATGTTGGAATTGGGAGAGTGTATAATTTTCAAAGAGGCTTTTTCTGCACCTGTTTATTCACAGAAAATTATTTTGAAAATTGCCCCCTGAAAGAACTGGGTGAATTGATGGCACTCAAATAACTTGGCTGTTTTTGTTACCAAGTGACCAACATTCTTAATTTAGAATCGGGGCAGGATTAGGGACTCATCTGAAAGTTTTATATAGAGAATGGCAGAATTCAGCTACTTTTCCATATAACTTGATGCTCTTAAGTTACTTGCCTAAATAGCAGGTATAATGTATATTATCTGTTTAAAGTTCTCAGTGGATTTTCAGCAATCCTATTTAAAGGTGTGGGATTGCTAAAAATCCACATTAAAAAGATAAGTTAAGTTAGGCAGTGCCTGTGTGGCTGAAAATTGACACCATGGTATATCAAATAAAATATAACCATAACCATCAAGAATTACACTTCAAAATGATTTTGATCAAAATATTCCTATTTATTTTTCTTTTAATGGGTTAGCTGCAATATTTTAAAGAAGTTGAGATAGCTAAGATTAGACTGGAAGAAAAGGAGAACTCCCGTAAAGAGCTGAAAGCCCTGCAGCAAGAACTGGAGAAGAGATACCAAACAAAATCTGAAGGGCTGATGTCTCGGGAAAGGAATGCCATCGAGAGACTTCAGATGCATCAGGAGGTAATTCTTGGCGTCAGATCACATCCGTGCTAGTCCTGGTGGATGCTACCACTAGTTACTTATTTTTCTACTTAGTGGGATAATTGGACAGCCTTGTGCTATGTTTGACTTGTCTACTGAGGAATAATATCTAGGGTGAATCACTGGGAGGTGAGGGATCACTAGTGGATGCTCCCATGCGTTCCATGCCATTTCTAACTTTCTTTTCCTTGGACGTTTTTAGCACATCCTACTTTTGTTTCTTTTTGTTTAAATATGGATGAGCCTTTCTTGAACTGGATGGCTTTAAAGTACAGAATTATCTTTGTGCTATAACAGGGTTCAACAAACCCCAGATGCCAGGTTGCCATGGCATTTAAAAAGTCAGACCTGGCATCTGGAGCAAAGAGCACATGGGTAGAAGATCTGGAAAAGGCCACAATCTTGGCTGGGAGCTTCACTTTCTGCCCACAGGGATTCCATCCCCGATGGGCAGAAATGCGGAAAAGGGCCTTGATTGCGGCCAGTAGCGTTAATGTCTGCTGAACTTGCTGAAACAAGAAAGTCAGAGATGGAGTGTGATGCACAGACAGCTGAACACATTTAAAGAGGCAGATGGTTTTAGTCAATAATGAATGGTGGGGAGGAATAGAGGGAGGAGGTTGAAGAGAAGATTCCTGATCGTCCCTCCAGTCTAGTCCGGAAACCTCTGGGTTGTGCTCCTCTCACAGCAGCTTGGAGACTGAGAAACGTCATCCTTTTCTGATGACACATTTGTATATCCTCTCCGGATCCGCATCCTCACACCAGTTACCTCAGTCTCTAAGCAGCTGGAGGATTGGTGAGCCTGGAGGTCCAGGCTCAGTTTGGAGGAACAATTAAGGAATAGAGGATTAGGATCAGTAAGAAGGGAAAAGGAAAGAGAGGACAGTTATACAAAAGGAAAGTTTAATTTAAGGGGGTGTATGCCTTTAAGGCTGGGCTGAGGCCTTTCCTCTTCCTCCCCCCTCCCACCTCTCTTCCTCTATCCTGCTCGCGATCGTGGCCATACCGGTAATTCAAGCAGAAGCTTTCCACAGTGGTAGCAGGGCTTCGGTTCCCGATCCCGTTGCAAAGGGCGAGGAACCAGAGCGGCAGAGTGTCATCAGCGCGTTCAGAGGCATTGCCTGATAGCGCTGTGGAGCACGCGGTGCCGTGCAGGCTGACAGACACGGAGTACACGCTCCCTCGTCATTCCTGTCAATTTCGGCTCCCGGCGCTGTATTGCAAACAGCCCGGTTGAGCGGGAGGAAGACAACACGCTGTGCGGTAAGGTCAGGGATTGAGGCATGGGCGGCCGTTCGCTGAAAAAGAGCGGGAGAAAACAAGCACGAGCCGCGTGGCAGCAGGGTGGGAATCGGCTGGGGCTGCCTTGGGTCTGCTAAAGTGCCTTGTGTGGGGGGGGAACTTCGTTTCAGCATACAAGTTATATTTTCTGGTTTGGGGCGCTTCTATTCAGTTGCCTTGATTTAAAAAAAAAGAAATTTTGTTTGCTGACACGACAGACATATTATTTCTTGCTCAGGCAGAATGCTGGCTAGGCTGCAGTGTGTAGTCTCCGGAGCTAGAAGGGGGACAGTATCTGAAGCAGGGGTCTGCAGAGGCTGCGTCCAAGAGGCGGAAGCCATGGAACAGACCTTGGAAGGGGCTGCTGAGTCGCAGGGAGCCCTAATAGCGCGGCAGGATTCAGTTCCTCAGGAGTCCCCGGGTCGGAAGCCGGTAGCAGGGCCTTCCTCGATGCTGGATCTGCCTACACCTCCGCCGCCTTTGCCAGGGGGCCTGGCGGCAATATTTTCTCCAGAGTTTGTGGTTTGTGGTATTCAGCAGGCTTTTGGAGGACGGCAGGAGGGCCTGTCCACTGGGTCTAAGGTAGCTGAGCAAGGAGGGAAAAGACCAGGAACCCCGCTCGGTGTAGGAGCCGCAGGTAGCCTGACAAAGAGATCCAGGATAGAAAGCGAACAGAGGGATCAGTCGGTGGCCTCGGAGGGTCTGCAGTCTGATGAGGGAGACCCCGATGAGGAGCTGGATGACGAGATGGAGGAAGGAGAGATCACGGACAAGGAAGACCAGGCTAGAGTGGTTCGCCTGTTCCAGAGGGACAAGTTGCCGGCCCTCATTGCGGAGATGCTAAAGGTGCTGAATATGCCGGTCCCGGGTCCTTCAGAAGATACTTCCTTGGAAGATCCTTTGCTACAGGTTTTTCAGAAAAATTAGAGTGTTTTTCCTGTGCAAAGAGTGCTCAGAGAGATGATCCAGGAGGAGTGGGACATACCAGAGGCAGCTTTGAAGGGATCCAGAGTGATGGGATGGCTTTATCTGCTGGTGGATCAGGATAAGGAGGAGTTTAAGTCTCCTAAGGTTGATGCCGCCGTTTCGGCGGTTACTAAGAAGACTGTTATTCCAGTAGGGGGCAGTGTGGCGTTCAAAGACACCCAGGACAGGAAACTAGACACCTTTTATTTATTTTTTATTTTTATTTTATTTATTTAGTAGACACTTGTATACCGCTGCTTCCTACGATCAGCAGCGGTTAACTTTACAGATCAGGTTGGACTGCACAGTGCAGTAATTTGTATGATTTACATTATGATTGGTTCAGGATTTGATTAGAAACAACACAAACACAGAGTCATTTGATTTACATTTGAATTAGTGTGTGCGGGTTTGCTTACCTATATATACATTAGGATGCGTGGGTGGGGGTGTGCTCCGTATATACATATATACAATATGACAGATCTTGTTTCTGGTTAGTTCAGTCTATATACATATATAGAATTATCAGACTGGTTTTGGTTAACTCAGCCTAAAATGGGACTGAAAAAGGTGTGTCTTGAGATTTTTTCTAAATTCTTTTAGGTCACTTATTTGTCGTATGTCGTGGGGCAGCCGATTCCAGAGTAATGGTGCAGTATACGAGAAGGCCCTGCGGCTTGTCTCCGCTTTGACCTTTCTTATGCTGTTTGGGACGTTGAGGGTGTTTTGAGTTATGGTTCTTCTGCTTCTATTGGATGCCTGGATGGTGATTAGATTGTTGAGGTATGACGGGGCTACGTTGTGAATGAGCTTGTACGTGGTTACTAGTATTTTGTATAAGATGCGGGCAGTAATGGGGAGCCAATGGAGTTCAATGAGTACAGGAGTGATGTGTTCAGTGATGCCTTTTTTCATAATGATCCTGGCAGCGACGTTTTGGGCCATTTGTAGAATGTTTAGGGTGCTCTTCGGGAGGCCTTGGAGGATAGCGTTGCAGTAGTCCAGGTGCGGAATGATAAGAGCTTGTGCCACTGTTCTGAAGTCGGAATGGTCGATGATGTTGCGGAGTGGTTGAAGCACTCTTAATTTATGAAATATGGCCCGGTTTGTTGTTCGTAGGTGTTTTTCCATCCGCAAGTTGCTATCAAGTAGTAACCCTAGATACTTTATTTCGGGCTTGGTGTGGTAGACGTTATTGTTGAGGGTGACGGTGGTGGGCGGAGTGAAATCCTTTTTCTTGGAGATGAACATCACCTCCGTTTTTTTATGGTTTATTGACATGTTGTTTATTTGTAACCAGGTCTGGAGCATTCTGAGGCATTCCTCGAGTTGAGTGTAGTTTGGTTGGTTTATGTCCAGCTGGGTATACAACATTAGATCGTCTGCGTACATATGATAGCTGATCTTGTGCTTCTGTATGATTTCGCATATTGGTTTAATGTATAGGTTGAATAGGAGGGAGGATAGAGCTGATCCTTGTGGTATTCCTTGGGTTTGTGGGAAAGCATCAGCTTTTTCATTGTTGAACTGTACTTGTTGCATTCTATTTGATATATAAGATGTGAACCATTTTAGCGGGGTCCCCGTTACACCTATGGAGGCGAGACGGTTGATGAGGGTTCTGTGGTGCACTGTATCAAAAGCGGTGGATATGTCGATAAAGATGAGAATGTACATCTTGCTTCTGATTTCGAGACCCTTAAGGAGGTTGTCAAGGAGTGCTATAACAGTGTTGAAACAGGTGTTCGACGTTAATGCTCTATCTATTCAAGCAGCGATTTGTGGAGCATGGGTAGCAAGAGGCTGTCTCCGATGGTTGCAGAGGATTAAGGATGAGCAGGGAGAAGACAGCAGAGGCCCGGCATGATTGGAATCAGGTGCAACTTACCTGGCAGATATACATTGTGACCTCATTCTAGGGTTGTCGAAGAGTATGGCTTTGGTGGTAGCGGCTCGCAGGTACCTTTGGCTGCGCAACTGGGCAGCGGATGGCTCTTCTAAGTCTCGGCTCAGTAAGCTTCCATTCAGGGGTAAGCTCTTGTTTGGAGAGGATCTGGACAAGCTGATGAAGGATCTCGGAGTCTAAAGGTGGTAGACTTCCAGAGGACAAGCAGAAGCAGGGGCGGTTGACTCCCACGGGCAAGGGACAGCAGAGGGAGTTTTGTCTGTTTTGTTTCCCACAGTTCAATCAGGCGCAGAGGGGGCGTTTTGCCAATAGAAACCAGGGATTTCATGGATTTCGGGGAGCGGGCAGAGGTTTTGGAGCCGCTCCCTCCTCCACGAATCTGCAAAAGTCACAATGAAGTCAGGAGGACCCAGGGAGAGCTGGTGCCCGTAGGAGGTTGGCTACAGGATTTTTACACTGCCTGGGTCCAAATTACATCAGACCGGTGGGTGCTGGAGGTCATTTGGGAAGGTTACGCGTTGGAGTTACAGAGGCTGGTAACAGAGTCGTCGTTCGGTCACTGTGCAAGGCGCCGGCCAAATGCTCAGCGGTGAGAGAGATGGTGGAGAGGCTGCTCTCTCTCAACGCAGTGGTACCGTTACCTCCAGACCAGTGCGGTTTCGGTTGATACTCCATTTATTTTGTAGTCTGTGATAAGGAAGCTTATCATAGCTCAGGAAGGAGCTATAGGAAAGGTGAAGTGACTCTGAACAAGCAACTTGTCAGTTCTGGTAGAAATAAGAAAACAGAATTTTCCCATAAAAGACTACCAGTCCCAGAATGCACCAGGTTTCCAACAGCCATTAGAGGAGCTGAAGTGGGGAAACGTGTGTTCAATCAGGAGGGCTATGAGGTAATCCCTAAGCACTCATCTCAAAGGGCAGGGCCTGATTCAGCACAGCTGTGCTGTGTTAGGGAGGAGCACTCATCTAAGCAGAATAAAGGTAGAGTTTATTCTACAGAGAATCATCATCATCATCTTCATGATCAACTTGGATATCCTCATCCTCAGTTTCATCTGGAGGATCATCAGAAGCAGAAGCCAAACCGGACGGACAGAGAGGGCAAGAAACCCTTTGGAAGAAAGAAGAGAAAAGCCTTTGGGAGGTCTAGAGGAGTCTGGAGCAGTACGTATACTGGGAGGCATTCCAAGGGCCAGCATACACCATTGGACTGGGGAAAGCCAGAGGAATGGTGCTGCAGAGCTAGGAATCTCCAGACGCTACCTGTGAGGGAGACGGCTGCACGTGGAAGGGACCCTAAGACCCGTGCCAGAAGGTATGTGAAGAGAGATCCAGTGTCCAGGGATCTGGATTGGAAGGCTGGACATAAGAACTGGACTACATACTGGCCAGGCTATATAGAGAGGAACTCTAACAGCAATGGGAGCTCAGGTATGAACACTGATCTATGCCCTAGCTATAACCTTGAAAGACAGCAGGGAAACAAGTATTCTCCTGAAAGTGCTCCATTGAGAAATTCATCTGTGCCAACCCAGGATATTGAACCCATGATTGTTGAAGAAGGGGGAATGATTGCAGATGAAGGATGTGTTTACATGGATTGCTCTCTGTCTAAACTCCTTTGGTAATTTTCTGTTACAAAGTACAGCAACCATCACAAAGAAATACAAACTTGTTCTTTAATCTACTCAGAAAAGCTCCTGAGTAGGATTTTTAGCCACGCAGTAGAAAGCAAGCCAGCTAAGGGGTTTCAGCTGGGTAACTGCTAGCAATTAAGCCTTACCTAATTGCTTGTGAGCTCTGAGGGAATCACTTCTGAATCTATGTGGGAAGATATAAGAAGTTAACCTGAAAAGAACAGTTTTTCTCTTCTTTGTGGACTTTGTTTGTTGTTTGATACACTGCTAAGAAAATATTAGCTAAACCTACAGAAAAGACCAGTTTGTTACCAACCAGGTCTTATTTCTTTTGCTTTGATTGCCTGACAAGTTCAAATGTTGGTTTCCTGATTTTGTTTTTCCAAGTTTAACACTGAAAGCAAGTAACCTGATTTATGTGCTACCAAGCATATCTGTGTTGGGAGAAATAACCCCATAAATAAATATCTTATTGGCTTTACCCTCAAGCACAACTATTTATTGTGAGCAGCTGTGTCTGGTGTGAATGGACTGCATTGCCCACAATCCCTTGCCAATCATATTGATATATGCACTTGCCAAGACTGTGAACATTCTCACCCAGGCAGCCGTCTGACAAGTCCCAAAAAAAGAAGGTTCCTTTCGGCCAATTTTGGATCTCAAAAGAGTAAATCGCTGCCTGCGAGTGACTCATTTTCATATGGAAACTCTGCGGTCAGTGATAGTGGCAGTAAGGAAGGGAGAGCTTCTTACTTCCCTCGACCTATCAGAGGCGTACTTACATATTCCCATCGGACAGGAACATTAGATGTTTCTCAGATTTGTGGTTCCCCAGGGACATTTTCAGTTTCAAGCCCTGCCATTCGGTCTGGCTATGGCTCCGCGGACGTTTACCAAGGTGATGGTCATAGTGGTGGCGGCGTTGCGAAAGGAAGGGGTACTAGTGCACCCTTATTTAGACAATTGGTTAATCAGTGCAAAGTCAAAAGCAGAAAGCGAAGCGGCCACGGCCAGGGTAGTAGGGTTTCTACAGAGGCTTAGTTGGGTGGTCAATATGTCAAAGAGCAAGTTGGAGCCGTCACAGCGACTAGAATACTTGGGAGCTCAGTTCGATATAAACTCGGGAAGTGTGTTTCTGCCGGCGCAACGAGCGCAGGGATTATGCAGGCTGCTCAGGCGGTTTCTGAGCAGAGCAGTGCCCACAGCGTGGCATTATTTGCAGTTGCTCAGGACCACGGCGGCGACTCTGGAGATTGTTCCATGGGCCAGGGCGCATATGAGGCCGTTAGAGGGCATTGCTCAGGCGTTGGTCTCATCAGGTCGATCCTCTGTCACGGAGGCTGCCATGTCTACCAGAGACACAGACAACGCTTCAGTGGTAGTTAAGGGCAGGATGCCCAGAGCAGGGGATGCTGCTGGAAGCGCCGTGTTGGGTTCCACTGACGATGGATGCCAGTCTCGCAGGCTGAGGTGCTCATTTCCAAGGAAGGTTCGCTCAGGGTCAGTGGACCGAGCAGGAAAAGGCATGGTCAATCAACAGGTTGGAATTGAGAACGGTGACGCTAGCGTTGCAGGAGTTTCAACCCTATCTTCTCGGCACGGCCGTTCGGGTGTTCTCCGACAATGCGACGGCCGTGGCTTATATCAATCGCCAAGGAGGGACCAGCAGTGTCCCGATGGAAGCTGAACGCTTGTTCGATGGGGCTGAGGTGCATCTACTGGCGCTGTCAGCAGCTCATGTGGCAGGAATGGACAATGTACAGGCCGACTTTTTGAGTCGAGTGAAGGTGGACCCGGGGGAGTGAGTCCTCCAGCAGGAGGTGTTCGAGATGGTGGTGAGACGTTGTATGTGTATATGTATGTGTGTGTGTATGGGTATATGTATGTATGTATATATATATGTATATATATATATATTATATATATATATATATATATATATATATATATATATATATATATAATATCTCTTGGGTCCCTTGCCTCTATGGAGGAGAAGGTTAGGCCTGAGTTTCTGATAAAGGTGGTATGGAAAGGGGAGTAATTTCTCTTTCTTTGAAAAAATAATTAGAGTTATGGTTTGAGAGTATGTGTTTCATTGGGTTAGTAGTGGGTAGCTACTTAATTGTTGCTCCGGTGAGTCTACTTTGTCAATAGGTTACTGGTGTGAGGAGGAGGATCCGGAGAGGATATACCAGTGTCATCAGAAAAGGATGACGTTTCTCAGTCTCCAAGCTGCTGTGAGAGAAGCACAACCCAGAGGTTTCCGGACTAGACTGGAGTTCCTCCAGGAACTACAATTAGCAGGTAAGTCTAATTTCACCTTAGTTGGGGAGAGGGACAGCAGGAAAGGGGTTAGAATGGAGAGGAGGGAAGATTGCAAGGGACTGGGGAGAGTGCCTTTCCCATGCATTTATCTCTTCAATATATGTGTGCAAAAGAGACATCCCTCACCTCCACACACACTTGCAGGCACTCCACCTCCACCTCCACACCACACCATACCACACACTTGCACATGCAGGCACCCTCTGCACCACACACACACACGCTCAGGCACCCCACCTCTGCAGCACACACGCTCGTACACATAAGTGTTGCTTAAAGGGGTAGTAGGGATGGTGGGAGAGAGAGGAGGAGCAATGGCCATTAACAGCCTGATTTATTAAGCTTTTTCCCATAGAAAATGGGAAAACAGTCTTAGTAAATCAGACCCTAAAACCTAAAAAAGTAACTCTGGTACACCTTTGGGGGGGGCAGAGTGGCAGGGGTAGAGGTTTGCACGGTGACCTAGGTTTCAGTGGCTGGCTTTTAGAGTCCAAGAAGATTTTCCAAGGCCTGTGTTATAATAAATAATTAAGCAAATATACCTTCATTTTCCCTGTGAGCTAATTGGCATTTACTTGATGCTTTGTTCTAATTTATAAATAAGCAGAACTTGCAGCTTTTGGGCTAGATGAAGCTTGAAAATTGCTTTTATTTCATATATACCATATGACATTTTTCCAGGTCTTCACCCAGAGCCAGCTTATGTGTGATGTCCATGTACATGCAATGCTTGGCATATATTTAGCAATTACTAATCAAATCAATTCCAAGTAACTCTCATATTCACAGTATAAACAAAAACTTGTTACAAAGTAATAGCTCATTAAACCTGAGGCTACAAACAATGAATGAATATTAGTCAAACATACATAGGGTCATTCTGACCTGCGAATAGCGGGGATGGATGTCCCAACGTACATCCCCGCTGTTCGTGCCACTTCCCGCCAGCGCCTAACTTCCCCACGGGGAAGTTAGATGGGGGCGGGGAAGGGGCGGATTGGGGGTGGAGTTAGGGAGGGTGGTGTACAGTCGTCGGCCCTGGAGATACAGGGTCGATTTTAATGTTGACCCTGTACGTCTGGAGCCGGCAACCTGCACAGGGAAGTTATTCCACCTCGGAGGTGGAATAACTTCCCTAATCGCCAAGGGTCGGTGGGCCCAGGGCCAGAAAGCGGAAGGAGGGGGCAGTGAGCATTCCCCGCAGCCTGACCCTAGCCTTGGGAGGCCGGGTTGGGGATCGGGCTGCGGGGAATGCCGTGCAGGAGCTGGCAGCTGGGATTACAGCTTTACAATGGAGCTGCGGTGCCGCGCCGGGGCTAAATTGTAAAGCTCAGACTGAGTTATTCGGACATGACCTGTACATGCAGGCTGGCTGAATCGCAGTCCCAGCCTGCATGTACAGGCCCGATCGCAATTCTGATCCTGTGCCCCGCGGGATCAGAATTGTGATGCCCTCTGTATGTTCGGTTCTACCGGATGTACAGAGGACTTGTACATCCGGGAAGGAATCGCGCCTACTTTGTTTCTTAACTAACTAGAAACAAAAGCCCAATGGCACTCAACAGGCTGTGTTAAGAAGCCTAAGCAATGGGGGCATGGCTTAACTTATAACAGCGTAGCTCATAGCCTGCTGCATCTCAGCCTGTGCTTGAAAGCCCCTAATATTATTTTTCATCGGCTTCCAGAATATTTTTCAATTTTCTAAATGCATTTAAAATAAATTGAAACCACTTACCTGCAATGCGATTAACACCTTAGAGTGACCAAAGGGTTTGCAGTGGGGGACAAAAGATGTCGACTTGAGTTTCGCCCATTCAATTCTAAAGGGCTGCTTCAGGAGTAAAGCTGCGCATCATTGTCTGGAGCATAATCATATGTGGGATCAACTCTGTTGGCTAATAATTGATTGGGTTGATGATCAGAAAGGAGGAGATATGATGCAGTCTCTCACACGTCTTGAACAGAGATGGATCTTCATTTTGAATTCCATACAGCCTATGGGGATGAATGAATACTTGAATGGATGACAGCTTTGTGATTCCTTTGGATGAGGTTTGTTTGAGTGCGCATGTTTTAAGGCTGTGAGTGAGGTGCAGCTTTATTCCTGAGGAGTTGAGGTTGAGGAAGGGGGTCCAAGTCCTGAAGCAGCCCTTTAGAATTGAATGGGTGAAACATGAGTTGACATCTTTTGTCCCCCACTAATAACCCTTTGGTCACGTTGCAGGTAAGTGGTTTCAATTTATTTTAAATGCATTTAGAAAATTGAAAAACATTCTGGAAGCTGATGAAAGAAAATATTAGGGGCTTTGAAGCACACGCTGAGATGCAGCAGGCTATGAGCTGCGCTGTTATAAGTTAAGCCATGCCCCTGTTGCTGAGGTTTCTTAACACTGCCTGTTGAGTGCCATTGGGTTTTTGTTTCTAGTTAGTTTTAGAAACAATGTATGTTTGACTAATATTCATCATTGTTTGTAGCCTCAGGTTTTGATGAGGTATTACTTTGTAACTAGTTTTTGTTTATACTATGGCATATATTTAGAGCTGCTATTCTTACATGGGATTGTTTGTTTGTTTTTACGATGACTGTAAGCAGTACTGGATATATGTGGAGAGCAGTAGCTGCCGCCGCATGCTCTATGGATAGTGGTGATATTTGGCTGCTATCTGTATACTTATGTGATTTAAGTTAGGACAGCCTTCTTGCTGTCTTAAATTAAACTGCATAGCTATATGGATAGCAGTTGCATATTGCTGTATTGCTAACTATCTGTAGAGTTAAGCGGAATACTTATATTCTGCCCCTGCACTAGCCGAATAGTGGCAGGTTAGTCTGTACCACACAGATTTTGCACTTTACCACCCCTTAGCTGCAAAAATTAACATATGATGAGTGCAAAACCTTACTTTTCTTATCATCTTGTTAGACCAGTCCAGAGTGGGTTATGCTTCCCGGCCAGCAGAGGGAGACAGACTAGAGCATCTTTCAGTGACGTCGACTGTATAACTGGTGGTGCAGCACTGTGATTTTTTCATTATTGTCTGTCTCCAGCAGATGAGGCATGTGAACTGGTACAGTTCTGCAGATTGGCCTGTCTCCCCTGGCCCAGATCATGGTCTTGTAACTTATGTGAGTTGAGACCTTGGCCCAGAATTTGCTTGGAGCCTGGGTATGTCCCATCTCCTTGAGCTCACAATTGCCATGTGTCCAGCACTGTTACCCTCAGGTTAGATCTAGCACTGGCAGGCTGGAGAACAGTCAGAAGGACCCCCACAGGGCCCCTGTCCAGGAGAGGCGCTGTGACTTTGCTGTTTTAATAAAAATGCAATGTGTGTCATTAAGTCAATGCTGACTCTTGGCGAACCAGAAGCCCCTGGGTTTTCTTGGCAAAGTGGTCCTGGAAGTAGATTGCCACGCCTTTCTTCCAAGGCAATGGATGGTAAAGTGACTTGCCTAAGGCCACAAGGAGTGTCAGTGGGAATTGAGCCCTGGTTGCTTGGTCACTAGGCCACTGCTCTAACCACTAGGCTACTCCTCCACTCCACTGCTTTAATAATGCAGCTTCAAAAACAAGTCCAGTGTGGGCATCCGGGGAAACCCTTCTCTAGTTTCTGCAGCTGGCCTAACATAGGAAGGGATTCTCTTTCTGTTTTTAACCAAAGTTTCCTCTTTGTCCCTCCAGAACAGTCCAGGGATCCATGTAAGCTTTGCTTGTCGCCATTCTCCAGCAGCTGAGAACTCAGCATGTCTCCTTTCTGACACCCAGTAGAAGAGCTCCCCCTCGAACCCTTACCTACAGTATCTCATTTCTCAGCAGCTGAAGAAGGAGCTCCCCCTGGCCTTGTGTGTTGGTGAAGGTGGTTAGCTTTTAGTTTTGGCCTTAGAATAATTGCAGAGGAGCCTGCAGTCAACAGGACTGCCAAAAAAAAAAGAAAGATCAAAAGGAAAGAAATTTAATAAGGAGGTGCTCATGGGGGCAGCCAGTGAGGGCAGGGCCTGTCTTCCCACCTTTTCCAGGGTCAAACTACCTGGGAGTCCCAGGCCCTTTCACTCTCCCCTGCCTAGGGGCCCCACTCGCCCTGTTAGCTACAGGCAGGGGGGTCCTAAGGCTCCTTTGTGCTGGGCATCTTCTGGTGGCTTAGGCTGTTTCGGCTGCACCTCCGTTCACGTGGGAGCTAGCGCATAACAGGATCAGCTCAGTGCATGCTGCCCTTGTCCGTGTGCTGTGCCGTTTGTGCAAGCAACCATGGGGTCGCGGCCTCAAGGTTGTGCCTTCGTTGCGTTTTTCAGGGGCAGCTGCTGCATTGGAGGTTGTCCTTTTTCGGCTCAGGCATGGCTTCAGGAGCGGGGAAGGAAGTTGAGATGTTTGATAAAGTTGAGGCCGATTTGGAGGGAACTGCGGCCATTATAGAGGCAGCAGCCATTTCAAAGCAGTCGGGGGCTAAGAGCGGTAAGAAGAAAAAAGGAAAGTTGGCAGATTAAAAAGTAGCTGTCTTGGAGCTGCGACCTCCTGCGGAGCTGCTGGAGGGTTTGTTTTCGCCTGATTTTATTCTTTCCCTCCACAGGATCTATTGCTTAAAGTGGAAGCAGGCCCTGGAGGAGCCTATCCCTGACAAGCATGGCCCGTATTTATTTATTTATTTACATTCTCTTATATACCGCGCTATTCAGCATCAGTGCGGTTTACATTGAACAGGGCATTATAACTTGGAGATAACTATTTTACAGGGAACATGGGCTATTGAGGGTTAAGTGGCTTGCCCAAGAACACAAGGAGCACCTGTGGGACTAGAAACCCCAGTCCTTCCGGCCCAAGGTTGCTGTCCTCTAGTGGGATTTGAACCCCCAACCTTCCGGCCTGAAGTACCTTGCCCCAACCACTAGGCCACTCCTCCACTCCTAGAGAGGCCACCTTCGGGGGCACAGCCATGGATGGACAATGCAGGTGACAATGCGGGATCTCTCCGGGGAGATAGAGTCTTGGGGGGCTCAGGTCTCCACGTGGTCACAAGCATCAGAGGATCTGGGTGAAGGTCTATCAGACCTCTGGGGAGAACACTCAGGTGCAGAAGGAGAAGATGTGGGTTCTTTGTCTGGAGACGACTCCAATGTCTTCTGAGTGTTCTGCAAAGAAGAGTTATTGGCTCTTATTGCCCACTCCTTGTCGGCACTCAGTATTTTGCCTGTTCCCTCAGTGAAGGAGTCCTTGGAGGATCCGCTCCTGCAGGGGTTTAAGGGGTCGCAAACGTGTTTCCTGGTGCACAGAGTTATTAGGAAGATGATTGATGCGGAGTGGGAATTTCCGGAAGCCATTCTGCAAGGTAGCCGAGCTTTAGGGAAACTTTATCCAATCCTGCAAGATGACAAGGAGCTCTTCAAGATGCCCAAAGTGGATGCCGTGGTGTCTGCTGTCACCAAGAAGACCACAATTCTGGTAGAGGGCGGAGTGGCCCTCAGGGACTTGCAGGACCGGAGGTTGGAGTTGCTACTAAAGCAGGCATATGACTTCAGTATGTTGGTGCTTCAGATGACTATTTGTGGAGCCTATGTCTCCCGGGCCTCCATCTGGTGGATTCAAGGCATGCTGCTGGGGGGGGGGGGGGAATGGGAGAGTCGGTGGCGGAGGACATTTGCAGGTTGAAGTCAGCAGCTGCCTACATGTCAGATACTTTTTATGATCTAGTTTGGGTGGCCTCTGAGACTATGGCATTGGTGGTGGCGGCGGCTTAATGGTTCCTTTGGCTCAGGAATTGTGCGGTGGATGCCTCCTTCAAGTCAAGGTTGAGTAAAGTCTGTTTTAAGGGCAGGCTTCTCTTTGGGGAGGCATTGGAGAAGATAATCAAGGACTCGGGGGATGGAAAAGGAAGCCACTTACCAGAGGATAGGCCCAAGGTTGCTAAGGCAGTGGCCCCACAGCGGGGTCAGGCCAAGGATTTCTGCCACTTCCGGGAGGCTCTGTTCTCTACCTATCAAAGGGGCCAGTTTTGGGTCCCATGGTCCTTCCTTTCAGGTCCAGGGGTTTTGGATAGGGTTTCTACTCTGGCTTCCTGGACCAGAACAAAAAAAGCACAATGAAGTCAGGCAGGCCCAGGCACAGTGGTAGCAGAAGGGGATCGGCTACAGCAGTTTTATGCTGCTTGGGTTGCCCTCACGACTGACCAGTGGGTCTTGGAGATAATTCGAGAAGGGTATGTGCTCGAGTTTGCAAGACCACTTCAGGGAGCATTTGTTTGGTCACCTTGCAAGACCCCCAAGAAGGTTGAGGCAGTTCGCCAGACTCTCGACCGTCTGCTGCAGCTAGGGGTGGTAGATTCGGTGCCCCCAAGCCAGTGCGGCTTAGGTCGATACTCCATCTATTTTGTGGTTCTCAAGAAGGAGGGAGGTTTTCGCCTCATTCTGTATCTCAAGTGTGTGAATCGATCCTTGCGGGTGCCACATTTCTGGATGGAGACCCTGAGATCTGTGATGATGGCAGTGCGGCAGTGGGAGTTCCCACAACCTTGGACCTCCGGAGGCCTACTTGCATATTCCCATGAGGCCCAAACATTACCAGTACTTGCATTTCACTGTATCGATGGGGCACTTCCAGTTCTGGGCCTTGCCCTACGGGCTAACCACAGCGCTGCAAACCTTCACCAAGATTATGGTAGTGGTGGCGGCTACCCTTCGCCAGGAGGGGGTTTTGGTGCACCCGTACCTGGATGATTGGCTCATCAGGGTGAAGTCCAAGGAGGACTCTCACGAGGCCACTGCAAGAGTCCTAGAACTGTTAAGAAGTTTAGGTTGGGTGGCCAATCTGGGCAAAAGTCAGCTGCAGCCTCAGCAGCGCCTGATTTACTTGGGAGTTCAGTTTGACACAGCAGTGGGCTGAGTCTCCCTTCCAAAGGAGCACATTCACAAGATACAGCAGCAGATCGGCAGGTTTTTGAGCAAGCCAGTGCAAAGGGCGTGGTACAATCTGCAGCTGTTGGGTTCCATGGCGGTGACCTTGGATCTAGTGCCATGGGCAAGGGCACATATGCACCCTCTACAGCATACACTTCTCTCATGTTGGGCCCCACAGTCGCAGTCTATGTGCCAGCATCTGCAGTGTCCAGAGGATGTGAGGCACAGCTTGCACTGATGGCTCCAGAACTCCATCTGGTGGCGGGAGTGCCACTGGAGGCACCGGTCTGGATGCTGGTAATTACTAAATAAAGAAAGGGGTCTATCTCTGTGGACGATTACTATGATGTAATACGAATAAACTTCATCCAACAATTTCTACAGATTCAGTTTTTCCACAACGACAGCCTCAGAAAACAACCATTAGCACTAAAGATTCTGGAATTCACTTTCCTTCCAGAAATGTGCTGGTTTAACATCAACGGCTGAAGTTGATTAAAACTGTGTTGTATCTACGACTGTGTGTGCTGCTGTTTGTGCTAACAAAAAGTTTTGAAAGTTGACTCAACTTATTCTATATTATACAACTTCACAATCTGGTTATTCATTGTTGTTAGCACTGAAAGTACTTAGCTTAATCAGTTGTAGAATACTTCACAGCACAAGAGTTTTTTCTTATTTTTCTTATTTTTTCAAGTTTTCTATGCAAATAATGTTCTTCAATTTCCTCTTTTCAAACGCAGCTCTTAAAATATGTCCCGACGCCAACCTTACAAGCGCCCATGCGTTTCTCCATTTAGGGTTTTTCAAGGGACTGTTATGTGCATCAATTTTTCTATAAAAAACCATATTCAAAATCACTGAACTGTAATCATGAACTTAAAATGTGCACACACTACAAATATTGAGAAGTGTGTCATAATGAAGCATATGAAATAAGATAAAAACATTCTTAACCAGATGATAATTGGACACTCGTCTCGAAACAAGGTTCCCCTCTGGCTCACTAGGGAATCCCTCAAAAAGACGCCGCGCATGCGGTCTGACAACCATGACGGCCATCTCAGTGGAGCGTGGTGCCACTCTGAAAAAGACCCATGATAGGAGGTAATAGCCCTCCTCAAGAATGCCTTCATGGCTTTGGCCTTGGGGGACTCAAGCAGCCTTTTATGCAGATATGGTGACCTGAATGCTCTTGCACTGGATCTAGCAATTGCCGGACTGCCTGAAGATGGCAGTGTTGGAGTTGGGGGCTTTTTGTGTGGCTCATGCCCTATATGACTTGATCAGAATCTCTCCTATGACTGTGGCTGTAGTGACCCACAGATGGTTCTGGCTCTGGAACTGTCTGCAGATGCCACTTTCCAACTGGCTGAATAAACTCCCCTTTAAGGACTGACTGCTCTTTGAAGAGAACCTGGAAAAACTCACCCCCAGAAGCTTCTGGAAGATAGGCCCAGAGGTTCCTCTCATAAGGCCCAGTAGGCAGAGTGGGGACAGTTTAGGGTCAGGAGGAGCTCTGGCACATCCTAATCCTCCTATATATTTAGATCCAAGAAACATATGTCCTTTTGGGGGTCACAGTGCTCTTGGGACTCAATGGGTGCCTCCTCGGGAGGCAGTAAGCCCTCACAATCTGATCCAGTAGAAGTGATTGGAGAGCGTCTCCAGCTGTTCTTTTCAGAATAGACCAATATCATGTCGGACCAATGGATCCTTGAGATCCTCAAACGGGGGTACACCCTGAAATTTGTGGATTCTCTCTGAGATGCCTTTCTAGAGTCTCCTTGTGGTTCCTTGTCCTAAAGGGTGGCAGTCAAGAAAATTCTTCAGTGCCTCCTGCAATTGCAGGCTATCGTATCCGTACCTCCGCAGAACTAGGTTAGGGTCAGTATTTCATTTACTTTGTGGTCCCTAAAAAGGCAGGCCCTTCTGGCCCATTCTGGATTTGAAGGCAGTTGGTGCCAGGCTAAAAGTTTTCATTTCCATATGAAGACCCTCGGGTCAGTTTCTAACCTCCTTGGACCTCTTGAAGGTATTTTTCCATGTTCTTATCAGGGAGCAACATCAAAGGTTCCTCTGCTCCTGCATTCTGGGCCACCATTTTCAGTTTCATGCCCTGCCCTTTGTTTGGCCACCACCCCATGCACCTTCTCGAAGATCATGGTGGAAGTGGCTGCCTTACTGTACAAACAAGATCTGAGTTGGCCCATATCTGGATGACTGGCTGATTTGATCTAACTCTGTAAAGAAGTCCAGAGAAGACAAATCCCAGGTGATCCAGAGGCTGGAAAAGCTGGAATAGGTAATTAATTATCCTAATAGTAGTCTATTTATTTATTTAGCAACTCTTTTATACCACTGTATCTACTAGTCACAGTGATTTACATGGAACAAAAGAACAAGTAACTTTACATTGAACATAGGGAACAATAATTAACTTAACAGAGTGCAACATAATTATTTATATAATGTTGAATTGGTGCTGTGGGAGATTCATATGATGATGTGATGGGAAGGTAGCTAAGAGTTTGTGCCAAAGTGTTCCAAAAAGAGGGAGGTTTTTTAGCTTGTACTGGAATTTGCCTAGGTCTGTGAGGGCCCATATTTCTGGAGTGAGGGAGTTCCAAATGAATGGGGCGTAATAGGAGAAGACTCTGTTAGTAGTGGTATTGCTGGAGTGGGTTAAAGAAGCTGGAATCGAGAAGAGGTTGTGATTAGTGGACAGTGTTGATCTCTTGTTGAGTGGTTGTGAAGAAGGGAGCGAAGGATGTCTGCTGAGAGGAGGTGAATGGTCTTCCTTTTCTTTCCAAGTTTCTGGAAAAATTCATCTTCACCCAATTATCCTCCCACCTTGAAGCCTCCCTCACTCTGCACCCCCAGCAATCAGGTTTTCGCCCCGGCCATAGCACAGAGTCTGTCCTTCTTTCCCTCCTGAACGAACTGCACATTGCCCACGATCATGGCTGCTTCACCCTTGCTGTCTCCCTTGATCTTTCTGCCGCATTTGACCTTGTCGACCACCGCACCCTCATCTCACGCTTACGTGATGCCGGCCTTTCCGGCGCCGTTCTTCACAGGTTTCACTCTTTCCTTTCTGGCCGCTCCTTTTCCGCTTCTTCAGGGTCCGTTTCCTCACCACCCATCCCCCTCCCTTGTGGCGTCCCCCAAGGCTCCATCCTTGCACCCCTCTTGTTTAACATTTTCCTAGCTCCCCTCACTCTCTTGGTTCAGCAACACGGTGTTTCTGCCCACTACTATGCTGATGACAACTTTCTCCTCTATCACACTGACTCAGACACTCCCGATATTACTCCCCTTAATAATTGTCTTTCCTCTGTGGCATCCTGGCTCTCCTCTAATTTCTTACACATTAACCTCTCCAAGACCTCATCCATTTGGTTTACTGCTAATAGTCCTATTCCCTCTCTCACCCCCCTACTTTCATCCTCCCCCATTCCTCTTGTATCCTCTCTGCGCTATCTTGGCATAATCCTCGATTCCTCCCTGTCCTTCAAGGCCACATCTCTTCTGTAGTTCAACGCTGTTTTTTCACTCTAAAACAACTTCGCTCTGCCCGCCCCTTTCTCTCTCTCTCATCGATGACTACCCTTCTTTCTCTTGTTGTTTCCCGCTTAGACTATTGCAATGTTTCTCTGGCCGGTCTCCCCAAATCTCAGCTCCAACGTCTACAACGAGTCCATAACACTGCTGCACGTATTCTTACCTGCTCCTCTCATTTTGATCTTATCACCCCCCTTCTCATCCGTTTGCACTGGCTCCCAATCCCTTTTCGGATCCACTATAAACTTCTCATCTTTCTTCATAAGTCTATTCACACCGGCACCCCCTTTATCTTGCCGATTTGGTCCATCTTCACACCCCCCACCGTTCCCTTCGCTCCATTCATGCAAATCGTATGGTCCTCCCTTTCCCCTCCTAGGCACGTCTAGAATCCACCTGTTCCTCCACTTTCTATTTCCTTAGCCCCCATCTCTGGAACTCGCTCCCCCCAGACCTCCGCCTAGAGCCCTCCCTCAAAACCTTCCAAGCAAACCTTAAAACTCACCTATTCTGTCTAGCTTTTGACCTTCCTCCACCAACCGCCCCTCTCTCCCCGCACCCCGGTGATGCCCGCTAGTCCGTTTTCTCCTGCTGCCTCTCCAATTCTTTTTTTTCTCTTAATCGCTTTCTAATTCTTTCCTATCCTATCAAATAATGGCATTCTTTTCTACCTTTAGCAGCCTTTTTTTGTTGTAAACCGCTCAGACGCTGTTGTGATGAGCGGTATATTAAGCAACCTAATAAACAAACAATTGGCAGACGTTTCTGAAGTCATTAGAATCCAGCAGTGGGTACTGGTGTCGTAGTGTTCTCATCTTGAAGTAGGCAACTTTAGTAACCTATTTAATGTGGTGGCAGAAGCTCAGGTGTTGATCCAGGGTGATGCCCGAATATTTTACATGTTTGACGTGTAGGGTTAAATTGGCCAGATTGATAGAATTTGGAGGAGTGAAGAATGGGTGTTTGGTTATGAGGAGGGCTTTTGTTTTGCTGGGGCTAATGTGCATGTTGTATTTGTTGAGCCCATTGAATGGTTTCTTCTAGGCATCCACTGATTATGGAGGATGTCCGGGTGAGTAGTGGAGAATGGGGTGTAGATCAGTATGTCATCTGTGTACAGATGATAGTGGATCTTAAGGTGTTTTATGAGTGTGCATAGGGCTGGATGAAGATGTTGAGCAGACGAGGTGATAATGCGGAACCTTGAGGTAAACCCTGTAGAAGCTGGAAAAGTTTCAGTTCCGATTTTTACTTGTTTGGATCGGTTGGAAAGGTAAGATTGGAACCTCTGTAGAGCTGTACCTCTGATTCCAATTGAGTGGAGATGAGCGTGTATCTGGGTGTGGGTGACAGAATCAAAGGCTACAGAGTTGTCAAGAAAGATGAGAATAAAATCTTTGGGTGATTTTCTGTGTACCTTTGATTAAGATGTCCATGAGGGTGGTCAGAGAGTTTTGATGCTGTGAAATGGCCTGAATCCATGCTGGTGTTGTCGAGAGGGGCATTGGTATCTGAATTCTTGCAGCTGAAGCTGCACTGCCTTTTCTATGACTTTGGCTAGGGAGGGGATGCTTGATATAGGTCTGCAGGAAGCTGTGGCTGAGGGGTCATCTGAGTGTTTTTTAGTAGGTGTCTGATGGAGGCTTGCTTGAGAGGAGATGGCATGTGGCTGAGTGTCAGGGATGCATGGACCAGGTGAAGAATAGTTGGGGCAAGGTCATGTCTGGTCATCTTGATCCAAGAGAAGGGGCAGGGATCGAGTGAAGAGGTAATGCATTTGAGGTTTGCTATAATATCAATAATCTCCCTTGTGAACAGGTGCCTGAAAGTTGACCAGGTTTTTTGTCTGGGGTATTGGTGGGGTCAGTGGCAGGCAGGTGCTGAACTGTGGTAATCGGTTGTCTGGCTTGAAAGAATTGTACATAGGCGTTAGGTGCTAAGTTGAGGTTAGATTTTGTATTTGTTGGAGCTTGAAGCAGGTTCAGGGTTATATTGAAAAGCTCTCTGGGGCGGTTGAGGGAGGTGTTTAGAAGATTGGAGTGATATTCTTTTTTTTGTGTGGAGCGCGAGTGCACAGTAGTCTGCCTGTGCGCTTGGATAAGCTGAGCTGCCAAGAAAACCCAGGAGCTTCTGGGTCACCAGGAGTCAGGACTGACTCAAAGGCACACATTGCATTTGCCACCTCTTCCTCTTGTGAGGGAGGTCTGTATATCACACCAATGCAAACAGATTTCTCTTTCTCTCTTTCTAGTTTAACCCACAATGCCTCCTCTCTCCCTTTTAAGTTCTGTAATTCCAAAGCTTTAATAGTAGTTTTGACATATAGTGCCACTCCTCCTCCCCTTCTTCCTACCCTGTCCTTTCTGAATAAAGTATAGCCAGGTATAGTTACATCCCAATCTTGGTTTTCTGTGAACCATGTTTCTGTAACTGCCACTAAATCGAAGTCAACCACTCCCACCAAAGCTTCAACATCAGGGATCTTATTTCCCATGCTACGGGCATTTATACACACTGCTTTCCATATGTTACCCCTGTTACCCATTTCTATAAGGGTATTTACTGTATTACTTACCTGGGGGCTTTCTTCACCCATCCCCAACGAATCTAGTTTAAAGCCCTCTTCAGTAGATTAGCCAGTCTACTACCGAAGACGCATGGACCTTTCTTGGACAGATGGATGCCATCTCTGCTCTGCAACCCTTGGAACAGCATCAAATGGTCTAGGAAACCAAAATGCTCTTGATGACACCATCCACGCAGCCATGCATTCATCTCCAGGATGCGAGCCTCTCTGCCTTGGCCTTTACCCTCAACAGGGAGGATTGAAGAGAACACCACCTGTGCACCTAACTGCTTCACCCTCTGTCCCAGAGCCATGAAGTCACTTTTGATACGTTCCGAGGGTTACCTGGCAGTATCATTTGTTCCAATATGGATTAGCAACATTGGGTAATAGTCAGTGGGCTTGATGAGTCTCGACAAACTCTCCCTAACATCTTGGATTTTGGCACCAGGCAGACAGCATACCTCTCTGGACATCAAGTCTGGTCAGCAGATGGATGCCTCAGTACCCCTCAGAAGAGAGTCTCCAACCACCACTACCCTGCGCTTCCTTGTGGTTACTGATTCTGCAACTTTGGGGTACTTGAGCTCTGGTTCTTCCCTTTCCAGGGATGCTTTCACCTCCTCCACTTCCAGGGCTCCAATAATGGTTCTTTAATTTGAGGGCTGGAGAAGTTGGATTGGTGATTCTGCAGGCCCTGGTGACTTGTGTCCAACCATCGACATTCTGTTGGCACCCATCTTCTCCTCTTTCCCAGCCATTGTTCTGTTTGTGGAGCTTAGGTATCTGTTAAAGCAAAAGAGAGAGATCTACCAAGTATCAGCCGGTTTCCCAGCTGTCCTTTCAGAGAAAAAGCAGTTAAATCTCTTTAATTATATTCAAAATGTGCTGCTCCAAGTCTCTGTGCTTTGTTAAATGGGGAGGTGCCCTATAAAGCAAGACTGCTCACTAGGGGTGGGTGGAAGTCGGGGTGGGTAGGGAGGGAACTAACTCCTGATTAGGTGTCAGCAGTTCCCAAAAGCTGAGAAGGTTACTAGAGTTCAACAACCTACTCTGCTCAAGGAAATATTTCTACTAAAGCATCAAAAAGAAAGTAACTATGCTTTAAAATTATACAAAAACCCTTTTAAGAGCTCCCAGTCAGAGGGCTAGCAATTTAATAAAAGTAAACCCTCAAATCCTTACCGTTGTTTGACCTGTAGAGCCCCTGTTAGGAATGCCTCAACAGGGCAGGGCTCTGGAGCCATTTATGCAGGCCTCAGCTGCTCTCAGGTAATCAGGCCCACTAACTCCTGATTAGGTGTCAGCAGTTCCCTAAAGCTGAGAAGGTTACTAGAGTTCAGCAACCTACTCTGCTGAAGTTAGAAGGTGATTAGGTTGTGGTCTGACCAGATCACAAATGTGATGTTGGTCTTGTGAGAAAGGTCTTGATGTGGCCAGGCGGTTGGTGTGAATATGAGGTCAAGGGTTCCTCCTTTGCTGTGCATTGGTCCTGTGGTTATCTGGTTGAGTTATAAAGCTTCAAGTGCTTGGAGGAAGGGAGTGGTCTGGCTGGTCGGTAAGGAGGGAAGGTTGAAGTCACCCAGGAGGATGAACCATTTGTTTTTGTGGTGTTCCAAGCATGTTTCTTCGATGAGTGGTGAGAAGTCATTGGGCCCTGTTGAAGGAGATCTGTATGTGAGGCATACTGATAAGTATGAATTGCTTATGGAAATGATATCCAGGGCGCCTTAACAGCGTGACATAACGGCTTTGAAGTGGAGGTCTTTTCTTGCCATTACGATTACTCCTCCTTTTTTATGTGATCTTGGTTGGTGGAAAAGCTGGTACGAAGGGATGGCAAGCTGGTTTAGTAGGACACTATCCTCTTCCTCAAGCCATGATTCCATTATGCAGATAATGTCAATATGGTTTTCTTTTATGTAGTCTGTCACTATGGGGATCTTGTTGATACCGACCTGGTGTTTATAAGGGCACATTTGAGAGGCTGGGTAGGGAGTGGTAAGCTATTTGTGGATGGGGAACTGTAGGAGGGCTGTATGTTGATTAGGTTGTAGGTGCTCCTTGTTCTTGGCTTGAAAACGGTGGACTGGAGCCTATTGTCATATGAGTGATGTATAATTGGGATGACTGACGTTGTGATGAGACCTGAGGATTGAATGATGGAGTGGCTGGCAAGGAGTAGGATGATGATGTAAGAGGCTATGTGGAACATTATGCTTGAGGGAATTAGTTATATTTGGATGGATCGTGATGGCCTAGTATGTTGTTGAGGAGAGTTATCTGGTAATCTGACTTTCTGTTGAGCGGTGTAGACATGGTCCAGCAGTGTAGATATGGTCCAGCAGTGTAGATGTGGTCCTGCGGTGCTAATGTGGTCCAGTGGGCAATGACGCTGTTGCTGGCTTCGGTTGTCCTGGATCTGCTGTTGACGAGGTTGGATCCAGCGTTTCTCCAGGAAGAAGCAGGAAGTCAATCCTTACATATGGGTGACGTTGGCGCTGACGTAGGATCGTTGGGAGATGCCACCACGCATGCGTGGTCCCCTTCCAGCTCAAGGGTGCCATCCTACTCAGTCTCCCTTTTTCTGCAGAGCCCAACAGACATCTGTCGTCTTTCCCTGGAAAAAAGTTGATTTCTTTTGCTTTAAAATGCCTTTGTTTCTCTGGTTAACACCGGTCCCTTTTCTGCCTCCAAGCCCCATTGCCTCGGCTTAGAGTCTTGGAACAGTTTTTAGTTTTTTCTTCCAGTGCGGTTTTGTGCCGTTTTCTAACTGCTGGCCACATTGAGGGTCTTCGACCTTGCAGGGGTCCTTTTTGCCCCAATGGCCAGTGGATTCAAAAATGTGATCTGAACGCAAAGAACATGTCCCTAACTGATACACATGACTGCTGCCTCCGGTGTCTAGGTACCAACCATGACCCAGAGGTTTGTGCCCCGTGCAAAAAGATGTCCGCCAAGGCCATTCACAATTGTCGGCAGAAGAAAACAACATCTTCCACAGGTCTGATTCTGCCCCGGTGTCCCCTGTAACCTCACGCTCTAAGGCCCTGCTCAGATCCTCGACGTCGCATAAAGCCCCCATGGTGCCCTGACTGACAAGGGTTCTCCAGAGCGCAAGCACATATGCCTGTATGTAGATAGTACATGTAAATAGTTCCCCTATGTTATCCAAGTTTGTACACCTGTTCTCTGTAAAAACAGAACAGCTTGTTGTTCTGGTCTTTTTGTTTCATGTAAACCGCGCTGATGTCGAATAGTGCGGTATATAAGAGATTGTAATAAATAATAAAATAAATAAATAAAACCTTGAGATCCTTGAGGATCTCATCTTGGGATTCAGACACATATGGACCCACAGTCTCTGGAGGATATCGGAGGAGTCTGAGCAGGAGCGGCTGGTGAAGGTGCCCAGAACAGATGTCAAGGCCTCCGGTGATGGATCGTGGACCCCCGAGGCCTGTCCCGTTAGAGATTCCCTCTCCTCACCAATGCCGGACCCTGTCACCCAGGTGTCCATGTCAAAGACTGCAACTCCTGAGTAGGAAGCCGGGATGATGGCATTGGAGCGTAGTGTCACTGCCTTCTTTGCCTTGCAGTAAGCATTGATGCCTGGCCCTGCTGGTGCTTGCACAGAGATTGCAGGGATCTCAATATTGAAGACTTCCTGGGCTGCTGAAACGATCCTCGAGAGCCCTGAACCTCAAGTCAATCCTCGGCAAGGGTCTCAATCCCACTCCCGTTCTTTGAGAGCGATGTCCTCCCCGGCAAGCACTTGTGGCTCCAGCCAAGCAGCCACCATGGGTCACTGAAAACCCGACCCGAGCCCGACGTCTCAGAAGCCATCATGCTTCGAGTCAAGGCTGGGATGTCCGAGGACGAGGCTTCCCCAGGTATGCATAAGCACCAAAATCTCCCCTTGGACTCGTCTCCTTTGGTGTCATGACACTGGTCCCCACCCAAGGATACATCATTTCTCGAGTTTGTCTGGGACATGGCGAAAGCCTCATCTCTCCCCATGGAGTCTGAGGAGGATCCTCACACGGAGGAGCTGGAGATCCTCCAGTATGAGGCTCCACCTAAGGAGGCCCTTACGGTCCCCATCCCCGTCATCCTCAGACGACTCCTCCTTCAGATGTGGGAGACACCAGCATCGGTGCCATGTTGACATGATGTACCAGGTCCGCCCCTCTATGGCGGTGGAATCAAACATGTGCCAGCAGAAAAGCCCAAAGGCTCACTCCTCCCTGCCCCGGGCAGAAGGTCCCGCGTCCTTGATGCCCTTGGATGCAAATACTACCAGGGCTCGATAATAGGTTGCCGAATCCAAGCCTACCAGCTGTATATCGGCATGTATCTCCGAGACCTAGCAAAGGAACTTGCAGGTTTTCCGGCGGGTCTCACTGGAGATCACCTCTAGCAATTCCAAACCCTCACGAAGTGCGTCAGGGAGTGCTTGAAGTACATGTCTCCAAGCCACCTACAATGGCTTTGAGTCTAACGCAAGGGTGACTGCCACAGGCATCAGTGCCCGATGCCAGGCCTAGCTCCAGGCATTGGACCTCGAGCACTGGGTCTAGGAGAAATTCCTCGACGTCCCCTGCCTCGATAAAAACCTCTTCGGCAAACCGATGAAGGATAAGGTGGCAGAGATCGAGACAGTTAGTCATGAAGACTCAGCTCTCCAGGAAGACCTCCATCCTTCCCAAGAAGAAACCATCGGGGAAGAGGCCCCTTTTTCACAGGAAAGGCCAACCTTACCAAGGCATTCCCCAATATCATGCCCCCCCCCCCCCAGATCCCGCAGCATGGTCACCAGGGCAAAGGAGCGGGCCAAAGCCAATGCAAGCCTAAGGGTTCTAAGCCCCAAATGCCGACTCCTGTCCAGGCTGGGTTGGGGTTTTGACTCCCTGAGCTTGGCAGCTGCTCCCCCTTGGGAGGAGAAGCTAACGGGGGGGGCATCTGATCCACTTTGCCCATTGGTGGTCAGCCACAACTAACGACACTTGGGCCCTTCAGGTGGTCAGAGAAGACTACCTCCTTCACTTAGACCGGATGGGCTTCCCCCTTTCTTTCCAGGACAGTCCCCTCAGACTCCCCTGCACCAGGCCCTGCTACTGCAGGAACTCACAGGCCTCTTCAGGGATGGAGCCATGGAACCAGTACCCCTCCACCTCAGGGGCAAGGGGTTCTACTCCAGTTACTTTCTTGTCCCAAAATGAACAGGGGGCCTAAGGCCCATTTTGGACTTGCGAAACCTGAACAAGTTCCTTGTGCGGGAGAAGTTCAAGATGCTCTCCCTTGGAACATTGCTGTCCTACCTCCAACAGGGAGATTGGCTATACTCCTTGGACATAAAGGATGCTTACATCCACATCCTTATTCATCCCAGTCACAGGCATTAGTTAAGTTCATGATCGGGGGTGACCACTACCGCTATAGGGTACTACCCTTTGGCCTTTCCTCTGCACCAAGAACCTTCACTAAATGCCTGGCAATGGTGGCTGCTTACCTCGTTCTCCAAGGGACCTTCGTCTTCCCATACCTGGACAACTGGCTCATGAAAGGGAACATGGCAACTGAGGTGCAACAGGCCACAGCCCGCACCATCGTGGTCCTGCAGCATTTGGGATTTGTGATAAACCACCCCAAATGTCACCTCACTAACTCAGGATCTGGAGTTCATAGGAGCTCGTCTGGACACTCTCCAGGCTAGGGCCTTCCTTCCCCTGGACAGGGCAGATTGTCTCAGGGCCCTGGCCACCGAGGTACAGTGCCATTGCTCGGTGTCGGCGCGATCCATGCTCTGCCTACTAGGCCACATGGCATCCACAATCCATGTGGTTCCCAACACCTGCCTCCACATGAGGGCAGCTCATTGGAGTCTCTGCTCCCAATGGAGTCTCTGCTCCCAGTGGACACAAGCCACAGGCAGGCTCCAGGACAGGGTCTCGGTGTCCCGTCAACTAGCAAATTCACTTGACTGGTGGCAGATCACACAGCACCTGCAGAAGGGCATGCCCCTGCAGTCTCCAAAACCCAAAGGGTCCTCACTACAGATGCATCCCTACTGGACTAGGGTGCAAACTGCGAGGAACTGCGCATGCAGGACAACTGGTCCCTAGAGGAGAGCCAGCAACAAATCAACCTGCTGGAGCTCAAGACCATTTTTCTGATGATCAAGGCCTTCCACCATCGTCTGCGGAACCCGTCAGTGTTAGTCCAAATGGACAACCAGGTTGCGAGTCTCAGCGCCTCTTCCATGAGGCAGTAGCCTTCTGCTCATATGTGATCAGTCAGAGAATAATCCTCAGAGCAGTATACCTTCCAAGCCAGGACAGTGCCCTAGTGGACAGGCTGAAAAGGGTCCTCCAACCGCACGGATGGAGACTAGACCCCAGGGTGGTGCAGCAGCTATTCTGACTTTGGGGAACCCCAGGTCTGGACCTCTTTGCCAGCCTGACCAATGCTCAGCTGCCCTGCTTCTGCTGTCCCTAACCACATCCATCCCGGATAGTGACGGATGCCTTCCTCATCTTGTGATCGGAAGGCCTTCCCTCCCACACACTAATCGGCCAGACCCTCTTCAAGGTCCTGTGGGACAAGGCCTCTATGATCTGGTGGCCCCGCAGTGGTTCAGACAACCTTGATTCCCCCTGTTGCTCCGCCTCTCGACAGAGCTCCCGGTCCCTTTGGGGACCGCCCCGGGGGTACTGACCCAGGAGGAGGACTCCCTTCTTAACCCCAACCTGGGGTCCCTGTTGCTAACCGCATGGCTGCTGAACGAGTAGCGTTAGCACCCTTCAACCTCCCAAGGGAGGTGGAGGAAGTCCTCCTGGTCTCTCGTAAGAATTCCACAAGACGAGCCTTTGCCTTCAAGTGGCACTGGTTCTTAGTGTGCTGTGTGGAGCAACGGGTCGACCCGTTCTCTTGCCAGGTGCACACGGTGCTGCAGTACTTGCTTTACCTTTTGCAAATCAGACTCAAGTCCAATTCTGTCAGAGTACACATGAGCGCGCTCTCAGTGCACCATCATTCCATAGAGGGCAAACCTCTTTCTGCACAGCCTTTGATTACCCAATTTATGCAGGGCCTTCTGCTCTCTAAGTCTCCCATCCACCTGACCCCGGCAGCATGGGACCTCAGTGTGGTTCAGACGTAGCTCACCAAGCCGCCATTTGAACCTCTGGCTACCCACCATTTGCGTTATCTCTCCTGGGAAGTTGTCTTCCTGGTAGCACTCTGCCTTCAGAGTCAGCAAGCTTCAGGTCTTGGTGGCTGAGCCACCTTACACCAGGTTTTATAAGAATAGGGTCGTGCTTTGCACCCACCCTAAATTCCTTCCGAAGGTGGTAGCTGCCTTCCACCTCAACCAGGAGGTGGTGCTCCCCACCTTCTTTCCATGGCCCCACGCCGGCAAGGCAGTGACCGTCCTCCATACTCTGGATTGTAAGAGGGCCCTGTCCTTCTACCTGCAACGTACCCAGGGCCACCGTAAAGCCTCACAGTTTTTCATTTCCTATGACCCCCCAGCCGACTGGGGGAGGCTGGATGGTGGACTGCATTGCTTTCACCCATGATCAGGCTGGGCTCTCGTTGGAGCGCCGGGTCACAGCGCACAACATCAGGGTTTGGCGACCTCTTTTGCAAGCCTATGCTCTGTCCCTGTGGCAGACATCTGTTGGGCCGCCACCTGATCCTCAGTTCACATCTTTACAGCTCATTACTGCTTGGAGAGAGAGCCCTGATGGGACAGCGCCTTGGCCAAGCCATACTCTGTAATTTGTTTGGGGTTTAGGCAACTCCTACCCTCGGACCCTTCTTGTTCAGGCTACCGGAGCGATGGTTCTCCCTGGACACTGGGGTCCTTAGAGTCTTTCCTCAGACTCGCTTGCAGCTGCTCATGGCTGGGCCTTGTTTTCTACAGGTTCTCATAAGCCTGTAGCTAAGGAGTCCCGTATGTGAGGATTGACTTCCTGCTTGTTCCTGGAGAAAGCGTAGTTTCCTGTAACAGGTGTCCTCCAGGGACAGCAGGAATCGGTCCTCACAACTCTTCCTCCTCTCTTTGGAGTTGCTGTACAATTTTTTGCCATCTTCTTTTGTCAGCTCTAGCTATGTCATCTGACTGAGTAAGATGGCACACTTGGGTCGAAAGGGAACCATGCATGTTTGGTGGCATCTCCCAAAGGCTTTCTTTAAAAGCTGGGAGATGCTTCTGCGGGGCTCCGTCGGCACCCATATGTGAGGACTGATTCCTGCTGTCCCTGGAGAACACTGATTACAGATGGGTAACTACGTTGTCTATGGGGCTGGCCTTAGGTACAAGAGTGATGGAGCTCAGGTGGTGGACTTGGTGAGTTAAGCTGCTTAAGCGTTTGTACTGGCAAATCTGTTTCTGGTGATTTTTGGGTTAAACTTGGTCTGCTGACTGCTGTGCTTGTGTTGATTCCAACAGCAAAGTTGCTGTTTGATCCCATGAGCCTGTTTGGTTCCCGCCAAAGGGCATGCCTAGAGGCACTTAGAATTTCTCCTTCCTATTCCCTTCTGTGATGCCATTTGGGGCAGTGGCAATGTCTAGTTCCTTCGAAGCTCTTAGAGTATTTGGGTGCTCGCTCTGACATCCCTTTTGGGGAGGGTGTTTCTCACTGTGGAGATCTGAACAATCTGCATTTGTAACTCCGGATGTTTTTCTCTCAGGGAGCTCCCAGGACATTGGACTACCTCCAGCTCCCATGATCCATAATTTTGACCCTAGAGCTGGTTCCTTGGGCCCTGACTCACATGTGTCATTCGGAGACACCTACTGGATCACTGGCCTCCCTGCTCCCATTTGTTCAAGCAGCAATTTTTCTTTCGAGAAAGATTGGGGGAACTGGCCTAATATCTACAGATACCCTCTGATGGATATGATGCCTCTAGAGGCACTGGATTGCTGAGCTGGGAACCTACTGCCAGGAGCAGTTTGTTCAGGGGCACTGGTCAACTCAGGAGGTCGTCTGGTCGAACAACAGGCTGGAGGCCAGGGCAGTTTGTCTGGCCTTGAAGAACCTTTGAACCCACTTGGACGGCAAGGTGGTCAGAGTGTTCTCGGACAATGCCAAGGCCCTGGTGCATGTTAACAAGCAAGGCAGCATGTAGCGCTGTGATGGCCACAGAAGTGACAGAGTTTTGCTGTTGGGCAAAAATTCATCTGGTGGCTCTGTCAGCAGACCACATAGAAGAAATTAGATCCCGGTGAAAGCCTGAACACCGTAGTTCCTGGTGAGTGGGAGGCTGGGAGCAAAGTCCTCGCAAGTTCAACCTCATTGTTCTGAGGTGGGATCATCCAGTGTTCTGTATGTTTTTTCCCCATGACTTTTGAGCTAGGTTCCACACAGAGTTCAGTCTCATCTGGGCTTGATCATTCTAGTGGCACTAGATTGGCCATGCAGGCTATGGTACGTGGAGTTCTTGGGACTGCTGGTGGGTCCCTCTCTCCTTGCTTCAGAAGCGGGGACCTCTGCAGTAGGGTCTTCTGGTCATAGAGTATCCTGTTCTCTTCTTGATTACATCCCGTCCCTTGAGAGGGAAAGTTGTCCAAGAAAAGAGATTCTTGGGCAATAGTTGGCACCTTCCATAAGGCCTAGAGGGCCTTTGCATCTTTGGCCTATGTCCAGGTCTGGAAGGTCTATGAGAGGTGGTGGTCCTCTCAGGCCATGGCTGCCCAGAGGGTGGACATAGTTGCTTTTTTGACCTTGATACAGACCGATTTGGAGCAGAGTTTGTCTTTGAACTCACTCAATCTTCAGGTAGTGGCTATTTTGTGCTACCAGCCTAGAGTTCAGGATATGCCCTTGGCAGCATACACTGTGTCCTGCTTTCTCATAGAGGCAAAGCAGATTCATGTGCCCTTGCACCTGGTTGTACCTCCATGGAGTCTTTCAATGACCTCAACACCAGAGAAAGACACCATGGCAGTACAATCATAGAGTTTCTCTCAAAGGCTTGACTCTAAAGTCAGTCTTCCTCATGGCTATTGCATCTACTAAGCAAATGTCAGATCTACAGGCCTTGTCATGTAGAGAGCCTTTTCTGATCAGCTCGACAATATCTGTCTCCTTGAGGATGGTGCCATCTTTTTCTCCTGAAAGTGCTGTCTTCCTTTCATCTTAATCAAACAGTGGTCCCGCCCTCCTTTTTTGGAGGCCGATCTATGGAAAGATCCCTCACTATCAGGCCAGTGCTAGATCAGTGCTGCAATGATTTTATGTTCCTTACAATGCACACATCTTAACGTGTGATTTAGGAAGGATAAGGTATGCAAATGAGCCCGTGTTAACGTGCACGTGCAAATGAGCCACTGCAGTGTTAAACTGTGAGAACAAGCCAAACACATGTGCACAAGAAGCCTGTGCTAGTTTGGCTTGTTCTCAGGGCACTGCGTGACTAATTTGCATATTAGCCCTGACAGTTTTTTCATGGCTTTGGGGATGATTGCAGCATCGGGAAAAGCTCCCGATGCCATCAAAATACTGTCGGGGCCCCGACAGTAAAAAGAATCCCTGGTGATCTAGCGGCTCCTTTACCCCCCACCATTAAATACAAAAAAAATGACCTGGTGGTCTAGCAGCCCCTGTACCCCCCACCATTAAATACAAAAAAACCGACCTGGTGGTCTAGCAGTCCCTGTAGCCCCACCCCCATTAAATTAAAAAAAAATAATAACCTGGTGGTCTAGTGGCCCCTAATTTCAGCCCCCCCCCCAGTACCTTAAATAAGCAGGAACGCTGCCTACACGCTTCCGCTCTGCTTCCGCCATCTTGAAAAATGGCAACGCATCCTGGGATGCACCAGGTGAGGTCAGACTGCCATAGAAGGCATAATCTACCTTATATGGCAGTCTGACGCACCACGCGGGGCCAGATGCTGCCATTTTTCAAGATGGCGGATGCAGAGCAGGAGCGTGTAGGCAGCATTTCCACTTATTTTAAGTTACCAGGTGGGATGGGCTGAATTTAGAGGCCGCTAGACCACCAGGTTATCTTTTTTTATAGTTAATGGGGGTGGAGGGGGTACAGGGGCCACTAGACCACCAGGTTATTTAATTTTTTTATTTAATGGGGGGTGGGGGGTACAGGGGCTGCTAGACTCGCCAGGGATTCTTTTATTGTTGGGGCACTGGCTCCCGACAGTATTTTGATGGCATCGGGAGCCTTTCCCAATGCCACAATTGTCCCTGATGCCATCAAAATGCTATGGGGGATGTTTAAGTTCTGCTTCTTTCTTGTAATCAAATGTATGATGAAGTGTGATATTCTTGATCCAAGGTTTCTTGGTGTATTGTAAAAATGTAATAAATATTAAATTTTTAAAAAAATACTATTGGGGGGGGGGGGGGGGGTATTTGGGCCATTGGGCCATCAGGGATTCTTTTCTTGTCGGGGTACCAGCCCTTGACAGTGTTTTGATGGCATTGGGGGCTTTTCCGGATGCCATCAAAATACTGTCGGGGGGCCGCTGGGCCACCAGGGATTCTTTTTTTTGTGGGGCATGACCCCGACAGTGTTTTGATAGCTTTGGGGGCTTTGCCCGATGCCTGATCATCTGAGGAGAAGATGATCTAGGCATCGGGGAAAGCACCCAATGCCATCAAAATACTGTCGGGGGCATGCGTTAGAGGTTTAAGTCACCTCATACCCTGAAGTAAAAATTTTGGCACTATGGTTGGTGGTGAAATCATCTACGCCTGTCTCTGCATCGGGCGTACCATGATTTGCATACCATGCATCTGATTAAAATACATTTAAATGCCTTTAAATATGTGTGGCATTAATTGGGCATTCGTTTTTCTGTGGGGTTTACATCTGTTTTCTGCATTAAAAAAATTGTAAAGTGTGCTTTAAACGTGGCGTTATGTGTGCTGAAAGGCCACACTAGCTTTCTGCATCGGTCCGTATGTGTGTTGGATGTGAGAAGGGCGGTTGGTGAAGTGTCTGGATATTGCTAATCCCTTCTGTTGGTCATATCATCTTTTCACCTTGCTCAGTGGTCCAAGGAAGGGATAGGCAGTGGCCTGTTGGATTAAGGAGGTTATTAGTTCAGTCCAGGACCATACCAAGTTGTAAGTATGCTCTGTGCAACTCACAAACTTGGTGTCCCTTCTGTACATGCTCCCTGTGTGGCTGCACCACTCTTACAGCCCTGGTTCAGCCTACCTTCTGTGTGGGAACAAGTGCCTGAGGGAATTGTGGCTCAGTCCAATAAGGTGCAGGCCTCCTCTTGGGCTGAAGCCACCTGAAGACTTTCTCTAAGGCTTCTACCTAGTTGTCCCTGAACACCTTTGTGAAGAACTGCGGTTTGCAGTGGGAGCTGGAAGGCATCTTTCGCGGAGCAGTTCTCTTCAGAGCATTGTCTTCTTCCCACACTGTGTCCTGATTGCTTGGGTATACACCACTCATCTGGACTGATCTAGGAAGATAAGGAAAGGAATTTTCCATACCTTTTTTAATTTATTTTCTTTGATTCCTGATAGACTAGTCCAAGACCTGCCCTAGGAAGACTTCGTCTACAGGTTGGGGAATCCCGCTGCCTGTTTACAGTATTCTCAGTATCATGCAGAGTCATGTATGGCAAGAAAGCCAAGAATTTCTTGTTCAGAGTTATGGTTTTAGTTAAACATTTCTTTTTTTCAGTTATGCTTTTTGCTTGAGAAATGTCATACTGGAACGACTCAGTGCTGCACCACCAGTTATAGAGTCAATATCACCAAAAGTTGTTCTGTTCTGCCTCCATCTACTGGCTGGACTGATGTAGCAGGAATCTAGGAAAGGAAATTAACAGGTATGGACAATTTTTCCCAACTTTTAGGAGATATGCTTCTAAGATTTCTGCTGACAATTCACTTGAATTTAGAATCTTAAAGTTATGCACCAAAATGTAGGACTGCCATTCATTTGCCTAGATTTATGATGATGATGTAGGTGCCTAGTTTTGAAAATAGGTGCTATGTTCCTAAATTTGTTTCTCCACTCTAAAGCCATCCCTGTTGTCCTTGATTTTTGTAGGTCCCTAAATTTAGGGGTTTACTGATATTTTGAGCATAAATTTATGCACTCAGGCCTATCATATTTTTTCAAAGAGGATAATTTACAAGCCTAACATTCAAACTTAGCAGCATAAACCCTTTGAATATTGGCCTCTTAGTATTTTGTCCTATCTTTTCTGTTACAGTTGTAAAACAAAATTCTGTCTTAGCCTTAGCACCCTGTTATAAAATTACTCTGTCAAAGTACATAGGAACATGTGCTGTACCCATTTTATAAAGACAATTTTGCATGTGCCTTTATAAAATTACCCTAAGGAAAGTAGGCACGCATGTTTACACTCTCTCTAAGGCAGGCGTAATTGTGTAAGTGCCAGAAAGAATAAATGCATACTGTGTGTATTTTCTAAAGTCCATGCATAAGTGTCAGCCCTGCCTATATTCTACCTATTCTCCATCCCTGAGAATGCCTAGACATTTAGGGGATGATATTTTTTTTATAAGGGATGTGCAGAAAGTTATGCACCATTTATGCATGTAAGTCCCTATTTTAAAGGACTTACATATATGAATGGGCACTTGCATGCATGCTTTAGGCAGTCACTATTTAGTAAAGGTGTCCATAAGTGCAATTACAAGTATTCCTTAGCGTCTCTCCAGTCTGGTCCCGAAACCTCTGGGGTTTTGCGCCTCCTCGATCGAGCAGCTTGGAGACTGAGAAACATCACTCTTGTGATGTCACTGGTACATAAGCTCTGGAACCGCCTTCTTCCACCAGTTACCTCAGTCTCCAAGCAGCTGGAGGATTGGTGAGCCTAGCAGTGCGGGGCTCACTAGAGGAGCAATTAAGGAGAGTTAGGATAGTTAAGGCATTTTGATTTTGGTTTGAGGTGATTTGCTTAATTTTGATTGGGAAAAAAAAAAGAAACAGTAGGACTTTATTATTTGGTGGCCTCAATTTCACTGGGCCGTTGGTGCTGGAGCCCTCCCCCCCCCCCCCCGGTGGAATCTGCTTGGGCAGCAGGAGGCTGTTGTAAGGGGGTATAGCCGGGGCCCGTAGAGTGCAGAAGCAGTGCCTGCTATCGCTATTGGGGGCCGTCGGCAAGGCAAGTTGAGAAGCAGCACAGTGTTTCTTTGCCTACTGCTGTCAGGTACGGCACAGAGGACTTCGGCTCAGGGGGGCTCCCACGCTGCGGTGGAGCCCGTGCAGGGAGAGTGGTGCTGCTTTTTCATTGTCCGCAGGTAAGGCGGTGCTCTGGTGTTCGGGAAAGGCAGCGGGACACAGTAACGGAAGCACGCTGAGCCGCGGCTTCAGCAGGAAAGTCTGAGCCGCATGGCGGAAGCATGGGAAAACGCCATCTTAATTTTTCAGTTTTTGCTTGGCCATAAGAGGAGTCGGTCACCCTCGTTTTCAGTTCAGGTGTCTGGGGCCGGGCTGGGGAAGGAGCTCAGAATGATTCAGAAAGAATGGGACTTGCCGGAGTCCGCCCTAAAGGGGTCTAGGGTTATGGCACATCTCTATCCGCTAATAGACCAGGATCGCGAGTTGTTTAAGTCTCCCAGAGTGGATGCCGCGGTTTCAGCAGTTACTAAAAAGACTACCATTCCACTGGAAGGTAGTGCGGCCCTTAAGGATGCCCAGGACCGTAGATTGGAAGCACTGTTGAAACAGGTTTTTGATGTCAATGCGCTCTCTATGCAAGCGTCTATTTGTGGGGCTTGGGTAGCGAGAGCCTGTCTGAGATGGGTACAGCATATTCAGGCAGACCAGTCCGAGGAGACTATGGCAGAGGCCACCAGATTGGAGTCGGGGGCGGCCTATCTAGCTGATATTCATTACGACCTGATCCGGGGTCTGTCTAAGAGTATGGCGTCGGCGATTGCGGCTCGGCGGTATCTTTGGCTACACAACTGGGCGGCGGACGGCTCTTCCAAAGCAAGATTAAGCAAGCTCCCCTTTAAGGGGAAGCTGTTGTTTGGAGAAGAGTTGGATAAGTTGGTTAAGGATTTGGGGGAGTCTAAGGGCGGCAGGTTGCCCGAGGACAAGCAGAAGCAAGGGCGTTCGGCTCTCGGGCCTAAGGGTCAACAAAGGGAATTTCGGCACTTTCGTTCTCCCAGATTTGGACAATCTCAGCGAGGGCGTTTTCACTATAGAAACCGGGGGTTTCGAGGAGCAGGTAGGGGATTTGCGGCTTCCTCCTCCTCTACCTCAGGTTCTAGGAAGTCACAATGAAGCCGAGGGGGCCCAGGTGGGACTGGTTCCTGTTGGGGGTCGGTTGCGGGACGTTTACCCTGCCTGGATCCAGATCATGTCAGATCAGTGGGTGCTGGAGGTTATTCTAGAGGGCTATGCGTTGGAGTTTCAAAAGCCAGTGACAGATTCTTTTATTCAGTCGCCGTGCAGAGCAAGTCTCAAGCGCATAGCGGTGCACGACACGGTGCGAAGGCTATTAGCCCTCAAGGCAATAGCGCCGGTTCCTTCTGACCAATGTGGCAGCAGTCGATACTCCATATATTTCATAGTGCCGAAGAAGGAGTGTACGTTTCGGCCTATTTTAGACCTAAAAAGGGTAAATCACTGTCTCAAAGTGTCCCATTTTCGGATGGAAACCTTGCGGTCAGTAATCTTGGCGGTGCAGAAAGGAGAATTCCTTACGTCCCTGGACTTGTCGGAGGCATATCTGCACATTCCGATTCAGCGAGAGCATCAAAGGTTTCTCAGATTTGCAGTGCCTATGGGGCATTTTCAATTCCAAGCGCTACCCTTTGGACTGGCAACGGCGCCGCGAACATTCACCAAGGTGATGGTGGTGGTGGCAGCGACTCTGCGAAAGGAGGGTGTGCTAGTGCACCCTTATCTAGACGATTGGTTGATCCGAGCGAAGTCGAGAGCAGAAAGCGAAGTGGCCACGGCCAAGGTGTTAGCCTTTCTACAGAGTCTCGGTTGGGTGGTCAACATGTCCAAGAGCAAGTTGTCTCCATCACAGCACCTGGACTACCTGGGAGCGTGCTTCGATACGAGCTTAGGAAAAATGTTTCTGCCACAGCAGCGAGCGCAATGGCTTCAGAACATGGTCCAGGAGTTTCTCAAGAAGCAGTCTCCCACGGCATGGAGTTATCTGCAGCTGCTAGGAACCATGGCAGCGACGCTCGAGTTGGTTCCGTGGGCGCGAGTGCACATGAGACCGTTGCAGAGAGCGTTGTTGCAGAGGTGGTCCTACCAAAAGGATCCATTGGCACAGCGGCTGCCCTGCCTTCCGGAGACACGAATGGCTCTGCACTGGTGGTTGCGACCAGGATGGTCTGGAAAGAGGAATGCCCTTGGAGGCCCCAGCGTGGGTTGCGCTGACGACGGATGCCAGTTTCAGCGGCTGGGGGGCTCACTGTCAAGGCAGATTCACGCAGGGGCAATGGACGGAGCTGGAGCAGGGATGGCCTATCAACAGACTGGAGTTGAGAGCAGTGGCAAGGGCGCTGCAAGTTCTGCAGCCTTCTCTCAAGGGGAAAGCCATTCAGGTGTTTTCCAACAGTGCGACTGCGGTAGCGTATATCAGTCGTCAAGGGGGCACCAGCAGTGTTGCGCTCGAGGCAGAGGCCGAGGATTTGTTCATGTGGGCTGAGGAGAATCTTCTGGCGCTGTCGGCAGCACATGTAGCGGGAGTGGACAATGTGGAAGCCGACTTCTTAAGTCGCGTAAGAGTTAGACCCAGGAGAGTGGGTTCTTCACCCGGAAGTGTTCGTGATGCTGGTGCGCCGTTGGGGAACGCCGGTGATGGATCTGATGGCGTCCTTTCAGTTGGCGCAGGTCAATCGCTTCTTCAGCAGAAGAAGGGAGAGAATGTCGGAGGGCCTGGATGCTCTTATTCAGGCCTGGCTGGAGGATCAGCTTCTGTATGTGTTTCCGCCCTGGGTTTTGATAGGGTGGGTGGTGCAGCACATAGAGCATCACCGGGCACGAGTAATATTGATCGCGCCGGATTGGCCAAGAAGGCCATGGTATGCAGACCTGATGAGACTCTTGATCGGGAAGCCGTGGCACCTTCCTCGGCGGAAGGACCTTCTCTCTCAGGGACCCGCTGGTCATGCCTCGAGTGGATCAGTTCTCGCTTACGGCTTGGCTCTTGAGAGGGCAAGGTTGACAGCAAAGGGATATTCGGCGGTTATTTCCACCTTGCTGAGAGCTCATCGTCGGTCGACCTCCTTAGCCTATATCCGAGTTTGGCGAGTATTTGAGGCTTGGTGTGAGGAGCGACAGCTGGCGGCGTTGAAAGTTTCGATCTCGCAGGTTCTTTCTTTCCTGCAGGATGGGTTTCAAAAAGGCTTAGTGGCCTCGTCCCTAAGGGTACAGTTAACGGCCTTGTCCTGTTATAGGGGAAAGGTGCAGGGGGTGGCCTTGGGCGTTCATCTGGATATTAAGCAATTTTTAAAGGCAGTGGCTCTCTTGCGGCCTCCCAGAAGACCGGTGGTGCCGTCGTGGGATCTGACTCTAGTATTGGAAGCGCTGGCGCGTGAGCCCTTTGAGCCACTGGCGAGGATGTCGCTTAAGGATCTTACACTTAAGGTGGTGTTCTTGGTGGCTATTGCGTCGGCACGGAGAATTTCCGAGTTGCAAGCGCTGTCCTGTAGGAAACCTTTTCTGTCTTTTGGTGAGTCTAAGGTGGTTCTGAGGCCGGTACCGTCATGTTTGCCAAAGGTGGTCTCAGTTTTTCATATGAATCAAGTCATTTCTTTGCCAGTTTTCGGGTCTGACGCGGACAGCTCTTCCGCGAGGCACTTACAGTGCTTAGATGTCTGGAGAGCCTTAAAGCACTATTTGCATAGGACAGCCCCTTTCCGGAAGTCCGATAGGCTCTTTGTGCTTTTTGCGGGTGCAAGGAAAGGAGAAGCAGCCTCTAAGGCTTCCGTCACCCTTTGGGTGAAGGAAGCGATCACGTCTGCATATCTTCTCAAGGGCAAGCAAGTGCCGAAAGGTTTGAGAGCTCATTCTACTAGGGGGCAGGCGGTGTCTTGGGCGGAGTGCAGTTTGGTGCCTGCGGTGGAGATTTGTAAGGCAGCAACCTGGTCGTCTCTGCATTCTTTTGTTAAACATTACTGTTTGGATGTCCAGGCAGAAAGGGATACCTGTTTTAGATCGGCGGTACTTCAGGCAGGCCTACAGGATCCCACCCATTGATTTTTCACTGCTCTGTTACATCCCCAGAGGTTTCGGGTCCAGACTGGAGAGACGCTAAGGAAGGTGAAATTAGACTTACCTGCTAATTGTTGTTCCTTACGGAACTTCAGTCTGGTCCTGTATCCCACCCAGGGGGTTGCAGTGGTCGTGCTCCTGAAGCATAAGGAAATTACAGGTAAGTGACACGTTCAAGAGGGGACAAAGTAAGTCTTCTCCTCAACATAGGCGTTCTGTGAGTTAAAGTAGATTCCAGGTTTCCATAAGGGGGGAGAACGGGCCTAGGCACTTATGGAACAGTTCTGGGGCAATGTGTGTGGTTGTTTGTGGTATTGCACACAGTTTAGTGAGTTGGTTTGGTTCTTTGTTGGTAGTATTTACTACTTAATTGTTGCTCCGGTGAGTCTGCTTTGTCAATAGGTTACTGGTGGAAGAAGGCAGTTCCGGAGCTTATGTACCAATAACATCACAAGAGTGACGTTTCTCAGTCTCCAAGCTGTTGGAGGAGGAGCAAAACCCCAGAGGTTTCGGGACCAGACTGGAGTTCCGTAAGGAACAACAATTAGCAGGTAAGTCTAATTTCACCTTTTCTCTGTTGGCATGCACATTGGCGGAGCATAGGTGGAGCCTAATTTACTTGCATAAATTATAAAATGCTATAACTCACGCACTTTTGTGAAAAATCTAGGCAGAAGCTTTTACATCTGCCCATGCCTAGCTGTTTGCATCACTTATGCCCCTATTTTATAAAGTGTAATGCAGTGCAATGCATGCCTTTGAGTCAATGCTGACTCCTAGCGACCCACCAGCTCCTGGGTTTTCTTGGTAGTGTGGTACCTGCTTTTCTTTATAGAATAGGCTCAAGATAGGCATGTTCTGGGTGCCTAAAACTAGATGCTCGGTTATATCATTACCCTCATATTGTGTAAAGTAGGCCACTTGAGCACGGAAAACACTGTTCTGCATCCTCAAGTCCCTTATAAAATTATCTTCTTAATGTGTAACATACAAATAACATTGCTATAAGTAAATATATTTCTGTTACAGATCGAAGCGAAGGAGACTTTCTCCCAAAGACAGAGTTTGCTAAAAGATATTGAGATGGTGAGGAGCAGAGAGATGGAAATGAAGGAAAGGATAGAAGCTTTTGAAATGTAGGTCAAGTTCAGTCATAAATGTTTAGCCTTTTAGTTAAAAATAAATAAACACAATGATTTTCATTTTTCTATAATTTTACATCTTTATATGAAAGAGTATGAATGAATATACCTGATGGCTGCCCATTGGGTGAAAATGTTCCTTTCATTTATTTTAAGGCAGTGATTCCCAAAGTGGACAGTCACCCCCTGGGGGACATTGGGCTAATTTAGGGGGGGAATTGAAAGACAAGGTGGCGGTGTGGGGGAGCTGCACTGCACTAGGGGGGCAGTGGAGGGATAAGCACAATATAGCAGCATGAACAACTAAGAAGTAAGAAAGTATATACATTGTGCAATATAAATTGACTCTATACTGTATGAACATATGTTCGCAGCATTGCGAGTGAACCAACGGTGCATATGTTTACGTTACATGATTACACCAGGGAAGTTTCACTAGCATATTTGGTGGGAATAAGCAGTAAGTTGCGTGAAGCATGTTAGATTTGTATGTGCAAACAAAATATACTGAAAACGAAAAGCGATAGATAAACTTGTAAAACAGCCATTAGCCAGTCTTGGATGGTGGGAAAAAATAATCTGTGGTGGGAATTTTGGTGAGGGGGGGGGCACTATAAAAAAAATTTATGGAACCAAGGGGGCAGCAGGCCGAAAAGGTTTGGGAATCATGGTTTTATGTTTTTCTTAAACTGCTGAGTGGACACTTAAATATATGATATGCCTACTTGATGTGACAGATATATATGCTACCTTTTTATAAATTTTGGAAAAGCAGTGTACACTAGATGAATCATTTCATCAAATGTAGAATAAAGTCATTAAGACACACACAAACTATGGCAACAGCACATTAAACATGGTCATGCCTTTCTCCAGAACAAGCAGGAAGTCAGTCCTCACATATAGGTGACAACGGCACCAACTGAGCCCGTGCGGAGCATTTTCCTAGCTTTCAAAGCCTTTAGGAATGCCACCACGCATGCGTGGACCCCTTCCTGCCCAAGGGTACTATCTTGATCAGTTTCCCTTTTTCCACGGAGCCCTTTGGATGCACGTCCCTGTACCTCGGAAAATGTTTCTTCATATTGTCTTCTATTCCGGTTTCCTGGTCCTCTTCCCGCCGTCCCAGTGCCGCTGCTTTGGCAGAGGACCCGGGACTTTGTTATTTTTCTTTTCCCCTTTTTTCTTCTTGTGAGTTTGTATCCAGTGTGTTTCGCGCCCTTTTCAACCGCTGGCTAAATCGAAGATCTTTGACCTTCCGGCGATCCTTTTTGACCCCATGGCTTCCAATTTCAAAAAGTATGACAGATGCTCCAAACATATATGTCCCTCACGGACACCCATGACTGTTGTCTCCGATGTCTGGAAGTGGACCATAACCCGGAGCTCTGCTCCCGTTGTAAAAAGATATCCTCTAAGGCCATCCAGAGCCATAAGTAGAAAATGGATATTTTCCACAAGACGACCCCAGTGTCCCCGGTAGTTTCCCGCTCCACCGACCCTCCACCTCTGGGGTCCCCCGCAGCCACTCCACGGCCCCGGCACCTCTCTGAGCAAAGGTCCCACGAAAGGAGCGGAAAAAGAAGAAGGCGGCCTCGAGGACCCTGTCGGGGGCTCCGGACAAGCGTGAGCATTCTCGCGCTTGATCCCTTAGCCCTCCTTGGCAGTCTCTGGAGTCTGAGAAGGAGCAGCCCCGAACAGTACCTCGTACAGTTACAGAGGCCTCCAGCAATGGCGCCCGGTCTCCTGAAGGTCATCTCGGCGAGGACCCCCTCTCCTCCACGATGCCTGACCCTGTTACCCCGGTATCGGCATCGCAGGGCCCCGCTCCTGAATGGGAGGCCCGAATGCTGGCACTGGAGCGCAGCATCTCTGCCTTCCTTGCTGCCCAGCAGGTGCTGGTGCCAGGCCCTGGCATGCGCCCTGAGACCTCGAGGGCGACACTTGTCTTGACGCCCCAGATTGCTGCGACAACCCCTGAGAGCCAGGGGACTTGTGATGGATCTCAGCAGAGTTCTCGATCTCTGTCCCAGTTCTCGGGTGCGAGGTCTTCCCGGGCCAGCACCTCTGGTTCTAGAAGGGCTTCGGCCTTGAGAGTTCAGCAGGCTTCCTGGGCCCTGCTTGAGCAGCATAGTTACGAGTCTCCCTCGGAGATTTTGGACTGGGATACGTCCCCTGAATCTCGGGCTCATCGGGACCTCCCCTTGGGTCCTGCCCTGCCCACTCAGAAGAGGCGGTTGCCTCCTTAGGATACCTCTTTTCTGGAGTTTGTGTGGGACATGGCTCAAGCCCTGTTGCTCTCTACGCAATTTGAGGAGGAGCCCTGTGCAGATGAACTCTATATTTTACAATATGAGGCCCTGCCAAGGGAATCCCTCACGGTTCCATTCCCACCCATTCTGACCCCACTACTCCTCTGCATGTGGGAGATGCCTGCATCTATCCCCATTGTCAGCAAATGCCTGGACACCATGTCAGGGTCCAGCGAGGGCCCGGCTTCCGGAAGATCTAGCTTCCCCATACCTCAGTGGTAGTGGAATCTGCCATGCACAAGCAGAAGAGTCCAAAAACCCACTCTTCGGTCCCGCTGGGTAGGAAGTCTTGTGCCTTTGACGCCCTCAGGTGAAAGGCCTACCAAGGCTCCATGCTGGCTTGCTGCATCCAGGCTTACCAAGTATTTTCCTTTGTGACCTCATGAAGGAACTCAGGGCTTCCAGGCGAGCCTCGACAGCGATTACCTTGCTGTTTCCAGTCCCTCCTGAAATCAGTGAGGGACTGTTTGAAGTACCTTTCTTGTAGTGCATACAACAGCTTCGAGTCCTCTGCTTGGGTAGCGGCTGTGGGAATTGGGGCCAAGCGACAGGCCTGACTCCATTCCTCGGACCTTGAGCAATGGGTCCAGGAGAAGCTGCTTGATATACCATGTCTGGGCGAACAGTTGTTCAGCAAACTGATGGAGGACAAAGCAGTGGAGATTAAGACTGAGTACATAACCCACACCCATCTCTCCCGGAAGACTTCTTCCCTCCCGCGGAAGAAGCAACAGGGCAAAAAGCCTTTCTTTCAGAGGAAGGGTCTCCCCTATCGGGGCTACCCACCTTACCCTCCGGCGCCAGCTCTGTCTCAAGGCGGACAGAGCAAGAGTGGCCACCAGGGTCTGCGTAAGCCAAAGGGCCTCAAAAGCCATACCCCAGCACCGGCCCAGTAGACCCCGGGTTTTTGACACCAGATTCATAAACACTTGCCCTCCGGCGACCCAGCTACCAGTGGGAGGGTGTCTAGTCCACTTTGCTGCCCGATTGGAGTCTGTCACCTCAGACACTTGGGTTCTCCAGGTTGTCCGGGAGGGTTACCTCTTTCAGCTGGACCGGCTTCCTCCACCCTTCTGCTCCGCAGAGCCCCCTCGGCTCCCTGTGCACCAGGTCTTCTTGGCGCAGGAGCTTTCCAACCTCCTCGAGGAACAAGCAATGAAAGTGGTCCCACCGTACCTCAGAGGTTGCAGTTTCTACTCCCGATACTTCCTTGTGCCAAAATGCATGGGCGAGTTGTGACTCATCCTCGATTGATCCTTTCAGCTGGTTTACATGCGCTCTGAGTGCTACATTTCTTGTTTGACACGGCTGACTTTGCAGTTTGAGGTTTGACAGATCGTGACAACATTGTGATTCGCCTTTACACTAGTTGGTGAGGTTTCTAACCAAGTGCATACGGTGTTCCTCCCCCTGAGGAAGGCATTGCCGAAACGCGTTGGGGTGTCCTGTGCACAATAAAGACTCTCTTCTAAACATCTCCTGCTCCTTGTGTTTGTTTGGACTCTCTGCGGGAGGTAGCTCCTCCTTGTGTTCCTCATCCTCGATTTAAGAAATCTCAACAAGTACCTGGTGTGGGAGAGGTTCAAAATGCTCTCCCTTGGCACCTTGCTGCCCTTCCTCTGGCAGGGCAACTGGCTATGCTTCTTGGACCTTTGGGATGCGTACGCTCACATCCTGGTCCAACCGAAGCACAGAAAATACTTGTGCTTCAGAGTACAAGGGAACCACTACCAATACAGGGTGCTTCCCTTCGGCCTCGCGGCCGCTCTGCGAGTGTTCACCAAGTGCCTCACGGCGGCCACAGCCCACCTTTGGTTACAGGACACCCTTATCTAGATAACTGGCTCGTTACAGGGGAGACGGCCAGCAAAGCACAGTGGTCCGTGGCCTGCACCGTCCATCTCCTCGAGCACCTCTGCTTCGTGGTGAATTACCCGAAGTCCCATCTCACTCCGGTCCAATCTCTGGAGTTTATCGGCGCATGCCTCGACACCTGGCAGGTGACAGCCTTCCTTCCCCAGGATAGGGCAGACCACCTCATCGCTCTGGTCTCTGTGGTTCAGCACTGCGACACAGTTTCAGCCGGAGCGATGCTCCGTCTTCTCGGCCATATGGCCTCGACGGTCCACGTCGTACCCGACGCCTGTCTGCACATTCAAGCGGCGCAGTGATGCCTTCTCACTCAGTGGGCTTAGGTGACGGGCCATCTCCAAAATGCTATCCGAGTCCCACGACTGGTGGCAATCTGCTTTGAGGCAAGCTGTTCCAGGCTCCACAGCATGACATGGTCTTGACCACAGATGCCTGCCTAACGGGTTGGGGAGCACACTACGGCAAGCTCCACATGCAAGGGACATGGTCCCTTGAGGAGTCCCGACTGCTGATCAACTTCCTCGAACTCTGGGCGGTTCTCCTCACCCTCTGGGTGTTCAGGCACTTTGTTCACCATCGGACAGTGCTTGTCCAGACGTACAACTGGGTGGCAATGTTCTATATGAACAAACAGGGGAGCACCGGCTCTTACAGCCTCTGCCTGGAGGCGGTAGCCTTATGGTCCTTTGCGATCTGCCAAGGCATAGTCCTACGGTCAGGACAACGTTCTGGCAGACAGACTGAGTCGGATCCTCCAGCCACACAAGTGGCATCTCTGCCCGCAGATGGTACAGTGGCTGTTCCGGCACTGGGGTACTCCAGTCCTAGACCTTTTTGCCAGCCCTACAGATTCACAGCTCCCATGGTTTGGCGGCCCGATTCCTCATCTGAGCAGGGAGGCCTCTGATGTCTTCCTGCTGCCTTTGACGTACAGCCTTCTGTATGCGTTTCCCCCCACCCCGCTCATAGTGTGAACTCTCGTCAAGATTCAGCGGAATAGGTTTTTGGTGATCTTTGTGGGCCCGCAGTGGCCTCAGCACCCCTGGCTCCCACTGCTGCTCTGCCTCTCATCAGAGCCTCCTGTTCCCCTCGGCAGCACGCCAGGATTGTTAACACAGGGAGTCTCCTGCTTCACTCAAACCTGAGGTCCCTATCCCTAATAGCTTGGCGGCTGAGCGGGTAATGCTAGCCCCTCTTCATCTCCCTGTGGAGATTGAAGAATATTGCTGGCCTCGCACAAGGACTTGACTAGGAAGGCTTATGCCTTTAAGTGGCATCTGTTCTCAGAGTGGTGCTTAGGATACGGGCTGACCTGTCTCTTTCCCCACCCATCTGGTCCTGCAGTACTTACTCCATCTCTTGCAGGCGGTTCTGAAGTCGAACTCGGTCAGGGTTCACCTGAGCGCTATCCCAGACAACCACCACCCAGGCGAGGGCGGACCCCTCTCGGGCCAGCTGCTGGTTTCCCGCTTCATGCGTGAGCTGCTTCTTTCCAGGCCTCCCATCCGACCGCCTCCGGCGGAGTGGGATCTCAATGATGTCCTCATGCGGCTCACCCAACAGCCCTTCAAGCTGATGGCGTCCTGCTCGCTTTGGCACCTTACTTGCAAGATGGTTTTTCTGGTAGCCCTCACCTTGGCCCGGAGGGTAAGAGAGCTTCATGCCCTGATGGCCAACGCTCTCTACATGAGATCCTATGGGAATAGGGTGGTCCTCCGAATGCACCCCAAGTTTCTCCTGAAGGTTGTCTCAGATTTTCACCTCAGTCACGAGGTGGTGCTGCTGACCTTCTATCTGAAGCTCCATGCTGTCTGGGCATCGGCGATCCTCCACACTCTTGACTGTAGGAGGGCTCTCTCCTTCTACCTGCAGCATTGGTATTAGTACTGATGTCATCAAAAGATGACATGCTCAGTCTCCAAGCTGCTGGAAGAAGTACACTACCCAGAAGTGCGGGACTGGACTGGAGTTCCTCAAGGAAGAACAATTAGCAGGTAAGTCTAATTTTTCTTTTTGCTTCTTCCAATGTGATCCTGAAACTTCAAAGTTCATTCTTCAGGTTGAGTCAATGAAAGATATTGCACCTGCAAATGATCCACTTCTCGCCACACCAGTATTGTCGTTAGACCTGTTTTACTAGTTATTTGTATAACTGGTGTGATGTAATTAACATAAAGCAAAAGCAAATCACTGCTGAAGGATATTAAGGACCAATCTAGTCTGTTTATTTGACTTTCTTTTGCAATGTCATAGACCCTTGTTGATCTCTGGCTTTCCCTTCACCTCATTGTAGCTAAGGGTCCTCCTGTGCCTTCTGCATACTTTCTTGAATTCTGGCATTCTCTTTGCAGCAATTTTATAAGAGGACAGCTATTTAAACATTTGAAAAGCTGCCTACCTCATATCTAATTTATAAAGACTTAATAAAGGGTATACTGTAGATTACACACTCAAATAATCACTCTTCTTAAAACAAAACATTTTCTTAAAGTAAGAAAGGTACACTCATACAGACTCTATACCTCATCAAGAGGGTAGTTTTATAACAGGTCGCTTAGATTGGAAGTCCAAGTAGGTGCCTGTTTTGAGGCTGTTATAGGCACCTGTGTGTATTTATAAATGCCTTTTTATAAAATGGCCTCACAAATCTGCTCAATTGCAATTAAAATGTACCCATGCACATTTACACTCCTTTAGAGCAGGTGTAAAGTTTTATATGGGAGAAGTACACACATAGGTGCATATTTTATAAGCAACGGCCCCCATATTCAAAGGCAGTTATCTAGATAGCTGCAGCCGCTGTTCAGATAAGTGCCCTAGACATTAGTTTTCAGTGGCATTATTTTGATAGTTCAATGGAAAATTATTACAGACCACCCTGCCATTATCTGAATTGTGCCGTGACGAGTGAGCATTACACCTATCTGTATGGAGAATGGCAGTATTTAGTCTGCTGTCCATATTTTTATAACAGGGATCAGGGATGGGGGGAGGGACTTTTTGAGTGTGTGATTATGGGAGTGTAATCATGGGAGTGATTATTTGAGTATATGATTTATTTAAGTATGTAAAATCACAATTTGCATACACATGCATGTATGTAAGTAGCATTTGCAGGTGTAGATTGTTTACCTGTGCAAATAGTGCTGTTAGAAGTCTGCTATTTCCTTAGTGTCCCTACAGTCCAGTCCTGGGTTGTGTCTCCCTTCCAGCATATGGAGACTGAACATTCAAGGTTTTGGTGATATCACAATATAAGGAGCCTACATTCCTCCCACCAAGCCAGTATCCACAGTCTCCAGCAGAAGGGACAGAACCCTGTGTAGTCTGGGCTACATTGTAGGGCTGAAGCGTGAAAAAAAAAAAGCTAAGGAAACATTTTGGAAAAGGAACTAATTCTCTACTATATTCCAGTATCAAAGGATTTTTCTGCTTAGCTTAGACAGATTGGGCAGTTTCTGTGGTGACCTGGTCTGCCCAGGGGACTGATGCTGTTCAGTCGGCAGTAGGACCCTGGGTGGAGTATGGAGTTCCCTTGAGCTCTTTTCAACCGAGTGCCCTTAGTCTTGGTGCCCTTCAGTGGGTTAGAGGCTGTCGGGCTTGCTGCTGCTCTGCCAGATTCTGTTGCGGGCATTGGGAGCATGCTGTTTAGGTATTGTTGGCAGGATTCAGGATCGGTGAGTTATTTTCCTTCTGCTGGGTAACTTCAGCTGAGTTCAGCAGTTTGATTGACAGGGATCCCCTTCCTGCTGCTTCAGCATGTCTTCCGGGAAGGTAGTTTGTGTGGCCTGCGGTAGCAGGCTGAGCCATCTCTCGCCGGTGGGGTTTTGTCGGGCTTGCGAGACAAAGATTGCGCGGCAGAAAGCTTGTTAAGGGGATCTCTGGATTTGACAGGGGCTTCTATATTGGGATTGGAGGCTGCAGGACTCTCTGGATCAGCATTTTCACTGGCTGTGGCTCATGCACTTTTGGTGGGCAGCACGGCCATCTTGTCTGCACCTCCGGCAGAATGTTTGCCGGTCTCAGCTGGCTCCGGTTCGGCACAGCATGCAGAACAGAGGTTTGCACAACCTCAGGGTAGTACTACTAGCCTTCCCTTCTCCCCAGACTTCATTCTGTTGCTCCATCAGGCTTACTGCATTAAGCAGGGCCTGATGGAGTCTCAGAATCTAGGAGTCAGTCCATCGAGGGAGCACATGGCTTCTGTGGGGGCCGCGGCATCTCTGCCCTCAGCAGGTTTGGTTCCTAACATTCTGGAAGTTACTGAGGAGGACTGGGGCTCGGACCACTTGCTGGTGTTGGATGGCCATCTTGAGGGTCCAGCGGACTTAGGTGCTGCAGAAGGGCCCGGGGATTTACAGGAGAGTACTCTGCCTGCAGGAGAGGACCCCCTCTATAGCTCAGGTTTTCTGCAGGGAGGAGCTAGTGTTGCAGATCTCTAATTCTCTGGCGGCACTGGACCTCTCCATTAAGACGCCGGCCGCGGATTCTCCTTTGGAGGACCTACTGCTCCAGGGGATCTGCACATTGGAGACCACTTTTCAGTGTATAAAGCCTTAAAGTAAATGATTGATTTAGACTGGGAGTCACCTGAGTTGGGCTTGCGCAATGCTATAGCAATGCAGCCCTTCTATCCCATTCCTACTAGCAAGCGGGAGCGCTTCCAGCTTCCCAGGGTGGACTCCCTAGTATCGGTGGTTACAAAGCAGACCACCATTCCAGTGGAAGGGGGTGCTGCACTAAAGGACAAGAAGTTGAAGATGCTGCCGAAGCAGGCCTTTGAGGTTAATGTCTTGGCCTTGCAAGCTTCAGTTTGCGGAGCCTATGTAGCAAGGGCTTGCATACGCTGGGCTCAGGTGATGATGGGGCCAGAGTCAAGGATCTCTTTGACTCTCCCGGGGATGACTCTTATGGATTCAGGTGTGGCTTACTTGCCTGATGCCTTTTACGACTTGTTACAGGCTTCCACGAAGGGCATGGCTTCATTGGTCATAGCGAGATGTATGCTTTGGCTACGGAGCTGGGCTGCAGATGTTTCCTTGAAGCATTGTCTCAGTAGGCTCCCCTTTAGAGGCAAACTCCTCTTCGGCGAGGCTCTGGAAAAGTTAATAAAGGAACTCGGGGAGTCCAAGCTGGCTCGGTTGCCAGAAGACAAGCCTAAGACTCTCAAGGTGGCATCATCAGTGATGAGGGGGCGGAGTCATGATTTCTGTTGGTTCAGAGTGACACACTTTGCCCACTACCAGAAGCCAAATTACCCTGCCAAGGGGCAGACCTTTCAAGGAGGACAAGGATTCAGCCGGGGTTCCTTTGCTGGGGCCAGATCCAGGACAAAAAGGTCCCATTGAGATGAGGGGGACTGAGGCGGGGATCGTGCCCATCAGTGGCTGTCTACAGCGGTTCTACCCGACCTGGATCCATCTCACTTCCAATCGTTGGGTACTGGAGGTCATTTGCGAGGGGTATGCGTTGGAATTCGCCTTCCCCCTCATGGATGTCTTCCTGGTGTTGCCGTGCAGAGCATCCCCAAAGGCTCATGCGGTCAGGGAGACCCTTTGCCGGTTTCTTCATCTGAGCACGGTGGTGCCGGTGCCTCAGGACCAGCTAGGTCAGGGGTGCTACTCCATTTAATTTGTGGTACCCAAAAAGGAGGCTCCTTCCAACCCATTCTCGATCTCAAACATGTCAATTGGGCTCCATTTGTGCCTCATTTTCGCATGGAGACCTTGCGGTCCGTCATACTGGCGGTGTGTTGGGGGTATTCCTCACCTCCCTGGACCTCAGAGCAACTTACTTGCAAATGCCCATTTGACTGGAGCACCAGCGGTACCTGCAGTTTGCGGTACCCATGGGCCTTTTTCAGTTTGGGCTCACGATGGCTTCATGCACCTTCACAGAGATCATAGTGGCAGTAGCTACCAAGCTGCAGAGCCAGGGCATTCTGGTCCATCCTTACCTGGACGACTGGCTTATTCAGGCAAAGTCCCGCCAGAAAATGTGGAGGCCACACAGTGGGTCCTCGAGACTCTTCAAGAGCTGGGCTGAGTGGTGAGCATCGCCCAAGATCACTTTATGCCCTCTCGGGGGCTCCTGTACCTCAATGCTCGCTTCGATACAGCTCAGGGGCTGGTGTTTCTGCATGAAACTACAGGATCAAGTCCGTGGATTTTTGCGACACCGGTCACTGTTGGCATGAGCTTACCTTCAGGTGTTGGGGTCTATGATAGCAATGCTAGATCTAGTGCCACGAGCAAGGGCCCACATGAGACCCTTGCAGAGAACTCTGCCTACATGTTGGTTGCCGCAGCAGCATCCTCTCTTGAGGCGCCTTCTGTGCCCATTGGAGGTTCGCAGCAGTCTAAAGTGGTGGTTGTCATCATCCAACCTGAACAAGGGGACGCTGCTGGAAACACATACCTTGCCAAGAAAACCCAGGGGCTGCTGGGTTGCCAGGAGTCAACACTAACTTAATGGCACTTAAAATTTGGGGGTTTTTTTATGGCTCTGCCTGAACTCCACGTCTGTGCATGCCTGCTAAAAAGGTATGCAGCAGGTGTGCACTTTTATGCCTGACATAATTTTATAAAAGCCCATTTATGTACCTAAAACAGCATTAGAGGTGTGGACATGTTTTATAAAATTCCCCTCTCTATAAATATCTAGTGAAAGGATAGAGCAAGGAAGGATATCAATCAAAAATGCTGTTGGCTATGGCCCCAATTCTTTGAGGCAGATAGCGGGGCTGCACGTCCCGCTGGGACATGCAGCCCCGCATTCTGCCTGCCGTCGCCCTTGCACACACAGAGCCACTGTGTGTGCTGCGGGAGACGGGGAGCGGAGAGTGGGTGGAGCATGGGAGGGACTGACCCCCATACGTACAGGGCAGTGGGGAATCAGGGTTGAGGCGGGCATCGGGCAGGTAGTGCCACAGGGGAGGATATCCTTGTGGTAATGCTGGTGCAGTTGGGCTGTCTCCCAATGCCTGATCCTGCACTCGCAGAAGCGTCTTGCTCCTGTGGTGCAGAATCGGGCACTGACAGCCCTGTCATGTTCAGGGCCATCCAGATGGCTAGGACGTGCCCCCTTGGGAATCGGCCTCCACATGTATTAATTTAAATACCATGGCCAGTGTTTAAATTAGCACCCTGACCACCCCCTCTAAAAGTCTTATCCAGAAAAAATAAATTTGAAGATGTGAAAATTTGCACTTGAAATGCAAGAAAAAAAAATGCTATTTTTCCCTTCTGAATTTTTTCCAAAAGCTTTTAATTCATTAACTGCTACTTGAGATTTTTTTGAGACTTCTCTTCTTGTCCATGTATGGTAGTGTGGCGTACGGTGGGAAGGGGTTTTCTTTAAAACACAGGCCAGACAGCAGTTCAGGGAAAATAAAGTAGCTGACTTTTGTCCCAGCTTAAACCTCCACAAGCTGGTTCTCCCAGTCCTTCCTCCACCTCCAGTTAAAGTTCCTATCTCAGAACCTCTTTGCATGGCTTCTTAACCTCTCCCTGTGAGCCATACCCTCCCAGCCCTGATCTCTGGGCTGCAGACTTTCTGAAAGGGGACTCTTGATATTCCTTTGGAGAAGGACTGGTAACATTCTATAGCCCCATCACACCATGTTTAGTTGTTTAATTCTCTTAGTTGCTTACTGATTTCGTCTTTGCTGATCAGTTGAAATGCCTCATCATGACCCTATTGTTGAGCAGTTGAGCCAGCAGAGGGTGCTGGAGAACAGCTCATGAAACTGAAATGTTGCTTATGAACTGTATTATGTAAGAGCAAAACATATACTTGCACTTCAGAGTAATTAATGAACTAAACACTTTGGACATTGCTGTACCTGAATGTAACTCGCCGTGGGCTACCACTGAAAAAGGCATGAACTAATTCCAAAATCTCTTTCCTAGTAAATGTGATATTAGTTAAAATGTAGCTTTACATTTATTTTCTTTAAAGACATAGAACGTTCCTCTAGCCAGGGATGGATTCTGAGTGCCTTTGACACCTATTTCCCATCCATTTGTCATTGGCCATAATATAACCCTGTATGGACCTCTCTGTGATTGGTCTTCTTCCTTTCCACCTTAATTGGTCAGTACCTCTATCCCATTGCTTCCTGGACCTGTGTGGGGACCTCACAGCCAATCAGGCTTTCAAGAGAGTCACAATGAATGTGCATGGAGTAAATTTGCATACACTGGAGACTCTGTAAATGCAAAGTGGATTTTGTGCATAATTATTGTGAATATTCTGAAAACCCGACTAGCTGAAGGGTTCCCAGAACAAGTTTAGGATGCCTAGCTTTCTTGAATGTTTCCAAATACAGCTTATGATGAAAGACATTTTTTGTGTTAAAATAACATTATAGTTTTAAATCAAAAGTCATCTGGAAAGTCATTCCTCATTGTCCCTCCAGGTAATACATGTAATTTAGGTGGCTTCAGAGCATAACTGGTTTCTTCCTATGGACCTGATTCATTAAGGTCTTTCCACATTTCGAAAGAATAGAGAAAAGCCTTAATGAATCAAGCCTTAAAAGGTAACTTCTACTACCTGTAAACCTACTTTTTGGTGCTGTGGTACCACCATTGTTATGTATTTAATAACTGGGTTGGCAGGAATCAGCACTGACTTGACGGCACTTAAAAAAAATATATATGTATATATAATTTTGTAATTCTCAGTCTCTAGTAATTTTGCAGATAGGTTTACATTCTTTTGAAAAGAACATTTTTTTTTTGCTTTCTGCTGCTTGTTTATAAAGATAAGCCAGGAGACCTCTAGTACTAAATACAGTGAAATTAACTTATTGAAAAAGCCAGTGTTTTGTCCTGAAAAAACCTTCATCTTTTTCTACTCTCTATCACATCTCTCAAATTGCTAAAATTTGGCTATGCATTTCCAAGAACAAACTTATAAAATGGCAATTTGTTACATTTTAATTTTTTTTCAGACTTTTCTGTTCTACTCTAGTTAAGTGATGTATGTTTATACATAGTGAGAGTTTATCCCCATCTTATAAATCTGTAGGCGATTGTTCACTAAACATTAGAGTGCTCTAACGGGCATTAGCTTGTTATCTCCAGGAGCAAGCAGGAATGTAGTCCTTATGTATGGGTGACATCGGGTACTGACGGAGCCCGCACGGGAAGCTCTCCAGCTACCAGTCAAAGCCTTTGGGAACAGTTCTCTGCACCTGCGCTGCTGCCTTCCTGCTCTTATAACTGACTCTGTTCCACGGAGCCAAGATTTCTCCTGCACCGCTGAAAAGTCTTTTTCTGCCTACCTGTATCTCCGATACCTCTTTTTTCTTAATTTCAATCCCTTCCCATATATATTTAAAAAAAAAAAAAAAAGTTTTTTTCCCCAATTTTCTTTTTCTTTTTTTTTTTTTGGTTTTTCCCTTTATCTGCTGCTATGCCCATAGGAATAACATGGACATGGTGGCAGATAACCCACACTAATGAGAATTAGAGTGTGCCAATATTAAGTAAACAGGTCCCTTAATGTTCTGAAGTCTTTTCTTTTGGAGGTTTTAAGAAATGTGGGTTTAAAATTGTTGTCTACAAACACACAGTAGGAAGAAATCTTGTAAAAATGTGTAGTCTTGTGGACCTTTTGTCACTGTTGATAGAAATACAGTGTCACTGTGGAGATAAATATTAAAATTATTATAGTGGCCCTTTGGCCATGACAGAGCCAAGCATTGACCTGTGGAGTGTATGGGCCTGGTGAAGCTGGAAGTCCAAAACAGCACACACACTCGCAAATGTATCCACAGGACCAAGGAGCGAGGTGAAATCAATCTACAACACCACACAATTCTAGGTGCAGCAAAATGCAGAAAAGGTACAGAGAAGAGCCACCAAAATGGTAAAGGGGATGGAAGAATACCCCTATGAGGAAAGGCTTAAAAGGTTAGGGCTCTTAAACTAGGAAAAGAGACGGCTATAGAGAGATATGATAGAGGTCTATAAATGAATGAATGGAATGGAACAGGTAAACGTAGATCAGTTGTTTATGCCATCAAAAAGTAGAAAGACTAGAGGACATGCAATGAAGCTACAACGTAACCCATTTAAGACTAATAAGAGAAAATATTTTTTCACTCCACGCGTAATCAAACTCTGCAGTTCGTTATGAAAGATGTAGTAAAAGCTGTTAGTGTAACTGGGTTTAAAAAAAGGTTTGGACAAGTTTCTGGAGGCTGGGTCCATAAACCAGTATTAAAGAGGATCCGGGAAATCCACTACTTGCCCTGGGACAAGCATTGTGGAACCCATGTGTCTTTTTGGGAACCTGCCAGATACTTGTGACCTGGATTATTCATTGTTGAAAACGGGATACTGGGCTTGATGGACCTTGGTCTGACACAGTATGGCATTTTTTATGTTCTTCTGTAAAATAAATTCCCATCAACCCTACATGATAGTGTTTCATCAATAATGACTTCCTCAGACGTATAGGAACAGGAAATTAACAGAATCGCATTCCAAATGCACAGATCTCCATGGATAATTGGCTACAAAGATCTCCATGGATAATTGGCTGTCTGTCTTTCTCCTCAGCCCATCTACACTGCCCTCTCTTTACAGCCCATTTCCACCATTCTCTCTCAACCTCCATTTTCTCACATTCTCTTAATCTCTTTTTCCTCCTTTCTACTTCTTATCTTTTTCCTCTTTTCTGCACTCTGCTGTCCTTGAGCCTTGGCACATCCTTGTTTGTTGTGACTGCTCCTACTTCCCCATTCCCTGCAGCACTTCTCATAGATTCCAGGGCAGTGGCAGTTTCATACCTGCAGAGTTGGTGTAAGATAGTCCACCACCTGCCTGCCCTGAGCCCAGGCAGCACAGCAAAGGTCATAGCTTGAAAATTCAGAACTCACATACTGGGTGGGAGAACCACACATATTCCAACAGTCCCGAACACGGAAACATACACTCTAACCCATTGCAATCTGGCCTGTCATCTTGATACTGTTCCAGTGATCACAGAATAGGCATCTGGCCCAAGTAGCTGAGTTGAGTTTGAAACTGGCTGCAGAGCTTTACAGAGAGCCAAGGAGAGAAGCAAGAATCCAGTAAATAAGCGGGAAGGAAGCTTGAAGCAAAACTAAGAAACATCTAAGAGTTGAGGGGCAATCTATCTCTTGCCGCCTGACTCCCTCTAACTGTATCTGTCGCCTCTTTCTGCTGCTGTCATGCAGTTTCTATGAGCTTGCCCATATCAAAGCCCTCATTAGGCCCACCACTAGTACCTCATGTGGGCTATAAAAGGGGATATTTTTATTTCTGTGAAGAAGGGGGATAGCATTCCCCTCAGTTCAGTCTTTGACCATAGCTCCTCTCAGTATCCGAGCTGCCAAGGGAAAGAAATTTTTAAGATTGAGATTTTCAGCTTATGCCGTCACATCTTAGTACAATCTCCTCCCTTTTCCTTATCGTCCCTCCAGTCCAGTCCCGCACCTCTGGGTAGTGCACCTCCTCCAGCAGCTTGGAGACTGAGCTTGTCATCCTTTTGATGACACTAGTGTACATATGCAGCTGGCACTGCCCACCAGCCCCAGTAAGCTCAGTCTTCAAGCAACTGGAGGAGGTTGTGAGCCAGGGTGCTGGACTCACTGAAGAGACAACTAAGGAGATAGGTTTAGTTAGAGTTTGCTTTTATTTCCCCTGTTAAGGTGGTTTCTTTGTTTTTAAAGGCAGAAGTATAAAAAAATAAAAATAAAAATAAATCAGAAGGAACAGAGAGAACCCGGAAGACAACAGGGCTGAGGGGAAGATATTCCTTCTTCCTTCTACTTCCCCAGGATTTCTGGTGGGGGGGGGAGTTCTGTGGGGGCTTTCCTCAGTCTGAGACTTCTGGCTGTTCCCGAACCTGTTATCGGGTGAGGAGCCGCTGCAGGGGCTGCAGTTGCTTGACAGGAGTGAAAGCTGGCAGCCCAGAGTCACCCTCCTTAGCGCCAAAGCCGGGAAGGAAGGCTGAGCGCGAGGGGTAGAAAAGCCATGCAGCAAAGAGGCTCCAAGGTAAGAGTGGTGGGGGGGAGGACAGCAGGAAGTCCTAGACACTGCCAGAACATGAGGAGATAGAGAGCGGCCTGCAGCCACATGTTTGGGAGCCTGCAGCAGTGTGGGGAAACTCCCCCTCCTGCATTTAGGCACGATTTCTTCTTATTCAGGCACGCATGTGTTTAACCCCCCTGCTGTGTTGGGTGCCTGGGAGAGGCAGCCACCGGAGAATAAAGCAGGACAGAGCAGCCTCTTTCTAAGGTGCCATTTGCAGTTTCTTTTTAATTTCAGTTTCAGTTAATTAGATTTTGGTTTGGTTTTATTTTATTTTAGTTCAAGTACTCTAGTGCTCTGTGCCTGACCCTGTGGAGGTGCACTGTGCTGGGAATCCTTTTACCTACCCGGATACAAATTGAGGGCATTCCTGGGGAGTGTCCCCAGCCCTTCCCAATGTGCTGGCCAGACCGTAGTGCCTGGTATAGGATGGTATTATACAGCTCAAAACTGATTCAGCACACAATGACTTGATGCAGACATGTGGGTAAGGCCTAATCAGATAGGCCATTGTTGTTGCTGGGCGGATTTTCAGAGGACTGTTGTGCTGGGTCAGGTGATGTAACTGGCACTTGGTTGAAACATTGTTGCTTTTTCCTGAGAAGGGCCTGATAAAAAGTCAGAGACAGAAATAAAGATAGGTGTTAAAAAAAAAAAAGAAGCTGCATATAGGTTTGTAGCAGCTACAGCTCTGGAAAACAGGAAGTACCTGCATACAAGAAATGTATGTAATTTGAAACATAGTCAGTCAGTGGATTGGACGCAAAGGAAATCCTTCCATCTGTCTATGGTCAGTGAGTAACCTGACATGATCATCTCTTGTCGCTTAGCCCAGATTATGTACCTATGAAATCTGTAATATTGCTTGTAAGGGAAGCTGTACTCCCTTATAGCCATATGTAGTATTAGAAGAAGAACGTAAACTTTACTTGGAGAACGTGTCAGTTTGATTGGATCAGGGCAAGGTCCATTTCATATCTTTAAGATACAACACTGCAGTGCAATCTAAAAATCCTCAGGATATGCCATCCCCAATGTGGTGTGCTCTCGGAGGCAGGCATCTGCCTAAACTGCACACAAAAGGCTGTCATGGGAGCAGGACCTGCAGGATGAGATGAGGCAGGAGAGTCCCTCCCGGTTGCAAGAGACACTGGGGGCGGGGGGCACCATGTTACCTTCAACGGATCTGGCCCCCGATCCCTGCACGATGCCAGGACCATCCACCCCTTGAGCCCAGGGAGCAGTAGGGCTCCTGGGGGAGTTCTCACTGGAGTTTTTCTTTTGCAAAAGGTGTTTTGCCTACCAAGTGGCTCCTCAGCCTCAGAATACATGGCTAAGAGGATGTCAGACACAAAAGAGCACGAATCAGGAGCAGTGGCATCTAAGCGGGCTGGAGGCTTAGAGGAGTGGCAGCAATCACCATTGTTGGAGGGTCTGGATGGGGAAGACCTTGACACGGAGCTAGATCTGCAGGAGGAGTTGGAAGAAGGAGAGAGCCTAGAACAGGAGGATCAGGCCCAGATTGTTCGGGTTTTCTGCCAGGAGGAGCTACCAGTGCTCATCTTTATGCTTATGTTTATGCAATTTCTCGATATACTGCCCAGGCCAAAGGCCATTAGGGCAGTTTACAATCACTACAAGCGGGTACTGATACAATTCCTCATCCCCAAAGGGCTCACATTCTATGTGTACCTTGGAGACCCTCAAGGCCCTGAATATGCCTGCTAACCTCCTGGCAGAGGAAGAGGCTCTGTAGGATCTGCTGTTCCAGGTGTTACGGAAATCACAAAGTCTTACCAGTACATGGAGTAGTAGGACAGATGATCCAGGATGAGTGGGATCTACCGGAGGTTGGTCTTAAAGTGGTACAATCCATGACGCGCCTATACCCGCTGCTGGAGCAAGAATGAGCTCCTTTGATCACCCAAAGTGGGCGCAATGGTGTTGGCAGCAGTCGAAGAGACCTTGACTTGTCTCCTGCAGCTGAGATCCATGGAACTGGTTCCGCGAGACCAGTATGTCTGCGGTCGATGCTTCATGTATTTCATGGTGCCCAAATGGAAGGTTCCTTTTGCCCAATTCTCGACTTCGAGGGCATGAACTACGGTCTCCAGGTACTGCATTTTCACAGTAATAATGGTGATAGGGAGCGGAGACTTTGGGCTACTCTCGATCTCGCAGAGGCGTATCTGCACGTTCCCATCCATCCAGAACATCGGCAGTTTCTCCGCTTTGCGGTGCCAAGGGGCCATTTCAAGTTTCGAGCGTTGCCCTTTGGTCTGGCGACCACCCCCCATACCTTTACCAAGGTCTTGGTGGTGGTGGCAGCAGCTCTCCACAAGGAAGGGGTTCTCGTCCACCCGTACCTAGACGATTGGCTGGTCCAGGCGAAGTCCAGGGGTGATAGCAAAAAGAGCAACAGTGCGGGTGGGAGATTTCCTTCAAAGTCTCGATTGCGGTCAACCTGGTCAAGAGTCAGTTATGGCCGGCCCAGGAGTTAGAGTATTTGAGAGCGTGCTTTGATACCTGTGTGGGCAGGATTTTCCTGCCTGTTTGCCAGGCACAGGAGCTACGACAGTGGTTACGGCAGGTCCTGAAGATGGCAAGACCATCAGAGTGGCGGCATCTGCAGGTTCTGGGGACCATGGCAGCCACTCTCAAGGTAGTCCTATGGGCAAGGGCGCACATGCAACCGCTGCAGAGGGCTCTGCTCAGTCGATGGTCCCTTCAGAGTCAAACCCTGTCCCAAGTACACCCCTGCCCGCAGAGCGCCAGGAGAGCCCTCAGCTGATGGCTGCATGTGGAGAGCCTGGAAGGAGTCCCCAGTGTGGGTTCCTCTGATGGCCGCTGCCAGCCTGTCATGTTGGAGAGCCCATTGCGAAGGACGCTTTGTTAAGGGACAAGAGTCCGCAGGAGGCCCTGTGGTCGATCAACAGGCTCGAGATTTGAGCGGTGACCTTGGTGCTAGAAAGTTTTGAGCCATGGTTGCAGGGGAAGGTTGTCCAAGTCCTTTTGGACAATGTGACCATGGTGGCTTACATCAACCGGCAAGGAGGCACAGGCAGCGCAGCTCTGGAGCTGGAGGCTGAAAAGCTGTTTGGATGGGCAGCGATTCGTCTCCAGGTGTTATCGGTGGCACACGTTGCAGCAGTTGATAGAGTGACAGCAGCCTACCTCAGCCGAGTGCGCATGGACTCCAGAGAGTGGCAGCTCAATCAGGAGGTGTTCGAGCAGGTGGTCCGCTGATGGGGCACACTGGTCATGGACCTAATGGCAGTGTTCGAGTCAGCCAAGGCCTGACGGTTTTTCAGCAGAGTAAGTCCAAGGGCCTGGATGTTTTAGTTCAGCAGTGGCTCGGTCTTCTCTGTTTTTCCCCTTGGGCATTCATAGGCCAGTTAGTGCAATGGCTAGAGGTGCACCGGGCATTTGTAATTCTGGTGGCACCAGACTGGCCGAGGTGCCAGTGGTATGCTGACCTGATTCGGATACTGGCGGATTGACTGTGGTGGCTTCTGGTTGGAAGAACCTCTTGACACAGGAGCCGCTTCATATGACCCAGGTGGATAAATTATCACTTACGGCATGACTCTTGAAAGGGCGAAGTTGAAAAAGAAAGGATAACCAGGCTCGGGGATAGCAACCTTGCTACAGGCCCAGAGGTGGTCTTCGACTCTGGCGTGCATCTGCTTAGGGTTCATCTTTGAATCATGGTGCGGAGAGAGGCAGGTGCACCCTTCCACTGCCTCCGTCCCGGACATCTTGGCATTCTTGCAATCCGGTTTTGATAAGGGTCTAGCTGCCAGTTCCTTGAGGGTGCAACTGGCGGCAATTTTGGTTTATCACGGGAAAGTCCACAGGGTGCCATTGGGTACACACCCAGATGGGCTGATCTTTCTAGGGGCGGTGACCCACCTCCATCTGTCAAAGAGGGCAGTGGTACTGCCTTGGAATCTCAATCTGGTGCTGATGGTGCTGTCTGGGGAACCCTTTGAGCCATTGAGTCAAGCTTTCCTGAAGGATTTGACTCTGAAAATGGTATTCCTGGTGGTGATTTGCTCGGCACGCAGGATTTCGGAGCTTTGGACCCTGTCATGCCAGGAGCCATTCCTTTCCTTCTCCAAGGAGAAAGTGGTCCTTTGCCCAGTACCTTCATTTTTGCCCAAGGTGGTGTGAGCATTTCATGTAAATCAGGCCATTTTCCTTACTGGCTCTGGCGAGCTTGGATGTGGGCAAGAGCGGATATGGGCTCTGACACTCCACAGCTGTGCCACTTGGAGGCGAAGGTATGTGAAAAGGGCTTCATCCTTTTGGAGATCGGACCGTCTGTTGGTTCTGTTTGGCGGGTTGCGCAAAAGTGAGGCGGCACCTAAACCTCCATTTCCAGATGGATCAGTGAGGCAATCACGCCTGCATACATCTTGAAGGGTAGAGCAGTGCCGGCGGGGTTGCAGGTGCATTCCACGAGGTCTCAGGCAGCCTTGTGAGCAGAGTATAGTTTAGTTCCGCTGGTGGAGATCTGTAGAATGGCATACTTTATTTGAACACTTTCACCTGGATGTCCAGGCGGCGGGGGACACTTGCGTCGGCTCGGCAGTGCTTCAGGCTGGTTGTGCGGGTCCCTCCCATTAGTTAGTTTAACTGCTCTGATACATCCCAGAGGTGCGGGACTGGACTGGATGGACGATAAGGAAAGAGAAATTAGACTTACCTGCTAATTGTTCCTTAAGGAACTCCAGTTCAGTCCCGGAATCCTCCCTGAGTGCTTTCTCCCGGAATCCTCCCTGAGTGTGATAATCTATGCACACCTTGGTCCTGAAGTTGGTTCCCTTGGTGGAGGAAGTGGCCAGGAGAAGCCAGGGAGGGGTGTGTAATCAGTGTTTGGAGGAGGGGCGGACCAGAAAAGCTGTCGGTTGCTCGCTTCCCGCTGGTTGGAGTTGCTCAAGCGCTCAACAGGTAGGCCTCCCCATCCTGGAGGGGGGGACGGGGTATCCTTTCCAGGGGATGGAGGGGGTACTTGTTTATTTAGATGTAGAAGTGTTTGTTGCATGTTTAACTACTTATTTGTTGCTCCTCCGAGGATGCTTTGTCAATAGGTACTGGGGCTGGTGGGCAGTGCCAGCTGCATATGTACACTAGTGTCATCAAAAAGATGACACGCTCAGTCTCCAAGCTGCTGGAGGAGGTGCACTACCCAGAGATGTGGGACTGGACTGGAGTTCCTCAAGGAACAACAATTAGCAGGTAAGTCTAATTTCTCTTTCCCTGTCTTTCCAAAAAAGATTTTATTTACACCAATGACTGCAGACCTGGAAGAAAGGGGCAGATACCAGCTGCTCTCCACAACTGATCTAGCCCAATTAGCATTATTGTATCTCCAAGCTATTGCTAATTTGGGGGGACCAGCTGGTAAAATATTGTAAAATCTGTGTTGGTAGATTTTAATCTGTCCTCTTTCTCTGCTTGCTCTTGGCTTTCTTTTAGTTTCTTTTACTCATTCCTTGTAACTTGCAGTTACGGTCTTCCTTTCATTTTTTTTTAGCATTTTTTCCCTTGGTGTATCTTTCTGTGTGCAGGCTATCTCTCCACATCTTGTTACCTTCTTTCCCTTCTATGATTTCCCACAGCATTCTTCTCCACCGTCTACAAGAATCTGGCGTGAAAGATATGGTTCTCCAGTGGTTCCAATCCTACTTAACAGACAGGCAGCAGTTGATCTGAACAAGCTCCGGTACCTCAACCCTCTACCGCCAGACCCAAGGAATCTCTCAGAGCTCTGAACTGTCAGCCATGCTGTTCAACATATATTTATAACCACTCTGTTCAGTGATACAGTCACAAAACATCAACTTCCACATATATGCAGATGACATTATGATATATGGACCAATAACAACCACAAACCCAACAAACACAAAGTTATTACGTTTTTGCAACAATGTATCCAGTTGGCTCCAAGAAACCAATCTTATGATCATCCTAAAGAAGACTGAAACATTATTTGTCAAAAAGGATCAAACCTTTGTTCCACCCTGGGAACAACCCAAATACGAGTTTAAACACAAAATACCTAGGAGTCATTCTTGACCAGATCTTCTCACTCAAGCAACAATGACTGCATGAACAATATTATTCAAAACCAAAACGATACAGTGCCTCAGACCCTTCCTGGACTCAAGACTTCAGATCAGTAATCCAAGCATTGACGCCCCCCCCCCCCCCATCTCGACTACTGTAATGCGATATATCAAGGTCTCCTGCTCTCAACTCTCCACCCTCTATGAACAGCCCCTAACACAGTCGCCAGGATCATGCAAAGAGAAGGAAGTATGACCACATCATCCCAATACTGAAGCACCTCCACATCCTTCCCCTCAAATCACAGATCATTATTGTTGATTCACAAAGCGCCGCACCAACAACATACATCTCATCTACACACCCTCCTATCATGAACAAACTCTGGGAGATCCACAAGACAGACCACAAATGACTTTCTGACCATACCATATGTAAGGACAAAACACAACAACCAAGTTTGTTCCTGTGCATTTGACCTCTACGCCCCATCACTAAGGAACTCTCTCCCAACCAAACTCAGAAACCTCACATACCTTGCTTCCTTTCAGAAACAATTGAAAATACACTTGTTCAGGAATTACTTCAGCGCAAACTCCTGTGAAACCCAATAAACTCTAGATACACAGCATAAATTACAACAGAGATAGGAATTAGAAATGTAAATAAGAATTCTAGATGTATACCCAATCTGGATTGTAAATAAATTGCAACCATGTTAATTGCTTAATCCCTCCAACTTCTCTGAGTCTAGTTCAAACTGTAAATACATTTTATTTGTTCAATGTATCACTTATTGTTTAATGTAAATTGCTTTGACCTGGTGAAAAGCGGTATATAAACATAGCTAAATAAATAAATATGGTTTATTGTGATTTGGTATACCACTTTTATATATATAGGCAAGGTAGTTTACAAAAATAATTTAAAATCAGAAAATTAAAACTGAGAAAGGAATTTCATTAAAATCAATAGGAAAGGGTAAAGACATAGGCAGAAGAAAGTCTGGAGGCACAGGGCAGAACCACCCTGTCCACATAGACTAGCTTGAGTCATCAAAAGCTTGTTCAAACAAGAAACTCTTGATGCCAGATTTGAAGGTGTTGAAATTGGGCTCTAATTGAAGGTGAATAGGCAGTGCATTCCAGAGAATTGATAACTTAAAGGAAAAAAGTCTTACCCCTTCTGCCGCTTTCATCCTTCTCCTTCCCCATAATACATCTTCTTTTCACCTACTCCTTTCTCTCTCTCAACCTTTTTATCAGTTTATCATCAGTCCCCCCCTCTCCATCAGTCCAGCATAACTCATTCCACAGTTCTCTTCAAGTCTCCCTCGTAAATCCTCTTCAGCTAAACACTTCACCACTTCTCTCCTTATCTCAGCTCATGCCACGTCTCTCTTTAATGGGCCATTGCAGAAAACTAGCACAGTCTTTAAGCACAGATAACGCCACTTTTAAGCATCCTTACTGCTACCGCCAAATGCAGAAAAGAGGCAGACGTGCATAAACAACAAAGGAAAAACTAGTGCACAATTAATCACGAGTTTATAAATGTATTTAAATTAGAGGCAAATGAGCTGCACATAATGAAATGGCATTCAAATATTGCCTGCGCCTGATGCAGAGAAACGCGTTGAGGATTTCGCAACCAGCCTTAACACCAATATCTCTATGCCTGGTTTTGAGGTGGCTTAAACATCTAGTGTGTGCCCCCGACAGTGTTTTGATGGCATTGGGTGCTTTCCCTGATGCCTGGATCATCTGAGGAGAAATGTCAAAGATGATTCAGGCATCGGGGAAAACTCCTGATGCTATTAAAATACTGTCGGGGGGCTGTTGGCCCCGACAGAAAGCAAATCCCTGATTTCCCCCTCCCCCAACCTGCCCCACTAAAAATAGTCTCTGGTGGCCCAGCGGCCATGATTCCCCCCACCCCTACCTGGTACAAACGAGCAGGAGCATTGCCCGCTCTTGCACTGCCATCTTGAAAAATGGTGGCACTGGCCCCACGCAGTGCATCCTGGGATACACTGGGTGGCGTCAGACTGCCATATAAAGCATTTTCTATATGACAGAATGACCCTGCCCAATGCATCCGGGTGCCGCCGTTTTTCAAGATGGCAGTGCAAGAATGGGATCGTGTGGGCAGCGCTTCTGCTCATTTACAAAGGTACTGGGTCGGAGGTAGGGGATTCAGAGCCGCTGGGCCACCATGGTTATTTTTAGTTGGGCTGGTGGGGGATCGTGGCTGCTGGGCCACCAGGGATCATTTTTAGTTGGGTGGGGGGTTTGGGGCCACTGGGCCATCAGGTTTAATTTTAATTGGGTAGTTGGTGTCTTTGGGACAATTGGGCCACCAGGTTATTTTTAGTTGGGCAGGTGGGGGGGATCGCGGCCGCTAGGCCACCAGGAATATGCTTTCTGTCAGAGGCACCGGCACCCCAACAGTGTTTTGATGGCATTGGGGGCTTTCCCCAATGCCTGGATCATCTCCAGGCATCGGAGAAAGCCTCCCCCAATTCCATCAAAATACTGTCAGGGCTGATATGCAAATTAGCTACACAGTGCCCCTGTTTCTCTGGGAGAACATGCCAAACTAGCGCCGACTTCTGTGCGCATGTGTTTGGCTTGCTGTCCCAGTTTAACACAGCCATTTGCACACAGTTTAACGAATGGCTAATATGTGGCTAATTTACATATGAGCCATTTTCTGCATGCTGGCACTGTAGTTGCGCGCTATCAGTGCACTGCAGATCGGCATGAAAAGTTGCAACTTTAGTGCTGGCTTTCTGCATCGGCCTGTCAGCTTGTATTCCCTTCTCTCCTCTCAGTTGTTTGCTCACAGCCAGTGTCTCTTCTCTCAGCCCCTCTTCCCCTCATGGCCTTTGTCTGCTCTTCTCCCTCTCCTGCTACCTCTCTCTTCATCCTCTATCCCCCATTTCCTTTCCTCTTCTGCCAGCCAGAATTGCTATTTTTAGTTTCTGTCCCAGACCCTCACAGGAGTATTACATCTCTCAGATAGTACCACTTTTTATACCTAGCCTCCCCACTCTCCCAGCCCCTCAGTGTCCTTCCTTTCCTTTCATGATTGTGCACCACTGATATTGATATTCTTAGTGATTTGGTCTTGCTATGGAAACATTAAATATGCAGGAATTCTTATTGCTATGGAGACTGTCAAGAAAACTAGCACACCTCTTAACAATGTTGTGTTACCTTCGAGATCAGAGTTGGGCATTTTAACCTGTGTTTACTGGTAAAAGAGAAAGGAGAGAAATGGATATAAATTTGGGGTTGGCTGCATTATTTTATTTTATTTATTATACTGTACTAGAGAATTTTGTGTTCTGTTACTTTTACATATTTGAGTGATAATGGACAGAATCACTCTAATCAGCACTGACTATGGTCAGACTTTAAAAGAGTCCAGCCATCTAATTTAGAGTGAGGCAGCAGGCTGGGCTTATTATAAAATTTAGCTGCTCGGGATTTGGACAGATCTAGAGATACGAGTATTTCTGGGCTTAGAGGAGTGACTTAATTGTCTAGTGTTAATTTTTAGTGCTAGTTGGCTAAGTTAAATGACCATTTTTTAAGTCCAGTCATAATTGGATATATTTACGCCAGCTAGATTAAAGCAAGTGTTTTGGCTGTCCAGTAGTTCTTCCTTTTTATTTATGTATTTATTTAATGGGGTTGGGGGGGGGTATATACCGCTTCATCATTTCAATGAAAATCTCTTCATGTTCATTTGGTGCCATTGATGGTATTCTGACACCATGGGTTTTCATTCGTTTCTCCCATTCCTAGTCTGCTTCCTCTTTCTCACACGTCTACCCAGAAGTTGTGTCACAACATCTGCAGCCAGCCTGGGAGGCAGAGGACCCCCAGCTCAGGAACCGAACCAGGGATCTCCCATGTGGCAGTGTGCAGCATTGTTCTCAACCACTGGTTTTGCTTATAAGCACGGTTTCAGGCATAATTTAGCTGGTTAGGATGCAACTGAAAATGCAGCAGATGATAGGCAACTGTCTTGGCCAACCACTGGCTTTTTGAGCATTGGCCTTTAAGAAACACTGTAGCTGCGTAAATGTAGTGGCCTGATTAGAAAGCCTGTCGTCTCATCGCTTATGCTTAGTACAGTTTCTCTTGCATCATTACAGAGCTCAGAAGCTTCAAGAGGAGAAGAACAAAAGCATAGAAGATGCTCTGAGATGCCGAGAACTAGCAGTGAGGAACATTGAAGACACTTATGACCAAAAGCTAAAGAATGAGCTGCTGAAGTATGGTATTTTAATCAGGATTATTATGGTTTGGTATAGTATTACAGGCTGTGGTTTCAAGACAGTTGGAAGTGATTAACTCCTTCTTACTTACATTGGTTTGATCATTTTGATCCTGATATCATGCTGTGTTTTATTCTCTGTTTGTCTTATGCAGGGCCGGCCCATCCATTAGGTAGCTGCCTAGGGCAAAATACCTCCACGGGCGGCACGGCACACATGGTCTGCTGCCCCTCCCTTCTGTGCTGCGCCACGCTACCGCACCCCGCTGTCTCTGATTCCAACGGCAGGGTCGGCTCGGCAGCCCGCGGCAGGCCATGTGCTTTGGCACACATGGCCTGCCGCTGCTGCTGAGCCGTCACCTAAACCTGCCACCAGAAACAGCGGCAGTGGGGGGGGGAGGGGGCGGTGGCATGGTTCAGCATGGGGGTGGGGGGCAGGAGGGAGGTGGCACGGCCAGGGCTTCTGCCTAGAGCGACAGAAACCCTTGAGCCAGCCCTGGTCTTATGCAATCATAATTTAACATGAGTAATACTGATACAAAAGACACTGTAAAGTAAAATTCTGTTTTTGTCTTGTACAATAAGCAGAATGGAGATAATGTTCTTCCAATTTTCTTTAGTACCAGTAATTACCAGGCAATATTTTAAGACTCTTATTTTGTAGCAATTTGAGACACTCCAGCTTTTACTTCTTGCCTAATTAAGCATCCCTGATTTTTTACTATGTAAAATAATAGCCAGAAGCTTTTTCTTTTCAGGTGGGACCAATTAAACTCTCTGTGAAAGTTGGAATGACTCAACCACTCTTTACAATGGGAGTCCTAAAATAGTCCCTGCTAACCATACTAAGAATAGTGAATTGTAATCGAGAGAGAAGTGAGAGTGACTTTACTTGTAGGTGTTCCTTTTAAGCTTGTAGAGGAGTTAGATGTGGGAGATGTGCTGTGAGGATTTGTATTGCTTGTTCTCCATGGACCAGCAGGATTGCGTCAGCCACACTTGGTGACGTCCTCCGGGCGGAGCCAAGCATACGGAAGTGCTCTCTAGAGCTCAGAAAGGTGAGCCTTTCTGAGCCCACCCAGGTAGCCCATCCTACCGATCCGCCCCCTGGTCCGGCCAGTTTTCGTTCTTCCGCCTTGCCAGCAAGATGGATTTCTGCTCTCTGCTCTCAATTTGTTTATTTCTTTGTTTTAAATTTTTCTGCCAGCATGCCTAAGTATCATGCTAAGAAGTGCCCCTGTTGTGGCAATAAGAGTTGTACCTCTCAAGGATGCTCCCACTGCGGCAACATGAAGAAAGGGTACCGTGAAATCTGCAAATCCGCTCCTCACGCTGACCCTCCGCCGGCCCAGGATGTGCCTGAACGGGCCTCCATCCTCAGCCGAGCCTCCGTGCCTCCGGACAATGCCTCCCAGCTGTGCACGCCATATGGGGCCTCTGTTTGCAGCTCCGGGCACAGGGAACATCACCCTGCTACTCCGGGACCGAGCGCAGCTAACCGCGGTCCCACGGAGGTAAGCCCTGCTGCCTCTAACGATGTTCTGGCCAGTTCGGCGCTCCTTTCTCCCATGTGGTCTCCTGGAGCTCAAAACCACGCTGCTCAAGATGGCGATGGCCGGCAGTCCTCCCAGCCCCGACCGGGGTCCTCCAACTCCGCCCACCCGGTGGGCGTGGCTTCAAACCCCGGAACTTCCGAGCGTCGCAGACAAACCGGTTTTGCTGGAGGTCCCTGTCAGCGCTGCAACGACGCTCCTCGGCATGCCTCCTCTAACGGCCCTGCTGGAAGTCCCAGTCTGCACGGCAGTGACGCTGGAAGTCCCGGTCTGCGCGGCAATGACGCTCTTCACCGTGCCTCCTCAACAGATTGTGGGCAGCTCCTCGTCCCGGCAAACCTGATCGCCGCGGGGATTCTCGTCGAGAAGGAAGGTAGGCCTGACCAGCCCCTTGCTAATGCCCTGGGGGAAGCCACAGAGGCTGTTAACCCCTTCACTACCGACCCCCTGTTGCTGGATAACAGCCGCAGCAGGAGTGCCTCAGGCCACAGATCTCCCCACCGCAGGAAGCGGAACAGAGACAGAGGGCATAGCAGCAGCAGTGACTCGAGTCACAGAGCTCACCGATCGAAGCGGCACAGACATTCCAGGCACCACCGCCACCGATCCCAACACCGCAGGCACCGCCTCGATGACTCACGCAGCGGCAGCAATGGGAATCGGGGTTCTCCCCGCCGCAGCAGATCCAGCCTCAGCAATTCCTCCGCTATTCTCAACCTGTTGACCCAGCTGCTGCGGCAGTCTGCCCCAGCAACTCCCACGGCACACGCCTCGCCACCCGACGCTGAGACCACGCGCACAGAGCACGGAAGGACAGCGCCCACCTCCACACCTGAGGAGAGGACCAACGAACCCTCCCGTGGACACTCACCGATCCCAGTCAGGGAAGATCTTTCCCCTGACACCACCGCCGAAGACCAGGACATAGAAGCAGCAGTGGTGGGGTCGGCTTCCATGGAGCATACAAGCTCGGAGAAGATGCAGACAGCTGAGACTGACGAGCCCCCTCCTGCGGAGGACCTCACGTACCCCAAGTTTTTAGTCAAGCTTGCCTCCTCCCTCGCCTTAAATATCACCGATGCTTCGGGGGAAACAGTTCCAGAGGTTCTGAAATACCTCGCTGCACCGAAACCTACTTTTGCACTGCCTGTGCACCAAAGGCTGTTAGACAATCAATCCAAACTGTGGCAGATGCCAGCGTCCGGTAGACCCTTCCCCAGACGGCTGGACTTCAAATATCAAGTAAAGCCTGTCCCTGGGTTTTCTCTGCCACAGCTCCCACACAACTCCATTGTCGTGTCTTCAGCGCTCAAGCGCACCAAGTCCACACGCACTCACGCCAATAGCCCCCCGGGCCGCGACAATAAACTCCTCGATGACATCGGGAAGAAGATATTCCAAGGGGCAATGCTTAACGCAAAAATTGCAGCCCACCAATTCCAGCAAGTTCTATTCCTTGACACCTGCATGGCAACCTTGCGAACAGCGTCTGCATCCCTTCCGAAGGAATCGCTACCTCTATTCTCCAGTGCACTCGCCGATATGTCTGAGTGCAGTAAGCACCTGGCCAGCGCAACCTTTGACTCGTTCGACACGGCCTCGCGTACCGCCGGTACGGCTATATCTGCAAGGCGCTGGGCATGGCTGAGAGCCTCTGGCCTGAGGGAAGACACCCATGATGCCATTGCCAATGCGCCCTGCTCCGGTGAGTCTCTCTTTGGGGACAAAGTTAAAGACACCGTCAACGATATGAAGGAGCACTGTACCACCCTGCAAACCCTCGCAGAGGACGGCTACGAGCGCCACAGTGGAACGCACAAAAGCAACTTCCAGAGACGATCTTACTACTCTTCCAACAAGAGGTACCCCCCCAACAGGAAATGGCAGCCTAACAAATATAGGAACAACTCCTACAACGGACCCGCTCACCAGCGAAACTCCCAGCGGGACCGTAAACCAAAAAAGAGTAACCCAGCCCCTGCGAAAAGTGGGCCATCCTTTTGACGCCTATCCTCCAGCAGACACCCGCGTCGGGGGTCGCTTGACTTACTTCCTGAGAGAGTGGCGACGCATCTCCTCAGACTCATGGGTTCTCGAAATCATCCAAGAGGGATACAGAATGCGCTTCAAATCAACACCACGCCAGAGCAACCATCCCATCAGCAAAACACCCCCACACCTGCCCCTGGCTATGGCTGCAGAGCTGATGCACCTGCTGTCCTCCAATGCCATAGAGCAGGTACCGTCGGATGAGATAGACTCTGGCTTCTACTCCAGATACTTCCTCATTCCCAAACGGACAGGGGGGGTCCGCCCTATCCTCGACCTCCGCAAGCTCAACAAGTTCATCATCAAAGAAAAGTTCAGGATGTACTCTCTGAACTCCATCCTGCCCCTCATTCAGCCCGGCGACTGGATGGCATCCCTGGACCTACAGGACGCCTATACCCACATCCGCATCCACAAGTCGCACAGGCGGTACCTTCGCTTCAATGTGCTGGGCCAGCATTATCAGTACAAAGTCCTTCCTTTCGGACTGTCACCGGCTCCACGGGTGTTCACCAAGTGTGTGGCAGTACCCGCAGCGCATCTCCGCAAACAGAACATATCCATCTTCCCCTACCTGGACGACTGGCTCCTAACAGCCCCCTCAGCACCGGAGCTTCAGGAATTGCTGAGGATAACCGAGTCCCTGTTATCTGCACTGGGCTTCGTGATCAACTTCAACAAGTCGCATCGCACCCCCTCACAGAGGCTGGAATTCATCGGAGCCGAGATCGACAACCGACTCTCGAAGGCCTTCCTTCCCCCACGCAGGCTAGTGGCTCTGACCTCACTTGCGACCAGCTTGGCTTCTGCGGAGACCTCTACGGCGAGATCCATCCTATGCCTTCTAGGCCACATGTCCGCCACCACCTCTGTCATCCACATCGCCAGGTTGCGGATGCGGCCACTCCAGGGCCACCTGCGTGCCCACTGGAACCAGCACTCGCAGCCCCTCTCCACCCGCATCCCCATGAACCCCAGTATCAGGACTCAGCTACACTGGTGGACGGTTCCGGAGAACCTCTCGGGTGGAAAGGACATGCACCCACCGGAGCACCACGTGACCTTGACCACAGATGCTTCCAACTCAGGCTGGGGTGCTCACATTCTGCAATTCAGCACACAAGGGGCCTGGTCGCCACAGGAAAAACTCCTGCACATCAACCTCCTCGAGTTAAGGGCTATCAAGTACGCTCTCAAAGCCTTCCTAACTCACGTACAGAAGAAATCCGTCCTCATCCAGACGGACAACCAAGTGGCCATGTTCTACATCAACAAACAAGGGGGCACCGCTTCTCGCTCACTCTGCAAGGAAGCCCTGCAGATCTGGTCCCTGGCCCTAACGCACGGGTGCAATCTCCGTGCCTCCTACCTGCCCAGCGATCAGAATGTCTTAGCAGACAAGCTCAGCAGACAATTGCAACCGCACGAGTGGACACTCCTCCCTGAGGTCACAGACAGTCTCTTCCTCCAGTGGGGACGCCCGAGCATCGACCTATTCGCCACGGAACAGAACGCAAAATGCCCTCTATTTTGCTCCAGGCACCCGTCCCGCAAGCGGCTAGCGGCGGATGCATTCGACGTGTGTTGGGGGGAGTGGTCTCTGGTGTATGCCTTCCCCCCGACACCCCTCATCCCTGCAACACTACAGCGGCTGATTCGCGACAAGGCATGCGCCATCCTAGTGGCTCCCTACTGGCCCCGTCAGATGTGGTTTGCACTCCTCCATCGACTAGCACTGACGGAACCCAAGTGCCTGCCACTCAGACCAGACCTACTCACGCAGGACGAGGGAAAAACGATGCACCCCGACCTCAAAGCCCTGGCTCTCACTGCCTGGAGGTTGAACGGATGAGCCTGTCTTCACTCCGGCTCCCATCAGAGGTGCAGGATGTGGTCCTAGCGGCCAGACGGCCCTCCACCAGGAAGTCCTACGGTCTCAAATGGAAGAGGTTCAACATCTGGTGTGCAGGACAAGGCCTTGAGCCCACCACTTGCCCTCTCCACGAAGTTCTTCGTTACTTGACTTCCCTATCAAACCTTGGCCTCAAGACTCAATCCGTAAGAGTGCACCTCTCGGCAATTGCAGCTTTTCATGCACAGCCCGAAGGGGCCACCTCCATTGCAGCGCTACCTTTGACGAACCGTTTCATGAAAGGCCTGTCAAACCTAAAACCCCCGCTCAGGCGCCCCGTCCCATCCTGGGACCTCAACGCTGTACTACTTCGACTGACCGACGAACCCTTTGAGCCACTGCAGTCGGCCGAAATGAAGTACGTCTCATGGAAAACCCTGTTTCTCGTGGCCATAACATCTGCAAGAAGAATCAGCGAGCTGCAAGCATTGGTGGCACACCCCCCCTACACACAACTGCTCCATGATAGAGCTTCCTTGAGGACCAACCCGAAGTTCGTACCCAAAGTCGCATCTGCTTTCCACGTGAATCAATCCATTGAGCTTCCGGTTTTCTTCCCAGAACCCCATGCCTCTGAAGAAGAGAGCCGCCTGCACACGCTAGACTGTCTCCGGGCTCTCCGGATATACCTGCTCCGCACTGAACCTATTCGCAAAGGCGAACAACTGTTCGTATCCTTCGACGCAAACCGTTTTTTGGCACTGAAAGACAGGACAAGGGAGATGTAATTCATGGAGCCTCATCCGAAGGGATCACATAACTAGACATTTACACCCTTCATGCTGTAGAAATAAAATAAGTATGTGGAAGAAAATTATTTAAAAATCTGCTGAGCTGGTAAGATAGCAGGTATATCCAGTTTTCTTTAGTTGGATATTTAGCTGCACTTAACTGGATGAATCTGTAGCTTAATATCAGACTCCATTCAGCCAAAGTTTGACTGGTAGATTTTTTTAAAAACTTGGTCAGTTAGTACATTAAAAAACAAAACAAAAAAAGCCTGTGATGTCTCCGTCTTTCCATTGTGTCTCCTATCTAGCTCAAATTTTAAAAGGAATCCTTTCCACTGAGCAATCATGCCTCCTTTCCCAAATTCCTGGCCCCAGTTTTAAAACGAAGACTACACCACTGTGACAATCACTGACCCCTCCCTCTCCTTAACTCAAAACTATCCTTCCTTTTCCAACTTGTAGGAACCCCTCCCCCCCCCCCATTGTCAGAGTCCCTCAAAGTGAGATAGTGGTACCTGATCCTGTGTGATGTATCCTGGGATGCATCAGGCGGGGTTAGTCTGCCAGATAATGCAATTTTTGCACCATCATTTGCAAAGATGGTGCCATGGAGGCAGGACCATGTGGGCTATGCTCCTGCCTCCGAAAGTTGGAGATCCTGGGAGGATTAGGGGGAAGAAGTCCAGCCTAGTCTGGCCCAGTCTGCCTTGGGAGTTCGGGGTGTGGGGAGATGTCTGGGCCCACTAGATTCGTCAATGGCTGGTTTTGCGGTTCAGGGACCACTAGGGCCACCAATAATGTCTAGTGGGGTGAGCTGTCAGGGCCCAACACTAATGATTATTTTTTTTTTTGGGGGGGGGAGGGAAGGCATTGGGATGTTTGTGGTCCACTTGGGCCACCAGGGATTGTGGGTCATTTGAGATGAAAAGCAACACTTGCCTCCGATAACTGTTTTGCTCATGGCTGAATCTTTCCACCAGGACGAGACTATAAAGAGTGAAAAACTGCGCTAGATCTTCCTTATCATTCCTCCAGTCCAGTCCCGCACCTTTGGGTTGTGTCACCTCACCAGCAGCTTGGCGACTGAGCATATCATGATTTATGACATCAGGGTATACATACCGGTGGCACCTCCCACCAGAGCCAGTATCTCAGTCTCCAAGCATCCAAACAGCTGGAGTGAGGTGATTCCATAGATGTAGGACTCACCAAAGGAATGGATAAGGTTAAGGTTTAAAAAAAAAAAAAAGTGAGGCTTGCTGTTACCTTTCTGTGGGGGAGGACTTAACTGACTGAGTAGAGCTTTTTAAAAAAAAAAAAAAAAAAAAAGATTTTTGAAAGGATTAAACAAAGATAGAGCGGGAAAGAGGCTACAGGGCCAAGGCCTGGGGGAATCCCCGGCCTCGGGGCTCAATCAGGCGGAAAGCTACACAGGAGAGTGGTCTAGGATAGGCGCAGATATTTGAGGGATTGAAGGGGAGCAAGTCACAGGTGTGTCTGCAATAGGGATTACTGAGTATAGGAGTGTGAGGTGGGATGGAGGAGTGAAGGGCTTATAATTAAAAATCTGTTTTGACTGACGGCAATCTGGTTAGAATGGGATGTTGGTTCTCGCTTGTACTGTTTGTGGATTTTGTTTGATGTTGTTGTTTGTGTTTAAAATTCAATAAAAATGTAAAATTTTAAAAAATAATTTTATTCATAGATATCAGATTGAGCTGAAAGAAGAATACATGAAAAGGACACGCAAGGTCACTGAGGATGAGAAAAAGAATAAAGGTTAGTGCTTAATTTTCTGTTTTTTGGTAAAAAGTTGGGGAGAGGAATAATTTCCAAAAATGCGTCTGTTTTATCAAGGCAACATAAGCATCTATGTGCCTTTTTTATAAAATAAAAAAAAACAATATCCAATGCGTCAATTTGGAAACCCCACTATAAACCACATTTAAATACCAAACTAAAGGTTCCCTGTTTTATCAAAGACAATTTTTCAAAACACATTTTTTCAAGAAATCTTCTTATGTTTCTATACTATGGAGGAGATATTCCAAGACATTGGCATGGTTTACAGACCTGTAAACCGTGTAAATGCCACTGAACTTGTATATTCAGCAGCGCTAATACGGTTAGTGCAATTGAATATCTGTGGGTGCTGCCGTGACACGTTCTAATGCTAACCTATTATGCTAACTGGGCTACGGCTGAATATTGCCACTGCCCGTTTAGCTTCCGGGTTCTGTGTCCAACCCGGATATTCAATATCGGTGACCACCAGCACTGAATATCGGACCCTATGTGATTACTTGGTATATATGAATATGAAAAGGAGAAGAGGCATCAGCACGATACTTGTATGGCACTATTTCAGACAAATCATACCTTTTCTTCTCTGTCTCTCACCTTTATTTATATGGAGGGGAATATTCAGCAGTGATGGCTAGCGCTTGTAAAGTGCTTAGCTGTTGCTGCTGAATTTTAACCCTGGATATTAAATGCCGGGACTATATCCAGCCATTGGCATTGAATATCTGGGTTACTGCAGAACCCGGAAGCTAACTGGGCAGTGGCAATGTAGTGCTGCTGCCCGTTTAGCTTCTGCAGGTAAAGTTAGGTCAGCTTTTGCTGTTCCTGACTTTATTTGCTTGTTGCTAACTGGGCTGTGACTCAATATCACCACTGCCCAGTTTTCCAGGAACAAGCAGGAAGTTAGTCCTCACATAAAGGTGACGTCTGTACTGACGGAGCCTGCGCAGAAGCATCTCCCCAGCTTTCAAAGAAAGCCTTTGGGAGATGCACCATGCATGCTTGGTCCCCTTTCACCCCAAGGATGCCATCTTGCCTCAGTCTCCTTTTTTCCATGGAGCCCTCTGGACATCTGTCTAGTTTCCCCCAGAAAAAGTTTGGTTTTTGATACCTTCTATTCGGTCTGCTTATCATTTCCTTTCCCGTCCCCAAACCAGCTTGCCTCGGTGTCGCTCCTCAGGTTCGTTCCTTTGTATATTTCTTCAAGGTATCCTTCACCGGCATTCGCGCCCTTTTTTGGCTGAAAGCCTCAGACCCTTGCTGGGTGGTAGGCCCTACTGTTTTTTCCAATGGCTTCCAGTGGCTTCAAGAAAATGTGATCGGTGCAGCAAGATGATGTCCCTCACCGATCCGCATGACGGCTGCCTCCAGTACCTTGGCCCAGAACACAATGACTCAGACTGCGAACTTTGCAGGACCATGACCTCAAAGGCCCTTAAGAGACGTTACCAGCAGCAGGAAAAGTGTTTCCCAAAGTCTGACTGCCCCAGAGTCTCCAGCAACACCCTACTCCAGGGCCCCCTTCAGTATCTTGATGCCCCGCGAAGCCCGGTCCACTTCTGTGTCCCATGGCCATGGTTCCTCCGAGAGGAAATCCCCAGAGGTAGAGCACAAGAAGTCAAAGTCCTCGAAGACCTCCTTGGAGACCGGTTCTGGGAAGACGGGAAAATCCCAATCCAGGCCCCATAGTCCCCATGTGAGTTGGAGGAGTCAGAGCGGGAGCGGCCTCACAAGCAGCTCCGGAAGGAGACTTTGGTACCCACCGACCGGCCTCGGACACCCGAGGCCATCATCATTGAGGACTCCCCCTCAATGGAACAGACGCCAGACCCGAAACTCTCAGTGTCCGTGTCGAAGGCTGCGGAGCCAACTGGCATGGATACCAGGATGGAAGTCTTAGAGCGCAGTATCTCTGCCCTTGTGGCCCAGCAGCGGGCATTCATGTCAGGTTTATCAGCCCTGATGACAGGACCCTCGACATCGAGGGCCTCCCCGGATGTTGAGCCGAACTTGAGTGCCACCGACCTCGAGAGAGCCATCGGCATCAGATGAGATCCTGGTCCCATTCCTCATGTCACCTGTCCTCTCCAGCAAGCCTACGTGGCTCAGACTGCAGGTCTTCAGGAGGCCCTGGGCCCCTGGGCTTGGACCTCGACTGCTGTGACCGATTGGGAGACTGAGGACGAGGAGTACTCAGACACTCAGTACCACCAAGACGTACCTTTGGACCGTCTCCCTCAGTGTCCTGATGCCATTCCCCATATTGCCTTCCTCGACGTTGTGCAGGACATGGCTAGGGCGCTATCCATCGAGACAGAGGTGGAGGAGGATCCTCGCACGGAAGAACTGGAGATCCTTCAGTATGAGGCCGCCCTGAAGGAGGCCCTCATGGTGTCCGTTCTTTCAATCCTTGAATGCTGCCTTCTCCGCATGTGGGAGACACTGGCATCAGTGCCCATCGGCAGCAGGCTACTTGACTCCATGTACCGAGATTGCAGAGGCCCCGGATTCCAGAAAACAACTTCCTCACAACTCAGTGATCATTGATTCTGCCATGCGCAGACTTGAGAGCCAAAAGACTCATTCCTTGGTATCCCCCAGCAGGGAGGCCCAGACCTTCAACACCCTCGGTCGGAAGGCCTTTCAGGGCTCGATGCTGACCTGCCGAGTCCAGTCCTACCAGCTCTACATTGGCATGTACCTCAAAGAGCTGTTGAAGGAGCTTGGTGGGTTCTCGGTAGGTCTCAACCCCTCCAGAGGTTCGAGTCTCTGTCCTCGGTGGTCAAGAAGTGCTTGAAGTTCCAGTCTTGAACAGCTTACGATGGCTTATAGTTGTCAGCCAGGGTAGCATTGGGGCCCGACACCAGGCATGGCTACAATTGTCTGAATTTGAACAACGGGTTCAGGACAAACTTATCAATGTCCCATGCATCGGAGAGAACCTCTTTGGGAAACCCATGGCAGACAAAGCAGCGGAGATAGAGACTGAGTTTCTAACAATGACCCGACTCTCAAAAAAACCCTCTGTGCAGCCCCACAAGAAGGCCCTCGGAAAGAACCTCTTCTTCCCAATGAAAAAGGGCGGCTTTGGCATTGCCTCGCAGTACCAGGACTTCTCGGCTCCACAGCATGGCCAACAGCACAAGGGGCAGGGGTATGGCCCCTGTATGCAAAAGACCCCGAAGTCTCGCGCACCGGCCCTGGCTCAGCCAGGGGGGAGCTTTTGACTCCCTAGGTGTGACCTCTTCTCCCCCAGGACATCCCCTATAGCTCACAGGGGGGTGTCTGGCCCTGTTTGCCCACAGGTGGTCTACCATCACCACCGATACCTGGGTCCTACAAGTCATCAGGGAAGGCTACCTTCTTCACCTACAGCAGACGCCACTCTCATACTTTCCAGGCGAGCCCGTAAGACCAGACCCTGCCCCTCACCGAGCTCGCAGGTCTCCTAGAGGACAAGGCGCTGGAGCCAGTGCCGAAACATCTCTTGGGCACTGGCTTCTACTCCAGGTATTTGCTTACCCCCAAGAGAACAGGGGGCCTCAGGCCCATCCTGGATCTGTGGGATCTGAACAAGTTCCTGATAAAGTAAAAGTTCAGAATGCTCTTCCTTGGAACATTGTTGCCATTCCTCTAGCAAGGAGATTGGCTATGCTTCTTAGACCTGAAGGATGCCTACATATGCATCCTGATCCATCCCAGCCACAGAAAATACCTCTGGTTTGTGGTAGGAGGAGAGCACCACCAATAGAGAGTGCTGGCCTTCAGGCTGGCCTCATCACCAAGGGTCTTTACCAAGTGCCTCGTGATGGTCGCAGCCCACTTCATCCCCAAGGAACCTTTGTCTTTCCCTACCTGGATGGCTGGCTCATAAGAGGAGGCACAGCTGCAGAGGCATAACACTTTACAGGGCATGCCATCAACGCCCTGCAGCTCCTGGGGTTCGTCATCAACTACCCCAAGTCCCACCTTTCTCCAGCTCAATGCATGGAAGTTATAGGGGCTCAGCTAAACATGCTCCATGCCAAGGCCTTCCTCTTCAGGAATAGTTAGAATGCCTCAGGGGGCTAGCCGCAGAGGTACAGTGACGCCGGTCGCTACCCACCCGGCTTCTTACACCCAACTGCACATGAGAGCAGCCCAGTGGTGCCTCTTCTCTCAATGGACACAAGCCACAGGCCGGATCCGGGACAGAGTGAGAGTAACCCGCCAGCTGGCAGACTCACTCGGATGGTGGCAGATTCCCCATCACCTTCAGGCTGGCATGCCCTTCCAGGCACCCCCCCCCCCCCGAGGGTCCTCACTACGGACGCCTCCTTACTGTTTTGGGGAATGCATTGCGAGGGCCTCCAGATGCAAGGCAACTGGTCCCAGATGGAATCTCAGATGAAAATCCATCTGCTGGAGCTCCGGGTGGTATTCTTGGCTCTCCAAGCCTTCTGCCACTGGCCGCAACACCAATCTGTGCTGGTCCAGACCGACAAACAAGTCACAATTTTTTTCTATGTGAACAAGCAAGGGGGCACGGGATCGTACTCCCTATGCCAGGAGGTGGTAGCCCTCTGCTCCTATGCGAAATGCAGAGGAATGCTCCTAAGAGTGGTCTACTTCCCGGGCCAGGAGAATGCCCTGGCAGACAAGCTGAGCAGGGTCCTCCAGCCACACGAGTGGTGCCTGGATCCCAAAGTGACCTCCCGGCTGTTTTGACTCTGGGGTGTCCCCCTAATGAATCTGTTTGCCAGCAGGGACAACATGCAGTTGCACTGCTTCTGCTCCTGCCAACCGCACTCGTCCTGGGTGGCAGCGGATGTGTTCCTGATTCCATGGACGGAAGGCCTCCTTTATGCCTTCCCACTGATACTACTGGTCGCCAAAACTCTCTTCAAGGTCCAGCATGACAGGGCATCACTAATACTGATAGCTCCCTGGGGGCCCAGGAAACACTGGTTTCCACTGCTTCTCTTCCTGTCGGCGGCATCACCGATTCCTTTGGGCTGAGCCCCAGGACTACTCTCACAGGGGTCCCTGTCACTCATGAATTGACTGCTGAAGGGGTAGCTCTAGCTCCCTTCAACCTCCCATGGGACGTGGATGAGGTTTTTCTGGCCTCTCGTAGAGCTTCCACAAGAAAGGTGTATGCCTTCAAGTGGCGCTGATTCTCGGTGTGATGGGCTGAAAGACCAGTGAACCTATTTTTCTGCTCGGTACACGTGGTACTCTAGTACCTGCACCATCTGTCGCAGATGGGACTAAAGTCCAACTCGTTCAGAGTGCATATGAGCGCTATCGCAGCACACCACCATTCCGTTGAGGGCAAAGGGTTCCAAGGGTTGCAGAACAGAGATGGTGTCTATCTGTCCAAGAAAGGTCGACATGTCTTCAGTAGCAGACTGGCTAATCTACTGAAGAGGGCTTTAAACTAGATTTATTGGAGATGGGTGAAGAAAGCCCTCGGGTAAGTGAAAGCCCCCAAGTAAATACCTTTATGGAAAAGGGTAAAAGGGACAACATGTGTATAAATGCCCGTAGCATGGGAAATAAGATCCCAGATGTTGAAGCTTTAATGGGAGAGGCTGTCTTGGATTTAGTGGCAGTTACAGAAACATGGTTCACAGAAAACCATGACTGGGATACAACTATATCAAGCTATACTTTATTCAGAAAGGACAGGGTAGGAAGAAGGATAGGAGGAATGGCACTATATGTAACAAATAATATTAAAGCTTTGGAACTACAGAGCTTAAAAGGGAGATAGGAGGCAATGTGGGTTAAACTAGAAAGGGAAAGAGAAATCTATTTGTATTGGCATGATATACAGACCTCCTTCACAGGAGGAAGAGGTGGATGAAAAGTTAATTGAAGACATATGCAGCATTGCTAGGAAAGAGGAAGTACTACTGATAGGGGATTTCAATATGCCAGATGCTGATTAGCACATTCCTGCTACAGTATCATCTAGAAGTAAGTTGATCCTGGATTATGTACAGGGAGAACTATTCAACTGGTAACAAAACCCACACGTGAAGGGGCCATACTGGACTTGGTGCTTACCAATGGTAATAGTGTTTCTGATGATATAGTGGGAGATCATTTTGCATCCAGTGATCACCAGATAGTTCAGTATTAGAACTAGGGCTGTTAAAATCCATTCAAAAGTGAGGGTCTTAGACTTTAGGAAAGCTAACTTTGCCAATATGGGCCAATACTTCAGGGAGTCGTTAACAGGCTGTGAACAACTGGGGGATGTAGAAAAACAGTGGGCAAAATTGAAAGGGGATACTTTAAGGGCAACCAACCTCTTTGTTAAAATGGTAAATAAAAGGAAAAGGAAAAGGAGACTGCTATGGTTTTCGAAAGAAGCTGAAAAGGTGAAGAAAAAGAGGGTGGCCTTCATGAAATACAAGAGATCACAGAGAGAGGAAGACGGGCATTCTATATTTGGAAAAAGTTAGAGAAGCTAGCAAAGTAGTCAGGAAGGCAAAGATTCAAAAAGAGGAGGAAATAGCCAATGTAATAAAATGGGGGGATAAGACATTTTTCAGATATGTTAGTGAGAAGAGGAAGGTCAAAAGTGGTATTGTCAGACTCAAGGGTGAAGGAGAGGAGTGGCCTAGTGGTTAGGACAAGGTACTTCGGGCCGGAGGGCCGAGGGTTCAAGTCCCACCTGGGGACAGCAATCTCAGGCCGGAGGGACTGGGATTTCTAGTTCTATAGGCACTCCTTGTGGTCTTTGGCAAGCCACTTAACCCTCCATTGCCCATGTTCCCTGTAAGTATTAGCGTATGTGTGTCATATCCCCTCGTGTTAAAATGTATCTCCCAATTGACCGCTTTGACCCGGTGAAAAGCGGGATATAAATACAGCTAAATAAATAAATAAATAAAATAAATAAATGTAGAAGCTGATGAGGATAAAGTGGAATTGCTTAACAAATATTTCTTTTCTGTGTTCACAGATGAAGAACCAGGAGCAGGACCTCAGAAAACACCCAGAAACAGGAACAGAAGTGAAGGGCATCTTGAACAATTTTCAGAAGACTCTGTTTGTGAGAAATTAGCTAAACTTAAAGTAGCCAAAGCGATGGGACCGGATGGGGTACACCCTAGAATACTGAGGGAACTTGGGGACGTTCTAGCAGCTCCACTGACTGTCCTTTTCAATGCCTCGTTAGAGTCGGGAGTGGTGCCAAAGGACTGAAGAGAGGGGCACATGTGGTCCCTTTACACAAAAGTGGAAGTAAGGATGTGGTTAAAAACTACAGGCCGGTTAGTTTAACTTCGGCAGTGAGTAAATTATTGGAAGCGCTGCTGATAGAGAAAATAGAGAGGTTTCTGGAGTCCAGCAGATTACAGGATCTGAGGCAGTTTGGATTCACCAGAGGCAGGTCTTGTTAGACAAATCTGATTGATTGATTTCTTTGACTGGGTGACCAGGGAGTTGGACCGAGGGAGAGCTCTAGATGTGGTGTATTTAGATTTCAGTAAAGCCTTTGACACTGTTCCTCACAGGCAACTTATAAACAAACTGAGCATCCTAGGGATGGACCTTACAGTTACTGCTTTGGTTCGAAATTGGTTGAATGGGAGGTGACAAAGGGTACAGGTAAATGGAGCTCACTCTGAGGAGAAGGAGATTACTAGTGGTGTGCCCCAGGGATCTGTTCTTGGTCCGATTCTTTTTAACATTTTTGTTAGTAATATAGCGGAAGGGCTTTCGGGTAAGGTTTGCCTCTTTGCGGATGATACCAAAATCTGCAATAGGGTAGACACTCTGGAAGATGTAGATAACATGAGGAGGGATCTATCTAAGCTTGAAGAATGGTCTAGAATTTGGCAGCTGAGATTTAATGTTAAAAAATGTAAGGTCATGCAATTGGGCTGCAGCAATCCAAGGGAGCAATATAGTATAGGTGATGAAGTACTTTTATCCACTAGAGAAGAGCAGGACCTAGGCGTGATTGTGTCTGATGATCTTAAAGTAGCTAAACAGGTAGAAAAGGTGACAGCAAAAGCTAGAAGGATGCCTGAGTGCATACGGAGAGGAACAGCTAGCAGAAGAAAGGAGGTGATAGTGCCTCTGTATAGGTCTTTGGTGTGACCTCATTTGGAGTATAGTGTGCAATTCTGGAGATTGCACCTTCAAAAGGATGTGAACAGGATGGAGTTGGTGCAGAGGGTGGCTACTAAAAATGGTTGTGGTCTTCATTATAAAACATATGAGGACAGACTTAAGGATCTTAATAAGTACACCTTAGAGGAAAGGCAGGATAGAGATGATATGATTGAGACGTTTAAATACCTCCATGGCTTAAATGCACAGGAGGAGAGCCTCTTTCGATTGAAAGCAAGCTCTGCTACGAGGGGTCATGGGATGAGGGTGAAAGGGGATAGATTCAGGAATGATATGCGGAAATATTTCTTTATGGAGAGTGGTGGATCCGTGGAATAGTCTACCAGTGGAGGTGATAGAGATGAGGACGGTATCTGAATTTAAAGAAACATGGGACAAACAGAGGATCTCTATGGGAAAAAAGGGGACTATTGTAGTGGTTGATATGGCAGGACAGACTAGATAGGTGATGTGGTCTTTTTCTGTCGTCATGTTTCTGTGTTTAAACCCCTCTCAGCTCAGCCTCTTCTACCTCTGCTCTTGCAGGGCTTCATGCTATCCAAACCCCGCCCCCCCCCCATCTGCCCTCCAGCGGCAGAATGGGATCTCATCTTGTTGCTCTCGCAGCTCACTAAACCACCGTTTGAGCCCCTGGCTACCTGCCACATGAGGTACCTCTCCTGGAATGTCATCTTCCTTGTGGCACTCACATCAGCTCACAGAGTCAGCAAGCTCCAGGCTTTGATGGCAGAGCCCTCCTACACAAGATTCTACAACAACATGGTGGTGCTCCATACACACCCCATGTTTCTGCCAAATGTGGTGTTCCTATTCTACCTCAATCAGGAGGTGGTGCTCCCCACCTTCTTCCCCAGGCCTCACGCCAGCAGGGTGGAGACTATCCTCCATACTTTGGATTATAAGAGAGCTCTATCCTATCTGCAACAGATTCAGGGCGACCGCAAAGCACCTCATCTTTTCTTATCCTGTGACCCCAGTCGACTGGGGCTCACAGTGACTAAGCAAATTCTGTCCACTTGGGTGGCGGACTGCATTACCCTTGCCTATGAATGGGTGGGAATCACTAAACCAGAAGGTCACAGTGCACTGCATCAGGGCCATGGCTACCTCTGTAGTAAATGTGCATTCCCAACCTGTTACAGAAATCTGCTGGGCCGCCAACTGGTCTTCCGTGCATACCTTCGTAGCTCACTACTGCCTGGAGAGGGACCACTCCTTTGACCAGGCTGTACTCTGTAATCTCTTTGGGGTGTAGGCAACTCCTGCCCGCCGACCCTTCTGTGTTCAGGCTACCGGAGTGCGGGTTCCCTGCTGGACACTTGGCTCTTCTGAGAGTCTTTCAGTAGGGATTCAACTGCTGCAGCTCAAGGCTCACCCTTTGCAGGTCGCTGTGGCATTTGGTACAGGTTCTCGGTAGCCTGTTTCTGGGAAGTCCCATATGTGAGAACTGACTTTCTGCTTGTTCCCAGAGAAAGCATAGTTACCTGTAGCAGAAGTTCTCTGGGGACAGCAGGAATCAGTCCTCACAACCCTCCCTCCTCCCCTTGGTGTTGCCTCTTTACCATATTATAATTTTTGCCGTCTTAGCTATGTCATTAGACTGAGGTAAGATGGCACCCTTTGGGGGGAAGGGGACCACAAATGCATGGTGCATCTCCCAAAGGCTTTCTTTGAAAGCTAGGGAGATGCTTCTGCGCGGGCTCTATCAGCGCTGATATCAACTATATGTGAGGACTGATTCCTGCTATCCTCGGAGAATACATGTTATAGGTGAGTAACTATGCTTTAGTCACAGGTGCTGTCTCCACTCTACCTCAGAACATCCAGACACATCCCATTGCTTACCGCTTAGCATTGGGGCATGTAGCGGCAGCATCTGCAGATATCTAGACTGTGTTAGTGCTGCTAAATATTCAACTCGGTGGCATTTAAACAGTTTGCAGATCTGCAAACTGTGTAAATGTCTTTGAATATCCTTCCATAAATTATTGCATGTGCACCCAATATCTTGAAAAAACAATTTATGCAGCACAAACTGTCCTCCATCGATGCCATCGTCCTCTGTATTCTAAAAAAAAAATCCCGTTCAGGATCTACTTCCTCTTCTACTGAAGATTCCTTTGAGGAAATTAAGAATGTTACTTGCTTTCGATATGCCTTATTCTGGGGATTATCATCTATCCAAGGATACACACGATTTTGTTTATAATCTTGTTCATCCCAAAGAAACCTTTTATACTTTTTAGCTGTCAAACCTTTTATAAAAAGCTTCCAGAACCATCCCCAATCATGTTCAAATTTTTATCGGCTCTGAAAAAGATGTAAATGTGTGCATGTACTCTACATGTGTATTTTTTTTAAAATACACATGCAGGGTATCCAAGATGGTGCTGCATGTTGCCATATGAGAGGCTTTCTGAGCGTTTCTCTAAGTTATCTAGTGTGGGCTGTAGTATGAGCTCTAAGTATAAAAGCAAAGTTTCATAAAAGAAAAAACCGACCTAGGGACTGATGGATAAGTATGCCATCCCTAGCACAATGCATCAATCCACTCACCAGGAGGTGTGAGAGCACAGCCTGAAGGATCGCTAAGCTCTGGCAGACTACCCCCACCACAGCCTCAGCCTGATCTCCTCCAATGTGCAAACGCCGCCGAGATCTCACAGCATTTGGACTCTGGAGAGTCGAGAAAAAATCAGTCCAGAGAGGAAGACTCTGTGATGGCTAGTAGTCTAAGCTCAGGACAACAAGCAGTGTCCAGTGAAATTCTTTTTTTTAAAGGTTTATTTTCATTTTACACAACGATACATCCACAACATTCTTACAATCTTAACAACACCCTCCCACTCAACCACCCCTACCCTCGCCTCCTTCCTTCCCTCCGACTACCTACCACCCTCCCCCCCCTCCCCCCCCCGTCTCCTTATGGTTCCCACTATCTTACTAACATTTAGACCTAGCAACAAAGTCATCTATACATTGCCATTTGTTCATATTTACCTTCCCTTTATCGCTGCCTGAACAGACTCATTTCGACAATAAGCAGAGGTTCTAACGATCTCAAGGCGGTCCTGCTCTTTCTCAAAACCGATATACATACATAAAAGATTCCACCATTGATTAAAGTCCAACTTAGAAAGATCCTTCCAACAGGTAAAAATCAACTTTAATGCAACACCCATCATAAAATCAAACAAGTAAAGTTTGTCTTTAGTTAAACACATCATATCATCAGCAGAGCGTAATAGAATTGTCTGCCATCTTAAAGGGATCTGAAACTCTAAAATTTGTTGTATCCTGTCCCATATCCTCACCCAATAAATTTGAACGTGAGGGCAATCGAACAACATATGCTTCAATGTGGCCGGGATACCTTTGCACGTCCAGCATGCATTTTTGACAGTCCTGTCCCATTTAGATAATTTTATTGGGGTAGTGTGAGCTCTATGGGTCAGGAAAAAAAGGGATTGCAAGATTGCGGCACGGTGTGCCACTCTATTTACCCTGGCCCAAATCCCTTTCCAGTCTGTCGGCTGGATTTGAGTTTCCAGCTCCTTCTCCCAAACCTTTTCAAGCCCCACTAAATAATTCTGTGAGACATCCCGCAAAAAAAAAAAAGCGGGAAGCTACTCCCTTCCCAGAACCACCAAGATCCACCCATTTCTGTAATTCCCACTCCGCAGTCAGTCAGTTTACCCACCTCCACTTTGGCCTTAGATAAACAATGAGTTAATTGCACCCATTGAAAATAGGAAGAGGCGGGAAGCATGAACTCATTTTGAAGTTCCTTAAATGTCTTCCAATTCCTCAACGTCGCTAGTTGCCCTAACGTCCAGATCCCTTTATTTTGCCAACCCTTCCAAGAGATTACCTTGTGCCCAGTTTTGAACCGATTATTATACCAAATGGGAACCTCCCGTGACTGATGCGAGTCTTTACAGACTAACTGCTCCAACAGGTGAAATGCATCCTGAGTGGCAGATATAATTCTACCAAGTGGGAAGGAGTCTGAACAGTTCATACTCATTAACAAACCCAATGGGATCGGATGAGCTATTTGCTTTTCCACCTCCAGCCACACCGGGGATTTCTCCTGCGCGGTCTCAGTCAACCACAATGCCCCCTGCTTAAGGCGGAAGGTGATGTGATAATTCTTGTTCTCCAGAACCAAGCAGGAAGTCAGTCCTCACATATGTGTGACGTTGGCGCCGACGGAGCCCTCGCGGAACAATTTCCCCAGCTTTCAAAGAAAGCCTTTGGGAATTGCAGTGCACATGCGCGGTCCCCTTCCCGCCCAAGGGTGCCATCTTGCTCAGTCTTATTTTTTCCGTGGAGCCCTACAGACGCTGTTTGTGATCGCCACTGAAAAAGTTGATTTTATTTACTATTCTTTTCTCGGTTCGACACCGGATCCTTTTCCCGCCTGGACCCGATACGCCGTATCGAGTCCGTTCTTTATTTTTTCAGTTTTTGTCCTTCGTGACTGGCGTTCCCGCCATTTTTTCTTTTTTCACTGGCAGCCCTGTCTTTTGACCTCGCAGGGGCCCTTTTTCCCCCGATGGCTGCCAGCGGGTTTAAGAAGTGTGATCGGTGTAAGAAACTTATGTCTCTTACCGACACACACGACTGCTGCCTCCGCTGCCTCGGACCCGATCATGACCCAATGATCTGTGGTCCGTGTGGCAAAATGTCCTCAAAAGCGTTGAGGAGTCGGCAGCATCAAAGAGAACGAATCTTCTCTGACTCCGCGTCCAGCCGGGCCCGGACCTCGTCAGAGGCTTCGACGTCCCGGGACTCCGGTCCTGAGCATCGTCGGAGTTCCTCTGAGCGGGGGTCTCTTGCCCGGGAACATCATAGGAAGAAGAAACCCGCGAGGGCGGCGTCGGTGGACGCTCCTGGTTCCTCGAGGGCCAGGTCGCATAGCCCCGATAGCCGTCCCAGGTCCTCAGAGTCGGAGAGGCCTTCGAAACATCCTCGTCTCGAGATGGAGTCTCCTTGACACGTGAGTACTGTAGTCCTCGTGGACTCGCCTCCGAAGGAGCCGACGTCGGGCCCGACGCCGTCGGGGCCCGAGTCGGGGGCTGCTGGGTCTCCTGAGCTCGGACTCAGGTTGATGGCCTTGGAGAGCAGTTTCGCTGCCTTCATGGACCAGCAGTGGGCATTGATCGCTGGCCTCGCCGGTGCATCTGCCACGACCACCGGGACGTCGACGTCTAAGTTGACCCCGGAGACCGAGCCGATCCTCGAGTCCATGCGAGCTCGAGTCGATCCTCGGTCGCGGTCTCCCTCGGCCTCCTGTTCGGGACTGAGGTCGTCGACGCCGGCCTCGGCGTCGGGGCGGAGGGCATCGGTGCCTGCCCGACCGGAGCCGCTCGATTCCTCCACCGAGGAGTCAGGCTGGGAGACGGAGGACGAAGAGTCCCCAGGTACTTTTCGGACTCGGTGCGTCCCATCAGACTCGCCCGAGTCCGAATCTCGGAGACGGTCCCCCCCCGGAGGACACCTGGTTCTCAGACTTCGTGCGGGATATGGCCAAGGCCTTGGCATGCCCCACGGATCCCGAGGAGGAGCCTCGAGCTGAAGAGCTCGATGCCCTCCAGTATGACTCTCCCCCGAAGGAGGCCTTTACTGTACCGGTTCCTCCGATGCTGGAGCGACTTCTCTTCCGCATGTGGGAGAGCCCGGCGTCGGCGCCGGTGTTAAGCAAGCGGGTCGATTCCATTTATCGAGTCCGCAAGAGCCCCGGGTTCCAAACGGCACAACTACCGCACCATTCCATGGTGGTGGAATCGGCTATGCATCGACTCAAGAGTCAGAAGATGCACTCCTTGGTGCCTCCCGGCCGGGAGACCCGGAACCTGGATGCCCTCGGTAGGAAGTGCTTCCAGGGCTCTATGCTTGCTTGTCGAGTCCAGACCTATCAGCTCTACATGGGCATGTATCTCCGAGACCTGGCAAAGGAAATTGCTGGGTTCTCTGCTGGTCTCTCCGAGGAACCTTTGCAGAGGTTCCAAGCCTTGTCCACTGGTATTCGGGAGTGCTCGAAGTTTATCTCTCGAGCAGCCTACGATGGCTTCGAAGCATCGGCTTGGGTAGCCGGAGCCGGCATCGGTGCCCGCCGACAGGCTTGGCTTCAGTCATCCAACCTCGAGCCATGGGTACAGGACAAGTTGGTCGATGTCCCCTGTAGAGGTGAAAAACTCTTTGGCAAGCCCATGGCTGAAAAGGCTGCACAGATCGAGACCGAGACTCTGACCAGGACTCGGCTGTCCAGAAATACCTCTGCCCCTTCTCAGAAGAAGAAGGGCTCGGGGAAAAAGCCCTTTTACCCGAGGAAGACGGCTGCCTATAAACACTACCCTCATTATCAGGCCTCAGCAGCTCCCCAACAGGGTCAGCAGGCCAAGGGACGGGGTAATGGGTCCCGTAGGCAGCAGGCCCCCAAGCCCACAACTCCGGCCCCTGCTCAGCAGGGTGGGGGGTTTTGACTCCATCAGCATAGCCTCTTCCCCTCCGCTGGTTTCTCTCAGCACAGGAGGCCGGCTGGTCCACTTTGCCCACAGGTGGTCGGCCATCACCTCAGATACTTGGGTGCTTCATATAGTTCAGAAAGGCTATCTTCTACACTTTCACCAGGTACCTCCCTCCTACTTTCCAGGGGAGCCTCCAAGACTCCCTCTGCACAGGGACTTACTCCTTCAGGAGTTAACAAGTCTTCTTCAGAAACAGGCTGTGGAACCGGTGCCCCACCACCTGAGAGGTCACGGCTTTTATTCCAGGTATTTTCTGATACCAAAAAGAACAGGAGGCCTCAGACCCATCCTGGACTTGCGAAACCTCAACAAATTCCTGGCAAAGGAAAAGTTCAAGATGCTTACCCTTGGAATCCTGCTGCCCTACCTCCAGCAGGAAGACTGGCTATGCTCCTTAGATCTAAAGGATGCCTATACTCACATACTTATTCATCCAGACCACAGACAATATCTCAGGTTTGTTGTGGGAGGAAATCATTACCAGTACAGAGTCCTGCCCTTTGGCCTATCCTGCGCCCCCAGGGTGTTCACCAAATGCCTGGCAGTGGTGGCGGCCTATCTAAGACTTCAAGGCCTTTTTGTGTTTCCATACCTGGACAACTGGCTCATCAGAGCCCAGTCTTCCCAAGAGGCCACTCAAGCCACTCATCGCACTGTGACTCTACTCCAGCACTTGGGATTTGTCATATACTTCGCAAAGTCCACTTTGCTCCCCTCTCAAAATCTCGAATTCATAGGCGCCAGGTTGAGCACACTTCAGTCGCGAGCCTTCCTGCCTCTAGACAGGGCCCACAGGCTCATGGATCTCGCCAGCCACTTTCACAGCAATTCCCTGGTCTCTGCCAGGCAATTTCTGATACTGCTCGGTCATATGGCTTCCACGGTCCATGTAACCCCCAATGCCCGCCTGAACATGCGACCTGCTCAGTGGTGCCTTCGCACTCAATGGCATCAGGCCACAGGGAGCCTGGCGGACTCAGTACAGGTGTCCGACCTGCTGGTCTCTTCTCTGCGGTGGTGGCTTCATCTGCCAAACCTGGTGCTGGGAGTGGATTTTCAATCTCCTCCACCTATTCAGGTGCTGACAACCGATGCTTCTTTCCTGGGTTGGGGAGCACATTGCCAAGGGACATGTACTCAAGGTCTCTGGACTCCTTGGGAGTCTGCTCAGCAGATAAAGTTCCTGGAGCTCAGAGCCATCCGCCTAGCTCTGAGAACCTTCTCCCACCTCACTTCTCACCAGTCTGTGCTGGTCCAGACGGACAATCAGGTTGCGATGTTCTACGTCAACAAACAAGGGGGCACAGGCTCCTTCCTTCTCTGTCAGGAGGCACAAAAACTGTGCTCTTGGGCCGTCCTTCACGGCATCCTCCTCAAAGCTGTCTATCTCCCAGGTCAGGAAAATTACCTGGCAGACAAGCTGAGCAGGATCCTCCAACCCCACGAGTGGAGATTGGATCCGTTGGTGGTTCAGCGGATCTTTCTCAAGTGGGGCCTCCCCACCATGGATCTATTTGCCAGTCCTCTGAACCAGCAGCTTCCCAAATTCTGCTCTCGACAACCGCATCCTCTCCGAGTAGCGGTGGATGCTTTTCTGATCCCATGGTCCACAGGCCTCTTGTATGCCTTTCCTCCCATGCCACTGGTGTCTCGGATGCTCTTCAAGGTTCTCAGAGACAGAGCCTCGATGATCCTAGTGGCTCCCCGGTGGCCGAGACAGCCCTGGTTCCCACTTCTGATGCAGCTGGCGGTGGACACTCCTCTTCCTCTGGGGTTTCAACCCGATCTCCTGTCACAGGATCAGGGGACTCTCCTACACCCCAACCTCCGGTCCCTTCATCTGATGGCCTGGCTGCTGAAAGGGTAGTCCTTGCTCCCCTCCTGCTGCCTCGGGAGGTGGAGGTCGTCTTGGCCTCCAGGCGGCCCTCCACCCGGAAATCCTATGCTCTTAAATGACGTCGGTTCTCCGTGTGGCGTGCTCAGCAGTCTGAGAATCCCTTCTCCTGCTTGGTGGCAGTGGTCTTGCAATATTTGCTTTACCTCTCCAATCTGGGCCTTAAGTCCAACTCTGTCAGAGTCCACCTCAGTGCTCTTTCTGCACATCACGCACTGGTGGATGGCAGGCCTCTTTCCCACCACCCTTTGATGGCTCGTTTTCTCCGAGGCCTCCTTCTCCTTAAGCCTCCTTTGCGCCCTCCAGCCCCTGAATGGGATCTGAATGTGGTCTTACAGCGGATTACCTGTCCGCCCTTTGAACCTATGGCTACCTGCCCTCTTCGTTTTCTTTCCTGGAAAACCTTGTTTTTGGTAGCCCTTACCTCTGCTAGGCACGTTAGTGAACTGCAGGCCCTAGTGTCTGATCCTCCTTACACTAGGTTCTACAGGAATAGGGTAGTCTTACGGACTCACCCTAAGTTTCTTCCAAAAGTGGTTTCTCCTTTTCATCTCAACCAGGAGGTGGTTCTTCCGACCTTCTTTCCCAGGCCGCACTCCAGCCGGGCTGAAATGGTCCTGCACACCCTGGACTGTAGGAGGGCCTTGTCCTTCTACCTTGACCGTACGCGGGAGCATAGAAGGGCTGTTCAGCTCTTCGTTTCTTTTGACCCCAATAAATTGGGGCTACCTGTCTCCAAGTGTACTTTGTCCATATGGGTAGCTGACTGTATCGCCTGGGCTTATGGGGCAGCCGGCCTCTCGTTGGAGGGTCGAGTCACGGCTCATCGTGTCAGGGCGAAGGCTGCGTCAGTGGCTCATCTCCGCTCTGTTCTGTTGGCAGAATCTGCCGGGCCGCTACTTGGTCTTCAAGCCAGACTTTTGCGGCCCATTACTGCCTGGAGAGGGAGTCCCGCAGGGACAGTGCTTTCGGTCAGGCAGTCCTCCATAATCTCTTTGAGGTTTAGGCAACTCCTACCCTCCGGCCCTGGTGTTGGGCTACCGGTCGGGGGCGTTTTCAGAGAAGATTCCTTCCTTCTGTGCTACTGAGCTGGAGGGAGCTCATTTTTCCGCTTGAGGTCTCAGGTAGCCTTAAGCTAGGGAGTCCCATATGTGAGGATTGACTTCCTGCTTGGTCCTGGAGAAAGAGTAGTTACTCACCTGTAACAGGTGTTCTCCAGGAGCAGCAGGAATCAGTCCTCACAACCCTCCCTCCTCCCCTTGGAGTTGCAGTCCTATCATTTCGTTTTTGCTAATTTTTTTGCTGTCTTTTAGCTATGTCATCAGACTGAGCAAGATGGCACCCTTGGGCTGGAAGGGGACCACGCATGCGTGCTGCAATTCCCAAAGGCTTTTTTTGAAAGCTGGGGAAATTGCTCCGCGAGGGCTCCGTCGGCGCCGACGTCACCCATATGTGAGGACTGATTCCTGCTGCACCTGGAGAACACCTGTTACAGGTGAGTAACTACTCTAAATCCGGAAATTGGACACCCCCTAACTCCTTCTTTGCCTTCAACTTACGGGTTGCGATTCTGGGGGGGTTTGCCCTGCCAAAGAAAATTTATTAAACATCTCTCTATAGAATGATACACCTGAGAGGGGAAGCTCAATGGCAACATTTCCAGTATATAATTAACCTTCGGAGCCAATACCATTTTAATAGATTCCAGTCTTCCCCACCAAGATAAATGTAAAGGTGACCATTGCTTTGTAAACTCCTGAACCATTTCACCCATGACTTTCCCATTCAATGCAATGATATCATCCAAATCCCTAACGAACCCCAAGATACTTAACATCATCTGTGGACCAAACAAAGGGATGGGGCTCTATCATTGACTTGAAAGCAAACTTATTTAATGGAAATGCAACAGATTTCGACCAATTAATTTTATACCCCGACAAGCAAGAATATTGTCCAATCACATCCAATAGGGCGTCCAACGAAGAGGGCCGTACAAACAACAACAAGTCATCCGCATACGCCGAAATTTTAACCTCCAAATCCCCAATCCGCACCCCTCTAATCTCTGGGTGAGAAAGGACAAGGAGCAATAGGAGTTCTAAGGCCAGATCAAATAAGAGGGGCGATAGGGGGCAACCCTGTCTCGTTCCCCTATGCAAGGCTATAGAAGAAGAAAGGACCCCATTAGCAAGGATACGAACAGATGGATTGGTATACAAAAGTTGTGTAAAACGTAAAAAAGTATCCCCAAAACCGAACCATTTCAGCGTTCGGGTCAAAAAATCCCATTCCAAGCGGTCGAAGGCTTTCTCTGCGTCCAAAGAAAGACCCACCATCGGACTCTCTTGGGTTTCTACCACCGCCAGTAAATTCAGAAGGAGCCGGGTATTATCCGAGGTGGCTCTACCAGTTAGAAAGCCACATTGAGCAGGATGAATCAGATCAACAATGACCCTGGAAAGCCTTCGAGCCAAAATAGAAGCATACAGCTTATAATCCGCATTCAATAATGAGATGGGGCGATAGTTCTCCACCTTTTGCGGGTCTCTACCTGGCTTAGGGAGGACTATGATAGTAGCCTCATTAAACAAGACAACTAAAGGTGATTGAACTGCAAGAAGATTATAATACTCCAACAACTGAGGTGATAACTCATTCATGAACACTTGATAAAATTCACAAGGAATTCCATCAGGCCCTACCGCTTTCCCAGGTTTCCCCGCTTTTATAGCCTCTCTAATCTCAGCTATTGTTATGTCCGCATCCAACTCACTCTGCTGCACCTCCGTGAGGGTCGGGTGAGCTAGATGACCCAGCAGACCCTGAAAATCCTCGTCCCTCAACTCACCTTCAGAGGAATACAGTTTTTCATAAAAGACTTGGAACGCCTCCACAATATCCGTATTCTTCGAGAAAGACTCCTGTTTATTCCCTTTTATTACCTCAATTCTAGCCTTAGCTGCCCGGGGAGCTAATATGCTAGCCAGTAAGTTACCTGACTTATTAGATTCCAAGTAGCTTCTGGTCTGCTGCCGGCGCAGCATCTGCTGAGCCTCCGAACTTAATATTTGATTATATTGAAATCTAAGCCTCTGTAGATGCAACAAAATACTAGGATCTGATCTAGCGGCCAAAAGCCGCTCACCCGCCTTAATTTGCAAGTCCAAAGCGTGTAACTTCCCCTTCTGCTTTTTAGACAAGAAAATTGTATAACTTGTAATTTTGGCCCGAATGTTTGCCTTAAATCCCTCCCACCAGGCCCGTGTCCAGTGAAATTCTGACTGCATCCATCTCTGGCCTGGTGGCTTAAGAGGAGAAAATTTCCCTGAGGATGCCGGTGATTCCACTGCCTAAGCCAGTGTTCGGCTTGGGTGTTAAGGGGATGGATCTTCCTGTTGTGCCACCAGGAAAAAAGGTGATGTTGGAGGCTATTTGAGCTACACTGATGAGGATCACGGCTGCAGTCAGTAAGTATTTCCATATCGTCCTGCTAGACCAGTCCAGAAAAGTGGGTTGTGTTCCCCTACAAGCAGATTGGTGGAGACAAAGAACCAATGAAAAGCCCAGGTTTGAATGGCATCACTCCCATTCCACTATTGCTTCACCCACCAGAGGGTCCCTTCAGTATTTCTTTGTCTCCAGCAGATGATAGATAGATTTTCTCCTCTCTGAAGAAAATTCGGAGGTTTTGAGAAGAAAATATTGATCTAAAACACTAGGGCTCGAGACATCAGGCCTGCACATACCTCAACTAAAGAATAGCAGCCACTGCAGCGGACTGGTTCTTCAACACAAATCCACCTTTTGGTTCAGAGTATCGTTAAAGTCCAATCCGCCTTCCATAGGAATGGTGGTCCCTCTGGTAACCATCGTAACCTGCATATCCACCTTGGAAATATCAACCACACAACACACTCCCTCTCCAGGAGAGCGAACATCTTCATAATACACCCTTAGCTCCTTAGGCGAGGAGTTGGGGTAATCCTACTCTGGCTGGAACAGGCCCTTGAGCACCTCCAGGAAGACAACAGTGGATTTCCAAACCTATTGCAAGCTCGAAGTGGATAAGACCCTGGGATCAACATCTCCAGTTCCTACTCCTGGAACAGGTAAAGAACCTCACAATCCTCTGAAGGTGAGAGTACTTCTTCATCCACATTAAACAGCTGTCAGAGATGCTTTGCCATCAATTGAAGGCAGCTTCCACTATCAGCGTGCCCCTACGAGTCTGCGCGCGGGGGAAAAAAGGCCACTGGGTCTACATGTCCATGCCAAAATGTAAAGGTCTGCTGCAAAGGGAAAGAATTCTGGGGATGACTATCCAAACTCTGGAAGCATTCCTCATGGAAATGACCCTCCCCCTACAGTCGGGGGTATAGTCTCTATGGATCCCTAAGAGGACGAGAAGAGGTCCATAGTACGGACACCAGATCCTCCGGCCGGCTGAATATACCCATAGCGCCATCCGCCACTTCCTGAGAGTTGATCTCTCACTAGAGCATGATTATGGGAGGTTTCACTAGACTGCAATCTCTTCAATAGCCATAGGAAGAGGAAAAATTGGTTCAGCTCCACGGTTTTAACCTGGATAAGGGCCTGTTGAGCAGCCAGAAATTGGAAGGATCTGGAAGAGTACAACTGCCTCATACAACTTCAATGCCCCCTCCCTCCTCCTCTGTCCCCCCTGCTGTCTCCTGAAAATTGAAGAAGACTCGTATAGGGATCTGCCTGCCATCCACCTTACATGCAGTGCTACAAAGCCAGCCAAACAGTTCCAAGGAAGTAGAGCTCAGCACGGCATGGATTCTCTGCCTCGTGCTCTCAGGGGGTGAGTGCCAAGACTTGACCTCATCATTGTCCTTGTTATGGGCTCCTGATTCTGTCTGGGAGGGATGTAATACAGGGTAGATTGCTGGTGACCATTGGTGCTGGATGGGGGTTTCCTGCATACCTTAACGTTTTCTCTATTGTGCACCTGGCAGTCGCACAGACCTTGCGTGTGTTTCACCCAAGTGACTCCGACACACGCTGCTACTCTAGCACCAGTAACATGCGCTGTAGTAAAAGCGCAGTTAATGCGTGCCCTTCGGGCTGCTGCGACTTTAGCTCACACTGTTGTAACACTTACTTTAACTCTTATGTCTTTTTCCAGGTGACGTTGCTTGGCCTGTGGCAAGTGCGGTGCCTCATTTACAGCTTCTGTATTTTGCTTCCGAGTCATTCCTGGAGGGCATACTCCCCTTTCTTAGCTGGGGGATGCTGTAGCCCCACCTTGCCTGCCTCAGGGCATGAAGTGGCGGATGACGCTATGGGTATATTCAACCGGCCGGAGGATCCAATGTCCATACTATGGGCCTCTCCTCATCCTCTTAGGGATCCACGGCGACTGATCCAGACTGTAGGGGGATCATTTCCGTGAGGAGTCCTTCCAGAGTCTGCATTGTCATCCCCAGAATTCTTTCCCTTTGCAGCAGACCTGATCATTCTGACATGGACATACAGACCTTATGGCCTTTTTTTCCCCCCCGCATGCAGACTCGTGGGGGCATGCTGATAGTGGAAGCTGCCTTCAGCTGTTGCAAAAGTATCCCCAGCAGCTGTTTCATATGGATGAAGAAGTACTCTCACCTTCAGAGGATTGTGAGGAAACCAAGATTCTTTACCTGTTCCAGGAGTAGGAACTGGAGGTGTTTATCCCAGGGTTTTATCCACTTAGAACTTGGCGGAGGATCCAATCATGGAGTAGGAACCGAAGAGGCATCTGCTTCTGCAAGGGGCTGTTCCAGCCAGAGTAGGATTACCCTAACTCCCTGCATAGAAACATAGAAACATGATGACAGAAAAAGACCACAAGGCCCATCTAGTCTGTCCTTCCATAACAACAACTACAACAGTCCACTTTTTACCTTTAGAGATCCTCTGTGTTGGTCCCATGCTTTTTTGAATTCAGTTACTGTCCTCATCTCTACCACCTCCACTGGGAGACTATTCCACGGATCCACTACTCTTTCCGTAAAGAAATATTTCCGCATATCACTCCTGAATCTATCTCCCTTCACCCTCATCCCATGTCCTCTCGTCGCAGAACTTGCTTTCAATTGAAAGAGGCTCTCTCCCTGAACATTTATGCCACGGAGGTATTTAAACATCTCAATCATATCACCTCTATCCCGCCTTTCCTCTAAGGTGTACATATTAAGATCCTTAAGTCTGTCCTCATATGCTTTATAATGAAGACCACTAATCATCTTAGTAGCAACCCTCTGCACTGACTCCATCCTGTTCACATCCTTTTGAAGGTGCGGTCTCCAGAATTGCACACCATACTCCAAATGAGGTCGCACCAAAGACTTATACAGAGGCATTATCACCTCCTTTTTTCTGCTAGCCATTCCTCTCCGTATGCACCCAAGCATCCTTCTAGCTTTTGCTGTCACCTTTTCTACCTGTTTAGCTACTTTAAGATCATCGGACACCACTACGCCTAGGTCCCGCTCTTCTTTAGTGGACAAAAGTACTTCACCTCCTATGCTGTATTGCTCCCTTGGATTGCTGCAGCCCAAATGCATGACCTTACATTTTTTAACATTAAATCCCAGCTGCCAAATTCTAGACCATTCTTCAAGCTTAGCTAGATCCCTCCTCATGTTATCTACACCTTCCTGGGTGTCTACTTTATTGCAGATTTTGGTATCATCTGCAAAGAGGCAAACCTTACCCGACAGCCCTTCCGCTATATCACTAACAAAGATGTTAAAAAGAATCGGACCAAGGACAGATCCCTGGGGCACACCACTGGTAACATCCTTCTCCTCAGAGTGAGCTCCATTTATTTATTTTATTTATTTAACATATATTTATAACCCGCAACTTCCAGAGTTATACTTATACTCTTTGTCGCCTCCCACCCAACCAATTTCTAACCCACGCAGTAACTTTAGGGTCCATCCCTAGGGTGCTCAGTTTGTTTATAAGTCGCCTGTGAGGAACAGTGTCAAAGGCTTTACTGAAATCTAAATACACCACATCTAGAGCTCTCCCTCGGTCCAACTCCCTGGTCACCCAGTCAAAGAAATCAATCAGATTTGTCTGACAAGACCTGCCTCTGGTGAATCCATGCTGCCTAGGATCCTGTAATCCGCTGGACTCCAGAAACCTCACTATTTTCTCTTTCAACAGCGTTTCCATTAATTTACTCACCACTGAAGTTAAACTAACCGGCCTGTAGTTTTCAACCACATCCTTACTTCCGCTTTTGTGTAAAGGCACCACATGAGCCTCTCTCCAGTCCTTTGGCACCACTCCCGACTCCAACGAGGCATTGAAAAGGTCAGTCAGTGGAGTTGCTAGAACGTCCCCAAGTTCCCTCAGTATTCTAGGGTGTATCCCATCCGGTCCCATCGCTTTGTGTACTTTGAGTTGAGCTAGTTTCTCACGAACACAGTCTTCTGAAAATTGTTCAAGATGTCCCTCGCTTCTGTTCTTATTTGTGGGTGTTTTCTGAGGTCCTGCTCCTGGTTCTTCATCTGTGAACACAGAACAAAAATATTTGTTAAGCAATTCCGCTTTATCCTTATCAGCTTCTACATATTCCCCCCCTGTACCCTTGAGTCTGACAATACCACTTTTGCCCTTCCTCTTCTCACTAATATATCTGAAAAATGTCTTATCCCCCCATTTTATTGCATTGGCTATTTCCTCCTCCTTTTGAATCTTTGCCTTCTTGACTACTTTGCTAGCTTCTCTAAGTTTTTCCAAATACAGATGCCTGTCTTCCTCTCTCTGTGATCTCTTGTATTTCATGAAGGCCTCCCTCTTTTTCTTCACTTTTTCAGCTACTTCCTTCGAAAACCATAGCGGTCTCCTGTTCCTTTTGCCTTTGTTTACCATTTTAACAAAAAGGTTGGTTGCCTTTAAAATACCCCCTTTCAGTTTTGCCCACTGTTGTTCTACATCCCCCAGCTGTTCCCATCCCACTAACGACTCCCTGAGGCATTGGCCCATCTTCGCAAAGTTAGTCTTCGTAAAGTCTAAGATCTTCACCTTGGAATGGATTCTAACAGCCCTAGTCCTAATACTGAACCACACCATCTGGTGATCACTGGATGCAAAATGATCTCCCACTACAACATCAGAAACACTTTCACCATTGGTAAGCACCAAGTCCAGTATGGCCCCTTCACGTGTGGGGTCTGTTACCAATTGCCCGAATAGTTCTCCCTGTAGAGAATCCAGGATCTCCTTACTCCTAGATGATACTGCAGCAGGAATGTGCCAATCAACATCTGGCATATTGAAATCTCCTAGCAGTAGCACTTCCCCTTTCCTAGCAATGCTGCGTATGTCTTCAATTAACTCTCTGTCCACCTCTTCCTCTTGTGAGGGAGGTCTGTATATCACACCAATGCAAATAGATTTCTCTTTCCCTCTTTCTAGTTTAACCCACAATGCCTCCTCTCTCCCTTTTAAGCTCTGTAATTCCAAAGCTTTAATAGTAGTTTTTACATATAGTGCATAAGGAGCTAAGGATGTATATGAAGATGTTCGCTCTCCTTGAGAGAGAGTACGTTGTGTGTTTGATATTTGCAAGGTGGATATGCAGGTCACGACTGTTACCAGATGGACCACCATTCCTATGAAAGGCGGATTGGCCTTTAAGAATACTTTGGACCGAAAGGTAGATTCGTGTTGAAGAACCAGTCCACTAAGGTGTCTGCTATTCTTTAGTAGAGGTATGTGCAGGCCTGATGTTCCGAGCCCTGCTTTAGTGGATTCAGTCTCTTCTGTTGAATGTTTCTATCCCTCTTTTGTAGTGGCTTGCGGCCTTCCTTTCTGATGCCATGTATGACCTGGTACTTTTGACGGACAGGGATGGTGCCCTGACAACCATGTCATCGCATTGGATTTGACTCTCGTACTGGGCAGTGGACTAATCTTCTAAAGCCTGGTTGGCTCACCTGGCTTTTAAGGGGAAGCTTCTTTTGGAGCCTGTTTGGAGAAGCTAGTGAAGGACCTTTGGCGAGAAAAAAATCTTACTGCCTTCTGGAAGACAGGTCCAAGGGGCCTGTGAAGTGGGCTGGTTTCCCTCTCATTAGCCTCCACCTATCAACCGAGGCACGCTGGCCAGATCCCCAGAGGTCTCAGAACTCTCATAGTTACCGACCTGAAAAAAAACCCTATCTCCAGGAACAAGCAGGAATGTAGTCTTCACATATGGGTATCGTCGGTACCGACGGAGCCTGTGCGGGAATGCTCCCCAGCGTCCAATAGGAAAGCTTTTGGGAGCATCCCACAGCACCTGTGTGCTGCCTTCCCGCCTTTTCCAACTGTCCCTCTCCAGTTCTTCGTTTTCCGTGGCGCCGACAGGTCGCACATCCTGTCACCGCAGAAAATAATTCCCTTTTATTCTTCTTTTTTCTGGTCGCGTCTGCCTTCCTTCGACGCTACACCGGTACCGCCGGTTCTTCTTTCTTTCTTTCTTTTTTTCCAAAAAAAAAAACAAAAAACCCCCTTTCTTCTGGATTCTTTTCCAGGTATTTTCTCCTCAGGTGCCATGTGCCATTTTGGGCACTAGGCCCAAATTTTTCCTTTAAAATGGAAAAACCCACTTTGGGTTTTAAAAAGTGTTCCAAGTGTTGCGGTACCATCTCCGTCACCAACACCCATGAGTGGTGCCTCAAATGTTTAGGTCCTGACCACTCTATTTCGGAGTGTGTTGCCTGTGGGATGATGTCGAAGAGGGGCCAGCAGAACCGAGCTGCTAAACCTAGCACCCTTTTTCCCTCCGATGCAGCCTCTGTGGCATCTTCCAGGGCTTCATCTTCCTCCCATGGATCTCAGGTAACTAAACATAAATCTAGCCGGTTCTCAAAGGGTAGCTCTCCCTCTAAGCATCGAGATGCCTCTGGCGTTGCCCTTGAGGGACTTGCACTGGCAGGAGGCTTCGGCTTCCAAAGCACTAACGGGGCTCCAGGATGTTCTCGAGACCTCAACCTCGGCAGAACTACAGGTGCCATGCTCTGGGGTACTGGCTGCTTCATCCGGTACCGATACCCAAGCATCGGCAGCATCGATAGACCAGAGATTCTTGGCTATTGAATGCAGTCTGGCGGCTCTTCTCACAGCCTCGATGTCCTTGAAACCGCTTCAGACAATTCAACCGGTACCGGCACCGACTCCGGTACCGGTATCGACTGCATCGACATCGGCAGGTATTCTACCGGAACCAAGTCATGCTTATCCATCCGGTATCGACAAGTCGGTACCGGACCCCTCCAATGCTGACTTCGATCGGTACCGGTACAGTGCCTTGCGCGATCACCCGGATCGGAGGTACTTTGAATCCTCAGATGAGTCTGAAGACTCTGAAAACTCTGCCGATACCAGAGTACTTCTTCCTGAGGATTCTTCTTCTCCTCAGTGTAGGATGTCTCCACCAGAGGATATGTCCTTTCAGGATTTTATCCGAGATGTGGCTCGAGCTCTTTCCATCACAGTGGCTCCTGAAAAAGAGCCTAGAGCAAAGGAATTAGAAATCCTACAATACCCTAAAGCTCCCAAGGAGGCAGCTACCTTACCTATTCATGAGATCTTGTATGATCTCATGTTAAGGATGTGGGAAACACCTCTAACCACATCTCCTCACTCTCGAAGACTCGACATCATGTATCGAGTTCCTCCTTGTCCTGGGTTTCAGAAGACTCAGCTACCACACCATTCCATGGTGGTGGAATCAGCTATGAGAAGGATCAAGAGTGCAAAAAGGCATGCATCTAATCCTCCAGGACGTGAGTGTAGGACTCTTGATGCCTTTGGACGTCAAACCTTCCAGACTTCCATGCTTTCTGCTAGGATCAGTTCCTATATATTATATATGGGAATGTTCCTTAAGGAGGTCACAGGACATTTAGAGCTTATGAGCCCTCTCCTTCCTGATTATAAGAGGCAGGATTACCTCGCCCTTATCAAACATGCTCAGGATGTTTCCAAGTTTATCAGTCGTGCAGCCTTTGACTGCTTTGAGTGCATAAGCAGAACCTCTGCTATTGCCATAGGTGCATGTAGGATTGCCTGGCTCAAGGCATCAGACTTGGAACTTTGGGTACAGGATAAACTAGGGAATATTCCTTGCACAGGAAAGAATCTCTGGCAAGAATTGACAGGAAAAAGTTAATGAGATAGATGCTGACAATATCAGCTTGGATAGATTGTCTAAATCTACAGCTGATCCTGCAAGGAAAAAATCCTACAAGAAACCATTCTTCAGTAAGAAGAAGAAGTTTTATTCCTCCTATACCCAGCAGGGGCATCGTTTGGGTCAGTCTACCCAAAAGGGACAGCAGCAACAACCTAGGCAAAGAAAAACAAAAGCTGCTAAGCCTCAACTGGCTCAGCAGACTCAGCCTCCACAGGGGCTTTGACTCCTATTTAGAGAACTTTGTCTTCCTGGCCCTGAACGGTCCAGAACCCTCCACCATTCCAGGAAGGTTATGTCATTTTGCCCCCAGATGGGGTCAGATAACAGCAGAAAATTGGACTCTGTTTATTGTAAGAGAGGGGTACAAGCTTCATTTCCTCAGTATGCCCCCTCCTGCAATGGTAAGACAGTTCACTTCTCAGACCTCTCTCAAAAAACAGTTAGGTCAAGTGGTCACTGTGCTTCTTGCCCAAGGGGCAATAGAAGAGGTACCCATTCTACAACAGGGTACAGGGTTCTACTCCCCCTATTTCCTTATTCCAAAGAAAACAGGAGGACACAGACCCATTTTAGACCTCAGAGAATTGAACAAATTCCTGTTGAAAGTGAAGTTCAAAATGATTTCTCTGGGAACTCTGCTGCCATACCTTCAGAGTCAGGATTGGCTTTGTTCTCTAGATCTCAAGGATGCGTACACTCATGATCTCATCCATCCAACTCATCAAAAGTTCCTTCGCTTCCTATTTCAAGGGAAGCACTACCAATGCAGGGTTCTTCCTTTTGGCCTGGCCTCGGCACCAAGGGTGTTCACAAAATGCATGGCTGTGGTGGCAGCATTTCTTCGCATCCTAGGAATATTTGTCTTCCCTTACTTAGACGACTGGCTCATTCGAACCCCTTCAGAGCCAGAGGCCAGGGTTGCTCTCTGTCGCAAAATGCGCATCCTTCAGTATTTGGGACTTGTCATAAACTTCCCAAAACCCAACCTTGCTCCCACTCAATCTAGAGTTTATAGGAGCTCTACTGGATACCAGACAGACAAGGGCCTACCTTCCATAGGCCCGCTGCCTTCGCATTCTGCAGTTAGCTTCCTAAGCAGTGTTAAAACCTCACCTCACTGCTCAAGAAATGTTACAGTTGCTAGACCACATGGAATACACCGTGCATATGGTTCCTTATGCTCGCCTCCATATGAGGGCAGCCCAGTGGACTTTATCCACTCAGTGGGCTCAGGCGTCAGGTTGTCTGTCAGACAAAATAGCAAACTCAAATCACCTTATTTTGTCCCTCCAATGGTGGCAATCAACCCAGAACCTTTTGGTGGGGACTCCTTTTCAGCAACCCCCACCCCAGGCCACTCTAAAAACAGATGCTTCACAGGTGGATTGGGGAGCCCACCTGCAAGGCCTCTCTACCCAGGGTACCTGGACTCTACGGGAGACCTATTGTCACCACCTCCTGGCTGGGTGTATAGCCGGGCAGCAGGAGAGTGTCGCCTTGTTGCCCTTTGAATAAGGTTCACCAATATGTCTACCAGCTAGGGCTGCTGGGTACTGTAGTTTACTTATTCTCTATGGCAAAGTAGTGTGACCACAAGTGGTTAGGCGAAAACAGAGAATATTTTATTTTCTTGGGATTTTTCCCCTTGCATCAAATTTAACAGTGCTGAATTAAAAAATGGATTCTTCTCCAAAAACAAAGAATAAAGCTCACAAGTTGTATTCACAGGTAGGTCAGTTTAAGCAGTTAACTTTGACACCGGAATTGGCTTCCAAAGCTCAGGCTGTAAACTTTCTTTAAAGCAAGTTACTTTCACAGGAAGACTGTTTTACTCACAGCTTCCTCACATACAGACAGCTTCAAAATGTCCATTAAGTTTCATTTCACTTCCAGGCATATAGGAGAAACAGCTTGGCTTAAAACCTCCAGTTATTTTCCTTTGCTGTATCTTTCATTCAAACCAGCTTCACTACTTTAAACATTCATTCATTCACATGTGCTTTAGGCTTCAGCACACCTCCAGCTTGTTTGCCCTACAAAATGAGCATTGTATTTCTTCAGTCTCATTATCATAAGATTCTATTTCCATCTCCTCTACAGATTCATTGCAGCAGTTCTCAGAGGGTACCTGGTCGTAGAGCTTACTACTCTGCTTCTGCAACAGTTCATTTAATTTTTCTAGCAATAGTTTCTTCTGCTCTATTTCTTCAGAGAGACTTAGAATAGGGAATGCAGACAAGCTATTCTCTCTACTTTTACAGCTTAGCTGGCTAGCTGAGTTACTTCCTCCAGTAGGAACTAACTCCTTCAACTTTCTCTTATGCAGGGACTCTGGAACATACACTTGCCTGAACTCTGGGCCTCTTAGTTGTTCCCCTCCTTCCTGCTCAAAGCCATGCTGCCTTCTCTCTTCAGACGCTTGTCTCCCTCATGGCAATTTCCCTGTTAGCTGTGTCTGCCTTGGACCTGTTGCTCCTAGATCCCACAGCTCGTCTCTGCTCTTAGTTCCAGCTCTGCTCGAGCCTCCCAAGGCTCCTCTGCTGCTTCCTGGAGCTCCTCTCGAGACTCCTTTCCTTGCACTCGTGCCTGTTCTCGTGCCGGCTCTTTCTGTTCTAACTGACTGCTCAAACCCAGCAGTTTTAAACTGATCTTTCTTAGGGACCACACCCTTCTCCCAGCACACGTGGGAGCTGCTAGGATTCCAACTAGCTCTGACGTGCTGACATGGGCGGGGCTTGATGCTGGCTGCACTCTGACTCAGAGGTTCTTGGTTTCCAGGGAAACCCTGAATGCTAGCATTTTTAAAGGAACAGGGTTCACTTTTCTGCCATTCCATTTCCTCTGAACTGCCTTCGTCATCACACATTCCCCCCCTTAAGATATTACGGGCTGGGGTGTTTTTTTCATCACAGCACGTAATTCTCGTAAAAGAACCATTGTCGCTCTCAGATGTTCCTCTAGACAACGCATCAGCGTTCTGGTGCAGCTTGCCGGCCCTGTGTTCGATCTGGAAGTCGAATGCTTGGAGCGCCATGTACCATCTCGTCAATCTGGCGTTATTGTCCTTCATTTGGCCAAGCCATTTCAACGGGGCATGATCTGTTAACAACAGGAACTTTCTGCCGGCCAGGTAAAACTTTAGGGACTCCACAGCCCACTTTACTGCAAAACATTCCCTCTCAATGGTGGAATAGTTCTTCTCAGCGGGTGACAGCTTCCAACTGAGAAAAAGTACCGGATGCTCAACACCATCAAACGTCTGGGAGAGCACCGCTCCCAGCCCGGTCTCAGATGCATCAGTCTGTAAAATAAATGGCAGACTGAATTCTTCCCTCCGCAACACCGGGGCTGCACACAGCTCCTCCTTTAGGCGTTCAAAAGCGACGTCCGCTTCCTCGGTCCACCTCAACTGATTTGGCATGTTCTTCTTCAGCATATCCGATAGCGGTGCGCTCTTCTCCGCAAAATGCGCCACGAATCTTCGAAAGTACCCCACCAATCCGAGGAAACTGCGCAACTGTTTTTTGTTGGTGGGTCGTGGAAATGCCCTCACACTCTCGACCTTGTTCAGCAAGGGTTTCACAGTGCCATGTCCTACCAAGTGGCCCAGGTATTTTACTTCCTGGCCACCGAACATGCACTTTGCTGGATTCAGTGTCAGGCCAGCTTCCCTCATCGCCTGTAGTACTGCTCTTACCCGGGACAGGTGTTGATCCCATCTGGCGCTATGAATAACAATGTCGTCCATATACGCCGTAGCGTATTGTTGATGGGGCCGGAGTACCAAGTCTATGAGGCGTTGACATGTGGCCGCCGCTCCATGGAGACCAAACGGCATCCGACGAAACTGGAATAGACCCAGTGGTGTGCTAAAGGTGGTTTTCTGGCGAGATTCCCTGGTCAGAGGAATCTGCCAGTAGCCTTTAGTCATGTCCAGTGTCGTAAGATAGCGGGCCTGGCCGAGCCGGTCAAGAAGTTCCTCTATACGAGGCATTGGATGTGTCAAACTTTGAAATAGCATTGACTTTCCTAAAATCAATGCAAAATCTAAGAGATCCATCTGGCTTAGGAACCAGCACAATCGGGCTGTTCCACGGACTCTTAGATTCTTCGATTATGCCAAGATCAAGCATCTCCTTAACTTGATCCATCACCTCCTGCCTCTTGGCTTCCGGCAGTCTGTACGGCCGCTGCCGAACAACTTCCCCCGGAGGCGTTAGGATCTTGTGCGCGACGAGCCCAGTCTCCCCTGGCACAGGCGTCATGACATCAGAGAAACTCTTGACCAGGCGCTCCAAGTCTTGTCTCTGGGTCCATGAGAGGCCTTCTCCCATCCTTAACTCAGGATGCCCTTTGCAGTCGCTTAACTGGGGTACGAGGTCGTCCTCTACCTTCTCCTCCACCGTCGCTGCCAGTCCTTGCAGGTCTGTGTATCCGGAGGAACCGAAACCCTGGGTTCCTCGTGTCATGTTAGAAACCATGTCTACTTCCTCTAGGGGAGGGAACCCCACTCTTTCACAGATGTGCTGGGCGATTCTGTCGCCCACGCTTACTTGAAAGTCTTCTGACCCGAAATTGAACAAGAGGATCTTGACTGCACCCCTGTAATCTGGGTCTACGATGCCAGCCTCGACATCAATGAAATGTTTTACGGCTAAGCCGGAATGAGGGGCGATGCGTCCGTAGCAACCGATTGGGATCTCCATTTGGAGAGCAGTATTCACCAATGCTTTTCCATGTTTCGGGACGATGGTGTCTTCGGCGCTGTACAAATCAAAGCCCGCGGCTTGCGGGGTGGCCTTTTTCGGTGCCTGTGCCTCTGGACTCATTTTGCAATAGCGGAGAGAAAAATTGGGCTTCTTGGGGGACTCCTCCTTAGGTAGATGCGATGTATTGCTCCTTCCAAATAAGGGTCTAGGAACAGCTATGGCCTTGACCGCTTTCGGCCTAGGGGTTTCAGGTGAGGTACTGGCAGCCACCATCCCCTCTTTCTTCTGCAAGCGTTGTTGCATACCCTTTTAGAACTGGGGCCAATCCCTCCCAAGCACTACCTCCTGTGGTAATCGAGGGACTATCGCTATAGGGACCTCTCTCTCAATCCCTAACCCTTTCACTCGGACCTGGTAAATTGGATATGTGGACGCAGTTCCGTGCACACACCTGATCTTTACTGTGCCCGTGGGTATACTGGGTGTCTCTTTATCTTGGGCCCTTATCTTGCGCCACAAGCTCTTGGAAAGCATGGATTGATCAGAGCCTGAATCTAATAATGCTTGCGCTGGTATACCTTGCACAGTAATGGCTAGTAAGAACCCTTCTCCAGTCTTACTTTGCTCACTCGTCACAAATGCTGTCTTCATTTTACAGTCTCTCTGTAAATGGCATTCACTACCACATTTATAGCAGGCTCTTTTCACATACTTTCTTTTATCAGTAGGCACACATTCATTCTTAACATTCTTTCCTTCCCTATCTGACACAGCACCTGACATTTTAGCAAAAGCAACACTTTTATCTTTGGCTACAGCCTCTGCCTCTAGAAACCGCTCAGAGAGCGCTATAGCTTCCTGGGTACTTTTACATCCTTGTAATATTAGGAAGGTCTGCATCTTTTCTGGAATAGCTGTCAAAAACTGCTCAAGAATGATGTTATCCAAGACTGTCTCTAATGTTTTTCCCTCTGGCTCCAACCACTTGGATACCAGCCCCTTTAGGCAGTGATAAAACGCTCTCGGTGTTTCACCTGAACGCAATCTGGCGTTCCGTAACTGGCGGTGATAGAACGAGGGGGTTAAGCCTAGTCTATCCTTTATCGTTCTTTTTACTTCTTGATAGTCATTGACCAAAGGTGCTGGTACGGCTTGGTAGGCGGCTAAAGCTTCACCGGTCAGCGAAATGGCCAGCCTTACCGCCCATTGTTCTTTTGGCCAATTGGCTATCTGAGCGACCCTCTCAAAGGCTTCTAAGAAGTCGTCAATGTTATCTCCCTCTTTTAATTGTCCAAAGATAAGTGTCTCTTTGGACCGCAGTCCAAATGTGCGGGCTAACCCCAGTCCTGCAAAACCTGTATTGGCTGGGTCAGGCTCTGGCGTCTTTTTGGTCTCTTTTAACCACGCCTCCATTAACTCCACCAACGGTTTCTGCTGGGCCTCCAATCTGACTGCAGCTCTCTCCTGGAGCTCTAAGGACAACTCCTTCTGGCGGTCAAATTGGGACGCCATCCACGTAAGGACTTCTTTTACCTCCATGGTCATTTTTACACCTGTAGCAATGACAGAAAAACACCACCCAAGTGCGGCACAAACACCTGTATTGTTCCTTGTCACCTGCTCCAACCGCCCCACCCAGTACCGGTATCCTTAACTACCCTTAGATAAATACCCTGTACCTGGTACTGGTGGTGCGTCTCGCTCAGCAGCAGCGTAGGGCCTCCGCAGGACCTCCGACTCTCCGGACCAGCCGAACTCCGCAGACTCTTTCCCCCAGTCTCAGCTGTTCGCAGTTCCACCCGGCGTCCTGCAGACCTCTGGCATACACTGTGCAGCTTTTCTTTGCGCATGCGTGTTTCAGCGCTGCATCCATAGCAACTATGCCACTCTGTCGCCACCTCCTGGCCGGGCGTATAGCCAGGCAGCAGGAGAGTGTCGCCTTGTTGCCCTTTGAATAAGGTTCACCAATATGTCTACCAGCTAGGGCTGCTGGGTACTGTAGTTTACTTATTCTCTATGGCAAAGTAGTGTGACCACAAGTGGTTAGGCAAAAACAGAGAATATTTTATTTTCTTGGGATTTTTCCCCTCGCATCAAATTTAACAGTGCTGAACTCAAAAATGGATTCTTCTCCAAAAACAAAGAATAAAGCTCACAAGTTGTATTCACAGGTAGGTCAGTTTAAGCAGTTAACTTTGACACCGGAATTGGCTTCCAAAGCTCAGGCTGTAAACTTTCTTTAAAGCAAGTTACTTTCACAGGAAGACTGTTTTACTCACAGCTTCCTCACATACAGACAGCTTCAAAATGTCCATTAAGTTTCATTTCACTTCCAGGCATATAGGAGAAACAGCTTGGCTTAAAACCTCCAGTTATTTTCCTTTGCTGTATCTTTCATTCAAACCAGCTTCACTACTTTAAACATTCATTCATTCACATGTGCTTTAGGCTTCAGCACACCTCCAGCTTGTTTGCCTTACAAAATGAGCATTGTATTTCTTCAGTCTCATTATCATAAGATTCTACTTCCATCTCCTCTACAGATTCATTGCAGCAGTTCTCAGAGGGTACCTGGTCGTAGAGCTTACTACTCTGCTTCTGCAACAGTTCATTTAATTTTTCTAGCAATAGTTTCTTCTGCTCTATTTCTTCAGAGAGACTTAGATTAGGGAATGCAGACAAGCTATTACTTTTACAGCTTAGCTGGCTAGCTGAGTTACTTCCTCCAGTAGGAACTAACTCCTTCAACTTTCTCTTATGCAGGGACTCTGGAATATACACTTGCCTGAACTCTGGGCCTCTTAGTTGTTCCCCTCCTTCCTGCTCAAAGCCATGCTGCCTTCTCTCTTCAGACGTTTGTCTCCCTCATGGCAATTTCCCTGTTAGCTGTGTCTGCCTTGGACCTGTTGCTCCTAGATCCCACAGCTCGTCTCTGCTCTTAGTTCCAGCTCTGCTCGAGCCTCCCAAGGCTCCTCTGCTGCTTTCTGGAGCTCCTCTCGAGACTCCTTTCCTTGCACTCGTGCCTGTTCTCGTGCCGGCTCTTTCTGTTCTAACTGACTGCTCAAACCCAGCAGTTTTAAACTGATCTTTCTTAGGGACCACACCCTTCTCCCAGCACACGTGGGAGCTGCTAGGATTCCAACTAGCTCTGACGTGCTGACATGGGCGGGGCTTGATGCTGGCTGCACTCTGACTCAGAGGTTCTTGGTTTCCAGGGAAACCCTGAATGCTAGCATTTTTAAAGGAACAGGGTTCACTTTTCTGCCATTCCATTTCCTCTGAACTGCCTTTGTCATCACACTATCTACATATCAGTCTCCTGGAACTCAGAGCAATCTTCCTTGCTCTTCGAGTATTCCACACCCAGCTCAGCTACAAGACAGTCCTAGTTCAAACGGACAATCAAGTAGCCATGTTCTATGTGAACAAGCAGGGCGGAACAGGCTCTCTGTCGCTATGCAGCGAAGCTTTGCGACTATGGGCCCTCGCCAGAGAGCATCAGATTCATCTCCTTGTGGTGTATCTTCCAGGCATTCAAAACTCTTGCTAAAATACGAAAATCCCTCTAGGATATTAAGGTAAGAACTGATGTACAATGTATACCTGTATTGATAATGAGTAACCAGAAGTCTCAGACTTAAGTAAGCACTATATCACAGGCATTACCCTGAATGTGTGCTAAAATATGCATCAACGACTCCGGTTCTCATGGAGGATTATATTCAGATCGCCATTGTGACTATACTGATGTGATATTATCTACATTAACTTGTATATATGGTATACAGTAACTTGTATATATGGTATAGTCTCACTTATATTTAATAATCTCACTACTATCGTCCGTTGAATGGTATAGCGCATAATCTGTAAATTGGTTTGCCTCTCTTTGGGAGAAACTATCTTGTTGTGTTGATGTTCCCTGACGCCTTCAATTAGTACCGATTTGCGTTTCACAGTCCGTTGGTTTCCTCAGGAGGATGGTGTCTATACTCCCATCGGCAAAAGCATGGGATGTTATAACATGCTGCTGTAGGATAAAGCGAAGTTATACAGGTAAATCAATGATGTGCCATATCAGTATACCTATGATACACATATCAAATTTATCTAATTTACTGAGGATCAGATTCAATTCTATCCGCCAATGTCAAAACACATACCAGTCAGTTGATTCCGTTTCAATTCTTAAATTGTCGCTTGGCATGTTACTCCGGACGATAGTAGTGAGATTCCGTGATGGAGCAATATCCTAGAGGGATTTTCGTATTTTAGCGATTTAGGTCAACCCTCAGACAAGAGACCACAAAAAAACATTCAAAACTCTTGGGCAGACAGATTCAGTTGAGTTCTGTTTCCACACGAATGGTCTCTCCATGCAGACCAGCTGGCCAAAATTTTCCAAATTTGGGGAACCCCGGACATAGACCTCTTCGCAAGTCTGCTGAATGCCAAACTTCCCCGGTTCTGTTCCAGAATTCCGGCTCAGGGTTGTCAGGCCAGGGATGCTTTCCTCCTCCATTGGGGCCAGGACTTCCTGTATGCTTTTCCACCCATTCCCCTAATTCCCAAAACCCTGTTCAAGCTTCAGAGAGACAGAGGTCATATGATTCTCATAGCTCCACATTGGCCATGGCAAATGTGGTACCCTCTGCTCCTACATCTCTCTCAAGCTCCGCCTCTGGAGTTAGGATCTGCTCCAGATCTCCTTTCTCAGGAGGACGGGATGCTGTGGCATCCCAATCCCCAGTCTCTGCATCTCAGGGCCTGGTTGCTGAAAGCCTAGAACTTCATGGTCTTAACCTTTCTCAGCAGGTAAAGGATATCCTTTATGCTTCCAGGAAGCCTTCCACAAGACGCTCTTATGCTTTCAAGTGGAAAAGGTTTACCGTATGGTGCTCGCAGAAGGGTCTTGACCCTCTTGCGATACCTCTGGAATCATTACTGGAGTATCTCCTTCATTTGTCTAATGCAGGGCTTAAGACCAATTCAGTGAGAGTTCATTTGAGTGTTATTGCAGCTTCTTTCAAGCCTCTAAATGGGCAACCTATTTCCTCACATAGCAAGATTTATGAGAGGCCTTCTTTTAACTAAGCCTCTCATTAAGCCACTACCGGTGGCATGGGACTTAAATTTGGTTCTTGGGCAGCTTATGAAACAGCCTTTTGAACCATTAGTCACTACCTCCTTGAAATTCCTTTCCTGAAAGGTCATCTTTCTTATTGCAATCACATCAGCACATCGAATCAGTGAATTGCAAGCATTGGTGGCTGATCCTCCTTATACAAGATTCCATCATGATAAGGTAGTCCTTAGGATTCATCCACATTTTATGCCAAAGGTGGTGTCACCTTTTCATTTAAACCAAGCGGTTTACCTTCCTGAATTCTTCCCAAGACCTCATGCCTCAAATGCAGAAAGGAATCCTCATACTTTGGACTGTAAAAGGGCTCTGGCCTTTTACTTAGAAAGGACACAGCAACATAGGAAGTCCTATCAACTCTTTGTTGCTTTTGATCCTAGCCATTTGGGACTTCCAGTCTCCAAAAGAACACTGTCCAACTGAATTGCACAGTGTATATCTTTTGCCTATGAGAGTAAATGCCTTCCTCTTGAAGGCCATGTCACAGCTCACAATGTGAGAGCCATGGCAGCCTCTATGGCTCATCTTCACTCTGTGTCTATTGACGACATCTGCCGAGCAGCTACTTGGGCTTCGGTTCATACCTTCACAGCCCATTACTGCTTAGACAAGGACTCCCGCCGGGATGCCTTGTTTGGTCAGGCTGTTCTTCAATACCTGTTCCATACTTAATCAACTCCTACCCACCATCCCTGATAGGATGCCAGAGATCCATGGGGGAAGTGGAGCCCTTTCACAAGGGCACACAACTTCTGGGGTTTTCTCCCTGGCATCTGCAGCTAGGGAGTCCCCATATGTGAAGACTACATTCCTGCTTGTTCCTGGAGATAGCATAGTTACTCACCTGTAACAGATGATCTCCGGGAACAGCAGGAATTTAGTCTTCACAACCCACCCACCTCCCCTAGGAGTTGTTTCTCTCTATCTCTCTCTTTCTCTCTCTTTTGTCTCAGCTTTAAACTCAACTGGAGAGGGACAGTTGGGAAAGGCGGGAAGGGAGCACGCAGATGCTATGGGATGCTCCCAAAAGCTTTCCTATTGGACGCTGGGGAGCATTCCCGCGCAGGCTCCATCGGTACCGATGATACTAAATTCCTGCTGTTCCCGGAGATCACCTGTTACAGGTGAGTAACTATGCTTTTCTTCCCCTCTGCTTCTGGGCTAAGGGCTCATTCTCAGTCCTTTCTTGGAGCGCTTGGGCCTAGGGACTTGGTCCCATCCAGAAGAGGACCCTCCTGGGCTGCACACTGAAGATTTGGGGGCCCTTCCTCCAGTTGTAGGCAGGCTTCACCTTTTCTTTCAGGTGCTAGACACCGTTCAGTTCAGCTATGTCCCGGGATGCAAGGAGCTGATTCCAGATGCCTTCATCATCTCCCCTCGTGGGTCTGCGGTTGAAAATGCCACTGCATAGACCACCTTGGAGAAGTTGCTGCGATTAAAGGCGGTAGTGTTCGTCCCACTGGATAAGCAGGGCAAGGTCAGATAATCCATCTATTTTGGGGTGCCAAAAAAAAAATAAAGGATTGTTCCTTCCAGCTCATTCTGGACCTCAAGTGGGTCAATGAGCACTTGCGCGTCCTACACTCCATAATTCAAGCAGTGTGCCAAGGGGCGTTCTTGGCTTCTCTGGATCTAGCCGAGGTGTATTTTCATATCCCAATCCAGGCAGAACAGCAAAGTATCTAGGTTTTGCCATGCTTGGCTCTCATTATCAGTTCACTGCCCTCCCTGTCGGGTTATCCACCACCCTGAGGACATTCTCCAAGGTCATGGTGGTGGCAGCTCCAGTGCCGAGGGATCTATGTCCATCCTTATCTGGACAACTGGCTCATCAGGGCCCTTTCAGAGGTGCCTCAGGTAGCGTCCCAAGTGATTGTCCTTTTTGGAAAGCTTTGGCTGGGTGATCAATCAGAGAAAGAGCCAGCTGTTGTCTTCCCAGTCCCTGGAGTTTCTGGGAACATGTTTCGGCACTCAAGTGTGCAGTTTTCAGCTAGAGGAGAAAGTCGAAGACTGTTGGATTGCCTGGCGCTATTCTGTGCACAGCAGACTCCCAGAGTCTGGGATTATCTTCAGCTCTTCGGATTGATGGCAGCAACCGTACAGATGGTGCCATGGGAACATCCTCTCATGCGACCGTTTCAGCGGTCCTTTCTGGTTCGGTGGTCCCCGAGTTCTCTGGGAACAAGCAGGAAGTCAGTCCTCACATATGGGTGACATCTGTAAGAGAATGTAAATAAATAAAATCTGTGCCGACGGAGCCCATGCAGAAGTTTCATCTCCAGGAACAAGCAGGAATGAGTCTTCACATATGGGTACGTCGGTACCGACAGAGCCTGCATGGGAATGCTCCCCAGCATCCAATCAGAAAGCTTTTGGGAGCATCCCTCGCGCCTGCGCGCTGACTTCCCGCCTTTCCCACTGCCTCTCCTCAGTTTTCGTTTTTCCGCGGAGCCGACAGGACGTCCTCCTGTCACCGCAGAAACTTTTTTCTTTAAAATTCTTATTTTCTTGTTGTCGCGGCTGTCTTTCCCGCCGATACCGGTACCGCCGGTGCTTTATTCTTTTCTTTTCTAAAATTAGAGAGATTTTTTCTCCTCAGTTTTTGTCTTAACTTTTTGGGCCTACCAGGCCTCTCCAACATGGAGCCTTCTTCCCCTAAGAAGTGCCTTCACTGTGGAAACATAGTTTTCTTTTTAGACTCCAATGCTTGGTGTCTAACCTGTTTGGGTCCTGACCCTTGTTTCCCTGATCCATCAGGCTGTATTATTGGGAGAAGACCTTCCCTTTTTCGAGTTTCCCTCGATGCCGTTTTTCCTCCTGAGGTGAGGACACCGGTTTATTCTTCTCTCCAGGATCAGGTAACCCACAAACAGTCTGTTAAGACTAGCCAATTCTTGAAGGGTAAGTCTCATGCCCAGCATGATGACGGCTCCGGCCTTGCCCTCAAGACCCCATTGGCAATAAAACCCCGGTGGGAGTCTTCGGGCTCCAAAGCATTTACGGGGTTTCAGGTTGTTCCTGGGGCTCACCCCTCACAGAACATACCTGAGCCATGCTCGGGGGTGGTATCCGCTTCGAGCGGTACCGATCCCCCGGCATTGGCACCGGTGTCGAGTGTTCCACTCTTCACCTGGGATCGTCATCTGGTGTCCTCGGTACCTTCGGGGCCGATCGATACGACCCAGATTGGCTTTCCTGTATCTCCGCCATGCTCGGGGTTGGTACCGGCTTCGAGCGGTACCGATACCTCGGCATCGGCATCGGTGTCGAGTGTTCCACTCTTCACCTGGGATCGTCATCTGGTATCCTCGGTACCTTCGGGGCCGATCGATACGACCCAGATTGACTTTCCTGTATCTTCGCCATGTTCGGGGTTGGTATCGACTTCGAGCGGTACCGATACCCCGACATCGGCGCCGGTGTCGAGTGTTCCCCTCTTCACCAGGCATCGTCTTCGGACGTCCTCGGTTCCTTCGGAACCGATCGATACGACTCCGATTGACTTTCTTGTATCGGCATCGCCGATACCACCACCAACGTCGGTACCTTCTAGACATGCATCGATAGACTCGCTCCCTTCGATGCCGAGTCTAGAATCGATATCCAGTCTAGATGACTTGGTACCGACGCATTTCAGAACCGATCCATATCGTTTCTGACTACGCAGTACCGAGGATATTCACCAAGGCTCTCTGGCTACCTCGGTACCGCTTCAGCAGCCACCGATTACTGCTTCGATGACATTACCGTCTCCGATACCGGTATCGGTATCGATGTCGATTCCTGCAGTTCCATCGGTACCATCGATCCTTTCTATGCCTAGCTTGGAATCAATACCAGGCACTGACGATGCAGTACTAACTGCCTCGAATCAGAACTGTCAGTATCACTGTCCATCTAGCAGGATTCTTTTTCTGCACCAGTCCAGTATGTCTTCTGGTGCTCAAGCTGCTTCTTCCACCTCAGCTTACCCAGGAATAGTTCCCATTGGAGATCCTTCTTTTCAGAAATTTCTCCTTGACATGGCAACCTTTCTTGCCATTCCTATTCCTGGCTCTACTCTTAACCAAGATCCTGCAGAAAAGGAAAATATAATGCTTCCTTTACATCATTCTTTGCAGGATCTTCTTCTGAGGATGTGGGAATCACCTTTAAAGGTTCCTTCACCTTCTACAGCCACTAATGTTCTGTATCAGGTGCCTCCCTCTCCAGGGTTTCAAAAAAATCAACTTCCACATCATTCCATTGTAGTGTAATCAGCAATGAGGAAGGTAAGAAGCAAGAAGAAGCATTTTTCTTATCCGCCAGGTCGTGCATCTAAAGCACTTGATACCTTTGGACGTCAAACCTTCCAAACTTCTATGCTGGCTTCAAGAATTATCTCATATATTTTTTATATGAGTCTGACACTTCAGGAGGTCACAGAGAAATTATCTCTTTTGTTCCCTTTTTTGTCAGAGCCTAAGGCCACTGACTATTTCTTGCTTCTTAATCATAGCAGGAATATCTCTTGGTTTCTTTCTCGTGCTTCTCTAGACTCTTTTTAGTCTGTTAGCAGATCCTCTGCTATTGCCATTGGAGCACGTTGTAAAGCCTGGCTGCAAGCTTCAGACTTGAGCAGATGGGCACAACATACACTGGGTAATTCTCCTTGTACTGGAGAAAATCTCTTCAATAGAGAGGCTTTACGTCAGGTTGCTCATTGCTCCACTGACTTCCCTGGTTCTGGAAACCATCCTAAGCCTTCTTTTTCCCCAGGATGTAGGAAATGTCCTACCAAACCTCCTTTCCCTAAGAAAAGAAGGTTTCACCCTTCTCCTGCCCATCCTCCAGATGTACCCAAGCAAGGGACATCTCATCCTAGTCTGAGGTCTCCAGACTCTAACCAGTCTAATCATAAACAGCAACCATAGGTTCCTATATGTTGCAATCTACAGTTAACTTCTTCTTAGCAGAGGTTTATTCTTCAAACTCTACACTGGTTTTCAGTATGCTAAGCTGTTAGGATACTTTTGTCCATGGGTTACAGAATTCTCCCCTTCTTACTACTACGAAGGGAGGTTACAACTATCCCATGATAGTTTTCTGTCCCCACATGGACATCTTTTCCTTCAGCTGACTTACCATATGGACATGTGCACCTTCCAACCCCCTCTCTTCCAGGGTTTCCCCTGCTTGAGTTGGTACCATACTGAAACACTTCTCTTTCTTTCCAGTGTAGACTTTTTTGTTATCCTTCAATGCATGCTCTTAACAACTCATCAGACAGGGACGGGAATATCTCCGCTCCCTTTGTCTGTTTTCTCTCTGTTTTTATACAGGAGAATCCCCTCTGCTGTTTTGTTCAGTTGCTGTGCATGCAGGAGTTCCAGTGATTATTTTAGTGCTCATTGCAAGTTACTTTCAACTATCTTGCATAATACTACTCACTGCAGGTTATCTTCTTCTAGCCATATCCTTTCCTAGGATGTGGCAACACACCTGACTTCAGTCTTAATTCTCCTGCACAATGCTCTCTGCAATCTTCAGAGAAGCTTTCTACTATGGGCTCTTGCTACAGAGCATTGAACTTTGTCTCTGAGGGTTTTTCCACATAGTAGCAAAAGCTTATATAATCATTTCATGGCTATATGGGTTCTTTATACCCTCTTGTCTCCTGTTGTGATACAGAAGACAAGCTTTTTCTGCGTGAATGTCCAAGGAGTTCCCAATCTTGCAGGAATCTACCCCTTTTTTCCTTACAGCTTGGCATTATACTTTTCTGCTCCACTTGGACAACGCATACTCTTTTACTATACATGATACCCCTGTGTCCCTTGGCTGGGTCATCCTGGTATCTTAGTCTATGCGTTTTTTTGTCCTTTGGACATGTCAGAGTCCTAAAGTACTCCTGACGTACTCTTGCCAGACTGCTATTATCCTCTGTTTTTTCACGCAACCATACTGGTTATTTCACTGAACTACATTCCTGCACCGCAGAAATAGATTCTCTATATATCTTCAGGTGGTTTCCACCCCCTTATTATTAGATGAATCTTTTCCCATCACATTCCCCAAGTGAATGTTTTTATGGGGCTCAGTTGCAGGCATGTATCCTCAGGCTTATATTCATGTATGTATATGACCTATACATTAATATTTCTGTAAGCTGTGTGGGCATAAGTCATGCCCATCTATCTATATATATATAGATATGTGTGATATATATATATATATATATAGATATAGATATGTGTGAGATATATATATATATATATATATATATATATATCACACATATCTAGACATATATGTACATATATATATATATATATATATATATGCATGTATCTCCATATATATATATCTTGTGATGGGGCCCGTGGTTAGAGCCCTTTAACCCTTATACAGGCGGTTGCCTAGGGTCTATAAGACAAGTAAACTGCTCTGGCTGTGTAAATGAAAGAGTCTCTCAGAGCAAATTGAATGAAAAATAAGATGGGTTTTATTCCCCGTCCCGCTTGGACTATCAACAAGAACAGAAACTTCAGGTGTGAGCGAAGAAACAAAAATAGTGGCAAATATATTCTTTAGTTTACATGCACAAAGTTCTCTTTGTCATTTAATCAAACAGCAGGGCTGCATTTATAACAGATACTACAATCCATGGGAGAGGGATCTTGAAGGCTGCTGCCATCTTCCCATACCATGCTTTCTCCAGCACTTCCCAAACTCCCTGTGTCAGAGTCCTCTTGTATACAGCATTCAGACACTGCGTCTTGTGACCACTCACTAGGGCATTCAATGGAGGCTCTTCTCCCTTCGGGTTTATACCTCCCTGGCTTGTAGTAGCTTCTACCTGGGGTTTCCTCCCAGAACAACAGCTCTGAATCTCCTTGCTTCGTGTGGTTATAGTCAGGACCGCGCCCTTGGCACTTATAGGTTTTAAACCCCTCACTGTAAGCGTATGGAGGTTTCTTTCTATCTGTAGGAATTGCCTTGGTGCTTGGCTCCCTGTATCTTTTTACTCTAGCCTCCCAGGCTGGTTGTGCAGAAGTGAAATTGGTCCTAGCTTTGCAGCTATTTCTTATGGTGCACATATGCTTGGAGTTCCCATCCCCCAACACTTTCCTTTTAAACTGACCTGTGCTTAAAGCTGGCACATACCGGTCTCCTGTGTGGTGGGACACTCCTGGCTTCTCTTTAAGGCTAACTCGGGTAGCAGGTTTTCTCTCAGTACAGCTTGCCTTAAACCTCTGTTCCTGAGTGCTGGAGCTCTCTTCACTTCCTGGTTCTCCGTGAGAAAAGTTTTCTCCCAACACTCCTCTGGGGTTTCTGCTCAGCTGATTGTAGCCACACCTCCTGCTACTCTCTCCCCGGCTTCTGCCGTGCTCCTGAGTTGTATCGTGCCTTTCTCTCCCTCTGCCTTCCTTCCACTGACTGGAACCCTGTCTTAAATAATCCCTAGCCCTGCACGTGACGTGGGGATTTGCCATCAGGTGTTCCTGACGAGCTTTCTGTTTGTTACGCAGTAACAATTTCCTTTGCTCAACTGTTTCAGTGTGCCTAGTGCTCCTTTCCAATGCTGAATCTGAGGTAAGCCTTTCTTTTACCTGCACTTCCATGGGCTGTGTACGCTCTGCTGCATCACAATATATATATGTACCCATTGGGAGATGTCCATAGGACGCTATGTATTACCTACTATCTCCCTAACTGTCTGTGCTATAAAGCTTTTACCTTCTTAAGGGGTCCAGACAGTCAGCTTGCCTATTGTCATACGGTTCAGTAAGTGGGAGCGGTTATACACACAATTACTGCTGTGATGTCAACAGCTTCTATTTTTGTTATAGATCTCCCTGTCTATGAAGTATCAAACTTCAATGTCTTCCTATCTCTCACCAGCTAGGAAAGACAGTGTACGTCTTCAGTATTTCTGAGTACACTCCTGTTCTCCTTGGGAATAGGGGCTTTTTTCCATACCCCCTCTTCCCTTCAGAACTGGGCTAATTCTCCAGATCGGTCAGTCTTCTTCTTTTAGTCCTCAATGTTAATAACTCTGTACCTAAAAGAGTTTTCAGCTTTTTCCCATAAAGCTTTCCATTGAAGACCTGACGTTCTTCTCCTACCCCAGTTGACACCTGGGTCACCTGCCCATTCCAGGTTTGGAACTTCATCCTCACTGCTGTGAAGTTACCTTGAGGATTCCGCTACTGCATCTACAGTACACTCCATCACAGTTCTACTTCCTACAATCCAGTAGGTAAGCTCTATATTGTACTAGTTCATTAAATATTTTAATGATACTTGACATACATTCTAAAGACTCATTTTTTCTGTAGTCTTTAGATTTGCTGTTCCTTTACAGCTCTTCTCTATTCAACTCCTACCCCCCATCCCTCAGGGGATGCCGGGGATCCAGGTTTGGGAAATGCCGTCCTGTTCCAGGGATACGCATTTTATGGGATCTCCCCTGGCACCCACAGCTAGGGAGTCCCCATATGTGAAGACTCATTCCTGCTTGTTCCTGGAGATAGCACAGTTACTTACCTGTAACAGGTGATCTCTGGGAACAGCAGGAATTAGTCTTCACAACCCACCCACCTCCCCTAGGAGTTGTATCTATCTATCCCCTTTCCTCTTTCTCTCCTTCTGTCTCAGCTATGAAACTCAAATGAGGAGAGGCAGTGGGAAAGGCGGGAAGTCAGCGCGCAGGCACGAGGGATGCTCCCAAAAGCTTTCTGATTGGATGCTGGGGAGCATTCCCGTGCAGGCTCCGTCGGTACCGACGTACCCATATGTGAAGACTAATTCCTGCTGTTCCCAGAGATCACCTGTTACAGGTAAGTAACTGTGCTTTCCCAGCTTTCAAAGAAAGCCTTTGGGAGATGCACCATGCATGCATGGTACCCTTCCTTTGGGAGATGCACCATGCATGCGTGGTACCCTTCCTGCCCAAGGGTGCCATCTTGCCTCAGTTTTCGTTTTTTGTGCAGAGCCCATTGGACATCTGTCTGCTTTCCCCGGAAAAAGTGCTAATTTTATCTTGATTTTCTTTTGAAATTTTTTCATTTCTCTGGTTGCGTGCCTGTTCTTTTTCCCTCCCCCGAGCTGCTTGCCTCGGCATCGCTTCTCTGGTTCTTTTATTTTTCTTTTTTCGAGTCTTCTCAACCGGCGTGGTTCACACCCTTTTTTCTCTGGCTGGGCCTAAGGTCTTCAACCTTGCCAGGGCCTTTTTCCCCATGGCCTCCGCCAGTGGTTTTAAGTGATGTGATCGGTGTGTTCGCACCATGTCGCTCACCGATCACCATGACTGCTGCCTCCGTTGCCTTGGGCCGAACCACAACCCCTTGGATTGTGGCTTCTGTAAGAAGATGTCCTCCAAGGACATCAGGATTCGCCAGCAGCAGGAAAATATTTTCCAGAAGTCCGACTGCTTCAGAGTCGCCAATGACATCATGCTCTAAGGCCACCTCTGGAACCCTGGGGTGACCCCGATGCCTCAACACTCTGAGGCCATGGGTCCTCTGAATGGAGCACTCCAGAGGTGGAACTCGAGAAGAAGAAATCCTTGAGGACTGCTTTGGTAGATGGGTTAGGGAATGTGGGCAAGTCTCATTCCCGGCCCCAAAGCCCACTCCTGAGTCTGAGGGGACAGAGCAGGAGCGGCCTACCAAGGTGGCCTGAAAGGAATCGTCTGCCTCTGATGATTGGCCTTGGATCCCCGAGGCCATCCTAGTTGAGAACTCTCCCTTGTTGGAACTGGCACTGGGCCCAAAGTCCGCGGTGACCGCGCCGACGGCTGCGGGGCCATTTGGACTGGAGACCAGAATGGCGGCCTTGGAGTGCAGCTTGTCTGCCTTCATGGCCCAGCAGCGGGCTCTGATGTCCGGTTCCTCCAGTTCATCGGCCCCAGCCACTGGGCCCTCAATCTCGAGAATATCCCTGGTGGTTGAGCCAGTCCTCATGCACTACCAGCCTCAAGATGTTCCTCGGCTTCGGTCCCAATCCTTGGGACCAAAAGCCTCCCTGCTGAGTGCCTGCGGCTCTGCACAGAACCTCCATGGGACTTGGGCCTGGGACCTGTGCACAAGTCCCTGATCGCCCTCGACACCTCCACTGACTATGACTCAGACTGGGAGACTGAGAATGATGAGGCCCTGGATACCCAATGCCACCGCAATGTGCCTTCGGATCAGTCTCCTACCGAGACCTGGTGCCGGTCCCCACCTGAGGATGGCCTTCCTCAACTTCATATGTGACATGGCGAAGGCACTGGAGTTTGTCACTGAGTTGGAGGAGTATCCTCCCACAGAGAAACTCTAGATCCTCCAGTATGAGGCCCCCCCCCCCTTCCCGGAAGGAGGCATTCACGGTGCCTATCCTGGGACGGCTACTCTTCTGCATTTGGGAGACACTCTCATCAGTACCCATCGTGAACCTATGGCTAGACTCGATGTACTAAGTCCACCAGAGCCCTGAGTTCCAGAAGGCACAGCTGCCACATAATTCCATGGTAGTGGAGTCGGTCATGTGTCAGCTCAAGAGCCAAACGGTGCATTCCTCAGTGCCCCCGGGGAGGGAGGCCTGCGTTATGGATGCCATGGGCAGAAAGTGCTACCAGAACTCAATGCTCATTGGCTGGATCAAGGCATACCAGCTATACATGGGCATGTACCTGAGAGACCTGGTGAAGGAGCTCAGCGGGTTCTCAGCTAGTGTCTCTGAGGAACCACTCCAGTGGTTCCAGACCTTAGCCTCGGCTGTCAGAGAGTGCTCCAAATTCATGACTCGAGCAGCATATGATGGTTTTGAGTCAGCAGCTAGAGTAGCTGCGGCAGGCATCAACACCTGGCGCCAAGCCTGGCTACAGTCTTCTGACCTGGAGCAATGGGTTCAAGACAAATTGATCGATGTCCCTTGTGAGGGAGAGAATCTCTTTGGCAAACCCATGACCGATAAGGCTGCAGAGTTAGAGACCGAGTTCCTGATGAGGACCAGGCTCTCCAAGAAGACCGTTACCCTTCCCTGATGGAAGCCCTCAGGTAAAAAGCCCCCTTACTCAGGGAAGGGCAAGGCTTATGAAAACTACCCTCTGTATCAGACCTTCCCAGCTCCCCAACAGGGTCAGCAGGCCAAGGGACAAGGACATGGCCCTCGTACGCCCAAGACTCCCAAAACCCAGGCACCGGCATTGGCCCTGGCCCCGGCCCAGCCTAGTGAGAGCTTTTAACTCCTTGGGTATAGCCTCTCCCCCCCCCCCCTAGGAGGCCCAACCCCACAGCCCACAGGGGGACATTTAGTCTTGTTTGCCCACAGGTGGCCATCCATCACTACTGACACCTGGGTACTGAAGATGGTCAGGGAGGGTTACCTCCTCCACCTGCTGCAGATGCCCCCTCCATTCTTCCCAGGAGAGCTCGCCAGGACTCCCCTCCACCAGACCTTGCTACTGCAGGAACTCACAGGTCTTCTAGAGGACAGGGCAGTGGAACCAGTGCCTCCACACCTTTGGGGCAGAGGGTTCTACTCCTGGTACTTCCTCATACCCAAAAGAATGGGGGGCCTCATGCCCATCCTAGACCTGCGGGACCTAAACAGATTCCTGGTGAGGGAGAAGTTCAAGATGCTCTCCCTTGGAACATTGGTGCCATACCTCCAGCAGGGAGTCTGGCTATGCTCCTTGGACCTAATGGTTGCGTACACTCACATCCTCATCCATCTCAGCCACAGGCTTCAGGTTCATGGTGGGGGGGGGGGGGGGGGTTGGCCATTACCAGTACAGGGCACTACTACCCTTTGGCCTAGCTTCCTCCCCCAGAGTCTTCATCAAGTGCCTAGTGGTGGTCGTGGCCCACCTTCACCTTCAAGGGGCCTTCGTCTTCTCCTACCTAGACGACTGGCTCATAAGAAAGTGTTCAGTTGCCAAAGGTGCAGCAGGCCATGGCCTGCACCATCCACGTCCTCCAGTATCTGGAGTTCATCACAAACCACCCCAAATACCATCTCCTCCTGACACAGTGTTTGGAGTTCATTGGGGCATGGCTGGAAACTGTTTAGGCCAGAGCCTTCTTGCCCCTGGACAGAGCCGATCACCTCAAGGTGTTGGCCGCAGACGTACAGCACCAACGCTCGGTGTCTGCTTGCCTCCTGCTCTGACTGCTGGGCCACATGACATCCACATTCCATGTTAGCCCAGATGCCTGCCTTTACATGAGGGCGGCCCAGTGGCACTTCCACGCCCAGTGGACCCTGGCCACAGGCCGACTGTGGGACAGAGTGATGTGACCCGCTGGCTGGTGGCGAGTGCCTCAGCATCTTCAGGCTGGGATGCCTTTTTCAGGCCCCCGCCCCCCAGAGAGTCCTCACTATGGATGTCTCCCTTATGGGCTGGGGAGCTCATTGCGAGGACTTCTGCACTCAGGGCAGTTGGTTGCAGGCGGAATGTCAACAGCAGATCAACCTCCTAGAGTTTCGGACTATATCCCTGGCTCTCTGAGCCTTTTGCCACTGTCTGTGGCACAATCTGTGCTGATCCAAATGGACAACCAAATCGCAATGTTCTATGTCAACAAGCGGGGGGGGGGGGGGGGGCACAGGGTCATACACCCTCTGCCGGGAGGCAGTAGCCCTCCACTTGTATGCAAACCACAGTGGGATGCTCCTGCGGGTGGTATATCTGCTGGGCCAGGACAATGCCCTGGCAGATAGGCTGAGCAGGTTCCTCCAGCCGCATGAGTGGCAGCTGGAATCCAGAATGGCCTTTTGGCTATTCCAGCTCTGGGGAACTCCACTTCTGGACCTCTTCACCAGTCTGGCTAACTCTGTTGCCTCACTTCTGCTCCTGACAGCCAGTCCTGTCCTGGGTGACAGCAGATGTCTTTCTCATCCCATGGACAGAGGGCTTTCTTTATGCCTTCCCACCTCCACCGCTGATAGCCAAGACTCTCTTCAAAGGCTTAGCGGGATAGGGCATTGCTGATATTGGTGGGCCCTCGGTGGCCCAGGCAGTCTTTGTTCCCACTGCTCCTTCGCATGTCCATAGCACTCCTGGTCCCCCTGAGCAGTGACCTGGGACTACTGTTGTAAGAGGAAGGCTCCCTCCTACATCACAATTTGGGGTCTCTGGTGCTAACGGCTTGGCTGCTGAAAGGGTAGTCTTGGCCCCTTTCAACCTTTCAGGGGAGGTTGAGGAGGTCCTCCTGGCCTCCAGCAAGACCTTCACGAACAGGCTTATGCCTTCAAATGGCACAGATTCTCTGTGTGGTGCGTGGAGCGATGGATTAACCCATTCTTGTGTTCTGTGCAGCTTGTGCTACAATATTAGCTTCATCTGTCCCAGGCAAGACTGAAGTCCAAATTGATCAGGGTTCATCTGAGTGTTCTTGCAGCACACCACCACCTCATCAAGGGCAAGCCTCTCTCTGTCCAGGCCCTCGTAACCAGCTTCCTATAGGGCCTCCTATTATCCAAACCACCCATCCGCCCACCAGCAGCAGAGTTGGACCTCGAAGTGGTGCTCTCACAACTGACTGGCCCACCGTTTGAGCCCCTATCACCTCAAGGATATATTGAAGATTTCAAAACTGGAAGAAATTCAGGTCTCCCAGTAATTTTTGGCAGGTGAGGTAGGGCTGGGTGGATGTTCTTTCATTTTGTGGTGCAGCCCCTAATAAACTGTTTAAGGTTTATGATTGTTGTGTTATTCACCACCTTCCTATTGTGTCTGCGTGATGCTTTTTTATTGTTTTAGAAAACTGAAATGGTTTGTAAACCACTTTGGCCTTTTGGTTTTAACGATGGTATATTAAGCTTTCTAAATAAATAATGGTAGATAAATAATCTACCATGAGGAAGAAAGCAGCAGAGTCTAGAGGAAGGCGGAATGGTGCCTGTGGACAGCTTAGATCTTTTTACTTTCTTAGAATCCTCATCTGACAATATGCCAATTAGGGCTACATTGATTGAAGTATTCTGTTCCGAGGCAAAGTTGTTTCTTTTCAAAAATGACCTTTAAATTTCAGCAAATTTTCTTTGGTGATTAGAGGGAGGTGATGTTCCTTGATGTGGCTAAGGCCACCCAAGCATGAAGGATGGCTTTCTTTCAGCTTAGGCCTAGGCTAGCTGCTATAAGGGCTTATTTGTATTTGAGATTCTCCTGTAGGTGTTAAGTTAGGTTTCAGGATTATGAGTACACCTTCTTTTACCTGATTCAATTAGAATCTTTTTTTATTGACTAAGGAAGCTGTTTGAAGTATTTCTAGCTACAAACTCTTCTTGAAGGTATTAGGGGCAATTCAGTATTATGTGGCTTAATGTATAATCATCATCTTTTTTTAAAATCTTTTTTTCTTTCAATGGGATCCCACCTCCCTTCTTCATAATAGATTTTTGGAGTTTTAAAATTAGGATTTTTGTGTGTGTCTTTTGTTTCCTGTGTGGAATGATTGTTTGATTTCTGTATCAAATTTTCTTTCTTGTATTTCTACGGCTAATAGTTTTGTTGGAAATAGTAATAAAAATTAAATAAAATTTAAAAAACGCATGCATCACAGCCCTGCTTCTGTTCTGTTTCCACCAAGACTATGCCTCTGAGAATAATACCTGGGCAAAGATTTTATAAAAGTAGGCATACTCTGTTCATTCAGCTACTATTTACATTCATATGTAAGTGTGAAGTTTTGTAAAAGCCCCACAAAGCAGGCTTTACATATGGAAAAAGCTTTATAAAATTACCACCATTAAGATGAGATGTTAGAGACTTGGTTTATATAATCCTGGAGGCAACAAAGTAGAAATGACTTAAAGGAAGACACAAAGAAGCACATTCTTACCTGGCCGTCCAGTCCCTTGTGCGGCCGACCAGAAGTGGAACGCCCAAAGATAGACCCAATTCTGATCCCACAGGGGCTAGATGTGTCCGCAGGATCAGAATCTGGTCTACGACCTGAATGTGCAGGCTGTGCTCCGATTCTGGTCAGCCTACACACACATAGCAGATCCCCAGCTACCTCAGTCACGCTTCTGAATGGAGCCACAGTGCTATGGTGTCTCATCACCATGGCACCGAGGCTCCATTCAGGAGCCGCAAATGCTGGCTGCCACAGATATTTTTCTTTCCCCACAGCCGGACCCTTGATCCGGCCTCCCATAACCAGAGTCCGGGTGCGGGAATCCTCCTGTACCCCCTTACCTTTTTGGCCCGTCCCGGTGGCATGATCCCCTGACGTTCAGGGGGACTTATTCTACCTCTGCGACCTCAGAATCAGCCCTATACATCCGGGGTCATGGCCTACCCTCGCTTCAACTCAGTAACGCCCCCTCCTGCCCCTGTCTAAACCTTCTCATACAAATGAGCTATTTGTAAGGGGAGGCATTAGCCAGAGCCATCAGGGGAGCGAATAGCGGAGATGGATGACCAATCTGGACGTCCATCCCCACTATTCGCTGTACTGAATGACCGCCAAAGTCTTCATGAATGGATGTTGGAATCAATTTATTCTAAGCAATGACCCAATGTGGCTGTGTTTAGGCAACCCACCTGCATCAGGGGTCCAAAACATTTACTCTGATGTGACAGCTAAAATTTGTAGCATAATGATATACTGAAAGAATATTCTTTCAGATTGCTGTCATACCGATCAGGTGGCCAGTGCCACACGTTATTCACCCCTTTTTGATTACATTATTAAGACCAATCTCCAGGAACAAGCAGGAATGTAGTCTTCACATATGGGTATCGTTGGCACCGACGGAGCCTGTGCAGGAACACTCCCCAGTGTCCAATAGGAATGCTTTTGGGAGCATCCCTCAGCACATGCGCGCTGCCTTCCCACCTTTCCAACTGTCCCTCTTCAGTTCTTCATTTTCCGCGGAGCCGACAGGTCACATACCCTGTCACCGCAGAAAATTTCTTCTTTAAACTGTTTTTCTTGTGGTCGCGCCTGCCTCCGCTCGACGCCTACCGGTACCGCCGGTTCTCTTTTCTTCTTTTCAAAAAAAAAAAATATATACTTCTGAAGTGTTTCTCTTCAGAAACTTTTTCTTTTTGGTGCTAGGCGCCATTTTGGGCATTAGGCCCCATTTTCCTGAAAAATGGAAAAACCAGCTAGTGGTTTTAAAAAATGTACTAAGTGTGGCGGTACCATTTCCGTCACCGACACCCATGACTGGTGTCTCAAATGTTTAGGCCCTGACCATTCTCCATCGGCGTGTTCCTCTTGTATGGGGATGACTAAAAGAGGAAGACAGAACCGGGCTGCAAAGCTGGGTACCCTCTTTTCTTCAGATACAATGTCCATTGCATCGATGTCTTCCAGAGCCTCGTCTTCCTCCCATGGATCTCAGGTAACTAAACATAAGAGTCAGTCCTCAAAGGGTAGATCTCCTTCTAAGCATCGAGAAGCTATTGTCATTGCCCTTGAGGAAACTATACCGGCAAAAAAGCCCCGGTGGGAAGCTTCGGCCTCCAAAGCACTAACGGGGCTCCAGGATGTTCTCGAGGCCTCGACCTAGGCAGAACTACTGGTGCCATGCTCAGGGGTTTCGGCCGCTTGTACCGGTACCGACACCCAGGCATCGGCATTGTCGCTAGACCAGAGATTCCTCGCTATCAAATGCAGTCTTGCAGCTCTTCTTATAGCTGCGGTACTGTTGACACCGCTACTGGCGGTTGAATGGGCACCGGTACCGACACTGATACCGATGCCGGTACTAGCACTGCTACCCGATACCAGTACCAGCACCTACAGTACCGGCCCCAGTGGGAATTCTGCCCATGCCGACTTTTTCAGGCATCGACAGATCGATACCGGACCAACTCGGTGCCGACTTCGATCGATACTGATTCCGTGCTTTGCATGAACATCGGGATCAGAGATGCTTCGAGTCTTCCGATTCTGATGACTCGGATAACTCTGTCGGTAACAGAGTACTTCTTCCAGAAGACTCCTCCTTTCCTCAACGCAGAATGTCTCCTCCGGAGGACATGTCTTTTCAGGATTTTATTCGTGATGTGGCCCAAGGCCTATCAGTCACGATAGCTCCTGAAAAAGAACCTAGAGCAAAGGAATTGGAAATACTCCAATACCCTAAGGCTCCCAAAGAGGCAGCTACCCTGCCCATTCATGAAATTCTTCATGATTTGAAGCTCAGAATGTGGGAAACACCTTTAACCACATCTCCTCATTCTAGGAGACTCGATACCATGTATCGAGTTCCACCATGTCCTGGTTTTCAAAAGACTCAGCTGCCACACCATTTAATGGTAGTGGAATCAGCCATGCGTAGGTTGAAAAGTGCAAAAAGACATGCATCCAATCCTCCAGGTCGTGAATGCAGGACTCTTGACGCCTTTGGGCGTCAAACATTTCAGGCTTCCATGCTTTCAGCTAGGATCAGCTCATATATTTTATATATGGGAATGTTCCTCAAAGAAGTCACAGACTTGGAGCTTATGAGACCCTTCTCCTTGATGACAAACGACAAGACTTCCTTACTCTTGTCAAGCATGCTCAAGATGTTTCCAAGTTAGTAAATCGTGCAGCCTTTCACTGCTTTGAATTCATCAGCAGAACTTCTGCTATTGCCATTGGTGCACAGCGGATTGCCTGGCTTCAGGCATCAGACTTGGAGACTTGGGTACAGGACAAATTAGGAAACATTCCTTGCACAGGAGAAAACCTCTTTGGCAAGAATTGCTAGGAAAAGGCTAATGAGATAGATACTGACAATCTCACCTTAGACAGATTGTCAAAATCTACAGTCAGTCCAGCCAAAAAGAAACCCTATAAGAAACCCTTTTTCAGCAAAAAGAGGAAGTTTTATCGATCCTATACCCAGCAAGGGCAAGCTCAGGGTCAAGTTGCCCAAAAGGGACAACAGCAACAATCCAGACAACAAAAGAAGCCAAAAGGCCCGAGAACTCAACCAGCTCCACAGGCTCAGCCCCCTCAAGAGCTTTGACTCCTTCCTAGAGAGCTTAGCTTTCCTGCCTCTGAAGGGTCCAGAACCCCTAAATATTCCAGGCAGGTTGTGTCATTTTGTCAACAGATGGCATCAAATAACAGCAAAAAATTGGACTCTGTCCATTGTAGGGGAGGGGTACAAGCTTCATTTTCACAGCATGCCCCCCTACAATCGTAAAACAGTTCAATTCCCAAACCTCTCCAGACAATCTACTGGATCAAGAGGTCTCAACACTCCTTGCTCAGGAAGCAATAGAGGAAGTACCCATTCCCCAACAGGGTATAGAGTTCTACTCCCCCTATTTTCTTATTCCAAAGAAAACAGGAGGACACAGACCCATTCTGGACCTCAGAGAATTGAACAAATATCTGTTCTGAGAAAAGTTCAAAATGATTTCTCTGGGAACTCTTCTGCCATACCTTCGAAGTCAGAATTGGCTTTGCTGTCTAGATCTAAAGGATGCATATATTCATATTCTGATCCATCCAGATTACAGGAAATTCTTACGATTCCTTTTCAAAGGAAAACACCTCCAATACAGAGTTCTTCCTTTTGGTCTGACTTCGGCACCAAGAGTATTCACGAAATGCATGGCAGTAGTAGCTGCATTCCTGCGAACCCTAGGGATATTCGTCTTCCCTTACTTGGACGACTGGCTCATTTGAGCCCCCACGATTCCAGAAGCCATCTCTGCACTGTCTCGCACAATGCAAATTCTCCAATACTTGGGATTGGTCATAAACTTCCCAAAATTCCAACTTGTTCCTTCTCAAACTCTGTAGTTCATAGGAGCTTGTTTAGATACCAGACAGTCAAGGGCTTTCCTCCCACAGCCCCGCTGTCTTTGCATAGTGCAACTAGCTTCTCAAGTAGCGGGAAAGTCCTCCCTAACTGCTCGAGAACTGCTGCAATTACTGGGACATATGGCATCCACAGTTCATGTAGTTCCCCATGCTCGCCTCCATATGCGAGCAGCCCAGTGGACCCTATCCACACAGTGGACACAGGCCACAGGACGTCTGTCGGACAAGATATCAAACTCACAATGACTGATCTTGTCCCTACAATGGTGGCAATCACTGGAGAATCTTTTAATGGGGTCTCCTTTCCAACAACCCCCATTCCAGGCCACCCTAACAACTGATGCATCACAGGTGGGATGGGGCGTACACCTGCCCCATCTCTCCACCCAGGGTACCTGGACTCCACAGGAGGCTTGTCTTCACATAAATCTCCTAGAACTCAGAGCAATCTATCTAGCTCTTCGAGTATTCCATGCCCAGCTCAGCTACAAGACAGTCCTACTCCAAACGGATAATCAAGTAGCCATGTTCTACGTGAACAAGCAGGGCGGAACAGGCTCTCTGCCATTATGCAATGAAGCTTTACGACTATGGGCCCTTGCCAGAGAGCATCAAATTCACCTTCTTGTGGTATATTTTCCAGGCATTCAAAACCTTTGGGCAGACAAACTCAGACGAGTACTGCTGCCTCACGTAAGGTCTCTCCACCTAGACCAGGTGATAAAGATATTTCGCATCTGGGGAAACCCAGACATAGACCTCTTTGCAAGTCCACTGAATGCCAAAATACCCGGCTCTGTTCCAGAATTCCAGCTCACAATTGCCAGGCAAGGGACGCCTTCCTCCTTCACTGGGGTCAGGACTTCCTCTATGCCTTCCCACCCATTCCCCTCATCCCCAAAACGTATTCAATCTTCAGAGAGACAGAGGTCGTATGATCCTCATAGCGCCACGGTGGCCACGACAAACGTGGTATCCCCTGCTTCTACATCTCTCTCAAGCTGCACCTCTGGAGTTAGGGTGTGCTTCAGACCTTCTCTCCCAAGAGAACGGGATGCTATGGCACCCGAATCCCCAGTCCCTGCATCTCAGGGCCTGGTTGCTGAAAGCCTAGACCTGCAGGATTTTAACCTTTCCCAACAGGTAAAGGATGTCCTTCAGGCTTCTAGAAAACCTTCCACAAGACATTCTTACGCCTTCAAGTGGAATCGTTTTACTATATGGTGTTCACAGAAGGGGTTAAACCCCCTTATGATACCTTTGGAATCGATACTAGAGTATCGACTTCATTTATCAAATTCTGGTCTAAAGACCAATTCAGTAAGAGTCCATCTTAGTGCAATTGCAGCTTCCTTTAAGCCTCTAAATGGACAACCAATTTCCTCTCATCCACTCATAGCAAGATTTATGAGAGGTATTCTATTAACAAAGCCTCCCATCAAGCCACCACCAGTAGCATGGGATTTAAACCTAGTTCTCGGGCAGTTCATGAAACTGCCTTTTGTACCTTTAGCCACTACAACCCTAAAGCTCTTGTCCTGGAAGGTCATCTTCCTAATTGCAATCACCTCTGCACGTCGCATTAGTGAATTGCAAGCTTTAGTGGCTGATCCTCCTTATACTAGGTTTCACCATGATAAGGTTGTTCTCAGAACTCATCCACACTTTATGGCAAAGGTGGTTTTGCCTTTTCATTTAAATCAATCAATTTATCTTCCTGTATTCTTTCCGAGGCCTCATGTTTCTAATGCAGAAAGGAAACTTCATACTTTGGATTGTAAAAGAACCTTGGCTTTTTACCTACAAAGAACACAGCAACATAGAAAGTCTTCTCAACTTTTTATTGCTTTTGATTCCAGTCATTTGGGACTTCCAGTTTCCAAGAGAACTCTATCCAAATGGATTGCACAATGCATATCCTTTGCTTATGAGAGTAAGAGTCTTCCTCTTTATGGCCATGTCACAGCTCATAATGTGAGAGCCATGGCAGCCTCTATGGCTAACCTTCACTCTGTGTCTATTGATGACATTTGTCAAGCAACCACCTGGGCTTCGGTACACACCTTTACAGCCCACTACTGCCTAGACAAAGCCTCCCATTGGGATGCCTTCTTTGGCCAAGCTGTTCTTCAAAATCTCTTTCAGACCTAATTCAACTCCTACCCACCAACCCTGGTGGGATGCCAGAGATCCATGGGAGGAAGCATGGCCCATCTTACTATAGGTGGCAGCTTCTTGGGGCGATCTCCCTGGCATCTTCAGCTAGGGAGTCCCCATATGTGAAGACTACATTCCTGTTTGTTCCTGGAGATAGCGTAGTTACTCACCTGTAACAGGTGATCTCCGGGAACAGCAGGAATTTAGTCTTCACAACTCACCCACCTCCCCTAGGAGTTGTCTCTCTATCTCTCTGTCTCTTTCCTCTCTCCCTCTATCCTTTCACTCAGCTACAAACTTAACTGAAGAGGGACAGTTGGAAAGGCGGGAAGGCAGCGCACATGTGCTGAGGGATGCTCCCAAAAGCATTCCTATTGGACACTGGGGAGCGTTCCCACGCAAGCTCCGTCGGTGCCGACGATACCCATATGTGAAGACTAAATTCCTGCTGTTCCCGGAGATCACCTGTTACAGGTGAGTAACTACGCTTTCTTAAACCTTCATCTTACATTAATTTTGTTTAGCTCTTACTCTTCAAGAGGAGAAGCTGTCAATCTGTGTTCTGGCATGGGAAATAGCACCTTTAAAACCACAATTAATTTTATGTTTGCAACAAATTGTGATGACCCTCTGTGCAAGCGGTTGCACAGCATTTTGACAGCAGTCTGAAAGAGTATTCTTACAGTACCTTTGAGCTCCAGATTTTTTGCTGTCATATTGGTGTAAATGATTTGAATTCCTGATGCAGGTGGGTTGCTGAAGCACAGCCATGTCAGGTCATTGCTTTGAATGAATTGACCTTGCCATCCATTCTTGAAAGGTTTTTTTTCTCCCTTTGGGCTATCTCTGTTTTATTGTTGGATCTGCAAAGGTATATGTCCCTGGGGCTTGAATTCATAACTCTCCTCTTTCACCAACCCTGTGTGCAGGATAATCCGGCGTCAGAGTTTTAGATTGGGCCAGTAGCCCACCGTCATCTTTCTCAAATTTTTGGGCATTTTTTTTAACCTTGACCCAGATTTCTACTTTAGTCAAAAATTGTGCAATTTAATTTTGCACAAGCATTTTTATAAGTTTGTTTTGTATATGTGCAAGAATTTGTTTTGTAGAGTGAAAATTGCAGGGTTTAAACTTTTTTAATTTGTTGCAAACATAAAATTAATTGTAATGGAAAATGATCATTGAGTGCTTTATGAACCTGAATAAATGATCACATCAGATCGTATGCCTTGTAGAGATATACAAATGATAAGTAGTAGTACTACTACTAGTAGTAGTAGTAGTAAATCGATAATGATCACAGTTTTTGTGGTGGCTGTGATATTTTTTTTAGCATTAAATCTCATACAGTAGACCCAAAAGCTTTAAGCAATGTGGATTATAGTCGCTTCTAGGGCCCCTCTGGGATTAGGGGCTCTGAAGCTTAAGCTTCATTAGTTTCATAGTAGATCCGCCTCTGCTACCAGCTGTAAAACCCTGTCTTCCAGGAAAGGATGGGGTTGTCAAACTAGCTTCATTTTAAGCTCTCTTCACCGCTTCTGCTGTTTCTGCCCACTCCTTCCATTTGAATATCATTCCTAATTGAATGTATGAATTCTACCCATGTATTCTTTCTCCCTTTCACCACAGGTTTAACTTCCAAATCCTCTTTTTCCGTAACTCAACAAAAGACATTGTGTTTTTTTCCCATTCAGAACCAATGAACTATTGATTAACCACTCATTTACATCTTTAAACAATTATTTAATAACTGGCCTAACTGCACCCAGTACTTTGTTTGGGGGTGTACCCACAGCTCCGTGGGGGTCACCTTGACTTGTTAAGATATCAGAGACAGTTGGATTTATTTTGATTTTATCTTATTTCTATAAAGGGATCCAATAGGCAGTATCACAGACTGCAAATACCACACCACATTAGAGATGCTAGCTCAAAACCAGCGATAGTTAAAAATGTCCTTTCTCAAACTGAGTAAAGTTAACAGCTACAAGACAGTAACTGCTCCTCACAATGGCAGAAATTCAACTTGAGGACTCCCAAGCAAAATATTGGAAATATATCCCCAGAGCAGGCAGGAATCCACCTCAGAAGATATGTGAGCAGCTATAAATGGGTCTTTTTCTCTGGACCCCCCTGCACTACAGGGGCAGCCTAGGTGGAATTTTTTTTTTTTAATAAACTTTATTTAATAATCATCAACCTGATACAAAAGACAACATACCTCCAGAGGGGTGGACTCTCATCCCCAACTGGAGGAAACCCATACAAGTGATGATTACAGTTTTAACATTTGCTTTCCCTGTAAGGGTAGCCAGCTAGAGACGGTCCAGGACATCTTCCAAAGACCATTTAGATAGCGCCATGTCCGCTGGGCCGAACGAAACAGGACACTATGCACCAGGCGGGACGGCAAATCTTTAGACTCCGTATGCAAAGCCCCCAATAACGACAGAGGGGCAACAAATTCCTCCTCTAAAAGCGTGGGAGTATATACAGCAGTCCCTCCTAGCCAGTCTCCGAGATGGCGGGCCTGGCAGGCCAATGCATAAGCACCCATATCCGGAAAGCCCATCCCCCCCTCTCTCCATTTCCCCATTAACCGTACTAAGGGGATGCGTGCCCGCGCCCCGCGCCACAGAAAGGTCCAAAGTATAACCTCTAATCGCCGCAAATCTCTGCGAAGCAACCACACCGGTAGGGTCTGCAACCAATATAACAAGCGGGGCAAAACTACCATCTTAACCGCCACCACCCGCCCTGAAAGGGAGAGCGGCAAGGGCCCCCACGCCTGCAACTGCGTTCGCACACAGTCCAACATCCAATCTAAATTACACCTGTAAAGGTCACGCGGTTGACTAGTCAAACGTATGCCCAGATAAGTAAAGTGAGTATCTGCCCATCTAAGGGGGAAGCCCCCAACCAAGTCCCATCTCAGTCTCCCAGAAACATCCAGGGCCTCAGATTTATCCCCATTAATACGCAAGCCCGCGAACCGACCAAAGTTCGTAAATTCGTGCAACAAGTTAGACAAAGAGTCTACTAGAGATAGAAGGTGAACCAAAAGATCGTCGGCAAAAGCCGACACTTTAAAAGTTTGAGAACCAATCGTCACCCCTCGGATCCCAGGTGATTGCTCCACTGTACGAATCAACGGATCTAATGACAAAACAAATAAAAGAGGAGAAAGAGGACAACCCTGCCTCGTACCTCGCTCTAGCGGGAAGGCTTCCGACACTACTCCGTTACAGAGTATTCGGGCCGTGGGGTCCGCGTATAAGCTATCGACCATTGCACAGAAAGGGGCCCCTAAGCCATACCAAGGCAGCAACATTTGAGATAACACCAATCCACTCTGTCAAAGGCTTTCTCCGCATCAAAGCTAACAAGCAGTGATGGTAATTGCTGGTCATGCACCCATTCCAAAGAGGTTAAAATTTTGCGAAGGTTTCGCACTATATACCATCCCCGCACAAAGTCAGCTTGTGAATCCTGAACCAGATGGTCAAGGTGTCCCGCCAGACGATCTGCCAAAATCTTGGCAAAAAGCTTCATATCAAAATTCAATAACGAGATAGGGCGATAGGAAGAGGGCAACACCGGATCCTTACCCGGTTTCGGAATTAGGGTAATGTAAGCTTGGTTAGTATCCCACCGAAAACCCCCCTGCGCACCCGCTGCGCATACACCTCTACCAGGGCTGGACTAATATAACCATTGAGTAACTTATAAAACTCGGCCCCCAGGCCATCCAGCCCCGGGGACTTAAAACAGCTAGCTGAGGTAATAGCCGACTGCACCTCTTCCAATGTCACCGGGCGCCCTAGCTGAATGCTCTGTTCCTCCGTAAGCTTAGGCAATTTCACCCGCTGAAGATACTCTTGTATCTCCGAGGGAGAGCCACTCTCCGCCAAGTACAGTCTGTGAAAGAATGTCCGAAACACGCGGACAATATCCGTACCGTCCCTATGTAACTTCCCTTGGTCATCTCGCAAGGCTGCCACAGCATTCGAGCCACGCGGACCTCGCAGACAGCGGGCCAGCAACCGCCCTGGTTTATCCCCATAACATTGCAACCGATAAACGTAATATAAGATAGATTTCTTGGCCCTCTGATGTAACAGCTCGTTAAGATCCACACGAGCTTCCCACAACTCCTTCTTGATCCCTTCGGACGGGGTCTGAGCAAGCCGTCTCCGCAGTAGAGACACGCGTTTCTCCAATCTAAGTATCCGTTCCGCAAGTAGCCGGTGTTTACGCGCCGCATACCCAATAATATCCCCTCGTAGGACTACTTTGGCCATTTCCCACACCAATTCCGGATCCCCCTGCCTAAGTGGAATTTATATTGCTGGTTCAATGCCAGATGCAGTCCTTTGCCCCAAGGCAAAGCTTTAACTGAGTTCCATTGGTTGCTTTTCCTCCATTCTTTTCTAGGCCTGTAGGTGTAGATCTCTGGGGCAAAAATGAGTTCTATTTATTTTTAAGTGCCATTGCTGATTCTTGGTGACCCAGCAGCCCCTGGGTTTTCTTGGCAAGCTTTGACCACAAGTAGATTGCCAGGCCTTTTCTTCCAAGGCAATGGAGGGTAAAGTGACTTGCCAAGAAGTGCTAGTGGGAATTTTACCCTGATCTCTTGGGTACTAGGCCATTACTCTAACCACTAGGTTTCTCCTCATCTCCATTTAGTTCAGCGGAGGACGCACCTACTCTTGCCATCTTGCTGGGCAGACTAGATGGACAATGCTGATCTTTATCTACCGTCATATACTATAGGCCTGATTGCATCCCAGATGTAGAAGCCCTCTGTACGTCCGGTCTGAACCGGACGTACAGAGGGTGTCTCAATTCTGATCCCATGGGGCACGTCTAGCCCCGTGGAATCAGAATTACGAACAGTACTGTACGTGCATGACCGGACCGCAATTCCATCTGGCCTGCATGTACAGGACATGTCTGACTAACTTAGTCATGGCTTTTAAATGGAGCCACGGTGCCGGCTCCATTTAAAAGCCGCGATCCCGGCCGCCAGAACAAAGTTTATTCCCTGCAGCCCAACCCCCAATTTGGCCTCCCAGGGCCAGGGTCGGGCTGCGGGGAATGCTCTGCCCTCTGCTGCCCTTTCCTTGCCCCGGACCTGCCTCAGAGATGGAATAACTTCCTCGTTCAAGCCGCCGGCCTGGATGTACAGGGACAACATTAGAATCTGCCCTGTACATCTGGGGCCGGTGACCACCCACTGCCCGCCGTAACGCCGCCCACGATCCTCCCCTTTCCCGCCCCGTCTAGCTTCCCCATACAACCGGCAGGGAAGCTAGACGTCGGCGGTAGGGGGCACACTATTCATGGCTTGGAATGAGCCTGAGTGTTACTGTTACAACACTTGGGGACAAGAGTGATCCTTGAACTGCCCATATCACTTTATACACATTTGATAAGATCCCCTTTAAATTTCACTCTGAATTTCCTACTATGCAGAAAAGACTTAATTCAACTAAGGATTAGGTCATCTATTCCCAAGCTCCTACATCTTTCTGTGGCTCCTATCAAATATTGGATGGATGTTGTTTGAATCATATCCTGTAGCACCTGAACCTCTTTGCAAGGACTCTGTCAGCCCCTTAGAACTAGAGGAGATGGACAATTATGAAGAGGAGGAAATGAGTGGTTCTTCAGGAGTGCAAGAACAGCAAAAGGACATCTTCTGCCCAAAGTTCCTTCAGAGACTTGCAAAATCACTATCGCTGTCCACCCTTGAGACTTCTTGTAATAGGAGGCTTTAGCTTCATAATGCACTCAATAAATGTGCCTAAGGAAGATCTTGTTGTCTCTTGGGGAAACTTGTGTCTCTTGGGGAAACTGCTAGGTACATATGACCTAGATTGGCCACTGTTGGAAACAGAATACTGGGCTTGATGGACATATCTTATGTTATTATGTTCTTATGTTGTTATTCCATACACCAAGTGTTCCAGGATTTGCAGCTTCAAATATGACAAATACCCCTATCAGTTGTGGCCATATACAAGAAATGGGATTTGAAATATAAAGTGCAGGTAGCACTAGGTCATATGTACTCTCAGCTTTCTCATCAATCAGTAGTTGCAGTGGTGGTCCTCTTATAGCTTTACCCCTCTGACCAAAGATCCCATACTAAGTCTGTATCAGCTGCAAATGTTGTGTCATCAACATTCATTTCTCCAAGAGGTCCATGAAGTGGTCAAACTATATCCAAACACATCTCTGACTGTGGTTACCCACATTCATGATTTTCAAAAATGTTGGTTTTGCCTAATAAGTTATGTGTATTATGTTTACAATATAGCTGCCTGAGCAGCTACCATAGCCATAGGAGCAAGGAGAACAGTGTGGTTTAAAGCATCAAGGCTCCAAGAAGACCTTCATGACTACCTTGTGGATGCTCCATGTCTTGGAGATGATCTCTTTGTGGAGAAAGTGAGACATGGTGTCACTTATTGAAGATCACTTCTTAACAATCTGTGAGCTGTTCACAGATCAAAGCTCTTCTTACAGGAAACCAATAACCACACCATACAAGAGATGATATCCATCTTAATATCTCCAGGTGCTTTATGCCCTGTGACATTACCAGCCTTATGCATGTCCATAACCCCAAAAGCAACATCCAGAAATTTGTACCAAGACCAAGGCGATGAGAAAGGAAATGACCTACTTCCCCCCCTAGGCCCCCTCCCAAAATCCCATCCCTACTGTTTGATAGTTTGTCAATCAGGAGTGTCTGCAGCATTATGTCAAGGCATGGAAACCATAATAACTGATAAATTGGGTGTTAAATAATTTAACTTAAGGATACAGATTGTTTTGCAAGACCATGCCCTGCAAACAACTCTCTGTATCTGTCAAACTTGCCATACCTGCACATACTGCAGTTGGAACAAGAGATTCCTTCCCTCTTGCAATTCATTGCAATAGAGGAAGCCCCTCAAAGGGAAAAAGGCCAGGGCTTTTATTCAAGGTACTTTCTTATTGCCCAGAAATCAGGGGGATTTTGGCCAGTACTAGCTCTTGGAGAAAGAAAAGTTAAAAATGAACTCCCTTGCCACAAACCTTGCACAAGCATTGCGGAACCTGTGTCTTTTGGGGAAACTGTTAGGTACGTATGACCTAGATTGGCCACTGTTGGAAACAGGATACTGGGCTTGATGGACCTTGGTCTGACCCAGTATGGCATATCTTATGTTCTTATGTTAAACCTGCTGCTCTTGCAGAAGGGCAACTGGTTGGTTACTTTGAAGGATGAATACACACATATCTCCATGCATCCCCTTCATAGCAAATTTCTCTGTTTTACCTTCATGGACAGCCATTATCAATACTAAGTATTCACCTTTGGCCTCTCCATGGCACCCAGTGCCTTCAAAAATGCCTGGCTCCAGCAATGGTGCATCTACACAAAACGGTCTATTTGTTTTTCCATCTCATCTCATCCAGGACCCATCAAAATGCAGAGAGGCCACTTCAGTTGGCTCTTTCCCTCCTTCAGCTGTTTTATTTCCTGATAAATATGGAAAAATTGTCGCTCATTCCCAAATAGGATCTACAATTCATAGGGGCACGCATCACGACATATCAGTTTGCTAGAAATTCAAGAAATTTACCATGTTCACAATACCTTTCATCACTGACTCAGAAATAGAATCTTCTACTAGAGGAAACCAGCCAAAGACAGGCATTCTCATGATGCCTTCAGTATTCCATGGAAGGTTGGGATTCCTCTGCACATTCCCTTAACCCCTCCCCTATCCATTCAAAAGATCCTTCAAGATCAAGTACGTGTCATCCTCACGGCCCCTTTCTGTTCCCACCAACTCTGCATCATAAGTTATAATCCCTACTGCTGACAGCTTGAAAGCTGACTAATGGCTTCAGAACCTGTACCAAAGAATGTTTTACACATACTTAAGGCTTCTAGAAGAACAGCTATTAGGAAATCATATAGCTGGAAATGGTGATGGTTCTCCCTGTTATGTGCTCAATGATTTCAAAACCTTGCCACCTGCCTCGTTTTATTAGACTACTTATTACACCTGTCAAAATCAACTGAAAAAACAATTCAGTTCATTTCCACTCGTCAGTAATTGCAGCTTACCATGAACCTTCAGAAGGGATGATCAATCTCTGTTTATCCCTTGATAACTAGATTCATGAGAAGTCTCTTAAACACCAAGCCACCCATAAAATCTCCTTTCCCATGAGTCCTAAATATAGTACTCACAAGGCTAGCATAGGCCCCTTTCAAACTGTTGGCCCAAGCCTCTCTTAAATGTCTCTCCTGGAAAGTTTATTTTAATTTTTGATGACAATCATCTCTGACAGACAAAGGAGTGAACTACAAGCTCTGGTTCACCATTATCCTTAGACCCAGTTCTTCCAAGACAAGTTCTACAAACTCATCCTAAATTCTTAACAAAGATAGTTTCTGAATTCCACCTTAATCAAAACATCATCTTGCCAGTTTTTTTCCCAAAACCTCACATCAGCTCTGCTGAATCTACTCATCATGCTTTAAGATTGTAATTGGGCCTGATTTTATTATCTAAAGGCAACCCAGAGCACAAAAGAAGTTTCACAATTTTTTGTTTCCTATGTCCTGAAAGGAGCAGGTTGTGTAGTGATGAAACATTTGTGTCTAGGTGGATTGCAGACTACTTAAAATTAATTTATACAAAAGCCTGTGAGCCATTACCGGGGTGAATAAGATGCCATTGACTGCGTGCAAAAGTCAGCATAGCAGCAAATCTACTACTACTACTGCTACTTCTGCTTAGCATTTGTATAGTACTTTTCTTCTATAGTGACAGTTGTATTTTAATTGTTGATGCAACGAGGATAGGCTTTGGAGGGAAACGAGCTATCTGGGGTGACCCCAAAGTGTTCAGTCTTTCCCTTTCACCCCTTGCCACCAAGATTCCTTAGGATCACCTAATACATTTACCATGGAAAAGGAGGTTAGAAAATAGGGAAGACAGAATAGCAATTTCTCAGATAATAATATACCATAAAATGGGTACAGTTTTGTAACCACCACTAATATTTCTATATATTATACAGTGTTACAAGGCAATGTGATTGGGTCTCTTGTATCTTCCATTTAATATATATTTAGGTTCATATAGATCCAGTGCTATTGCTGTCTTTTTTTTTCTCTTTTCCAGAGGAGACCATGCGTCTCCGTGAAGAGGCATTAGCAATTGACTCTAAGAAGGAAGAGGTTCGTCAAGCTGTATCCCATGCAGAGGAACTTGAGGTGATTGAGAATTTCTAGTAGCTGTCATTGTTGGAGGAGAAGTGTTTGTATGGGAACCTTTTCTATCCTGTTCATTTCACCTCTCAGCACATTGTCCTACTGAACAAACTATCTTTTGGAAATTGTACTGTGAGATAACTACTGGCTACTACTATTAAACAGATCTGTGGTGCCACAAGATGTATATATAGCTGTACAACAGCATATAAGAAAGAATCACTTACAGCTTTTCACATGAGGTGGTACATTAAGGAGGTTTGTGTGGCAAACTTAAGGTAGATCTAAGGTCTGCTGCTTTCATGTCATCTATTCCACCCTGTTCCCTTTCTGCTTTTATTAGTATTTAGTATTGTTAGTCTTTGTATATTGCATTCTAGATGTATGCAATGCTGTTTAGGAATTCATGGGGAGTAAAAGGGCTTTTATAAAACTGCACATTGAAAGAATGCATGCTCTTTTACACAAACTATCTGTAGATATTCCTGAGGCATAGTTTGAGTTGAGTTGAGTTGAGGCAGAATTATGAAGTATGCACATATTTTATACAATACTTGGGTGTACACTTTGAGGGTAGTAGTATAATTCACGCCTAATAAATGTGCATTTTCACATGCCTGTTTTAAAAAGTCAATTCTCCAGGACCAAGCAGGAAGTCAGTCCTCACATATGGGTGCCATCGATGCCGATGAAGCCCCAGCGGAGCATTTCCCCAGCTTTCTATGAAAGCCTTTGGGAATGCAGGCACACATGCGCGGTTCCCTTCCCGCCTAAAGGTGCCATCTTACCTCAGTCTCTCTTTTTCCGAGAAGCCCACCGGACGTGTGTCCTGTCATCCCGGATAAAAGTTTGATTTTTCAGCGATTTTCGCTATTTCTTTCTTCCCGGTTCGATGCCGGTTCCCCTCCCGCCGGGTTCGGTACACCAGTATCGAGCCCGATTCTTCTTTTTTGTTTTTTGCCCTTCGTGACTGGCGTTCGCGCCCTTTTTTGATTTTTCCCTGGAAGGCCGGTCCTTTGACCTCGCGGGGACTCTTTTTTTTCCCCGATGGCTTCCAGCGGTTTCAAGAAGTGTGATTGGTGTAAGAACAGGGCCGGATTTCCCTATACGCCATCTACGCCGTGGCGTAGGGCCCACAGCTGACAAGGGCCCACAAAAATTGAAAATTCTTAAAATTAAATTTAAAAAAAAATGCTGGCTGCTGCCGCGGCAGCATGGACTGTCCCACGGGGCCCCCCTCTGCTGCCGCGGCAGCATGGACTGTCCCGCGGGGCCCCCTCCCTCCCTCCCTCCCTCCGTGCCGGCTTTGAGAGGCGCGAAGGGAAAGTGTCTCCCTCGCGTCTCTGTTAAGCCCGCAGGGGCAGATGGGAAATTTCCCATCAGCCCCTGCGGGCTTAACAGAGACGCGAGGGAGACACTCTCCCTTCGCGCCTCTCAAAGCCGGCAGGGAGGGAGGGACGGATTCAGTCGGGCGGAGGGGGCCCCGCGGACAGTCCATGCTGTAGCAGTGGTAGCAGATCCTGACCCACCCTGGCTAACACTTCCAGGGCCAAGCAGCTGTTCCATTAGGAGGGTTAACCCGCTGGGTTTAACCAGTGGGGATCCACCAACTGCAGCTTCAGCATCGCTTTTCCCTGCACCAGCTGAACTGGAGGGACTCAATCCTCCGGGCTAAGCGAGACATCCAACCATACGTAAGCAAAGGGTCTCCCTTCCACCCCTGTTTTACCAAGCGGGCCGCCCGGAGTCTTCATCCCCATAGCGGGATTCACAAATAAATACATTTGCCTACTGACCTCTGACTGCTCTCCTGCAGTTTTACCTTCTGTGATAAGGAAGCTTATCATAGCTCAGGTAGGAGCTATAGAAAAGATGGTGTGACTCTGAACAAGCAACCTGTCAGTTCTGGTAGAAGCAAGAAAACAGAGTTTTCACATAAAAGACTACCAGTCCCAGAATGCACCAGGTTTCCAGCAGCCATGAGAGGGGCTGAAGTGAGAGAATGTGTGTGCAATCAAGAGAGCTATGAGGTAATCCCTAAGCACTCATCTCAAAGGGCAGGGCCTGATTCAACACAGCTGCGCTGTGTTAGGGAGCAGCACACATTAGGAAAGAATAAGAATAGAGCTTATTCTTCAGATAACAGTTACTACAAGCTCCAGCCCAGTTTCAAGAACAGCTTCAGGAAGAGATACAGAGGGGAGAGCTTCAGCAACGGCTACAAGCACCAGTATCACCTGGAGAAACAGAAGCCAAGCCAAGCAGATAGAGAGAGAAGGAAACTCTCTGGAAGGAAGAGAAGAAAGGCCATTGGAAGGTCTGGGAGATTCCAAGGCAGTACTCATACTGGGAGGTATTCCAAAAGCCAGCAGAGTCCATTGGACTGGATTCAGCCAGAGGAATGGAGTGGCAGAGATAGGAATCACCAGTGGCTACCTGGAAGAGAGAAGACTGCATGTGGAAGGGACTTTCAGACCAAGGCCAGAAGGTATGTGAGAGAAGATCCAGCGTCCAGGGATCAAGATTGGAAGGCTGGACATCAGAATTGGATTACATATTGGCCAGGCTATACAGAGAGGAATTATGATAAGCAGGAGAGGCTCAGGTATGAACACTGATCCAGACCCTATCTATAATAGAGAATGGCAGCAAGGGAATAAGCATTCTCATGATAGTGCCTTAATGAAAGACTCATCTGTGCCAATGTATGATATTGACCCTATGATTGTTGATGAAGGGGGAGATACAGCAGATGAAACTATTTATATGGACTATTCTCTATCTAAATGCTAGCTTTCTGTGAGCAAACACATCAGCCATCACAAAGAAACCTAACTTTGTTCTTTATTTCCACTGCAAACAGCTCTTAAAGCAGGATTTGGGCTCACACAGTAGCAGCCAGCCAGCTAAAGGCTTTCAGCTGGTCCATTGATAGTAATTAGGGCTGCACCTGATTGTGTGTGTGAGCAAGGGAGAATCACTGCTGAGATCGGCGTGGAAAATAAGCAGAAGTTAACCTAACCAGCAAAGTTTATTCTTTACTTTGTGCCTTTGTATTTGGTAATTATTTGCCAAGAAAACATTAGCTAATTGCCTGACAAACTGAAGGTTGTTTTCTGGTTTACTTTGTGACTTTTTGTTATCCATTTTAAACACTGCAAGCAAGTAACCTCATTTATAGTGCTATCAAGCATACATGTGCTGGGTGAATTAAACCCCATCAATAAAAGAAGTATTTTATTGATCTTACCACTTGGTTTCACAACTCAAATTATTGTCATCAGCTGTGTTTGGGAGTGAATGAACTACAATACCCACAATACCTTGCAAGAATCATATGAATGTATGCATCGTCAAGATTGTGTAGGTTCTCACCCTAGGCAGCCGTCTGACAAATGGCGTAGTCGGCAGGATTGCTCTTGCACCAAGAGGATTTACTTGTTGTGGATTACAAATAAAAGTCAAGTTTAAAGCTGTAAGAAGATTTCTTTCCCTCATCTGCACTTTGGAAGAAAAGTGGTTGTTCCAGGAAGCTGTCCCAGATGAAAAGACCCTGTGAAAAGCTGGATTCATCACTGAGACAAGGTAATATGTACCTGGGCATGTCTAGTGGTGGATGTGTGTAAGCACAGGGGGTAATTGAAAAAAAAAAAAAGTTAAAAAAAAAAAAAAAACCACACCTGGTTGGAAGGTGCTGCTCTTTGGGTTTTTTTTTTTCTTTTCTTGCAGGGGTCAAGATGGATCCGAGGGAGATGGCTCAGTGGATGGCAGCCCAATTTAGCAAGCAGCAGGAGCTATCACAGCAGGCCCAGGACACTGCTATGAAGGCCTTAATGGAACAGCAGAAACCAGTGCTTGATCTGGTGCAAGCTCTAGTTCAGCTGCAGAGCCAAAGTGGAACAGATGCAAGACCAGCAGTTAGTACTGGTGCACCACATGTGGACACTGTGGGACTCAATCAAGGGATTGGGGCATTTAATTTTGGGAAATTAACTCCAGAAGATAATGTTGATGATTTTCTAGAGTCTTTTGAAAGAGTGGCACAGGCTTTAGCATGGCCAGAGACCCAGTGGGCAGTAAGGCTGGCAGCCTCATTAACTGGTGAGGCACTAGCAGCTTACAGAGCAATGCCAGCAGCCCAGGCTTTGATTTATAAGGATGTAAAGGCAGCTATTAGAGATCGCCTAGGGTTGTCTATTTCAGAGTATAGGCGAATGTTTAGAGCTGTTACATTGAAAGTGGGTGAGACACCCAGGGCTCTGAGTCAGAGAATTAGAAGTCTAGCTGTAAAATGGTTGGAGCCTGAGCAAAAGACAGTAGAAATGTTATTAGATATTATAATGCTGGAACAATTTATGCTTGGGGTACCTAAAGATTTGAATGTTTTTCTTATACAGCAAAATTGCCAAAATCTTGGAGAGGCAACCATGCTAGCAGAGAGATTCTTGGAAGCCACGCAGGCTTGCCATAGAATGGGTGGCCCTCTAAAGATGGATGCTGAGGCTAGATGTGCTGTATCAGAAAAAAGAATAATTAAGAATGTTTCTGACAATGAATGTACTGTATCAAACCAGATGACACAGTGGAATAGAAAGAAATGTTTCAAGTGTGGAAAAGTGGGACACTTAGAGAAGAGATGCCAGACACACACTAGTTTAATGGGTCTGGATTTAAAACAGCCCAAGGAAGGATTTCTTTTGATGGTTGATGTGCAAGGAATTACCACAAATGCATTATTAGACTCTGGGGCAGACCAGAGTATGATGTCAAAAAGGCTTTGGAAGAGGATAGAGGCCCAAGAAAGATTTGTGCCTAGAACCCCTGAAAGCCAAGTTCACATCAGATGCGTTCATGGTGCTGCAACATCATATCCCACCTATAGGTTTAAGGTTAAGTGCCTGGGGGAACAAGAGGAAGTCCTATTAGCAGTGGTGCCTAGGCTACCCTTTGATTTGGTCCTAGGAAAGGACTGGCCAAGATTTAAGCAGGAACTAGTGAAAGGGCTAGGAAAGAAGGAGGGAGAAGGTTTAATAATGGAAATAGCTCCGGGCCTTTCTTTGGAAGTCCTCAGTCCCTAGCTAAAAAGATGGTTAAGCTTCCAGAAGGCCAAACTATGGGTAATAAGAGGGGCCTTGTATCCACCCGCTCGCAGGCTAAGTTAGAGAGCCAGCAGAAGGAGGAGGGGGAGCAGGCAGAGTTATTAGGAGATTTACCCTCTCATGATGATTTAATAACCCCATCATCTGGTAAAGTAAGAAAGTTGAAAGCACAAAAGAGGCGTGAGAGACTTTGCAGAGCACAGGGTAGGGCTGAGATGTTAGCTGGTCAAAGTTTACCCTGGGTGCCAGCTGAGTTGGTGGCAAAGTTTCCTAACTTTCCACAAGAGCAGCGAGCTGATCAAGCTCTCACCCGAGCTTTTAAGTATGCTCAGGAGGTCAGGGAGGAATTGCCCAGATTCAGACTAGATAATGACATATTATATAGAGAGAGTCAGGACCCCAGAAATGGTGCCATACGTAAACAATTGGTGGTACCCACAACTTTCAAAGGGCTAGTACTTAGGCTAGCACATGATCATCCAGTGGGAGATCATAAAGGTATGCAAGGAACGCTGAATCAAATACTTGTGCGTTTTTACTGGCCAGGTATATTCAAAGAAACTGCCCAGTTTTGTGCTGCATGTCCAGCATGTCAGCGAGTTACAGCGGCTCACCCACCGGTGGTGCCATTGATCCCCATGCCAATCATCACAGACCCAATTGGTCGCATTGCCATGGATATTGTAGGCCCATTAGTCAAAACGCCCCGAGGTTTCCAATACATCCTAGTTATGGTAGATCAGGCAACAAGGTTTCCCTGGGCCATACCATTGAGGAATGTTTCTGCAAAAACAATAGCTTTAGAGCTAGTACAATTGTTTTGTGAAGTGGGATTCCCAAGAGAGGTGTTGACTGACCGAGGGTCCAATTTTGTATCCAAATATTTGGCCCAGGTCTGGGATGCCTTTGGCATTCGTCACGTGAAAACCTCAGCCTACCATCCACAATCAAATGGTTTGGTGGAGAGATTCAACCAAACTCTCAAACAAATGTTGAGAAGGGGGTTAGCAGGAGAGGTAAAAGAATGGGATATGTTATTACCCTTTGCCTTATATGCCTGCAGGGAAAGAATTCAAGTGTCCCTAGGTGTAACTCCGTATGAGTTGATGTGTGTGAGGGCTGCCCGGGTTTGTTGGATATTTTGAGGGAACAATGGATTGATCCTGAACCAGGAAGTCAGGTGGTGCCACTGTTTCTACGTGACTTGAGAGCACGTTTGAAAAGGACGTCGCAGGTTGCTGAGAGGAACCTGCAGGACAGTCAAGTTCGCCAAAAAGGGTGGTATGATAGAAAGGCCAAAAGCCGCCAATTAACCATTGGTGAAAAGGTTTTGGTTCAAGTAGCAGGAACTGCTCCAAAATTTGAGGTACAGTGGAAAGGGCCATGGGAGGTTGTTAAACAAGTAAGCCCAGTGTCTTATATGGTAGAAAATGCCAAAGGGCGTAGGCAGACCTACCATATTAATGTACTTAAGTCTTGGAAGGAGAGGCCTGTAGATAATGACCTTGAACCCAGTCAGGAAGTAAGTGAGCTTCAAGAAGATAACACTCTCGTAGGTATTACGGACTGTAGAGAAGCAGTTTCACCAGTAAAACCAGTCCGTAATAACTTAAGCAGGGGGGTATGTGATAAGGAAGCTTATCATAGCTCAGGTAGGAGCTATAGAAAAGATGATGTGACTCTGAACAAGCAACCTGTCAGTTCTGGTAGAAGCAAGAAAACAGAGTTTTCACATAAAAGACTACCAGTCCCAGAATGCACCAGGTTTCCAGCAGCCATGAGAGGGGCTGAAGTGAGAGAATGTGTGTGCAATCAAGAGAGCTATGAGGTAATCCCTAAGCACTCATCTCAAAGGGCAGGGCCTGATTCAACACAGCTGCGCTGTATTAGGGAGCAGCACACATTAGGAAAGAATAAGAATAGAGCTTATTCTTCAGATAACAGTTACTACAAGCTCCAGCCCAGTTTCAAGAACAGCTTCAGGAAGAGATACAGAGGGGAGAGCTTCAGCAACGGCTACAAGCACCAGTATCACCTGGAGAAACAGAAGCCAATCCAAGCAGATAGAGAGAGAAGGAAACTCTCTGGAAGGAAGAGAAGAAAGGCCATTGGAAGGTCTGGGAGATTCCAAGGCAGTACTCATACTGGGAGGTATTCCAAAAGCCAGCAGAGTCCATTGGACTGGATTCAGCCAGAGGAATGGAGTGGCAGAGATAGGAATCACCAGTGGCTACCTGGAAGAGAGAAGACTGCATGTGGAAGGGACTTTCAGACCAAGGCCAGAAGGTATGTGAGAGAAGATCCAGCGTCCAGGGATCAAGATTGGAAGGCTGGACATCAGAATTGGATTACATATTGGCCAGGCTATACAGAGAGGAATTATGATAAGCAGGAGAGGCTCAGGTATGAACACTGATCCAGACCCTATCTATAATAGAGAATGGCAGCAAGGGAATAAGCATTCTCATGATAGTGCCTTAATGAAAGACTCATCTGTGCCAATGTATGATATTGACCCTATGATTGTTGATGAAGGGGGAGATACAGCAGATGAAACTATTTATATGGACTATTCTCTATCTAAATGCTAGCTTTCTGTGAGCAAACACATCAGCCATCACAAAGAAACCTAACTTTGTTCTTTATTTCCACTGCAAACAGCTCTTAAAGCAGGATTTGGGCTCACACAGTAGCAGCCAGCCAGCTAAAGGCTTTCAGCTGGTCCATTGATAGTAATTAGGGCTGCACCTGATTGTGTGTGTGAGCAAGGGAGAATCACTGCTGAGATCGGCGTGGAAAATAAGCAGAAGTTAACCTAACCAGCAAAGTTTATTCTTTACTTTGTGCCTTTGTATTTGGTAATTATTTGCCAAGAAAACATTAGCTAATTGCCTGACAAACTGAAGGTTGTTTTCTGGTTTACTTTGTGACTTTTTGTTATCCATTTTAAACACTGCAAGCAAGTAACCTCATTTATAGTGCTATCAAGCATACATGTGCTGGGTGAATTAAACCCCATCAATAAAAGAAGTATTTTATTGATCTTACCACTTGGTTTCACAACTCAAATTATTGTCATCAGCTGTGTTTGGGAGTGAATGAACTACAATACCCACAATACCTTGCAAGAATCATATGAATGTATGCATCGTCAAGATTGTGTAGGTTCTCACCCTAGGCAGCCGTCTGACACTTCCTTTTTCCTTGATGTGTGGCATAGGAAAGAACAGCAAGGTAAAAATAAACACAAAAGGTCAAGTGCGTTCAGAAGGTGGCAGTCAGAGAATGCCTGTCACCGCCACTTTCCTCCCTCCTGCTTTTGGATTTAAGGTAATCCTTAAAAATTCCGTCTAACTCTAAGACTTTGGAAAAATGAGGACCCAGGAATTCAGGAAAGATCTCTGCCACAGAGTAAGTCCTTTATTTGATTTAAAGGAACGGTTTAAGAGAAAGAAATTTCATGATACATTGAATAATCCAAGTTTTTTGTCTCTTTGTGATATTTTAGGAACTTGCTGGGCTGTATCTTTATGCAAAACTGTTGGCACTGGATTATAGTAATGTAGAAATCTTTTAGTCTTTCTTTATCCATACACTCATTAAGAGGCACGTTTACTAAAAGTTAGTATATGGTAACATTATGCAAATATTTATGCAAATGAGGCCCCTTATGCAAATGAGGCCCCGCACCCCCCTTGGGCCGCCCCTGCTGCGGGCCCACAATTTTTGTTGGCGTAGGGCCTCACTCAAGGTAAATCCGGCCCTGTGTAAGAAGTTAATGTCTCTCACCGACACACACGACTGCTGCCTTCGGTGCCTTGGTCCTGATCACGACCCTGAGACGTGTGGACCATGTGGGAAGATGTCTTCCAAGGCACTCCGAAGTCGCCAGCAGCAGAAAGAAAGGCTTTTCTCGGACTCAGACTCCGGTCGGGCCCGGACCTCATCTGAGGCCTCGACATCTCGGCTCGTGAGGGCGTCGGAGGAGGAGGTCCCTGGCTCCTCGAGGGCCAGGTCTAAGACCCCCGACCGTCGCCCCGGGCCCGTGGAACAAGAGAAGCCTGCAAAAGTTCCTCGCGTGGAGCCGGAGTCTGCTGGACACGTAAGCCCTGTGATCCTCGAGGACTCTCCTCCCAGAGAGCCGACGTCGGGCCCGGCGCCGCCGGGGCCCGAGTCAGTGGCTGCTTCGTCTCCCGAGCTGAGTCTCAGGATGACAGCCTTGGAGAGCAGATTGTCTGCCTTCATGGAGCAGCAGCGGGCACTGATGGCCAGCCTGTCTGGGGCATCTGCCCCGACCACTGGGACATCGACGTCGAAGTCGACCCCGGAGACCGAGCCGATACTCAAGTCGATCATGGCTCGAAGTCGACCTCGGTCGCGGTCCCCCTCGACCTCCCGTTCGGGACCGAGGGCGTCGACGCCGGTGCTTCCGGTATCAGGGCGGGTGCTCCAGGACCCCGCGGGGTCGGATCCTGACTCTTCCTCGGACGAGTCTGCCTGGGAGACGGAGGATGAGGAGTCCCCCGACACATTCAAGACTCGGTGCGTCCCGTCGGACTCACTGCAGTCTGAGCCCCGGAGTAGATCCCCTCCGGAGGATACCCGGTTCTCGGAGTTTGTCCGGGATATGGCCACCGCGTTGGCTATCCCGGCGGACCCCGAGGAAGAGCCTCGAGCCGAGGAGCTCGAGGCCCTGCAGTACGACTCTCCTCCGAAGGAGGCCTTTACTGTCCCGGTTCCTCCGATGCTGGAACGGCTCCTCTTCCGGATGTGGGAGGCACCGGCCTCGGCGCCGGTTCTAAGGAAGCGAGTCGATTCAATTTATCGACTCCGGAAGAGCCCTGGCTTTCAGAAGGCGCAGCTACCACACCATTCCATGGTTGTGGAATCGGCCATGCATCGCCTGAAGTGTCAGAAGATGCATTCCATGGTGCCCCCCGGCAGGGAGGCCTGGAGCCTCGATGGTGTCGGTAGAAAGTGCTTCCAGGGCTCGATGCTTGCTTGCCGTGTCCAGTCTTACCAGCTGTACATGGGCATGTACTTGCGTGACCTGGCCAAGGAGTTGGCCGGGTTCTCTGCTGGTCTCTCCGGGGAACCCTTGCAGAGATTCAAGTCCTTGTCCTCGGGGATTCGGGACTGCTCGAAGTTTATGTCCCGCGCCGCCTACGATAGCTTCGAGGCTTCGGCCCGAGTTGCAGCAGCCGGCATCGTGGCTCGACGCCAGGCATGGCTGCAGTCATCATACCTTGAGCCGTGGGTTCAGGACAAGTTGGTCGATGTCCCTTGCCGAGGTGAAAACCTTTTTGGCAAGCCCATGGCCAAGAAGGCCGCACAGCTCGAGACTGAGCACCTTACAAGGACAAGGCTGTCTAGGAAGACCTCTGCCTCTTCTCACAAGAAGAAGGCCTCGGGTAAGAAGCCCTTTTACCCGAGGAAGGGCACTGCCTACAAACAGTACCCTCAGTATCAGGCTGCCCAAGCTGCCCCCCAGGGTCAGCAAGCCAAGGGGCAGGGTAATGGGCCCCGTAGGCAGAGGACCCCCAAGCCTCCGGCCCCTGCTCCCACTCAGCAGGGTGGGGGTTTTTGACTCCTTGAGCATAGCCTCTCCATCCCTGCTCTCTCAACCCTGCACAGGAGGTCACCTCGCCCTCTTTGCCCACCAGTGGCCCCACATCACTGGGGACAGTTGGGTGTTGAACATAGTCCACAGGGGCTATGCACTGCATTTTCACCAACTGCCTCCGCCATACTTCCCAGGGGAACCTCCAAGGCCTCCCCTGCACACAGACCTTCTCCTTCAAGAGCTTCAAGGTCTGTTGGTGGACAGGGCGGTGGAACCTTTGCCTCCCCACTTGCAAGGTCACGGATTCTACTCCAAGTATTTCCTGGTGCCCAAAAGAACCGGTGGCCTTCGACCCATTCTGGACCTCAGGAACCTCAACAAGTTCCTAGAGAAGGAAAAGTTCAAGATGCTTACTCTTGGAACACTTCTGCCCTACCTCCAGCAGGGAGATTGGCTATGCTCCTTAGATCTAAAGGATGCGTACACTCACATCCTCATTCATCCAGACCACAGAAAGTACCTCAGGTTCATTGTGGGAGGAAACCATTATCAGTACAGAGTACTGCCTTTTGGCCTCACCTCCGCTCCCAGGGTCTTTACCAAATGCCTGGCAGTGGTGGCGGCCTACCTGAGAAATCAGGGAATCTTTGTCTTCCCCTATCTGGACAACTGGCTCATCAGGGGTCAGACGTGCCAGGAGGCCAGACAAGCCACCCTCACAACTATTGCTCTTCTTCAAAGCCTGGGGTTTGTAATAAACTTTGCAAAGTCCACTTTGCTCCCCTCCCAGAACTTGGAGTTTATAGGAGAAAGGCTGGACTCTCTGCTGGCAAAGGCTTTCTTGCCAGAAGACAGAGCACAACGACTGATAGCCACTGTTCCCTCTAAGCTGTGTGCGTGTGCGCACGCACACACCTTGCCGAGCGAGCGCACATACTTTACAACAGAGCGCACCAAAATTACAGCTCTGATTCTGATAGAAAACAACACAGACGTCTTAAAATTTTAAAGTTATGATTGTAATTACTAGAAATTTCCTGCTTCATTTAGTAATCGTCTATTTTCATTTAATTTGATTATAATCAATGTGGTGTACATACTGTATTCTGACGTGTAGTCAAATTTTAAAGTATATAACTCCGAGTGTCGTTATGTGGCGCACAAAAATTTAACCTTCCTTCAAAAGCTGCACACAGCTGATATTTTATGCGCACACAGCCTACAGAAAATTAGAGGGAACATTGCTGATAGCCTTAGCAAACCAGTTTCTCAACAGGTCACTGGTCTCCGCCAGACTCTGCCTGAGGCTTCTTGGCCACATGGCTTCGACAGTACATGTGAACCCCAATGCCAGGCTCCATATGAGGCCTGCACAGTGGTGCCTTCGGACTCAGTGGTCCCAGGCCACAGGCAGCCTCAGGGACAGGATAAGGGTGTCCAGACAATTTCTGAACTCCCTCAGCTGGTGGTTGCACCCACCCAATCTACTAAAAGGGGTGCCCTTTCAAATTCCTGGGTACACAGTGGTACTGACCACAGACACCTCCCTGCAGGGCTGTGGAGCTCATTGTCTGAACAAGTGCACCCAGGGCCTGTGGTCTCCTTGGGAGGCTGCAAAGCAGATCAATCTCCTAGAACTCAGAGCTATTTGATTAGCACTCAAAGCTTTCTCTCCTACCCTGGCTCATCAATCTGTCCTGGTTCAGACAGACAATCAAGTAGCCATGTTTTATGTGAACAAACAGGGCGGGACTGGGTCCAGACTCCTCTGTCGGGAGACTCAGGACCTTTGTTCATTTGCCCTCAAGCACAACATGCTCCTCAAGGCTGTGTACCTTCCAGGCCAGGACAACTACCTGGCCGACAGGTTGAGCAGGATTCTACAGCCCCACGAGTGGCAGCTGCATCCTTTAGTAGTTCAGAAGATCTTCCTAAAATGGGGTCTTCCTTTGATAGATCTCTTTGCCAGTCCACTGAACAAGCAACTGCCAAAGTTCTGCTCCAGGCAACCGCATCCTCTGAGAATAGCAGCGGATGCTTTTCTGATTCCCTGGTCTCAGGGCCTCCTGTATGTGTTTTCTCCCACGCCCTTGGTGGCCCGAACTCTCTTCAAGATTCTTCAAGACAAGGCCTCGGTCCTGCTGGTGGCTCCCAGGTGGCCGAGACAGCCTTGGTTTCCACTTCTACTTCAACTGGCGGTGGATCCCCCACTGCCTCTGGGGTTGCAACCCAACCTTCTCTCACAGGAGCAGGGTTCCCTTCTGCACCCCAATCTCAAAGCTCTCAATTTGATGGCCTGGAGGCTGCAAGGGTAGTTTTGGCTCCCTGGGGCCTGCCTCAGGAAGTTGAGGAGGTTGTCCTAGCCTCTAGGAAACAGTCCACTAGGAAAACCTATGCTCTCAAATGGAAAAGGTTTTCTGTGTGGTGTCAGCTACGTACAGAGGATCCTTTCTCCTGTACTGTGCCAGTAGTGCTTCAGTACTTACTGCACTTGTCCAATCAGGGACTTAAGTCCAATTCTGTTCAGGTCCACCTCTCAGCTCTAGCAGCTCACCACTCACTGGTGGAAGGACATTCTCTGTCGGTTCACCCCTTGGTGTCCCGCTTTCTCAGGGGCTTGCTTTTGCTCAAGCCTCCAATCCGTCCTCCTGCTCCTGAGTGGGAGTTGAATGTTGGCTTGCAGCAGCTGACTCGCCCACCCTTTGAGCCGATGGCTACTTGCCCTCTACGCTTCCTGTCCTGGAAGACACTCTTCTTGGTAGCCCTTACCGCGGCTAGGCGAGTGAGTGAGCTTCAGGCCCTGGTCTGTGATAGGCCTTACACTCGCTTTTATAGGAACAGGGTAGTCCTTAGGACTCATCCAAAGTTCCTTCCAAAAGTTGTCTCCTCCTTCCACCTTAACCAAGAGGTGGTTCTTCCAACATTCTTCCCTAGGCCTCATGCAAGCCAGGCTGAAGCAGTTCTGCATACCCTGGACTGTAGGAGTGCCTTATCCTTCTACCTTGACCGTACACAGGGGCATAGAAGGGCTACTCAGCTCTTCGTATCTTTTGACCCTAATAAGTTGGGGTTGGCTGTGTCCAAGCGTACCTTGTCCATCTGGGTTGCTGACTGTATCACCTGGGCTTATAGGGCGGCTGACCTTCCTTTGCAGGGTCTGGTCACGGCCCACCGTGTCAGGGCAATGGCTGCCTCGGTGGCTCATCTCCGCTCTGTGCCCTTGGTAGACATCTGCAGGGCTGCAACTTGGTCTTCAAGCCAGACTTTTGCGGCCCATTACTGTCTGGAGAGGGAGTCCCGTAGGGACAGTGCTTTTGGCCAAGCAGTACTCCAGAATCTCTTTGAGATTTAGGCAACTCCTGCCCTCCTGCCCTCTGTTGGGCTACCGGTGGAGGTTGTGTCAGTGAAAAGCCTTTCTTTGCCGCTGGGACTAGAGGGAGTCCTCTTGTTGAGCCTGGGTTCCTTGGTAGCCCAGAGCTAGGGAGTCACCCATATGTGAGGACTGACTTCCTGCTTGGTCCTGGAGAAAGAGTAGTTACTCACCTGTAACAGGTGTTCTCCAGGAGCAGCAGGAATCATTCCTCACAACCCTCCCTCCTCCCCTTGGAGTTGCAGTTGTATATAGTTTATTTTTCATTTTTGTGTGCTGTTCTTAGCTATGTCATTTGACTGAGGTAAGATGGCACCTTTAGGCGGGAAGGGAACCGCGCATGCGTGCCTGCATTCCCAAAGGCTTTCATAGAAAGCTGGGGAAATGCTCCGCTGGGGTTTCATCGGCGTCGATGGCACCCATATGTGAGGACTGATTCCTGCTGCTCCTGGAGAACATCTGGTACAGGTGAGTAACTACTCTATACTCGTATACTTGACTTTATAAAGTACTAGCATTAGTGGCAGAGAACATGTTTAACTTAAGGTACGATCACTTACACCAGACCTAGAGCTGGTGTAAATTACCATGCCTACATTTTGCAGAGTGGAGGAGTAGCCTAGTGGTTAGAGCACTGGCTTGGTAACCAAGAGACCAGGGTTCAGTTTTCAGTAGCACTCCTTGTGGCCTTGGGCAAGCACTAAACCCTCCATTGCCTTGCAAGAAAGACCTGGCAATCTACTTCTGGTCACACTGCCAAGAAATCCCAGGAGCTGCTGGATTGCCAAGAGTCGACATTGACTCAGAGGCTGACATTGCATTTTGCATTTGCACATTTTCCAAGTATACACGTAAATTATTGTATTTTATAATCAACACACTTACTTGCCACTACCCATGCTTTGCCCAAACTCTGCCATGTACACAACCACAATGCACTTTCATGCTGGTTGATCTTTTATAATAGGTCATTTACTTGTGAATATAGCTACTTACATGCATAAATGACTAATTCTACGCATGTTCTTATGGCCTAACACTAGGTGAGTGCTTATAAGATCACCCTCTTAAAGTACATGCACAAATCTGCACCATCTTTGAAGTAGGTGTGAATTTATACACTCATGGGGCAGATTCTGAGTGCCTAATTTATAAAGACACATAGGCACTTATGTTGTGGTTATAAAATAGATGTCTTTTTAGGCTTTCCACATAGGTGTCCTGTTATAAAATGACCATATAATGGGTGGTCCCTATTCATAGTAGCTTACAAGACACACAGCAATAAACAAATCCTAAGATCTGAGTTAGGTCAGCAAAGGTTTGACTGAGAAGAATGAAGTAGCTAGTTATAGGTGGAGATTAAATTGAGGATCATCAAATATGATGGTATGTCTAGGTATTTAAAGGAGAACTTGGGTTATGTATGTTGTTACTGATTATCCTATTTTAATTAGCTTAGATAGGCCTAGATGATCAGCCGTCTGTCTGTGTTAAGAAATGTACTCTTCAGACCAGGGTGTTCTTTGACAGAACAATTTACATGAGCAGAAGGCAGTGTCTGCACATACACATAGTAGTTTGACTGTACTCCCAAGACAAACATCTGACAACAATGGAATTTGTCCTCAAAAATTCATACCTCAATGAATTGATTAATCTGTAAGATGTCATCAGCCTTCTTGTTTTTATTCCTCCAGACTAACACAGCTAACTCTTTAGAAGTTTCCATGTAGACCAGATGATGCAGGAGGTCATACAACAGAATAGTTATTTGTGGCTGTTGTGCTAATTCCATGATATTATTTTAGGAGGATTCTGTACTAATTCTTAAAATGTTTTTACCTACAGCTGGAACTGAACTCAGCCAATGCCCAAGTGTCTGTTCTAACCAGGCAAAACCAGTTACTTACAGAAACCCTGAAGGAAACCAAAGACTATCCACAGTTAAAGGCAGAGAAGCTACAGCTTCAGACACAGATAAAGTTTCTCAAGCAGCAACTGGAGGAAAGTCACAAGGAACTACAGCAGCTTCGAGATAGTGAGTGGAAACCTATAGTACACTGGCATTCAGCCTGGAGCCCTATCCTGTCCTCATGCAAAATAAGTCTGTGTGCTAGTATTGTCATAAATCCATTTACATTTTTTTATTCTTATTGATCGATTGAAAGTTGGAAAGAATCATACAAAAGAGGTCAAGAAATGTGTGTTTGTCTGTGGGCCAAATAACTCATCAAAAATTAAACTGAATGGGATAAGAACATGGCATGGGGGAAACCAAGTGAAAAGACATATCAAATTTCAAAACTGGGCCAGATTGGACTGTAAATTTCAGAGAAATAAGTCCCCTGCCTCCCCCCCCCCCCAAAAAAAAATGGCCCAGGGCATTTCTAGGAGAGAAAATTCCAGCTTCTGCAGCATAGTAACGTACATACAGTGAAACAGCAGTTAGGGAACTGCTCCTTTCAAACAGCCTCTCTTGTTTTCAACTGCCCCCAAGCCCCAAAAGGCCCCATCCCCAAAAAAATACCCTCTGCAATTGCCCTTCTGACCCCCAAAATGCCCCACTTCCCAAAAGATGCCCCCCACAGCTGCAACGTGACTCTGCAAACTGCCTCCTGCCCCCAAAAACTACCCCCACAAATTCCTCCATCCCCAAAGATTACCCCTCAAACTACCCATCACCCTGCAAACTGCCCCTTATTCTCCAAAAATCTCTTCCAGCAAATGCCCTACCACCCCCTAAAGCACCCTCACTCCCAAAATATACCCCCATTGGTACTGCCCCAACACCAAAGCCTGAAGGAAACCAAAGACTCTCCCCAGTTAAAGGCAGAAAAACTACTTCCCCATAACTGGCCTACTACCTTGCAAACTGCCCCATCCCTAAAAATTATCTTCCTGTAACTGTCCTACCCCTCTGCCCCAGCAATCTTCATCTACCACTAAAAACAGCCCCTGCAACTGCCCACCTTCACGCAACTGCCCCTACCCCCAAAATACCCCTGCAACTGCCTCACTACCTTGCAGGGATATTTTTTGGTGGTGGAAGAATTTGCACTGCCCCACCACCTTGCAAATTGCTCCCACCCCCAAAACCTTCATCTACAACTGTCCCTACCACCTCGCAAATTGTCTATCTCAAAAACTACTTCCTCCTGCGCACCTGCCTCCACCCTTAAAATTATCCCTAAAGATTGCTCCACCACCCCACAAACTTCCCTTTACCTCGCCCCGCAGAACTTCCCAACACCATGCAAACTGTCACACTCCTCATAACTACTCCCCCTACAACTGCCCTGATCCAAAAGCTCCCCCCACTTCCCCATAAAATGCCCCATCCCCACAAAACAACCCAACAAAAATAACTCAAAACATTCTAACTTTCCCCATGCAACATATGCACAACACAGTGAACACGCACATGCACAAACACTTTCACAACACATCATAAAAATGCGCACACATGGGGATTAGTAATAATTCTATAGCTTTACTGCTGCATTTTAAGTTATTCAAATGTATATTTCATTTTGTTTGTTAATTGTACGGTGAAAACTAGTGACTGAATCATACAATTTTATTTTTGATTGCTATATGTACTTATAAACCAAGGTGAAATTAGCTTTACCTGCTAATTTTCTTTCCTTGAGTCCCTCTAGTCCAGTTCAGACGCATAGGTTTATGCTCTTCTGCCAGCAGATAAAGACTACTGGTTTGATGATGTCACCCTATAAGGGTCCTATGCAGTTCTCACCAGCCAGTATGATCCCACCAAAGCAGGACTCTTAGTTGTCCCTGTTTTTACAACTTAATCGGACCTGGAGGCAATCAACTAGAACTAAAGCCCAATACATAATAACATAGTATATGATGGCAGATAAAGACCAGTATGGTCCATCTAGTCTGCCCAGCAAGGCGGTAAGAGTAGGTGCACCTACCGCTCCATGCAGGTCACCTCTCCCCATGCCTTTGTTTAGGGGTGTACCCACCGCTCCGTGTAGGTCACCCCTATTTGTTGCGATATAAGAGAGGGTTATGTCCATTTCAATTTTATCCTGTTGCTATAAAGGGATCCACTGTATCTGTCCCATGCCATTTTGAATTCAGTCACTGTATTTTCCCACACCACTTCCATCAGGAGGGCATTCCAAGCACCTACCACCCTTTCGGTGAAAAAGTATTTTCTGACGTTGCCTTTCAGTTTACCCCTTGCAGCTTCATGTTATGCCCTCTAGTTTTACAGCTTCCCGTCTTTGGAAGAAGTTTGATTGTTCATTAATACTCTGAACCACGAATAGCGGGGATGGACAACCCTTTGGGACGTCCATCCCCGCTATTCGTGCCCTTTCCCGCCCTGTCCTCCTTCCCCATTCATTGTACAGGGAAGTTAGACGGGGCGGGGAAGGGGCAGATTGGTGGAGGTGTTAGGACGGGTGGTGGATGGTTGTCATCCCTAGACATATGGGGCTGATTCCAATGTCTGCTCTGTACATCCAGGGCTGTCGGCTTAGATGGCGAACTTATTCCACCTTTGAGGTGGGATAAGTTCCCCGATCAGGCAGAGGATGGCAGCCAAGGGCATGGCAGCAGCAGGAGGGGGTGGAGAGCATTCCCTGCAGCCCGACCCTGGCCTTGGGAGGCCGGATTGGGGGTCGGGCTGCGGGGAAGGCATTGTAGGAGTCGGCGGCTGGAGATCATGACTTTATAATGGAGCCGCATAGCCATGGCGCCACGGCTCCATTGTAAAGCCTAGACTGAGTTAGTCGGGCACAGCCTGTACGTGCAGGCCGGGCTGAATTGCGGTCCCGGCCTGCACATACATGCCTGTTCGCGATTCCAATCCTGCGGGGCTAGACATGCCCTGCGGGATCAGAATCGCAACCCCTCTGTGCATCCAGATCTGGCCGGGCCCACAGAGGGCCTGTACATCCGGATTGGAATCGGGCTCTAAGTATTTAAAGGTCTGAATCATATCTCCCCTGTCCCTCCTATCCTTGAGAGTGTACATATTTAGGTCTTCAAGTCTCTTCTCATACATCTTCTGACGCAGGCTCCAAATCATTTTGGTCACTTTCCTCGGAACCGTTTCCAGTCTTTTTATATCCTTTGCGAGATATGGTCTCCAAAACTGAACACAATATTCCAAGTGAGGCCTCGCAAGGGACTTGTACAGTGGCATTAGTACCTCTTCCTTTCTGCTGGTAATTCCTCTCTGTATGCAACCCAGCATCCTTCTGGCTTTTGCCACCTCCTTGTCACACTGTTTCGCTACCTTGAGATCCTCAGAAACAATAACTCCGAGGTCCTTCTCCTGGTCCATGCACACCAACCTCTTGCCCCAATGGCTACACAAAACCAACCCTAGGAAAAAACAAAGGCTAATAATACCAGAACACAGCAGAAATAAAAGGATGGTCGAATTGAGTCACTGAGGTATCCACAATCCTATTCACTGCCTGCCCCAACCAAGACAAAATAGAGATGCAGGCATAGCAGCTGAACCTATTCTCTTCAGTCCAGTCCATGACAGCCCAGACTAGAAGAAATAAAATTAGCAGGTAAGGCCTTATTTTATCGTCTTCATCATCCCTCCAGTCCAGTCCAGACACATGGGAAGTAACAAAGCAGTTTCTAACAATGGGTGGGAATCAACAGCTTGGCCTGTGGCACCAGTTCTCCAAAGGTTCCATCCTGCCTAGCCTGAATGTCCAGCATACAATAGAAAACAAAGGAATATAGGGATGACCAGGTTGCTGCCTCACAAATATCCTGAGGCAGAGCCAGCCCATACTCCACCCAGGCAGATGCCTGAGTGCTAGTCAAATGTGCTCTCATTTCAGGCATAATCATCTGCCCCTTGACTAGATAAGATGATGCAATTGCCTTCTTTATCCAGTAGGCATGGTCTCAGCTTTCCACAGATCACCAAACACCACAAACAAACAATCCGACCAGAGGAAGGCTTGAGTCACTTTCAGGTACCTTTGCAGAGCCCTGCGGGTGTTTAACTTATGTAAGATTTGTGCCTCCGCAGAACTCTCCAACACAGAAAACTCCTGATGCCTAACAGACTGATTGATTTAGATGAAAAGCAGACACCACCTTTGGGAGAAAGGAGGGCAGTACTCAGTTTGTTGATAAATCGCCTGTGCAGAATGGTGTCAAAGGCTTTACTGAAATCCAGGTACACCACAACTAGGGCTCTCGCTCGGTCCAACTCCGTGGTCACCCAGTCAAAGAAATCAATCTGATTTGTCTGACAAGACCTGCCTCTGATGAATCCATGCTGCTTCCAATCCTATAATCCATTGGACTCCAGAAACCTCACTATTTTCTCCTTTGAGTAGAGTTTCTAATAATTTACTCACCACAGAAGTCAGACTAACCGGCCTGTAGTTTTCAACCACATCCTTACTTCTGCTTTTGTGTAAAGGGATCAGATGTGCATCTCTCCAGTCTTCTGGCACCACTCCTGACTCTAAAGAGGCATTGAAAAGGTCAGTCAATGTAGCCGCTATAACATCCCCAAGTTCCTTCAGTATTCTCAGATGTATCCCATCGGGTCCCATCGCTTTGTCTACTTTTAGTTTAGCTAGTTCCTCCTGAACAGTGTCTTCTGAAAATCATTTGAGATCCCCATCATTTCTGTTCCTATTTGTGGGTGTTTTCTGAGGTCCTGATCCTGTCCCTTCATCTGTGAACACAGAACAGAAATATTTGTTAAGCAATTCCGCGTTATCCTCATCTGCTTCTACATATTCCTCCCCTTCACCCTTGAGTCTGACAATACCACTTTTGCCCTTCCTCTTCTTGCTAACATACCTGAAAAATGTCTTATCCCCCCATTTTATTGCATTGACTACTTCTTCTTTTAGTATCTTTGTTTTCCTGACCATTTTGCTAGCTTCTCTAAGTTTTTCCAAATATAAATGCCTGTCTAACGCTTTTTGTGATCTCTTGTATTTCATGATGGCCTCCCTCTTCTTCTTCACCTTTTCTGTTACTTCTTTGGAGAACCATAGCGGCCTACTTTGCCTTTTATCTTTATTTACCTTTCTAACAAAAAGGTTGGTTGCCCTTAAAATATCCCCTTTCAGTTTTGCCCACAGTTTTTCTACAACCCCCAGCTGTTCCCATTCCACTAATGACTCCTTGAGGTATTGGCCCATCTTGGCAAAGTTAGTTTTCCTAAAATCCAAGACCTTCACATTTGAATGGATTTTATCAGCCCTAGTCCTACTACTGAACAACACTGTCTAGTGATCACTGGATGCGAGATGATCTTCCACTGTAACATGAGAAACACTTTCACCATTGGTAAGCACCAAGTCCAGTATGGCCCCTTCACGTGTGGGTTCTGTTAACAGTTGCCTGAATAGTTCTCCCTGTAGAGAATCCAGGATCTCCTTACTTCTAGATGACACCACAGCAGGGATGCGCCAAGCCATATCTGGCATATTGAAATCACCTACCAATAGCACTTCCCCTTTCCTAGCAATGCTGCATATGTCTTCTATTAAATCTCCATCTACTTCTTCTCCCTGTGAGGGGGGTCTGTATATCACGCCAATGCAAATTGATTGCTCTTTTCCTCTTTCTAGTTTAACCCACAGTGCCTCCTCTCTTCCCTTTAAACCCTGTACTTCTATAGCTTTAATGTTATTTTTTACATATAGTGCCACTCCTCCTCCCCTTCCTCCTACCCTATCCTTCTTGAATAAGGTATAGTCTGGTATAATTACATCCCAGGTATGGTTGTCCGTGAACCATGTCTTTGTAATCGCCAGTAAATCCAAGTCAGCCAGTTCCATTAAATCTCAACATTTGGGATCTTATTTCCCATGCTGCGGGCATTTATACACACTGCTTTCCAGATATTACCCCTTTTACCCATTTCTATAGAGATTTAATGTTTTACTTACCACGGGGCTTTCACTTACATGGGGGCATTCTTCATCCATCTCCAATGAATCTAGTTTAAAGCCCCCCATCAGTAGGTTAGCCAGTCTGCTACTGAAGACATGCCAACCCTTTCATTTTTCACGGAGCCCCACAGACGTGTTCTAGTCATTCTTTACTTTCGGGGCAGGCAGCTTCAACAATAAAAGGAGAGCGCCATCCGTGCTCAGGCAGAAGCCCCGGATCCCGGATGCAGGAGACATCCCCAGTCGGGGGAACGAGCCGGCTGAAGCCAGCTCCAGCAGCGGGCAGCACATCTTCTCCCGCAGCCGCTGCTGCGCTGCCCAATCGGGGCAGGCAGCTTCAACAATAAAAGGAGAGCACCATCCGCGCTCAGGCAGAAGCCCCGGACGCAGGAGACATCCCTAGTCGGGGGAACGAGCCGGCTGAAGCCAGCTCCAGCAACAGGCAGCACATCTTCTCCCGCAGCCGCTGCTGCACTGCCCAATCGGGGCAGGAAGCTTCAACAATAAAAGGAGAGCACCATCCGCGCTCAGGCAGAAGCCCCGGATCCCGGACACAGGAGACATCCCCAGTCGGGAGAACGAGCCGGCTGAAACCAGCTCCAGCAACGGGCAGCACATCTTCTCCCGCAGCCGCTGCTGCGTTGCCCAATCGGGGCAGGCAGCTTCAACAATTAAAGGAGAGCACCATCCGTGCTCAGGCAGAAGCCCCGGATCCCGGACGCAGGAGACATCCCCAGTCGGGGGAACGAGCCGGCTGAAGCCAGCTCCCACAACGGGCAGCACATCTTCTCCCGCAGCCGCTGCTGCGCTGCCCAATTGGGGCAGGCAGCTTCAACAATAAAAGGAGAGCACCATCCGCGCTCAGGCAGAAGCCCCGGATCCCGGACGCAGGAGACATCCCCAGTCGGGGGAATGAGCCGGCTGAAGCCAGCTCCAGCAACGGGCAGCACATCTTCTCCCGCAGCTGCTGCTGTGCTGCCCAATCGGGGCAGGCAGCTTCAACAATAAAAGGAGAGCGCCATCCGGCACACCCACGCCTGGCGCACCCGCGCCTGGCGGGCCCATGCCAGTGGGCCCTTAGGCAGTGGCCCACTAACTTGAAGATCACCACGAAGCAATCACCTCAGACCTCCAATCCAACACGGAAAACCGCAGAAAGCTACAAAACCACATGATACAACAGTTCCTCTCAGCTTGAGCTCCCTCGGCATGGTCGAGCTCCCAAACACCCGATCTCAACTCCCAAGCAGCCAACAAGGTAAACGCTTTCCTACAGTTCCTTTGAAACTGAGACATTACACAACGACGGCAAACTAACGTTGTAAGTTGACACATTGCATAAGGGCAACCCTTTAACACTGTGACTTGAATCTTTGTCCATTGACAACAATTTAACATTGTAAGTAATGCCATTGTATAGAAGTAACAACTTAACAAGGTAAATTGAGATTCTGGACATAGGTAAAATTGTGTCAGTATAACTAAACCATTCCTCCATATTAGATTGCTTAACAGCCGTGCAATGGATCTCATCAGCTATATCCTAACACTATGTTTATGCCTAACTTTATCCACATGTGCATGCAAACCTACCCTGCAATACCACTCGCCCTTCTTCTGGCGACCAATATTTGTATATGACCCACTCCTGGTGCCTACACTATTACTGCACAGTCCATACTACCCTGCATATGATAAAACGTTTCCTCAACCCAACCAAAGGCCAGCCATCGTGACCCGAAAGAAATCACGAAACTATCGCAACCCAAAACCAGAGAAACCACGACAGCCAAAAGACACAGCCAAGCAAAACAAGAACCCTCAACCGCACAACCTGGCGCAGGCCCCTGTCACCTTCATTCTAATTAACGCCAGGTCAATAAGAAACAAAATGCACATCATCCACAACATCATCACGGATAAAAAGCCTGACATCCTTTGCATCACGGAAACATGGGTCACTGACACAGACTCAGCAATTATAAACCAAATAAGCAAACCTGGCTATAAAATATATAACTGTCCCTACTCCAATAAAAGGGGAGGAGGAGTCTTAATTCTTGCCAAAGCCTCCCTACTTCTAACAAATACATTGCAAACCGCAACTGAGGGCATCGACATACTCAAAGTTGAAAACAAAACAATAACCATCTGTCTAATCTACAGACCCCCCGCTTCACATCATGAAACCCTGGCTGCCGCACTGGAAATCATCTCAGCCACTGCAATCAGAAAACACCAGATTATCCTGGGAGACCTAAATCTAGCATCAGTTCCTCCCATGCAAGCAAACACTTTCCTTGAAGCCATGGACCAACTCGGGTACGAACAAATTATATACGATGCCACTCATAACAAAGGTAACACTCTCGATATGGTATTCATGCCCACCAAACATCAGCAAAATCAAGTAAAAAAACCTGAAACACGAATAACTCAAGTACCATGGTCAGACCATCACCAAATAGAATTCTCAATATATCTGCCTACTATACCTGACCGGTCACAAACTGGCCTAACAACACCCCCCCCCAAAGGAGGTTCCAAAAATTCAATAAAGAAGCTCTGATAACATCTATAGTATCACGTATTAACCCTGAACACACGGACCTCGAAAATCTGGTAAACCTATGGAACTCAGGAATCGAAGCAACCGCATGCCCAACCTGGAAAGTCACAAGCAACACAACTAAAACCAGAACAGAACCATGGTACTCTACAACTCTAAGCAGAATGAAGAAAGACCTACGAAAACTGGAAAGAAAATGGAGAAAAGTCAAAACCGAGGAACGCAAGATGGAATACCTAATACTCCTCTCAAAATACAAGAACGAGGTCAACCTGGCTAAAAAGACACACCACACTAACATACTCAATAAGGCGCTTAATAGGCCCAGAGAACTGTTCGAACTTGTTAAATCCCTCACCAAGACTTCCCAAGACGTTAACTATAATGGAGCAATAAAGGCCCAAACGTTAGCGGATCATTATGCCAGCAACCTAAACCCACCAATACCCACGCTCCCCACTCATAACCTGGACGCAGCCACCACACCACAGAAAACCAACATTTCCACAAGCGCAGATCGAAACGAAGAATGGAGCGCTTTCCAACATATCGAAGACCAGCAAATTATAAACATAATCACCAACTTAAACACCACAACCTCCCCACTCGATCCATGCCCAGCAGCCTGGATCAAGGCGACAAAGCAAGAAATTGCCCAACATATCTCCCACATTGTGAACCAATCACTTCAGCAAGGAACCATGCCAACGCAACTCAAAAAATCCCTCATAAGACCCATTTTAAAAAGCAAAGCTCTCAACAAGGACGACCCAACATCCTACCGCCCAATATCAAGCATATCCTTCCTAGCCAAGATCATCGAAAAGGCAGTCCAACAACAGTTGCAAGACCACATCGACGACAGAAAAGCCCTAGATGTTCATCAATACGGATTCCGACAACATCATGGAGTTGAAACCCTCCTTATAGCACTGCTAGACAACCTCCTCAAAAGCCTGGAAAACAAAAACAAGATGTTCATGCTTATATTTATAGACATATCAGCTGCATTCGATACAGTACACCACAGTACACTCATGAACTGACTCCATAGGAATAATGGGAACCCCTCTGAAATGGTTCTCATCCTACATGACAAACAGAATGCAGCAGGTCCACTTCAACAATGAAAAGGCAGACGCTTTCCCCCAAACCCAAGGCATTCCTCAAGGCTCAGCGCTGTCCTCTCTCCTATTCAATTTATACATACAACCAGTTTGCCAAATCTTCCAGAAGCACAAGATCAGTTACCACATTTATGCAGATGATCTAATGCTTTATGCTCAACTCGACGTAAATAAACCAAGTTACAACCAACTAGAAGAATGCCTAAGCAAGCTGCAAACCTGGTTGCAACAAAACAACATGTCGATAAACCATAAAAAAATGGAGGTGATGTACATCTCCAGGAAACCGGACTTCAGCCCTCCCGCCACAGTCACCCTGAACAACAACATCTATCACACAAAGACCGAGATAAAATACCTAGGGGTAATGCTTGATAGCAACCTAAGGATGGACAAACACCTCCGGATAACCAACCGGGCCATATTCCATAAATTAAAAGTCCTTCAACCACTACGTAATATCATTGAACAATCCGACTTCAGAACAGTGGCGCAAGCTCTCATCACTCCCCACCTGGACTACTGCAACGCCATTCTACAAGGCTTACCAAAGAAAATCCTAAACATCCTGTAAATGGCGCACAACGTTGCTGCAAGAATCATCATAAAAAAGGCTTCGCCGAGCACATCACACCAGTACTAATTGAACTGCATTGGCTCCCCATTACTGCCCGCATCAAATACAAAACACTAGTAACCACATTCAAACTCATACACAACATAGCACCTTCATACCTCACCAACCTAATCACCACACAACCACTCAACAGAAACAGAAGAACCGCAAACCTCAACACCCTCTGCGTCCCAAATAGCATAAGAACTGTCAAAGCATATATGAGTAACAGAACATTCTCATACGCAGCACCACTACTCTGGAACCAGCTGCCTTACGAGCTACGTTCAACCAGCGACTTAAATGACTTTAGGAAAAAGCTCAAGACTCACCTATTCCAGACTCAATACAACCTGTCCTAGGCAGCGAGCCCTCCTCCTACTCGCTCACTGCGCCAAAGTGGATTCACTTTACACCCGACCATAGGTCAAGAGAAATTGCAATCGTGGACCTGTAATAATGTATATATGTAAAGGCACCCCCCATCAATCGAGTGTAAATTTAGTAACCTAGCTGCTGTGTTGTGTGCCAAGCCTCATAATCAAAATGTATATTTTGCTAATTCCTGTCCTGTACAATCAACCCTGATATGTAAAGTAAACCGCTGCTGATCGCTGGAAGTAGCGGTATACAAATGTATACTAAATAAATAAATTAATTAATTAATTAATTTTTCTCCCTTACGCTTCGTGTTTTTGACTAATCGCCTGCCAACGCAGTTCTCTTTTCCCTTTTGTTTTTTTTTCTCCACCAATTGTTAGTGTATTTCTTTCTCCGTGGCACCTCTGCCCCCTTAGGCACTTGTGCTCAGTTGGGCTAACTTCGTAAATCGAGTTGTTCGATTTCACTGTGGCTATTTTCCCGGTGACATGTCCCAGAAACCTGTCAGCAGGTTCAAGAAGTGAAACCAGTGCATTAGGACAATATCCGCCATGGATACACATAACTGGTGCCTCCAGTGCCTGGGATCTAATCATCAGCCCTCTTTGGGTAATTTCTGTTTGCAGATGGCAAAAGAGGACTCAAAGGTCATGAGAAGCAGCGCAAATCACCTTTTGGCACTCAGAAGTCTGATCCATTGCTTTTGGCATCAATGGCACCAGTCTCTATGACGTCGAAGGATGCATTGGATGCTGGCGAAGCGTCAACTTCGAGGAGTTCTCAAGCTCAATCAGAGCCAAGCACCTGTAGTGCCCTGGAGCTCTGCCATCAATCGATCTCCACCCAAAGACATGGAAGGATTCGGCTGTCTTCATTGACATCGAGAGGTGATCGCACCAAGTGAAGACTCTGGTGCATCAGTTTCATAGCCCTTCGAGACATGGCATGAAACAATGAGGGTCTGCATGAGCACCACTAAGAGGTGTTCCAACGGGAAGAGAGCTCATCTTCCAGGACATCAGAGGGGCACTGACAGCTTACCAAAAGCTGAGAAAAAGACGCTAATACCCCTGCACAGATAGCAGGTAAATCGGTCAAAGTTGCTCAGACTTCGCAGCCTTTGTAATCGGCAGCCATGGAGAAATGCCTTCTGCAAGCGCTCGAGGAATGCATCATGGCACTTTTGGCAGTGCAGCATGCCGGGGCCTTGGTGTCGGTTGCATCAATATCGGCAACCATACAGACGGTCCTTGAGATGCATGCCTTGCCTGCAGAGAGGCATCGACATTGGGATATCAAAGGGCCCCAACACCGGTTCCTGTCCAGCTGATATCCCTCTCTAGCGTTTTGGGGTCCAATGCACCCTCGAAATCTAGAAAAGCAAGGGGTACATCATTGTTCCCGAAGGTGCTCCCAGTCCCCTCTGGCCAGGACAGCGATCCAGGCAGAGACTCAGAAGTACTTAGACTTCTTCTCTCAGTCTAATTCAGAAGGCTGAATGACCTGTGTGGAATTGGAGGATTTGTCAGAGGACAGGTCTCCTGAACTTCCATCGGACCCTTCTCCACCTCATGAGTGGCATAAGTCCCCTCCTGAGGACATGATCTTCCAGGATTTTGTAAAGGGCATGGCGAAGGCCATTCCATTTTCTTTGGAAACTGAAGATGAACCCAGGACAAAAGATTTAGAGATTTTGCAGTACTCCTTGGCCCTTAAGGAGGCGGTGACAGTGCTCATTCATTGCATCCTGCAGAGAGTGCAGATGAGAATGTGAGAGAGCCCCCCTCTCTGTGCCTCCAGTCAGTAGAAGGCTTGACTCCATGTAGAGTTCAGAAGGCTCCCAGATTCGAGAAGCCTTGGTGGTCAAATCTACCCTTAAGAGATCCAAGAGCATCAAAACTCATTCCTCGCCGCCCCTGGGGAGGAAGGCCCGAACATTGGACTCTTTAGGGAGAAGGTATTTCCAGAGTTTCATATTCATAGCCTACATGGTCTCTTATCAGCTCTACATGGGCATGTTCTTGAACATCATATGCGACCTCGCCGAGTTGTCTCAGTTTCTCCAGAGAAATTGGAACAGTATTGTTTCCTAGTGGCTCATGGCAAGGACTGCTTGAAGTTCATGGTCCAGGCAACCTATGACATCTTCAAAACAGCATTGAGAGCTTCTGCCATAGGTATTGGTGTCTGGAGACTTGCCTGCCCTCAGACATGGAACAATCAGTGCAGAACAAGCTTGCTGATGTGCCGTGCCATGCTGTGCTGTGGAGAGACTCTCTTCGGAGAACAGGCTAGCTTCATAGAAAAGCAGCATATTGCCCTTTGTAATTTCTCAAGGTGCATGTCTGAGTCGACTTCCTATTGCAGGAGGTACCAAGGGAAGAGGGCAGAAAAGGACCTATTGCTCTCATAGGTGCAAGTACTTTCTTGGGCCCCAAACCTCCCAGCCCAAACAGGCTCCTCGCCAACAACCGTATCAGGTGAAGCCTCAGAAAGTCCAGCCGGCTCCTCAGCAAAAACCTGCGGCTGGGTTTTGACTGGTTCCTTCAGAGCATAGCCACTCTACCAGTAGCTGCAGTAGGAAACCCTCCAGTTGGGGGAAAGCTCACTGTTTTTTCCCATAGGTGGACTCTCATAACCTCAGACTCATGGGTTCTACAGATAATCCAGAGCGGTTGCAAACTACATTTATTGGATCTTCCATCAAATTTCCCCCCCAAGGGTGCATCAACTCAACCCTCTTCATCAGGAATTGCTTCAGAGAGAAATCGCCGCCCTCTTGTCGGATCTCGCAATCGAGCTCGTGCCACCAGAGCAAAGACTGATCCCCAAAAAACGTGGGGATACTGTCCCATCCTAGATCTAAGAAATCTGAACATGTACTCGGTAAGAGAAAAGTTCAGAATGATTTTTCCAGGCACCCTGCTTCCTTACCTTCAAAAGGAAATTGGCTATGCTCCCTGGATCTGAAGGATGTGCATACCCACATACAGATACGTCCTGCTGACAGGAGGAATCTCAGACTCGTCCTGGGGGGACAATACTTCAGTACCTTGCATTTTCACAAAATGCCTCACGGTAATAGCTGCTTATCTCCAGAAGCTGGAGTGTTTGTCTTCCCCTATCTGGACAATTGGCTGATCAAGAAAACTACTCTGGAAGGAGTTCAAGAATCAACACGCTTGACCACTCAGGTGTTGGAACTACTAGGGTTCATTATAAATTACCCAAAGTCCCACCTTCAACCCACCCAGCATTTGGAATTCTTAGGAGCCCTTCTCAACATGACTCAGGCGAGAGCCTTTTTTCCACACAACCGACTGCACAGGCTGAATCAACAGGTGACAGATTGCAAGATGTTGACCATACTAGGCCACATGGCCTCTACAGTGCATGTCACACCCTTGACACGCTTCCAGATAAGGCAGGCTTAGTGGATTCTGAGGACTCAGGTCACGGGTCAACTCCAAGATCGTCTGTATGTCACCAATCCTCTAGTCCAGTCACTGCATTGGTGGACCCATCAGGATTTGCTCAAGGGCCTTCCCTTCCAGATTGTTTTGCCACAAAAGATTTTGACGACAGACTGATTCAAACTGGGTTGGGGAACTCATCTTGATGCGTTTTCACTCGGAGCAATTGATCCATCCAAGAAAGTCTCCACCAGATCAACTTCTTGAAGTTGAGAGCCATAGCAAATGCTCCAAAGGCTTTCCAAGATTGACTGGCCAACCAAATTGTCCTGATTCAGACCGATCAGGTCACCATGTTTTACATCAACAACAGGGAGGAACTGGCTTATACCTCCTGTGTTGGGAAGCGGTCATGGAATGGAGGTGAGTGCCACATACCTGCCAGGTAAACAAAACACTGGCAGACAGACTGAGTCAAGTCCTCCAAGCACACAAGTGGACACTGGACAGAGAAGTAGCAGCCTGTGTCTTTCAGAAGTTGGGCACCCCCTCGATAGATCTTTTCACCACTCTGCAGAATGCCCAGGTGGATTAGTTCTGCTCCAGAGTAAGATCACACAGCAGGCTAACCTCTGATACTTTCCTTCTGCATTTAGGGAAGGTCTTCTGTATGCATTTCCAACAAGCCCTCTCATCACAAAGATCCCCTGAAGCTCTAATCAAACAGAGGCTTGATGATTCACATCACATCCAGACAGCCGTGGTGTCCTCTGCTGCTACAGCTCTCCAATCACAAACCACTCTGGCTAGGCCTTGCTCCAGATCTAATTTTGCAAGATTGATGTGCCACACCGCCTTGATTTAATGATAAGGCGGTATACTAAATCCTTCTAAATAAATAAATAAATAAACAATGAGATGATGCTGCAGCCCAACATCCAGTCCTTGGCCCTCACGGTGTGGATGTTGAGAGGCTAGTGTTGTCTGAACTCAACTTGCCCAACAATATAACTGATGTCCTTTTGGCCCTCAGAAGGGCCTCAATGAGGAAGTCTTATTGTAAATGGAGGAGGTTTACTGTCTGGTATGACGGCGAGGCCCTAGATTCTTTCATCTCTCCCACACAAAATCTGCATGAGTATCTTCTGTACCTCTCTGAGTCAGGACTTAAGTCCAACTCTGTCAGGGTACACCTCAGTGCAATTGGAGTATACAATTGAGATGTGGAGGGAAAGTCCATATTGATATATCTTTTAGTTGGTTGCTTTATGTGAAGGGGTTGCTTCTCTTGAAGCCTCCTTACAAACTCCATGCATTGTCTTGGGACCTCAATGTGGTTCTTGTGCAGGTCATGAAAGCTCTCTTTGAGCTGCTCAATTCCTACCTACTGAAATTCTTGACCTGAAAAGTTTTGTTTCTGGTGACAGTCACCTCAGCATGCAGAGCAAGTGAGCTTTAGGCTCTAGAAGTTCATCCATCCTATACTAAATTCCACCATAATATAATGGTCTTCCATACTCATTCTAGATTCCGTCTGAAAGTGGATTCGGATTTTGATCTTAATCAATCAGTTGTTCTGCCAACATTTTTCCCAAGGCCTCATGCACACAAGGAGGAAGCTGTGTTGCACATGTTGAACTACAAACGAGCCTTAGCCTTCTACTTGGAGCAGACAAAAGCCCATAGAAAGTCTGTCCAGCTTTTTGTTTTCTTTTGACCCTAGCAGCTAGGGGCTGCTGTTTCCAAATGCTCTCTTTCAATTTGGCTAGTGAACAGTATCTCTTTTGCTTATGCCCAGGCAGGCCTGAAAAAAAAAGGTAAGATAATCTCTGCTAGTGTATATAGTTGGTATTTGGGTTGCTATGACCTCTCGCCATTCTGCAGTTTTTTGCCCTTGTTGGGCTTTTTGGTGGCCTCCTCGATTTTCAATAGCCTGTAGCTTGGGAGACCCATATGTGAGGACTCATTCCTGCATGTTCACGGATAAAAGGTGTAGCAGGTATTCCTGCTGTCCATGGAGAACAAGTCCTCACAACCCTCTTACCTCCCTGAGGAGCTATCTTCTGCTACAGCTTTGTTATTAGACTGATTTAAGATGGCTCCATGGCAGCAGGTTGGAAGGAGGTGCACAGGAGTAGTGGAGCCTCCCAAAGCTTCCAGTAGGAGCTGGGGAGTGTTCCCATGTGGGGCTCTGTCAATGATGTCACCCTACTTGAGGACTTATTCCTGCTGTCCATGGAGAATAATTGCTACAAGTGAGTAACTACCTTTTCCCTAAGGCTGCAGCCTCCACAACCATCACCTTGGTGAAGGTCCAAGGAGCTGTTGCCAAACCAGAAGGGAGGGCCTGGAACTGAAAATGACCCATTGGTACTGCAAAACACAGATAACATTGGTGCTCCACATAAATGGGGACATGGAGATAAGTTTCCGATAGATCCAGAGATATCAAGTACTCCCCCTTCCGTACTGCCACAATGATAGAACACATGGTCTCCACACGGAACTGTGGCACCCATAGGACCTTGTTCACATTCTTTCAATCCAGAATCTGTCAAAGTTCCTTCCCTCATTCTTGGGAATGGAAAAATAAATGGAATAAGATCCTAGTCCCCATTCGTCCACTGAGACCGACACCACAGCATCAAGTTGAAGCAGACACTTTAAGGTGATCCTGTACCGCCTATGCTTTGGTGGGCGCTCAGCAAGGTGACACCATAAATACATCTGAGAGGCCCTGACACTTTAAGGACATAACCCTTTTGAATCGCCTCCAATATCCATTTGTGCAAAATGATCTGGGGTCCATATAGAATAAAATTCATTGCAAGTAACCGCCTACTGGCTGTACCTCCATTTGGACCCCCGAACCTTCATTGGGAAAAGTTGGGGAAATTGAGGCCCTGGTGGTTCCCTCTCTGCCCCAAAGATGGTTGTCTCGAAAGAACTGGCACTGGGAGAGGAACCTTGATTTCTTCTGGGAAGATCCTGACCTGGAAGAATGAAATTTGCAGGCCTCACAAAAACTGCTTTGAGAGGAGAATTGCCCAGTGGGCCTATCCTCAAGGAGCCTGGGCACCTGGAAGTCTCTAAAGTCCTTTAATAGTTTCTCCAGATCCTTGTTGACAGCAGCTTGCCTTGAAGGGGAGCTTGCTAAGCCATGTTTTGCTAAGCTGTGTTTTGTGCCATAAAAAAATTTCATGGTAACGCTGCCATAATTTATTCATGCTAACACTGCCATAATTATATTCTTAATGGAGGCCCAAATTAAGTCATACAAGATGTCTGCCAAGAAGACCGAGCTTGACCCCAAACGAGTTGCCGCTGACAACACATCCAACATGGAGAGAGAATCCTGCTCTGGAAGCTTTTGAGACCACTGCAAGCAGGTTTAGGCTACATATGCCATGCAGACAGTTGCCTGCAAAACCAGTGCCAACACTTCAAAAGATTGCTTTAACAATGCCTCTGTCCTTCAATTTTATTTATTTATTTAACATTTTTTATATACCGCACTATTCATCATCAGTGCGGTTTACATTGAAACAACAATATACCTGCCAATACATGACTGATCTAGGTTTACAGATAACAGGGAAGATAAACTGGGTGTGAACTGGGGATAACTATCTACATAATTATGTATAATTATATATACATTAAATATGTTACATCAAGATTCGAATTTGACAAGAATACAGAATACAAGAATACAGTGTTTTCACATTTTGATCCTTTGTTCTGGATTGCTGTTATGTGTAGGAGTTATCCGAGTGGGCGATAGCCGGTTCTATTGTGTGTATGGTAGCCTGAAGTGCAAAGTGAATAAATAGTGTTTGATGGACTTTCTAAATTGGGTGATATCCCTGATATCTACAGACCTTTTAAGGCCATACCACCCTCAGTAAGAATGGTCATAATCTTTGTGAACGCTGACACCAGTGCGTCCACCTGGGCCAGGTGTAACCTTTCCCGCTCCTCCAGAATAGGATACAACTTAGCCATACTCCTGCTCAATTACAGACCAGCATCCAGAGTGTTCCATTCTACCACAGTCATGTCCTTTACTACCCTGTGAAGGGGAAAACATATAAGAGGCTTCTGAATGTCGTTAAAGAGCGTGTCCTCCACAGGCCCTGCTGAAAGCTCTCCCTCTTCCTGCTGTGTGCCCTACAAGAAATCCGAGGGCCCCTCTAGCAGATTGATAGAACCTGCAGACAACACAGAGACTCCATTCTCTACCTGATCCTTATGAGAACACTTCATTCTGTGGGGAATGCCTCTGGGTCCAAACCCTGTCAAACTTTTCCCAAGCAACTCAGCAGACCCTCCACCAGACCCTGCTTTAAGCAAAAGGCCTGATGGAGTAATAGAATAAACTTTGAAGTAAAGTGAATGCTGTCTCTAGTCCTTTCAAGAGCACCTCAGAATTGCTCTATGCCAGTTCTGACTGCACAGGAGACTCTCTCACCTCTGGCTGGTGAATGAGAAATACTGGCTGATGAGAGACTGCACAGGACTTTTTTAGGGTGACATCAAACCACTGATTCTCAGTCTTTATCTGCTGGCAGTAGAATATAAACCCACGCATCTGGACTAGACTGGAGGGATAACAAGGAGTATTGTTTCCATGGGCACAGCTAGATTAAAGCTTTGGCAAGCTAGACACATATCTAGGATACAAAGTGTAAGGGGGACTTGTCAGATGTGATCAGCATTTGGGAGGTTTGTATTGACAAGTATCTGGATTTCTTTCAGAGTTGTACCGATTTTTATGTTAATGCTCAAATGCTAGAAGCAATAATGTGTCTGGACATATTTTCAGAGTTTAAAACTATATCTGCATTTCTCTAATCCTCCCCCTCTGTAAGTGAGCCTGTCCTTTCTGTTTCCACTGTAACTAGTAGCAGAAACTGTGTATAGAATCCAGCCAATGGGAAGCTACTGGAGATGGGAATAGTGGAAGGAAGCTTTAGTTACAGAGACTGTGTAGATAGGACCCAGCCAATATAAAGGTTATGGGAATGGAGCACTAGAATGCTGCTCTGATCACAGAAAGGGAGGTGGCGAGCTGGGGGAAGTTTCTGTGCTATGACTGAACTTTCTGCATATGGTAGAAAATGAAAAAAAAATACTCCCCTTCCACAAAAAATGCTTCACTGCATTTCTATGGGAAAAGAAGTTCCAACAACTGCAGCAAGATAACACTGATTCCCAGTAACATAGCAATCATGGGATTGCACCGTTCAAGCACTCCACCCTCTCATCTCCTCTCATGATCACAGAAATACAGAGACCCAACACAGATATAAATGCACATGTGTGCGCACACAGACATATACAGTATGAAAGCATACATAGACACACACACACAAATGTGCACATATTTTATAAACAGACACAAACATACCAGACCACAAAGATGTGCAAACACACACAAAGTTGAGATATATACACACTTAAGCAAAACACACATACAAGACACACATACATACACAGATACAAACTGACGGGTGTGAATGTGCATGCGCACACACACCCGTAGTGAAGAGGGGTTGGAAAGAATTCCATGAACCATGCTCTACATGATTATTTTTTTTTTTAACTGAACAGTAGTTCACGTCTCTACAATTAGAGGGTAATTTTATAAGGGTCCCCTAGATATGCGCATGAAAACATGCGTAAATTTCAAGCCTGTTTTATAAAGTAAGACACTTGTATACCTTTTCTTTATAAAATAGGAGTGTCAGTGGTCAAAAATACAAGACAGAAGCACTTATGCCTGCCCTATGACAGGTGTAAATGCCTGCCCCTAGAATTTTCAAAAACACTCGCAAGTTACAGTAGCTTATAACTGGCATGCATAAATTCATGCTTCGTCCACATTCTGCCCCTGTTCATGCTCACTGTGAAAGTATGTGCTATTGCTGCAAACACAGACTTACAGAATAGCAACCAATAACATGCTTTCCTTGCGAGAATTTGCATGTAAATCTAGGCAACCCTTATAAAATTTCCCTCTTAATACACAAGATAAACACCATAGACCAGCGATGGCGAACCTATGGCACGCGTGCCAGCTGTGGCACGCGAAGGCCTTACAGCTGGCACGCGGGAAGGTCCGCAATCGAAAAAAAAAACAAAACCCTGTCTGCTGCCGCTGTCGGGGCCGCCGCGGCAGAATCGAGCGTGCCGCGGGGCCCCCCTGTACCCGGCAGATCCTGCCCTCCCCGTAGCAGCTCTCTCTTAGGAGCTACAGTCAGACGCGCCGGCTTGCAGAGCGCGAAGGGAAGAGTTTCCCTTTCGCGACTCCGTTAAGCCCGCGGGGGCTGATGGGAACTCCCATCAGCCCCCGCGGGCTTAACAGAGCAGCGAGGGAACTCTTCCCTCGCGCTCTGCAAGCCGGCGCGTCTGACTGCAGCTCCAAAGAGAGAGCTGCTCCGGGGAGGGCAGGCTCTGCCGGGTGGGTACAGGGGGGCCCCGCGGCACGCTCGATTCTGCCGCGGCGGCCCCGACAGCGGCAGCAGACAGGTTTTCTTTTTTTTTTAATTTTCCCTGGGATGGTCTGGGCTGGGGGGGGTGGGGGTTAGGAGTGGTGATGGGATGGGCTGGGCTGGGGGGGTTAGGAGTGGTGATGGGCTGGAGGGGGGGTTAGGAGTGGTGATGGGCTGGGCTGGGCTGGGGGGGTTAGGAGTGGTGATGGGCTGGGCTGGGCTGGGGGGGGTTAGGAGTAGTGATGGGCTGTGCTGGGCTGGGCTGGGGGGTGTTAGGAGTAGTGATGGGCTGGGGTGGGGGGGGGTTTAGGAGTGGTGATGGGCACTGGGCTGGGGGGGTTAGGAGTGGTGATGGACACTGGGCTGGCTGGGGGGGGGTTAGGAGTGGTGATGGGCACTGGGCTGGCTGGGGGGGTTAGGAGTGGTGATGGGCGCTGGGCTGGGGGGGTTAGGAGTGGTGATGGGCGCTGGGGGGGTTAGGAGTGGTGATAGGCGCTGGGGGGGCTTAAACTAAAAATTGAGTGATGGGGGATTAGGACTGGGAGTGGGCTGATGGGGAGGTTAGGACTGGAAATGGGCTGGTGGGATTAGGACTGGGAGTGGGCTATGGGGGGCTAGGACTGGTAATGGGTTGGGGGGGTTGCTAGGACTGGAAATGGGCTGAGTGGAAGGGGGCTTGAACTGCAAATAGCTGTTGGGGATGGGGCTTGGAATGGAAATGGGCTGAGGGGAAGTGGGGGGCTTGAACTGCAAATAGCTGATGGGGACGGGGCTTGGAATGGAAATGGGCTGAGGGGAAGTGGGGGGCTTGAAGAAGGGAATGGATGCTGGGTGAGACTGGAACTAGAAGGGAGCTGATGTTGGGGGAGGATTAGAATGGGATGGGGCTGGGAGAGTAAAATGGAGAGGGGAAAATATTTTGTGTAGGAGGGATGAAAAATCTACAATTGGCCATGTATTGGGAGAGTAATTGGGGATTGAGGATGGAGGGGTAAAATTTGTGTGGATGAAATAGGAATGAGGAAAGAGCAAAAGGAGAAAGATTAGTATGTTAAAGCAGATGTAGAGAGAGAGAGAATGGAAAAAAAAAACTAGAAGAGAGAAGAAAGGACAAATGGACAGCAGACGATGGAGAGTTAGCAGAAAACATGAAGAAACCAGAAGAAAATGGCTGGACCAATTGCAACTGAAAAAAAAATGCACAAAAGGTAGAAAGATATCTCTTTATTTTGAATTTATTAACTGGAATATGTCAGCTCTGGGAAATGTGCATCATTAACATCTGCGCTTTGTTTGGTACAAGAGGAAATTCCTATTTGACGTTGCCACTTGTTCTCTTTCCCCAGTATTCACTGAAATGTATTGGTTTAATATTTGCAGTGTTGCCTTTTGATAGGTAGGGTATGGTGCTTTGTGAGTCCTGGTAATGCTGTCAGGATACGGCGGGTTTGCTATGGGTTCTAAATGGGCAGCGTTTGTAGTAGTTCCTAATGTGCCTGGCGGTTGGCACTGGATTATAGTAATGTAGAAATCTTTTAGTCTTTCTTTATCCATACACTCATTAAGAGACATGTTTACTAAAAGTTAGTGTATGGTAACATTATGCAAATATTTATGCAAATAAGACCACTTATGCAAATGACGTGCTGGCACTTTGAGGAAATTCTTTGGTTTTGTGCGGCAGTTTGGGCACTCGGGCTCAAAAAGGTTAGCCATCACTGCCATAGACCATCTGTTGAGAGAGATTGCAGGCTAGAAGTGTTTGTTTTTTGGCTGATAGATTATGTGCTTGATGTTTTTTATTGATTGTGAAAAGAAAGGAAAAGGGAACTCAAGTCATCGTTCTTTTCGGTCAGAAAATGAACTGAAAATGAAGACAATACAGTGAATTTCATTTGCACCCAATTTTACAGCATATATTTAATGAGTGAGGGAGATTGTAACAAAATGTTGGATGTATGGATGGTATATGAGCTCCTATCATGATACTTTCAGGATAGTGGTGGATATCCTAGGATAACACAATATGTTAGTGTCTTGGGGAAAGTTAAACCCTTCTCTTATAACAAAGGCCCAAAGAAAGGAATGAGGTTCCATGCTGTCATGACAAATTGCCGCTCAGAAAATGTTCTCATTATACTTGCAATTTGCAGCCAACTTTAATTGTAACAAAAAAAGGTTCTCTGAATTGCTGAGTGTTTTTGGTATTATTCAAATTCTAGGGCTGTCTTATCCAACAGCTGAGCAGATAGCCCTTCAGGCAGAGTTAAGAAGAACAGAAAATGCTAGAAAACTTGAGCAAGATGAGTTTAAAACGCAGAAAGAAATTCTGGAAAAGCAATTGCAGAACGAGGTACATCCTACTCAGTTTTAAGGAACTGAGATAATCACTTTTTCTCCTTTTTTTCTTAACAGCAGACATTTAAGATTTTGAGGCTGAAGAGATATAGTGTTTTTTTGGGGGGAGGGGGGAAGAGGGCGTTGGCAAAAATGAGTCCACAAAGCGTTTTTTGAACTCCTATTTTGAAAATGTAGGGGCATGTTTACTAAATTCTGCCAGTGTTTACTACGTGCTTTAGCGCAAGATCATGTTAACTGATACCATATGCTAAAACTTCCTGCACGGTAAGCAATAAAGCAAGAAATGAGCAACTTAGGGGTGGTGAGTGAGCGTTGACTGCACATTGTGGTTAGCATGGGGGTTAGTAATATGTTCTGTCAGTGCTGCTGTTAACATGGGTGCAGTTAATATCACCTCAATGGGTGGCATTAAGTACACCTGTCTTAATTAAGAATGCACTCTTAGTGCGATGAAGTACTTTTCAACGCGATAACTGCTGAGGACCATGCTGGCATGCCCTCGACAGTGTAAACCTGTTTCCCTTCCTACTCTAATTTTCATCTCCCAACATGCATTACAATATGAAACTATAGCAAACATGCTGCTTATTGTTTATTATTGTGTAACATGTTTCCTCAAAACCAGTCCCAAAACATGTTACATGTTTCCTCAAAACCAGTCCCAAATCATATTACAGTAACATAAAAAAAACATACAATATGGTTCCCCCACAAGTCTCCATATAAAACAGGTTGTTAAGTCAGAAAAATTAAAACCTTCTGACTTCTCTGTCCCAAATTTGAACATTAATGGGCTGCTTTGCATAATTTTGCATAACACCAGCTCATTAATTTCATATTTAAATAAAAGTTTGCACATAGTGGACTACCTATGAAAGTTTACTACAAATGTGCCCCTTTTTGTGAAATTATTTTGAAAAAGTGACTGCATTAAAATGTACAAAACCTTCAGCATTTTTATGCTTTTTAATACACAGTCATTTTTATGAAAAAGATTTTGCACCTTAGTCCATCAGCCTCTTTATCAGAATAACCTTTATTGGACTCCTTGAAGATCTGAGCATTTTGAAAACACAGCCATGTATGAGACTCATTTACAAGCAAGCCATTTTTGATTCACTCCTATTAATACAATGGCTACTACATTACACTATGGATTTATTACCAGATGGCCTGGTTGAATGTTAATACAGCCATTAACATCTCAGTGTAGTAGAAGACCCTGTTCTGGTCCTTGTGAGCCACCATCAGGCTTATCGAAATGTCTACATTAATCTTTTTTTTTTTTTGCACTTTATAACAGATGTGTGTGTGGGAGGAGGGTAGCGTAGACAAAGTAGTAGTTTGAATGTATACTAAATAAATAAATAAACCCTAAGCACTTTATGGGGCAGAATGGATGAAGCAAGCTGGTCTTTATCCACCATTATTTCTATGGCCCTGATTTAAAAGGGCCGATATTAAATGCCATAGCGGTGGGATATTCAGTGACCGTATCCAGAGAGTAGTTGCCTCTGAATATCTGGATTGAGTACTGCTAGCCAGATAGTGGCGATTTTTAGCCGACACTTATCTGGGTAGCGGTTTAAGTCTGCTGTTCTTATGGCCTAAGTTATCCAGATAAGTGCCCACTAAAAATCACTTTATCTGGATAAGGTCAGCTGGTTGGCTGATGGATGGTGCTAATACCACCCTCACTCCACTCATGGACTGCCACTGCACTAATAAGATAGTGCTGGAGCAGTCTGTGGAGATATCCAGTGGCACTATCTCCAGATAACACTGCTGAATATCTCACTAAGCAGTCTTATCTGGATAGTCCCCATGGACTACCTGGATAAGAGTTTTGAATATTGGGTCCTATGTTCCTAAAAATTATGGGGCCTGTTTACTATAGTGCACTAAGCAGTTAGCATGTTAACTAGTGCACACTAGCTATTATTGCACAAGCATGGTAACCATTACCATGCCGACATTACAATGTGCACTAATTCATACACTAACTGCATAGTGTATTTTCTCCAGGAACAAGCAAGAAGTCAGTCCTCAAATATGGGTGACAGCGCCAACGGAGCCCTCGTGCGGAGCAATTCCCCAGCTTTCAAAGAAAGCCTTTGGGATTGCATCGCACATGCGCAGTCCCCTTCCCGCCCAAGGGTGCCATCTTGCTCAGTCTCCCTTTTTCTGCAGAGCCCAACGGACGTTGTCCCTAATTCCTCGCGGAAAAAGTGCATCAAAACTTCAGAAGAATTTCTCTCTTCGACCGGTTCGACGCCGGTTCCCCTTCCCGCCTACAGCTCGGTACATCGGTATCGAGTCCGGTCAATTTTTTGCGTTTTTGTCCTTAGTGACTAGTGTTCACACTCTTTTTTATTTTCACTGGCAGCCCAATCCGTCGACCTTGCAGGGGCCCTTTTTCCCCCGATGGCTGCCAGCGGGTTTAAAAAGTGTGATCGTTGTAAAAAGTTAATGTCCCTCACCGACACACATGACTGCTGTCTCTGATGCCTCTGGCTCGACCATGACCCGAAGGTCTGTGGCCCATGTGGGAAGATGTCCTCTAAGGCACTTTGAAGTAGGCAGCAGCAAGGTGAAAGGATTTTCTCAGAGTCCACATGTTAGGGACTGATAATGGGCTGATCAGGAGGGGCTAGGACTGGTAATGGGCTGATCGGGTGGGGGGTTAAGACTGGAAATGAATTGATGGGGGGGCTAGGACTGGAATGGGGGGATGGGACTGGAAATGGGCTGATGGTGGGGGGTAGGAAAGAGCTGCTGGCCCTGGAAGAAGACTGGGGGCTTGAACAGGAAAGGGGCTGATTGGGGGAGGGGAGGAGAGAGTTGTTAGCTCTGGAAGAAAACTGGAGGCTAGTGCTACAAATGGGTTGATGTAGGGGATGGGAGAATGGGACTGGAAGGGAGCGGATGCTGAGAGGGGCTGCAAGGGGAAGGAGGAGGCAGGAAAGGAGCTGACACGGGGAAGAGATGGGGCAGGAAGGGAGCTGATACAGGGAGGGAAGATGGGGGCTGGAAGGGAGCTGACACAGGAGAAGGCAGGGGCTGGAAGGGAGCTGATATGGGGGGGAAGGAGGGTCTACAAGGGAGCTGATACCTGAGGATGGTACTGGAGGGGGCCTGGAAGGGTGATGACACTAGGGAAGGGAGTAGGGGGATGGAAGGGAGCTGACACCTAGGGAGGGGGACTGGAGGGAGCTGACACTTGGGGATGGGACTGATAGATGGCTGGGTAATGGGGAGGAGTCTGGAAGGGAGGGGGCACTGGTGCTGGAAGAGAGCTGACATGTGGGGATGACACTGGAAAGGGGATGCACAAGAGGGTAGGGTGATTGGAAGGGAGCTGACTGGGGGGAGGGTGGCACTGGGAGTGGAAGTGAGCTTATACCTGCAATGGTATTTGGACAGAAGGAGCTGGACAGTGAGGAAGGAGGGGGACTGGAAGGGAATGGACACCAGTGGCAGTTCTGGGAATACAAGGGAGTTCACATTGGAAGGTACTAGGAGGGGAGGACTGGAAAGGGGCTGATACTGGGGAAGATTACTGGGAATGAGAATAGGCTGATGGAAGGAAGTGAAGAAAATGAAAGAAGAGATAAGAAATGGCAGATAGATTATAGATCATAGAAAGAGAGCTAAGAGAAGACAGGAAAGCAGAAGCCTCAGATCAGACCAGAGAATAAAACGGTCAGACAACAAAGGTAGAAAAAATAATTTTATTTTCATTTTAGTGATTGGACTTTGTGCTATCTTTATATTTTACACAATATGGGGAACTGCATCTCTTATTTATCTGATGTTGCATTGCATGCGGAGTCTGGCTTCTTGGGGTTTCAGCTTAATTTTTGTCTACATATTTTTATTTTTACTTTAGGTTGTGGTCACTAATTCTGTACTTGGTGAGGGTCTGTGTTCTGAGTGTGTGATTGAGGTCAGGTGTTTTAACATGGAGTTTCTACATAGGGATCTATATTGTGCTATAGTAATTTGACTTGTTCAGCCTTTCAAATAGATGTATGGATGTTCTAGGGCCCGCTGCAGTATATATAGTGCTGCCCCTTTCTAGGTGTGCTTCATGTTGTGTGAGTTTTGGAAGTTAGTGCTGTTATGGAATAGTAGATTTGCTGTATGGGTCCTGAACTCTGGGTTTTTGGTGAGGTCAATTGTAGGGTGTTGGTTGGAGAGGTGGGTACTGGAATATGTATTGTTTTTGGGATTTGCAGTTTTGCGTTCCTTATGTTGCCAGACTGAAATTTAAAATATTTTGTCAGTTCAGATTCAAAGAAATTTCAAATTTCTAGGGAACGACTCTGTTTAATTTTGTTTAGTAGCCTGATAGCTTCACTGCTGCCGAGTTCCAGACTTTTCCAGCTCTAGTACAAATCCAGTCCAGTGTTTGAATTCATGGCTACCAGGATTAGCTTCTTATTTTATATGTTCCCTCCTCATCAATAATCTGGTCATAGCCAATGTGCAGATACTTATAAGGGTTTGATGGGGGGGGGGGGGTGTCTGGGTAAGTGGCTTTTCATTAATCAAATTTAATGTTGTATTATTATGTTTGTTTAATTGTAACATCTGTTTTACTAAATTTCATGTGTATGTTTAGAAGCGCAAATGATTTTGCAGTAAGTCTCCACACATGGCCCTGCATCACCCTCATGCCATCCCTGGGGGAAAGTAGACAGGAGGGTGCACTGGGAGACAGAGGAAAGCAGAAATCTCAGATTGGGACCTACATGATCAGAGAATAAAATGGTCAGACAACAAAGTTAGAAAAGAATTTTATTTTCAATTTAATGATTGGACTTGTTGCTATCTTTATATTTTATACAGGGCATGGAAATGCATCCCTTTCTATTGCTATGGTATTGTACTGTACGCAGAAGATGGCTTCTTGGGGTTGCAGTTTAATTTTTATATACAGTACATATGTTTATTTTTAGGTTATGGTCACTTACTCTGTACTTTGGTGAGGGTCTAATTTTGAATGTGTGACCAAGACCAAGTATTCTGTTAACATGGAGTTTGTATGTAGGGATCTGTACTGTAGTAATCTGACTTGTTCAGCTTTTCAAATAAGTGTATGGATGTTCCAGGGCACACTGTAGTATTTACAGTGCTACTTTTTTTGGATGGCCTCCTTATGTGAGTTTTGGAAGTTGGTGCTGATATGGTATGGTATATTTGTTCTATAGATACTCAGTGACTTTGTTGTAGGGTTTTGTATTAGTTCACAATATGCCTGGTACTGGAGAATGTTTGTTGTTGTTAGTGAGATGATAACAATCAAATTTTTTTTAAATATAATGAGTTTTGTGGGTGATGTCCTGGTTCTGCTCTGCACCCAGTGTTGAATGCAAAATATATGTTCAAAAATAAAAAGCAAGAACCATAATGTAGCTTATAGCAACAAAATAAAATGAGTTATAATTTAGTTTTAGAAACTTGCTGTGCTTCTCGCTCTTTCTTTTAGTTCCTCGGTATGCGGACATCTTGCATTTTGTCCATATAATCTAATCAGCTTTTTGGTTTTGTTCAGTCCCTGACTGAAGTTTTGAGAAAGCCGATTGCCTTGAGCTGCCCCTTCATGGATGCACCTACTGCCTCCTAAACATGAGGTGTTAAGGGCATCCATGCTGATTGTCAATACACTACATAGTAAAGACCTTTTCTTTCTCCAGGACCAAGCAGGAAGTCAGTCCTCACTTATGGGTGATGTCGGCGCCGACGGAGCCCTCGCGGAGCAATTTTCCCCAGCTTTCAAAGAAAGCATTTGGGAATTGCAGCGCGCATGCGCGGTCGTCTTCCCGCCCGAGGGTGCCATCTTAGCCAGTCTTCTTTTTTCCGCGGAGCCCTACAGACGTCCCCGTCTTGTCCCCGCGAAAAAGTTGATTTTCTTCTTTGTTTTATCCTTTTTTCTTTCGGTTCGACGCCGATCGTTTTCCCGCCCGGACTCGCGACACCGGTCTCGAGTCCGCTTCCTTTTTTCGGTTTTTCTGACTTAGTCAGCTTTCGTTTTCGGTTTCCCTGGCAGCCCGGTCCTTTGACCTCGCAGGGGCCCTTTTTCCCCCGATGGCTGCCAGTGGGTTTAAGCGGTGTGGTCGGTGTGACCGAAATATGTCACTAACCGACACACACGACTTTTGCCTCCGCTGCCTGGGCCCGGATCATGAGGAACTGATCTGTGGGCCCTGCAGCAAACTGTCCTCAAAGGCGTTGAGGAGTCGGCGGCATCAGCGTGAGAGAATCTTCGCTGACCCCAGCCGTACCCGGACCTCGTCGGAGGCCTCCGCGTCGAAAGGCTCCAGCTCGGACCGTCGCCGGAGCTCCTCCGACCGGGGTTCTCCCTCCGGGGACCATCGTCGGAAGGAAAAACCCGCGAGGGCGGCGTCGGTGGACGCTCCTGGTTCCGCGAGGGCCAGGTCGCATAGCCCCGACAGCCGCCCCGGGTCCTTGGAGAAGGAACACATCCCGAAGCGACCTCGCCTGGAGTCGGAGATGCCTGCCCGGGTAAGTCCTGTGGTCCTTCTGGACTCGCCTCCGCGACAGCCGACGTCGGGCCCGACGCCGTCGGGGCCCGAGTCGGGGGCTGCTGGGTCACCTGAGCTCGGACTCAGGTTGACGGCCTTGGAGAGCAGACTATCTGCCTTCATGGACCAGCAGCGGGCACTGCTCGCTGGCCTCGCTGGCGCCGCTGCCCCGACCGCCGGGACGTCGACGTCCAAGTCGACCCCGGAGACCGAGCCGATCCTCGAGTCAATGAGAACTCGGGTCGATCCTCGGTCGAGGTCACCCTCGGCCTCCCGTTCGGGACCGAGGTCGCCGACGCCGACTCCCTCGACGTCGGGGCGGCTGGCGCCGCACCCTGCCCGGGCCGACCCCACCGAGTCCTCGTCGGAGTCGGTCTGGGAGTCTGAGGAGGAAGAGTCACCTGATTCTTTCCGGACTCGGTGTGTCCCATCGGACTCACCGGGGTCCGAGCCTCGGAAGCAGTCCCCCCCGGAGGATGCCCGGTTCTCGGACTTCGTTAGGGATATGGCCAAGGCTTTGGCCTTCCCTGCGGATCCCGAGGAGGAGCCTCGAGCCGAAGAGCTCGACGCCCTCCAGTATGACTCTCCCGCGAGGGAGCACTTTACTGTGCCGGTTCCTCCTATGCTGGAACGACTACTCTTCCGCATGTGGGAGAGTCCGGCCTCCTCGCCGGTCCTGAGCAAGCGGGTCGATTCTATCTATCGGGTCCGCAAGAGCCCTGGCTTTCAGAAGGCACAGCTGCCACACCATTCCATGGTAGTGGAATCGGCCATGCATCGTCTTAAGAGCCAGAAGATGCACTCCTCGGTGCCTCCTGGAAGGGAGGCCCGTAACCTGGATGGCCTTGGCAAGAAGTGCTTCCAGGGCTCTATGCTCGCATGTCGTGTCCAGACTTACCAGCTCTACATGGGCATGTATCTCCGGGATCTGGCTAAAGAGCTAGCCGGATTCTCCGCTGGTCTCTCCGAGGAGCCCTTGCGGAGGTTCCTAGCCTTGTCCACGGGCATTCAGGAATGCTCAAAGTTCATGTCCCGAGCAGCCTATGATGGCTTTGAGGCCTCGGCTAGAGTGGCCGCAGCCGGCATCGGTGCCCGCCGACAGGCTTGGCTTCAGTCGTCAGACCTTGAGCCCTGGGTACAGGACAAGTTGGTCGATGTCCCCTGCCGAGGCGAAAACCTCTTTGGCAAGCCCATGGCGGAAAAGGCTGCACAAATTGAGACTGAGACTCTCACCAGGACCAGGCTTTCTAGGAAGACCTCCGCCCCTTCCCAGAAAAAGAAGGGCTCGGGAAAAAAGTCCTTTTACCCGAGGAAGGCGGCTGCCTACAAACAGTACCCCCATTATCAGGCCCCTGCAGCTCCCCAACAGGGCCAGCAGGCCAAGGGACGGGGTAACGGGTCCCGTAGGCAGCAAGCCCCCAAGCCTGCACCACCAGCCCCTGCTCAGCAGGGTGGGGGTTTTTGACTCGCTCAGCATAGCCTCTCCCCCCCCGCTGGTTCCTCCCAGCACCGGAGGCCGGCTGGTTCACTTCGCCCACAGGTGGTCCAGCATCACCGCAGATGCCTGGGTACTTCAGGTCGTGCGAGAAGGCTACCTTCTCCACTTCCATCAGGTCCCTCCCTCCTATTTTCCGGGAGAACCTTCGCGCCCCCCTCTGCACAGGGAGTTGCTCCTTCAGGAGTTAGCAGGTCTTCTGCAGGAACAGGCGGTGGAACCGGTGCCCCACCACCTGAGAGGTCAAGGCTTTTATTCAAGGTATTTTCTGATACCAAAGAGAACAGGGGGCCTCAGACCCATCCTGGACTTGCGCAACCTCAACAAGTTCCTTGTGCGGGAGAAGTTCAAAATGCTTACCCTTGGAATCCTTCTGCCCTACCTCCAGCAGGGAGATTGGCTATGCTCCTTGGATCTAAAGGATGCCTACACGCACATCCTCATCCACCCAAGCCACCGCCAATACCTAAGGTTTGTGGTGGCAGGAAATCATTACCAGTACAGAGTACTGCCCTTTGGCCTATCCTCCGCACCGCGAGTCTTCACAAAATGTCTCGCGGTCGTGGCGGCCCATCTCCGGCTTCACGGCCTCTATGTCTTTCCGTACCTCGACGACTGGCTCATCAGAGCAGCGTCCGCTCAGGAGGTCACCAACGCCACGTGCCGCACGGTGACTCTGCTGCAGCACTTGGGCTTTGTTATAAACTTCGCAAAGTCCACTTTGCTCCCCTCACAGGATCTCGAGTTCATCGGCGCAAGGCTGCACACTCCTCGGGCACGAGCGTACCTACAGCTCGACAGGGCTCAACGGCTCATGGACCTAGCCGACCGCTTTCGCAGCCAGCGCCTGGTCTCCGCCAGGCGCTTCCTGAGACTGCTCGGCCATATGGCTTCCACCGTCCATGTGACCCCCAATGCCCGCCTGAATATGCGGTCTGCTCAATGGTGTCTCCGCCAGCAGTGGCGACAAGCCACAGGCGGCCTGGCAGACCTAGTGCGCGTCTCCGAGCCGCTGCTCTCGTCTCTCCGGTGGTGGCTCCGGCAGCCGAACCTGATATTCGGAATGCCTTTCCAGTCACCTCAGCCGACCCGGGTGCTGACCACCGATGCATCCCTCCTGGGCTGGGGAGCACATTGCCAAGAGGCACGTACTCAGGGCCTCTGGACCACGTGGGAGTCTGCTCAGCAGATCAACTTCCTGGAGCTCAGGGCGATCCGCCTAGCTCTCAAGGCCTTCTCCCACCTTACTTCCCACCAATCCGTCCTTGTCCAGACGGACAATCAAGTTGCCATGTTCTACGTGAACAAGCAGGGGGGCACGGGCTCCTTCCTCCTCTGCCGGGAGGCACAGAAGCTCTGCTCTTGGGCCGTCAGTCACGGCATTCTCCTCAAGGCAGTTTATCTCCCGGGCCAAGAAAATTGCCTTGCGGACAAACTCAGCAGGGTCCTCCAGCCGCACGAGTGGCGTCTGGATCCCTTGATAGTTCAGAAGCTCTTCCTCAAGTGGGGCCTCCCCACGGTGGATCTCTTTGCCAGTCCTCACAACCGGCAGCTTCCTCGCTTCTGCTCTCGTCAGCCACACCCCCTTCGGGTTGCGGCGGACGCCTTTCTGATCTCATGGTCGGGGAGCCTTCTGTACGCTTTCCCTCCCATCCCGTTAGTCTCTCGGACTCTTTTCAAGGTTCTCCGAGACAAAGCCTTCATGATCCTGGTGGCCCCTCGCTGGCCCAGGCAGCCGTGGTTTCCGCTCCTGCTGCAACTGGCGGTGGAGGATCCAATCCCTCTGGGGGTACAACCGGATCTCCTCACTCAGGATCAGGGGTCCCTACTGCACCCCAACCTCAGGTCTCTCAACCTCATGGCCTGGCTGCTGAGAGGGTAGTCCTTGCTCCCCTTCTCCTGCCGGCGGAGGTGGAGGAGGTCGTCTTGGCTTCGCGACGGCCTTCTACCCGCAAATGCTACGCCCTTAAATGGCGTCGCTTTGCAGTCTGGTGTACCCAACAGTCTCAGGATCCCTTCTCCTGCCCGGTGTCCGTGATCTTGCAGTACTTGCTGCACCTCTCTAATCTGGGACTTAAGTCCAACTCCGTCAAAGTTCACCTCGGTGCTCTTTCAGCACATCATGTGCCGGTGGACGGCAGACCTCTCTCCAACGACCCTCTCGTAGCGAGGTTTCTCCGAGGTCTCCTTCTACTTAAACCACCTCTGCGCCCGCCAGCGCCTGACTGGGACCTGAATGTGGTTTTGCAGCGGATCACCTGTCTGCCTTTTGAACCTATGGCTACCTGTTCTCTCCGTTTTCTGTCTTGGAAAACACTGTTCTTGATAGCCCTCACTTCCGCTAGACGCGTAAGTGAATTGCAGGCCCTCGTGTCTGATCCCCCTTACACTAGGTTCTACAAGAATAGGGTAGTCCTACGGACTCACCCGAAATTTCTGCCTAAAGTGGTCTCCCCTTTTCACATCAATCAGGAGGTGGTACTTCCAACCTTCTTTCCCAGACCACACTCCAGCCGAGCTGAAACGGTCCTCCATACCCTGGACTGTAGAAGGGCATTGAACTTCTACCTTGACCGTACGCGGGAGCACCGTAAAGCTGCTCAGCTTTTTGTGTCTTTTGACCCCAATAAATTGGGGCTCCCGGTCTCCAAGCGTACTCTGTCCATCTGGGTTGCGGACTGTATCGCTTGGGCTTATGGGGCAGCCGGACTCTCCTTAGAAAGTCGAGTCACGGCTCATTGCGTTCGGGCAAAGGCCACGTCAGTGGCTTACCTCCGCTCTGTTCCGCTGGCAGACATCTGCCGGGCCGCTACTTGGTCTTCGAGCCAGACTTTTGCGGTCCATTACTGTCTCGAGAGGGAGTCCCGTAGGGACAGTGCTTTCGGACAGGCAGTCCTCCGTAATCTCTTTGAGGTCTGAGCAACTCCTACCCTCCATCCCGGATGTGGGCTACCGGTGGGTGATAATTCAGCGAAGATTCTATCCTTCTGTGCTGCTGAGCTAGAGGGAGCTCATTTTTGTGCTTAGGGTCTCCGGTAGCCTTGAGCTTGGGAGTCCCATAAGTGAGGACTGACTTCCTGCTTGGTCCTGGAGAAAGCGTAGTTACTCACCTGTAACAGGTGTTCTCCAGGAGCAGCAGGAATCAGTCCTCACTACCCTCCCTCCTCCCCTTGGAGTTGCAATCGTCTGCTTATGTTCTTTTTGCAAATTTTTATGCTGTCTTTTTTAGCTATGTCATCTGACTGGCTAAGATGGCACCCTCGGGCGGGAAGACGACCGCGCATGCGCGCTGCAATTCCCAAAGGCTTTCTTTGAAAGCTGGGGAAAATTGCTCCGCGAGGGCTCCGTCGGCGCCGACGTCACCCATAAGTGAGGACTGATTCCTGCTGCTCCTGGAGAACACCTGTTACAGGTGAGTAACTACGCTATACAGTAACTGTAGAGGAAAATTCTGGGAACACACCCAACAGCTCACAGACCTTGCACTTATCCACATGTTAATTTTTGCATCTGACATGTAGTAAGTGCAAAACATTACCACACTTTAGTAAAAGAGGTCCTACATGTACAGTATTACAATTATTTAAGTTACTAAAATGAATCTAATTCACAAGTCAATTTAGATGCACTTTGTATGGACATCCCAAAGCCCAGACTTGAGGAGACTCATTGCTGTTCTCCGGGAACAAGCAGGAAGTTATTCCTCACATATGGGTGATGTCAGCGCCAACGGAGCCCACGTGGAAGCTTCTCCACAGCTTTCAAAGAAAGTCTTTGGGAGATGCACCACGCATGTGTAGTCCCCTTCACGTCCAAGGGTGCCATCTTGCCTCAATCTCCTTTTTTCCACAGAGCCCACCGGACATGTCTGATTTCCCCAGAAAATGTGTTAAGTTTTCTCTTTTATTTTTTCTTTCTCCGGTCGTGTATTGGTTCCCCTTCCCGCCCCCGAGCTCGCTTGCCTCGGCACCACATCTCGCATTTGTTCTTAACTTTTTTTAGCTCAAGAGTTCTCAACTGGCTTCGTGCCCTTTTCTGTCCCTGGCCGGGCCCGAGACCTTCGACCTTGCAGGTGCCATTTTCCCCACCATGGCCTTGGCTAGTGGCTTTAAAAATTGCGATTGATGCGCTAAAAACATGTCATGCACCAACCCACATGACTGCTGCCTCTGATGCTTAGGGCTGGATTATGACCCCTTGGACTGTGGTTTCTGCAGAAGGATGACCTCTAAGACTATCAAGAGTCATCAGCAGCAGCAGTCCTCCTTTTTTCACAAGGTGGACTGCACCGGAGTCTCCGTTGACACTGCACTTCAGGGGCCCCTCTGGAACCCTGGGGAGACCGGGCAGTCTCGGGACCCTGAGGCCATGGATCTTCCAACCAGACCCTGGAGGAAGAGCCCAAGAAGAGCCGGAAACCCTTGAAGACCATGCCAGAGGACACATCTGGGAAAGTGGGCAAGTCCTACAGGCCCTGGTCCCACAGTCCTCGATGTGAGTCCGAGGGGAAGGCGTGGAAGTGGCCGACCAAAATACCCAAAGGGAATCGTTTGCATCTGGCAACCGGCCTCGGACCCTTGAGACTGTGCTGGTTGAAGAATCTCCCTTGATTGAGCCAGCATTGGGCCCGAGTTCCTCAGTGCCCACACCGAAAGGCTGCGGAGCCATTTGGCCTCAAGACCAGGATGGCGGCCTTGGACTATAGTCTATCTTCCTTCATGGCCCAGCAGTGGGCTCTGATTTTATTTTATTATTTATTTATTACAGGCTCTTATATACCGCTCTATTCAGCATCAGCGCGGTTCACAATATAACAACAGACCAGAACAACAAACTGTTTGGTTTTACAGAGAACAAGGTCAGAGAACTTGGATAAAACATGGGACGTCATTACTGCAACTATTTACATGAGTATTTACAAGTATACACAACAGGATTTGTTATTAGTTATAGGGTAAGGATCGAGATTGGTTAGCTGGTCAGGTAATATTGGGGGAAAAGGTGGGATTTGAGTGCCTTTCTAAAAAGGGATAGATCAGTGATAGCACGAATCTCTGGAGGTAGGGCGTTCCAGCACTTAGGGGCATAGAATCTGAAGGCCCTGTTAGATGTCATTGATAGGCATTTTGTCGCTGCTTTAGGGATAACTAGTACATTTGTTGATATCGTTCTCCTGGATCTATTGGGTGGAACAGTCTGAACGAGGTCTATTAGAGAGGAAGAGGTGATGATTTTAGTGGCCTTGAAGGTTAGTAGTAATGTTTTGAACAATATTCTGCCATGTATGGGGAGCCAGTGGAGTTGCTCTAGGATGGGTGTTATATGGTCCCTTCTTGATGCTCCGTAGAGGACTCTAGCAGCGGTATTCATGGCGAGTTGCAATGGGTTTAATGTGGAGTGTGGGAGGCCTTGGAGAATGGCATTAGCATAGTCAAGGTGTGGTAGGGTTAAGGCTTGAAATATCGTCCGGAAGTCATCAGGATCAAGCAGGGGGCGAAGATGGCGGAGTGTCCGGATCTTGAGGTAGATGGCTCTGACTACGTTGGTTATATGTAGTTTCAAATCCATGCGCTGGTCCAAAGTGACCCCAAGGTAACGAATGGAAGGTTTGGATTGGAGCTCAGCTTCTTTCACCTTTATATGGGATGGGGGGGTGAAAAGTGGGTCCCTAGTGATGAAGAGAACCTCGGTCTTTTTGTGTTGAATTCGGAGGTTCTGGGATTGAAGCCATTCAGATACTGCATCAAAACATTTGGCTAGCGGGGAAAGGTCCATATGGACTGTGGAGAAAGGCATGTATAGAAGGATGTCGTCCGCGTATATCAAGCATTCAACATTGAAGGACCTGATGATATTGCAAACAGGCTGTATGTATATATTGAAAAAGAGTGAAGATAGGGATGATCCTTGTGGTACGCCTTGTTTTTGGTGGTAAGGTGCGGATGTTGCGATTCCCGGTTTCATCAGGTCATCGATCCCCACCACTGGGCCCTCGACCTCGAAGAACTCCCCGGACATCGAGCTGAATCTCGAGCGCCATCAACCTCAAGAGATCCCTTGGGATCGGTTCAGTCCCATTCCTCGGGACCAAAGTTATCCCTTATGAGTGCCCGAAGCTCCAACCATAGGGCTTCCGGGGTCCAGGGGTCTTCAGGTTCGGGGCACAAACTCAGAACCAGGGCCACTCTCGACACCGTCACCAACTACGAGTCGGACTGGGAGAATGAGGACGAAGAGTCCCCGGAAACCCGCCAGCACTGAGACATGCCCTCTGACCCATCTCCCCCCGAGACCCAGCATCAGTCCCCATCTGAGGACACAGCCTTCCTCGACTTTGTGCGTGATATGGCCAAGGCACTGGCCTTCAAGACTGACTCAGAGAAGGGCCTTCAGACTGAGGAACTCGAGATCCTCCAGTACGAGGCTCCACCGAAGGAGGCACTTATGGTGCCTGTTACCCCGATCCTGGAATGGCTGCTCCTCCACATGTGGGAGTCCGCCACGTTGGTGCATATAGTGAGCAGATGGTTGGACTCAATGTATCAGGTCTGTCGGAGCCCTGGCTTCCAGAAAGCATAGCTGCCGCACAACTCCATGGTGGTGGAGTTGGCCATGTGTCTCTTTAAGAGACAAAAGACGTACTCCTCGATGCCTCCGGGTAGGGAGGCCTACGCCTTGGACACCCACAGCAGAAAGTGCTACCAAGGTTTGATGCTCATCGGCCAGATCCAGGCTTACTAGCTGTACATGTGCATGTATCTAAGAGACCTAGCAAAGGAACTCGCTGCGTTCTCAGTTGGTCTCTCTGAGGAACCTCTCCTGTGGTTCCGGACCCTGACCTCGGGTGTCAGAGAGTGCTCCAAATTCATGACCCAGGCAGCCTATGACAGCTTCGAGTCGGTGGCTAGAGTAGCTGCGGCAGGCATTGGTGCCCAGTGCCAGGCATTGGTGCCCAATGCCAGGCATGGCTACAGTCCTCCGACCTGGAACAGTGGGTTCAGGACAAATTGGTCAATGTCCCTTGCCAGGGAGAGAATCTCTTTGGCAAACCCATGACAGATAAAACTGCAGAGTTGGAGTCCGAATTCCTGATGAGGACCAGGCTCTCCAAGAAGACAGCTACCCTTCTGCGATGGAAGGTCTCGGATAAAAAGCCCCCTTACTCGAGGAAGGACAAGGCTTATGGAAACTACCTTCAGTATCGGGTCTTCCCAGCTCCCCAACAGAATCAGCAGGCCAAGGGACAAGAGCATGGCCCTCATAAGCCCAAGACTCCCAAAACCCCCAGGCACCAGCTCCGGCCCAGCCTGGTTGGAGCTTTTGACTCCTTGGGCATAGACTTTCCACCCCCCCCCCTCCCCAGGAGGCCCACCTCAGCAGCCCACAGGGGGACTTCTAGTCGTGTTTGCCCACAGGTGGCCATCTATCACCACCGACACCTGGGCACTGAAGGTGGTCAGGGAGGGTTACCTCCTCCACCTGCTGCAGATGCCACCTCCATTCTTCCCAGGAGAGCCCCCCAGGACTCTTCTCCACCAGACCTTGCTACTGCAAGAACTCACAGGTCTTCTGGAAGACAGGGCAGTGGAACCAGTGCCTCCACACCTGTGGGGCAAAGAGTTCTACTCCAGGTACTTCATGGTACCCAATGGACAGGGGGCCTAAGGTCCATCCTAGACCTGCAGGACCTAAACAGGTTCCTGGTGAGGGAGAAGTTCAAGATGCTCTCCCTTGGAACACTGCTGCCATACCTCTAGCAGGGAGGCTGGCTATGCTCCTTGGACTTAAAGGATGCATATACTCACATATTCATCCACCAAGCCACAGGCAGTACCTCAGATTTATGGTGAGGTAGGCCACTACCAGTACAGGGTACTACCCTTTGGCCTAGCCTCAGCCCCCAGAGTCTTTATGAAGTGCCTAGCGATGGTCGCGGCCCACCTTTGCCTCCAAGGGACCTTTATCTTCCCTTACCTGGACGACTGGCTCATAAGTGGGGGCTTGGCTGCTGAGGTGCAGCAGACCATGGCTCGCACCATCCACATCCTCCAGTATTTGGGGTTCATCATAAACCACTCCAAATCCCATCTCCTCCCGACACAGTGTCTGGAGTTCATAGGGGCATGACTGGACACTGTCCAGGCCAGAGCCTTCCTGCCTCTGGATAGAGCTGACCATGTCAGAGCATTGGCCGCAGACATGTGGCACCGATGCTCGGTGTCTGCTCACTTTCTGCTCCAACTGCTGGGCCACATGGTATCCACAGTCTATGCTATCCCAGATGCCCGCCTTCACAAGAGGGCGGCCCAGTGGTGCCTCTTCTCCCAGTGGACCCATGCCATGGGCTGGCTGTGAGACAGGATGATGGTGACCTGCCAGTTGGTGGATTCCCTTGGCTGGTGGCAAGTGCCTCATCATCTTCAGGCCAAGATGCCTTTTCAGGCCCCTTCCCCCCAGAGACTCCTCACCACGGACACCTCCCATCTTGGCTGGGGGGCTCATTGTGAGGACCTCTGCACTCAAGGCAGCTGGTCACAGGTAGAAAGCCAACAGCAGATCAACCTCCCAGAGCTTCGGATCATATCCCTGGCTCTCCAAGCCTTCTGCCACCACCTCCAGCACCAATCAGTGCTGATCCAAACTAACAACCAGGTTGCAATGTTCTACGTCAACAAGCAGGGGGGCATGTGTTCTTACACCCTCTGCCTGGAAGCAGTAGCTCTCTGCTTGTATGCGAACCGCAATGGAATGTGCCTGCGGGCTGTATATCTGCCGGGCCAGGACAATACCCTAGTGGACAGGCTAAACAGGGTCCTCCAGCTGCACGAATGGCAGCTGGATGCCAGAGTGGCCTCTCGGCTCTTCCAATTCTGGGAACTCCGCAGCTGGATCTTTTCACCAGCCTGGCCAACTCTCAGTTGCCCTTCTTCTACTCCCGCCAGCCACACCCATCCTGGGTGGCAAGGGATGCCTTCCTCATCCCATGGACAGAGGGCCTTCTTTATGCCTTCTCGCCCACAACACTGATTGCCAAAACTCTCTTCAAGGCTCAGCGGGATGGGGCATCGCTGATATTGGTGGGCCCCCGGTGTGGCCCAGGCAACCGTAGTTCCCACTGCTCCTTTGCATCTCTGTAGCACCCCCGGTCCCCCTAGGGAGTGACCCGGGACTACTGTCACAGAGGAGGGCTCCCTGCTGCATCCAAACCTGGGGTCTCTGGCGCTAACAGCTTGGCTGCTGAAAATGTAGCCTTGACCCCTTTCAATCTTTCAGGGGAGGTTAAGGATGTCCTCCTAGCCTCCTGCAAGACCTCCACGAGACAGGCTTGTGCCTTCAAATGGCACAGATTCTCTGTATGGTGTGCGGAATGACAGGTTAACCCATTCTCATGCTTTGTGCAGCTTGTGCTTCAGTATTTGCTTCACCTGTCCCAGGCAGGACTGAAGTCTAACTTGGTCAGTGTTCACCTGAGCACTTTTGTGGTGCATCACCTCCTTGTCACCTCATCGAGGGCAAGCCTCTTTCTACCCAGCCTCTCGTAACCCTCTTCCTGCAGGGCCTCTGTTATGCAAACCCCCTATCTGCTCTCTAGCGGCTGAGTGGACCTCAACGTAGTGCTTTCATGGCTCACGGGCCCATCTTTCGAGACCCTGGATACCTGCCACCTGTACTACCTCTCATGGAAGGTTTCTCTTCCTGGTGGCACTCGTGTCTGTTCGCAGGGTCAGCGAGCTTCAGGCCTTGGTGGCAGATCTGTCTTATAGGAGATTCTATAAGAACAGGGTCATGCTTCGCATGTACCCTAAATTTCTTACCAAGGTGATGTCCCCATTCCACCTCAGTCAAGAGGTAGTGCTCCCCACCTTCTTTCTGCAACCTCACACCATCAGGGCGGGGACTGTTTTTCATACCCTGGACTGTAAGAGGGCCCAAGGCCACAGCAAAGCTTCTCAACATTTTGTCTCCTATGACCCCAGTCAACTGGGGGAGGCAGTGACCAAGTGGACTCTGTTCACTTGGGTGATGGACTGTATTGCCCTTGCTTATGAGCAGGCTGGGCTCTCGCGGCAGCACCGGGTCATGGTGCACAGTGTCAGGGCCATGGCGGCATCCATAGCAAACCTGCATTCCATCCCTCTGTTGGCAATCTGCCAGGCCGCCACCTGGTCCTCAGTCCATACCTTTGCAGCTCATTACTGTCTGGAGAGGGAGTCCCACTGGGACAGTGCCTTCGGCCAGGCAGTACTCCGTCATCTATTCGGAGTGTAGGCAACTCCTGCCCTCTGACCCTTCTGTGTTCAGGCTACTGGAGTGCTGATTCCTCACTGGACACTTGAGTTGTTTGAGAGTCTGTTAACTTAGGACTCCATTGCTGCTGCTGCTGCTCATGGCTCACCTTTTCTGGTCACCCATGGCGTCTTATAGGTTTTCAGTAGCCTGTAGCTAGGGAGTCCCATATGTGAGGACTGACTTCCTGCTTATTCCCAGAGAAAGCGTAGTTACTCACCTGCAACAGGTGTTCTCTAGTGACAGCAGGAATCGGTACTCACAACCCTCCCTCCTCCCCGTGGAGTTGCTTTTTTGTGTTTTTTTGCCGTCTTTAGCTATGTCATTTGACTGAGTCAAGATGGCACCCTTGGGCAGAAAGGAGACCTTGCATGTGTAGTGCATCTCTCAAAGGCTTTCTTTGACTGATTCCTGCTGTTCCCGGAGAACATCTGTTACAGGTGAATAACTACGCTTTCTGTATTTTACAAGGCGTATATATCTAGTACAGCATGTTCAGGCTTGGTGCAGGGGTGAAGACTACTTCCACCTCCTCATTTGTGATTTGTGACTGACAAGTGGAGGTATATTGGCTGGAACAGTGAATAAAAAGAAAGTTAAATAGATGAAATTGATCAAAGAGAGAGAGGTAAGGAATTGATTCCCATTCTTTTTTGAAGACTGATCGCTGTGCAAAGATGACTGCCCAGTTGTTAAACTGTGAAGATACAACCAGAAAGTTAAATGGACAGGTGGAAGACTTGAAACTACAGCTGCAACAAACACAGCTGGGTCTGTATTATTTTTATCCATTTTTTAAAATAAGTATTTTTTGTATTTGAAAGATCTGAATTTAAAGCCTTTTGGAAAAATGTTAAATTGTTCATTTGCCTACTTTCCATACTCTGGCTGTGGGTATTAGCTTATGAACTGAGAGAATCCCCTGAGCCAAGAATGTGTATCAATAGATGTATCAGGTGAGGAGAAAGCAGCAAGTCAGATGTTTGCTTTCTTTGTTGCTTGGCTTGGCTGGCTCAGAATTCTTAGCTTTCTTCTTTTCATTGGATGAAATGCATGTGTTTTAATTAATCCTTACACATCAATAAATACAACCTACCAATGAATTCCCTTAGCCTGACTTTATGGCAATATACAAGCCCCAGTTCTGTGGCTTTCCTCTTTAGGAGGATTCCCTGGTTGCGGAGAAATGCAAATTCTGAAAAGAGACTAGATCCAAATGTGTTTGGGCAAATTTGATTGTGTGCTACTTTTTTTTTTGGAAGGAGGTGAAAAGTTTTGATTTATTTTGTGTGTTGATGTGGTTGTTTTGCATAGGCCTATAATTTTTAATTTCTGAGAATTGTTTTCCTTTAATTCTGCATTACTTAGTTTTCTTTTTCTTGTTTGAGGTACTCCTGTGATAATTTCTAGTTTGAATTTCCTTTTATTTCTTTGTGCTATAATCAAATCCAAAATAATAAAAAAAAGAATCTGTTATTTAAAAGATGGCCACAATTTTTTTCTGGTGTGACATTGTGCTTCAATCATCATGTGATGAAATTATGATTAAAATTCAATTATTCTATCTCCATTTTTCTCTAAATTCCTTTTTTTTCTCTGTTACCTTCTTGCTTGTGCAGCTCTAGAGAATGAAGTATTTCGTAACCCCAAGCCTTCCTTGGTTGATCGTTCTGTCCTTGCCTTGTCTACAGACAGTGTAGTGCCTCATGATGTTTATGTAGACAGAACTCTCTTGAGGCCATTGTCTGATTACTTTGAAGCAGGTGGTAGTTCGAGTCCCAGGTATCGCCAACCTGCTGGGAAAGTCAGCAGTTCGCCAGATTCGGATATTGAATTTGTCGCCACGACCAAAGCGAGGATTAAAGAACTTGAAAAAGAGGCAGAATATTTGGAAGAGGCCTATAGGAACTACCAGCAAAGACTCATTCATGCTGCTGTTAAAAGCAGTCCCCAAGGAAGGACTTGGTCTCCACCATTTCTCTGTGGTGCACTTTGCCAAATTCCATCCACTTCTCATCAGAAAGTTACCTTCAAGGAGAGCATCGTACCACAGCAGCCAAAACAGATGCCGCTGGGAAGACGGGCATTCATTGAGATGAGCATGCATGGCACTGATATGATCACTGATAACACTGCACTGCAGGGTTATGGGTCTTCTCACAGACGTCTTTCCTCTACTCCACTTTCCCAAGTAGATCGAACCTCCAGCAACAAGATCCTTTCTGAAGGTAAGGTCAAAATATGAAAGTCAGCATGAAAAGAAGACGAGGCTAGAGATGGCCAAAATCAATTGCATTCCTGGAGGGCAATTTTTATAACAGTTTGCCTAGGTAGAAAGTCCAAATAGGTGCCTATTTTAAGGCTGTTTTATAAAGCCATCATAGGCACCTATGTTTCTTTTCTAAATAGCTTTACAAAATCTCCAACAATCGTGGATAAAATGCATCCGCATATATTTACACTTGGGAGTTGGCATAAATGTATGTACGTCAAGTACACTTGTATTTTATAACATATACACATATTTTAAATTCTGCCCATGGTCTCCCAGTCTCTTCTCCTGAAAATGTCTATACTCTGGTCACATTCAAAGTAGGTACAAACATTCTTTGTGCCTACTTTATTTGCGCATAACCCCTGGGGTAAATTTATAAAAAGACTTTCTGCATATAAAACAGAGTTTACCAGTAAAAACGTTTACAAAGTTAACCCTGTAAGCCCCACTTCTAATTTTTGTATTTATTTGTGGGTGGGATTTTGGGATTGCAGTCACTGATCATAACATCAGCAACCTGACAAATAAGGGCAAAAGTGAAAAAAAAAATTGCATGTCCTATCTGAGTGTCTTACTGAATGCTGTCATTCAGGAATAGCAAGTCCATGGAATTACTGTTTTTTCCCTGGTCAGTCTGGACCTTTAATCTTTGGTATTTGTGAATCTACTTCAGTATGGAATTGTCCTCATTGATTTCCCTCTGCTAATTCATTATCTAAATGGAAGCACAGTGTTCATTCCTATTGCCGTATCATGACATTTAATACTTACCAATACTTTGCAATAAAAATCCACACAAAGCAGGAAGTTCCCATCAGTTGCTCACTATCTCCAGGAACAAGCAGGCATGTAGTTTCACATATGGGTATTGTCAGCACTGACGGAGCCTGCATAGGAATGCTCCCCAGCGTCCAATAGAAAAGCCTTTGGGAGCACTCTACTGCGCCTGCGTGTCTCCCTTCCCAACTCCTCTCCTCAGTTCTTCGTTTTCCGCAGAGCCAGCAAGAAGCACCTTTCCTGTCATCACCAAAAAATTTTTATTTTCTGTGCTCTGCCTTTCCATTGACGCCGGTACCTTCCCTGATACCGGAGCCAATATTAATTTTACTTTTTCTTCAGTTTTCCTCTTTTTTCTTTTCTGCGAAGCCTTAGGCCTTGGCCTAAATTGTTTCCATTTGTCACCATGGAGAAACACATCAGTGGCTTCAAAAAATGTTCAAAATGCTCCAGCACTATGTCGGTCACTGATTCTCATGACTGGTGTCTGAAATGTTTGGGCCTAGACATATACCAGAAAATTGTTCTTTGTGTAAACAAATGATCAAACGAGGCCTAAAGAACAATATGACTCACTGTTTGTCCCAGACTCTATTTCAGTTGCTTGGGCATTGTTGAGGTCTTCAGCTGGTTTCCAGGTCTTCAAAAAGTCCAAACATAAACTAGACTAAGTCCTCAGCAATACCGAGCATCGAGGTAAGTCCCTGCACTCATGAGATGCACTGAAAGGGGCATCCAATGCTGATCGACTGACCAAAGAGCCCTGGCAGGAGGAGCAATCCTCCAAAGCCACACAGGGGCTCCATGATGCTCCCGAGGCATCAACCTCCAGAGAGTTACTGGTGTGCTCTGGGATGGTGGCACATAGCCATGCACACGATTCCATCCAGGCATCTGTGTCCTCCATCAAAAGGACTTTGGCGGCACTCCTGGCCGCTGCGGTACCAAAGATATCGACAGCCACAGCCAGTCAATCAACTGCTTCCAGCTCAGCTCCGGAGCCTTTGCCTCCAATATCAGCCCTGGAACATGTTCCGCTTCCTCCGATTCTTCCACTGGAATCTGTATCGATAGCGCTACTACAGGATACTGGACTTGATGGACCTTGGTCTGACCCAGTATGCCATATCTTATGTTCTTATGTTAATGCCTCCCTTGGAACCAGTAACCACCATCAATACCCAGCCAGTTCCCAGTTCAGGTACCACATGCCTTGGACATCGACATTGAGCATCGCCATCAGCTCAAGATCTTGATTTCCTTGATACAGATACAGTTGATATTTTGATTTCCTTTCTGAATCAGAGTCTTCTTCTGATTCTGAGGAGACATTGGAAGATTCCAGGGCCACTCGGGATATCCCCTCTGATCCCTCTCCTCCTCATGCGAGGCGTCTGTCCCTACCAGAGGACATGCTCTTTCAGGACTTCATTAGGGACATGGCAGCAGGTCTCTAGATCTCCATAGCATCGGAAACGGAACTAAGGGCTGAGGAATTAGAAATCCTCCAATACCCCCCGACCCCCCCCCAAAGAAGTGGCAATGTTACTGGTGGATCGGATCATACAGGATCTAATGCTACATATGTGGGAGATCCTGCTAACGGTTCCTGCCTATTTTATGCCTTGATACTATATACCGAGTCCAACCATGCTCAGGGTTTCAAAAGCCTCGATTACCACACCACTCAATGGTAGTGGAATCGGCAATGCAACACATCAAGAATTCTAAGACTCATTCATCGGTACTGCCTGACAAAGATGCCAGAGCTCTTGATGCCTTTGGACGTGGCTGCTTCCAGGCATGCATGCATGCTTCTAGCATTACATCTTACACCCTCTACATGGGAATGTACCTCAAAATGTCTCTAGAGATCTAGCAAACGTTGCTCCCATTCTCCCAGATGACAAATGTGATGCTTACATGTCTATATATGTTTAAAAGCATGGGTGTTTAAAAATACTATCTTGGAAGCCCAGTCTAGCTGTATTCCATGCTTTAAGAAAAGTGAAAGGAAGTCCAAAAAACTGCCATTATGGTTTAAAGGTGAGGGCAGAGAGGCTGTTGTAGTCAAAAAAAGCATCTTTCGGGAAATGGAAAAAGGAACCAAATGACGAAAACTGGAAACAACATAAGCACTGGCAAGTTAGATGCAAGGCACTGATAAGGCAGGCAAAATTGTTGTTAAGTACCGTCGAGTCGGTGGTGATTCATGGCAACCCTCTGGATAGTTATCCTAAACTGTGTTCGGTCTTCAGTCAGGTGGCTCATTGTTGACAGACTGGCACTTATAGCTGCTGTTATTGTATCGATCCATCTCATTGCTGGCCTTCCCTTTTTGTGTTGACCACCTTCCTTGCCAAGCATGATGACTTTCTCTAATGATCTCTCTCTTTGCATGATATGTCCAAACTATGAAAGTCGAAGTCTTGTCATCTGAGCTTCTAAAGAAAGCTTAGGTTTGATCTCCTTTAATACTGACTGGTTTGTTATTTGGGCTGTCCATGGTATACACAGTATTCATTGCCAGCACCATAATTCAAAGGCATCAATTTTCTTCCTGTCTATCTTTTTCACTGTCCAACTTTCTCTTCCATATGACGTCACTGAAAATGCCATGGCTTGAACAAGTCAAATCTTTATATGGAGCGAGACATCTCTACTCTTGAGAATCTTATCTAGGTCATTCATAGCCCTTCTGCCAAGAGCAATGTGTTGTCGGATTTCTTGACTGCTTGTTGCTTCTTTATTGATAGTTGATCCAAGTAGGTTAAAGTTGTCCACTATTTCAATTTCTTCTCCATTAACAATGAACGTATTGATTTTGCCAGTTATCATGATCTTTGTCTTCTTTACATTAAGATGAAGGCCCATTTTAAGACTCTATTCCTTGATCTTGAGAAGCAAATGTTTCAGATTGTCTTCACTTTATTCATAGCAAAAAACCTGTAAGAGAGTCAGTTGGACCATTGGATGATAGAGGGGTAAAAGGGGCGCTCTAGAGGAGAGCTCTGGCATCTTTGTTTGGCATAGCGGAGAGACTGAATGAATTCTTTGCTTCGGTCTTTACTGAAGAAGATGTAGCTAAGTTACCCATGAATGAAATTATATTTAAAGCTGATGTAGCAGAAGAATTGAAAGAAATTTCGATAAACTGGGAAGATGTATTACAACTATTTGATAAACTGAAGAGTAGCAAATCACGTGAACCGAATGGTATACATCCAATTGTGTTGAAAGAACTGAAATATGAGATTGCAGAACTACTATTAGTAATCTGTGAACTATCATTAAAATCATTAATAATACCTGAAGATTGGAGATTGGCCAATGTAATGCCAATTTTTAAAAAGGGTTCCAGGGTTGATTTGGAAAATTACAGATCAGTGAGTCTGACGTTGGTACCAGGAAAAATGGTAGAAACCATTATTAAGAACAACATTTCTGAACATCTAGATATCATGGTTTAATGGGAGTCAGCCAACATGACTTTAGCTAGGGAAGGCCTAGTTTTACTAATCTTTTATATTTTTTGGTGTAAATAAGCAGGTAGACAAAGGTAGGTCAGTCAATATAATGTATCTGGATTTTCAGAAAGCCTTTGACAAGGTCCCTCATGAGAGACTATTGGCATAATTAAAAAGTCATGGGAAAGGAGGCAGTGTATTATTGTGGAACAGGAACTGGTCAAAATATAGAAAGCACAGGATAGGGCTCAATGGCCAATTTTCCCAGTGGAGAAAGGTGAATAGTGGCGTACCCCAGGAATCTATGCTGGGTCTGCTGTTTTTTAACATATTCATAAATAATCTGGAAATGGAAATAATGAGTGAGGTAATCAAATTTGCAGATGACACAAAATTATTCAAAGTTGTTAAAACCCAAGAGGATTGTGAAACATTGCAAGAAGGCCTTAATACTGGACGTTCAAATGGCAGATGAAATTTAATGTGAACAAGTGCAAATTTATGCATCTAGGCAACTATAGTTTCACGATGCAAGGTTCCACATTAGGAACCACCACCCAGGAAAAAGGATTAGGAGTCATCGTGGATAATACGTTGAAACCCTCGGCCCAGTGTGCAGTGGCGACCAAGAAAGCAAATGGAATGCTAGGAATCATAAGGAAAGGAATGGAGAATAAAACAAAGGATATTATGTCTGTGTATCATTCCATGGTGCGACCGCACCTTGAATATTATATGCAATTCTAGCCATCATATCTTAAAAAGGATATAGCGGAATTAGAAAAGGTACATAGAAGAGCCACCAAAATGGTAAAAGGAATGGAAGGATACCCTTATGAAGAGAGGCTAAAAAGGTTTGGGTGCTTCAACCTGGAAAAGAGATGGCTGAGGGGAGTTATGATAGAGGACTATAAATTAATGAATGGAGTGGAACGTTTAAACGTAGATCACCCCTAAACAAAGGCATGGGGGGGGGTGGCCTATACGGAGCGGCAGGTGCACCTACTCTTGCTATCTTACTGGGCAGACTAGATGGACCATACTAGTCTTTATCTGCCGTCATTTACTATGTTACTATGATTGTTTACACCATCAAAATGTAGAAAGACTAGAGAACATGCAATGAAGCTACAGCGTATCCCATATAAGACAAGAGAAAATATTTTTTCACTCAACACGTAATCAAACTTTGGAATTTGTTACCGGAGAATGTAGTAAAAGCTGTTAGTATACCTTGGTTTAAAAAAGGTTGGGCAAGTTCCTGGAGAAAAGGTCCATAAACCATTATTAAAGGGGACCCGAGAAATCCACTGCTTGTCCCAGTACAAGCATTGTAGAATCTGTGTGTTCTAAGGAACCTGCTAGGTACTTATGATCGAGATTGGCCACTGTTGAAAACAGGATACTGGGCTTGATGGACCTTGATCTGACCCAATATGGCATATCTTAGGCTCTTATAGTTAAGCAAGCTCAAAATACATCGAAGGTCAGCCTTCGATATCTTTAAATCGACTAGCAGAGCTGCTGCAGTCTGTATAGGAACCTGTAGAATGGCCTGGCTCCAGGCACTGGACCTTGAGCAGTGGGTACAATATAAATTAGCAAATATTCCTTGTTCTAGGGGAAAACTTGTTTGATAAGGGTTGGAAAGAGAAAGCAGGAGAGCTTGAGGCAAATCATCTTACCCTCAAACATTTCTCAAGAAAGACTTCAGACCCCTCTAGGGGGAAGAGTACTTCCAAGAAGTCTTTCTATACCAGGAAGAAGAGATATTACTCTTCATACCATCCCTCTGCTTCTTATCAACCTCAGCAGCAGCAGCAGCAGCAAAGTTCTCAGGGTCCACGTCAGCCTAAAAAGGCCAAGGGCCCTAAACCCCATCCAGCTGCTCAGCCGCAGCCAACACCTGTTTTTTGACTCCTTCCTGGAGAGCATAGCTACTCTGCCTCTGCAAGAACCCCAGCCCTTGCACATAGCAGGCAGTCTTTTGGCTTATGCCCACAGGTGGCATCTCATTACATCAGAAAAATGGACTCTCAACATCATCCAAGGGGGGTATCTGCTTCACTTTCAGAGCTTACCCCCAGCCACCTCCACAAGAGATTATACCGCAAATCCTTTGCAGGCCAATGTTCTATACTCAGACGTAGCCATCTTGTTAGCCCAAGGGGCAAATGAAAGAGCTCCACCCGCCCAAGAGGGTAATGGCTTCTACTCTCCTTACTTTCTTATCCCCAAGAAAACAGGAGGGTTCAGACCAATTCTAGATCTGAGAAATCTCAACAAATTCCTTGTTTGGGAAAAGTTCAAAATGGCCGTTGGCACTTTTCTGCCATACCTTAAGAGGTATGACTGGCTATCTTTTTTAGACCTCAAGGAGGCTTACACCCATTTGCTGATCCACCCTCACCACAGACAGTATCTGCGCTTTCGAGTTCAGAAATTCCACTACCAGTATTGGGGGCTCCGTTTCGGGCTAGCGTCTGTACCCAGAGTATTCACAAAATGCTTGGCAGTGGTCACAGCATACCTACTTACTTTGGGGGTCTGTCTTCCCCTATTTAGGTGACTTGATAGGGGAAGAATCCCCAAAAGTCGTAAAACAGTCACTTTCTCTCACCATTACGGTACTTCAAAGTCTAACTTTGTGCTAATCTTTCCAAAGTCTCACCTGGTTCCATTGCAGCAACTACAGTTCATTGGAGTGTTTGTAGACTCTCATCAGGGTAAAGCTTTCCTTCCTCAGGATCGTTCTGCTCATCTTGTCCAGCTGGCCCTCACCATACAAAGTCAAAGTGTTGTGACAGCTCGAGACATGCTGCGTCTTCTGGGACACATGGCCTCATGGTCCACGTCATCCTATATGCCGCCTGCACATAAGACAAGTCCAGTGGACCCTACCGTGCCAATGGACTCAGGTGACCGAGCATCTCTCGGACAAGATTTGTATCACTCCTCCTGTTGTCAACTCCCTTCACTACTGGTGCTTCTCCCAAAATCTTCTAGGAGGGTCACCTTTTCTGATGCCTCCACCTCAATGCACCCTAACAATGGATACTTCCAAACTTGGATGGGGAATATATCTGGACAGTATCACTACACAGGGGCAGTGGACAGCGCAGGAGTCTCAAATGCAGATTGGTCTCCTAGAGCTTTGTGCTTTCACCAATGTCCTTTGGGTTTTCAACACCATCTTTCAGGCAAACACATCTTAGTTCAGACAGATAACCAAGTAGCCATGTTCTATGTGAACAAGCAGGAAGAAAAGGGCTCTTATCCTCTCTGCCAAGAAGTCCTTCACATCTGGTCCTTTGCCGTTACACACTGCATCTACCTCTGAGCAGTTTCTCCCAGGCAAACTGAATGTCCTTAGGGACAGACTCAGCCGAATCCTACATCCACATGAGTGGACTCTGCATCAGGACATGGCATTTTGGATCTTCAATATGTGGGGGACCCCCAGAATAGATCTGTTTGCCTCCCAAGAGAATGCGCATCTTCCACTTTTTTGCTCAAGGATTCCCTCCAGACAGTCTGGCAGCGGACGCCTTTCTCCTTCATTGGGACACAGGTAACCTCTTGGGGGAGGTGGTAAAGAGCAGGACATTCAAAGCTAAACAATAGATTTTGACAGCCAGGAGGGGTAGAAAGCTTAAGCTTTGCCTAGGGTGCCAACATCTTGAACCAATTCTGGGGCTGGCCTGATGACTACTCTTATGATGGGGAGAATAACAGTTCATCAGTCCTGCAGCTCATGCAGAAATTCCTTCAAGAGACGACTTCACTCCTACAATCCACTTTCACCACTTTGTCTTCTCCCAGCCTCCTAGCTCAGCAGCAGCCTTCAATGTCCCAGCCGCCGGTATAAGAGCCTAATCCCCTCCAATATGAAAACTCGCCAATGCCCTCTCACCATGATTGGGAGTCCCAACTTTCAACAGCCAGAAACCATCTGTAAGCTCCCTTGTACATGGTAGGGGGGAATTGGAATATTGTGAGTCAGAAGGGCACTCTTTGAGGAGGAGTATTTGCTCTCAGAGTGTGAATCGGAGGAGCAGCGTATGGATGCTTCCTATCCTTAGTTCCTTAGAAGCTCTCAGTCTCTTATCTCTTACCACACCAGAGATACTGTATGACAAACAGGATTTTAACTTTAGCCTGTAATCCACTGATATGCTTAGGAGGCTCTAGCCATACCTATTTACCAGATCTTCCAAGATCTGCAGCTTAAAATATGGCAAAAGCATCTTTCCCACCACAGCTGTATACAAAAGGCTGGACGTCCAATGTGAAGTACAGATTGAACCAGAACATACATTTCTTTGACTAACTCACCAATCAGTCATGCAGAGACAGCCCATAAATGACAAAAGCTTCAGGTCCTTTTCTAATGTCCTGTCAGGAAAAGAACATCTCCAGGAACAAGCAGGAATGAGTCTTCACACGTGGAGACGTCGCCGACGGAGCCCGCACGGGAATGCTCCCCAGCATCCAATCAGAAGCCTTTGGGAGCATCCCTCGCGCCTGCGCGGTGGCTTCCCGCCCTTCCTACTGCCTCTCCCCAGTTTTCGTTTTTCCGCGGAGCAGGCAGGACGTACCTCCTGCCACCGCAGAAACGTTTCTTTCTTTTCTTGTTTCCTGTGGTCGCGGCTTTTTCCCGCTGACAACGGCACCACCGGTGCCCTTTTTTCTTTTTCTTTTCTTCTTTTCTTCTTTTAGTCACCTCGAGGGAACCCTTTTCCCTCTGGTCGTTTTGAGGCCTACCAGGCTTCACAGCATGGAGCCTTCTTCCCCTCAGAAGTGCCCTCACTGTGGAGACCTAGTTTTTCACTTAGACTCCAATGCCTGGTGCCTCTCCTGTTTGGGCCCTGACCCTTTTCTCCCCGGTTCTCCGGGCTTAAGTATCGGGAGAAGACCTTCCCTTTTTCGGGTGTCCCTCGATGATGTCTTTCCCCCATGGGTGCGGTCATCGGTTTTCTCTTCTCTCCAGGATCAGGTAACCACACAACAGTCTGTTAAGACTAGCCAAGTCTTGAGGGGCGAGTCTCATGCGCGGCATGACGACGGCTCCGGCCGACCCCTCAAGCCCTCCTTGGCAAATAAACCCCGGCGGGAGTCTTCGGGCTCCAAAGCATCCGAGGGGTTTTGGGTTGTTCCTGGGGTTCACTCCTCACAGAACATTCCCGAGCCATGCTCGAGGGTGGTATCCGCTTCGAGCGGTGCCGATTCCCCGGCATCGGCGCCGGCGTCGAGTGTCCCACTCTTCGCCAGGGATCGTCAGCTGCTGTCCTCGGCACCTCCGGGGCCGATCGACTCGACCCAGTCTGGCGTTCCTTCACCCCTGCCATGCGCGGAGGTGGTACCTGCTTCGGGCGGTACCGATTCCTCGGCATCGGCGTCGAGTGTCCCACTCTCCGCTGGGGATCGTCATCTGGTGTCCTCGGTACCTTCGGGGCCGATCACTTCGACCCAGACTGGCTTGCCTGCATCCCAGCCCTACGCGGGGGCGGTACCGGATTTCAGCGGCACCGCTTTCCCGACATCGGCATGGGGGTCGAGTGCTCCACTCGTCACGAGGGATCGCCGCCTGACTCCCCCGGTACCTTCGGGGTCTATCGATCTGTCCCGGACGGGTGATCCCCCGACATCGACGCCAGAAGGGGGGCCCCGGTGACTTAGATCGCTTCGATCCAGCCTGGTTTCCCGTCGTCCCGGCCAGCCATGGGGTTGGTTCCAGCGTCAAGAGATGCCGGTGCCCCGGTGTCGGCGCCGGGGTTGTGCGTTTCACTCCCCGCAGGGGCTCGTCGTCGGGTTACCTGGGTACCCTCCGGGGCGGGTCGTATGCCCCGGAAGGATTCTCCTCGGGGTAAGACTGGCTCGAGAGGGGTCCCGACGTCTGGCGGTGCCTACCGCTTGGCATCGACGCCGGTGTCGGGTGTCTCCCCCTTTACCGAGCTTCGTTCTCGGGGGCCCTCGATGCCTACGGCACCGATCGACGCGGTTCCGACTCGCTCCCCGGGATCGGCATCGCCGGCGCTGCCACCGCCGCCGGGGCCCTCTAGGAGGGAGTCGATCTCCTCGCTCGGTTCGATGCCCAGCCTCGAATCGGTATCCAGCCTCAAAGGCTTGGCTACGGCACATTTCGGGACCGGCCCCTGTCCCTTCCTGCGACGCAGTGCAGAGATTTCTAACCTCTGCTCTCCGGTTGCCTCGGAACCGCTTCAATCGCCGGGGGCAGTGCCGTCCCCGGGGTCGGGGCCGAGGCCGATTCCTGCGGTTCCGTCGGTGCCATCGACTCCTTCGATGCCTAGCTTGGAATCAATTCCAGGAACCGACGACGCCGTGCTGACTGCCCCGATCCGGGACTGTTGCTACCCTTCTCTGCCCAGCGGGCGTCAGTCCGATAGGTCTTTTGGTGCCCAGGTGGCCCCTCCCTCCTTCGCCTCCCCCGGCATAGCCCCCCTGGGAGAGCCGTCTTTTCAGGATTTTCTCCTTGACATGGCGGACTTGCTTGCCATTCCTATTCCGGGTCCTTCCCTAAGTCCAGGTCCTGCGGAACAGGCAGCCGTAATGCTTCCTATACATCCTTCCCCGCAGGATCTTCTGCTGGGGGCTTGGCGGTCGCCTTTGAGGGTTCCTGCACCGTCTACAGCCATGCATGCTCTGTATCGGGTGCCCCCCTCCCCGGGTTTTCAGCAGCACCAGCTCCCACATCATTCCATCGTGGTGGAATCAGTGCTGAGGAAGGTTGGAAGCAAAAAGAAGCATTCTTCTCGCCCCCCAGGTCGTGCCTCTAAAACGCTAGATACCCTGGGGCGTCAAACCTTCCAAACGTCCATGTTGGCTTCCAGAATTATTTCATATATTTTTTATATGAGCCTGACACTCCGGGAGGTCACCGAGAGATTATCTCTTTTGTCTCCCTTTTTGTCTGCAACTAAGGCCTCTCAATATTCCTTGCTACTTTATCATTGCAGGAATATCTCTGGGTTCCTTTCTCGTGCTTCTCTAGACTCCTTCCTGTCTGTCAGCAGATCCTCTGCTATTGCCATTAGAGCACGTCGTACAGCATGGTTGCAGGCGTCAGACCTGTGTAGACGGGCGCAACATAATTTGGGTAATTCTCTGTGTGCTGGAGACCACCTCTTCAATAGCGAAGCCTTACGTCAGGTTGCTCAGTGCTTCGCTAACCCTCCTAGCGTTAGAAGCCGTCCTAAGTCCTCTCTCCCCCCCGGGGGTGGAAAATGTCCTACTAGACCTTCCTTCCCTAGGAAGAGGAAATTTCATCCTTCCGCCCACCCGCCAGGTGCGCCCAAGCAAGGGACGTCTCACTCTGGTCTGAAGTTCTTGGGCCCGCGCCAGGATTCTCATACCAAGCAGCTTTAGGCTCTTGTATGCGGCGGCTTACAATTAACTTCTCTTACCAGAAGTTTAAGTTTCTAGCTCTACACTGGGGTTCGGTCAGTAGGGCAACTGGTTCGGATGCTTGTCCAGGGGTTAAGGTATTCTCCTTCCTTCGGAAGAGGGAGATCACCTCTATTCCATGATAATTATGGCCCATGGACATCCTATCCTTCAACTGACTTACCCTTAGGTATGTCCCCCGAACCCTTCTCTTCCAGAGTCCCCCTGCTGATTTGATACCATACCGAAATTCTTCTCCCAGTGTAGACCTTTGTTGCTATCCTTCGCAGCATGTCCTGTACAATCCCTCGATAAGGCCGGACCAGCTCCGTCCCCTTGTCTGTTCTCCCTGTTCAGGCAGGAGAACCCCCTGCTATAGTCACTCCAATGCTTATCGATGACTATACCTTCTTGTCTCCCGCTTAGTGCGGGGGGCGAGTTTTTTCCTGCGTGAATGCCCGGGGAACACATCTAGGGCCTGAGGTACCCCTGATGTGCTCTTACCGGACTGATATTATCCTCTGTCCTTCACGCTACCGTGCGGTTGGTTTCGCTGATCTGCCCCTGCTCCACAGGAATAGATCCCTTCTCTGGATGGATCTTTTCCGCCACCTCCCCAGGTGGGCGTTTTCTGTGGATCAGTGGCAGGTCCGCTTATCAGTGTTATGCTCATGTATGTGGGTCCTCGGCATACATGTGTTAGTACCTGGGTGGGCGTTCTCCATGCCCAACTTACCTAGATATATCTTAGATATTATCTGTGTCGGTAGGCGCATATTGGGAGATGTCCACGGCGCCTGTGTTATACCGACTATTCCCCCCCCCCCCCTTCAGGGGTCCGGCCAGTCCACTTGCCTATTTCCTTATGGCTCGGTCCTGGGACTGGTTATACTCCACTCCCTGCTGTGAAGTCAACAGCTTCTATTTTTCGTTATGCACCTCCTTCTTGAGGTTCAGACCCTTGTCTCCCTATCCCTTTCAGCTAGGGAAGACAGTGTACTCCTTCGGTTCCGGGTTCACCCCTGTTCTCCTCCGGACTGGGCTATCCAGATCGGCCAGTCTTCTACTCTTAGTCCTCAGGGTTATGGACTCTGCTCCTAAGGGAGCGCTCAGCTTTTCGCATAAAGCTTCCTTGAAGACCTGCTGTTCTTCTCCTGCTCCAGTTGACACCTGGGTCTCCTGCCCTGCCGGATTTGGAACTTCCTCCTCGCTGCTGTGAAGTTCCCCTGAAGACCTCGCTGCTGCGTCTACAGTACCTTCATCTCAGTTCTACTTCCTACAACCCAGTAGGTAAGCTCTACATGGTACTAGCTCATTAAATACTTAATGATACTTCACATGCATTCTAAAGACTACTCTCCCTGTAGTCTTTGGGTTTTGCTGTTCCTCTCTTCTCAACTCCTACCCTCCATCCCTCAGGGGATGCCGGGGATCCAGGTTGGGGACATTCCATCCTGTCCTGGGCTGCGCTTATGGGATCTCCCCGGGCACCCTCAGCTATGGAGTCCCCACGTGTGAAGACTCATTCCTGCTTGTTCCTGGAGATAACACAGTTACTTACCTGTAACAGGTGATCTCCGGAACAGCAGGAATTAGTCTTCACAACCCGCCCACCTCCCCTAGGAGTTGTATGTCTCTATTTCCTTCCTCTTCTCTCCTTCTGGCTCAGCTATGAAACTCAACTGGGGAGAGGCAGTAGGAAGGGCGGGAAGCCACCGCGCAGGCGCGAGGGATGCTCCCAAAGGCTTCTGATTGGATGCTGGGGAGCATTCCCGTGCGGGCTCCGTCGGCGACGTCTCCACGTGTGAAGACTAATTCCTGCTGTTCCGGAGATCACCTGTTACAGGTAAGTAACTGTGCTTTCTGGACCATGGACACATTTGAAAGGAAAGTATACCATAGTGCAATGCTGAACTTGCACATCATATCACATCACTCCAACTCCAAATGCTGTGCTATCAACATAATCTGCTCAGCATTCTCTTAGTTTTGCAAAATAATTCCTCAGAGACCTCTTTGCAATTCTGCTTCCCCTACTGCAAAATCTACAGGAAAGTCAGTATTGCCTAATACACTCCACACACGATGCCCATGACACCGATGTTTGCCATGATTGGAGCATGCAGGACAGCTTAGCTCCGAGCATCAGAATGCCAAGAAAATCTACATGATCACTTCACAGATATGCCATGCCTAAGTGACAACCTTTTTGGAGAGAAAGTGAATGACATAATTTCTTTCATTAAAGACCATTGCTCTGTCAACGACATTATCCCCTCATAGTGTCTTTAAGACATCTATACCTGCAGATGCTACTAGTTTTATATTTGTCCATAGTATTCACGCTTCCTGGTTCAACCATATGTGCAGAAGCCATATCAGCGTGAACAGAAACAACTTGCTGCCACCACAGGCTATATCCAAAGATCCATACCCAGTTTATGAAAACCTGCCCCTCAGCCTTCATCCAAAGATCCATCCCCTTTTATGACAACCTGCCTGTAAACGGGATACCTCCAGTTCTTCCAGGCTGTATGACATACCATCAGCACAGGCCAGTGGGTGCTCAGGATCTTGGATTAGGAATATAGATTCAACTTCAAAGGCCCACCCACACCAACCAACTCATCCCCTCAAACTTTGAAACGCTCTCTCCCTCATCACTCCCAATTGGAAGAAAAGATATGTTTCCTCATGTAGGCTGAAGTGATCAGAATGGTCCCCCAGCAGGAGAGGATTTAGAGATTCTGCTCTAAATACTTTCTCATCCCCAAAAAATCCAGAGGCCTTTGCCCGATCCTGGACCTTGAGGAATTCTTCAACATTTTCTTAAAACAGGAAAAATTCAAAATGGACAACCTAGCAATTGACTGTTTTCCCTGGATCTAAAGAATGCATACACACACATTCAAATGCTTCCTATTTGTCCCTCCAATCCAGTCCAGACGAGTGGATTATGCTCATCCACCAGAAGGTGAAGGCTGAGAAAAACAAGCTCAAAGCCTGTTATAAGTAGCCTGTGCCACCTGACCAAAGTCAATATTTCTCAGTCTCCAGGAGATGGTGAGCATAGCTTGTGCTGTCTGGATTTGGAGTTGGACCACCACTTTTGGTTGCAGGCCCGGAGTGCGTAATCGGAGCAGAGCAGCATGCGGTCATTGGGGACATGGCCGCAGGTAAGTCCGGGAGTCAACGCTGGGGTGTGCAGGGAGGCACAGGGGAGAGGCAGTGAGGTCGGTGGGGCCGCTGGACCATGGATCATGGCCGAAGCTGATGGACTCTGGGGGAAGGGGGGGTGACCCTGGGAGACTAGAGATGTGTGGGACAGGTGTCCGGGAGTGTCCAGGTACCTCTGGAGATGGTGGCGGCCCTGTACTTTTGGCGGGAACCACCGCCATTTTAGATGCCATGAGTCCTGCAGTACTGGAGAGAACTGAGCCCCCTTTATGTTCAAGAAAGAGAGCATTACTAGTACTAAATACTGCCCTTCGGCCTCTCTATGGCACCCAGAGTCTTCGTGAAGTGCCTGGCCCTGGCAATGGCATGTCTCCGAAGTAAGGGACTCTTCATTTTTCTGTATCTTGATGACAGACTCATCTTGGCCAAGTCCCACTAGGAAATGCAGTGGTCGCTACAGACTACTGTTTCTATCCAATAAAGCTTGCATTTTCTAATATCCTCCTTAAACCCAAGCCAGGATCTACAATTCATAGGCAAATGCTTCATGACTCAGCAGGGCTGTTTACATACCTAGAGAGTGTCAAAACTCTTGTCATCTTATGTCATCAACCTTTCTTAATGCATTTTGCAACTGCTTGCAACATTCTCAAGATACTAAGACACATGGTAGCTTAGGTACATGTGCTACCCCTTGTAAGACTGCACATGCACTTTCTCCAACGGCATTTTACGTTCCAATGGAATCAACTTTGTCCATGCCCTACGATGATGGAGTATTTCCAAGAACCTAGAGAATGACAGACTCATTACAACTTTTTTGTGATGATTAATGCCTTCACATCTGGAAGGGGGGCACATCTCCTTCATCACTGCTTGGGATCGGCAGATAAGCCACAAAAAATTGATCAGATCAATTGCCTGGAAGTTTATGCAGTTTTCCATGGCCTCAGTATCCGTTGCCAAAATGGCTCACAGAAGAAGTAATCTGCATTCATACAAATTAGGTGGCCATGTTCTGTGTTAACAAACAAGGATGCTTGGGCTTTCTGGCTCTCTGTTATGAGGCTGTCAAAATGTGGAACCTTGCTGGTTCCATTGGAGCCACCCACTGCTTCATCCTGATGCCCTACAAATGATGGTCAGTTCTGGAATCTCCCAGGCCCTATAGCTCCATCCCCAGCTTGTCCACGGATAAAGCAGAATTGCTTACCTGTCATTGGGGTTCTTTGTGGACAGCAGGGGAATGGAGCCACACAATCCTTTCCTCCTCCTCCAAAAGACATAAGACTTCAGCTGTCTTATGCATTGAGGGAGGCAGTGACTGGTAGCATGAGAACCACTAAGTATGTTCAGGAAAGCCTGCAGGGCTCTCCTGAACTCTCTTGGAGAGCAAGTGATCCAAACAGGAAATGCTGGATGACATCACCCAGACTTGTCTTCATTCCTCTGCTGTTCACAGAGAATCTCCATTAGCAATTCCACTATCTCCTTAATCGAAATTATAGTTCTGTGCTAAAATAGTTTGTTGTATGCTGTAATTCCATCCGGTTAGCTGTACACTTGCAAATTTTATTTCAAAAAATGTTAACAGGTTGTTAGGTTGTCATTTGAAGGATGTTTCCATGTGGAGGGTAATTTTATAAAGCCAAGTCTAGTTGACGTGCATTTTCATGTGCATGTTTTACACCTATTTTATAAAGTTAAGTATGTGTGTAATTGACTTTATAAAATACTGGCTTAAGTGGTAGAGAATGTGTGCTAAGGCCCTAAAGCTGGTGTAAATTCCCAAGCCTCCTTTTTGCAAGTTTGTGTGTTAATATTCTACATGTACACGCCACTTACTCTCTACCCAAATATTACCCATGTGCATACCCACAGTGAAAATATGTACAGAGCAAATGTGCATGCTTTTACACTAGTCAATATTTTATAAGAGGTCATTTATATGCACAATTAGCCACTTGCATAGGTCCGTGACTAAAATACCAGCAATTGGGCATGTTGTTGATACTTAAAAATAAGTGGCTCCTTATAAAATTATCCCCGAAGAGGGTAATTCTGTAATCTCCTGTGCAGGTAACAAGCGTTGTCACACGTATGTGGAATTTATTCTATAAAGTACATGCATATTTTACTTTATAGAATAGGGCGTACAGACGTGCCTACACCTAGTAATGGGAGGCAAACATAATTTAACTACTTGTACATAGATTTGGAGAAAACATGCCTAGGCTATATTATTCTGTAACTTACCTGCGTAAATTTAGGCCCTGTGTATGCTCCGTCTCTGTGCCCCCATCCTAACCAGAAATACACACAATAGGTCATACGCACGTGTTTACAGAACAGTGACTACTTAAAGTGCACACGTAAGCACCCATTCACATGCATAAGTCCTTTAGAATAAGATATGCTGGCGTTTCTAGCATATAACTTTCAATACACGCTTTATAGAATCAGCCCCATAATGTTCATCTTTTATACGACAAAATTAGAAAATACACAATACGCACTCATTTTAAGTGGATGTTTGGTGATTTCTTTTCCTTTTCAGATAAAAATGGGCTATATCTTGACTCTTCCTACCACAGTCCTTGTTGTCTGTCTCCAATACGAAAGACAGAACATCTTTCTTCTGCTGTGCCTGCTCCCAGCACCCTAGTTTCTGCCATCCCTGCTGTCAAAGGGGATACATCGAGGTAAAAATCAGGCTTTGTTATAAAGTAGGAAAGGTTCATGTTAAAGTCCAATATTGGTAATTAAAGTGCTGGTGTATGGGAGGCCTTTCGATTTTTATTTATTTATTTTTATCTGTGGCTTTTATCTTCAAATTTTGTTAGCTCAGTTTACTGGTTAAAAGAGCTTATGCAAAGTTTAGGGGTATTCTTTCTTGCAGGATCCCCTGGTGTCTGAACAATGTGACTCTTTTTTAAAACTCTACATCATGTTGTATAAGGGCAGATTTTATTAGGTGGGTGTATTTATATCACAATTTAAATTATTTTTATTTGTAATCAGGTGATTCTTTTTATGGATTGTGTTGGTTGTGGATTTAGTTTAATTGCTATGAATAAAGTGTTCTTACATTGAATGAATGATAATTTTTGTATATTAGTTTAAAGAATTTGCTTGCCACTATTACTTTTAGCTATAAGAATATTTACTCACCTGTAGAGCCTGCATGTTCGGACATGCTTTCCTTGATATCTTCAAAGCAAGAACAATTCTTATGATGCTGTTTCAAGTATTCTGACCTCGAATATCCTTATTGCACTGGTTGTATTTTGCGCATGTGCCTGTCTTACCAATAGGTAGAGGAATGTCATTAAAATATTCTGTAATGGAGTCTCTATTATAGCCTGTTGCCATGATAATTTTTCCTGTCTACATTTTCTGCAGTAGATCAGGATACATTCAAAATCATAAACCCCCCTTGTTTCTCTTGTATTGTTCTGTCTGTCCTGATTAGATTGTAAGCTCTACAAGCAGGGACTGTCTTCTTTATATGTTTGCACAGCACTGTGTAGACCTTGTAGCACTATATAAATTCTTAATAGTAGAAGTAATAGTAATAAACCTATTCCTCAGGACTGCAGGAATATGCTTTGCTGTTTTTTGTTTTGTTTTAACTTTCAGTTCCTCTTTTCTTTCCATTTATATTTGGACTCTTCCTCCTTGCCAAAATCTAGTGAATTCCTCAAAATCCTCTGTTTATTGACCTTCTTTATCTTTGCACTTTTCAGATAGACAGGTAAGGACTTGTACATGTATGCATGGTTACCACTTGCAAGAGTGATCAAGTTTGTTTTTCTCTCATCTCCATATCCTGTTAACAAGAAGTTACTACTATTTACCAGTCACCCTGCATCACTTCTCACCTCCCAGGTATACCATATCAATCAGTCAACCTTCACCTCTACTACTACTACTATTACTACTACTGAACATTTGTATAGTGCTACAAAATATATGCAGTGCTGCACAGACACATATAGAAAATGGTCCCTGCTCATCAGAGCTTACAATCTAGTCAAGACAAATGACATAGTAGCTGTAGACATAGGATATATCTAGGGGGAATGGTAAGGAAACAGAAAGGAGATCAGATAGTCAAGATCCGAAAGTGGCAGCGAAGAGGTGAGTTTTCAACCTGGATTTGAAAAGGGTCAGAGAAGGCGCCTGACGTACGGACTCAGGTAGTTTGCTCCAGGCATAAGGAGCAGCAAGGTGAAAGGAATGAAGTCTGGAGTTAGCAATAGAAGAGAAGGGCACAGATAAAATCACAGATAGAGGCATTAATACCTCCCAAGCACTCCCTTCTACCACCACATCCTAGACACTCACTCAACCAGCAGCTGCTGAAGAAAGAAAGGTTACTTGCATCCATCACAGCTCTTACTAGCTTTAAGCTGCATGGTGCAGAAATTCTGGTACAAGTCTCACAGTCTCAAATCTTGTGAGACCCATCCTAGATGATCCTACACTGTATGGCTTAAAGCTAGTGAGAGCTGGGATGGGTGTAGGGTACATGCAGTCTTTCTTTCTTGGCAGTGGCAGCTTTAAATTTTGGGTACCAGGTTCAGATTTTAGGTATCCATGAATTTGTTGAACCTTCTCTTATAGGAGTTAGGCATCTTCAGCCTCTAAGACTGCCTCTGATTCCTTCTTGGGACCTTAATTTAGTTCTGAAGGCATTAATGCAACTCTGCCCCAGTTCTACCCAAATATCCCCGTTAAGGAATGCTTATTTGCTGGGAGTTTACCTTATATTCTGTATTGTGATTGACTTGCTGTACTCTGGAACTGTTTTCAGGCATCTGACGTCAGACTCTTGGAAGAGCTATATAAGTGCTTAGCCCCACTGCGGGACCTGGGGATTACCTGGTGTGCTTATTTTCTGCATTGTGATTGATTTGCTGCACCCTGGAACTGTTTTCTGACGTCTGACATCTGGCTCTTGGAAGGGCTATATAAGTGCTTAGCCCCACTGCAGGACGCGGTCGCATCTCCGTTGGCACATGCTCCGAAGGGGTGTGTTCAAAGGGGCACGTGAGAAGATGGGAGCTGTTTGGTTTTCCTTTTGGTTATGGGGAAACGTCGGAAGAAGAGTTCTTATCCGGAGGTTAAGAAGGCGATTAAAGTGGTTGGCCTTATGGACTCCCATGGTAAGGTGTTGTCTGAGGTGGATATGTCCGGGCAATCACATGAATATGATGCTTCTGCTTTGATTGTGAATAAAGATCTGGACTCCCCCTCTCCTCCCGCATTGGATTTAACCCTGCCCTGCCTCTTACCATCTATAGTAGCCAAGTCCTCCTCTCCTTTGTTAAGTTTAGAGGAGGTCTGTGATGCGTCTCTTCCCTCAGTGGTGCCTTCTAATGATGATGTTGAAGAGACTTCCTTCCACTTTGTTCTGTTACCTCTCCCCATTGAATATGCTGGGTTTTCAGCTGACTTGCCTGTTCCACTGCAGGAGATCTCCCTTCGTGACATTTGGGAAGTAGTTTCACGAACCAAACTTTCATTGCAATCTTCTTTAAAGCTTCTTTCTGATTTTTACAAAAGAGGTTGTGGTTAAAATGTCAGAGTATGAGACTGCTGTGTTTGCTTTGGGATGCTGAACTAAGAAGATTGGATCGCAGGTTTTGAAGTTACAGGCTGCATGTGCTACATCGGTGCAAGATTCTTTACTTTTGCATAGGAAGTGTGAGATGTTAGAAAATGACAGTCGAGCCTTGAACCTACGACTTTTGAATTTCCCCAGAACCCACTACCTATCACCGCAGATCTTGTTTTTATAAATATTTGAAAGAAGCTTTGTTGCTTTTGAATCCAGAATTGATTAAGCTTTCTAGGTTGTATTATGTTCCTTTAGGGAAGAAGTCTGCTGCAGCAGGTAGTTTAGGTTCTGGTGGGGAAATGGATCAATTAAATCCAGAGATGAGTTTAGGTCTCTCCGCTTATCTTGAGTCTTCTGTGGAGATTTCCTCTCGGGGAACATTGTTAGTTACTTTTCTTTCACACTCTGATAAAAATTTAAAATGTATTCTTTGTTTATATTTTCCTTAAAAAAACAGAAATTTTGCGGGCAGCCGATACAAATTTTCCTGCATGTCTCAAAAGCAATGCAGTTGCATAGGAAGGCCCTTTTGGAACTGAAACCTTATGTTTTGGCAGTAGGGTAATCTTTCTTTTTGAAATATCCGTGTAAATGTTTGTTGGGCTATCAAGGTGTTAACTATGTAATCTCCAGGATCAAGCAGGAATGTAGTCCTCACATATGGGTATCGTCGGTACCGACGGAGCCTGCACGTGAACGCTCCCCAGCATCCAATTAGAAAGCTTTTGGGAGCATCCCACAGTGCCTGCGTGCTGCCTTCCCGCCTTTCCCAACAGCCTCTCTCCAGTTATTCATTTTCTGCGAGAAAATTTTTTCTTATTCCTTTTTTTTTTTGTGGTCGCGTCTGCCTTCCTTTGACGCTATACCAGTGCCGCCGGTTCTTTTTCTTTCTTTCTTTAAAAAAAAAAAAAAAGTATATATATATTAAACCTTTTTTCTTCAGGTGCACGTGCCATTTTGGGCCTTAGGCCCAAAATTTTCCCAACTATGGAAAAACCCGCCTCGGGTTTTAAGAAGTGCACCAAGTGTGGCGGTACCATCTCCGTCACCGACACCCATGAGTGGTGTCTTAAATATTTAGGTCCTGACCACTCCATCTCGGAGTGTATGGCCTGTGCCATGATGTCCAAGAGGGGTCGACAAAACCGGGCTGCTAAGCTTAGCACCCTTTTTCCCTCCGATGCAGCCTCTGTGGCATCGACATCTTCCAGAGCTTCGTCTTCCTCCCATGGATCTCAGGTAACTAAACACAAGTCTGGCCTGTCCTCAAAGGGTAGATCTCCTTCCAAGCATTGAGATGCCTCTGTTGTTGCCCTTGAGGGTTCCGTACCGGCAAAATTGCCCCGGCGGGAGGCTCCGGTTTCCAAAGCATTATCGGGGCTCCAGGATGTTCTTGAGGCCTCAACCTCAGCAGAACTACTGGTGCCGTGCTCTGGGGTACCAGCTGCTTTCTCCAGTACCGATACCCAGGCATCGGCAGCGTCGATAGACCAGAGGTTCCTGGCTATTGAACACAGTCTGGCGGCTCTCCTTGCGGCATCGATACCCTCGGAACCGCGTCAGACAGTACAACCGGTACCGGCACTGACTCCGGCACCGGTATCGGCACCAGTACCGATAGCATCGGCATCGACATCGGTGTCCGCATTCCTGGCACCCAGTCAAGCCATGCCTTCTGGTACCGATACACCGGTATCGATTCCCCCTGGCACCGACTTTGATCGGTACGGGTATTGTGCTCTACAAGAGCAACTGGACAGAAGGTACTTTGAATCCTCGGAAGAATCTGAGGATTCTGACAGTTCTGTCGGTACCGGAGTACTTCTCCCCGAGGAGCCTTCCTCTCCCAAATGTAGGATGTCTCCTCCAGAAGATATCTCCTTTCAGGATTTTATGAGGGAGGTGGCTCGAGGTCTTTCCATTACTGTGGCTCCTGAAACAGAGCCCAGGGCAAAGCAGTTGGAGATTCTACAGTATCCAAAGGCTCCTAAGGAGGCAGCTACTTTGCCTATCCATGAGATCTTACATGATCTCATGTTAAGAATGTGGGAAACACCTCTTACCACCTCTCCTCACTCTCGTAGACCAGATACCATGTATCGAGTACCTGCGTGTCCTGGTTTCCAGAAGACTCAGCTTCCTCATCACTCTATTGTAGTGGAGTCAGCTATGAGAAGGATCAGACGTGCAAAGAGGCATGCCTCTAATCCTCCAGGACGTGAGTGTAGAACTTTGGATGCCTTTGGACGTCGTACCTTCCAGGCTTCCATGCTTTCTGCCAGGATCAGTTCCTATATTTTATATATGGGAATGTTCCTTAAAGAAGTCACAGGAGATTTAGAGGTTTTGAGCCCTCCTCTTCCTGAAGATAAGAGGCAGGATTTTCTCACACTGGTTAAATATGCCCAGGATGTTTCTAAATGTGTCAATCATGCAGCTTTTGACTGTTTTGAGTGCATAAGCAGAACCTCTGCCATTGCCATAGGTGCACATAGAATTGCCTGGCTCCAGGCATCCGATTTGGAGCTCTGGGTGCAGGACAAACTGGGCAATATTCCTTGTACAGGTGAGAATCTATTCGGCAAAAATTGGCAAGAAAAGGCCAATGAGTTGGATGCTGATAACTCCATTTTGGATAGATTATCCAAGTCCACAGCTGATCCTGCAAGAAAGAAATCTTTCAAGAAACCATTCTGTTCCAAAAAGAAGAGGTTTTATCCCTCTTATCAGCAGGGACATTCTGAAGCTCAGCCTGTCCGGAAGACTCAGCAACCACCTAAACAAAGGAAAGCAAAGACTGCTAAGCCTCAATTGTCTCAGCAGTCTCAGCCTCCGCAAGGCCTTTGACTTCCATCTAGAGAACCTAGCCTTCCTGGCCTTCAACGGACCAGAACCTTCCACCATTCCAGGAAGGTTATGTCATTTTGCCCCCAGATGGGGGCAAATAACAGCAGAACATTGGACTCTCTCCATTATAAAAGAGGGGTACAAGCTTCACTTTATCCGCATGCCCCCTCCCACAATGGTAAGACAGTTCAATTCTCAGAACTCTCTCAACAACCTGTTAGATCAAGAGGTCACTATGCTTCTTGCCCAAGGGGCAATAAAAGAGGTACCCATTCCTCAACAGGGTACAGGGTTTTACTCCCCCTATTTCCTTATCCCAAAGAAAGCAAGGGGACACAGACCTATTTTAGATCTCAGAGAATTGAACAAATTCCTGTTCAAAGAGAAATTCAAGATGATTTCTCTAGGAACCCTGCTGCCGTACCTTCAGAGTCAGGATTGGGTTTCTTCTCTGGATCTCAAGGATGCGTACACTCATGTTCTCATCCATCCAACTCACAGAAAGTTCCTTCGGTTCCTTTTTCAAGGAAAGCACTACCAATACAGGTTACTTCCTTTTGGCCTGGCCTCAGCACCAAGGGTGTTTACGAAATGCATGGCTGTGGTAGCAGCATTTCTTCGCACTCTGGAAATATTTGTCTTCTCCTACTTAGACGACTGGCTCGTTCGAGCCCCATCACAATCAGAAGCCAGGATTTCTCTCTCTTGCACAATGCGTATCCTTCAGTATTTGGGTCTGGACATAAACATCCCAAAATCCAACCTAACTCCCACTCAGTCTCTAGAGTTCATAGGAGCTTTGTTGGATACCAGGAAAGCAAGGGCCTATCTTCCCCAGATCTGTTGCTTTTGCATGGTGCATTTAGCTTCTCAAGCAGTGCTAAAGCCTCATCTCACTGCTCGAGAAATGTTACAACTACTAGGCCACATGGCATTTACCGTGCATGTGGTTCCTTATGCTCGCCTCCATATGAGAGCAGCCCAGTGGACTTTATCCACTCAATGGACCCAGGCATTAGGGTGCCTGTCAGACAAAATAGCAAACACAGATTGCCTTATTTTGTCCCTCCAATGGTGGCAGTCCACTCAAAACCTGTTGCTGGGGTCCCCATTTCAACAACCTTTACCCCAGGCAACTCTCACAACAGATGCTTCACCAATGGGTTGGGGAGCTCATCTGCAAGACCTCTCCACCCAAGGTACTTGGACTCCACAGGAGACTCGGCTACACATCAATCTTTTGGAGCTCAGAGCAATCTTCCTTGCTCTGCGAGTGTTCCACATCCTGCTCAGCTACAAGACAGTCCTCATTCATACAGACAATCAAGTAGCCATGTTCTACGTGAACAAGCAGGGAGGAACAGGCTCTCTGTCGCTTTGCAACGAAGCTTTGTGACTATGGGCCCTCGCCAGAGAGCATCAGATTCATCTCCAGGCTGTGTATCTTCCAGGTATCCAAACTCTTGGGCAGACAGACTCAGCCAAGTTCTGCTTCCACACGAATGGTCTCTACATGCAGACCAGGTGGCCAAGATTTTTCAAATTTGGGGAACCCCCGGACATAGACCTCTTTGCAAGTCCGTTGAATGCCAAACTTCCCCGGTTCTGTTCCAGCATTCCAGCTTAGGGCTCTCAGGCCAGGGATGCTTTCCTCCTTCATTGGGGACAAGACTTCCTTTATGCCTTTCCACCCATTCCCCTGATTCCCAAAACCCTATTCAAGCTTCAGAGAGACAGAGGCCTTATGATTCTCATTGCTCCACATTGGCCATGGCAAGTGTGGTACCCTCTACTTCTACATCTCTCTCAAGCTCCCTCTCTTGAGTTAGGCTCTGCTCCAGATCTCCTGTCTCAGGAGGATGGAATGTTATGGCATCCCAATCCCCAGTCTCTGCATCTCAGGGCTTGGTTGCTGAAGGCCTAGATCTTCAGGATCTTAACCTTCCTCAACAAGTAAAGGATATCCTTTATGCTTCTTGAAAACCTTCCACAAGACGCTCTTATGCTTTCAAGTGGAAAAGGTTAACCATATGGTGCTCGCAGAAGGGTCTTAACCCCCTTGCGATACCTCTGGAATCATTACTGGAGTATCTCCTTCATTTATCCAATGCAGGACTTAAAACTAACTCAGTAAGAGTCCATTTAAGTGCTATTGCGGCTTCTTTCAAGCCTTTAAATGGACAACCTATTTCCTCCCATCCTCTTATAGCAAGATTTATGAGAGGCCTTCTTCTAACTAAGCCTCCCATTAAGCCACCACCGGTGGCATGGGACCTGAATCTGGTTCTTGGCCAGCTCATGAAGCCACCTTTCAAACCCTTAGCTACTACCTCGTTGAAATTCCTTTCTTGGAAAGTTATCTTTCTCATTGCAATCACATCAACACGTCGCTTCAGTGAGTTGCAGGCACTAGTAGCTGATCCACCTTATACAAGGTTCCATCATGACAAGGTAGTCCTTAGGACTCATCCACACTTTATGCCAAAGGTGGTCTCGCCTTTTCATCTTAACTAAGCGGTCTACCTGCCTGTGTTTTTTCCAAGGCCTCATGCATCAAATGCAGAAAGGAATCTTCATACTTTGGACTGTAAAAGAGCTTTAGCCTTTACTTGCAAAGAACACAGCAACATAGAAAGTCCTCTCAACTCTGTTGCTTTTGATCCTTCTCATTTGGGACTTCCAGTCTCCAAGAGAATACTGTCCAATTGGATTGCACAGTGTATTTCGTTTGCCTATCAGAGTAAGAACCTTCCTCTGGAGGGCCATGTCACAGCTCATAATGTGAGAGCCATGGCAGCTTCAATGGCTCATCAGCACTCTGTGTCTATCGATGACATCTGTCGAGCAAAAACTTGGGCCTCGGTTCATACCTTCACAGCCTATTACTGCTCGGACAAGGACTCCCGCCGGGATGCCTTGTTTGGTCAGGCTGTTCTCCAACACCTGTTCCATACCTAAGCAACTCCTACCCGCCATCCCTGTTTGGATGCCAGAGATCCATGGGGGGAAGTGGAGCCCTTTCACAGGGACACACAATTTCGGGGGTCTCTCCCTGGCATCTAAAGCTAGGGAGTCCCCATATGTGAGGACTACATTCCTGCTTGTTCCTGGAGATAGCATAGTTACTCACCTGTAACATGTGATCTCCGGGAACAGCAGGAATTTAGTCCTCACAACCCACCCACCTCCCCTAAGAGTTGTATCTCTCTATCTATCTCTTTCTCTTTCCCTCTCTCTCTCTCCCTCTTTGTCTCAGCTTTAAACTCAACTGGGGAGAGGCAGTTGGGAAAGGCGGGAAGGCAGCACGCAGGCACTGTGGGATGCTCCCAAAAGCTTTCTAATTGGATGCTGGGGAACGTTCCCGCGCAGGCTCCGTCGGTACCGATGATACCCATATGTGAGGACTAAATGCCTGCTGTTCCCGGAGATCACCTGTTACAGGTGAGTAACTATGCTTTCTTTGAGTTGAATCAATTAGAACAGTTTCTTCAAGGGGAAGAGTAAAGATTAATGCTGTTTGTTTTCTTTTTGGTGTATAATTGTTTTGGTACAGGCAATGTATTGTGGGTTCCTATATACTTCCTGGAGTGCTTATCAATTTTTGTATGATGTTTATTATTGTATGGTGTCCTCCTTGATGTGGGCTGGTTATATGTTTGATATAATTTCTTCTTCTTTTGTAATGGTTAAATGAAAAAAAAAAGGAATGGTTAGTGCTGCTCTTGTAAAACTGAGCAGTCTCATAATGAGCATACTTTTGGTGTGAGTATAAATCACCTCATGGTATAAGAGCCATTCTCCAGGAACAAGCAGGAAGTCAGTCCTCACAAATGGGTGACGTTGATGCTGACGGAACCCTCGTGGAAGCATCTCCCCAGCTTTCAAAGAAAGCCTTTGGGAGTTGCCACCACGCATGTGTGGTCCCCTTCCCGCCTAAGGGTGCCATCTTGCTCAGTCTCCCTTTTTTTATGGAGCCCTACAGACATTAGTCTTGTCCCCCCAGAAAAAAGTTGTTTTTCTTCGTACAATTTTTGTACCTTTTCCAGTCTGCACTGACTCCTTTCCCACATAAGACCTGTTGTTGTCGCACCTAGCCTCGGAAAACCTTTTTGTCTTGATCTTTTCCATCGCAGCGCTTTCACGCTTTTTTCAACCGCTGGCCGTGTCAAGGATCTTCGACCTTGCTGGGGTCCTTTATACCCCAGTGGCCACCGGCTTTAAAAAATGTGATCGGTGCTCATGATTGCTGCCTCTGGTGCCTGGGCGCCGACCACGACCCGGAGGAATGCTCCTTGTGCAAGAAAATTTCCACTAAGGCCATACAGAGCTGTCGGCTTAAGCAGGACAACACCTTCCACAGGGCAGACTCAACCCCGGTTTCCCTCACGCTGCCAGCATCCGGCGCCTGTCAACAAGCTTGGCTCAAGTCATCAGATCTCGAGCAGTGGGTGCAAGAAAAACTTCTTGATGTCCCCTGCCTCGGTAAACAGCTCTTCAGCAAGCCAATGGAGGACAAGGTGCCGAGATCGTGACAGAGTATGTCACTCTGACTTGGCTCTCAAGGAAGACCTCTGCTCTTCCCAGAAAGAAGCCTCAGGGGAAGAAGCCTCCTTTCCTCTGCACTACCAGGGCTATAGCACTACCAGGGCTTCCTCCTCACCCTACAGCAGGGTCCCTAGGGCAAGGAATGGACCAGGGCCTGCGTAGACCCAAGGGCCAGAAAATCCAGACCCTGGCCCCAGCCCAGCCTAGGACGGGGTTTTGATGCCATCGGCATAGCCCCTCTTCCATTGGAGGACCAGCTTCCCACAGGGGGACGCCTGGTCCACTTTGCCCATCGGTGGACCGCCATCACCACCGACTCCTGGACCCTTCAGATGGTCAGGGAGGGCTAACTCCTCCACCTGGACCAGGCAACCCCACCCTTCTTCCCCGGGGAGTCTCCTCAGTCCCCCCGCACCAGAGCCTGCTACTATAAGAACTCGCAGGCCTTCTTCAGGACAGGGCTGTGGAGTTTTTCTCTAGGAACAAGCAGGAAGTCAGTCCTCACATATGGGTGACGTCCGTGCGGAGCAATTTCCCCAGCTTTCAAAGAAAGCCTTTGGGAATGCCTCGCACATGCGCAGTCCCCTTCCCGACCAAGGGTACCATCTTGCTCAGTCTTCTTTTTTCCAACAGACGTCGTTCCATTTTCCTCGGAAAAATTTGATTGTTTTTTGACTATTTCTACCATTTTTGGTACCGGTTTGATGCCGGTTCCCCTTCCTGCCTCAGCTCGGTACACCGGTATCGAGTCCGACTAACTTTTTCGTTTTTGTCCTTAGTGACTAGCGTTCGCGCTCTTTTTCTTTTAACTGGCAGCCCGGTCTTTTGACCTCGCAGGGGCTCTTTTTCCCCCTATGGCTGCCAGCAGGTTCAAGAAGTGTGATCGGTTTAAAAAACTTATGTCCCTCACTGACACCCATAACTGCTGCCTCCGCTGCCTCGGACCCGACCATGACACGGTGGTCTGCGGTCCGTGTGGCAAAATGTCCTCCAAAGCACTGAGGAGCAGGCAGCACCAGTGCGAGATTATTTTCTCCGAGTCTGGATCTGTCCGGGCCAGGACCTCGTCAGAAGCCTTGACGTCTCGGGACTCTGAACCCGAGCACCGTCGGGGGTCTTTTGAAAGGGGCTCTCCCACCCGGGAGCACCATAAGAAGAAGAACCCTTAAGGGCTGCGTCTCTGGAGGACTCCGATCATCCAGGGCCCTCGGGTTCCAGGTCGTGGAGTGCCGAACGCCGCCCCGGGTTCGCCGAGTCGGAGAGGCCTGCTAAAATACCTCGTACGGAGCCGGAGGCGTCGGACAAGGTAATGCCTGTTGTCCTCGTGGACTCTCCTCCGGGAGAACTGGCGTCGGTTCCAGCATCGGGAACTGAGCCAGGGGCTGCGGAGCCTTCTGAGCTGGGTCTCAGGTTGGTGGCCTTGGAGAGCAGCGTGTCTGCCTTCATGGGCCAGCAGCGGGCACTGATAGCCGGTCTCACCCGTGCATCCGCCCTGACCACCGGGACCTCGACGTCTAAGTCGACCCCAGAGGCAGAGCCAATCCTCAAGTCCATGTGGGTTCGAGTCGATCCTCGGCCAAGGTCTCCCTTGACCTCCCGTTCGGGACCGAGGTCATCGTCACCGTGGCCATCGGCGTCAGGATGGACACGCTTGAAGCCCTCGAGGCCGGAGCCCATCGAGTCCTCCTCGGAGGGCTCAGCTTGGGAGACGGAGGAGGAAGACTCGCCTGATACCCACCGGACCCGGTACGTCCCTTCGGACTCCCCGGGTTCAGAACCTCGGAGACGGTCGCCCCCGGAGGACACCAGGTTCTCAGACTTTGTGAGGGATATGGCCAAGGCTTTGGCTTTCCCTGCAGATGCCGAGGAGGAGCCTCGAGCTGGGGAGCTCTTTACCCTCCAGTATGACTCTCCTCTGAAGGAGGCCCCTTACTGTACCGGTGCCTCCGATGCTAGAACGGTTGATGCTCCACATGTGAGTGTCCCCGGCCTTGGCGCCAGTCCTCAGCAAATGGGTCAATTCCATTTATCGAGTCCATAAGAGGCACGGGTTCCAAAAGGCGCAGCTGCCGCACAGCTCCATGGTTGTGGAATCGGACATGCAAAGGCTCAAGAGCCAAAAGACGCACTCCTCAGTGCCTCCCGGCCGGGAGGCCCAGAACCTGGACACCTTCGGCAGAAAGTGCTTCCAGGGCTCGATGCTGTCATGCCGTTTCCAGACCTACCAGTTGTACATGAGCATGTACTTAAGAGACCTGGCAAAGGAGATGTCCCCTGCCGAGGAGATAACCTCTTCGGCAAACCCATGACTGAGAAGGCTGCTGAACTCGAGTCCGAGTACTTGACCCGGACAAGGCTGTCGAAGAAGACATCTGCTCCTTCTCACAGGAAGAAGACCTCGGGGAAAAAGCCCTTTTACCCGAGGAAGGGACAAGCTTACAGAAACGACCCCACTTACCAGGCCTCCCCAGCTCCCCAGTAGGGGAAGCAGGCCAGGGGACGGGGGAATGGCCTTCGTAAGCCTCAAACCCCCAAGCCTCCAGCTCCTGCCCCTGCCCAGCAGGGAGGGGGGTTTTGACTCCCTCTGCATAGCTCCTCTCCCACCAGTGGTTTGGCCCTGCACAGGAGGTCAGCTATCCCTGTATGCCCACAGGTGGCCAGCCATTTCATCCGATACTTGGGTTCTAAGGATAGTCCAAGATGGCTATCTGCTCCATTTCAGCCAAGTACCTACCTCCTATTTCCCAGGAGAGCATCTTGGACCCCTCTTGCACAGGAACCTCCTCTTGCAGGAGTTGGCTCGTCTTCTCAAGAATCAGGCGGTGGAACCGGTGCCCCACCACCTGCAGGGGAAAGGCTTTTTCTCCAGGTATTTCCTGATACCGAAAAGACACCCCAAATGTTTCAATGTGGAACCTTGCATCGTGTAACCATAGTTTGGGATGTTCTTTCCTAGGTGCATAACTTTGCACTTGTCCACATTAAATTTCATCTGCCATTTGGATGCCCAGTCTTCCAATTTATCAAGGTCCTCTTGCAATTTTCCACAATCCTCATGGGTTTTAACAGTTTTGAATAGTTTTGTGTCATCTGAAAATTTGATTACCTCACTCAATATTCCCATTTCCAGGTCATTTACGAATATGTTAAAAAGTAGCAGACCCAGCTCAGATCCCTGGGGTACTCCATTATTCACCTTTCTCCATTGGAATCTACCCTCTGCTTTCTATCTTTAAACCAGTTCCTGATCCACAATAGTACACTGCCTCCTATCCCATGACTTTTTAATTTTGCCAAAAGTCTCTCATGAGGGACCTTGTCAAAGGCTTTCTGAAAATCCAGATACACTGTATCAACCAACTTACCTTTGTCTACCTGTTTATTCACACTTTCAAAAAAAACATAACAGATTAGTAAGACAAGACCTTCCTTGGCTAAAGCCATATTGGCTGTCTCCCATTAAGCCATGACTATATACATGTTCAGTAATTTTGTTCTTTATAATGGTTTGTACCATTTTTCCCAGTACTGACGCCAGGTTCACCGGTCTGTAGTTTCCCAGATCACCCCTGGAACCCTTTTTAAAAATTGGCTTTACATTGGCCATACTCCAGTCTTCAGGTATTACAGAGGATTTTAATGATAATTCACAGATTACTAATAGTAGGTCTGCAATCTCATATTTCAGTTCTTTCAACACCCTTGGATGTATACCATCCGGTCCAGATGATTTGCTACTCTTCAGTTTATCAAATAGTTGTAATACATTGTCGCGGTGTATCGATTTAATTCTTCAGCGGCATCACTTTTAAATACCATTTCAGTCATGGGTAACATCCCTACATCTTCCTCAGTAAAGACAGAAGCAAAGAATTTTTTCAGTTCTCCGCTGTGGCCTTGTCCCCTCTTAGTGCCTCTTTTACCCCTCTATCATCTAATGGTACAACTGACTTTGTCACAGGTTTTTTGCTATGAATGTACTTGAAAAAGTCTTTATTGCACATTTTTGCTTCCACAGTAAGCTGCTTATCAAATTCTATCTTTGCCTGCCTTATCAATGCCTTGCATCTAACTTGCCAGTGCCTGTGTTTCCAGTTTTCGTCATTTGGGTTTTTCCATTTCCTGAAAGATGCTTTTTTGACCTCTCTTTTTATTTATTTATTATTTATTTTATTTATTTAACGTTTTTCTATACCGCACTATTCGGCATCAGCGCGGTTTACAAGGAACAAGTTTGTACAATGTGGAACAGCCATACATTGAACTTACATAAAACAGGGAATTTAAACATGGATAACAGGTGAACTTTATACATACTATACAAAAGGGGAATTTAGACATGGATAACAGTTGAACTTTGTACATTATATACAAAAGGGGATTGCATCATAGCTGAGTTTATGATACAGACCCTAAAGGGGAAGGTTGGAAGAGGTGGAGAGTTATCATAGGAGATTGGTTAGGCGGCATTGGATTGAGAGACTGTAGGGTCATGTGATACTGTCTAGGTGATGCTGTCGGAGTTACAAAAGTGTTGTATAAATAGGTGCTGTTTGAGGGCTTTTCTGAACTGGGGGAGGTTGTTTATGGTCCGGATTTCTGTTGGGAGGGAGTTCCAGCATGAGGGGGCAAACAAAGCAAAGGCACGCTTTCTAGTGGATTTGTTGCATTTTGTGATGGCTTTTGGAAGGAGGATGGTATTGCGGGATGTGGCTCTTCTTAATCTGTTGTCTGGTGTAGGTTGAATCAGATCTGACAGGGTATTTGCGGTGATACAGTTGACTGCTTTGAAGGTCATGGTTAGGATCTTAAATGTGATCCTGTATTGGACGGGGAGCCAGTGAAGGTTCTTCAGAATAGGGGTGATATGGTCTCTGCGAGACGCTCCATAGCGTCTGAGTGTCTCTGACCTCACCTTTAAACCATGCTGGCACTTTTTTGAACTTATAAGAACATAACATAAGAACATAAGATATGCCATACTGGGTCAGACCAAGGTCCATCAAGCCCAGTATTCTGTTTCCAACAGTGGCCAATCTAGGTCATATGTACCTAGCAGTTTCCCCAAGGGACACAGGTTCCACAATGCTTGTATTGCTTCAAGCATTGATATCCTGGGTCCCTTCTTAATAATGGTTTATGGACCTTTCCTCCAGGAACTTGTCCAAACCTTTTTTAAACCCAGCTACACTAACAGCCTTTACTACATCCTCCGGTAACAAATTCCAGAGTTTGATTACACGTTGAGTGAAAAAATATTTTCTTTTATTAGTCTTAAATAGTTTACCCTGTAGCTTCATTGCATGTCCCCTAGTCTTTCTATATTCTGATAAGGTAAACAATCGATCTACGTTTACCCGTTCCACTCCGTTCATTAATTTATAGACTTCTATCATATCTCCCCTCAGCCGTCTCTTTTCCAGGTTAAAGAGCCCTAACCTTTTTAGCCTTTCTTCATAGGAGTATCCTTCCATCCCCTTTACCATTTTGGTGGCTCTTCTCTGCACCTTTTCTAAAATCGCTATATCCTTTTTAAGATACAGCGACCAGAATTGCACACAATATTCAAGGTGCGGTCTCACCATGGAACGATATAGAGGCATTATAATATCTTTTGTTTTATTTTCCATTCCTTTCCTTATGATACCTAGCATTCTATTTGCTCTCTTGGCCGCCGCTGCACACTGGGCCGAGGGTTTTAACATGGTATCCACAATGATGCCTAAATCTTTTTCCTGGGTGGTGGTTCCTAATGTGGAACCTTGCATCGTGTAACCATAGTTTGGGTTGTTCTTCCCTAGGTGCATAACCTTGCACTTGTCCACATTAAATTTCATCTGCCATTTTGATGCCCAGTCTTCCAATTTATCAAGATACTCTTGCAATTTTCCACAATCCTCTTGGGTTTTAACAACTTTAAATAGTTTTGTGTCATCTGCAAATTTGATAACCTCACTCTTTATTCCACTTTCCAGGTCATTTATGAATATGTCAAAAAGCAGCGGACCCAGCACAGATCCCTGGGGTACACCACTATTCATCTTTCTCCATTGGGAAAATTGGCCATTTAGCCCTACCCTCTGCTTTCTATCTTTTAACCAGTTCCTGGTCCACAATAGTACACTGCCTCCTATCCCATGACTCTTTAGTTTTGCCAAACGTCTCTCATAAGGGACCTTGTCAAAGGCTTTCTGAAAGTCCAGATACACAATATCAACCGACTCACCTTTGTCCACCTGATTATTCACTCCTTCAAAAAAACATAGCAGATTAGTAAGACAAGATCTTCCTTGTCTAAAGCCATGTTGGCTGTCTCCCATTAGGTCATGACTATCTACATGCTGATTAATTTTATTCTTTATGATGGTTTCTACCATTTTTCCCAGTACTGATGTCAGGCTCACCAGTCTGTAGTTTCCCGGATCACCCCTGGAACCCTTTTTAAAAATTGGTGTTACATTGGCGATCCTCCAATCTTCAGGTATTAGAGATGATTTTAATGATAGTTCACAGATTACTAATAGCAGGTCTGCAATCTCATATTTCAGTTCTTTCAACACCCTGGGATGTATACCATCTGGCCCAGGTGATTTGCTACTCTTCAGCTTATCTAATAGTTGTAATACATCTTCCCGATGTATCGATATTTCCTTCAATTCTTCCGCACCTTTAAATACCACTTCAGTCATGGGTAACATCCCTATATCTTCCTCAGTAAAGACTGAAGCAAAGAATTCATTTAGTCTCTCCGCTATTGCCTTGTCGCCTCTTAGTGCTCCTTTAACCCCTTTATCATCTAATGGACCAACAGACTCTCTCACAGGTTTTTTGCTACGAATGTACTTGAAAAGGTCTTTACTTTGCGTTTTTGCTTCCACAGCAAGCTTCTTCTCAAATTCTCCCTTTGCCTGCCTTATCAATGCCTTGCATTTAACTTGCCAGTGCTTGTGCTGTTTCCTGGTTTCGTTGTTTGGCTCTTTTTTCCATTTCCTGAAAGATGCTTTTTTGGCAACAACAGCCTCTCTGACCTCACCTTTAAACCATGCTGGCAGTTTTTTGGACTTCCTTCCACTTTTCTTAAAGCGTGGAATACAGCTGGTCTGGGCTTCCAAGATAGTATTTTTCAACAACAGCCAAGCCTGATGTACGTCTTTAACCTTTGCAACTGCTCCTTTTAGTTTTTTCTTAACTGTTTTCCTCAGTTTATCATAGTCTCCCTTTCGAAAGTTGAAAGGCAGTACTGTGGATTTCCTTACTATCCCTCCTCCACTAATTAAATCAAAGGCAATCATGCTATGATCACTATTGCCAAGTTGCCCCAACAACCTTATCTCTTGCACTAACCTTCCTTCCTTCCACTTTTCTCAAAGCATGGAATACAGCTGGCCTGGGCTTCCAAGTTAGTATTTTTAAACAATATCTAAGCTTGATGTAAATCTTTAACCTGTTGCCAAGTGGCCCAGCAACACACTTATCTCTTGCACTAGATCTGGTGTTCCACTAAGTACTAGGTCCAAAATGGCTTCCCCTCTGGTCGGTTCATGAATCAGCTGCTCCAAGAAGCAGTCAGTTATTTCATCTAGAAATGTTATCTCCCTAGCATATCCTGCTGTGACACTGACCCAGTCAATATTGGGGTAATTGAAATCACCCATAATGATTATTGTGCTGTAACCTTTGTAAGCTTCCCTGATTTCTTTGAGCATTTCATCATCTATTTGTTCATTCTGGCCAGGCGGTCAATAGTACACCCCCACTTACATTATCTTCCCCTTTCTCTTTTTACATGGAATTTTAATCCATAGAGATTCTACAGTGAATTTTGTTTCCTGCAAAACTTTAATCCTTTGTGACTCAATGCCCTCTCTAACACCAATTTGATCTGCTCTATCATTACGATATAGTTTGTACCCAGGTATCAGTGTCCCACTGGTTGTCCTCCTTCCACCATGTCTCTGAGATACAAATCATATCTAACTTCTCATTTGGTGCCATATAGTCTAACTCTCCCATCTTATTTTTTTAGACTTCTGGCATTTGCATACAAGCATTTTAGAGGCTGTATTTTATTCATAATAATCTGGCTATTGGTAGGTAAGGATAATTTGGAATCTATAAACTCTGTTTGCTCTGTACTCCAGGGCATTTGGACTACTTTTGTCTTTATTAGAACCTCTCTGCTGATATGCCCTAACTTCAGTCTTCAAGGAAACATTGTTCCAAACCATGCGCTCTTGTGCGACAGTTGGTTCTCCCCTATTATATAGTTTAAAAGCTGCTCTATCTCCTTTTTAAAGGTTAATGCCAGCAGCTTGGTTCCATCCCAGTTAAGGTGGAACCCATCCCTTCAGTAGAGCCCCTCCTTTCCCCAGAATGTTCCCCAGTTCCTAATATATCCAAAACCCCTTCCTTGTACCATTGTCTCATCCACTCATTGAGACTCCGGAGCTCTGCCTGCCTTTTGGGTCCTGCGCGTGGAACGGGAAGCATTTCGGAGAATGCTACCCTGGAAATTCTGGATTTCAACTTCCTACCTAAAAGCCTAAATTTAGGCTCCAGAACCTCCCTACCACACTTTCCTATGTCATTGGTACCGAAATGTACCAAGACAGCAGACGCCTCCCCAGCACTATCTAAGATCTTGTCTAGGTAGCACATGAGGTCCACTACCTTCGTACCAGGCAGGCATGTTACCAAGCGATCCTCACGTCCACCAACCACCCAGCTATCTACATGCCTAATGATCAAATTCCAACTATAATATAATATGATAATATAATGTGCGTTCCATATTATCCTGCTTAACCAGTCCAGACAAGTGGGTTGTGTTCTCCTACCAGCAGATTGGTGGAGACAGAGAACCAATGAAAAGTCCAGGTTTCAATGACATCACTCCCATGCCTCTATCCACCTCAGCCACCAGGTATTTCTTCAGAATTTCTTTCTTTCCAGCAGTTAGTGGATGGATTTTCTTCTCTCTGAAGAAAATTCTGAAGATTGAGAGAAAAAGATTGACTAAACACTCATGAATGACTACCTTGAGGGTGACTCTCTCTTACTTGAGTGTGATGTGGGAGGCTCCACTAGAATGCGGTCTTTCGGTAACCATAGGAAGAGGGTAAATTGGTTCAGTTCTATGCGCTTATATGATAAGTCTATTGAGCAGTCACAAATAGCAAGGATTTAGAAGAGTGCAGCAGCCTCGCACAACCTCAGCGCTCCCTCCTTCCTCCCCCCTGCTCTCCCCTGAAGATTGCAGAAGGCTCTCAGAGGGATCTGCTTGCCAGCCATCTTAAATGCAGTGCTGCAACAGTATCAGGGGAGTAGAGCTGAACAGGCACAGACCCTCTGCATGGGGCACTCAGGGGGTGAGTAACAAGGCTTGACCTTGTCATTGTCCTTGTTGGAGGCTCCCGATTCCATCTGTGTAGTATGCAATTCAGGGTAGACTGCTGGTGACCGTTGGCATGGTGTGGGGATTTCCTGCAGTTTTCTGCACGTGCTAGTTGCGTTTTCTCCTATTGTATGCCTGGAAGTGATGCAGTCTTTTTGCATGTTCTGCCCATTCGACTCCAACGTGCGTTCCTACCCTGGTGCCTGTAATGTGCATTGCAAAAAAAGCGCAGTTAACGCATGCCTTCAGGCCGCCGCAGCCTTAGTGCATGCTGCTGTGATACTTGCCCTAACTCTCATCTTCCATTGCCCGGTTGCCCATCTAGCCTCAGAGGGACACTTCTCTTTGGTCTGATTTGGATAAGGGTAAGACAACCTCATCTCCAGGAACAAGCAGGAATGTAGTCTTCACCTATGGGTATTGTCGGTACCGACGGAGTCTGCACGGGAACGCTCCCCAGCGTCCAATAGGAAAGCTTTTGGGAGCATCCCACAGTGCCTGCGTGCTGCCCTCCCACCTTTCCCAACTGTCCCTCTCCAGTTCTTCGTTTTCCACGGAGCCGACAGGTCGCACATCCTGTCACCGCAGAAAAATTCCCTTCTTATACTTCTTTTTTTGTGGTCGCATCTGCCTTCCCTCAACGCTATACCGGTACCACCAGTTCTTCTTTTCTTTTTTTCAAAAAAAAACCCCTTTCGTTTTGGAGACTTTGTCCAGTAATTTTCTTCTCGGGTGCCACGCGCCATTTTGGGCACTAGGCCCAACTTTTTCCCTCAGAATGGAAAAATCCGCTTCGGGTTTTAAAAAGTGTTCTAAGTGTGGCGGTACCATCTCCGTCATTGACACCCATGAGTGGTGCCTCAAATGTTTAGGTCCTGACCACTCTATTTCAGAGTGTGTTGCCTGTGGGATGATGTCGAAAAGGGGCCGGCAGAAGCGAGCTGCTAAGCTTAGCACCCTTTTTCCCTCCGATGCAGCCTCCGTGGCATTGACATCTTCCAGGGCTTCATCCTCCCATGGATCTCAGGTAACTAAACATAAATCTAGCCGGTCCTCAAAGGGTAGATCTCCTTCTAAACATCGAGATGCTTCTGGCGTTGCCCTTGAGGGACTTTCACCGGCAAAATTGCCCTGGCGGGAGGCTTCGGCTTCCAAAGCACTAACAGGGCTCCAGGATGTTCTCGAGGCTTCAACCTCGGCAGAACTACTGGTGCCATGCTCTGGGGTTCAAGCTGCTTCATCCGGCACCGATACCCAAGCATCGGCAGCGTCAATAGACCAGAGATTCTTGGCTATTGAACGCAGTCTGGTGGCTCTTCTCACGGCCTTGATGCCCCTGAAACCGCTTCAGACAATTCAACCGGTACCAGCACCGAATGCATCGACATCGGCAGGTATTCTACCGGGACCGAGTCATGCATTTCTATCCGGCATCGACAAGTCGGTACCAGACCACTCCAATGCCGACTTCGATCGGTACCAGTACCGTGCCTTGCACAATCACCCGGATTGGAGATACTTTGAATCCTCGGATGAGTCTGAAGACTCTGAAAGCTCTGCCGATACTAGAGTACTTCTTCTGAGGATTCCTCTTCTCCTCAGCGTAGGATGTCTCCACCAGAGGATATGTCCTTTCAGGATTTTATCCGAGATGTGGCCCGAGGTCTTTCCATCACAGTGGCTCCTGAAAAAGTGCCTAGGGCAAAGGAATTAGAAATCCTACAATACCCTAAAGCTCCCAAGGAGGCAGCTACCTTACATTACCTATTCATGAGATCTTGCATGATCTTATGTTAAGGATGTGGGAAACACCTATGACCACATCTCCCCACTCTCGAAGACTCGACACCATGTATCGAGTTCCTCCTTGTCATGGGTTTCAGAAGACTCAATTACCACACCATTCCATGGTGGTGGAATCAGCCATGAGACGGATAAAGAGTGCAAAAAGCCATGCCTCTAATCCTCCAGGACGTGAGTGTAGGACTCTTGACGCCTTTGGACGTCGATCCTTCCAGGCTTCCATGCTTTCTGCTAGGATCAGTTCCTATATCTTGTATATGGGAATGTTCCTTAAGGAGGTCACAGGAGACTTAGAGCTTATGAGCCCTCTCCTTCCTGATGATAAAAGGTAAGATTATCTTGCTCTTGTTTAAACATGCGCAGGATGTTTCCAAGTTTGTGAATCGTGCAGCCTTTGACTGCTTTGAATGCATAAGCAGAACCTCTGCTATTGCCATAGGTGCACGTTGAATTGCCTGGCTCCAGGCATCTGACTTGGAAATCTGGGTACAGGACAAACTGGGGAATATACCTTGCACAGGAGAGAATCTCTTTGGCAAGAATTGGCAGGAAAAAGCTAATGAGATAGATGCTGACAATATCACTTTGGATAGATTGTCTAAATCTACAGCTGATCCTGCGAGGAAAAGATCCTCTTAGAAACCATTCTTCAACAAGAAGAAAACATTTTATCCCTCCTATACCCAGCAGGGACATCGTTTAGGTCAGTCTGCCCAAAAGGGACAGCAGCAACAACCTAGGCAACAAAGGAAACCAAAAGCAGCTAAGCCTCAACCGGCTCAGCAGACTCAGCCTCCACAGGGGCTTTGACTCCTATCTAGAGAACTTTGTCTTCCTGGTCCTAAACGGCCCAGAACCCTCCACCATCCCGGGAAGGTTATGTCATTTTGCCCCCAGATGGTGTCAGATAACAGCAGAAAATTGGACTCTGTCTGTTGTAAGAGACAGGTACAAGCTTCATTTCCTCAGCATGCCCCCTCCTACAATAGTAAGACAGTTCAATTCTTGGACCTCTCTCAACGACCGGTTATGTCAAGAAGTCACTATGCTCCTTGCTAAAGGGGCAATAGAAGAGGTGCCTATTCCCCAACGGGGTACAGGGTTTTAGTCCCCCTATTTCCTTATTCCAAAGAAAACAGGAGGACACAGACCCATTCTAGACCTCAGAGAATTGAAAAAATTCCTGTTCAGAGAGAAGTTCAAAACGATTTCTCTAGGAACTCTGCTGCCATAACCTTCAGAGTCAGCATTGGCTATGTTCTCTAGATCTCAAGGATGTGTACACTCATGTTCTCATCCATCCAACTCACCGAAAGTTCCTTTGATTCCTGTTTCAAGGGAAGCACTACCAATACAGGATTCTTCCTTTTGGCCTGGCTTCTGCACCAAGGGTGTTCACAAAATGCATGGCTATGGTAGCAGCATTTCTCCGCACTCTGGGAATATTTGTCTTCTCTTACTTAGACGACTGGCTCATTCGAGCCCCTTCAGAGCCAGAGGCCAGGATGGCTCTGTCTCGCACAATGCGCATCCTTCAGTATTTGGGACTTGTCATAAACTTCCCAAAGTGCAACCTTGCTCCCACTCAATCCCTAGAGTTTATAGGAGCTCTTCTGGATACCATACAGACAAGGGCCTTCCTTCCACAGCCCCGCTGCCTTCGCATTGTGCAGCTAGCTTCCCAAGCAGTGCTAAAGCCTCACCTCACTGCTCGGGAAATGCTACAGTTGCTAGGCCACATGGCATCCACCGTGCATGTGGTTCCTTATGCTCGCCTCCATATGACTAAGACTAAAAGGCACAAGTTCAGGCTATAGCCTGTGTTACATTGCCCAATCCAGTCTGAGACCTTTGAGTTCTTATTCCAGCAATAGAATCTGTGTGGTTATTGGAATAACATTGGTTAAACAGATACACATGTGGACATATGAATGTTATTGATTAAATGGATACACATTGTCATCAGTCATAGCCTAAGTACTTTTTGAGGGAATTGATTATTTGTAGTATATAGTTTAACCCTCAGTAATTTGACCAAATAAAACGTAAGCGCCTCCATATGAGGGCAGCCCAGTGGACCTTATCCACTCAGTGGACTCAGGCCTCAGGTTGCCTTTCAGACAAAATAGCAAATTCAGATCGCCTTATTTTGTCCCTCCAATGGTGGCAGTCTTAAACCCAATGGTGGCAGTCTTAAACCCAAAAACTTTCTGGTGGGGTCTCCTTTTCAGCATCTCCCACCCTAAGCCACTCTAAAAACAGATGCTTCACAGGTGGGTTGGGGAGCCCACCTGCATGGCCTCTCTACCCAGAGTACCTGGACTCCACAGGAGGCCTTTCTCCATATCAACCTTCTGGAGCTCGGAGCAATCTTCTTTGCTCTTCGAGTATTTCACACCCAGCTCAGCTACAAGACAGTCCTACTTCAAACGGACAATCAGGTAGCCATGTTCTATGTAAACAAGCAGGGCGGAACAGGCTCTCTGTCACTGTGCAACGAAGCTTTGCGACTATGGGCCCTCGCCAGAGAGCATCAGATTCATCTCCTTGCGGTATATCTTCCAGGCATTCAAAACTCTTGGGCAGACAAACTCAGTCGAGTTCTGCTTCCACACGAATGGTCTCTCCATGCAGACCAGGTGGCCAAAACTTTTCAAATTTGGGGAACCCCGGATATAGACCTCTTTGCAAGTCCGCTGAATGCCAAACTTCCCCGGTTCTGTTCCAGAATTTCGGCTCGAGGTTGTCAGGCCAGGGATGCTTTCCTCCTTCATTGGGGTCAGGACTTCCTGTATGCCTTTCTACCCATTCCCCTAATTCCCAAAACCCTGTTCAAGCTTCAGAGAGACAGGGGTCAGATGATCCTCATAGCTCCACATTGGCCACGGCAACTGTGGTACCCTCTGCTCCTACATCTCTCTCAATCTCCGCCTCTGGAGTTAGGATCTGCTCCAGATCTTCTTTCTCAAGAGGACGGGATGCTGTGGCATCCCAATCCCCAGTCTCTGCATCTCAGGGCCTGGTTGCTGAAAGCCTAGAACTTCACGGTTTTAACCTTTCCCAGCAGGTAAAGGATATCCTTCATGCTTCCAGGAAACCTTCCATGAGACGCTCTTATGCATTTAAGTGGAAAATGTTTACCATATGGTGCTCGCAGAAGGGTATTAACCCTCTTGCGATACCTCTGGAATCATTACTAGAGTACTTCCTTCATTTGTCAAATGCAGGGTTTAAGACCAATTCAGTGAGAGTCCATTTGAATGCTATTGCAGCTTCTTTCAAGCCTCTAAATGGACAATCTATTTCCTCTCATCCTCTCATAGCGAGATTTATAAGAGGCCTTCTTTTAACGAAGCCTCCCATTAAGCCACCACCGGTGGCATGGGACTTAAATCTGGTACTTGGGCAGCTCATGAAACCGTCCTTTGAACCATTAGCCACTACACCTTTGAAATTCCTTTCCTGGAAGGTTATCTTTCTCATTGCAATCACATCAGCACATCGCATCAGTGAATTGCAAGCGTTGGTGGCTGATCCTCCTTATACAAGGTTCCATCATGATAAGGTAGTCCTTAGGACTCATCCACACTTTATGCCAAAGGTGCTTTCACCCTTTCATTTAAACCAAGTGGTTTACATTTCTGTATTCTTTCCAAGGCCTCACGCCTCAAATGCAGAAAGGAACCTTCATACTTTGGACTGTAAAAGAGCTTTGGCCTTTTACTTGCAAAGGACACAGCAACATAGAAAATCCTCTCAACTCTTTCTTGCTTTTGATCCTAGTCATTTGGGACTTCCAGTCCAAAAGGACACTGTCCAGCTGGATTGCACAGTGTATATCTTTTGCCTATGAGAGTAAGAACCTTCCATGTGAGAGCCATGGCAGCCTCAATGGCTCATCCTCACTCTGTGTCTATCGACGACATCTGTCGAGCAGCTTCTTGGGCTTCGGTACATACCTTCATAGCCCATTACTGCTTAGACAAGGACTCCCGCCGGGATGCCTTGTTTAGTCAGGCTGTTCTTCGACACCTGTTCCAGACTTAATCAACTCCTACCCACCATCCCTGGTAGGATGCCAGAGATCCATGGGGGGAAGTGGAGCCCTTTCACAAGGGCACACAACTTTCTGGGATCATCTCCCTGGCATCCGCAGCTAGTGAGTCCCCATATGTGAAGACTAGATTCCTTCTTGTTCCTGGAGATAGCATAGTTACTCACCTGTAACAGGTGATCTCCGGGAACAGTAGGAATTTAGTCTTCACAATCCGTCCACCTCCCCTAGGAGTTGTATCTCTCTCTCTCTCTCTTTCTTTCTCTCCCTCCCTCTCTCTTTTGTCTGAGCTATAAACTCAACTGTAAAGGGACAGTTGGAAAGGCGGGAAGGCAGCACACAGGCGCCGTGGGATGCTCCGAAAAGCTTTCCTATTGGACGCTAGGGAGCGTTCCCGTGCAGGCTCCGTCGGTACCGACGATACCCATATGTGAAGACTAAATTCCTGCTGTTCCCAGAGATCACCTGTTACAGATGAGTATCTATGCTTTACTGCCTTCTGGAGCCTTTTCCTTCAGGAATAGGCCCGGGTCACCAAAGATTGCTGGATGCTAGTCAGCATTCAGTGCAGCTGTTTTGGAATGCAAGAGCCAATCCCAGCTGCTTTTGTCTTTTCTCCTTGTGGGTCTGCAAACAGCAGGACCTCTATGCAGATGCCCTTCAATGGTTGCTTCTCCTGAAAGCAGTGGTGCCCATTCCCCCAGATGACTGGGGCAAGGACAGGTATTCTATCTGTTTCATGGTGCCAAAACGGAAGGAACATTCTGGCCCTCAAGTGTTAATGTTTATGTTTATGTTTATTTAAACTTGTTATACCGCTCAATACCATAGGCGTCTGAGCGGTTTACAATAGATAAAATCAAGCAAGTTAATTAAAACAAGCACTTGGCTGCAGAAAAGAAAAAGGAAAAGAACGCCATTAAATGTGAGAAAAGTGAGGAGAGAAAGAAAAGAAAGCTGGGAGCAGAGTAGAAGTTTAAAATAGGAAAGAGCATTACACGCATACTATCAAGGCGGAGAGGGAAGGGGGAGCAGACATTCACGAGAGACATGGAGGAAAGGAGGGGGGAAGGATAGGCTAGGGAGGGGGATCAAACGCAAGGCAGAAAAGGTGGGTTTTGAGTTGGGTTTTAAATGAGGGGTATGAGTCTTCTGCACGGAGGGAGGGGGGGAGTGAGTTCCAGAGGCTTGGAGCCAAGAAATAGAATGCAGAGGAGCGGGTTTGTTCTAGACGAGCATGTGCGGGGGAGGGGAGGACCATGCGGTTTATGTGTATGGAACGGAGGAGACGGTGAGAGGTACGGAATTGGATCTGATTCGCCAGGTAGAGGGGAGTGCCGGTGGATAACTTTGAATGTGAGAATGAGAAGTTTATACCGAATGCGGAAAGAGATAGGTAACCAGTGATGCTGGTAGAGAAGGGGAGTAACGTGATCGAAACGTGATGCATGGGTCAACAAACGGATGGCAGCATTTTGGACACGTTGGAGACGGGACAACTGGGACTGGGATAGGCCGGCAAAAGAAACATTACAGTAATCGAGACGAGACAGCACAAGGGTAAGCAGGAGAGTGGTAAGGGCAGAAGCAGAGAGAAAGGGACGGACTGCTCTGAGTTGGCGAAGAGAGAAAAAGGAGCGCTGTACAATTGAGGAGATATGGTCTTTGAAAGTAAGGTTGGAATCAAGAATAACGCCTAAGTAGCGGAGTGATGATACCAGGGGGATAGGCTGGGAGGATAGAGAAGGGGCACAGGTAGGGGAAGGGCTGCCAAAGGTGAACCAGATTGCAAAGGATTTTGCCGGATTGATGTGTAGAAAATTAGAAGAGAACCAGGAAGTCATAGCAGTGAGACAGAGGTTAAGAGGGGTGATATCAGGAGAGAGCGGGTCAGTGTGGTGGAGAAGAGTGTGTCCATGAGTGCTTGCATGTCATGTGCTTCTGGATGGAAGCTTTGCGATCCATGGTTGAAGCGGTGCACTGAGCGAGTTCCTGTCATATCTGGATTTGGCCGAGGTGTATTTTCATATCCCTATCCAGGGGATCAGCAAAGTATCTATGTTCTGCCATGTTCTGCCATACTTGGGCATCAGAATGGCAGATGAAATTTAATGTGGACAAGTGCAAATTTATGCACCTAGGGAAGAACAACTCAAACTATGGTTACACAATGCAAGGTTCCACATTAGGAACCACCACCCAGGAAAAAGATTTAGGCGTCATTGTGGATAACATGTTAAAACCCTTGGCCCAGTGTGCAGCGGCGGCCAAGAGAGCAAATAGAATGCTAGGTATCATAAGGAGAGGAATGGAAAATAAAACAAAAGATATTATAATGCTTCTGTACCGTTCCATGGTGAGACCGCACCTTGAATATTGTGTGCAATTCTGGTCGCCGTATCTTAAAAAGGATATAGCGTTATTAGAAAAGGTTCAGAGAAGAGCCACCAAAATGGTAAAGGGGATGGAAGGATACTCCTATGAAGAATGGCTAAAAAGGTTAGGGCTCTTTAACCTGGAAAAGAGACGGCTGAGGGGAGATATGATAGAAGTCTATAAATTAATGAACGGAGTGGAACGGGTAAACGTAGATCGATTGTTTACATTATCAGAATATAGAAAGACTAGGGGGACATACAATGAAGCTACAGGGTAAACTATTTAAGACTAATAAAAGAAAATATTTTTTCACTCAACGTGTAATCGAACTCTGGAATTTGTTACCGGAGGATGTAGTAAAGGCTGTTAGTGTAGCTGGGTTTAAAAAAGGTTTGGACAAGTTCCTGGAGGAAAGGTCCATAAACCATTATTAAGAAGGGACCCAGGCTATCAATGCTTGACCCAGTATAAGCATTGCGGAACCTGTGTCTTTTGGGGAAACTGCTAGGTACGTATGACCTAGATTGGCCACTGTTGGAAACAGGATACTGGGCTTGATGGACCTTGGTCTGACCCAGTATGGCATATCTTATGTTCTTATGATCTTGACAAGACAGAGCCAGCAGCTCAGAATCCTTCTTGTGGAACAAATCACAACCAAGAAGGTCGTCTTAAGCATCAATCCTTCAGAGTAGCGTGCTTCTATGGCTCAAAGGCTCCAACAGCAGGACCCCGAACACCAAACACGAATCCAAGGAAGGAATCACTGACCAGAGGGGAGGATGCAGATGCCGAAACCCTTGATGAAGACGTGAAACATCCAGATATAAGGGTAGAGATTACCAGCCAACGGACCTCTGAAACAGACTAAAGCTGCCACCTGAACTTTCAGGGAGCTAAGAGAAAAAGCCCTTCTCCAGACTGTCCTGCAAAAAGGCCAACAGAGATGGCATCTTGGCTGCCTCAGGAGCCATTTGCCATGCGCTGCGCCAGCATTCAAGGCACCAGATCCGCATTTATGCCAGCTTGATAAACCTCCTCTGGGCTTTGAGCAGAATTGAAAACCACCACCAGAGAGTAGGCCATATGAACTAACTGTCTCCTTACAGGAGCCACGTTGTAAGCAAGAAGGGATCTGAGTCCTCTAGAACAAGCAGCCCCCCAACATAATAGGCCCTGGTATGGAGTCAAACAAAGAGATGGCACTTGCAGGAGTCGCACCAGATCATGCTCTCGTTGGCCAATCCAGTGCCACCAGGATAATCCTTCTCAAATGCCACTCTAATACGCTGAACCACATGACCCACCAGGGGCCACGGAGGAAACACATATAGTAGGTGTTGACTTGGTCAAGGTTGAGCTACGGCATTGAGGCCCTCAGACCATGTGACTGAAGAAGCACATTGATCTAAATAATGACCAGAATTATGAGTGGAAGTTAGACGTGATGACTGAAGAAGCAGCATGCTTTGGCATTGCTTGGGTCGCCATCAGATCCCAAGTGAGCAAGGTCTGTTGGGGCTGCCGCAAAAGAGCACGCGCACATGGAACCATCTTGATTGTCGTAGCCATCAATCCAAAGAGTTTATGATAATCCCGGACTCTGGGAACCTGCTGCCAACAGAACAGCACAAGGCAATCCAACAGCCTTTGACTTTTTTTTCTCCCCCTCTGGTAGGAAGACACGGCAGACCCCGAGTATCGAAATGTGCTTCCAGGAACACCAGGGACTGGGAATGCAATAACTATCTCTTTCCCCAATTAATCACCCAGACAAGGCTTATCAGAAAGGACACCACTTGGGGAGCTACCCGAGATGCCTCTGAAAGAGATTGGGCTTGGATGAGCAAGTAGTCCAGATATGGGTGCACACAAATTCTTTGGCGCCATCATCACCACCACCATGACCTTGGAGAACATCCCTAGGGCAGTGGAGAGTCTGAATAATGGGAGGGTGGCGAACTGAAAGAGAGACCATGGTGCTCGCAGAAGGGTCTTAACCCTCTTGCGATACCTCTGGAATCGATACTGGAGTATCTCTTTCATTTGTCAAATGCGGGTCTCAAGACAAATTCAGTAAGAGTCCATCTTAGTGCTATTGCATTTTCTTACAAGCCTCTAAGTGGACAATCTATTTCCTCTCATCCTCTCATAGCGAGATTTATGAGAGGCCTTCTTTTAACAAAGCCTCTCATTAAGCCACCACCGGTGGCATGGGACTTAAATCTGGTGCTCGGGCAGCTCATGAAACCGCCCTTTGAACCATTAGCCACTACATCTTTGAAATTCCTTTCCTGGAAAGTCATCTTCCTCATTGCAATCCCATCAGCACGTCGCATCAGTGAATTGCAAGCGTTAGTGGCTGATCCTCCTTATACAAGGTTCCACCATGATAAGGTAGTTCTTAGGACTCATCCACACTTTATGCCAAAGGTGGTTTCGCCTTTCCATTTAAACCAAGCGGTTTACCTTCCTGTATTCTTTCCGCGGTCTCATGCCTCCTGTGCAGAAAGGAACCTTCATACCTTGGACTGTAAAAGAACTTTGGCCTTTTACTTGCTAAGGACACAGCAACATAGAAAATCTTCTCAACTCTTTGTTGCTTTTGATTCTAGTCATTTGGGACTTCCAGTTTCCAAAAGAATACTGTCCAACTGGATCGCACAGTGCCTATGAGAGTAAGAACCTTCCTCTTGAAGGCCATGTCACCGCTCACATTGTGAGAGCCATGGCGGCCTCAATGGCTCATTTTCACTCTATGTCTATCGACGACATCTGTCAAGCAGCTACTTGGGCTTCGGTACATACCTTCACAGCCCACTACTGCTTAGACAAGGACTCCCGCCTGGATGCCTTGTTTGGTCAAGCTGTTCTTCAACACCTTTTTCAGACTTAATCAACTCCTACCCACCATCCCTTGGAGGATGCCAGAGATTCATTGGGGGAAGTGGGGCCCTTTCACAAGGGCTGACAACTTCCTGGGACCATCTCCCTGGCATCTGCAGCTAGGGAGTCCCCATATGTGAAGACTACATTCCTGCTTGTTCTGGAGATAGCATAGTTACTCACCTGTAACAGGTGATCTCCGGGAACAGCAGGAATTTAGTCTTCACAACCCGCCCACCTCCCCTAGGAGTTGTATCTCTCTCTCTCTCTCTTTCTTTCTCTCCCTCTCTCTTATGTCTGAGCTATAAACTCAACTGTAGAGGGACAGTTGGGAAGGCAGCACGCAGGCGCTGTGGGATGCTCTCAAAGGCTTTCCTATTGGACGCTGGGGAGCATTCCCACGCAGGCTCCGTCAGTACCGACGATACCCATATGTGAAGACTAAATTCCTGCTCTTCCCGGAGATCACCTGTTACAGGTGAATAACTACGCTTTTCTGCTGTTTACCCATGCAAGTTGGCATGATGGTTAAGTCTGCACTGGGTTAAGGAGGCTATTGCCTCAGCGAATTTGGCTGATTCCAGAGGGTTTTCACACCCATTCCACCTGAGTAATAGCGTCCCCGTGGGCAGAGAGAGGCTCAGTAGCCCCTGCAGATCTTTGTTGGGCAACAACGTGGGTGTTGATTTCTCCGGGAACAAGCAGGGAATCAGTTCTCACATATGGGTGACGTCGGCACCAACGGAGCCCTTGCAGAAGCATCTCTCTAGCTTTCAAAGAAAGCCTTTGGGAGATGCCACCATGCATGCATGGTACCCTTCCTGCCCAAGGATTCCATCTTGCTCAGTCTCCTTTTTTCTGCAGAGCCCTTCAGATGTCTGAAAAAGTTGATTTTTATTTCTCGACCTGAGTCTCATAATCTCCGGTTGTGCACCAGTACTCTTCCTGCCAGCCGAGAATGCTGTTCCAGCATAGAGGCTCAAGTTCATACATTTTTTTCCCTTTTGACACCTTCATGCCCTGTTTTCCAGCTGGCAGCACCGCGGGTCTTCGACCTCTCTGGGGTACTTTTTCTCCCATGGCTACCGGTGGGTTCAAGAAGTGTGAACTGTCTGCCAAAACCATGTTCCTTACTGATACAACTGACTGCTGCTTACACTGCCTAGGGCCGGACCACGACCCCATGTTATGCGGTCTTTGTAAAAAGATGTCCACCAAGGCCCTCGAGCTGCCAGCAGCAGCATGATAAGTTGTTCCCGGAGTCCCCGTGCCTCCAAAAGCCAAGGCCTCCTCCAAAGCCACGGAATCCCGGCTTCAGCTTTCGGACCCCGATCGATGCCGTAGCTCCTCAGAAAGGGGGTCTTCCTTGAGGGAACATAATAATAATAAGAAAACTTTGAAGGCAGAGTCACTGTATGGTTCCGACAGGTTGGGTCCTGCAGCCCTAGACACTGAGCCTGGTCCTGCAGCCCTAGCACTGAGCCGGGTCCTGCAGCCCTAGACACTCGTCCGAGGGATTGGAGCGGGAGCAGCCTACCAAGGTCCCCCAGAAGGAATGGACCACATATCTGCCTTGGATGCCAGAACCTATCCTCGTTGAGGACTCCCCTTGGAGGAACCGGTGCAGACCCAAGTTCTTTGGTGCCCGCACTGGGGGCTGCAGAGCCTTCTGGACTCGAAACCAGAATGGCAGCTCTGGAACGCAGTCTGTCTGCCTTCATGGACCAGCAGCAGGCGTTGCTGTCTGGTACCGCTGGTTCCTCCATCCAGACCACTGGGCCATCGACGTCAAGGATGTCCCCGAAGGCTGAAACAATCCTTGAGACCATACGGCCTCGAGTCTATCCTCGGCTGGGATCTTGATCCAGATCCCGTTCTATGGGACCGAAGTCCTCCCTGGCTAGCGCGCATGGCAACAGCTGCAGGGCTTCCAAGGGATGCAGGTAGGGCTCAGGCCTGAAGCCTGTGGACCACCCTTGAGTCTTCGACCAACTGCTCGGAATGGAAGACCGAGGATGAGGAGTCACCGGACACTCATCGCCACTGCGATGTCCCCTCAGACTCTCCTTCCTCGGTGTTGGTCCCCGCCCAAGGACATGGCATTCCTTGACTTTGTCTGGGAGATGTCAAAGGCCCTAGCATTCCCGACGGAATTGGAGAAGGACCCTCAGATGGAGGAGCTAGAAATCCTCCAATATGAGGCCAATCGTCTCAGGGCACATGCCGTAGACATGCAACACTGTCCTTCGGTGTCAGTTTGGCATCTACTGCGCTTACTTGGGCACATGACCTCTATGGTCCATATCACCCCAGACGCCCATCTGCACATGAGGGCCGCTCAGTGGTGCCTTTGGGACTAGTGGACACAGACCATGGGTCATCTCGAAGGCAGAGTCTCAGTGACCCACCAGTTAGCGGAATATCTGACTAGGTGGCGAAATCCCCAATATCTTCAGGCAGGAATGTCCTTCCAAACCCCAGACCCTCTAAGGGTCCTCACTACGGATGCCTCCTTGCTTGGATGGGGAGCCCACTCCAAAGAACTCCATACCTAAGGCAACTGGTCACAAGCTGAGGGCAATCAGCATATCGATCTCCTGGTGCTTCGGGCAATATATCTAGCCCTCTGAGCATTCTGTCATCACCTGAGGTGCTGATCCAAACAATCAGATGGCAATGTTCTCTGTGAACAAGCAGGAGGGCACGGGGTCTCGCACCCTCTGCCGCGAAGGGTTGACACTCTGTTCCTATGCAGTTCAACAGGGAATACTCCTACAGGCGTTATACCTACCAGGCCAGGACAACGATCTGGCGGACAAGCTGAGCAGGGTCCTCCGGCTGCATGAGTGGCAGCTGGACCCCCAGAGTAGCCACCCATCCCTCCTGGACCCCATGGGTGGACTTCTTTGCCAGCCCAGACAACTACCAGTTGCCCTACATCTGCTCCTGGCCGCCCCACCTGTTCCGGGTGACAGCAGATGTGTTTCTCATTCCGTGGTCGGAAGGTCTCATGTATGCCTTCCCACCTACACCGTTGATTTCCAAAACACTCTTCAAGGCTCTTCGCAACAAAGCCTCACTGATCCTGGTGGCTCCACAGTGGCCCAAGTAGCCGTGATTCCCGCTGCTCCTCCAACTATAGGTGGGGACTCCAATCCCACTGGAGAGCTCCCCAGGGTTATTGTCTCAGGAGGAGGGCTCTCGCCTGCACCCCAACCTGGAGTCCCTATCACTAACGGCGTGGCTGCTGAAAGGCTGACCCTAACCCCTTTTGTCCTCTCAGGAGAAGTGGAAGAGATCCTGCTGGCCTCCCATAAGGCCTCCACCTCAAGAGCTTACACCTTCAAATGGTGCAGGTTCTCAGTCTGATGCACGTAGCAATGTGTGAACCCATTCTCCTGCCCGGTGCAGCTAGTGCTGCAGTATCTTTTTCATCTCTCGCAATCCGGGCTCAAATCAAACTCTGTTAGAGTGCACCTCAGGGCACTGGCAGCATGCACCACCCTGTTGAAGGCAAGCCCCTCTTGGTCCAGCCTCTGGTGACCCGCTTTTTGAGAGGACGTCTGCTGTCCAAATCCCCCGTCCACCATCCAGCATCAGAATGGGACTTCAACTTAGTATTGGCACAGCTCACTCGCTCACCATTTGAGCCTCTGATACCTCTCTTGGAAGGTCATGTTCTTGGTGGCACTCACCTCCGCTCACAGGGTCAATAAGCTCCAGGCCCTTGTGGCAGATGCGCCATATACCAGATTCTATAAGAACAGGGTCGTGCTACGTACACACCACAAATTCCTTCCAAAAGTGGTATCTCCTTTCTACCTCACCCAGGAGGTGATGCTGCCCACCTTCTTCCAAGGCCTCACTCCAGCAGGCAGAGACTGTCCTTCACACCTTGGACTGTAAGAGGGCCCTGTCTTTCTAGCTTCAGCGTACCCAGGGCCACTGGAAAGCTTCTCAGCTTTTTGTTTCCTATGACCCCAGTCGGTTGGGGGAAACCGTGACCAAACTGACACTGTCCACCTGGGTGGCAGACTGCATCGCCCTATGAGCAGGCTGGGCTCACGCTGGATGGCCGGGTCATGACACACAGTGTCAGGGCCATGGCAGCCTCTGTGGCAAACCTGCACTCTGTCCCGATGCTGGACATCTGCCAGGCCGCCACTTGGTCTTCAATCCGTACCTTTGCAGCTCATTATTGCCTGGAGAGGGAGTCCCAACGGGATAATGCTGTTGGCCAGGCCATGCTCTATAATCTTTTTCTAGGCAACTCCTACCCTCTGTGTTCAGACTACTGGAGCGTTGGTTCCCATCGGACACATGGGTCCTAGTGTAGTCTGTATCTGCGGACTCAAATGCTGCTGCTTATGGCTGCCCTTGAGGGTGATCGTGTTTTTTCCCTCTGGGCTTGTGGTAGCCTGTAGCTAGGGAGTCCCATATGTGAGGACTGACTTCCTGCTTGTTCCCGGAGAAAGCATAGTTACTCACCTGTAACAGGTGTTCTCCAGAGACAGCAGGAATCAGTCCTCACAACCCTTCCTCCTCCCTTTTGGAGTTGCTTCTTTACCATCTTTTATTTTTTGCTGTCTTTAAGCTATGTCATCTGACTAAGCAAGATTGGCACCCTTGGGTGGGAAGGGTAACACGCATGGCATCTCCCAAAGGCTTTCTTTGAAAGCTGGGGAGATGCTTCTGCGAGGGCTCCATCAGCGCCAACGTCACACATATGTGAGGACTGATTCCTGCTGTCTCCAGAGAACACCTGTTACAGGTGAGTAACTACACTTTCCCTTTTTGGTCAAACATTTGCACTTGGATGTCCACGCTTGGGCAGACATGGCCTTTGGCTCTAAGGTTTTGCGTGCTAGTTTGTCTTCTTCCTGCCAAGTGGAGTCGTAGCTTTGGTACATCCCACTTGTCTGGACTGGTTTAGCAGGACGATATGGAAAGTGACATTTTACTTACCAGATAATGTCCTTTCCTTGAGTCCTGCTAGACCATTCCAGGCCCGTCCCCTGGAACTGTTTGCGCTCGGTTCTTCTGTGGTGGTACCCTTGGGTCTGCTATGATTTATATACTGGGCTCCACAGATTCATCTTCTATGGACAGCCTTCCGTTTATGCTTTCCTGTACATACTGTGTGATTTCTCATTGTTGCCCACGTTGAAGTTGTATGAGGTTTGCCATGTATTCCCCATATGCTTTGGAACGAATACTGAAGAGGCCTTTGGTGGCTGAGGCAAATAGAGGTATGGGACTTATTTCATTGAAACCTGGGCTTTTCATTGGTTCTTTGTCTCCACCAATCATGCTGATAGGGGAACACAACCCATTTGTCTGGACTGGTCTAGCAGGACTCAAGGAAAGGACATTTATCTGGTAAGCAAAATGTCACCTTAACCGTAGCACACTTTAGTAACTACTCGCCTGAGTGTGTTTAAAGAAGCATCCCAGAAATTAGACTACGAAGAAGTGGCGATAAAAATTTATTGGTAGTTCCGTCGGACTTCGGGAATAATAATGCTTCAACATTCAAGAGAGCATTCTCCCTATACGCACCAACTCTGTGGAACTCCCCGACATCATAAGAGATACTAAAGAACCAAATGCTTTCCACAAGTTCCTAAAAACCTCTCTGTTCAGAAATCATTTTGGAGAATTAGTTACTTGACACAAGTTATACTAGGTCACCCATCAGTTTTAAGTGTTCATTGTAAACTTAGTGTTTCTCAGTGCTTCATTGTAAATTTAGCGCTTAGGGCAATACCATCATGTAAATAGTTTACAAAATTAATCTTAAGCTGAAGGATAATGAATCAAGTTCAAAACTACCCATATTCCCATATGAATGGTACATGTAAATAGGCTTAAGAATCCTTCGTTAAATGTTGTTAAAGCTATTATGTTCATCTAATTCTCTAGGTGCACCTTGTTAGCAAAGTTTCATGTACTGCTTGTTGAATGTAATACTGTTATTAAGTTCATTGTAAACCTCTTTGATTCCAGAAAGGCAGTATATAAGTGAAATTAACCCTTTCATGGCTGTTGTTGCCATATGGCAACCTTCAAATTTTCCCCCAAATTGTTCACCGGATTCTATATTTCCAAAAAATTATTGAATTGTATTTTAAGTTATGTAATCTGTTGTGAACGCGAAAGGGTTAAATAAAAAAATAAAATATGAACTGGAAGCTATATAATCTGAAAATATTCATTTTGCATGTTTTGCCATTAGAGAAATGTTGGAAAGAACTAGCTAAACATGATCAGAGAAATCTCCGGCTGTGCTGAATTGCTCAAGTGAGAGTACATAGCACCTCACAGAGGTGATGTACATTCTTGGTGGGAAAAAATGGACCATCCAATCATTTTATTTGACTTTTAGTAAAGCCACAATTCTTTCCCAGCAACTTCAAACATTGAGAGCGGTAATATGAGATGCGCCTGACCAGGGACTGAAGAAAAATTCAATCTTTTCCAATAAAAAGCCGACTGTATCTGAGTATCATTCAAATAATGATATTTGGCAACTGGAGACCTTAGGAGAGCCATAACAATATCTGTTGGCATCACATAAATGCCTCAGGGTGATCAAACAAAGACTGCTTTTTATTAGAAAGTCAGCTGTCTGTGCCTCTTGTTTTCTTACTAAACTGATTTTCTGGGATCTATGTATGCTGCTTTTTCTCCTGTGGATGACTCGATGAAGTTTATGCTGCATGAGTTTACTTTCCTTGGACTCAGCAGTGGTTGCAGGGTATTTGGGAACAAAGAACATAGTGCTTCAGAAGGTTATTCATTATTCTCCAGTTTTCATCTGTAAAGGATGTGTAGCATTCTAGTACCTTGTATTCTGCTTGCAGTATACGAGGTGTGACAAAAAAGAAACGAGACTGTCCCATAAATGTTTTATTACAAAATCTACAGAGAAATTACGCATTGTCCCCTTCAAGGTAATCCCCCCCCAGAGTTAATGCACTTCTGTATTTGCTTCTGCCATGTATGGAAGCACTCAGTAAAGTCCTCCTCCTTGAGGTCCATCAGCTCCCTCGTCACAGTGGCCTTGATCTCTTCTACAGAGGCAAAATTAGTTCCCTTGAGCACAGTCTTCAGCTGGGGAAGAGCCAGAAGTCGCACGGTGCGAGAACTGGGGAATAAGGAGGGTGGTCGAGAGCTGCGATCTGTTTGTTGGCCAAGAACTGCCTCTCACTGAGCATGGTATGTGCGGGCGCGTTGTCGTGGTGGAGCAGCCACGACTTGTCTCTCCACAAAGCCTGCCTGCTGCGCTGGACCCGGTCGTGGAAGCAATTGAGGACCTGCTGGTAGAGGTCTGGTTGACTGTGACCCTCAGGCACAAATGCATGATGGACCACTCCCTTCTGGTCAAAGAATGCGATCAGCATGACCTTGATCCTTGATTTGGACATGCGCCCCTTCTTGGGTCTGGGTGACAGTCGAGTCTTCCACTGCAGGCTCTGTCTCTTGCTTTCAGGATCGTACTGGAAGACCCAAGTCTCGTCTCCTGTGATGACTCGGCCAACGAACTCTGGATCTTCTCCAATCTTCTCTAGCAAATCTCGACAAACATTGACCCAGTGGTCCTTCTCGTCGTCTGATAAAAGCTTGGGCACCATCTTGGCGCACACCTTCTGCATCCCCAGCTCCTGCACCAAGATGGTCTGCACTGACTCCCTGCTCAGGCTGAGTTCCTCAGCTATCATCTGCACCGTCAATCTGCGAAAACTCTGCACCAGCTGGTTGTCTTTGTCAATGTTCTCAGCTGTCTTTGTCATGGAAGGCCATCCTGACTTGGAGTTATCCTCCACCTTCTCGCGGTCAGTCTTGAAACGTTTGTGCCAATCGAAGACTCATGACCTTGACAATGCATCTTCTCCATAAGCCTTTTGGAGAAGTTGGAGACACTCAGTTGAGCCCTTCTCCAACTTAACCAGAAATTTCAAGTTGATTCTTTGCTCCATATTTCTGCCACCTCCATTGCGTGACAAAGCGATGGAGCAGTGTGCTACAAAAAAACCTAAAAGAAAAACAGAGTGAGAGAGATTAAAAATATTATAGCAGAATAGTGGCGAGATGTTGCTCAACACAGTGACATAAGCGGTTAGCCAATTGGCATTGAGTCATGGGCGTGGCTGCCACAGTCTCGTTTCTTTTTTGTCACACCTCGTATTTGACTGAAAAATACAAATCTTATGAAGGGCGCCTTCCCAGTGGAGCCCAGTTGATTGGTGGCTGCCAGGACGTAGCATTGGTTACCCCATTGTATAAACATATTGGTGGGGTCCCAAGCTCCAAGTCTGCACAGGCTGGCTAGTTGAGCCTGAGTGCAGGTGAGGTCTGCCTCAGGAGGGCTGAAGCTCAGGTTCTCTACTCCCCTATGTCTGCCCTTTAGGGCTTTCCCTGTTCTTCTCTTTATTTCTCTCTCTTCCTCCCCCCCCCTCTCTCCTCCTCCCCCTCTTGTCCTCTCCCCAGCTGAAAACAACACAACAAAATACAGAGAGAGAGGCAGAGGATCCACGTGGCGAGTGGCTGCATAGACAGCTCAGGGTGTGGATCCAGGGCATTCAGTGCTGCATAGGGCCATGTCAGAGCATGTCAGGCTGCTGCTGCCACTGCCTGGCCTGTGGAGCACATCAGACTGGAGTGGCTTGTGCTTCAACTATGCAGTAGACCTGAGTGAGCCTGATTGGGGAAGGGGATACAGTGGAGGTTGCTATACTTTGTTGATGTGGCTGGGACTGGAAGAGTACATGACACCGCTCCTGTCTCTGGCACTGGAAATGATGGGAAACTCCACCATCTTAGGAGATCGTGTCTCTGTGATAGCCAACTGGTAGTCCGGTGCTCCGCAGTGAGTGGTGCTGTGGACCCTCTACTGATTCATGAAGGTGGTGGGCTCAGTGAGGGTCCTTCTGGGAGCCCCTGCACTGATGGGGGCCCTCTGGGAGTGTTCCCCAGACTTTCTTCTAATACCATACCTTTTGCTTGTGGCTGGGCTCTGCTCAGGTAGGCAGGCCTGATTGCTGGATCCAAGTGCCCTTTTCAGCCTTTGACCCTCTGTGATATTCTGAGAGGTGGCCCTTCTTGAGGCTCTTTGGCAGAAGTGGTCATACTTTTCCTGCGATGATAGAACTTCCAGACAAGCATTGGAGTAGGTAGTTTTCCCTCCACTGGAGGCTGATCCTGGTAGTCTCAGCAGTAGTGGGAGCTTAGAGGATGGTGAACTATCCCTTGCGAAGGAAGGTCATCTGTCTGTTTCATTTTGAGGAGTTGTTCTCTCTGGTCACCCAGGGTTTTTTTTCAATGCTCTGCATGTGGATGTAGCAGTTAAATTTGCTTAAATTCACAATTGATCAAGTGTAACTTAGTCATTTTAACCCTCTTACTCTACAAGCACACCATTTCATTCCCTCCCCCCTTCTTCCATTCCTTGGTCCTCCCCAATCTTCCCCCTTCTTTCATTGTATAGAGTTGCCTTCCGGCATTACAACATGAATGTTAATTGTAACAATTGTTCCTGATAATGTTCTATGTACAACAGCTGTACCCACACTGTTATATGTTGAGTTCCATTTAAACCATCTTGAATTGTAGAAAGACAGTATATAAAAAGTTTTAAATAAATAAAGCTAGGCATAGGCCCCATTTTTGAGGAGTTGCAGAGGCCCTCAAAAGTCTTTTACCTTCCACAGTTGGTATGGTGCATGATACTGGTGAAATGGGAGGTCCTGGATGGCCGTCTGCGAGGGGAGGTGATGGGCAAGCTCTACGCTCTTTCTCTGGAGGAATGAGCAGCTGTGCTGTTCTGAAGGTGAATACCTTGGATGGCAGCTGTCACCAAGTACACCACTATTCCAGTGGAGGGTGGCACCGCTCTCTGAGATCAGCAAGGCCACAAGGTGGAGGCATTACTGAAGATCATCTTCTCAGCCTCAGCTCTTGGTCTGCAGACCTCTACTTGCAACAGTTTGGTGGCTTGGGCACTCGTGCACTGAGTTCAGCAATTGCCAGAGAATTCTGATTAAGTTCATCTGGAGTCTGTGGCAACCTTTCTGGCTGATTCAGTGTATGATCTCATTTGGCTTTAGGCATGAGCACTGCACCAGCAATGGCTGCCAGGCACTAGCTATGGCTTCAAAACTGGGGAAAGATATGGTCTCTAAATCCCATCTTAGGAAACTTCCTTTCTTCGGGAACAAGCAAGAAGTCAGTCCTCACATATGGGCGACGTCGGTGCTGACGGAGCCTGCGCAGAAGCATCTCATCCGGTTCATCGCCTTGAAGACTGACCCTCGACATCGAGGGCTTCCCTGGATGTCAAGCCGGTCCTCGAGCACCACTGGCCTCGACCAGCAGAGAGCGGTCCTCATCCGAGGTGATCGTGCAGCATTGGACTCTTACTCCGACTTCAAGTCCAAATGGAAGACCCAGGATGAAGAGTTCCCGGATACGAGCCGACACTGTGACGTGCCCTCGGACCTGCTCCCCCGACGACCCGACACCGCTCTCCACCCGAGGACGTTGTGTTCCTCGATTTTGTGAGGGATATGGCCAAGGCTCTTGTGATCAAGGCCAAGGAGGACCCGCAAACTGAGGAATTGGAGATACTCCTATACAAGGCACCCACAAAGGAAACCCTTATAGTCCCAGTGTCCCCGATCCTCGACCGCCTTCTCCTCCGAATGTGGGAAACACCAGCGTCGGTACCAATTGTCAGCAGGCGTCTTGATGCCATGTACCGGATACGTTGGATCCCTGGGTTCCAAAAGGCCGAGCTCCCCCACAACTCAGTGGTCATGGAGTGACCCTGTGCCAGCTTAAGAGTCAAAAGACACACTCGTCGGTACCAGACAGCAGGAAGGCCCAAATCCTCAATGCCCTCGGCCGAAAGACTTTTCAAGGCTCGATCCTAACATGCCGAATCCACTCATTCCAAATCTACATCGGAATGTAGTGGGAGCTCGAGGGATTCTCAGCAGGCCTCGATGGAAAACCCCTACAGAGGTTCAAGACCCTAACCATGGTGGTAAAGGAAGTTCAAAGTTCCTGTCCCAAGCAGCCTATGATGGCTTCGAGTCATCGGCTAGGGTGGCTGTCACAGGCATCGGGACACAATGCCAAGCATGGCTACAGTCGTCTGACCTGGAACAGTGGGTACAGGACAAACTAAGCAATGTGCCCTCACAGGTGAAAACCTGTTCTGGAAACCCATGGCAGACAAAGTGGCGGAGATAGAGACAGAGTATGTGACGAGAACCATGCTCTCTAAAAAAGACTTTGGTGCAACCCTGAAAGAAAACCCTGGGGAAAAAAGCCCTTCTTCCTGGGGAAGGAAGGGGGCTTCAGTACTACTCTGCACTTCCAAGCTTTCTCGGGCCCTCAGCAGGCCCAGCAACAAAAAGGCCAGGGACATGGTCCCAGAAAGCATACAGCACCGAAGCCCCAGGCAACGGTTCAGGCCCAGCCCAGGGGAGGCTTTTGACTGCCTGAGCACAGCCCCCACACCCACAGGGGGTCCTTTGCTGTCCACAGAGGGCCGCCTATCCCTGTTTGCCCACAGGTGGACAGCCATCACCTCCGATGCCTGGGTGTTACAGGTGGTCAAGGAGGGTTACCTCCTCCACCTACATCAGACACCACCCCTGTTCTTCCCAGGAGAGCCCACCAGGCCTCTCCTTCACCAGACCCTGCTCCCTGCCGAGCTAGCGGGACTACTCTGGGACAAATCAGTGGAGCCAGTTCCAGAACACCTCTGGGGCACTGACTTCCACTCCAGGTACTTCATTACCAAGAGGACTGGGGGCTTCAGGCCCATCCTGGACCTGCGAGAGCTCAATATGTTTCTGGTCAGGGAGAGGTTTAAGATGCTCTCCCTTGGAACACTGCTGCCATTCCTCCAGCAAGGAGACTGACTTTGCTCCTTAGACCAAAAGATGCTTACACTCTTTTCCTAATCCACCCCAGCCACAGAAAATATCTCCAGTTCGTGGTGGGGGGACAGCACTACCAATACAGGGTACTGTCCTTTGGGCTGGCCTAGTCTCCAAGGGTCTTCACAAAATGCCTTGCAGTGGTCCCAACCCACCTCAGGCTTCAAAGGGCCTTCATCTTTCCCTACCTGGACAACTGATTCATAAAGGAGGACGCAGCTGCAGAGGCACAATGTGCCACTGGACGCACTATAAACACCCTGCAGCACCTGGTGTTTGTCAGAAACTACCCTAAGTCCCACCTCACTCCGCTCAGAGCCTAGAGTTCATAGGGGTGCAACTGGACACCCATCAGGCAAAAGCCTTTCTCCCTCAGGAGAGGTCCGATGCCACCCAGGGAACTAGCCGCAGAGGTGCAATGGCACAAGACAATGCCCACCCGGCTTCTCCTCTGCCTCCTGGGACACATGGCCGCCATGGTCCACGTGACCCCAGATGCCCACCTACACATGAGAGCAGCCCAGTGGTGCCTCTGCTCTCAGTGGACCCAAGCTACAGGCAGACTCCGGGACAGAGTGCATGTGACCCGACAGCTGACGGACTCCCTCGAATGGAGGCAGAACACAGGTCACTTTCAGGCCGGGATGCCCTTCCAGGGACCTATCCCCCCAGAAAGTCCTCAGCATGGATGCCTCTCTAATGGGCCGGGAGTGCATTGCAAGAGCTTCCAGACACAAGGCTGCTGGTCCCAGAGGGAATCCAAAATGCAGATCAGTCTGCCGGAAATCAGGGCCATATTTCTGGCCCTCAAAGCCTTCAGCTGCCTGCTGCAGCACCACGTGGGGCTGATCCAGACCGACAATCAGGTCGCAATATTTTACATAAACAAACAGGGGAGAACGGGGCCGAAACCCCTCTGCCAGGAGGCGGTAACTCTCTGCTCTTATGTCACATGCAGAGGGATGCTCCTGAGGGCAGTCTACCTCTCAGGCCAGCACAATGTCTCGGTTGCTCTGGCTGTGGGGCATCCCAGTGATGGACCTGTTCACCATCCCAGACAACACACAGTTGCCCTGTCTCTGCTCCCACCAACTGCACTCATCTCGGGTAGCGGCGGATGCATTCCTCATTCCACGGTCGGAAGGCCTCCTGTACGTCTTCCCCCCAACTCCAGTGATAGTCAAGACCCTGTTCAAGGCTCAACATGACAGTGTCACTAGTGCTGTTAGCCTTTTGGTGGCCCAAACAGCCCTGATTCCCATTGCTCCTTTCCCTATCAACGGTACCACCGATTCCCCTGGGCCGAGCCACAGGACTATTCTCGCAGGAGCAGGACTCTCTCCTACACCCCAACCTGGGATCCCTCTCGCTCATGGCTTGGCTGCTGAAAGAGAGCGCTAGTCCCCTTCAACCTTCCATGGACATGGAAGACATCCTCCTGGCCTCTCGGAAGGCCTCCAAGAGAAGGGCGTATGCCTTCAAGTGGCGAAGTTTCTCACTGTGATGCACAGAAAAGTGGACAAACCCATTCTCCTGCTCAGTGTACATGGTACTCCAATACCTGCTCCACCTATCATAGGCGGAACTGAATTCCAATTCAGTCAGAGTACACCTGAGCACCATCGCGGCACATCACCATTGTCTAGGGGAAGCCCCTCTCGATTCAGACCTCTGTTATCTCAGTTCCTATGGGGCCTCATGTTGTCCAAACCCCCTGTCCACCCTCCAGTGGCGGAATGGGACCTTAATGTGGTGCTCTCGCAACTCACTAAGCCTCTGTTTGAGCCTTTAGCTACCTGCTACCTGTGGTTCCTCTCCTGGAAAGTCACCTTCCTGGTAGCACTCACACCAGCTCGCAGAGTCAATGCGCTCCAGGCTCTGATGGCAGAGCCTCCCTACACCAGGTTCTACAAGAACAGGGTGGTGTTCTGCACACACCCTAAGTTTCTGCTGAAAGTGGTGTCCCCATTCCACCTCAGTCAGGAGGTGGTACTCCCCACCTTCTTTCCCAGGCCTCATGCCGGCAGGGCAGAGACCATTCTCCATACTCTGGATTGCAAGAGAGCCCTGTCCTTCTACCTGCAAGGGACTCAGGGCCACCGCAAAGCTCAACAGCTTTATGTATCCTATGACCCCAGCTGTCTGTGGCTCCCAGTGACTAAGCAAACTCTGTCCACTTGGGTGGTGGACTGCATTACCCTTGCCTTTGAGCAAGCAGGGATCCCACTGGACCAGAGAGTTACAGCGCACCACGTTGGGGCCATGGCTAATTCCGTGGCCAATCTGCGTTCCATCCCCATGACGGAAATTTGCCAGGCCGCCTCCTGGTCTTCGATCCATACCTTCACAGCTCACTACTGTCTGGAGAGGAAGTCCCAATGGGACAGCGCCTTCAGCCAAGCCGCACGCCATAATTTTTTCGGAGTGTAGGCAACTCCTGCCCTCTGACCCTTCTGTATTCAGGCTACCGGAGTGCTTGTTTTCTGCCTGACACCTGGGTCTTGTGAGAGTCTCTCTTAGGGATTCGACTGCTGCTGATCACGGCTCACCTTTGCAGGTCACTGTGACATTTTTGTACAGATGCTCAGTAGCCTGTAGCTAGGGAATCCCATATGTGAGGACTGATTTCCTGCTTGTTTCCAGAGAAAGCGTAATTATTTACAAGTAACAGGTGTTCTCCGGGGACAGCAGGAATCAGTCCTCACAACTCTCCCTCCTCCCCTTGGAGTTGCTTCTTTACCATCTTATATTTTGGCTGTCTTAGCTATGTCATTAGACTGAGACAAGAAGGCACCCTTGGGCGAGAAAGTGGACCACGCATGTGTGGTGCATCTCCCAAAGGCTTTCTTTGAAAGCAGGAGAGAAGTTTCTGTGCAGGCTCCTTTGGTGCTGACTTCCCCCATATGTGAGGACTGATTCCTGCTGTCCCCGGAGAACACTGTTACAGGTGAGTAATCACGCTTTAAGGGCTGTCTCCTTTTTGGGGAGGACCTTGAGAAGCTCATCAAGGCTTGGGGGAGGCCAAGCCTCAACAGCTACCTGAGGACAAGAGAAAGGGCTCTTCTCCTATAGGGCTCTTCTGTGTTCAGATTCTCAATCCCAACTTTGAAATGTGTGGCGATATCTTTCAAGGAAGCAGTTGGCATCATCAAGCAAACCTCAGTGCAATTCTCAACACTTTTGAGTGGCCTGGAGGTCCACGAACTCTTCTTCTTCTGGCACTGGTACCTCCCACTCCTGTCAGTGATGGACAGAGAGCCCATTCCAAAGTGTGCTTCAAGTATGTCTTTCTTTTAGCAGGAATTGGCCCTTTTCGCCATGTATCATTGCATTCTGGGCATTGTTCAACATGGCTATGTCCTTGAGTGTGCTGAGCCTATCTCAGAAGCCTTCGTGGTTTCTCCATGCAATTCTCTGCTCAAGAGAGCTGCTGTCAATACTACTCTGGAAAGGCTTTTCACGCTATGGGCCATTGTGCTGGTGCCTCCTCTCCAGCAGGGCAGGGGACAGTATTCCGTTTATTTTGTGGTTCCAAAGAAGGATGACTCCTTCCAGCCGATCCTCGATCTCAAGGTGTTCAATGCCCACCTGTGGGTTTATCACTTCTGCATGGAAACCCTGTGTTCAGTCATTCATTTGGTTTAGAGGGAATTTCTGGTATTACTGGAATTTTCAGAAGCATATTTCCATATTCCTATTTGAGATGATCAGCAGATGTTTCCGTGGTTTACCAACACCAATGTGTGCTTGTTTGGGGGTTTTTTTTTGTTTTGTTTTTTTTAATCATGATTATTTGAATATTTTTTGACATAGAGTTTACACATGAAATCTCTCCGGCAATCCAGGCCCGGATCTCTACCTGCCTGTCTGACATTGCTGCCTGGATGTCTCACCGTCATTTGAAATTTAATATGGCCAAAACTGAGCTTCTTATTTTTCCCCCTCCCCCCTTTCTCAATCTCTGTAGATAATGCTCTACTCCGTTTCCTCAGCTCGCAACCTTGGGGTCATCTTTGACTCCTCCCTCTCCTTCTCCACACACATCCAATTGATAGCTAAAACATGTTGTTTCTTTCTTTATAAAATCAGCAAAATTCGCCCCTTCCTTTTTGAACACACTACTAAGACACTTATCCACTCTTAGTCACCTCCTGCCTAGACTATTGCAACCTCCTTCTTGCTGGTCTCCTGAATCATCTCTCTCCCCTTCAATCTGTTCAAAACTCAGCTACGCGGCTAATCTTCCACCAGCCTGTATATGCTTATATAACCCCTCTTCTCAAGTTGCTTCATTGTTTCCCTATCTGTCTCTGTTTCCAGTTCAAATGCCTCCTACTGACCTATAAGTTCACTCATTCTTCTGCTTCTCACTACCTTTCCTCTCATCTTTCCTACACTCCTCCTCGGGAACTCCGCTCTTCTGGCAGATCGCTTCTATCCGTGTCCTCCTCCTCTTCTACTGCCAACTCCAGACTTCGATCCACCTTGCTGCTTATTATGCCTGGAACAAACTACCTAAGTCTGTCAGGCTTCATCTCTGGCACTTTTCAAATCCAGGCTGAAAACTCACCTCTTCAAGATCGCTTTTGGATCATGATTTGCTTAGTCTCCTAAGTGTTTCCTTACCATTCCCCTAGATATATCCTTCTCCTCAGCTGTTGTGTCTGTCTTGACTAGATTTTAAGCTCTGATGAGCAGGGACCCTCTTTTACACGTGTCTGTACAGTGCTGCGAATGCCTTGTAGCACTATACAAATGATCAGTAGTAGTAGTAGAAGATTTAGCATCATTGATCTTTTAGCATGTGCTCTCCTGACTCCCAAGTTTCAACTTTCTACATCTGTATCTTGGCACCTCAGAATTAGTTGTTACTTTTAATGCCATCTCTTGTTGCTGGTTTTGGAGTTCTTGGACTTCTCTACCATAACAAATCCAAATGATAGGAGGTTGTCATTCTTTTCTGCTTTATGGCTGTACAATTCTTCTCTGATAGATACTTTTTAGTCATCATTCTTGTCATTTTTAAAATGCTAGTTTTAACAATTAAATACTTTTCCTTTTATATACATCTGTTCATGTGTAGATATAGTATATATTTAGTAGATACAAGTTTTATGTGTGCTTGTTTTGTGTATCGATGGATTTGTTTTTACCTTTTGTGTTCAGTAGGTTTTGAATGACACAGTCTGCTATCTGTTTGTTTATGACTGCTGGATCATTTGCTTTTGTGGAAGGCCGTATCTTTAGTCTTTTGGAATATATTGTAGTAAGTTTCTTTTCTATGCCTTTGGTACAGTTTATGTTGTTCCTTTAAGGCTTCTTTGGCAAGAGCTTAAGGATCAGTTTTCTTTTTTGTTTTGAATTTAATTTTTATTGAACAATTTCAGTATTTGAAACAATATAACAAAGCATAAGAAAGATCAAGTTGTAATTACAATCCTCATATTTAAAAAAGAAAATAAAAAAACAATATCATTCTTCGAAATGAGCCAAGAAAAGGAAAAACTTGGGAGAGAGCCAACCATACCGGGGAAAAAAGAAAAGGAAATATTAGGCTACACCAAAGTCAAATTACAAACCACAAAATAAAGATAGCCTACAATGAAATACCTCCATTCAGGAGATGAACCAGCCTTTCCTCGATACCATCCTAATTTTTTCATGTAAGGAAATTAATCTTCCAACTGGAAAGGTTCATAGAAAACATAATCCTTACCAGCACATTTAATTAAACAATGTTGAGGAAATTTTCAAGAAAAAAGTCATACCCAAAGCCAAAGTTCTAGGTCTCAAAAAAAAAAAAGTCCTCCTCATTAATTAATTAATTAGCGAATTTTTATATACCGCACCTTCCATTGATCAGTTGCTGTTTACATGGAACAACAGTAAACAGGCAATGCTGTTTTTACAGGTAACAATGTGAAACTACAAAGAAATTCAAACTTATAATTAGCAGTTATAAACTATATACAAAGAACCAGATTTTTAACTATATACACGGTATGTATGTATTTATTTATTTATTTAACAATGATTTATATACCGCATCTTCCATAGTTCTGTTGCGGTTCACAATAAACAACAGTTAACAAATCGGAGTTTGTTTTACATAAAACATCATATAACCAAATAACAATAAGATAAACAACTAGTGTTAATACAGAACAGTATAGAACAGTGTAAACTATATACATTATGTACAAATACACATTATGTGGGGCTTAAGCGTTATTCAAAGTACAGTATCAGCTATGAAGAATTGTATGTGTAGGTCATTTGGGATTTGTTAGATAAAAACTGGTTAGCCATTATCTAAGTCTATTGAGGGATGATCTGAGTTGTTGTAATGTTTAGAAAAGAGATAGGTTTTCACTTTTTTGCGGAATTCGATGATCTCGGTTAGCAATCTTAGATCATCTGGGAGGGAATTCCAGATTGTTGGAGCTGCATGAGAAAAAGCTCTATTGTTTGTGAGTTTATTTGCTTTTATGAAGTCTTTGGGAGTTTTTAGTTTATTTGTTTGTCCTTTTCTTTGAGTAGATTTTGAGTGCTCTTTGCTGATTAGGTTACTTAGGGTGACTGGGGCCATGTCGTTTAGAGTTTTAAATGTGGTTATCAATGTTTTGTATACTATCCTACTTTGTATAGGCATCCAGTGAAGGGATTCTGGTATTGGTGTTATATGTTGATGTGCGTGTACTTTCGTTATTATCCGAGCTGCTGCATTCTGGGCAAGTTGAATTCTTTTAATGTTTTGTTTTGTTATACCCAATAAAATTAGGTTAGCGAAGTCAAAGTGGGGGGTTATGATGGCTTGAATTATGCTGATGAAATCATATATGTATACAAGGGGTCTTAGTTGTTTAAGGATTTTGAGTTTGAAATAGATTTTCTTTGTGGTGTTTCTAATGTGGGTGTCTAATGTAAGGTGTTTATCTAGAATAATACCTAGATATCTTACTTCATTTTTTATTTTAATTTGTTGGTTTTGAAGTGTTATGTGTGTAGGTGGAGTATAGGATTGGTTTTTGGTGACGATTAGCACTTCAGTTTTGGAGTGATTTATTTGGAGATTGTGGGTATTTAGCCAGGATGTGACTTCATTGAAGCAATCTGACAGAGTTTGCATCGGTAAGTTGGGAATCGTGAACGGAATGTACATCATGATATCATCTGCATATAGATGATAGAGTACACCAAATATTTTAAAGATATTGCAAACAGGTTTTATGTATATGTTAAATAGGAGTGCTGATAACGCTGATCCTTGAGGTAAACCGGTTTTCAGTTTGTATGAATCAGAGGTTTGGTTACCTATTCGTACATTTTGTGTCCTATTATCTAGATAAGAGGAGAACCATTTATGAACTGTGGCATTTATTCCTATTTGATTCAGACTATTGAGCATTATGGTATGGTGGACGCTATCAAAAGCAGCTGAAATATCAATAAATAATAGAATGAATGCTTGTTTGTGATTGTCGATTCCTCTTAATAGCGTATCTGTTAGAGCTGTTAGGAGTGTTTCCACTCCATGCTTTGGGCGAAAACCATATTGCTGTTCGTCGAGTGGGTAAGATGAGTCTAGGTGCTCCTGCGTCTGTATTTGTACTGTTTTTTCTATTACTTTTGCTAAGAATGGTATACTTGAGATGGGTCTATATGATTTTGGTGAGGTTTTATCAAGGGTGCTGTTCTTGAGAATTGGTCTTATTTGTACGTGTTTAAGTGTGGGTGGGAGGTAACCTTGGAGTAGTGAGAGATTGACAATGGGGAGTATGAATGAAAGAAGGATTGGGAGAGTGTTTTTTATCCAGATTACTGGGCAAGGATCTAGGTAAGAGGTAGTGGTGTTTAGGTTGAGTATGATATTTTTTAGTGATGTTTTGGTTATAGGGTGAAATTCTGACCATACGTCTATCGGGCGATGAGGTTTGTGGAAAGAGTCTGGAGTCGTGAATTGTAGTTTTGTTTTGTTATGGTAATAGTTAGCTAATGTTTGTGCTGAGATGTCAGTGATTTCCTTGCTGGAGGTTTGTGAGTTATTAGTTAGGTTACTAACAATGGAGAATAGTTCTCTTGGTCTATTATAAGAATTTGATAGGATGCTGGCATAGTAGTTTTTCTTTGTGTTGTCTAGGGTTTCCTTGTATAATGTGAGGTGGTTATAATATAATTCTTTGTGGATGGTGGATTTGGTTTTGCGCCATTTGGCTTCTAGTTTTCTTAGATCTCTTTTCATATGTTTTTAAAGTACTGTTGAACCATGGGGTGATTTTGATTTTAGTATTGGTTGGCTTTTTATTATTTTGGTTAATTGTGGCTGCATTATTGATGGTGATATGCCAGTTTTTGACTGCTTCATCTAAATCTGTTGGAGATGATGAAAGGTGGGGTATTGTAGAGTCTAGAAATTCAGTTTCAATGAATTTCTTGAATTTTATAGTTTGGTCATTTCTTGAGTGTTTTATGACACTGATAATGTTGTAAGTGAAGTTTATTTTAATTAGATGATGATCAGACCAGGGTATTTCAGTACATTGTAAGGAGTCTGGGTTGAAAAGTTTAAATAGTGAATGAGGAAGGAGGACAAGGTCAAGTGTACCACCTTTAGTGTGAGTTGGTATGTTTATAATTTGATGGAAGTCTAAGTCAGTTATGGTTTCCAGGAAGAGGTTGGAATCAGTATTTGCAAGTGATGGGAGGTTGAAATCTCCTAGGATAATTAGGGGGTTTTGTTCTGTTGATGAATTAAGGAGTTCAATTAGTGAGTGAAGACTGTCTGCGTTTTGTTAGGAGGTCTGTATATTAAGCAGATTCTCAGTTGTCCGATTTCTATTATTAGAGTGTCAATGTTATTGGAGGTGTTAGATAGAATTTTCTTGGCTTTTAGATTTATTTTTGTCATAATCAGTACACCGCCACCTTTTTTGTTAGATCTATGTGTGTGGGTAATATCGTAATTTAAGTTGTCAAGTTGGTTTAGAAGGACTGTATCAGTATCAGAGAGCCATGTCTCTGTAATACATAGAATATCAGGTTTTAAGTCAGATAACAAGTCATTAATAATTGGGAGCTTATTTTTCAAAGATCGTGCGTTTATAAGGATGCACGATAATGACATTGCATGTTGAGGGGGGTTTGAGTGGACTGTGTGTTGTGAGATAGTCTGTTTTATTTGAATGAGTCTGTGGTAGTTTATTTTTGATTGGTTGTGAGGGTGATAGTGTCCAATAAGTAGATTGTTTCGATTGGATGTATGGATTATAGGGATTGTCATGTGGTTTTTACTGTTGAGACTTAGAGTTAGGTCGATTAGGATTGTTAGAGATATGAAGAGGTAAGAAACTTTTAGTAGCATGGTGTTTGTTTGGATCATTATGGTGTATGTTGGTAGTTTGTAGGAGAATTTGATGTGAGCTACTGTTAGTAGAGTTATGCAGTTATATACAAGGTTGGATAATTTGAGAAGGCCGTAAGTCACTGACAAATGAGGCTATGCAGGGTTAAGGGAAAGCTGCTAGAGGCAATATTAAAAATTGAATGAGTGCTACTGACAACAGTATTGGAGTTAGTGATAGCTACTGGCTACAGTAGTGAGTAGGGATGCTACTGACAACAGTAATGATGCTACTGACAACAGTAATGACATATATGATAGTTACTGACAACAGTATAGAATGAAAATATGTTACTGATAGGATTATTAATGTAATATAGGGGCGCTACTGACAACAGTAAATAGTATATTCAGGAAATTGTATAACAGCTGACAATGAAACCTGATCTAGTTTAACGGTATAAGTATTATAAGAAGATAGGCTGCTGACAACAAAACTGTAGGAAAGCTACTGACAACAGTAAATGGTGAATTAAGGACAGTATATGACAGTAAACAATGAGACCTGATCTGGCTTATCAGTATAAACAGAGTGGTAAAGTAAGATCAAGATCTAGGTTGTGAAAGTCAGATAACTAGAGATTGTTGAGGGTATACTTGCTGCTGCGGTGGAAGATCTGTAGATGGGGTGAGGTACGCGAGCTCAACCCTGGGGGAGCTCAGTTGTACTTAGGTGTAGATGCGGATTCGACGTTGCATATTTCTTCGTTGTTTCAGTGCAAAAGGGTAGACTAAGCGCCTTAGCCTAAGGGCCGTGCCAAAGGGCCCTCTTGCGCGGCCCTCAGGCGCGGGCACGCAAGCGCGGGCACGCTTAGAGGTTCGCTCTTTTCCGGCCCACAGAGGGCAGTCCTGATTGGTCGGAAGAGCGGCTGGAGGCGGAGCGCAGGATCGCCGGTGGAGTCGGTGGTGCTTGATCACACGTGAGGGCCTGTCTCTGCCCCGATTGGGCAGCAGAACGGCGGGAAAAAGCTGCTGTCCCGGTTTGAAGCAGCCCCAGCTGCTCGATCTCCGGCTGAGAGAGCTGCTGCAGGCTGAGCTGGGCAGCGAAGAGGACCCTGTGCTGGGAAGGAGCTCTTTTATAGGGCCTGCCTCTGCCCCGATTGGGCAGCCGAACGGCGGGAAAAAGCTGCTGTCCCGGTTTGAAGCAGCCCCAGCTGCTCGATCTCCGGCTGAGAGAGCTGCTGCAGGCTGAGCTGGGCAGCGAAGAGGACCCTGTGCTGGGAAGGAGCTCTTTTATAGGGCCTGCCTCTGCCCCGATTGGGCAGCCGAACGGCGGGAAAAAGCTGCTGGTCCCGGTTTGAAGCAGCCCCAGCTGCTCGATCTCTGGCTGAGAGAGCTGCTGCAGGCTGAGCTGGGCAGCGAAGAGGACCCTGTGCTGGGAAGGAGCTCTTTTATAGGGCCTGCCTCTGCCCCGATTGGGCAGCCGAACGGCGAGAAAAAGCTGCTGGTCCCGGTTTGAAGCAGCCCCAGCTGCTCGATCTCCGGCTGAGAGAGCTGCTGCGGGCTGAGCTGGGCAGCGAAGAGGACCCTGTGCTGGGAAGGAGCTCTTTTATAGGGCCTGCCTCTGCCCCGATTGGGCAGCCGAACGGCGGGAAAAAGCTGCTGGTCCCGGTTTGAAGCAGCCCCAGCTGCTCGATCTCCGGCTGAGAGAGCTGCTGCGGGCTGAGCTGGGCAGCTCTGTTACAAAATCATCGGCTTGGGGTTTTCTCACTTATTCCGGTTCAGAGATGGGTTATGTCAGCTAGTAAAACTATCCTTTTTCTTGTTGAAAAGGTGAGTTTGACAAGGATCCATAGTGTGTTGAGAATAAGTGAGTTTTAAGTTTTTTCCTGAACTCCATGATTTGAGGTAAGGATCTTAGTTCTAATGGAATGTTGTTCCAAATTATAGGGGCAGCATGTGAGAATGCTTTCTTGTTTGTTGATTTTTTGGTCTTTATAAATTCCTTTGGTGTTATTAGTTTGTTGGTCTCGCCTTTGAAGGTTATGATTGGGTTTTTTTATTAATAAGGTTGTTTAAAGTAAGAGGTGCTGTGTTATTCAGGATTTTGTAAGTAGTTAAAAAAGAGTTTTATAATGTATCCGGCATTGAATCGGGAGCCAGTGTAAGTTCTCTAAAATAGGTGTAATATGTTTGAATGGTGGGGCATTCATGATAGTCCTGGCTGCTGCGTTTTGTGCTAGTTGGAGTTTTTTTAGATTGTGTTTTGTTACGCCTAGTAGGGTTAAATTCGCAAAGTCGAAATGGGGAGTTATTATAGCTTGTATTATACGCTGAAAATCCTGTAGATGCATTAGGGGGCGGAGTTGTTTTAAAACTTTAAAATAAACTTCTTTTGTTATATTTCTTATATGTGTGTCCATGCTGAGGTGTTTGTCTAGTATTACGCCAAGGTAGCGTATTTCAGTTTTTATATTGATATCATTATTTTGCAATGTTATGTGTGATGGGGGAATGAAAGTTGTATTTTTAGTTACTATTAGGGCTTCTGTTTTTGCATGATTAATGAATAAGTTGTTTTCATTTAGCCAATTGTTTATTTCATTGACGCAGTTATTAATAAGCAGTGTGGGAATATTAGGTATTGTGAATGGGACATACATCATTATGTCGTCCGCGTAAAGGTGATAGTGAACATTGAATTTTTTAAATATTTGACAGATGTGTTTTAAGTAAATATTAAATAGTAGTGCTGACAGTGCAGAGCCCTGGGGGAGGCCTAATTCCTGATTGTACGTTTTTGAGGTGAGGTTACCAATTCGTACCGTTTGAGTTCGGTCTCTTAAGTAAGAGGAAAACCAGTTAAGGACTGTGGATATTATACCTATTTGTTTTAGTTTACTAATCATTGTTGAGTGGTGAACACTGTCAAAGGCGGCCGAGATGTCTATGAATATGAGAAGGAATGCCTGTTTTGAATTATCAGTACCTCTTACAAGGTATCAATTAGAACGGTTAGTAGTGACTCCACGCCGTGGTGAGGGCGAAACCCATACTGTTGATCATCAAGGGGGGCTGAGCTATCACTGTATTCTTGGGTCTGAATTTGTACTGCTTTTTTGATTAATTTAGCCAAAAATGGGATGCTTGATATGGGTCTGTAGGATTTAGGAGATGATTTGTCAAGGGTGGGGTTTTTAAGATTGGGCGAATCTGTGCATGTTTTAGTGATGGGGGTAAATACCCAATTTTTAGCGAGAGGTTTATTATGGGAAGGATGAATTGTGAGAGGATGGGTAGAGAGTTCTTTATCCATGTTACTGGACAAGGGTCAAGGAGTGAGGTTGTTGTATTGATGTTTGTTATGATGTTCTTGAGTGCAATGTTAGATAGCGGTTGGAAGTCAGTCCATTCATCTGCATAATGGGTTTGAGATAGGTGATTAGATTTTGGTAAGTGGGGGTGGGGCATGACTTTGTTCATGTAGTAGTTTGCCAGGTCCTGTGGGGAGATTTCTGTAATTTCATTGCTGGAGTTGTGTGTGCTATTCGTTAGCTTTTGAGCTATTGCAAATAGTTCTCTAGGTCTATTTATTGCGTTGTTTAGTATAGAGGCATGGTAATTTTTTTTGGCATTGTTAATTGCATCTTTATATGAGTTGAGGAGAGTGATATATGAATCTTTATTAATGGGGTTTTTATTTTTTCTCCATTTGCATTCAGCTTTCCAATGGGGTTTTTATTTTTTCTCCATTTGCATTCAGCTTTCCTTAGATTTCTTTTCATTAGGTTTAGTGTGTTATTGTACCAGGGGGTTTGATCAGTTTTAGAATGAGTGTTTTTCTTTTTTGCTTGGTTATTGGCAGCTGCATTGTTAATGATTTTGTGCCAGTTGGTTACTGCTACATCCAGATTTAGTGGTGAGGTAGATAAATTGGGAATTATCATGTCTAGGAACTCCTCTTCGTTATATTTTTTGAATCAGTAGGGTGGGGCATTAGTTGGGATTCGTTTAACTGTTGTGTTATTGATTGTGATTTTAAAGTTAATGAGATGATGGTCTGACCAAGGGGTTGAGGTACATTTGAGGGAGTTGGGGTTATAAGATTTGTAGATTACATCTGGCAGTAAGACCAAGTCAAGTATGTTTCCTTTACTGTGTGTGCTAGTATTTACTATTTGGTGAAAGTCCATGTCTGCGGTGGATTCTAAAAAGATGGAGGCATAAGACGTGGGTAAGGAGGGGAGGTTAAAGTCACCAAGCATTAGTACTGGATTTTGGTCGGTGGAGGAGCTTAGGAATTCAATTAAGGGGTCCAGGTTCTCTGATTGTTGGTCTGGTGGTCTATAAATTAGACAGATTTTTATGTTGCCAATTTTCATAATGATTGTGTCAGTGTTTGTGGGTAAGTGTGATTGTAGCTTTTTTGCTTTTAGTTCTTTTTTATCATTATTAGAACTCCACCACCTTTTTTGTGAGTTCTATGTGTATAGAAGATGTCATAATCATTATTGCTTAGTTGGTTTAAGTATACGTTATCTGAGTCTGTTAGCCATGTCTCTGTTACACATAATATGTCTGGTGATTAGTATATCTGTGAATATAGGCAACTTATTTTTCATTGATCTAGCATTACTTAGAATTATTGATAAGGAATCTGTGCTTTTACTTGGATTCAGGTTTTTAGGCTGCGGGGGTGAAGTGTAGTTTATATGAATTAATCTATGGTGGATTACTTTGGGATGGTGTTCTATGTAGGGTTGCCATGTTGAGAGACTGTTTCTTGTTGGGTTGTGTATAATTGGGATGTTTTTAAAATTATTATTATTTAGGCTGTGGGCAAGAATAGTTAGGATAGAAATGGTGAGGTAGATTAAAGGTAATCTGGATTTGGGAGAGTTAAGTAATGACATTTTGGCTGGGGGGTATACTCTACTGACAATGGTAACAGATTAAGGGTTAATGAAGGGTAAAGCTACTGACAACAGTAAATTGATGTGTTACTGGCAACAGTAACAGGAACAGTAATAGAGAGCTACTGACAGCAGTAACTGGATGAGGTATTGGCAACAGTAACAGAAATAGTAGCTGGGAGCTACTGACTGCAGTAATTGGGTGTGTTACTGGCAGCAGTAACAGAAAGCTACTGACAACCGTAATTAGTTGTGTTACTGGCAACAGTAACAAAAACAAGCTGGGTAGTTGTGAATCAGGGCTATTGGTAGGAGTGAGGAGAATGAGCAGGGTAAAGTGTGAGGTGGTCACTGGCTATAGTTTAGAGTTAGTCTGAGAAATTTTGGAATGACTGAACACATTAATTCTGACCAGAGTAATGCATTCTGTCAAGGTGTAGTAGCGAAACAGTAAAGCATTCAAATGCAATGAGGTACTGACAACAGTAGTAAAGTATTGATGGTTTCAGCCATTACAACTGTCAATTGTGGTTACTGACGACAGTAACCACAATTGATTGTAAATGTCGACAACAGTAGTGATGTAATAATAAATACGGCTATTACAGCAGTCAATTGTTATTACTAACAACGGTATGATTAATGAATGATATTGTTAGAGGAGTACTCTGCGCTAGGAAAGAAACAGTGATGTAAATCTTTAGAATATATTACTTGCAACGGTAGCGATATAATATGGAGTGCGGTACAATGGTTAGTGTTAAATGCAATCACAATTGTATAATACTGGCGACAGTATAACATTAATGCACATTGAGTTGTATACGCTAGGTTTGTGATCTGGATTAAAACAATGGAGTTAAACAAATTAGAGGCACAGAGTTCAGATGTTGGAGGAAAGTCTATTTAAATGTTTGTAGTAAGTATACTTGTGGTTGTGGAGTTGCAGTGAAGACCTGGTACGCGAGCTCGACCATAGGGGATCTCAGCTATACCCTGTGATAGTTGTTGGCGTCGGTGTGGAGTTTTTCTTCGGTGTTGTCTTGCCGTTTTGTGGATCTCTGCCAGCCTTTGCCTAAGGGCCGTGTCAAAGGGCCCTCTTGAGCGGCCCTCAGGCGCGGGCCCGACAGGCGCGGGCACGCCTGAACAGAGCAGTTTTTATCTGCCAGCCTTAGGCTGCCCCGATTGGGCAACACGTGCTGTGTGGGTGGTCCTGCTTTGTGCAGTTGCGCTCGATCCTCACGCCGGAGGAGAGCAGAGGCAACGCTGGAGTGAAGATCTGAAGAGGGCGATGCTCCCAAACAGCGCGGCTTTTATCTGCCGGCCTTAGGCTGCCCCGATTGGGCAACACGTGCTGTGTGGGTGGTCTTGCTTTGTTCAGTTGCGCTCAATCCTCGCGCCGGAGGAGAGCAGAGGCAACGCTGGAGTGAAGATCTGAAGAGGGCGATGCTCCCAAACAGCGCGGCTTTTATCTGCCGGCCTTAGGCTGCCCCGATTGGGCAACACGTGCTGTGTGGGTGGTCCTGCTTTGTGCAGTTGCGCTCGATCCTCACGCCGGAGGAGAGCAGAGGCAATGCTGGAGTGAAGATCTGAAGAGGGCGATGCTCCCAAACAGCGCGGCTTTTATCTGCCGGCCTTAGGCTGCCCCGATTGGGCAACACGTGCTGTGTGGGTGGTTCTGCTTTGTGCAGTTGCGCTCGATCCTCGCGCCGGAGGAGAGCAGAGGCAACGCTGGAGTGAAGATCTGAAGAGGGCGATGCTCCCAAACAGCACGGCTTTTATCTACCGGCCTTAGGCTGCCCCGATTGGGCAACACGTACTGTGTGGGTGGTCCTGCTTTGTGCAGTTGCGCTCGATCCTCGCGCCGTAGGAGATCAGAGGCAATGCTGGAGTGAAGATCTCATCTCTTTTTGGGAAAAAAGTCTGGAAATACAAATACTTTATCAGCATGAAATAGTGCTATATGTTCTTTGTAAAATAAGTTAATATTGCTTCTTTATTCTGGAGATACCTAAATGTGGCAACAACTGTGCCACAGTTGGTTGTTTCCTGGCTTTAAGTCCCAAGCAACTGAGTCAATTCTCCACTCTCCTCATGAGTCGGTTATATAGAAGATAAATGTTTTATAGAACCCAAAATATAATAAGCAGCTCAGGTAGAGAAGTAGAATCCATATGCAGAATCTCCAAGAAGTACTTTAACGTTTCTTTTGCTGATATCAAACTACAATATGGAAAATTTAAAGATCTCAAGTTTCTCTCATGCAATATGTTATTCAGTTTTTCCACCTTGTTCTCTAATAAAGAATTCCCTATAATCAGAGCTAAATTGGGTCGTTCAATTGAGGTAATTCTCTTATCTTGTTCAGCAAGATTCTTTCCACATTGTTGTACCCATAGCTGATATCTTTGAAGCCATTACAGCAGAGAAAGAGCATAGCTGAGACAGGCAAGAGTTTAAGGCTATTTCCATTTTTGCAACAATGCACCAAATATCCAAATTGGTAACCTCACGCGGGGGGAAAGAGGGAGTGGCATGCCAAACCCAGAGCATGAACAAAAGACAACTGCTTTTAATTCTTTTGATGCATAACTGTCAACACCAAAACCCTCCTCTTCTAACTCCTGGTGGGTCAAATCTAAAATATCAAGTTGAATTTGAGGTAAACTAGATATAGCAGAGAAGTCCTCTTGGTTGTCAGTCACAGGATGTTGAGCTAATTTCCCTCTAATTCCATTCAAACTATCTGCAGTTGATAACAAGGGGCTTGCGTCCAAAGACCTGGCAGAAGGAGGAGATGGTGAGTGCATGTCAGGACTATGAGATTTCCAGAGAGGAGTCCAAAACTGAGGTTCTCTCTTGATGGCTAGCAATAACAAAAGAATCCATAGGATCCACAATGTTCTTAGGACTGTTCCTAGCCACCGTAGTATTTTTTGCTTTCCTCTTCTTTACAGTCCTTACCTATTCAATTAAAATCAGAAGTAAATACACAATACCTTAGATATTATCAAAGGCCAAGGAAATTATCAAAGGCCAAGGAAACACAAATCACCCTCAGGAACTCCTTGAACAACTCCTTAGAATGCTCCAAAGGAGCATTCCTCCCTTAGTCGCACCCCCTTCGGGCATGCGATCGTGGGTTGCATACCACGGCACACAGCAAATCTTATAGCCAAGTCTGACATCACCGGGCTGCCGGGGAGTAGATGGAATCCAGATGTACAGATGTACTCTCCTCCGATCAGCTCACTCACTCCGATCCATGCACAAGCTCTCTCTGGTGCCAGTTTTCAAAGTGTTTTGGTGTCTAGCTTTAGGAGTTAGGCATCTAAATCAGCTTCTTCGAAAACTAGACTAGAGCTGAGCACCTAAATTTAGGACCCAAAAACTGGGTAGCTATGGAGTTAGATGCTTAGCACTGATTTTTAGCATCAAGTACCTAACCAAGGAATGGGTTTATTTATTTATTTATTTATATCTCCAGGAACAAGCAGGAATGAGTCTTCACATATGGGTATGTCGGTACCGACGGAGCCTGCGCGGGAATGCTCCCCAGCGTCCAAAAAGAAAGCTTTTGGGAGCATCTCACGCGCATGCGTGCTGCCTTTCCGCCTATTCACTTCCCTCTCATCAGTTTTCCGTTTTCCGCGGAGCCGGCAGGACGTATTCCTGTCACCGCAGAAAATTCTTCTTTTTATTCTTAGTTTTTTGTGGTCGCGTCTGCCTTCCCTCGACGCCACCGGTACCGCCGGTGCTTTTCTTTCTTTTTTTCTAAAGAGTTTCTTCTTTTCTTCAGAAATTTTTCCTGTTTAGTGTCTGACGATTCCTAGGCCACTAGGCCTCTATCTTTCCATTATGGAAAAGCCAGCCACTACCCTTAAGAAATGCTCAAAGTGTGGCGGTACTGATATATTTCCAGACACCCATACTTGGTGTCTAAAATGTTTGGGTCCTGACCATTGCCCACTGCAGTGTCTTTCCTGCTGGAGCTCAAACAGAAGAAGTCTTCAGAATCGAGCACAACTCGATACCCGGTTCACATCACACTCAATGTCACCAGCTAGAATATCTCCACAGGATCAGGTAACCAAACAAAAGTCTGTAAAGACTAGCCAGTCCTCGAGTGGTAGATCTTCTTCCCAGTTTCGAGATGGCTCTGGCCTTGCCCTCGAGGACAATTTGGCAATAAGGCCCTGGCGAGAGTCTTCGGGCTCCAAAGCATTAACGAGGCTTCAGGTTGTTCCTGGGGTTCTTACCTCGATGAACATACCTGGGCCATGCTCGGTGGTTGTGGCCGCTTCGAGCGGTACCGACACCCCAGCATCGGCTGTGGTGATGAATGAAACACTCCTCACCGATGAACACAGTCTAGCACTCTCAGCTACTTCGGTACCGCTAGAGTTGCTGCAGACCGTTCCTCAAGTATCGGTATCGTCTTCGGTACCGGTATCGACATGGGCATCGGTGTCGGTACCGTCCATGCTTGCTTCGACAGACTCACTTCCTTCGATGCCGAGCCTGGAATCGATCTCTAGCATGGATGATTCGGTACCGACTTGTCTTGGTACCGAAGACATCGCTTTAGGGAAAATCCGATGCTTCATCCTTTCAGGTCTTCCGATCCTGATGACTGGGATGAATCCATCGGTACCGAGGCTGAATATTCAACAAGTCTAGCCTTTACCCCTCATTTTAGAGGGTCCTCCTCAGGGGAGTTTTCTTTTCAAGCTTTTCTGCTTGACATGGCAAAGTTACTTTCCATTTCTATACATGGTAAAGAATCCTTGCCAGGGGATTCAGAGACCCTGCAATCCCCCTGGATTCCAAAGGAGGTGATCATGCTTCCTTTGCATCAGATCTTACAGGATCTACTTTTAAGGATGTGGAAAACTCCTTTAACGGTATCACCACATTCTAAGACACTTGACTCCATGTACAAGGTGCCACCTTCTCCAGGTTTTCAAAAGACTCAACTTCCTCATCATTCTATTGTTGTAGAATCAGCAATGAGGCGTATTAAGAGTGCAAAGAAGTACTCTTCTTATCCGCCAGGTCGTGAGTCTAGAACTTTAGATGCCTTTGGACGTCGATGCTTCCAGGCATCCATGCTTTCAGCAAGAATTATCTCATATATTTTCTATATGGGATTATCTCTTGAAGAAGTCACAAAGAACTTAAAGCTTTTGAACCCTTTTCTTCAAGAACATAAAAGAGCAGACTATTTCATATTAGTCAGTCATTCTCAAAATGTCTCTAAATTCCTTAATCGTGCTTCCCTGGACTGTTTTGAGTCTATTAGCAGAACTTCTGCTATAGCTATAGGAGCACGACGCCTGGCTTGGCTCCAAGCTTCAGACTTGGACAAATGGGTACAAGAAAAGCTGGGAAATACTCCTTGTACTGGTGAAAATCTCTCTAACAAGGATGCTTTATTTCAAGCTAATCAGTTAAACACTGATATTGTTGCTTTCAGAGGACTGTCAAAACTTTCCTCTACCCCAGCTAGTAAAAAATCTCCTAACAAACTTTATTCCCCTAAGGGGAAAAAGTTTTATTCATCTTCTACCCATCATGCAGATGTTTCCAAAGAAGGGCAACATCATACCAGGCTAAGAAAACCAAGTCTCAACAGGCTCAGCAAACTCAGCAGTCGCAGGGTTTCTGATATTTTATTTCATTAAATCTTTTTTCCTGTTGAGCTTCAGAACCACTACTTCTTAACTACAGAAGCATTTACAGTTCTTCTCATCCTTATTGAGAGGTCTGTGATATACTGCCTCAATCCTCCCTTTTAGGCATGAATCTCTTGCCAAGAGCAATACATCCTTTCAGCTCTCAGAGCTATTGAGGATAATCATGCCCTACAGGTAACAGGTTTCTCCTCTTCTTTTAAACTAAGCAGAGGAGTTACAACTACTTACAAGGTATGCTATGTCCTTCACCTTGGCAGTTGTCCTGTACGAGGATATCTCATACTTTTGACTGCAGGGGAGCTTTACCCTTTTTAGAGACTTACCAAATTGTAAGTCTTCCCAACTCTGTATTACTTTCTATCCCTCTTAGTTGGGATTTTCACTCTAAGAGTGATACCAGTTGACTGGAGGGCTTACCTTTTAAGCCATAGGATTGTCCTCAATACCTACTCCAGTAAGTGATTTCCATACAGAGTTTCTCCCCTCTGCAATCTTTCAAATATTTCTTTTAAGACAGCTTATCAGACCATAATTGAGAGTTTATCACTTTTAATTATGTCTGTCGGTCCTTTTCCAATCTATAGGACCTAACCTCATCTGCTGCCTTAATAACACATAATTCCAAGAGAGGTTCCAAAACCTACTTGGACATTTTATCGTTGCAGGCAACCAGCCTGTCTGCTATTTTTAGCCATCTTCAATTCTTTGGCTCCCACAGAATAGATTAGGTTGCATACTGGTAATTAAACATCCAGATCTTACCTGGGCAACCTACAACATGCTCTCTGCAATTCTACAAAAAGCTCTGCAACTATGGTCCTTGCCAGAGAGCGTCAGAGCCATTCCTGGTGGGTAACTTCCAGATGGTTGAAAGGCTTGCCCAGTCATGCTCCCACATGACCGTTTTTTTTCCTACTTTTACCATCTTCCTTAAAATTGCCTTTTAGGGAAAATGAACCAGGGCTTACATCACGTGAAAGCATAAAGAATTGCTTAATTCCCTGAGTTGTTCCACATCTCCAGTGGAACTTCTCCAACAGGGATGCATTTCTTTTAACTGCAGTCTGTCCTTGTCTACGGCATTCCTTCTAATTCCCAATACTTCATTGGAGCTTACGCTGAACAAAGAGCGCATTATACTCATATTGCCCTCATAGATGGGCAAATATGGTATTCCCTTTTATTGTGTCTTTTTCTCCACACTGAAGTTATAGAAGGATCCAGACTTGTTGTCTTAAGACTAAGGTTTTCTCTGCACCCCTTCACGTAGATCTCCATTTCTGGTTATTCGAAGTCTAGAATTTTAAAGAGATCTGGACCTATCCTTCTGACTAGGAACATTCCACTGGTTTTCATGTAACCTTCTTCATGGTTCTTCCACGTGTAACCAGTAAGGGATTCTCTATCCATATTCTCAAGCAGGTCTTACCCCTTCTTGTTATTAAGTGAGTCTCCTTTATTTATTATATATAAAAATACACATATCTTACTCTGAAAGATTTGTTACTGTCCATATTAATGCTGTTCTAGCATAGGGTTTTAAATGGACAACCAATTTCTATGGTAATCACAAACTACTTTTCTTTCACTGTAACCTCTCCGGTTACGTTACATCTGAAGCTCTCCATATAAAGTCATCCTAAGTGACATCACTTAGGGAAGACATTGCTGATCTTCAAGAAATTGGAGGCTACACCGCCTACTACAAATGTTTCTTTCTTTCATTTGGATAGAGGGGTCTTAAAGACCCATTCTTTGTCTGCAAACCAGTCAGATTTATCTCCTCTCTTTCCTAGAGCCTTTCTCTGCTCCAAGGACAAAGAGCTTCAAACTTTGGCCTACAGAAGCTTTAGCTTCTCATCCAAAGTCCAACCCCATTAAACTCTTCTGGGATTAGTTCTAGCCTTTTAGGCTTCTGACCTCTGCCTGTATTGCGAAATTTATTTCCTCTACTTCTCAGTAAGGTATTTTCTTTAAGGATAATGTACTGGTTTCTAGCACCAGACCATTAGTCTCAACAAATACTTTCACAATATTTTTGACTAAGGTCCACATTAGAAAATTGGAATCCATTTTTCACTAACATTTCTGATCTACACAAGGACTCCTCTCTAGGCGCCTTGTTTAGTCAAGCTGTTCCACAGCACACCCTTTTTTACTTCAACTCCTACCCTCCATCCCTTGGATGCCTCAGGTTCTGGGAAATAGCATGGCCCATCGACTAGATTTGCAACATGCTGGGACCTCCCCCAGGCATCTCTAGCTTGGGAGTCCCCATATGTGAAGACTCATTCCTGCTTGTTCCTGGAGATAGCACAGTTACTTACCTGTAACAGGTGATCTCTGGGAACAGCAGGAATAAGTCTTCACAACCCACCCACCTCCCCTAGGAGTTGTTTCTCTCTCTCTCTCTTTCTCTCTCTAATTTGTCTACTTCCCTCCTTCGGTCTCAGCTACAAACCCAACTGATGAGAAGGAAGTGAATGGGTGGGAAGGCAGCGCGCATGCGCGTGGGATGCTCCCAAAAGCTTTCTTTTTGGATGCTGGGGAGCGTTCCCGCGCAGGTTCCGTCGGTATCGACGTACCCATATGTGAAGACTTATTCCTGCTGTTCCCAGAGATCACCCGTTACAGGTAAGTAACTGTGCTTTATTTATTTATTTAACTATGTTTATATACCGCTAATCTACGAGTCTAAGCAGTTTACATATAACAACTTGGCCTAGTTGGCTTACATGGGACAGTAATAATGTAATGAATCACATAGAACTGGGTTTATTTCTCTTGATATACTGCCTTTCTGGGTAAGCAAAGTGGTTTACCATAAAAACAAATAGGTCAGGGTAGAAAGGAACTCCATTGTTTATTTGTCAGTAGAGGAGGAAAGAGAGACAAAAGGAGACAGATGTAGGACACTTCACAAATTAGGAAGGTAGTTGTAGCGGAGATAGTGAAAGCATGTACACACTATGGGGGGAGGGAGGTGCAGAGACTGAAATGCAAGGTGCCCTGTTCTACAAGATAGAACAGTCTGCACTGGGTTGCACTGGAAAATGGACTGGGTGCCACATTTGACCTGTTTACTGCTGCACTAACGTTTAAGTACTGAATTTGACATTTAGCATGTTCTAATAGTGTGTACAGAGCATATTAATACAATAATAAATACAGCTTATTACTAAAAAAAAAGACTTGTCCTGGATTACAAAAAATTTTGCCGTCTGTGAAAAGCCTTGGAAATAACTACATCTTAAGACCCCTTCCCAGGCTATGAAGTGAAAGAGGCAGTAAGGCCCCAAAGACTTATCCTCCTGCCTTGGTGATTCAAGGTCCAAAGATATATATGTATACCTTCCCTCTGGGCCATAATCATAGCAGCCATCACAGGATGCCTCTTCCTCCACACACACTTATACAATAATTGCTCTTTGGCATCAGCTTTCTGAGAGATGCATAATTTCTCCCAGACCAGGCAGGAAATCAGTCCTCGCATATGGGCGATGTCATCAACGAAGTCTGCATGGAACGCTTCCCAGTTCCATAGGAAGCTTTTGGAAGGTGCTCCATGCATGCATGCATGCAGGTCTTCCCGCATGAAGGAGCCATCTTTACCGCAGTCTTATTTTTTTCTGCCGGGACCCAGATGTCTGCGTCCCAGAATTTAGTGGATCCCTTTTTCAATAGTTTTTGCTAGTTTTCACTATTTTTTTGGATCACATGTTGTTCAGCATCTTCCTGTTGTCTCCGGGAACATCTGTGCCTCTGTGCTACATTTTTCTTGAGACTTTTTCCTTTTTTCCTTTTCAGTGCACGGGATTTTCCTCTCACACTCCTCTGGTCAGTGAGGATATTGAAGTCCTTTGACTTAGCAGAAGCCGTCTTCCCAAACATGTCAAAACCGTCCAGTGGCCTCAAGGAGTGCACCAGTGTGGCTGGACCATTTCCATCATGGACCATCACAGCTGCTGCCTTCAATGTCTTGGGCCAGACCATGAGCCCTTGGACTGCGCTCTCTGCTTGCAGATGATATGCAAGGGGCTTAAGAACAGAGAATGGCAGTGGGAATCGGTGTTCGGTTCTGAGGCATCAACCTTTGCATCAAAACCCTCAAGGCCCCCATTGAGGCTTCGGCTTTGTGCAGAGGCCAGGCCCATTTGAAGCCCTTGATGAAAGTCTGTGGGCAGAAGTGACCCTTCAAGCTGCTCCAGCAGGAGGATTTGCCTCCTGAGGCCTCAGAGAGCCGACGTGGGAATCCTGATGCTGTGACCATTGAAGCATCCCCGCCAAGGGAGCTGGTATTGGCACTGAAAGATGCGGTGCTGATCCAGCGGCAGCAGAGACCTCAATCCTCACAGAGAGGATGCATGCCATTGAGCATAGCCTTGCTGCACTCATGGCTCAGCAGACTGCCAGGTTGCTTGGCACCGGTGACGGCCCCCAGCCACAGTGTATGCTTCACCTTCAGAGATGCAGCTCATCTTGGAGGTACATGCTCTCTCAGATGACTCCCGTGTATGCTAGAGGTCCCTCTTGGTACAGCGAGTGTTCCCTCCCAAGTGCATCGGATTTGGACAGACAGGAGCCGAGGACTTCTTCAACTCAACCCAAGCGCCTCCAGCACAGTCACCATTTGTGGTGGTACCTTGAGTTCCTCTCAAACTCGGACTCTGATTGGGAAACCGAGGAGGAATTTCTGCAGACTGTCCATCACTGTGATGTCCCCTCCAATCTCTCACCCCCGTATGAATGGAGGAGGTCCTCCCCTGAGGACCTCGAGTTTGTGCGGGACATGGGGACGGCTTTGCTCTTCACTGTTGAGGCGGAGGAGGAGCCTCAGGCGGAGGAGTTGGAAATCCTCCAGTACCCAACTCCCCCTAAAGAGGCTATTTCAGTTCCGATCCACCGATACTGTTATGACTTCTCTTTAGGAAGTAGGAAACATCACTCACAGTGCCCGTGGGTAGGGAGGCACACATCATGGATGGCTTTGGTAGGAAGTGCTACCAGGGCTCGATGCTGGTAGCTCATATCAAAGTATACCAGTTATACATGGGTATGTACCTGCATGATCTGGCATGGGATCTTGCTGGTTTCTCAGCTTTCCTGTCGGGGGAGCATCTTGAGCGCTTCCAGAACCTGGTGGGAAAAACAAAGGAGTACTCCAAATAGATCACTCGGGCGGCCTACGACGGGTTTGATTCCAAAGCGGGAATTTTTGACTCCTGGCTTTGGACCATAGCCTTTCTTTCCCTCGTAGCCTCCATTCTGCCACAGGTGTGGGGCGACTGATATACTTTGCCCAAATGTGGCACAGCATTACAACTTACTGCGCTTCGATCAGATTCTTCCCACCTTCTCTCAGGGGAATACCCTCTCAAGCATTATGATTGCGAACTACTCCAACAGGAGGTCTAGACCCTCCTGGAAGAACTAATCCCACCATCCCAAACAGGGTTTCTACTCCTGCTATTTCCTGGTTCCCAAGAAAACAGGTGGGTTCTGACCCATCTTGAATCTCTGCAATCTCAATTGCTTCCTAGTAAAAGAAAAGTTCAAGTTGATATCCCTTGGAATGTTGCTGCCCTACCTTCAATGGTAAGATTGGCTATGCTCCTTGGATCTCAAAGATGCTTACATGCATATCCACATCCACCCCCTGCGCCATCAGCACCTCAGTGCTGTCTACTGAGTATAAAACAATCAGTACAGGTTCTGCCCTTCGGCCTTGCCTCTGCCCCAATGGTCTTCACAAAATGTCTGGTAGTCATCGCCGCCTTTCTCCGGATCCTGAGAATCTTTGTCTTCCCCTACCTGGATGACTGGTTGGTCAGGGACAGAATGCCGGACAAGGACAGGCAGTCTGCACAGTGCACCATTCAGGTACTGGGACAGCTGGACTTTGTCATCAACTACCCAAAGTCCCACTACACCCCTCTCAATGCTTTGAGTTCATTTGGGCTCTCCTCGACACCACACTAGCTTGAGCTATCCTTCCGGCGGACAGGGCCCAACGCCTAGCCACCCTGGTGAGGGACTTCCAGCATTGCCCAGTTGTCACAGCTCGGCAGATACTGTGCTTCCTGGGCCACATGGCCTCTACAGTCCATGTTACTTTCTCAGTCCGACTTGAAATGCATCAGGCGCAGTGGACTCTCTGCACACAGTGGTATCAGGTAACAGGATGGCTTTTGGACTGCGTCACAGTGATTCGACCACTCCAAGAGTCCCTATCCTGGTGGCAGCAGCCTGTTCACCTGCTTATGGGGCTTCTCTTCCAGGCTCCACTGCACCAGCGAGTCCTCATGATGGATGCCTCCAAACTAGGCTGGGGAGCACATCTAGATGCCTGTCCACACAGGACCTCTGGATGGCTGGGGAAAGCTGCCATCAGATCAACTCTGAACATTTTCTGGAGCTTTGAGCTATTGCCAATGCCCTCTGAGTGTTTCAACAACAGCTCTTCAACCAGGTTGTCCTCGTACAGACAGACAATCAGGTGGCCATGTTCTACATCAACAAACAGGGTGGCATGGGCTCATATCTCTTCTGCTGGGAGTCAGTCCACCTCTGGAAATTTGCCATCTTGCACAGTAGGCTCCCCAGAGCAGTATACCTGCCAGGGGAGGTTAATGTCCTGGCGGATCGCCTCAGCAGAGTCCTTCAGCCACACGAGTGGACTCGGAACAGGCAGGTTTCCAGTCACATCCTCCAAACGTGCGGCACGCCATCAATAGACCTCTTTGCCACCCCGCGCAATACTTGGCTCCCGCTGTTTTGCTCCAAAGTGCCATGAAAGAATTGCTTGGCTCCCGATGCTTGTCTCCTGGACTGGAGTGACGGTCTTCTCTATGCCTATCCACAGACTCCTCTTGTGGCCAAGACCCTCTTCAAGTTGCAGGCGAATGGCTCTACCATGATCCTTATTGCACAACACTGGCCCGGCGACCCTGGTTTCTCCTTCTGCCCTGATTGTCTCAACAGCAACTGCTTAGACTGGGCTGTGCCCCAGACCTAATCTCGCAGGGTGATGGGACTCTGCTTCATCCCAACCTGTTATCCCTGGCACTAATGGCTTGGATGCTGAGCGGGTAGTAGTTGCAGAGCCCCGCTTACCACACAATGTGGAGAATATACTCCTAGCTTTGCGTAAAGACTTGATGCAACATGCCTATGCCTTCAAGTGGCGCAGGTTCTCTGTATAGTGCGAGAGCAAGTCTCTGGACCCCTTCTCCTGCTCTGTGGAGTCAGTTTTGTCTTATCTTCTGCACCTGTCAGACTCTGGTTTGAAGTCCCACTTCGTCAGAGTGCACCTTAGCGTTGTAACTGCTTATCGGCCCATAGCTGATAAGCCGATCTCTACTCACCCCCTAGTGGGTCACTTTATGCTAGGCCTTCTACTATCTTGCCCCCCCATTAAACCACTCCTGGTGGTGTGGGACCTTAATGTGGTGTTCGGGCAGCTCCTCGCACCCCCCTTTGAGCCGCTTAGCTCCTGCCCATTCAAACTCCTTACCTGGAAGGCCATTTTTCTAGTGGTGCTTACTTCTGCGCGCAGAGTCAGTGAATTGTAAGCACCGGTGGTGGACCTGCTGTACACCAGGTTTCGTAAGAACAGGGTAGTTCTCCAGACTCACTCGAAATTCCTATCTAAGGTAGTTTCTCCTTTTCATCTCAGTGAATCAGTGGTGCTACCCATCTTCTTTCCACGACCTCATGCCAGCGGAGCTGAGGCCTTGCTACACACCTTGGACTGTTAGAGAGCTCTGACTTTCTACTTGGAAAGGACGAAAGCCCATTGCTGTTCCTCCCAGCTCTTTGTCTCCTTTGACCCCAATAAACCAGGGGTGGCAGTGTCAAAATGCACCCTGTCCATTTGGGTGGTGGACTGCATCTCCTTCACTTACGCTCAGGCTAGGCTGACTTTGGAACACCATGCTATGGCACAAAATGTTCGAGCTATGGCCACTTCAGTGGCCAACCTGTGCTCAGTCTCCATGGTGGAGATCTGTAGGGCTGCTACGTGGTCCTCTGTCCACACCATTATAACCCATTACTGTCTAGATGGAGATTAGAAACAGAAACATAGAAATATGGTGGCAGAAAAAGACCACATGGCCTATCTAGTCTGCCATGTCAACTACAATAGTCCCCTTATTTTTCTTTAGAGATCTTTGTGTTTGTCCCATGCTTTTGTGAAGTCAGATAACTGTCCTTGTCTCTACCACCTCCACTGGTAGACTGTTCCATGCATTTATCACTCTTTTTGTAAAGAAATATTTCCGCATATTACTCCTGAGTCTATCCCCTTTTCCAGCCTGACAGCAACTTGGGCCAAACGGTGCTCTGGCATCTTTTTGAGAATTGAAGCAGCTCTTTCCCATTGGCCCTTCTGTCCATCCAGGCTACCGTAGAGTCGATCTGATGTTGACGTCCTTGCTGAATGCTGACTCTCAGAACTTCTCAGCGATTACTCATGCTGTTTTTTCTCAGTTCTTTTTTTCTGGTTGCCCTTTTGGGCTTTTTACAGTTTTTTTTCGGTAGCCTGTAACTTGGGAGTCCCATATGTGAGGACTGACTTCCTGCTTGGTCCTAGAGAAAGCGTAGTTATTCACCTGTAGCAGGTGTTCTCTGGGATCAGCAGGAATCAGTCCTCACTACCCTCCCTCCTCCCCATGGAGTTCCTTTCTTTTTTGGCTTGATTAAGCTATGTCATCATACTGAGGTAAAGATGGCTCCTTCGGGCGGGAAGACTGGCATGCATGGAGCACCTTTGAAAAGCTTCCTATAGAAGCTGGGAAGTGTTTCCTTGCGGGCTCCGTCGGTGATGTTACCCATATGTGAGGACTGATTCCTGCTGATCCCAGAGAACACCTGCTACAGGTGAGTAACTAACTACACTTTCTTGAGTTTTTTGATGGAAATATGAACTTGGGATTGGAGCGGGTATATTTTATTTTGTTTCTTTGCTTTTCAACCAAAGATGAATGCATCTATGCATTAGACAACTTTTTGATAATCTGCAATTTTGGGAAGTAGGTATATTGCTCTGTGGATTTCATGCCTGCTTTATCTGGATTTAGGATTTTTCTGAGAACATCTATTGGTTCAGGAAATCCACATCAGTTTTTTACTTTCTCAATATGTATTTCTTTTTTAGCTTTGGGTATCCCAATCAACATTTATGATTATTTTTGTAATCTGCCTTAAGCTCTATGAAGTAACGTGGAATATAAATTCCAAGTTAAATTTAATTAAATATTAAACCTTATATACTGAGGACTTTGAAATTGCCCTGTAAATCAATGCCTTTGAGGTGCTTTATAATCTCATCATGTCTGTAATTTTATTTATTTAAAACATTTATAGGCCACTAATATATTATGCTAGCTGAAACCCAGTGACATTACTTGGAGGACCAGTTTTATTTCTCTTGCATGTTTGTCTCTACCATAAGAAGTATAAAAGTAGCCCATTATTATAAAAGCTTTCTGTGTCTGCACTTGTGATTATCCCACTGATTTAATGTATTTATCCACAGTCCTCATCAGCCAGCAGCTTTTTCTGCTGATTTTGATGATTCCTCAAAGCCAAAGAAGCTGCTGCTTGAAGACCTTGAAGAATCTGATTCTTCTCTACATAGTAAGCTATGGAATGTGTACTTTCTAATAATTCTACTAATGTGGAATTCATGGAAAATAATCATATTTCTCCTGTTTGTAGCTCACTGAGGATTTATTATACAATTTATGTACCTTGTGCAGACAGTTAAGCCATCTAGCAAAGATACCCGAGTACTCTCTTTACCTGCTGTGTGCGTCTAGTTGCTGTTGTTTAAGCTCCGTGGAGGTGATGTTGATGCCTGGCAACCAAGTAGATAATTGACCATTCTGTGATTATCCTCTGGGTTTTCTTGACAAGATGCGACTGGAAGTAGATTGCCAGGCCTTTCTTCCATGCCGTAAGTCTACTGCAGCTGGTCTTTCAAGGTGGTCTCCCATCCAAGTCAGTGTGTCTGTTAGACCTATGGAAATTTAGTAGCTTTTTTTTCACTCGCATCTTTTCAGTACTAGATGAAAGGGAGTTTAATTCAGTTACTGTAAGTATTTCCCTGTCCCCAGAGGACTTAAAGTCTTAGAGGTATGTTGCACTTGGTGGAACATACGAAACCACAACACCAACAATCACACCAGTCCCTTGGTCAGATCATTACGTGATGGAATTCACCCTGGCCCTAAACAATTCCACTCAACACAGAGAAGATGAGAATATCACAAGACGATATAGAGCCTTCAATAAAGAGACATTCATAGATGAAATCATCCAACAACTCCAGTAAGAATGCGACACCCTTGAACTAAGCATAGAGAAATGGAACTCCATAATATCTAATGCAGCATCAGCCCCTACGAGCATAAAGCCACAAGCACGAAGGAGACTCAATACCCCATGGTACTCAAATGATATCAGAGATGCAAAGCACACTCTCCGAAGACTTGAGAGAAAATGGAGGCGGGACAAATAGTATAGCTCCCTGACTCTATATAGAGCTAAACTACTAGAATATAACAATCTGATAAATGAGCGCAAACAACAGCACCACACCAATCTAATCATGAAGTCTATCAACAAACCGAGAGAACTCTTCAGCATTGTCCAAAAGCTCACTAGGGATACCACACAACATTGTACCCATCATCTTGATCCACAGGAATTTGCTGACTACATGAGAGCGAAAAAACATACCCAGACATGCTCCACCACACGACAAATGGATGATTATGAAATGAAAGAGCAACATCATACCTGGGAGGATTTCAGCATACCATCGGAACATCAAGTAGAAGACATAATACATGGGCTCAACACAACAACCTCACCATCAGACCCTTGCCCAGTGGCTTGGATAAAAGTCACAAGAAGCCAACTATCTCAGCACATTCATAAAATTGTTAAAGATTCACTCCAACAAGGACACATGCCGCAGTCCCTTAAGCACGCCATGATACAACCAATACTGAAAGGTAATAACCTAAGCCCACCTGAACCAAAATCATACCGTCCCATCTCCAGTTTACCATTCCTTGCAAAAATAGTAGAAAAGACAGTGTAAAAACAACTTCAGGATCACATTGACATGAATGCCCTACTGGACATTCATCAGTATGGATTTAAACCCCGGCACAGTGTGGAAACGCTACTTACATCAATCACTCTTTGACAACCTCATAAGAGGTTTAGATAATATAAAGAATGGATTCCTGCTAGTATTCATAGACATTTCGGCAGCCTTTGACACAGTGTCCCACGCTAGGCTGCTACAGCGCCTGCAACAGATAGGATTGCACAAGAACACTCTGAAATGGTTCACATCGTACCTGGAAGATCGAACACGTCTAGAAGAGCTCCATCACTAATGGCATCCATACTATGGAACTCTCTCCCAACGAGCCTAAGGGAATTAGAAGACATCACAGACTTCCGCAAGGCCCTTAAAACCCTGCTCGTCACAGAAACATACGAGCAGATAGACAACTGTCCCAACCAGATACACAACAGTCCTCACCCGAGAGGGATTGCAACATAAATGCCACTGCAAGCTCAATACCTAACCAACCCAGTTAGACTCACGACATCATCATGATAAATGTAACCCTCAAATTGTGTTGTCTTAATGTTGTTAAATTCCCTCATGTTAAATGTTGTAAAACACTCACATGTTAAATGTTACCCAATTGTGATGTGATGTAACCACTTTGATTGTAGGATAAGGTGGTATACAAGTATGTCTAAATAAATAAATAAAATAAATAAACTGCAGTAGCAGCTTCCATGCGATATCAGAGCCGTGGACCCATTGAATTCAAACATACCCCTTAGTTTTATCCATATATGCGGTATGCACATTTTAGTAGATCTAGCTGTAAATTTATACTGAGGCAACAAAGGATGAAATGGCTTACCCATGCTCACGAGGTACATCAGTGGGATTTGAACCCTTGCTTCCTTGGTTCTCAGTCCACTGCTCTAACCATTAGGTTACTATTCCACTAATGGAGATAGGAACAAAAATACCTGCTTACTTTGCATCTACTATATGTGCTGAGATTATTTAGGGTAAACTAAATGCATGTATTTGAAACGTTCATGTACATACATAGTTTACTTTTCAGCCCTACTTTGCATCCAGAAAACATCCACCTTGAGCAACTTAAAAATATCTTCCTAGCAAAACTAAATAGCTAAATAGCTTCTCTGTGCAGGACAATTTTTACCCCCAGAGATCAAGAATCTTCCTCACTATGTAAGCGTGATTTGTATTTATGAGAAGAGTCAATGCAGCAGCTGTTTCATTTTATTTAGTTGCATCAGTAACTATGCTTTCAAAATCTTCCAAAACTTATTTTTCCCCTGGACAGTAAATAAAATTTGTAACAAAAAGGGGAATCTTATAATGTTTTAATTTGCTCTAACCACTGACTGAATTATTTTAAAGTACTTTTGAAAGTGCTTCATCTTTGAAGTCTACCATAAAACGCTAAAATCTGAACAACATGTCTCTTTTGCGTGCATAACTAAGTTGCTCTTGCCTGCAGCAGCACAAGGTTATTCTCTTGAAGAATGTTGATGCATGAAAATGGTTAGAAAATAAACTAAAACAATGATTATAATGGAGTATTTTCTACTAATCCATCTAAAAAGAGATTCCATTATTATCATTTATAGAGCTAGCACATTTATGTAGTATTTAACAGACACATAAAACAGTCATTGCTTTTAAAACTTACAGTCTAATACTGTCATGTGTGTTTTCTTTATCATCCTTATTTTGATTTGGAATTGTTTTGGGGTATAATTTTCTATTTTTTATTGTTTTTGTAATTTTGGAGGTAATTTTGGTACATGTAAACTAGGAGCTGTCAACCCAGTTCTTGGGACACACCTAGCCAATCAGATTTTCAGGATAACCACAATGAATATGCAGGAGAGAAATTTGCATGTATTGTCTTCATTAATGTATATCTCTCTCCTACATATTCATTGTAGTCATCCTGAAAACCTGACTGGCTAGATGGGTCCTGAGGACTGGATTGAGCAGCCCTGGTATCAGGGCCTGCCCAACCACCGTCAAGCTAGGTAGCTGCTGAGAGTGGCAGGTTCTTCTGGGGCCAGCGAATAACAGGGCATTCAAAGCTAAACAATAGTCTGAGCTGGGCGGGGGGAAGTGGCATAAGGCTTAACGTTTGCTTAGGGTGCCAACATTTTGAACCAATTTTGGGGCTGACCCTGCCTGGTGTAAATCAATGTGCTTGTATAGGTAGCAATCTTAGAAGAGGTGCTACTTATACATCTATGCATCTGGCATGCAGAGATTTGAAGGGGCATGCCCTGAGCGTGGTTTAAGTAGAACTTAAAATTGTATGTCTGTTTTCTATTTTGCAATGAAATGCATGTCTGTTTCATGAATTTCCCCATTGGCATTTATGCCTGCTCCTGAGCATGAATAACTATCAGCCAGCTACTCATTTGGATCTGGGGTTTTGAGGACATTGAGAAGGGAATTGTACTTACTTCTCTGGTGTTCAAGACCACCTCAGACAGCAAAAATAATTGAATTTTAGAACTCTGCTCCTTAATTGATTTACCTTGGACATGTTTTTTTCATAATTTTATTTATTTATTAACTGTTCTTATATATCACCTTATCAGAGTGTCAAGGCTACTGACTACTACTATTACAGAACATTTGTATAGCGCTACAAGATGTATGCAGTGCTGCACAGACACATGTAAAAGACAGTCCCTGCTCATCAGAGATTACAATCTAGTCAAGACAGACAACATAGTAGCTGTAGACATGGGATACAGCTAGGGGGAATGGTAAGAAAACGGAAAAGAGATCATGTGAGTCAAGATCCGAAAGCAGCAGCGAAAAGGTGAGTTTTCAGCCTGGATTTGAAAAGGGTCAGAGAAGGCACCTGACATACAGACTCAGGTAGTTTGTTCCAGGCATAAGGAGCAGCAAAGTGAAAGGAGCAAATTCTGGAGTTAGCATTATAAGAGAAGGGCACAGACAGAAGCGATTTGCCAGAAGAGTGGAGATCTCAAGGAGGGGTGTAGGGAGAGATAAGAGAGGAAAGGTAGTGAGGAGCTACAGAGTGAATGCACTTAAAGGTCAGCAGGAGAAGTTTGAACTGGATGTGGAAACATAGGGAGCCAATGAAGTGACTTGAGAAGAGGAGTAATATGAGCATGACGTGGCTGGCGGAAGATTAGCCGCACAGCAGAGTGTTGAACAGATTGAAGGGGAAAGAGATGATTCAGAGGGAGACCAGCAAGGAGTAGGTTACAATAGTCTAGACTGGAGGTGACTAATGAGTGGATAAAGGTCTTAGTAGTGTGTTCAGAAAGGAATGGGCAAATTTTGTTGATGTTATAGAGAAAGAAATGGCAGGTTTTAGCTATCAGTTGGATGTGTGTGGAGAAGGAGAGAGAGGAGTCAAAGACAATCCCCATTGCGTGCTGAGGAGACAGGGAGGTGTAGAGAGTTATCCACAGAGACTGAGAAAGGAGGAAGGGAAGAGTGGGGTTTAGGGGGAAAAATAAGTAGCTCAGTATTGGCCATGTTCAATTTAAATTGGCGGTGAGACATCCAAGCAGCAGTGTCAGAAAGGCAGGCAGGGATCTGGGCCTGAATTGCCAGAGAGATTTCAGGTATAGAGAGGTAGATTTGGGTGTCATCAGCATAAAGATGGTACTGAAAGCCATGGGAAGAGATGAGTACACCAAAGGACTGAGTATAGAGAGAGAAAAGGAGTTGATCCAAGACAGATCCTTCGGATACACCAACTGAGAGCAGGATAGCAGTATAGGACAATCTGCTAGAACAAACACTGAAACAGCAATGGGAGAGCTAAGAAGAGAACCAGGATAGCACAATGCCCTTAAAACCAAGTGAGGAAAAGGTATCAAGAAGAAGGCTGTGGTCAACAGTGTCAAAAGCAGCACAAAGGTCAAGAAGTGTGAGGATCGAGTAAAGACCCTTAGATTTTTCCAGGAACAGGTCACTGGAGACTTTGGCAAGAGCCGTTTTGGTAGAATGTAAAGGACGGAAGTCAGATTGTAGAGGATCCAGAGGAGCTTGAGAGTAGAGAAAGTCGAGGCAACAGCAGTTTCAGTAGTTTAGAAATGAAGGGGAGGAGGGAGCTGGGTCAATAGTGAGAAGGACAGGTAGGGTCTAGTGAGGGTTTCTTGAGGAGAGGAGTGACTGCAGCATGTTTGAAGGATGCAGGGAAAATTGCAATGGAGAGCAAAAGGTTGAGAATATGAGAGATTGAAGGGACTACAGTGGAGGAGATGGAGCTAAGGAGATGGGTGGAAATAATATCAGAGAAGCAGGTAGTGAGTTTGGATGAAGAAAAAAGGTGAGTGATTTCCTCCTCAGAGATCATAGAAAAGGAAGAAAGGTTAGCAGAGGTGGGGGGGGGGGGGAGTTGGGAGTGAGGAGGGGGAGTAGCTGACCTCATGGGGAATTGAAATATGATCTTGTGGATTTTGTCATGGAAGTAGTCAGCTAGGGTTTGGGCAGAAAGGGTGGGAGGGTCAGAGGTGGAAGCACCTTGAGAGGAGAGAGCTGAGAGTTGTAAAGAGACGTCGAGGGTCAGAGACAAGAGAGTTAGTCATATGGACATAATAGTCTTGTTTGGCAAGTGCTATGGCTGACTGGAAAGAGAGCAGCATGAATTTGACGTGTAGAAAGTCCGCAAGAATGTAGGATTTGAGCCAAGCATGCTCAGCAGAGCGGGCACAGGAACATAGATAGCGGGTAGTGGAAGACAACCAGGGTTGAGGTACAGTATGCCTCACAGGACGTGGCATGGGCAGAGCAAGAGCATCCAGAGCAGAGGAGAGTGCAGTGCTATAGGAAGCTACTTTCTCATCAACAGACTCAGATGACATAGTGGAGGAGAGATCCAATGGGTTAATAGCATAAAGATTTTTAAAGAGGTTGGAGGAGACATGGTAGTGTTGAGGAGGTGAGTGATGAACAGCGAGGTTTAGCATGTAATGGTCCGATAAGAGAAGAAGTGAGGTACAGAAGTTTGAAGGTAAGCAATTAGAGACGAATACAAGGCAGTGGCCTTGCTGGGGAGTAGGGGCAGTAGAGTAAAGCTGGAGGTTGAATGATGGGGCAAGGGAGAGGACCTTTAAAGCATAAGGGTCAGAGGGGTTATCATCATGAATGTTAAAATCCCCTAGAATAAAGGAGTGGGAAGATGAATCTCCAGGAACAAGCAGGAATGTAGTCTTCACATATGGGTATCGTCGGTACCGACGGAGCCTGAGCAGGAACGCTCCCCAGCGTCCAATTAGAAAGCTTTTGGGAGCATCCCACAGCGCCTGCGTGCTGCCTTCCCGCCTTTCCCAACTGCCTCTCTCCAGTTCTTCGTTTTCCGCGGAGCCAGCAGGTCATTGTTCCTGTCACCGCAGAAAATTCTTCTCTTTTACTTTCTTTTTTTTGTGGTCGTGTCTGCCTTCCTCGACGCTTTACCGGTACCGCCGGTTTTTCTTTATTTCTGTTCTTAAAAAAAAAAATATATATATATATATATATATATATATAGAAACATAGAAACATGATGACAGAAAAAGACCACAAGGCCCATCTAGTCTGTCCTTCCATAACAACAACTACAACAGTCCACTTTTTACCTTTAGAGATCCTCTGTGTTGGTCCCATGCTTTTTTGAATTCAGTTACTGTCCTCATCTCTACCACCTCCACTGGGAGACTATTCCACGGATCCACTACTCTTTCCGTAAAGAAATATTTTCGCATATCACTCCTGAATCTATCTCCCTTCACCCTCATCCCATGTCCCCTCGTCGCAGAACTTGCTTTCAATTGAAAGAGGCTCTCTCCCTGAACATTTATGCCACGGAGGTATTTAAACATCTCAATCATATCACCTCTATCCCGCCTTTCCTCTAAGGTGTACATATTAAGATCCTTAAGTCTGTCCTCATATGCTTTATAATGAAGACCACTAATCATCTTAGTAGCAACCCTCTGCACCGACTCCATCCTGTTCACATCCTTTTGAAGGTGCGGTCTCCAGAATTGCACACCATACTCCAAATGAGGTCGCACCAAAGACTTATACAGAGGCATTATCACCTCCTTTTTTCTGCTAGCCATTCCTCTCCGTATGCACCCAAGCATCCTTCTACCTTTTGCCGTCGCCTTTTCTACCTGTTTAGCTACTTTAAGATCATCGGACACAACTACGCCTAGGTCCCGCTCTTCTTTAGTGGACAAAAGTACTTCACCTCCTATACTGTATTGCTCCCTTGGATTGCTGCAGCCCAAATGCATGACCTTACATTTTTTAACATTAAATCCCAGTTGCCAAATTCTAGACCATTCTTCAAGCTTAGCTAGATCCCTCCTCATGTTATCTACACCTTCCTGGGTGTCTACTCTATTGCAGATTTTGGTATCATCCGCAAAGAGGCAAACCTTACCCGACAGCCCTTCCGCTATATCACTAACAAAGATGTTAAAAAGAATCGGACCAAGGACAGATCCCTGGGGCACACCACTGGTAACATCCTTCTCCTCAGAGTGAGCTCCATTTACTTGTACTCTTTGTCGCCTCCCACCCAACCAATTTCTAACCCAAGCAGTAACTTTAGGGTCCATCCCTAGGGTGCTCAGTTTGTTTATAAGTCGCCTGTGAGGAACAGTGTCAAAGGCTTTACTGAAATCTAAATACACCACATCTAGAGCTCTCCCGCGGTCCAACTCCCTGGTCACCCAGTCAAAGAAATCAATCAGTATTATATATTAGTATCAGTATATATTAGTATTTTTCCCAGGTGCACGCACCATTTTGGGCCTTAGGCCCAAAACATTTTCCTACAATGGAAAAACCTGCTTCAGGTTTCAAAAAGTGCACCAAGTGTGGTGGTACCATCTCCGTCACTGACACCCATGAATGGTGTCTGAAATGTTTAGGTCCTGACCACTCCATCACAGATTGTATGTCCTGTGCCATGATGTCTAAAAGAGGTCGGCAGAACCGAGCTGCTAAACTCAGTACCCTGTTTCCCTCTGATGCAGCTTCAGTGGCATCGACGTCTTCCAGGGCTTCCTCTTCCTCCCGTGGATCTCAGGTAACTAAACATAAGTCCAGCCGGTCCTCAAAGGGTAGATCTCCTTCTAAGCACCGAGATGCCTCTGGCATTGCCCTTGAGGATTCTGCACCGGCAAAATTGCCCCGGCGGGAGGCTTCAGCTTCCAAAGCATTATCGGGGCTCCAGGATGTTCTCGAGGCCTCAACCTCAGCAGAACTACTGGTGCCATGCTCTGGGGTACCGGCTGTCTTTTCCGGTACCAACATCCAGGCATTGGCAGCGTCGATAGACCAGAGGTTTCTGGCTATTTAACGCAGTCTGGCGGCTCTCCTTGCGGCATCGACACCCTCGGAACTGCGCCAGACAGTTCAGCCGGTACGGCACCGACTCCAGCACCGGTATCGGTACCGGTACAGATAGCATCGACATCGGTGTCCGCATTGCCGGCACCCAGTCACCCGATGCCCTCCGGTACCAATACACCGGTACCGATTCCCCCCAGTACCGACTTCGGTCGGTACAGGTATCGGGCTCTACAGGAGCATCCGGACAGAAGGTACTTCGAGTCCTTAGAGGAATCTGAGGATTCCGATAGTTCTGTCGATACTGGAGCACTTCTTCCAGAGGAGCCCTCCTCCCCTAAACGCAGGCTGTTTCCTCCAGAGGATATCTCCTTCCAGGATTTCATCAGGGAGGTGGCTCGGGGTCTCTCCATTACTGTGGCTCCTGAAACAGAGCCCAGAGCAAAGGAGCTGGAAATTTTGCAATATCCCAAAGCTCCTAAGGAGGCAGCTACTTTGCCCATCCATGAGATCTTGCATGATCTCATGCTCAGAATGTGGGAGTCCCCTCTTACCACCTCTCCTCATTCTCGTAGACTTGACACTATGTATCGAGTCCCTCCTTGTCCTGGTTTCCAGAAAACTCAGCTCCCTCACCACTCTATTGTGGTGGAGTTGGCTATGAGAAGGATCAGGAGTGCAAAGAGGCATGCCTCTAATCCCCCAGGACGTGAGTGCAGAACTTTGGATGCTTTTGGACGTCGTACCTTCCAAGCTTCCATGATTTCTGCCAGGATCAGTTCCTATATTTTATATATGGGAATGTTCCTGAAGGAAATCACAGGAGATTTAGAGGTTTTGAGTCCTCTTCTTCCTGAGGATAGAAGACAGGATTTTCTCACATTGGTCAAACATGCCCAGGATGTTTCCAAATTTGTCAACCGTGCAGCTTTTGACTGTTTTGAGTGCATAAGCAGAACCTCTGCCATTGCCATAGGTGCACGTAGAATTGCCTGGCTCCAGGCATCTGATTTGGAGCTCTGGGTACAAGACAAATTGGGCAATATTCCTTCTACTGGTGAGAACCTCTTTGGCAAAGACTGGCAGGAAAAGGCCAATGAGTTGGATGCTGACAACTCCACTTTGGACAGATTATCCAAGGGCACAGCTGATCCTGCAAGAAAGAAATCTTTCAAGAAACCATTCTTTTCTAAAAAGAAAAGGTTTTATCCTGCTTATTCCCAGCAGGGACACCCTGCAGGTCAACCTGTCCGGAAGGGTCAGCAACCTTCCAAGCAAAGAAAAGCAAAGACTGCTAAGCCTTAACTGCCTCAGCAGTCTCAGCCTCCACAAGGCCTTTGACTTGCATCTAGAGAACTTAGCCTTCTTGGTTCTAAATGGACCAGAGCCTTCCACCATTCCAGGAAGGTTATGTCACTTTGCCCCAAGATGGGGGCAGATAACAGCAGAGCATTGGACACTCTTCATCATAAAAGAGGGGTACAAGCTTCATTTCTTGAGCATGCCCCCTCCCACAATAGTAAAACAGTTCAATTCTCAGACCTCTCTCGTCAACCTGTTAAATCAAGAGGTCACCATACATCTTGCCCAAGGGGCAATAGAAGAAGTACCCATTCATCAACAGGGTACAGGGTTTTACTCCCCCTATTTCCTTATCCCAAAGAAAACAGGGGGATACAGACCTATTTTGGACCTCAGAGAATTGAACAAGTTCCTGTTCAAAGAGAAATTCAAGATGATTTCTCTAGGAACTCTGCTGCCATACCTTCAGAGTCAGGATTGTCTTTGTTCTCTAGATCTCAAGGATGCGTACACCCATGTTCTCATCCATCCAACACACAGAAGGTTCCTTCAGTTCCTTTTTCAAGGAAAGCACTACCAATACAGGGTGCTTCCCTTTGGCCTGGCCTCAGCTCCAAGAGTGTTCACGAAATGCATGGCTGTGGTAGCAGCATTTCTCCGCACTCTAGGCATATTCGTCTTCCCCTACTTAGACGACTGGCTCATTCGAGCCCCATCAGAGCCAGAGGCCAGAGCTTCTCTATCTTGCACAATGCGTATTCTTCAGTATTTGGGCCTAGTCATAAACATCCCAAAATCCAGTCTAACTCCCACTCAGTCTCTAGAATTCATAGGAGCTTTGCTGGATACCAAAAAGGCAAGGGCCTATCTCCCCCAGGCCCGTTGCCTTTGCATGGTGCAGTTAGCTTCTCAAGCAGTGCTAAATCCTCATCTCACTGCCCGAGAAATGCTACAACTTCTAGGCCACATGGCATCCATAGTGCATGTGGTTCCTTATACTCACCTCCATAGGAGAGCAGCCCAGTGGACTTTATCCACCCAATGGACCCAGGCATCAGGGAGCCTATCAGACAAAATAGTAAACACAAGTCGCCTTATTTTGTCCCTCCAATGATGGAAGTCCACTCAAAACCTGTTGCTGGGGTCCCCTTTTCAACAACCCTTACCCCAGGCAACTCTCACAACAGATGCTTCATCAGTGGATTGGGGAGCTCATCTACAAGACCTCTCCACCCAAGGCACCTGGACTCCACAGGAGACTCATCTGCATATCAATCTCTCAGAGCTCAGAGCAATCTTCCTTGCTCTTCGAGTGTTCCATACCCTGCTCAGCTACAAGACAGTCCTCATTCATACGGACAATCAGGTAGCGATGTTCTATGTGAACAAGCAGGGGGGACAGGCTCTCTGTCGCTTTGCAACGAAGCTTTGCAACTATGGGCCCTAGCCAGAGAGCATCAGATTCATCTCCTGGCAGTGTACCTCCCAGGCATACAAAACTCTTGGGCAGACAGACTCAGCCGAGTTCTGCTTCCACACGAATGGTCTCTACATGCAGACCAGGTGGCCAAGATCTTTCAAATTTGGGGAACCCCGGACATAGAGACCTCTTTGCAAGTCCGTTGAATGCCAAACCTCCCCGGTTCTGTTCCAGAATTCCGGCTCAGGGCTCTCGGGCCAGGGATGCTTTCCTCCTTCACTGGGGTCAAGACTTCCTTTATGCCTTTCCACCCATTCCCCTGATTCCCAAAACCCTATTCAAGCTTCAGAGGGCGTATGATTATCATAGCTCCACATTGGCCACGGCAAGTGTGGTACCCTCTGCTTCTACATCTCTCTCAAGTCCCCTCCTGGAGTTAGGATCTGCTCCAGATCTCCTGTCTCAGGAGGACGGAATGCTATGGCATCCCAATCCCCAATCTCTGCACCTCAGAGCTTGGTTGCTGAAGGCCTAGATCTTCAAGATCTTAACCTCTCTCAGCAAGTAAAGGATGTCCTTCATGCTTCCAGGAAGCCTTCCACAAGACGCTCTTATGCTTTCAAGTGGAAAAGGTTTACCATATGGTATTCGCAGAAGGGTCTTAACCCCCTTGCGATACCTCTGGAATCATTACTGGAGTATCTCCTTCATTTATACAATGCAGGACGTAAAACTAACTCAGTAAGAGTCCATTTGAGTGTTATTGCAGCTTCTTTCAAGCCTCTAAATGGACAACCTATTTCCTCCCATCCTCTTATAGCAAGATTTATGAGAGGCTTTCTTCTAACTAAGCCTCCCATTAGGCCACCACCGGTGGCATGGGACTTAAACCTGGTTCTTGGTCAGCTTATGAAGCCACCTTTTGAACGCTTAGCTACTACCTCATCGAAATTCCTTTCTTGGAAGGTTATCTTCCTCATTGCAATCACATCAGTATGCCGCATCAGTGAGTTGCAGGCACTAGTAGCTGATCCACCTTATACAAGGTTACATCATGACAAGGTAGTCCTTAGGACTCATCCACATTTTATGCCAAAGGTGGTCTCGCCTTTTCATCTAAACCAAGCGGTCTACCTGCCTGTGTTTTTTCCAAGGCCTCATGCATCTAATGCAGAAAGGAATCTTCATACTTTGGACTGTAAAAGAGCTTTAGCCTTTTACTTGCAAAGAACACAGCAACATAGAAAGTCCTCTCAACTCTTTGTTGCTTTTGATCCTTCTCATTTGGGACTTCCAGTCTTCAAGAGAACACTGTCCAACTGGATTGCTCAGTGCATTTCCTTTGCCTATCAGAGTATGAATCTTCCTCTGGAGGGCCATGTCACAGCTCACAATGTGAGAGCCATGGCAGCTTCAATGGCTCATCTGCACTCTGTGTCTATCGACGACATCTGTCGAGCATCCACTTGGGCCTCGGTTCATACCTTCACAGCCCATTACTGCTTGGACAAGGACTCCCGCCGGGATGCCTTGTTTGGTCAGGCTGTTCTTCAACACCTGTTCCATACCTAATCAACTCCTACCCACCATTCCTGGTTGGATGCCAGAGATCCGTGGGGGGAAGTGGAGCCCTTTCACAGGGACACACAACTTCTGGGGTCTCTCCCTGGCATCTGCAGCTAGGGAGTCCCCATATGTGAAGACTACATTTCTGCTTGTTCCTGGAGATAGCATAGTTACTCACCTGTAACAGGAATTTAGTCTTCACAACCCACCCTCCTCCCCTAGGAGTTGTATCTCTCTATCTATCTCTTCTCTTTCCCTCTCTCTCTCTCTTTGTCTCAGCTTTAAACTCAACTGGAGAGAGGCAGTTGGGAAAGGCGGGAAGGCAGCACGCAGGCGCTGTGAGATGCTCCCAAAAGCTTTCTAATTGGACGCTGGGGAGCGTTCCCGTGCAGGCTCCATCGGTACCGACGATACCCATATGTGAAGACTAAATTCCTGCTGTTCCTGGAGGTCACCTGTTACAGGTAAGTAACTATACTATCCATAAAGAAGGAAAGCCATGAGTCAAAGTCAGCGAGAAAGGTAGAGGTGGACTTGTCAAGCGGTCGATAAATAACAACTAATTAGAGAGGTAGTGGAATAAAAAGCCGGATGGAATGGACGTCAAAGGAGGGAAAAGAGTGAGACTGAGGCAGAAGGAGGGGTTGAAATTGACAGGAAGGAGAGAGAAGAAGCCCAACACCTCCACCACTGTGAGTGGAGCAAGGCATGTGGGAGAATTGATAGCCGCCATGACAGAGAGCAGCGACTGATGTTGAGTCCTCAGGGGGGAGCCAGGTCTCAGTTAGAGCAAGGAGATGGAGAGCATTAGAGATAAAGAGATCATGAGTAAAGGCAAGTTTATTTGAGATGGAGTGTGCGTTCCACAAGGCACATTAGAAAGGAAGAGAGGATGGGGGGAGGAAATGGATATGAATAAGATTTGAGCTGTTGTGTGAGGCTCTGTTCTGGGATTGTGACAGAAGTCTAGGGGGGCTAGGGTTGGGGTTGATATCTTCGGAAGAGAGAAGAAGCAGGCGTAGAAGAGTGTGGCAGAGAGGAGACAGCATGGTGGTAACGACGGTGAGGTTGTTTCAGAGAGAAAGAAAGAGATGGAGAGGAGCACAGAGTCAGAAGGAATAAAAGGATAGGTGTTAAAGATTACAGGAGATAAGGTGCACCTGTGAGTGATCGTAGTAATGAGAGCAGGGCAGGGCAGTTTACATAACAGATTAACAAGAACATTGAAGTTACATATGAACAAATAGGAACGAATGAAAGTAAAGAACAATATGCATATTGCTGGAGAGTCAACGTGGATGAGCGGGGGGGGGGGGGGGCGAGTGGACAGAACCAAGGAATGCGACTGAGTAAATTATACAGTCTGCTCAGAATAGCTAACTGAAGGGTAGAGTTCTGTGCACTTAATGTGTAATAAAGACAAAATTTACTTACATGTGTAGGTAGTAAAATCTTCCATCTATACATATAAGTGTAGGTACTTAAATGTACAAATCCCTGAATGATGCTTTTCCTGTGGCCTTATGGATATTTTACAAAAGGCTCCACATTCAGCAAGTCTTTTGTAAAATATGCTGCAAATTGTGAACATCGCAACATGGATAGCCCTTTTCTGACCTGTACAAACCGACCTATACAGGGTTTCACATGTCTTAAACTGGTGTTTGCTGAGAGAAAGATGCTCTTTCATTCAAAGCATTTACATTTTCACAAAATTAAAGCAAGCAGGCAGACAGACAAGAAACAAAAAAAAACAACTTGGGGGATGATGAGAAGGGATTGAGAATTACAAGGTAATTAATGTTGGAGGCCATACTAGAGAATAGTGATTGGAGAAGGCAGAAAAGCTCTTTGGGTTTAGAATGTGCATCTGTATAGTATGGGGAAGGAGCAAGAAGGCGAAAAGTGTAGGTAGATGGAAGTTCTCAAAAATAGCATGTAAGAACCAGGGCCGGATTTACCTTGAGTGAGGCCCTACGCCAACAAAAATTGTGGGCCCCCAGCAGGGGCGGCCCAAGGGGGGTGCAGACCTCATTTGCATAAGGGGCCTCATTTGCATAAATATTTGCATAATGTTACCATATACTAACTTTTAGTAAACGTGCCTCTTAATGAGTGTATGGATAAAGAAAGACTAAAAGATTTCTACATTACTATAATTCAGTGCCAACTGCCAGACACATTAGGAACTACTACAAACACTGCCCATAGTAAACCCGCCGTATCCTAACAGCACTACCAGGACTCACAAAGCACCATACTCTACCAATCAAAAGGCAACACTGCAAATATTAAACCAATACATTTCAGAGAACAACAATACATGACCTACTGGGGAAAGAGAACAAGTGGCAATGTCAAATAGGAATTATATAAACAGAACACCTCAGCTCAGTTACACATGCAGAACATAGACCATCACCAAACAAGTAATCACAATTTAGAAATAGGAAGACAATAATTAAACTGGGAATCCCAAAAGCCAAACTTGGAATGTACAACACTGTAGAAATAAAACTATACATTAATTTGCTCTTGTACTAAACAAAGCACAGATGTTAATGATGCACATTTACCAGAGCTGACATATTCCAATTAATAAATTCAAAATAAAGAGATATTTTTCTACCTTTTGTGCATTTTTTTCAGCTGCAATTGCTCCAGCCACTTTCTTCTGGTTTCTTCGTGTCTTCTGCTAACTCTCCATCGTCTGCTGTCCATTTGTCCTTTCTTCTCTCTTCTAGATTTTTTTCCATTCTCTCTCTACATCTGCTTTAACATACTAATCTTTCTCCTTTTGCTCTTTCCTCATTCCTATTTCATCCACTCAAATTTTACCCCTCCATCCTCAATCCCCACTTACTCTCCCAATACCCGGCCAATTGTAGATTTTTTATCCCTCCCACACAAAATATTTTTCCCTTCTCCATTTTACTCTTCCAGCCCCATCCCATTCTAATCCTCCCCCAACATCAGCTCCCTTCTAGTTCCAGCCTCACCCAGCATCCATTCCCTTCTAGTCCCTGCATCAGCCCATTTCCAGTCCTAGCCATCCATCAGCCCATTTCCAGTCCTAGCAACCCCCCAACCCAATACCAGTCCTAGCCCCCCCATCACCCCACTTACAGTCCTTAACCCCCCATCACCCCATTTTCAGTCCTTAACCCCCCATCACCCCATTGTCAGTTTAAGCCCCCCCTATAACCCATTACCAGTCCTAACCCCCCATCAGCCCACTTCCAGTCCTAACCCCATCAACCCATTTCCAGTCAGCCCCCATAGCCCATTGCCAGTCCTACCCCCCCATCAGCCCACAGCCCATTACCAGTCCTAACCCCATCATCCCAACTCCAGTTTTAACCCCCCAGGCCATTTCCAGTCCTAGCCCCCCATAGCCCATTACCAGACAACCCCCATCAGCCCACAGCCCATTACCAGTCTTAACCCCCCACAGCCCATTACCAGTTTTAACCCCCCCCCCCAACAGCCCATTACCAGTCCTAACCCCATCAGCCCACCTTCATTCTTAACCCCCCAGCCCATTTCCAGTACTTGCCCCCCCATAGCCCATTACCAGACAGCCCCCATCAGCCCACAGCCCATTACCAGTCTTAACCCCCCCCCAAAGCCCATTGCCAGTTCTAAGCCCCCCCAACAGCCCACAGTCCATTACCAGTCCTAACCCCATCAGCCCACCTCTAGCCTTAACCCCCCCCAGCCCAGCCCAGCCCAGCCCATTTCCAGCCCCAGCCCCCCAATAGCCCATTACCAGCCCTACCCCCCCAGTCCATTTCCATCCCCAGCCCCCCCAATAGCCCATTACCAGTCCTACCCCCCCCCATAGCCCCTTACCAGTCCTACCCCCCCCCTAGCCCCTTACCAGTCCCACCCCCCCCATAGCCCATAACCAGTCCTACCCCCCCCCCCCATAGCCCATTACCAGTCCTACCCCCCCCCCGGTCTAAAGTAAAATTTAATTTAAAAAAAAACCTGGTGGCTGCCGCCGCGGGGCCCCCACTGCGGCCGCGGGGGCCCCGTCTACAAGCCGGGCGGGTCCGGTCCGGTCGGGTCGGGTCTCTCCCCCTCCCGCGCTGGAGGCTGCAGGCTGCGAGAGACGCGAAGGGAGAGCGTCTCCTCGCGTCTGTGTTAAGCCCGCAGGGGCTGATGGGAAATCCCATCAGCCCCTGCGGGCTTAACACAGACGCAAGGAGACGCTCTATCTTCGCGTCTCTCGCAGCCTGCAGCGAGGGAGGGAGGGAGAGAGACCCGACCGGACCCGACCCGACCCGACCAGCTTGTAGACGGGGCCCCCGCGGCAGCAGAGGGGGCCCCGCGGCGGCAGCCACCAGGTTTTTTTTTTTAATTGAGTTTAAAAAAAAAAAACTGGTTCTTTTTTTGTGGGCCCCTGCCGGCTGTGGGCCCTACGCCATGGCGTATACGTAAATCCGGCCCTGGTAAGAACTAAGTAGAACATGAAAGCTGTGTATCCAGTGCTGTCAAGGGTAGGCTATGTATGCAGTGCAGGCACACACTGGATATGGTTTTTTGCTTTGTGGGTTTTGGGGCTAGGATAGTGGGTAGAGTCTAATGGAAGAGAAAAATCAATTTTCCTAATTACTGTAGGTGGATCAGTAGGAAAAAATGTGCACTAGAACCAGTCTATATAAGATGAGCAGAACAAGGGGTGAGTGGGATAAATGCCACCAGGAGTTTTTACCTTGCTGCCTTTTCTGAAACAAAAAATTAGTTGCTGGGCTATTAAATACTAGTACAGGAATAACAAAGGAACTACTAATCTTCTACTACAGCTATTATTAATACAGCCATCCTAGCTGATGTGCCTATTGGAGGAGGTATCATAGAAACATAGAAATATGATGACAGAAAAAGACCACATGGCCTATCTAGTCTATCCTTCCAGTCTGTCCTTCCATATCAACAACTACAACAGTCCCCTTTTTACCTTTAGAGATCCTCTGTGTTTGTCCCATGCTTTTTTGAATTCAGTTACTGTCCTCATCTCTACCACCTCCACTGGGAGACTATTCCATGGATCCACTACTCTTTCCGTAAAGAAATATTTCCGCATATCACTCCTGAATCTATCTCCCTTCACCCATGTCCCCTCGTAGCAGAACTTGCTTTCAATTGAAAGAGGCTCTCTCCCTGAACATTTATGCCACGGAGGTATTTAAACATCTCAATCATATCACCTCTATCCCGCCTTTCCTCTAAGGTGTACATATTAAGATCCTTAAGTCTGTCCTCATATGCTTTATAATGAAGACCACTAATCATTTTAGTAGCCACCCTCTGCACCGACTCCATCCTGTTCACATCCTTTTGAAGGTGCGGTCTCCAGAATTGCACACTATACTCCAAATGAGGTTGCACCAAGGACTTATAGAGAGGCATTATCACCTCCTTTTTTCTGCTAGCCATTCCTCTCCGTATGCACCCAAGCATCCTTCTAACTTTTGCCGTTGCCTTTTCTACCTGTTTAGCTACTTTAAGATCATCAGACACAACCACGCCTAGGTCCCGCTCTTCTTTAGTGGACAAAAGTACTCCACCCCCTATACTATATTGCTCCCTTGGATTGCTGCAGCCCAAATGCATGACCTTACATTTTTTAACATTAAATCCCAGCTGCCAAATTCTAGACCATTCTTCAAGCTTAGCTAGATCCCTCCTCATGTTATCTACACCTTCCTGGGAGTCTACTCTATTGCAGATTTTGGTATCATCCACAAAGAGGCAAACCTTACCCGACAGCCCTTCTGCTATATCACAAACAAAGATGTTAAAAAGAATCGGACCAAGAACAGATCCCTGGGGCACACCACTGGTAACATCCTTCTCCTCAGAGTGAGCTCCATTTACTTGTACTCTTTGTCGCCTCCCACCCAACCAATTTCTAACCCAAGCAGTAACTTTAGGGTCCATCCCTAGGGTGCTCAGTTTGTTTGTAAGTCGCCTGTGAGGAACAGTGTCAAAGGCTTTACTGAAATCTAAATACACCACATCTAGAGCTCTCCCTCGGTTCAACTCCCTGGTCACCCAGTCAAAGAAATCAATCAGATTTGTCTGACAAGACCTGCCTCTTGTGAATCCATGCTGCCTCGGATCCTGTAATCCGCTAGACTCCAGAAACCTCACTATTTTCTCTTTCAGCCTCGTTTCCAATAATTTACTCACCACCGAAGTTAAACTAACCAGCCTGTAGTTTTCAACCACATCCTTACTTCTGCTTTTGTGTAAAGGCACCACATGAGCCTCTCTCCAGTCCTTTGGCACCACTCCCGACTCCAATGAGGCATTGAAAAGGTCAGTCAGTGGAGCTGCTAGAACGTCCCCAAATTCCCTCAGTATTCTAGGGTGTATTCCATCTGGTCCCATCGCTTTGTCTACTTTAATAGAAACATTGTCTACTTTAATAGAATTGTCTACTTTAATAGGGATCAGGTGATCTTTTTATGAATATATAATATTAAAATATAGCATCATACACTTGCAGAAGAAATCAACCCATCTTTCCCAAATTAGGGCCTTTGCAGAGCCAATAACATTTGTTCTGTGGCAAGTCAGTAGTCAGTATTTACTTTTGTGATTGACTCTTTAGGGGTTAGTGGATAGCTAAGTGCAAGATACCTAGAAGAAAGCTCTGTGATATCATAAGAAATCCTTAAAATGGCTTCCCTTTTCCTATCAAGGAAACAGAGGTCGGGAAAGGGGGTGCCAAAACTGGTTACACTGACATCAGTCCAGCCAGATAACTGTTAAGTTACCAGAAAGGATGTAACTTGTGGCTTCCAGGGCAGTTTCTCCCTCAGTGGCCTCTTAAAATCAGCCATAAAAAAAACATTCTCCTGTTTTGATGATCAAGATTTGGATTGAGAGGTTGTGCATCCGTTGTGGAAAATTTAAGAAAATTAAAAACAAAAAACAAACACATTCTCAACAAGACTGTGAAACATCAGCTACAGTGCTTTGTAACTTCTGTTTCATAGCACAGAGACAGGCGTGTCATGTTATTTACATGCATTAACTGGTCTGTATTTGCCTTAATTAGTCTGTGTTTATTTATGAGATATCTGACTTTTCACATGTAAACACTGACTTCACTAGGCCCCAGGATTTTTGTAAAGATGTCTGTTACATGGATTTGTTATTCAATCCAGTCATTCCCCTAAGTAAACAATAAGTATAGTCTGTTTGAATTGTCATGTATTTCAGCTTTATGGGTGCATTAGAGAGGGACTGCTTAATTAACCTAATGGCTGTAGTTTGTGTTCCAGGCCTAACATTTCCCACGTCCCCACGCTAGACAGCTGGTATCATTTCTGAATAATGAAGGCATTGTACACTCTTCTCCAGATCAGGAGGATATTCCGGTGCAGGCTGATGATGATGTGCAACAAGACCTTATCAACTGGAGCCACATCGCAGCCAATGAGCAAGTGATAGCCCCTTCACAACAGGATTCCGGTGAGTTCTTAGCTCAGAAACAAAACTGGAAACTCCCATTACATGGCACATAATGTTTTCTCTGAAAGTTCCATGTTATGTAGAATCTGAGAGAGAGTGAAAAGTTTTACTGCCTAGATGGGCCTAGAATTCAATGTGTGCACAAGGAGGTAATTTTATAATAGATCACCCATGTAAAAAGTCCATTAAAGTGCCTATTTTATTCCTGTTTGTAAAGCTTACAAATGTACCTATGTGCCTTTTTTATAATAAGCTTCTACAAAGATCCCCAGTAGTATGCAAATTCTCACACACATTTACATCTACTCCAAAGGTAGTATAAATGCGTGCACGTAGATCCTAGCCCCATGCAAACTGTGTCTCCAAGAATGTCAATGTGCAGATTGCATAAACGCAGGCACTATCTTGCAATGGATTTCCTTTTTTTGTGCGCTGCCTATATACAGGTTTATAAAAACCCTTGGCTGTGTGTGAAACATGTTTTCTCCGGAGACAAGCAAGGGGATGCAGTCACATTCATTGGTGTAGTCCTCCTGACTGAGCCTTGAGCGGATCTCCCACATCTCAGAGAAGCTTTGTTGCTTCACTGAGCATGGATGCCTACTTCCTGCATGCTTGTGCTGAGAGAATCAGTTTTTTTCTCTACCACACGGGTTCCTCTCTCTTCACTTTTGTCTGCATTTTTACTCTTTTTGGCGATTGTTTAGCGGTCCCCTTGTTCGGTTCTCTCACCGGGTTCTTTCAGCTGTGTGATTGTTTAAGCCGTCTGGCAGGAGAAAAGATGAGCATTTCTGCCTGCACCTCTTTGGCAAGCCATGTGATTTTTAGGTTGTGGGACAGGCAGAAAGATAAATGTTTCTTCCTGCACCTCTCTTCATCCATCGGAAGATAAACGTGTTTGCCTTCTCTTTACCATCTGGCCAACAAAATGTACATAAGTCTGCCTTCACTTTACTGACGGACCTGCAGCAAAGTGCTTTTTGAACTGCTGACTTGGACGGCTGACTTACAAGAAAACACAAAAACATTGTTTTAGTCAGAAAATAACAAGCAGCTGTTTTTCTCACTGTTTTAGAACCAGGCCTTGCTCGGTGTCTACCACTTCTGCAGGGCCAGCTCTTAAGGAGCTGTTTCTTTCACTTTGCAAGAGCCAGGCCTTGCTCGGTGTCCGCCACTTCTGTGGAGCCAGCTCTCATGTCAGACTCCTCATGCTCCCTCCCCCCGCTGCGCCAAGCACAGGCTCAGGGGAGGGGGGTGTCTTCAAAAGCAGCCGCAGCACTGGAATTCTCCAGGAACAAACAGGAAGTCAGTTCTCACTTATGGGTGACGTCGGCACTGACAGAGCCCGCGCGGAGCAATTCCCCCAGCTTTCAAAGAGAGCCTTAGGGATTGCTGCCATGCATGCGTGGTCCTCTTCCCTCCCAAAGATGCCATCTTGCTCAGTCTCCCTTTTTCCGCAGAGCCCTTCAGATGCACGTCCTCGTCCCTCGGAAAAAGTGTTTTCGTTTTTGGCCTCTGGCCCTCTCTTTTCCGGTAGCACAAGTCCTCTTCCGTCCTTTCCTTCACTCCTTTTTTCCAGAGCAAAGGGACGTCCTTATTCCAGCCTTTTTTGGACATTTTTTTCTTTCCGGGCCTTTTCACGCCTTTTTCAACCTCTGGCCTTGAGGATCTTTGACCTAGCAGGGGCCCTTTTTGCCCCAGTGGCCACCGGTTTTAAAAAATGTGACAGATGCTCCAAGAACATGTTGCTCAGAGACACCCATGACTGCTGTCTCCGGTGTCTGGGGGCCAACCATAACCCAGAACTCTGCTCTCCCTGTAAGAAAATGTCCGCCAAGACCCTGCTAATTCGTAAGCAGAAGTCCGACGACATTTTCCAAAAGGCAGCCCTGGAATGCCCAGGAGCATCCTCAGCTGTCCCTCCGCTTGCGGGATCCTCTGCAGTGGCTCCGCTTCCAAGGCGGCACTCCGATCAGGGGTCCCCTGAGGTGGAGAGGCGCAAGAAGAAGAAGACCTCAAAGTTGCTGTTGGGGGCTCTGGACAAGCACGAACGTTCCCGCGCTCGGTCGCTCAGCCCTCCCAGGCATTCCCGAGAGTCCCCATCGAAAGGTACCTCGTACAGACACGGAGGCCTCCAGCGATGGCCCCTGGTCTCCTGAGAGTTGTCCCAGCGAGGACCCCTTCTCCTCTTCCACGCCAGACCTGGTAAACCCTGTGTCGGCGTCGCAGGGACCCACGTCCACATGGGAGTCCCGAATGCTGGCACTAGAGCGCAGCATTTCTGCCTTCTTAGCTGCCCAGCAGGCGCTTCTGCCCAGCACGACTGGCCCTTGCCTGGAGACCGAGGTTCCCCCGAGAGGGACATCTAAACCCACCCTGGAAACCCCTGAGAGCCGTTGGCCTCATGAGGGTCCTCGGCACTGGTCTTGCTTGCCGTCCCACTATTCGGGGGCGAGGTCTTCCAAGGCCTCTGGTTCAAAGCGGGCCTTGGCTCCTGGACAGGGCAACCAGCCTGACTCAAACTCCTTTTCAGACCTCTCGGGCTGAGAGTCGGATGGAGAATACCTCCCCGGAGACTCACGCTCACAGCGACCTTCTCTCGGACCTATCCCCACCCACCTCCCAGAGGCATTCGCCTCCCGAGGACACGTCCTTTCTTGTGTTTGTGTGGGACATGACGCAGGCCCTCAAGCTAGCCATGCAGGCTGAGGAAGAACTGAGGGCAGAGGAACTCGATATCTTACAGTATGAGTCCCCGCCCCAGGAGTCTCTTACAGTCCCAGTACCTCCCATTCTGTCCCGGCTGCTCCTCCACATGTGGGAGGCGCCTGCCTCGGTCCCCATCGTGAGCAAACACCTCGATGCCATGTATAGGGTCCAGCGTGGTCCGGGGTTCCGAAAGACCCAGCTCCCGCACACCTCCATGGTAGTGGAATCGGCGAGGCAGAAGCAAAAGAGCCCGAAGTCACATTCTTTGGTCCCGCTGGACAGGGAGTCCAAGGCCCTCGACACCCTGGGGCGCAAGGCCTATCAAGGGTCCATGATGACATGCTGTATTCAGGCCTATCAACTGTATGTGGGCATGTTCCTGCGCAATCTCACCAAAGGGCTTGGCGGATTTTCCACAGGTCTTGGGGGTGAACACCTTCTCAGGTTCCAGACCCTCCTGAGGTCGGTCAAGGACTGCTTGAAGTACCTCTCCCGCACCGCATAGGACGGGTTTGAATCCTCCGCCTGAGTAGCGGCGGCCGGCATCGGGGCCCGTGCCAGGCATGGCTCCAGTCTTCGGACCTGGAGGAGTGGGTCCAGGAGAAACTCTTGGATGTCCCCTGCCTAGGTGAACACTGTTCGGCAAGCCCATGGAGGATAAGGCCGCCAAAAATTGAAACGGAGTTCGTAACTCGAACCCACCTCTCGCATAAGGCCTCTTCTCTCCCAAGGAAGAAGCAGCCATCAAAAAGCCATTCTTCCAGAGAAAGGGACTCCCCTACCAGGGATATCCACCCGTACCGCCCATAGGCACGCAGGGTAAGGAGGGTGCGCACGGCCATCGCAAGCCTAAAGCCCAACCACTGGTGCCACCTCAAACTGCGCAGGGGTTTTGATGCCAATGGCATAGCCTCTTGCCCCCCCAGCGGGACCTTTGCCTGTCCTTTTTCATGCCCCAATGGACGTTGATCACCTCGGACACCTGGGTCCTCAGAGTGGTCCGGGACAGTTACCGTCTTCATCTGGACAGGCTCCCTCCTCCCTTTCTCCTCCCTTCTCCTCAGCTTCCCTCTCACCAGGCTTACTTGCAACAGGAGCTGACCAACCTCCTTGGCCAGCGGGCTGTCGAAAGGGTACCACCGCACCTCTGAGGTCGTGGGTTCTACTCCCGATACTTCCTCATTCCGAAGAAGACTGGGGGGCCTGCGCCCCATCCTCGATCTCAGGAACCTAAACAAGTTTCTGGTGTGGGAGAAGTTCAAAATACTATCACTTAGTGTCCTGCTGTCCTTCCTCCAGCAGGGCGATTGGCTATGCTCCTTGGACCTCAGGGATGCTTACGCCCACATTCTGGTCCACCCCCAGCACAGACAGTACCTGCATTTCAGGGTACAGGGAGAGCACTACCAATACAGGGTGCTCCCCTTCAGGCTCGCGTCTGCACCATAGGTCTTCACCAAGTGCCTTTCCGCAGCCACCGCCTATCTCCGGCGGCAGGGCATACCAGTTTTCCCTTACCTAGATGACTGGCTCGTCACGGGGGCATCGACCAAGGAAGCCCACCTTGCGGCATCAAACACAATCTTCCTCCTTAAACGCCTCTGCTTCCTGGTCAATTACTCCAAGTCCCACCTCGAACCGGTGCACACCCTGGAGTTCATCGGTGCACTTCTCGACATGGAACGGGTGACTGCCTTCCTGCTCCAGGATCGTGCGGATCGTCTCCACGCCCTGGCGGCCAAGTTCCAAGGCCGGGCTCGGATTCCAGCACGAGCCATGGTGTGCCTCCTGGGGCACATGGTCTCCACCGTTTACGTTGTTCCCCTTACTCACATATACATGCGGACGGCTCAGTGGTGCCTCAGGGCACAATGGAGCCAGGCCTCCAGTAATCTTTGGGACCCTGTCCAGATCTCCCGCCGTCTTTATACCTCCCTGGATTGGTGGCAGGATCCCCAAAGCCTTCTTCGAAGAATACCCTTCCAGGCCCCGCAGCACGAGCTCGTCCTGATGACGGATGCCTCCCTGCTGGGTTGGGGAGCCCACTGTGGTGATCTACACACTCAGGGACAGTGGTTACCCGAAGAAGCTCAGCAGAGATCAATCTGCTTGAGCTTTGAGCAGTTTGGTGGGCCCTGATGGCCTTTGAGTACCACTGAGGGGAAAGTCTGTGCTCGTGCAGACCGACAACAGGGTAGCTATGTTGTACATAAACAAGGAAGGGGGAACAGGTTCTCGCCCCCTCTGCTGGGAGGCTGTCCTCCTTTGCTCCTTTGCCATTCGCCAGGGCATAACCCCAGAGCAGTCTATCTCCTGGGCCAGGAGAATGTCATGGCGGACAAACTCTGAAGAATCCTCCAACCACACGAGTGGTGCCTGGACCCAGAGGTGGCCAGCCTTTTATTCCATCGGTGGGGGACTCCATCCATGGACCTGTTCACCAGTCCAGTGAATGCGCAGCTCCCTCGATTCTGTGGACTGGTTCCACATCCGAGCAGGGTGGCTCCGGATGCGTTACTCCTGAGTTGGGCCTCCCGGCTCCTTTTCGCCTTTCCCCCTACTCCTCTTATTGCGAGGACCCTACACAAGGTCCAGCGGGAGTGAGTTTCCATGATTCTCTTGGTTCCTTCATGGCCTCGACAGCCTTGGTTCCTTCTTCTGCTCCGGCTCTCATCCAAGTCTCCAGTCCCACTAGGCTGCGCCCAGGTCCTGCTAATGCAGGAGGAGGGACGGGTGCTCCACCCAAACCTGGCCTCGTTGTCCCTTACAGCCTGGCAGCTGAAGGGGTCTCCTTAGCCCTGCTGCACTTACTGGGGGAGGTCGAGGAGATCCTTCTCGTGTCAAGAAAGGACTTGACGAGGCGAGCCTTTGCTTTGAAGTGGTGGTGTTTCTCTGTGGTGCTCCATGCTCCAGATAGACCCCTTCTCCTGCTCTCTCCAGGATGTTCTCCAGTACCTCCTCCATCTCTCAAAGGAGGGGCTGAAATCCAACTCGATCTGGGTACACCTGAGCGCCATCTTGGCTAACTACCTGCCCATCAAAGGTAAACCCCTCTCAGGGCAGCTCTTGGTCTCCCACTTCATGCGGGGCCTCTTACTTTCCGAGCCTCCCATCCGACCTTCCCCGGCAGGGTGGGATCTGAACGCCATGCTCATGCAGCTTACACAGCCGCCTTTTGAACCGATGGCGATGTGCTCACTTTGGCACTTCTCCTGGAAGGTAGTCTTCCTGGTGGCTCTGACCTTGGCTCAGCGAGTCAGCGAACTCCAGGCCTTTTTGGTTGAGGCTCCCTACACCAGGTTCTATGGGAACAGGGTGGTCCTCCGCACCCATCCCAAGTTCCTACCGAAGGTTGTCAGACTTTCCTCTCAGTCAGGAGATAGTCTTGCCGACCTTCTTCCCAAGACCTCATGCCGACTGGTCATCGGCGGTCTTACATACACTCGATTGCAAGAGGGCTTTCGCCTTCTACCTGCAGTGCACCCAGGTTCATCGCAAGTCTTTATGTAGCAATATTTGTAAATAGTTTACCACTGGTATACAAGTTTATGTAGCAAATGCTGTAAATAGTTTACCCCTGTTATCCAAGTTACTTGCCCTGTTATCTGTAAACTCTTACATGTTGAACTGTACTGAGCATTTTTGTTCCATGTAAACCGCGCTGATGCTGAATAGTGCGGTATATAAGAGACTTTAAATAAATAAATAAATAAATAAGTCCAATCGGCTCTTTGTTGCCTACGATTCCAACCGCCTGGGGCAGGCAGTCACTAAGCGCACCCTCTCCCTCTTGGTGGCGGACTGCATCACCTTCACCCAGGCAAAGGCGGGCGCCCCACTGGATCGACGAGTCACTGCACACGCCGTCCGGGCCAAGGTGGCTTTGGTGGCCTCGCTATGCTCAGTGCCTCTAACGGACATCTGCTGGGCTACGACCTGGTCTTCAGTGAAACTTCATTTCGCACTACTGCCTGGAGAGGGAGTCCTGCCGGGACAGCGCCTTCAGCCAGGCTGTACTCCGTAATCTGTTTGGGGTATAAGCAACTCCTGCCCTCCGGCCCTTCTTCGATGGCTACGGAGAGCTTTGCCCTGGGGACCCGAAGACTCGAGCTGCTTTGGACATTGGCTTCTGCTCATGGCTTCGCGGAGGCGTTTTTGGGTTACAGGTTCGGTAACCTGTAGCTGGGGAGTCCCATAAGTGAGAACTGACTTCCTGCTTGTTCCTGGAGAAAGCGTAGTTACTCACCTGTAACAGGTGTTCTCCAGGGACAGCAGGAATCAGTCCTCACTACCCTCCCACCTCCCCTGAAGAGTTGCTATTTTTTTCCTTCCCTCGCCATCTGCTTAGTAGTGCTCTAGCTATGGTACCTGACTGAGCAGGATGGCACTTTTGGGCGGGAAGAGGACCACGCATGCATGGCAGCAATCCCAAAGGCTTTCTTTGAAAGCTGGGGAATTGCTCTGCGCGGACTCTGTCGGTGCCGACATCACCCATAAGTGAGGACTGATTCCTGCTGTCCCTGGAGAACACCTGTTACAGGTGAGTAACTACATTTTATCACTTCCGGACTCAGCTGCAGGGTCTGGGGCTTTCCCTCAGCTACTCCTGCCGTTGGGCAGTACCCCTCCCCTCCCCCTCCTGAACTGACTCAACATACATTGGCTTCCTCCTCGATTCCTCTGGGGGACATACCTTCGTCAGGTCAAAAGGCTAAAGCTAAGCATAAGCACCAGCTCCCTCCAGCACAGTCGGGTAAGTACCAGTCAAAAAGTAAACCCCTGCCCTCCACACCTGAAAGTCCTCCCCCCAACTCAGGAGGCTCCACCGGTTCTCCAGTCTTCCTTCTTCTCCCTTTTCCATTAGTTTCTTCAGGACAATGCCATGCATGCCATGTTCTTGCATGCCTCCCCTCAGAGGATTGATGCACAGCCTAGCGCTTCCTCAGATCTCTGGTTAACCCCCACACAGGAGGTCCCAGGTTCGCCTCCTCTCATTGACTGGCACACGCCTCCGCCCCTTGACAAGGATACTTGTTCCCTCCTGTCCTATCCTTGGGAGCCATGCGAATCCTACATGGAGGACCCTCTTCCAATACCCCCGGAGCAGGACCTCCAAGATGATATGCCTGAGGATCTTTCCTATCCAAAGTTCCTCCAGAAACTCTCCCGCACTCTGGCTCTAAGTGCCTCATAGTCCCCGATCAACAAGCGGGATTTTCACTTCATTTTAAAAGCTTGCAGTACACCCAAGAGGGTCCCTTCATGACCTGTGCCTCAGATCCTTCAGGACCTGCTATCTTCCATCTAGAAAACCCCATTCAACCTCAAGTACAAGGTCCTGCCTGCTCCAGGATTCCTTCATGCCCAGCTTCCCCATCAGTCAGTCATGTCCGAGGCAGTCCTTAAAAAAATCTAAGAGCACTAAGTTGCCCTCCCATGCTCCTCAAGGGAAAGAGCAGTGCATCCGCAATGCTGTGGGGTGTAAATCTTTTCACAGCAGTACTCTTGCTATGCGCATACTAGCTCATCAGCTAGATATGCTACACTACCTTCATGACCTTCTGCTACAGCTGGATGATCCCTCCTTAGTGGATGCAGCTTCGTTGACTGTGGACTAACATGAATCGCTTTACCATATTATTCATGCAATGTATGATGCCTATGACTCCGTGGCCTGGTCCGCAGCAGCGGCTATTTCAGCCAAACACATGACATGGCTTCATGTGTCCAGTCTCCGTGAAGACCTTCACGACCTCTTGGCAGACCTTTTTGGCTCCAAGGTTCAGGAGGCGGTCTCAGAGGTCAAAGACCATTCGGCCACCATCTTAGAACTCTCTGCTCAGCTGGCGGAGGCAGCCTCCACCTCCCGTCACCCCTCTCTGCCATCATATCACCATCCCTACCATTACAATTACTTTCAGGAGTGGAGGAGTAGCCTAGTGGTTGGGTCAAGGTACTTCAGGCCGGAAGGTCGGTGGTTCAAATCCCACTAGAGGACAGCAACCTTGGGCCGGAAGGACTGGGGTTTCTAGTCCCACAGGTGCTCCTTGTGGTCTTGGGCAAGCCACTTAACCCTCCATAGCCCATGTTCCCTGTAAAATAGTTCTCTGTGTGTTGTGCTTTCCTGTCTAATCAATGTGTTTATACCTCAAAAATTTCCTGTCATGATTTGACAATTTCCAATCTGTAATCAAAAACCGCTGCTGATCGCTGGAAGTAGCGGTATACAAATGTATACTAAATAAATAAATAAAATAAAATAAATAAATTTTACCCACAGTGTTGCTACCAACCCTACTTGTGGCAGTCCCCCTTTTGGGCTCAGGCCTAGCCTTATCAAGCATACCCCCAGTGGGGTTGCCCATGAGAGAGGAAATCCCAGGTGCTCTCACAGACTACTCTTCCCAAACCCTCCCCAGTTTTTGATTATCTGCCAGTGGGTGGATGCATCCGCCACTTCGCAGAGGCCTCTGCCACTTCGCAGAGGCCTGGCAGTCCATCACCATGGATCATTGGGTTCTCTCCATTGTATAGTCTGGGTACAAGCTTCACTTCAACATATCATTGCCTCCTCAGCTCCCAGTTCCAACCAACCGTTCCCCGATGCAGCATGTGTCACAACTAGCAACGGAGATAGCTCAGGTCGTCCAACGAAGCTATTGAACTTGTCCCGCTTCCCGAGAGGGATTAGTGGTTTTACTCCTGATTCTTTTTGATTCCTAAGAAATCCGGCAGCCTTCAGCTGATCCTCGACCTCCATCATCTCAACCTTTTCATCAAACAGGAAAAGTTCAAAGTGCATTCTCTGAGCACAATCCTTCCCTTGTTGAGTCCCTGGGATTGGCTCACCTCGCTAGACCTCAAGGATGCTACACCCATATCCCCATCTACCCCTTTCACTGAATGTTCCTTCGCTTCACCTTCCTCAACCACCACTATCAGTACAGAGTTCTTCCTTTTGGGCTCTCCTCCGCTCCTCACGTTTTAACAAAGTGTTCACCTTCGCCACCATGGCCATTGCATTTACCCTTACCTAGACAATTGACTGTTCTCAGGCACCTCTCAGGACACCACCGCTTGAGTTGTGCGGGATGCTGCTGTCAGTTTACAGACCCTCGACTTCGTCCTCAATGCTGAGAATTTCGAGCCCATCCCTTAACAAAGCCTGGATTTCATTGGAACACATCTAGACAGTCTGCAAGCCAAGGCCTTCCTTGCTGTCCAGAGGGTTCATGCCTTGCAGCTACTCAGTAGCACCCTGGCCACACACTGATCAACACCGGCCTGCCTGCTCCTAAGTCTCCTGGGGCATGTGGCAGCATTTGTACATGTAGTATCACTCGCCCAGCTGCAAATGCGCCCTCTGCATTGTCATCTCAGACTCAACTGGTGTCAATGCTCCCATCCTATCCAGGCCAGGATTTCCCTCGAATGGCTCTAGCAAGCAGTCCTCCTTGACAACCTCAGGTGGCGTGCAATCCCTGCCAATCTTCATGTGGGTGCCACTTCCAGGCTCCGCCACATCACATTGTCATTACCACTGATGCATCGATATGCAGTTGAGGGGGGGGGCCCATCTACTCAGTCAGGGCATATGGTCTCTCCGGGAATGGGTTTTGCATATCAATGTGCTCAAATTCCGAGCACTTTACTATTCCTTCAGGGTTTTCACCATCTGGGTGCATCACAAGATTGTCCTGGTTCATGTCAGCAACCAAGTTTCCATGTTCTACATCAACAAGCAGGGTGGTACAGTTTGCTCCATCTCTGCTGCAGGGCCATGTGGCTCTGGACCTTTGCCCTTTCCATAGATGCCATGCTGCGAGGCTTCTGAGGACTCACAACCAGCTAGCTGACATGTTGAACCGCCAGCTAGACCCACATGAATGGTCCCTCGATCCTGCTGTCCTTCAGAACACATTTGCTCTTTGGGGGATACTGGAGGTGGATCTATTCACCTCCGCTGACAACGTCAAGATTTCCATCTTCTGCTCCATTTGGCCCTGCCTCTAAAGGCGAGCTCCCAGTGCCCTTGTACTAGACTGGTCCCACAGTCTTCTGTATGCCTTTCCTCCGTCCCACTCATCATGCAGGTCTTGCTCAAGATCAAGCAAAACAAAGCATCCGTCATTCTGATAGCACCTCGATGGCCCCACCAGATTTGGTTTCCTCATCTGCCGACACTGCTACAGGCTCCTTCTATACCTCTGAGGATTCAGCCAAGCCTCCTAACTTAACATCGGGGCTGCCTTCTACATCTCAACCTTCAGTCTTTATCCCTCACAGCATGGTGACTTCAGGGCTCCAAGCATTGATTTCTTCACTGCCACAGGATGTCCTCTCTGTTCTCGCTGCCTCTCGCAGACCCCTCTATGCAGCACTTGTATCAGTGGAAGTGTGCCTGTTTCGTCCATTGGGCCGCATCCAGTAGACATGGTCCAGTTCACTGCTCCATGAGCCAACTTTTGTCTTATCTCTTCACCTGTCCCATTCAGGCCTACAGACAAATTCAGTACGTTTTCATCTTTCGGCTATTGCTGCTTCACATTACCCTGTTGATGGCAAGCCCATTTCAGTCCATCCAGTGGTTTCCTGATTCATGAGGGGTCTCATGAATACAGATCCACCTGTCTGACCACCTTTGCTGACCTGGGACCTTAATGTTGTTCTGTTTCAGTTGATGCAACCGTCATTTGAGTCTCTCCTGTTCTGTTATTTATTTGTGAGTTTTATATACCGCTATTTCAGGTAATCATAGCAGTTTACATTTGAAACAGGTACATCAAAACACATTAACAATATAACAGGTGCAAAACAATCATTTAAATTTGCATGATTCTATGACAATATAACATATGTACAAATTTAGTTAATTGCAAGAGATGTTAATGTTGGTTAAGGGTGAGTATTGCAGAAGTGTTGAAGTAATAGTTGAGATTTTTTTGATTAACTTGATTGTTAATAGTTAGAGGACTGTGTCAGGGAAGTGTTTTATGTTGGGTCAGTTTGTGGTGAGGGATCGTTTTGTCCAAAATGTTCCATAAATAAATAGGTTTTGAGATGGGACTGAGATAAGGATAAGTCTGTGATGTTTCTGAGCTTATCAGGTAATTATTTCCAGAGCATTGGTGATATATATTCAAAAGCCTTATTGCTAGTGTTTTGTTTTGTTTTTCTAAAGTTGGTAGGTGTTGTGAGCATGTTTTTGGTTTGACTTCGTCTTAACCAGTCAAAGGGTGCAGCTGTGATCAGTTGGGAAAGAGTTGATGGTGCTATATTTCTTATGATTTTAAAAGTGGTCAATATTAATTTATATTTTGTTTGGCTTTGAATAGGCAGCCAGTATAGGTCATGTAGAACTGGGGTAATATGGTCAATACGGCATGAGTTGTGGATAATTCGGGTGGCCATATGTTGTACCATTACCATTGGATGAAGGGATATTTTAGGAAGGCCATGAAAGAGACTATTACAGGTGCGGGATTACCATGGCTTGCTCTTCACTCAAACACTTCACCTGGAAAACAGTCTTCCTTGTTGCCAGCACGTCGGCCAGACATTTGGGGGAGATTCAGGTTCTCGTGCATTATTCCCCCTATACGCAGTTTTTCCATGACAAGGTTGTCCTCCGGATACATCCTAAGTTTCTCCCAAAGGTGATCTCTGACTTTCACATCAATCAAACCATAGTGCTCCCTTCCTTTTCTTTTGAATGCCCCTGTTGGCTCTCCAGAATGGAAATTGCATACCTTGGACTGCAGAAGGGCTCTTCTGTACTATTTGCATTGTACTGAGCCCCTCCGCAAGTCATCTCAGTTGTTCCTGCCTTTCAACTCCAACAGCCCTGGACAACCGGCAGCGAAGCTGACCATTTCTTCCTGGATTGTGGACTGTATTGCTTTTTGCTATGAGCAAGCAGCTCTCCCTTCTCTAGGGCTTGTTGTCCCTCACAAGCTCAGGGCCACCGCCACTTCCATTGCCAGTCTGGCTTCTATCTCTACCCAGGACATCTGCAAGGCAGCCACTTGGTCGTCCATCCACACCTTCACTAAGCACTACAGTTTGGATCGTTCTTCTGTGAGGGACTCTGCCTTCGGCCAGGCTGCCCCCCGGAATCTGTTTGCTGCATGATTTTCCTTCTCCTCCCGAGCTCAGAGTGGGGCTGCCTGGTTTACTCAGCCGATTCACGCATCCAGAGTTACATGATGGGATGGCCCCTAGCTTTGGACTCACCAATGAGTGTGACTGCATTCCCCTGCTTGTCTCCAGAGAATGCGTAGTTGCTTACCTGTAACAGGGGTTCTCCGTAGACAGCAGGGGTATGTAGTCACACTCTCCCACCTGCCTTCCCCACAACAACAACAAAAAAAGAACACCATCAAACAGAAGTCGACTTTAATACACTAACTACCATCATCCCTTTGCGACTCCCTCGGTGGTACTTCTCTCTGAATTTTTGTCTCGGTTTCTTCTCTGCTCTAGTATGAACAGATTCTCCCATCACAAACAGGCGGGAAGTAGGCGCACATGCTTAATGAGGGAACAAAGCTTCTCTGAGCTGTGGGAGATAAACTCAAGGCTCAGTCCGAGGAACTTCACAATGAGTGTGACTGCATGCCGCTGCGGTCTACTGAGAACCCCTATTACAGGTAAACAATTGCGCTTTACATATGGAAAAAGCTTTCTAAAATTACCCCATATGGGGACAGGTTTTAAACCTTGTCCAGGACCTGCAAATGCATTTTCATAGGGAAACTCCCATGGCATTTTTACCCTTGCAAATTCAAGACCGGCTGTGCTGTCAGGTTATGCGTACCCGCAAACTTTCCATCTGTGTTGCAGCAAGGCCAAAATCCGTGGCTGAAAACATGTGCAGAGATTTCAAAATGAAAAACTCTGCACCCCTTTATGATATACATAAAAGTAGCTGCACTGTGGAATAGCCATAGGTATTCTTATTGCAGACAGGGAGGGCAATTCTCAGCTCTCCATTTTACTCGACAACTGCTTATTTACCCAGATTAAATTGTTTAAAAATTGCCATCATATTGTGTCATCCATAGACTGTTGAACTGGGTGGGGAGGGTTAATATTTTCATGTTAAATTAAAAATAATGCAATTGGGAGTCACTTGAGCGCATGATGCCGGTGACGACGCTCCATTGTCGATGGTTTAAGTCCCCACCTTTGGGCAATCTTACCTTTAATCGTTGTTGGAAGGTTCCGGGAGTCAGAATAGGGTGGAGAACTGCCTATAAACATGTGCTCAGTGACAAAAAAAGAAAAGCCTAGCAGTGAGTCCAAGATGGTGGCCACAGCTGCGTTGCTGGGTGCTGACAGCATGGAATCAGCCCCCGTGGAGCTGGGCCACAAAGTGGTGAAATTACAGGAGCCCAAATTCAACCAAATGCTGCAGAAGCTAGAGATGATGGGAGAGGCTCTTGCTGAGGTTGGCAGGAAGGTGGAAGAGGTGGAGTTGCGGGTCTCTGCGCTAGAAGATGCGGATGTGTAGTGGGAAAAGGAGTTTAAGAGGCAGCAGACACATATTGAAACTCTGCTCAGTAAGGTCGATGACCTAGCAAAGTCTTGGAGTAACAGTCTCCGCATGGTCAGGGTCCCGGAAGCCTGGTTGGACCAGCAATTGCCATCCTTGTTTGAAGCATGGCTGCCAAAGGAGCTGGGCCTGGATTCACTTGTGGGGGTGATACAGGTGGAGCACACTCACTGTCTGGGGTCCAAGATGGAGGGCCGAAGTCAGCCGCATGCGGTCCTAGCACAGATTCTCAATTTCCAGCACAAGGCCCTGCTCCTGCAAGCCTACCGGTAGTGGTGAGATTTGCGGCTGGACAACCAGCACATCCTGCTGTTTCAAGACTATTCCGCTTCCCTGGCCGCAAAGTACAAGGAATTTTCATCTACTTATGCAGAATTTTTAAAACACAGCATCTGTTTCACATTGGTGTATCGCATGACTTTGAGGGTATATTATAAAGTGGCAGCCTGTGTGTTGGATCAGGTGGGGGCTGTGAAGTTTTTGGAGAGCCTGCCCTGGCCGGAATCTGAGATCAGTCCCAGATAGTGGTCCGGCTGGCTCGCTGTGGCCGTAGTGCAGTTTGTGCAGTGGTATGGACTGGGACTCAAGTGGTGGGGCCTCCTTACATGGACTTGAACTTCCTGCTACTGGGCTAGGACAAGTGTACCTTACATCACTGAGGTGTTCTGTTGTCCTTCTCCTTCTGTTCTGGATGCTACATGGTTGGGACTACCTGTGCCGAAGGGAGGGACAGCCCTGAGGCATTGCAGTGGAGTATGAGGTTTATTGGGTTCTGTATAGTGTGGGGGGAGTGTTGTATGTTTGTGGTTTGCGTAGGGCCGATGGTTGGGAGATGGGAGGGGAGGTGGGGGTGTGTCTGGTTGTTTGTTTGAATGGAGGGGTGTTAATTGGTGTGAGTTGGGGGTTATTGGGTATGCTGTGTTGTTGGGAGGGTAGGAAGGTACTGGGGTTGGGAAGGGGAGAGGGGTGCAAGGAGGGGGAGCAGTGGTGCGGGAGGGATCCCTGTAGGAAAATTTGTTGCACTCACTGTTGTGTTTCTACACTCAGGGGTTGAGGCTGGGCGGCCCCTAGGTGGACATTGGTTGGGGGTTCTGTTACTTGACTGAAGCACAGAGGGGTCATGTCTCTTAATTTGCATATTGGGGGTACAATCTCTCCAGAGAAGCACACAAAAATTCTCCAGGCTCTGAAGCGTAAGGGCACCCAGGTGGCTTTGCTTCAGGAGACCCACCTGAGTGCACCAGAGCATGAGAAGCTTCGGAGGGACTGGGAATCCCTGGTCTATGGGGCCTCCTCAGCGTCCTACAATGGTGGGGTGGTGGTCCTAGTGAAGCGTGGGGTTCCCTTGGAAGTGATTGATTGGGAAGCTGATCCGCAAGGCGTTTTGTCTTTGAGGGTGAAGCTCTATAATGAGAAGCTGCTGATAGGTAATGTTTATGCACCCAATGAGTATGATCATTGCTTTTTTTAGAGGGATCCTCCACCAGATATCGCTTGCGGCTCATTGTCAGGTACTTCTGATGGGCAATTTCAATTGTCCTCATGATCCAGAGCAAGAACAATTTGGGAGAGGTCAGAATCAGGATTGGACCAATAAACCGTACTGAACTAAAATAGCACGGTATATAAAACCAAATAAATAAATAAAATGGTTGGCTATCTGTGTCAGAGGGGTGGTTTGTTGGGCGTGTGGTGCACCCTTCACCTTGGCATCAAAGATTACACCTACTTGACCAGAGTGCATGCCATTTGGTCTCGGCTGGACTACATTTTGGTCTCATCAGGTAGTTTTAGCCGTATTCTCCAGGCCGAGATTGAGCCTATAGTGATTTCAGATCATGGTATGGTGTGGATGGACTGGGAAAGGAAGAGAGAGGCATATTGGGGTTGGCGGTTCCTGGCATACCTGTGGGAAGATGAGGATTTTCCGGGGGTTCTTGAGAGGCAATGGGATGATTACACTGGTCAACACTGAAATCATTACTGACTTTAAAAGGCCCTAATCTGTAGTATCTTGGTGAGCTGAACACGAATATAACATTAAAAAAATTCTATTGGCTCTCGTTTTGAAGATATTGCATGTAGTTCATTTTTGACGTTTCACTGTGTAAATTTAGCTAGTAGGACATCAACAACATCCCAAATAAGCCTTGAATGATGTAATATTGCATCCCATTGCATAATACCAGCATGCACACATCATCCAGAGTTGATTGCATCATTTTCTGATGCAATGCAATACTACAGTTGCTGAAGCCATCTGACGTCAGCAGTGTATTATACGCAGTCGGAAAGGAAAGTAATCTGGTATTCTGTTCCGATATTGAAAGCCTCATGAATGCCATAAAAATCACTCATGACCCACAAGACTGGAGACTATTTATAGACTCTTCGAAACTGAGTCTGAAGGCTGTGCTTTTGAACAATGGAAACTGTCTTCCATCTATTCCAGTAGCGCATGCCGTCCACATGAAAGAGACATACGATAACTTAAAGCATCTACTGACTTCAATTAACTATAACAAGTACAGCTGGCACCTCTGTGGTGACTTGAAGGTAGCTGCCCTTTTAATGGGACTGCAGCAGGAATATATAAAATACATGTGTTTCTTATGTGAGTGGGATAGCCGAGCAAGGGATTGGCACTACTTACGGAAGGAATGGAATCGCAGACAAAATGTAACAGTTGGAGAGAAGAATATCCAGCACCCAGCTCTGGTTGAGGCTCACAAAATCCTGCTACCACCCCTTCACATCAAACTAGGTTTGATGAAAAACTTCATGAAAGCCATGGACCGCACTTCACCAGCTTTCCGATACCTGCATGAAAAATTCCCTCGACTCAGCGAAGCAAAGATTAAAGACGGAGTTTTTGTGGGTCCTCAGATTCGAGAGCTCTTCAAAGATGACCGGTTCAACAACTTGCTGCAGGGTGATGCGAAATAAGCATGGAATGCTTTTCGCCTAGTGTCAACAAACTTTCTCGGGAATGTTAAGGCAGAAAACTACAAGGAACTAGTAGAAGACATGCTGATGCAGTATCAGAAACTTGGCTGCAATATGTCTCTAAAGATCCATTTCCTTGATTCCCATCTCGATTTCTTTCCTGACAACTGTGGTATGGTTAGTGATGAACAGGGCGAACGTTTTCACCAGGATACCAGATACTAGGGAAAATGGTCCACTACAATGCTGTCTGACTACTGCTGGACACTCCCCAGAGAAGCTCCCGAACAGCTGTACAAGAGACAGGCGAAAAAATCTAAGTAGTAGTCTATGACTTGGTTTTTACAGGTATTAATCGAAGGCCTATTATATTTACTATTGACATGTATTTTGTGATGTAAACTTTAATTCTTGTAGATTACAAAAAAACTAGAGCCAACTTTGCAATTTCCCTTGCATATTCTTGTTCAGCATATAAAAATTGATAAGAAATGACTATTTTTATTTCAGTAACATGACTTTTGTAAAAATTTGTTGACCAGTGTTATGTGCAGTTTAATGGGGCACACAAGGATACCCCTAGTGTGTTTTCGGAAGCTAGTAAGGCAGTATTGAGAGGGGCTATCTTAGCATTTATGGCTCAATGGTGGAAACATTTGGACCATAGCATATTGCAGCTTGAGAAAGCCATGCAGGTGCTGAAGTGGAGGGCCCTGAGTTGTCCGTGGAAGGTCCATCAGCAAGAATATTTGTCCACCCAGGCAGCTCTCAATACACTTTTGCAAAGAAGAGTGGTTATGACTATGCAGTCTTATAAACATCGCTTTTACCGTTATGGGAATAGGTTGGGGAAGCTTCTGGCGAGAGTGGTGCAAGAGTGGGGCAGCACCCAATTTGTGTTGGTCAGATAGTGAAGGTGTCCCACGCATTCTACTGTACCCTTTACACAGTTGACCCTGCGAGCCCTGATATGGGTGAGGCATTTCTCAATGGGGTACCCCTCCCTCAGCTGACAGAGGTGGATCTCGCAGTGCTTAATGCACTGATTTTAGGTAAGGAGATACAGCAGGTGATCAAGGACGCTTTGCATAAGGTCCCTGGCCCGGATGGCTTTGGTTTGTAATATTACAAGCTTCTTCAGCTGCCCTTAACCCCTGCCCTTGTGAATATGTTTGCGACTGTCTTGGCTAAGGGAACTTTCATGAGAGATATTCGCCATGCAGCGATTACTATAATTCCCAAGTCGGGGAAAGACCTGCCGAATCCCACGTCCTATAGGCCTATTTCACTTCTCAACTATGATGTTAAGCTTTTGGCATCCATATTGGCACAGCACTTGACAATCATTCTACCGAGGTGATAGAGCCTCACCAGGTGGGCTTTCTCCAGGACCAAGCAGGAAGTCAGTCCTCACATATGGGTGTCATCGACGCCGATGAAGCCCCAGCGGAGCATTTCCCCAGCTTTCTATGAAAGCCTTTGGGAATGCAGGCACGCATGCGCGGTTCCCTTCCCGCCTAAAGGTGCCATCTTACCTCAGTCTCTCTTTATCCGAGAAGCCTACTGGATGTGTGTCCTGTCATCCCGGATAAAAGTTTGATTTTTTGGCGATTTTCGCTTGTTTTTTCTTCCCGGTTCGACGCCGGTTCCCCTCCTGCCGGGTTCGGTACACGGGTATCGAACCTGATTCTTCTTTTACGGTTTTTGCCCTTCGTGGCTGCTGTTCGCGCCCTTTTTTGATTTTTCCCTGGAAGGCCGGTCCTTTGACCTCGCGGGGACTCTTTTTTCCCCGATGGCTTCCAGCAGTTTCAAGAAGTGTGATCGGTGTAAGAAGTTAATGTCTCTCACCGACACACACGACTGCTGCCTTCGGTGCCTCGGTCCTGATCACGACCCTAAGATGTGTGGACCATGTGGGAAGATGTCTTCCAAGGCACTCCGAAGTCGTCAGCAGCAGAAAGAAAGGCTTTTCTCAGACTCAGCCTCCGGCCGGGCCCGGACCTCGTCTGAGGCCTCGACATCTCAGGATTCGGAACCCGAGCGCTGTCGAAGTTCCTTGGACAGGGGGTCCCCCGACCGGGAACGCAAGAGGAAGAAGCGGCTCGTGAGGGCATCATCGGAAGAGGTCCCTGGCTCCTCGAGGGCCAGGTCTAAGACCCCCGACCGTCGCCCCGAGCCCGTGGAACAAGAGAAGCCTGCAAAAGTCCCTTGCATGGAACCAGAGTCTGCTGGACACGTAAGCCCTGTGATCCTCGAGGACTCTCCTCCCAGAGAGCCGACGTCGGGCTGGGCGCCGCCGGGGCCCAAGTCGGTGGTTGCTGCGTCTCCCGAGCTGAGTCTCAGGATGACAGCCTTGGAGAGCAGATTGTCTACCTACATGGTGCAGCAGCAGGCACTGATGGCCAGCCTGTCTGGCGCATCTGCCCCGATCACCGGGACATCGACGTCGAAGTCGACCCTGGAGACCGAGCCGATACTCGAGTCGATCATGGCTCGAAGTCGACCTCAGTTGCGGTCCCCCTCGACCTCCCGTTCGGGACCGAGGGCATCGACGCCGGTGTCTCCGGCGTCGGGGCGGGTGCTCCAGGGCCCCGCAGGGTCGGATCCTGACTCCTCCTCGGACGAGTCCGCCTGGGAGACGGAGGATGAGGAGTCCCCCGACACATTCAAGACTCGGTGCGTCCCGTCAGACTCACCGCAGTCTGAGCCCCGGAGTAGATCCCCTCTGGAGGATACCTGGTTCTCGGAGTTTGTCCGGGATATGGCCATCGCGTTGGCTATCCCGGCGGACCCCAAGGAAGAGCCTCGAGCCGAGGAGCTCGAGGCCCTGCAGTACGACTCTCCTCCGAAGGAGGCCTTTAATGTCCCGGTTCCTCCGATGCTGGAACGGCTCCTCTTCCGGATGTGGGAGGCACCGGCCTTGGCGCCGGTTCTAAGCAAGTGAGTCGATTCGATTTATCGACTCCGGAAGAGCCCTGGCTTTCAGAAGACGCAGCTACCACACCATTCCATGGTTGTGGAATCGGCCATGCATCGCCTGAAGAGTCAGAAGATGCACTCCGCGGTGTCCCCCCCAGCAGGGAGGCCCGGAACCTCGATGGTGTCGGTAGAAAGTGCTTCCAGGGCTCGATGCTTGCTTGCCGTGTCCAGTCTTACCAGCTGTACATGGGCATATATTTGCGAGACCTGGCCAAGGAGTTGGCCGGGTTCTCTGCTGGTCTCTCCGGGGAACCCTTGCAGAGATTCAAGTCCTTGTCCTTGGGGATTCGGGACTGCTGGAAGTTTATGTCCCGCACCGCCTACGATGGCTTCGAGGCTTCGGCCCGAGTTGTGGCAGCCGGCATCGTGGCTTGACGCCAGGCATGGCTGCAGTCATCGGACCTCAAGCCATGGGTTCAGGACAAGTTGATCGATGTCCCTTGCCGAGGTGAAAACCTTTTTGGCAAGCCCATGGCCGAGAAGGCCGCACAGCTCGAGACTGAGCACCTTACAAGGACAAGGCTGTCTAGGAAGACCTCTGCCCCTTCTCACAAGAAAAAGACCTCGGGTAAGAAGCCCTTTTACCCGAGGAAGGGCACTGCCTACAAACAGTACCCTCAGTATCAGGCTGTCCAAGCTGCCCCCCAAGGTCAGCAAGCCAAGGGGCAGGGTAATGGGCCCTGTAGGCAGAGGACCCCCAAGCCTCCGGCCCCTGCTCCCACTCAGCAGGGTGGGGGTTTTTGACTCCTTGAGCGTAGCCTCTCAGTCCCTGCTCTCCCAACCCTGCACAGGAGGTCGCCTCGCCCTCTTTGCCCACCAGTGGCCCCACATCACTGGGGACAGTTGGGTGTTGAACATAGTCCACAGGGGCTATGCACTGCATTTTCACCAACTGCCTCCGCCATACTTCCCAGGGGAACCTCCAAGGCCTCCCCTGCACACAGACCTTCTCCTTCAAGAGCTTCAAGGTCTTTTGGTGGACGGGGCGGTGGAGCCTGTGCCTCCCCACTTGCAAGGTCACGGATTCTACTCCAGGTATTTCCTGGTGCCCAAAAGAACCGGTGGCCTTCGATCCATTCTGGACCTCAGGAACCTCAACAAGTTCCTAGAGAAGGAAAAGTTCAAGATGCTTACTCTTGGAACACTTCTGCCCTACCTCCAGCAGGGAGATTGGCTATGCTTCTTGGATCTAAAGGATGTGTACACTCACATCCTCATTCATCCAGACCACAGAAAGTACCTCAGGTTCATTGTGGGAGGAAACCATTATCAGTACAGAGTGCTGCCTTTTGGCCTCACCTCCGCTCCCAGGGTCTTTACCAAATGCCTGGCAGTGGTGGTGGCCTACCTGAGAAATCAGGGAATCTTTGTCTTCCCCTATCTGGATGACTGGCTCATCAGGGGTCAGACGTGCCAGGAGGCCAGACAAGCCACCCTCACAGCTATTGCTCTTCTTCAAAGCCTGGGGTTTGTAATAAACTTCGCAAAGTCCACTTTGTTCCCCTCCCAGAACTTGGAGTTTATAGGAGCAAAGCTGGATTCTCTGCTGGCAAAGGCTTTCTTGCCAGAAGACAGAGCGCAAAGACTGATAGCCTTAGCAAACCAGTTTCTCAACAGGTCACTGGTCTCCGCCAGACTCTGCCTGAGGCTTCTTGGCCACATGGCTTCAACAGTACATGTGACCCCCAATGCCAGGCTCCATATGAGGCCTGCACAGTGGTGCCTTCGGACTCAGTGGTCACAGGCCACAGGCAGCCTCAGGGACAGGATAAGGGTGTCCAGACAATTTCTGAACTCCTTCAGCTGGTGGTTGCACCCACCCAATCTACTAAAAGGGGTGCCCTTTCAAATTCCTGGGTACACAGTGGTACTGACCACAGACGCCTCCCTGCAGGGCTGGGGAGCTCATTGTCTGAACAAGTGCACCCACGGCCTGTGGTCTCCTTGGGAGGCTGCACAGCAGATCAGTCTCCTAGAACTCAGGGCTATTCGATTAGCACTCAAAGCTTTCTCTCCTACCCTGGCCCATCAATCTGTCTTGGTTCAGACCGACAACCAAGTGACCATGTTTTATGTGAACAAACAGGGCGGGACTGGGTCCAGACTCCTCTGTCGGGAGGCTCAGGACCTTTGTTCATTTGCCCTCAAGCACAACATGCTCCTCAAGGCTGTGTACCTTCCAGGCCAGGACAACTACCTGGCCGACAGGTTGAGCAGGATTCTACAGCCCCACGAGTGGCAGCTGCACCCTTTAGTAGTTCAGAAGATCTTCCTAAAATGGGGTCTCCCTTTGATAGATCTCTTTGCCAGTCCACTGAACAAGCAACTGCCAAAGTTCTGCTCCAGGCAACCGCATCCTCTGTGGATAGCAGCGGATGCTTTTCTGATTCCCTGGTCTCAGGGCCTCCTGTATGCGTTTCCTCCCACGCCCTTGGTGGCCCGAACTCTCTTCAAGATCCTTCAGGACAAGGCCTCGGTCCTGCTGGTGGCTCCCAGGTGGCCGAGACAGCCTTGGTTTCCACTTCTGCTTCAACTGGCGGTGGATCCCCCACTGCCTCTGGGCTTGCAACCCGACCTTCTCTCACAGGATCAGGGTTCCCTTCTGCACCCCAATCTCAAAGCTCTCAATTTGATGGCCTGGAGGCTGCAAGGGTAATTTTGGCTCCCTGGGACCTATCTCAGGAAGTTGAGGAGGTTGTTCTAGCCTCTAGGAAACAGTCCACTAGGAAAACCTATGCTCTCAAATGGAAAAGGTTTTCTGTGTGGTGTCAGCTACGTATAGAGGATCCTTTCTCCTGTCCTGTGCCAGTAGTGCTTCAGTACTTACTACACTTGTCCAATCAGGGACTTAAGTCCAATTCTGTTCGGGTCCACCTCTCAGCTCTAGCAGCTCACCACTCACTAGTGGAAGGACATTCTCTGTCGGTTCACCCCTTGGTGTCCCGCTTTCTCAGGGGCTTGCTTTTGCTTAAGCCTCCAATCCGTCCTCCTGCTCCTGAGTGGGAGCTGAATGTGGTCTTGCAGCAGCTGACTCGCCCACCCTTTGAGCCGATGGCTACTTGCCCTCTACGCTTCCTGTCCTGGAAGACACTCTTCTTGGTGGCCCTTACCTTGGCTAGGCGAGTGAGTGAGCTTCAGGCCCTGGTCTGTGATAGGCCTTACACTCGCTTCTATAGGAACAGGGTAGTCCTTAGGACTCATCCAAAGTTCCTCCCCAAATTTGTCTCCTCCTTCCACCTTAACCAGGAGGTGGTTCTTCCAACATTCTTCCCTAGGCCTCATGCAAGCCAGGCTGAAGCAGTTCTGCATACCCTGGACTGTAGGGGGGCCTTATCCTTCTACCTTGTACGTACGCAGGGGCATAGAAGGGCTACTCAGCTCTTCGTATCCTTTGACCCTAATAAGTTGGGGTTGGCTGTGTCCAAGCGTACCTTGTCCATCTGGGTGGCTGACTGTATCACCTGGGCTTACAAGGCGGCTGACCTTCCTTTGCAGGGTCGGGTTACGGCCCACCGTGTCAGGGCAATGGCTGCCTCAATGGCTCATCTCCGCTCTGTGCCCTTGGTAGACATCTGCAGGGCTGCAACTTGGTCTTCAAGCCAGACATTTGCGGCCCATTACTGTCTCGAGAGGGAGTCCCGTAGGGACAGTGCTTTTGGCCAAGCAGTACTCCGGAATCTCTTTGAGGTTTAGGCAACTCCTGCCCTCCTGCCCTCTGTTGGGCTACCGGTGGAGGTTGTGTCAGTGAAAAGCCTTTCTTTGCTGCTGGGACTAGAGGGAGTTGTTCAGCCTGGGTTCCTCGGTAGCCCAGAGCTAGGGAGTCACCCATATGTGAGGAATGACTTCCTGCTTGGTCCTGGAGAAAGAGTAGTTACTCACCTGTAACAGGTGTTCTCCAGGAGCAGCAGGAATCAGTCCTCACAACCCTCCCTCCTCCCCTTGGAGTTACAGTTGTACATAGTTTATTTTTCATTTTTGTGTGCTGTTCTTAGCTATGTCATTTGACTGAGGTAAGATGGCACCTTTAGGCGGGAAGGGAACCGCGCATGCATGCCTGCATTCTCAAAGGCTTTCATAGAAAGCTGGGGAAATGCTCTGCTGGGGCTTCATTGGCGTCGATGACACCTATATGTGAGGACTGATTCCTGCTGCTCCTGGAGAACACCTGTTACAGGTGAGTAACTACTCTTTGTGTCAGGAAGGGAGGCGGCCTAGAACATAACGCAGCTGTTATTAGTCATGAATATTGTGTACACGATCAATTCCCTTTGCTGCTTGTGAGTTTCAACGCTGAAAAATCGTTTGATCACATATCTTAGACGTATGTATTAATGGCCCTACAGGGGTTTGGCTTTGCAGGAGATTTCCTCAAGTGGGTCCGCGTTCTCTATACTGAGTCTCAGGTGGTGGAAGCAGTGAATGGGGTGCTGTCTGAGCCCTTTATGTTAGGTCAGGGGACTCGCCATGGTTGCCTGTTGTCTTCCCTGCTCTTTGTTTTGTCTTTGAAGCCCTTGCTATTGGCCCTATAGGCAGAGAGGCAGATGCAGGGCTTGTGTTGGGGTCCAAAGAGCTGAAACTTAGTGCCTTTGCTGATGATCTTTTGCTTTGCTTGTGGGAGCCAGGGACTTCTCTGCGGAGTGGGCTGCAGCTTATTGAGGATTTTGGATGCTTTTGGGCCTCTGGATTAATCAAGGTAAATCAATGGCCTTTGATGTGGGGGGGGGGGGGGGAGTGGGTTTGAGGGGGGTGGAAAGGGAGCTTTCCATTGGTCTGAGTGGAAGGCTCAATTTGCTACCTGGGGATTCAGTTGCTGCCTGATCCCACTAAGCTGTTTGATTCTAATATACCACTTCTCCATTCTAGGACAGCTCAGCATTTACAACGCTGGACGGGCCTTCCACTCTCTTTGAAGGGACATGTGGCTTTTTTTCAAATGATGGAGCTGCCTTGGTGGATTTATGTTCTACGTCTTCACCCTTTGTGGGTAACCCGTAAGGACTGGAGGCAATTGGAAAGGCGATTGGGGTGATTCCTCTTGCATGGGAAATGCACGCAGATACCTTTTCTGGCTTTGGTGCAGCGGTGAGAGGAAGGTGGCTTGGAGCTGCCGTCTCTGAGGGAGTATAATTTGCATTGTATGTTGCGTCATCTCAGTGATCTGGTTAATGGTTCGGTGGAGTGTTCGCCTCTGCCCTGCTGGACTGGTTTCTAGGCCTGTGCCATCGGGTGTATGTTCTGCATGTGGAGTCGCACAGACTCTCAGAAGGCTGGGATAGAAGTGTGTATTTGAGGGCATTGTGTGCAGCCTGGTGTACCCTGTGATTCAGGTATGGTGTCTCCTGGAGGTTTACAGGCCTTCTATTGTTGGTGGGTAACCCTGAGTTCCTTCCGGGTCTCCTCTCGGCCCCTTGGCGATGGGCTGTATAGGGTATCACTCTGTGGGTGACCTACGAATGGAGCACGTGGAGGAGATCAATTCTTTTGTCCATCTGCAGTGGTGGTATGGTTGGAGCAGAAGGATTTCTTCTGCTACCTACAAGTGTGACATTACATTCGGACTCTTTAGCAAGCGGGGCTTCGTATTCTCCGAGGGGGGGCTGCTTGAGGTATTCAACGCACTGATTCTACAGAATGGGACCGGGGGAGAGTTTAAGAAAGTTTTAAGGCCTGCTCTGGATCAGAGGTATGTGGACTTGCTCTCGAGATGCTGGAATAGTGAGGGATGGGACTGTATCACAACTGGTCTCTCGAAGACTGCTTTTTTGAAATGTGCCTCTCACAGAATGTGTTTACTTGCAGGAGCTTTAGTATTAATTTTTGTGACAGGCCTATGTGTATGATGTTTGGGCCCAACATCATCGGACCTCTGGAGATTATGTGCACAGACTTGGGGCACGTTGCTGCATCGCTTTTGTTCCTGCCCCAAATTGCAGACTTTGTTGGGTGGGGTGTATAGGAGACTGGATACATTGCTGGATATGGACATGTCCCTCTCTGTGGAGGTGTGCTTGTTTGGGCGTTATTCAGTGGAATGGACATCCTCTGCCCTCCAGAGGTTCTTGTGTGATAGAGGTTTTTTGATGGTTAAGTGAGTCATACTACGCCACTGGATGTCTGAGGAGGCCCCGGGGATGCAGCATTGGGAGCAGGCTCTTTCTGATATTATGGTTAATGGAACATAGGACAGCTTAGATGTTGGGCTCCACAGCCCAAGATGGGTTCCTTACCATTTGGGTGCCTATCATTGATTCTTACCCCCTGGGGCTAGAGGAGCAGTTTTAAATATGTGATGTGACTAACTGATTGTGCATTAGTCTGTCTGTTTGTGGGATGTGCGGTAGTGTGAGTGAGAGGGAGTTGAGTACGGGACTGTCAAGCTACAGGGTGGGGGGTTGGTGGGGAAGGGTGGAAGGAGGGAGAGGAGGGAGAGGAGGGAATGGGTTGCGGAGTGGAGACTGCAATTGGAAGTATGTAGGAAACTCGGGTTTGTCTGGAGTTTTATGTAGGCCTTATGACATGTAGGTTCCAGTGATCCTCCTCCTTGTCTGCATGTGATTTGTGAGTGAAGGAGGGGGGTAGATAGCTGTTTGTCCATGTGTTATTGCTAGCGATGTATTATACTATCTACTTTGCTTGTTTTCTGGGGTTGGATCTAGTTGGTAATGTGCTTATTGGTGTTCTGTGTTAAAATTGTTTTGAACACTGATATGCTGGAGACTATTGCTCTAATAAAAAGTTTGCAACAAAAGTAATGTAATTATGATAGTAGCCAAATGGAGCTCCTTAATATCCTCTTGCTAGACCTCCTGCCAAAAGTTAGTAAAAATAACACAGGAGAAGCATAAAACAAGTAAAAGCAGAAGCAACTGCTAAGATGCAGTGCCCATTCCTGAACGTAATACAAACAAAACCTCTTCAGACAATTGGACACATGACTGTTTATGTCTGACTGTGGAGGAAAGCCGACCGCGAGAAGCCCCATACTAAGAAAAACATACAGGGGGCAATTTTCAGAATGTCTGCATAGTTGCAAAGTCCACAAGTAGTTTCCTTTTGAAAACTGCCTAAAAGGTCGCCACAGACTTTGGGCCTGTTTTTCTTGCAAGCAGACTCTACCGGCTGTGGGTTAGGAAGGTTTGGGGGGGGGGGAGGGGGAGTAGTGCACAGATATTTAAAACATAGAAAATGGAAGCAGAAAACATTACTTGGTCTATGCCATTTGCCCATTTCTGCCTGTCTTCTGTGGCAGGGTTTGCTCAGTCTTGCTCTTTTCTCCCTGTCACTGAGCGTTTTTTGTTGAGGCTGAAATGTCTCTTTAAATACCAGGAGTACTCAACTTATTTTATTTGTTCCCATCTAACCATGCCTGATTAACACTGCACCCAGGACCGTACCAAGCTAGAAATGTGCCCTGTGCAACTAACGAATCTGGTGCCCCCTCCACCCCAGACATGTTCAGTAACTCATTGTTTTTGAGCTTTCTGGAAGCCCGGTGATGATATCCACACCCCCTTCTGTGCTTGCGCCCTGTGCGGCCGCACCACTTGCACAGCCCTTGGTGCAGCCCTGACTGCACCCCCTCCTCCGCCCAGCACTGGGTCCAGTTGCTACATGTAGATGTCCAGCAGCAGTACTACATCACTTTTGGTCTCAGCAGTATTATTCTTAGAGTTGTTAGGTAATGAATTTTTCTTATTCCACCAAGTGACTGGATATGGGCACTTGTAAGAACCAAAATTTATTGGAAAAGACACCAAAGAAGAAAATGGGAAGTATTTAAACAGATTTTAAGTCAGCAAGCGTGTGTGTACTATTGGGAAGCAAAGTAAAATGATAAATGTGTGTCAGGTGACTCTCTCAAGTTATCAAAACATACCTTCTGAAGTAAGGGGGACCTTTACAATTACAAGGAGAAGAAACACAAGACGTTTTATAAGACAAAGCATGTAATGGCATGTGAGTGATTAGATAAGCTAAAACTAGATGTGTAGCCAAATATAGTAAAACCGACCCTTAAGTATAGTAACTAAATATTAGGAGGGATGCTTGAAGGCTGCTTTCTGGGTAAAGCTGAGAATAAAATTACCAGGGATAGAGACAAAGGAAAATCCTAAATGTCAGTACCATTGGTAACCTGTTTGAGGTTACAATGCATTTACATAACTCAGAAGTGTGCAAAGAAAGAAGTGACCCTTAAAGACCTTCATAAGGGACCGGAACTGAACAAAATTGAGCCTGGGTTAACATGGGAAATGACTGATGTGGTTACATGAATGTTATGCTTAATATTTATGTATTCAGTCAAGGTCTTTTTTTCCCAGGAATGGCAATAGCGTGTTCCCATGTTCAAAATGTGTTGTAAATCAGAACTAATTAGATCCGGCAACCTCACAGAAACAGCTTGGGTATAGAAGCAGCAGGTCCAGCAGACCAACTGAATTGGAGTTTTGGAAAAAAATTAGCCAACTTGATATAGCTTTTTCTAAAGCTTTTTCCCATGAAAGGGTGATTGTGAAATGACTGACGATATGGTTTAGAGAGAACATTTGTGAATATATAAGGAACTGGTGGAAGGGCAAATGCCACAGTCCTAATTAGAATATACCCCAATTGGAGTGACAGATGGGTCCTATTGAAATCTCTGCTTGGATGACTGAATTTGTGTTTTAAGTCAGTGGTCAAAGGAAGAAATAAGCAGCCACATGAGTTTTATGCTGTCTTTTTTTTTCTTCTTGCTGTCTTTTGGAAGGGAGGGTGATTTTAACCCAAGTATTATGACCTAAGAAAAAGAGAAAAATACGTCCTCATCCTGCTAAACCAGTCCAAATGAATGGGTTTATGCAGTGGCACCCAAGGGGGGAGCGGGGCCATGCCGGAGATGCATTGCAGGGCCTCATTAACATAAATATTTGCATAGTGTTAACAGCCTGGCAATCTACTTCCGGTCACACTGCCAAGAAAACCCAAGAGCTTCTTGGTCGCCAGGAGTCAACACTAACTCGAAAGGCACACACATTGCATTGCATTTGCAATGTTAACGTGCACTAACCTTTACTAAACATGCCTCTTAAAGAGTTTCTGGATAAAGAAAGACTACCAGATTTCTACATTACTATACTCCAGTGACAACCGCCAGGCACATTAGGAAGTACTATAAACACTGACCATTTAGAACCCATAGCAAACCCACCATATCATAACAGCACTACCAGGACTCACAAAGCACCAAACCCTACCTATCAAAAAGGCAGCACTGCAAATATTAAACCATTACATCTCAGAGAATACCAATACATCTTCTACTAGGGCAAGAGAACAAGTGGCACTGTCAAATAGAAACTATATGAACAGAATACCTCAGCTCGGTTACAAATGCAGAACATAGACAGTCACTAAACAAAAGAACATGGGATCACAATTTAGAGATAGGAAGACAATAATTAAACTGGGAACCCCAAAAGCCAAACTTGGAATGTGCAACAACACTGGAGAAATACAATTCTAAATTAATTTCCTCTTGTACTAAACAAAAACATAAAGACGTTAGCAATGCACATTTCCAGATCATACTGCTAGACCAGTCCAGACAAGCAGGTTATGCGCCCCTGCCAGCAGATAGGGAGACAGAGAAAAAAACTCCAGAGCTGTGATTGGTTAGGCTCTGGGTGACATAGGCATACCCCTAGAGGTCCTATTCAGTATTTTTTCTGTCTCAGCAGATGGAGGGTGTTATTCAAGCTTGTTCTACAATTTGTTTTTTCCTTTTTCACTGTATCTTGAGGCTCCTGGATGCACCCAGAGTACATAAGAGGTGTTACTCTGGGTTTCCCAGCAACTTGATTCCCCAGATAAACTTGTGGAGCTCCTGAGCCTGGCTTCAGTAGAGCACCCAATTTTCTTTAAGCAGCGCTGAGTCTTTGCCACGAGGGCTTAGACATTAGCAGGAGGATCAGGTATCAATTTCTGAGAGAAACTGTAAGTAAACTGTTTTCTTACTTGCCTCAGCTGCCCTGGGTTTACTTCAATTGCATCGGGACTGGCTGTCTCTGACCTGATTCCTTCACTTCCGGTTTTGTCAGGGTCTGTTAAACTGGGTTTTGAAGTTCCTATTTTCTTTTCTTTGTTTTTATTTCCTGGATGCACCCAGAGCACACAAGAGGTGTTTCTCTGGGTTTCTCAGGCTTCCCTCCTTAGCTGTATTTTCTGTAATCAACAATACAGCAGGCTTTGAGCTCCTGATTTCACTGTCAGTGCAGCTCCCCTTCTCTCCATCCCTCCTCAGAAACACCTTCCAGCCCCTGCCATGAGGTTCTAATTGGCTGCAGAGGGATCAAACTCTAATTTCCCTACCTTTCAGTCACTGTAATTACCTTACACGGACTTTGAAAGTTTCTCTTCTCCTCCATGGGAACTCAGTTCCTTGTACCAGCACAGTGAATAACTGACAGTTTCCTTCTCCCCTCCGTTTCTGGTGATTCAGGGTTCGTCAGGATTTGAATTTTTCAGTTGCTAGCAGCACTCCTTGCCTTTTCCCCAGCAATTTTGCTGCATTTTTAAGGTTTTTAGAGCTTAGGAAACTTTTATTTTGCATTTTTTCTGTGCCGGCAGCCATTTTGAAAATCAGGAGGGATTTCTCTTCAGTGTTTTTTTTTTTTTGAGGGAGCAGCTCTGAGCAGCCATTTCAAAACATTTAAACATGCTGTGAAGGCACATGGAGTTTCAAAATCCCTTTTCTTTGAAGAGTCTTCTGTTTCCCTAAGCCTACCTTGATTTTTGTTTATAAAAAAAAAAAAGGTTTAAGCCTCTGCAATGCCTGTTTCTCTGCACAGCTGTATTATATGTAATAAGAAGGAGTTAATAGATTGCTTGTGTTCCACCTGCATGCTGCATCTAGGAGAATCTTCTTCCTCCATTCCCACTGCGCTGCCAACTGGGGACATCAGCGCCTTAACTCCTCCCTCCTTAGAGCCCCTGCAGCAGGATCTACCTGCAGAAAGGACTCAGTCAGCTCCCATTTTGCTTTCACAGCCACTGGCAGCCACAGCAGCCTTAGCTGACAGTGAGTTCCTGATGCTCTTCCACCAGGCATGGCACCTGTGGCGTTCGGAGTCTTTTGGTTATACCTCCAGCACCCGCCCGGTAGCTGACAAGGATATGGCGGGGTCTCGCAAGCGGTCCCAAAAGTCCTCAGACCTTAAAGCAGTACGTCCTCCCAGGAACGTTGCATGTGGCTTGTGGGACACTACGGATATTCAAGAAGACTTTAAATCTTCGGAGGTGAGCCCTGACTCGTTGGAGAAAGAAGATGGGGAATATTCTCCGTCTGATTCTTTGCTGACAGTTTACGAGGACTCTCAAGATATCAGACTTTTTCAGAAAGAGGAGTTGCTGGCCCTAATTACACAGGTGATGGAGTCGCTATGCCTAGCCGACACGCCTGATCCTCAGAGTTCTCAAACCCTGTTGCAGCCGGATCCCATTTTACAGGGCATTCGTAAGCCTTCCAAAGCTTTTTCCTTTCTAGCCGAGTTACATCAAATGGTATCTCGAGAGTGGGACTCTCCAGAGTCCTCTCTACGTACGACACGCGGTATTGGTCAGTTATACCCTTGGTCTACCTCTGACTTGGACCGTTGGCTGATATACCCGAAAGTTGATGCGTTAGTGACTGGGGTCACCAAGCATACCATAATTCCGGTTGAGGGCGGAGCGACACTCCACGACCAGCAAGACCTAAAAAGTTGAGAGTCTGCTAAAGACGGGTTTTTCGTCGTCCGCTCTTTCCGTTCAAGCAGGGGTGTGCAGAGGTCTAGCAGCACGGGCCTCCCTTCGATGGATTCAGCAGCTTTCAGGTGATCCCGAGTTGGCTCGTTTAGAATCCATCGCTGCATTCCTGGCAGAAGCCTTCTATGATCTCTTGCGGCTGTCAGCTCACTCCGTAGCACTGGTGACAGTAGCTCGGAGATGGCTCTGGCTGCGTCAATGGGCAGTGGATGTTGCTTCGTTCAAAGACTCCAGCGTTTAGATGCCATTCGTCCAGTTCCTCCGTTGGAAAGAAGACTAGGCCGTTACTCTGTCTATTTCGTGGTGCCAAAAAAAAAAGGACGAAAGGAGCCGTCCTTATCTTGGATCTCAAAGGCATCAGTCGCAGTCTGTGGGTACCACACTTTCGAATGGAGACTCTGCGATCCGTTATTCAAGTGGTATGCAAGGGGGAATTCTAGCTTCCCTCGATCTCGCGGAAGCATTCTTTCACATTCCCATTCGAGAGGGGCATCAGCGATTCCTTCGATTCGTGGTACTCGGTCAACATTTCCAATTTCGTGCGATGCCCTTCGGTCTAGCTTCAGCACCTCGAACCTTCTCCAAGGTAATGGTGGTAGTAGCTGCGGCCTTACGCAGCTGCGGCATCAGAGTTCATCTTTATCTGGACGACTAGCTCATTCGCGCAGACTCTCTCCCCGAGGCTTGCAGCACAGTCTCAGTGGTTGTTGCCTTTCTCGAGAACCTCGGCTGGGTAATCAACCGCGACAAGAGTTGTCTTCAGCCATCCCAGGAGATCAAATTTTTGGGGGCTCGATTCGAATCAGCCTTAGGTCGTGTCTTTTTGTCAATGTCTCGATTCCTCAAGTTAACTTCTCAAGTTTGCAGTCTCCCAGCACAGCTCTCGCCTCGAGCATGGGATTACCTTCAAGTCCTGGGATCCATGGTGGTGTCCATAGATCTCGTGCCTTGGGCCAGAGCGCACATGCGCTGTCTACAGAAAGCTCTCCTGACACGATGGTCGCCAGTTTCGGAAGACTACTACATTTGCCTTCTGCTTCACTCCAGGGTCAGTCTAAACCTATGGTGATGGCTCTCCTCCAGAAACCTCCTGAAGCGGGTTCCCTTAGAGACTCTGTATTGGATCGTTCTAACAACGGATGCCTGTCTGTCTGGTTGGGGCGCGCACTGTCAATCTCACAATGCGCAGGACACTTGGACAGCACGTGAATCCCGCTGGATGATCCATCGACTAGAGGCACGAGCAGTACGTCTGGCTCTACTGAGATTTCACACTCTTCTGCACGGGAAAGCGGTTCGGATACTATCCGACAATGCGACCACAGTTTCCTACATCAACCGTCAAGGAGGGACTAAGTGCACTGGAGTGTCGAATGAGATGGCTCTTCTTCTTCTTCCTTGGGCAGAGAGAAATCTCCAAGCCCTCTCCGCCCAACACATTGCAGGAACCAGCAATGTGAAGGCGGACTTTCTGAGTCGCGATACCCTTGACCCCGGCGACTGGGAACTGGCCCCGCTAGCCTTCCAGAGGATAGTTCAAAAATGGGGGTCGCCGGCGATAGATCTCATGGCATTGGCAGCGAATGCCTAAGTTCCGAGTTTCTTCAGCCGTTGGAGAGAACGCGGGACTCTCGGCATCAATGCGTTGACTCAGACTTGGCCGGAAAACCAGCTTCTTTATGTTTTTCCACCCTGGTCCATGATCGGCAGGATCCTGCAGCGAATTTGGTCGCACAGGGGGCCAGCAGTCCTCGTGGCCCCTGATTGGCCAAGAAGACCATGGTATGCCAATCTCATAAGGCTTTCACGGGGGTCGCCATTGCAGCTGGCAGCTCCCTCCGGACTCCTCAGACAGGGACCGATCTTCATGGAAAATACAGCTCCCTACTCGCTTACGGTTTGGCTCTTGAACGCCGCCATTTGACCTGTAAGGGATATTCGCCTAAGGTGGTGGCTACCCTCCTTAGCGCACGATGGTCTTCAACATCCGCTGCAGCTGCGAGAGTGTGGCGCGTCTTCAAGGCTTGGTGTTCACGTCATCACTTGTCCCCGTGGCGTACCTCAATTCCTGATATTCTTGCCTTTTTACAGGATGGTCTTGATAAAGGGTTGGCGCTCGATTCGCTTCGAGTGCACATGTCTGCCTTGACATATTATCGGAGTCCGGTGCTCAGTAGATCCCTTGCTTCCCAGGCTGATGTGTCTCGGTTTCTGTAAGGGGTCAAACTGCTTCGTCCTCTGACCGTCCGGTAGTTCCTCCTTGGGATCTCGCACTAGTTCTCAGGGCGCTCGGAAATCCGCCCTTTGAGCCTTTGAAGGAAGTGTCTCTTCTAGATTTGACGCTCAAAACGGTGTTTTTGGTAGCAATCACGTCGGCTTGAAGAATTGCAGAGCTTCAAGCTCTCTCGTGCAGGGATCCATATCTTTCTTTCTCTCCTGAGGGGGTAACTCTTTGCACGGTTCCTTCCTTCCTGCCCAAAGTGGTTACTCCTTTCCTGCTATTGCCTGCCTTCTCTAACGAACAGTGTGCGGGTAGGCGCAAAAGTCTTCCCTTCCTCGACCTCAAGCGAGTTCTCCTTCGCTATTTGAAAGTTACCAATTCCTTTCGCAAGACTGACCATCTTTTTGTTCTCCTTTCGGGGCCGCGCAAGGGTTTGGCTGCTTCCAAGCCTTCCATCACTAGGTGGCTGCGTCGTGCCATTGAATTGGCTTACATTCTCCAAGGCCAGCCGGTTCCAGAAAGGCTTCGAGCTCATTCCACTCGAGCCCAGTCCACGTCATGGGCCGAGAGGTCCCACGTCCTTTCTCTCGATATTTGTCGAGCGGGCATCTGGTCGTCCTTGTCCTCTTTTGTTCAGCACTATCGGTTGGATATGCAGACCCGATAGGACAGTCATTTCGAAGTTGTGGTGCTGTCGGCGGCTCTATCTGCCCACCCTGAGGGTAATTAACTTGGGTACTTCCCGCTTGTCTGGACTGATCTAGCAGTATGATCTGGAAGGAGAAATTTCACTTATCGTTAATTTCCTTTCCTGGAATACTGCTAGACCAGTCCAGAACACACCCAGCTTGTCAGAGGCACTGGTACTTGTGCAGAGCAGTCGACAGTCATACGCTCCGCGAGCACTTCCGGAGTTTGTTTCCTGGGAATGTGTCAAAGCAGTCATTTCAGACTTCTTCCCTTGGGAATGATATTTGATCCTCCTCTTCCGTTTTTCGTTCGGGTTGAGGGGTTGAGTTGGTTCCCTTTTTTAAGGGTTCATAGGTGCGTTTTTCCCTGAGATGTTGCCTTTTTGGCTTCTTACATAGTTACTGAATAGGACCTCTAGGGGTATGCCTATGTCACCCAGAGCCTAACCAATCACAGCTCTGGAGTTTTTTTCTCTGTCTCCCTATCTGCTGGCAGGGGTGCATAATCCACTTGTCTGGACTGGTCTAGCAGTATTCCAGGAAAGGAAATTAACGGTAAGTGAAATTTCTCCATTCCAGTTAATAAATTCAAAATATAAAAGTATTTTTCTACCTTTGTTGTTTGGGCATTTTATTTTTTAGTTGCAATTGCTCCAATCAATTTCTTCTGGTTTCTTCGTGTCTTCGGCTAACTCTCCATTATCTGCTGTCAATTTGCCCTTTCTTCTCTCTTCTAGTTTTTTTCCATTTTCTTTCTACATCTGCTTTAACATACCGATCTTCTCCTTTTACTCTTTCTTCCATTTCTTCCTTTATTTCTTTTTCATCCACTCAAATTTCACCCCTCCATCCTCAATCCCCACTTATTCTGCCAATACCCAGCCAATCATAGATTTTTCTTCCCTCCCACACAAATCATTTTTTCCTTTTCCATCTTCACTCCCCCATCCCCATCTCCATCTAGTTCTCCCCCAACATCAGCTCCCTTCTAATTCCAGCCCCACCCCAGTATCCCCGCTCCCTTCTAGTCCCATTCTCCCATCCCCCTGCATCAGCCCATTTCCAGTCCTAGACCCCCTCATCAGCCCATTTCGAATCCTAGCCCCCCATCAACCCATTTCCATTCCTAGCTCCCCATCAGCACATTTCCAGTCGAATCCCAGCCCCACATCAGCCCATTTCCATTCCTAGCCCCCCATCCGCCCATTTCCAGTCTGATCCCAGCCTCCCATCAGCCCATTTCCATTCCTAGCCCCCTCATCAACCATTTCCAGTCCTATCCTAGCCCCCACCCCCACCACGAAGAGCCCCGCAGCTTATGAGGGAGTCGAGGATGCCAAAGGCCCCAACTCGCATCTGCACAGCGCTGAAATGAAGAGCCACATGAGCCTTCACTCGTGCTGTGTTCCCGTGAAGCCCGCCGAGAGCCGGGAAAGATTAAAGGTCATTTCCTGTTTCCCGGCACTCAGCGGGCTTCACGTGAACACAGTGCAAGTGAAGGAGCATGCTGCTCTTCATTCCAATGATGTGCAGAGGCAAGCCGGGGCCTCTGGTGTCCCCGGCTCCCTCTCTAGCCAAACTACAAATCCTGGGGAATGAAGTTCGCGTGGGGCCCTGTGCAAACAACATTCTCGCTCAATGGATAGGCCGGCCCTGGTTTTATGTCACGTGGAGACAGAGAACAGCTTTGATGTCACCACTGCCTATAAATGACTGTGCCTTCAGGTCACATTCCAGTATTCTCTGCCTCTAGCAGATGGTGGCACATGCTGTTCTGGTGTAGCAGGACTGAAGCTCCCTGGGCCTTGTCGGGCCTGTAGATTGAACACTATCAAGCCTGTTTTCCCAAGGCAGTGGCCTTCGGGCTCTTTTTATGGCTTGAGGGGACTTCAGAGATTCTCGGTATGGCAGGTCTGCCTATTCCCCTGATCAGGTACGTTTCAGTGCTCCCAGGACAGCAGTCTGAAGGCTGACTCCCTTGTTTGAGCAGGTGCTAGATCTCCCAGGGCAGTGGCTTGCAGCTGTCTCTCCCAGTTGAGATTTCAGGTGACCCCACTAGCTGAGACCCTTTTTCATGTTTGGGTCTCAACTAGTGGGGTTGCTTTATTATGGCTGTCAGGCCTGATGTAGTGGCTTCTGGTTGAATGAGAGAACAGAGGTACTGTTAGTGCCTCCTTAGCCAGATGGTGGCTCTGGGATACCTTAGAATAATATCCTCCTTCCCTTTCAGCGCCTATTTTGTGTGTGTGTGTGTGTGTGTTGTGCCCCACCCCTTGATGCTGCTAATGCTAGCTTTATTGCTGGTTGGTGATTGTGAGCACCAACACTAGTTATTTTAAAAAAAGGAAGAAAACAGAATTTGCAGAAGTGGAGAAACGGTGTCTGGGCTGCAATGCAGAATGGCATTATGAGTAGCCAGCGGGTGTCTAATCACTGGTGGGAGCCATCCATGTCAGCTGCAGAGGCTGTGATGGAGCTGCAAATGAGCATGTCGGGGACTCTGAGCATGCCTGTAGTTGTTGATGGTGTTTCTCTGTCAATAGTGCTTGGACCTGCCCAGAAAGCAGTAGGGGACCAGACTTTTTGGCAGATACAGGATTTATCTCCTCAGGGTCTTCTGTGCATGGGAAAACTTTAGAGAGGGGAGAAGATGATCTCCACCTAGGTGGATTGTGCTTTTTTCCCAGAGATTGTTCTGGTCATGCACCAGGCCTTCTGTTGGATGCAGAGGTCTGGTACCAGGGCCATAGTGGGTCTGCAGGATCCTATACCAGCACACAGCCCTGTCCTCATTACAGGACAGGGGTCCAGCACCTGCAAAGTCTAGGAGGGTCTACCTGGATTGGATCTCGGGGGCCCCCTCTCCAAATTCTTATATTCTCACTACATAGCAAGAAGTTGGTTCAAAGCAGGCAGGGTCTTAGATAGTGCTGGGGAGGAGTCTGTTGTCTTGGTACATGTCAGTACCAATGACATAGGAAAGTGTGGTAGGGGAGGTTCTGGAGGCTAAAATTAGGCTTTTAGGTAAGAAGTTGAAATCCAGAACTTCCAGGGTAGCAGGACCCAAAAAGCAGGCAGAGCTCTGGAGTCTCAATGCGTGGATGAGACAATGGTGCAATGATGAGCTAGGGAACGTTCTGGGAAGGAGGGGCTCTTCCGAAGGGATGGGCTACACCTTAACCAGAACGGAACCAAGCTGCTGGCATTAACCTTTAAAAAGGAGATATAGGAGCTTTTAAACTAGACAACAGGGGAAAGCCTACAGTCGCCCAAGAGTGCATGGTTTGGAACAATGTATCCTTGAAGGATACTAGCAAAAGACTGGAGTAAGGGCATATCAGTAGAGAAGTTGCAATAAAGACAAAAGTAACCCAAATGCCCTTGAGTACAGAGCAGACAAAGCTTAAAGATTCCAAATTACCCCTGCCTACTGATAGCCAGATTAATATGAATAAAATACAACCTCTAAAATGCTTGTATGCAAATGCTAGAAGTCTAAAAAATAAGATGGGAGAGTTAGAATATATGGCACTAAATGAGAATTTAGATAGGAATGATATCTCAGAGATATGGTGGAAGGAGGACAACTAGTGAGACACTGTGATACCTGGGTACAAACTATATTGTAATGATAGAGCTGATCAAATTGGTGGAGGGATTGCGCTCTATGTTAGAGAGGGCATTGAGTCACAAAGGATTAAAGTTTTGCAGGGAAGAAATTCACTGTAGAATCTCTATGGATTGAAATCCCATGTAAAAAGGGGAAGACAATGGCAGTGGGGGTGTACTACCGACCGCCTGGCCAGAATGAACAAATGGATGATAGAATGTTCAAAGAAATCAGGGAAGCTAACAAAAGTTACAACACAGTAATAATAATGGGTGATTTCAATTACCCCAGTATCGATTGGGTCAGTGTCACAGCAGGACATGCTAGAGAGGTAAAGTTTCTAAATGAAATAAATGACTGCTTCTTGGAGCAGCTGGTTCATGAACCGACCAGAGGGGAAACCATTTTGGACCTAATCCTTGGTGGAACACAAGATCTGGTGCAAGAGATAAGGGTGTTGGGGCCACTTGGCAATAGTGATCATAGCATGATCACGTTTGATTTAATAAATGAAGGAAGGACGGGAAGGAAATCCACAGTACTACTTTTTAACTTTAAAACGGGAGATTATGATAAAATGAGGAAAATAGTTAAGAAAAAACTAGAAGGAGCAGTTTCAAAGGTTAAAGATTTACATCAAGCTTGGTTATTGGTTAAGAATACTATCTTGGAAGCCCAGACCAGCTGTATTTCACACTTTAAGGAAGGTGGAAAGAAGTCCAAAAAACTGCCAGCATGATTTAAAAGTGAGGTCAGAGAGGCGGCTGTTGCCAAAAAAGCATTTTTCAGGAAATGGAAAAAGGAGCCAAATGATGAAAACTGGAAACAACACAAGCACTGTCAAATTAGATGCAAGACATTGATAAGGCAGGCAAAGACAGAATTTGAGAAGAAGCTTGCTGTGGAAGCAAAAACGCATAATAAAGACTTTTTCAAGTACATTCGTAGCAAAAAGCTATGAGAGAGTCAATTGGACCATTAGATGATAGAGGGGTAAAAAGGGTACTAAGAGAGGACAAGGCCATAGCGGAGAGATTGAATGAATTTTTTTCTTCGGTCTTTACTGAGGAAGATGTAGGAATGTTATCCATGACTGAAAAGTTATTTAAAGGAGATGCTGTGGTAGAACTGAAAGAAATATCGATACACCGGGAAGATGTATTACAACTATTTGATAAACTGAAGAGTAGCAAATCACCTGGACCGGATGGTATACATCCAAGGGTGTTGAAAGAACTGAAATATGAGATTGCAGACCTACTATTAGTAATCTGTGAACTATCATTAAAATCATTTTTAAAACCTGAAGATTGGAGGATGGCCAATGTAACGCCAGTTTTTATAAAGGGCTCCAGGGGTGATCCGGGAAACTAAAGACTGGTGAGGCTGACATCAGTACCGGGAAAAATGGTAGAAACTATTATAAAAAACAAAATTACTGAACATGTAGATAATCATGGCTTAATGGGAGACAGTCAATATGGCTTTAAGCAAGGAAGGTCTTGTCTTATTAATCTGTTATGTTTTTTTGAAGGTGTGAATAAACAGATAGACAAAGGTGAGTTGGTTGATATAGTGCATCTGAACTTTCAGAAAGCCTTTGACAAGGTCCCTCATGAGAGACCTTTGGCAAAATTAAAAAGTCATGGGATAGGAGGCAGTGTATACTATTGTGGATCAGGAAGTGGTTAAAAGATAGAAAGCAGAGGGTAGGGCTAAATGGACAATTTTCCCAATGGAGAATGGTGAATAGTGGAGTACCCCAGGGATCTGTGATGGATCCACTGCTTTTTGAAAATATTCATAAATGATCTGGAAATGGGAATAACGAGGGAGGTTATCAAATTTGCAGATGACACAAAACTATTCAAAGTTGTTAAAACCCATGGATTGTGGAAAATTGCAGAAGATCTTGATAAATTGGAAGACTGGGCATCCAAATGACAGTTGAAATTTAATGTGGACAAGTGCAAAGTTATGCACCTTGGAAAGAAAAGCACAAACTATGCTTACATGGTGCAAGGTTCTACATTAGGAACCACCACCTAGGAAAAAGATTTAGGTGTCATCGTGGATAACATGTTAAAACCAGTGTGTAGCGGCGGCCAAGAGAGCAAATAGAATGCTAGGTATCATAAGGAAAGGAATGGAGAATAAATCAAAGGATATTATAATGCCTCTTGTCACGCCCTTGCCCCTTACATCCAGTATGGAGGGGCGTGGTTATCATAGAAAGTTTCACCTTCTAGCCTTTAACTGACTGGTTCTTTTGCAATGCCTCTTGGGAAAGGTAGTTCAGTCACAATTCACTTGGCTTCAGGTAAAAAAAACCACTTGTAGTTGGCTCGAATGATAAGGCAATGACAGAAATTTATTAACTCAACGCTAGGTTCACAAATATCACCTTTGGATTCTTTCTCCAGGATTCTTCCCAATACACATCAGGACATAAATAAACTCAAAGCAAAATTTCAGCTTATAATGTTCTTCAGCTCAAAGATAAAGTCCTTTAACAGCCAATGCTACCAGCCTTGGCTAGCATTGCTGGTTAAAGCAAACAAAAACAGCTTTCCTTAAAGCAGATTTCTTTTCTTACATTCCCAACACTTTCAGGTTGTTTGTCTCCTTATAAACAAAGTAAAACTTTCACCAAGGATAAATCTTCTCATAAGCAAACCATGCCCTATGCAAGGCTTTTGGAATATTCGAAAGCAAATCAGAGCTTTACTTCCTCTCTCCGTTAGCTCGGCTTCTTGCCGGTGCACTGCTCTGGATAACAGGTGTTTAACCAGCACAATTAGAGAGCTTCAGCTTGCTCTTACTTTCTCAGCAAACGTATTTCTTCTTTAACACAGGACATGCACAAATTATCTACAGGCTTCCAAGGGTACCTGGGTCTGAAAGTTTTCTCTTAATGGTTGGCTTTCTTTCAACTCCTCCGTAGTTAAAGACTGGCATAAAGAACAATCCATGAAGGTCTCTCCTTCATTCAAAGCTATGTCTGCTTCACCTATTTGCATAGATTCTATCTCTCCTTCCAGCATACAGGGCTCAGCTGACTGCCTCTCGTTAGAGCTGAGAGTATCTCTTGCAACTCTGCACTGCTCCGTGTTAGAGAAACTTCTAAGGCTTCTAAGGCTTCTACCTGACTCTGGACTTGTGTCAGCTTCTCCTTTTTCATGCTCTGGCCACCATTCTCCTGTACTTCCTCGTCCTGTCCTCCAGCTTGTGTTCCTTCTGCCTGTGTTCCAGCTTGGGTCTCTGCCTGGATCTCTCCCTGGAACTCTCTTCGTGTCCTCTGGAACTCTCTGCGTGTTCTCCTCTGAATAATCTATCCTGGACTTAAATTCCCAAGGCTTCAGCCCCAACTCTTCTCCCCTCAGGTGACCGAGATCAGCTTGCCACCGTGCAGCTGAGTAATTAGGGAACTCAGTGACATAAGGATCTCTTACCTTGGGTATGGATTCCCTCACCTTTACTCCACTAGGGGAACTCAAACCTATCCCCGCTGTGAATTTCCTGCTTTCTAGGGGTGATTGGGGTTCTGTTTCTCTGACCTTGAAAAATAGGTCCTTTTATAAGGGTGAATTCCTTTTCTTTTTCCCTTTTTCCTAAGTCATGATAAGCTGTAGTAAAAGCTGTTAGTGTAGCTGGGTTTAAAAAAGGTTGGACAAGTTCCTGCAGGAAAGGTCCATAAATCATTATTAAAGTGGACCCAGAATATCCACTGCTTGTTCCAGTACAAGCATTGTGGAACCTGTGTCTTTTGGGGAAACTGCTAGGTACTTGTGACCTAAATTGGCCACTGTTGGAAACAGGATACTGGGCTTGATAGACCTTGGTCTGACCCTTTATGGCATATTTTATATTCTTATGTACTTATACAAAACTATATGTAATCTACTGAAGAGGATGCTCAGGCATCATCTTGGGTGGAGTATTGAGTGTTCTCTCCAGAAGGCATTCGTAAGATAATAGCTTGGTCCTTTTTTCATTCCTATATGAAACATTACTAGTCGGAGGTCTGGGGATAAGGACATAGGCTTTGGGGCTGAGGTTCTCCACGCAGACCTGACTTCTTCCCACCCCTGTTGTTGGTATTTAATAGGCTTGGGTACTTCTCATTCGTCTGGACTGGTCTAGCAGGATGATGACAAAGTGAAATTTAATCTTGCCTGTTAATTTTCTTTCCTTGAATTCTGCTAGAACAGTCCAGAACCCATCCATAAAGCTCAGATCTTGATCATGGAAGTTTTCATTGAATTGGCGACAGTTGTTAGTGATATTGCGTAAGGGCTGTCAGGTAAGGTTTGCCTCTTTGCGGATGATACCAAAATCTCCAGGAAAGATTAGATAACATGAGGAGGGATCTATCTAAGCTTAAGAATAGTGAAGAATTTGGCAGCTGAGATCTAATACTAAAAAATGCAGGACCATGATTTGGGCTGTGAAAATCCAAGGGAGCGGTATAGTGTAGGGGGCAAAGTACTTCTGTTCATTGAAAGAAGAGCGTGACCTGAATGTGATTGTTTCTGTTGATCTTAAAGTGGCTAAACAGGTAGAAAAGGCGACAGCAAAAGCCAGAAGGATGCTTGTGTCCATAGGGAGAGGAATGGCCAGCAGAAAAAAGGAGGTGATAGTGCCTCTGTATAAGTCCCTGGTGCGACCCCATTTGGAGTATTGTGTGCAGTTCTGGAAACCACACCTTCCAAAGAATACAAACAGAATGGAGTTGGTGCAGAGGGTGGCTACTGAAATAGATAGTGGTCTTCGTTATAAAGCATATGAGGACAGACTTAAAGATGTAATATGTATACATTTGAAGAAAGGCAGGATACAGGAGATACTGTATGATAGAGACGTTTAAATACCTCCATGGCATAAATGCATAAGAAGAGATCCTCTTTCGTTTGAGAGCAAGCTCTACTATGAGGGGACATAGGGGATAGACTCAGGAGTAATATGCGGAAATATTTCTTTACAGAAAGAGTGGTAGATGCTTGGAATAGTCTCCCAGTGCAGGTAGTAGAGACAAGGATAGAATCTGAATTCAAGAAAGCATGGGACAAACACAGAAGATCTCTAAAGGGAAAAAGGGGACTATTGTAGTTGATATGGAAAGGCAGACTAGATAGGCAATGTGGCCTTTTTCTGCCGTCATGTTTCTATGGTTGACTGTTGTGTACCCTGTGTCTTTTCCATTGGTAGAGAGGAAGTTGTGAGGTTACCGCCAATGTCCTGGTGTTTTGGTGGGCTTTTGTCCTATTGTAAGGAGGGATTTTTGATACTTGACTTTTGAATTATCTTCATTGGTCCTTTTGGGCTTTGGAAAGAATAATTGCTAGAGTATGATCAGCAAGCACAATCCTTTATGGGTAATAGGGGTGTGCAGACCAAAAATATTAATTTTGTCTAGCTTCCTGTGTTTACAGAATTTTTTTTTTGTTTTTATTAATTTTAGTTCAAATAATGCTTGAGCTTTAAATTATTACAAAACACAACTCAAAATGTAATATAACTCAAGCCCTATACAAGCAAATACTTAGTTGGAACTCGGTTCCACTGTCTTTTTGGCAACATTCTGATTACTTAACATTTCGTAAATCATTGAAAGTCTATTTGTATAATGTGTACTTTTCCTACTTTTAGGTATTTATTATATTTTGATTTTGTAATGTCTATCAGGCCGATGCAGAAATTTGGTGCTAGACGCTCGCTGAATTGACTTTTGATGCGCCTGACAACGCACACCTTTTAACCTGCGATGCAGCAAAAATAGGGTATACTAATTAAGGATGCGGTAACCGTGCCCATGCAAATGAGCCACCCATTAAATTGGGCGCAAAGTGGCAGCATTAAACTGGGAGAGAAAGCCAAACACATGCACACAAGTTTGGCTTCCTCTCCCAGAGAAATGGACATAGCATGGCTAATTTGCATATCGGCCCCAGCAGTATTTTCGGGAGCAATCACAGCATCGGGAAAAGCCCCCGATGCCATCAAAATACTATCGGAGGCTAGTGCCCCGACAGAAAATGACTACCCTTGTACCCCCCACCCCAAATTAAAATAAAATAACCTGGTGGTCTAGCAGCCCCTGAAATACCCCTATCCCCCACCCCAAATTAAATTAAAATAAAGTAAACTGGTGGTCTGGTGGCACTTGAACTTCCACCCCAAATTAAAATAAAATAACGTGGTGGTCTAGCGGCCCTTGAACCCTCACCCTCCCTAAAATAAAATAACCTGGTGGTCTAGTGGCTTTTGAACCCCCCCCCCATCCCAAATTAAAATAAAATAACCCAGTGCTCTACTGGCCCTTAAATCCACCCCCTCCCACTCAGTATCTTAAAATAAGCGGGAGCACTGCTTACGCACTCCCGCTCTGGGTCCGCTTTCTTGAAAGATGACAGCTCCTGGCCCTGCGCGGTGCATCCTGGGATGCACCGGGTGAGGTCTGACTGTCATATAAGGTAGACTATGTCTTATATGGCTGTCTAACCCTGCCCGGTGCATCCCAGGATGCACCGTGCAGGGGGCAAGCACTGCTATTTTTCAAGATGGCAGACTCAGTACAGGAGCGCGTAGGCAGTGCTCCCATTATTTTAAGGTACCAGGTGGGGGGCCACCAGGGATTTGATTTCCCTATTTTGATGGCATTGGGGGCTTTTCCCGATTCCTGATCATCTGAGGAAAAGATGATCTAGGCATTTGGGAAAGCACTCGGTGCCATCAAAGTACTGTCAGGGGCACACATTAGAGCTTTAAGTCACCTCAGATCCCGCAATAAACATATTGGCGCTATGGCTGGTTGTGAAATCCTCTGCATCGGGTGTAGCCATGATTTGCATACCAGACTATTATGTGCAGCTCATTTTCCTACAATTTAAATACATTTAAATACTCATGGTGTTAATAGGGTACTAGTTTTTCCGTCGGTGTTTGTCTGTTTTCTGTATTTAAAAATGCTTAAAGTGTGCTTAAATGGGTGTTATTTATGCTTAAAGGCCATGCTAGCTTTCTGCATCAGTGTGTAAGTTTGTGTCTATCTATATTTATGTACTGACATTGTGTCTATATGTTGTAACTTGCCTAGTAAATTACATGGAAGGTGGGAGATAAATGCAATAAATTAAATGAAATAAAGAAAGTTGAGTAATAGAGTGCCTTAGGGGGGTGGGTCCTCGGGCAGATTCTGTTCAATATCTTTGTGAATGATATTGCTGAATGGGTAGAAGGAAAATTTTGCCTTTTTGCAGATGACACGAACATCTGCACTAGAGTGGACAACCCAGAGGGAGTAGGCAAAATGAGAAGTGATCAACAAAAACTAGGAGGTCAGTTTTCAAAAGTGGAGGTTATCCAGATAAGGGCACTGAGAGAGAGATTCAGTGGCACTATCCGGATAGTGTCACTGAATATTGCCACAGACCACTTTAGCACTCTCTGGTTAGTGCAGGGGCAGTCCATGGATAGAGTAAAGGCAATGCGGCCACTGTCAAGATAATCGTGGCACTTATCTGAATAGCCACGATTCGGCTAAGTTATCCAGATAGCTAGGGCTGCAGAAAAAGCTGGCTTAAGATGCTATCCAGATAACTTACCTAGATAGTGGCTGAAAAATTGTCACTGTCCAGATAAGTGCCACAATTATTTGGATAGCGGCCGCGTAATCTGGATATTCAGCAGCAGCCACTATCTGGATATTGATGATAAATATCCAACCTTTTGAATATTGATCCCTAGAAGACTGGTTGAATACTTGGCAGTTAACCTTTAATAATAAGAAAAAGCACAGAGTGATGCATGTGGGGTGTAGAAACTGAGGGAAGCTAGATATGATGGAGGGGAGAGGCTGATAGCACGGACCAGGAAAGAGACCTTAGGATCAGAGATCCTGAGTCTCTTGAGATGGCAAAAAATATGTGATAAGGGGGTGGCCAAAGCCAGAAGAATGCTAGGCTACATAAAGAGGTGCATAACCAACAGAAAAGAGAAGGTGATAATGCCCCTGTACATTTGGAGTACTGTGTTCAGTTTTGAAGGCTGCATCATGCTAAGAATATAAAGAGTTGATACAGAGGAAAGCAACCAAAATGGTAAGAGGTCTCTGTGAGAAGACCTAAGAAGAGGCTGGAGGCCCTAAATATGTATATTCTAGAGGAGAGGAGGGACAGAGAAGATATGATACGGATCTTCAAATGCTTTGAAGATATTACAGAACAAATGAGCCTTTTTCAAATGAGTGGAAGCTCTAGAACTAGAGGACATGATATGAGGCTATAAGGAGATAGAATGAAAAGCTACATCAGAAAGTATTTCTATATAGAAATAGTAGTAGATGCCTGGAATGCCCTTCTGAAAGAAGTGGTGAAAAGCAAAAATGATACTGTAATTTAAAAGGGGTAGGATAAACACAGTAGATCCTCAAAGGACAAGAGGATGGCAACCAACAATGGAGCACTTCAGCTCAAAACAGTTGTGAAATGACTGTTTCGCTGCTCTTTAAAAAAACATGGGGAAAGTAACCTGCACTATGCAGCAGGTACAACCTCCACTATGCAGCAGGTACAACCTCCAAATGAAATAGGCCTTGTGGTGCAGCTGTGATGGAAATGCCAGAGGATAGGTTCCCTGCCTGTATGGTGGGGAGCCCTGGACTAGTTGCAGAAAGAATGATAGCCTTGCTGGTCACATGATAGGGTTGCAAAAGGAATGGCAGCTTTGCTAGTCTCACTGTGGACTGGCTATTTAATCCAGTGCAGTATGTTTGGGAATTGTTGAAAACCAAAGGTATGCAGAGAGTAACATGTCTTGGGCAGAATGGATGGACCATGTTGATCTTTGTCTACCATTATCCACTATGTTACTATATGTTACCATCGAGCATTAGGGTATACTAATGATGACACAGGAAAAATCCCAAAATTTCCAGGTACTTTCTGTTTCGGGTTTTAAAATGACATGAAGCAACATGGGAAATGTTTTTTTCAAATGAATGCACATTCCTAATAGGCACTGGTGATGTCACTGCAAAAACTGTGTTCTCTGCCGGCAAGGTGGCATAAACCCATTCATCTGGACTGGTCTAGCAGGATTCAAGAAAAGGAAATTAACAGGTAAGATTAAATTTTACAATATTGAAGGACAGGATCACCTACTGCATTTGAAAAGCCCTGTCCTATAGCAATTTCTTTCAAAATGTTGCTACAGCTTCTCCTAAATGAATACAACATAGCTCTGATTTTGGTAGTTCATGCAAGAGGTCTCTAGATAAATAAAGATTGTTTTCTCTATGTACCTCTAGCAGTTGAAGAACAGAAAAAGAATGAAGTGGAAGAAAGACGAGAGAGAGCTGAAAATGGAGAACCAGAAAGCCAGGAAGTTCTAGACAGGGAGCAAATGGAAATTACAGTTGTGGAGAAGGAAAAGGTAACAGATTATTTATTTTGCTGATGTATATGAGAAATTTCTTGATTGTTAGAAACATAGAAACATGACAGCAGAAAAAGACCATCTAGCCTGCCCTTCCATATCAACAACTACAACAGTCTCCTTTTTTTCCTTTAGAGATCCTCTGTGTTTGTCCCATGCTTTTTTGAATTCAGATACTATCCTCATCTCTACCACCTCCACTGGGAGACTATTCCACACATCTACCACTCTTTCCATAAAGAAATATTTCCGCATATTATTCCTGAGTCTATCTCCTTTCACCACCTGCTTAGCAGTTTTGGTTTGTGGAGGAAAACACTTGCGAATTTAGTGAAATGATCAGTTATCACTAATTTAGCTAAATGATCAGTTATCACTAAAATATCCACGCTGTTATTTGTGTGATTTTCTGCTGACCAGAAGTCAATGCAGACCAATTCGAAGGGAACTGTAGTTATAATAGATTCCAGTGGTGCTATTGCCTGGGGTTCCACTGTTTTACTCATCGCACAGTGTCTACATTGATGAACATAGTCCTTTATATCTTGCTCAATACTGGGCCAATAGAATTTTTGTCTTGCCAGATTCAAAGTACATGTCTGTCCCTGGTGTTCCGCATTATCATGGACTTCCCGAAGAACCTCTGTCCTTAGGGACTCTGGTACCGCAAATTGATATTCATATTTCAAGGTAATAGAATGCTTGAATACTCAATACCGACTGTCATCACAATATTGTAATTTCTCCCATTGTTTCACATTTTCTGCACTAGACTCAATTCACTGTTCTCTCTCTCTTTTTATTTAAAAAGGATGGAAAGTTATCAGATCCCCAGACACAGAATACTAGAACCACCATGAGAAAACGTTTGTGCATGAGAACTGCATAATTCATTTTTGCTTATTATTTTCTTCAATTTCATCTGACTAGACTTTCCATATTTAGTATGCCTTCCCTCACCAGTACTGGAGTCAATGAGCAGGGCAGTTTAATTGGCCTTTCTTTAAAAAGCTTCTATCCAGTTTACAGGGAATGTCTTGGTGGCCTCATCACTACTCAAAGACCTTACAGTCAGTAACATAGAACTGTAAGTCAGTCATCTGTTTGCTTTTTGTAAATGTTTTTTTTTCTACAAACAATAACCCCTTAAAATCATTTGGTTCTCATGCACTGAGAGAAGTTATTGACATGAGTAGTTTCAGCATTCTGTGATTGAGTGCTACCCAGCAGTGCTCTTCCCAGAGCCATCCATTTTAATTTCTTTTTGGACTTGTTTGTGCTTTGAATAGTGTTCTCATCGGGATCAGCACAGTTGCAGCCTTTCGGAAGGGTAGCCATGTTAGTCTGTGGCAGCAAAAATGACAAAGAGGTCAGTGGCATATATAGGAGGGGATGTGGCTTAGTGGTTTTCAGCACATAGCACTAACTGGATAATTATTTGTCCAGACCAGATGTGTTCCACATTTTAAAAAAAGTGGTAGAAAGGCTAGACAACTGCCAGGTTAGATGCAAAGTATTGATAAGATAGTCAAAGAGAGCATTTGAAAAGAAACTTGCTGTGGAAGCAAAACGTTTAATAAAAACTTTTTCAGTTACACTCAAAATAAGAAGCCTGTGAGGGAATCAACTGGACCATTAGAGGGGTAAAGACGTCACTAAGGGAGGACATGGCCATAGCGGAGAAACTAAATTAATTCTTTGCTTTGGACTTTTACTGAAGCTTATGTAGAGGAGATACCCATGCCTTAAATTATATTTAAAGTTGCTGGTTCAGAGAAATTGAAATATATCTGAGAAACTGGAAGATGTAATAGAACAGTTTGACAAATTAAACATAGCAAATCACCTAGACCAGATGTTATACAATTCAGGCTGCTGAAAGAACTGAAAAATGAAATTGCTGCTGACTAATTTTGTTGTTACATGCCGTCAAGTCTGTGCCAACTCATGGTGACCCTCTGGATAGTTGTCCTAAACTGTGTTCAATCTTCAGTCAGGTTGGTAATTGCTGGTAGAGTGGCTTCCATAGCTGCTCTTATTGTATTGATCCATTGATTTGCTGGCTTTCCTCTTTGCATTAACCTTCAGCCTTGCAAGAATATGATGTCTTTCTCCAATGATCTCTCTCTTCGCATGATGATCCAGAGTATGAAAGTCGAAGTCTTGTCTTCTGAGCTGCTAAAGAAAGTTTAGGTTTGATCCCCTCTAGTACAGAAATTGGAGGAAGACTGATAAAATTCTACAAGACCAACGATTTGTTCATCTCAAACGCCTTCTTCCAGCAACACAAGCAGCGACTGTACACATGGAGTTCACCCAATGGTTTATACAAAAATCAAATTGACTACACCTGTAGAAGTCAACATTTGAAAAAGCTCAATAACATCAACAAAGACAAAACTTGGAGCCAACTGTGGTACAGATCACCAACTACTAGTATGCAAACTCAAGCTAAAGCTGAAAAAGAGCAAGCCACTTATGAATGTAGCAAAATATGAACTTGAGAATATACTACTGGAATTTAAAGACTGCCTGCAAAATTGATTTACTGCTTGGATACAAATGACAGAGCACCAGAAGAGTTACAGATATGGTATGACATGAAAAACGTTGTGCTCGAAGAAAGTGAGAAGTCTCTACAAAAAGTGAAAAAGCAAAAATGGCCAAAATGAATGACCAAAGAAACTCTGAAAATTGCCCAGAAACGCAGAGAAGCTAAAGCCAGAGGAGAAAGAGAGAGAGGTAATTGACAGAGTTCCAACGTGCAGCAAGATGAGACAAGGACAAGTATTACAATGATACATGCAAAGAAATAAAATCAGAAATTATTAGAGGAAGAAAAAGATCGGTTTTCCTAAAGCTATGAGAGTTAAAGAGAAAATTTCAGCCTCAAATTGGAATACTACAAGATGCTCAAGGATCCATGTTGAATGATGCTGAGAAATCAAGGAAAAGTGGAAAGAATATAGAGTCATTATACCATAAATATCAAGTGGACCAACAGCCGTTTCAAATGTATCTTATGATCAGGAACCCTTGATGATGAAGGAAGAAGGCGAAACAGCATTGAAAGCATTATCAAAGAACAAAGCACTGGGTATTGATGACATTCCCATTGAAGTATTACAGCAATTGTGTGTGGTTGTTGCATACTTTGTCATGGGGTAGACAGCATAAAAGGTGAAGTACTAAAGGCTAGTGCAGAGAAGGAGCCTATTGGCCAGGAGATAGAGAGCACTAAGCCTGAAACACTAAGAAACAATATACAGGAAAAGCTCACTTGTCAGAAGCCAGATAGCATTGAGCCTGAGATAGTAAAGGACAGTGTGGGGGAAGGGCTTGCCTGGCAAGAGTTACAAAACACAGACCAGGAAACATTAGGAAATAAAATAGAAGAAGAGCTTACCTGGCAGCCTCAGGGGCAGTTGCTGCAGGCCCGGAGCAGTGAGGCAGGAAAGGGGAAAGCAAACATTCCACAGAGTCTGTGTGACGTAGTGAGAATTGGAAATGCCAATCAGGCCCACCTGAACTCAGAGTCACGGTCCACGTTGAGTGAGTTGGGAGATAAAAGCAGCTGTGAAATCTCACACAGGCAGACTGAGGCCGAGCTTGGAGGTGAAGCATTGCATGCTGAGCTGGTAGCTGGAACGTTGGAGGCTGAGCTGATAGCTGGAGCATTGGAGCCTAAGCAAGAGTTTGCAACTGAGACAGAGAATGGGAAGCAGCAGGAGGAACACTGGCAGAGTAAGCTGAAGCCTGAGTTAGAGGTGAGACCAGAGCTTAAGTGCCAGGTGGAGAGCAGAGCTCAATGGACCTCTGATTGCTATCCCAGGCAAGCTAGGAGAAAAGCTGAGAGTGAAAATCCCAAGCAATTGCCACAAGATACGGTATGTGAGGGAACCACTGCTGGTGGGAGGCAGGCTGACCAATCCAAGAGACTTAAGCAAAGCTGCAGCCAGGTCTCCCTAGCCCGAGAGGTCCTCATAACAAAGCAAACTGCTCAGCTAACAGGAAGCAGAGATCCCGTACAGAGGAGTACCCAGGGGAGAGGGAGTGAGAGGCCATCAGCCAGGCCTCACAAACAGCTTTCCCTCACAGAGAAGTACAGGGCAGAGAGAAAGCCTTGGTTGGAGGCAGACGGATTGGAACTTATCTTTGGCAGAATAGAAGATAATTACTCTGTTTATGCAAAGGGGAGGAAAAGGAATCCCAGGGATAAAAGCCATGCAGACAACCAACAAAGGGTCTCTCTTATAGCCAAGCCAGGGGAAGGAATCCCCAGAACAGCTCCTAATACCAGGGACTCTCAAAGGCAGCTCTCAAGGGTAATTACTGAGTTTTACCCAAGGAAAGATACAGAGTACAGTTTCATAAAGACTCCCAGTCCTTACACAGGAATAAGTTATAGCCCCAGGCATGGGGAGAACTGTAGCACAGAGAATATTCCTGTAACAACAGAAGGTGAGGAAGAGGTGCCTGATGATTGGATGAGTCTTTATTGAAGTCAAGCAAGAAGTAGTATTTGGTGCACAGTGAAAATACTAAACTGTATTGCTGAAGGATATTGTGCACAATGAAATACGGGATTGTATTGCTGAGAATATTGTGCACAGGGAAATTCCGGACTGTATCACTGAGAGATATTCTGCACCGTGTAAATACTGGACTGTATTGCTGAGAGAAAGCAGTATTATCATTTCTGGTTTAAAACTCTTTTTACCTGGTGAATTCAACCGTTCATTTATGTTGTCCCTTATGCTGTAACATCCTAAAGGGAAGGGGAATAAAACCCATCTTTTCATTTGGACCACAACTACAGAGTCCTTATTTCTTCCACAACACAATGCTACCCGGCTCTAGGCAGCCGCCTAGGACCGGCAAGTAGTCACAACTTATAAGGCTCTGCTAGGAAATTTGGAAGAGAACATCATGGCCAACTGACCGGAAAAGATCTGTGTTTATACCAATACTGAAGAAAGGTGATCTGATTGACTGGAAATTATTGCACAATCGCTCTGATCCCATATGCCAGCAAGATTCTACTGAAGATCATTCAACAGAAACTACAACCATTCCTTGAACGAGAACTGCCTGAAGTGCAAGCAGGGTTTCGGAAAGGACTAGGAACGAGAACATCATCGTGGATGTGAGATGGATCCTTGAAAAGACAAAAGAATACCAAAAAGATATCTATATGTGTTTTATTGACTACAGCAAGCCTTTTGACTGTGTAAACCATGAAAAGCTCTGGGCCACATTAAGAAGCAGGGTATACCAGAACACCTGATAGTTCTTTTGCACATCCTTTATATTGATCAAGAAGCAACATTTCGAATGGAACAAAGAGAAACAGAATGGTTTAAAATCAGCAAATTGTATGAAAAGGCTGTATACTTTCCCCATACCTTTTAAATTTATATGTGGAACAATCATCAGATAAGCAGGACTGTATGAAGACAACCAAGGTGTGAAGATGATTGGAAGACTCATCAACGACCTTCGCCATGCTGATGATACCACAATAATGGCTAAAAGTGAAGATGATCTGAAACATTTGCTTCTCAAGATCAAGGAACATAGTCTTAGAATGGGCCTGCACCTTAATGTAAAGATGACAAAGATCCTGACAACTGGCAAAATCAATAAGTTCATCGTTGATGGTAAAGAAATTGAAATAGTGGATAATATTAACCTTATTGGATCAATAACACAGGTACACCAAAAAATTTTTTTTTAAACTGCCTCTAATGTTTCGATTGATTTTTACGTTTTTTGGTGCGCTGAATCCAAATCTGGTAACCAATTTGCTCCATCACGTACAGATTTTTTGCTACATTGGGTTAGCAGTTTGAGGTGAACGTTTCAGATTGAGTGCGATCGAGATAAAAGTTTCTTGGATGAATTCTTTATACTAATTGTTTAGTAGTTATTCAAATAAGAATAAAGAAAATTGTAACAAGGCAGCACATAAGAATAGAGTAATGTCAACAAAACACACTGTGATGGTAGCAAAATTGTCTGCACTTAAAACAGCCACATACATGTGCACAAACATTGAGCATATAAGAGCGAGGTTAGACACAAAGCAAAGCAAAGAAATGTGCAAAAAATGTTGTACTGGTATGTATGTAAGAATAGAAAACGCAAACCGCACCATTGCAATACATGAAGACAAACACCCGATGGTGTGAAAATAAAATTCTAATAAATGAGATCCGACACTGTGGTAATAACTAGCAAATTTTTATTTCAAAGTTTAGTAAAAACACGATATTTGTCAACACAGTTTAGATTTTAAAGTCATTCTTGGGTCAATCAATCTCCTGGTGGGCCCGTTTCTTCTTCCCCCGAATGCTTCTCTTGGTGCGCTGCTTGGCGTATTTTTCATCTGGGGTTTCCCGCAGCAGCAACCAGCAGAAATCAGCCATCATAGTGGTGTTCCATCTTCCTTGGTACCTTCTCTCTGCATCCTTGATATCCTGGTGAAACCTTTCACCTTGTTCTTCACTGTACGCCCCCAAGTTTTCGGGAAAGTAGTTCACATGGGAGTGCAAGAAATGGACTTTCAGGCTCATGTTACAGCCTTGTTCTTTGAAGGCATTGAGCATCCTGGCAACAATATCCTTATAGTTCTCATCCCGCCTGTTCCCCAAGAATTTGAGAACAACATCCTTGAAGGAATCCCAGGCTTCTTTTTCCTTCTCAGACATCGTTTCAGCAAATGCTCCATCTGAAATGAGTTTCCTTATATCAGGGCCAACAAACACTCCTTCCTTTAGCTTTGCTTCAGAAAGTCGGGGGAACTTTGAGCAAAGGTACCGAAAGCACTCACCATCTTTTGGAAGGGACTTGATGAATTGCTTAATGAGACTCAACTTAATGTGGAGAGGTGGTAATAGAATTTTATCACAAGGTACCAAGCTCTCATGAAGAACATTTTTCTCACCGGGTCTCAAATACTCCCGAATTGGCCAGTCTTTTTTCCCCCAGTGTAGGTCGCGGGCCCGGCTATCCCACAAGCAAAGGAAGCAGGGATATTTGGTGAAACCGGATTGCTGCCCTAATAGCATGGATAGAATTTTAAAGTCTCCACAAATCATCCACTTATGCTCATCATAACGAATCTTCTGAAGAATCAGGGCCAAATTCTCGTATTTTTCTTGGAGAATAACAGAGTGAGCAATAGGAACTGAAGCGAATGTGTTGCCATTATGAAGAAGAACACCTTTTATGCTGTCTTTTGACGAATCAATGAACAGCCGCCATTCAGCAGGATCATACTTGAGTTTAAACTTTTCCATCACTCCGTATATATCGTTGCAAAATACCAAATCTTCCTCTTTGCTGAAATACTTCAAAAATTGTGTCTCGCGGTTGCGGTACCAATAAAAAGTTGTTCCTGGTGACAATAGATTTTTCTGTTTAAGCCGAGAACCTAGCAGTTGGGCAGCATCTTTTGGGAGTCCTAAATCCCGGACTAAATCATTCAATTCAGCTTGAGAGAGAAGTTCAGGTTTCGGATCTGGTTCAGTTTCAAACTCGGAAGTACTGGACTCATCGGGAAAAGCCATCTGATGAGTCTCATCATGATCAGAACCGTCCACACAAATATGATCCAAAGATTTTGGTGGTTCAGGCACAGGTACTTCGTTGCTATGAGGCATAGGCCTAATTGCTGAGGGAAGGTTGGGGTAACTTATTACGTTCTTATTTTTTAAGTTGTATCCCTTCACAATGCAAGAGCAAAAATAGCAGTCACTGCTGTGGTCTCTTTGTTCACGCCACATCATAGGTATTCCGAAACGAAATGCTTGTTTTTTACCTTTCATCCATAAGCGTAGATCTTCCTCACATGTCTTGCACACTTTGTGAGGAGCCCACGGTTTGTCTTGATCGCCTAACTTCAAACCGAAATAGGCGAAATATACTTTTTTAATAAATGCAGAAATGTTCCTCTGCCGCTTTTTCACGGTATATTCCCCACAAATAAAACAAAAACTGTCCGGAGAGTTGACGCAACCTCTGGCTCTGTGAGCCATCACAAATACACAGCACTGCAAACTACAACTGTAGTGAACCACTTCGGAATAAAGCTGGATTACGACTGAGCAAACAAAAGGTAATAATGAACTTGCAAGAAACTGAAATTTGACAGGAACGTTCATGTCGCAACCACCGTGTTTGAGCGAGCGAACGAGGCGAGGCGAACAGGAAAGAACATGCGCCAGCTCGAGTACTGGATTTAGCCCCCCCGCCTCCCAATTGTCCTGTTAATGTATAAAATGAATACAAAACACTCTAAAATATCATGAGGGAGTGTTTCTAGTTAGTTAACCATTACAACCTCTATTTTGGGCCAAGAAAATAAACTGCAGTCGGCTAAAAAGAAATTATGTGAACATTCCTTATATGGGTAAGAAATCTAATTTTGCAAGAAAACGTGACGTGATGGAACATTTTGGCTATTTTTCCTGGATTCAGCACCCCAAAATCTATAGGAATCAGTTGCAAAACTGGAGGCAGTTTTTTGGTAGTGTACCTGTGTAATCCATAAAGAAATGACAGCAGTCAATAAATCTGACAACACATTGCTCTTGGCAGAATATCTATGAAGGTCCTAGACAAGATTCTCAAGAGCAGAGATATCTCTCTCCACACAAAGATTCAACTTGTCCAAGCCATGATATTTTCAATTAGATCTTATGGATGCGAAAATTGGACAGTGAAAAAAATAGACAGAAAGAAAATCAATGCCTTTGAATTATGGTGCTGGCGAAGAATACTGTGTACCATGGACTGCCCAAAAAACAAACCAGTCGGTACTAGAGGAGATCAAACCAAAGCTTTTTTTTAGAAGCTCAGATGACAAGACTTTGACTTTCATACTTTGGACGCATCATGCGAAGAGAAAGATCATTAGATAATGATATCATGCTTGGTAAGGTTGAAGGTCAATGCAAAAGAGGAAGGCCAGCAATGAGATGGATTGATACAATAACAGCAACTATGGATGCCACTCTATCAACAATGAGCTGCCTGACTGAAGATCGAACATAGTTTTGGACTGCTATCTAGAGGGTTGCCATGAGTCGACACCAACTCAACGACACTTAACAACAAAAGTACAGACTGGTTTGTTCTTCAGACAGTCCATGGTATACACAGTATTCTTCACCAGCACCATAATTTGAAGGCAGTTGTTTTCTTTCTGTCAATCTTTTTTACTGTCCAACTTTTGAGTTCATATGACGTTATCGAAAATATCTTGGCTTGGAGAAGTCCAATCTTTGTTTGGAGAGATATCACCCTGCTCTTGAGAATCTTGTCTAGGTCCTTTATAGCCATTCTGCCAAGAGCAATGGATCATTGGATTTCATGACCATTTGTAATTTCTTTATTGATTATTGATCCAAGCAGGTTAAAGTGGTACACTATTTCTATTTCTTCTCCATCAACAAGGAACTTATTTATTTTGCAGTTTGTCATGATCTTTGCCATCTTCATATTAAGATGCAGGCCTATTGTAAAATTGTTCTTTGATCTTGAGAAGCAAATGTTTAAGATCTTCTTCACTTTCAGCCAGTAATGAAGCATAGGCCATGTGGTCTTTTTCTGGCATCATGTTTGTCTAGTCTGCCCTTCCATATCAACTACAATAGTCCCCTTTTTACCTTTAGAGATCCTCTGTGTTGTCCCATACGTTTTTGAATTCAGATACCTTCCTCATGTCCACCACCTCCACTGGGAGACTATTCCACGAATCTACCACTCTTTACATAAAGAAATATTTCTGCATAATTGCTCCTGAGTCTGTACCCTTTCACTCATCCTATGTCCCCTCGTAGCAGAGCTTGCATTCAATTGAAAGAGGCCCTCCTGTGCATTTATGCCATGGAGGTATTTACATGTCTCTATCATATAACCCCTATCCCACCTTTCCTCTAAAGTATACATATTAAGATCTTTAAGTCTATCCTCATATGTTACATAACGAAGACCACTAATCATTTTTGTAGCCATCCTTTCAACCGACTCCAACCTGCTTATATCCTTTTGAAGGTGCGGTCTAGAGAATTGCGCACAATACTCCAAATGAGGTCGCACCAGAGACTTATACAGAGGCACTATCACCTCCTTTTTCTGCTGGCCATTCCTCTCCCTATACATCCAAGTATCCTTCTGGCTTTCACAGTCTCCTTTTCTTCCTATTTAACTACTTTAAGATCGTCAGACACAATCACACTCCCCACACACTCTTCTTTTGTGGATAGAGGTACTTCACCCCCTACACTGTACCGTTCCTTTGGATTTTTGCAGCCCAAATGCATAGTAACATTGTAAATGACGGCAGATAAAGACCAGTATGGTCCATCTAGTCTACCCAGTAAAATGGCAAGAGTAGGTGCACCTGCCGCTCTGTGCAGGCCATCCCTCCCCATGTCTTTGTTTAGGGGTGAACCCACCGCTCCATGTAGGACACCCCTATTTGTTGAGAAATTAGATAGTTAATGACCCTGCTTTTTTAGCATTAAATTTCAGCTGCCAAATTCTAGACCATTCTTCAAGTTTAGCTAGATCCCTCCTCATGTTATTTACTCCTTCCTGGGTGTCTACTCTACTTCAGATTTTGGTATCACCTGAAAACAAGCAAACCTTACCCAACAGCCCTTCCGCAATATCACTAATAAAGATGTTAAAAAGAATCAGACCAAGGACAGATACCTGTGGCACACCACTGGTAAACTCCTTCTCCTCAGAGTGAACTCCATTTACCTGTACGCTTTGTCGCCTCCCACTCAACCAATTTCTAACTGTCAGTAACTTTAGCAGCCATCCCTAGGGTGCTCAGTTTGTTTATAAGTCACCTGTGTGGAACAGTGTCAAAGGCTTTACTGAAATCTAAATACACCACATCTAAGGCTCTCCCTTGGTCCAACTCCCTGGTCACCCAGTCAAAGAAATTAATCAGATTTGTCTGACAAGACCTGCCTCTGTTGAATCCATGCTGCCTCGGATTCTGCAATCCATTGGACTCCAGAAACCTCACTATGCTCTCTTTTAGTAGTCTTTCCAGTAATTTACTAACCACAGAGGTTAGACTAACCGGCCGGTACTTCTCAATGTCAACCTTATGTCTGCTTTTGTGTAAATGGACCACATGTGCCTTTCTCCAGTACTCTGGCACCACTCCTGACTCCAAAGAGGCATTGAAAGGTCAGACAGTGGCGCCATTAGAATGTCCCCAAGTTCCCTCAGTATTCTTGGATCTATCCTATCCAGACCCATGGCTTTGTCTACTTTTAGTTTAACTAGTTCCTAACGAACACAGTTTTCTGAAAATCATTCAAGATCCCTGTCGCTTCTATTCCTATTTGTGGGTGTTTTCTGAGGTCCTGTTCCTGGCCCTTCATCTGTGAACACAGAACAGAAATATTTGTTAAGCAATTCTGCTTTATCCTCATCAATTTCTGCATATTCATTCCCTGCACCCTTGAGTCTGACAATACTACTTTTGCCCTTCCACCTCTCACTAACAAACCTGAAAAATGTCTTCTCCAGGACCAAGTAGGAAGTCAGTCCTCACATATGGGTGACGTCGACGCCGACGGAGCCCCCATGCGGAGCATTTCCCCAGCTTTCAAAGAAAGCATTTGGGAATGCAGGCACGCATGCGCGGTCCCCTTCCCGCCCAAAGGTGCCATCTTGCTCAGTCTTCTTTTTTCCGTGGAGCCCTTCGGACGTGTGTCCTTGTCACCCGTGGAAAAAGCTCATTTTCCTGTCGTGTTTTTTTTGACGTCGGTTCCCTTTCCCGCCTGGACTCGGTACACCGGTGCCGAGCCCGGATCTCTTTTTTCGGTTTTTGTCCTTAGAGACTGCATTCGCGCCAATTTTCTTTTCCCTGGCAGCCCAGTTTTTTGATCTTGCAGGGGCCCTTTTTCCCCGATGGCTGCCAGTGGCTTTAAGAAGTGTGATCGGTGCAAGAAACTGATGTCTCTCACCGACACACACGACTGCTGCCTCTGGTGCCTGGGGCCAGACCATGATCCTAAGGTCTGTAGCCCCTGTGGCAAAATGTCCTCGAAGGCATTGAGGAGCCGTCAGCACCAGCATGAGAGGATCTTCTCCGACTCTACGTCTGGACGGGTCCAGACTTCATCAGAGGCCTCAACATCTCGGGAGTCTGACTCCGAGCATCGTCGGGGCTCCTCTGAGAGGGAGTCCCCCTCGAGGGAGCACCGAAGGAAGAAGAAACCCATGAGGACGGCGTCGGCAGAAGCTCTTGGTCCTTCTAGTGCCAGATCGCATAGCCCCGACCGCTGTCCCGGGTCTTCGGAGTCGGAGAGGCCTGCAAAGCATCCTCGTGTGGAGTCAGAGGCCCTGAGCCACGTGAGTACTCTAGTCCTCGTGGACTCTCCTCCGGGGGAGCCGACGTCGGGCCTGACGCCGTCGGGGCCCGAGTCAGAGGCTGCTGGGTCTCCTGAGCTCGGACTCAGGTTGATGGCCTTGGAGAGCAGACTGTCTGCCTTCATGGAGCAGCAGCGGGTGCTGATCGCCGGTCTCACCGGCGCATCTGCCCCGACCACCGGGACCTCGACGTCCAAATCGACCCCGGAGGCCGAGCCGATCCTCGAGTCCATGCAAACTCGTGTCGATCCTCGGCTGAGGTCACCCTCGGCCTCCCGTTCGGGACCGAGGTGTCGACGCCGGTACCCTTGGCATCGGGGCGGATGGCGTCTGTGCTCACTACCAGGCCTCTGCAGCTCCCCAACAGGGCCAGCAGGCCAAAGGAGTGTATGGAGTGGAGTGGAGTGGCCTAGTGGTTGGGGCAAGGTACTTCAGCCCGGAAGGTCGGGGGTTCAAATCCCACTAGAGGACAGCAACCTTGGGCCGGAAGGACTGGGGTTTCTAGTCCCAAAGGTGCTCCTTGTGGTCTTGGGCAAGCCACTTAACCCTCCATAGCCCATGTTCCTTGTAAAATAGTTATCTCCAAGTTATAATGCCCTGTTCAATGTAATTTCAGTTTGTTCAATGTAAACCGCACTGATGCAGAATAGCACGGTATATAAGAGAATGTAACTAAAATAAATAAAATAAAGGGCAGGGTCATGGGCCCCGTAGGCAGAAGGCCCCCAAGCCTCCTGCTCAGCAGCGAGGGGTTTTTTGACTATGCCAGCATAGCCTCTCCTCCTCTCCATGGCACAGGAGGTCGGCTGACCCTGTATGCAGACAGGTGGCCAGCCATCACAGGGGATGCTTGGGTGTTAAGCATCATAGAAAGGGGCTATCTGCTCCACTTCAACCAAATACCCCCCTCCTACTTTCCAGGGGAGCATCCAAGACCCCTCTGCACAGAAACTTACTCCTCCAGGAGTTGAAAGGTCTTCTGCAGGACCAGGCGGTGGAACCGGTGCCTCACCACCTGGAAGGGCAAGGCTTCTACTCAAGGTACTTTCTGGTACCAAAGAGAACAGGAGGCCTCAGACCCATCCTGGACCTGAGAAATCTGAACAAGTTTCTGGAGAGGGAAAAGTTCAAGATGCTTACCCTTGGAATCTTACTGCCCTTCCTCCAGCAGGGAGATTGGCTATGCTCCTTAGACCTGAAGGATGCTTATACTCACATCCTCATCCATCCAAATCACATGCAATACCTCAGATTTGTGGTGGGTGGGAACCACTTTCAGTACAGAGTGCTCCCCTTTGGCCTCACCTCCGCCCCCAGGGTTTTTACAAAATGGCTGACGGTGGTTGCGGCCTACCTCAGGAACCAGGGGATCTTTGTGTTCCCTTACCCTGGACGACTGGCTTATCAGAGGCCAGTCTCCACAGGAGGCCAGGCAGGCCACTTTTCGAATGGTATCCCTGCTTCAGCACCTGGGATTCGTCATAAGCTTCCCAAAGTCCACTTTTGTCCCCTCACAGGATGTGGGGTTCATAGGGGCAAGGTTGGATACCATCCAAGCAAAGGCCTGTTTGCCAGTGGACAGAGCTCACAGGCTGATGAAGTTGGCCAGCAAGTTTCAAGTGCACTCTCTGGTCTCTGCAAGACACTTCCTCCGGCTCTTAGGTCACATGGCTTCCACAGTGCATGTCACCCCAAATGCCTGTCTGCACATGAGGCCGGCTCGGTGGTGCCTCCGGGCACAGTGGGTACAGGCCACAGGGAAGTTGTCAGACAGAATAAAGGTGTCCAAACTCTTGGTGGACTCCTTACGCTGGTGGAGACATCTCCCAAATCTGGTCAAGTTCCTTTTCAGGCCTCCCCACACACTCAGGTACTGACAACCGGTGCTTCCCTACAAGGCTGGGGGGCACACTGCCAGGGAGCCTGCACCCAAGGCCTGTGGTCTCCGTGGGAGGCCACCCAGCAGATCAATCTGTTGGAATTGAGAGCCATTCGACTAGCCTTACGGACTTTCTCTCAGGTCCTCTCTCACCAGTCTGTCCTGATTCAGACGGACAACCAAGTGGCTATGTTCTACATGAGCAAGCAGGGAGGCACAGGATCCTGACTCCTGTGCCTGGAAGCACAAGCTCTCTGCTCCTGGGCCCTCACTCGGGCCATGACCCTCAAGGTGGTCTACCTCCCAGGCCAGGAAAACTACCTGGCAGACAGGCTAAGCAGACTCCTGCAGCCTCATGAGTGGCAGTTGGATCCTCTGGTAGTCCAAAGGATCTTTCTGAAGTGGGGACTTCCAACCATGGATCTTTTTGCCAGTCCACTGAACAGGCAACTATCCCAGTTCTGTTCCAGACAACCGCATCCTCTGAGGGCAGTGGCAGATGCATTCCTGATCCCTTGCAGAGGGCCTGCTGTATGCATTTCCTCCCACACCTCTGGTGGCCTGGACTCTATTCAAAACCCAGCAGGACCGAGCCACGGTGATCCTGATAGCCCCCAAGTGGCCCAGGCAGCCGTGGTTCCCTCTTCTTCTGCAGTTGGCAGTGGATGCTCCACTTCCTCTGGGACTGCAGCCCAACCTTCTAACTCAGGATCAAGGGTCCCTCTTGCATCCCAACCTCCAATCCCTCAATTTGATGGCCTGACTGCTGAAAGGGTAGTCCTTGCTCTCTTGCTCCTACCAAAGGAGGTTGAAGAGGTAGTGTTGGCCTCCAGAAAGCATTCCACTCAGAAGGCCTATGCTCTGAAGTGGCGTAGGTTTTCCACTTGGTGTTCTCAACAGCAGGAGGATCCTTTCTCCTGCTCGATCCCGGTGGTGCTGCAATACCTGCTTCACCTGTCCAACCTGGGACTTAAGTCCAACTCTGTCTGGGTCCACCTCAGTGCCCTCTCAGCTCACCACTCGCCAGTGGATGGACAGTCCCTCTCAGGCCACCCTCTGGTGTATCGCTTCCTCAGAGGCCTGCTCCTGCTCAAGCCTCCTATTCATCCACCGGCCACTGAGTGGGATCTCAATGTGGTCTTGCAGCAACTGACTCGCCCACCATTTGAGCCGATGGCTACCTGCCACTTACGTTTCCTATCCTGGAAGGCGTTGTTTCTCGTGGCACTCACCTCAGCTAGGCGTGTGAGTGAGCTTCAGGCCCTGGTCTCGGATAGGCCGTATACCAGGTTCTATAAGAACAGGGTAGTCTTGAGGACTCATCCTAAGTTCCTTCCAAAGGTAGTCTCCTCCTTCCACCTCAATCAGGAGGTGGTACTTCCGACGTTCTTTCCCAGGCCGCACGCCAGTAGGGCCGAAACTGTCTTGCATACCCTGGATTGTAGGAGGGCACTGTCCTTTTACCTAGAACGTACGCAGGGACATCGAAGGGCTTCTCAGCTCTTCATTTCCTTTGATCCTAATAAATTGGGGTTGCCTGTCACTAAGCGTACATTGTCCATCTGGGTGGCAGACTGTATCACCTGGGCATTCAGGGCAGCCGGTCTCTCCCTGGAGGATCGAGTCACGGCCCACCGGGTCAGGGCTAAGGCCGCATCAGTAGCTCATCTCCGCTCTGTTCCGTTGGCAGACATCTGCCAGGCCGCTACTTGGTCTTCAAGCCAGACTTTTGCGGACCACTACTGCCTTGAGAGGGAGTCCTGTAGGGACAGTGCTTTCGGGCAAGCGGTACTCCGTATTCTCCAGGACCAAGCAGGAAGTCAGTCCTCACATATGGGTGATGTCGGTGCCAACGGAGCCCTCGTGCGGAGCATTTCCCCAGCTTTCAAAGAAAGCCTTTGGGAATTGCAGCGCGCATGCGTGGTCCCCTTCCCGCCCAAGGGTGCCATCTTGTTCAGTCTTCTTTTTTCCGCGGAGCCCGACGGACGTAGTTCGTTTTTCCCCAAGGAAAAAGTTGATTTTCCCTGTTTTTCTCTTTTTTCTCCGGTTCAACGCCGGATCCTTTTCCCGCTCGGACCGATATGCCGGTATCGAGTCCTTTTCTCTCTTTTTCGGTTTTTGTCCTTTGTGACTGGCATTCATGCCTTTTTTCTTTTTTCCCTGGCAGCCCGGTCTTTTGACCTAGCAGGGGCCCTTTTTCCCCTGATGGCTGCCAGTGGGTTTAAGAAATGTGATCGGTGTAAGAAACGTATGTCTCTTACCGACACACATGACTGCTGCCTCCGTTGCTTCGGAACCGATCATGACCCGATGATCTGTGGTTCGTGTGGCAAAATGTCCTCAAAGGCGTTGAGGAGTCGGCAGCACCAGAGGGATAGAATTTTTTCTGACTCCGCATCCGGCCGGGCCCGGACCTCGTCAGAGGCCTCGACGTCTCGGGACTCCGGCCCCGAGCAGCGTCGGGGTTCCTCTGAGCGGGGGTCTCCTTCGCGGGAACATCGCAGAAAGAAGAAACCCGCAAGAGCGGCATCGGTGGACGCTCCTGGTTCCTCGAGGGCCAGGTCGCATAGCCCCGATAGCCATCCCGGGTCTTCGGAGTCGGAGAGGCCTGCCAACCATCCTCGTGTCGAGATGGAGTCTCCTGGACACGTAAGTGCTATTGTCCTTATTGACTCTCCTCCGAGGGAGCCGACGTCGGGCCCGACGCCGTCGGGGCCCGAGTTGGGGGCTGCTGGGTCTCCTGAGCTCGGACTCAGGTTGACGGCCTTGGAGAGCAGCTTCGCTGCCTTCATGGAACAGCAGCGGGCATTGATCGCCGGTCTCACTGGTGCATCTGCCCCGACCACCAGGACCTCGACATCCAAGTCGACCCCGGAGGCCAAGCCGATCCTCGAGTCCATGCGGGCTCGAGTCGATCCTCGGCCACGGTCTCCCTCGACCTCCCGTTCGGGGCCGAGGTCGTCGACGCCGATACCCTCGGCATCGGGGCGGAGGACATCGGTGCCCGCCCGACCGGAGCCGCTCGATTCTTCCTCCGAGGAGTCGGTCTGGGAGACGGAGGACGAAGAGTCACCCAGCACTCATCGGACTCGGTGTGTCCCATCGGACTCGCCCGAGTCCGAACCTCGGAGACGGTCCCCACCGGAGGATACCCGGTTCTCGGACTTCGTGCGGGATATGGCCAAGGCCTTGGCCTTCCCCGCGGATCCCGAGGAGGAGCCTCGAGCCGAGGAGCTCAAGGCCCTCCAGTATGACTCTCCCCCGAAGGAGGCCTTTACTGTACCGGTTCCTCCGATGCTGGAATGGCTGCTCTTCCGCATGTGGGAGACACCGGCCTCGATGCCAGTGTTAAGCAAGCGGGTCGATTCCATCTATCGAGTCCGCAAGAGCCCCGGGTTCCAAAAGACACAATTACCGCACCACTCCATGGTTGTGGAATCGGCCATGCATCGACTGAAAAATCAGAAGATGCACTCCTCGGTGCCTCCCGGCTGGGAGGCCCGGAACCTGGATGCCCTCGGTAAGAAGTGCTTCCAGGGCTCTATGCTTGCTTGCCGTATCCAGACCTACCAGCCCTACATGGGCATGTACCTCTGAGACCTGGCAAAGGAGATTGCCAGGTTCTTTGCTGGTCTCTCCGAGGAACCTTTGCAGAGGTTCCAGGCCTTGTCCACTGGTATTCGAGAGTGCTCGAAGTTTATCTCTCGAGCAGCCTACGATGGCTTCGAGGCTTCAGCCCGAGTAGCCGGGGCCGGCATCGGTGCCCGCCGACAGGCTTGGCTACAGTCATCCGACCTCGAGCCATGGGTCCAGGACAAGTTGGTCGATGTCCCCTGCCGAAGTGAAAACCTCTTTGGCAAGCCCATGGCTGAAAAGGCTGCAGAACACGAGACCGAGACTCTGACCAGGACTAGGCTTTCCAAGAAAACCTCTGCCCCTTCTCAGAAGAAGAAGGGCTTGGGAAAAAAGACCTTTTACCCGAGGAAGTCATCTGCCTATAAACAATACCCTCATTATCAGGCCTCTGCAGCGCCCCAACAGGGTCAGCAGGCCAAGGGGCAGGGTCAAGGGCCCAGTAGGCAGAAGGCCCCCAAGCCACCAACACCGGCCCCTGCTCAGCAGGGTGGGGTTTTTTGACTCAAACAGCATAGCCTCTTCTCAGCTGGCTTCTCTCAGCACAGGAGGCCGGCTGGCCCACTTTGCCCACAGGTGGTCAGCCGTCACATCAGATGCCTGGGTTCTTCAGATAGTCCAAAAGGGCTATCTTCTCCATTTTCACCAGGTACCTCCCTCCAATTTTCCAGGGGAGCCTCCAAGACCTCCTCTGCACAGGGACCTACTCCTTCAGGAGTTGACAGGCCTGCTAAAGGATCAGGCTGTGGAACCGGTGCCCCACCACCTGAGAGGTCAAGGCTTTTATTCCAGGTACTTTCTGGTACCAAAAAGAACTGGAGGCCTCAGACCCATCCTAGACTTGCGAAACCTCAACAAGTTCCTGGAGAGGGAAAAGTTCAAGATGCTTACCCTTGGAATCCTGCTGCCCTACCTCCAGCAGGGAGACTGGCTATGCTCCTTAGATCTAAAGGATGCGTATACTCACATCCTTATTCATCCAGACCACAGACAATATCTCAGATTTGTTGTGGGAGGAAACCACTATCAGTACAGAGTACTACCCTTTGGCCTGTCCTCCGCTCCCAGGGTATTCACCAAGTGCCTGGCAGTGGTGGCGGCCTACCTGAGGCTTCAGGGTCTTTTTGTGTTTCCGTACCTGGACGACTGGCTCATAAGGGGCCAATCTTCCCAGGAGGCCAACCAGGCCACCCTTCGCACTGTGGCTCTGCTTCAGCACTTGGGGTTTGTCATAAACTTCGCAAAGTCCACTTTGCTCCCGTCCCAGAACTTGGAGTTCATAGGGGCCAGGCTCGACACTCTTCAAGCAAAAGCTTTTCTGCCTCTGGACAGGGCCCACAGGCTAATGGATCTGGCCAGCCAGTTTCGCAGCAATTCCCTGGTCTCTGCCAGGCAATTCCTGAGACTACTCGGCCATATGGCTTCCACGGTTCATGTCACCCCCAATGCCCGCCTGCACATGTTGCCTGCTCAGTGGAGCCTTCGCACTCAATGGCATCAAGCCACAAGTGAGCCTAGCGGACTCAGTAACGATATCCGACCTACTGGTCTCCTCTCTGCAATGGTGGCTTCATCTTCCGAATCTGGTGCTCGGAGTGGTTTTTCAATCCCCTCCACCTTATCAAGTGCTCACAACAGATGCTTCTCTTCTCGGTTGGGGAGCACATTGCCAAGGGACATGTACTCAGGGTCTCTGGACCCCTTGGGAGACTACTCAACAGATAAACTTCCTGGAGCTACGAGCGATACGCCTAGCTCCGAGAGCCTTCTCCCACCTCGCCTCTCACCAGTCTGTACTGGTTCAGACGGGCAATCAAGTTGCCATGTTCTATGTGAACAAACAAGGAGGCACAGGAAGCACAATGGCTGTGCTCTTGGGCTGTCAATCACGGGATCCTTCTCAAGGCTGTCTACCTCCCAGGTCAGGAAAATTACCTGGCAGACAGACTGAGCAGGATCCTGCAACCACACGAATGGAGATTGAACCCATTGGTGGTTCAGCAGATCTTTCTCAGGTGGGGACTCCCCACCATGGATCTTTTTGCCAGTCCTCTGAACCAAGTAAAAATTGGTTATATTGCTTAAATATTCACCCAATAGGAACCAACAAAATTTTTTTAAAGGATCTTGGGTCTCAGTATAAAACTCCGCAATCACTTGCAAGGTCTGAAAATCAACACCTTTGCTGAACTGCTGTTCACATCAACGACCCAATATTTCATTTGATATTTCATTTAAAGGCATGAAATATTGGGTCGTTGATGTGAACAGCAGTTCAGCAAAGGTGTTGATTTTCAGACCTTGCAAGTGACTGCGGAGTTTTATACTGAGACCCAAGAGCCTTTAAAAAAAATGTTGTTGGTTCCTATTGGGTGAATATTTAAGCAATATGACCAATTTTTACTTGTTTTGTAGTGATTTGCTTAATAAATTTGACCGCATATAGTAAGTCCTCTGAACCGGCAACTCCCGAGATTTTGCTCCAGACAACCGCATCCCCTCAGAGTAGCAGCGGATGCGTTTCTGATCTCGTGGTCCACAGGCCTACTGTATGCGTTTCCTCCCACACCACTAGTGTCCAGAACGCTGTTCAAAGTCCTCAAGGACGGGGCTTCATTGATTCTCATTGCCCCCATGTGGCCGAGGCAACCGTGGTTCCCGCTTCTGCTACAGCTAGCTGTGGACACCCCTTTGCCTCTGGGGTTTCAACACGATTTCCTGTCTCAGGATCAGGGGACTCTCTTGCACCCCAACCTCCAGTCCCTTCATCTGATGGCCTGGCTGCTGAAAAGGTAGTCCTGGCTCCCCTACTACTGCCTCGAGAGGTGGAGGATGTCGTCTTAGCTTCTAGACGGCAATCTACCAGGAAATCCTACGCTCTTAAGTGGCATAGATTCTCCACATGGTGTGCTCAGCACAACGAGAATCCCTTCTCATGCTTGGTAGCGGTGGTATTGCAATATTTGCTTTACCTCTCCAATCTGGGCCTTAAGTCTAACTCTGTCAGAGTTCACCTTAGTGCTCTCTCAGCACACCACTCGCCGGTGGACGGCAGGCCTCTTTCCAACCACCCTTTGGTGGCTCGTTTCCTCAGAGGCCTCCTTCTGCTTAAGCCTCCTTTGCATCCACCGGCCCCTGAGTGGGATCTGAATGTGGTATTGCAGCGGCTTACTTGTCCGCCTTTTGAACCTATGGCTACCTGCCCTCTCCGTTTTCTCTCCTGGAAAACTTTATTTCTGGTAGCTCTCACCTCTGCTAGGCGAGTGAGTGAACTGCAGGCACTAGTGTCTGATCCTCCTTACACTAGGTTCTACAGAAATAGGGTAGTCTTACGGACTCGCCCTAAATTTCTTCCTAAGGTTGTCTCACCTTTTCACCTCAATCAGGAGGTGGTTCTTCCGACCTTCTTTCCCAGGCCGCATGCCAACCGGGCTGAGATGGTCTTGCATACCCTGGACTGTAGGAGGGCGTTATCCTTCTACCTTGACCGTACGCGGGAGCATCGGAAGGCTGTTCAGCTTTTCATTTCTTTTGACCCCAATAAGTTGGGGCTCCCTGTCTCCAAGCGTACGTTGTCCATATGGGTCGCTGACTGTATCGCCTGGGCTTATGGGGCAGCCGGCCTCTCATTGGAGGGTCGAGTCACGGCTCATCGTGTCAGGGCGAAGGCTGCGTCAGTGGCTCATCTCCCCTCTGTTCCGTTGGCAGACATCTGCCGGGCCGCTACTTGGTCTTCAAGCCAGACTTTTGCGGCCCATTACTGCCTTGAGAGGGAGTCCCGCAGGGACAGTGCTTTCGGACAGGCAGTACTCCATAATCTCTTTGGGGTTTAGGCAACTCCTACCCTCCGGCCCTGGTGTTGGGCTACCGGTCGGGGGCGTTCTCAGAGAAGATTCCTTCCTTCTGTGTTGACGAGCTAGAGGGAGCTCATTTTTCCGCTTGAGGTCTCCGGTAGCCTTAAGCTAGGGAGTCCCATATGTGAGGACTGACTTCCTGCTTGGTCCTGGAGAAAGAGTAGTTACTCACTTGTAACAGGTGTTCTCCAGGAGCAGCAGGTATCTGTCCTCACAACCCTCCCTCCTCCCCTTGGAGTTGCAGTTGTATATAGTTCATTTTGTTTTTTGTGCTGTCTTTTAGCTATGTCATCTGACTGAGCAAGATTGCACCTTTGGGCGGGAAGGGGACCGCGCATGCGTGCCTGCATTCCCAAAGGCTTTCTTTGAAAGCTGGGGAAATGCTCCGCATGGGGGCTCCGTCGGCGTCAACATCACCCATATGTGAGGACTGATTCCTGCTGCTCCTGGAGAACACCTGTTACAGTTGAGTAACTACTCTTTATCCCTGCATTTTATTGCATTGGTTATTTCTTCTTCTTGTTGTACCTTGTGGTATCATCAGCATAGCAAAGGTTGTTGATGAGTCTTCCACCATTCTTCACACTTCAGTTGTCGTCATACAGTCCTGCTTCTCTGATGATTTGTTCTGCATATAAATTAAGCAGGTAGGGGGAAATTGTCTACTTGAAGACTGGAGGATGGCCAACGTAACGCCAGTTTTTAAAAAGGGTTCCAGAGGTGATCCATTCTATTTATTAATATCTATATATCACTATAATGGCTACAAAAGTCAATCAAAGTGGTATGCAACAATGAAAATGGCAACTAACAAAGACTTTCTTAAGCACAATAAGAGCCCCATTCTGGGAGAGGGATGTCCGTGCCGTTCGGTCGTCCCCGCTGAAGATGGGGCCGTTAAGACCCGATTCTGGTCCGTGGGAACAAAACATTCCTGCAGAAGCTAGAATCGGGCCCAAGGGCAGCCCAGTGGGCCCCTCCTGCCAACAGGGACGTCCTCCCCACAGGCGCTCCAGATTGCTGCGGCTCCGGCCCCCAATATCCCCTCTGCCCGATCCATGACTGGCCTCTCGAGGCCTGGATCAGATGGCGGGGACCCCCCCCACACACTGGCCCCAGCCCCGTGGGTGTCTCCACTGCCCCGATTCCCCCCAAAAAACTGCTTATACCACCTCTGAGGTGGTATAAGCAGTACGGCCCAGAAGGCCCGGCAGCACGTACAGGGCTGTGACCTGAATCAGCCCTATACGTGCTACCGTGTGTCCCACGCATGCCCTGCCCCCCACCCACTCTCCCCATCCTGAAGCACAGGACGTATGGGGAGAGCCAGTAGGGAAATAGCATTTAGGTGGATTGCGGGGCTGCATGTCCCGGTGGGATGTGCAGCCCCGCAAACCGCTTTCTAGAATGAGGGCCTAAGCCTACTTTATAATATCAAATGCAGAGAGACCTGTATATCTTGTCTTAACATTGCTCAAGGATAAAAAATTAGCCTATACAAATTATAGCAAAAATGAAGATTACAGATGTAATGGGTTGCCATTATAACAATTTTGATATTATGAACTTAAAGTATAATAAATCATTGCTGAACATATAAATGTACATATTACCCATTGCGGAAAAAAACATCAGTATTAGGCTGTTTTGGAAACATAAAGTTGTTCTCCAGATGTAATTCAAAAGGTAAACTATTCCAGATCTTTGGGGCTGTAACATAAAATGTTCTAAATTTTTTAAATATTTTTTTGAAGGTGTGAATAAAAAGATGAGCTGGTTGATATGTATCTGGATTAGCTGGTTGATATAGTGATCCTGGATTTTCAGAAAGCCTTTGACAAGGTCCCTCATGAGAGACTCTTGGGGAAATTGAAAAGTCATGGAATAGGAGGCAGTATACTATTGTGTATTAGGACAGGGCTCAACAAATCCCAGGTCTCCATGGCTACCAGAAATTTCCGCCTGGCGCCTGGGATTTTCTCCCTCCCCCTTTAAAAAATGTGATGAGGAAGAAGACCCCTTCTGTCTGCCTGCAGGATCTAATCTGAGAAAATATTACATAAGAACATAAGATATATGATACTGGGTCAGACCAAGGGTCCATCAAGCCTGTTTCCAACAGTGGCCTATCCAAATACCTGTTGGGTTCCCAAGTGTATACATATTTTATGCTGCTTGTCCCAGGGGTAAGCAGTGGATTTCCCCAGTCCTCTTTAATAATGTTTTTTGTACTTTTTCTTTAGGAACTTGTCCAAACCTGTTTTGAACCCAGCTTCACTAGCAGCTTTTACTGCATCCTCTGGTAACGAATTCCAGAGTTCAATTTCACGCTGAATGAAAAAATATTTTCTACTATTGGTCTTAAATGTGCCACATTATAGCTTCATTGCATGTCTCCTAGTCTTTCTACTTTTTAAGGAGGAAACAACCAATCTATGTTTACCCGTTCCACTCCAGTCATTATTTTATAGACCTCTATCATATTTCCCCTCAGCCATCTATTTTCTAAGTTGAAGAGCCCTAACCTTTTAAGCCTTTCCTCATAGGGATATCCTTCCATCCTCTTTACCATTTTGGTTGCTCTTCTCTGTACCTTTTCCAGTTCTGTTATATCCTTTTTAAGGTATGTCAGCAGAATTGCACACAATATTCGAGGTGCAGTCGTAGCATGGAGCAATACAGAGACATTATAATATCCTTTGTTTTATTTTCTGTTCCTTTCCTTATGATTCCTAGCATTTTATTTGCTATCTAGGCTGCAGCTGCACACTGGACAGAAGATGTCAATATATTATCCACTATAGCGCCCAGATCTTTTTCCTGAGTGGCAATACCTAATGTGGAACCTTGCATTGTGTAACCATACTTTGGGTTGTTCTTCTCTAAGGAGGTCATTCCAGAATGGGAATAAGCCATTTATGAGTACGGGATAAACGTCGAGCAATGTATTCTGAAATCCCGAGGCCCTGCATGTACAGGGTGCTAGTACGTGGATCTCCAAATGTAGGTGAGAAGGGGTGGAACTGGGGCGTGTTGAGCTATTGATTTGTATAAGGTGTATATAGGAATGGCCCCTGTACGTATCATGAGTAGCCCCGTATATGTTCAGGTTATACCAGCCAAAACCTCGAATATGGCTAGGAGTTAGAAAAAGTGCAGTTCTACACATCAATGCATCCCATAGAGAAATATGGGTGTGCCACTTCCAGATGTCCAGAGAGGTATGCTGTCTGCCTGGTGCCAAAATCCAAGATGTTATGGAGAGTTTGCCGAGACTCATCAAGCCCACTGACTAGTACCCAATGTTGCTAATCCATGTTGGAACAAATGATACTGCCAGGTATCCCTCAGAACGTATCAAAGTGAATTCATGGCTCTGGGACAGAGGGTAAAGAAGTTAGGTGCACAGGTGGTTTTCTCTTCAATCCTCCCTGTTGAGGGTAAAGGCGAAGGCAGAGAGGCTCGCATCCTGGAGATGAATGCATGGCTGCATGGATGGTGTCATCGAGAGCGTTTTGGTTTCCTGGACCATGGGATGCTGTTCCAAGGGTTGCAGAGCAGAGATGGCATCCATCTGTCCAAGAAAGGTCAACACGTCTTCGCTAGTAGACTGGCTAATCTACTGAAGAGGGCTTTAAGCTAGATTCATTGGGGATGGGTGAAGAAAGCCCCCAGGCAAGTGAAAGCCCCCAGCTAAGTAATACAGTAAATACCTTTATGGAAATGGGTAACATATGGAAAGCAGTGTGTATAAATGCCCATAGCATGGGAATTAAGATCCCTGATGTTGAAGCTTTGGTGGGAGTGGCTGACTTGGATTTAGTGGCAGTTACAGAAACATGGTTCACAGAAAACCATGATTGGGATGTAACTATTCCTGGCTATACTTTATTCAGAAAGGACAGGGTAGGAAGAAGGGGAGGAGGAGTGGCACTATATGTAAAAACTACTATTAAAGCTTTGGAATTACAGAGCTTAAAAGGGAGAGAGGAGGCATTGTGGGTTAAACTAGAAAGAGAGAAAGAGAAATCTGTTTGCATTGGTGTGATATACAGACCTCCCTCACAAGAGGAAGAGGTGGACAGAGAGTTAATTGAAGACATAGACAGCATTGCTAGGAAAGGGGAAGTGCTACTGATAGGGGATTTCAATATGCCAGATGTTGATTGGCACATTCCTGCTGCAGTATCATCTAGAAGTAAGGAGATCCTGGATTCTCTACAGGGAGAACTATTCAGGTAATCGGTAACAGACCCCACACGTGAAGGGGCCATACTGGACTTGGTGCTTACCAATGGTGAAAGTATTTCTGATGTTGTAGTGGGAGATCATTTTGCATCCAGTGATCACCAGATGGTGTGGTTCAGTATTAGGACTAGGGCTGTTAGAATCCATTCAAAGGTGAGGATCTTAAGACTTTAGGAAGACTAACTTTGCCAAGATGAGCCAATACCTCAGGGAGTTGTTAGTGGGATGGGAACAGCTGGGGGATGTAGAAAAACAGTGGGCAAAACTGAAAGGGGATATTTTAAGGGCAACCAACCTTTTTGTTAAAATGGTAAATAAAGGTAAAAGGAAGAGGAGACAGCTATGGCTTTTGAAAGAAGTAGCTGAAAAAGTGAAGGAAAAGAGGGAGACCTTCATGAAATACAAGAGATCACAGAGAGAGGAAGACAGGCATCTATATTTGGAAAAAGTTAGAGAAACTAGCAAAGTAGTCAGGAAGGCAAAGAATCAAAAAGAGGAGGAAATAGCCAATGCAATAAAATGGGGGGATAAGACATTTTTCAGATATGTTAGTGAGAAGAGGAAGGGCAAAAGTGGTATTGTCAGACTAAAGGGCGCAGGGGAGGAATATGTAGAAGCTGATAAAGATAAAGCGGAATTGCTTAACAAATATTTCTGTTATGTGTTCACAGATGAAGAACCAGGAGCAGGACCTCAGAAAACTCTTGGGCGACTGTCGGCTTTCCCCTATTATCAGCTTTTAAACTAGATAATAGGGGAAAGCCAACAGTCGCCCAAGAACGGATGGTTTGGAAGAATGTATCCTTGAAGGATACTACCAAAAGCAGAGAGGTTCCAAAAAAAGAGTAAAGTAGCCCAAATGCCCTCGAGTATGGAGCAGACAGAGCTTAAAGATCCCAAATTACCCATGTCTACCAATAGCCAAATTAATATGAATAAAATACAGTCTCTAAAATGCTTGTATGCAAATGCTAGAAGTCTAAAAAATAAGATAGGAGAGTTAGAATATATAACACTAAATGAGTGGTTAGATATGATTGGAATATCAGAGACATGGTGGAAGGAGGACAACCAGTGGGACACTGTGATACCTAGGTACAAATTATATCGTAATGATAGAGCTGATCAAATTGGTGGAGGGGTTGCGCTCTATGTTAGAGAGGGCATTGAGTCAGAAAGGATTAAAGTTTTGCAGGAAACAAAATTTGCTGTGGAATCTCTATGGATTGAAATTCCATGTAAAAAGGGGAAGGCAATGGCAGTGGGGGTGTACTGTGGACCACCTGACCAGAATGAACAAATGGATGATGAAATGCTCAAAGAAATCAAGGAAGCTAACAAAAGTTACAGCGCAGTAATAATAATGGGTGATTTCAATTACCCCGTTATCGACTGGGTCAGTGTCACGGCAGGACATGCTAGGGAGATAAAGTTCCTAGATGAAATAAACGACTGCTTCTTGGAGCAGCTGGTTAATGAACCGACCAGAGAGGAAGCCATATTAGACCTAGTCCTTAGTGGAACACCAGATCTAGTGCAAGAGATAAGGATGTTGGGGCCACTTGGCAATAGTGATCATAGCATGATCGCCTTTGATTTAATTAGTGGAGGAAGGATAGTAAGGAAATCCACAGCACTACCTTTTAACTTTCGAAAGGGAGACTATGATAAAATGAGGAAAATAGTTAAGAAAAAACTAAAAGGAGCAGTTGCAAATGTTAAAGACTTACATCAAGCTTGGGTGTTGTTGAAAAATACTATCTTGGAAGCCCAGACCAGCTGTATTCCACATTTTAAGAAAAGTGGAAGGAAGGCCAAAAAACTGCCAGCATGGTTTAAAGGTGAGGTCAGAGAGGCTGTTGTTGCCAAAAAAGCATCTTTCAGGAAATGGAAAAAAAAGCCAAACGATGAAACCTGGAAACAGCACAAGCACTGGCAAGTCATTGATAAGGCAAGGCATTGATAAGGCAGGCAAAGGGAGAATTTGAGAAGAAGCTTGCTGTGGAAGCAAAAACCTGAAATAAAGACTTTTTCAAGTACATTCGTAGCAAAAAACCTGTGAGAGAGTCAGTTGGTCCATTAGATGATAGAGGGGTTAAAAGGGCACTAAGAGGCGACAAGGCGATAGCGGAGAGACTGAATGAATTCTTTGCTTCGGTCTTTACTGAGGAAGATGTAGGGATGTTACCCATGACTGAAGTGGTATTTAAAGGTGTGGAAGAATTGAAGGAAATATCGATACATCGGGAAGATGTATTACAACTATTAGATAAACTGAAGAGTAGCAAATCACCTGGGCCGGATGGTATACATCCAAGGTTGTTGAAGAACTGAAATATGAGATTGCAGACCTGCTATTAGTAATCTGTGAACTATCATTAAAATCATCTCTAATACCTGAAGATTGGAGGATCGCCAATGTAACACCAATTTTTAAAAAGGGTTCCATGGGTGATCCGGGAAACTACAGACCGATGAGCCTGACGTCAGTACCGGGAAAAATGTTAGAAACCATCATAAAGAATAAAATTACTCAGCATGTAGATGGTCATGGCCTAATGGGAGATAGCCAACATGGCTTTAGACAAGGAAGATCTTGTATTACTAATCTGTTATGTTTTTTTGAAGGTGTGAATAAACAGGTGGACAAAGGTGAGTCGGTTGATATAGTTTATCTGGACTTTCAGAAAGCCTTTGACAAGGTCCCTCATCAGAGACTTTTGGCAAAACTAAAGAGTCATGGGATAGGAGGCAGTGTACTACTGTGGATCAGGAACTGGTTAAAAGATAGAAAGCAGAGGGTAGGTCTAAATGGCCAATTTTCCCAGTGGAGAAAGGGATCTGTGCTGGTTCCGCTGCTTTTTGACATATTCATAAATGACCTGGAAAGTGGAATAACGAGTGAGGTTATCAAATTTGCAGATGACACAAAACTATTTAAAGTTGTTAAAACCCAAGAGGATTGTGGAAAATTGCAAGAGGATCTTGATAAATTGGAAGACTGGGCATCAAAATGGCAGATGAAATTTAATGTGGACAAGTGCAAAGTTATGCACCTAGGGAAGAACAACCCAAACTATGGTTAAACGATGCAAGGTTCCACATTAGGAACCACCATCCAGGAAAAAGATTTAGGCGTCATTGTGGATAACATGTTAAAACCCTCTGCCCAGTGTGCAGTGGCGGCCAAGAGAGCAAATAGAATGCTAGGTATCATAAGGAAAGAAATGGAAAATAAAACAAAAGATATTATAATGCCTCTGTATCGTTCCATGGTGAGACCGCACCTTGAATATTGTGTGCAATTCTGGTCGCCATATCTTAAAAAGGATATAGCGCTATTAGAAAAGGTTCAGAGAAGAGTCACCAAAATGGTAAGGGGGATGGAAGGATACTCCTATGAAGAAAGGCTAAAAAGGTTAGGGCTCTTTAACCTGGAAAAGAGATGGCTGAGGGGAGATATGAAAGAAGTCTATAAATTAATGAATGGAGTGGAATGGGTAAACATAGATCGATTGTTTACGTTATCAGAATATAGAAAGACTAGGGGACATGCAATGAAGCTACAGGGTAAACTATTTAAGACTAATAAAAGAAAATATTTTTTCACTCAACGTGTAATCAAACTCTGGAATTTGTTACCAGAGGATGTAGTAAAGGCTGTTAGTGTAGCTGGGCTTAAAAAAGGTTTGGACAAGTTCCTGGAGGAAAGGTCCATAAACCATTATTAAGAAGGGACCCAGGATATCAATGCTTGACCCTGTACAAACATTGTGGAACCTGTGTCTTTTGGGGAAACTGCTAGGTACGTATGACCTAGATTGGCCACTGTTGGAAACAGGATACTGGGCTTGATGGAGCTTGGTCTGACCCAGTATGGCATATCTTATGTTCTTATAGCAAACCGTCAGTCTCGTGGAATGTATATAGTCGAACCCTGTCCCATGTTCACACTTAAATTTTTATCTCTGAACGTGAAGGGCATAAATAATCCAATTAAAAGGAAGAAGATCCTGCTATATTGCAAAAAGGAGAATGCAGACGTGGTTCTCCTGCAAGAGACATGTCTTCATTCTGCGGAAGCCAGGAAACTGGGGATAGGATAGTATATGCTTGTGTCCCATTCGGCAGCCTCTGAGAAGAAAAATGGCGTTGCAGTCTTGGTCCGGAAGCATCTAGCCCCAGAGGTGGAACAGTCCTGCGCTGACATGGAAGGGAGGGGTCATCGGTGGTGCTACAACAAAGGGGCAGGAAATTAGCCCTAATGAACATATAAGCCCCCAATTGTGGCGATGTAGGTTTTTTTCAACAGATTGCAGAAGAAGCCCATTCCCTAGCTCCCCTTGAAATTATACGGGGGTGGGGGATTTAAATATAGTTTTGGACCCTCTTCTAGACTGCAACCCCTTCAGGGCGCATAGACATTAGCAGGCCACCTCAGTGGTCCTCTCTACAATGCAAGAGTTGGGCCTCTCAGATATATGGCGAGTAAAACATCCCGCAGAGAGAGAATACTCTTTCTTCTCCCTCCCACATGGATCGCATTCTAGAATAGATTATTTTCTCATATCCAAAACTCTAATTCCGTCGGTTGTAAGAGCCAACATATGTGCTCTGCAAATTTCGGATCATGCAGCTATCACTTTTACTTTATCAGGGGGGGAAGCAAAGGAACGTAACCCTAGCTTCTTCTTTAGAAGAGAACTTTTAGGGGACAAAATGTTTCAGGAGTACACAAAGCGGGGTCTCAAGGAATATTTTGACCGTAATCTCCCGGGGGACACGACTGGGTGGGCCTGGTGGGAGGCATTCAAAGCATTAATTTGGGCCAAAACAACTAGTTTTACAATCAAATTGGATCGTGATAAGAAGGCTAAATTGGTTGCCCTAGACGCTCAGATTAAAGCTGGAGAAAGACTGTTGATCTCCAGAGCGGATCCCGGGATACCGCTGCGCCTACAAAGGCTGCGATACCAATATAACAGTATATTGAGCAAAGAAGCAGAGCAGGCTTCTGGGCACCAACAGTCTAAGTATTATGTAGGGAAAAATAAAGCAGGCAGTATGTTGGCGAATATCCTAAAACCCTGAGCCGCAAAGAACAGAATTGAGGCTATAAAGGGAGAGAACCAGGAAGATCTGACAAGGAGTCCAGATATAGTGGAGGCCTTTCGTTCCTTCTATCAGAATCTTTATAGGTCAGAGAAAGAGTGTGATACAGCTAGTTTTCAGGAACTGATCGTTCAGGTACCCCACCCAACTCTTACAACTCAACAAGTAGCAGAGTTGGACAAGCGGATCTTGGCTGGCGAAATCCAGAAAGCATTAAAAACGATGACTAAAGGGAAAGCGACCGGACCAGATGGAATTCCATCTGAGTTTTACCAAACTTTTGAGATGGAATTAATCCCGCACTTGCTGGAATATTTTGGCCTACTGGAGGCCCAGATTCCAGCTGTGGGCTCCTTCAATGATGCCACAATCATTGTCTTGGAAAAGGCGGGTAGGGACGCTCACAAAGTAGAGAATTATCAGCCCATCTCGTTACTGAACTCCGACTACAAATTGTACTCCATGGTTCTGGCCCGGAGAATGGCAAAAGTCATCCCATTTTTGATCCACCCGGATCAGTGTGGGTTCATCGCGGGCAGATCAACTGCTGATAACGCTTGACTTCTGTTAAATCTTATTGCGATAGCGGAGGGGGGGGGGGGGAATCTCCGATCATTGGCCTCTCTTTAGACGCAGAAAAAGCCTTTGATCGGCTGTAATGGGCTTTGTTGAATCAAACCTTACAGTGGTTTGGCTTTGGGAACAAATTCTTGAGGCTTAGAAAAGTACTGTATACCAATCCCTCTGCACACATTTTGTAAATGGAACAACTTCCTCCCTCTTATCCCTTCACAGGGGTACTAGGCAGGGCTGCCCTTTATCTCCACTCTTATTTAATATCGCGCTGGAGCCGCTAACCCTAATGAGTCGACACTCCAAGGAGATCCTAGGGGTTAAGATAAGCGATTTGCAAATCAAGATGTCTGCTTATGCAGATGATTTGTTACTCTTTGCTCATCCCTCCTCCTTAGGGGACGTTTTGAAAAAAAAAAAAGAAAAGGAAGTAAGGATGTGATTGAAAACTACAGGCCGGTTAGTTTAACTTCGGTGGTGAGTAAATTATTGGAAACGCTGCTGAAAGAGAAAATAGTGAGGTTTCTGGAGTCCAGCGGATTACAGGATCCGAGGCAGCATGGATTCACCAGAGGCAGGTCTTGTCAGACAAATCTGATTGATTTCTTTGACTGGGTGACCAGGGAGTTGGACCGAGGGAGAGCCCTAGATGTGGTGTATTTGGATTTCAGTAAAGCCTTTGACACTGTTCCTCACAGGCGACTTATAAACAAACTGAGCACCCTAGGGATGGACTCTAAAGTTACTGCTTGGGTTAGAAATTGGTTGGGTGGGAGGTGACAAAGAGTACAGGTAAATGGAGCTCACTCTGAGGAGAACGATGTTACCAGTGGTGTGCGCCAGGGATCTGTCCTTGGTCCGATTCTTTTTAACGTCTTTGTTAGTGATATAGCGGAAGGGCTGTTGGGTAAGGTTTGCCTCTTTGCGGATGATACCAAAATCTACAATAGAGTAGACACCCAGGAAGGTGTAGATAACATGAGGAGGGATCTAGCTAAGCTTATTATTTATTTATTTATTTATTTATTTATTACATTCTCTTATATACCGCGCTATTCTGCATCAGTGCGGTTTACATCGAACAAACTGAAATTACATTGAACAGGGCATTATAACTTGGAGATAACTATTTTACAGGGAACATGGGCTATGGAGGGTTAAGTGGCTTGCCCAAGATCACAAGGAGCACCTGTGGGACTAGAAACCCCAGTCCTTCCGGCCCAAGAAATGGCTTAAAGAATGGTCTAGAATTTGGCAGCCTGGATTTAATGTTAAAAAATGTGAGGTCATGCATTTGGGCTGCAGCAATCCAAGGGAGCAATATAGTATAGGGGGTGAAGTACTTTTGTCCACTAAAGAAGAGCGGGACCTAGGCGTGGTTGTGTCTGATGATCTTAAAGTAGCTAAATAGGTAGAAAAGGCGACCGCAAAAGCAAGAAGGATATTTCCTCCGACCCGTCTATCCCGGTGCCACTCCCCTCCAGAGGACATGGCCTTCCATAACTTTGTCAAGGACATGCTAGAGCCCTCGGTGCAGACCAAGGCAGAAGAGGACCCGCGCACCGAGGAGTTGGAGATCCTCCAATATTTGTTTCCAAGGAAACCCTCTCACGGTGCCCATGCAGCCGATCCTCGAGCAGCTGCTGCTCAGAATGTGAGAGACAGCAGCGTCAGTACCGATGGTGAACCGGCACCTCGACACCATGTACCGTGTCCGGAAGGGCCCAGAGTTCCACAAACCCCAGCTCTCACATAACTCCATGGTCATCGAGTCAACCATGCAAAAACCTAAGAGACAAAAGACCCACTCCTCTGTTCCCCCCCCCCCCCGGAAGGGAGGCCAGAGACCTCTATGCCCTTGGGCACAAGTGTTACCAGGGCTCAATGCTGGGGTGTCGGATCCAAGCCTATGAACTATACATAGATATGTACTGTGATGATGAGAGCTGTGCAGAGCCGATGGAAACAGAAGAAAACAGTGAATATGCCTTTAAGGTGAGAGACAGGCAAGGTATTCACAGGGTTCAGACTACAGGCAAAGGAAAGAATCTCGTAGTTGCTGAAGCCAAGCCACACCCAAGCTCTAACGTAAGTGCAGGCTTGGAGGGTAATGATAATCACCTGTGCAGAGACAGGGGAGTGATAGTTAGGAAACAGCTGTATAAGCCCTGTTCAGAGGAGAGGAAGAGGAGAAGTGGGAAGTTTGACTTCGAATTGGAGAACGGCTCCAGCAAGAAAGGAAGCAGCAACAGAGGAAGCAGTCTTTGTAAGAGAGGTACTCTTAATTCAGAAACCAGCAGATGGGTGGCTGGGAGAGTTGCTGACAGCAAGGATCAGATTGCAGTGCAGAGTGTTCGTGAACCAGCTCAGAGTATTCAAGCTGCCAGAAGGTGGGTGAATACGGTTACAACTGGAAGTGACCAGAACCCAGCCGAGGGCAGAGAACCAGAGTTGGACACAATTGAAGCACTGAGGCAATTGATCCAGGGAAAGAAGCCCCACTCTCAAGGTACAGATATTCCATATCAGGGAGAGCAGCTGTGGAAGGAAATTCAGAAGTTCCTACAGAACAGTAAGCTTGAAGGAGTTAATGAAAACCCAGAGACAGACAAGCATTTCGTAGCACAGGAAGAAATGCAAATTGACTCTTTTGGGCAGGATTCTGTTACCGAGGAGTCTCCTATGGACTGTTCTTTGTGTAAGAAGGAAGTTTGAAAGTTGGTGATAAAAAGTGTTAACAGGAGAGGTTTTTGAGAAGCAGGGTTTTACCTAGCCATGTGAATGCCAAGAACTTCTTCTAAGGCAAAGAGCCTTTGCTTTACCTAGAGTTTGATAACCAAAGCAGCACATGATAAATGAAGAAATTTAGCTGTGCTGGACGAACAAAGGAAGCTGTGATTTACTTGATGAAATGTTTTTGCTGAAAACAGCTGCACATGTTTAAAGGTTCTTTCAGTTTCTTCAGTTTGAGTTGCATATGTTTCCTGTTATTATTTACTTGGAGAATAATCCTTATGTCTGCGTTGAACCTTAGTGCTTATGGGAACCTAAATAAAAATTCTTGTTTTGCCTTAAAAACCAACGGTCTCACACTACTTTGTCTTTGAGTAAAAGAATCAACTACAAGTCCCAGAGTTCCCTGCTGGAGACAAGGATAGTAACTCTTTATTTAAGGACAAACATGGGCAGCCCTATGCCTGTAAGCCTTTGGCCCAGGCGAAGGTCACGACAGTACCTAAAGACTCTAACCCAGGAGCTATTAGGGTTTTTGGCTGATCTTATCGGGGAACCCCTCCAACAGTTCCAGTCCCTGACCTCCAGGATCAAGGACTATTCCATGTGTTCCTCTCCCGAGCAGCCTACGATGGCTTTGAGTCAGCAGCCTGAGTTGCAGCAGCTGGCATTGGTATCCGATGCCAAGCCTAGCTGCAGTCTTCCAACCTCGAGCAATAGTCCAAAACAAACTGCTCGATGTCCCTTTCCCCGGTGAGAACCTATTTGGCAAACCTATAGCCAACAAGGTGGCCGAGATTGAGGCCAACATGGTGACCCGCCAGAGGCTCTCTAAAAAGTCCTCATCCCTTCCCTGCAGGAAACCGGTGGGGAAAAGACCCCTGTTCCCGATGGGAAAAGGGCCCTTTGCCACGGTCTCTACTACCAACCCTTCTTGGGGCGGTAACAAGGTTCTAACCCTAAGAGACAAGGCCATGGGGCTCAGAAGGCGAAAACAAGCCTCAGGGCCCAGCTCCCACCCAACCTGGGAGGTAGCTTTTGACTCCCAGGGCAGGGCCTCCCCTCCCCTAGAAGATCTTCACCAGCCCACCGGGGGGCACCTGGCACTCTTTGCCTACAGACAGGCCAACATTACCTCGGACCAGTGGGTACTGCAAGTGGTAAGGGAAAGACACCACCCAGGTTCTTCCCAGGAGAGTTGGTGCGACCCTTCCTTCACCATACTCTTCTGGTCACAGAGCTCACAGGTCTGATCAGGGATAACACAGTAGAACCTGAACCCAAGCACCTTTGGGGAAAGGGCTTCTACTCCATGTACTTCCTTGTCCCAAAGAGAAATAGAGGCCTCAGGCCCATTCTAGACCTGCGAAAAACAAGATTCTGGTGAGGGAGAAGTTCAAGATGCTCTCCCTTGGAACATTGCTGCCTTACCTCCACCAGGGAGATTGGCTGTGCTCCTTGGATCTAAAGGATGCACACACACATCCTAATCCACCCTTCCCACAGGAAGTACCTAAGGTTTGTGGTAGGAGGACGGCACTACCAATACCCTTCGGCCTGGCCTCCTCGTCAAGGGTCTTTACCAAATGTCTGGCTGTAGTGGCTGCCCACCTGCATCTGCAAGGGACCTTTGTCTTCCCCTACCTGAATGACTGGCTAATAAGGGGCAGCACATCTTCAGAGGCCAGTCAGGCGACAGAGTGTGCATCCCTCCTTCTGCAGCACCTGGAGTTCATCATCAACTACCCTAAATCCCACCTCTTCCCAGCCCAAAATCTGGAATTCATAGGTGCTCAGCTTGACATGCTGCAAGTCAAGGCGATCCTCCCCAGAGAAAAGGCAGAACGCCTCAGACAAACTGGCAGGGGAGGTACAAAGTCGCTGGTCAGTGCTCTTCTCCTCCTCCACCTACTGGGCCATTTGGCCTCTATGGTTCATATAACACCCTCAGCATGCTTGCACATGTAGAAAGCCCAGTGATGCCTTCGCTCACAGTGGGCAAGCTACGGGACAGGGTCAGGGTTACCTGCCAATTGGCGGAATCCCTCAGTTGGTGGCAAAATAACTTTTGCCACCTCCGGGCAGGAATACCCTTCAAGCACAAGCACCTCAGAGAACCCTGACCACGGATGCCTCCCTCCTAGGTTGAGGGGTGCATTGTGGGGACCGCCACACACAAAGTAGCTGGTCCCAGGAGTCGCTCCTACAAATTAATCTCCTGGAGCTCAGGGCAATCTTTCTAGCCCTACTGGGGTTCTGCCCAGGTGAACAATCAAGTTGCCATGTTCTATATCAACAAGCAGGGGGGCACGGGCTCATACTCTCTCTGCCAGGAGGCGATGGCCCTCTTCTCCTTTTGCAGCTCGCAACACTATGCTCTTGCAGGCAGTTTACCTCCCGGGCCAGAAGAACTGCCTAGTGGACAGGCTGAGCAGAGTCCTTCAGCTGCATGAGTGGCAATTGAACCTCAGAGTGGCCAAGAGACCCTTCCACCTCTGGGGCAGGCCCGTGATAGATCTGTTTGTCTCTCTGGACAACACGCAGCTGCCTTGCTTCTGCTCATGCCAATCGCATCCGGAGAGAGTGGCAGCAGATGCCTTCTTGATCTCGTGGTCCAAGGGCCTACTCTATGCGTTTCCACCGACCCCCCCCCCCCCCCCCCATCGCCAGGACCTTCTTTAAGGTCCAGAGCGAGAGGGTGTCAGTCATACTAATTGCCCCCAGGTGGCCGAGGTAGCCCTGGTTTCCACTGCTGCTCTCCCTGTCGGTGGAACTCCCAGTCCTGCTGGGCTGAGCCCCAGACTTCCTGTCTCAGGAGGGGAGCTCCCTCCTGCGCCCCAATCTGCTGTCCCTAATGCTAACAGCGTGACTGCTGAAAGGGTAGCATTGGCCCCTTTCACTCTTCCGAGAGAAGTCGAGGAGATCCTACTGGCCGCCCGAAAGCCCTCCACCAGACGGGCTTATGCCTTTAAGTGGAGAAGGTTCTCCGCCTGGTGTGCGGAAAGAAGGGATAATCCCTTCTCCTGCTATGTGCAATTAGTACTCCATTGCCTACCAGGCTGAAGTCTAATTCACTGAGGGTGCATCTGAGCAGGATAGCTGCTCACTACCACCCTGTCGAGGGAAAACCCCTCTCGGGCCAGCCCCTGGTCTCCAGCTTCCTCTGGGGCCTTCTGTTATCCAAGCCCCCTCTCTGCCCTCCAGCGACAGAGTGAGACCTCAACGGGATGCTCTTACAACTCACCAGACCGCTATTTGAGTCTCTAGGCACTTGCCACCTGTGGTACCTATCTTGGAAAGTGGCCTTTCTGGTGGCCCTCATGTCCGCTCAAAGAGTGAGTGAACTTCAGGCCCTGGTAGTGAATCCACCATATATGAGGTTCTACAAGAACAGGATAGTGCTCCACACACACCTCAGGATATCCCTCCAGGATATTTCCTTCCCACCTCAACCAAGAGGTGGCCCTCCCAACCTTCTTCCCGCAGCCTCATGCTGACAGGGAGGAACTAGTACTTCATACACTGGATTGCAAACAGGCTCTGTCTTTATTTATTTACATTCTCTTATATACCGCGCTATTCTGCATCAGTGCGGTTTACATTGAACAAACTGAAATTACATTGAACAGGGCATTATAACTTGGAGATAACTATTTTACAGGGAACATGGGCTATGGAGGGTTAAGTGGCTTGCCAAGACCACAAGGAGCACCTGTGGGACTAGAAACCCCAGTCCTTCTGGCCCAAGGTTGCTTTCCTCTAGTGGGATTTGAACCCCTGACCTTCCGGCCTGAAGTACCTTGCCCCAACCACTAGGCCACTCCTCCACTCCTCCTTTCTGCATACAGCGGACCCAGGCCCATCGCAAAGCTCCTCAGCTTTTCATGTCTTATGACCCCAGCAGAATGGGGCTCCTATGACTAAGCAAACTGTATCCACTTGGATGGTGGATTGTATTGCCCTTGCTTATGAGCCAGCTGGCCTTTCCCTTGAGCACCGGGTCACAGCACATCGCGAGAGAGCAATGGCCACATCCGTGGCCAACCTGCACTCATTGCCGGTGACGGAGATATACAAGGCCATCCATGGTCTTCAATTCACACGTTCATAGCACAAATACTGCCAGGAGAGTGAGTCTCGCAGGGACAGTCGGTTTGGTCAGGCAGTACTCTGTAATATTCTCGGGGTGTAGGCAACTCCTGCCCTCCAACCCTTCTGTGTTCAGGCTATCAGAGTGATAGTGCCACTGGAGGCTAGAGTCATGCAGAGTCTCTCAGTGGGGACTCATCTTCTGCAACTCACGGCTAACTGACTTGGTCTCCATTGGTGCTGTCGTGGTTCGGTCCTTGGCAGCCTGGAGCTAGGAAGTCCCATATATGAGGACTGGCTTCTGCTTGTTCCTGGAGAAAGCATAGATACTCACCTGTAACAGGTGTTCTCCAGGGACAACAAGAATCGGTCCTCACAACCCTCCCCCCCCCCCCTCCGGGAGTTGCCTCCCTACCTTGTTGTATTTTTTACTACCATCCTAGCTATGTCATTTGACTGAGAAAGATGGCACTCTTGGGAAGGGGACCACGCATGCATGGTAGCATGTCCCAAAGGCTTTCTTTGAAAGCTGGGGAATTGTTCCGCATGGGCTCCATTGGTGCTGACATCACCCATATGTGAGGACTGATTCCTGATGTCCCTGGGGAACATCTGTTACAGGTGAGTAACTATGCTTTTGCTGCACATACTGTACCCAGAGTGTATTTGTGCCGCACCAGAGACGTTTAGCTCCCCAATTCCGGAAACACAGGTGTGTCTTTCCCCGTGGTTTTGGGATCGCTTTCAACAGTCCCGTTTTCATTTTGTTCATGTCTGCGGACCAGACGTGGATGTTGTAGAATTGTGCTCCACGTTTATAACTTTGCACTTGTCCACATTAAATTTCATCTGTCATTTGGATTCCCAGTCCCCCAGTTTATCAAGGTCCTCTTGCAATTTTTCACAATCCTCTTGTGTTTTAACAACTTTGAATAATTTTGTGTCCTCTGCAAATCTGCATTTCCAGGTCATTTATAAATATGTTAAAAAGCAGCAGGACCACCACAGATTCATGGAGTACTCCACTATTCACATTTCTCCACTAAGAAAATTGGCCATTTAGCCCTACTGTTTTCTTTCTTTTAACTAGTTCCTAATCCACAATAGTATATTCACTCCTATCCCATGCCTTTTAATTTCTGCAAGAGCCTCTCATGAGGGACCTTGTCAAAGGCTTCAGAAAATCCAGATACACTATATCAACTGGCTCAACTTTATCTACCTATTTATTCGCACCTTCGAAAAACTATAACAGATTAATGAGACCAGACTTTCCTTGGCTAAATCCATGTTGGCTTTCTGCCATTAAGCCATGACTGTCTACATGTTCAGTAATTTTATTCTTTCTAATGGTTTCTACCATTTTTCCCAGTACAGACTTCAGGCTCACCAGTCTGTAGTTTCCCAGATCACCCCTGGAATCCTTATTACAAAGTGTCGTTATATTGGCCACTCTCCAGTCCTCAGGTACTACAGATGATTTTAAGGATAGTCCACAGATTACTAAAAGTAGGTCTGCAATCTCATATTTCAGTTCTTTCAGCACCCTGGGATGTATGCCATCCGGTCTAGGTAATTTGCTATATAGAGTGAAGAAGTAGCCTAGTGGTTAGAGCAATAGTCTAGTACCCAAGCGATCTGGGTTCAATTCCCACTGGCATTCCTTGTGACCTCGGGCAAGTCACGTTACTCTCCATTGCCTCAGAAGAAAAGGCCTAGCAATCTACTTCCAGTCATACCTTGCCAAGAAAACCCAGGGGCTGCTTGGAGTCAGCATTGACTTGACAGCACTTAAACTTTTTTAATCAAATAGCTGTATTACATCTTCCTAGTTTATCGAGATTTATTTTCTTTATTTATTTAACAGGTTTTATATACTGCTTTATCATTTCAATCAAAGCGGTTTACATTGAAACTTAAACTTGGTAATGCACATTAAACGGACATTGATAACTTGGATTTTTATGAGGCAATGGAGGGTTAAGTGACTTGCCCAAGGTCACAAGAAGTGCTAGTGGGAATTGAACCCTGGTCTCTGGGTTCCCAAGCCAGTGTTCTTAAGCATTAGGCTACTCCTTCACTCCTTTGTTTCAGTACTTTTGATACATCACTTTTAAATATCATTTCTGGCATCGGTAAGTTTCCTACATCTTCAGTAAAGACCGAAGCAAAGAATTCATTAGGTGTCTCCTTTATGGCCTTGTCCTCTCTTATTTCTAATGGTCCAACTGGTTCTCTCACAGGTGTTTTGCTACGAATGTACTTGAAAAAGTTGTTATAATGAGCTTTTGCTTTCATGGCAAGCTTCTTTTCAAATTCTCTCTTTGCCTGCCTTATCAATGCTTTGCATTTAACTTGCCAGTACTTATGTTGTTTTCTGCTTTCATCATTTGGCTCTTTTTTTTCATTTTCTGAAGGATTTTCTTTTAGCTATAACAGCCTCTTCGACTTCACCTTTTAAGCCATGCTTGCTATCGTTTGGCCTTCCTTCCACCTTTCTTAGAACATGGGATATATCTGATCTGGGCTTCCAAGATAGTATATTTAAATAATGCCCAGGCCTGATGTAAGCTCTTAACCTTTGCAGTTGCTCCTTTTAGTTTTTTCTAAACCATTTTTCTCATTTTATCATAGTCTCCTTTTTGGATTTCCTTGTTATCCTTCCTCCATTTATTAAATCAAATGTGACAATATTATGATTGCTATTACCAAGTGGCCCCAACACAGTTACCTCTTGCACTAGATCCTGCATTCAACTAAGGACTAGGTCTAAAATAGCTTCCCCTTGAGTTGGTTCCTGAACCAGTTGCTCCATGAAGCAGTCGTTTATTTCATCTAGAAACTTTATCTTCCTAGCATGGCCTGATGTAATACTGACCCAGTCAATACTAGGGTAATGGAAATCTCCCATTATTATTGTGTTGTAAACTTTGCAAGTTTCCCTAATTTCTTTTAGCATTTCATCATCTGTCTGTTCATTCTGGCCCAGGTAGTACATCACCATTCAGCGTGTAATCAAACTTGGAGTTCATTACTGGAGGATGTAGTAAAAGCTGTTAGTGTAGCTGGGTTTAAAAGAGATTTGGACAAGTTCCTGGAGGGAAAGTTCATAAACTGTTAATAAAGAGGACCAGGGAAGTCCACTGCGTACCCCTGGGATAAGCAGCATGGAATCTGTATACCTTTTTGGGAACCTGACAGGTACTTGTGACCTGGATTGGCCGCTGTTGGAAACAGGATACTGGGCTTTGTGGACCCTTGATCTTATCCAATATGGCATATCTTATGTTCTTATTTATTTATTTAAGGGTTTTTTATACCGCCTTCTCGAGTAATCAAAGCAGTTTACAGAGTAACATCAACATTACATTATAACATAAGAACTAGTTACATTAAACATAGTAACAGTAACATTGTTCTAATTAGTGCAAGATATGAGTTTATTTACATATTTACTATTTATATTTCACTATTCCCCATTTCATTTACATATCCCTATTCTCCATTTCACTAAGTACATACTGGCTCAGGAGGGGAGAGTTAGAAGTCTGCCTTGAGCAGAACACAGTTAGCTATTTTGTGACATAACGTTGCAAACATTCTGACAATAGGCTTGGTTGCTGAAAATTCAAAGTATTAAAAATTAGAGCCAGACACTTAAAATTGATTCTTTCTTGTACTGGTAACTAGTAAGGGATGGCCAAAGCTGGATGATCACTCTGTCACCTCCTAATGCCTGTAATGATACCAAGCAGCTGCGTTTTGAAGGTGATGCACTCACCTGACTGGCAAACCCATATACAAGGCATTGCAATAGTCCAAAAAAACAAGTATCATCGCTTACTTTGCTGAACAAACAGCCTAATCCAATTTGTTGACTTGAGCTAGCTGTTCAAATCCTACCCTTTCCTGTCCCAGCCGTAAGTTTCAAGACTTAATAGAATTTTTTGTAGGGATGGTCCAACCATTAATTATTAGTTGCACAGTAGACTCCAACCAGCTTTTCTCTCCGAAATACAATATTTTTTGTATGTTAATTACCACCCCACTTGTAATTAGCCAATTCACAGTTTGTCCCAAACAATTTTTCAAGTTTTCTATTGTCTGATCTTGATCAGAAATTGCTGGAGCTAGTACTTTTAGGTCATATGATGCCAAGCAGTGATTAATCTCCCCCAAAGGTTGTAAAAATATATTACATAACAGGGGAGAAAGTGGGGAACTTTGGGGGACACTTCAGAATTGTGTTTTATCTCAGACGTATCAGCCTGCAGCTATTTCTAAGGTGGGAATTGCCAGAATTTTGCCTGGTCATGATACCTCCAGCCCCAGTTTGATTCCCCCATGCCTCCTGCTGAGGCAGCTTAAGTCGGGGGAAATAACCATATATCAGGAGGGAGGGCTGGCCCAGGAATCTCTGGTACACCTTCTATGATGGGCTCTGGTGAGATTTTTCAATTTTTGCACCAGGCATGGTGCTAGTGGCAGGCTGCCCCTATGGTTTCACAGGCAGCCTCTAATGATCCCTTGAGGGCAGCGAGCCTGTGAGTGCTGGGCCTCCCTTCCACATGGGCCCCCTCTTGGGAGGGCAGCCCCACCACCATTGAAATGCTCCTACTTGGGGGAGGCTGCCAGCACCTCGTCAGACCTTGGGGCTCTTATTCAGTGCAAGGAGAAACTCAGGAGCATCAGCTTCAGTTCCCGCATAATAACCAGGAGGAGGATTCTGGTCAGGAATTCTCCGAAACTGGTTCTAGTCTTGAAGAGGTATGAATTGTCCCCTCTCCCCCAAGCCCCCCCCCCCCAAGGAGGAAACGGAGGACTCCCTCATTGTGTATCTTTTTAGGTTAGATGGGCACTTGGCAGATTGTGTCCTCGCTGCAGCTGACAAAGGTGTCTGCAGAAGAGACAAACAAGTCAAAAGGGGTTCGTATCCTGGGGGCCTCCGTAAATCCTCCAGATCCTTTCCATTCCTTCCAGCACTGTGCTATATGGTCCTCATGGAGTGGGACACTCCGGATGTCCCACCCTGAAGGTTTCAAGGCTATGAGTAAGCTCCATGCCTTGCCACAAAGGGATGTAGATGGTTGGCTACGATTCCAAAGATGGATGTGCTGTTGGTGGCTATCACTAAGCATACTACTATCCTGGTGGAAGGCGGTGCAGCCCTCAGTGATCAACAGGATTGTAAGGTGGAGACTGTTGAAGATGGTTTTCTTGATCTCTGCAATTAGTGTCCAAGCGGGTGTTTGTGGTGCTCTAGCAGTACGAGCGCTCCTTCACTGGGTTCCATTTCTGCCAGAAGACAACTTTTCTGCCCATCTGGAGCTGGTCAAAACATTTTTGGCTGATACTTTGTATGATCCTGTCTGTCTTCCAATGATCCATATTAGGATTCGTAGTGGTGGCTCGATGTTGGCTGTGGCTCTGACACTGGGCCACATATGCAGCTTCTAAGGCTCCATTGTCCAAGCTTCCTTAAGAGAAAGCTTTTGTTTGGAGAGGACCTGGAGAAGTTTGTGAAGAATCTGGGAGAGGTTAAGCCAAAGAGTTTGTTTAAGCAGTCCTCCCCTTGAACTTTCATGTCCTCACTTTAGGGACTCTCTCTGCTACTGGCCGTGTAATCTGGCAGCTCCATTTACCAAGGCTTGGGAAAATCTCAGTCATTTCAGGGAGCTTGCAGGTCCTGGAGTAACTCCTCCTCCAGAGTCTCCACCTGCCCTGCCCATTGACTGGCAGGTGGCCCGTTCTGGCTTGTCTCCTTTAGGCAGCCAGCTCTGTCTTTCTTGGTTGACTTGGTTGGCACTCATTGCTAGTGTGTTTTTGCACAACAGTGCCTTTGTATACCCAAAAAATGTATACTGTGGATCACGGTCAGAACATATATGCCTCCTGATGAAGGCTTCCTGTGCCAAAGCACTGTCAGTGTCGGGGTGATTAATAAAGACTGGTTCCACATATAGAGGGTTTTGACCTTTTTCGCCTTGGTCTCTAGTGTCTCTTTGTCAAAGGTTTGGCCTTGAGTTCTCTTAAAGTGCATGTTGCAGCCTTGGTGTGTTTTCAAGGTCCAGCTGCGGAATGCCTGTTGGCCTGTCATCCATATGTTTTTTGTTTTCTTCAGGGAGTGTGGCACTTGCATCCTTCCGTGTGGCCCATAGTTCCAACTTGGGACCTAAGCCTGGTTCTTTGGGCCCTTTAAGGGCATCACCCTAAAGGATCTCTCTCTCCAAACCATCTCTTTAGTCTTTATGTGCTTGACCTGCCACATTTCCAACCTACAGGTTCTCTTATGTAGGGATCCTTATCTGACATTCTCAGCAGAAGCAGTGTCTCTCCAGCCGGTCCCATTCTTCTTGCCCAAGATGGGTGTCTAATTTTCACTTTAATCAGATTGTCTCTCTCCCGTCTTTTTCCTCCAAGCAGTGCAGCAGTAGGGATAAAGATATACTCCTGGTGGATGTATGGATGGTTCTTCTTCGTTACCTCAAGATGACTAATCCATTTTGGAAATCTGACAGATTGTGTTGTATGCAGAGCTGCGTAAAGGGGAGGTGGCCTCCCAGTCCATTTTAGAGTTAGATCAAGGAGGCAGTGGCCTCTGCCTACGTCTTGAAGAATAAGTCCATGCCAGAGGGGTTTAGGGCTCACTTCACCTTGGCGCAGGGTTTGTACTGGACTGATATGAGCTCACCCCAACTGATATTTGTTGAGCAGCACCACGGTTTTCCATTTCTACATTCGTCAAATATAACCAGTTGGATTTGCACGCTAGTATTTGGTGCAGAGGTTTTAAGGACAGCCATGCCTTCTTCCTGCCAGGTGGAGTCATAGCTTTGGCGCTTTCCACTGGACTGGACTGGTCTAGTAGGACATTCCGGATGGTGAAATTTTTCTTACCAGTAATTCCCCTCCTGGAATTCTGCTAGACCAGTCCAGGACCCACCCTGTTCCTGCTACTATCTTTGAGCTTGATGTTTCGCAGAATTCCTATCAGTATTCACAGATTTCATCTAAATAGTTGGCCTGTTTGGCCCTGGCTTCTAACCTTTCGGTTTCTACATAGGTTGTGTTTGGGTTTCCAGGGTTTCCCTTACCTCCTTAGTTCTAGATTGCCATGTGCTTATTGAAGGAAACACTGAAAGGTGCCTCTAGCTGCACCAGCTCTAGTACCAGTGATGATGTCACCGGACGTTTCTAGTTCCTTCTCTCCATCATCTGCTGGTAAGGGGACTTAACTCACTGGACTTGACTGATCTAGCAGGACCCTGGAAAGGAAATTATCGGTAAGTAAAATTTCACCTACTCTTGTAAATTGAATATTTGAAAACTGCTCATCTTTAATGCAAGGGAAAACATTTTACCTACATTAACAGTAGGTACTCCCAAGAGCATGTTTAGCATGCAAGAGGAAAATTTAATGTGTATGGATTACATTTTCAAATCTATATCTTATTGTCCTTTTAAAACGTTCCCTACACAAAATGCAGGTGTTAATACCGTGCCTACTGTGTACCCATCACAATGACCAAAGCAAAACTATTTACATAATTTTGCTTTAATTATTGGTGCAAACACTGCAGTTAAAACATAGAATGCAGGCAGTTTGATTAATGCTCCTCAATGTATAGTGTATTGTACAATCTCCAAATAGTGGACAGAGGTGAAAAACATTGAAACATATCACATACGAAAAATGAAGGATCTTTTCCTATCAAAAACAAGTGTGCTTTTTTTCAGGATAACGGACATCAATAATAGGGAGAAAATGTCTTGTGCTTTATATATGAAGTACATCAAGATGATATCCTTTCCAACTAGCAAGAAATTTGAAATATATGCTTTGTAGTAAAGTAAGTGGTCTCTGTTTCAGACACTAATAGAAGAACCACAGAAAATGGATGAGGAACAGGAAGAAATGAAAGTGGACAAATTAGAGCCTAGTGTCACTTCAGAAAGAGCTCCTTTAGCTGGGTCAACTGCTAACCCACTGGAAAAATATATACAAATTATTTTGCAGAGCAAAGACCAGGAACTAGCAGATAAGGTAAGAGCAGAAGAAAATGTAAGCCTAGAAAGCAAGATCATACTTCTTTCATAGTATGACGTGCAAAATCTTGAGGGGCAGCTGGTTCTGTGGTCTTTGTTTTTGAGTAAGAAACCTACTAGATTACAAATAATGCAACACAAGATGAGAGAGTTTGTGCTGGAGTCCACAATTTTATTAAATGTTTTTTCATACTTTACACTAATTGCATAGTTGGTTTGCTTGGAAGAAGACTAATGGTTTGAGTACATCCTTCCTTTGATTGTCTAGCCACTTTTTCTGCATGGGAATCCAGTCTTTTGAGAAGTCTCTCTTACAGTCTGTTTCACAGTTCAAGTGTTAAACCAAGAACAGTTAATCAGAACAGTAGAATGGTACTTCCTACATATAATTTAAAATATTGCATATGAAGGAAGTAATAGAACATGTGCTTTTCTGTACATAGGTTAGTAGTAGCAATTGCAACTGTGTCCAGATATTGTGAGACAGGTGAGGCTGAATGCTGTCAGTTTTGTAAGTATATACATAGATATCACATAACCAGGCACCTTGAAGAGGGCTATTTTTTTCTCATAAAATGGGTCAATTTAGAATATCAAATTTTTAATGTAACGTAATATATTAACATGAAACATAATTTTTAGAGTATAAAAGAAAAAAAAGTGCTGCATGAAATAATAGGTACGACTAGCCAAAAGTATTTCCATCATTTGGCTGCAGATTACAACTTTAATTGTATTATATATAAAAAGCATGAAATATAAGCTTTATTACAGTTCAGCACAAACATGAGCAGATTGTAACAGTGCAGAACTGGTCATGTCAGTGAGCTTTGACCTCGTTGCGATATCTGGTTACAGTGAAGAGTTGAAAGCTCATTGGGAAAAGAGAAGAGATAAAGAGCAACAAGAGAGGAGCAAGAGACTATGGGAAACCTTGGGAGAGAAACATGAAGGGAGAAGGAAAGTGCGTGATTTCTGTTTGTACATAAAAAAGAATGAAGTATGCACAGTAAATCAAAGGAAGTGCGTAGGGAAAAACATATTTCTCCAGGACCAAGCAGGAAGTCAGTCCTCACATATGGGTGACGTCGGCGCCGACGGAGCCCTCGCGGAGCAATTTTCCCCAGCTTTCACAGAAAGCCTTTGGGAATTGCAGCGCGCATGCGCGGTCGCCTTCCCGCCCAAGGGTGCCATCTTAGCCAGTCTTCTTTTTTCCGCGGAGCCCTACAGACGTACCCGTCGTGTCCCCGCTAAAAAAGTTGATTTTCGTGAGTTTTACTCGTTTTTCAATTCGGTTCGACGCCGGTCGTTTTCCTGCCGGACTCGCGACGCCGTTGCGAGTCCTTCCCTTATTTTTCGGTTTTTCTGATTTTTGATCAGTTTCGTTTTCGGTTTTTCACTGGCAGCCCGGTCCTTTGACCTTGCAGGGGCCCTTTTTCCCCCGATGGCTGCCAGTGGTTTCAAGCGGTGTGGTCAGTGTGACAGAAATATGTCACTCACTGACACACACGATAATTGCCTCCGCTGCCTGGGCCCGGATCATGAAGAAATGATCTGTGGGGCCTGTGGCAAAATGTCCTCCAAAGCATTGAGGAGTCGGCGGCATCAGCGGGATAGAATCTTCGCTGACCCCAGTCGTACCCGGACCTCGTCGGAGGCCTCGGCATCCAGAGGCTCCAGCTCTGAACATCGCCGAAGCTCCTCCGACAGGGGTTCTCCCTCCGGAGACCATCGACGGAAGACAAAACCCGCGAGGGCGGCGTCGGTGGACGCTCCTGGCTCCGCGAGGGCCAGGTCGCATAGCCCCGACAGCCGTCCCGGGTCTTTGGAGAAGGAGCACCTCCCGAAGCGACCTCGCCTGGAGTCGGAGTTGCCTGCTCGGGTAAGTCCTGTAGTCCTTCTAGACTCGCCTCCGAGAGGTCCGACGTCGGGCCCGACGCCGTCGGGGCCCGAGTCGGGGACTGCTGGGTCACCTGAGGTCGGACTCAGGTTGACGGCCTTGGAGAGCAGACTATCTGCCTTCATGGACCAGCAGCGGGCACTGATCGCTAGCCTCGCTGGCGCCGCTGCCCCGACCGCCGGGACGTCGACGTCTAAGTCGACCCCGGAGACCGAGCCGATCCTCGAGTCCATGCGAACTCGAGTCGATCCTCGGTCGAGGTCACCCTCGGCCTCCCGTTCGGGACCGAGGTCGTCGCCGCCGACTCCCTTGGCGTCGGGGCGGCCGACGCCTCCGCCTGCCCGAGCCGACCCCACTGATTCCTCCTCGGAGTCGGTCTGGGAGTCTGAAGAGGAGGAGTCACCTGATTCCTTTCGGACTCGGTGTGTCCCCTCGGACTCACCTGAGTCCGAACCTCGGAAACAGTCCCCTCCGGAGGATGCCTGGTTCTCGGACTTCGTCAGGGATATGGCCAAGGCTTTGGCCTTCCCGGCGGATCCCGAGGAGGAGCCTCGAGCCGAAGAGCTCGACGCCCTTCAGTACGACTCTCCCGCCCGGGAGCACTTTACTGTACCGGTGCCTCCCATGCTGGAACGACTACTCTTCCGCATGTGGGAGAGTCCGGCCTCGTCGCCGGTATTGAGCAAGCGGGTCGATTCCATCTATCGAGTCCGCAAGAGTCCTGGCTTCCAAAAAGCACAGCTACCACACCATTCCATGGTAGTGGAATCGGCCATGCATAGGCTTAAGAGCCAGAAAATGCACTCCTCGGTGCCCCCTGGCAGGGAGGCCCATAACCTGGATGGCCTTGGTAAGAAGTGTTTCCAGGGTTCTATGCTGGCTTGTCGTGTCCAGACCTACCAGCTATACATGGGCATGTATCTCCGAGACCTGGCTAAAGAGCTAGCCGGATTCTCTGCTGGACTGTCCGAGGAACCTTTGCGGAGGTTCCTAGCCTTAACATCTGGTATTCGGGAATGCTCCAAATTCATGTCCCGAGCAGCCTATGATGGCTTTGAAGCATCGGCTCGTGTGGCCGCAGCCGGCATCGGTGCCCGCCGACAGGCTTGGCTTCAGTCCTCTGACCTTGAGCCTTGGGTGCAGGACAAGTTGGTCGATGTCCCCTGCAGAGGTGAGAACCTCTTTGGCAAGCCCATGGCTGAAAAGGCTGCACAAATCGAGACGGAGACTCTCACCAGGACCAGGCTTTCTAGGAAGACCTCCGCCCCTTCCCAGAAAAAGAAGGGCTCGGGAAAAAAGTCCTTTTACCCGAGAAAGGCGGCTGCCTACAAACACTACCCCCAATATCAGGCCCCTCCAGCTCCCCAACAGGGTCAGCAGGCCAAGGGACGGGGTAACGGGTCCCGTAGGCTGCAAGCCCCCAAGCCTGCACCACCAGCCCCTGCTCAGCAGGGTGGGGGTTTTTGACTTCCTCAGCATAGCCTCTCCCCCTCAACTGGTTCCTCCCAGCACCAGAGGCCGGCTGGTTCACTTCGCCCACAGGTGGTCCAACGTCACTTCAGATGCCTGGGTGCTTCAAGTCGTGCGAGAAGGATATCTTCTCCACTTCCATCAGGTCCCTCCCTCTTAATTTCCGGGGGAACCTCCGTGACTCCCTCTGCACAGGGACTTACTCCTTCAGGAGTTAGCAAGTCTCCTTCAGGACCAGGCTGTGGAACCGGTGCCCCACCACCTGAGAGGTCAAGGCTTTTATTCCAGGTATTTCCTAATACCAAAAAGGACAGGAGGCCTAAGACCCATCCTGGACTTGCGCAACCTCAACAAGTTCCTTGTGCGTGAAAAGTTCAAGATGCTTACCCTTGGAATCCTTCTGCCCTACCTCCAGCAGGGAGATTGGCTATGCTCCTTGGATCTAAAGGATGTCTACACGCACATCCTCATCCACCCAAGCCACCGCCAATACCTAAGGTTTGTGGTGGCCGGAAATCACTACCAGTACAGAGTACTGCCCTTTGGCCTGTCCTCCGCACCGCGAGTCTTCACAAAATGTCTCACGGTGGTGGCGGCCTATCTCAGGCTTCACGGCCTCTGTCTTTCCGTACCTCGACGACTGGCTCATCAGAGCGTCGTCCCCCCTGGCAGTCACCAATGCCACACGCCGCACGGTGACTCTTCTGCAGTACTTGGGCTTTGTCATAAACTTCGCAAAGTCCACTTTGCTCCCCTCACAGGATCTCGAGTTCATCGGCGCAAGACTGCACACTCCTCAGGCTCGAGCTTTCCTGCCTCTCGACAGGGCTCAACGGCTCATGGACCTAGCCGGCCGTTTTCGCAGCCAGTCCCTGGTCTCCGCCAGGCGCTTCCTGAGACTACTCGGCCATATGGCTTCCACCGTCCACGTGACCCCCAATGCTCGCCTGAATATGCGGCCGGCTCAATGGTGCCTTCGCAAGCAGTGGCAACAAGCCACCGGCGGGCTAGCCGACTTAGTGCGCCTCTCCAGACCGCTGGCCTCTTCCCTACAGTGGTGGCTTCATCGGCCGAACCTGGTGCTCGGAATGCCATTTCAGTCACCTCAGCCGACTCAAGTGCTGACGACCGATGCTTCCCTCCTGGGCTGGGGAGCTCATTGCCAAGGGGCGTGTACTCAAGGTCTCTGGACCGCGTGGGAATCTGCTCAACGGATCAACTTCCTGGAGCTCAGAGCTATTCGTCTGGCGCTCAAGGCTTTCTCCCACCTGACTTCTCACCAGTCCGTCCTTGTCCAGACGGACAATCAAGTTGCCATGTTCTACGTGAACAAGCAGGGTGGCACGGGCTCCTTCCTTCTCTGCCGAGAAGCTCAGAAGCTCTGCTCTTGGGCCGTCAGTCACGGCATTCTTCTCAAGGCAGTTTATCTCCCAGGCCAGGAGAATTGCCTGGCCGACAAACTCAGCAGGATACTCCAGCCGCACGAGTGGCGTCTGGATCCCTTGGTAGTCCAGAAACTCTTTCTGAAGTGGGGCCTCCCCACGATGGATCTCTTTGCCAGTCCTCTCAACCGGCAACTTCCTCGCTTCTGCTCGCGTCAGCCACATCCCCTTCGGGTAGCGGCAGATGCATTTCTGCTCTCATGGTCGGAAAGCCTTCTCTATGCTTTTCCTCCCATCCCGCTAATCTCCCGAACTCTGTTCAAGGTTCTCCGGGACAAAGCGTCCATGATCCTGGTGGCTCCTCGCTGGCCCAGACAGCCTTGGTTTCCACTCCTGTTGCAATTAGCGGTAGAGGATCCGTTCCCTCTGGGGTCTCAACCGGATCTCCTAACACAGGATCAGGGGTCTCTGCTCCACCCCAACCTCCGATCGCTCAACCTAATGGCCTGGCGGCTGAAAGGGTAGTCCTTGCTCCCCTTCTCCTGCCGGCAGAGGTGGAGGAGGTCGTCCTAGCTTCTCGGCGACCTTCTACCCGCAAATGCTACGCCCTAAAATGGCGTCGCTTTTCCGTTTGGTGTGTACAGCAGTCTCAGGATCCCTTCTCCTGCCCGGTGTCGGTGATCTTGCAGTACCTGCTCTACCTTTCTAATCTGGGACTTAAGTCCAACTCCGTCAAAGTCCACCTCAGTGCTCTTTCAGCACACCATGTGCCGGTGGACGGCAGACCTCTTTCCAGCGACCCTCTTGTAGCACGGTTTCTCCGAGGTCTCCTTCTACTAAAACCACCTCTGCGCCCGCCAGCACCTGACTGGGATCTCAATGTGGTTTTACAGCGGATCACCTGTCCGCCTTTTGAACCGATGGCTACCTGTTCTCTGCGTTTTCTTTCGTGGAAAACCTTATTCCTGATAGCCCTCACTTCCGCTAGACGCGTAAGTGAATTGCAGGCCCTCGTGTCTGATCCTCCATTCACTCGGTTCTACAAAAATAGGGTAGTCCTACGGACTCACCCAAAATTTCTTCCAAAAGTTGTCTCCCCTTTTCACATCAATCAGGAGGTGGTACTTCCAACCTTCTTTCCCAGGCCTCACTCCAGCCGAGCTGAACGAGTCCTGCATACCCTGGACTGTAGAAGGGCATTGAACTTCTACCTTGACCGTACGCGGGAGCACCGTAAAACTGCTCAGCTTTTTGTGTCTTTTGACCCCAATAAATTGGGGCTCCCGGTCTCCAAGCGTACCCTGTCCATCTGGGTTGCTGACTGTATCGCTTGGGCTTATGGGGCAGCCGGACTCTCTTTAGAAAGTCGATTCATGGCTCATTGTGTTCGGGCGAAGGCTACGTCAGTGGCTTACCTCCGCTCTATTCCGCTGGCAGACATCTGCCGGGCCGCTACTTGGTCTTCGAGCCAGACTTTTGCGGTCCATTACTGTCTCGAGAGGGAGTCCCGCAGGGACAGTGCTTTCGGACAGGCAGTCCTCCGAAATCTCTTCGAGGTTTGAGCAACTCCTACCCTCCATCCCGGATGGGGGCTACCGGTGGGTAATAATTCAGCGAAGATTCCTTCCTTCTGTGCTGCTGAGCTAGAGGGAGCTCATTTTTGTGCTTGGGGTCTCCGGTAGCCTTAAGCTTGGGAGTCCCATATGTGAGGACTGACTTCCTGCTTGGTCCTGGAGAAGGCGTAGTTACTCACCTGTAACAGGTGTTCTCCAGGAGCAGCAGGAATCAGTCCTCACAACCCTCCCTCCTCCCCGTGGAGTTGCAATCATCTGCTTCAGTTTTTTTGCAAATTTTTATGCTGTCTTTTAGCTATGTCATCAGACTGGCTAAGATGGCACCCTTGGGCGGGAAGGCGACCGCGCATGCGCGCTGCAATTCCCAAAAGCTTTCTGTGAAAGCTGGGGAAAATTGCTCTGCGAGGGCTCCGTCGGCGCCGACGTCACCCATATGTGAGGACTGATTCCTGCTGCTCCTGGAGAACACCTGTTACAGGTGAGTAACTACGCCTTATTGAACAAGTCCCTTAGGTTATGTATTTACTAAACTGTGTTAGGTGAAAGTGTTTGACATGTTAATTGGCTTGTTAATGGAATTCTCTTGAAATGAGGGGAAGGGGTGGGAGTGCTCATTGCAGTTAAGGTGAGTGTACCTTAACACACTTTAACTGCAAAGCATGCAGACAAAATGAAACAGTAAATTACACTATCAAAAGTGTTGTTAACGGTCAGAATTGGGGGGATCCAAGATGGCGTTTAGTCGGGTGTGCTGACTGACACGGCATTGCCTATGGGGAGGAAGAGAAAGACTAGAGGGGCAAAACAGCCTGCAGCCCCTTTTGTCTCGACGCCATTACCTGCTACGATGCTTGGACCACTTGATACATTTTTTTTCGCCGGTGCCGCAACAGTGGATTGAAGGGGAGAGTAGCTCGGCTGTGCAGCGCTTGGAGGAGGTTCCCTCGTCGTCTGCTTCGGGCGGAGATCTTTCAATCTCCAGGAACAAGCAGGAATGAGTCTTCACATATGGGTACGTCAGTACCGACGGAGCCTACGCGGGAACGCTCCCCAGCATCCAATCAGAAAGCTTTTGGGAGCATCCCTCAGCGCCTGCGTGCTGCCTTCCCGCCTTTCCAACTGTCTCTCCTCAGTTTTCGTTTTTCCGCGGAGCCGGCAGAACATCCTCCTGTCACCGCAGAAAATTTTTTCTTTAATTCTTGTTTTTCTTGTGGTCGCGGCTGTCTCCCCGACTCCACCGGTACCGCCAGTGTTTTTTCTCTTTCTTTTTCTTTTCAGGGAATTTTTTTCCCTCAATTTCTGTCTTATATTTTTTGGGCCTTCTCGGCCTCTCCATCATGGAGCCGCCACCTTCTTTTCCTAAGAAGTGTCTAAGCTGTGGCGGTACAGTTTTGTTTTTAAACTCCAAGAACTGGTGTCTAACCTGTTTGGGTCCTGGCCATTTTCCTCCGGAGCCATTAGGCTACAATATTGTGAGAAGAGATTTTCCATTTCGAGTTTCCCTCGATACCGAGTTCCCTTCCAGTGTCAGGGCACCGACCATTTCTTCTTCTCCACAAGATCAGGTAACCCACAAACAGTCTGTTAAGACTAGCCAAACTTTGAGTGGTATGTCTCATGCTCAGCATGATGATGGCTCCGGCCTTGCCCTCAAGGGTCCTTTGGCTCCAAAACCCCGGCAGGAGTCTTCGGCCTCCAAAGCCTATCAGGGGTTTCAGGTTGTTCCTGGGGCTCACCCCTCACAGAACATACCTGAGCCATGCTCGGTGGTGGCATCCGCTTCGAGTGGTACCGATACCCCGGCATCGGCACTGGTGTTGAGCGATTCACTCCTCACCAGGGATCGTCATCTGGCTTTCTCGGTACCTTTGGGACCGATCGATACGCTCCAGATTGACTTTCCAGTTTCGGCATCAACGCCGATACTACCACCGAAGTCGGTACCCTCTAGAGTATGCATCGATAGACTCGTTTCCTTCGATGCCGAGTCTGGAATCGATCTCTAGTCTGGAAGACTGGGTACCGACACATCTCTGTACTGACGTTTCCCGATTCCGGATACTCGGTACCGGGGGTGTTTATCAAAGGCTTTCGGTTACCTCAGTACCGATGGAGCAGCCACCGATGACTGCTTCGATGTCGGTATCGTCTTCGATTCCGACACAGCTACCAGTATCGATATCAGTGCTGGTACTCGCAGTAACATCGGGACCAGCTCCTTCCATGCTTTTTTCACCAGGATCGCTCCATTCTATACCAAGTTTGGAGTCGATACCTGGCATGGACGATGCAGTACTGACTACTTCAGGTCATTACCTTCAGTACCAGCATCCATCCCTTAAGGATCCTTTCTTGCACCGTGAAGAATCTTATATTCCTATATTCTCAAGTAGATCCTCCAGTGCCCAGGCTAGTTCTTCAGGTCTAGCCTGCCCAGGGATGGTTCCTTTTGGAGATCCTTCTTATCAGAATTTTCTCCTGAATATGGCAACATCTCTTGCTATTCCTATCCCTGGCTATGATCCTATACAGGGCTCTCTTTCTACTGGAGAAAAGGAAAATATAATGCTTCCTTTACATCATTCTTTGCAAGATCTTCTTCTAAGAATGTGGGAAACACCTTTAAGAGTTCCCTCACCCTCTAGGGCAACTGATCTTCTATATCAGGTGCCCCCCTCTCCAGGGTTTCAAAAGACTCAACTCCCCCATCACTCCATTGTGGTGAAATCAGCAGTGAGGAAGATGAAAAGTAAGAAGAAACATTCTTCTTACCCTCCAGGTCGTGAGTCTAGGACACTAGATGCCTTTGGACGTCAAACCTTCCAGACATCCATGCTGTCAACAAGGATTCTCTCATATATTTTTTATGAGTCTATCCCTTCAGGAGGTCACAAAGAAACTATATCTTTTGACTCCTTTTCTTTCAGAGCCCAAGACTGCAGACTATGCCTTACTACTTAGTCATATTCAAAGTATCTCTTGGTTTCTTACTCGTGCTTCCCTAGACTCCTTTGAGTCTGTTAGCAGAACCTCTGCTATAGCCATAGGGGCACGACGTAGAGCCTGGCTCCAAGCTTCAGACTGGGTAATACTCCTTGTACTGGGGAAAATCTCTTCAATAAGGAGTCTTTAAATCAGGTTGCTCAGTGCTCCACTGACTTCCCTGTTTCTGGAGGCTATTCTAAGCCTTCTCCTTCCCCAGTAGGTAGGAAATGCCCTACTAAACCTTCTTTCCCTAGGGGAAGAAGGTTTCACTCTTCTCCTGCCCATCATACAAATGTTCCCAAGCAGGGGAAACATCGCCCTGGTCTGAAGAATCCAAACTCTAGCCAGGCTGTACAAACCCAGCAACCATAGGGTCCTGAAGTTTACAGTTTGATTTCTTCTCGGTAGAAGTTTTTCACTGTTTCTTTCATTCAAACTCTACACATGGATTCCTTTTCTTAGGACATCCTTTTGCTCCTAGGTATGTTGAGCTGTCAGGATATTCATGTCTATGGGTCACAGGTTTCTCCTCTTCTTCCTACCAAGAAGAGAGGTTTAACAACTATCCCATGATAGTTTTCTGTTCCAACATGAATTCTTTCCTTCCACAGACTTACCATATGGTAAGTCACCCTTCAGCTCCTATTTCTCTACCCTCTTATCCAGGGTTTCCCCTGAAAGAGTGGCACCATACCTCTGCAGAGCTTCTTTAGTCTTACTAATCATTTCTTCTTTCCAGTGTGGAGTTTTTTTCCCTTGAATAAACTCCCTCCTTTTGCCTGGGCAGCTCATCAGACAGAGACAGGAATTTCTCCTCTTATTCTGTCTGTTCTCTCTGTTTTACACAGAAAGATTCTCTCTGCTGTCTTATTCAGCAGCTGCCCATGCAGGAGTTACAGTGATTAGACTACTGGTACTTTTCCACACGTTCCAGTCTTGTCTTTCACTACTTCTGTCTGGCCTTAGTAGTGATTCCAAGATAGTGTTTTCTATCTATCTTGGATAATCCTGATCACTTCAGATTTATCACACTATCTTCTTTTCTTGCCATCTTCAATTCCTTTGGGTTTGGCAGCATAGTTGACGTGCAGCTGGTTTTGTCCAACAGCCAGCTTCTTTCCCAATTCTCCTGCATAATGCTCTCTGCAATCTTACAGAGAAGCTTTCTACTATGGGCCCTTGCTAGAGAGCATGGGATTTTGTCTCTAATGACTATCCTATATGGTTGGAAAAGGCTTCCTCAGTCATTTTCCATGACTGTGAGGGTTTTCCGCACCCTACTATCTCCTTTTATAATACAGGACATAGGCTTTTGCTACGTGAACGTCTAAAAGAGTTCTCCAATTCCTACAAGGAATATGCTCTTTTTTCCTTGCAGCTTGTCCTTATGGTATCCTACTCCTTAATGGACATTACATATTTAACTAATAATGCATGATGCCCCTTTGTGTCCCTCCAGTGGGTCAACCGGGTATCTCATCCTATGCGTTTTTCTGTCCATTTACAATGCGAGAGTTCTACAGCACTCAGGACTTGTTGTTTACAGACTGATTTTATCCTCTGTTTTTTCATGCAACCATCCTGGTTATTTTCACTGGGTAGCATTCCTGCACCATCTTAGCCAGTGGGAATAGATTCTCTATATATCTTCTCAAGTAGGTTCCACCTTCTTGTTATTAGATGAATCTTTTCTCTTCACATCTCCAATGTGAATGTTCTTATGGACATATCTCTATCTGCTTAATTGCAGACATTATTTTAGACATATATATTCATGTATGTATATATCTCTATATACTTCTATATAGATACATATGTCTGTAAGCTGCGTGTGCATATGTCATGCCCCTCCAGATCTTACTATAGACGTGTGTATATATATATATATATATATACACATATATATATATTCTATATATATGTGTATCTGTCAAGATGCTTCCTTATAGTTAGATATATATTTTTATAGTTATCTCTCTAACTGTCTATGCTTATAACGGTTTTACCCTCCTATAGGTTCCAGACAGTGGACTTGCATATCTTCATACTGTCCCACAGTATGTCTAGGGTATTATGCACACAACCACTACTGTGGTACTCACAGCTCCTACCTTAACCCTAGGTTTAGGTATCCCTGAAGTTCCATACTCAAATATCTTTCCTATCTCTCACCTGTTAGGAAAGACAGGGTGGATCTTCAGTAGATCTGAGTTTTCAATCCTTCAGACATCTGTCCTTCTTGGGAATACGGGCTTTTCCCATACCCCTTCTTCCCTTCAGGACTGGGCTAGTTTGTCCAAATCGGTCAGTCTTCCTCTTTTGCTTCTAACTGTGAGTAACTCTGTAGCCAAAAGAGTTCCCAGCTTTTTCCATAAAGCTTTCCACTAAAGACCTACCGTTTTTCTACTACCCCAGTTGATACCTGGATCACCTGTCACTACCAGATTTGGACTTTCACCTTCACGTCAGTGAGGTCACCTTGAAGATCCTTCTACTGGATCCCCAGTAGACTCCATCAGCCTCTCTACTTCCTGCAATCCAGTAGGTGAGGTCCATTTTGTGATTGTTCATTTTTAAAAATGTTTCATGATAATTATCATACATTCAAGGACTCCTTACCTGTAGTCTGAATTCTGGGTCTTCTAACGACATCTGTCGAGCAGCCACTTGGGCCTCAGTTCATACCTTCACAGCCCATTACTGCTTGCACAAGGACTCCCGCCGGGATGCCTTGTTTGGTCAGGCTGTTCTTTAACACCTGTTCCATACTTAATCAACTCCTACCCACCATCCCTCATGGGATGCCAGAGATCCATGTGGGGGGGGGGGGGGTGCAGTCCTGTTCCAGGAACACACAATTTATGGGATCTCTCCCTGGCATCTAAAGCTATGGAGTCCCCATATGTGAAGACTCATTCCTGCTTGTTCCTGGAGATAGCACAGTTACTTACCTGTAACAGGTGATCTCTGGGAACAGCAGGAATAAGTCTTCACAACCCACCCACCTCCCCTAGGAGTTGTATCTCTCTATCTTCCTTTCCTCTTTCTCTCTCTTTATCTCAGCTATAAAACTTAACTGAGGAGAGACAGTTGGAAAGGCGGGAAGGCAGCACGCAGGCGCTGAGGGATGCTCCCAAAAGCTTTCTGATTGGACGCTGGGGAGCATTCCCACGCAGGTTCCGTCGGTACCGACGTACCCATATGTGAAGACTTATTCCTGCTGTTCCCAGAGATCACCTGTTACAGGTAAGTAACTGTGCTTTCCACAAGCTCTATACGGACCTCGAAGATTCCTCGGCAGGACAGCGGCATCCTGGGAAGTCAGCTGGTGAGCGTTGAGTTGTCGGACTCCACCGGAAGACAGAGCTTGGGCGTGGAGTGTGGCCTGAGCTCTGAAACTCCCCACGGACAGCATCAGAGGGCAGAGGTCCCAATAGGAACGGCAGATGGTGGTGAAGGTTTTGTCCCTAGCCTATCGGCCCCCACTTCATCGAAGGCAGAGGTTGTGGTGACTGTTCCTGCTATGGAGGCTGTCTCTTCAGTGTCTATGGCTCTCCCAGAGGTGGTAACATTGGAGGTGATCTGGGCTGCTATAATGCAGCTTCGAGAGGAGTTGGCCCCGCGGATGGCATCTTTGGCATTACAGGTTTCTGTTAATACTGAAGATCTTAAGGAAACTGTGGTTAAAATAACTGCCTTACAGACTGAAGTTTCTGAATACCAGGCTAAAACTGTGACTGTTGAGAATGAAGTAGAATCTCTTAAAAAGTTCTATACCTATAGGGTCTAAGTTGCAAATGTTGGAGAATGCAGTTCGTATGGCATTAAATATCCATTTGGTTAATTTTCCCAAAGTAGCATTAATATCTGCAAGGGATATGCTTCGGAATTATATGATTGAGAATTTGAGTATTCCTCCTGAATTCCATCCCCCTGTAGTTAAAATGTATTACTTGCTGATTGGGAAAAACGTTGAGGGGCAGGGAGTAGTTAGAGGTTTATCTAATGTTGATGTTTTAAATGTTACTGATATTTTAGAGTCATCACAAGAGGAGCAGGTTATACCTTCTACTTTATTAATTACTTTAGCGTTACTATCAGATAAAGAATGGCTTATGAAGCTGTTCTTTAAGAAATGTCGTATGTTGTTTAAGGGTTTGACTGTTCTTATGTTTCCAGACCTATCTAGGGAGACTCAGAATAGGCGACGAGATTTCCTCCTTTTACGTCCTGGGATTCAGCAATTGGGAGGACTTTTTTTCTTGAAATTTCCTTGCAAATGTTTGATTAAGTATCTATCAAATTTCTATATATTTTATGAGCCCTCCCAATTGCTGTACTTTATCAATGCCTGACTTTCTGAGGGGGGGGGGGGCTGATCCTCTGTCTGTTCCGGTTTGAGCGATTATTAGTTGCCACCGTCTAGCCCACCTGAATTTCTTTCAGAATATTGGATGTTATATTTTCAAATCTTTGTATCCCCCTTATTTGAGGGCTGGAGTGGGTAGGATATAAAGGTTGTTTTCCTGTGATATAGTCAAGACTGATGTTCCATATTGTTTTCATGTTATCCATCCCAATTTATGTTTCAAGATGTATTCTTGATATGTATGTATAAATTTAGAAAAATTTAAATTAAAAAAAAAAGTGTAGTTAACTGCATATGCATTATGTGATGCAGAGTTAATTTGCCTCATGCATTATCAATGAGGTTTACTTTCCCAAAATGCCAACTATTCCTCTATACAGTACTGTAGATAATTTTCCATTTATGTGTATTAAAAGCAAAACCTTAATGGAGTTTAGTAGATAGGCCTTAAGACTGTTAAAGGAATCTAATATTACTTGTGCCATCTGAACATTTAACCTTTTGCTCTTGTGGTCTGCCATTAGTACTCTTACAGTGGTAAAAGTTATAGTAGTTGGAAGTGTTTCCCACTTACTATTGCTCTTTTTTAATAGGACTGCCACTGTAACAGGTATGGTTTTCAGGATGCCCAAAGTGAATATTCCCGAGATATAGGCGAATACGCTGAAAACTGTCTATGCAGATATTTCTGTTCCTATGCAAAGGACTTCCCAAAATAGTTTACAACAAATTGAAAAATACAAAGGGCTCCAGTGAGTCTGGTGAAGATGGTCGCCTAGCCCCGCAGCTCCCCCATTCACTCTCGTAAATATAAGTTAAATTATTCAAACTAGAGAATAAAGTTCATTATGTTGCGATGATAAGCAGCTGCACAATCCCCCACTATGAAGTAGATTGAGCTTTCCTGCTGGTAGAGTGCGAGCAGTCATGCTGTTCATCGGGGGGGGGGGGGGGGGGTATAGCAGCAAACTGGCAGGATGAGGGAGTCAGAGACCTGACATTGATGCATCTCTGAAGCAGGGCCAAGCAGTGGAGATGTGGAAGATGATCACCACCAGGTCAGATATAGGTGGGATTTCCACCTCTGCAAGCCTGGGATTTCATGGATGTGCCCACTGGAGCAGTGTACATGAAGTGATGTTGAAATAATGAGGCCACAATTTGGGCTGCCTTGGGCCTGACTCTCCTATTATTACAGTAACACAGGTTGTAACAGAGTGCATGGTGGGGAAAAGGTGAAGGTTTCAAGATTGGGTGCCTGTTTCTTTTGCATGAGACTTGGAAGGATCCCGATAGCTGTGAGACGCAAATAATATAATTTTGGCCTTATGGCCTACTTGGGTTTTGAGTATGCAGAGAGTTTGGAGAAACCAACATATGTGAGCACCATCTTTTGGATTTGAAAGTGATAGTGTGGTAATAGCGTTGAATAGAGTGGCTTGTGAAGACATTAGTATCCATTTCCTTTAACAGCAAGTGTTCCCTCAATGTGGCTGGGAAGTTAGCTATGTGGCAGCGCTAGTGAAATATAGCCACATTCCTGCTACCCACCCTCAAATAACTGCAACATGGAGGCTAATGGCAGCCATCTGAGTCAGTGACTGGGCAGGATTTGCCAGTAAGAAAAGCAGATTTAACTGAACGCCAGAGCTCAGACTGTCAAAGATGGATTTTTCCAAACAGTAGGGGACATGTAAACAGAGATACGAATGTATAATTCAAATGAAATCAATATTGGAAAGCAAATAGATACCACTGCTGTCTTCCAATCCAAGCTGCAAAAGTTGGAAACTCTAAAGAACTTAGAGAGAAACAAAGCGACCAAAACAAGTGGCTGCACTGTAACATAAGAGTGTTTAGCATGCCTGAATCTACCGGACCCAAGGAAGACTTTTTTTCATATAATTCAGGAAATGTTTGCCTTCTGTGTTCCAGGTGTATTGACCGATGCTGTTATTTATTTATTTAGACAGTTTTGTATACCACCTTATCATTCAATCAAAGTGGTGTCACAACACAATTGGGGGATACATTTAACACAAGGGGATATGAGACACATACACTAATACTTAGAGGGAACATGGGCAATGGAGGGTTAAGTGGCTTGCCCAAGACCACAAGGAGCACCTGTGGGACTAGAAACCCCAGTCCTTCTGGCCCAGAGTTGCTGTCCTCTAGTGGGATTTGAACCCCTGACCTTCTGACCTTCTATACCTTGCCCCAACCACTAGGCTACTCAAGTTAGAGTTCACAGAGGTGTGGGTCCGTGCTTAGGTAGACCTGATGTCCCTAAGCTGATCATAGCTTGCTTTCACTGTCATGTAGAGAAGTAGACTTTAATATGGAGCCTGAGAGGCAAGAGGTCTGTTATATTTCAAGGACAGAAACTCCAGAATCTATTACAATATATTTTGGAGAGAGTAAGAAATTTCTGTCCAATAAAAAGATTTTAAACAAAAATAAAAATATATTTCAAAAATAATACACAATATTACAGTATAAGAAACGGTGCCTTAACATAATATATTCAGTTAACTATAAATAATAACTAGCAATATAATTAAATTATAAATCATGTCAAAGAAACATGATCTTCCTATAACAAGACTAAAGATGATAACAAATCTCTAAAACTTCAGGACTCATGAAGGGTACAAAGTGAACTGCTTTTTAGGTCTTTTGGTCCAAAGTGATGTCCCCAAAGGTATGGGAATAATGGCCACAAGAAACAGAAACAGTCATGGCCAATGTGAAGGGTAGAAAGGATTAAGGACATCTATCAACAGAGTCCAGATGCCAGGAATCCTCTTTTATCCTGATATTGCCATCTTGAAAACGAGATTGTTATGTTAGTGAAGCTCTATTATCAGGTTGGGAAACGCTGGCCTTTGGATATAAATGTAGTAAGCCTACAGTAGGTGTTTTCCTTAAAAGTACATTGTTGTGCATTGTGTGGACATCTACCATAAAGTAGCTTCTCAAAGCAGGGATTGAGAGTCCCTAAATAGTTCACCGAGAGTTTAAACCAATTCTAACTTTGCCCTTTGGCCTCCCTTAAATTCTTTTTTTTTTCAGTCAGTCAATCTACATGATATCCAAACCATTTTCACTTTCAAAATAAGATCCAGAATAAGATTCCATGATCCAATGTTTTTTTTTAATTCTGATTTTTACTTTTTCACTCAGAGCTCCAGAAAGGAAGAAGTTGAAGATATGTCTTTATTAAAGAGCCTGTCAAATGAGAGAGATGACAGGTAGGCTTAAACCTTCCACTGCTTACTGAGTGTATTTCTCTGAAAACAAGATAAATCATCAGTCATACAAATAAGTGATAACATTGCTGCTTGGTTCCAATGGATGGTTTTCCAGAGCTTTCTAGGAATTTCCTAACAAGACTTCTCTGGGCATGTGCTGAAGTCCTCATACAATTATGGCACACTGTGTGCCTCAGTTTGAATATATTTTTTTCATTAGGAACATGAATGTGTTTCATTTAGTGATTTCCCACTTTAATTTTCCTCAACTCTTTATGCTTTGGTGTTTTTCTTTACCCTTTATATTTTTGGCCATTTTTCAAGTGTTAATGTTTTTTAGTATTGTCACCAGTGAAACTCACTTTAGGCCATGGGATCACTCAGGTCCTCTGGCATGGGCGTAGTTCAGGGGAGCAAGTTGGGGATTCCCCCCCCCCCCAAACAAGCCAGCTCTCCGCCGATTCTGCGACAGCCTGCCCCCCACCCACACCACTGCCGTTGCTTTTTCTGTTCCTGTCCCTCTTTGAAGCATGCTTCGTGTCACAGGGTGAGGGACTAGACTAGCCTTCCTAGCAAGGAAGTGCTTACACCTGCATTTTTTTAAAAATCAGAGGCCAGTCCTCCGCTGCAAGCACAGAAAAAGCAGTGGCAATAGCATGGGTGTAGGGGTCAGGGGAGTGTGGAAGGCCCAAAGGGAAATGTTGAGCAGATGGGCACAAGGGAGGGGGGTGGAATGGCTGGAAAGGAAATGCTGGGAAAATGTTACACAGAAGGGGGGCAGAGGGCAGATGCTAAGTTGGAAGTGTAGAGGGAATGAGACAGGGCAGATGCTGGACACAAAGGGAGGGGGGTGACACAACATACTGGGCACACAGTTCAGGGGGTGAAAGACAGATGGAGGACACTGGTAGGGGTTGGTAGACAGATGCTAGACATAGGCTAGAGGGGTAGAGACAGACATAGGGTGGGTGATATAAGGGAATAGAGAGAAGATGGTGGATATGGAATGGGGGTATATGCTGGACATATGGTAGAGAGTTTAGAGGGATAGAGAGCAGATGCTGGATATGGGGCAATAAAGGGATGGATGGCAGCTGATGAACAGAGGGTAGGGGTCATAGAGGGAAAAATGGCAAATGCTGGACATGGGATGGGGGATATAGGGCAGAGGTTGGACACAGTAGGTGGGGGGACAGATGCTGGATGCAAAGTGAGGGAGTGAAGGGCAGATTCTGGACATGTGGTGAAAGAGGAGATGCTGGACATGAGGTGTGGGGAGAGAGGAGGGTGCTGGACATGGGGTGGGGAGAGAGGAGATGCTGGGCATGGGGTTGGGGTGCAATGATGAAATGCTAGATGTAGAGTGAGGGAGAGGGAGGGAATGCTCGACATGGGGGGATTAGAACAACAAAAAGGGGAGAGGTGCGAGATTGGGGAGAGAGGGAGTGAAAAGACAAGGCAAGAGAAAAGGGGATAGATGCTGAATACACGGAGGGCGGAAGAGAGAAATAGAAAGGAAAGAGTTAGTTAAAGACCGGGGAATAAGTGGCTCGGGAAGAATAGTGAGATGGAGCGAGAGAGTTGTAAAAAGAGGGAGATTGAGAACTGGATATAAGAAAGAGAAATGAAATCGGAGTTGACAAAGAGAGAAAAATAAAAGGAAAAAGATCAACATCAGAGATGGATGAAGGGAAGCAACTGAAGAAGACAGGAGTGAAGAGAAGTGGCAGGTGGATTGCAGACTCTGCAAAAGAGTTAAGAGAAGACAGAGGATGCAAAAACCAGATCCAGGATCAAGACAACTAGAAAAGTAAAATAGTTAGACCATAAAGATAAAGAATTTATTTCCAGTTTAATGACTGGAATATGTCAATTTTTGTTTTTTTTTGTATTTGCCATTGTTATATTTTGCACAGTACAGGGGGAAATGCATCACTGTTTCCAGTTCTTGTCTTGCACTGCATGCAGAGCCTAGCTTGTTGGGGTTTCAATTTAATTTTATCTTCATATTTCTACTTTGAGTTTGTTATAATTTATTTTGTACTTAGTGAAGGTCTTACTGTGTTCCGCCTGTGTGATTGAGACCATGTGTTAGCATGAAGTTTGTTTCGGGGCAATTTCTCCAAATGGGTTAGTTTTGCACATACTATGACAGCTATGACAATCGTGAACCTCACTTGGCATGGGGGGGTATGATCTCAGTCTCTCAAATTTACTGCTAAGGCTCAGCGTAGTTTCTATGTAGGATCTGTGATAATCTGACTTGTTCTGTTTTTCAAATAGTGGAAGGATGTTCTGAGGCCTGCTGCAATATTTGTGGTACTGCTCTTTTCTGGGTAGGCTCCTTATTGCATTAATTTTAGAGCTGGTTTCATTATGGTATGGTAAATTTGCATTATAGGTCCTCGGTGACTTTTGTAGGGTTTTGTGTTAGTTCACAATCTGCCTGGTACTGGAGAGGCTGTTAATGAGATGACACCAGAATCCGATTTTTTTTTTAATATATGTTGGGTTCTATGGTGAAATGTCCTAGTTCTGCTCTGCACCTACTCTTGGAGGAGAGGTTTTGTTGGATGCAAAATAGATGTTCAATAAGAAAAAGAGAGAACCATAGCACGATTTTATTTTAAAATTAGAAACTGCACTGTGGTTCTCTTTTACTTTGACCCTTTCGTCTCCTTTGTTTTTTGCAGAATATATATTTATAGGAGTCAGTATTTTGTGTCTTAGAGTGACGAGCTAAATAATTAAACTATAATTTTTGCTTTATTTTAATTATATAGCCACTTTATGAGAACTTCTGCTCCCTCTATTTATTTATTTATTTAACAAGAACTTATATACCGCAGCTTCCAGAGATCAGCTGCGGTTCACAAATAACAACCGTCAACAAAGCATAGTTTGTTTTACATGTAACATCATATAACTATAAACAATGTAAAGTAAACATAAATTGTTAAACTGAATAGCACATAGCTGGTGCCCCAAGATACTCTATGAGTATCTTGGGGCACCAGCTCATCCTTCACCTGTTTGACGTAGTGGCTTCCTATCCATCTAGTCTTTTTTTTGCACCAGCTTTGCACTCCTACTGGATCAGTGGGCAAACATCCATGGAAACAGCAAAAGCTGTCCTGATGGACTGTTGCTCACCTCTGCATATGCACTGGATCAGTTTCTGGAGGCTGCTGTTGGTGTGTGCTGTGGAGGTGTCAGGAGATAGGCCCTGTGCTGCAGTCAGTACTTGCCTCAAAGGCAGAGTTGGAGCCAGAAAAGTACAGTGGGAGGAGTGGCATGCAGATTAGGTGATACACTTTATGGCTGAATGACAGTGTGGCAGCACAGGAGCCATCTGATCCATGGTCCCTATGTGTGGGGGTGCATGTGGCTGTGAATACATACACCTAGGGGGCCATGGTGCTGCCATGGGCTATGTACTTGTATGTTAATGGCCCCTCACCCTGACCAGAGAGGATGTGACTGGGGCCTACCAGCTCTGAGCAGCAGCATGGTACTTCTATCACAGAATAGGGGCCTCCAGCTTTGGAGTTTGCTAATCTGTGTCCCCTGCCTGACCCCTTTGTACTGGGGTTGCAGCAATCCCTAGATCTGGGGATTCTTTTGATCCTCCCAAGTCTGATGAGCTATGACTGCTGGAGTACTCATCATGTGGGATTCACCACCTCTGTGTGGTCTATTCTCAGAGCCTCTCCCAGAAAGAGGGGGCATGGGGGAGAGTCTCTGTGGATGGATGAATATGACACACACCCCCTTTAGTAGCTGTTAGATCACAGGATGTGTGTTCTATATGGTGGGTCATGAAGGTGCTTCTTGGCGCTATGGTCTTCATGTGCAGGATGCCCTAAGCAAGTATGCTGATTGTGCTTGGTGTCCAGACCCTCCTGGCTCTTGCACCCCTTTTCCCTCAACATTAGGGAACTCACTCCATAATGGCTAAATTGCTGCCCAAGCCATGATCAGAGGAGGGGAATGAACAGTGGGATTATTTACACTGTAAATTTTGGAATAGCTCTAGTAGTTAAAGCAGCATGCAGAGAATTTAGGAATTCAGGATTTAAATCCCGCTGACATGCCGTTTTTAGCCTTGAGCAAGTCACTTTACCCTCCATTGATTCAGTTATAAATGTAGGTTTTAAGCTCTTTAGAAAAGGGCTTTTCTACTGTACCTAAAATGTAATTTACCTTGATTTGGGTTTAAGAAAGGTAAATAATTAAATCCAAATTCAAACCTGCCTGATCCCATCTCAGCCACTCACCTCTCTGAAGTTCAAAATCTATTCTTAAGCTGTCTGCAACAAGATCACACAGAGCCCCTCAACTTCTTCAGGACCCAAACTTCCCACTTCCTCTACCCCTTCCCCATAGCAAAAGAGAGTTGCTTATCTCTTGTTGTCCCATTGCTGTCAAATTATTCTGGCTAAATTCTTCTTTACATTTTAATCTACATACAGTGAGCCAGTATGATTTTGGTTGTGTTATGCAAGAGAACAGAAGCTAAGTACCTCGTCTGCCTGTATGAAGGATTGGCAGTGAGGTGGGTTTCTGGATATTCTAGGCACTTTCTTGTTGTGTTAGGGGAGAGGTTGAGGGGTAGGGAGCTTGGGTTCATGTTGACTTGTTCTGTCATGAAGGTGAGAAATCAGCATCTGGATAGCCTCATGCTAGACAGAATGCTAGAGGCTAGTGAACTGAGGCTATGATGCAGGGTCAGCATGCTAGCCATTTTTGTTGCCCCTTCCTACCATCACACCCGACCTTGTTAATTTTCTGACAGTTACTGTTGTGGTCAACATTATTGGCACCCTTGTATTTTAGGTATGTTGTGTACAATATCTTGAGAAATAATTGGAAATATTCCAACTGTATGTCATCATAATGTCTTAATAGTATATTCAAAGATATACAACAAAAAAAAGATGTCTGTGCAACTTTAAAACATAGTAATTTCTGAGAAAAAAGCAAAACAAATTCTGACCTAGACAGGATTAATTGCACCCTTCATATTTGGTTGCACAACCCTTGGTAGTGATGACAGCCTCCAAACGTTTCTTGTAGCCATCTATAAGTTTCATACATCTGTCTGCTGGTAGTTTCTCCCACTCTTCAGCTGCGATTTGTTCCCTCTCATGAACATTTCCAGGATTCCTTTTACCAGTAGCAGATTTCAGCTGTTTCCAAAGGTTCTCTTGGATTGAGATCAGGACTCATTGCTGGCCAGTTTAAAACAGTCCATTGGTTTCTTTTTAATCATTCTTTTCTACTTTTTTATGTATGTTTTGGGTCATTATCTTACATGATGATCCATGGCCTTCTACTCAGACCTAGCTTTCTGACACTAGGTAGCACATTTTGCTCCAAAATACCTTTGTAGTCCTCTGACTTCATGATTCCTTTAATTCGTTACAGGCCTTCAATTCCTGAGGCAGCAAAACAGCCCCACAACATTATGGAACCTCCACCATATTTAAATGTAGGAAGGGTGTTTTTTGCTTTATAAGTTTCATTTCTTTGCCTGTAAATGAATCTCTGGTCTGCATTGCCAAAGAGCTCGAGGTTGGTTTCATCTGTCCACAGAACATCTTCCCAGAAGAATTGTGGTTTCTCAAGATGGGTTTGGGCAAAGATCAGGCATATCTTTTTATGTCTGTCTTTGAGCAGTGGGGTCCTCCATGGCCTTCGCCCATGAAGTCCTTCTTTGTTTAATGCATGGTGTACAGTGCGGGTTGAAACCACCACTCCAGATTGCTTCAGGTCAGCATTAAGCTCTCTGGACATTATACATGGTGTTTTTCCAACAGTTCGCACTAACCTTCAAAGACTTCTTGGATTAATTTTCCTCTTCTCACCACGTCCTGGGAGATTCTTGACAGTTCCATGAGCAGAAAACTTCTTAGCAACATTGTAAACTGTAGATACAGGAATCTCAAGGTCTTTAGAACATAAGAACATAAGATATGCCATACTGGGTCAGACCAAGGTCCATCAAGCCCAGTATTCTGTTTCCAACAGTGGCCAATCTAGGTCATATGTACCTAGCAGTTTCCCCAAGGGACACAGGTTCCACAATGCTTGTATTGGTTCAAGCATTGATATCCTGGGTCCCTTCTTAATAATGGTTTATGGACCTTTCCTCCAGGAACTTGTCCAAACCTTTTTTAAACCCAGCTACACTAACAGCCTTTACTACATCCTCCAGTAACAAATTCCAGAGTTTGATTACACGTTGAGTGAAAAAATATTTTCTTTTATTAGTCTTAAATAGTTTACCCTGTAGCTTCATTGCATGTCCCCTAGTCTTTCTATATTCTGATAAGGTAAAGAATCGATCGACGTTTACCCGTTCCACTCCGTTCATTAATTTATAGACTTCTATCATATCTCCCCTCAGCCGTCTCTTTTCCAGGTTAAAGAGCCCTAACCTTTTTAGCCTTTCTTCATAGGAGTATCCTTCCATCCCCTTTACCATTTTGGTGGCTCTTCTCTGAACCTTTTCTAAAATCGCTATATCCTTTTTAAGATACAGCGACCAGAATTGCACACAATATTCAAGGTGCGGTCTCACCATGGAACGATATAGAGGCATTATAATATCTTTTGTTTTATTTTCCATTCCTTTCCTTATCATACCTAGCATTCTATTTGCTCTCTTGGCCGCCGCTGCACACTGGGCCGAGGGTTTTAACATGGTATCCACAATGATGCCTAAATCTTTTTCCTGGGTGGTGGTTCCTAATGTGGAACCTTGCATCGTGTAACCATAGTTTGGGTTGTTCTTCCCTAGGTGCATAACCTTGCACTTGTCCACATTAAATTTCATCTGCCATTTTGATGCCCAGTCTTCCAATTTATCAAGATCCTCTTGCAATTTTCCACAATCCTCTTGGGTTTTAACAACTTTAAATAGTTTTGTGTCATCTGCAAATTTGATAACCTCACTCGTTATTCCACTTTCCAGGTCATTTATGAATATGTCAAAAAGCAGCGGACCCAGCACAGATCCCTGGGGTACACCACTATTCACCTTTCTCCATTGGGAAAATTGGCCATTTAGCCCTCTGCTTTCTATCTTTTAACCAGTTCCTGATCCACAATAGTACACTGCCTCCTATCCCATGACTCTTTAGTTTTGCCAAACGTCTCTCATGAGGGACCTTGTCAAAGGCTTTCTGAAAGTCCAGATACACAATATCAACCGACTCACCTTTGTCCACCTGATTATTCACTCCTTCAAAAAAAATAACAGATTAGTAAGACAAGTACTTCCTTGTCTAAAGCCATGTTGGCTGTCTCCCATTAGGTCATGACTATCTACATGCTGAGTAATTTTATTCTTTTTGATGGTTTCTACCATTTTTCCCGTTACTGACGTCAGGCTCACCAGTCTGTAGTTTCCCGGATCACCCCTGGAACCCTTTTAAAAATTGGTGTTACATTGGCGATCCTCCAATCTTCAGGTATTAGAGATGATTTTAATGATAGTTCACAGATTACTTATAGCAGGTCTGCAATCTCGTATTTCAGTTCTTTCAACACCCTTGGATGTATACCATCCGGCCCAGGTGATTTGCTACTTTTCAGCTTATCTAATAGTTGTAATACATCTTCCCGATGTATCAATATTTCCTTCAATTCTTCCGCACCTTGTCAGACGGCTGCCTAGGGTGAGAACTTACACAATCTTGACGATGCATATATTCATATGATTCTTGCAAGGTATTGTGGGTAATGTAGTTCATTCACTCCCAAACACAGCTGAAGACAATAATTGAGTTGTGAAACCAGTGGTAAGGCCAATAAAATACTTCTTTTATTGATGGGGTTTAATTCACCCAGCACAAATATGCTTGGTAGCAATATAAATGAGGTTACTTGCTTGCAGTGTTTAAATGGATAACATAAAGTCACAAAGCAAATCAGAAAAAACCTTCAGCTTGTCAGGCAATTAGCTAATGTTTTCTTAGCAAATAATTACCAAATAAAAAGGCACAAAGAAATGAATAAACTTTGCTTGTTAGGTTAACTTCTGCTTATTTTCCACGCAGATCCCAGCAGTGATTCTCCCTTGCTCACACACACAATCAGGTGCAGCTTTAATTACTATCAATTGACCAGCTGAAACCCTTTAGCTGGCTGGCTGGCTGCTACTGTGTGAACCCAAATCCTGCTTTAAGAGCTGTTTGCAGTGGAAATAAAGAACAAAGTTAGGTTTCTTTGTGATGGCTGAGGTGTTTGCTCACAGAAAGCTAGCAATAGCATTTAGATAGAGAACAGTCCATGTAATGAATAGTTTCATCTGCTGTATCTCCCCCTTCATCAATCAGCATAGGGTCACTATCATACATTGGCACAGACGAGTCTTTCCATAAGGCACTATCATGAGAATGCTTATTCCCTTGCTGCCATTCACTATTATAGATAAGGTCTGGATCAGTGTTCATACCTGAGCCTCTCCTGCTATCATAATTCCTCTCTGTATGGCCTGGCCAGTATGTAATCCAGTTCTGATGTCCAGCCTTCCAATCTTGATCCCTGGACACTGGATCTTCCCTCACATACCTTCTGGCATAGGTCTGAAAGTCCTTTCCACGTGCAGTCTTCTCTCTTCCAGGTAGCCACTGGTGATTTCTATCTCTGCCATTCCATTCCTCTGGCTGATTCCAGTCCAATGGACTCTGCTGGCATTTGGAATACCTCCCAGTATAGGTACTGCCTTGGAATCTCCCAGACCTTCCAATGGCCTTTCTTCTCTTCCTTCCAGAGAGTTTCCTTCTCTCTCTATCCGCTTGGCTTGGCTTCTGCTTCTCGAGATGATGTTGGTGCTTGAGCTTGAAGCTGTTGCTGTATCTGTGTCTGTAGCTCTTTCTGTAGCTGTTCTTGAAGCTATTATCTGTAGAATAAGCTCTATTCTTATTCTGTCCTAATGTGTGCTCCTCCCTAACACAGCGCAGCTGTGTTGAATCAGGCCCTGCCCTTTGAGATGAGTGCTTAGGGATTACCTCATAGCTCTCTTGATTGCACACACGTTTTCTTACTTCAGCCCCTCTCATGGCTGCTGGAAACCTGGTGCATTCTGGGACTGGTAGTCTTTTGTGTGAAAACTCTGTTTTCTTACTTCTACCAGAACTGACAGGTTGCTTGTTCAGAGTCACATCATCTTTTCTATAGCTCCTACCTGAGCTATGATAAGCTTCCTTATCACAACCTTTAAATACCACTTCAGTCATGGGTAACATCCCTACATCTTCCTCAGTAAAGACCGAAGCAAAGAATTCATTCAATCTCTCCGCTATCGCCTTGTCGCCTCTTAGTACTCCTTTAACCCCTTTATCATCTAATGGACCAACTGACTCTCTCACAGGTTTTTTGCTACGAATCTACTTGAAAAGGTCTTTACTTCGCGTTTTTGCTTCTGCAGCAAGCTTCTTCTCGAATTCTCCCTTTACTTGCCTTATCAATGCCTTGCATTTTACTTGCCAGTGCTTGTGCTGTTTCCAGGTTTCGTCGTTTGGCTCTTTTTTCCATTTCCTGAAAGATGCTTTTTTGGCAACAACAGCCTCTCTGACCTCACCTTTAAACCATGCTGGCAGTTTTTTGGACTTCCTTCCACTTTTCTTAAAGCGTGGAATACAGCTGGTCTGGGCTTCCAAGATAGTATTTTTCAACAACAGCCAAGCCTGATGTACGTCTTTAACCTTTGCAACTGCTCCTTTTAGTTTTTTCTTAACTGTTTTCCTCATTTTATCATAGTCTCCCTTTCGAAAGTTAAAAGGTAGTACTGTGGATTTCCCTACTATCCCTCCTCCACTAATTAAATCAAAGGCGATCATGCTATGATCACTATTGCCAAGTGGCCCCAACAACCTTATCTCTTGCACTAGATCTGGTGTTCCACTAAGGATTAGGTCTAATATGGCTTCCCCTCTGGTTGGTTCATTAACCAGCTGCTCCAAGAAGCAGTCATTTATTTAATCTAGGAACTTTATCTCCCTAGCATGTTCTGACGTGACACTGACACAGTCGATACCGGGGTAGTTGAAATCACCCATTATTATTACTGTGCTGTAACATTTGTTAGCTTCCTTGATTTCTTTGAGCATTTCATCATCCATTTGGTCATTCTGGACAGGCGCTCGATAGTACACCCCCACTGCCATTGCCTTCCCCCTTTTACATGGAATTTCAATCCATATAGATTCTACAGCAGATTTTGTTTCCTGCAAAACTTCAATCCTTTCTGACTCAATGCCCTCTCTAACATAGAGAGCAACCCCTCCACCAATTTGATCAGCTCTATCATTACGATATAGTTTGTACCCAGGTATCACAGTGTCCCACTGGTTGTCGTCCTTCCACCATGTCTCTGATATTCCAATCATATCTAACCTTTCATTTAGTGCTATATATTCTAACTCTCCCATCTTATTTTTTAGACTTCTAGCATTTGCATACAAGCATTTTAGAGAATGTATTTTATTCATATTAATTTGGCTGTTGTTAGACATGGGTAATTTGGGATCTTTAAGCTCTGTCTGCCCCATACTTGAGGGCATTTGGGCTACTTTACTCTTTTGTGGAACCTCTCTGCTTTTGGTAGTATCCTTCAAAGATACATTCTTCCGAACCATCCGCTCTTGGGCGACTGTCAGCTTTCCCCTAATATCTAGTTTAAAAGCTGCTCTATCTCCTTCTATGCCCTTCTACCCCTTTGAGTTTGATGTTTGGTGATAATGGCATTTCTGACTGTCTCAGGCAGCTGTCTTGTCTTCACCATTATGGAAATAGAACAGGGAGTGAATGTCGCCATTTTAAATATTAGAGCCATCATTCATTGGTTGATTCAAGTCATGTGAATACTGACAATTGATCAAAGCTGCATCTAATTTTATGGCAACGGGGATGTGATGGTTCTTTTCAAACTCAAATCACAGAAAAAAATGCCACTGACGGAATGAAACAAGATCACAGATCAAAAAATGAAAACATCATTCTACTATGACATCATCAAGGGTAACTGGATGAAGAATCCCATAATGTCCATCTGCTCATTCCACTTATGCAAGGGAGAAAAGGTCCTCAGTAGCTCAAAAACACCAAAACAGCTTACCAGAGTTGCTGCCTACAGTACAAAGACAAGGCAGAACATATCAAGCCTTAGGTGTACAGACTTCACCATCATGGATCCCCATATACCAAATCTTCCCTGGTGGCCCGAACTCTGTTCAAGATTCTTTGGGACAAGTCCTCGGTGATTCTGGTAGCCCCCAGATGGCTGAGGCAACCGTGGTTTCCACTGCTGCTACAGTTGGTGGTGGAAACTCCTTTCCCTCTGGGGTTGCAACACAATCTCCTGTCTCAAGGTCAGGGTTCCCTTCTGCACCCCAATCTCAGGTCCCTCAATCTGATGGCCTGGCTGCTGAAAGGATAATGCTAGCTCCCTTGCTTCTACCTAAGGAGGTTGTAGAGGTTGTTTTGGCCTCTAGGAGGCAGTCCACCAGAAAGTCCTATGCCCTCAAGTGGCATAGGTTCACAATATGATATGCTCAACACAATGAAGATCCTTTCTCCTGCCTTGTGCCAGTAGTACTGCAGTATCTACTTCACCTGTCAGACCTAGGCCTTAAGTCTAACTCTATTCGGATCCACCTCAGTGCTCTATCAGCGCACCACTCACTGATGGAGGGACAGTCTCTGTCGGTTCACCCCTTGGTGTCCCGCTTCCTCAGAGGTCTGCTTCTTCTCAAGCCTCTGGTTCGTCCACCGGCGACTGAGTGGGATTTGAACGTGGTCTTGCAGCTACTTATTCGCCCCCCGTTTGAGCCGATGGCTACTTGCCATTTGCGCTTCCTTTCTTGGAAAGCGCTCTTCCTGGTAGCTCTTACCTCAGCCAGACGTGTGAGTGAACTACAAGCTCTGGTTTCTGATAGACCGTACACACGGTTCTATAGGAACAGGGTGGTCCTACGGACCCATCCCAAGTTCCTCTCAAAAGTGGTCTCCTCTTTCCACCTCAATCAGAAGGTGGTCCTTCTGACCTTTTTTCCCAGGCCGCATTCCAGCCGGGCTGAGACAGTCTTGCATACCCTGGACTGTAAGAGGGCATTGTCCTTTTACATAGAACGTATGCAGGAGCATCGAAGGGCTACTCAGCTCTTCGTCTCCTTTTACCCTAATAAACTGGGGTTACCTGTCTCCAAACGTACGTTGTTCACTTGGGTAGCAGATTGTATCGCCTGGGTGTACAGGGCAGCCAACTTCCCCTTGCAGGGTCGAGTCACGGCCCACCGTGTCAGGGCGAAAACAGCGTCAGTAGCTCATCTCCGCTCTGTTCCTTTGGCAGACATCTGCCGGGCTGCTACTTGGTCTTCAAGCCAGACATTTGCAGCCCACTACTGCCTCGAGAGAGAGTCCCGAAGGGATAGTGCTTTCGGACAGGAGGTACTCCGTAATCTCTTTGAGGTTTAGGCAACTCCTACCCTCCAGCCCTTGTGTTGGGCTACCGTACTGGGGCGTTCTCAGAGGATATTCTTATCACAGATGCTGAGGCTCTTGAGAGGGAGCCATTTTTTCAGCTTTGGGTTCCCGGTAGCCTAGAGCTGGGGAGTCCCATATGTGAGGACTGACTTTCTGCTTGCTCCTGGAGAAAGTGTAGTTACTCACCTGTAACAGGTGTTCTCCAGGAGCAGCAGGAATCAGTCCTCACGACCCTCCCTCCTCCCCTGGAGTTGCAGTCATATATTTCATTTTGTTTTTTGCTGGCTTTTAGCTATGTCATCAGACTGAGCAAGATGGCACCCTTGGGCAGGAAGGGGACCCTGCATGCGCGCTGCATTCCCAAAGGCTTTCTTTGAAAGCTGGGGAAATGCTCCGCACGGGGACTCCGTCGGCGCTGATGTCACCCATATGTGAGGACTGATTCCTGCTGCTCCTGGAGAACTTATTACAAAGAGCACAGAACATTTGTGCAAAAGTAGTCACTAAAGCCCACCTAACAGACCATGTAACCCCTATACTGCTAGATCTACACTGGCTCCCCATAAATTATCGAATCAAATACAAAATACTACTAACAACCTTCAAACTACTAAACGATATTGCCTCCTCACATCTATCCACACTCCTTCACGTCCCAAATGAATTAAGAGCCCGCAGACTAAATGCAACCCTCTCACTAGAGCTGCCAAAAACATTCACGAGGACCAAAAACTCCACCAGTGCCAGAGCCTTCTCATTCACCGCTCCCACACTTTGGAATGACCTCCCAATAGACATCCGAATCATAAAGGACCTCTCCCAATTCAGGAAAGAACTCAAGACATACCTATTCTCTGAGCACTTCGGAATCCCCTACCCTCCAAGTCCAGACACACAGCGTCCACAGACACACAAACAAAAAAACCCGCAGAAACACAATTAACTGAACACACAACTCCTCTTCTAACAGCCCCCAAAGACACCCCAAACAACCCACGAAAAAATGGAAATAAATTCCATCACACACAAACCCACTCACATACACACACAAACACACGCACACTTATACACACACACTCACACATACATACACACACACACACACCTGAATAGCGAATCATGTATTCTTGTAAATAATTTCTATAAATAGCAATGTCAGCTCGCTGACATTCCCCTGTAAATTCAGCAGTATACAAAAGTATACACCCTGTAAATAGTTCTGACAATTTACTGTTCTGTTATATGTAAAAAGTTAAGAAGTTCTTGTTCTATGTAATGTTATGCAAATGTATGCAATTGTTCCATGTAAACCGCCCCTGATCTCTGGAAGGGGCGGTATAGAAGAAATAGATAAATAAATAAAACACCTGATCTCCCTGTGGAATCAAGCTACTTAAAGACTTCTGGAACATAAGGACCAGAGGAGTTCAAAGACCACCTGTCTTGGAGACTGTCCTGTTACAGTCTGACCAAGACTATGCACTTTAACATTTAGCCACATTCAGTAATTCTAAGGACAGATTTATATAATCTGGGTTTATGATTTATTTTGACTTAATATACCATCTTTCAAACCAGCAGCAGAGCGGTTTACAATAAAAATTATAATCTTGAAATTACAAGAAAGGAATTACAATTCAAAGAGGAAAGAGATGGGAATAGTAAGGACAATATTAGTGAGAAGAGTGATCAAGCATTAATCACAAGGTAGGAGTTGTGAGTTATAGATTGTAAGTTGCAGACACTGGCCCACCATCACACCATGTACGTATCATCCTGGAATGCCTCATTAAACGTGTGTTTTCAGTGCCGATTTAAAGGATTTGTAGGATGGTTCTGTGCGCAGGGCAAGCGGGAGGGAATTCCAGAGAATGGGCTAGGAAAAAGAAGACTGGCGTCTGGTGGTTTCCAGCCTGGCGTGGAAAGCTGGGGGAACATCCAACCGATCATGAATTGAGCACAAGGCTCTGGCTGGGACGTGAAAGAAAATCTGAAAGAGAGATAGGTGAGAGTGTTTTGTATGTAAAACCTTGTCAGTCAGGGTAAAGATTTTGAAGTTAATGCGATGGTGAATGGAAAGCCAATGTTGTTGAAATAGAAGCTTGGTAACGTGATCAAATTTTCTTGTGTAACAGAGGCTACAGATTGTGGTTTTTTTGAATGGTTTTTAGATTGAGGAAGCCCGGCATAAATGGGATTGCATTAGTCCATAAACAAGAGATAATATAACTGAGATCAAGTGTGCGTTGGCCAGCGAGATCCAGAAAGGTATGGAGGGCCTGGGAGTGGAATATGTGACTAATCTGTTTCTTGAAGGATAATTCCGAGTCCAGGAAAACACCAAGGTACTTCAGATAAGGAGAGAGCTGAACATGTTGACCATCCAGGATGGGGGGAAGTAAGGGATAGAGGTACTCCTATTGAGCCAAGTGGCAGTGGTTTTAGTGGTGTTAAGTCTCAGCTGATTCTCTTTCAGCCAGATGGATACTGTAGCCAGACAGCTAGGGAGTGCAGAGCGATCAGGGCTACCAGGAGTATATCATCAATATTATGCTGAGATTGATGAACCTTTTGGAGCTAAAGGAAAAACGCTATTCTCTCAAGATTTTCAGTTTCGGGGACAATCAAATTGTCCTGGTCCAGACTAACAGTGTGTTCTGTCTCCACAAGCAGGGAAAGCGTAGTTACTCACCTGTAACAGGTGTTCTCCAGGGATAGCAGGAATCAGTCCTCACATATGGGTGACTTCAGCGCCGATGGAACCCTCGTGCAGAGCAATTCTCCAGCTTTCAAAGAAAGCCTTTGGGATTGCATCGTGCATGCGCGGTCCCCTTCCCGCCCAAGGGTGCCATCTTGCTCAGTCAGATGACATAGCTAAAAAGACAGCAAAATGAGAAAAAATGAATCAAAGGACTGCAACTCCAGGGGAGGAGGGAGGGTCGTGAGGACTGATTCCTGCTGTCCCTGAAAAACACCTGGTACAGGTGAGTAACTACGCTTTCTCCAGGAACAAGCAGGAAGTCAGTCCTCACATATGGGACTCCCTAGCTATAAGCTACCGAGAACCCATAGCTGAAAATGGCTCCTCTAGAAGAGCCGCAGCAGCAGTGATAGTATTTTTCTCCAAGGACACAACCCCCACGGTAGCCTGACACCAAAGGGTCGGAGGGTAGGAGTTGCCTAAATCTCAAATAGGTTACGGAGTGCCACCTGACCGAAAACACTTCCTGCCGGGGCACTCTCTCCAGGCAGTAGTGGGCTGCAAGAGTCTGGCTTGAAGACCAAGTTGCGGCCTGGCAGATGTCTGCCAATGGAACAGAGTGGTGGTTAGCCACTGATGCGGCCTTAGCCCTGACAGAGTGGGCCGTGATTCATCCCTGCAGTTGGAGGTCAGATGCCCTGTATGCCCAAGCGATGCAGGCTGCCACCCAGGTGGATAACATGCGCTTGGAGACAGGTAGACCCAGTTTACTAGGGTCATAAGAAACGAAGAGCTGGGAAGGTCTCCGATGTCCCCGCGTACATTCCAGGTAGAAGGCGAGCGCCCTCTTACAGTCCAGGGTATGCAGAACCGCTTCTGCCCTGCTGGTATGTGGCCTGGGGAAGAAGGTTAGAAGAATCACCTCTTGGTTAAGGTGAAACGAGGAAACCACTTTTGGGAGGAACTTGTGGTGAGCACGTAGGACCACTCTGTTTTTGTAAAACCATGTATACGGTCTATCCAATACTAAAGCTTGCAGCTCGCTCACACGTCGAGCAGACGTGAGTGCCACCAGGAAGAGTGCTTTCCAGGAAAGGAAGCAGAGATGACAGGTGGACATTGGTTCAAAAGGTGGGCAAGTAAGCTGCTGCAAGACCACATTTAAGTCCCACTCTGTAGCCGGTGGACGAATGGGAGGCTTCAAGAGTAGGAGGCCTCTGAGGAATTGGAATACCAAAGGGTGAGCTGAAAGAGGTTGCCCTCCACTGGAGAGTGGTTAGCTGATAGCGCACTCAGGTGGACCCTCACAGAGTTAGACTTGAGGCCTAACTCTGAGAGGTGGAGCAAGTACTGCAATACCTGAGGTACTTAACAAGTGAATGGGTTCTCCTTATTCTGGGCACATTACCCTTCAAATCTACGCCATTTGAACGCGTAGGATTTTCTAGTGGATTGCCTCCTACAGTGGGAAGGAGTAGAGGAGCAAGTACTAACCTCTCAGCAGCCAGGCCATTAAGTTGAGGGATCTGAGATTGGGGTGTAGCAAGGAACCCTGTTCCTGGGTCAAGAGGTCTGGCTGCACCCCCAGTGGGAGTGGAGTTTCAACCGCCAGTTGAAGGAGAAGAGGGAAGCAAGGCTGTCTGGGCCACCTGGGGGCTACCAGGATGACCAAGGCCTTGTCCCGAAGAATCTTGAACAGAGTGCGTGCCACCAGGGGCATGGGTGGGAACGCATAGAGAAGGCCCTGTGCCCATGAGATCAGGAAAGCATCCGCCGCCACGCTCAGCGTATGCGGCTGCCTCAAGCAGAACCGGGGCAACTGATGGTTTTGCGGACTGGCAAAGAGATCCATGGATAGGAGACCCCAACGGTTAAAGATCCGCTGGGCTACATCCCGGTTCAGTTGCCATTCATGAGGCTGAAGAATCCTGCTCAACTTGTCGGCCAGGAGGTTCTCCTGACCTGGCAGATAAATTGCCTTTAAGGACATGTGATGTGCCACTGCAAAAGAGCAGAGGTCCAGAGTTTCCTGGCATAGGATGCGAGATCCTGTGCCACCCTGTTTGTTGATGTAGAACATCGCTACCTGATTATCTGTCTGTATCAGCACCGACTGATGTGCAAGAAGATGACAGAAGGCTTGAAGAGCTAGGCAGATGGCTCGAAGCTCTAGAAGATTGATTTGAAGTGCGGCCTCTCGCGAAGACCACAGACCCTGAGTGCATGAACCCTGGCAATGGGCTCCCCAGCCCAGAAAGGAGGCATCTGTCGTCAGCACTCTGGTGTGAGAGGGAGGTTGGAATGGTACTCCCTGAAGCAAATTGGGTGGGTGAAGCCACCATTGCAAGGCTGTCACCAGTAGCTTGGAAATCGCTACCCTGTCTCTGAGGCAGCCAGTGGCTTGCGTCCACTGGTCTCTGAGACTCCATTGAGCTGTGCGCATGTGGAATCGAGCATATGGAGTCACATGCACTGTGGAGGCCATGTGGCCCAGGATGCGTAGGAAGACCCTTGCGGAGACTTGAGGTTTGTGCTGGACCTGCTGTACCAAGTCCAGCAACCGCCTTGCCCTGTCCAGCGGTAGGTAAGCCCCTGCCTGAAGTGTGTCCAGTCTTGCCCCTATGAACTCCAAGTTCTGAGTGGGGAGTAAAGTGGACTTTTTGTGATTTATAACAAACCCTAGATGCTGGAGCAGGGTGACTGTGCGAGCAGTGGCCTGCTGTGCCTCCTGTGCCAATTGGTCCCTGATGAGATAGTAGTCCAGGTATGGAAAGACGAAGACTCCCTGGCTTCTGAGGAAGGCCGTCACCACTGCTAGGCATTTGGTAAATACTCTGGGAGCAGAAGCTAGGCCAAAGGGAAGCACCTTGTACTGGAAGTGGTTTCCTCCGACCACAAATCTGAGGTATTTTCTGTGGTCTGGGTGTATGAGGATGTGAGTATAAGCATCCTTTAAATCTAAGGAGCATAGCCAGTCTCCCTGGTGGAGGTAATGCAGTAGGATCCCAAGGGAAAGCATCTTGAACTTTTCCCTCACCAGGAACTTGTTTAGATTTCGCAAGTCTAGGATGGGGCGAAGGCCTCCTTTTCTTTTTGGTATGAGGAAATACCTGGAGTAGAAGCCTTGCCCCTGCAGGTGGTGGGGCATGGGTTCCACCACCTGATCCTTTAGCAGACCTGTCAACTCCTGCAGGAGGAGGTTCCTGTGAAGAGGGGGCCTGAGAGGCTCTCCTGGGAAAAAGGAGGTGGGCACCTGGTTGAAATGAAGTAAATAGCCCTGCTGGACTATTTTCAAAACCCAGGCATCGTTAGTAATGGCTCGCCACCTGTGAGTGTACAGGGCCAGTCTTCCTCCTGTGCAGGGCCAAACCACTGGTGGGAGAGAAGCTATGCACTGGGAGTCAAAAAACCTCTCCCGGCTGGGTAGAAGCTGGAGCTGGAGGCTTGGGGGTCTTCGGCTTATGTGGGCCATGCCCCTGTCCTCTGGCCTGCTGCCCCTGTTGGGGAGCTGGGGTGGCCTGGTAAGTGGGGTAGTTTCTGTAAGCCATACCCTTCCTCGGGAAAAAGGGCTTTTTCCCTGAGGCCTTTTTCTTGTGAGAAGGTGCAGATGCTTCTTCAACAACCTTGGTCCTGAACGGGAGGTCGAGGGGGACCTTGGCCGAGGATCGACTCGAGACCTGATGGATTCGAGGATCGGCTCGGCTTCCGGTGTCGACGTCGAAGTCCCGGTGGTTGGGGCGTATGGACCGGCGTGACCGGCCATCAGCGCCCGCTGCTGCTCCATGAAGGCAGCCATGCTGCTCTCCGAGCCGCCAACCTGAGTCCGAGCTCAGAAGGCTCCGTAGCTCCCGGCTCAGGCCCTGACGCTGGCTCTCCCAGAGGAGAGTCTACGAGGACAACAGAAATTATCTTGTCTGACGTCTCCAGCTCTTTGCAAGGTTGTTTAGCCAGCCACTCCGAGGACCCGGGACGGCAGTCCGGGCTCCGCGGCCTGGAACCCGAGAGCCCAAGCCGAACAGAGGCGTCCAGTGACGCCACCCTCATGAGTTTTTTCTTCCTCCGGTGTTCCCTGGAGGGAGACCTTCGCTCAGAAGACCCACGACTATGCTCGGGCTCGAGATGTCGAGGCTTCTGGCGAGGTTCAGGCCCGGGCGGATGCGGACTTAGGAAAAATCCTGTCACGCTGATGCTGCCTGCTTTTCAAAGATTTCGAAGACATCTTACCACATGGCCCACAGACCACCGGGTCATGGTCAGGGCTGAGGCATCAGAGGCAGCAGTCGTGTGTGTTGGTGAGAGACATCAACTTCTTACACCGATCACACTTTTTAAACCCGCTGGCAGCCATCGGGGGAAAAAGGGCCCCTGCAAGGTCAAACGACTGGGCTGCCAGTGAAAAATAAAAAGAGCGCGAATGCTAGTCATGAAGGACAAAAACGAAAAATATGACCGGACTCGATACCGGTGTACCGAGCCGAAGGCGGGAAGGGGAACCGGTGTCGAACCGGGAATCTGGAAAAATAATTCAACTTTTCTACTTTTTCCACGATGAAAACAGGACCACGTCCGTTGGGCTCAGCGGAAAAAAGAAGACTGAGCAAGATGGCACCCTTGGGAGGGATGGGAACCACGCATGCGTGATGCAATCCCAAAGGTTTTCTTTGAAAGCTGGGGAATTGCTCCGCACGAGGGCTCCGTTGGCGCCGACGTCACCCATATGTGAGGACTGACTTCCTGCTTGTTTCTGGAGAAGAATTGGATCATTATGTGGGAAGACTCCAGCTTGTGGGACTGGACAGTAGGGCATGCTTTTTCAAAATGAAATGAAAAATGGAACAAAACAGGCTGTTTCATTTTCATATGAAAATGCTTGTTTTGTTTTATTTAAATTGCCAGTCTAGTCTGTGGGCCATTAAAGTCTAGATGGGAAAAAGAGCAGGGCCAATCCCTTGCAAGAAAGTTTTCACCCAAGTTACCTGCTTGCCTCCAAGTGAAAAAGAAGCTGTAACCATTCTGCAGTCGCTTCTGTGAAAGACTTTAGACGATATAGAAACAGTCTTGAAAACGCCTTGCTTATCAGAGTTCAGGGTCAGCCAGTTTTTTGGGGGTTTTTTTAAGAACATTCAGAGGAATTGATGCTCTTTGGCTGCCTGTCACTGTGTTATTGCATTCAAATTTGTGGTGCTGCTTGGTGTGTGCCAGGGTCTTACAGTATTTTATTTCCTGCCTATCAACAATGTGCCTAATGTATTCTGGATGGTGGTAGACATTGTGCATTCACATTGCTTATGGCTGGCACTTGAGTAGGTTGAAAAGTTTATCTTCATTAAGATAACCCACCCCCTGCCATGTTTTCTTGATTTTCCTTGTGAGTGGCAAGAGCACTGAGGATAACAGTTACGCTTCACAGCTTTGGGGGTTTCCTATTCTCTGTGAACCCCAGTGGCCAAATCTTTGGGGGTTCATCTCTCACTGAATCAATGTTCACACTTTTTGCCCTCAGTGCCCTGCTGTGGTGTAGCCACTTTTTGCTGTTGCATACCTGGCCTCCTTCTACCACTCCGTTGATTCTACTAGAGTGTTTTGGACCCAAATAAAAAAACACATGAAAAAAAAATGTTTTCTCCCCTTTCCCTCTCTAGATGCCTTGAGATCTTGTTTCCACTTAGACTATAGCTGCGGCTTCCACTGGTTTCATAAGGGCATTTTGGCCTTAAATACAAAAAACATGAAAAAAAATCTCCTTTTTTCCTGTTGTCTCCACTCTAGCTGTCCTGCCCATCTCTTCAGTCTGTATTCTGCTGTCCTTTTGCTTGTGCCGCTATTGCTGACGCCCTGTTGTCTTGTTTCTATAGTGGTGTTTTTGCTCTCTTCTCCTCCTCCCTCCCACAAAAAAGAAATAAAATTATCCTCTCTTGGTGCCTCGGGCTGTTCATACTATTGTTTGGGTTGTTATTCAAAGCAGTTAAATCACAAGTCAATTGTGAGGAATTGCAGGCTGACCTTGTGTGTGTGTGTGTGTGTGGGGGGGGGGGGTAATTTAATGTGGCCAAGAGCAAAGTGATGCATAAAAGGAAGAATAGTCCAAAACTATAGATGCACTTTGCTACATTCTGTATTGGGGGTTCTCCGGGACCAAGCAAGAAGTCAGTCCTCACATATGGGTGACATCACTGACGGAGCCTGCATGGAAACGCTCCCCAAATTCCATAGGAAGCTTTTGGGAGGTCAACTATGCATGCGTGCCTGCTTCCTGCCGGAAGGAGCCATCTTACCTCAATCTTCTTTTTTCTGTGGAGCTTTTCAGACACTGAATTCTGGAAAATCGTTGAATCTCCAGGAACAAGCAGGAATGAGTCTTCACATATGGGTTTCGTCGGTACCGACGGAGCCTGCGCGGGAACGCTCCCCAGCGTCCAATCAGAAAGCTTTTGGGAGCATCCCACAGCGCCTGCGTGCTGCCTTCCCGCCTTTCCCAACTGTCTCTCCTCAGTTCTTCTTTTTCCGCGGAGCCAGCAGGTCGTGTTCCTGTCACCGCAGAAGAATTTCTTTATTTTCTTTATTTCTTTTGTATCGCGTCTGCCTTCTTCGACGCTCTACCAGTACCGCCGGTCCTTCTTTTCTTCTTTTTAAAAACAAAACAAAACTATTTCCTTTTCTTTTTTCTTCAGGTGCACTTGTGTTTTGGGCCTTAGGCCCAAAAATATTTTTTTTCCTTAACATGGAAAAGCCTGCCTCAGGGTTTAGGAACTGCACAAAATGTGGCGGTACCATTTCCGTCACTGACACCCACGACTGGTGTCTAAAATGTTTAGGTCCTGACCATTCCATCACAGATTGCATGTCCTGTTCTATGATGTCTAAAAGAGGTCGGCAGAACCGAGCTGCCAAGCTCAGTACCCTGTTTCCCTCTGATGCGGCTTCAGTGGCATCGACGTCTTCCAGGGCTGCTTCTTCCTCACATGGATCTCAGGTAACTAAACATAAATCCAGCTGGTCCTCGAAGGGTAGATCTCCTTCTAAGCATCGAGATGCCTCTGGCGTTGCCCTCGAGGATTCTGCACCGGCAAAATTACCCCGGCGGGAGGCTTCGGCCTCCAAAGCATCATCATCAGGGTTCCAGGATGATCTCGATGGCTTGGCCTTGACAGATCACCTGGTGCCATGCTCTGGGGTACTGGTGGCTTCCACCGGTACCGACTTCCAACCATTGGCGGCGTCGATGGACCAGAGGATTCTGTCCATAGAACACAGTCTGGTGGCTTTCCTTGTGGCATCGACGCCCCTGGTACCACAACAGACTACTCCACCGGTACCGGCTCTAGCACCGCCATCGGTACCGATCCTGGTACCAGTGGCATCGACATCGGCATCGGTACTCTGTCCTCTGAAGCCCTCCGGTACCGATACCCCGGTACCGGTTATTCCCGATACCGATCCCGGTCGGTACGGGTATCGGGCTTTGCAAGAGCATCCAGACAGACGATACTTCGATTCCTCTGAAGACTCTGAGGATTCTGAGGCGTCTGTCGATGCAGTGATGCTTCTTCCACAGGAGGAGTCCTCTCCTAAATGAAGGATGTCTCCTCCAGAGGATTTGTCTTTTCAAGACTTCATCAGGGAGGTGGCTCGGGGCCTATCCATCATGGTGGCCCCTGAGACAGAACCCAGAGCCAAGGAGTTAGATATTTTACAATATCCTAAAACTCCTAAGGAGGCAGCTACCTTGCCTGTTCAAGAGATTTTGTATGATCTCATGTTGAGGATGTGGGAAACACCTCATCTCCAGGAACAAGCAGGAATGAGTCTTCACATATGGGTACGTCGGTATTGACGGAGTCTGCGCGGGAACGCTCCCCAGCGTCCAATCAGAACGCTTTTGGAAGCATCCCAACACGCCTGCGTGCTGCCTTCCCGCCTTTCCCAACTGCCTCTCCTCAGTTTTCATTTTTCCACGGAGCCGGCAGGATGTCCTTCTGTCACCACAGAAAATTCTTCTTTTATTTTTTGGTTTTCTTGTGGTCGCATCTGCCTTCCCCAATGCTACCGGTACCGCCGGTGTTTCTTTTCTTTTTTCTTCTAAATTTTCCTTTATAATGAATACTTTTTCCTTCTTAGTGCCTGATGGTTATTTTTCGGCCTGCTAGGCCTACTCTTTTTCCTCATGGAAGCGCCAGCCACTATCCCTAAGAAATGTTCAAACTGTGGCGGTACAAAATTCATTTTAGACATTCATAATTGGTGTCTACCCTGCTTGGGTCCTGACCACTATCCGCTGGAGTGTCCCTCCTGCAACAGTATAGTCGAAAGAAGTCTTCAGCATCGAGTTCACCTCGATACGCGGTCCCCATTCAACTTCAGGGCACCGACCACCCTTTCTTCTTCACAGGATCAGGTAACCCAAAAACAGTCTGTTAAGACTAGCCAGTCCTCGAGTGGTAGATCTCATGCACAGCATAGAGATGCCTCTGGCCTTGCCCTCGAGGACACTCTGGCTTCAAAACCCCGGTGGGAGTCTTCGGCCTCCAAATCCTTAGTGGGGTTTCAGGTTGTTCCTGAGGTTCACCCCTCTCCGAACATACCTGAGCCATGCTCGGTGGTGGCATCCGCTTCGAGCGGTACCGATACCCCGGCATTGGCAATGGTGTTGGATGAAACATTCCTCACCAAAGATCATAGTCTGGCGTCCTCGGTACCTGCGGGCCCGTTGGATATGCTGCAGACCGATCTTCCAGTATCAGTATCGATCCCGGTACCGGTACTGGTACCGACATCGGTACCCTCCAGATGTGCATCGATAGACTCGCTTCCCTCGATGCCGAGTCTAGAATCGATCTCCAGTCTGGATGACTGGGTACCGACTCGCTTTGGTACCGATACCAGATGGTACCGAAGGCACGGTTCCGATGATCCATGTCGGGCACCCTCGGTTTCTTCGATACCGTTAGAGCTGTCACCGGCTGGCCTTCATCTACCGGTATCGGATACGGTGCCGGAGTCGGTACCGGTATCCACATTACCATTGTTGTCGGTACCTTCCATGCTTCTTTCATCAGGCTCGCTTCCCTCGGTACCGAGTTTGGAATCGATCCCTAGCATGGACGATGCGCTACCGACTGTTGCTGGTCCCGACCTCCTATGGTACCGGCGACCATCCTCTAAGGATCCTATACTCCACCCTTTAGGGTCTTCTATTCCTCTAAATTTGGATAGATCCCTGGGTGCCAATGCTAGTTCTTCAACAGATCTAGCCTGTCCTCCTCTTTCTAGAGGATTTCCCTCTGGGGAGTTTTCTTTTCGAGCATTCCTGCTTGATATGGTAGTCACTTGCCATTTCTATACCTGATCAGGATCCTGCACCAGGGAATACAGAATCCCTGTATATTCCCTGGAATCCAAAGGAGAACATCATGCTTCCTTTGCATCAGACCTTGCAGGATCTCCTCTTACGAATGTTGGAAACTCCTTTAACGGTACCCCCACCTTCTAGGGCAACTGATCTTCTATATAAGGTGCCCCCCTCTCCAGGTTTTCAAAAGACTCAACTTCCTCATCATTCCATTGTTGTAGAATCAGCAATGAGGCGTATTAAGAGTACTAAAAAGCACCCTTCTTATCCGCCAGGTCGTGAGTCTAAGACTTTAGATACCTTTGGACGCCAAACCTTCCAGGCATCCATGCTTTCAGCAAGAATTCTCTCATATATTTTCTATATGGGATTATCTCTTGAAGAGGTCACAAAGAAATTATTGCTTTTGACCCCTTTTCTTCAAGAGCCCAAGAGAGCAGACTGTTCCTCATTGGTTAGCCATGCTCAAAATATCTCTAGGTTCCTTACTCGTGCTTCCCTAGACTCCTTTGAGTCTGTTAGCAGAACTTCTGCTATAGCTATAGGGGCACGACGTAAAGCCTGGCTCCAAGTTTCAGATTTGGACAAATGGGCACAAGAAAGACTGGGAAATACTCCTTGCACTGGAGAAAATCTTTTTAACAAGGAGTCTTTACTCCAAGTTGCTCAGTTAACCACTGACATTCCTGTTTCAAGAGGCTGTTCTACGCCTTCCTCTTTCCCAGTTGGTAGGAAATTTCCTAACAAACTTTCTTCCCCTAAGGGGAAAAAGTTTTATCCATCTTCTGCCCATCATACAGATGTTTCTAAACAGGGGAAACATCGCACTGGTCTAAAGAAACCACAACCTCAACAGGTTCAGCAAACCCAGCAGTCGCAGGGTTTCAGATAGATTATCATTATATCTCCTGGTTGGTGGTTAGAGTTTGTAGTCTGCTTCTTTTCACTTGAAGCATCTACACTAATTTCATCCTAAATTCTCATGGATCTCTCTTCACGAGACATCCTTTCTTTTTGCTCTAAGAGTCTTTATGATGATCATGCCTATAGTTAACAGGTTTCTCTTCCTCCTACTGGGAAAAGAGATGTGACAACTATCAATAAGACAGTTTTCCCTGTACTAGCATGTATCATCTTACCTTTCAGAGACTTACTACATAGTCAGTCTCCTTCAACTATGTCTTACCTCCCTCTTATTGCAACATTCGGTTTGTAAGAGTGGCTCTATTACACCGGTAAGCCCCTATGGTTCTCTACCTATTCCACAAAGGGGTTTTCCCTTCCAGAGTTGTCTCCCCCTTTTTCATTTTCTTACTTTAGGGCAGCTTATCAGACAATAAGGAAGTCTTACCACTCCTACTTATGTCTGTTGCTTCTTTTTCCAATCTAAAAAAAGGAAAAATAAATTTTTTTACGCTGCCCTGGTAGTTGCTGCAAATGCAGCAATTCCTAGTGGTTAAGCCACTGGTTCTGTTCACCACACAACCAGGGTTTCTCCTCCACTAACAATCCTTCTGGCCTCAGTGCTAAACCCCAAACAGGTTATCAGCCTTTTTTGGAAGCCCTATTATCGCAGACTTGTTGATTGACTTCTATTCTTCGCCATCTCCAATTCCCTTGTTTTTGGCTGAATAGTTTGATACCTACTGGCTTTAAGCAGCCAGTTTTTTCTTCTAACCAACCTCTAACATGCTCTCTGCAACTCTACAGAGTAGCTTTGCACTATGGGCCCTTGCTAGAGAGCATTAGTATCTTGCCTAGCAGATAATCCTAGATGGTTAAGAGGGTTCACCCAGTCATGCTCCCATGACTGGTAGGTGTTCCCTACCCTTACCATCTCATCTAAAATCTCTTTTCGAGACAAAAGACACAGGCCTTACATCACGTGAAAACTTAAAGAATAGCCAATTCCATGGCTTGGTCCATATCTTCTTTGGACTTCTTGCCAGGGATAGTTTTCTTTCAGTTGCAGCTCAAGGACGCCTGATACCCATCTTGCCCTCATAGGCGGGTCAATATGGTATCTTCTTCCAGTGGCATCCTCTATCCATTCACCATACTGCAGTTCTACAGAGATCTGGACTTGCTGCCTGCAGACTGAAGTTATCCTCTGCATTTTTCACGTAGGCCATCCTGGTTATTCAAGAGCTCGAATTCTTAAAGGAATCTGGACTCCTCCTTGTCAGGCAGACCATTCCTCTGACTCTGTCAATTATAAGCAGGGAAAGAAGATTCTCTATACATCTATTCAAGCCGGTATCACCCTTCTTGCTATTAGATGAATCTTCCCTCTATCCCCATATCTCTATGGGGATCTAGCTATATAGCCATGTCTCCATCTACTACATGGAGACCTGTGTCTATATGTCTACATATTTATATATATATTTTTATATATATATCTATATGTATCTCTGTATCTTCCGCCCAGGTATATCTATATATCTATATCTATCTATCTATATATATATTCCTGTCGAGATATGTCTTCTAGGTAGATATGTATCTACGTACTTATCTATCTCTCTGTCTAGGTTCATATATCCATATATTCCTATATGACTCTGACAGATGTGCACTTCCCCTATCAATGCTGTGCCAGCATGCTTAGGGTTCTACACATATAACCACTCCCTGTGGTAATTAACAAATCTTTTGTTTCTCTTACCATAACCTTTCAGGTTTAGGTACCTCTGAAGCTTTCCATGTACCTTTTTCTTTCCTAATTGACCTCATTTAGGAAAGACATCACAGATTTTCAGTTAATCTAAAGCTGTAACGCTTCATAAGTCTGTCCTTACTTTGTTATTGGATATAGAGGTCTCCATACCCCTTCTCTCCTACAGGGACTATTTCTTTTGTCAGTCCAAATCGGTCAGACTTATTTTTCCTTTTGGTCCTAGCATTGTACTGTTCTTCGACCAAAAGGGCTTAAGCTTTGTCTAATAGTACCTTCTGCGTTTCCCACTGAAGCCCTACCTCATTGTACTACCCCATTTTCTCCTGGGGCTATTTCTCACCCTGATGGGTTCTGACCTCCACTTGTTTTTCCTACAGTGTATTACCTCTACTTCTCAGTGAGGTACTCCTTGAGGATCTTCTACTGGCTCTTCTAGCAGATCCATATGAACCTCAATAGACTTTTTACAATACCACCAAGGGAGGTTCATATTAAAATATTGCATTCAATATTTTTACTACTAAATGTCATCTAAACAGGATCTTCCTCCATAGAAGTCCTGTTCTAGCCCAGCTGTTCCAAAGCACCTTTTCTATAATTCGACTCCTACTCTCCATCCCCAAGATGCCTGAGGTTCTGAGGAGTAGCATGGCTCTTTCTAGATTCGCCACATGCTAGGACTCCCTCTGGGCATCTTAGCTTGGGGAGTCCCCATATGTGAAGACTCATTCCTGCTTGTTCCTGGAGATAGCACAGTTACTTACCTGTAACAGGTGATCTCTGGGAACAGTAGGAATAAGTCTTCACAACCCACCCACCTCCCCTAGGAGTTGCTTTTCTCTATCTCTATCTTTCCCTTTCTTGCTCTCTCTCTTTCTCTTGCCTCAGCTTTAAAACTTAACTGAGGAGAGGCAGTTGGGAAAGGCGGGAAGGCAGCACGCAGGCATGTTGGGATGCTTCCAAAAGCGTTCTGATTGGACGCTGGGGAGCGTTCCCGCGCAGACTCCATCGGTACCGACGTACCCATATGTGAAGACTTATTCCTGCTGTTCCCAGAGATCACCTGTTACAGGTAAGTAACTGTGCTTTACCACCTTTCCTCATTCTCGCAGGTTAGATACCATGTATCTTGTCCCTCCTTGTCCTGGTTTCCATAAAACTCAGCTTCCTCACCACTCTATTGTGGTTGAGTCTGCTATGAGAAAGATTAGAAGTGCCAAAAGACATGCCTCTAATCCTCCAGGATGTGAATGTAGAACCCTGGATGCTTTTGGACGTAGAGTCTTCCAAGCTTCCATGCTTGCTGCGAGAATTAATTTCTATAGTCTTTACATGGGAATGTTCCTAAAAGAAGTCACTGATCATTTGCAGACTTTAAGTCCTTTCATTTCTGAAGATAAAAGACAGGACTTTCTCACTTGGCCTAAACATGCCCAAGATATCTCCAAATTCTCCAACCGTGCAGCTTTTGACTCCTTTGAATGTGTAAGCAGAGCCTCGGCTATTGCCATAGGTGCACGTAGAATTGCTTGGCTTCAAGTATCTGATTTGGAGATCTGGGTACAAGATGAATTGGGAAATATCCCTTGTACAGGTAAAAACCTGTTTGGTAAAGATTGGCAAGCAAAGGCCAATCAGATGGATGCTGAAAATTCTGCCTTGGATAGACTATCCAAGTCTACAACTGCTCCTGTTAAGAAAAGGTTGTTCAAGAAAGCACCTTTTTCTAAAAAGGGAAGATTTTATCCTGCTTATAGTCAGCGGGCATCTTCTGCAGCTCAGTTCCCTACCAAACGTCAGCAATCATCCAAACAGAACAAAGCAAAGGCTGCTAGGCCTCCATCGGCCCAGCAACCTCAACCCCTTCAGGACCTTTGACTTTCCGCTAGAGAACTTAGCCTTCCTAGCTCTGGAAGGACCAGAGCCCTCCACCATTCCAGGAAGGTTGTGTCATTTTGCTCCCAGGTGGGGACAAATTACAGCAGAGCATTGGACACTCTCCATCATAAAAGAGGGGTACAAACTTCATTTTTCAAGCTTGGCCCCTCACACAAGAGTGACCCAGTTCAATTCTCTGACCTCCCTCCTCAACCTGTTGGGTCAGGAGATTGCCATCCTTCTCGCCCAGGGGGCAATAGAGGAAGTGCCTCTTCAACAACAGGGCACAGGGTTCTATTCCCCCTATTTTCTTATTCCAAAGAAAACAGGGGGCTACAGACCTATTTTAGACCTCAGAGAATTGAACAAATTCCTAGTCAAGGAAAAATTCAAAATGATTTCTCTGGGAACTCTGCTACCATACCTTCAGAGTCAGGATTGGCTTTGTTCTCTAGATCTCAAGGATGCATACACCCATGTTCTCATCCATCCAACTCACAGAAGGTACCTTTGGTTCCTTTTTCAAGAGAAGCACTATCAATACAGAGTGCTCCCTTTTGGTCTGGCCTCTGCACCAAGAGTGTTCACAAAATGCATGGCAGTGGTAGCTGCATTTCTGCGCACTCTGGGAATATTTGTCTTCCCTTATTTGGACGACTGGCTCATTCAAGCTCCCACTCAGAGGCCAAGAGTTCTCTATCCTGCACTATGCGTATCCTTTAGTATTTAGGGCTGATAATAAACATCCCAAAATCCAATTTAACCCCTACTCAGTCCCTGGAGTTTATAGGGGCATTGCTGGATATCACAAGGGCAAGGGCCTATCTCCCCCAGGCCCGTTGCCTTCGCATGGTGCAGTTAGCTTCTCAAGCAGAGTTAAAGCCCCATTTAACTGCTCGAGAAATGTTACAGTTGCTAGGCCACATGGCATCCACCGTGCATGTGGTACCATATGCTCGCCTTCACATGAGGGCAGCTCAGTGGACTTTATCCACCCAATGGACCCAGGCATTAGACTGCCTGTCAGACAAAATAGCAAACACAAGTCGCCTCATTTTGTCCCTCCAGTGGTGGAAGTCCCCTCAAAACCTGTTGCTGTGGTCCCCCTTTCAGCAGGTCTCTACCCCAGGCAACTCTCACAACAGATGCTTCTCCAATGGGGTGGGGAGCTCATCTGCAAGACCTCTCCACCCAGGGCATCTGGTCTCCACAGGAGAGTAGTCTACATATCAATCTCTTGGAGCTCAGAGCAATCTTTCTTGCTCTGCGGGTGTTCCACACCCTGCTCAGCTACAAGACAGTCCTTATCCACACGGACAATCAGGTAGCCATGTTCTGCGTGAACAAGCAGGGCGGAACAGGCTCTCTGTCGCTTTGCAACAAAGCTTTGCGACTGTGGGCCCTCGCCAGAAAGCATCAAATTCATCTTCTGGCAGTTTATCTTCCAGGCGTTAAAAACTCTTGGGCAGACAGACTCAGTCGAGTTCTGCTTCCACACGAGTGGTCCTTACATGTGGACCAGGTGGCCAGGATTTTTCAGATTTGGGGAACCCCGGACATAGACCTCTTTGCAAGTCCGTGGAATGCCAAACTTCCCTGGTTCTGTTCCAGAACTCCAACTCAGGGAGCTCAGGCAAAGGATGCTTTCCTCCTTCACTGGGGTCAAGACTTCCTGTATGCCTTTCCACTCATTCCCCTAATTCCCAAAACCCTGTTCAAGCTTCAGAGAGACAGAGGCCACATGATTCTCATAGCTCCACATTGGCCATGGCAAATGTGGTACCCTCTGCTTCTACATCTCTCTCAAGCTCCCTCCCTGGAGTTAGGGTCTGCTCCAGATCTTCTATCTCAGGAGGACGGAAAGTTATGGCATCCCAATCCCCAGTCTCTGCATCTCAGGGCTTGTTTGCTGAAGGCCTAGATCTCCAAGATCTTCATCTTTTTCAACAGGTGAAAGATGTTTTTTATGCTTCCAGAAAACCTTCCACTAGACGTTCTTATGCTTTCAAGTGGAAGAGGTTTACTATTTGGTGTTCTGAGAAGAGTCTTAACCCCCTTGCCATACCTCTGGAATCTCCTCCATTTGTCTAATGCAGGCCTTAAGACAAATTCAGTAAGGGTCCATTTGAGTGCTATTGCAGCTTTCCTTAAGCCTCTAAATGGACAACCTATTTCCTCTCATCCTCTTGTAGCAAGGTTTATGAGAGGCCTCCTTTTAACAAAGCCTCCCATTAAACCACCTCCGGTGGCATGAGACTTGAACCTGCTTCTTGGTCAGCTCATGAAGCCGCCTTTTGAACCTTTGGCTACCACCTCCTTGAAATACCTTTCTTGGAAGATTATCTTTCTCATTGCAATCACATCAGCACGTCGTATTAGTGAATTGCAAGCACTCGTAGCTAATCCACCTTATACAAGGTTCCATCATGACAAGGTAGTCCTTAGGACTCATCCACACTTTATGCCTAAGGTGGTCTCGCCTTTTCACTTCAACCAGGAGGTCTACCTACCTGTATTTTTTCCAGGACCTCATGCATCAAGTGCAGAGAGGAATCTTCATACACTGGACTGTAAAAGAGCTCTGGCTTTATACTTACAGAGGACACAGCAACATAGAAAGTCCTCTCAGCTCTTTGTTGCCTTTGATCCTTCTCATTTGGGACTACCAGTCTCCAAGAGAACACTATCTAACTGGATTGCCCAGTGTATTTCTTTCGCCTATCAGAGTAAGAACCTTTCTCTGGAGGGCCATGTCACAGCTCACAATGTGAGAGCCATGGCAGCCTCGATGGCTCATCTGAACTCTGTGTCTATTGACAACATCTGTCGAGCAGCCACTTGGGCCTCGGTTTATACCTTCACAGTCCATTACTGCTTGGACAAGGACTCCCGCCGGGATGCCTTGTTTGGTCAGGCTGTTCTCAAACACCTGTTCCATACCTAATCAACTCCTACCCACCATCCCTAGTAGGATTCCAGAGATCCATGAGGGGAACTGCAGCCCTTCTTAGGGACACAGAGCTTCTGCTGTCTCTCCCTGGCATCTAAAGCTAGGGAGTCCCCATATGTGAAGACTCATTCCTGCTTGTTCCTGGAGATAGCACAGTTACTTACCTTTAATAGGTAATCTCTGGGAACAGCAGGAATAAGTTTTCACAACCCACCCACCTCCCCTAGGAGTTGTATCTCTCTATCTATCTTTCCTTTCCCTCTCGCTCTCTTTGTCTCAGCTTTAAAACTCAACTGAGGAGAGACAGTTGGGAAAGGCGGGAAGGCAGCACGCAGGCACTGTGGGATGCTCCCAAAAGCTTTCTGATTGGACGCTGGGGAGACTTCCCGTGCAGGCTCCGTCGGTACCGCCGAAACCCATATGTGAAGACTTATTCCTGCTGTTCCCAGAGATCACCTGTTACAGGTAAGTAACTGTGCTTTCCCTCAGGTATGTTTTTTCTCTTGCTTTGGCTATTTTTTCATTGCGTGCTTCATCACCGTCTTACTGCCCATCTCCGGGAGCGTTGGTGCCTCGCACCGCATTTTTCTCGGGGTTCTTTTCTTTTTTCCTTTTTTGGCGTGCGGGTTTTTTCTCTCATGCCCCGCTGGTCAGCTAGGACATTGGAGTCCTTTGACTTGGCAGAAGCCATCTTCCCTACCATGTCAAAGCTAGACATTGGCTTCAAGAACTGCATCCAGTGTGGCCGGACCATTTCCATCATGGACTGCCACAACTGGTGCCTTCACTGCCTCGGGCCTTACCACGAGCCCTCAACCTGTATTCTCCATCTTCAGATAATGCCCAAAGGGCTCAAGAATCGGGAAAAGCAACAGGAAGCGCTGTTCCATTCCTCAGAGTCATCAACATCGGCCCTGCCGTCAACCTCGGCATCAGTGTCCTTGAAGATTTCTGCTGAGGCTTTGGCTTTGCATGGGGGCCGGGCACTCTTGGAGCCTAGAGGTCACGGAGAATCGGATCGGCGGCTCTCCTTTGACCAGGATTACCCCCATAAGGACCGGACCATTGAGGAGTCCCACCAAGGGAACCGTAATCTACCTCGAAGGCTACAGAACCAACTCAAGGTCCCTCATCAGAGACTTTTGGCAAAACTAAAGAGTCATGGGATAGGAGGCAGTGTACTATTGTGGATCAGGAACTGGTTAAAAGATAGAAAGCAGAGGGTAGGGCTAAATGGCCAATTTTCCCAATGGAGAAAGGTAAATAGTGGTGTACCCCAGGGATCTGTGCTGGGTCCGCTGCTTTTTGACATATTCATAAATGACCTGGAAAGTGGAATAACGAGTGAGGTTATCAAATTTGCAGATGACACAAAACTATTTAAAGTTGTTAAAACCCAAGAGGATTGTGAAAAATTGCAAGAGGATCTTGATAAATTGGAAGACTGGGCATCAAAATGGCAGATGAAATTTAATGTGGGCAAGTGCAAGGTTATGCACCTAGGGAAGAACAACCCAAACTATGGTTACACGATGCAAGGTTTCACATTAGGAACCACCACCCAGGAAAAAGATTTAGGCGTCATTGTGGATACCATGTTAAAACCCTCGGCCCAGTGTGCAGCGGCGGCCAAGAGAGCAAATAGAATGCTAGGTATGATAAGGAAAGGAATGGAAAATAAAACAAAAGATATTATAATGCCTCTATATCGTTCCATCGTGAGACCGCACCTTGAATATTGTGTGCAATTCTGGTCGCCGTATCTTAAAAAGGATATAGCGATTTTAGAAAAGGTACAGAGAAGAGCCACCAAAATGGTAAAGGGGATGGAAGGATACTCCTATGAAGAAAGGCTAAAAAGGTTAGGGCTCTTTAACCTGGAAAAGAGACGGCTGAGGGGAGATATGATAGAAGTCTATAAATTAATGAACGGAGTGGAATGGGTAAACGTAGATCGATTGCTTGTTTACGTTATCAGAATATAGAAAGACTAGGGGACATGCAATGAAGCTACAGGGTAAACTTTTTAAGACTAATAAAAGAAAATATTTTTTCACTCAACGTGTAATCAAACTCTGGAATTTGTTACCGGAGGATGTAGTAAAGGCTGTTAGTGTAGCTGGGTTTAAAAAAGGTTTGGACAAGTTCCTGGAGGAAAGGTCCATAAACCATTATTAAGAAGTGACCGAAGATATCAATGCTTGACCCAGTACAAGCATTGTGGAACTTGTGTCTCTTGGGGAAACTGCTAGGTACATATGACCTAGATTGGCCACTGTTGGAAACAGAATACTGGGCTTGATGGACCTTGGTCTGACCCAGTATGGCATTTCTTATGTTCTTATGTTCCGGCAGCATCAGACTCACTTCTAGCAGAGCAGATGCAGGCCCTCAAGTGTAGCCTAGCTGTGTTCTTGGCACAGCAGGCTGCCTGAGACCCAGTCACCTCAGCACTGATGATGGCCTCGTCTACAGTGGGAGCCTCACCATCTGATATGCAGCCTGTCCTGGAAGTTCATGCTCTCCCTAGAGCTGAAAGCTGTTCTGGTGAATGCTCGAGGTCCCTCTTGGTGCAACGGGTTTCCCCCCGAATGCCTTGGAATGAGACCTCTGGGAGCCGAGGATTCTTTTGACTCCGCCCGAGTGCCGTCGGTATCATGAGAATTTGCGGCAGTGCTTTGAGTTCCTCTCCGACTCCGAGACCAAGGAGGAATCTCTGGAGACTGTGCGTCACCAGGACTTCCCCTCCAATCGCTCATCCCCGTATGAACAACGGAAGTCCCCCCCCCGGAGGACATATCCTTCCATGAATTCATACGGGACATGGATAAAGCCTTGCCTTTCACCATCGAGGTGAAGGAGGAATCCAGGGCCAAGAAATTGGAGATCCTTCAATACCCTATTCCCCCTAAAGAGGCCATCACGATGCCAGTCCATCCCATCCTGAAAAGACTACTGTTCCGCATGTGGGAGACATCTCTCACTGTGCCGCCTGTCAGTCAATGCCTCATTTCCATGTATTAAGTGCATAAGAGCCCCGGCTTCAAGAAGGCACAACTGCCTCACAACTCCATGGTTGTGGAATCGGCCATGCATTGAATCAAGAGCTCGAAGACGCACTCCTCAGGCCACCAAGCCGGGAGACACAGACCATGGATGGCTTTGGTAGAAAGTGCTGCCAGGGCTCAATGCTGGTGGCCCAGATCCAGGCGTATCAGCTCTATATGGGAATGTACCTCTGAGACCTATTGGGGGATTTTGTTGGGTTCTCGACTGGATTATTGGGAGAGACCCTCGAGCGCTTCTGGATCCTTGTTGCGAAGGCCCAACAGTGCTCCAAGTTCATCACACAAACTGCCTATGATGGGTTTGATTCATGGCCAGGGTGGCTGCAGTGGGCATCAGTGCCCACCACCTGACGTCGCTACAGTCTTCAGACTTAGAACAATGGGTTCAGGACAAGTTTTTATTTTATTTATTTTATTCACATTTCTATACCGCATCTTCCAAAGTTCAGTTGCGGTTTACAGTTAACAACAATTAACAAAGCAAGTTTGTTTTACATGGAACATTGAGATATAACAGAACTTATTTACAAGGAACATCATATTAACTGTAGAATAAACAGTGCAATATAATACCAAACCGTGTGCAAACTATGTACAAGTTTATATATGAATATATCAAGGGTGAGTGCTATCTGTGTGGGTTAAAGGGCTTTTGCATGGAGCAATCCGATTAGACAAGTTGGCTGATGGTCCACTACTGGGGAGAAAATCTCTTGGCAAACCATGGAAGAAATGGCTGGGGAGTTGGAGCGTGAGCAACTCACAATGAACAGGCTCTCCCAGAAGACCTATGACCCTTCCAGACAGAGGTCTTTGGGGAAGAAGCCCTTCTTCTGTTTGGGAAAGAAGACTTATAGTACCTACAACCCTATACCATTCTTACCAGGTGCCCCAACAAGGTCAGGGCCAGCAGCAGCAGTGCAAGCCAAAACCCCAGAAAGCCCAACCAGCGCTGCAGCTGCAGCCTGGAGAGGGGGAGGGGTTTGATTCCTACCTCTGGAACATAGCCCTTCTTCTCATTCCAGACTCCATTCCATTGCAGGTTGGGGGAAGACTGATCTACTTTATCCACAGGTGGCCCAGCATCACAACAGACTCCTGGGCACAACAGGAGGTCCAGGACAGGTACATGATGCACTTCGATCAGCTTCCCCCCACCTTTTTTCTCAAGCTCACCATCGCCAGCTACTCCAACAGGAAGTCCAAGCCCTCTTAACTGAATGGACTGTAGAATCGGTTCCTCCGTCTCAGAAGGGATGGGGGTTCTACTCCTGTTACTTCCTAGTTTCCAAGAAAACAGGCATTTTCTGGCCCATCTTGGATCTTCAGAACCTCAATCTGTTCCTGGTGAGAGAAAATGTCAAAATGGTATCCCTGGGAATGTTGCTGCCCTATCTTCAGTGGGAAGACTGGCTGTGCTCCTTGGATCTCAAAGATGCTTACACGCACATCCTCATTCACCCCTACATCGACAGTATCTCCGCTTCATGCTCAGCAGACAACATTATCAGTACAGGGTGCTGCCCTTCAGCCTTGCCTCTGCCCCAGGGGTCTTCACAAAATGCCTAGTGGTCATCACTACCTTTCTCCGAATTCAGGGAATCTTTGTCTTCCCCTACTTGGACGATTGGTTGAGGTACTGGGGCAGCTGGGCTTTGTCATCAACTTCCCCAAGTCTCACCTGCACATCTCTCAACACGTTGAGTTCATTGGGACTGTCCTTGATACTCCTCTAGCTCAGGCCTTCCTACCATCTGACCGGGCCCAACGCCTAATCACCCTGGCACAGTTTTGCCCGCTTGTAACAGCTCAACAGATGCTATGCCTCCTCGGTCACATGACCTCTACAGTCCATGTCACTCCCTCAGCATGGCTTCAGATGTGTCAGGCGGAGTGGACACTCTGCACACAGTGGCACCAGGTGACTGGCCATCTTACCGACAGGGTCACGGTCACTCCACCACTAAAGGAGTCCCTTTCCTGGTGGCAGCAGCCCACCAACCTACTTGCAGGACTACCCTTCCAAGCCCTGCTGCACCAGCGAGTGCTGACGATGGATGCTTCCAAGCTGGAGTGGGGAGCTCATCTGGATGGCCTGCACATGCAGGGCCTCTGGACGGCTCGAGAAAGCCTCCATCAGATCAACCCTGGAACTCCGAGCCATAGCCAATGCCTTTTGAGTATTTCAACAACACCTCTCCAACTAGGTCCTTTTCATACAGATGGACATGGTTTATATCAACATGGCCATGGTTTATATCAACAAACAGGGTGGCACGGGCTTGTACCTCCTTTGTTAGGAGACAGTCTGGCTCTGGAAGTTTGCTTGCACACATGCTCCTGCCAGGGGAGCTCAATGTTTTGGCAGATCGGCTCAGCGTAGTTCTCCGACTCCATGAGTGGACCCTCAACAAGCAGGTGGCCCACGACATCCTCCAGATGTGAGGCACACTGTCCATAGATCTCTTCACCACTCCTCACAACAACCAGCTTTCATAGTTTTGCTCCATTGTACCATACAACAATCGAATAGCCGCTGATGATTTTCTCCTGAATTGGGGTGAAGGCCTCCTTTATGCATACCCACCAACTCCTCTGGTGGCCAAGACACTTCAAGCTTCAGGCAGACGGCATCACCATGATCCTCTTTAGCACCGCACTGGCCCAGGCAACCCTGGTTTCCCCTGCTACTTCGTCTGCCCAGCGGCAGCCTCTCCAATTTGGCTATGTCCCGGACCTTGTCTCTCAGGACAGGAGGTCTCTTCTTCACCCCAAAATCAAATCCTTCTTGCTCATGTCATGGATGCTGAGCACATAGTACTTGCAAATTTCTATCCTCCTCATGCCTCACAAGGACTGCTAGATGCGCCTATGCTTTCAAGTGGCACAGATTCTCTGACTGGTGTGTGGACAAGGCTCTGGACCCTTTCTCCTGCCCAGTAGAGGTGGTTCTCACTTACCTGTTCCATCTTGCCAACTCTGGCCTTAAGTCCAACTCGGTCAGAGTGCACCTGATTGCTCTTGCAGCTTACCATCATGTTGTGGCTGATAGGCTGCTCACCTTTGTCTCATCCCCTGATTCGACCACTGCCGGTGGCGTGGGACCTGAATGTGGTGTTGAGGCAGCTGCTCGCTCCCCCATTCGAACTGCTTGCCTCCTGCTTAAATTTTTTACCTGGAAGATCATCCTTTTGGTAGCACTCACCTTTGCATGCAGTCAATGAGTTGCAAGTGCTGATGGTGCACCTGTCACACACCAAGTTCCATAAGAATAGAGTGGTTCTCCGCACTCGCCCTAAGTTCCTTCCTAAAGTAGTTTCTGCTTTCCATCTCATCCAGTCGGTGATACTCCTCACCTTTATCCCCAAGCCTCACGCCAACAGGGCAGAGGCCTCACTCCACACTTTGGATTTTAAGAGAGTACTGGCTTTCTACCTGGAATGAACAAAAGCCCACGGCCTTTCCTCCCAACTCTTTGTCTCGTTTGCCATGCCTAACATATTGGGGTCAATCTCCAAATGCACCCTTTCCATTTGGGTGGCGGACTGCATCTCCTTCGCTTATGCCCAAACTAGGCTCAATTTGGAACGCCATGTCACAGCATACAATGTCTGAGCTATAACAGCTTCCTCAACTGTGCTCTTATCACCATGGTGGAGATCTGTAGGGCTAATATGTGGTCTTCCATCCACACCTTCACAGCCCACTACTGTCTGGATGGAGATTCCTGGTGTGACAGCAACTTCGGCCAGGCCGTACTCCGACACCTATTTGGGACTTAGAAGGGCCGGTGGGAAGGAGTTGCTCTGTCTATCCATGCTACCGTAGAGTCAATCTGATGTTAATACCCTGCTGGCCGCTGATTCTCGGAACCTTTCAGCAATTACTTATGCTGTTTTTCTCAGTTCATTTTTTCTGATTGCTCCATTGGGCTGTTTGCAGGTTTTTTTCTGTAGCCTGTAGCTTGGGAGTCCCTTATGTAAAGATTGACTTCCTGCTTGGTTCCAGAGAAAGCATAGTTACTCACCTATAGCAGGTGTTCTCCGGGAGCAGCAGGAATCAATCCTCACTGCTCTGCTTGCTCCCCATGGCAATGCCGCAGTCTTCAGGGGACTATATGGACAGTCTAACTATGGCGGCAGAAACCTTCAGGCCAGCCCTGTGTCTATGTGATGAGGACAGTCGCATCTGATTAAAAATATGAAACCCATGTATGAAAAGGTGCCTCGCCTTTATCTGAATCCAGGGCTGGAACAAGTTAAAAACAATTTTTAAATGGTGAAAATGCTTTTTATTCTTTCTAAACCAATAGAAGTTGGAAAGAATTATGCAAAAGGGGTCTAGAAATGTCTTTCTCCCCATCTGTCTGGGGGGGCAAAGTAACTCTCCGAAAATTAAATGGAATGGGATGAAACCGTCCCCAATCCCCTGTCCCCCAAAACTACTGCCGGCCTTATCACACAAACTTCATATTGTTCAAGTTGGCAGCCGGTTTAGAACTCATTTTTAAAAAGTAGTTTGTGGAAAACAGTGGTAGACCACTATCCTCATAATCTCTGTTTAATTTCTCTTAAATGGTCCAGAACCAAAGAGGAGCAGGAGGACAGCTATTTTAGTACAGGGCTGTGTCTACTTTGGGGAAAAGGCTTATGGGTTTTTGGCTTTTAAAGTTATGAAGATTGTCTGCTGACTGCGGCACTGCCTGCATTATGTGGATATTCAGCAACATTAAACATCTGGACTGAGCACAATTTTCAGTTTGCACTTATCTGGATAAGCTCTTTAGGCCTCTTTGCATGAAGCCTACGTTAGTGGTACTACCCTTGCTTTGCCTATGGACTGCTCCTGCACTAACCAGATAATGCAGGAGCAGTCTCTAGAGATATTTAGTGGCACTATCTGGATAATACCGCTGAATATTGTAGTCAGCGCCCTTATTCAAACAGCTGGCTGTCTGTGCTGAGGATTCTGAATATCAGGCCCATTAATTTTTGACCTAGATGGCTTTATTTTGTTTTTGTTCTTTTGACCTTTTAATTTCTTCATTTTCTATATTTTCCCATTTCTTTTCTTCTTCTCTCTTTGGCTGCCCTCCTGTAGAGATTGGTTGGGTGTGTTCAAGCTCTTTGAGCCTTGGATACATGGTTTGTTAAATGTATTTTTACCCCTAAAGCAGTGGCCCTGATGAAGCACGGTCAGGTTGAGTGCTTATGACTATATATAATTTTTAGTTCCATATAATTTATTAATGTCAAGTGTCTTTTATTAATTATATTGCTTTTTGTACCTTGCCCTTATTAATATTTTAGTTTTTATGATTTTATATTTTTATATTCTTGTTTGATCTAGTTTGCCTTATATACTGTTAGCCTACCTTTCTGCTAGGTTTACTATTGTACAGTGGTTTGCCTTGTTGTTTTTTTGTTATTAAGTATTTTATACAACAGAGACAAAAATACAAAAACAAATATAAATAAAATCAGGATCAAACTGGTCCACAGAGCTCAACTAACATAGAAGTGGGACAACTGTGACTACAAAACATTACCAGTGAACTTAATGAAAAGGAAAATTTTAATAAAAGCCATTATAATGAGCCATGAATGATCCAGAATTAATTCATGCCACAATTATATCCCGATTTAACTATTCTAATGGGATCTACACTAGCCTCAGAGGAGCTGATGTGATATACCTGCAAACTGTCCAGAACATGGCTATCAGGATTCAGTACCATACTCGTAAATGACCATATCTCCTTTTTATTATTTTTATACCACTAGCTCTCTGTCTGCTACAAGATTCAATTCAAACTTTTAGTCTTGAATCACAAAGCCCTTCATACCAGGACCCTCTATGTCTTTCTTCCTTGATCATTCCTTATTGGCTTGCTCATGCCCTTCATTCCAAGCAGAGGTAAAAACTGTTAGTGTAGCTGGATTTAAAAAAGATTTAGACAAGTTTCTGGAGGAAAGGTCCATAAGCCAGCATTAAAGAGAACCTGGGAAATCCACTGTTTACCCTGGGACAAGCACGGTGGAACCTGTGTGCCTTTTTAGAAACCCACCAGGTACTTATGACCTCGACTGGCCACTCTTGGAAACAGGATACTGGGCTTGATGGACCTTGGTCTGACCCAGTATGGCTTTTCTTATGTTCTTAGGTACCACCTAGTAACCCCCTTTTGTGGCAAGTTTGAGGTGTGAGTCAATGAAACAAGCTGCTTTCTTTTTTTAAAGCTCCTTCTCTGTGAAATAACTTGTCTCTGGCCCTGAGCGTCAAACTCTTGTATAAGAAGTTCAGAGCAAGTTTGAAAACAAATCTGTTCACCATTCCTTTTGTAGGACTGTGACCTTGGGAGCGCTGCAGGAGATGGGCGTTATGTCAACCAGTAACTCTTACTTGAGCTTTATTGATGTATTTTCTTTCTTTATCCTGTCTTTATTCTTTTTTTTAAATGTCTTCAAGTCAATGCTGAGTCCTGGTAACCCAGCAGCCCCCAGGTTTTCTTGGCAAGGTAGGACCGGAAGTAGATTGCCAGGCCTTTTCTTCCCAGGCAATGAAGGGTAAAATATCTTGCCTAAGGTCACAGAGTGCCAGTGGGAATCACACCCTAATCTCTTGGGTACAAGGCTACTCCTCCACTCCTTGGATTTTTTACTACCCTTTTAAATATTAGTTTGTAAACCGCTCCTGTGTTTACTTGACAAAATGTGATATAGCAAGCACCATATAAACAATAATCTAGTTTTTGAACCTGTATGAAAGGACAAATAATCATACAGCTGTGTTAGGTCTGGGGTACAGATGGTTCCAGAGAGACAGGCCAGTGCAGCTACAGTTCTAACCCATATTACTTTCAAATGGACTTTTATTTTTATAGGAGGAGTATTAAGAAAAAAATTTCAGGAAGTCCAGAGTGTCTACATAGGCTGGTACAAAGAAATCTAGGAATGCAGATATCTTATACTTACACCATGGAAAGCCTAATGCCAGGGTTCAAATTCCACTGATGCTCCTTGTGACCTATGCAAGTCCCGTAGCCAACCATTGCCCGAAGTGCAAACTTGGATTTTAAGCCCTCTCAGACTAGAGAAATTCCTACTATACCTGAATGTAACTCGCCTTGAACTACTCTTGGAAAGGTGTGAGCTAAATCCCCCAAAAATTGTTTATGATAAGTTACCAATTAGATCCCCTTCAGACTGGTAGTCTCAGTCAAAGTGTAGCAAAAAGCATCTTTTCTCAGTGGCCTTCACCCAAGATAAGTCTGCTCACCACATCTACGAAAAGCAGTTGATAAGAGAATATAGCTGGATGCTTTCTTGTGTATCTGTATCCTCCAGTACCTCTGATTAGCAAAGTCTTTATTAAAAATCAGAGACTGGGGGACCATGATTTCATAACACCCTTTTGGTCGAGACAGATCTGGTTTCCAGTCTTTTGGCATTTATCTATCAGGAATCTAATCAAGCTAATAGTTTTTCCAGCTGTAATAAGACAGAATCAAGGATCATTACTTCACCCTAGTCTCTCACTCTCACAGCATGAATATTGAGAAGGAAGTACAGTAATTCTGCTGTGGCAAAGTGCAATCAATGAATAAGTCCAGGAGTCAATTGACAGGGTCCAAGCCAGTTTAATGTGCACAGGCCCAGTCAGTCAAAGCTTCAAAAGGAACTGAGCAAAAGTTTATACAGAGACATAACCATTTATACCTCTTTTTCAGTTTGATACATGAGAACTTTCTATTGGTTCCAACTCGATACATGCAAACTTTTCATTGGTTATACATTCCCTTCATTTGTCCAATTAGAAATCCCTCCGGAGCCTAGCAACCGGCCCCCTCCTTTAGGATTGCTTGAACAATGGTATAGTTCTTAATTTCGTTACTTCTCTACTGCAAGGTTAACTTTGGCTTCTGGAATGCATATACTGAAACATTTCTGTTCTTTCACACACAAGAGAATAATAGAAGACTTATGAATTCATGAAAACTTCTTATTAAGCATTTTAAAATAGTTTTCTTATTTTTCACAGATTTTTTGTTCTTTTCTAGCTATAATGGGAGTTAGGATCCAGGCCTAACTTACAAGCCTTTCATAGTAGCAGGCCATGCTAGGCCATAGCCTACCACATTCCCCCCTTTGATTATTCTCACCCGCAAGTGAGGAAGGGTGAGAATTAAATCACTCATTAGTTAATTCACACATTATACTGGTGTAATAGCATCATCGTTGTGGGGTATAGGGTAATACTGCCACATAGCTAATACTTTCGCAGCTGCCTTCCGCTCTATAGTGTTATCAATTGATGATGTTATCATGCGTAAGCAAAGGGGTAGGAGACAAGGGAGCAATAAGCACATGGCTAATATGAAGAGTACAATAAACATAAGGGCTTTCAGACCACCAATCCAGGAAAACAATGAACCAAACCACCCATCCATCTTTAAACTATGCCAAGTCTGGACAGGCACAAATGTCTGCTCTCTCATCTGGGTGGCTAAATCTTCAACTACATGCCCATTATTATCAATCTGTAAACAACAATTACTTAGATTCAACTTCCCACATACCCCATCTTCAGCTGCTAACAAATAATCTAAAGCTAAACGATTTTGATAAATAGCTGTACGCATTTGCGTACTTTGCTTTGCCAGAAGGGTTAGTGCTTTACTAGTTTCATTGGTTATTATTTCAACAACAGCTTGCAAACGTATTATTCGATTAATCATATAAACAGGAGTACGATATCCCCAAGTCCCATCCTGCTCCCAAATAGCAGGTCCATAGTATGAGATGATTCTTTCTGGTGGCCATTCTTCAGATGACGCATCCCATTTGTCCCATTGGCCTATCTTCAAGGCCTCCTTCAGCTGTCGACTTCTGTACACAGGATATCCCAGTTGTTCTCCCTGGGATGTTGGCAGAAGGAAAAAGGAAGGTCGTATGGTTCCCAACACACATGCGCCTCCCCAGTGATGAGGAAGTCTGGCATATGCTCGGGTTCCGCAAATCCAGTACAGTCCAGGTGGTGCTTGCCAAGAATTATATGCTGGTAAGTTAGTCCAGATACTGGCAAGTTTGGGGAACTGAACTAGAGGATTGGAAGGTTCAGTAGTGTTGACTCCTGACCACCAAGATGTCTTCTTAGTGGTACTGTTGTAGAACTTCTGATTGAGACAGACCAGCTGCCCCACTTCCATATTAAACATTGGTCCATAGCGAGAAAAACATAAGTTACCCACAATGGAGTGGGCCAATACCCATTCACTTGTGGTATTGTGTATATTAGTCTGATTATACGGAACAGAATAGTTCAGTTCTTGTGCCTCCCAAGGCCATTGGTCTCCCATTGTTGTTCCTCCACAAAACAAACAGTCTGAAACATGGAGACTAGACGCAACAGCTCCCGCTAATTCAAGAAATAAGTTCTGGGAGGCAGGAGGAATTTCAAACTCTGATTTCATGGCTTCGTAGAAGGAGTGATGTATACGATAGGGTGAGGATACATGAGTTTTGGTGTTTAATTGCAGATATATGATAGTCCCAGGATCTACACCTCCTCCTGCAATACGCAACCCAAACTTGTATCCTTGCTTCCAGTGGCTGGGGTTGGCTATGAGGAGTTGTAGAGGATTACAGGCACCTTTCTGGCATTTCTTGGGTTCTAGTAGTCTGATCTTTGTTAGGCTGCCTTTGCGATGATCTCCATCTCGTCCCGTTGGTGCATTCTTCCAGGTAGCAAAATATACACATTCCCATTTTGGGCAAAAGTAATCATGTCTAGATGCAGTGGTGTAAATGGTGGCTGCAGTACTCTTTCCTGTGCACCGTCCCCATCCGTAGGCTCCTTCTGGACACATGTATTTATCATCATGGTAGTATGATGATAAATACATCATACATAAATACATCTGTGGTAAGCATTTCTGTTGATTGCATCACAAGCATCAAAGTTCAAGATGATAGGTTTTGTGGGGTTGGTAAGGGGCTTTGTCGCATTCAGGATGGCTCCATCTTCATCATTCCAGCGTATCTCAAATGTATAGTATGATGGGTTTTGTTGAGGGTTATAACAAGTCTTACTTTTCCCCTTTGTGCAAATATTCAGTTCGGTGCCGTTATAAATACACCGGCTGACTGTACCAGTGCAAGTATAGTAGGAATGATAGAGCAAAGTCTGAGTAATCTTTTGTCCTGTTCGGGTGGTGGTTATGCAGGCTGCACAAGGGGGTAGGGCAAAAGTCTTTTCCAGGATTCCCAAGATCACCACTCCCACAAGGCAGTAGTGGAAGAACATCGTGATTACAGTCTTTGGAAGTTAAATGGAAAGTTGAGGATAATGAACTTTGCTGAGTTTTCTTCTGTTTCTGCGGTGATGGTCACTTTCGCGTGACGTAAGTGGATTCTGAAGATTCTCTATAAAGCTGGCTTTCTCCTCAAGGTGAGTCGCAATGGAGTCTCGGGATCATTCACTGATGTCCATTGGCCAGGATCAGGAGCAGCTGCCGGCTTCACTCGACTGTGGTGGATCCAAGGTTCGAATTCTGCAACTTTCACTGCGGTGGGGGTTGATAGGATGACGACGTAGGGTCCCTTCCAATGTGGCGCCAGCGGGGTCTTTTTCCACTCTTTCACCCACACGGACGTTCCTGGCTTGAAGGGATGCAGAGGCTCGGTCAGGATGATGGGTAGTCGGTCTTGCACCCACGTTTGGAGTTTCTGCAAAACAGAACCTAAAGCTAATAGTTCTTGTCTAGTTATTTCAGATCCTATCTGTCTCATGTCTCCCTTTCTTCCCTGCACTATGGGTGGAGGTCGCCCATACAAAATCTCAAAAGGGAAGACTCCTAAGGATCTGGTGGGAGCTGAACGTATCCTAAGAAGGGCTATGGGGAGAACTTGGAGCCACTTTAGGTGTGTTTCTTGACAAAGCTTGGATAACTGAGTTTTCAGGGTTCTATTCATACGTTCTACTTTCCCTGAGCTCTGGGGTCTGTAAGCAGTGTGCAACTTCCATTTTATTTGCAAAGCTTGAGCTAACTGTTGAGTCACTTGGGATACAAATGATGGACCATTATCTGACCCTATAGTTGATGGTATTCCAAATCGGGGAATGATCTCATGGAGCAATACCCTAGTGATTTCTCGGGCTTTCTCATTTTGGGTGAGGTAGGCTTCTACCCACCCTGAAAATGTGCAGACTAACACTAACATATAGTGATATCCATTTGCACGGGGCATTTCAGCAAAGTCTATCTGTATAATCACTCATGGGGGTCACCCCTACTGACTGAACTCTTGGGGGTGGAACAGGACCTTGCTTGGCATTATTTTTGGCACATATCAGGCATTGCTGTGCCACCGAGGCGGTCAGGGATCCTAGCAGTGAAATACAGAAATGGGGCCTCAGGGCTTTCTTCATGGCTGTTTTTCCATAATGTGTGGCTTGATGAAAAGCTTGGACAAAGGCTGGCCCTAGTGCTTCAGGGATGACTGTAGGACCTGGAGGTGGACTACCTTCTGTGGGTGGCAGCACTATCCAACCTTGTTCTGTCAAGACTCCTCCCTCCTTTTCACAATAATAGTCTAACTCTCTTGTAGTGTATCGGGGTGCCCAGGAACTAAGGGGCACAGGGAATAGGGCTGCTTGCATTACAGTATCTTGGGTCCTAACTTGTCCTGTGGTGGCTGCCTTTTGGGCTGTGGCATCTGCAAATCTATTTCCTCGGGTGATTTCTCCTGCTCCTGCCTGATGACCTCGGCAGTGCATGACTGCCACTTGTTTGGGGACCCATACAGCATCTAATAACATCAATATCTCGGGCCCATACCTAATGTCCTTACCCCCTGAGGTGATCAACCCTCGCTCGTTATACAAGGCTCCATGTGCAGGCAAAGTAGTGAAGGCATATTTGGAATCTGTGTACACATTTATGCGGAGTCCTTCTCCTAATGTCAAGGCTCTGGTGAGGGCTATCAATTCAGCTTTCTGTGCAGAAGTTCCAGGGGTCAGGGCTGAGGACTCAACTACCAGATCAAGGGTCACCACTGCATATCCAGCACAACGATGTCCATTAATGACCAAACTGCTTCCATCTACAAAGAAAGTCTGTTCTGGGTCCTCTAGAGGGACATCGGTCAAATCAGGGCGACTTGAAAATACAGTGTCCATGGTTTCTAAGCAATTATGATCAGGTGGCCCAGGACCAATTGGAAATAATGTAGCAGGGTTCAGAGCCTGACTAACTTTCAACTGTATCCGAGGGTTTTCACACAACATGCTTTGATACTTCAACATTCGTGCATTGGTTAGCCAGAAGTTTCCTTTGTGTTCCATGAGAGTCAGAACAGAGTGTGGCACTGTGACTTGAAGAATTTGTCCTAGTGTGAGTTTGTCTGCTTTGCCCACTAGGAGGGCTGTTGCTGCAACAGCTCTCAGACAAGGGGGCCATCCTTTTGCAACTACATCCAATTGTTTTGACAGATAGGCTACTGGTCGCTGCAAGGATCCTAGAGATTGAGTCAATACTCCCAATGCGTTTCCTTGTGACTCATGGACAAAAAGATGGAAAGGCTTCTGAACATCTGGAAGACCTAAAGCTGGAGATGACATCAGGGCCTTTTTCAAAGTCCGGAATGCTACATCTTGTTCGGGTCCCCAGTCTAGTGGGGATTTTTCCATTCCTCTGGTGACTTGGTATAGTGGTTTTGCAATCAGGGCAAAGTTGGGGATCCATATGCGACAGTATCCCGCGGCCCCCAGGAAGGCTCTTACTTGCCTCCTAGTGGTTGGAATGGGGATATTACATACAGCTTTCTTGCGTTCTGGTCCTAAACATCGGATCCCACTGGACAATTGGAATCCTAGATATTTGACTTCAGTTTGGCATAGTTGTGCCTTGGCTCTTGAAACTCTGTATCCAGCATCTTTGAGAAGGTACAAAAGTTCACTAGTAGCTTGTAGGCATTCATTTTCTGAGTTGGTGGCTATGAGCAAGTCATCTACATACTGAAGAAGAACCCTCTTTCCTGGGTCCACTGGGTAACTTGAGAGATCTTGATTCAGGGCAGCACTGAAGAGAGTAGGTGAATTCTTGAATCCTTGGGGTAATCTGGTCCAGGTGAGCTGACCCCGCCTTCCTGTTGTGGGGTCTTGCCATTCAAAAGCGAATAAAAGTTGACTGGTGGGTGCTAGGCGCACACAGAAAAAGGCATCTTTCAGGTCCAGAACGGTGAAGTGAGTAGCCTCAGCGGGGATCAGTCCCAAGAGAATATAAGGGTTTGGTACTACTGGGTGTATAGTTTCAACTGCATCATTTACTCGCCTTAGATCGTGTACTGGGCGGTAATCCCCTGTCCCAGGCTTCTTTACTGGGAGAAGGGGGGTGTTCCAAGGTGACTGGCATTCCATGAGAAGTCCGTACTTCAGCAGTTTCATCAAATGGCAGTGAATTCCTTCTATGGCTGGTCGAGGGAGAGGATACTGCTTCACATGCAGTGGTTCCACTCCTGGCTTGAGGGTGACAATGACAGGGGCTATGTTCTTCGCTAGGCCAGGTGGATTATCTTCTGCCCATACTTCAGGTGGGGCTATAAGGTTGGTAGGTATACAGGGACTAGTTGACTTTATTGGAGGTGCACTATAGAATCGCCATTCTTCTTCTCGGGGAACAGCAAGCACCATCAATCCAGCAGGCTTTGGGTTCACAGTCATTTTCATTTCTCCCCCTTCAGCAAAGGATATTTGGGCCTGAAGCTTGGCAAGCATGTCTTGGCCCAGTAGTGGAATAGGGCACTCAGGCATATACAAGAACTGGTGCATTATCTTCTGTCCCCCTAGTTCACACATGCGGTTCTGCAAGAATGGTTTTGTGGCTTTATTTCCAGTGGCTCCCACAATGGTGACAGATCTTTATTTTATTTATTTATTTAACAATCACTTATATACCGCATCTTCCATAGATCAGTTGCGGTTCACAATGAACAACAATCAACAAAGCAGAGTTTGTTTTACATGTAACATCATATAACCAAAAACAATAAAATTAGAAAACAACAATTGTCCAAGTTAACCAGCACAGAACGGTGCAAAACTATATACATTATGTACAGATCGTGAGGAGAGAGGAGCTACTGGCTTGGCTACTACTGAATGTTCTGCTCCTGCATCTACCATGAATTCCATGTATTGGTCCCCTATCTTTAAACTGACCATAGGCTCCTGGGGACCCAGGGTGAACTTGGAGCCCGGTCTGGCCTAGTCTTCATCTATGTCATCCAGGTCATAGCCCGTTGCTACTGCCACTCCCTCAATGGCTTCCTCCCTCTCCTGCTGGAACTGTGTTTGATTCATTCCTCCTCTCCTTCGAAATCGTCCTCCTGGCCTCCAGGGACTCCCTCCTCCCCTTGCAGGGGTGGAGTCCAGATGCGGGCACTCATTTCTCCAATGTCCTTCTTCCGTGCAGTAGGCGCACTGATTTGCACCTAATGGAGGCCTTTCGCTTCCGCGGCCTCTTCCACGTCCTCTGGTCCTTTGATTAGAAATACCTCCTCCACGTCGTTCGGTTATAACAGCAGCAAGAAGATCTGCCTTCTTCTTCATCTTTCGTTCACTTTCTCTGTCTCGTTCATTTTCACGATTCACAAATACTTTCTGAGCGACTTCCATTAACTGAGCTGTATTCATGCCCGCAAATCCATCCAATTTCTGTAATTTTCGCTTTATGTCTCTCTGGGACTGACTAACAAAGGCCGCATTTACCATGCGTAAATTTTCCTGAGCGGCGGGATCATATGGGGTATACAATCTATAAGCTTCAGACAACCGCTCATAAAAGGCCGTTGGGCTCTCATCTGGACCCTGAAGAACTTCCGATACTTTCCCGATATTCATGGCCCTCTGGCCTCCCTTCTTCAGGCCCTGCAATAAGGCCTGGCGAAATCTGGTTAGGGCCGCCGCCCCCCTTTCCTCATTCGGGTCCCACCTTGGATCTTCATTGGGGTATTCTGCAGCTGCTGCTTGCGGGGGATTTATTCCTCCCCTTTCTACAGGGTTCTCTTCTAACCATCGGAGGGCTGCTTGCCCGATTCGGCCTCGCTCCTCAGTAGTGAAGAGGGTGGACAGGAGCTGGCGACAATCAGCCCAGGTAGGCTGATGGGTTTGCATAAATGCTAGACATTAATTCTGTTAATTCCTGGGGCTTGGCTGTATAGGAAGCATAATGCGTTTTCCAGTTTAATAAATCTGTGGTGGAAAAGGGTACATAAACTAAGCTGGTTGGTCCTGGCGCCATCTGGCCCTGATCATTTAAAACAGGCATTCCAGGCACTTGGCGTAATGGCATTAGGTGCCCTGCTTTCTCCTTCTTCTTGGGAGTTACGCTTCTTAAATCATAAGGCTCCCGGACACAAATCTCCTTGGTGGGTGACCCTGAACCGGCAGGAGAGCCTCTGCTTTCTATCTCATCAGAGGACTCGAGTCCCCCTGCTGTGCTTGGGCCTGACTCGGGACTTTCACTCGGGGTAGGGCGCTTCTTAGGCTATTGCATCGGTATTCTCTGGGTCTCCTCTTCTGGCTCTACTTCAGGTCGTGGTGCTGTGGGGACTAACTTCTGTGGGTGCTGGGGTAACCTATCCAGAATATCTGGGGACTCTGGGTCAGAATACACAGGTGGCTTTTCTTCCTTAGCCTTTTTGGTTCCCCTAGTAGTAGCTACAAATATTTTACAGCGCTCCTCATAACAGCGCTTCATCCATGAGGGCTGCTGTTCACATACACTTAACCAGGAATCTATATATGGGAACTGGTCAGGATACACTCTCAATATGAGCTGATGGATTCGTAAAACTGTCTCAAAATCAAAGGTGCCCCCTCGGGGCCATGAAGCAGCTAATGCGGGCCACTCCCTTTCACATAACATTTTTAATCTGGATGACGTCATTTTTGTACCATAATCGCCTGAAAATCCTTTATGGAAATTCTTGATCATACATGCCAACGGAGTTTGCGTGGACTCCGTCCCTCCCATAATCTAAACGTACCTACGTACACTACCTACGTACTCAACGTACCTGCGTACGTTACATACCCTACGTCCCTACGTACACGTAATGACGTACAAGACAACGAACAATAAGGATAGGTAATATGGCCGTAGGTAAGGGGTCCATACAGCCCACAGAACACTGGGGGGGACAAACACCACTCGCTTCCTTCTGTTCACGACTTGGGCGCGGTCGCCCAGCCAGGAACTGCGCTACTTAGGAGTCCGCTCTCGCTCTGCCTGTATTTCAAGACCTCTCACTCACACACGCAAGCATATTTCAACAAGATATCATATTTCAATATTTCAAGTGCCCAGGTTTTCTGACTAACTGACTATTCCAAACAAGAAGGGTCGATGGCTTCGGCTTCCGCTTTCCTTACGCGGAGCTTACTAGGACCGCCCTTATGGGAGGTGATCAGGCTCCCTTGTCTCGCGCATACTCATGCGAGATTTCCCAGTTAGTCTATACCAAATACCAAATCAGTCCTGCGCACGCAAGACGTTGTCCCAGGCTGTTCTTTCTGACTATCAAATCACGAAAATGTCTACTCACCGGATCCGGTCCCCGATACCACACCAGCTTCTGAGTTGGAACCTGGATTCCCCCGGGTCGGAGGTGTTGGCCAGCTGGACCCGATGGCCCGCCGAGGCAGGTGGAACTCTTTCTGGCACAAAGGGGCCAGCGGCGCCTGAGGTTTCCCCCGCGGTCGGACAGACACGGTTCCAACCGGGCCAAACCTCAAGGCGAATTACGTGGTTTACTCAATTGAATACCATTTACCACTCGCACTTCCCGGCCAACGCACCAAGAATATGCTGTGGCAAAGTGCAATCAATGAATAAGTCCAGGAGTCAATTGACAGGGTCCAAGCCAGTTTAATGTGCACAGGCCCAGTCAGTCAAAGCTTCAAAAGGAACTGAGCAAAAGCTTATACAGAGACATAACCATTTATACCTCTTTTTCAGTTTGATACATGAGAACTTTCTATTGGTTCCAACTCGATACATGCAAACTTTTCATTGGTTATAGATTCCCTTCATTTGTCCAATTAGAAATCCCTCCGGAGCCTAGCAACCGGCCCCCTTCTTTAGGACTGCTTGAACAGTGGTATAGTTCTTAATTTCGTTACTTCTCTACTGCAAGGTTAACTTTGACTTCTGGAATGCATATACTGAAACATTTCTGTTCTTTCACACACAAGAGAATAATAGAAGACTTATGAATTCATGAAAACTTCTTATTAAGCATTTTAAAACAGTTTTCTTATTTTTCACAGATTTTTGGTTCTTTTCTAGCTATAATGGGAGTTAGGATCCAGGCCTAACTTACAGGCCTTTCATAGTAGCAGGCCATGCTAGGCCATAGCCTACCACAATACGATCCTATTTCCTCTCCAATTCAGTTTCTCAAGTACTTCTGGCTTCTAGAAAACAATCCAATAGAGGGGTATGTGATTCGAAACAGAGGAGATTTGCTCTATGATTTGATGGCAAGGTCCTAGATCCAGTTCCTGGCCCACAAAATTACTGTTGAATATTTTCTGTTTGTCTGAGAGTCTGGACTTTAGCCTTGTTGGGGCTTGCCTGCGTCACTTTAGTATGTTTCACCATCTTATAGAAGAAAGAGCAATTTGTGAACAATATTTAGTTGTAGTCTGGTATTAATATAATTGATGGAAGCCTTATTTGAGCCTCTGGCTTCTTGTGGGCTGAGGTACCTGACCAGGAAAGGCACTTTTTAGGTTGTGGTCACTTCAACACAGAATCAATTAGCTCTAGACCTTTACAGTTTACTAAAAGAAGTTTCATCCCCACAGGATAATGCTGTGTTGTATCCTAAGTTCCTGTCCATAGTGGTGATGGATTTCCATCATCAATCAGTCATTATTCCAACATTTTTTCCAAGCTCTTACTCTAAGCTTGCTCATGATGATGAGAAAGCCCTGTGTACTTTAGCTTTTAAAAGAATCGTGAAGTGGATTAAAGACCACAGAATGTCCACCCATCTTTGTTTTTTGGAGTGGGAGTTTGCTTCAATAAGCCTGGGATTGTTTTATCAAAAGAACCCTATGCGATTGTATACCAGCCTTCCGCTGCTGCCCACTGTCCACCTCTATGCTAACCAGATACTGCCAGGGTAGTCTCTGGAGATATTCAGCAGCACTATCTGGATGGTGGTCCTGATTATCTTGCTTGGCCCCCTTACCCGGATGGTCTCCTGTTGGCTATCCAGATGAGGGTTTTGAATATCGGCCCCAGTATGTATACTTTGGGAAAACATTGGAGAGAGGAGATATGATACATTTAAATACCCCCATGGTATAAATGCACAGGAGATGGCCCTCTTTCAGTTGAAAGGAAGCTCTAGAAAAACTGATTATAGGATGAAGGAGAAAGGGAATAGACTCAGGAGTAATCTGAAGAAATATTTCTTTTTGGAAAGGATGATGGATGCATGGAATAACCTCCCAGTGGAGATTTATTTATTTATTTAACAGTCTTTTCTATACCGCCCCTTCCAGAGATCAGGGGCGGTTTACATTGAACAGTAAACAGAACAATTATATACTTCTGTATACATTTACAAGGAACATTATGCTTTAACTATATACAGGTGTACTTACAGGGAACATATTTTGAACGTTAACTAGAAAAGAGCTTTTCAAACTATTTACAAGTTATATACATGATGTGAATTGTGAGATGTGAATTGTATTTGAATTAAAGAAAGCATGGGACAAATACAGAAGATCTTTGAGAGAGAGGAAGGATTGTAGATGGATGGGCAGACTGGATAGGCTGTATAGTCTTTATCTGCTATCATTTTCTATGTTATATTAATGCTCAAGCAAGTTTGACCTTAAATGGGCTTATGAAAGCACTTAATAGCAGGGTAATAGCTGCGCTGGTAGCCCATCTCAGGCGAACCTATACAGAAAAGACCTGTTCCATATAGTTAAGTCCACACATTCAGAGACAGTTACAGCCTGGATCCTTGGTCTTCACTCCCAGTCTTCAAAGGCCACAAGTGGGACAGATTTTCAGGATATTCTTAATGAATAGGCATGAGAGCAATTTGAATACAATGGAGGTAATGGGCATGCAAATCTCTGTCATGTCTATAAATTAGGGATATTCTGAAACCCTGATCTATTGCCTCAGAGTTGGTTCAAGGTGTTGGAGTCCTGGGCAAAGCTTAAGCCTTACACCCCCCCCCCCCTCCTCCCAATGTCAGAATCTATTGTTTAACTTTGAGTGCCTTACTCTTTGCTGTCTAGTTTGGTGCGCAAAAAGTTCAAAATGGTCTCATTGGGGACACTGCTTTTGTTTCTCCTATGAGATGACCGGCTTTGCTCCTTGGATCTGAAGGATGTGCATATTCCGATCCACCTTCAGTACCTTCAGTTGTGGCCGGCTACCACTACTAGTACTGGGTATTACATTTCGGGCTGGCTGCAGCCCCCAGGGCCTTCACAAAGTGCCTGGCGGCTGTAGCCGCTTTCCTCCAGAGCTGTTGGGTCTTTGTCTTCCTTTACCTGGACAACTGGTTTGTAACAGGTCCCATGCTGACCAGTGTAGAGCAGTCCACCTAGCTCACAATTAAGTTGCTCGAAGGCCTCTGTTTCATGGTCAATTACCCGAAATCTCACCTCAAGCCAGTACAAAAACTGGAGTTCATTGAGGCCCTCCTTGATACCACCCAGGCGAGAGCTTTCCTGCTGGCAGACCGCCTGAAACGTCTCATCAAGGTTGTGGGCGTGTTGCAGCCCCAGCACCACAACATGGCCATGGGCTATTGAGAGCTCTCTGTCACATGACAGCCATGGTACATGTCATTCCTCAGACCCGTCTCTGCATGCAGCAGGCTTGATGGACCTTGTGAACGCAATGGCAGCAAGCCTCGGGCTGCCTGCAGGACAGAGTAGTGGTCACTGCACCCTTGCTCAGTCTCTGATGTGGCTCATGCCTGCAAACTTGCGTCAGGGCCTTCTGTTCCAACTAGCAGTGCCCTGCAGGCTGCTCACGATGGATGCCTCCAAACTCAGCTGAGCCGCGCACCTAGACTGTCTCTGCACCCAGTTTCCGTCAGATCAATTTCCTCGAGCTCTGGGCCATTGCGAATGTTCTCCGTGCCTTTTGGGCACATCTGGTGAATTAGGTGGTCCTGATCCAGACGGACAATCAAGTCACAATGTTCTATGTGAGTAAGCAGAGGGGAAAGGGCTTGTACCTCTTGTTTTGGGAGGTGGTTCGCCTCTTGTAGTTTGCTCTGCTCCATGGCATGGCATTGTAAACTGCGCTGGTGTCTTTGGCGTGTGCGGTATATCAAGAAACGAATAAAGATAAAGATCTCAGGGCGAAGTATTTGCCTGGCGAGAGCAATGGTTTAGCAGATCAACTCAGCCGGGTTCTTCAGCCACATGAGTGGTCCCTCAAGAGGTAGGTGGTGGACAGGATCTTTTGGGAGTGGGGCATCCCTGACGTGGACCTATTTGCTATGGCACAGAATGCCCAGGTAGTTCAGTTCTGCTCCTGGAGACTGGCCAGTGATCGCCTGGCTCTGCATGCCTTTCTTATCTACTGGAGAAGAGGCTTGCTTTATGCCTACCCCCTGATTCTGCTCATCGCGAAGATGCTCTTGAAGCTCCAGGCTGACAGGGGATCCATGATTTTCATTGCTCCTTACTGGCTTCGACAGCCGTGGTTCCTGTTACTGTTACAGCTCTCGCAGAAGGAACCTCTTCGCCTGGGCTCTGACCCAGACCTCATCTCATAAGAGGGAGGCTCTCTTTTGCATCCCAACATCTGCTCCCTAGCACTCATGGCATGGACGCTGAGTGGTTAACCCTCATGGAGCTTGCCCTCCCCCAGAGTGTCACCTAGATCCTGCTAGCATCTCACAATGCGTAAAGCCTACATGTTCAAATGGTGGCAGTTTGCTGTCTGGTGCGCTGGTCAGGCGTTGGACCCCTTTGTCTGCCCCGTGGACCAGAATACCTTTTGAACCTCTCCAGTTCTGGGCTAAAGTCCAACTTGGTGCGTGTTCATCTCAGCGTGATTGGAATGTTCCATCGTGGCTGTGATGGGAAGCCCATTTTGGCTCAGCCTTTAGTACGCCGATTCATGCGGGGCTTACTTCTCTTGAGGCCTCTTGTTAAGTCCCCTATGATTGCTTGGGGCCTGAATGTGGTCCTCAGCCAGCTTATGTGGGCTCTCTTTGAGCCACTGAACATGTGTCTGCTGAAGTTCTTGACCTGGAAGGTCCTCTTCCTGGTGGCCGTCAAGTCTCTTGAGGGTCAACTCCTGATGACCACCCCTTCTGTTCATTCAGGCTACCTGATCAAAATTCCTTTGGTCAATGTCGACTGTGGATAAATCCCTTCACAGGACTACTGCTCTGGTCTTCCTGGCTTCTCCAATTCTCAATGCCTGGTTGAGCTCTTTTTTTTCCTCGGGTTCCAGTAGCCTGGAGCTTGGTAGTCCCATACCTGAGGACTTATTTCCTTCTTGTTCATGGAGAAAGCATAGTTACTCACCTGTAGCAGGTGTTCTCCGTGAACAGTAGGAATTAGTCCTCACAACCCTCCCACCTCCCCGGAGAGTTGCCTTTTTGGCTCCTGCTTTGTGATCATATTAGTGAATATGGTACTGCGGTGGATGGGGAAGGCAGGCACACATGCATGGCATACCTCCCAAAAGTTTCCTTTGGAAGCTGGGGACCGTATCTGTGGGGCTCCGTTAGTGATGTCAGCCATATGTGAGGACTTATTCCTGCTATTCACAGAGAACACCTGCTACTCTTTATTCACACCTTCAAAAAAATATAACAGATTAGTAAGACAAGACTTTCCTTGTCTAAATCCAAGAAAAACATCAGAACGGCAATAGGGGTAAATTGCGTGGAGAGACAGAAGATCCTGAAGTACCAAGAAATGCACTCAAAGGCCAAGAAAATGTGACAGAAATATTTTCTATTGTATTGGGAGCCACAGGCTTGATAAAGAAGACTTTCTAAGCACATCTTGACAAATTACCCATACCTGTTACATCTTACAAATTCCAGAAGGAAATTCTCTTTGGCAAGATTCAAGTACTACGCTGAGCATTAGCAATAAATTTGAGAGACTGAGATCATATTCCACATACCCTAGCTTAGAAGTGAGGTAATTGACTGTCATGGTATGCGCAAAACTAAACTACAACCTAAATAGCTCTTATTCCAGGACTTAAATAGTCAAACACATTTTTCTTCCAAAAAGTAATTAATGCAATTTAAATCTTTTTTTACAAAAGGCAAATATGACCTCAGGATGGCTATGCCCTACATTTAGTGAAATTTTCACTATAGGGAACAGCTGATGCTCACATCACTGGTCATTAAAGCCTCCAAGAAATCTTTTATTAATTTTTTTTTTAATCTTTAACTATATCATTTAATTCCACAAGAGTACTTTTGGGGATTCGAATTACTTATAATATACTATAGCACCAAATATAAACACAATACAAATAGTGTCTTCTTAAAAAGTCAACGGAGCACTCACGGACATATCCGCCATCTCCTGTAAAACAACAGAAGTAAAGCTTAATAAATATTAACAGTAGTAAATGCACCTGAATAGGTCTACAGTTACTTAGCTTTAGAAATCCGTGATCAGCATCCCACATCGAAATGGTCCAATATCGAACGAAGCACGAATATCTTCAATATCAAAATAAGGCAGGAGTATCTTCTCACAGTCTTCGTTCAGACATTCCTAAAATTCTATCAACTTATGTTGTTTTGATATTGAAGATATTCGTGCTTCGTTCAATATTGGACCATTTTGATGTGGGATGCTGATCACCGATTTTTAAATTTCTTGGAGGCTGTAATGACCAGTGATGTGAGCGTCAGCTGTTCCCTATAGTGAAAATTTCACTAAATGTAGGGCATAAGCCATCCTGAGATCATACTCCACATACCCTGGCTTTTTTTTGTAAAAAAAGATTTAAATTGCATTAATTACTTTTTGGAAGAAAAATGTGTTTGATTTAAGTCCTGGATTAAGAGCTATTTAGTTTGTAGTTTAGTGCAGCTCTTATACAGTTATTTGTGTTGATGCGCAAAACTAACCCATTTGGAGAAACTGCCCCGACGTAAAGTACTATTTACACATTTCCTTTTCTCCTCCTTTTCTGGAGTTAGGCGAGAATTGCCATGCATGTTTAGAGGCATCTTCTTAGGAAATTCTTAGAAAGCACCTAGCCGTGATGTTATGAACCATCTGCATGATTAGTGATACATCTATCTGCAGAGAACACCTCTTATAGGTAAACAACTTCATTTTATCCATTACTAATTTGTGTGGGATTTTGTGGAATTTTAAATGGATTTAAATGTTCAAAGTTTCTGTAATTTGGTAATTCAAGAGAACCTTCTTACTGTTTATTATATGCCAAGTGACTTGTTTATCGATGATACTTTTAGCATCGTGACTCACATTATGGCAAGAATCTATTTTACAATTTGTTTCAGTTTGAGGTTTTTTTTTCCTAACTTGTTTTGTCAGGCAGGAGACCAGCCTGTTTCCTAGAATAGCAGCAGTCTGTAGGAATAACATAAGAACTGAAAGTTAGAGCAGCCACAGGAAATGCACACAGATTCATTATTTTTCTTATCTTATTACTTGCTTCCACTGAACAATTGCATCTGTGCAGATTCTTCAGTTCTTGGAAGTCATCTAATACTTAACTGCTTATTCTTATCTGAAAACTGTTGTATGTATTATGTTGCAGGCTGTTGCCAAAGAAAAGTTAAATACCATAAACAGATACAGATTTGAAATCAGCATAGTTGCCTTTCTTGTTGACTTGTAGAGCAATGGAAAGTTTTCTTTAACCATCCTTGCACCCCACCCTCCTATTTCTAGATCAAGTACTGCAGCAGTCTGTGGCCATGAGTCTGCGATGCCACTCGGGTACCTCCCACTGCTGCTCCAATGTTGAATGATGGCTTGCGCAAGGCGTGTTAAACCATGCACAATAATTTCAGCAGCATTGTAAGCTGCAAAGGACAACACAAAGACCAATTGACCCATCGAGCCTGCTCGTTTTTTTTGTTTTGTTTTTTAACACTTCAGCTAGATGCATATAAATTCTCATACCTGATCAACACCAGCTCTACCCCTTTTCTCCATATTTTTTACCCCGTTTCCATGACTGTGCTTGTCTATCTATCCTAAGCTATTCTCATTACTGGTAGCTACTCTGTGCAATTTCTTTGGCCATTTTGGAAGCCTGCTACCATTATCCCACTGCCGTGAAGGTTATAATCATGGCCAGTCCATGCTGGTTTTTCAAGTCTTCTTGGAAACCTGATTCAGTTGACCATTTTCTGCCCATTTGCTGGTTTTGTCATCATTGGCCGTCACTTCACTGGCTCCCTGTCCAGTTCATACTTCTCCTATTTACCTACAAGTGCATTCATTCTGCGGTTTCTCACTACCTTTCCTTTCTTATCTCACTCTACACTCCTCCTCGGGAATTCCACTCCACTGGCAGATCCCTTTTTTCTCCGTGAACAAGCAAGAAATAAGTCCTCATGTATGGGGTGATGTTACTGATGGAGTCCCACCCGAAACACTCCCCAGTTTCCACAGGAAGCCTTTTGGAGGCTCACTGTGCAGGCACACTTGCCTTCCTGCCTGCCACAGCACCATCTTTTCCAGTCTTCTTTTTTCCACTGAGTTTCTAGGACATGTACCTACATTCAAGAAAAAAAAGTTTTTCTGGCCCTTATGGTTTTTTCCTTAGTTTCTTTTGTGTATGTCGTCAGTTAATCTGCTTCAACGATTTAGTTTCTTTTTCTCTTTTCTGGCTTCTAGCGTGTTTTATCCCATTGGAGTATTTTCCTGCCCACAGCAGCTCTTCAGTTTAATTTTGCCAAGGCGGTATTTTTCAGCATATCTGTCAGCTAATGGTTTTAAAAAATGCACCACGTGAGGCAAGACCATCTTTGTCACTGACTGCCACAACTGGTGCTTGCAATGCCTTGGACCCGATAGCCAGCCGGCATGCTGCAAGCTCTGAAGGGTCAGGAAAAACAGGAGTCCATCTTCAGCTCATCTGATTCAACATCCTCAGCCCTGACCCCCTCGTCAAAGCCTGCAAAATGTTCTGAGGCATCCAAGGAAAAAGAGCTGCACGCACAGTCGGAGCAGAGGGGCCTGAGCAGTAAGAGAAGACTTTCTGATGAGAACCCGTCGGTGTCGAAGGGTGAGCACCACGAGAAATTCCAGGTGAAGCTTCATTGCAGCCCTTCTCAATGCAATGTGGAGAGTGATCGCCAGGAGTGGCCAGCCAAGCTTTCCCAGAAGGAGGAATTGGCCCCGACAGCAGAGTCTATGCCCATTGCCCAGGAGAGCAGCCAGGTCTCCTGATGCACCTGTCATTGTGGAGTACCTGCTTGAGGTGTCAATGCCGGTGTCTGCAGCTGTGTCATCAGCCCCCTCACAAGTGGTGGTTCTGGAGGAATGCCTTCGGGACCTTGAAGCTCACTTGGTGGCAGTGGAAGTCCTGTAGAATCCAGGCTTTGTGGTGCAGAGAGCATCATCATCACATTCCATTCAGCCTATCCTGAAGACCCATGCCCTGCCCATCGAGGTGGGGACATCGGGTGGGAGATCAGAATTGACTTTGGTTCCCAGAACAATCTCCCTCTCCAGTGTGTCAGAGTCCGATGCAAAGGGCCATTGCCATCAACATGGAGTGGAGGAGTGGCCTAGTGGTTGGGGCAAGGTACTTCAGGCCGGAAGGTCGGGGGTTCAAATCCCACTAGAGGACAGCGACACTGGGCTGGAAGGACTGGGGTTTCTAGTCCCACAGGTGCTCCTTGTGGTCTTGGGCAAGCCACTTAACCCTCCATAGCCCATGTTCCCTGTAAATATATGTGTAAATAGTTAATATGGTTATCCAAGTTGAGATCCCTGTTGTTTGTAATTACGGTGTAATCCCCCACAGTAAAATACCTTGATGTTCCATGTAAACCGTACTGATATCAAATAGTGTGGTATATAAGAGAAATAAATAAATAAATAAACATACCAGGCAACATGGGGGCCATCGGCGCCCACCCTCTCACAAACCACAAAACTGGCAGGAGGAGGAGACTCAGCATTATTTCGACTTCCTCTTGGAGCTCAAATTGGAATGGGAGACTGAAGAGGAATCAACAGCATTGGACCTTTGGTCACCAAATCTCCTGTTTGGCCCATCGTCTCCACCCAAGCAGCACAAGTTGCCCTTGGAGGACATGTCCTTCCAGGACTTTGATCAGGACATGGCCAAGGCCATTCCCTTTTCCCTGCAATTGGAGGAGGAACTGAGGGCAGAACTCCTCCACTCCCCCTCGGACCCTGGGGAGGCAGTGATGGTTCCTGTGCACCATGTCCTGCAATGCTTTGAGAGGTACCACTTACAGTTTCTGTTGTTAACCGCATGTTCAATTCCCTGTACCAGGTCCAGAAGGCCCTGGGGTTTGAGACACCTCAGTTACCAAACAATTCCATAGTGGTTGACTCGGCTTTGAAGTGCGCTAAGAGTCCCAAGACTCACTCTTCGGTGCTGCCAGGCCATGAAGCTCATACTCTAGACTCATTTGGGAGAAAATGCTTCCAGGGTTCCTTGCTGGTTGCCAGAATATTGGCCTGCCAGACCTATGCGAGCATGTTCCTCAAGGATGTCATGTTAGACCTGGAGGACTTTGCACCCTTATCCCTGAGGACCATCGCTGGTCATTTCAGGGCCTGGTGGCTCATAGAAAAGATTGCTCAAAATTCATGGCACGAGGCACCTGCAACGCCTTTGAGTTCATTGACAGAGGGGCAGCCATGGGCATTGCTGCCCACCAGATGGCGTGGCTACGGTCTTCAGACCTGGAGCAGTAGGTCCAGGACAAGATTTCCAATGTCTCCTGAAGGGGTGAGAACCTCTTTGGAAAACTGATAGAGGAGAAGGCAGAGGAGCTTGAGAAGGAGCATGTGACCCTCTCCAGGAAGACTGCAGATGCCACGCAGAAGAAACACCAGGCTAAAAATGCCTTCTACCTGCACCCACGCCGGTATTACCCATTCAAACCACAGGCACAGCTTAAGGCACAGACTCCCCACCAATAGCAGAGGGAGAAAACCCCGAAGGCACAGCCTACCCCCAACCCCAAGCCAGGTGCAGAGTTTTGACAGGTTCCTCAGGAGCACATCCATCCAACTGTTGTCAATCGAGGTAACCCCGCAGGTAGAGAGGGACAGCTCATCCACTTTACTCACCAGTGGCCCCTCATCACCTCGGACACCTAGGTGCTACAGATCATCTAAAGCAGATATCAGCTGCACTTCATCCAGTTGTTGCCTCCATATGTCCCAGAGAGTACGCCATGGACCCCACACATTGGAGCCTGCTGCAGACCGAGGTTGCTGCCCTCCTAGCTGAACTAGCCATCGAGCTGCTCCCCCGGCTCAGGTCAGGCAGGGCTTCTATTCCAGGTACTTTCTGGTCCCCAAAAAGATTGGCGGATTCCGACTCATTTTGGATTTGTGAAACCTAAACCAGTTCCTCGTGTGTGAGAAGTTTAAAATGGTCTTGCTAGGGATGCTGCTCCCATTCCTTCTTTAGGACGATTGGTTATGGTCCTTGGATCTAAAGGATGCATACACACACATCCCAATCCACCCAAGTCAGACAGTACCTGCAGTTCGTGCTGGAAGGCCAGCACCATCAGTATTGGGCGCTTCCCTTTGGGCTGGCCTCGGCCCCCAGGGTCTTCACGAAATGTCTGGCGGTCATGGCTGCCTTCTTCTGGACCCTGGGAGTCTTTGTCTTTCCATACCTGGATGACTGGCTCATCAAGGGTCCCACGCTGGATGGCATTCAGCAGGCTGCCAAACTCACCATTCAGGTGCTCGAGAGGCTCGGCTTCATGATCAACCACCTGAAGTTTCACCTTCAGCCAGCACAGCAGCTGGAGATCATTGGAGCCCTTCTCGATACCACTCAGGCGCAGACCTTCCTACCAGTAGACCGCCTGCAGTGATTCATTGAAGTGGTAGCGAGGTGCAGTGCCAGCATCATACTACAGTGCACAGGATGTTGAGAGTCCTTGTGCACATGGCTGCCATAGTGCATGTCACCTCTCAGGCCTGCCTCTCCATGCAGCAGGCCCAGTAGACCTTAAGTACGCAATGGGAGCAGGCTTTGAGACAGTATAGTGGGCAGTGCACCACTGGTGCAGTCCCTTTTCTCTGTCATGTCCCCCCCCCCCCTCGATTCGGCACTCCATTTCCAAGCACATGTGAGAGTCTGCAGAAGGAAAGCTCTAGGGCCAGCAAGAGATAGGATTTGTTAAATTTCTGCCACAGCAATAGAGGAGAGATGGAGGACTATTGTGGGGAGGGGCTGGAGAGAGGAAGAGCTGCTGAACCAGAGTGAGGGGTTGCGAAGAGCAACAGCAGCGGCATGGGGAGCACCAGGTAAGCCAGTGGGAAAGGCCTTGCCTTAGATTAAAATGCAATTGAGAGATCACTTGCACTTGTTTTCCTCACTACTAGCAAATTCATGACTGGTATAGAATTTAAATTTATAAATATTGAGTTAATTGATGTATTAAAGCCCTGTAATATTTTTTGGTGTACATGCTCAGAAAATCGTAAATCATATAGTTCATCTGTGATGGATATAGCAATAGTTTGTAATTTAGTATTAGCTTGTGGGTTTTGCAGGGCTAGCCTATCCATGAGGCAGCCGCCTAGGGTGACAGGCTCTGGTGGAAGGCCTGACTCGGTTTTGAAAGTAGTGCACAAAACTATCTCTCTCAACTTGCAGCAACGGCAACTCAAAACCGAGTTGGGCCACTACCACAAGTGTGAAGATGAATTCGGGGGGCAGCAGTGCGAGGGGGGATGCTAGAGGCAGCAGGGGTGGTGGCAGCAGCAGCAGTAGGGGGGAGGGGCGGCTTCTGCACAGACCATCCGAAACCCTTGGGCCATCCCTGGGATTTTGCAATACAATTAATGAAATCTGTTTATAGTTCTGTGCAAATGGGAGATTTCCACAAAGATCCAACTAAAAATGCATAAATACCCTGCAAGATGCTAGCTTAAGTTGTGATAGAGTAAGCAGTGTGTTAGGCATGTTTCACTTAGCATGCCCATATTGTCAAAAATTCATCATAATCAAGCTGTGTAAAAGTTGGCTGTATGCATGTTTGGTTGCTAGCCTCTGGCCCTAGTAATAGAAGAAAACAGCATAAGCTGTAAAAAGAATGGTACAGTGTACCTGCAGCAGCAACATCTTCTGTAAGTAGAAGAGGAGAGGAAGACTAATCCTGGCCAAGAGTGCTATAGGAAAAGGAGCTAGGGCCAGAGAGAGAGAGACAGACGAGATAGGAGAAATTTAAAGGGGCAGTGGATTTGTGGAGCATGGGATAAAAGCAAGGAGCACAGGCTAGGAAGAGGATGATTGGAGGAGTGGATGGGGTTGGAGGCTGAAGAAATGAATGCATAGGGAGAAAAGGCTATACTGTGTATATGCTGAAAGGCACAACCCCTCCCCCCACTATCTGAAGGTATGCACAAATATATGGCTAACACCAGTTATAAAGATTCTTAATATAGTCCTTGTTACCAAAAAGACATATTTTATCAACTCTTTGAACTCTTCCTCCTCCACCCACCCCGATCTATGCTTTTGCAAATGAAAGAAGAGGAAACGTGTTGCTATGTCCCACTGTGTGTTCTCTTCACATGCAAACATGCATGCAGCCCTGGATTCGCTTCATGGCACACACACATGTAGCCCCCAGCAGTTCCCATAACACACAGAAAAACAAACACATGCATCCTCCTCCCTCCCCCCCAACACATCCTATGGACACAGACAGCTGAACCACCCCAAATGCTTGATTCTGGAAATATGAGAGAGGAAGGAACATATCATCGTATCACACTGTAAATGTGCATGATTCAACTTGTTTGCTTTTTGCATCTATAAGAAAAGGTACTTACCCATCTGTAGCAGGTGTTCTCCTTGGACAGCAGGAATAAGTCCTTACATAAGTGTGAAATCGCTGACGGAGCCCTGCCTGGGAACACACCCCAGCTTCATTGGAAGATTTTGGGAGGCTGTACCACATGTGCATATCTCCCTTCCTGCTGCGCCACCATCTTCTCCAGTCTGATAACAAAGCTGTGGCAGACTACAACTTATCGGGCAGATGGGAGGGTTGTGAGGACTTACTTCAGGCTTGTTCATGGAGAAAAGGTAGTTACTCACCTGTAGCAGGTGTTCTCCGTGGACAGCAGGAATAAGTCCTCATATATGGGACTCCCAAGCTACAAGCACAAAGGAACTCTGGCCCAACACCAGTTCCGTCGAGGGGGAGTCCTTGACCAGGATGCCCTTAGGGGTCTGGGGTCAGTCGCCAGATGCCAATGATTCCCATCAGGGTATCTTGGTGAGTTGCTCTCGCTCCATCTTCTCAGACTCGCAATGGGGGGCTGCGAGTCTGGGGCATGTGGGACTTGCCCATTTTCCTAGATTCGTCAGCCAATGCGGTCTTCAAGGGTTTCCGGCTCTTCTTGGTTCTTCCTTCGGAGTGGTCTGGCTGAAGGACTCATGGCCTTTGGACTCCGAGGCAGCACATCCTCCCCAGGGTTCTGGAGTTCCGGAGGAGGTCCTGGAGCACAGTGTTGCCGGAGACTCCGGTGAAGAGTCCATCTTGAGAAAGGAGAACTCCTATAACTGCTGATGGCTCTTGATGGCCTAGGAGGTCATCTTCTTGCAGAGACCATAATTGAAGGAGTCATGGTCCGGCTCAAGGCAGCGAAAGCAGCAGTTGTGTAAATTGGTGCACGACAATGGTATGGGCACATCGGTCACAGTGCTTAAAGCCACTGGCAGAGGCCATGGTGGGGAAGATGGCCCCCATGAGGTCGAAAGCCTCAGGCCTAGCCAGGGAAAAAGGGCATGAAACTCTTGAGAAAAAAGAGCAAAAATAGTCCCAAGATGCGATGCTGAGGCAAGCAAGCTTGGGGGTGGGAAAGAGAACCGATGCGTGACTGGAGAAAGGAAAAATCAAGAGAAAAAATGAACATTTTTTCTGAGGAAAGAGACACACATCTGGTGGGCTCTGCTGAATAAAGGAGACTGAGGCAAGATGGCACCCTTGGGCGGGAAGGGGACCACACATGTGGTGTGCATCTCCCAAAGGCTTTCTTTGAAAGCTGGGGAGAAGCTACTGTGCATGCTCTGTCAGCACCAATGTCATCTCATATGCGAGGACTGACTTCCTGCTTGTTCCTGGAGAAAACCAAAGACTGGCAAAGATGGTGCCATAGCAGCAGGCGGGAAGAGAAGCGCGAAGGCTTGATGGAACCTCCCAAAATATTGCAATAGAAGCTGGTAAGCATTCCCACATGGGGCTCCATCAGCAACGTCACCCATACATGAGGACTTGCTTCCTGTTTGTCCAAGGGCCAGTAGTTAGGCCTGTGTTAAGCACTGGAATTCCCCTATTCCTGAAGCAGGACCCACATCAAAAGACCTCCTACAAAATAGTCAGTGTCATCGCTCCTTATGTAATATCTCAGTAACATAAATCAAAGAAAATCTAATTTGACTGTTTATGACTCCTTAACTGGAACTAGCATTGCTTCATAAGCCACCTTCTTTGTTTTTCCACTATGATTTAGCATTGCAGCTATTTCACATGAGGAACCCGAGGAGGACTTTTGGTGACAAGTGCTTCTTGTGGTCCAGTCACGAGATGATGCAAAAGCATTTCAAGAAAAAGGATCGTCTATTACACTCACATCTCCAAGCATTTTTGTGTGGATCAAAGAGATGCAGTGGTAACTGGGGTGTGCCCATTTTTGATGTTGCAAAATTAATTCATGGTTTATCAGGAAAGGGAAAATTAGCTCAATAGTAGCAATACAAAACTGTTGTGAGGCACTTTGAACATGCAGTTAATGTAATACAAAACCTTGCTTGTAGATATTACTTCTATTTGGAAACAAATTGAAAAATAAAACAAAATAGGGAGCCCATTCCATGGCTTAGTTGCAATATTATGTCATGCAATTCAGCAGATATTCAGCATTATTTTTGAAGTTTGGCCAGTAGCTTGGGCTACTGTGGAGGGCGTCCCAACTCTTATAAAACAATGCAATCTAGTGGCCACACACAGGGTGCTAAAGAGTGACAAGCATTAAAAGTTAGGGAAATGAGGTGGTTGCAGGTAAAGGCTCCTAGGGCCATAGTTCCACTGGAGACAGTTTCAGATTTTGTTGGATGCCCAATGATGAGGGATGTTGGATGCTGAGCCAAAAATATAAATAAAAGTCATTAGTCTGCTTGCTTGCTATGATCTGAAGCTAAGAATCATGGGCCTGATATTGAGCTAGGTTCATCGGCACATAGCCCTTCCCACTAACTTCTAATGGCATTGAATATGTGGGGATCACTGCACACACTGGAAGCTGCCAAAGCTAACTGGGCAGCAGCGATATTGCGTGTTGCCCAGTTAGCAATCTGTGCCTATTTTTAAGATGCAGGAGCTAACCGGGCAGCATGCAATATCGCTGCAGCCTAGTTATCGCTTGTCTCCACCTTCGCTGTGCCCCCGACGCTAACTGGATAGCATCAGGACGCATAGGGAAGTTCGACGAGGATATTGAAAGACACTAACTGTGTAAGTGCCGTTGAATATCCCGATTTAAGGCATTTACACAGTTTACTGGGCTGTAAACTGTGTAAATGCCTTTCAAAAATTAGGCCCCATGAATCTAATAAAAAAAATGTAAAAGCCTAGTTTATAGACAGAAAATATATGTATGTATAAATTTTAAATTTATGTAACTTTGTATAGCTTAACTGCATTAATGAGTTGTGTACTTTTATGTGCTCAGTGTTATGTAATAGGGGTCTTTGATGCCCAATTACTATTATATTCATTATTCTCTATGCAAATGTTTTTGTGTACCACCTTGATAAAGAAATTATTTTAGTGATCAGAAGTGTTTGGACAAAATTGTCCAATGACAGAATTCTGGTTCCCAAAAAGATAAGTGCATTGTGGACTAGTTTCTGTACTGTATTTGTTGACATAGATCAGCGATGGCAAACCTATGGCACGCGTGCCAGCTGTGGCACGCGAAGGCCTTGCAGCTGGCACGCGGGCCATAGGTCCGCAAAAAAAAGAAAAAGCTGTCTCTGACTGCTGCCGCGGACGCGGCAAGGGCAGAATGCAGCGTCCCGCGGGGCCCCCTCCGCCCGCTAAGCCCCTCTGCAAGAGCTTTCAGATTCGCGAGGGAGAGCGTCTCCCTCGCGTCTCTGTTAAGCCCGCAGGGGCTAATGGGAAATTTCCCATCAGCCCCTTTAGACGCGAGGGACTGATGGGAAATTTCCCATTAGCCCCTGCGGGCTTAACAGAGACGCGAGGGAGACGCTCTCCCTCGCGAATCTGAAAGCCCTTGCAGAGGGGCTTAGCGGGCGGAGGGGGCCCCGCGGGACATTGCAATCTGCCGCGGCAGCAGCCAGAGCCTGCTTTTTTTTTTTTTAAATTTGCCGGGGGGGGGGGGGGTTAGGACTGCTAATGGGCAGGGGGGGGGGTGTTAGGACTGATAAGGGGAAGGGGGGGGTGTTAGGACTGCTAATGGGCAGGAGGGGGGGGGTTAGGACTGCTAATGGGCAGAGGGGGGGGTTAGGACTGCTAATGGGCAGGAGGAGGGGGGGGGGTTAGGACTGCTAATGGGCAGGAGGGGGGGGGGGGTTAGGACTGCTAATGGGCAGGAGGAGGGGGGGGGTTAGGACTGCTAATGGGCAGGAGGAGGGGGGGGTTAGGACTGCTAATGGGCAGGAGGAGGGGGGGTTACGACTGCTAAAGGGCAGGAGGGGGGGGTGAGGACTGCTAATGGGCAGGGGGGGTTAGGACTGCTAATGGGCAGGAGGAGGGGGGGGGTAGGACTGCTAATGGGCAGGAGGGGGGGGTGTTAGGACTGCTAATGGGCGGGGCGGGGGGGGGTTTAGGACTGCTAATGGGCTGGGGGGGGTTAGGACTGCTAATGGGCGGGCGGGCGGGGGGGGGGGGTTAGGACTGCTAATGGGCAGGAGGAGGGGGGTTAGGACTGCTAATGGGCAGGAGGGGGGTGTTAGGACTGCTAATGGGCAGGGGGGGTTAGGACTGCTAATGGGCAGGAGGAGGGGGGGGTTAGGACTGCTAATGGGCAGGAGGAGGGGGGGGGGTTAGGACTGCTAATGGGCAGGAGGGGGGGGGGTTAGAAAGGCAAATGGGCGGGGGGGGGGTGGGTATAGGACTTCGAAAGGGCTGGGGGGGTTACGACTGATAAAGGGCGGGGGGGCGGGTGGTGGTTAGGACTGCTAATGGGCAGGAGGAGGGGGGGTTAGGACTGCTAATGGGCAGGAGGGGGGGGGTGTTAGGACTGCTAATGGGCTGGGGGGGTTAGGACTGCTAATGGGCGGGCGGGGGGGGGTAGGACTGCTAATGGGCTGGGGGGGTAGGACTGCTAATGGGCTGTGGGCTGATGGGGGCTGTCTGGAAATGGGGTGATGGGGGTTTAGGGCTGGAAGTGAGTTGATGGGGGGGGGGGCTAGGACTGGTATTGGGTTGGGGGGTTGCTAGGACTGGAAATGGGCTGATGCAGGGACTAGAAGGGAATGGATGCTGGGTGAGGCTGGAACTAGAAGGGAGCTGATGTTGGGGAGGATTAGAATGGGATGGGGCTGGGAGAGTAAAATGGAGAGGGGAAAAATATTTTGTGTGGGAGGGATAAAAAATCTACAATTGGCCGGGTATTGGGAGAGTAAGTGGGGATTGAGGATGGAGGGGTAAAATTTGAGTGGATGAAATAGGAATGAGGAAAGAGCAAAAGGAGAAAGATTAGTATGTTAAAGCGGATGTAGAGAGAGAGAATGGAAAAAAAACTAGAAGAAAGAAGAAAGGACAAATGGACAGCAGATGATGGAGAGTTAGCAGAAAACATGAAGAAACCAGAAGAAAGTGGCTGGAGCAATTGCAACTGTGTAACTGAGCTGAGGTATTCTGTTTATGTAATTCCTTTTTGACATTGCCACTTGTTCTCTTTCCCCAGTAGGTCATGTATTGTTATTGTCTGAAATGTATTGGTTTAATATTTGCAGTGTTGCCTTTTGATAGGTATGGTGTGGTGCTTTGTGAGTCCTGGTAGTGCTGTTAGGATACGGCGGGTTTGCTATTGGTTCTAAATGGGCAGTGTTTGTAGTAGTTCCTAATGTGCCTGGCGGTTGGCACTGGATTATAGTAATGTAGAAATCTTTTAGTCTGTCTTTATCCATACACTCATTAAGAGACATGTTTACTAAAAGTTAGTGTATGTTAGCATTATGCAAATATTTATGCAAATTGACGTGCTGGCACTTTGAGGAAATTCTTTGGTTTTGTGCGGCAGTTTGGGCACTCGGGCTCAAAAAGGTTAGCCATCACTGACATAGATGAACACTAGACTACCCTTTTCCTTAAAGCTGACTTAATGCCAATCATGTTAAAATTAACCTATCATACCCCTCCAACAATAACAGAGGTACCATGGTCTGATCACTACCTTATCACACTCCACCTCCCAGCTCAAGCAACACTAAACACAACAAACTCATCACCCCACATATCACGTTTTACACACTTTGACAAAGCTAATTTCCTTGACAAAGTATTACCCATACTCAACACAAACCTCCCAGACATCGAATCCGCTGTAAACCACTGGAATCAAACAGTCCAGAAAGCAGCTACCCCCACACATACCATACATAAACAAGTAAAAAAGACAGAAAAATGGTTCACGAGAGAACTAGCAAATATAAAAAAACAATTGAGGAAACAAGAAAAGAAATGGAGGAAAACTAAATCTGACGAAAACAAATCCCAATATATGACCACCCTCAACAATTACAAAAATGCAATTAACAAGTCAAAAAGGATTACCACTCCAAAGTAATAAACATGGCTATCAACCGCCCCAGAGAACTATTCGCAATCGTAAAAACTTTGACAAAAGCTAAAAACCAAGAGCCAAAACAGTCGGCTATAAGCATACAGACCTTAGCAACCTACTTTGCAGAAAAACTAAAGTGCAAATCCAACACCATACCAATGACACTACCTACAAACACTGAATCTAATAACACATGGACCTCCTTCAACACGATAGATCAAAAACACCTTCTTAGGATCATAACACTTATCAACACCACAACTTCTCCACTTGACCCATGTCCTGTGTCATGGATCAAATGCACAAAAGAAGAACTCGCTGAAAACATCCAACAAATGGTGAACCAATCCGTGTTCAGGGCATCATGCCCAACGCCCTAAAACTCACAACGCTTCGACCAATAATAAAAAACAATAAACTTGACCCAAAAGACCCAAACTCTTACCGACCGATAGCCAGCATTCCATTTATAGCTAAAATAATAGAAAAAAACGTCCAATTACAATTGCAAGACCATATCGATGAACACAAACCCTTAGACTCTCACCAGTTTGGCTTCCGCCCCTACCATGGTGTAGAAACCCTTCTAACTACACTGATAGACTTCCTCATCAAAGGCACAGATGATAGCAGTCAAGGCTTCCTACTCCTCTTCATAGACATCTCTGCCGCCTTTGACAACATCAACCACATTACTTTGATCAATAGATTAGAAAATCTAGGAATAGGTGGGACAGTACTCAATTGGTTTAAGTCTTACATCACAAACAGACTAATACGTGTTCAAATAGACCAGGAAGTGTCAGAAACCTTCCCCCAAGGACAAGGAATACCCCAGGGATCCGCCCTTTCTGCCCTCCTTTTCAACCTGTACCTCCAACCCATTACAAAAATATTCAGAAAACACAAAATTAGTCACTTCATCTATGCTGATGACATCATGCTTGCTCTCCCCATATCCATCAAAAATCCTACCTACGATGCCCTATCAAAATGCATGGCGGAGACCACCTCCTGGATGGAATCTAACTACCTTAGCATCAACCTCAAAAAAACTGAGGCAATGTTCGTAACAAGATCACCCGTGACTGAGGACACCTATCCAACATCAATCTCAATCATAAATACAACTATACCCGTCAAAAAAGAGGTAAAATACCTAGGGGTAATAATAGACCATACACTCACCATGCTACCACATATAAAACAGACGGTAAAAACCATATTCTACAAACTCAAAACCATACAACACCTAAGACCCCTTCTTGACACCCATGACTTTAGATCAGTTGTTAACACACTCATCACCCCACACTTCGACTATTGTAATAGTCTCTTAATTGGCCTACCACAAAAAAGTATATACCTACTTCAAAGAGCCCAGAACATCTGTGCCAAAGTGGTCACAAAAGCCCGCCTAGTAGATCATGTAACCCCAATAATGCTGGAACTGCATTGGCTCCCTATAAACAGCAGAATCAGATATAAAATCCTCCTAATCACATTCAAGCTCCTGAACAACATCGCCCCATCATATCTATCCATGCTATTACATGCCCCATCAGAATCAAGAACTCGCAGACTAAACGCAACACACTCACTTGAAATACCAAATTCATTCAAAAAAACTAAAAAATCCACCAGCACCAGAGCCTTCTCATTCACTGCCCCCATGCTCTGGAATAATCTCCCAATAAACCTTCGGATCATAAAAGACCTCACCCAATTTAGAAAGGAACTTAAGACATACCTTTTCTCCGAACACTATGAAATCCCATACCCCCAAGTCCAACCACACACCATCCCCAAACACTCAAACACAAAGCCCTAAAACCACACTCAACTACCCACACACATACACCCACCACATACCCCCACCACATACACCCCAAAACACTCCCAAGAGATGAAAAAAGGAAATAAATTCCTCCACACACACACACACATATGAAAGGTAGAAAACTCTGACTACCTATAAAAAGGTAGAAAAACTCTGATCAACACTACGCTACAGAAACTTATTAATGTATATAAAATGTAAATAGTTTTGACAATTAATGCACAGTTATTTGTATAAAGTTACAATGTTAAAAATCTCTGTTAATAACTATTATCTGTATAAAGTTAAAAAATCTCTGTTCCATGTAATGTATACACTAGTATACAGATTTGTTTACTTGTTCCATGTAAACCGCCCCTGATCTCTGGAAGGGGCGGTATAGAAGAAATAGATAAATAAATAAATAAATAAATAAATAAATAAATAAATAAATAAAAATCATGGCACCTGGCCATAGTTGATATATATAATCTAATAAACTTCCATTTGGCCTTGCAGACTTTGAAATTTAACAAAAATATAAGAATTGAGGAGGGTGGGGGTGGAGGAAGAGCATGGATGGGAAGGGAAGCAAAGCAGGCTGCTTGATTTTTTTTTTAATTGTATTTTTGACCTAGGAGTTTCCCTATGTAAGCTTCCAGCTCAGCCAGAACAAGCATCCACTAGCCTAACAGCACCATTAGCCATCAATGTTATTTTCTTTGTTTCATAACGTTGTAGTTGGTGATCTGTAAACTTCTGCTGCTCTCTCTGGAATTCAGCACGTCTCCATCAGTAAGGGGAAGGACTTGCTGCCTCTGCAAGCTCCAGCTCTGCCTCAGAATCACAATAAAAAATAAAGTTAAAGGGGACTTTGTACTAAAATTACTGGGGTACAGATTAATTGAACTTTTCATATATTCCTTTCGTTAAAAAAAGTGAAACTAAAAAGGCCATTTCTCCTACCTCAAAGATTACATTTTCCTATCCACTTTTTTCATGTTACATAATGTTTTCCGAGAAAAGCAGGATAATAAATCAGTGAATAAGCATACTTCTATAAAGAAAGTGAATTTAGCTCATGCCTTTTCTTAGTTTACAGTAGGTATTGGCAGAGCTATACCAAGCCATAAATGCACCCTATGTAACTTGCACTTCCGCTGCACCCCATTCGTCATTTTTCCCTTGCCCAGTATCTCCCCATCTTACCCACACCTACATGTCCACACTGTATGCCTTTGCCCTATCACCACGTTTCATGTCTTCTTGGCAGTGGCAGCAGCATGGATCTCTAATTAAAAGAAAAAAAAAAAAAAGCCCATATTTCTGACTCAGCACTAGCATGTTGGCCTAATCCTTTCCTCCTCAGACATAGGCTTCTGGAAGAGGAAGACAAGACCAGACCAACCATTCAGCATTTCAAGCCCGTATGCTTGCCTGTAAAAAAGCTGACATGAAAAGGTGCTAAAGTCTCCATTGACTAAGTAAGCCTGGGAGTTCTTTTCAACTCTGCTTTGCTGAAGTTTGTGTGTTAAGAGTAGTTACTCACCTGTAACAGGTGTTCTCCAGGAGCAGCAGGAATCAGGCCTCACATATGGGTGTCATCGGCACCACTGAAGCCCCAGCGGAGCAGTTCCCCAGCTTTCCAAGAAAGCCTTTGGAAATGCAGGCACACATGCGTGGTTCCCTTCTCGCCTAAAGGTGCCATCTTACCTCAGTCAAATGACATAGTTTATTTTTCATTTTTGTGTGCTGTTCTTAGCTATGTACAACTGCAACACCAAGGGGAGGAGGGAGGGTTGTGAGGACTGATTCCTGCTGCTCCTGGAGAACACCTGTTACAGGTGAGTAACTACTCTTTCTCAAAGACCAAGCAGGAAGTCAGTCCTCACATATGGGTGACTCCCTAGCTCAGGGCTACCGAGGAACCCAGGCTGAACAAGAGAACTCCCTCTAGTCTCAGCAGCAAAGAAAAGCTTTTCAAGGACACAACCTCCACCGGTAGCCCAACAGAGGGCAGGAGTTGCCTAAACCTCAAAGAGATTCCAGAGTACTGCTTGGCCAAAAGCACTGTCCCTACGGGACTCCCTCTCCAGACAGTAATGGACCGCAAAAGTCTGGCTTGAAGACCAAGTTGCAGCCCTGAAGATGTCTACCAAGGGCACAGAGCAGAGATGAGCCACTGAGGCAGCCATTGCCCTGACTCGGTGGGCCATAACCCAACACTGCAAAGGAAGGTCAGCCGCCTCGTAAGCCCAGGTGATGCAGTCAACCACCCAGATGGACAAGGTAGGCTTGGACCCAGCCAACCCTAACTTATTAGGGTCAAAGGAGACAAACAGCCGAGTAGCCCTTCTATGCCCCTGCGTATGGTCAAGGTAGAAGGATAAGGCCCTCCTACAGTCCAGGGTATGCAGAACTGCATCGGTGGCCTAGGGAAGAAAGTTGGAAGAACCAGCTCCTGATTGAGGTGGAACGAGGAGACAACTTTTGGGAGGAACTTTGGATGAGTCCTGAGGACTACCCTGTTCCTATAAATCCTGGTGTAAGGCCTATCACAGACCAGTGCCTGAAGCTCACTCACTCGCCTAGCCGAAGTAAGGGCTATCAGGAAGAGTGTCTTCCAGGAGAGGAAGCGTACTGGGCAAGTAGCCATGGGCTCAAAAGGTGGGCGAGTCAGTTGCTGCAAGACCACATTCAACTCCCACTCAGGGGCAGGACGACGGATTGGGGGCTTGAGTAAAAGCAAGCCCCTGAGAAAGCAGGATACCAAGGGGTGACCTGAGAGAGAATGTCCCTCCACCAGTGAGTGGTGAGCTGCTAGAGCTGAGAGGTGGACCCGAACAGAATTGGACTGAAGTCCCTGATTGGATAAGTGCAGTAAGTACTGAAGCACTACTGGTACAGGAGAAAGGATCCTCTGTACGTAGCTGACACCACACAGAAAATCTTTTCCATTTGAGAGCATAGGTTTTCCAAGTGGAGCGTTTCCTAGAGGCAAGGACAACCTCCTCAACTTCCTGAGGTACGCCCCAGGGAGCCAAAACTACCCTTGCAGCCTCCAGGCCATCAAATTGAGAGCTTTCAAAGAGGGGTGAAGAAGGGAACCCTGATCCTGTGAGAGAAGGTCAGGTTGCAACCCCAGAGGCAGTGGGGGATCCACCGCCAGTTGAAGTAGAAGCGGAAACCAAGGCTGTCTCGGCCACCTGGGAGCCACCAGCAGGACCGAGGCCTTGTCCTGAAGATTTTGAAGAGAGTTCAGGTCACCAAGAGCGTGGGAGGAAACACATACATGAGACCCTGAGACCATGGAATTAGAAAAGCATCTGCTGCTATCCTCAGAGGATGCGGTTGCCTGGAGCAGAACTGTGGTAGTTGCTTATTCATTGCACTGGCAAAGAGATCTATCAAAGGGAGACCCCATTTTAGGAAGATCTTCTGAACTACTGAAGGATGCAGCTGCCACTCATGGGGCTGCAGAATCCTGCTTAATTGGTCGGCTAGGCAGTTGTCCTGGCCTGGAAGGTACACAGCCTTGAGGAGCATGTTGTGCTTGAGGGCAAATGAACAAAGGTCCTGAGCCTCCTGGATCCTGTCCCACCCTGTTTGTTCACATAAACATGGCTACTTGGTTTTCTGTCTGAACCAAGACAGATTGATGAGCCAGGGTAGGAGAGAAAGCTTTGAGTGCTAATCGAATAGCTCTGAGTTTGAGGAGATTGATCTGCTGTGCAGATTCCCAAGGAGACCACAGGCCCTGGGTGCACTTGCCCAGGCAATGAGCTCCCCAGCCCTGTAGGGAGGCATCGGTGGTCAGCACCACCGTGTGCCCAGGAATCTAAAAAGGCACCCCCCTCAGTAGATTGGGTGGGTGCAGCCACCAGTTGAGGGAGTGCAGAAATTGTCTGGACACCCTTATCCTGTCTCTGAGGCTGACTGTGGCCTGTGACCACTGAGTCCGAAGGCACCACTGTGCAGGCCTCATATGGAGCCTGGCATTGGGGGTCACATGCACTGTTGAAACCATGTGGCCTAGAAGCCTCAGGCAGAGTCTGGCGGAGACTAGCGACCCGTTGAGAAACTGGTTTGCCAAGGCTATCAATCTTTGTGCTCTGTCTTCTGGCAAGAAAGCCTTTGCCAGGAGAGAGTCCAGCCTTGCTCCTATGAACTCCATATTCTGGGAGAGGAGCAAAGTGGACTTTGCGAAGTTTATCACAAACCCTAGGCTTCGAAGAAGAGCCTCCTGAGGGTGGCTTGTCTTGCCTCCTGGCATGTCTGCCCTCTATCTTCCCCTATCTGGACGACTGGCTCATCAAAGACTCCCTGATTTCTCAGGTAGGCCGCCACCACTGCCAGGCATTTGGTAAAGACCCTGGGAGCGGAGGTGAGGCCAAAAGGCAATACTCTGTACTGATAATGGTTTCCTCCCACAATGAAGCTGAGGTACTTTCTGTGGTCTGGATGAATGAGGATGTGAGTGTACGCATCCTTTAGATCTAAGGAGCATAGCCAATCTCCCTGCTGGAGGTAGGGCAGAAGTGTTCCAAGAGTAAGCATCTTGAACTTTTCTATCTCCAGGAACAAGCAGGAATACGTCATCACATATGGGTACGTCGGCACCGACGGAGCCCGCGCGGGAAAGCTCCCCAGCTTTTCAGATTAAAAGCTTTTGGGGCCTCCCACTGCACATGCGCGCTGCCTTCCCGCCTTCCTGACCAGCTCTCATCAGTTTCTTTTTTTCCGCGGAGCCAGCAGGTCGTGTTCCTGTCACCGCTGAAGAAATTGTTGATTTTATTGTTTTCTTTAGACCGCGTACCTGCCTTCCCCATTCTGAAACCGGTACTGCCGGTCTCTCTTTCTTTCTTTCTTTTATAATAAAAAAAAAAAAATATATATATATATTTTTCTTTTCTTCAGCACAGCTTGGTACTTTGTTAGGCCTTCAGGCCTACACAAATTCTCCTCATGGAGAAGCCAGTTCCTGGTTTTAAAAAGTGTACCAAGTGCAATGCTGTCATTCCTCTTACAGACACCCATGAATGGTGTCTTAAATGTTTAGGACCTGACCATTCCATACCGGACTGCCCATCCTGCTCCCAGATGTCGAAACGTGGATTGCAGAACCGGGCCAACAAGTTCCATGTGCTGTTTCCTTCAGAAGCATCACAATCATCCAGGTCTTCCTCTCCGGATGGATCTCAGGTAACCAAAACTCCAGTGGGCAAATCCTCTAAAAGCAAATCTCTTTCTAAAGATCGAGAGGCTCTCAATTCTGAGTTCGAGGATTCTGCCCAGGCCAAAAAAAAACCCCGGCGGGAGGCTCCAGCCTCCAAAGCAATCATGGGGTCACAGGTTGACATCGATGGCACGGCCTCGACAGATCACCTGTTGTACTGCTCTGGGGTACCGGCCCATACCGGTACCGACATCCAGGCAGCAGTGGCGTCTATGGGCAATACTGTCCAAGTCATGCAGCAGGCCATTCTGGCTTTTATTAATGCTGCTACGCCCTCGGTACCGCAGCCAGCGGTACCGGGTCCGGTTCCGGTAATGGCTTCCATACCGGAACCGAGGCCATCGTCTTCCAAACGCAGATCGGTTCCGCATGCCGGATCCGGGCTTTTGCCCGGTACCGATCCCATACCTGGTACGCCCGATGTCGATACCGAACGGTATGCGTATCGTGCGTTGGAAGCACATAAAATCCTCTGAAGAAGCAGAGTATCCTCTAACTCCTCTGATGATTCTGATGAGTTCTCCCTTGATCTTCCTGAGGAGCCTTCTTCTCCTAACAGGAGAATGTCTCCACCAGAGGATTTGTCCTTTCAGGACTTCATCATAGAAATGGCTAAAGGTCCTTCTATTGCTTCATCCTCTGAAAAGGAACCCAGATCAAAGAAACTGGATATTTTAGGATACTCTAAGTCTCCTAAAGAGGCAGTCACCCTGCCTATCCATGAAATCCTTCAAGAACACTTGATGGACTTATGGGAGGCTCCTCTAACATTGTCTCCTTCTTCTCGCAGGTTGGACACCATGTACCGTGTCCCCCCTTCTCCTGGTTTCCAAAAAACCCAGTTGCCTCACCATTCTATTGTGGTGAAGTCTGCAATGAAGAAGATAAAGAGTACCAAAAGGCACTCTTCTACTCCTCCAGGGCGAGAATGTAAGACTCTAGACTCTTTTGGCAGGAAAATTTTCCAGGCTACTATGCTTATAGCCAGGATTAATTCCTATAGTCTTTACATGGGCATGTTTCTCAGTGAAATCGCTCTAAAAGTTCGGCATTTTGCCCCCTTTATCCCTGAGGATAAGAGGGAGCAGTTCATTTCCTTAGTGAAACACCTTTTGGATATTTCAAAGTTCTCCAACAGGGCAGCTTTTGATTCCTTTGAGGGTGCTGGTAGGGCTTCGGGCATTGCTATAGCAGCCCGACGTCTTGCTTGGCTCCAGGCTTCTGATCTAGAACCTTGGGTCCTAGATGGCTTACGAAATCTGCCCTGTACAGGTGAGAACTTATTTGGTGAGGAGTGGCAAATTAAGGCCACTCAAATGGATGCAGAAAATGCCACCTTAGATAGACTTTCTAAGTCTACCTCCACTCCTGCCAAGAAGTCTTTTAAGAGGCCTTATTACAAGAAGTCCAGATTTTCTACAAATACTGGCCAACAATCCTCTCAGCCTCGTTTTGCTGCTAAACGTCAGCAACCTAAACAGGCAAGGTCAAAGCCTGCGGCGTCTGCTACGCCTCAGCAGGCTCCACCCCCTCAGGGGTTTTGACTTGCCACTAGAGAACTTAACTTTTCTGGCTCTAGAACAACCAGAGCCCCTCACCATACCCGGAAGGTTAGCTCACTTTGCTCCCAGATGGGAGCAAATTACATCAGAGCAATGGACCCTCTCTATCATCAGAGAGGGTTACAAACTCCATTTTTCCGACCTTCCTCCTTATACTATGGTGAGGCAGTTCAATTCTCCCCCATCTCTCCTGGCCCTCTTGGGTCAGGAAGTCTCCTCCCTCCTTGCCCAGGGGGCAATAGAGGAGGTCCCTCTTCTTCAACAGGGGACGGGATTCTACTCCCCTTATTTTCTAATACCAAAGAAGACAGAGGGCTTCAGACCAATTCTGGATCTGAGAGAATTGAACAAATTTCTTTTCAAGGAGAAATTCAAAATGCTTTCTCTGGGCATTCTCCTTCCATACCTTCAGAGTCAGGATTGGCTTTGTTCTCTAGACCTAAAGGATGCGTATACACACATACTCATCCACCCATCCCACAGAAAATACCTTCGATTTCTGTTTCAGGGAAAACATTTCCAGTACAGAGTACTCCCCTTCGGTCTAGCCTCTGCTCCAAGAGTGTTCACCAAATGCATGGCAGTCGTAGCTGCCTTTCTAAGAGGCCTGGGAATTTTCATATTCCCATACCTGGACGACTGGCTCATCCGAGCTCCCTCTCAGTCCCAGGCCCAAATTTCCCTGGACCGCACAAGGCGTCTTCTGCAGTATCTGGGACTGGTAGTAATCCTTCCCAAGTCTCAACTAATCCCTACTCAGTCTCTCGAGTTCATAGGGGCCCAGTTAGACACCATCACTGCAAGGGCCTACCTGCCTCAGGTCAGGGCCCAACGCCTGCTGAGTTTGGCCTCCCAAGCTCAGTCCAGCAGTCATTTGACAGCCCGGGAAATGCTGCGACTTCTGGGCCACATGGCCTCCACGGTACATGTGGTGCCCTACGCTCGTCTGCATATGAGAGCAGCTCAATGGACCTTGGCAACCCAGTGGACTCAAGCATCTGGAGCGCTCTCCGACCAAATACTCACCTCAAGCCGTCTATTTTGGTCCCTCCAATGGTGGACATCCACCAAGAATCTGTTGTTGGGGGCCCCCTTCCAACCTTTGTTGCCCCAAGCAACCCTCACAACAGATGCCTCCCAAACAGGGTGGGGAGCTCATCTTCAGAACCTCTCCACTCAGGGCACTTGGTCTCCACAGGAGGCCACCCTTCATATCAACCTCCTGGAACTGCGAGCGATTTACCTTGCCCTCAAGGTCTTCTATACCCTCCTTGTCAACCTGACTGTCCTAGTTCAGACAGACAATCAGGTAGCCATGTTCTATATAAACAAACAAGGAGGGACAGGCTCTCTGTCGCTTTGCAACGAAGCTCTCAGAATATGGGCCTTCGCCAGAGAGCATCAAATTCACCTTCTTGCAGTGTATCTTCCAGGAGTTCAAAACTCTCGTGCAGACAGACTCAGTCGAGTTCTGCTTCCACACGAATGGTCCCTACATATGGACCAGATACGCAGAATCTTTCAGGAATGGGGGACCCCGGACATAGACCTCTTTGCAAGTCCGTGGAATGCCAAACTTCCCCGGTTCTGTTCCAGAACTCAGTGTCAGGGAGCTCAGGCCCACGATGCCTTCCTCCTGCTGCATTGGGGTCAGGAATTCCTCTATGCCTTTCCACCCATTCCTCTAATATCCAAGACTCTGTTCAAGCTCCAGAGGGATCACGGGACTATGATCCTCATAGCTCCCCGCTGGCCACGCCAGGTGTGGTTCCCTCTACTTCTGCATCTCTCCCAGGGATCCTCCCTGGACCTGGGAGCTGCGCCAGACCTTCTGTCTCAGGAGGAGGGGACTTTGTGGCACCCAAACCCCAAATCCCTACATCTCAGAGCTTGGTTACTGAAGGCCTAAGTCTTCAAGACTTTAATCTTTCTCAACCTGTGACAGATATCCTTCATGCCTCTAGGAAACCTTCCACGAGGCGTTCTTATGCTTTCAAATGGAAACGTTTTTCCATTTGGTGTGCTCAGCAGGGTCTTGACCCTCTAGCACTTCCTTTGAATTCCCTCTTGGACTATCTCCTGCATCTTTCAAATGCAGGCCTTAAGACGAATTCAGTAAGAGTCCATTTGAGTGCTATTGCAGCATCCTTAAAACCTATAAATGGACAACCTGTCTCCTCTCATCCTCTTGTTGCACGTTTCATGAGAGGCCTGACTCTAACTAAACCTCCCATCCGACCTCCTCCGGTAGCATGGGATTTGAACCTCGTTCTAGGTCAGCTTATGAAGCCACCTTTTGAGCCTTTGGACTCTACCTCCTTCAAATTTCTTTCCTGGAAGGTTGTTTTCCTTATTGCAGTCACTTCGGCTCGCCGCATCAGTGAACTGCAGGCTTTAGTGGCTCATCCACCTTATACTAGGTTTCATCATGATAAGGTGGTCCTTAGGACGAATCCCCACTTTATGCCCAAAGTGGTCTCGCCTTTTCATCTTAATCAAGAGGTATATCTACCTGTCTTTTTCCCTGCTCCTCATGCATCCAGTGCAGAGAGGAACCTTCATACTCTGGATTGTAAAAGAGCTCTTGCCTTTTACCTCAACAGGACTCAACCACATCGAAAGTCTTCCCAACTTTTCGTGGCTTTTGATCCTTCTCATTTGGGACTTCCAGTCACCAAGCGTACACTTTCCAATTGGATCGCTCAGTGTATTTCTTTTGCTTACCAGAGTAAGAACATTTCTATGGAGGGCCATGTCACAGCTCACAATGTGAGGGCCATGGCCACTTCTATGGCTCATCTTCACTCTGTGTCCATAGATCAGATCTGTCGAGCAGCCACTTGGGCCTCGGTTCATACCTTCACAGCCCATTACTGCTTGGACAAGGACTCCCGCCGGGATGCCTTGTTTGGTCAGGCTGTCCTCAAACACCTGTTCCATACTTAAACAACTCCTGCCCACCTTCCCTGGATGGATGCCTGAGATCCATGCGAAGATGGTTTACCCTTGGACGGGGATCTCCCAGGCATCTTAGCTAGGGAGTCCCCATATGTGATGACATATTCCTGCTTGTTCCTGGAGATAGCACAGTTACTTACCTGTAACAGGTGATCTCTGGGAACAGCAGGAATTAGTCATCACAACCCACCCACCTCCCCTAGGAGTTGTATCTCTATCTATCTATCTTCCTGTCCTCTCTCTCTATTGTCTCAGCTTTAAACTCGAACTGACGAGAGCTGGTCAGGAAGGCGGGAAGGCAGCGCACATGTGCAGTGGGAGGCCCCAAAAGCTTTTAATCTGAAAAGCTGGGGAGCTTTCCCGCGCGGGCTCCGTCGGTGCCGACGTACCCATATGTGATGACTAATTCCTGCTGTTCCCAGAGATCACCTGTTACAGGTAAGTAACTGTGCTTTCTCTAGGAACTTGTTGAGGTTCCTGAGGTCCAGAATGGGTCGAAGGCCACCAGGAACGACCTGGAGTAGAATCCATGACCTTGCAAGTGGGGAGGCACAGGCTCCACCGCCCTGTCGACCAACAGACCTTGAAGCTCTTGCAGGAGAAAGGCTGTGTGCAGGGGAGGCCTTGGAGGCTCCCCTGGAAAGTATGGAGGAGGCAGTTGGTGAAAATGCAGAGCATAGCCCCTGTGGACTATGTCCAACACCCAACTGTCCCCGGTGATGAGGGGCCACTGGTGGGCAAAGAGGGCAAGGCAACCTCCTGTGCAGGGTTAGGAGCAGGGGCCGGAGGCTTGGGGGTCCTCTGCCTACAGGGCCCATTACCCCTGCCCCTTGGCTTGCTAACCCTGGGGTGCAGCTTGGGCAGCCTGATATTGAGGGTACTGTTTGTAGGCAGTGCCCTTCCTTGGGTAAAAGGGCTTTATACCCGAGCCCTTCTTTTTATGAGAAGGGGCAGAGGTCTTCCTAGACAGTCTTGTCCGAGTAAGGTGCTCTTTTTCGTGCTGGGCGGCCTTCTCAGTCATGGGCTTGCCAAAAAGGTTTTCACCTTGGCAAGGGACATCAACCAACTTGTCCTGAACCCATGGCTCGAGGTCCGATGACTGCAGCCATGCCTGGCGTCGAGCCACGATGCCGGCTGCCACAACTCGGGCCGAAGCCTCAAAGCCATCGTAGGCGGCGCGGGACATGAACTTCGAGCAGTCCTGAATCCCCGAGGACAAGGACTTGAATCTCTGCAAGGGTTCCCCGGAGAGTCCAGCAGAGAACCCGGCCAACTCCTTGGCCAGGTCCCGCAAGTACATGCCCATGTACAGCTGGTAAGACTGGACACAGCAAGCAAGCAAGCATCGAGCCCTGGAAGCACTTTCTACCGACGCCATCGAGGTTCCGGGCCTCCCTGCCGGGTGGCACCACGGAGTGTATCTTCTGGCTCTTTAGACAATGCATGGCCGATTCCACAACCATGGAATGGCGTGGTAGCTGTGCCTTTTGAAAGCCAAGGCTCTTTCTGAATCGATAGATCGAGTCGACTCACTTGCTTAAAACTGGTGCCGAGGCCAGTGCCTCCTACCTCCTGAAGAGGAGCCGTTCCAGCATCGGAGGAACCGGGACAGTAAAGGCATCTTCGGAGGAGAGTCATACTGCAGGGCCTCGAGCTCTTCAGCTCGAGGCTCTTCCTCAGGGTCCGTCGGAATAGCCAAGGCAGTGGCCATATCCCGGACGAACTCTGAGAACCGAGTATCCTCCGGAGGGAATCTACTCCGGGGCTCAGACTGCGGTGAGTCCGACGGGACACACAGAGTCTTGAACGTATCGGGGGACTCCTCATCCTCCGTCTCCCAGGCGGACTTGTCCAACAAGGAGTCAGGGTCCAACCCCACTGGGCCCTGGAGCACCCACCCCGATGCGGGAGGCACCGGCGTCGACGCCCTCGGTCCCGAACGGGAGGTCGAGGGAGACCGCGACCGAGGTCAACTTCGAGCCATGATGGACTCGAGTATCGGCTCTGTCTCCGGGGTCGACTTCGAAGTCGATGTCCCGGTGGTCGGGGCAGATGCGCCAGACAGGCTGGCCATCAGTGCCCGCTGCTGCTCCATGAAGGCAGACAGTCTGCTCTCCAAGGCTGTCATCCTGAGACTCAGCTCGGGAGATGCAGCAGCCACCGACTCGGGCCCCGGTGGCTGCTCTCTGGGAGGAGAGTCCTCGAGGACTACGGGGCTTACGTGTCCAGCAGACTCCGGCTCCATGCGAGGAACTTTGGCAGGCTTCTCTTGTTCCACGGGTCCGGGGCAACGGTCGGGGGTCTTAGACCTGGCCCTTGAGGACCCAGGGACCTCCTCCTCCGACTCCCTCGCGAGCCGCTTCTTCCTCTTGCGTTCCCGGTCGGGGGACCCCCTGTCCGAGGAGCTTCGACAGCACTCGGGATCCGAATCCCGAGATGTCGAGGCCTCAGACGAGGTCCGGGCCCGGCCGGAGGCCGAGTCTGAGAAAAGCCTTTCTTTCTGCTGCTGGCGACTTCGGAGTGCCTTGGAAGACATCTTCCCACATGGTCCACACGACTTAGGGTCATGATCAGGACCAAGGCACCGAAGGCAGCAGTCATGTGCGTCGGTGAGAGACATTAATTTCTTACACCGATCACACTTCTTGAAACCACTAGAAGCCATCGGGGAAAAAAAAAGAGTCCCCACGAGGTCAAAGGACCGGCCTTCCAGGGAAAGAGCAAAAAAGGGCGCGAACGCCAGCCACGAAGGGCAAAAACCAAAAAAAGGAGAATCCAGTGGGAGGGGAACTGGCATCAAAACGGGTGAAAAAAACAGCGAAAATCCCCCCAAAAAATCAACTTTTATCCTGGATGACAGGACACACATCCGGTGGGCTTCTCGGAAAAAAAGAGACTGAGGTAAGATGGCACCTTTAGGCGGGAAGGGAACCACGCATGCGTGCCTGCATTGCCAAAGGCTTTCTTGGAAAGCTGGGGAAATGCTCCACTGGGGCTTCATCGGCGCTGACGACACCCATATGTGAGGACTGACTTCCTGCTTGGTCCTGGAGAATAAGCGACTCCATATTAATATCAGCTCATCAATTTTGCTTGCATCACTAGCTGTCGATCTTTTAGCTGCAAAAAAATGCCAGTTGGACTACTGTAATGCAGTTTGGGAGTGCCAGAAAAGTTGAGTAAGAGGTTGCAATGGGTTCAGAATATGGGAACTACCATGGTGACATACTACATTGGCTGCCTGTTGAACAACAGTATTCTTTTTAAAGTTTTCTGTTAGATTTGAATCATAAAAACCTTAAAAACCTAACTTATCAGAGGAGAAAGATTAAAAAATAAATCGCTGAAAGCACATTGACATCCACATCAATTGGCTACTTTACTGCCTGGGTCTTGATAGCAATAAAAACAAGAGCTATGTAATTCTCAAAAGCAGTTTCAGGTATCTAGAATTAGCTGCCTGATGATTTGAGTGTTACTGGAATATTTTGATGAACGATTGCTAATTGGCTTTTTTAAAATCATATGTATGTATGAACAGTGGATGAATTATAATCCACTTCATACAACATGTGGTGAAAAAAAGAATATAAAGTTCTTGATTAAGCAAAAAAAAATTTTTTGACTTTGAGGAAATCAAGCAGCTGCAATGGCATTTATGGCTTTTCTTGTAATGAACTGGCAATGTAAACAAAACCTAGAAAAACTGTAAACTAGTTTTGGTGTAACCTCTCAGGTATTCATAATATTTACACATGTATGCAAGGCTTACACTAAGGACTTCCAGTAATTTACTTTAATGCATACAAAACACATCATTCACTATTATTCTATTTATGGAATGGCATGGAATACTGCACAGTAATAGCACCTACAACATATGCTCTAAGGTAGAACCTTCTGTTAATTCACAAGACCCTGGCTATTGGTTAGAAAGTATGGAATAAAACAGCCAAGTTGTTGGCAGATGCCTTCTTTAAAAAAAAAAACCCAACATATGCAGTCAGGAATGGTGTCTTTCTTCATATTTAAAATAAAGACCTAGGGGATTAATACATCTGTCTATTACAAAGTATCTTGCTTACATATCTTTACACAGAGGTTATGGGAAAGGTTGCAGTTGTAAATTGTGTATGTTTTTTCATCAAGAAATGTTTATAGCATAGGATTTTGAAGCGTTGTAAATGAGCAACTGCAGTTCAGGGTTACTGGTAATATTTTACAAGTAATATTTGAAAACAAGTTTTACACTGGTAAGAGTATCAAATCATGTAGAGCCCCACAGCCTCATGGGGGGGAGCAGAGGAAGGCAAAAAATGACTTTCCCAAGAATTTCCTTCTGTGAAATTGCTGCAGGAGATGCAATGGCAGCATCATTATACTTTAAACAGCTTCCGGACCTGGATGGTTGTGCTTTGACCTGTACAGTATAAGGTATGACAATTCATACACCCGCACCCCCCCCCCCCCAAGCAAAGGTGAGGAGGCTGCTTATGGTCAAGTGCTACTGATAAGCTGAGGCATGAGGCTCTGCCTGCTCCGCACCCATCCTTCCATGTCACTCTGCATTGCTCCCTCTCCTGAGTGAGCAAGATGAAAGGCAAATTAGAACAAGAAGAACGTGAAAGAACAGGGAATGCTATGAGAGAGATTAGAGAAACTATAGAGTACAAGGGCAGTGATTGTCTCCCTCCCTACACTGAAGGTGTAGAGTGAGCAAGAGAAGGGATCAGATTATCCTATCCTGAATCTCCTCTTGCCTCCTACATCCAATTCCCCCTTTCCTCTTTTTTTTTGCCTCTGTCCTGCTATCACTTTTCCATTTCCTTGATACATTGTCCTCCTGCTTGGCCTGTTCATCATCCATCCATCCCTCCTCCTCCTCCTCCCCCCCCCCCAATTGTTCCTGCTCATCTTCTTTCCCTCCATCTCCCCCCCCCCCCTTGCCCCAAGTTGTTCCTGCTCAGCATCTCTCCCTCTCCATCCCCCCTTCTAGCTTTTAAATAAATAAAACACACACACAGTACATAAAGTTTCTAAAACAAAAAGCTCAAAAATACAGAGTGCAGCAATAGCACATTGAGTTCCTACATAGACATGCATAAGCCAGTGCATGTAGGAAAAGCCAGTAAAGAAAGAGCAGGTAAAGTAGGGTGGTAAGGGCAGGGCGGGGGGGGGGGGGGGGGGGGGGGGCAGTAGTAGGTATAAAATGTGTGAGAAGTTAGAATGTATAGGAAAGGGGGGAGGCTGTGTGAAACAGATGTGATGGTTAGGGTGATGTGGTAAGGGTATGGCGGTGTGCAATTGTTGAAGGGTTAAAGTATGTGAGTGATACAGGGAATAGCATAGTTACTCACATGAAACAGGTTTTCTCCATGGACCACAGGACTCAAACCTCACATATGGGTGACAATAGCACTGATAGAGTCCATACAGAGCATGTCCCCTGCTTTCAAAGAAAGGCTTTGGGAATGCTACTACAGATGCATGGTCCCCTTTCCACCTAAGTATTGCATCTTGCTCAGGCAGATGACATAACTTAAGCAAAGACAAAAAGGAGGCAACGCTGAGGGGGAGGAAGCTGTCCCTGGAGAACACCTGTTACAGGTGAGTAACTACACTTTCTCCAGAAACAAGCAGGAAGTCACTCCTCACATTTGGGACTCCCTAGCTCCAGGTACCTAGGGCCCAAAACCACAACAGCAGCAGCAGCCACTTAAAGGAGGTTGCAAGTTGCAGAAGGTGAGTGCCTACCAAGAGGGTCTGTAGACCCAAGTGTCCACATCACCATTACACCAGTAGCCAAACACTGAAGGGTTGAAGTTGCCTATATACCAAGAATGCTTCTGATCACTACCTGGCCAAAGGCACTGTCCCTGTGAGACTTACCGTCAGGGCAATAGTGGGCTGTGAATGTATGGACTGAAGACTACATGGCAGCCTTACAGTTTCTTGCTCAAGTACTGCATGTAGGTTGGCCACAGTGAGCAGGCACTCCAGAGAAAAGCCAGCTCACTTATAAGTGAGGGCAATGCAATCCGCCATCCCAGTAGACAGCATTCACTTGATCACAGGTAGCCCATCTGCTGAGGTCAAAGGAGATAAAGAGCTGAGCAGCTTTCCAATGGGTCTTGGTCTTCTGTAAATAAAAGGACAGACCCCTCTTGCAATCCAGGGTATGTATGCAGCCATGGGAAGAAGGTAGAGAATTACTTTCTGATTGAGGTGAAAAGCAGACACCACCTTTGGGAGGAATTTGGGGTGCATACAAAGCACCAGCCTGTTGGTATAGGGCAGGTCCACTACCAAAGCCTGTAGCTCACTTACTCTGTGAGCAGACATCAACATCAGTAAGACAGCCACCTTCCAGGAGAGATATCTCAGGTGGCAAAAGGCTCAAACAGCAGCCTAGTGAGCTGGGAGAGCACCACATTGAGGTCCCACTCTGCTGCCAGAGGGCAGAGAGGGGTCTTGGATAGCAGGAGGCCCCTGAGCAATCTGGAGCCCAAAAGGTTGGCAGAGAGGGGCTTCCCCTCCATAAGGTGATGATTAGCCACTATGGCATTAAGATGCACACTCACAGAGTTAGATTTCAGGCCTGAGTGAGGTACAGCAAGTACTGCAGCACAAGCTGTTTAGGAGTTCTCATGCCTTTCTGCACACCAAACGGAGCACCTCCTCCACATGAAGGCGTAAGTCCTTCTGGTGGATGGCTTCCAGGAGGATCTCCTCGACCTCACCTGGGAGGTTGAAAGGGGCCAGTGCTACCCTTTCAGCAGCCACACTGTCAGAGTTAAGGACCCGAGGTGTTGTTGGGGTGTAGCAGGGAGCCCCCAGCCTGGGACAGGAGGTCCAGGTCCCAGCCCAGTGGTACTGGGGTTGCCACCAAAAGGGAGAATAGTAGGGGGAATTAGGGCTGCCTGCGTCACCTGGGCACAATCAGGATTACTGAGGCATGCTCAGGCTGGATCTTGAAAAGACACTTGTCTATCAGAGGTGTCAGTGTGAATACATAAAGAAGGCCCTGGGACCAGGAGATCCTGAAGGCGCCTACCACCACCACCCTCCTTCGGTGAGGCTGAGGAGAGCAGAATTTGGGCAGCTTGAGTTGCCTGGGGAGGCAAACAGGTCCAGCTAGGGTCTTCCGCATAGGCAGAACTTCTTCCAGGTCACTTTTCAGTCCAGGCACCACTCATGAGACCAAAAGGACCCAGCTGAGGTTGTCCACCAGACAGTTGTCCTGGCCCGGTAAGTACACCGCCCTCAGGAGGATATGGTTGCGCACTGCAAAGGAGTAGAGGGCTACTGCCTCCTGCCAGAGGGATTAGGAGCCCGTGCATCCCTGCTTGCTCACATAGAACATGGCAACCAAATTGTCTGAATGATGACTGGGAGGTCGCTCAGGAGGTGGCTGAAGGGCCAGAAAGATGGCCCTGAGCTCTAGGAGACTGATTTGCAGGAGGGATTCCTCTGGGTGCACCAGCCCTCACAATGTACACCCCAGCCTACAAGGGAGGCATCTGTCATCAGGACCCTCTGACGGGGGTATGTGCTTGGAAGGGCATCCCTGCCCTGAGGTGATGTAGGGACTACCACCAGCTGAGGGAGGCTGCCATTTGGTGGGTGGCTTTCACTCTGTTCCTCAACATGCCTGTTGCCTGTGGCCACTGGAAATGGAGGCACCACTGGATTGCCTGCATGGGCGGGCGGGCGGGCAGGCAGGCAGGCAGGCCAAAGGCATAACATGAACTGTTGAGGCCATGTGGCCTAGCATGCAGAGTAGACAAGATGGCAAAAAACTGGAGCTCTGCATGTCCCTTGCCAACTGCATCAGGCTGTGGGCGCTCTCTCTCCCTAGGGAAGGCGGCCCTGATCCGCAGAGCATCCAGCTGGGCCCTTATGAATTCCAAGTCTTGGGCCAGGGAGAGGTTGGACTTGGGGTAGTTGATGATGAACCCCAACTGCTGCAGGGTACGGACAGTGAGCCTTGTGGCCCACCTGGCATCGAGAGGTGTGCTGCCTCTGATGAGCCAGTCATCCAGGTAAGGGAAGATTGAGCCCCTTGGAGGAATACATAGGTGGCTAAAACCGCCAGGCATTTTGTAAAGACCCTTGGAGAGGAGGCAATGCTGAACGGCAGCATCCTATACTGGTAGTGCTGCCCCCCACCATGAATTTCAAGTAATGTGGGGAGGGGGGGGGGAAATCAGGATGTGGGTGTAAGCAGCCTTGAGATCCAAGGAGCAGAGCCAGTCTCCCTGGTGGAGGTTGGACAGCAGTATCCCAAGGGAGTGCATCTTGAATTTTTTCCCTCACCAGGAACTTGTTCAAGTTGCGCAAGTCCAGGATGGGCCAGAGGCCCCCTCTTCATTTTGGGACAAGGAAATACCTAGAGTAGAACCCTGTTCCCTAAAGGTGACAGGGTACCGGTTCCACTGCCCTGTCCCTAAGCAAGCCTGCGAGTTCTGTGGTGAGCAAGGCCTAGTAGAGGAGAGGCTGTGGTGGCTCTCCTAGGAAGAAGTTTGGAGGGTTCTGCTGCAGATGGAGGAAATACCCCTCATGCACCATCCGCAGAACTCACTGCTCTGTGGGGATGCTGGCCCATCTGTGGGCAAAAGAGGCCAGTCGACCCCCTGTGGGCTGAGGTGGGACTCCCAGGGGAGGAGAGGCCCATCCTAGGGAGTCAAAAGCTTCCCCCCAGTTGGGTGGGGAGCTGGTGTCTGGGGGAGGGGAGGCCCATCCTAGGGAGTCAAAAGCTTCCCCCCAGTTGGGTAGGAGCTGGTGTCTGGGGCTTGGGAGCCTTGGGCTTCCTAGGCCTGTGGCCCTGGCTTTTTGGCTGAGAGACCTGGTGAGGCTGCCCTGAGTAAGGCTGGTAGTGGCCAGCCTGGGAGTAGCCGTTTTTTCCCCTGAGGATTTTTTTCCTTGGGAGAGCAGAGGTCTTTTTGGACAGTCTCTGCTGGGTCACCTCCGCAGCCTTATCAGACATCAGTTTCCCCGAATAGGTTCTCACCATTGCAGGGGCCATCCAAGAGCTTCTCCTGTACCCACTGCTCCAGGTCAGATATCTGTAGCCTTGCCTGGTGCCAATGCCGATGGCTGAAACCCTGGCCACAGACTCAAACTCATCATAGTCGGCCGGGAGAGGAATTTGGAACAGTCCCAGATGCCTGCTGCTAGGGACTAAAACCTTTGCAGAGGTTCCCCAGTGAGGCCCACCACAAACCCCGAGTGTTCCTTTATCAGACACTTAATGTACATTCCAACATACAATTCATATGCCTGTATTCGGCACCCAAGCATGGCGCCCTGATAGCACTTGTGCCCCATGGCATTGAGGGCCCAGACTTCCCTGCTGGGGGGAAACTTAAAAGTAGGTCTTTTGGTTCTTCAGCTTTTTCATGGAGGACTCAACCACCATCACGCGTGGGGGAGTTGTGGTTTGTGGAACCCGGGGCCCTTCCAGACGCAATAGATGGCATCCAGGCATCAACTGACCACTAGCATCAAAGCCAGGGACTCCCACATCCAGAGGAGCAATCTCGCGAGGATGGGTGGAACTGGCACCAGGAGTGGCTCCTTGGGAGGGGACTCGTAGGATCTCAAGTTCCTCAATGCGTGGGTCGTCCTCTTCTCCATCTGGCGCCACTCCCCCGAGAGAGCACAGGCCATGTCATGAATGAAGTTGTGAAAGGCCACATCCTCAGGTAGGGAGTGCCACCGAGGTTCCGGGGGAGGCGGCTTGGTGGGGATGTCCCGGTGTCAGGAGGTCTCGGGGGAGGCCTCATCTTGTGTCTCCCAGTCAGAACCTGAGGGTGTCGAGGAGTCAGCCCCACGGTCGGACTCCCAGAAACTCGCTGGAGAGGACCGGAACCCTGAAGAGTGTGATCGAGCCCTCCATCGACACAGAGGACCTACCTGAGGCCGGTGGCGCTATGTGCCAAGTTTGATGCCCAGAGGCTCCCCTAAGGCCGGGGGCCCGATGTCAGGGCCAAAGATGTCAGGGGGCCCCGACATCAAGGCCTGCTGCAAGGCAAAGATGGAGGAGAGACGCTGCTCCATGGCCGCCATGCGTGACTTAAGCGTGATTCAGCGTGGACACTGAAGGCCTCGGATCAGATGCCGGCACTCTGGAGTGTGCATCTTCAAGGAGGACTATAGGTTCACGGTTCCTGGCACGGTCTCCGCTGGCTAAGGACTCTTGTCTCGAGACTTTGAGGGTGCTGCTCACAGTTGCCCAAGTCCCGTTGAGGGACCTTACCAGGTTTGATCGGGGGCACCTCCTTTGAGACCTTCTTTTTGTCAGGGTCTGAGGCCTCAGCAGAGGAGCTGCTGCCACAGGACTGAGGACCTCTCTCAAAGGGCTGGCGTCGGGGCTCAGCAGTGGGGAAGCCAGGGCAGAGTCAGACCTCAGGAAAATCTTCCCCTGCAACTCAGACCGCTTCCTGTTGGTTTTAGGGCTCATGGCCTGGCACCAGTCGCAGGTGGAATTGTCGTGGTCCGGGCCCAGGCAACAGATGCAGCAGTCATGACTATCGGTGACTGAGATAGTCTGACTGCAGCAGTCATATTTCTTGAATCCACTGGGAGTCATGGTGGGAGCACACCCAGCTGGGGTCAAGGACCCCTGGGCAAAAAAAAGGCATAAAGACCGATCGAGGTGGGACCTCAAGGAGACAAAAAAAAACAAAAAAAAAAACGTAGCTGAGATAGGCACCAGTGGTGCTGTTTCGAGGCAGGAAGGGAACCGGTACTCAAAACCAACAAAGGGAAGGAATAAAAACTTTTTCCAGGAGAGTAGAGGACCACGTCCGTTGGGCTCCACAGAAAAAAAGGAGACTGAGCAAAATGACACCCTTGGGCGGGAAGGGAACCACATATGCATGGTAGCATTCCCAAAAGCTATCTTTGAAAGCTGGGGGAATGCTGCGCGTGGGCTCTGTCGGTGCCGACATCACCCATATGTGAGGACTAACTACCTAAATGCCCACAGCCTCTCGTATAGTTACACAAGCAGGAAGTCTCTCATGCTCTCCAAACTCCCCTTTTGCACACTTCTCTTGCAATCATTCCCCTTCCCGCATTGCATTCTCTTGCAATCATTCCCCTTCCCGCATTGCATTCTCTTGCTTTCCCTTTGTACTCACTCCTTCTCTCATAGCTTCCTATTACCTGGCTTCTGTGGCTGGTTAGCTGGCTCCTCCACAAGCACCAAAAGGCCAACCCCACCCCCCTCCCCATGACCTTAGGGTTCCCTGTGCATGCTGTGGTTGTCTTCAGGGCGACCATGGCATATTTCTTTCTCCAGTAACAAGCAGGAAGTCAGTCCTCACATATGGGACTCCCTAGCTTTAGGCTGCTGAGGACTGAATCACGACAGTATTACCAGCAGCCAAATGGGTAACCGTGAGTTGCAGAAGGTGAGTCCATGCTGAGATTCTGCAAGATCCTAGCATCCAGTGGCACTATCACTCTGATAGCCTGAACACAGAAGGGTCGCAGGGCAGGAGTTGCCTACACCCACTGTTCCCTCTAAGCTGTGCGCGCACACACACCTCGCCAAGTGAGCACACATACTTTACAACAGAGCGCACAAAAATTACGGTTCTGATTCTGACAGAAAACACCACAGACATTCTTAAAATTGAAAAGTTGTTGTGTATTTACGGTTTTCACAAGTTCTACAATATTTTCTAGTGCAATCAATGTGGTGTACATACTGTATTCTGACGTGTAGTCAAATTTTAAAGTATATAACTCCGAGTGTCGTTATGTGGCGCACAAAAATTTAATCTTCTTTCAAAAGCTGCACAGCTGATATTTTATGCGCACACAGCCTACAGAAAATTAGATGGAACATTGCCTACACCTCGAGAATATTATGGCGTACTGCCTGGCCTATGGCACTGTCCTTGCGGGACTCGCTTTCTAGGTAGTAGTGAGCTGCACACGTATGAACTGAAGACCATGTGGCGGCCTGGCAAATTGTCAGCGGCGCTGAGCGGAGGTTGGCCACCGACGTGGCCATCGCCCTCATGCAATGAGCTGTGATCTGCTGCTCAAGGGATAGGCCAGCTCACTCATAGACAAAGGCAATACAGCCTGCCACCCAAGTGGACAGAGTGTGCTTGGTCACAGGGAGCCCCAGTCTGCTGGGGTCGTAGGACATAAAAAGCTGAGGAGCTTTGCGATGGGCTTGGGTCCACTGTAGGTAGGAGGACAGGGCCCGCTTGCAACCGAGCATGTGGAGTTTTAGTTCCTCCCTGCTGAAAAAAGGTGGTGAGGACCACCTCTTGGTTGAGGTGGAAGGGAGATACCACCTTTGGGAGGAATTTGGGGTGTGTGTGGAGCACCACTCTGTTCTTATAGAACCTGGTATATGGTAGCTCCACCACCAAGGCCTGTAGTTTGCTGACCCTGTGTGCTGACATAAGGGCCACCAGGAAGGCCACTTTCCAAGACAAGTACTTTAGGTGGCAAGGGTCTAGGGGCTCAAAAGGCGGCTTAGTGAACTGGGAGAGTATCAGGTTGAGATCCCACTCTGCCACCGGAGGGGGGGGGGCTTCAATAGTAGAAGGCCCCCAAGGAACCTGGAGACTGGGGGCTGACTAGAGAGGGTTTCCCCTCAACAGGGTGGTGGTGGTGGTGCGCAGTTATTGCACTCATGTGCACCCTCACAGAGTTGGATTTCAGCCTGGTGTGTGACATATACAGCAGGTACCGGAGAATCAGTTGCACATGACAGGAGAAGGGATTTTCCTCCTCCTCTGCACAACAGTCTGAGAATCTTCTCCACTTAAAAGACGTAAGCCTGTCTGGTGGAGGGCTTCTGGGAGGCCAGCAGGATCTCCTCAACTTCCCCTGGGAGGTTGAAAGGGACCAATGCTACCCTTTCAGCAGCCAAGCTGTTAGCACTAGGGTCCCCAAGTTAGGTGCAGAAGGGAGCCCTCACCCTAGGACAGGAGATCCAGGACCCAGCCTAGCAGGACTGCAAGCACTACTGACAGGGCAAACCAGGGCTGCCTGGGCCATCTGGGTGCAATCAGTATCACTGACGCCCCCTCTCTCTGGACCTTGAAGAGGGTCTTGGTGATCGGGGGGGGGGGGGGGAGGATCAGCAGGAATGCATAGAATAGGCCACGAGATTAGGAAAGCATCTGCCGCCACTCTCGCAGCTGTGCGTTGTGCAGGGAGGCGAACAGGTTCATCAAGGGCTTGCCCCAACGGTGGAATAGTTAATTCATTACCCTGAGGTTCAAGTGCCACTCATGTGGGCGAAGTACCCTGCTCAGCCTGTCCTGACCTGGCAGGTATACTGCTCGCAGGAGCATGCCATTGCACACTGCGAAGGAGAGAAGTGCCACCGCCTTCTGACAAAGTATGAACCTGTGCCCCCCCTGCTTGTTGATGTAGAACACTGCCACCTGGTGATCCATCTGGATCACACCGAGCAGTACCTCAAGTGGTGGCGGAACGCTCGCAGGGCCAGGAAAGTTGCCCTGAGTTCCAGGAGACTGATGTAACAGCAACTCCTCCTGGGACCAGCTGACTTGTGTGGAGCAGCCCCTGCAATGCACCCCCCAGCCCAAGAGGGAGGCATCTGTTGTCAGGGTCCTCTGCAGTGCAGGTGCCTGAAATGGCATTCCTGCCTGGAGGTAGCACAAGTTTTGCCACCAAGGGAGGGACTTCGCCAGCTGGCGAGTGACTGACCCTGTCCTGTAGTCTGCTTATGGCTTGAGTCCACTGTGAGCAGAGACACCATTGGACTTGTCTGCATGTGGAGGCAGGCTAAGGGTGTGATATGGACTGTTGAAGCCATGTGACCCAGCAGGTGAAGCAGGAGGCGAGCCGGCACAGAGTGGTAGGGTTGCACCTCTTCTGTCAATTCCCTTGGGAGGATGGCCTTGACCTGTAACATGTCCAACTGAGCCTCTATGAACTCCAGGCTTTGGGTTGGGGAGAGGTGGGATTTGGGGCAGTTGATGATGAACCCCAAATGCTGCATCAGGAGGCTTATATGCCTCTGATAAGCCAGTCTAGGTAGGCATAAGAGGGTGGCTACTACTGCTAGGCACTTGGTAAAGAACTTTGGGGAGGAGGCCAGGTTGAAGGGCAGCACCCTGTACTGGTAGTGCCCTCCTCACACCACAAACCTGAGTTACTGCCTGTTGGAGTGGTGGATCAGGATGTGGATATAGGCATCCTTTAGATCCAAGGAGCACAGCCAGTCTCCCTGATGGAGTGAAGGCAGCAATATTCCAAGGGAGAGCATCTTGAACTTCTCCCTTACCAGAAATGTGTTCAAGTTTTGCAGGTCTAGTATGGGCCTGAGGCCCCCTATTCTTTTGGGGACAAGGAATTACCTTGAGTAGAAGCCCTTTCTCCACAGGTGCTTGGGACAGGCTCCACTGCATTGTCCCTGAGTAGGCCTGTGAGCTCTGAGAGCAGCAAGGTCTGGTGAAGGAGAGGTCACACCGGCTCTCCTGGGCAGAACCTTAGGGGTATCTGCTGCAGGTGGAGGAGGTACCCCTCCTTGACCACCTGCAGGACCCAATAGTCCAAGATGATTCTGGCCCACCTGTGGGCAAAGAATGCCAGGCAGCACCCTGTGGAATGGGGAGGGTCTCCTGGGGAGGAAGAAGCCCTGCCCTGGGAGTCAAAAGCTCCCCCTGGGTTGGGTTGGGCCTGGGGCTTCTGGCTTCCTGTGTCCCCTTTTTCATCAGTAAACGGGGTCTTTTCCCCTGATTGTTTCTTTTGGGGGAGGGCTAAGGTCTTCTTGGAGAGCCTCTGCCTAGTCACCACCTTGGCCGCCTTGTCAGCCATGGGTTTGCCGAACACGTTTTCCCCCGTACATGGGACATCCAGCAATTTTTCTTGGACCCTTACTTGAGGTCTGTAGCCAGGCCTGGTGCGGTGCAGGGCACCGATGCTCGCCACCACTACTTGGGCCACTGACTCGAAGCAGTCGTAGGCGGCTCAGGAAAGAAACTTAGAGCAGTACCTGATCCCTGATGTTAGAAATTGGCACCGCTGGAAGGGTTCCCCGGTGAGCCCAGCTGAGAAGCCGGAGAGCTCCTGGATCAGGGTCTTGAGGTACATGCCTATGTACAGTTCATAGGCCTGAATCCAACACAAGAGCATGGAGCCCTGGTAGCATTTTGCATGAGGGCATTGAGGGCCCAGGTCTCTCTGCCCGGGAGACAGAGGAATAGTTCTGGCTCTTCAATTTCTGCATGGTTGACTCCACAGACATTGAATTATGTGGGGAGTTGGGTCTTGTGGAACTTGGGGCCTCCTCTTGAGACACAGTAGATGACATTAAGTTTCAGCTGACTACCGGTACAGAGGCCGGAGTCTCCCACATCCTGAGGAGCAGCCGTTCAAGGATCGGCTGCACTGGCACTGTAAAAGTCTTCTTGGGTGGGGACTCATACTGGAGGATTTCCAGTTCTTCAATGTATGGGTCATCCTCAGACTGTCAGAATAGATAGGGCCCGGACCATGTCTCGAATTACGTTGTGGAAGGCCATGTCCTCCGGGTGAAAATGGCACCAAGACAACAGGGGAGATGGCTCGGTGCCAGCAGGTTTCCAGGGAGGCCTCGAAGTTGGTCTCCCACTCTGAGTCGGAGGGTGTTGACGATTCTGAGGCCCTGCGGTTTCACATCTTGAGGCTGGCCCCAAGGAGCTGGGATCCTCTTGAGAACCTTGGGTCTGATTCCCAGAAACTGGCCGGTGAGTACCAGATACCCGAGGAACGGGACCAGGACCTCAACCGGTGCGAGGACTCACCTGATGCTGGTGGAGCTCGGAGCCTGGCTTGACATCCGGGGACTCCCCCTGCAGTCAGGGGCCCGGTTGTCAGGGCAGATGACGTGGAAGAACCAGCTATCATCGCCTGCTGCAGGGCCAGGATAGCAGAAATATTCTGATCCAGGGTCATCATTCTGGTTTCAAGGGCAGAAGGCTCCGCAGATTTTGGCATGGGTACAGAGGGTCTCAGGCCTGCTGCCAGCACTCTCACAAGTGCATCCTCGAGGACCATGGCCTCGGGGAGCCTTGTATGGTCTCTAAGGAGAAGTCCTCAGCTGGCAGAGACCTTAGTGGTGCGCTGCTTCGAGTCGCCCGAGTCCCTCCGCGGGACTTTACCAGGTTTCACCAGTGTAACCTTGATTGGCTTAGAAGATGTCCTTTCTTCACTCGGGGTCCGGGGTTTTCTTGGAGGAGCCGCCACTGCAGGACTCAGAGGACACCTGGGCCTCATGGGACATGCTGGGCTTGGAGCTCGGTGTCGGAGAAGCCTTTGCCAAGTCAAACCTTGGGAACACCCTCTCCTGCAATTCCAACTTTTTCTTGTAGGTTTTCAGAGTCATGGCCTAGCATAGGTCGCAGGAGATGCTATTGTGGTTCAGGCCCAGGCAGCAGTCATGCATGTCTGTAATAGACATGGTTTGACTGCAGCAGTCACATTTTTTGAACCCACCGGGGGATATGGTGGGAGACACCCAGGCGGGGTCGATGACCCCCAGGCATAAAAAAGGTGTGAACGCAAGCCGCGAATAAAAAAAAAAAAAAATAGATTAAATAAAAGACAGAAGGAGCCAAGAACAGCTCTAGAACCGGCACCGGCTCGAGGCGGGAAGAGAAACCGGTATGCAACCGGGAAAGAAAAAAAAAAAAGCTTTAAGGGAGTTTGCAAAATTTTTTTCTGGGGAAATAGGTCGGACATCTGTTGGGCTCCACGAAAAACAAACAAACAAAAAATAAAAAACACAGCAAGATAGCACTCTTTGGATGGAAGGGGACTATGAATGCGTGGTATCATGTCCCAAAGGCTTTCTTTAAAAGCTGGGAAATTCTCCGCCCTGGCTCAGTCAGCGTTGATGTCACCCATATGTGAGGACCGACTTCCTGCTTGTTCCTGGAGAAACCTATGCATATAAATGGCTGTACCCTTCCTAAGTTGTGGCATAAGGGAAACGCCTTGAAAAATTAAAATATGCACATTTATGAGAAGTGTGTCACAACCGCCAACGAATTTTGTAAAATCTGCCGCAGAATCTGCAGACCCTTGGCCAGAAAGCCAGAGGCTGTGATAATAGGAAAAATGTTGATATATATTCCTTGGTATTTAATTTACATTGAATAAGACCATAGACAGACGGCACTTCAAGGTCCCACTTCAAAGGGGTGGGTTTTTTTTGGTTTTAAATAAAATGTCCATTATGTATTGATTGACCAAGACCCCTGGCAAACTTGAAATCCAAATGAACATATCTACTGTAAGCTCATTCTACCAGTTATGCCAGTCTGCTGCTTTAAATGTTTAAATTAAGCATACACACATTATCTACAAATATTTATTGTAACACTTGGATATAACTACAGGAAGCCCTTGGCACTGATAGAAAATATTGATTCACTGTTAGGTTACAAAAATTTATACATAGCAAAATTTAATGCTTTTTACATAAAAATATTAGACTAAACAAACTTCAAAATACTCCCAGTAATGGCTACATAGAATTAGAAAAGAATTAGGCTTTAAGACACTGCCTTCATTATCCTTACATAACACCACCAGGCTAGAACAATCACCTGCATTGCTGTAGAAATATTTAAGTCTCTTCCATGCAACTGGTAAACAACTAGGCTATTCTGTTACATCTGTTCTACATAACAATACATTTGTTTTCGTTTTAAATGAACCTTTAGGCATTTAACCAAAGAAAATTCAAATAGAATGTGATACCTGAACCACTTGTGCCCACATTTAATAGCAATACCTGTAAGATCATTAAGTAGACCATAGACCTGTTCTAGAGATGTATGTACTGCTTATAGCTTAAACACATTTCCACAGGTTTTTCAAGGAGTTCGTTATCCAGGAAATGCAACCGGCAAAACTAAATCACAAGCGTACAACTTTTAACATGGGTGTATGACTTATAGTAACAACACTATTATGTTCACAGCACCATTGTGCTTTTCCCCTCTCCCCCAAAATTAAACATGTATCTTATGAAGACCAATACAAAATTTCTCACAATCACTAGTCAAACATAATTGAAAGGTTCCAGAAAACAAAGCATGGTTAAGTTTTGGACAACTGTTAAGACTGTGCCAAGTTTTGAGCTGAACACACAAAATCTTTATATTCAGAATCAGTAATTCTGTAATTTGTAAAAGTGAGCTAAAGGCCATTCTTTCTCCAACACCAAACTTTTGGAAAGTGGGAGGCCTTAACTTCTTGGTTTCTCTTGTATAAAATGTGCAAACTCAATTTTAACAAGCTACACCGTTATCATTTTAAAACAGGAGCACTTTGTAACATGTCTGTTAGGGAGTATCATTTCACTGATGTTACCAAATGACATCTACAACATCAGTTCCTGGGTGCTAGTGGCTTTAAGTAACCCATACCACAGCTCTAAACAGAACTCCCACTGAAAAGAGCAGTGATGGTTAATGCTGAAATTACAAACCCTCAAACAATTAGTCACTGGTAAATTTAGCAAGTGCTGCCTTTTTAAAATGCCTAAGAAGATATCCACTGGAAAATTTTCCTACAGATAATGTCCCTGGAGCATGAATGTTAATTTCTCACACTTCTCTTAGGTTGGTGAACATAAGACATCTCTTTACTGCAGGGCAGTTTGTTGATTTGTCAGAGCTACAAATTCTTCTGTTGAATTACTCGGTTGCGCATTTTATGTGTAAGAATTGAGTTGCTCTTTTGATCTTGTCTGGATATCTTGTAGTTCCTGCTCTTCTTTTGCTTTGATATCTTGGTAGACCTGCATTTTGCTTGCATCCTTTAAGTAGGCCCAGTTAGAAGACAATACCATGAGGAAGTGGATCTGGAAAAGAAGGGTGAGCATGATGGCTAGTGAGCATGACAAGGAGGCAAAGCAAGCGGCTAGTCAGATTAATAGAAGCAGCATTTTAATTTCAAATAGGACTAGACGTTAAAGGAAAATAACTAACTGGAGAAAGACACAAGGTTATTTTCTATACTAGTAAGCATTATACAATTAAGGATTTAGAAGAGAATATCAGAGAGTCTCTAAAATGTCAGACATGCATTTTATTCTAGTTTAGCTAATATTAAGAAAGCTGAAGATGGTTAACATGCACAAAAAAAAGTGCTGAAAGATCTCCAAAAACGGTTTAGTTAACAGAACCGGAGAGAAAATGCAGTAAAAGTAGGGAAGTTTAACTGCACCTTACTACAGTCTGAAGGCTAGCATATAGGGGTGGATAGAAAATATTCATAGTTTCAATGCAGAAATTCTGCTGAAATCATTTATACAAAAAGAGTAAAAAATACATTCAAAAAACTAACATTTAAAGTAAACAGGACAAAAATTAACGGTGTTCAACCTACCACAGGAAAATATACTGCAATTGTAAAATATCAACATTAAAGGCTACCTATAAATTAAAGATGCATTTCCAGAATTGTTAAAGTCTTAAAAATGTGGTCTGTATTAATTCAACTAGACAAATTTAGAAACTAAATTGTTCAAATGCAAGGAACACATTTGAGGCTTGAGGGATTTCATTAAAGTTTAATCATGCAGCAAATCCACTATACCCAATTTTTTTTCCATGTTAAAGCAGTGCTTCTCAACCTGTGTGCCCCAGCATAGTCCTCGATATGCTAAAGGCAATCCCAGCATGATTTTTCCTCTTCTCTCCAAACAGCAGGACAGCAGCATTTTATTTTATGCTTCCCATATCCTCTGTTGAGTTTACTCTGTCGTCTCAACATCTGCTGGCCAACCAGCAAAGACCTCCATGTTCAAAACCCAAAGTTTGCAAACACAAATAAGTGCCACTTTTCTCCTGCTAGCTCAAGGGAAAGAGCAGCGTGTAAAGAGGCTAGTGCAGAAGACGGTGGGATGTGGAGGGCAGAATTCTGCAGAGCATTTGGGGAAGGAGGGAGGTTGTCTAGAGGACAGAATTGTGCAGATAAAAGGTTGGGGATGAAAAGGAGTGGGGAAAGGAAGATTGGAAGGAATAGAAGGAAGGCCTCTACATACTAACTGCATGTCTCTTCCCCTATCCCTCTAGCTGTCACGTTGTAGCTAAAAATAATAGGAAAAGAAAAACACCCATTGCCACAAATCATGTCACCATCCCTATCCTCTTCCTACATATATGACTATATTTTGACAGCCTAAAGGCCTATAGGAGCCTAAAGGCCTAAAGGGGTGGAGTAGAAGCCTAGTGATTACAACAGCCTAACACCTAGGAGATTTGGGTTTGAATTCCATTGGCACTCCTTGTGACTCTGGACATGTCACTTTACCCTCCCTTGCCTCAGAAGAAAAGGCCTGACAATCTACTTCGTAATACCTTGCCAAGAAAACCCAGGGACTGCCAGGAGTCAGCCTTGACTTGATGGCACAAAAAACAAAAAAAGCCTAATATGAAATCAGTTTTGTCGAAAGTACATTTCCCAGTACTCTCAAAACGAGTAGTAGATTGCTTGATCCTTGTGGCAAGCCAAACCAAATTCAAGAGTGTGTGCCCTGAAAATGATTGAGAAGCACTGCCTTCATAGAATAAATCTCCAAACCTTTGTCCTCGCCTCTGCAAATTTTCTACGGTTTCACTTCCCATTAATTATACTTGCACCCCGAGACCTGGCTTTTGCAAAAATCAGTAAAAAAAAAAAAAAAAAAAGCTAATTAATCTGTACAAAAGTATATAGGAAACAAATTGGCTTACTAAATTGGGGGCTGTATTTTGAGATCCAAAGAAAAACCAAAACAAAAAATGTTGCATGACCATTTTCTTCTCTCCCCCCTCCCCCAGCGTAGCAGTGGTTCCTGACCTTGAAAATATTTAGAGTTCAGTTGGCAGTAAATCCTACACAGATGTTAGCAGAAAAGGACCACTTGGTTCACCCAGTTACACCTGTCTACTTTTGCTGTCACAAGTCTTACTTGATCTGTTGTCTTCTCTGTCCCTCTAACTCAAAGGTCCCTTTGTGTCTATTCCATACATACTTGAATTCTGCCATATTTAGTTCTTGCAACCTCCATTAAAAATCTGCACTGGGAGGGTACTGAACACCTAGAACAAGCTTATCTTCTCATGCCCTCTTCTGAACCTCCCTCCTTTCAACTTAATATGAGGACCCATGGGCTGCTTCTACAAAACATTTTTTTCTATTATTTGGCTGGCTACAAATGGAAATATAAAAAATATTTGCCAACGCTGCTGTAGATAACTATCAGAATAGAGAATTGTTCTGTTTCTTGACTATAGCAATAGTTTAGATTTATGTACATGAGACTGCAAACAGAAAGCCAAGGACAGTGACTATAGCATATTTAAGGTGCAGCCTTCCACATGATTTAGGCACAAGTTACATGAGCAGGGAAGTTACTCTAGTACGAGTCATAAGTACTTTAATTACCATCACAATTTAACATTTTTATTCACCCAGCCAGGTCTCCCAAGCAATGTTTGATAGCTCTGACATATTTATTAATCTTAAGTTTGAGAAAGGAGAATTCACACGTTCAGTATTCCAATTTTTCTTCAAAGTTTGCTAAAACTGCCTTGCATAGAAGATAAAAAGGCAAGAATCCAGTTTGCTTATTGAACAAAAGCGGTGGATAAGAGGTGAAATTTTTGGATCAAAAAAAATAGGCCCATCTTTAACATAGTAACTGAATGTTATCCTAAACAGAAAACGTAGCCAGGTCTCACTCGCTTATTGGTTCTCATACAAAAATCATTTTAATATGCTATTATGCTTTATTGAAGCTATTTACAATATTACTGTCATATAAAATGCTAAAGCTAGACTGTCTTAGGGCAGGAAATCAGTGGCATTTCAAGCTACAACTCTGTGGCTTCTAAAGCTCTTTACTGGGCCTATACAATTTAGAATTTAGTGCAGCAATCTTCCCGACTCTTAAACTTCAAAACTGCATAGTTATATGTGGTAGCCATCATGTAGATCAGCTGGTGGGAAAGAACAAAAAAAATACAAAAGGACAATAAGACACAAACAGTTGAAGGCTGAACCAGCCTTGGATACATTTTTAGCAATAATCATAGTTTGACCTGAATGAGAAAAGAAATGCCAGTTCCAATCAAATTTTGAGATTGTCAGCAAGGCTCACTTTTTTTGGCTCTTCTCGGAAAGATTTAAGGCAGCAGTACTTTCGATTTTCCTCAGAATATCAACTGATCCAGTCTTTAGACCCATGCTATTCTATAATTTCATTTATTTTAATTTAAAATAGTGAACTTGCTATTATAACCAGGGCTTTCACTGTTTACCATTCTGTCATACAAGTGGCCTATTCTGCTCTTGTATTTTGGATGCATCAAGGCATGTTTGATACTGAACAACACACCAGCTCACCAATCTTTTGGAAGCCAAAATGGTGAGAAAGGCCAAAGGAAAAGATGACTGTCAGAATGTTCCAGGACTTATTAGGAACGACAAAGAAATAAAGGGTATGATATCAAACTGTAAACAAACTAGTCAGTACTGCTGCTTTAAACAGCTTTACATAGAAATCTAGAAATGCCCATCTATTAAATTTTTTTAACATGCCACTCTGTTGGACATCCATGATTCTTCAGCTCAGCTGACAGGCAGAGCAGGTCTAAAAAGCAGATGCAGTGTTGAAAGACTAGAAAGACATGAGGGTACAAGCAAATTGTAGCTAGAACGATTCCAGAAAGCTTAACTCAGCACTCTAGGCTTGAGCCTTTGTGCAGCAGCCATCTAGCAGGGGAAGCCAGGCATGCAGGCAGGTTGTGGAGCATTTTACAGCAGATAAAACCAATAGGCATCCCCTTACTTGTCCCCTCCCTCCTTGAAAAGAGCAAGACCAAAGACATTTGAGGTCAAGATAGCGTCCTTAAGGGAGACACTTTTGTGGTCTCAATGTAAATGAAATTGTTTGTACTATACTAGTGTGGCCTCAAAAAACCCCCCAAAAAACAAAAAATAAAAAAGCCATCCACCAAACATAGCAAGACCAATTTCAAAAAAGCGTAGTCATTCACCAGTAACAGGTGATCTCCAAGAACAGCAGAAATTTAGTCTTCACATATGGGTATCGTCGGTACCGATGGAGCCTGCGCGGGAACGCTCCCCAGCATCCAATAGGAAAGCTTTTGGGAGTATCCCACAGCACCTGCGTGCTGTCTTCCTGCCTTTCCCACTCTCCTTCCTCAGTTGAGTTTATAGCTGAGACAAAAGGAGAGAAAGAGAGAGAGAGAGACAACTCCTAGGGGAGGTGGGTGGATTGTGAAGACTAAATTCCTGCTGTTCCCGGAGATCACCTGTTACAGGTGAGTAACTACGCTATCTCCAGGAACAAGCAGGAATGTAGTCTTCACATATGGGGACTCCCCAGCTAAGAGATGCCAGGGAGACGGCCCCAGGAAGCTGCAAACCCATGGTGACAATGGCTCATGCTTCCTCCCATGGATCTCTGGCATCCAACCTGGACGGTGGGTAGGAGTTGCATTAAGTCTGAAAGAGATGCTGAAGAACAGCTTGGCCAAACAAGGCATCCTGACGGGAGTCCTTGTCTAAACAGTAGTGGGCTGTAAAAGTGTGCACTGAAGCCCAAGTAGCTGCTCTGCAGATGTCGTCTATACACACAGAATGAAGGTTAGCCATAGAAGCTGCCATGGCTCTCACATTGTGAGCTGTGACATGGCCTTCGAGAGAAAGCCCCTTACTCTCATAAGCAAAGGATATGCACTGTGCAATCCAGTTAGAGAGAGTTCTTTTGGAAACTGGAAGTCCCAAATGACTAGAATCAAAAGCAACAAAAAGTTGAGAAGATTTTCTATGTTGCTGCATTCTTTGCAGGTAAAAGGCTAAGGCTCTTTTGCAGTCTAAGGTATGAAGATTCCTTTCTGCATTGGAGGCATGAGGCCTCAGAAAGAATACAGGAAGGTGAATCGCTTGGTTTAAGTGGAAAGCCGAGACCACCTTTGGCATAAAGTGAGGATGAGTCCTAAGAACAACCTTATCATGGTGAAATCTTGTATAAGGAGGATCAGCCACTAAAGCTTGTAACTCACTAATGCATCGTGCAGACGTGATTGCAATTAGGAAGATCTTCCATGAAAGGAATTTTAGAGCTGTAGTGGCTAAAGGCTCAAAGGGCGGTTTCATGAGCTACCCGAGAACAAGGTTCAAATCCCATGCCACCGGTGGTGGTCTAATGGGAAGTTTTGTTAGTAGAAGACCTGTCATAAATCTTGCTATGAGTGGATGAGAGGAAATAGGTTGTCCATTTGGCTTGTAAGAGGCTGCAATAGCACTAAGATGGACTCTTAATGAATTGGTCTTAAGACCAGAATCTGATAAATGAAGGAGATACTACAGTAACGATTCCAAAGGTATCGCAAGAGGGCTAAGTCCCTTTTGAGAACACCATATGGTAAACCGTTTCCACTTGAAGGCGTATGATCGCCTTGTGGAGGGTTTTCTGGAACCCTGAAGGATATGCTTTAGCTGTTGAGAAAGGCTGAGATCCTGAAGTTATAGGCTTTCAGCAACCAGGCCCTGAGATGCAGGGACTGGGGATTCAGGTACCATAGCATCCCATTCTCCTGGGAGAGAAGATCTGGAGCGCATCCCAACTCCAGAGGTGTAGCCCGAGAGAGATGTAGAAGCAGAGGATACCATATTGCCGTGGCCAAGGTGGAGCTATGAGTATCATATGACCTCTGTCTCTCTGAAGCTTGAACAGTGTTTTGGGTATGAGGGGAAAGGGTGGGAAGGCATAGAGGAAGTCCTGACCCCAATGAAGGAGGAAAGCATCCCTTGCCTGACAGTTTTTTGCCATAATTCTGGAACAGAACCGGGGAAGTTTGGCATTCTCTGGACTTGCAAAGAGGTCTATGTCTGGGGTTCCCCAGATTTGGAATACTCAGGCAATCTGGTCAGAGTGGAGGGACCATTCGTGTGGCAGCAGTACTCAGCTGAGTTTGTCTGCCCAAAGGTTTTGAATGCCTGGAAGATATACCACGAGGAGGTGAATTTGATGCTCTCTGGCAAGGGCCCATAGTCGTAAAGCTTTTTTGCATAACGACAGAGAGTCTGTTCCGCCCTGCTTGTTAACATAGAACATGGCTACTTGATTGTCTGTTTGGACTAGGACTGTCTTGTAGCTGAGCTGGGCTTGGAATATTCGGCGAGCAAGGAGGATTGCTCTGAGTTCTAGGAGGTTTATGTGAAGACAAGCCTCCTCTGGGGTCCAGAGACCCCTGGGTGGAGAGATCGTGCAGGTGGGCCCCCCATCCCAAACTGGGACGCATCTGTTGTTAGAGTGGCCTGGAATAGGGGCTAATGGAAAGGAAAGCCTACGAGAAGGTTTTCCAGTGATTGCCACCATTGAAGGGATGAAATAAGATGTTCTGAGTTTCTTATTTTGTCCAACAGGCGACTTGAGGCCTGTGTCCACTGGGAGGATAGGGTCCACTGGGCTGCTTGCATGTGAAAATGAGCATAGGGAACCACATGTACAGTGGGATGCCATATGTCCCAGCAGCTGAAGCATTTCCCGAGCAGTTAGGGAGGTTTTTACCGCTGCTTGGGAAGCTAGCTGACCTATGCAAAGACAGCGGGGCTGTGGAAGGAAAGCCCTTGTCTGGTGTCTAGGCGAGCTCCTTTTAATTCTAGGGACTGAGAAGGAGCGAGATGGAATTTTGGAAGGTTTATGACTAATCCCAAGTAATGCAAAACTCGCATTGTGCAAGTAAGAGCAGAGTTGGCTTCTGGAGCTGTGGGTGCTCGACTGAGCCAGTCGTCCAAGTAAGGGAAGACGAATATCCCCAGAGTCCATGGGAATGCAGCTACTACTACCATGCATTTTGTGAAAACTCTTGGGGCACAAGCCAGACCGGAGGGAAGAACCCTGTATTGGAAGTGTCTTCCCTGGAAAAGGAATCAAAGGAACTTCCTGTGATCTGGATGGATGAGTATATAAGCATCTTTTAGATCTAGAGAACATAGCCAATCCTGAAACTGAAGGTATGGCAGAAGTGTTCCGAGAGACATTATTTTGAATTTTTCTTGGAACAGATATTTGTTCAATTCTCTGAGGTCCAAAATGGGTCTGTGTCCCCCTGTTTTCTTTGGGATGAGAAAATAGGGGGAGTAGAACCCTGTACCCTGGTGAGGTATGGGTACTTCTTCTATTGCTCCCTGGGCCAGAAGTATTGTGACCTCCTGACTCAGAAGATTGGCAACAGGGGTTTGAGAATTGAACTGTCTTATGATTGTAGGAGGGGGCATACTGTGAAAATGAAGTCTGTACCCCTCTCGTACAATGGACAGAGTCCAGTGTTCTGATGTTATTTGGTGCCATCTGGTGGCAAACTGACATAATATGCTGGGGATGGTAGAGGGTTCTAGACCCTGCAGGGGCAGGAAGGCTAAATTCTCTAGAAAAGAGTCAAAGCCCCTGAGGAGGCTGAGCCTTCTGAGCTGGCTGAGCTCTTGGAACTTTTGGTTTCTTCTGTTGTCTAGTTTGTTGCTGTTGTCCGTTTTGGGCAGCATGGACTGGACAGTGACCCTGCTGGGTATAAGAAGGATAAAACTTTTTTCTTGTTGAAAAAGGGGTTTTTATTAGATCTTTTCTTTGCTGGGTTGGCTGTAAACGTTGACAACCTGTCCAAGGTAATATTGTCAGAGTCAATCTCATTAGCTTTTTCTTGCCCATTCTTGCTAAACAGATTTTTTCTCTTGTGCAAGGAATGTTTCCCAGTTTATCTTGTACCCAAATTTCCAAGTCTGATGCCTGAAGCCAGGCAATACGACGTGCACCAATGGAGATAGCAGAGGTTCTGCTTATGCATTCAAAGCAATCAAAGGCTGCACGGTTGACAAACTCGGAAACATCTTGGGCATGTTTGACCAGAGCAAGAAATTCCTGTCTTTTATCATCAGGAATAAGGGGGCTCATAAGCTCCAAGTCTCCTGTAACCTCTGAGGAACATCCCCATGTATAGGAAGTATGAGCTGATTCTAGCTGAGAGCATGGAAGCTTAGAAGCATCGACGCCCAAAAGCATCGAGAGTCCTGGACTCGCGGCCTGGAAGATTGGAAGAATGTCTTTTTGCACTCTTTATCCTGCGCATGGCCGATTCCATTACCATTGAATGGTGTGGTAACTGAGTCTTCTGAAAGCCAGGACAAGGTGGAACTCGGTGCATGGTATCGAGTCTGCGAGAGTGTGGAGATGTGGTTAAAGGAGTCTCCCACATTCTGAGCATGAGATCATGCAGAATCTTATGAATGGGCTAAGTAGCTGCCTCATTAGGAGTTTTAGGGTATTGAAAAATCTCTAACTCTTCTGCCCTAGGCTCCTTTTCAGGAGCCACTGTGATTACAAGGCCTCGAGCCACATCACAAATAAATCCTGGAAGGACATATCCTCTGGAGGAGACATTGTATGCTGAGGAGGAGATGGATCCTCCGGAAAAAGTGCTCTGGTATCGGCAGTCATCGGAATCTGAAGATTCAAAATATTTCTGATCCCGATGTTCATGCAAGGCACGGTACTGGTATCGATTGAAGTCGGTATCGAGGTGTCTCGATACTGATCCTTCGATACCGGGGATGGACTCTAGACTCAGCATGGGGGTATACCTGCCGAGGGCGGTGCCAATGGTACCAGTACCGATGTCAGTACCGGTGCCTGTTGAACAATCTGAAGCGGTTTCAATAATACCGAAGCCGTTAGAAGAGCCGCTAGACTGCATTCGATAGCGAGAAATGTTTGATCTATCGCTCCTGCCAATGCTTGGGTGTCAGTACCGGTAGAAGCGGCCGGGACCCCAGAGCATGGCACCAGTAGCTCTGCAGAGGTGGAAGCCTCGAGAACATCCTGGGGCCCCGTTAGTGCTTTGGAAGCTGAAGCCTCCCGCCAGGGCTGTTTTGCCAGTGAACTTTCCTCAAGGGCAACGCCGATGGCATCTCGATACTTTGAAGGAGATCTACCCTTTGAGGACCAGCTAGTCTTTGCAGACTTATGTTTAGTTACCCGAGATCCATGGGAGGAAGATGAAGCCCTGGAAGACGTTGATGCAACGGACATCGCATCTGCGGCAAAAAGGTACCGAGTTTTTCAGCTCTATTCTGCAGGCCCCTTTTGGTCACCTTTCTACAGGAGAGACACACCAATGGAGAGTGGTCAGGTCCTAAACATTTGAGACACCAGTCATGGGTGTCGGTGACGGATATGGTACCGCCACACTTAGAAAGTTTTTTTAAAACCAGTGACTGGTTTTTCCATTGTAAAGGAAAAATGGGTCTACTGCCCAAAATGGTGCCTAGCACCGATAGGAAAAAGGCTTCTGAAGAAGTACTTCAAAAAAGATTATATATACAGTGGTGTGCAAAAGTCTGAAATCACTTGTAAATTTGACGTTTTTTCAACTTCATGACCTTATATCTTAATTTATTTTTCCTCCCAGTGGCTTTTTCTGTGTATCTCATGATAAGTGATAGATTTGGCTATTAGGGCCAACTTTTAGTATTGGTTTGGCCCTTATTTTCTGAGTTTGTTCCCCATAGTTGTTCTATTGATAGATTTTCTGTGAAAATCACGTAATGTACATCGTTGGCCAACGATATATTATTGTAAATATGCTTTAAAATATTATAAATGCACGCCAGGTTGCCTTAAAATTAATGTGTGTGGCCTTGAAAAAGGCCATTTTTGTGTGTCAGTGATGGCTCAGTATTTGATGGGCCACCCTTTGTTCTTGATCACCTGACTGCACCTTGTCGGCATTGAATGAACCAGTCTGACAAGGTGATCGTTGGTGACAACGCGGTTCCAAGCTGCAATGAGTGACTCAATCAGCTCACGCTTTGATGTCGGATGCCTCTTGGATATTTCCAAGGCCACCTTGTGCCACAGGTTCTCGATTGGATTCAGATCTGGAGACTGGGCAGGCCAGTCCATTGACTTGATGTTGTTCCGCTGCTTCCAACTGATCACTAGTCTGGAGCGATGGCAGGGTGCATTGTCATCTTGGAACAGGAACTGGCCAGGAAACAGCTGGTGTGCTGATGGCACCATGCACTTTTGCAGTATGGTGATGTACTTGGCCCCGTTGACCATTCCATCGACGATGTGAAGATGTCCAACACCACTGGCAGCCATGCAGCCCCATACCATGACCTTCAAAGGATGCTTCACAGTGAGTTTGAGACATTCAGGCTTGAATTCCTCTCCAGGAAATCTCCTCACATAGGTGTGGGCCTGGTTACCAAACAGGCAGAAGGTGCTTTCATTGCTGAATAGCACCTTTTCCCACATTTCAGTTGACCAGGTTGAGTGCTTTCTCGCCCACACGATCCGGTTGCACCTTTGCATGTTAGTCATCAGTGGCTTATTCCGTGCTTTGCAGCCCCGGAGACCAAACTGCAGGCACCAGCGATGAACTGTTGATGAGTTGACACTGACCTCACTCTTGTCTGACCACTCTCGAAGTAGCTGAGGAGAGGTCAACTTGTGATTAGTCAGTGAAATGCATCGTAGTGCGCGGTCCTGGCGTGATGTTGATGCACGTGGACGACTTGAATGAGGCTTGTCTACCACTGAACCCGTTTCTTTCTTCTGTACAATCTTAACAGCGCTCTGACTGCAGCCAACTTTCCTGGCTATCTGATGGCTTGAAAATCCTTCCTCGCTCATAAAGGACACACAAACACACTCCTCCAACGTCAGGGTCCAAGTCATCTTCATGGTTGATCCAGAAAGCGTATGAAATTCAAAAATTCCGCACGTTTTTATAGTTGCACTGTTGGCTAGATATCTGCATTGTAATTGGTTAGTGAAACCAGCCTCCTGATTGGTCAGAAATAACATGTGCATATTGGATAATCTCAATCCAGTTTTGACGCAGGATCCATAAAAATCACAGTAGCTATCTCCCAGTGTCTGTAAAATATTTAAATTGGAAGCAAGGAATGCAAAAACGTCAACTCTAATAGCCAAATGTATCCCTTTTAACGTGGTAACATAGTAAATGATGGCAGATAAAGACCAGCGTGGTCCATCTAGTCTGCCCAGCAATATGGCAGGAGTAGGTGCACCCCTACCCATGTCTTTGTTTCTTTGTTTGTTTAGGGGTGAACCCACCGCTCCTCCCCCCATTGCTCCATGTAGGACACCCCCTATTTGTTGAGAAATTAGATGGTTCAGTTTATTTAGATTTAATCTTGTTGCTGTAAGGTGATCAACTGTGTCTGTCCCAGGCCACTTTGAATTCTGTCACTGTCTTTGCCCCCACCACCTCCATCGGGAGGGCATTCCAAGCATCCACCACCCTTTCCAGTAAAAAAGTATTTCCTGACATTGCCTTTCAATTTACCACCTTGCAGCTTCATGTCATGCCCTCTAGTTTTACAGCTTCCCCGTCTCTGGAAGAGGTTTGTTTGTTCATTCATTATTTCTCTTTAAGTATTTAAAGGTCTTAAGGCAAATAAGGTGTCCGAATCTCCCCTATCCCTCCTCTCCTCCAAAGTGTACATATTTAGGTCTTCCAGTCTCTCCTCATAAGGCTTCTGACGCAGGCTCCAAATCATTTTAATCGCCTTCCTCTGAACAGCTTCCATTCTTTTTACATCCTTTGCAAGATATGGTCTCCAAAACTGAACACAGTATTCCAAGTGAGGCCTCACCAGAAACATATACAGTGGCACTAGTACCCCTTCCTTTCTGCTGGTAATTCCTCTTCGAATGCAGTCCAACATCCTCCTGGCTTTTGCCACAGCCTTGTCGCACTGTTTTGCCACCTTGAGATCTACAGAAATAATCACACCGAGGTCTTTCTCCTGCTCCGTGCACACCAACCTCTCGCCCCCAATTTCTGCTACCCAGGTGCATGACACTGCACCTCTTTGCATTAAATCTCAATTGCCAAGCATCAGACCATTCCTCCAGCTTTTGCAGATCCCTCCTCATGTTCAGCACTCCCTCGGGGGAGTCCACTCTGTTGCAAATTTTCATGTCATCTGCAAAAAGACAGACTTTTCCATTCAGTCCTTCAGCAATATCACTCACAAATACATTGAACAGTGCCGGGCCCAGGACCGAACCCTGCGGCACCCCGCTAATCACCTTCCTTTCATCCGAGTGAACTCCATTTACCAACACCTTCTGTCGTCTGTCAGTCAACCAATTTCTGATCCAGTTTACCACCTTGGAACCCATCCCCAAACTACTGAGTTTATTGATAAGCCTATATGAGGGACAGTATCAAAGGCTTTGCTGAAATCCAGGTAGATGACATCCATCACGTGTCCTTGATCCAGTTCTCTGGTCACCCAGTCAAAGAACTCAATCAGATCTGTCTGGCAAGATCGCCCCTCGGTAAAACCATGTTGCCTTGGATCCTCTAACCCTCTGGTTTTGAGAAAGTTCACTATTCGCTCTTTCAGGAGCGTCTCCATTACCTTTCCCGCCACCGAGGTAAGGCTCACGGGCCTGTAGTTTGACACTTCTTCCCTGTCACCACTTTTGTGTAGAGGTATGACGTCAGCCATTTTCCAGTCCTGAGGAACCTCTCCTGTTTCCAAGGATCTGTTGAAAACATCCTTTAATGGCCCTGCAAGAACCTCTCTGAGCTCTTTCAGTATCCTGGGATGTATCCCATCCGGTCCTATGGCCTTGTCCACTTTCAGTTTTGCAAGTTGTTCTAACACCTCATCCTCTCCGCATGGTGTGGTATCTACCTCATTCCCATTTTTATATTTGGGAGTCACAGATGGTCCTTCTCCAGGATTTTCTTTAGTAAAAACAGAGCAGAAGTATTTGTTTAGCAATTTCGCTTTATCAATATCATTTTCCATGAGTCCGTTCCCAGCACTTCTGAGCCCTGCAATTCCACCTCTGATCTTCTTCCTTTCCCGAATATACCTGAAGAAAGTTTTGTCACTGCAGTTAACATCTTTAGCCATCTTTTCCTCTGCCTTTGATTTTGCTATCCTTATTTCTCTTTTTGTCTCCTTGAGTTTGGTCCTGTAATCATTTCTATGTTCTTCTGTTTGCAAGCTTTTGAATTTTAAAAAGCTGTGTTTTTTGCCCTTATTTGAGCAGTCACTTCTTTGGAAAACCAAGTAGGTTTCCTTTTCCTCTTGTTTTTATTTACTTTTCTTACATATTTATCTGGTTCCCCTTTTATTGCCTCTTTTAGTTTAGCCCATTGCAATTCCACTTCCCTTATCCCCTTCCACCCTATCAGCTCCTCCTTTAGGTACTTAGCCATTTTGTTGAAGTCAGTGTTTTTGAAGTTTAGGAATTTGAGCTTGCTATGATTGGACTGCACCTTGGCTTTTATCTCAAACCACACCGTGTGATGATCACTGTTGCTCACAGGGGCACTCACCCAGACATTTGACACGCTATCACTGTTGGTCAGCACCAAATCCAGTGTTGAGCTTTCCCTGGTTGGTTCCATCACCATTTCTCTAAGTAACGCATCTTGGATAGCGTCCACAATTTTTTTGCTTCTTTCCAGATTTGCAGAAGGAGTAATCCAATCCACATCAGGTAGATTAAAGTCACCCAATATGATCGCTTCCCCCTTTGTTGCTATCTTGGCAATATCTATAATCAATTTGTTATCTCTCTCTTCAATCTGAGTTGGAGGTCTGTAGATTACAGCAGTATGGATGACAGTGCCATCTCCTCTTTCCAACACTATCCAGAGCGCTGCTTCTTTTCCCCATGCACCCTGCATTTCAGTAGCTTTAATACTGGATTTGACATACAAGGCTACTCCTCCCCCTTTTCCATTTTCTCTGTCTCTTCTGAATAGATTGTAGCCAGGTATGGCTATATCCCAATTATGCGATTCATTAAACCATGTTTCTGTAATGGCCACAATGTCCAAGTCCTTTTCCACCATGGTAGAAAGATGAATATGCTGGGCTAACGCAAAATGAAAAAAAAACCTTAGAAAGTACGAAAAACACAAAACTCAAAGTGATTCCAGACTTTTGCACACCACTGTATATTTCTTTTTTTTTTTTTTAGTAAAGAAGAGAACCGGCGGTACCGGTAGGCGTCGAATGAAGGCCGACGTGACCACAAAAAAACAAAGAAGAAAAATAATTTTCTACAGTGACAGGGTATGCGACCTGTCGGCTCTGCGGAAAAAGAAAAACTGACGAAGGAGAGTGGGAAAAGCAGGAAGGCAGCACGCAGGTGCTGTGGGATGCTCCCAAAAAAGTTCCTATTGGACACTGGAGAGTGTTCCCGCGCAGGCTCCGTCGGTACCGACGATACCCATATGTGAAGACTACATTCCTGCTTATTCCTGGAGATTATTAAATCCCATCGCAGGAAAGTTTAATGCCTATGAGTACACCTATCAGTGGAATTTCTAGGAAAGATCATTCTTTTCAAGACGGACAGAAATGGACTATGTCGGACTATTTAGTTACTTTAAATGCAAATTGTGTCCAATAATAAATGTTTGTGAAATGAAAAGATGAAGTGATGCAACAACTACATAAAAAATGCAAAGATGTTGGGCCCCTTTGAACATACCAAAGTTTCACTGAGGTGTGAATCCCATGTCCCTTTCAACATTCTCCTTCCAAAAGCGAAATAGGTCCCTAAATTATAAAGCAACAATTGCCATTTCGTAACCTACAGTAAAATAGCATGATCTTGTAGTATTTTATGACAAGTTATTTTGGAACATACTAAGTTTACTAAACTGCAGGGCCTTATATATTTATTTATTTTAGTGCCATCAAGTCAGTGCAGACTCCTGGAGACCCAGATGGCTCTGGATTTTCTTGGCAATGTATCACCGGAAGTAGATTACCCTCCATTGCCTTGAAAGAAAAGGCTGGCAAAATGATTTGCCCAAGGTCACAAGGAGTGCCAGTGGGAACCACACCCTTGATCTTCTGGGTACTAGGCAGTTGCTCTAACCACTAGGCTGCTCCTCCATTCCAGGGCCTTAGTATCACAATTTAATAAATCCTGTGAGACATTTCCTTCTTTTGCCAGAGTCTGGAAAATCGTGTATTCCAGGTCTCTATTTCTGAGCTACCAGCTTAAAAGGGGCTATAAGTTAGTCAGCATCATTTTGCATTACAGCAATAGCAGGGCAGAAGCAAGTAAGGATCAGTCCTACCCCCTTTTGGTGTAAGCTACAGAGGGGTCTTTCAGGTCATCTCCCTGGGGAGAATTTGAACAAAGTGGTAGGACAGGAAAGCTAGCCAGTGTTTGAATGAAGGCACTTTTCATATATTTACGGGCCAGGAAGGGAAGGGGTGGAGAGGTAATGCAGTGACCAACTTCTCTCCCTAGGCCATCTGTCATTTTGAGAAGATGGGAGAGGTAGGAAAAGGTCTTGCAGCCCCATTTCAGCCAGCAGCCTAGGAGCACCACTTATTATCCTGGCAATGCTTTCATAGGCAAGTTAGCTATACCCTGAAGTTGAGCTAACTTTCAAGGAGTAATGCAGCTTGTGAAGAGTTTTTCATGAGCTGCACCATTAGTACATGCATTTGTATACAATACAGCTCATTACTTTACCGGCTTAGTAACTAGGTCTCCCCCCACCCCAAATGTATTTGCATAATGCAGAGCAGATCTTCAGCAATCAGACTATATGACTCATCCAGATGGCTGCTGTTCATGATCTTAAGGATCTCTTCAATTGTATTCCACGTTCCTATTAAAGCACTGTGTGACCAACTGGAACACGTCATTCAATGGTCACCAGTTATTGGGAGCTAAAAATTGACCACGAGTAATGCACAGCTGAAAATGCTGGGGATCATATTGAATTGTTATGTAGTGCAAGTACCTTCCGCTACTAGAAAAAAATACAATTTTTTACTGTACTAAGTTAACCTGGCAAATGCCAGAGCCAAAAGATTCATCCCTCCACAGCATACTTTGGTCCCTGCAAGGGTCAAGTAGTAAAATTCAAATACTTCACAACCTATTGCAGCCAAGAGTAACGTGAAGCTGTAAGTAGGGAAATGCAGAAGCAGCCACTACATTTAGTTCAGCTTTTCTTCAAATTCTAGATTTTCCCTTTCCCACAAAAAAAAAAAAGCATGTTGTGCTTGCTAGTGATCAAAGTAGCGAGACACAGCAGTTTTACTTACTTTCTTGGTAGGAATGAGCATTATATTTTCTCCAAAGGTAACCATTTTCCATGGATTCACAGTCATGGGGTGGATAGGACTGTAGTGTAGGTCCCTGGGAAGTCTCCCATGCTTGGCATGCTAGTTCCTGCCTTTTAGTCCCTTATTTTCAACACTGAATAAGTTCACTTATGTGAATCCATGAAAACACTCCTTTCAGAGACCACCCAAAAGTAATTCTGGTAAAGTCATTTTTGCGCACACTTTCAATGTATTTTAAAAATTCTGAAGTTTTGCTTTCTACTTGGGGATTTGCAGTATGTTACTCACCAGTGCAATAACAGTGGCTCCAGCTCCAGCGCAAGCCACAATAAACAGATGATAGGACATGTAGAACTAGGAAAAAAAATAAAGGCAGAATAAATGGCATATAATCCCAGCATGCTACAGAACATAGAGCCTCATAAGGATATGAAATAGCCAACCGTCAGCATTTGTTACATTACAGTTTGTTCTCTTTTAAGATAAACTAGTACGATTAAAAAGGGAGGTTCTTTTTCTATTTAGGAAAAGCGTAGTTACTCACCCTGTAACAGGTGATCTCCGGGAACAGCAGGAATTTCATCTTCACATATGGGTATCGTCGGTACCAACGGAGCCTACGCGGGAACGCTCCCCAGCGTCCAATAGGAACCCTTTTGGGAGCATCCCTCAGCACATGCACACTACCTTCCCGCCTTTCCAACTGTCCCTCTTCAGTTAAGTTTGTAGCTGAGTGAAAGGATAGAAGGAGAGAGGAAAGAGACAAAGAAATAGAGAGACAACTCCTAGGGGAGGTGGGTGGGTTGTGAAGACTAAATTCATGCTGTTCCCAGAGATCACCTGTTACAGGTGAGTAACTATGCTATCTCCAGGAACAAGCAGGAATGTAGTCTTCACATATGGGGGACTCCCTAGCTGAATATGCCAGGGAGATGGCCACAGGAAGCTGCCACCTGTAGTGAGGTGGGCCATACTTCCTCCCATGGATCTCTGGCATCCTACCAGGGTTGGTGGGTAGGAGTTGAATTAAGTCTGAAAGAGATGTTGAAGAACAGCCTGGCCAAAGAAGGCATCCCGACGGGAGGCTTTATCTAGGCAGTAGTGGGCTGTGAAGGTGTGCACCGAAGCCCAGATGGCTGCTCGACAGATGTCATCGATAGACACAGAGGGAAGGTTAGCCATAGAGGCTGCCATGGCTCTCACATTATGTGCTGTGACATGGCCTTGAAGAGGAAGATTCTTACTCTCATAAGTAAAGGATATGCATTGTGCAATCCATTTAGACACTGATCTTTTGGAGACTGAACGTCCCAAATGACTAGAATCAAAAGCAACAAAAAGTTGAGAAGACTTTCTATGATGCTGTGTTCTTTGTAGGTAAAAAGCCAAGGCTCTATTACAATCCAAAGTATGAAGGTTCCTTTCTGCATTAGAGGCATGAGGCCTCGGAAAGAATACAGGAAGGTAAATGGACTGATTTAAATGAAAAGGCGAAACCACCTTTGGCATAAAATGTGGATGAGTTCTGAGAACAACCTTATCATGGTGAAACCTTGTATAAGGGGGATGAGCCACTAAAGCTTGCAATTCACTAATGCGACGTGCGGAGGTAATTGCAATTAGGAAGATGACCTTCCAGGATAAAATCTTTAGGGTTGTAGTGGCTAAAGGTTCAAAGGGCGGTTTCATGAGCTGTCCGAGAACTAGATTTAAATCCCATGCCACCGGTGGTGGCCTGATGGGAGGCTTTGTTAATAGAAGACCTCTCATAAATCTTGCTATGAGTGGATGAGAGGAAATTGGCTTTCCATTTAGAGGCTTATAGGAAGCTGCAATTGCACTAAGATGGACTCTTACTGAATTGGTCTTTAGACCAAAATTTGATAAATGAAGTAGGTACTCTAGTACCGATTCCAAAGGTATCACAAAGGGGTTTAAGTCCTTTTGAGAACACCATATAGTAAAACGGTTCCACTTGAAGGCGTAAGAACATCTTGTGGAAGGTTTTCTGGAAGCCTGAAGGACATCCTTTACCTGTTGGGAAAGGTTAAGATCCTGCAGGTCTAGGCTTTCAGCAACCAGGCCCTGAGATGCAGGGACAGGGGGATTCAGGTGCCATAGCATCCCGTTCTCCTGGGAGAGAAGGTCTGGAGCACACCCTAACTCCAGAGGTGCAGCTTGAGAGAGATGTAGAAGCAGGGGATACCACGTTTGTCGTGGCCACCGTGGCGCTATGAAGATCATATGACCTCTGTCTCTCTGAAGCTTGAAGAGTGTTTTGGGAATGAGGGGAATGGGTGGGAAGGCATAGAGGAAGTCGTGACCCCAGTGAAGGAGGAAGGTGTCCCTTGCCTGGCAATTGTGAGCCGGAATTCTAGAACAGAACCGGGGACGTTTGGCATTCACTGGACTTGCAAAGAGGTCTATGTTTGGGGTTCCCCAGATGTGAAATATCTATCACCTGGTCTAGGTGGAAAGACCATTCGTGAGGCAGCAGTACTCGGCTGAGTTTGTCTGCCCAAAGGTTTTGAATGCCTGGAAGATATATCACGAGAAGGTGAATTTGATGCTCTCTGGCGAGGGCCCATAGTTGTAAAGCTTCGTTGCATAATGACAGAGAGCCTGTTCCGCCCTGCTTGTTCACGTAGAACATGGCTACTTGATTGTCCTTTTGGATTAGGATTGTCTTGTAGCTGAGCTGGGCATGGAATATTCGAAGAGCTATCTAGATTGCTCTGAGTTCTAGAAGGTTTATGTGATGACAAGCCTCCTCTGGGGTCCAGAGACCCTGGGTGGAGAGATCGTGCAGGTGGGCCCCCAATCCCACCTGTGATGCATCTGTTAGGATGGCCTGGAATGGGGGTTGTTGGAAAGGAGACCACACTAAAAGATTCTCCAGTGATTGCCACCATTGTAGGGACAAGATCAGTCGTTGTGAGTTTGATATCTTGTCCGACAGACGTCCTGTGGCCTGTGCCCACTGTGTGGATAGTGTCCACTGGGCTGCTCGCATGTGGAGTCGAGGATAGGGAACTACATGAATTGTGGATGCCATATGTCCCAGTAATTGCAGCAGTTCGAGCAGTTAGGGAGGACTTTCCTGCTGCTTGAGAAGCTAGTTGCATTATGCGAAGACAGCGAGGCTGTGGGAGGAAAGCCCTTGACTGTCTGGTATTTAAACAAGCTCCTATGAACTCCAGGGTCTGGGAAGGAACAAGTTGGGATTTTGGGACGTTTATGACTAATCCCAAGTATTGGAGAATTCGCATTGTGCGAGACAGTGCAGAGCTGACTTCTGGAATCATGGGGGCTCGAATGAGCTAGTCGTCCAAGTAAGGGAAGACGAATACCCCTAGAGTCCGCAGGAATGAAGCTACTACTGCCATGCATTTCGTGAATACTCTTGGTGCTGAAGCCAGACCAAAAGGAAGAACCCTATACTGGAGGTGTTTTCCCTTGAAAAGGAATCGTAAGAATTTCCTGTGATCTGGATGGATCAGAATATGAGTATATGCAGCCTTTAAATCTAGAGAACAGAGCCAATCCTGACTTTGAAGGCATGGCAGAAGAGTTCCCAGAGAAATCATTTTGAACTTTTCTCGGAACAGATATTTGTTCAATAGCCCCATCCATGTATACCACACAAGACACCCAGGGCTAGATCAATGTGGCGAACCTACTCTGTTGCACGATTGTAAATAGTTACCCTATGTTATCCAAGTTTTAACACCTGTTCATTGTAAACACAGAGTACCCTAGGAAATGTGTAGTTCTGTTTATTGTAAACCGCACTGATGTTGAATAGCGCGGTATAAAAGAAACTGGAAATAAATAAATAAATAAATAAATTCTCTGAGGTCTAAAATGGGTCTGTGTCCTGTTTTCTTTGGAATAAGAAAATAGGGGGAGTAGAACCCTGTACCCTGTTGGGGAATGGGCACTTCCTCTATTGCTTCCTGAGCAAGGGGTGTTGAGACCTCTTGATCCCGTAGATTGTCTGGAGAAGTTTGGGAATTGAACTGTCTTACGATTGTAGGAGGGGGCATGCTGTGAAAATGAAGCTTGTACCCCTCCCCTACAATGGACAGAGTCCAATTTTCTGCTGTTATTTGGTGTCATCCTGTTGACAAAATGACACAACCTGCCTGGAATGTTTAGGGGTTCTGGACCCTTCAGAGGCAGGAAAGCTAAGCTCTCTAGGAAGGAGTCAAAGCCCTTGAAGGAGCTGAGCCTGTGGAGCTGGTTCAGCTCTTGGGCCTTTTGGCTTCTTTTGTTATCTGGATTGTTGCTGTTGTCCCTTTTGGGCAACTTGACCCTGAGCTTGCCCTTGCTGGGTATAGGATGGATAAAACTTCCTCTTTTTGCTGAAAGGTGTTTTTTTTATAGGGTTTCTTTTTGGCTGGAGTTGCTGTAAATTTTGACAATCTGTCTAAAGTGAGATTGTCAGTATCTATCTCATTAGCCTTTTCCTGCCAATTCTTGCCAAAGAGGTTTTCTCCTGTGCAAGGGATGTTTCCTAATTTGTCCTGTACCCAAATCTCCAAGTCTGATGCCTGAAGCCAGGCAATCCGATGTACACCAATGGCAATAACAGAAGTTCTGCTGATGCATTCAAAGCAGTCAAAGGCTGCACGATTTACAAACTTGAAAATGTCTTGAGCATGTTTGACAAGAGTAAGGAAGTCTTGTCGTTTGTCATCAGGGAGAAGGGGGCTCATAAGCTCCAAGTCTCCTGTGACTTCTTTGAGGAACATTCCCTTATATAAAATATATGAGCTGATCCGAGCTGAAAGCATGGAAGCCTGAAATGTTCGACGCCCAATGGCGTCAAGAGTCCTGCACTCACGATCTGGAGGATTGGATGCATGTCTTTTTGCACTTTTCATCCTACTCATGGCTGATTCCACTACCATTGAATTGTGTGGCAGCTGAGTCTTTTGAAAACCAGTACATGGTGGAACTCGATACATGGTATCGAGTCTCCTAGAATGAGGAGATGTGGTCAGAGGTGTTTCCCACATCCTGAGCATCAAATCATGACAAATTTAATGAATGGGCAGGGTAGCTGCCTCTTTGGGAGCCTTAGGGTATTGGAGTATTTCCAATTCCTTTGCTCTAGGTTTTTTTTCAGAAGCTACCGTGATTGATAGGCCTCGGGCTACATCACGAATAAAATCCTGAAAAGACATGTCCTCCGGAGGAGAAATTCTGCGTTGAGGAGGAGCCTTCCAGAAGAAGTACTCTGGTACCGACCGAGTTATCCGAGTCATCGGAATCGGAAGACTAAGCATCTCTGATCCTGATGTTCATGCAAAGCACGGTATCGGTATTGATCGAAGTCGGCACCGAGTTGGTCCGGTACCGATCTGTCGATGCCCGAAAAAGTTGGCATGGGCAGAATTCCCACCGGGGCCGGTACCGTCGGTGCTGGTACCGGTATTGGTGCCCGTTGACCCATCGGTAGCAGTGTCAATGGTACCGCAGCTGTAAGAAGAGTTGCAACACTGCGTTCGATAGCGAGGAATCTCTGGTCTATCGATGCTGCCGATGCCTGGGAGTCAGTACCGGTAGAAGCGGCCGGAACCCCTGAGCATGGCACCAGTAGTTCTGCCGAGGTCGAGGCCTCAAGAACATCCTGGAGCCCCGTTAGTGCTTTGGAGGCCGAAGCCTCCGCCAGGGCTGTTTTGCTGGTATAGTTTCCTCAAGGGCAATGCCAACGGCTTCTCGATGCTTGGAAGGAGATCTACCCTTTGAGGACCGGCTCTTATGTTTAGTTACCTGAGATCCATGGGAGGAAGACGAGGCTCTGGAAGACATTGATGCAATGGACATCGCATCTGAAGAAAAGAGGGTACCGAGCTTTGCAGCCCGGTTCTGTCTTCCTCATACAAAAGGAACACTTCGATGGAAAATGGTCAGGGCCTAAACATTTGAGACACCAGTCATGGGTGTTGGTGATGGAAATGGAACCGCCACACTTAGTACATTTTTTTTTTAAACCACTAGCTGGTTTTTCCATTTTTCAGGAAAATGGGGCCTAATGCCCAAAATGGCACCTAGCACCAAAAAGAAAACGTTTCTGAAGAGAAACACTTCAGAAGTATATATATATTTTTTTTTTTGAAAAGAAAAGAGAACCGGCGGTACCGGTAGGCGTCGAGCGGAGGCAGGCGAAACCACAAGAAAACAAGTTTAAAGAAGAAATTTCTATGTTTCTGTCATCATGTTTCTATAAGTGGACTGTTGTAGTTATGGAAGGACAGACTAGATGGGCCTTGTGGTCTTTTTCTGTCATCATGTTTCTATGTTAAAGAAGAAATTTTCTGCGGTGAGAGGGTATGTGACTGTCAGCTCTGTGGAAAATGAAGAACTGAAGATGGACAGTTGGAAAGGCGGGAAGGTAGCACGCCTGTGCTGAGGGATGCTCCCAAAAGCGTTCCTATTGGATGCTGGGGAGTGTTCCTGCGCAAGCTCCGTCAGTACCAAGGATACCCATATGTCAAGACTACATTCCTGCTTGTTCCTGGAGATCAAAATTATCCCAGCTTACCAATTGGTATATGGAAATGCATAGTTCAATAGCTGACCACAGCACTTATTACATTTAAAGAGACAAAGCATTTTTTGCACATCCACCTTGTCTGCACTTCAAAAAAAATCCCACTCCTAATGCATTGCACTCTTTCAAAAACATGTTTTCCAAATACTCTAGAAAACAGATCTTGGGAGCAGTAGAGTGAGTGTGTCTGGCTATTTGGAGAATGTAGCACAGGCAACAAATTAGCAGTCATTGGTACTTTAAAGATATACTCGTGATAAATGATGTTGAGGCAATTAAGTTTTCTACTTTATATTATGCTCCTCAGGGAGTCAGAATGGAGGCTTTGGCCAACATGGAACCTATTCCTTTAGCTTCAGCCGAGACTTTGAATATCTCAGCATTTTTGGAGTCATCTTCAAGTGCTATTCCAACTCATGCTACTTTAATTGTTTGTTTGTTTTTTAATCTGTTGATGATAAAAATATGATAATGAGATTATATTTCGCTAATAAGAATAATTTTATGGCAATACAATTCAAGTTTTTCCCCCGATGTTAGTAAAACACAGCTCAGGTCCTGGCCCTTGGGGCATCTTTTTTCTTAAAGTATCCCTGCAAATGTGTAATGATTTATCAAGAAGAGAATATGTGTTTTATGATTCTGTTCAACTGGAGGCCTTTCCTGCTGGGAAGAAATCGGAATAATGTTAGTTTGGGTTTTTTTCTCTCTTCTTCTGGTTATGTAGATGTGGGTAATTAGTAGTTTATATATTTTGGTAGATATTCTTTTTGTTATGGGGCAGACCTCTCTCTTGATGAGGACTTAATTATAAAATTCCTTCTTTATGATTCAATAAAATATTAATGCTAGCCATGGTGTTTAAATAATTTATGTATATCCAGTGCTTCCTTTCAGTGTTCTCCAGATAACACCAGAGTAACTGCTGGCTGCAATTCAGATTTCGAGCTCACTGTCTGGATAAGATAGTGGCCTGAATATTGGTCGCCCTCTGGATAACTTGCCATTCTGTCCTCAAACCACCCAGACAGAGCTGAAGCTGTCTAAGTATATTCAGCAGCACTATATGGAGTGTGCTACTGAATATCCATATATTTGTGAGATAATGACAGCCAATAGCAGGTTTTCAGGTAGCTCAAACACAAGGACTTGTAGGGTGGATTACATTTTAACTAACTACTATGGCCATACCACTCCGAGTGTGCTAGATCTCCCCTGTTCTTGGGAACTAACCAGGGTTGGGCTTGGTTAGTAACTGGATGGAAGAGTGCCTTGGAATACCAAGTGGGGATAGTCACAGAATAGGCAACTAGCCAAAGGGTTACCATCTACGATGACTCAAAAGCACTTCACCACCACTGTCCAGTGACTGGCCCTGTGAATCTTCTAGCACTGAACTTACCTACACTGCTAAGTAAGATCTGCTTAATCTGTACAAAAATAAAAGGGATATTAATAGGCATCACGTTGCCCTATGCTGAAAAACAGACCAGTATTCTTTGTTGAGCCCTCGCCTGCAGAAACAAACGTGTTGTCAAAAATGCCTTATTTCTGTGACATTAACTGTTGCCACTGGAATACCTTTTACGTATGCATCTAGTGGTGAAAAACCTCATAAAAACAAGACCTTATAACTGCCCGTGTCGGTGCGTAGTCGCTTCAAATTGGAATCTGCTCAGCTTACTAACAAGTAATCCTCCGTTGTATATATTCAAAGCAGCTGTACAGAGATAATGAAATGCAGCATTTGAGCTCTTTTTTGTAGCCTGCATTATAAGACAACAGAGGATGCTTACTGTCTAATAATGCCACATCTCCTCACAAGCCAGCAGCACTTGTGAGGAGATGTGGCATTATTAGACAGTAAGCATCCTCTGTTGTCTTATAATGCAGGCTACAAAAAAGAGCTCAAATGCTGCATTTCATTATCTCTGTACAGCTGCTTTGAATATATACAACGGAGGATTACTGTTAGTAAGCTGAGCAGATTCCAATTTGAAGCGACTACGCACCGACACGGGCAGTTATAAGGTCTTGTTTTTATGAGGTTTTTCACCACTAGATGCATACGTAAAAGGTATTCCAGTGGCAACAGTTAATGTCACAGAAATAAGGCATTTTTGACAACACGTTTGTTTCTGCAGGCGAGGGCTCAACAAAGAATACTTGAGCTTAAGCGTTAGAAGTGTCAGACTTCACATCAGATAATGCTACAAAGTCCGCATCCTCACTAAGACATGTAGTGTGCAAACAAAAGAAAATTATTCAGTAAACCAAAGAGATGATCTGTTCTGTGAACCTAATTGGTAAGTCTTCTAAAACAGAAATGTCTTGTGTTTTAACTGATGGCTTTTTTAACCTGCAGGCCCCTTCAAAGGGTGTTCATTTTTACTTGAAGCCAATATAGAAAAAACACAGTGTAGTTCTATTAAGACAAGGTGATCTCAGGATAACAATCTGTTCCTTTTCTGGAAGGGAAGAAAAGCAGGGTGAGTCAATGGCATGGTGACGAGGTTTTCAAGCTATGGAAGGTTAAGTACCCAGCAACATATTTATAGAGCAGGGGTTCTCAACCCAGTCCTCGGGACACATCTAACCACTCAGTTTTTCAGGATAACCACAATGAAAATGCATGATAGAGATGTCCATACAATGGACACAATGCCTGCAAATTCTCTCATACAAATATTTCACTGTGGTTATCCTGAAAACCTGAATGGCTAAGTGTGTACCGAGGACTGGGTTGAGAACCACTGTTGTAGAGAAATCACCCCGAGTAATATTCTTGAAGGAAGCATGCTAGAAAAGTCAAACGGTGTTCTGTTCATGACAACGTATGTACCTCATTTGTGTTGCAGATGCTTTCCAGGGTCGAGCCACATGCTTTGCCTGGTGAAGCACTCCACGGAATGATGCCTAAAAAACATGACCGAACACGATTGCAAGTTACAGCCCAATGCAAAAGTGCAAATTCCTGACTCTCCTTCAGTTTTTCCTCCCTCTTCAACCCACGTGCCATCTGTGTTCTCTCATCATGAGCCCACACAAGCTGTCAAGTGCTGCTGCTTTGTGGATTGGCAGTAGGAATTCTAGAGCAGCATACCTCCTGGAGCATGCATCATCCTCACATCAAATCCAGCTTCTGCCTGCCAACAGGCTGTTATCGAATCAGTCTCCCACATAGCACAAAATGCACCCCCCCCCCCCCCAGTCAGAGCTTGCAAAAAGGCTAGATAGAAAAGCATTTTTGATAAGAAATGGAAGTCTGTAGAGCTGCCAGCATTTGAAAGCTCTGAGGGCTATTTTGAAAGAAAATAAGACAATCTCCCATTAAGATTTGCCCAAGGTGGTGTGGGTTGGTTTTTTTTTTTGTTTTTTTTAAACACAACTAAAACAATTTTTATTAAAAACTTCCAGAGGGTGGACAGCGGGGTATGTCTGATTTCACATGTACAAAGTTTCTCTGAATGATATTTACACATATTGCATTAGTTATACAAGTCTAAATTAAATCCCTCTTGCCACACAGTACAGAACAGACCATTACCACTTGGCTATACATAATCAATGTTGTGCAAGATTCATTTGCATAAAATGAAGGAAGTATATGCAAATGTATCTCATACATATTCATTACAATTATCCTCAAAACCCATCTTATTAGGTAGTCCCTAGAACGGAGGGACCTGCAATGCCTTATTCACGCCCTAATTTTTAACATGACCATTGTATTTCTTTACTAGCAGGGATGGGAGGGGGCCTATTAAAAAGGATTCTATCTGTTCAAAATCTTGCAGTTAGACTTCTATGAGTTAAATCAGTTTCCCCATGTCACTCCCCCTTTAATGGGGCAACACTGGCCGCCCATACAATAGAGAACACATTTTAAAATTCTTTTTACTAGTCATGCTTTTTTTTCAGCTTTCTTGCTAATTTATACATAAGATCGCTACATTTCATCATCACAATTGTCCTTATTATGTTTGCCTTCTCCCCAGATGATTAAAAGTGAGATAAATGATGTGCTTTGTCTTTTTTAGCCACTTTATGGAATAGGCTCCCTCCAGATATTAGGACCAAAATGAATTAAGTTTAAAGAGGCACAAAAAAACTCATCTGTTTGTACACAAGTTCGCAGATTACTGTTGACATAGAAGAGAACTAATGGGAGGCCAGCAAACGGAAGGGCGCTGGCCCATAACTGGACTGCTGGGGGAGGGAGGGCTAGCCAGATAGGGGCAGATATAGGCTGGGGGTGAGGGCTGCGGCCTCCCTTTTGGTCAGAGCTGCAGGAGTGCAGAGCTTACAGCAAGCATGCCGCGGCAGCGAGGGCTGCTGGGAAAATAAGGAGTCTGAAGCTGTGGGTGCTGCATGAATCTGCAGGGGACCAAGCAACCATAGCAAGCAGGCCACATCAGCAAAGAGCACAGGAGGAGCAAGAAGATGGGAGTAAGATAGCAGCCGCAAGCTCAACAGAGAAGATCGCTGCAGGGCTAGCGGTGGCATATCTGGGAGCAGATCAGTCAGAGACACTGGTGACAGCTTGTCGTGACTCTGGAAAGCACCAGCAGCAGAGCGGCGCATCGGTGGAGGATGGGGATGGAACTGCTGATACAAGGAGCCAGTAGTCAGCAGTCATTTTGAACTCCCCTGACATCACAGCAAGGGGCAGAGCTAAAAACACTTGCAGTAAGAGAGCAGAGCCTTAAAGAGATAGCGCTTTCTTAGAGTAAAGGCATGGTGCCATAGCAGACGGATAAGGAGAATTGAAGTCAGGATAAGGAGAATCGTGGCAGGCCAAGACAGGAAAGAGGAAGACAGTCGAGAAGAAAGCAGGTGGGCACACGACAAAAAAGCAGAAGTTGACGAACATGCCGGAGCAAGGCAGCAGGACGGCCGAGGTCCAAACGGCACAGCGCAAGGCAAGCACTGGGCAGACCAAGCATAGCACCAGAGGCGGTCACACAGTGGCAGGAGCAGAGGGCAGGAACATAGCCATCTATCAGGCTGAGCTTGAATTCTGTGCTTCTACTTGGATCCCGCATTTTGGCCTACGTAAACAGCTTTAATGCTCCAGACACAGCGTCATCACCTGGCAGAAAGTGGTATGAGGAATTGGGAATTTGAGATCTAGTGTACAGGGTGAGAGCTATTGCTGTGGTCCAGAGTGGGACGCATGCAGACTCTGAGCTCCTTTGAACACACACAGGGCCCTTTGCAAGAATGGGAGAGGACAGCAGCGCACCCCATGCCCAGTGACGCAGGAGGCTACCTCACAGGACCACCCAGGGGACAGAAGGGTGAGTACGGGCTAGTCATGTGAAAGGCAGGGAGACCGTAGCATACAAAAGGAAGGGGGTGGCATGGGAGGGTTGCTGGGGAGTCATGCCTGACAGATGGGAACAGGGTGGAGGGGATGTGAAAAAGGGGATAGAAGAAAGCAGGGCTGAGGCGCCAGCTCTGGCACCCCACTCGTAGTCAGATGCGGAAGCAGGGAGGGAAGGGGTTATTGCGGCAACTCAAGTTTGGAGGGGTGGGCAAAGAGGGAGGTGGGAGGGAACTGCCAAGTACATTGGAGCCGTTACAGAAGCTGGTGCAGATAGTGGTAAACAGCAACACAATGCAGAGCACTAGTCAGGAAGTTACATGCCTGCCCGAGGGTGGGAATAGCGACCCTGCAAAGGGCAACCACAGCGGCACTGTGACAGGCACCTCTGGGGGAGGGATACGGGATGGATGCAAGTGGGGCGACAGGTACACAGAAGTGGATGGGGTTCTGGTGTCAGAAGCGAGGCCGGCAGAATACACCTGCCTCACTAGGCTTTGGATAGACATGTGTCCAAGGCCCAAAAGCACAAGATATGGAAGGGCGAGTATGTCAACATTCTCCTTACTGGTTGGGCAGAATGATACTAGTTGCGATTGTACAAACTGCCGCAGCAAATGCAAGCTGGCTAATAAGAATGTGGATAGCACCCGGAGAACGATAGTGAACTGGTGCACTACCTTTCATATCTTAGCCAGCGTGGTCGGCAAGAAGCACTCTGAACAGTGCCGGGGCCTCTTCAAATACAAAGACGGTATAAGTGAGGCATACTGGGTGTATGGAGGGACCACCTGGCTGATACAATGAGCAGTTTCACAGGAACAGGTCAGGGAACAAAGGGCTCAGCTGGTACAGGAAAGACATCAACCTCTGGATTAGGCTGATGGACTTGGGGCCAAAGGGGAAGCAGAGCAGGCACAGTCATCCATCCTCTATGGCCGGGAAAAAACACAGGGAAGAGTATAGATTCAGCAGCTGGGACAATAGTGGGACCCCATTGCCAACCCTGAGCACCTGAAGGGGTGTTTACAGGTTATTCAATGGGGGTACCTGTAGATTTAACAATACCTGCAAATACAGATAACATCTGCTCGATATGCAGCGAGGTACACCCTCAAACCAGATGCAGGAAGAGACAGGGAGGGGAGCCCCATCGTCTACGATAAGAAATGTGTTTTTGTGCAGGCCACTACACCATAAAGATTGCAGCATTGTAACGGAACCTGGTGAGTTATGACAGACGGGTGCTTGGCTAGTGCAGGGTTTCTTTTATCTGGTTGTGTCATACCTTATAGCAGCCCTGCCAGACTGTGGTTGGTAGGCAACCTAAAATCAATATTAGAAAGAGGGGATATAGTACAGGAAAAAATGGACAAAGAATGGTCACTCAGAAGTGTAGCTGTGCCCTTCAGGTGCAGGCCCCATAGTTGACTTGATAATCTCACCTCTGGGGTATATTGGCTCATCCATCACCTATCCTACCCCAGACAGAAATTCAGTTAATGACCACTTAGACCGATCAATGTGCTTAGTCAAGTACGTGTCCAAACTGTCCATGAACCAGGCTTTAGACCTGGTAAGGGAGCAGGGAAGAGGGGTATGGTTGGCAAAGATGGATGTGGAAACAGCCTTTAGGCTCATGCCGATATATCCAGACAGCTTCCATCTCATCGGCTTCCGATTTGGAGACCACTATTATTTCAACAAATGCCTCTCGATGGGATTCTCGATGTCTTGTGCACACTTCAAGGAGTTTCGCTCAGACATACAATGGATAGTTGAAAGGTAAAATTGGCAAGGAAAAAATGATAGCTATCAACAAGAAATCATCCAGATAATGTAATGATTGGCAAGCCTGTCAGAGGAACCTGGAGAGTTTCCAGTGCAAGACCGCCGAGCTAGGTGTCCCACTAGCAAAAAATATCACCGACCCCTGATTGGGCACCTGAACTTTGCATGGGGAGTTATGCCATTGGATAGGGCATTCATAAGGCGGTTAGCGGACTCCACCAGGGGCATTCGCAGTAGCCACCACTATCAGGATCAGCGCTACCACCTGGGAAGACATAGCCATATGGTGAGAGTTTTTGGTGAAGTATAATGGCAGGAACATATGGTGGGAGAGGTTCTCCACCAAAAGGGAGATGGAATTATTCACGGATGCTGCAGGTGGCATTGTTTTTGGGATTTACTTCAAGGGGCGGTAGTACCAGGAAAAATGGCCAGATGAGTGGCACAGGCAAGGCGTAACTAAGGACATCACATTCCTCAAAATGTTCCCAGTTGTGGTAGCTATATCACTATGGAAGCCTCATTTTGCGATGAGAATACTGTTCCAGTCGGACAACACCACCATAGTTTAAATAAATAAATACTTAGGGTGGGGAGAATAATGAGGCTACTTAGGAGGTTGGTACTGTTCAGCCGAAAGATGAATGCTTTCATCAGAGCTAGCCGTTTGCCAGGAGAATGTAACGAGATTGCTTATGCGCTGTCTGGTTTTCAGCTGCACTGTTTCAGGCGACTTGCCATGACAGCAGACTCAATGGCTATCCGCATGCTGGTGGAAATGTGGAGCGTTGGGTGCTTCTCTATCAACCAGCACCTGAAAGGTGTATTGGAGAGCATGGGCCAGGCTGCGGAACTTCACGGAGCTACAGGGTTTCCATCTCAAAGGGGGTGTGACAGTGGAGCAATTGCTGGAATTCATAATATGGTTGCGGGATAAAGGGATGACCCTCAGACATGTCAAACTGATGCTGACTAGCATGGCGTTCTTTCTGAAGCTCGGGGGGAGGGGGGGGAAATGACACCACAAAAGAATTTATGATTAAAAAGGTAATTGAGGGCTGAGCGAGGGAGACTACGCAGAGGCCTGAAGGGCGCAGACCAGTCACTCTATATATACTAGAGAGGAGTTATCCTAAAAGCAGTGGAGGTGATCAGGGATGGATTTGAGGAGAAACTCTTTAGAGTGGCCCTATGATTATGTCCTTCAGCACCTTGAGGATGAGCGAAGCTATCCCCTGGTCTAGAGCAGACTCAATGGGCGCCTCCCTAAGAGTGGAGGACCTCACGGTGAGAGGGGGTAGGGTCGGTCTTCCTGGGGAAGTTTAAGATGAATCAGAACCAGAGGAGTAAAATGCTACAGAAGTCCGAGGCCTGTGCCTGGGAGTATTTGCAGGTGCACTCATCAGCAGGGGGGGGGGGGCCTTCCTGTGACACCAGGATGATAGTTGCCTTTCCCAGTTCCAGTTCAAAGCCTTGTGGCACAGGGTCCTGGAGAGAGCAGGTTTTGGAAAGGCAGGCCTGAAGCTGCATTCATTCAGGATAGGAGCTGCCACCACAGCCCACAGGTTAAGTTTCAGCGCTGGGCAGATTCAGGCTAATGGGATATGGGTTTCCAGCAGGTACAAACTGTATATTAGGTAGTGGGTATTTTCTGAAGCTAAAACTGCATTTTCATCTTATTCCACTAGGTGACAAAGTGCTCACAGTCTAGATAGTGGGCATTCCTACATCTTTTGGGCCAGAACAACAGTGGGCAGCCATATCGAAAAACAGCTCAGCTTCTCCCCCAGACACTGAATATACAGTGGGGGCTAGGGAAGCAGGGGATGTTTGGGACGAGCTGTGGCCTGCACTCATTAGCCAGCGCCAGGGTTAGCCACCTGCCGGACTTTACTGTGCTGCATTTGGATGGCAATGACTTAGTATCCACCAAGGGCATTGACCTAATTAGCAAGATCAAAAGAGATTTGGCTTGGATACGTGCCGAGCTATGGGCAGGCATCATTTGGTCCCAGATACTCCCCCAGCATAAGTGATTATGGGCCATCCGGCCTGAGAAAATAGAAAGAAACAGGAAAGAATTGAATGCCAAGGTGGGGAACTTTGTCGGGGCCTGGGGGGGTGGGGGGTGGGGGTGGGGGGGGGGTGCTCAAGCACGAAGGCACTATAGTAGGGCTACAGCCATGTATAAAGGGGACGTGGTACATCTGAATGACACTGACCTTGATGTTTTTAATGCCGATCTGTGGAAAGCGTCTGTTCAGTGCTCACAAATAGGGCGAGTGTGGCCTCTGCCCTCCTGGTGGCAGGACCTCACCGACAAAAGGGGGGGTACCAATTATTATAGGGGTGCTCAGGTGCTGGATTGGGATGCTTGGGCCTGAAATGGGGAGGCCAGGTACCAGGGCCAGGGGTGCCTGGGCTCAGTTCAATAACGGGTCATAACACAGGGGCCCACCCGGCGCCAACACAGAACAGTTGGTGGCAGAAGAAGTCTGCCTAGACCATGGTGTGAGCAGAGGTGTCCTTGAGACTGGGCAATAGCAGCATGGTACCTCTTCCTCAAGAGGGGGAGGGGCCTGGTTATGATGGTTATTATTGTGGTGGTGGTTGTTATTGTTTATTTCATGCAAGCTGCACTGAAGCAATAAAAACGTGTGATAGTTATGTGTTGGGATGGGGCCAAAGGGGGGAGGGGGCAGGGCAGGTGAATAGGAGCCCGGAGGACCCGTACAGCATGCCCTGGGTTATGTTCTCTGACTATTCCAACAATGCTTTTTATTTAGCTGTTCCAGTCTGAATGCAGACTTTTTTTTTTTGTTACCTCCTTATTAGTTTGACAGCGGGAAGTTTTTTTGTATTAACTTTTATTCCCTCTTATCTGTTAATCTTTTCTTGAAGTATGGATGGCATCTCTGTTTGTTTTTCCGTTTCCAAATTTTACCCTCTTTTTATTGTTTATTGCCATCTTGAAGAGATGCGCTGATCATTTCTGAACATTTTTAACACAACAGAATTTTACAGAGACATAGAGCTCAATTCAAATTTTAGAACTGAGAATGTATGTCTTGAACACAGCCATGGGCAACTTGTAATTCTGTGAGCTTTCAAGTATTACACAAATATTACATCACCTAAACCATTCATCTTTGTGTTGTAGATCATATTTGAACCAAATTTTAACTGCGTAATACCCCATAAGCAGCTTGTAAATTACTTGGGATAAACATACTAAATAAAACATTGAAAATGAAGTACTCATAGCAAGTAGGATATATAGCAGGAACATGTCAAGAAAGGGGTAAAACTCAATATATTTGGCAATAAAATTGCATTTTTACTAATGAACTTGTCCTATTAGCAACCCCTTCCAATGGACATGCACACGGGGCCAGTGCAAGGAATATGCAGCTCTCTAGGCGGGCCCTCAATCCTGCCACCCCCATTGCAAAACCAGAAGTCTGTGTCTGAGGGGGGTGGCAATTGGCACTCCCAAGGGGCTGGTGCTCTAGGAACCCACCTAGCTTGCCTAATGATAGTGCCTGCCCTTCATGCACACAAGGCTAAAGCACCCATTGCATAATATTTACAGACATTAAAATGCTCATTAACTAATGAGAATGGTCCTTGCACTAAAGCCAGTTTGTAAATAAAATCAAATTCAGACACTTTTTAACTTTCAAAGTTTAAGAAAACATGATCTGTCTTTTCCATGGCATAAGTCAAATATGATGGTGAAGGATATAGCCCAGGAACATTTTTTTCTCGTTGCTACACAACTTATTTGCCTTTAGATACTGTAGCACAGGGAAAAATGTTCTGCCTTTCAATATCTGTATTCACATCTGCAGACACCTTTGATGTATATTTCAGACCAAAAGGACTGCAAACTAAAGGCCTGCCTTCAGGATTGGCGCAAGGATACAAGGTGCATAGGCGAATCCTCATTCCTGCCAACCCCAAGCTCCCACCCCTCTGGAACCTGCAACAGTGGCAATGACAATGAAACAAAGCAGCACTTACCAGAGCCTTGGAACCGTTGCGTGCTGATGGTGTGCTTTGAAAGATCAGCCCAAGTCCAGCTCCCTCCAATACAGACTTCCTGTTTGTGTCAGGGAAAGCTGGCTAGGTAAAGCACAACACCAACAGCAGTTTGGAGGCTCTGGTAAGTGTTGCTTCGCTGTTTTGACATCATTGCCGCCACTGCAGGTCCAGGAGAGGGGTGGCAGTTGCAGGAATAGGCTGCCCTCTAAAGTTTGTAACTCTAGGCGCAGGATCGGCCCGTCCACTAGGTGTCAGACCTCTGTGGGCAGCAGGCCATACGCTTTGGCATACATGGCTTGCCGCCCTCATCCCCCGTGCTGAACCACAATGTCACCCCTCTCCCCGCTGCTGCTGATTCCGGCAGTGGGTGGCTAGACTTGGTGGTAGCAGCTCACGCAGGCCATATGCTGCCCCTGCCGGTGAGTCCCTCACTGCCAGAATCAGCAGGGAGGGGGGCATAGCGGCACGGTACATATGGGGGGGGCAGGCATGGCCAGAGTTTCTGCCTAGAATGGCGGAAACCCTTGTCCAGGCAACCACCTAGTTTGCGTTATGATAGTGCCATCCTTGTTCACCCAGCAGTAAGAGAACCCATGTGTGGAAAAGGTACAAAAGGAAAGCTAATGGCACACTGTGAGGAGCGATCATACTGTTTTGCCAAATTTTACTCATCTCGTGATAAATCAGAACTAACTCCATTGCAAACCATCGCCGTTAGCAAGGATAAACAATTAAGTTAGGATGCAAAGAGTACCATATTGCCGGATATCCACACAGATCTGGTCCCCTGAAGTGGTGGCATTTGACTGCAGGGATTTGATGACCTCACAGGATGACCACATGTTGTAGAACATGAAGACAGGCACAGCAGAAAATCCAAAGACACCAAGCCAGGCCACACCAAGCACATAAGTAAGGAAAACAAACTGAAGCAGAGAAAGACAGGACAACTGCATTAAAATTTACACATACCAAAGTCAAAAGAACTGAAATAAAAGAATTTAGAGATGTTTATAGGGAAAAACACATTTCGTTTGTATTTTCTGAATTTCTCGATTTTCAGGCGCTTTTTGTTTCATACATTCATTTTAATAAAAATGTAAAAGCGTGGTTACTCACCTGTAACAGGTGATCTCCAGGAACAGCAGGAATTGAGTCTTCACATATAGGTATCATCGGCACCGACGGAGCCCGCGCGGGAACGCTCCTTAGCATCCAATAGGAAAGCTTTTGGGAGCATTCCACTGTGCCTGCACCACTGCCTTCCCAACTCTCCCTCTTCAGTTGAGTTTATAGCTGAGACAAAGGAAAGAAGGAGAGAGAAAGAGAGAGAGATAGGAGATACAACTCCAAGGGGAGGTGGGTGGGTTGTGAAGACTCAATTTCTGCTGTTCCCGGAGATCACCTGTTACAGGTGAGTAACTACGCTATCTCCAGGGACAAGCAGGAACATAGTCTTCACATATGGGGACTCCCCAGATGAGAGATGCCAGTGAGATGACCCCAGAAAGCTGTGAAACACAGGTTGAAATGGGTCATGCTTTCTCCCATGGATCTCCAGCATCGAAACCTGGGACAGCGGGTAGGAGTTGTTCTAAGTCTGAAAGAGATGCTGGAGAACAGTCCGGCCAAACGAGGCATCCCGATGGGAGTCCTTGTCTAAGCAGTAGTGGGCTGCAAAGGTGTGTACTGAAGCCCAAGTGGCTGCTCTACAAATGTCGTCAATGGACACTGAGCAAAGGTTAGCCATAGAGGCTGCCATTGCTCTCACATTGTGAGCTGTGACATAACCTTCAAGAGAAAGTCCCTTGCTCTCATAGGCAAAGAATCTGCAATCTGCAATCCAATTAGAAAGAGTTTGCTTGGAAACTGGTAATCCAAGATGACTGGAGTCAAAGGCAACAAAAAGCTGAGAAGCCTTTCTATGTTGCTTAGTTCTCTGAAGGTAAAAAGCTAAAGCTCTTTTATAATCTAGAGTATGAAGATTCCTGTCTGCATTGGAGGCGTGAGGCCTAGGGAAGAATACAGGAAGGTTAACCGACTGGTTTAAATGAAAAAGGTAAAACCACCTTTGGCATAAAGTGAGGGTAAGTCCTAAGACCTACTTTATCATGGTAGAACCTTGAATAAGGAGGATCAGACACTAAAGCTTGTAGCTCACTGATGTGTCTTGCAGAAGTGAGGGTAATTAGGAAGATTACACCTTCCAAGAAAGAAACTTCAGAGATGTAATGGCTAAGGGTTTGAAGGGCGGTTTCATAAGCTGCCCAAGGACAAGATTCAAATCACATGCCACGGGTGGTGGCTTAATGTCATGTTTAGTTAAGAGTAGACCTCACATAAACCACGCTACAAGCGGTTGAGAGGAGACAGGTTGTCCATCCAAGGGCTTGTGGAAAGCCTCAATGGCACTAAGGTGGACCCTTACTGAATTGGTCTTAAGACCAGAGGATGATAAATGGAGGAGATATTCCAGTAACGCCTCCACTGGAACTGAAAAGGGATTAAGTTCCTTTTTTGAACACCAGATAGAGAACCTTCTCCACTTAAAGGCGTAGGCCCGCTTTGTGGAAGGCTTTCTTGAAGCCAAAAGGATATCCTTAACCTGTTGAGAAAGGTTGATATCCTGGAATTCTAGGCTCTCAGCAGCCACGCCCTGAGGTGTAGAGACTGAGGATTCGGGTGCAATAGTGTCCTGTTCTCCTTGAAAAGAAGATCTGGAGCACATCCCAACTCCAGAGGCTTGGCTTGAGAGAGACGTAGAAGCAGTGGATACCACATCTGTCATGGCCAGCATGGGGCTATGAGGATCATATGGCCCCCGTCTCTCTGAAGCTTGAATAGAGTTTTGGGAATGAGGGGAATGGGTGGGTAGGCATAGAGGAAGTCCTGACCCCAATGGAGATGGAAGGCAACCCTTGCCTGGCAGTTCTGAGCCGTAATTCTGGAACACAACCGGGGAAGTTTGGCATTCTGAGGACTTGCGAAGAGGTCTATAATCTGGAGTTCCCCAGATCTGAAAGATTCGAGCAATTTGCTCTTAATGAAGAGACCACTCATGTGGCAGCAGTACTCGACTGAGCTTGTCTGCCAAGAGATTTTGTGTGCCTGGAAGATACACCGCTAGTAGGTAGATTTGAAGATTTCTGGCGAAAGCCCAGAGGCGAACAGCTTTGTTGCACAGGGCCTGAGAACCCGTCCCACCCTGCTTGTTCACACAGAACATGGCTACTTGATTGTCGGTCTTAACAAGAACCGTCTTGTAGCTCAGGCGGTCCTGAAATACTTGAAAAGCATAGAAGATGGGACTGAGTTCCAGGAGGTTTATGTGAAGACAAGCCTCCTGCTCGGTCCAGAGACCCTGAGTGGAGAGATTGTCCAAGTGAGCCCCCCAACCTAACTTGGACGCATCTGTTATCAGGGTGGCTTGGTGTAGTGGCTGCTGAAAAGGAGATCCTACGAGAAGTTTTTTTTAGCATTTGCCACCACTCTAGGGACAAAATGAGGCATGTAGAGTTTCTGATTTTGTCCCCCAGGCGACCCGATGCCTGTGTCCACTGAGAGGCTATGGTCCACTAGGCTGCTTGCATATGTAGGCGAGCATAGGGAACCACATGGACAGTGGATGCCATATGCCCCAGCAGCTGAAGCATTTCTCGAGCAGTTAGAAAAATTTTCATAGCTGCTTGAGAGGCCAGCTGGAGTATTCAAACACAACGTGGTTGTGGCAGGAATGCCTTTGACTGCCTTGTGTCTAGACGAGCCCCTATGAACTGTAGGGACTGAAGGGGTGAGATGAGATTTTGGGAGGTTTATGAGCAGTCCCAGGTACTGTGGGATTTGCATTGTACAGGAGAGAGTGGAGCTAGCTTCTGGAGCTGTTGATGCTATGATGACCAGTCGTCTAAGAAGGGGAAGATGAATATCCCCAGAGTTCTCAGGAACGCTGCTACTATTGCCATGCATTTTGTGAAGACTCTTGGGGCAGAAGCCAGTCCAAAGGGTAGAACCCTGTACTGGTAAAGTCTTCCTTGAAAGAGGAATTGAAGAAACCTCATATGATCTGTATGAATGAGGATATGTGTATATGCATCCTTTAGCTCTAAAGAACATAGCCAATCCTGACTCTGAATGTAAGGAAGAAGTGTTCCGAGAGAGATCTTGAATTTTTCTCAGAACAGATACTTGTTCAACTCTCCGAGGTCCAGTATGGGCCTGTATCCCCCTGTCTTCTTTGGAATGAGGAAGTAGGGGGAGTAGAAACCCATGCCCTGTTGGGACATAGGTACCTCTTCTATTGCTCCTTGAGCAAGAAGTGAGGTGACCTCTTGACACAAGAGAGTGGTGAAGGGGCCCCGAGAATTGAACTGTCTTGTGATGGTGGAAGGGGCATACTGTGGAAATGGAGTTTGTACCCCTCTGTTACAATGGAGACAGTCCACTGCTCTGATGTTATCTGTTGCCATCTTTCTGCAAAATGACAGAGTCTGCCTGGAATGGTGAGAGGCACTGGACCCTTTAGGCATAGGATGACTAAGTTCTCTAGGAAGGAGTCAAAGCCCCTGAGAAGGCTGTGTCTGCTGAGCTGGTTGAGCTCTGGGGACTTGGGCCTTCCTCTGTTGTCTGGGTTGCTGCTGCCCCTTTTGGGGAGCATGAACTGGGCAGTGGACAGCCTGGGTGTAAGATGGATAGAATTTCTTTTTCTTGTTGAAAAAGGGTTTCTTAGCTGTCTCTTAGCTGGGTTGGCTGTGGTCCTTGATAGTCTATTCAAGATGGTGTTTTCGGACTCAAGCTGAGCAGCTTTGTCCTGCCAATCCTTGCCAAAGAGGTTTTCTCCTGTGCAAGGAATATTTCCCAGCTTGTCTTGCACCCATTGTTCTAAATCAGATGCTTGTAACCAGGCAATGCGACGTGCACCAATGGAGATAGAGGTTCTGCTAATGCATTCAAAGCACTCAAAGGTTGCACGGTTCATGAATTTAGAAACATTCTGGGCATGTTTGACCAGAGTGAGGAAGTCGGCCCTCTTGTCATCGGGAAGAAGTAGAGCCATGAGTTCCAAATCTCTTGTAATCTCCCGAAGAAACATACCCATATAAAAGTATTTAAGAGCTTATTCTAGCTGATAGCATCGAGGACTGAAAGCATAGACGCCCAAAGGCATTGAGCATTCTTGATTCACGACCTGGAGGATAGGATGAATGCATCTTAGCACTCATGATTCTACGTATTGCCAATTCCACCACCATGGAATGGTGTGGTAATTGTGTTTTTTGAAAACCAGGACATTGCGGTACCCAGTACATTGTATCGGGTCTCCTAGAATGTGGAGACACCGTCAGGGGTGTTTCCCACATCCTAAGCATGACATCATGCAAAATTCAGTGAATGGGAAGGGTAGCAGCCTCCTTAGGAGCTGCCAGATACTGAAGAATTTCTAATTCTTCAGTTCTCGGTTCCTTCTCAGGGGTCATGGTGATCAAGAGTCCCCATGCTACATCACGTATGAAGTCTTGAAAGGACATGTCCTCTGGAGGAGACATCTGACGCTATGGTGAAGGAGAGGGATCCTCCGGAAGAACCACTCAGATACTGACAGACCTCGGACTCATCGGAATCGGAGGATTCGAAGTATTGTCGAGCCGGATGCTCTCGTATTGCTTGTCGGCAGTATCAATCGAAGTTGGCATCGGAATGCCTTGATACCTGACCCTCAATGCCGGAGACTGATTCCAGGGCCAGCATGGGAGGAATCATGGAGAGAGGGGTATCGGTCGATGCAGGTACATTCGGTACCGATGTCGGTATGGACAACTGCATCGATTGTAGCGGTTTTAGCGGTACCGAGGCTGCTAATAAAGCTGCAACACTGCGCTCAATGGCCAGGATACGTTGATCCATGGAGCCTGCCAATGTCTGGATGTTGGTACCAGCGGAGCAGGCCACGACACTAGAACATGGCACCAAGAGTTCTCTGGAGATGGAAGCTTCGGGAACATCCTGGAACCCCATTAATGCTTTGGAGGCAGGGGTCTCCCGTCGGGGCTGTTTTGTTGGTGTGTTTTCCTTGAGGGCAACGCTAGTAGCATCTTGATGCTTAGAAGGAGATCTACCCTTTGAGGACCGGCCAGTCTTGGAAGTCCTGGGTTTAGATACCTGAGATCCATGGGAGGAAGATGAAGCCCTGGACTATGTCGATGCAATGGACATTGTATCTGGGGCAAAGAGGGTGCCGAGTTTTACAGCTGGGTTCTGCAGGCCTCTCTTGGTCATCTTTCTACAAAGGAGACACTCCGATGGCAAATGGTAAGGACCTAAACATTTAAGACACCAATCATGGGTGTCGGTAGCAGAAATGGTACTGCTACATTTTGAACAATTTTTGAAACCACTAGATGGTTTCTCCATTTTGGAAGAAAAGAGGGCCTAGTGCCCAAAATGGTGCCTGGCACCAAGAGGGGACAGGCCCTCAAAAAAGAAGTTATTCTTTTTTCTTTCTTAAGAAATAAGAAAATAAAGAGGGCACCGGTGGTACCAGTATAGGCATCGATGGGAAGGCAGACGCGACCACAAAAAAGAAGATTTTCTGCGGTGACAGGGTTTGCTGCCTGTTAGCTCTGTGGAAAATGAAAAACTGAAGAGGGAGAGGGAGAGTTGGAAAGGCGGAAGGCAGTGGCGCAGTGGGATGCTCTCAAAAGCTTTCCTATTGGACGCTGGGGAGCATTCCCACACGGGCTCTGTCGGTGCAGATGATACCCATATGTGAAGACTACATTCCTGCTTGTTCCTGGAGATTGCATGCTATAGCATTTTAACATGTACTAATTGACGTAACACATGTTAATTCATAGGTTAGTGCACCTTAAATCAATTTAGCACACAATCCTTTTTTGAAGCACAAACTGAATGTGCATCACTAAAAATAAAGCAAACCCCACTATTACAGGTTTTGCTGAAAACATTAATTTTATACAAAAAATCCACCAGACTCAAGTCAATCTTTGAATCTGATGGGCATCTCTTGCGCAGAAGTGTGTTGGCAGTGAGGGTGGGGAGTAGACCTGGCCAATGCAAGCATGCAGTTTGATTTCTCCAGAACATGAATGCCTTGCAGGAGACAAAAAATCTCTCAAGATTTGATTCAAACGTTAGTGGGTTTATGGAGCTGGTGGGTTATACAACATTTTGGTATTCACAAATATGCAAATGTATGAAGTTATAGCGGCTAGAGCAAAAAAAACAACTTACTGTAAAGTTTTAGATGCATGCTTTTTCTGCAAAATCATAACATATCACTATTTTAGGGTCTACAGAGGACATATTTACCTCATTCTTTCCCCTTTTATAGGCCCCAGTTCAGAGGACACCAGTCACCTAACTCTGTCTTTGAGAACAAGGAGGGAAGTTTCTTCAAGGATGTTCAGCAATGCTTTTTTTTTTTTTTTTTTAAAGCAGGCGTTGTCTGCGTCAGCAGGCTTCTCTCCTTTCTAGAGCTCAAAGATATTGCTTTCGTCACACCTCTAAGTTTTGCCAGTCTTGCTAGACAAAAGACCAACGTGTTTCCTACCCTATGGCACAAATAAGGCGGTAAGCTCAGAAAAAGACTTTTTATTTCAGTCCCTCCGTGTCCAATGCTCTGTGGCTTTCAGCTCATTTGGAACCAGCAACTATCCAGAAATGCTTTGGTAACGTCCCTCCTACCTAATCTAGCCATTGCGGTACCAATCGTGTCCAGGATCCATACACCACAGCTCCCTGCAAAACTTGACTTGTGCGCACCTCCATTTACCCAGTATATACTACTACTGATGCTCTTGCAGAACCTTGGCCAATGTGTTGGGCATTGTTCAAGCAATGGCCTGCTGAACCAGATCAAGATTTGTCCGCAAACAAATGCCCAAAACTAGTTTTCCTTGCATCAAGATGGTTTTGGATGGCTCAAATCTATAAAAAAATAAAAAGCGTATCTACAAATTATCTGTGCTAACTTTGAGATGGCCTTTTTTTTTCTTCTTGTCTTTTACAACTAAATTATAAAATGGTAAAGTTCTCAGTATTAAAAAAAAATCTAAATTAAATCATATCAAGATTTTTAAGGTATAAGCAAACCTCATAAGAATATCTGCTGCTTTTTATGTACACTGGTTATTTGGAGTCCGTATCCATATGAGTCTAATATATACTGAGGGTTCATTTTGGGAGAATATTAAAAGCAGCATTCGCGTGAACAGAATGAAGGGGCAATATAAAAAAAAAAAAATAGAAAAGCATGCTCTAGTTCTATTATGATTGCATCTCGATTTCTGCAGTGGAGATAGTGAACCTAACTATCCAGCTGCACCACGATCTGGGGAAAGAATGCAGTAAGCAGCAGCACGAGTGAGGACACGCCTTAAGTGTCCCATAGACACCAGACCCTTCAGCCTAGGGTAAAACATAATCCCATGGTCTGAAATGAGTTTCTTTACTTCCTAAGCTTGGTTTTGGCCCTCACGAAACAGCTGGGGCAGAAAGAACAGGTGTTCATCGCTTGGCACAGCTGCAAGTGGTTAAAATCCCTGTGCGCCCCCCTGTGCAATGAACAAAAAAATCAAATTATGATTCTCAATGTACTGTTTTCCTTTTCATCCTAATTTTGTTAAGGAGTTAAAAATAAAACCTGCTATTATAACTTAAAGATCATCTACAACTTAACTACGTCACAGCTCAAGTTCATAAAGTTTGACCAAATAAGAGAATTGCAATAAAAAATTACTGGCCCGAAAGCTGAAGTGACCAACGGGTTTAAAATAGTTAAAGACTGAGAACAATATAGTCTGTTATAGGGCTTGTTTTCGCTGTAGCTAGACAAAGTCAAGCCTCTTAAATATTCATCTTGATAAAAACAAATGCCGTGAATGTTGCTAGCTGGCCTGTCCATATTGGAAAAGGGATGTTAGAGGCAGTCAACAAAAAACAAAGCCACAAGCTGTTGATTAGAAAACAGGGGACTGGTGGCACATCCAGACAATCTTAACCCAAACCTAAAAAGCCACATAGCAAGCGAAAAATAAAAACCAAGAGGTTGGTAAGATAATATACCTCATTCAAGAAGCTGAGTACAGGCTCAGAAATGCTTATGAAATGAAGGACTGAAGAAAAATAGTGAAATTTACAAACCAGTCCTTTGTCAGAGTGTAGAGTATGTTAAGAGTTTCCTGTAAATACTTCATTTTGTAGTTTAAAAATGGCAGGCTGAGATAAAAGCCACAATAATTTGTACAATAGTGACAGAAGATACCCTCAGTTCTACCCATTATATACACGCACATACACACAAATATACATATACGCACACCAGAACTTACCATCCCACTGATGCATCGACCACATGCTGTTGTTTTGAATTCACTGTGCAGCTCCTTAACAGCGCTGGTTGTATAAAACCCTTCCGCCAAAAGAATTATGCCATATAGGAAGAAAAATGATGCAACCCCATAGATGACATACTGCATCAACTGTATTCTGTAATTAAAGACAATCTTAAGACTTAGAAACAAAGAATGAGAGTAGAATGCTTTAGGGGCAACTAACATTTTTCTGCTCCGAGATGCCAGGAGCTATCAGAATGGTCCATTTCCACTTTAGAAAGAGCAGCTCCTTTCACTTAATGGCACAAACACTAACTGATCACAACACCTTATTTCCTAAGTATTAAAGTATGTAGAAGCAGAAGAAGACCTTGTACATTTTTCATATTCTGTTGTCTAAAACAATACATCTTAAAGTATATTAGAAGTAGGAGATTGTTTCATTGATCTCCACATCAGCTCTACACTTTCAACATGAAAGAACAATTACAGAAATATTCAAAATGTAATTAAGGAGGAAAAAAAAGTTTTGATTCAAGTCTTGACACTCCTTGACTTAATACGTTGTGGAAGCGTCATTTGCACTAACAGCCATCAGTCATATAAGATAAATATCTACAAACTTTGAACCGCGGATTAGTGCGCTTTGTCCATTCTTCTTTGCTCTTTCAGATTTGTTGGGGAGCATCTCTAGACTGCAGTCTTGTCATGGATTTTCTTGCTGGATCCATATCTAGACTTTAACCAGGCCACTAAAGGACATTCACTTTCATCTTGCTGATGTGCTCCATTGTTGTTTTTGCTGTGCTTAGAAATCATTGTCCTGTTGAAATGTGAATCTTCTCCAGAGCCCCTATAAAAGGCTGGAACAGCTTTTCTTCCAGGATATGCCTGTACTTTACACCATCCACAAGCCTCCCTGTCCCTACAGCTGCAAAACATCCCCCAATATAAAGCGTAGTTACTCACCTGTAACAGATGATCTCCGGGAACAGCAGGAATTTAGTCTTCACATATGGGTATCGTCGGTACCGACGGAGCCTGCGCGAGAATGCTCCCCAGCGTCCAATAAGAACGCTTTTGGAAGCATCCCTCAGCACATGCACGCTGCCTTCCCACCTTTCCAACTGTCCCTCTTCAGTTAAGTTTGTAGATGAGTGAAAAGGATAGAGGGAGAGAGGAAAGAGACAAAGAGATAAAGAGACAACTCCTAGGGGAGGTGGGTGGGTTGTGAAGACTAAATTCCTGCTGTTCCCGGAGATCACCTGTTACAGGTGAGTAACTACGCTATCTCCAGGAACAAGCAGGAATGTAGTCTTCACATATGGGGACTCCCTAGCTGAAGATGCCAGGGAGATAGCCCCAGGAAGGTGCCACCCTGGAAAGGTGGGAATCCCTCCTCCCATGGATCTCTGGCATTCCACCAGGGTTGGTGGGTAGGAGTTGAATTAGGTCTGAAAGAGATTTTGAAGAACAGCTTGGCCAAAGAAGGCATCCCGACGGGAGGCTTTATCCAGGCAGTAGTGGGCTGTGAAGGTGTGGACCGAAGCCCAGGTGGCTGCTCGACAAATGTCATCGATAGACACAGAGTGGAGATTATCCATGGAAGTTGCCATGCCTCTCACGTTATGAGCTGTGACATGGTCCTGAAGAGGAAGACCCTTACTCTCAGAAGCAAAGGATATGCACTGGGCAATACATTTAGATAAAGTTATTTTGGAGACTGGTTGTCCCAAATGATTAGGGTCAAAAGCTATAAAATGTTGCGAGGACTTTCTATGCCGCTGTGTTCTCTGTAGGTCAAAGGATAAGGCCCTTTTACAACCCAAAGTATGAAGGTTTCTTTCTGCATTAGAAGCGTGAGGCCTCGGAAAAAATACAGGAAGATAAATTGAATGATTTAAATGAAAAGGCAAAGCCACCTTTGGCATAAAGTGTGGATGAGTTCTAAGAACAACCTTATCATGGTGAAACCTAGTATAAGGAGGATTAGCCACTAAAGCTTGCAGTTCACTAATGTGATGTGCAGAGGTGATTGCAATTAGGAAGATGACCTTCCAGGTCAAAAACCTAAGGGTTGTAGTGGCTAAAGGCGGCTTCATGAGCTGCCCGAGAACTAGATTTAGATCCCATGCCACCGGTGGTGGCTTATTGGGAGGTTTGGTTAATAGAAGACCTCTCATAAGTCTGGATATGAGTGGATGAGAGAAAATTGGTTGTCCATTCAGAGGCTTATAAGAAGTTGCAATTGCACTAAGATGGACTCTTACCGAATTGGTCTTTAGACCAGAATTCGATAAGTGAAGGAGATACTCTAGTATCGATTCTAAGGGTATGCCAAGGTGGTTTAATCCCTTCTTGGAGCACCATATGGTAAAATGTTTCCACTTGAAGGCATAATATCTTCTTGTGGAAAGTTTCCTAGAAGCCTGAAGGATATCCTTTACCTGTTGGGACAGGTTGAAATCCTGGAGGTCTAAGCCTTCAGCAACCAGGCCGTGAGATGCAGGGACTGGGGATTTGGGTGCCTTAGCGTCCCGTTCTCTTGGGAAAGGAGATATGGAGCATGTCCTGACTCCAGGGGTGCAGCTTGAGAGAGATGTAGAAGCAGGGGATACCATGGTTGGCGTGGCCATCGTGGCGCTATGAGAATCATGCGACCCCTGTCTCTCTGAAAGTTGAAGAGTGTTTTGGGGATGAGGGGAATGGGTGGGAAGGCATAAAGGAAGCCATGACCCCAGTGAAGGAGGAAGGCATCCCTTGTCTGACAATTTTGAGCCGGAATCCTGGAACAGAACCAGGGAAGTTTGGCATTCAGTGGACTTGCAAAGAGGTCTATGTCTGGAGTGCCCCCGAAATGAAATATCTTTGACACCTGGTGCAGGTGGAGGGTCCACTGGTGAGGCAGCAGTCCTCGACTGAGTTTGTCTGCCCAAAGGTTTTGAATGCCTGGAAGATATACCACTAGAAGGTGAATTTGATACTCTCTGGCGAGGACCCACAGTCGTAAAGCTTCATTGCATAACAGAGAGCCTGTCCCGCCCTGCTTGCTCACAGAGAACATTGCTACTTGATTGTCCGTCTGGACTAGGACTGTCTTGTAGCTGAGCTGGGCATGGAATACTCGAAGAGCTAAATAGATTGCTTTTAATTTCAGGAGGTTTATGTGTAGACCAGCCTCCTGTGGAGTCCAGGTTCCCTGGGTAGAGAGATAATTCAGGTGTGCTCCCCAACTCACATGCGATGCATCTGTTAGGGTGGCCTGAAAAAGGGGTTGATGAAAAGGAGACCCCAGTGTCAGATTTTCTAGGGATTGCCACCATTGGAGGGACAAAATTAGTCAGTGAGAGTTTATTATTTTGTCCGATAAATGACCTGTGGCCTGTGTCCACTGTGTGATAGGGTCCACTGAGCTGCTCGCATGTGGAGGCGAGCATATGGGACTACATGAACTGTGGATGCCATATGTCCCAGCAACTGTAGTAGCTCTCGAGCAGTTACGGAGGATTTCCCTGCTGCTTGAGAAGCTAGTTGCATTATGGGAAGACACCGGGCCTGTGGAAAGAAAGCCTTTGCCTGTCTGGTATCTAGATAGGCCCCTATGAATGCCAGGCATTGGGAAGGAACAAGCTGGGATTTTGGGAAGTTTATTACCAACCCCAAGTATTGGAGAATTCGCATTGTGCGAGACAGTGCAGTGCTAGCCTCTGCAACTGTAGGGGCTCGAATGAGCCAGTCGTCTAAGTAAGGGAAGACAAATATCCCCAGGGTTCGTAGAAATGCAGCTACTACTGCCATGCATTTCGTGAATACCCTTGGTGCTGAAGCTAGACCAAAGGGAAGAACCCTGTACTGGAAATGTTTTCGCCTGAAAAGGAATTGTAAGAATTTCCTGTGATCTGGATGGATGAGAATGTGAGTGTATGCATCCTTTAAGTCTAGAGAGCAAAGCCAATCCTGGCTTTGAAGGTATGGCAGAAGAGTTCCTAGAGAAATCATTTTGAACGTCTCTCGAAACAGGTATTTGTTCAATTCTCTGAGGTCTAAAATGGGTCTGGTCCTCCTGTTTTCTTTGGAATAAGAAAATAGGGGGCGTAGAACCCTACATCCCGTTGAAGAATGGGTACCTTCTCTATTGCCCCTTGGGCAAGAAGTGTTGAGACCTCGTGATCTAGCAGATTGTTTGCGGAGGTTTGAGAATTGAATTGCTTTAGAATTGTAGGATGGGGCATGCTGTGAAAATGAAGCTTGTACCCTTCTCCTACAATGGACAAAGTCCAATCTTCTGCTGTTATCTGATGCCATCTGTTGGCAAAGTAGCATAACCTGCCTGGGATATTGGGGGGTTGGGGGGCCCCTCAGAGGCAGGAAGGCTAAGCTCTCTAGGAAGGAGTCAAAGCCCTTGAGGGGGCTGAACCTGCAGAGCTGGTTGGGCTCTGGAGCCTTTTGGGCTTCTTCTGTTGTCTAGTTTGTCCCTTTTGGGCAACCTGACCCTGAGATTGACTCTGCTGGGTATAGGAAGGATAAAATTTATTCTTTTTGCTGAAAGAGGGTTTTTTATAAGACTTCTTTTTGGCTGGAGTGGCTGTAGATTTCGACAATCTATCTAGAGTAGTATTGTCAGCATTCAACTCGTTAGCCTTTTCCTGCCAGTTCTTGCCGAAGAGATTCTCTCCCGTGCAAGGAATGTTGCCCAACTTGTCCTGTACCCAAGTCTCCAAGTCTGATGCCTGAAGCCAGGCAATCCATCGTGCACCAATGGCAATAGCAGAGGTTCTGCTGATGCATTCGAAGCAGTCAAAGGCTGCACGATTTACAAACTTAGAGACATCTTGAGCATGCTTAACTAGAGCAAGAAAGTCTTGTCTCTTGTCATCTGGGAGAAATGGGCTTATAAGCTCCAAATCTCCTGTAACTTCCTTGAGGAACATTCCCATATACAGTATATATGAACTGATCCTAGCTGAAAGCATGGAAGCCTGAAAAGTTCGGTGCATTCACGACCTAGAGGATTGGATGCATACCTCTGCACTTTTCATCCTACGCATGGCTGACTCCACCACCATTGAATGGTGTGGCAGCTGAGTCTTTTGAAATCCAGGACATGGGGGAACTCGATACATTGTATCAAGTCTCCTAGAGTGAGGAAATGTAGTCAGAGGTGTCTCCCACATTCTGAGCATCAAGTTATGCAGAATTTCATGGATGGGCAGAGTGGCTGCCTCCTTTGGAGATTTAGGATATTGGAGAATTTCCAACTCCTTTGCTCTGGGTTCCTCTTTTGGAGCTACTGTGATTGAAAGGCCCTTGGCCATATCATGAATAAAATCCTGAAAAGTCATGTACTCTGGAGGTGACATTCTGCGTTGGGGAGAAGAGGGATCCTCTGGGAGAAACCCTCTAGTACCAGCAGAATTGTCAGAGTCTTCCGAATCGGAGGATTTGAAGTATTCCTGACCATGATGCTCATGCAAAGCACGGTCCCGGTATCGATCAAAGTCTGTACCGAGTTGATCCGGTACCGACCTGTCCAGTCCAGCCAAAGATGGCATGGGAAGAATTCCCACCGGGACCATCGGTTCCGGTGCAGGTACCGGCATTGGTGTCTATGTCGGTGCCCATTGGACCAATGGTACCGCAGCTGAGAAAGAGCTGCGATGCTGCGTTCAATAGCGAGGAACCTCTGGTCAATCAACGCTGCCGATGCCTGGGTATCGGTACCGGAGAAGACGGCCGGAAACCCTGAGCATGGCACAGGTAGTTCTTGCGAGGTCAGGGCCACGAGAACATCCTGGAGCCCCATTGATGCTTTGGAAGCCGAAGCCTCCCGCCGTGGCTGTTTTGACGGTGTGGTTCCCTCAAGGGCAATGCCAATGGCCTCTCGATGCTTAGCAGGAGAGCGACCCTTTGAGGACCGGCTTTTATGTTTAGTTACCTGAGATCCATGGGAGGAAGAGGAGGCCCTTGAAGATATTGATGCAATGGATCTGACATCCAAAGAAAAGAGGGTACCGAGCTTTGCAGCCCGGTTCTGTCTTCCTCTTTTAGTCATCCCCAGACAGGAGAGACATTCAGATGGAGAAACGTTCAGGCTCTAAACATTTAAGACACCAATCATGGGTGTCAGTGACAGAAATAGTACCGCCACACTTAGTACATTTTTTTTTTTTTTTTTTTTAAACCACTAGTTGGTTTTTCCATGTTTTAGGAATATGGGGCCTAGTGCCCAAAATGGCACCTAGCACCAAAAAGAAAAGTTTCTGAAGAGAAACAGCTCAAAGTATAAGTTGTTGGGGGTTTTTTTTTGGAAAAGAAAAGAAAAGAACCAGCAGTACCGGTAAGCGTCGTGCGGCAGGCAAACGCAACCACAAGAAAACAATTTTAAAGACGCTCCCAAAAGCGTTCTTATTGGACACTGGGGAGCGTTCCCGCGCAGGCTCCGTCGGTACCAACGATACCCATATGTGAAGACTACATTCCTGCTTGTTCCTGGAGATTACTGCCAACACATGTTTGGCTTATGGATGGTAATATTTGTGATATTACACACATACACACATCACATCACTGTTCAAACAAATATTTCCACACTGGCTCAGACCACAAAACCTCCCACCCATGTATCTCTTAATATGTCTTTGCAAACTATGTACCATATCACATGGCTTTTCTTCAGTCATGGCTTTCATCCCTCCTACACAGGTTATGCTTGTGGAATAATTTTGATATTGAACAGTCAACGTTTCCTCAGACTCAACAAGAGCTTTCTGTAGTGCTTTCAGAGAAATCTTAAGCCTCACTAATTTTCACTGGCAGTTGCCTTAACTCACAGCTACTGACTTTGGAGGGCATAATTACGGTAGTGCTTTGGTGATGCAAAATGTTTCCACCTTTACAGTGATGGACTTGACAGTGCCCCTAGGAATATTCAAACACCTTTGTCCCAGAGTTCTTTCAGCAGCTCCATGTTCAGCTTTGCTTACACCTTTGATTCACCAACAGCAGCCAGCTTGATTATCCACCCAAGAATATTTAAGCCAGCTCAACTATGGTGACTGGACACAGATGAGATTTAACTTATGAGCCTTAAGGCAATATTTGGAACCAGAGATAATTTGGGTTTAACTATGACAAAGGGTGAAGACTTATGTAATCAAGACTTTTTGATGTAGTTTTAGAATATTTTAATTTCTCTGTCATACTTAAAACAAAGCATGTTGTATAGATCAAATAAAGACGCTCACCATAATGCATAAAAAATGTATTTCTTTAAACAGCAGAATGTGAAAACTGTACAAGGGTGTAAAAACTTATCAGGCACTATAACTTAAAACGACTTCAGTCTAAGGACTATCCTTACAGCTTTAAAAGGAGATCTAATTAAAATCAAGACTGTATGATTAACTTGGGCTGTGAAAAGCACAAGCAGCTATGCAATAAAGCTAAAAATGTTTTCCATTGCCAAACGTCTTAGTGAAACATCAGCATAGGATATATCTGACAAGAACAGACCATTGTGTGTATCAGCAAGGCCATTGAGGAAATAGATCACACTGTTCTTCCCTAGAGGCTCACTGAAATAGCAACATTTTATTTTACTTTACACTTCAAAGGAAGCAACAAGCAACAATAAAAACCTGAATTATGGTACACAAAAGTAAAACATTGCTATTTCAATGTGCTCTGTTCTGCAGTTAATATGCAGTCATGCAAAAAGCATAGTGTGACTCTTTGATGTACTATTTGATAAAGAGAAAGTTAAAATCTTGGAAACAGTGAGTAGCTGCCTTGAGTGTGTATTCTTATGCAAATCATTTCTTTAAAAGTTCTGAAAGAAATTAAATCCTAGCACAAAGGGTGTGCTATTTGTAAGATTCAAGCTAAAATTTTATGCAGGTTTTTTTTTTTTTTTAATTTAACTTTTTATTAACAACAATTCCAGTAGAAACATATAAACCAACTGGGTAACCAAACTGCGTATCAGTGTACACACATAGCATCACAAAAAAAAAAAAAACCTATCCATTTATACACCCATTTATACATTTATACCAGCTTTCTACCCCGCAAGCCCCAGACATCCGCCACCCTCCCTATCCCAGCAAGGTCCTTGCGTATCTGGGATACCCTTCCCCCTCCCAAGAAAGCAGGGTGCAGGTCCAGCATCATATGCCATACCAATACTTCTGCCCTTCGTTCCCCCTGTGGAATTGTATTTTATTAAAGAGAACCCCCCATATTCCCCCCCCTCCACCACCCTCCGTTCCCCCCCCCCTAACTTCCCCCCACCCCCCCATTTCCCCCCCCACCCCCCCCCGCCCATTCAATCACTGGGTGTCGTTCCGTAGGTAGCTCAATACCTTATCCCACTGCTGCTCAAATCTATCCACTCGTTGCCTACACGCTGCTGTCAATTTTTCCATCAAATACACTTGTCGCAGGCGCTCCACACACTGCCCCACCTGTGGTGCATCCCGCTGCCGCCAGCAGTAGGCCAGCTCACAGCGGGCCGCACTCAGGCACGCCATAACTTGCCTCTTGTCTTGGGTAGGCCCCCCTTCGCTCCACCACCCCATTAAAAACCCACTAGGATCAAGCGGCACTTCTCGCCCCACCACCTCTCTTATCCAATCCCTGATCGCCCCCCAAAATTGCTGTATCAGCGGACACTTCCACCAGATATGGAAGAACGTGCCCTCCTCCCCGCATTCCCTCCAGCACATTTTGGACACCCTGGGGAACATCTTATGCAGACGAGCAGGCGTATAATACCACCGCATCACCACCTTACACCAATTCTCCCTGATAGCTATGGACAAGGGCAGAAGCCTCATCTGGTCGAACATATTCTTCCATTGCCCCTCCTCCAGTTCCTTGCCCAAGTCCCTCTCCCACTCCCGCATATATCTATGCATCACCCCCGAGCGCCCCTGGATAGCCCTATACAGCACTGAAATGAGCCCCGGGGATGTCCGCTTCCCGTACCAAACCACCTCTAGCGGGGTATAATCCCGTATCAGCCCCTCCTTCCCTAGTGTCCTCCGGAGGAAGGATATCACTTGCCCATAATAAAAGCGGTCCCCGTCTCGCAGTCCATATAACTCTTGCAACGTCTCAAAGGGGACCCACTCACCCCCATCGATAAACTGGTAGAAGCACTTCAATCCCCCGGATGCCCACCGCCGATAGCACCCCCCCGTCTCTCCCCGGGCCAAATTCCGCCGTATGGCATAGTTCCCGCATCAGCGAGAAGCACTTACCCCCTCCCTCCCCTGCTCCCCTTCGAATCTTGTCCCATTCCCCTAGCACATGACTCACATATGGGTGGGCCTGCACCCCCGCCCCCCTTTCCCCCCTCCCCATTTATGGGAGCCCCGCCAAGGACCGCCCCCCCCCCCCACTGGCCTTCTCTAGCTCCACATAAGTCTTCCCTTCCCCCCTCCCCGCCAATCCATCACATGACGAGCCTGAGCGGCCCAGTAGTAGGCCTTCATGTTGGGCACCCCCAGCCCCCCCTCTTCCCGCCTCCGATATAGCACCTCCCGCGCTATCCTGGGCGGGTGCCGTCGCCAAATATATTGATTCACCTGCTGCTGTAGGCGCCGCATGTGTGGTCCTGGAATGGCCACCGGCAACGCCTGGAAGTAATATAACACTCGTGGAAGAATATTCATTTTTACCGATGCTATCCTACCCAACCAGGAAACTTCCTGACCCACCCACCGCTGCAAATCCCTCTCTATCTCTGTCCATAGCTTACTATAATTAGCCTCATACATCCCACTGGGCTGAGGAGTGATGTTAACCCCCAAATATCGGATGGCTCTCTTTCCATTTAAATGGGTAGTCCCGCTGCAATCTTGTCAGCCTTCCCGGGGACATATTAAGGTTCAGGGCCTCTGTTTTGTCTGGGTTCATCTTGAACCCCGATACCGCCCCATACCTCCCTAGTTGCCTGAGGATCTCCGGTAGGGACTCTTCAGGTTGCGTCACCACCAGGAGAACGTCGTCCGCAAATAAAGATATCTTATGATGGCCACTCCCCTTCTGCAGCCCCGTCACCCCCCCATGTCCTCTGATTGCACAAGCCAAAGGTTCAATAGCTATAGCAAAAAGGAGAGGAGACATCGGGCAGCCCTGACGGGTCCCCCTTTCCAGCTCCAGGGCCTCAGTATACCGCCCATTAATTTTGACCCGTGCTTTAGGGCCCCTATACAGCGCTTGTACCCACCGCATGAACTTGGGTCCTATGCCCATCTGCTGCATTGTTTGAAATAGAAAGCCCCAATCTACCCTATCGAACGCTTTCTCAGCGTCTATAGACAGCAGCATGGCCTCTGTCCCTTGCTCTTGTGCCCCCCCAGACTGCCTCCAGCACCCTCTTAATATTATCCGATGCTTGCCGCCCCATGATAAAGCCGGTTTGGTCAAGCCCTATCAACCCTGGCATCTTGGGAGCCAACCGATTGGCCAACACTTTGGCAATAATTTTGACATCCACATTGATGAGGGATATAGGCCTGTAAGACCCGCACTGCCGCGGGTCCCTGCCCCCCTTGGGCAACACCGTTATCCCCGCGGTAAGCATCTCTGCCAAAAGGTGCCCACCTTCCTGCTGTACCCCATTCGCCACCCGGACCAACCTATCCAAGAGTTCCTCACGAAAAACTTTATAGAAGGCCCCCGTCAGGCCATCCAAACCCGGGGCCTTTCCAGCCGGCAGCGCTCGCAAGGCCAGCGCCACCTCCTCCCTGGTAATATCCGCCTCCAAGTCCTGCACCTCCCCTTCCCCCAAGCGCTGCAGCTCAATACCCTGCACATACCCCTCACTCGCCCCCAATAGCTCGCCCCCCGGTTTCTTATATAAATCCCGATAGAATTGGCAGAAACGCTCCCCGATTTGCTTCTCCGACCTCAACAGCTCCCCATTATCGCCCACCAACCCCACTATAGTAGACTGGGCCTCCCTCTTCCGTAGTTTATTAGCTAACAATTTCCCTGCTCTATCCCCCCATTCATAGTAACACTGCTTCAACCTTGTCATCTGGAACCCAATCTCCTCCACCTGTAATTTATTCAGCTCCAGCCTCAGCTGATTGAGGCGCTGAAGGTCCCGCTTGTTCCCCCGGCCTTGGTATCTCTCCGCCATCTGCTTAATCTCTATTTGCAAGGCCTCCTCCTTTGCCAACCTCTGCTTCTTAAATCGGGAGGACCACATCACCAGCCTCCCCCTCACTACCGCCTTCATCCCCTCCCACAGTCCCACTGCCCCCACATCTCCCGTGTCGTTTAAATCCCAATACTCCCGCAGGCATCCCTTGACATCTTTCACTACCTCCGCTCTCCTTAATAAGCTCTCATTAAGCCTCCAAAAACGTACTCCCCCCCCATCGCGAGGGTCCCCCACATTCACCCATATAGGGGTGTGGTCGGACCACGTAATGTTCCCTATCATCACCTCCTGGATCCTAGGGCCCCACCCAACCGGCATCAGAAGATAATCGATCAGACTATAGCTAGCGTGGGGGGCAGAGTAGAAAGTGTAATCCCTGCTCCCCTCATGCAATTGCCTCCATACATCACTCAGCTGATAGGAGTCCATAATGCTCTTCAGGATCTTGCGCACATTATTCTTCCCATCTCCCCCCCCCCCCCCCCCGTTTGGCGATCCCATCTGGGGTGTATAGCCAAATTAAAGTCACCCCCCAGTATGAGCCTCCCCTGTACATGCCTAGCTAGTAAAGATTGCACCCCTCTCCAGAAACGCACCTGCTGCTCATTCGGGGCATAGATATTAACCAGTGTGACCTGCTCGCCCTGCCAGTCCCCCCCCAGGAGCATCACCCGACCCTCCTCATCCCTTTCCACCCTACCCACCCAGAAAGTGCTATACCTACGAATCAGTATCGCCACTCCCCCCTTCTTGCTCGCCTCCGTCCCCCTCATTCCTCCAAAGTACTGATGTGGATATCGTGCATTCCGCAGCAGCCCCTCATTCTTCCTCCGCAAGTGGGTCTCCTGAATTATCACTACTTCCCAATCCAGCCGGGTGGCCTCCCGGTACAGCTGCTGCCGCTTCTGAGGGTTATTGAGCCCTTTGGCATTAAGAGATCCTATCCTCCCCATAATAACCTATCCTTCACCCCCCCACCCTCCCCGTCCATGACCAACACACCCCCGTTGCTTATGTCCCCCCCGCTTCTCCCCCCTCCCCTCCCCCACCCACCCCAGCTCCCCCCCTGCATTACCGCTCCCTCCGGAGTCTCCCGAACCTCCCAGTGGCACTCCCCGGGCACATCCCCTTCCCCCCTTATCCCCCTTACCCCTTTCCAACCCCACTGCCCACCCCGAGTCCCCCACATATCCTCCTCTACTGTGTCCCGCCCGCCTTCCTCCCCTACCCGGTCCCCCTTCCCTCCATTCCCTCCATCCCCCTCCGCCCCTCCCCCTTGCACTCACCCTGCAGGCAACTCCCCCTCTTCCCCCCCTTGCCCCCCCGCCCTCCATATATATCAGATAAATAATAAGAGTAATAACATTGATACCATCCCTCCACATCCCACAGTTGCTAAATATACAATAGGTGACCCTGAGTAGACCTGGACATTACCACCATGCCAGTCCAAGGTAGCCCTCCAATGTCCTCCCGGCAAAGCCGGGTCCATCAGGGCTAAGCTCTGTCCGCTGCAGGGGACCGGGTACTCAGAAAGAGAATGGGAGGTATGAAAATGATACTCTCTAACCATAGTCCTCTGGTATGCAGCCAACATCATTTGCAAGTTAGCCTGGAGGTTCCCCTCCGGTATTACTCCGTCATGTTCGGGCGGGTTGAAATACAAACAGTTCACAAACACCAAGTGCCCAACTGCACCAACTTCAAGTGCTTCTTAACTTCCCTTCTCAGCCAGCTTTCTTTGTAACTGTCCCCCGGTCTAATGACCTTAAAGACTATGGGATTAAGCACCAGTACCCCCTGGTATTGGCCTCTACAAGGTAGGCCCCCAGGGAGAAACAGCACATGTCCTGAGGAGAGAACCCCCCCCAAAGTCAAAAGGGCTCAGTCACCAGTTTCCTCCGCCACCAGCCCCCGCTCCTTGCCTCCAGAGAGCCTAGTTAGCCTCCGGCTCTTGCTCTTGCTGTCTGCCACTTCGTCCCAGCATTCCGCTCAGGGGGACGCTGATCTTTAGGCGGGCTTTGCAGTTGTGCCTCCGGGATGTTTGCTACGCCCAAGTCCCTGAGGATCTGCCAGGCTCCCTCAGCACTCTGGATGCGACGGGTGTTGCCTTTTACAGTCACCAACAGGCCAAACGGGTAGAGCCATTTATAGCGCCATCCTTCTCTGCGCAACACCGATGTGACCCCTCTCAACTCCCACCGCCGTTGCAGCGTGCCTGCAGAAAGGTCATGATACAGCTCAATTTTTGTCCCTTCCCAGCTATACGGGCCAAGCTTCCGTGCCGCAGTGAGGAGCTGTTCCTTCAGTTTGTAGGAGCTCATGCACGCTATCACATCCCGGGGCTTGTTCTCTTTCGGGGGACCCAGACTCCGATGAGCCCTCTCCATTAGCAGCTGCTTTCCCACCCATTCCCCTTCGGGATCTGCCTCCTGTAAAATGGCAGCAAACAACCTCGCCAGCGTCGCCTCGCAATCCTGGAAGCGCTGCTCCTCCGGGAGGCCCCGCACCCGTACATTGCTCCATCTCGAGCGGTCTTCGAGGTCCTCCGTTTTGGCTTTGAGCACCTCCTGGGCTTGCCGCAACTCCGCCCAACCGCTCCGCAAATCATTCACCATCTCCTCCTGGTGATCCAATCGCTCCTCCGAGGCCTCCACTCGAGCCCCAAGCTCCTTCACATCCTGCGTTAGCGTGGCTAGTGTCTCTCTCAAATCCCTCTTGAAGGAGCCCATCTCAGACTTCCACTCTTCTTTAAAGGCCATAAGCCACTCTTTCAGGCTCTCCAGCGAATCTGGTCCCCCATCGGAGTCCCCATCCGAGTCGGGCCTCTCCACTTCCACACCTGCCATGCTGTCGGCCTGGTCTTTCTCTTCCCTCCCCTCCTCCGCCGCATATGAGAAGCGGAACCCGGACAGCCTCTGTTTCACCGACATCCTCTCTGGTATCGGGGATATTAGGATCGACCGGCGTGCTCTGGAAATGGGATAAGGGTTGCTCTTATTTTAGCGAAATTTCACCAGCGCCCCGGAGCTCCCTCAGAGAGCAGCCACCATGCTCCCTGACGTCACCGGAAGTTCTTATGCAGGTTTTTAAAGTACATTTATGACACGGACTATAAAATTAAGTGGATTATATTCTCTGTCAATGACTCAAATCACATCTCTTGACATAAAGCTCTGCTGCCTTGTATTCTTTAATCTGCTGGATTCAAGATATCCCATAATTTTTTTGTTTGATAATGTATTTCATTAAGTTACCCACAACCAAAAGGATCAGCTATCTTGTAATTTGGCAACTTCCTCTTCTCATTTTTGCAACTCGAGACTACATCTGGCCTTCTAAAGACCATTCCAATCTCCAGCAAAATCACATGTATGTTTCCTAAACTATCTTATTAGTCATTTTATAATTGTTCACAGACATTTTTACTTTTTTTTTTTTTTTTTTAACAAAGGCCCAGACACCTGTGTCCTTAAATACTAGCACAAATCTGGCAGAAAAACACAGCTAGATTGAAGCCATAGACATTTACACAGGAACAGGAATAAATAATGCATAAAGCGCATGCACATCATGACAATGCCCGCATTCTGCCTGAACTCCGCCCCTCAACACATGCATTCCAAAATCACATGCAAGTATGTGCCAAAAGGCATCTCACATACTTTTGCATGTAAAGTCATTTTATAAGAGGCCTTCTATGCTGGTATACGAGCACATACCATCTTTTATAAAATCAACTCCCAAATATGCATACACTCTGGCCCTACTGCTTCATCCGCTTTCAGCTTGCTGTCGCAGCCTGAACCCTCTTGCTAAGATACATTGGGGCCTATTTGCCACATTTCTGCACTGCTCATTTAGGATTTATTCTTTTGTCCCTTCTCTAAAGTTTACTCAATCCATCAGATATACTGAATATGCACAGCTTATTTTTAGGTTCAGACCCAGCAATGGCATTTCCTACCTGCATTTAAATTTCAACCCCAGCAATATGTACAATACTTACACTTCACTCAGCATCGCATGGTCATTGGTGTTCGTAGAGAAATGTTGTTCAAGGATAGCCACCGTCCCAGTGAGTGCCACATGGCCACAGCCACAGAATAACGCTACCCCAGAGAAACAGAGAATGGTGGCCACCAGGGAAGCATATGGAACGCCACCCAAGCACTTGATACAGCATTCAAAGCAACCTAAGAAAAAGTAATACAGAATTACAGAAAACCTGGTTCAATATTAACATACCCCACTTAGGCAGGAAATACTGTGACACATGGGGCTGAGTGAGGTGGCTGGATTTTACCTTTCAATCAACCTAGAATGGCAGATGGGATTTTGTTTTGCAAAAAAAAAATAAAAAAAAATGGGCAGACCAGAAATGCCAATTTTCCTTTTTCTGCAGGTAAATATTGGTTTGTAGAAGATTATCTTTACCAGCTTAAAAAAGGTCTAAACTGACATACAGGAGAATTAAGAGCAAATCTCTTAAACTAGGATATTTTTTCCTGTATATTAAGGCACATTGGATTTGGTTTTGTATTTTATTTACTTATTTATTTGTACATTGTTTTATACCGCTTCTTCCAGAGATCAGATACGATTTACAGGTAACGTAATGAAAAAAAATAATGGAACTATTATTTTTTTCCAATGAACATTTCTAGAACAATTTAACTAATATACATAGAACAGTAGAAACAATTGGCAAGTCGATGCCCAGCTTATGTAACTGATTGTAAATAGCACTGGTCAACATTGAAATCGTTACTGACTTTAAAAGGCCCTAATCTGTAGTATCTTGGTGAGCTGAACACGAATATAACATTAAAAAAATGTTATTGGCTCTCGTTTTGAAGATATTGCATGTAGCTCATTTTTGACATTTCACCATGTAAATTTATCCAGTAGGACATCAACATCCCAAATAAGCCTTGAATGATGTAATATTGCATCACATTGCATAATACCAGCATGCACACACCATCCAGAGTTGATTGCATCATTTTCTGATGCAATGCAATACTACTGCCAGACGGCCGCTGAAGCCATCTGAAGTCAGCAGTGTACTATACGCAGTCGGAAAGGTTGAGCATTTAAAATATTTCAGACTGTGTGCAAGACAGTTTAAGCTACTGTTACATGTAACTTTAATTAATCATATAATTTTAACAATTTAGGTACAATACAGAACAGTAATGCCGCGAAAGTGCATTTATATCGTTGACAATTTCTGTTACATTTGTGAGGAAGTGACATTTGCCAACCAGAAGAAAAGTATCACTTCTCAACTGAAGGCGGCATATAATCTTTACTTCGGATGCAAGATTGGTGACCAAGACAAGCCTTGGGCCCCGCATATATTCTGCGTTACATGTACAACACAGCTTTCACAGTGGTTGAATTGCAAAAGACCAACAATGCCGTTTGCAGTGCCCATGGTGTGGAGAGCGCCAAGCAACCACATAAATGACTGTTACTTCTGCTTGGTTCCTCCTCTTTCCAGAGGAATAACGAAGCAAAAGTTGTCGAGCATAGTCTACCCAAACATTCCATCTGCATTGAGACCAGTTCCACATGGTGAGGGACTTCCTATTCCAGAACCTCCATCAGAATATTCTCTTGATTCATCTGAGGACAACAAGGGTGAGCCAACCTGTTCTTCTCCTGGTCCGTCAGCATGCAGTGACCCAGATTTTCACTGGGATGAATATCAACTCCACACAGAACAACACAGGAAGAACTAAATGACCTGGTTCGTAATTTGGACTTATCCAAGAACAAGGCAGAATTGCTAGGATCAAGACTCTAACAATGGAATTTTCTAGAAGATGTCAACATTACTTCATATCGAAAGCGCCACCAATAGTTGGAGCCTTTCTTCAGAAAGGAAAGTAATCTGGTATTCTGTTCCAATATTGAAAGCCTTAAAAATCACTCATGACCCACAAGACTGGAGACTATTTATAGACTCTTCGAAACTGAGTCTAAAGGCTGTGCTTTTGAACAATGGAAACCGTCTTCCATCTAGTCCAGTAGCGCATGCCATCCACATGAAAGAGACATACGATAACTTAAAGCATCTACTGACTTCCATTAAGTATAACAAGTACAGCTGGCACCTCTGTGGTGACTTGAAGGTAGTTGCCCTTTTAATGGGACTGCAGCAGGGATATATAAAATACATGTGTTTCTTATGTGAGTGGGATAGCAGAGCAAGGGATTGGCACTACTTGCGGAAAGAATGGAATCGCAGACAAAATGTAACAGTTGGAGAGAAGAATATCCAGCACCCAGCTCTGGTTGAGGCTCACAAAATCCTGCTACTGCCCCTTCACACCAAACTAGGTTTGATGAAAAACTTCGTGAAAGCCAAGGACTTCACTTCGCCAGCTTTCCGATACCTGCATGAAAAATTCCCTCGACTCAGCAAAGCAAAGATTAAAGAGGAAGTTTTTGTGGGTCCTCAGATCCAAGAGCGCTTCAAAGATGACCAGTTCAACAAGTTGCTGCAGGGTGATGCAAAACAAGCATGGAATGCTTTTCGCCTAGTGTCAACAAACTTTCTCGGGAATGTTAGGGCAGAAAACTACAAGGAACTAGTAGAAGACATGCTGATACAGTATCAGAAACTTGGCTGCAATATGCCTCTAAAGATCCATTTCCTTGATTCCCATCTCGATTTCTTTCCTGACAACTGTGGTATGGTTAGTGATGAACAGGCCGAACGTTTTCTCCAGGATATCGCAACGATGGAGCAAAGATACCAGGGAAAATGGTCCACTACAATGCTGGCTGACTACTGCTGGACACTCCCCAGAGAAGCTCCCGAACAGCTGTACAAGAGACAAGCGAAAAAATCTAAGTAGTCTATGACTTGGTTTTTTACAGGTATTAACCGAAGGCCTATTATATTTACTATTGACATGCATTTCGTGATGTAAACATTAATTCTTGTAGTTTACAAAAAAACTAGAGCCAACTTTGCAATTTCACTGTCACATTCGTGTTCAGCATATAAAAATTGAGAAGAAATGACTTTTTATTTCAGTAACATGACTTCTGTAAAAATTTGTTGACCAGTGTAGTTATTGATGTTAATTGTTTCTATGTGAAATTCTTAAATGTTTGTATGGTTGTAATGTAGCTATAGCTATAGATATGCAATAAATGTTTTAAATAAATCTTCTACACACTGTATATATATTATATACATACAAATGCAAACAGGCCATTAGTCTAGTAAAACAGTATTGCAGGGATGCACAGCTCTGGGTCAACAAGGACTGCTTGGACCCAAGCTATGAAAAACAGCCAGGCTCCCAGATGAATATTCATAATGAATAACCTGAAAACCTGAGCTCTTTGTAACCCTCAGGAATCAGAGTTTTGCACCTCTTAATTATTTAAATAATTATTATTAAAAAAAAATATATATACACATATATATATATATATATATATATATATAGCAATGAACAAAGGCAGATTCTGTCAGTAATGGGTGTCCAAAAACTATTTCTACATTTCCTTATGACTCAAAGTAGAGTAATCCTGTTATTCAGCCAGAACATCCTCCGATTGCCACAAGAAAAAAAACAAGGCTGTGCCTAAAATGTTAAGTAGGTAGAGCTAGGAAGTGCACAAGTGTTCAACAAACACATTATCACAGCTTTCAAATAATCTAGTTCTCTTTAGGATCAATGGAGCTACCTGAACACTTTACTAATATAATAGTGCTGAAACACTTGACAGTAGAGCTCTTATACCTCATTAGGAGGAAATGGGGCAAATTCCCTCTACACTAGTACTTCCACAGGTTTATTTATGGTATATGATGAAAACAGCACACGTTCATCTACATGTATGGGATTCTGCAAAATTACTTGGGATGCATCAGAGCAAGGACTGGTGTTAACAGTATGGCAATGCATAAGCACACACCTGAAAGAGTTTCAATACACATCTAACATTTCAATTATACAACAAAGGGAATTAAATGCATGCAGAGCAATTTGTATGCCGTTTTATTCAAAGTTAATATTCAATTTACACAGTGCAAAAAAAACCCTTCACACACACACACTGCAGTTTTGCAAATTTAACCCTGCTGTTTAGTTCTTAGTGCATACTGTATATTTGTTCAATAAGTGCCATATTCTGGATCCTAGTTGTGACTTGTGGCCATATTTTAATCACGTTCATAACAGAATGTTCATTTACATATCTATTTGTTTTAATTAAAAGTTATGAATTCACACACTTGGTGATCAGAATAAAATCTGTATGGTATTACCAGATGCACTAGAGTCAACAAGTTAACAACTTGTAGCCTCAAGCCTGAACATGGAAAAGTTTGATCACTCTAATATATACACCCCCATTTAATGAGAAATGGTTATCATGCGTTTTCTCCTCACTACTACGAACAGTCCAATCGCACATGCTGCTCTTTCATTGTGGGGATCATAAAGTCTAGTTTTCTGTAGTACTTTCAGAGTATAATTTTACACCAAGGCTTATGGAATTCGGTGGCAAATCTGCAGTGCAAAATATTTCTAAAATGATCTAATAGGTAATGTATGGGCGTAAGGATCTAGCAAGCTGTAAGTAATAATTTTATACTGGATAAACTCAAAGGCTCACAGGGCAACCACAATACTTTGTAAATAGACAATGAAAGCCTATCTCTTTAAAACCAGGTATTAAAAACCATGTTACTGTAGCTGCTGAACCACTTCTACTTGTTAAAACCTAACTTCACTGGGTTTTCTTTAATGTTATTTTTTTTGGATGTGGTGGAAGTCTGCACAATGTGCTCTACTCAGCAAAAGCAAACTGTAATCATTAATTCACATTCATATACAGAGAATATACAGAGCCAGTCTGCCACAATGCCTCCTACAGAAGGCTTCATTTGATCACCCAGTTTTATCTTTACCTCCTTGCAAACAAGGATCCTGTGCTCATTTATGCTTTCTTCGATTTGGTTACTAGTTTTGCCTTCATCACATGGCTATTCCAGGTACCCATCACCTTGCTGGCAATTTATGCCTGAATGTTACTCCTAAGTTTATTCCCCTTTGAGCCTCTCATGTCATCACTACCTTGCTCTAGAACCTCTTTTCCAATTTAAAATGCTGATTTCTTGTGTATTTGGCAATGTTTTGCTACTTCAACATCTCTCTCTCTCTCCTCTCACGTATATATATATGCTTAGGTTGTTCAGTTTTAGTTCTCTCTTTAAGGAAAGGATGATGGGGTAACTTGAATAGTGCATCATTAGTTTACCCAGCATGGAGATCAGAATATTTAGCTTGCTGTTACCAGACTCCTCCCACTTTCCATTTTTTGAAGAATGATTATCTCTGCACATCAGAAGACAGAAACAGAGGCAAACCTAACTGCACTCAGATAAACCAAAGAAAGAGCAGAGGGAATAAAATAAATACATAATAAGAATTCTTAGAAAAAAATCAAAATAATTAATTGATAACTAGTCAATTAAACTGGCTAGACAATAACTTGTTTATCCATGGCATAAGGTGACATTTTACTTACCACATAATGTCCTTTCCTTGAGTCCTGCTAGATCATTCCAGCCAAGTGGATTGTGTTCCCTTACCAGCAGATAGGTGGCGACAAAGAACCAATGAAAAGCCCAGGTTTCAGTGACATCACTCCCATGTTTCTATTCACCTCAGATGCCAGAGGGCTCTTCAGTATCTGTCCCAGTACATATGGGAGAACATGGCAAGCCTCACACAACCTCAATGTGGGCAATGTGAGTTCAAACAGAAAAGAACTTTTTATTGGAAAGCATAACCAGAAGACTGTCAGTAGAATATGGACCTGCAGAACCAAGCACATCTCATAGCGGACTCAAAGAGAATGCCACAAAAGAACAGAGCAAACATTTCCAGGGGCAGCCCCAGGACTGGTCTAGTAGGATTCAAGGAAAGGACATTATCTGACAAGTAAAATGTCACCTTCCACATCGTCCTGCTAGACGAGTCAAGACAAGTGGGACATACCAAAGCTATGCCTCCACTGGGCTGGAAGACAACAGCAGCTTGGAAAACCTCAGAGCCAAAGGCTGTGTGGACATCCAAGTGGTAATGCATGACAAAAGTGGAAAGTGATGCCCCTATTGCCGCCTGACAAATGTCTGTAGGTACTACCGAGCTCTGCTCCAACCATGAAAACGCGCTTGAGTAGAAAGGGTGTGCAAACATTCCAAACTGGCTGGTTCTGCAACAGATACACTGATGCAATGGCCTCCTTAATCCAGCCCCCCAATGTAGATTTAGCTGCCGCATCACCCTTTGCATAGGCCAGCAAACAGCACAAAAAGATGGTCGGACTTACAAAAGGCATTAGTAACCTCCAAGTACTGGAGAAGTACCCTCTGGACATCCACAAGGTGAAGATCCTCATCCTTCCCCTGACACTGCTCCGTAGAGGAGGGCAAGAAAATCAGGTTCAACTGAAAGGCAGAATCACCTTAGGAATGAAAGAAGGCACAGGCTGAAAGGAAACAGCCTCCTCTGAAAAAAAGACAAATAAGGATCTTGCCAAGACAGAGCCTGCTGTTTGGTAATCTGCCTTGTGGAACATATCGCGACCAAGAAGGCCATCTTGGATGTCGATTCCTTCTGAGTAGCACACTGCAATGACCCAAAGGACTGCGACATCAAGGCCCTGAGCACCAAACAGATCCCAAGAAGGGACCACTGACCAGAGGGGAAGGTGCAGGTGTCGAACCCCCTGAAGAAAGTGCACAACATTTGGGTGCAAGGCTAGCGATGTACCAGCCGCCGGACCTCTAAAAGGCCAAAGCTGAACTTTCAAGGAGCTAAGAGGCTGCTGAAAGGTCAACAAACATTTTAACTGCCTTAGTAGCAGCTGCCGTGCGCCGCACCATCTCTCAAAGAGGCACAAAACCCACACATGCGCCAGGTTGGTAGACCTCCTATGGGCTCTGAACAAAGCAGAAATCACTGCAGGAGAGTGGCTGTTACACACTAGCTGTCTCTTTCAATAGCCAAGCCATAAGTGAGAAGGGAGACTGTCTTCAAAGATGATCGGCCCATGTCACAATAGGCCCCAAGATGGAGGCAAATGAAGAGGTGGTCCAACAAAAAGGCAAAAAATCACGCTACCACCAAAGACACAGTCCAAAAACGTGATTGGAGTGGAAAAACAGTTTTATTTCTCAAAATACTTGTCAACCCGACACAGGCCGTGTTTCGCAAACCTTCGTCAGGGGTTGATTAGGTAGAATCCTCCACAGGAAGACCCAGCAAATCGTGGTCTTCAAAGGAAATTGTACTTGTCAAGCTCCTTCACGCGCCGTTATAATGGAAACTCAAAATCCTCTTGGCTCTGGGCGCTAGAGCAACACATATCTCACTGGTAACGGTGCGTGAAGGAGCTTGACAAGTACAATTTCCTTTGAAGACCACGATTTGCTGGGTCTTCCTGTGGTGGATTCTACCTAATCAACCCCTGACGAAGATTTGCGAAACACGTCCTGTGTCGGGTTGACAAGTATTTTGAGAAATAAAACTGTTTTTCCACTCCAATCACGTTTTTGGAAAATGAAGAGGTGGCACTTGTAGGAGCCACATCAGATCTCCAAACCACATTATCATCTGACAATCTGGCTCCACAAGAACAATTCCCCCTGGGTGATGCTCTACACACCCCATCACACATCTCACCAGGGCCATGGAGGAAACAGATACAGAAGGCGTTGACTTGGCTAAGGCTGAACCAGGGCATTGCAGTCCTCAGACCACATCTCCTTGCGGTGACTAAAGCAGCAGCACACTTTGGTATTGGAGCGGGTCACCATCAGATCCATCTTGGGGTCACCCCAGAAGTGAAAAATCAACTGACTCATCTCCCACTCTCCAGGATCCAGAGTGCCCGCTTCCACATTGTCCACCCTGGCAATGTGCTGAGCTGACAGAGCTAGGAGGTTCTTCTCCACCCAGGCAACAGAAGAGCCATTTCCAGAACTACCCCAGCACTCCTCATGCCAACTTGCCAACTGACATCAGCCACCGCTGTGGCGTTGTCTGAAAATGCATAGTTACTCACCTGTAACACGTGATCTCCGGGAACAGCAAGAATTAAGTCTTCACATATGGGGTATCGTTGGCACCGGACGGAGCTCGCGCGGGAACGCTCCCCAGCATCCTATAGGAAAGCTTTTGGGAGCTTCCCACTGCACCTGCGCCGCTGCCTTCCCAACTCTCCCTCTTCAGTTGAGTTTGCAGCTGAGACAAAAGGAGAGAAGGAAACAAAAAGAGAGAGATAGAGATACAACTCCTAGGGGAGGTGGATGAGTTGTGAAGACTCAATTCCTGCTATTCCCTGTGATCACCTGTTACAGGTGAGTAACTACGCTATCTCCAGGAACAAGCAGGAATGTAGTCTTCACATATGGGGATTCCCAAGCTTAGAGATGCCAGGGAGATGACCCCAGAAGCTGTGAAAACCAGGCTGAGGTGGGGTCATGGTTCCTCCCAAGGATCTCTGGCATCGAAACCTGGGACAGCGGGCAGGAGTTGTGCAAAGTCTGAAAGAGATGCTGGAGAACAGCTCGGGCAAACGAGGCATCCCGACGGGAGTCCTTGTCCAAGCAGTAATGGGCTGCAAAGGTGTGGACCGAAGACCAAATGGCTGCTTTGCAGATGTTGTCAATGGACACAGAGTGAAGGTTGGCCATAGAGGCAGCCATTCCTCTCATATTGTGAGCTGTGACATGACCTTCGAGAGAAAGTCCCTTATTCTCATAGGTAAAGGATATGCAGTCTGCAATCCACCTAGAGAGAGGTCTCTTGGAAACTGGTAAGCCCAGGTGACTGGAGTCAAAGGCAACAAAAAGCTGTGAAGCCTTTCTATGTTGCTTAGTCCTCTGAAGGTAAAAAGCTAAAGCTCTTTTACAATCCAGAGTATGAAGATTCCTTTCTGCACTAGATGCGTGGCAGACCTAGGGAAGAAGACAGGAAGGTAAACTGACTGGTTCAAATGAAAATGAAGACACCGGTGGTGCCGGTGTAGGTGTCGACAGGAAGGCAGACGCGAACAAAAAAAATAAATTTTTCTGCGGTGACAGGGTTTGCTGCCTGTCGGCTCCGCGGAAACCGAAAAACTGAGGAGAGAGAGTTGGAAAGTTGGGAAGGCAGCGGCGCAGGTGCAGTGGGATGGTCCGAAAAGATTTCCTATAGGACGCTGGGGAGCGTTCCCGTGCAGGCTCAGTCGGTGCCGACGATACCCCATATGTGAAGACTACATTTCTGCTTGTTCCTGGAGATCACTCAAACCACTCAGTCATTGATCAGGGGCCAGAAATGCAGAAGAGCCAATCTGATGGCCCTCGCCTCAAGTTGATTGATGGACTGCACTGCCTCCCTGTGGTTCCAATGGCCCTGGGCTGTTCGGTTTTTTCAATGGGCACCCCAGCCTGAGAGACTGGCCTCTGTCGTCAGAAGGATCCATGAGAAAATCGCTAGTGGCATGCCCTTCCTCAGATGACTGAGCTGCTGTCACCACTGGAAGCTGACCTTCACCACTAGCAGAAGTGGGAACTTTAACTCCTGAAACGACCACCGAGTCAACAAGGACCATTGGAATGGCCACATATGCGCATGCGCCCATGGCACCATCTCGATTGTCGCCGCCATCAATCCGAGGAGCTGAAGATAATCCCCAACTCTGGGAGCCAGTTACGAATGAACAAACGATGCCAGGCAATCCTACCACCTTTTGACTTTCTCCTCTGGCAGGAAGGCTCTGCCCACTCCAGTATCAAAACTCTAAGGACTGGGAAGGCATCAACTGGCTCTTCCCCCAATTGATCATCCAGTCGAGGCTTTCCAAAAAGGACACCACTCTGCTTGCTACCTGAGATGCCTCTGATAGAGAATGAGCTTGGATGAGCCTGTCATCCAGATATGGGTACACAGGCCCCTTGGCACCATAGCGCCATAGCCACCACCACAATGACCATGAGACTGTCTTTGGGGCAGTAGAGTCCAAATGGGAGGGCGGCATACAAAGTGAGAGCCAAGTATAGCAAAACAGATCCGGATTGGGAGATGAAAATATACTTCACCCAAATCTAGAGATGCAAAGAACTTCCCTTGGTGCACCACTTGAATCACGATTGCAAAGTTTCCATCCAAAAGCGCAGGACACACAAGTGCTCATCAACACGAGGTCCAGAATGATCCATCCTTTTTTGGCAACACAAGAGATAAAATTGCTCTGATTTTTCGGGGGAAGAGGCACCATGGCCTTCAGGAGCAGCAACTTGTCCATACTGCTGCCCTTTTGTTCACGAATCCACAGGAGGAGATGACAAAAGTGTCCAGGATCGGTCCTTTGTATTCCAGGACACAGCTGTACTGAATGGTGTCTAGCACCCATCAATCCTTGGCGACCCGGACCCATTCCTGAAAGAAAAAGGCACAGCCTGTCTCCAACTGAAAGAATCACAGAATGGGCCTCCAAACCTTCCCTGAGCAGCCTGGAAGATACCTCCCTCTGGAAGGGGGACAGTGTCCCTGGGTCCACAAGCCCAAATCTGGTAGAGGGGAAGAAAGGCATTCCAGGCCGATGACAAGAATCCCAAGACCCTGAGAGTCCAGCCAGCACGTCCGTGAGGAGCAGGTAATGGAAAAGGGGCTCCTGCCCACTTCACAGGCCCCTTAGACCTGCCCTTTGGAAGGCAGCAAGATCCTGTCTCACCCAGATCCTTCACCAGCTTCTCCAAATCAGCACCAAAAAGAGGCTTCCCTGTAAAGCTAGTTGGGGCAAATGGTCTTTGGAAGATGTGTCTGTTGCCCAGCACTGGAGCCAAACCCAATGCCATGTCATTGTCAACAGGGCACTATCCCTGGCCACCAGACATACTAGGTTGTACATGGCATCAGAAAGGCCATAGCAGACTCCAAAGGAGTGGTAGTATCATCCTGCAGCAGAGACAATCCACTGGAACCAAGCTCAAGACGTCAGTCCTGCACATACTACCAACTGAAGAAAAGCAGCTGCTGCAGCAAACTAGTTCAACAACAAATCTACCTTTCAATACAGAGTAGCCTTTAAAGCTGATCCACCTTCCACATCAATGGTGGTCTGGTAACTGCCATGACCTTTGCATCCACCTCAGGAATATATTAAACCACAAAGCATTCCTTCTCCGGGCGAGCATGCATTTACTTATACATCCTTAGCTCCTTAGGCAGGGACTCAGGGGAATCCCACTCCAACCAGATCATGGAAGACAGTAGAGGATATCTGCACCCTCTGTGTCTGGAGCATCCTCCAAGCTAAAAGGTGGATGAGACCCTGAAAAACGATTCCGCCAGTGCTTCCTTTCAGAATAGGTGGATAACACTGGCCTCTTCACAATCCTCTGCAGGCAAGAGCACTTCTTCACCACATTAGAGCCCAAAACAGAGACATCTAAATCCAAGCCATAGTCCAAATCACAGACAGAACCCCACTGTTCTCCATTTCCAGGAGGCAACCTTCGCCGGGGACGCTTAGGCATAGGCAATCGAACAGGGCTTCTACGCTGTCTGCCCCTCACGAGGCTGCGCTCAGGGGAACCCAGAGGCTGCAGGGTCTGAATTTCCATGCCAAAATGACCAGGCCTATTGTAAGAAAGGGAAAAAGAATTCCGGGGAGGATAATACAGAGGCTGAAAGCTCTCCTTGTAGAAACAACTCCCCTACACCAGGGAACATAGCCGCTGTTGAACCCCTCGAGGACAGGGGGCAGTCAACAGCACTATTGCCAGAACCTCTGGCTGGCTGGCTGTCCTTACCTATAGCACCATCCAACACCTCTTGCCCTGAGGCAGGCAAGGCCACACCAACTGCATCCCCCAGCTGAGAGAGGGGGAGCAAGCCCTCCAGGAAAGACTCAAACTGCCATGCAAGAAGAGCAGAGCAGAGTCTAGAAGCCGGAGATCAAGCACCTCACTTGCCACAGGCCAAACAGCATTTCCTTGAAGACAAGAGTTAAGGTAAGTACCACAAGAGTGCACACTAATGCCATGGCGGCCTGGAAGATGTGCATTAACATTGCTTACACAGCAATGCATGTTACGGATGCTTGGGTACAAATGTGTGTTGGAGCCGCTCTGGCAGAATGCGCACAAGCATAGCGTGCCTGCCAGGCACACAATAGTAAAAATGTTACTAATGCATGCAGGAAAGGGCGAGAAACCCCAAACCGTGCCAACGGTTGCCAGTGGTCCATCACAAATTGCGCCCCAGATGGACAGAATTGGAAACCCAACAAGGACAAGCCTTGGTACTCACCCCGAGAGCCCCAGGCAGAAGGTTCATGCCGGGCTCAGCTCTACTCCCCTGAAACTGCATCTCTTGTATTGCAGACACTGCTTTTAAGGTGGCTGGCAGGCAGATTCCTCTGAGTCTTTTGCAATCTTTGGGAGAGAGCAGAGGGGACAGAGGAGGGGGGAGGTGTGTTGAAGTTGTGCGAGACTGCTGAACTCTTCAAAATCCTTCCAATTTTCTGGCTGCTCAACAAGCTGCCCTTATGATAAGAGCACAGAGCTGAACCAAATTTTCCCTTTTCTTATGGCTACTAAAAATATCAGTCTAGTGGAGCCTCCCACATCGCACTCCAGTGAGAGAGTCCCCTCAAGGTGGTCATTCACGAGCGAAATCGATCTTTTCCTCTCAACTGTTCGGATTTTCTTCAGAGTGGAGACAATCCATCCACCATCTGCTGGAAACAAAGGAACATTGAAAAGCCCTCTGGTGGCTGAGGTGAATAGAGACATGGGAATGATGGGAACCTGGGCTTTTCATTGGTTATTTGTTTCCACCAATCTGCTGGTAGGGGGAACACAATCCATTTGTCTGGACTGGTCTAGCAGGATGATAGGGAATATTGTTTTTATACTTTATTAAAACAAAAAAGTAAAAAAATCATCAACGGGAAAAAAAAAAAAGTTCGACTACAGTGCTCCAACAAAACTGATCAGATACCAAACATGTTTCAGCCAGATGCTTGTTTCAAGGGACTTTGCCAGGTTTTCTGGCTATCCTGTATCCTACATCAACTGTGTTTAAAGCAAAGGAAACCTCTTGGGGAACTTAGAGTATGCAATAAGTCAGATAGCCAGCAACCGAAAGGTCACACCTGTGTCTTGTTATGGTATGGCCACATATTTAAGATCACATGGGCATATGACAAAATATTCCACAAAGGCTGTATTGCAAGTAGCGCAATATCATGCATGTCATTCTTCGTGGGATACGGTGTCTAACCATGTTTCTCCCTCCAAAGTGCCCAAGCAAAATGAACACGCCCCATGAGGGAAATGGCCCTTACGCTCCGGGCAAAACCGGAGGACTGAAACCATATGCACCAAATGATTCTTAAGACTCTTGCCTCTGGAATATGCAATATTTATTTATTTATTTATTATTATTTATTACAGGCTCTTATATACCGCTCTATTCAGCATCAGCGCGGTTCACAATATAACAACAGACCAGAACAACAAACTGTTTGGTTTTACAGAGAACAGGTTAGAGAACTTGGATAAAACATGGGGAAGTCAGAGGTTTCTGAAAGCACGCATGTACACTCAGGACTTGCCAAAACGTGCATAAAATCTTAGTGATCTGAGTCGACCAGACACTAAAAAGTATAATGCCTACAATCTTGTCAAGAGTGGTAATTGATTGATGTTGATATTGAGGAAACAAGTACCATTCTTTATGGTTGTTTAATGCCCACTTGCATGTCCTTCGAACAATAGCACAAGGATAACCCCGGGCATACAACCGGTAGCTCAACTCAGAAGCATGGATTTTAAAGTCCTCCATGGTAGAACAAATTCTTCTGATACGCAAAAATTGTCCATAAAGTAACTGATGTTTTAGAGTCAATGGATGAAAACTCAGATATTATATAAAACTCTGTGCTCATGCAATGGAGGAAGATTGGCTTAACATGTAAAGAATACTTCTATCAGATCATCCTAAAATTCCACTAATGTATTCTGCACCAAAAATTCATAAATCTGTTTCTTACCCTTCTGATTGTCCCAGTGTCCTGTCGTGGGTCCATTTTGGAACCTTTGTCCAAATTTTGTGACTTTAAAAAAAAAAAAAAAAAACCACACACACACAGCCGGCAGCAGCAAACTTTAAATCATTTGTCAACCACTCACTTTTTGATATCACATCTTTATATATAAACATTCCACAACAGGAAGCATTACAGGTAATTTCTGATGTCCCTTTGACACTTCCTTCCCGGTTACCTAAACAGTTTGTCTTGTCACTATTAAAAAAATGGTGCTTTCCAATAATTTTTTTCCTGTATGATAGTGTTTAATTTACAAATCTGGGGGATTGCAATGGGAGCCACAGTGGCCCCCTCTATAGCCACTCTGTTTATGGCATTTTTGGAGAAGAAACATTTATCCTTCTCATTGATTTCAGATGCTTCTCCTATGGCGTCGGTTTCTGGACGATATCTTTTTTGTGTGGTGTGGTCCATTATTTCAACTCTGTTTATTGATTGGTTAAATACTTGAGAAGAGCCTATAAAGTTTACAGCCAAATATCATTCGGACATTATTGAATTTTTTGGATGTCACCATTGTTCGTCAAGGCAAATTATCCACCACATTGTACAGGAAGCCCGTGCAATGCAATACTTTACTATATTATCAGAGTTTTCATCCATTGACCCTAAAACGTGGGTTACCTTATGGACAATTTTTGCATATCAGAAGAATTTGTTCTACCATGGAGGATTTTAAAATTCATACTTTTGAGTTGAGCTACTGGTTGTATGCCCGGGGTTATCCTTGTGCTATTGTTCGAAGGGTATACAAGCGGGCATTAAACAACCATACAGAATGGCACTCGTCTCCTCAATATCAACATCAAACAATTACCACTCCTTACAAATTGTGGGCATTATACCTTTTAGTGACCAGTTAACTCAAGTCACTAAGATTATACGCACGTTTTGGCAAATCCCGAGTGTACATGCGTGCTTTCAGAAACCTCTGTCTATTGCACATACTGGAGGCAAGAATCTTAGGGATCATTTGGTGCATATGGTTTTGGTCCCCCATTTTTGCCCAGAGCATAAGGGCCATTTCCCTTGTGGGGAGTGTTCATTTTGCTCAGGCACTTTGGAGGGAGAATCATGGTTAGACACCATATCCCACAAAGAATGGCTTGCACAATATTGCACTACTGACAATACAGCCTTTGTGGTATATCTTGTCATATGCCCATGTGATCTTAAATATGTGGGCCATACCATTCGCCCTTTTAAAAAAAACACTTGGCAGAATATCCTAGTAAGAAGACGGAACGCCTGTTATCTGCCCCTATGATCCAATGCAGTATATAGGCTGATCACTCTTTCACTCAGTTTAAGTGGTGTATACTAGATTGGATTCCTCCATCCATCAGGGGAGGAGATCGTGAGGCTATGTTTTAACTACATGAACAGAGATGGATTGTCACCTTACGATCTGTATCTCCATTGTGTTTAAATTTAGAACTTGATTGGCACAGTCTTTTGTGAATGGAGTTGCAGTGGTTAGGTGTCTGCATTGTTGCTTTCACCTTTCCATTGGCTTTTGCAGTAAGAAAGAGGCAGGGTGTGACGTCAGACGCTGGCTTTTTTCAAAAGATGGTTTCACTGTGAGAATTTGTCCTTTCATGATCTTCCGGACTTGATGGGGATGTTTGCCTGACGCAGGGTCTTTGGTGTGATGATAGACTCAAAACGCAGTGCTGTGTTGTACCCAGAGTCATTTTTGAGGTGTGGAAGACGTGTTTTGCTTTATGATTGGACAGATTACAAGATGCGTTTGCTTTCTTTCTGATGACCAATTTTACTGCATATTATGATTAAAATGGACATGGTCTGAGGTAGAGGTTCACTCTTCACACAGACACGAATCCGACAAAAACACATTAGTTTGGCAGTGACAACCTCCGTGGAATTAGGTCTCTTTTTTGGTAAAAATATCTTTGTGGCACCATTTATAGATAAAATTTAAACTTGCAGGAAAATGCTAAGAATAGGGTCAGCATGTATGCATTTTTATTGTGCATTTATCCTTTTACTCCCTATGTTCTTTCTTAGGAATCTGTCCATCCCCTAATCCTCCAGAACCACTCCGGCACTCTTATCTAAAAAAAAAATTGAGTACAACTGTTAATGATGCTGCCAACACCTCTCTGACCTCCGTTAACAGAATGTATCCCATTTGATCCCACTGCCTTGTACATTCTGTTGTGCAAATTCTATGAAAACCCTTTTCTGCAAATTATTTACCCCAGAGGATCTCAACTCAGTCCTCTGGGAACCCCAGGCCAGTCAGGTTTTCAGGATATCCATGATGAATATGCATGAGTGTGCATGAAAATCTCTCATATGCATAATCATTGTGGATATCCTGAAAATCTGGCTGGCCTGGGAGTCCCAGAGGACTGGGTTGAGAATCACTGATCTACCCCATCATCTATCTGTTGTCCTTCTCCAATCCCTCATAATTGTTCATGTCTCAAACACACATTAAGCAATACTTATTTATAAACTGTAAGCTATCCCCTACAAATTCATTTCAGTGGATGTCAGTGAACTGTTTTATCTTCTGTAAAGAAAAAAAATCTGACAGAAAAGTATTTTTGGCTCTTACTACTGCAAAAACAGGGTTAGTCTGTCCACTTAATCAGATGCTGTGCATGCTAGCATGCTAAACATGGTCTAAAAACTTTCAACTGGTATCTAAGAAAGAAAACACAATCTCTGAATCCATTTTAGTCAGTCATTATTGAGCAAAAAAATTATTTTAAGAAGAAAATGAAATATAAATTCTGCAACATCTACGAATCTGAAGAATTAGGAGTACTGCGTATAGAACAGGTCAGGTGAGGCTCAAGTGTGAAGGCAACAAGCTTTTCAAGCTTCCAGTGCAAGTTATGTCAGTTAATCTACATTGGTAATGTGGTGAGGATGACAAAATTAAAAAAAAAAAAATCACACACACAACAAACCCATGGTAATACTTCAACTGTATCCCCTTCTCTCAGCCTCTTTTTGGCCAAGATCCAAGCATAAGGTCTGTGCTATGAGCTGAAGACAGACTCCTTTAGGATTGACATCCTGTACAGTTTGTTTTGATACAATGCACTACATTTGAGAATATTTAAAACTAGAAGTGAGCAACATTAAACTGGACTTAATTTTCAGAATTAGTTTTGAAGGTGGGGGAGAGAGTGTCAAACACCATAAATATACGTTAGCTACAATCTCAAACCCAAAAAGATTCTTCCAAAGTGCTCCAAAAATCATCTCATAGTTTTATCAAATGGTGTGTAGCAAAGATGGCTTATAACCGCCAAGTAAATATTTCAGGAAACATTCTGCTCATTCATTGGAGGACCTCATGCTGCCTCATTTCCTTTAGCATTATTAAAATGCAAGGCATTTAGTTAAAAGGGATTGAAAAGAACTAATACGTAAATTATGTAGACCTCTTGCCCAAACATATGTAGCAGGACACCAAGCTGTTCCCTCTCTAGTTATACAGAGGAACATTATAGTATTCCTGTTCCCAAACTGTGTACCACTGAGGTAATGGAGGACAGGCCTGCCTGTCCATCACTAGCTAGAGGATGCTTCTTCCTCTATTCTGGAGGGAAGTATAAATGGCCCTGCATTACCAGGCTGCAGGTCATGGTACGGCAAGTGGTTGTCAGAGGGAAGCACAACTTGCCTGCAAGCTCTGTGGGACTCCAGCTGCAAAAGCAGCATGGGAAGCTGCATCCCTGATGGCTGGCTAGTTTGAACAGGAGAGCTGTTTCCCTCCTAGGCCAGCCAGGCCTAAACTGAGGAGTGAAGGAGATTGCCTAGAGCCAAGGTGGAGTCCTTGGGACACACCTAGCCAGCCAGGTTTTCAGGATAACCACAATGAATATGCATGAGACGGATTTTGCATACAGTGGAGGCAGTACATACAATTCATTGCGGTTATCCTGAAAACCTGGCTGGCTAGGTGTGTCCCAGAGACTGGGTTGAGAACCACTAGTTTAGAGTGACTAAACTAGCTATGGAGAGTTTTTAGGAACAGCAGAACACTAAAATAACTAAGCCCTAGGTTCTTGAGAGAGTTCACCCGCACAAAAGGATTTTTGCGATTCCCTATCATGCATCTCAGATCCAAGGCATGAGGGGGCCGACCTCCTCAGTGAATCCTGAGCACACAGAAGGTAATTTTGCAAGGGTGGTCTAGATTAGCATGTGTTTCAAAGTGCCTATTTCACAAAGTAAGGTCTGTAGCTACTTCTCTCTATAAAAATAGGGGTCAAAAATGGGCCACAAACTAGGCATGAGCACTTACGCCTGCTCTATGGCTAGTGTAAACGCCCAAGCTTAGATTTTAAGAATATGTATAAGCACAAATTCGCACACTGCTCAGGTGCTGCTCAAGCTCCATCCATGTACATGCCCACAGTAAAGTACATTAAAAAAATAAAATAAAATTTGCCATTTACAAGTGTGGTCAGTGACCCTTAGAAAATTACCCTTACAAACAGCAGGGATTTGAAAGAGGTATTCAAAGAAAGCGTAGTTACTCACCTGTAACAGGTGTTCTCCAGGGACAGCAGGAATCAGTCCTCACATATGGGTGACATCGATGGAGCCCCCATGCAGAGCAAATCCCCAGCTTTCGAAGAAAGCCTTTGGGACTGCATCACGCATGCGTGGTCCCCTTCCTGCCCAAGGGTGCCATCTTGCTCAGTCAAATGACATAGCTAAAAGATGGCAAAATGAACAAAATACAATAAGGGGACTGCAACTCCAGGGGAGGAGGGAGGGGTGTGAGGACTGATTCCTGCTGTCCCTGGAGAACACCTGTTACAGGTGAGTAACTACGCTTTCTCCAGGAACAAGCAGGAAGTTAGTTCTCACATATGGGACTCCCTAGCTATAAGCTACCGAGAACCCATAACTGAAAAATAGGCTCCCTCTAGAAGAGCCACAGCAGCCATGATAGGAGTTCATCTGAGAACGGAACACTCCGGTAGCCTGACACCAAAGGGTCAGAGGGTAGGAATTGCCTAAACCTCGAACAGATTACGGAGTACAGCCTGGCCAAAAGCACTGTCCCGTTGGGACTCCCTATCCAGGCAGTAATGGGCTGCAAAAGTCTGGCTTAAAGACCAGATTGCGGCCCGGCAGATGTCTGCCAGCAGAACAGAGCGGAAGTGAGCCACTGAAGCAGCCTTAGCCTTGACCCGGAGGGCCGTGACTCGACCCTGCAATGGGAGATCGGCCGCCCTGTATGCCCAGGCGATGCAATCCGCCACCCAGGTGGACAAGGCACGCTTGGAGACAGGCATCCCCAGCTTACTGGGGTCATAAGAGACGAATAGCCGAGGAGCTCTTCGATGTCCCCGCGAACACTCAAAGTAGAAGGCCAGTGCCCTCTTACAGTCCAGGGTATGCAGAACTGCTTCTGCCCAACTGGCATGGGGCCTGGAAAAGAAGGTCGGAAGCGCCACCTCTTGGTTGAGGTGGAAAAAGGAGACCACTTTTGGCAAGAACTTAGGGTGCGTGCGGAGTACCACCCTGTTCCTATAGAACCGTGTGAACGGTCTATTGGGCACCAGAGCTTGCAGCTCACTCACTCGTCTAGCCGATGTGAGTGCCACCAAGAAAAGCGTCTTCCAAGAAAGGAAGCGCAGATGGCAAGTAGCCATCGGCTCAAAAGGTGGGCGAGTAAGCTGCTGCAAGACCAGATTTAGATCCCATTCAGTTGCCGTGGGGCGAACCAGGGGTTTCAGCAGAAGCAGACCTCTCAGGAACCTGGACACCAAGGGGTGTACAGAGAGAGGTTGCCCTTCTACTGGAGAGTGGTGTGCTGATAAAGCACTAAGGTGAAGTTGGACCGAGTTTGACTTGAGGCCTAAATCGGAAAGGTGAAGCAGGTACTGCAGCACCACCGTCACCTGGCAGGAGAATGGGTTCTCACTCTGCTGAGCACACCATACCTCAAAACCTACGCCACTTAAATGCATAGGTTTTCCTAGTTGATTGCCTTCTAGAGGCTAGCAGCACATCCTCTATCTTTTTTGGGAGGAGAGGGTTGAGGGACCTAAGGTTGGGATGCAGAAGTGAGCCCCCGTCCTGTGACAGGAGATTGGGTGAAAATCCCAAAGGAATTGACGTCTCCTCCGCCAGCTGCAGGAGGAGTGGAAACCAAGGCTGTCTCGGCCACCTGAGGGCTACCAGGATGACCAAGGCCTTGTCCTGAAGGATATTGAATAAGGTCCGAGCTACCAATGGCATGGGAGGAAACACATATAGGAGGCCCACAGACCACGATATTAGGAAAGCATCTGCAGCCACCCTGTGTGGGTGTGGCTGTCTGGAACAGAAGCGGGGCAACTGGTGATTTTGAGGGCTCGCAAACAAATCTATGGATGGTTGCCCTCAACACTGGAAGAGTTGTTGTGCTACGCTGTGATCCAGTTGCCACTCGTGCGGCTGGAGAATTCTGCTTAGCTTGTCTGCTAGGAAGTTCTCCCGACTTGGTAAGTAAACCGCCTTGAGGAACATACCCTGACTGACTGCGAGGGAGCATAGGTCCAGGATTTCCTGACACAGGATGCAAGAGCCTGTGCCCCCGTTTGTTCACATAGAACATTGCTATTTGGTTGTCTGTCTGAATCAAGAAAGATTGATAAGCCAGGGTTTGGCAGAAGGTCCAAAGAGCTAGGCGTATCGCTCGAAGCTCTAGGAGATTGATTTGTTGTGTACTCTCCCATGGAGACCACACACCTTGGGTGCAGACCTACTGGCAATGAGCACCCCACCCCAGCAGGGGTGCATCTGTAATCAGAACCCTTGAGTGCGAGGGAGGCTGAAAAGTCATTCCCTTCAGAAGGTTGTGAGGTTGAAGCCACCATTTCAAGGACTGTATTAGGTGATGGGACACCTTGATGTTGTCTCTGAGTCTGCCTGTGGCTTGGGTCCACTGGTCCCTGAGGCACCACTGAGCTGTTCTCATGTGGAGTCGAGCATTTGGTGTCACATGCACTGTGGAGGCTATGTGACCAAGAAGGCGCAGAAAGTGTCTTGCTGATATGCGGGATCTGCGACTCACTTGCTACACTACGGCTATCAGTCTTTGAGCCCTTTCCTCTGGTAGATAAGACCTTGCCTGAAGGGTGTCTGACCTTGCACCTATGAACTCCAGTCCCTGAGAGGGAACCAGAGTGGACTTTGTGTAGTTGATCACAAAGCCCAGGTGCTGAAGCAACTGGATAATGCGGGATGTGGCCTGTTGGGCTTCTAGAGCTGACTGGGCTCTGATGAGCCAGTCATCCAAGTAGGGGAATACAAAGACCCCTTGAATCCTTAGAAAGGCCGCCACCACCGCAAGGCACTTTGTGAATGTCCTGGGTGCCGAGGCTAGGCCAAAGGGCAGCACTTTGTACTGAAAATGGTTTCCTCCCACTACAACTCTTAGATATTGTCTGTGGTCTGGATGAATCAAGATGTGCATGTGTACATCTTTGAGATCTAAGGAGCATAGCCAGTCTCCCTGGTGGAGGTAAGGCAGCAATATTCCAAGGGAAAGCATCTTGAACTTTTTCCTCACCAGGAACTTGTGCAGGTTTCGCAGGTCGAGGATAAGTCTTAGGCCTCCAGTTCTCTTTGGTATCAGAAAGTACCTGGAGTAGAAGCCTGTGCCCTGTAGGTGGTGAGGCAATGGTTCTACCGTCCGATCCTCGAGAAGACCTGTTAGCTCCTGCAAGACGAGGTCCCTGTGAAGAAGGGGTCTGAGAGGCTCCTCTGGAAAGTAAGAGGGAGGTACCTGGGTGAGATGTAACCGATAGCCCATTTGGACTAGCTGGAGAACCCAGGTGTCTGTAGTAATAGCTGGCCACCTGTGGGCATACAGGGTCAGCCTCTCTCCTGTGCAGGGCCTTGCATCCTGTGGGAGAGAGACTATGCACTGGCAGTCAAAAGCCCCCTCCAGGCTGGGCCGGAGCCGGAGCCGGTGCCGGTGCCTGGGACTTGGGGACCTTTTGTTTACGTAGGCCCTGCCCCTGTCCCTTGGCCTGCTGCCCCCTGCTGGGAAGCTGGGGAGGCCTGATACGTGAGGTAGTTTTGGTAAGCTGATCCTTTCATCAGGAAAAAGGGCTTCTTACCCGAGCCCTTCTTTTTAGAAGGGGCAGAAGTCTTCTTCTGGAGTCTTGTCTGGATCAGGTACTCTGACTCGATCTCGGCAGCCTTCTCCGTCATGGGCTTGGCCAAAGAGGTTTTCGCCTCGGCAAGGGGCATCGACTAACTTGTCCTGAACCCATGGCTAAAGGTCTGACGACTGTAGCCATTCCTGGCGTCGTGCACCAATGCCAGCTCCTGCTACCCAGGCCGAAGCCTCGAAGCTGTCATAGGCTGCTCGAGTCATGAACTTCGAGCACTCTGATCCCCGTGGACAAAACCTGGAAGCGCTGCAAAGGTCACTCGGAGAGCCCAGCAGAGAACCCGGCAATCTCCTTTGCCAGATCTCGCAGGTACATGCCCATGTACAGCGGGTATGTCTGGATGCGGCATGCCAGCATTGACCCCTGGTAGCACTTTCTGCCGAGAGCATCCATGTTGCGGGCCTCCCGGCCAGGAGGCACCAAGGAGTGCGTCTTCTGGCTCTTGAACCAGCGCATGGCCGATTCCACAACCATGGAGTTGTGCGGCAGCTGTGCTTTTTGGAACCCAGGGCTCTTGTGAACTCGATAGATGGAATCGATTTGCCTGCTGAACACCGGAATCGAGGATGGTGTCTCCCACATGCGGAGCAGCCATTCCAGAATGGGGGGCACCGGTACAGTAAGGGCTTCCTTTGGAGGAAAGTCATACTGGAGGACCTCGAGCACCTCAGCTCGAGGTTCCTCCTCGGGATCCGCTGGGAATGACAAAGGCTTTGCCATGTCCCGGACGAAGTCCAAGAACCGGGTGTCCTCCGGGGGTGACTGTCTCTGAGGTTCAGATCCCGGGAAGTCTGACGGGACGTACTTAGTGCGGTGGGTGCCCGGGGACTCCTCATCCTCCGTCTCCCAACTGGACTCCGAGTCGTCGATCGGCTCCGGCCTTGAGGGCTTCGGCCTTGACCGCCCCGACGCCAAGGGAATCGGCATCGACAACCTCAGTCCCGAACGGGAGGTCGAGGGGGACCTTGGCCGAGGATCGACTCGAGACCTGCACTCCAAGGCCACCAACCTGAGACCGAGCTCAACAGCCCCCGGCTCAGGTCCCGACGCCGGCTCTCCCGGGGGAGAGTCAATGAGGACTGTGCTTACCTTCCTCGGTGTCTCCGGGTCCTTTTGAGGGAGTTTGGCAGACCTCTCTGACTGAGGATCCAGGGCGGTGAGCCGGGCTCCGTGACAAAGCCCGCGAGGAACCAGGCCATTCGGAGCTCTCAAACACCACCCTCACGGATTTCTTCTTCCTCCGGTGTTCTCGCGAGGGAGACCCCCTTTCAGAGGACACCCGACGCTGCTCGGGATCAGACAGCTCCCAAGAAGTCGAGGCCTCTGATGAGGTCCTGGCCTGGGCGGTTGCGGACTCGGGGAAAATCCTGTCATGTTGCTGCTGCCTGCTCCTCAAAGACTTCAATGAAGACATCCTTTTACACGGGCCACAGACCACGGGGTCATGGTCGGGCCCGAGGCATTTGAGGCAGCAGTCATGTGTGTCGATGAGAGACATTAGCTTCGTGCACCAATCACACTTTTTAAACCTGCTGGCAGCCATCGGGGGAAAAAGGGCCCCTGAAAGGTCAATGGATCGGGCTGCCAGCTAAAAGAAAAAAAAAGCGTGCGAACGCTTGTCACTAAGGACAAAAAAAAAAAAATAATCAAAAAATAGGCCGGGCTCGATACTAGCGTACCGAGCTGAAAGCAGGAAGGGGAACTGGCGTCGAACCGGCAAGCAGGAAAATAATTTTCCAACTTTTTATCAACTTTTTCTGGGGGAAACTAGGACGATGTCTGTTGGGCTCCGTGGAAAAAAAGGAGACTGAGCAAGATGGCACCCTTGGGCAGGAAGGGGACCGCGCATGTGTGATGCAGTCCCAAAGGCTTTCTTTGAAAGCTGGGGATTTGCTCCGCATGGGGGCTCCGAAGTCGACGTCACCCATATGCGAGGACTGACTTCCTGTTTGTTCCTGGAGAATTTGTTTTATTCTTGAGGAGAGACTTTCCTAATTTTTGAATTTCCCCAAAGGAGAAGAGATTTAAGGTAGTTTTTAGAATTTTCTATTGAGAATTCCAAGGCTTTGAGAACTGTTCTTTGTCTTGCAGGCTCATGAAGGAGTCTCCTGGGACTTTGAAGACAGGAAGGACTTGTCCCCCCCTACTCTGAGGCTCCAGAAGAGGAAATGGACTAAAGGAGCCTGTGATCAGGACTTAAGGACATGAAATGAGGACTTTCCTTTTGAATTTTGCTTACTGTTTGACTCTTCTTTTTGCATAATTCTTCCCTTGTATATTCATCTTGCAGATACACCAAATAAAGGTAGATTTTTATATAAAAATAAATCCTTTACTGTTGGTTTGTATTTTTGAAGCACTTGGCATTTTCTGTTCCTCCAGTAAAGGCCTTTGGGCATTCTGCCTTTCCTGTCCACCCAGACCTTTTACTGAAATTCTCTCTAAGTCCCTCCAGGATTACCTTCATGTCTGGACAGGTATAGTAAGAAGTGAGTAACAAGTATTTTCACTGAAATTTACAGCTGCTTAAAGAAAAAAAAGCTGCAATGACTAACCTATTAAATTAAAGGCTAACTAAAAAAAAATCTATTGGATGGATGCCTATTAAAATGTGCAAAATACAATTATTTCACTCAAAAAAAACCCCACAACTAAATCAAACAATCCATGTGTCCACATGTGAATCTTTTGAGAGACTCCACTGTCTATTCCCTCTCACATCACCTAATTGCAACCCCAGGTTTCTAGGCAGGGGCGGCCCAAGGGGGGTACGGGGCCATGTGCAGAGACTCATTGCAGGGCCTCATTTGCTTAATGTCAACATGCATTAACTTTTAGCAAGCATGCCTCTTAATGAGTGTCTGAATAAAGAAAGACTACCAGATTTCTACATTCTATACTCCAGAGCCAACCGCCAGGCACATTAGGGAAGCACTACAAACACTGCCCATTTAGAACCCATAGCAAACCCGCCGTATCATAACAGCACTACCAGGAATCACAAAGCATCATACCCTACTTATCAAAAGGCAACATTGCAAATATTAAACCAATACATCTCAGAGAATACCATTACATCTCCTACTGGGGAAAGAAAACAAGTGGCACTGTCAAATAGAAACTACATAAACAGAATACCTCAGCTCAGTTACACATCCAGAACACAGACAGTCACCAAACAAAGAACAAGGGAGCACAATTTAGAAATAGGAAGACAACAATTAAACTGGGAACCCCAAAAGCCAAACTTGGAATGTACAACATTGGAGAAATAAAATAATAAATTAATTTCCTCTTATACTAAACAAAATGCAGACGTTAACAATGCATATTTCCCAGAGCTGACATATTCCAGTTAATAAATTCAAAATAAAGAAGTATTTTCTACCGTTTGTTTGTGCATTTTATTTTTCAGTTGCAATTGCTCCAGTCACTTTCTTCTGGTTTATGTCTTTTGCTAACTCTATTGTCTGCTGTCCATTTGTCCTTTCTTCTCTTCTAGTTTTTTTCCCCATTCTCTCTCTACATCTGCTTTAACATACTAATCTTTCTCCTTTTGCTCTTTCCTCCATTTCTTTTTTTATTTCTTTTTCATCCAAATTTTACCCCTCTATCCTCAATTCCCACTTACTCTCCTGATACCTGGCCAGTCGTAGATTTTTCTTCCCTACCACACAAAATATTTTTCTCCTCTCCATTTCACTCTCCCCGCCCCATCCCATTCTAGTCCTCCCCCAACATCAGCACCTTTCTAGTTTCTGCCTTACCCAGCATCCGCTCCCTTCTAGTCCCATTCTCCCATCCCCCCTCCATCAGCCATTTCCAATCCTAGCCCCCCCCCCCATCAGCCCCATTTCCAGTCCTAGCTCCCCCATCCATTTCCAGTCCTATCTTAGCCCCCTCCATCAGCCCATTTCGAGCCCAAGCCCCCCTCCCCATCATCTATTTCCAGTCTTAGGCCCCCCCCCCTCCAAAGAGCCCCGCGGCTGTCTAAAAGGCTATAGAGGGAGCCAGAGAGGCCCCGGCTCACCTCTGGCAGCCACCGAAGTGAAGAGTGCCTTCCCCCCCCCCCCACTTTGGCAGCTGTATTGTAGTTTAGGATGCTGGCGTGCTGAGGTCAAAGGGGACTTCCTATTTCCCAGCACTCAGCACGTACAGCTACCGAAGAGAATTTAAAAAAAAAAAAAAAGATGCTCTTCACTTCGGCGATTGTGAGAGGTGAGCCGGGGCCTCTCCGGCTCCCTCTAAAGCTACCCCTGCCTGCCGGTGCTGAATGCGGAATGTTGTTGGCACAGGGCCCCTTGAAGCGCGGGGCTCTGTGCAAACAACATTCTCGCACAATGGACAGACCGGCCCTGTTTCCAGGATTACCTGGGATATGTACATTGCACCCCTGCAAGTCTACATTCCACCCAACTGCAGCACTGCAAAGTTGCCTGCAGGATAACAGATGTCACTTATTGTGCATAAAGATGCAGCACAAATTTGCAATTCTGCTTCCTGCACTGTCATACTTCCCATGCATGCTTTCTGCTTAAAACCAAATGCTATCGGGGCCTTCCTCTTTCTGCCATTTTTTCTGCACCTATAAAAGAAATGGAAATGAAGGGAGAGAGAAGCAGCATGATAAGAGGTGGAAGGCAGAAAAGGGGACGCTGTGGTAAAGTAAGAATGTAAAGACTAAATTGAAAGGATTGAAGATGGAGTGTCTAGGGTGAGACAGGAGGGAGATGATGTTGGAAGATGGAGACAGACAAGAGCAATGGTTAGAGAAATAAAGGAAGGGTTAGGTAGAAAGAAACCATGGGGATGGGGGAGCACCAACTTTCTCAGTGCACTGCCAACCTAGGTTTGATTCTCAGGTCAAGTCAAGTCTTCTGTTCCTAGGCCAGCCACAACTGGGGATGTCATGGAAGCAGCATTCTTAAAACTCTGAGAAGGGAGGGGCAGTCAGCATTAAACAGCAACACCTAGTAGTGATATTTAATGCTCAGAACTGCAGGGTTCCACAAAGAGACCTGCTGCGTGGCTCCTTGGCAATGACGGTCACTGCCATGACTGGGCTAAGGCATCGGATCCCAGTCCTAGCTTCCACCGAGCGAGAAGCATGTAGGAACATGAGGAAATCTAAAGGACACATAAAAAGATGAGAAGATACCGGGCTGATGAAACAGGAAGTACAGATGGTGAAAGGAGAGAAGATAGATAAAATGAAACAGAACCAGGAAAAGCATTAAGAAGCAATTACAGGTTTCTTTTGCCTTTGCTATTTATTGGATTACAAGCTCTTGGCCACTTGAATTTTAAATTAAAATTGCAGGCAATAATTGACAAGCAGCAAAAGCTGTTTTTGTATTTTTTAAACAGTTTTCTTTTTTTGGGGGGGGGGGAGGGGGGCAAAGTCACCCACGTAAACCAGGCTAAGCACAAACAGGCAATGGCAAGTGAAAACAGGACTGAACTACTTCAGCATCTAATCTCTGGGCCAGCTGAACAGTTATCAAGAGAACGTACTTTCTGAGGGAGGAAGCCATCTGCACTGCAGGTTTAACAAACACTCCCTCACCCTCCCACTCACTCCCACTGCTTTTCCCTTTCCTGCTGCTGCTAAACCTACAATACACAACTGAACGTTCCTCACCCTCCCATGCTAATGGGAGATGAAAATGAAGGGCAAGTTAAAATCAAAAGTACTTTATTGCTGTAGATTTATAACCTTTCATATACGGAGGGAACCTAAAACTTGCATTGAAAAAAATAAAATGTCAACAGTTCTCTGAATTCAGCAACACAAGTGGTAATAAGGAAAAAAAACCACACATTTAGCCAGATACACTTAAGAATTTTCCCTGGTTTGTCTTTGGGAAGAAAAAAAAAATGTGTTAAGCACATCTGGCCCTTAGATGGCTATAGAAATATTGATGTCTCAATTGTCAGTCTGAATATGTTCTGGGAAGATATTACGTAAACGGGGCCAACCCCAGAGTTGGTTCAAGGTGATGGCATCCCAGGCAAGCCTTAAGCCCTCCCTTGTTTGTCAGAATCTATTGTTTAGCTTCGAGTGCCCTTTCTCTCTGCTGCCCTCCCCCCCACCCCCAAGCTGTCATCCTGGGCAACCACCTAGTTTACCTAATGGTTGGGCCCAGCCTTGAATGTAGTTGTATCATCCTCTGCCACAGAATCCCTTAATGCCAGCAAAATTATTTTGTAGACCAACACAGGTAATTTTATCCATACTGAGAATGGGTAAACATCCATCTCTACAACATCACACTTTAACCCCGAGAAAGGCTTCCACTATTACCGTCCCCATTTACATATGGGATTTTTGTTAACTCAGAGCCCAAAATGCACTCTGCATGCACAGTTATATTGCGAGAACCCCATATGCAGCACTGCCTAAGGCTTTATCAGAAAAAAGCAGCGCCACAGCCGCAAATTTTCTGTCAGCCCTTCTGCCTTTAGTATGATTTTGCCGGAGCCCTTTCAGTGTAGGATCTTTGGGCTTAATTGAACTAGGGAATATAAAATGGAGACAAATGAAAAGGGTTATAAATGTATTAGGAAAAATTATGATCAATATAATAAACACTATCTTTCATTTAGTGGGGGGGGGGGGTGTTAGGGTTGACTACCAGATGTTGCCCTTATTAATGATCTGATTCCCTCCCTCAACCCCCACCCCTTCATGAGCTCTGAAAACTGCCTCCACAGCATCCCTAGCCTGAGCAGAACTTAGGGGCATCTGCACCAAGCCAGCCCCCTACCAATTATTTTCAATCTGAATTTCACAGACCTTGTGCAAAGCACAGATGCTGCTTAATTGAACTTGCTGGTCTATTCTATCCATCGAGTTGCACTAGGTGGCTATTTCAAACCTTTCAAGCTTACAAGTCAGCTAAATCGTACATCAGTAATTACTTTGCTTTCTGTAGACAAAATCTTAATAGTTCTGTATTGCTCATTATGGACTTTGATAAACAAGCAATGAAGAAAGTCTATTCAAGAAGATTCTGCATTATAGAACTTCCGCTGCACAGAAGACCTTTAGAAACTAGCCAGCAACTTGCGGAAATCCTTTATAAACTCTTCATGCAGCTACCCTCATCCAAAGATGCTAATCACCAGAAGTTTTGTCCCAGAGGGGGGGGGGGGGGGGAAAGAAAAGTTAGGAGTTACTTCCTTAGCCTTTGTGTCAAAAGAAAAGCTAGTTTGGGTTCCAATTTCGTTATTGAGTTTTATAAAAAAAAAAAAAAAAAGGCAGGTCTACATTCCCTCCCAGGCAGCGAGAACAATTGGATTTGTTCAGCTTGCTACCCTTGATGTGGAGCTATAGCTACCAGTATTGTTTCTGTGAATATATATACATATATATCAAAGTTATGCCAATGTATTCAGCTACTCACTCCTTCTGAACCACTAGAGGGTAAGAATTAAACTTGCTGTAAATAGCAGCACTCATGAAATTTACCCTTTACCCTTGCAGCTCTTTTGCTCTTGGGGCATTTTCTCCAAATGGGTTAATTTTTTGGATTATATACTCCCAAAAAGTCCCTTGAATCCCTGAGATTCCCTGTGAGCATACCCCTGATGAAGCCTTTGTGAAGGAGAAACAAAGATCTTTGTTGGGTGAAAAGAACTGTATGAAAAAAAACTTGGGCAAGCGATGTTTGATCTACAACAGGAGTGAAGCTTTGCAGATAAGTGAATTATGTACCTCTTTGGATGGTGAAACGTTTGTTATCTAATAGGGCTATTTGGTTTTGTTTTGAGAACCCTTTTGGAGGTTGTTATACCTGCATATGAATTATAGCACAAAAATGCTGCCAGTTATTAATTATATAATTTATAAAGAGAAAAAATATTGAAAAAGTACATTTTTGGTATTGGTTGATAATTTTGTTTATTAGATAGAGGGAGGAGCAGGACCTGTGATGTAAGATCTTGGAAATCCCCTATGGTGATGAATTTCGCCACATGGTGGGACCAAAAAGCAGTCCTGAGGACATTTTCTCCCTTTATAGAGCTTTAATTTTGAAGTTGTTCTAGGAGTGTGTTAGGTTAAGTTTGTGAAATTTTCTGCTTTTACAGAAAAGTTCGGGTGGATTCAAGGGAATGTTTAGTGGGCATATATAATTGATTTCCCTTGGTGCAGTGGTTTGTGCTAATTTTGTGGATACCATGACAGTCGTGAACCTCACTTCTAAGTCAGGGTATGTGGAGTATGATCTTAGTCTCTCAAATTTACTGCTAATGCTCAGTGCAGACTACTAATCTGAGATCTTCCCTTCTACACCCCCCCCCCCCCCAGTCTTTAGTGACAATTCTCTGCCATGAGGCATCACAGACTGTTGCTTCACTGGGTAACCCAAATTTAACATTCTTTATAGGTACGTAGCACATAACATTTATGACAAAAGTGTATGTGTGCTATCTGGTGATTTTTTTTTTTTTTTTAATTCTGCTAGATTATTTTATCTTAGAAAAAGGTAAATAAGATCAAACTTCAACGAAATGAATTTCCATCTAGCCTAAGCTCAGAATTTTTGTATTTTCCTCAGATCCACTGGGCAAACTATTCTAGATTTTGCTTCAGAGAGAAGATTTTTCTAATAAAAATCAAGCGGATCCCTTGGAACGACCTCCAAATCCTCATATAAACCTGGGAAGTGGAGACCCTCTGGACCTAAAGGAGAGGGTTGACTAACACTCTAGAGTAACCCTTTTTTTGATGATGAGGAGGCCCACTCCTGCAGCAGTACAAGTAGGTGCTCTGCCACGAGGTTCAAGAGATCTGCATACCATAGTCTGTGAGGTCAGGCCAGTGCTACCAGAATGACCAACTCTGGGAGAAGCCGAATCCTATACAAAAGATCCCACTCACCAAAGGGCCATGGAGTGAACACATACAGGAACCCCAGCAGAGTCCAGTCCTGGAGCACAGCATCCAGACCCTCCGATTAATGATCGGTGATTAAAGAACCTCACCAACTTGATACTCTGAGTCACCATGGGTCAAATATTGATAGGCTACACTGTCTGGCTATGAAATCAAATGCAGAACGGATCCAGGGGATTTTGAATGAAAGTTGGCTTGCATATTTGATGTTGGCCTATACATTTGATGCTAGCTATGTGGGCTGCTGAGAAAGCCAGCAGATGAGTCTGCCCAATGGCAGAACTCCGCTAACTTTTCAATGCCCACCACACTGCATATGCCTCCTTGCTTATTGACACAGACCATAGCCATGTCATCACTGGCAAACAGTGACTGCCCTGATCTCCAGGATGACCAGGAGCCTCTCCAGATCCAGGCAGATTGCGCTGGCCTCCAGCCTGTTGATCAGCCAATGTTCCTGTACATACCAATCCTGACAGTGGGTCTCCAGCCCAGGAGGCTGGCATCTATGCTTCTAGTGGTATCCTGTCCAGCAAGGGATGGGGACTTGAGCCACCAAGTCAGCTCCTTCCTGACCTTCCCAGAAAGAAAGATGATGCTGTTTAAACAACTGGGAGCATAGAGACCAGCACAACAGAAGGTGTCACTGCATAGAATGCATGTGTGCCCTGGCTCAAGGCACCGGTTTCCAAGGTTGATGCCAGGACCTACAGGTATCCCAGGTCCCTTGGGACTGACTGAATGCAAAACTGCCAAAGCTGTGTTGGCAGCGAGAAACACCCTGCCTAAACAGGTGTTGAAGTGGACTCCCAGATACTTCAAGTCTTGCGACCAAACCTGGCTGTTAGGATAGGTTACTACTCAGCCCAGCCATTCCAGACCACTCACCACCTGGAACTTTTATTGACCTGGAATTCTCAAAATTGGTCTGTATCAGTCAGTCATCACCATCCAGTCCACTAGGCAACCGCCTAAGATGGCAGCCCTCGATGGGCAGTAAGGCAGCTGTGTGACAACACTTTGCTGCCCACAGCAGGCCATGTGCTTTGGCACACATGGTCTTCTGCTTCTGTACCCCCCTCTGATGCAACTTCCTATCTGAGGGGTGGGGGGTCTAAAATGGCAGGCCAAGTGTGCTGAAGCACATAGCCTGCCATGGGCACAAAGCTGCCGTTTTTAAACGGCCACCACCTCCGGTCCCCCAGAAGATGGAATCTGCAGCTTGGCCTGTGGCAGCAGAAACTCTTGGAACCTATGGCAACCCGACACAGGCCGTGTTTCGTAACCTTCGTCAGGGGTTGATTAGGCAAAATACTTATTTCTGTAGACTCAAGGAGCATACAATCCAAGAGAAAAGTGATGGTATCACCGAAAACTTCAGCTTAGCTGAGGGCCAGAAAGCAGAGGCAGTGGAGAAAAGCTGGAACTCACCTAATTTTCCGACAGGCAGTGAGTGCTGCTGCGTGTCTCTATGGTGATATGAGGTTCCGGGTCCGGTTCAGAAAGGATCACGCAGTGTTACTGTGAGCACGGGGTTGTGGTTGTATTTGGGGTAGCTCGTGTTTCGTTTACCTCAGTGGCGAGTTCCAGCTTTTCTCCACTGCCTCTGCTTTCTGGCCCTCAGCTAAGCTGAAGTTTTCGGTGATAGCATCACTTTTCTCTTGGATTGTATGCTCCTTGAGTCTACAGAAATAAGTATTTTGCCTAATCAACCCCTGACGAAGGTTACGAAACACGGCCTGTGTCGGGTTGCCATAGGTTCTGTGAGTTTCAATAAACTGTCTTCCACATATCTCACGTCTTGGACTGTGTTTGTGCTACTTACGTGAGTACTGCCTACCTGTTGGACAGCAGAAACTCTTGGGCCAGCCCTGTATCCAGTTAAGAGTGAACCCAGATGACCTACCTGCAGAGTAAAGTCACCACTACAACCATGACCTTTGGGGGAAAAAAAATAGCTATGGCCAGGCCAAAGGGGAGTGCTTGAAACTAAAAATGATGCCCTGGGAAGCAAAAAGCAGAGAAACCTCTAATGCGGTTGCCTAATAGACCACGCTGAAACATACTCTCATATCTAAGCTGGTTAGAAACTCCCCGTGTCTGACCAAAGCAATGACCAACTTAGATTTCCATCCAAAAACAAGGAAATCATAGCTTGGCATGGACCACCTTTAGATCCCTGGATTGGCCTGAAGGATCCCTCATTTTTCAGGACCACAAAGTAGATGCAATACATGCATGGGGACACTAGGAAGGCATCCTGAAGTGGCTCCACAAGTTTCAAAAAGTATACCCTCTCTCAACCTCAAGGAGAAACATATGGACCCATTCTGAAAAACAGCAGAGCCACCCCTCTACTACCTGCTCCTCTGAAGGGACCCACCAGATCTCATTGGGAGGGCTTAAAGACCACTAGAGGAGGTATCTGTGGGAGTCACAATCCAACCAGATCCCCCAGAAGCACTGCCCTTTCCTAGGTTTAGACCCACAGGAGAAATAAGCAGATCCAGAATTCTTCCCAGCCTTAAAACGACCCCAAGCAGCATGGCGGGAAGACCCTCTGACCTTGGGCCTATCCTCAGGAAGTCTCTGTGAATGAGCTTCTCCCAAGTCCTTTACCAATTTCTCCATGACCTCCCCAAAGAGCAATCTGTCCTTGAAGCGACACATGCTAAGCCACAACTTGGAAGCTGCATTTGCCAATCAATTGCTGAGGTGTCCCTTATGACTTGTTTTTAATTCTCAAGCTTTCCATTTCTTGGCTGCTGACAATTGTTGGATCCCTTGCAAGAGCACTGGCCACAACCCTCAGAGAGCTGCCTGGGTTTCCAAGGCCAAAACCCTGGCAGCATTCTTAAAAAGGGCCTCAACTCTTCTGTCAAGGGCCTCCTTCAGAGCTGTGCCTTCCTCCACTGGGATGGTGATGTGCTTGGTTACCGCCATGACCAAGGCATCCATCTTAGGAAACCTAAAGAGCTGCTTCAGTCCTTTGGAGGTAGCAGATACAGCTTTGCCAGTACGTTTGTGCCTCAGCACCAACTCCAGCATCTCCCACAGAGACATGCTTCCTCAGAGGCTCAGGAAGCAGAAAGAATCTTAAGGGAAGCCACAGACCCTCCAGGAGTATAGTCCAGCTCTAAAACCTCTACTGCAAGAGGCTCCACAATATGAAAGGAACTCATGGCATCATCAATCAAGGTGGGGAGGATCCTCTGTGAAATGAATGGATCCTTGTAGGATCCTCCCTTCTGCCAGAGAAGCTCCCTTCCTCCAATGGTGCACTCAAAGGAGAAATCAATACCTTGCCCTCCCTCAACGGAGGCAAGGCCACACAGAGGGTTGAACAGGAGATACCAAGGTCTGGGGGCGTTTAATGCCCTGCCTGCTAACTAGGGAGGCCTCAGAGGGCTCCAGGTCTCCCATATTGAAGTGAGGCCCCCTCCCCCCAAGAAGCAAGCTTATAGGCTGTGCATAAGGTCTGAAAACAGCCCATAAGACGTTTCAGCCACTGCTGCTAAAAGTCTACTGAGAACAGGCCTGGGACCCCTGGCCCTCCAGCCTGCCATAGGCAGACTCTCCCCTGATCCCCCCTCTGCGAGGAGCACAGGGCCATCCAAGACTACTACCATTTCTGCGAGTGGGAAAATCAGGAGAGATGCAGTGCAAAATTCAGCATTTTGCCCTAGGCCCCCATGGCGAATCCTTAAATCACTGAAAAACCTGAGGCATCTGTGTTGCACTTCAGGCATTAAAAAACCCAGTGAATCAACTCCTGCGGTTCTGGTGGGAAGCTACAGGCTGCACAGCAGCATGCATCTAGCAAAGTAGCAAAACAAGCAGGGTCTGAAAAAAAAAATCCACATCATGAAAAGGGAATATCCCCCCATTCCAGCAGGTCAGTCAGGGAAAACCAAAGTGGCCTACACCCAGCTAAACATATAGAGCCTTGAGGCTCTGCTTGCCTCTAAGCTTTTAAGTACTGCTTTATCAAGCAGCACAAAACAAAGGAGAGCGCTGCCCAAAGAAATCAGTTGGAAGAAATTAAACAAACAAAAAAATAGGGGGAACAAATTAGGCGAGGACAAGGAAATGCCTGGCTCTTTCCTATCAGCCCCTGCCAGGACCCCGTAGGGTCCTCTGGGCCACCTCTCCAGCCCACCAGTGCTGGAACCTATGAGTAACGGCACTGAACCAGAGTGTGCCCAAGCTCCAAGATCTTGCACAACTAAGGGATGAACCCAGGGCCACAAGATCATGATCTGGGTCAAGAGAGTCAGGCCTATCTTCAACTGCCTACACTAGTCCACATGCTACCATCTGCTGGAGGCAGTCAATACAGGCAAATTTCAGTGCTGCACCATAACTTATACTGGTGAGGATGTCACTGAAAGTTGCTCTGGTCTGCCTCCATCTGCTGGAGGCATGCCCTTCAACATAATCACACCCAACTTTGATCCCATAATTTTCTGCTTTAGGGAAATAGCCACCTGGCTTAAAGATGCTGGTTTAAACATCAACTACAAGAAAACAGATGTCTTGATAATAATTAGGAATCAAGCCCACATACCACCACAACACATAATTTACGATGTTAATCTCTCAATCAAAGACTAAAATATTTAGGTGTAACTTTAAACACCTCTCTTTTCAGTCACACATCAAAAATCTCACAAAATCAATTTTCAATAAGATCCATCTTAGGCAGCATTTAAAATCCTTACTTCAGCCCTCTGACTTCAGAACCATAATGCAAGCAATGATTACCCGACATATAGACTATTGCAATAGTCTACTTCATGGTTTTCCCAAAATATCCCTACAACCTCTCATAATGGCTCAGCATACTGCGGCACAAATCGTCCACAATGCATGCCGAATTGATCGTAACATGCCAATTTTATATGACTTACACTGGCTGCCCATACAAAGCCGCATCAAATTCAAGATATTAATGACCACTTTCAAAATCAGAAAAATAGCTCCCCAAACCCTTTCCCAATTAAAGTGGCCCCCATCAATTGACTAAGAAGAGAACAAATGACCAACAATCTCTCTACCTCACCAGCTTTCCGTAAGTCTAAACAGTGCACCAGCAGCAGAGCATTTGAGTTTATATCCCCAATGCTCTGGAACTCCCTACCACCCACTCTACGAAACATTACAGACTTTGCCTCGTTCCACTCCCAACTCAAAACCCATCTCTTAAGAACATAAGAACAGAAGATATGGCATACTGGGTCAGACCAAGGTCCATCAAGCCCAGTATCCTGTTTCTAACAGTGGCCAATCTAGGTCATACGTACCTAGCAGTTTCCCCAAAAGACAGGTTCCACAATGCTTGTACTGGGTCAAGCATTGATATCCTACGTCCCTTCTTAATAATGGTTTATTAAGAAGGGACCCAGAACATTTTGGTCAAAATGAAACTACAGCTCTTACTGACCCAACATAATTTTCCACCCTCCTTGCCACAAGGCTATCCGACCAATCAAACTGGTCAATAAATCACCCATCCCTTAACCCCATCCTGTACTGACAGATATTATCGATCAACAGAACTGTAAATATGCTGTATATAAGTCAACTATCTTGACTTATGTACATTCTTGATTGCCTGTTACTCACCTGTAACAGGTGTTCTCTGTGGCTAGCAGGAATTGGTCCTCACATATGTGCAACGCCTCTGGAGCTCCTGCACAGGAACACTCCCAGGCTTCTATTGGAAGCTTTTGGGAGGCTCCACTGAGCCTGTGCACCTACTTCCTGCCTGCCACCACATCACTATCTTGGATCAGACAACTCCTCAGGGAAGTGGGAGGGTTGTGAGGACTCATTCCTGCTATCCATAGAGAACACCTGGTACAGGTAAGTTAACTACATTTTCTCCTGGACAAGCAGGAATGAGTCCTCACATATGGGACTCCCAAGCTACAGACTACAGAAAACCGAGGTGGCCACGCAACTGGGGCAAAACTCAACTACAGCATGGCAAGAGGCCAAGAACATCAGAGGACAGGAATTGAGCTGCTCAAAAGGGAGCTGCACAAGAATCAAATTGAGGTCCCAAGACACTGCAGGAGGTTTGTAGGGAGGCTTCAAGAGAAGCAACCCTTGTATAAAGCAACAATTTAAGGCTGTACCAAGATAGACTTCCCTTCCACACCTCGATAAGCTCTAACTACACCGAGGTGGCCTCTGACGGAGTTGGACTTAAGTTCAGACTTAGACAGGTGAAGAAGATAGTCAAGCAGTTTTTGTGCAGAACAGATGAAAGGATCTAGAGCTTTGCTCTCACACCAGACATCAAACCTCTTCCATTTGCAAAAGAAGACACTCTTCTGGAGGTCAAAAGGACTTCAGGTATACCATCTGGCAGATTGAGTGTGGACAACATTAGCCTCTCAACATCCATGTCATGAGGGCCAAGTACTGGATGTTGGGATGCAACACTGTCCCGCCATCCTGTGATATCAGATCTAGTGCATGACCAAGCCAGAGTGGCTCCTGACTGGAGAGTTGTGGAAGGAGGGGAAACCAAGGCTGCAAGGTCTGGGCCCGTAGGGAGCAATGAGAACCAATGTGCCCAGTCTATTTTGAGCTTCAGGATAGTCTTTGCAATGAGTGTTATTGGAGGATATGTGTATAGAAGACCCTCCCCCCAATGCAGGAAAAAAGCATCTGATGCTAGTCTGCTGTGACCTTATTCTGGAGCAGAACTGATCCACCTGGGCATTCTGCGAGGTGGTAAACAGATCTATCAAGTGTGTCCCACTCTCGAAAGATGCAAGTTGCAACCTCCTTGTCCAGCATCCACTCATGTGGCTGGAGGACTTGACTCAGTGTGTCTGCCAGAGTGTTTTGCTCACCTGGTGGGTATGTGGCACTCAAGTCCATCCTGTGCATTGTTGCTTATTGTAAGCCACCCTGGTGCCATGGCCTGGGCGGTATATCAAATGCGAAATAAAGATAAAGATGGCGAACTTCCACAACCTGACTGCTTCCCAACACAGGAAGTATGAGCCCGTTCCTCCCTGCTTCTTGATGTACAACATGGGAACCTGACTGACTGACTGTTCTGATTCAGAACAACAATTTGGTTGGCCAATCTCAGAAAGCCTTTAGAGTGTTTGACACTGCTCTTATGTTCCATCCAAGAAATTGATCTGATGGAGACTATCGCCCTGGGTGTGGAACCCATCAAGATAAGCTCCCAAACCCAGCTTGGATGAGTCTGTCAGAACTTTTTGGGGTGGAGGAATTTGGAAAAGGAAGACCTTTGAGCAAACTGTAATGGCTGAAAGAGGGACAGTGACATCAGATGATCCCCGAGTCGATCCGTGACCTGGGTCCATTGAGTCCTCAGAGTCCACTGAGCTTGCCATATCTGGAGGCATGCCAAGGATGTGGCATGTACTGTAGAGGCCATGTGGCCTAGTACAATCAACATCCTGTGAACTGGTACCTACTGACTCAATTGAGTTTCTCGCACAAGAGCCGTCAATCTGCAGTCAGTTGTGTGGTAGGAAGGTTCTCGCCTGAGTTGTCCTGCAAAGGCTACTATGAATTTCAATGTTGGGTGGGTTGAAGGTGGGACTTGGGGTAATTTACAACGAACCATAGTAGTTCCAGCAACCAAATGGTCAATTATGTTGACTAACTCCTTCCAGAGTGGTATTCTTGAAAAGCCAATCATCTAAATAGAGGAAGACAAAACATTCCCAGTGTCTGGAGATACACTGCTACTATTGTGAGGCATTTTGTAAACACACAAGGTGCTGAGGCTACATCCAAAGGCAACACTCTGTACTGGAAGTGTTATTCCTCCAGAATGAATCTGAGATACACCCGCTCATGGGAGTATCTGTATGTGATTATAGGCATCCTTCAGATCCAGGGCGCATAGCCAATCTCCTTTTTGAAGTTATGGAAGTAGGGTGTCAAATGAAAAGTTCAGAATGATTTCACTAATCAAGCACATGCTCAGATCTTCTTGAGGAGGAAGTACCTGGAATAAAACTCCCGACCTCTATGCGCCGATGGTACAAGCTTGATCACGAGATCCAACAAGAGGACAGCAATTCCCTATGAAGCAGTTCCTGATGCAGAGGGTCAAGACAATGCATCTCGGGGGGGCGGCAATTTGGCAGCAGTTCCAATAACTGTAGAGCCCGATATTCTTATGGTATGGCTATGTGCTGCTACGGCACATAGCCATCACCATCAACCTTTAACCCCAGATATTCAATGCTGGGGTCAAATGTCACCCTGGCATTGAATATCCAGGGTTGCCGCACAGCGGCAATATTGAGCTCCTGCCCAGTTAGCTCCCACACTTAACTGAGATAGTTGGGGATATTCAGCAGCAATAACCATATTAGTGCTGCTGAATCTCTCACTCAACGGCATTTATATGGTTTACAGATCTGTAAACCAGATAAATGCCTTTGAATATTGAGCCTGAACAGAGGGCTTCCTACTGCAGTTATTGGAAAAGTGGCTTTGCTCCAAAGGAACCAGTCAAAACTCCACCCCAGGTTTTGGCCGAGGAGCTGGCTGGGCCTTCTGAGACTTTGACACTGCTGCTGGCGAGGAGCCTGTTTGGGCTGGGAGATTTGGAGCCCAGGAAAGTATCTACACATACAAGCGTAATCTGTCTCTCTCTGCTCCCCACCCACTCTTGATACCTCTTACGAAAGGAGGCTGGCTCAGACATGCATCATGAGAGATTATGAAGGGCTATGTGTTGCTTTTCTATGAAGCCAGCCTTCTCTGACCTATTCTCTGCAGAGATTCTCTCCATGGCATAGCACGTTAGCAAGCTTGCTTGCTCTGCACCAAATGTTCCAGGTCTGAGGACTGGAGCCAGGCGAGTCTCTGGGTGCTAATACTTAAGGCGGAAGTTCTCTATGCTTTTTTGAAGATGTCATAGGTCACCTGGACCATGAACTTCAAGCAGTCCTGGCTGTGAGCCACTGAGGAATGATACTGCTCCAATTTCTCTGGAGGGAGAAACGAAGACAGCTCAGTGAGGTTACATATGATGCTCTTCAAGAACATGCCCATGTAGAGCTGGCAATAGGCCATGCGGGCTAGTAGCTCTGAAAATACCTCTCTTTTTTTTTCTTTTCTTTTTTTTTTTTTTTTTTTTTAGAAAAGAGTCCATCATCTAAGCCTCCCTCCCCGGGGGTGCAGAAGAGAGTCTTGGTACTCTTAGACCTCTTTAGGGCAGATTAGACTACCAAGGAATAGTGAGGAAGCTGAGACTTCTCAATCCGGGATCCTTCTGAACTCTGTACATGGAGTAAAGCCTATTGACTGGAGGCACAGTGAGGGGGTTCTCCCACATTCTCATCTGCACCCTCTGCAGATGCACCAGTCTCTTCACCCAGTGCTCTGTTCGATCACCCCTCAGCATCGATGATGACAAAGCTGAATCCTTCCTTATCTATGGGTGAAGATTGATCGATGGCTGATGCTCCAGGGCACTACAGGTGCTCAGCTCAGAGTGGACTCGAGAACGCCTTGATATGTCTGCACTACCAGCCTCTGATGCAGTCTTTGACACCATGGAGACTGGCGCAGTCAATGCCAATGGATCAGACTTGTGAGGAGCAAAAAGTGATTTGGCTGCTTCTCTTGACCTTTGAGGCCTCTTCTTGTCATCTGCAAATACAAAATTACAAGAGGGCTAATTATCGAGTCCCAGGCACTGAAAACACTAGCTATGTGTATCCGTGGTGGATATGGTCCTAGCACACTGGGTATACTTCTTGAACCCGCTGATAGGTTTCTGGGACATGTCGCTTGGGAAAATAGCCACAGCAAAATCAAACTGCTCAGTTTCTGAAGCAAGGTCTGACCAAAGCACTAGTGCTTAAGGGGGCAGAGGTGCTCTGGAAAAGAAATAAAAATGACAGAGAGAAAAAAAACCCCACACCTTTTAAAAGGGAAAGAGAACTGCAACAGCAGGCAGAAGGGCAAAAACTAGAAACACAGAAAACCCCCATGGGGCAGAAGAAAGTTTACTGGGTGCAGAACATCAGGAACACATCCGTGGGGCTCCACGTAAAACAAAAGACTGATCCAAGATGGTGCTGCAGCAACAGGCGGGAAGGAAGCACACAGCCGTGTTAGAGCCTCCCAAAAGCTTCCAATAAAAGCTGGGGTGCATTTCCACATAGGGGCTCAATCGGGGATGTCATCCATACATGAGGATTCATTCCCGCTTGTCCACAGAGAACTGACAGATATTGCTTAAACTTCCTAGTCACATTTTTTGGAAGAGACCTAAATGAAAAGTGGAAATGTTAAGGGTGGGTCCACAAATGCATTTTTTGCATTATAATGGCTGTTATTTCTCTGAAGAAAACACATGCCCAACCACATATTTATTTCTACTAATAAAACAAAAATTCTAAACAGGCATGCCTAAGTAACAATGAAACTTGAAAATAAATTTATAATGTAAGGGTTATTTGTTTTACTAAATAGTAAACCGTTTTTAATACCAAGCTTGTACATTCTTGTATACTCCATTAGATGTGCAATAAGTGGTTCCGCCGTGAGAAGGCATGCAAAAATTATAGTAGAGAACTGGTCTTAGTTTTGAGTTTCTCACAAAAAGAGCAGATGAGTTCTGTCCCAGAATACTGAAGGAAATGTGAATAGTTCTCTCTGCATCATTATATAGGAGTATTTCAGATGCTGCCATTTATGCCTTTGGACTGACTTCCACACTCACCTTGATTTGTCCAGTTCAGGATATGAACAAACTTCATGCAAGAAACTCCCTCCATAGAATCATGTTCTCATATTTACTTGAGAAGAGAACAAAGACCAACTAGCGTGCAAAGAGTAAGATCACCCTGGGTGATAAGGTGCAGAAGTAGCGGGCAACATATCCTCTCCTTTTCAGTCCTAAAAGTAGTGGGAGAGGGAGCACTAAAGAAACCCTTTGCCCTTGGTGATATGTCCAGCAACTGCCCTTAGTAAGCAGAGGTCAATAAGCTACTGGGAGTAAGACGGAATATAAGTCTATGGGGACTATGTTGGAGAAAAAGTAGGAACTTTTATTCAAGTACTAGCTTAACTGAAAAATCATGGCCTCTAATATAGGTCCTGTATGGCTTGGTGTACCTAACAGGTGTAAACACAGGCTACAACGAACCATCATATGTTAAAATTTCATTGTTAACAGCATTCACCGCTGCTCCAGATATGATCAGTCTAGTCCAGTGCTCTTCAAATTTTTATCCTGTATGACCCCATTTTAAACTAAAAATTCACATGACCCCAGACGATGATGAAATCAAACTGGCAGATCTCTAGCCTCCTTCCCCTCCCTCATCTCATCTAAAGTAGGAAGGCAGCAGCAAGTGGCAGTGGCAGCAGCAGCAGCCACCGCAAGTATAGGGTCCCTTGTATCAGTGTGCTATTTGTGCTTACAGACTCCAGTACTCAGCACAGGTTTCCTGCCTAAGAGGAAGCTTACCCAGGAGGCTCACAGACCACATGCTGACTTGTGACTTGGCATAAGTTGCAGCAAAAGTCCGGAGAGATGGGGAAATGGCCATGTTTCTGTGACCCCATTTTGGGGTCTGACTCCCAAGTTTGGGAAACACTGGTCTAGTCTTTTATATTTCTTTTTAAATTCATTTTTGCATATTTCAAGAGGACCAAGCCAAGAATATCTACCATAAAATAGATGGTTAAAGATTAGTTGGCTGAACTTGATTTGTAAATAGTTTACCCCTGTCATCCAAGTTATTTGCCCTGTTATCTGTAAACTCATACGTGTTAATTGTACTGAGCATTTTTGTTCCATGTAAACCGCGCTGATGCTGAATAGTGCGGTATATAAGAGACTGTAAATAAATAAAATAAAAAACTACACTTTGGGACTTTGACTGGCATTTGTCCTTGCTACAGACTTTGTGGTCTGCATTGGATGCACACGATTTTGCATGTGGTACTGCTATGGAGGACTAATAAAAGAGCATACAGAAGCATCACAAAACCAGTAACAGCCCAACAGTTAAGATGAGGCGATTTGCGTGGCGAGATACCCGGTATCACTTTTGTAACCTGAAGATCATACATGACTTGCCTACTTTTGTGATCATGGGCCAATGACAGTTCCAACAAACTGTTTAGCCCTTATAGAAGGATGTAGTTTATCTGGTCAAGCTCCCTTTGAGAATGGAGAAGGGCTCAACAGGTGTAGACTGATTTGATGCCATTTATCAAGAGAGCCTTCATCCACATCAATGGAAGTAGCTGGAATGTAGCACTCACGTTTTTTCTCCTGTTTCTCTTTTGGATGCACCATTTCATCAGACTGTTCCTGTGGGGATGACAAAGCCTTCAGACTATGTCTAAACACAGATTGTGGGCTTATGGAACAAATCAAAACAAAACGAACCCTTATTTTATATTGTACAGACTTTTATTTGGTTAAGTGGCTTACTGTTTCCATGAGGAATGCATGGCATATGTGCTTGATTATGGAAGTACTTGTGCTGGTTGGCAAGTATGTGTACTATGGTGGTATGTTTGAGAGGCAGTGAGACTGTGTGATAGTATGAGTGCTGTGTCTAGTGTGCTGCTAGGTTTACACTGCACTAGGATGCATGAGTGGATGAGGAATAGACCATGTGATGTATGTGGGCATACCTTGATTGGAGCAGCTGGTGACGTGAGACTTAGTTTCTTACATTTGGTCAGTTCTTAGGAGGGAGTATGTGAAACAAGACATTACAGAGTGAATGGTTGGATTTGCTAGTTAATCTTCTCGGTACTGTTGTATACATTAATTAGGAGGTGAGAGTTATATACAGGTACTCTCCTTAGCATTGAATCTGAGAAGCTCGCTAGCTATGAATGTAATTGAGTTTCAAGTGTACTGTTCGTTGCAACTTGCTTGCAAGTTTGGTATGCAAGGCAATATCAAGGACTGTGCAAGTAGTGTGGCCACAAAGAGTGCAAGAACAGAAAGAGGCACCAATATCTTCACTGGGCTTCCAGGAAGCTCAAAAAGAATGAGTTACGGAACGTTACTTGATGAAGAGGGGGCACCAGATTCATTAGTTGCACAGGGTGCATTTTTATCTTGGTATGGTCCTGTTGGTATGGATTCAATCTTGTTGGAATATTATTTTGCAAATTCCCTGGTCTTTTGGTGGTGTGATAAATGGATACCTGAATTTTATTACTTGTGGCTTATTGTAATTGTGCCTGGATGAATAGGAAGCTTAAACCGCTTTCATTTATCAAAGGATTGAGCGCCTCAATTAAGAAGGTTCTATGCTGCATCTTAAAGTAGCCAATATAATTTTTCTATAAGAAACGCATTTGCATTATGAAGAATCTTGCAAGCTGAGATATGCCAGATTTCAAAATATGAATTTTCAGCAGCTAAAAGGAAAACAAAACCCTATATATCCAAACTTCAGATACTGAATGGTGCTGGTTCAGATGACACTGTTCAACATTTATGTTCCTGATTCTCCAGAATTTAGGGAGACTACAAAGCCCCTTGCATGTGCAAGGACCTGTGATTCTGAGAGGAGATTTTAATATTCTATTGGATAATACACTGGATTGTCTCGCTTTTGATACAGTTACACCCAACACCCAGTTAGTTTTCCAGTCAGTTATGCAAGAAATTGGTTTGATAGATCCATGGCAATCGTACTAAAAAAAATTGATTCTCGAATAGAAGTTATGAGAAGAGCAATAGGTATCCCTAAGCGTTTGGTATCAAGTGTTTCACATGCTAACAATGATATTATATCATCGGATTATTCAGTTATTACTTTAACTTTGGCACTAGAGGGCTCTCCCCTACCAGAAAGAGAATGGAGAATGAATAATAGTCTATTGTCACTTCATGAATTTCAAGTAACAGTTAAGAGGGTAATAGACAACTACTTAAATTATTCTTATCAGATACCACAGTAAAGGCTTGGTGGGACACATATGTTGAAAGGCTATAAAAGATAGAGAGCTTGAAATGCGTGCTTTGGAACAGAAGTATATATAATAGAGAGAAGAGATATGCTACTTTCTAAAATAAAATTCTGCTGAGTCAGCAAGCTGGTCAATCTGTTATGGTGCACAAAAAAGTTACTCACCTGTAACAGGCATTCTCTGGGAACAGCAGGAATCAGTCCTCACATATGGGTGACATCTGTGCCGACAGAGCCTGCGCAGAAACACCAGCTTTCAAAGAAAGCCTGGGAAGGGGACTCATGCATAGTCCCCTTCCCACCCAGTCTAATGATGTAGTAAAGACTGCAAAAATAAAATACTTTAAAGCAGCAACTCCAAGGGGAAGAGGGAAGGTTGTGAGGACTGATTCCTGCTGTTCCCAAAGAACACCTGTTATAAGTGAGTAACTACTCTTTCTCCAGGAACAAGCAGGAAGTCAGCTCTCACTTATGGGACTCCACAGCTACAGGCTACGGAGAACCTGCACAAAATGCCATGGCGACCAGAGAAGGTGAGCTGTGAGCTGCAGCAGTTGAGTACCAACTGAGAGACTCTAAAAAGACCCAAGTTTTGGGTGGAAAACTAGCCCTCCAGTAGCCTGAACACAGAAGGGTCGGAGGGCAGGAGTTGTCTACACCCTGAAGAGATTATGGAGTATGGCCTGGCCGAAGGCGCTGTCCCATTGGGACTCCCTCTCCAGGCAGTAGTGAGCTGTGAAGGTATGTTCTGAAGACAAGGTGGCGGACCGTCAGATTTCCATGACAGGTACGGAACCAGGTACTGTGGTGCACTATCGAACACCCCCCCTTCTTCCTTGGGAAGAAAGGCTTCCCTTCCCAGGGCCTTTTTACGAGGGTGCACTGAGGTCTTCGAGAGTCTGGTCCTGGTCAGGAACTCTGTCTATCTCCACAGCCTTGTCCAACATGTCTTTTCTGAAAAGATTTTAACCAGCACAAGGGGCATCGATGAGTTTGTCCTGGACCCACTGCTCGAGGTCCGACTACTGCAGCCATGCCTGGGGTTGGGCCCCGATATCCACGGCGGCCACTTTGGCTGAGGATTCGAAGCCATCGTATGCTGCTTGAGACAGGAACTTCAAGCACTCCTTGACTGCAGAGGCTAGCGATTGGATTCCCCATCAAGGCTTGCAGAGAAACCGGTAAGTTCCCTTGCCAGTTCCTTTAAGTACATGACAATGTACAACCAGTACGACTGGACTTGGCAAACAGTATCGATGCCCTGGTAGCATTTCCGGCTGAGGGTGTCCAAGATCTGGGCCTCCCTAACCAGGGGCACCGATGAATGAGTCTTTTGGCTCTTGAGTTGCTGCATGGCTGACTCGACAACCATAGAATTGTGAGGGAGCTGGGTTTTCTGGAACCCCAGGCTTTGGCAAACTCGGTACACGGGGTTGAGTCATCTGCTCACCATGGGCACCGATGCTGGTGTCTCCCACAGACGGAGAAGGAAGCGCTCGAGAATCTGTGGGATAGGAACCGTGAGGGCCTCATTCAGAGGAGCCTGGTACTGGAGGATCTCAAGTTCCTCCATGCAGTGCTCCTCGGTCTGGAACGTGAGTGCCTTTGCCTTCCTCAACTTTGTGCGGGATATGGCAATGTCCTCAGGTGGGGAACGGCACAGGACACCAGTGCAGATGGGTCCCAGCAGGGCCGGCCCGTCCATTGAGCGAGAATGTTTTTTGCACAGGGCCCCGCATTTCAGGGGGCCCCGCGCAAAAAACATTCTGATCCATCATCCAACATTAAAATTAAAAAAAAAAAAAAAAAGCTGTCGCTGCCTCTGCCGGGGCCGCCGCGGCAGAATCGAGTGTGCCGCGGGGCCCCCCCTGCCCTCCCCGGTATCACCTCTCTCAGCTGCCTCCCTCCAGTCACACGCGCCGGCTTTCAGAGCGCGAGGGAAGAGTTTTTCCCTCGCTGCTCTGTTTAAGCCCGCGGGGGCTGATGGGACTTCCCATCAGCCCCCGCGGGCTTAAACAGAGCAGCGAGGGAAAAACTCTTCCCTCGCGCTCTGAAAGCCGGCGCGTGTGACTGGAGGGAGGCAGCTGAGAGAGGTGATACCGGGGAGGGCAGGCTCTGCTGGGCAGGGGGGGGGGGGCCCCGCGGCACACTCGATTCTGCCGCGGCGGCCCCGGCAGAGGCAGCGACAGCTTGTTTTGTAAAAAAAAATTAGCTGGGCTGGGGGGGTGAGGACTGGTGATGGGCTGGGGGGGTTAGGAGTGGTAATGGCTGTGGGCTGTTGGGGGGGGTAGGAAGGGTTATGGACTGGGGGGGGTAGGAGTGGTAATGGCTGTGGGCTGTTGGGGGGGTTAGGAGTGGTGATGGGCTGGGGGGGTCAGGAGTGGTAATGGCTGTGGGCTGCTGGGGGGGTTAGGACTGGTGATGGGCTGGGGGGGTTAGGAGTGGTAATGGCTGTGGGCTGTTGGGGGGTTAGGACTGGTGATGGGCTGGGGGGGTTAGGAGTGGTAATGGCTGTGGGCTGTTGGGGGGTTAGGACTGGTGATGGGCTGGGGGGGTTAGGAGTGGTAATGGCTGTGGGCTGTTGGGGGGGTTAGGACTGGTGATGGGCTGGGGGGGGGGTTAGGAGTGGTAATGGCTGTGGGCTGTTGGGGGGGTTAGGACTGGTAATGGGCTATGGGGGGGTTAGGAGTGGTGATGGGCTATGGGGGGGGCTATGGGCTATGGGGGAGCTAAGTCTATATGGGCTGATGGGATTAGGACTGGAAGTGGGTTGATGGGGGCTTAGGACTGGTAATGGGCTATGGCGGGGGCTTAAACTAAAAATTGGGTGATGGGGATTAGGACTGGAAATGGGCTGGTGGGAATAGAACTGGGAGTGGGCTATGGGGGGCTAGGACTGGTAATGGGTTGGGGGGGTTGCTAGGACTGGAAATGGGCTGGGTGATTAAGACTGGAGGTGGGCTGATGGAGTTAGGACTGGTAATGGGCTGTGGGCTGTTGGGGGGGTTAGGACTGGTAATGGGCTGTGGGCTGTTGGGGGGGTTAGGACTGGTAATGGGCTATGGGGGGCTAGGACAGGAAATGGGCTGATGGGAAGGGGTTAGGACTTGAGGTGGGCTGATGGGGTTAGGACTGGTAATGGACTGTGGGCTGATGGGGGGGTTAGGACTGGCAATGGGCGATGGGGGGGTTAAGACTGGTAATGGGCTGTTGGCTGATGGGGGCTGTCTGGTAATGGGCTATGGGGGGTTAGGACTGATAATGGACTATGGGGGGGCTAGGACAGGAAATGGGCTGATGGGGAGGGGTTAGGACTTGAGGTGGGCTGATGGGGTTAGGACTGGTAATGGACTGTGGGCTGATGGGGGGGGGTTAGGACTGGCAATGGGCTATGGGGGGCTGACTGGAAGTGGGCTGATGGGGGGTTAGGACTGGAAGTGGGCTGATGGGGGGTTAGGACTGGTAATGGGTTATAGGGGGGGCTAGGACTGGAAATGGGCTGATGGGGGGCTAGGACTGGAAATGGGCTGATGCAGGGACTAGAAGGGAATGGATGCTGGGTGAGGCTGGAACTAGAAGGGAGCTGGTGTTGGGGGTGGATTAGAATGGGATGGGGCTGGGAGAGTAAAATGGAGAGGGGAAAAATATTTTGTGTGGGAGGGATAAATAATCTACAATTGGCCGGGTATTGGGAGAATAAGTGGGGATTGAGGATGGAGGGGTAAATTTTGAGTAGATGAAATAGGAATGAGGAAAGAGCAAAAGGAGAAAGATTAGTATGTTAAAGCAGATGTAGAGAGAGAATGGAAAAAAAAAAACAAGAAGACAGAAGAAAGGACAAATGGACAGCAGATGGAGAGTTAGCAGAAGACACGAAGAAACCAGAAGAAAGTGGCTGGAACAATTGCAACTGAAAAAAAAATGCACAAAAGGTAGAAAAATATCTCTTTATTTTGAATTTATTAACTGGAATATGTCAGCTCTGGGAAATGTGCATCATTAATTTTTGCGCTTTGTTTAGTACAAGAGGAAATTAATTTATAGTTTTATTTCTACAGTGTTGTTGTATATTCCAAGTTTGGCTTTTGGGGTTCCCAGTTTAATTATTGTCTTCCTGTTTCTAAATTGTGATTCCTTGTTTGGTGATGGTCTATGTTGTGCATGTGTAACTGAGCTGAGGTATTCTGTTTATATAATTCCTATTTGACATTGCCACTTGTTCTTTCCCCAGTAGGTCATGTATTGTTGTTCTCTGAAATGTATTGGTTTAATATTTGCAGTGTTGCCTTTTGATAGTTAGGGTATGGTGCTTTGTGAGTCCTGGTAGTGCTGTTAGGATATGGCGGGTTTGCTATGGGTTCTAAATGGGCAGTGTTTGTAGTAGTTCCTAATGTGCCTGGCGGTTGGTACTGGATTATAGTAATGTAGAAACCTTTTAGTCTTTATCCATATACTCATTAAGAGACATGTTTACTAAAAGTTAGTGTATGGCAGAGCTACTCAATTCCAGTCCTGGTGGTCCACAATCCTGCAGGTTTTCAGGATATCCCTAATAAATATGCATGAGATATATATGCATTGGAGATATCCTGCCAACCTGACTGGTTTGTGGCCCTCCAGGGCTGGATTTGGAGACCCCTGCCTTACATCTCTGTCATTTACGATTGTGAGTGGGCAAGGTGCAGATGTCCAAGACATCAAAAAAGTCAGATAGCATTTGTCACATTCCTCCTCGCTTCTCACCACCACCAAAATATTATCTATTAGACAACTTTTTGGTGGTGGTGAGAATCAAGGAGGAATGTGACACATTCTATCTACCCTTTTGATGTCTAGGATATCTGTACCTTGTTCACTCACAATCTTAAATGACAGAGATGTAAGGCAGGGGTCTCCAAATCCAGCCCTGGAGGGCCACAAACCAGTCAGGTTGGCAGGATACCTCCAATGCATATATATCTCATGCATATTTATTAGGGATATCCCGAAAACCTGCAGGATTGTGGACCACCAGGACTGGAATTGAGTAGCTCCGGTGTATGGTAACATTATGCAAATATTTATGCAAATGAGACACCTTATGCAAATGAGGCCCCACACCGAGTCTCCGCACATGGCCCCGCACCCCACTTGGGCCGCCCCTGGGTCCCAGGGCATGTCTCGGTGTCGTCAGATGTCCGGGGACTCCTTGTCCTCAGTCTCCCAGTCTGACTTGAAGACAGAGGAAGAATCCAAGGCGCCGCAACTCCCGTGGTCAGGTCCCAAGCTTGAAGGTCCCTGACCCCCAGGGGACCTGTGGTCCAAGCTGCGTGCACTCACCAGGGAGGACCGGTGTCCCAAGGAATAGAACCAGGACCTCGTCTGATGCCGATGGGTCTCTCAAGGCAGTTGGCACTCAAGGATCGGCTCAATGACCGGGGAAGCCCTAGAGGTCGAGGGTCCAGTTGTTGGGGCAGATGAACCGGAGGAACCAGACATCAGTGCCTGCTGTTGTTGTTCTAGGAGGGTAGTGATACTGCGCTCCAAGTCCACCATTCTGGTCTCCATGCCAGATAGCTCCACAGCCTTCAACATGGGCACCGATGGCTTCAGTCCCGGTGTCTGTTCCATTGAGCGGGAGTCAGAGGCCAGTCGCCCGATGCTGACGACTCCTTCTGGGGCAGCTTGTGAGGCTGTTCCAGCTCCGACCCCTCAGACTCATGCATAGACTGCAGGGCCTGGTGTGGGATTTACTCACTTTTCCAGACCCGTCCTCTGAGGTGGTCTTCAAGGGCTTCAAGCTCTTCTTGCATTCCACCTCTGGGGAGTTCCTCTCGGAGAAGACGAGGGACTCCAAGGCATCCCTGGCATCGCAGGGCATGTAGGTACCAGGGACTCCAGCAGAGTCTGATCTTTGCAAGAACGTTTCCTGCTGCGGCTGGCGGCCCTTGATGGCCTTTGCAGAAATGGACTTACAAAGGTCACAGCCCGAGTAATCATTGTCTGGAACGAGGTAATGGAGCAGCAGTCACGTGGGTCAGTGAGGGACATCTTACTGCACCAATCGCATTTCTTGAAGTCACTGGAGGCCATGGGAAAAAAAATGGGTCCTTGAACCTGGGCGAGGGTCCAAGGCCTGCCCGCCAAAAAGGGCACAATGCGCCGGTCGAGAGACCTCTCAAGAAAAACAAAAAAAAGACAAACCCGAGGAATGACACTGAGGCGAGTAGGCTCGGGAGCTGGAAGAGGAATCAGTATGCATACCGTAACAGAAAAATTAAGACACTTTTTCCAGGGAAATGTGTCAGATGTCCAGTGGACGCCGTGGATAAAAGGAGACTGAGGCAAGATGGCACCCTTGGGCAGGAAGGGGACTGCACATGTGGTGCATCTCCCAAAGGCTTTCTTTGAAAGCTTGGGAGATGCTTCTGTGCGGGCTCCATTGGCGTCTACATCACCCAAATGTGATGACCAACTTCCTACTTGTTCCCAGAGAATACCTATTACAATGAAGCTAATAAGTGCGGGTATCGATTAGCTCAGTACTGAAAAACTAGTGAAAATCCAGGCCTTGACAACTGACAGCAGGCAAATTTTCAAGAATGAGGTGATTTTGCGACAGTTTTGCAATTAATGCTCCCTGTTATATGTCTGAAATTGCTCACTCTAACAATGATGTGGATGCCTTTTTGTCACACTTCCCCCAGCCTACTTTAATTGCAAATTCAACAGGAGCACCTTGAGCATCCTATTTCCATTGAGGAAACTGAACAAGCAATTAAACACTTCTATCTATTAAGACCCCTTGTGTAATGGGCTCACCTCTGGATTTTATCAGGTATATGTTGATTTTCTGTCCCTAAATTACTAGAATTATATAATCAGTTACTAGTGCTGGAATCTAACAGAGGCTCCTTAGCATAGGCAAGGATTATTTATTTATTTATTTACATTCTCTTATATACCGCGCTATTCTGCATCAGTGCAGTTTACATTGAACAAACTGAAATTACATTGAACAGGGCATTATAACTTGGAGATAACTATTTTACAGGGAACATGGGCTATGGAGGGTTAAGTGGCTTGCCCAAGACCACAAGGAGCACCTGTGGGACTAGAAACCCCAGTCCTTCCGGCCCAAGGTTGCTGTCCTCTAGTGGGAATTGAACCCCCGACCTTCCGGCCTGAAGTACCTTGCCCCAACCACTAGGCCACTCCTCCACTCCACTTTAGAAAAACCCAGCAGAGACTGGTTATTAGTTAACTAATTTGGCCTACAAGGTTTATATTGTTTATTAATTAAGATACCAAGATATATGCAAAAACCTTGCCCATTAAGTGTGGTGTTGAAAGATAAATCCATTTTGACCATAATGTATACTATGATAGGTATGTTGACTGCTGATAATTCCCGACATCTGTAGCATTGTCTCTTTCTCAAATCAATTGGATACACTGTCTGTTGCATTATTATTAGATACTGCAAAAGCATTTGACTGCGTTGAATAGAATTCTCATTCTCAAGTATTACAATGGTTTGGTTTTGGTCTTCTGTTTTTTTTTTTTAATGTAGTGTTTGAGCCATTGGCGATAGCCATTAGGTGCGATGGTGGAATTTGGGGTATTCAACTTAAGCATGGTGGAATATCAAATGACTATATACATCGATGACATGACTTTTTCTATTTCTTTTTGAAGGTAGGCTCTAATTTGACTGCTGCAGATTCTCGATAAATTTATAACCTAACAGTTGACGTTAATTGGAACAAGTCCAAGGTGCTCCCTCTGAACAAATGTTATGGCTGATCTAGTTCAGCAATATGCGGACAATGAAGTAGAATAGGGCAATGGTGTATATACTTTCCCGATTTGTATACATACCATACTTTCATGCTAAGCCATCTTGGTTTCTCTTAAGGGGGTTCTCTTATAGAGGATGTTATGGAGAAGTTGTAGGATTTCAACTTAAGGAATCATTGGCATGAATTAGGTTCTCAATAGCTCCAATTATTACCTCGTTGTCAACTAAATTAATTTCTCCAGTGATTAATTCAGCATTGAAGGCCTTTAGAAAGTGAAAATAAGGATTCTGGGACTTGGCAGATGCCTCAGCCCAAATTCAAGAGAAAGCCATAGAATGGAAAATTTAGCAGTCCCATGGGATATGACCTTGGGTCAGCTGGCTCAGAATGCTATATTAAAATATTTTCCAGTTTTCCAGAGTGACTATGGCTATCAAGTTCTCAATATATACAATTAATGGATTGAATTAAATAACGCGGTCAAAATATGGCTGGGCTTTTGGAGTATTGACCATTTAAAGAGAGGAGGCATGCTCCCAAAGACTTCCCCTCTCTGCTTCACTCACTCACTCAATGCTACTTTTAGTGTCTTTTGAACTCCTGTTAAATAAGGTCTAAGGGAGTCAGATAAAGAACGCTGGTCCTATCATAGAGAGACTGGTACTTTATCACAATAGAAAATGTATGCTAATCTGATGTTATTAGAATGCTATCTGGCAGCGAATTTGTAGGATTTTAAAATTATGAAAGCCTTCATCCTGTAAGACTTTGAAATCCATCGTTCAGTCCATGCTACCCATATTTGTCCTTAAGTTAATTTTGTTGACCTGGTAAAACAAGTTTTTACTTGAACGCATGGTAGAATTTGCTATATCTCACATTTAGTAAGAGAAAATGATTGTGGAAAAGGGCCATCTTCATAGATAGTGACTTAGAAATCTGTTTATGTATGCCTAGATTTCTAACAGCTTGTACCTATGATGGTTGATGCTTTATTTAGTTTAATATACTACCTTTAATAAATGGGCAAAGCAGATTACAACAAAATAAGATAACTGAATGCATTTGATGTTCTGTTGGTATTTCTATTTTTTATTCAATCTCTCTTTTATATATTGTATGGCTAGATGTTATGAATCAAAGTGTAAAAGAAAAATCGAAACTAGGTGGTGCTCTTGCCAAATCTGCTCTACTCAGTAAGAGTCATTTAAAAAAAAAAAAGTGGGCAAACCGAGTAGACATGGTAGGCTAAATGGTCCTCATCTGCCACAATCTACCACCACATGACAGATTCATGGTAAAAAGGATTCCTGCAACAGGGATAATGGCAATGCCTTCCAATTATTCATATGGACAGATATGGTTCTCAGTACTTGAACATGTCATTGAACTGGTGATTGACAATGCCTCCATCTGGCTTAATGGTTTAAACATTTTAATGAATTTAGTGCTATGAAAAAGTATAAGGTTGAAAGCTATGGAAAGAGTAGTTACTCACCTGTAACAGGTGATCTCCGGGAACAGCAGGAATTTAGACTTCACATATGGGTGATGGCGGTAGACTGAGCCCATGCGGGAACGCTCCCCAGCATCCAAAAGGAAAGCTTTTGGAAGCATCCCATTGTGCCTCCATAGCTGCCTTCCCACCTTTCCTGCTCTCTCTCCTCAGTTGAGTTTGTAGCTAAGATAAAAGGAGAGAAGGAGAAGAGGAGGAAAAATACAACTCCTAGGAGAGGGGGGAGGGTTGTGAAGACAAAATTCCTGCCGTTTCCGGAGCTGAAAAGGGGTTAACCCTTTCCAGGCCGAGCCCAAAACTCTTGGGATCCAAAATTCTGACTAAATATTCCTATCAGATGGTATATAATACATGACCATAGCAGAAGGAAAATCACTATTAGAACATATTGAATAAGATGGGTACAATTTTCCTGAAATATGCAAAAATTAACCCGGCTGCAGAATGTGGATTAAAAATTTAAAGTAGGCCTTGAAAGGGTTAAGATACCTTTCTGAACACCAGAGAGAGAATCTACGCCATTTGAAGGCATAGGAGCGCCTTGTGGAAGGTTTCCTAGAAGCTAAAAGGATAGCTTTCACCTGTCTAGAGAGGCTGATGCCCTGGAAGACTATGCCTTCAGCAGCCATGCTGTAAGATGTAGGGACTGCGGATTAGGATGCAGCGGTGTCCTGTCCTCCTGTGAAGAGATCTGGAGCAGACCCCCAAATCTACTGGTTGAGAGAGACGTAGAAGCAGAGGATATCACAGTTATCGTGGCCAACATGGGGCTATAAGAATCATGTAGCCCTTGTCTCTCTGGAGTTTGAAAACAGTTTTGGGGATGAGGGGGATGGGAGGGAAGTCATATAGAAAGCCTTGACTCCAGTGAAGGTGAAAGGCATCTACCCCTTTGGTTGTTTTGAGTAGGCATTCTGGAGCAGAAGCGGGGAAGTTGGCATTCCACCTTGAACCCCCTGCAACTTGCTATGAACAGTGCAGCGAGGGTGCTTTTCGGGGCATCCAGGAGAGACCATGTAACACCCCTCCTGAAACAGTTACACTGGCTCCCCATACAAGCCAGGATTATTTTTAAGACACTGCTGATGACCTTCAAAGCTGGCAAGGGGCTCTCCTCCTCCTCCCTATCTGAACTCATCCAACCAATCGCACCTAACAGACCAAGAAGAACCGCAGAGTCAAACATGCTAACAATCCCGAAAGAAATGACAAGATGCACCTCGACAACAGCTAGCAGGGCCTTCAGACTCTGTGCCCCAAGACTGTGGAACACCTTACCGGCACACATCAGGGCAATCCCCAATCTGAGCCAGTTCAGGAAGGCCCTTAAACATTTCCTCTTCATCAAATACTTCACAGACAACACTGAACCTCATCCCCACTTAAATAGCGAGAACATCAGCAACAGTGGCAATCAGGCAGGCAAGCCCTCTCAACAGGTGTCCCTAACACTGTAAACCACCAGTCTCCTTTTCTTGCGACACTCTTCATGTAAATAGTTTCCCCTGTTATCCAGGTTCTACTTCCTGTTAATTGTAAGACCAGACATATGTAATTTTGTCGGATGTTTCTGTTCCATGTAAACTGCGCTGATGTCAAATAGTGCGGTATATAAGAAATGTTAATAAATAAATTCTGAGGACTTGCAAACAGGTCAATGTTTGGGGTTCCCCAGATCTGAAAAATGCGAGCAACCTTGTCCGCATGGAGAGACCACTCGTGGGGTAGCAGAACTCGACTGAGTTTGTCCACCAAGAGATTCTGTTTGCCTGGAAGATACACTGCAAGTAGGTGAATCTGATGCTGTATGGCGAAGGACCACAGGTTTTTGGCTTCATTACAAAGCATCCAAGAGCCTGTTCCGTCCTGCTTGTTCAAGTAGAACATGGCTACCTAATTGTCCGTCTGGATTAGAACTGTGCGGAAGCGAAGGTGGTCGTGGAACACCTTGAGAGCATTGTGGATGGCTCCAAGTTTCAGCAGATTTATGTGGAGTTGTGATTCCTAATGAGACCAAAGACTCTGAGGGGAGAGGTTGTCCAGATGAGCTCCCCAGCCCAATTTGGATGCTTCCTTCGTCAGGGTACATTGATGTGGAGGCATCTGAAAAGGTGACCCTACGAGAAGGTGTTCTGGAGATTGCTACCACTGGAGAGATGAGATGAGATGTGTAGAGAGCATTATTCTGTCTCCCAAGCGACCAGATGCCTGAGACCACTGGGAAGCCATGGTCCATTGAGCTGCACACATATGCAAACAAGCATAAGGAATAACATGTACAGTAGAAGTCATATGGCCCAGGAGTTGCAGCATTTCTCGAGCAGTGAGAAAGGTCTTGAGGCATGCTTGAGATGCAAGCTAAATGAGTCGAGCACAGTGGGCTTGGGGCAGAAAAGCCCTTGACTGTTGAGTGTCTAGGAGAGCCCCTATGAACTCTAGAGTTTGAGAGGGAACAAGCTGGGACTTTGGAAGATTTATTACAAGTCCCAAGTGTTGCAGCACCTGCATGGTGTGCAAGAGAGAATGATTGGCCTCTAGAAATGTGCTTGCTTGAATGAGCCAGTCGTCTAAGTAGGGGAAGACAAATATCCCTAGAGTCCTTAGGAATGCAGCTACCACTACCATGCACTTTGTAAAGACTCTTGGGGCAGAGGAGAAGCCAAAAGACAGGACTCTGTACATTTTAGACACCAGTCATGGGTGTCCGTGGCTGAAATTGTACTGCCACATTTGGAACACTTCTTAAAACCACTGGCTGTTTTTTTCCATTTTAGGAAAAAGGAAAAGGCCTAAGCCTAAGATGGCGTTGATGCACCCTGAAGGAAGAAAGTTTTCTTCCCTCAGTAATTTTTTTTTTTAAAGAAAGAAAAGTACCAACGGGGTTGGTACCAGCGCTGACGGGAAGGCAGACGCGATCACAAAAAATAAGAAAAAAAAATTTTTTCTGCGGTGACAGGAATTGCTTCTTGTCAGCTCCGTAGAAAACAGAGCTGAGGAGAGAGAGCTGGAAAGGCGGAAAGGCAGCTATGCAGGCGCAGTGGGATGCTCCCAAAAGCTTTCCTATTGGATGCTGGGGAGTGTTCCCGCGCGGGCTCGGATGGTACCAATGTCACCCATATGTGAAGACTACATTTGTGCTTGTTCCTGGAGATTATGAAATCCCGTATTGATCCACAGAATAGGTACAGAATGAAGTAACAGACACATGCTGGTCTTTATCTGCCATCATTTACTATCTAGTCTGCCCATAAAGGTGGCTAGAGTTGTAAATCTGCACCTGCCACTCTGGGCAGGTGACTCACCCTCTATGCCTTTGCTTAAGCTATGCATTAGCTCACACCTATCTGTAGAATTACAAAGCAAGTTTCCTACTGTACTGCTGTAACGGAACATATTTCCTGGTCCCCGAAGAGCTTACAATTTATGTTTATACTAGGGCAATGAAGGGTTAAGCAATTTTCCCAAGGTAACAATGAGCATCAGATGGATTTGCTCTAGCTTCCCTGGTTCCCAACCTGCTGCTACAACCACTAGGCTACAGTCTACCACATGAGAAATCACTTCAAAGATCACTGGACATTACGCTTCAAACCAATTTACAGTATCTTTGGTCAACCTTCCCTATAAAAGGACATCAACCTTGGATGACACTGCACTAGAAATATTTTGCAGTTTTATTTAGAAAAACTAATACACAGAATCAAAAAGTCTAGCAATTGAGCAGCACTACTCTGGTGTTCAATCCCTCCGGCCGGGTGGATTGGGGGGTCTGCATTTAATAACTGAGAAAGTTTTGGAAGGGAACGTTTGACGAAAGTGAAACTGGAGGGAGGTGGTTTGTTATTTTTTATTTTAACCTAACAAATTATAATAGCAGCTGTTCTTGTAGTAGTAAATAGGTAGATGGGAGGAGTTAGTATAGGGGTTTTAAAGAATGGAGGAAAGACCTAGACCGCATGCATGGCGTCTAGAGACCGTTTGACATTCTTTGGGTTCAGGAGGTCTGTCAGGAATTTGCGGGCAGCATTAGATTTTCAGGTAATTCATATATTTAACAAGGAGATAATTAAAGTCCAGTTAGAAGTGTAATAGAGACAGATGAGGGGGTCCTGTAAATGGTTTTATGATCCAGGGTGGGTGGTTGTTTTTGTTTTTGCAGTAGAGATAATAGTCCCCTGAAGAACCTTACCAGTGAAACGTGAGGGCGCTTTGACAGCAGCGTTGGGACTAAGAGATCAAGCGGATCAGCTAAGTACCTCTACATACACAGAAAGAGTAATGAGATAAAGTTTAGTAGAGGATTCAATGCTCTGTTTGTCTGAACATAAGAGGGGAGTAACAGTAAAATAACCGGGTCATTGATGCTAACAGGCATAACGCTGGAGATTTTCTAATACCCAGATTTTGATGCCATAGTGTAGTCTGAGACCTGTGTTAACCATACCCCGGAATTTGGAATAAAGAATACAGTGAAGACAGTGCATTTGAGCTTAGGTAATTTGCTATTCTTCATAACAAATAACTGACTACTGTAGGATGTCACAGCCTATCCAAGACAGTTGGTGGTCTCTCCTGGGTAGCCGAGAACTCAAGATCCCTTTTTCATTTCAAATCCAAAATTCCTTCTCTCTACTTCTATGGTCCTACAGTAATCCAAGAGAGCCACCAACATCGAACAGCTGTTTTCCATACATCTAGCTTCCTAGGTTCCTGTGACCTTCCTGCACCTTGCCACCAACAACTTACTGCACTGATCTGGCCAACAAGAGAAGCAGTCAGCCTTTCACGACTATTTATGCAAGTGCCTGCATTTCTGTAAGGATTTCATTGGTACAATATTAGCAGTCTTCCAAACAGTTGCTATTTATTTTTTCTTCTCTCCACAACTTTGAAAACAAGAATACTACAAACTTTTTCAGACCTTAAATCTATCATTTTAGCCACCGCCTACTCTGGAAGGGCACTTCCATGATCTACTACCCTTCAACTGAAATGTTTCTCCGATATTGCCTCTTGTTCTAGAGAGCTTTCTGTCTAATAAACTGGATTTCCTTTCTGTGCACTATTAGTGCACAAGAATTCCCCAGGTATTTTATGATAGTTATAGGATTGCACAGGCATAACTTTCCATGTCCAGCAAGAGCAGCAACTTCATGAAGCTGCACATTTGGGAGGGGGAGGGCAGGGGACAAACAAAAACATCTCACTATACATGCTAGGAGCAGCCCTCTTTGCATGCATATCTAGTTTAGCACCACCGGTTAGGTCCCCCTCTGACCTGGCTATCACTAATCTCTCCCTCCACCCCTCCCAAAATTCCCACTACATCCAATCCCCCCCACCCCACCTGCCTCCAAACCCATCTGATACTAAGCTGCAGCCAAAGTCACCCTAGACACTAAACCCTTCCCCCAAGGTCCCCTTCAGCATCCCCTTCCCTGGGCTTACCAGTTGTCCTTGATGCTTGGCGTGAACAGGAATGATGCCCACTCACTCCTGATCATGTGCCAAGTTCCAAAATGGTACTGATGATCTCTAGCAATCTCATGCAAGATTACTATGGGGGGGAGGGATCACCTACACCATTCTGGAAGCTTGTGCATTATCAGCAGGAATGAGTGATCAGTCTGCTCTGACCAAACACCAGGGACAACCAGTAAGCCAGGGAAGGAGACCCAGTAGGGTGTAGGTATGTGGTGGAAAGGTTGGAGGCAGATAGACATTTATAACATTTCTACACATAGCTGTAAAGTCCCAGGGGGGATATCCAAAGCGATTAGCAGGGTTAGCAGACCTGCTAGCTGTGTTAATCGCCTTGGCCAAGCTATTCAGTGGCACTTACCATGTTGAATATCCCTGGGTGCCCCTGCTGCATGCCATGATGCTAATCAGCTAACAATGTGGCGCTCCGGAAGGGCAGTACCTGACAGTAACCAGGCAGTGGCGATATTGAGCAGCTGCCCAGTTATCGCAAAGCAGCAAAAGTTAGGCATATTAAAGGCTGGCCTAACTTTCACCACAGAAGCTAACCAGGCAATGGCTGAATATCAACACTGCCTAGTTAGCTCCTATGCTATCTGGTCACACCAGATATTCAATGCCCGTGGCCAGATATGACCCCAGCATTGAATATCCAGGGTTATGTTTCAGCAGCGAGCACTAGCTGCTGAAGATGACATTTTACTTACCAGATACGAGTGATGTCCTTTCCTTGAGTCCTACTTGACCAGACAAGTGGGTTGTTTTCCCCTACCAGGAGATTTGTGGAGACAAATAGCTAATGAAATGCCCAGATTTCAATGACATCAATCCAATGCCTCTATCAGCCTGAGCCACTAGAGGGCACCTCTGTATTCATCCCAAAGCATATAGGAAAGCATGGCAAACCTCACACAACCTCAAATGTAGTCAACAATGATGAATCAGGCAGTAGAGAAACCATGTGTAGGAGAGATTGAACAATAAGCTGTCAGTAGTATATGGGCCTGCAGAGCCAAGCATAGAAATCATAGTGGACCAAGGTACTGTTACAATATAAACAGACCAAACAGTTTCAGGGGTGGGTCCTGGACTAGTCTAGCAGGATTCAAGGAAAGGACATTAACTGGTCAGTAAAATGTCACCTTCATTATCCTTCTGCTAGACCAGTCCATCCAAGCGGGATGTACCAAAGCTATGCCTCCACTGGCCGAGAAGAAGACAGCAGTTCAACCCTGAGCCAAAGGCCGTGTCCGCCAAAGCATGGCCATCCAAGCAGTAAGTCTCGACAAAAAGTGGAAATGCCCATGTTGCCATCCAAGAAGGGGCTACCAAGCTACGTTCCGCCCACCAGGATGCTTGCGACAGAATAGAATGGGAGGGCAAACACTCTGGAACTGGCTGGTTCCGTCAGAGATTTGCAGAGGCAAGTGCCTCCTTGATCCAGTGCCCCAAGGTAGCTTTGGCTGTCACAACACTTTTGCATGGGCCAGCAAACAGCACAAAAAGATAATCGGATATACAGAAGGAATTTGTAACCTCCAAATCCTGGAGAAGCACCCTCCAGACAGCCACAAGGGGAAGATCCTTATCTTTCTCTCTACGCTTCCCCTTAGAAAAAAAAAGGATAAGCAGACCACCTTGTTCACATAAAAAGGTTTTATCACTTTGGGCAAAAGGGAAGGCAGAGGCCAAATGGAAACAGCCTCCTCTGAAAACGACAAATATGGATCCCAGCAAGACAGAGTTTGCAGCTCTGAAATCCACCTTTCTTAAAAAATCATGACCAAGAAAACAGTCTTGAGAGTCAAGCCCTTCAAAGTAGCACACTTCAGAGACTCAAAGGACTCTGATACCAGAGCCCTGAGCCCTGGGAGATCCCAGGAAGGGACAAATGACCAGATACTGAAATCCTTGAAGAAAACGTGAACACATCTGGGTGCAAGGCTGAAAACGTTCCAGCCACCAGAGCTCCATCCAGAAGCAGAGAAAAGGGACTTTCCAGGATGAAATGTCAAGAATCCCAAGAACCCCGGAAATCAGTCCAGCATGCCCACAATGGACGGGCAGAGGCCAAAGACGGAGAAGATCCTTCTTACTTACCAGGCCCTTTCAGTCTATCCTCTGGAAGGAGATAAGGCTCTACCTCGGCCCAGTCCTTCACCAACTTCTTCAATCAGCCCCACAAGAAAGCCTTCCCTTAAGGACAGTTGACTTAGTCAGGCTTTGGAGGACGTATCCCCTGCCCAGTGGCGAAGCCATAACCAACGCCATGTCATTGCCGACAGGACAATCTCTCTAGCTGCCAAGTGGGCTAGAACATACATGGTATTAGAAGGAAGGCAGTAACCTACTCCAAAAAGGAGGGGGTAGCATCATCCAGGGGGAGAGAGTGAATCCACAGGAGCAAGGCTTGAGGCATCAGGTTGCATACACCGCCAATGGGAAAATAATAACTGCCACTGTGAACTGGGTCTTCAACAGAGCGTCCATCTTTCTATCCATAGTGTCCTTCAAGGCCAATCCGACTTCCGTGGGAATAGAGGCCTACTTCGAACATATTCTGGATTTTCCCCAGAAAATGGGAAGACTGCCATGAATATCCACACCACCTGTAGAAGCAAGGAACCTGTGGCCCCTACTCTGTCGCTGCAACATTAGCCATATATCAGGTGAAGGAAACTATCAATGCTGCCAGATCTCCCTTCTGGGACAGGTGGAAAAAGCCAGCCTCCACATGAGCGTCTGACAGAGAAAAACACTTTTTTGCATCAGACTCCTCAACTGAGATGTCAGAACCAACCCTCAAGACCAAGTCTTCGATAAACCCCAGTCAACCCAGATCTCCAGAAGGCAACCTCCGTCAGAGTTGCTTAGGAGATAACACTCATCAGGCTTATACACTCTGCCCATCTCTCATGTGACTGAACTTGAGGGAATCCAAAGGCTGCAGGCCCTGAGTTTCTGCGCCAAAAACCAGGCTTGCTGAAAAAAGGAGAAGAACTCTAGGAAGGACAACCCATATTCTGGGAGCTTGCCTCCCTAAGAATGATTCCCAACACAGGGGACAGAGATGGAACACAGCCCTCCGAAGAATGGGAGCAGCCAGAAGACTTTCACCGAAACTCAAGGCTGGGCTATTATTCTTGCTCACAGTGCCATCAGTCGCCTCCTACCTTGCAGTGGAAAATGCTGGGTCAACCAAATCCCTTTGTTGGAAGAAGGGAGACAAGCCGAACAATGAAGTCAGAGGCTGCCATGTAGGATGAATCCAGTCAGGAGGCTCTTCGCTTGCCACAGATCAAACAATGCTTCCTGGAAGAAGACAGAAAGAGTTAAGGTAAGGCAAGCATTTGCATGCGCTAAGGCTATGTAGGCATAAAGGCGTGAGCTAATGGAGCACGTACATGAACACACGTTATGGGGGCTTGAGCAGGAACATGCATCAAAGTCATTCAGGACAAATGCGTTCTGAGACTGTTTGGGTGCAAGGCACGCAAAGGCAGAAAACATTAACTTACGCTGGAAAATGGCAGGAAGTGCTGATGAAGCGACATCCCGACATACGCCCTATAACAGATGAGTGTGGGAGCCTCCAATAAGGACAATGACTAAGTCAAGTTTTGGTATTCACCTCCTAGGAGCCTCAGGCAGGGCAACCCATGCCAGGCTCGGTACTATTCCTCAGCGTTTTCTCTCTTTTCTTATTTTCTCTTAACAGGTTTACAGCCGCATACTTAAGAGGTGTCTTCAATCTTCAGGGAGAATGGGAGGGGGAAGACAGAGGAGGGGTGTTGAGGTTGTGCGACGCTACTGATCTCTTCCAAATCTTTCCAATTTTCTGGCTGTTCAACAGGCCCTTATGATAAGAGCATGGAATTGAACCAATTTTTCCTCCTCCTTTGGCTACCAAAAAGACCTTAGTTGTACAGTCTCCCACATCGTGCTCCAGGAGAGAGTCACCCCTCAAGGTAATTGATGTTGGACGTGAACAATTTTCTTCAGTGTTGAGAAAATCCAACTGCCATCTGCTGGAGATAGATTACTAAAATGCCCTCTAGTGGCTCAGGCTGATACAGGAATGGGAGTGATGTCATTGAAACCTTGGCATTTCATTGGCTATTTGTCTCCACCAATCTGCTGATAGGGAAACACTACTACTAATAATAATCATTTGTATAGCACTACAAGGCACATGCAGCGCTGTACAGACACATGTAAGACTGTAAGCTCTGACGAGCAGGGACAATCTAGTCAAGACAGACAACACAACAGCTGAAGACAAGGATGCATCTAGGGCAGTGGTTCCCAACCCACTCCCCTGGTACCCCCAGGCCAGTCAGGTTTTCAGGGTATCCACAATGAATATGCATGAGATAGATCTGCATGCACTGCTTCCATTGTATGCAGATCTCTCTCATGCATATTCGTTGTGGATACCCTGAAAACCTGACTGGCCTGGGGGTACCCGAGAACTGGGTTGGGAACCACTGATCTAAGGGAACGGTAAGGAAACACATACGAGACTGAACGAATCAGGATCCAAAAGTGGCCTCGAAGAGGTGAGTTTTTAGCCTGGATTTGAAAATGACCAAAAATGAAGCCTGACATACAGACTCAGGTAGTTTGATCCTTTCACCTTGCTGCTCCTTATGCCTGGAACAAAGTCTGGAGTTAGTAGTAGAAATGGGGCACAGATAGAAGAGATCTGCCATAAGAGCAGAGTTCCCGAGGAGGGGTGTAGGGAGAGATAAGAGATGAAAGGTATTGAAGAGCAGCAGAATGAGTGCACTTATAGGTCAGTAGGAGAAGTTCCAACTAGATATGGAAAAGGTTAGGAAGCCAGTGAAATGACTTAAAAAGAGTTGTTTTATGAGCAAGTCGAGTCTGGCAGAAGATTTCAAAACTCAACTGTATGGCTAAAGACTGAAGGGGCACACAACCCACTTGTCTGGACTGGTCTAATAGGACGATATGGAAACCATGTTAGCTGCCGCCACTGAATACCCCACTCCCCCCAATGTCTATAACGCTTGGTACAGACATGGATTCCTTATGTGAAATATATTTAAAATATTTTTATATACTATCTTTCTGGAAATAGTCATTCAAAATGGTTTACAAAATACACAAAACACAGCTATGAAAAAAAGTTAAAGATATGTAATAAAAGATGAGAGCTCAATAGTCCAAACTCCCCTTCCTACAATTCAAAACAATAAATAACCTATACCAAGATACCCTACTTCCAACTAAATAACCTATTAAGCAACAGGGAACAACTATGTTTTGATTCGTTCCTGAAACTTAAAATTAAGGGAGGAGACTAATTTATCGGTAAGGAGTTCAAATGCTCTGGACCCACCCCACAAAATGCCTTAATTTTCAAAAACTTCTTAGTAAATTTGTATAGCAATGCTTGAAATTTGTGAGTAAGACTAAGTCCTAGAAGTTTGAGCCACAACACAGAATTGAATGTGAAACCACAGTTTGTAATTGCAATCTAGAAAAGATCTTCAAAAATTGTTTGGGACTACATTTTTAATTGCAATATATAAAAACACTTTGAAAATTGTTTAGAACTGTTAATTGAATTTAGAGCTCATTATTGCAAATATCCCTCACTTGGTTTGCAGCTTGTTGTGCTGTGAGGGCTTGTGTGCATCAGTGATGCTGACAGCTAAACTATCGGTAGTTTAACAACTGGCAGGGTCCCCCAAGATGGACAGGTCTCAGCTGAGATGCCAGACCAAGACAAACCACCCATCTGGGCAGCAGCAGAATGGGATAGTGTTGACGGCGGAGGATCACATTTCTGTGACAACGGCAACACCACCAAACTTAAACTCCGTGGAAGAAAGGCCCGGCAATCTACTTCTGTATCTTGCCATGAAAACCCAATGGATAATTACAACAAAACAAATTGTGCTGTAGTGCTTTAAGATGAGACCCCCAGGTTGGAAGGCACTCAACTAGCTACTGGGGAAGAGCTGAAGACTTTTCAGAGTAAAGCCAGCATTTATGATGTGGTTGGATCAAAGCCCTCGGGACGTCTGACTGCTAATGTAGCTGCGCATGAAATGAGAGTCAGAAGCTGTAAAGATGTCTTACACATTGGAACATGGAACGCATGAAGCATGAACCAAGGGAAGTTGGAGGTGGTCAAGAATGAAATGGAACGTGTACAACTTGATCTGTTGGGTGTAAGCGAACTGAAATGGACTGGCATCGGGCACTTTGCATCAGATGATCACATGGTCTACTATGCTGGAAATGAAAGACAAAGAAGAAATGGTGTTGCATTTATAATAAAGAAGAAACGTGCAAGAACTGTAATGAAATACAATGCAGTCAGTGAACGCTTAATCTCTATTCGTCTACGAGGAATGCCTATCAACACAACTATAATTCAAGTATATGCCCCAACAACAGCTGCAGAAGAGAATGAAATTGAAGAGTTCTATGAACAAGTACAAGCTGAAATTGACAGAACATGCAAACAGGATATCCTGATAATCATGGGTGATTGGAAAGCAAAGGTTGGCAACAAAGAAGACGACAAAGTAGTTGGAAAATATGGACTTGGCAACAGAAATGAAGCTGGAGAAAGACTGATAGAATTCTGCAAGACCAATGATCTATTCATCTCGAAAACCTTCTTCCAGCAACACAAGCGGCGACTGTACACATGGACTTCATCCAATGGATTGTATAAAAATCAAATTGACTACATCTGTGGAAGTCAACGATGGAAAAGCTCTGTAATATCAACAAAGACAAAACCTGGAGCTGACTGTGGTACAGATCATCAACTACTAGTATGCAAACTCAAGCTAAAGCTGAAAAAGAGCAAACCACTCATGAATGCAGCAAAATATGACCTTGAGAATATACCACTGGAATTTAAAGACTGCCTGCAAAATCAATTTGCTGCTTTAGATACAAATGATAGAGTTATGGAATGACATCAAGAAGGTTGTGTTGGAAGAAAGCGAGAAGTCTCTACAAAAGGTAAAAAAGAAAAAAAATGGCCAAAATGGATGACGGAAGAAACTCTGAAAATTGCCCAGAAACGCAGAGAAGCTAAAGCCAGAAGAGAAAGAAAGACAATCACAGAACTCAGAGATTTCCAACATGCAGCAAGACAGGACAAGGAAAAGTACTACAATGACACATGCAAGGAAATAGAAGCAGAAACTATTAGAGGAAGAATAAGATCAGCTTTCCCAAAGCTACGAGAGTTAAAGAAAAAGTTCCAGCCTCGAATTGGAATGTTACAAGATGCTCAAGGTTCTATGTTGAATGATGCTGAGAAGATCAAGAAAAGATGGAAGGATTATACAGAGTTTTTATATGATAAAGATCAAGTGGACCAACAGCCGTTTCAACCTGTATCTTATGATCTGGAACCATTGGTGATGAAAGAAGAAGTTGAAGCAGCATTGAAAGCCTTATCAAAGAACAAAGCACCAGGAATTGATTGCATTCCCATAGAAGTATTACAGCAATCTGATGCAGCTGTTACCGTACTTACAAGGCTCTGCCAAGAAATATGGAAGACAGCATCATGGCCAACTGACTGGAAAAGATCTGTGTTTATACCAATACTAAAGAAAGGTGATCCAACTGACTGTGCAAATTATCGCACAATCGCTCTGATCCCACATGCTAGCAAGATTCTACTGAAGATTATTCAAAAGAGACTACAATCATACCTGGAACAAGAACTACCTGAAGTGCAAGCAGGGTTCAGAAAAGGGCGAGGAATGAGAGACATCATTGCGGATGTAAGATGGATCCTTGAAAAGACTAAAGAATACCAAAAGGATATCTATTTGTGCTTTATCGACTATAGCAAAGCTTTTGACTGTGTAAACCATGAGAAACTCTGGGCCACATTAAGCAGCATGGGTATACCAGAACACCTGATCGTTCTCTTGCACAATCTGTACATTGATCAAGAAGCAACAGTTCGAACGGAACAAGGAGAAACAGAATGGTTTAAAATAAGCAAAGGTGTAAGACAAGGATGCATACTTTCCCCCTACCTGTTTAATTTATATGCAGAACAAATCATCAGAGAAGCAGGATTGTATGAAGACAACAGAGGTGTGAAGATTGGTGGAAGACTCAACAACCTTCGCTGTGCTGATGATACCACATTACTGGCGGAAAGTGAAGATGATCTGAAATATTTGCTTCTCACAATCAAAGAACATAGTCTCAAAATGGGCCTGCACCTTAATGTAAAGAAGACAAAGATCATGACAACTGGCATAATCAACAGGTTCATCGTCGAAGGAGAAGAAATTGAAATCATGAATATCTTTAACCTACTTGGATCAACTATCAATAAAGAAGCAACAAGCAGTCAAGAAATCAGACGACGCATTGCTCTTGGCAGAATGGCTATGAAAGACCTAGATAAGATTCTCAAGAGCAGAGATGTCTCTCTCCATACAAAGATTCGACTTGTTCAAGCCATGGTATTTTCAATAACATCATATGGATGTGAAAGCTGGACAGTGAAAAAGATAGACAGGAAGAAAATTGATGCCTTTGAATTATGGTGCTGGCGGCGAATAATGTGTATACCATGGACTGCCCGAAGAACAAACCAGTCTGTACTAGAGGAGATCAAACCTAAGCTTTCTTTAGAAGCTCAGATGACAAGACTTCGACTTTCATACTTTGGACACATCTTGCGAAGAGAGAGATCATTAGAGAAAGACATCATGCTTGGCAAGATAGAAGGTCAACGCAAAAGAGGAAGGCCAGCAATGAGATGGATCAAGACAATAACAGCAGCTACGGGTACCAGTCTGTCAACAATGAGCCGCCTGACTGAAGACCGAACACAATTTAGGATAGCCATCCAGAGGGTCGCCATGAGTCGACTCCGACTCGACGGCACTTAACAACAACATTGCAAATATAGGTTTTGTGCATGAGCTCAGTTCTGATGGTCCCTATATTTTTTTTTAAGCTCACGACAAGTTACATTCAAGTACTGTGGTATTTCCCTTTTCCTAATGGGCTTACAATCCCAAAATCACAAGGAGCAGTAATGGGATTCAAAATAGACTTCCCTGGTTCTCAGCCCACTACTTTAACCATTAGCCTACTCCTCCATTCCATTCTGGTCCCTTGTACATGCACAGACGTACTTCTGAGTTCTCTGTTTTTAAAAAAAAGATGTATCATTACATTTCCATACATAGAATTGTGCAAAAATCAGAACGGACTCATCAGATCTTCTTAGACATGGAGCTATATTTTCACCCTACTTATGATAAACAGTAAATTTTTAAGCTTGCTTTTACATACAAACATTAGCCTCTAATGGCATGCATACATTACGAGCACTTATTTTTGTCACAATTGTGCAGATTTTGAGAGGCTATTTTATAAAGACACACATAGGTGCCTACTCAAGACTCAAAAACAGGAGCCTTTTTTGGATTTCAAATCTTGGTGATCTGGAATAAAGGTGCTGCCTAATAGAGCAGTGGGCTGAGTAAGAACCCACTGCTGCTTCTTGCAATCTTGGACAAGAGAATTCTCCATTGCCTCAGGTACAAACTCAATACCATAAGCCCTCTGGGGACAGGAATTTTTTTTTTTTAAGTGCCATCAAGTCAATGCTGTCTCCTGGTGACCCAGCAGCCCCTAGGTTTTCTTGGCAAGGTATGACAGGAAGTAGATTGCGAGGCAATGGAGGGTAAAATGACTTGTAGGTCACAAGGAATGCCAGTGATCTCCTGGATACTAGGCAGTTGCTCTAATCACTAGACTACTTGCCTTGAAGTTCTGAGAAAGGTGCTAAATCCAATTCGTATTCATTTACTTTTTGAAAAGGTACAGGCACTAATGTAAACAGTTGAGTTGAAACAAACTACCTTGATTTAAGGAAAAGGCGGTATATAAAGCCTGTTAAATAAAATTTCATGATGACATTCCCCCTTCCCCCCAAACTGTTGCTTTATTCCAATTCTAAGTCAAACCCACTGCTTTAATGGTGATCCTTCTGTGTAAAGATACTTCAAAAGTGAACTGTGCAGTTAGAAAAAAAAATTCTCACATCAATATAATCTGATTTTCAATGGCCATTTTGTCTAAAGCATTTCTAGAACCCTTTTGTGCAGCCGAGTTGAATAAAAACATTTTTGTCCTCAGGGTTGTGAACAGCGGTTACCATGGAAACAGGTTAGTAACAGCCCAATAGTTTCTCCAGATCTGCCTGCAATTCTGGCTACAGATTTAACACACACTCAGAAGGGGGCAGCCAGCTAAGACAAGGACTCAAATTATTCCGTAGGACATGAATAGCATCAAATAGCATGCATACAAAATCACACAGACTACATATTTCTTTGCGGAGGGGTAAAAAGAAAGAAACAGGAACTAAGTATTTGCTTTTGGAAACTTACCATCACAGGAAACTTGCAGTGAATGAAATTAAAAGATGAAAACTCCAGATGGGACTAGTTATCTACTGCCCACCTGCACATCTGATGTTACTTTGGGCCGCCCTTGCCAGCGCACAGTAGCTTAGCAAAAAAATAGACAAAGCCTACTTTTGTGGCCTAACTACAGAACCGTCAAAAGGGTTGGGTTGTTTTAAATATAATTTCTAAAGTTTAAAAAAAATTGTCATGGGGACACTCAAAAAAAAAAAAAAAAAAAAAATCTTCCATGCCCCTCCACTCCCAGATTTAGAGGCTATATGAAGACTGGACAGCTCTACACTCTATAAAGCAAAGTTGCTTACTAGTAATACAGTCAAACCTCGGTTTTCATTATTAATCCGTTCTAAGAAGACTGACTAAAACCGAAACGTACGAAAACCGAAGCAATATTTCCCATAGGAAATAATGTAAATTCAATTAATCCGTTCCAGACACCCAGCTCCTGTCACTTCTCTCACCTGCCCGATCGTCCACAGGACAGCAAACACACAGATATTGTACTGTACGGCACTGCAACATCTCCTGCTTACATTGACAGCTACCCTGCTACCTCCGAGCCTGAGGGGGCGCTCCAGAGAACAGGCAGGCGGTGGAGAGATCGGGGCCTTCCTCTCTGTGCAATCCTTGGCTCTTGACTCTGACTCTTGCTCAGCTGACTTTCGCTTCAACACGCGATCGGTGAGTCCGGGGGGTAGTGCTGCCGGGACTGGGGAGGCACATGGAGGCTGGCAATTTGTCCACATTCCTGCCCTTGCCCATAGGAGGAGCAGCACCAGCCACTATTGGGACCATCAGCTGTTCAGTAACACAACGAAAACCGAGGCGATATCCGATAACCGAGACAACATCTCAGTCAGAAAAGACGTCGAAAACCGAAACGTACGAAAACCGGGGCCAACGAAAACCGAGGTTTGACTGTACTTGTTACACATAAGCAGCTCTACTTTTACTGCCAACAGTGGTCAACTCCCAAGCTCAGAGTTGCTCTAGCATCTCCGATAATTGCCCTGCTTTTCAGGCAGTCCATTCTTTGGTCGATATGAGAGCTGAATCATTGGCAAGGACAGATTCAATACTGCTTGCCCAAATGCACTGCCTCTGCCTCTGGCCAAAGACTGGTCCAAGCAGTAGTGTTAAGTGAAGGTATGGAGCAGAGAGGTAGTAACTCCTTGGTTCACAGTTGTAGCAGCAGCTCTATTCTGTTGAAGTATAATTCTGTTGGCCAGAAAGATACCAGCTTGATCCTAACAGAATTGAATGATAGCTAATTTCAATACCAAGTCTGTTAGAGTCAAAAAGGAGAGTCTTCTTTTCAGATAAGAAATGAGGGCTCTTAACCCAGAGTATAGAAAGTTCTCACATTTATTTACATTCTCTTATATACCACGCTATTCTGCATCAGTGCGGTTTACATTGAACAAACTGAAATTACATTGAACAGGGCATTATAACTTGGAGATAACTATTTTACAGGGAACATGGGCTATGGAGGGTTAAGTGGCTTGCCCAAGACCACAAGGAGCACCTGTGGGACTAGAAACCCCAGTCCTTCCGGCCCAAGGTTGCTGTCCTCTAGTGGATTTTGAACCCCCGACCTTCCGGCCTGAAGTACCTTACCCCAACCACTAGGCTACTCCTCCACTTCTTTGATGAGGCTTAGGATTGAAGGTAGCCAATATTTCTTCATTAATGTTATAAGGTAGCACACAAGGTTCATACTAAGGCTTGAAGCTTACAAATTCTTCTATCCCAAGTGACTACTACTAGAAAGTATTTTCCATGGTGCATGCTTCAGAGATGATGATTCCAACAGCACAAACAGCAATTTCATGAGAGAAGAAAATACAATATTTAGGTCCCATAGGACTGGTGGCTTTTTCATGTGCAAAATAAAGGCCTCTCAAATTTGGATATAAGAGGACACCACAAAGCCAGAGTCCTATCTGGACACTATAGAACAGGGGTGGCCAACTCCATTCCTGGAGAGCCACTATTCAGCCTAGTTTTCAGGATGTCCCTAATGAATATTCATGAGATACATTTGCATACCATGTGAGACAGTGGATACAAATATATAATCATGAATATTTATTAGGGGCTTCCTGAAAACCAGGCTAGTTTGTAGCTCTCCAGGACCGGAATTGGCCACCCTGCTATAGACTAAGAGCACCAAAGTGCACTAACAGAGGATGCTTAGATTCTTAGTGGTAGAAGCGATAGAGGTACTGGATTATGGTATTCAGTGGACATCAAAACATGTTCTTATGTTCTAGACCTTGGCATTGTGTGGAACACCAGATGGAAAACTTCTTCCATTTGAGTGCATATGACCTTCTTGAGGAGAGACCAACTCCAGTCTGACTCATCTTGCCCAAGATGCTCTAGCTGTAGACAGGCATCTCAAACTAAAGATGTAGTTAGATCCAGTTGTCAATACTGAGAATGCCAATTTGAGGAGTTCCCTAGGAATCATGGAAAAAAAAAGCCACCACGCTGGGTCTGTCTGCTAGGTGTTTTTGGCTCCTTAACACGTTGATGGTTTGGATTGAATAGAAGCCCTGATTATGTTCCTTTAATGGAATTGGTTCTACTGTGCTTACATGGAGCAGTAGATTCAAAACATATTGAAAAAAGTGGAATATGAGACTGTGGTAATGGAGCCCAGCTAAGGGTTTTTTGTTTTTTTGGGGAGGACTGTACAGAAACCACTGGTGATCTAATCTTATACTAAGTACCCATGAATTTTATTTTTCTCCATTCCTTTAGGAAAAAAAATTATACTAGATCTCTTAGACCAGTGATCTAAATTGTAAGGCCTACAAGACAGTGACAGCCCCCAAGGCTCCCTTTGTCATTTTTTTTTTTTGCAGGGGATGGGATAGGTACTCTGGCTGTACAGTGAGAGAAGGCAAACAAGAGTTGTGTGTGTGGGAGCTCTCTTGCACGAGCCTTTGTTCTTCCCTGGGCACTCTCTCTGTTCTAATAGCCTACTGTATATCTATTTTCGGAGTACACCCCTGCCTCAGGCATCTATGCAGTGGCAGATGTTTCTTTGCTCTACCCTATTTGCTACAGTCATTCTCATCCTGCCATTCTGGGCCACGGCTAAAAGCAGCACCTCAACTTTGCTTCAATGGGGCCATGCCCCAATGACTCCCTGTTTATAATCATGTTGCCACTGGGCCTGAAGCATATGCAGGAAGAGCTGTGTTAAAATGCTCCTCCACTGCTGCTCACCCGCATTGGGCCCAGCACTCTACCACAGGATGTGAGGAGCACATGCAATGCTCCTACACATCTACCTTTACCATGAGCCCCTTTTCTAACTGCACCTTATTTTATTTAACAAGTTTTTATATACTGCCCCTTCCAGAGATCAGGGGCGGTTTACATAGAACTGAAACACTTTACATTGAAAATGATAACTTATGTACAGTTAACGTATGGAACTATATTACAGAAACTATATACATTGAGTACAATCTTGCAAGAAGGGTTAGTATTCTTAATGACCCAGAGAATTTGGGTGCGTCTGTGTATCTGAGGGCTGGGTAGTATTCTGGCAGCTTCCATAATTCTCAATGAACAAGTATGTCTTTCGCTCTTTTCTGAACTGGAGATCTTTTACAGCTCTAAGCTCGTCAGGGAGGGCATTCCATATTGTAGGGGCAACATAGGAAAAGGCTCTGGAGCTGGTAGAGTGATTTGTATTACGGATGTGGTTTGGTATAATATAAGTGTTTTGTGAGCAATTTCTTCGAAGAAGTCTAGATTCCATAGGGGATATGAGGGGGGATGACAGGGACGTTGAGGATATTTTGTTATGGTGCTTAAATATGATCAGGTATTTGTATTTCATCCTTGCTCCAACTGGTAACCAGTGGAGGTTGTAGAGGATTGGGGAGATGTGATCAGTGCAGTGAGCCTTATATAAGATGCGTGCTGCCAGGTTCTGAGCTAGTTGTAACTGGTGAATAGATTTCTTAGGGAGGCTTAAGTAGGATACTATAGCAGTAATCAATGTGTGGTGTTATGAGTGCTTGTAGGACTGTTCTAAAATCATGTTCTTCTAAGAAGAGCCTAAGTTGTTGAATCATGCATAGTTTGAAGAATACAGTTTTTGTGATTGATTTTATATGGGAGATCATGTTTAGTGATTGGTCTAGGATTACGCCAGGGCTAGGATTCTGGAACGCCACTTTGATTGAAGGATAAAGTGGTATACAAAACTGGTTAAATAAATAAACTCCCTCTATCACGCCAGTGCTCACCAGTAGGTAGACTACCAAAGTAAATTTTGGTCATGTTTGCAATTTTGTTTGTGCTACTCTGCACACACTGTTTGGATTTTTAGATATTTAATTACTTGTTGTGGGAGGAAATGTTTGGCACAAGATGTGTGGGGAGGGCAGGGGAAGGTGTCAGAGAGGCAAAGGGGTGGCACATGGGGAGAGGGTGGGGACTGAGCAAGAACAAGATTTGGAATGCGATATCATTGGCATGTGTCAAATCAGCATTATCGTGGTCCCGCACGGGAAGATTTGTCAGCTTGCCAACCAAGGATGTGGTTGAAAACTACAGGCCGGTTAGTTTAACTTCGGTGGTGAGTAAATTATTGGAAACGCTGCTGAAAGAGAAAATAAATAGTGAGGTTTCTGGAGTCCAGAGGATTACAGGATCCGAGGCAGCATGGATTAAACAAAGGCAGGTCTTGTCAGACAAATCTGATTCATTTCTTTGACTGGGTGGCCAGGAAGTTGGACCGAGGGAGAGCCCTAGATGGGGTGTATTTAGATTTCAGTAAAGCCTTTGACACTGTTCCTCACAGGCAACTTATAAACAAACTGAGCACCCTAGGGATGGACCCTAAAGTTACTGCTTGGGTTAGAAATTGATTGGGTGGGAAGCGACAGAGTACAGGCAAATAGGACTAACTCTGAGGAGAAGGATGTTACCAGTGGTGTGCCCCACGGATCTGCCCTTGGTCCGATTCTTTAACATCTTTGTTAGTAATATAGAGGAAGGGCTGTCGGGTGAGGTTTGCCTTTTTGCGGATGATACCAAAACCTGCAATAGAGTAGACGCCCAGGAAGGTGTAGATAACATGAGGAAGGATCTAGCTAAGCTTGAAGAATGGTCTAGAATCTGGTAGCTGGGATTTAATGTTAAAAAATGTAAGGTCATGCATTTGGGCTGCAGCAATCCAAGGGAGCAATATAGTATAGGGGGTGAAGTACTTTTGTCCACTAAAGAAGAGCAGGACCTGGGCGTGGTTGTCTCTGATGATCTTAAAGTAGCTAAACAGGTAGAAAAGGCAACGGCAAAAGCTAGAAGGATGCTTGGGTGCATACGGAGAGGAATGGCTAGCAGAAAAAAGGAGGAGGTGACAGTGTCTCTGTATAAGTTTTTGGTGCGACCTCATTTGGAGTATAGTGTGCAATTCTGGAGACCGCACCTTCAAAAGGATGTGAACAGGATGGAGTCGGTGCAGAGGGTGGCTACTAAAATGGTTAGTGGCCTTCATTATAAAGCATATGAGGACAGACTTAAGGATCTTAATATGTACACTTTAGAGGAAAGGCAGGATAGAGGTGATATGATTAAGATGTTTAAATACCTCAGTGGCATAAATGTTCAGGGGAGAGCCTCTTTCAATTGAAAGCAAGTTCTGCTACGAGGGGACATAGGATGAGGGTCAAGGGGGATAGATTCAGGAGTGATTTGCGGAAATATTTCTTTACAGAAAGAGTGGTGGATCCGTGGAATAGTCTGCCAGTGGAGGTGGTAGAGATGAGGACAGTAACTGAATTCAAAAAAGCATGGGACAAACAAAGAGGATCTCTAAAGGTAAAACGGGGACTGTTGTAGTTGTTGATATGGAAGGACAGACTAGATAGGCCATGTGGTCTTTTTCTGTCGTCATATTTCTATGTTTCTATTTTGAAACCAAAGTGGATTCCCACTTAAATTTGTGAAGACCACTGGCCTAGACACAGTGAATAAAGAAATGACCTTGTTGAGATGGCTCAGTCATAAAAATGACAATTGCTTGGGCTAAACAGCAGTCACTTTTAACTGTCTTTCCATCTAGCTGGGCCTACAGTAAGGAAAGACATTGGGTTTTGAGGATCTGATACATGGTAGAAAGTGCTTGTTCTGAAATGAAAAATTTCTATGGGTTGTGCTTGTTCACCTGAAATTGTATGTAGGCTCAGGCCAAAGTTATCTCCAGTATTAATATTTTCCTTAATTTCTGAGGCCCTTAACCACCTGGTTGTGATGGCTAATGCAGGAATTCTTAAACAGATGTGGAAGACATTATATGCCGGATAAATCAGGTGTGTTCCACATTCAAACAGTTTCAGATAAGACCAAAGCTAGTCCAGTCCAAGTCTATGCAGAAAGGTTAGTTGAAATTCCTTGAACGCTTTTGAAGAAATGTATGTATATACTGCACAAACGTATAATTGATGGGAAGCAATGTTTGGAGAGGGTGACTCCTTGGAAGATTTTCTTTCCTAATGTGAGAGCTTAGGGTCCTTCCTTGGGAGCATATTATAAGAGTCCCTGCTTTTTTTTCTGCTTGCTTTCCAACCAGCAGGTATACTGAACTAATGGCTACGTTAATACAGCAGGCAATCGAGAACTTGGCACCTGCCTGTCTTTCTCTGAACTGAATGAAAAGATGGTCCAACCAAAGAAAAGTATTAGTGATCTCCAGTTATCAAAGTAGCAGGCCCTCCATGTAAGGAGGGCAGAATGATGGTCTGATTTAGATGAAAAAGGGATAACACCTTTAGGGCAAAGACACTTGCCTTGCAGATTTAATAGCCACCAGGAAAACCACCTTAAGAGTCAAATTGTTAAGAAAGGCCCTACAAATGAGCTCAAAGGGGTGGTCCTTTCAAGGTCTTCAAGATCAGAGAAAGACTCCACTGAGAAACACTGGGCACACTGGTGGATGAATCTGCTTTACTCCCTTGAGAATGTGAGACAAATTAGGATGTATTTCCAAGGAAATACCTTTAATATGGCCCTGGAAGCAAGCCAAGGCTGCCACCTGAACTACAAGAGTTCAAAACCAAACTCTGGACTAGACCAGACTGTATAATGGACAAAATGACGAGACTGTTCATCTTCTCAGTGTCCAGGGCCTGAGGGGAACACCATCTCTCAAAAATTCTCCATAATCACAAAAACTAAGGAAGCTGATGTCTTATGAGCCTTGAGAAGAATATCCACTACCATCCCAGAGTAGCCTCTCTGATAGCCTATACCTCTCAAAGGACCAGGCCATAAGTGAGAAGGGAACAAAATCCTCCATTAGAGGACTTTGCCAAAGGCGGCCCTTCAGGAACCCCACCAACAAGAGATCCACATACTACGGCTTGTGTGGAAACATGGGGACACCAGAATCACCAAGCCTGAATGAGCCCAAATCCTGTCTAGGAGCCAGCTCACCAAGGGCAAAGGGGATGTGGTGGGGAACACATACAAAAACCCCTCTTAGGGGCCATACAAAGGAGGGCATTAAAGCCCACTGCTCACGGGTCCCTCCTGCAGCTGAAAATTTTCCCCTTTGGCATTCTCCTAAGGGGCCATCAGATTGAATACCGGAAGGCCCTACCTTCACAATGAGACGGAATGCGTGAGGGCTCAATGCTCACTCATTCCAAATTCAAGAAGCCTGCCTGCGCTTTGCAGCTATATGGGCTGCTAATAGAGCAATCTGATGTTGTTCTGCCCAGTGGCACATCTCTGCCATCTCAGGAGCCACCCTGGCACTTCGAGTTCTTCCTTGTTTGTCAACATACACCACTATAGTGGCATTGTTCCAAGAACATGCAGACTGCCTTGCCTGCTAACAAGGGCTGAAACCTCAGCAGAGCCAGGCATATTCTGGTCTCCAACCAGATAACGGGTTGGGGGCATCCTGAGAAGCGTAAAGGCCCTGAACCATCTCACCTAGACAATGAGCCCCCTAGCCCTTCAGGCCAGCATTCATGGTGACTACCACCCAAAAATTGGTGCTTCCAGAGGCATCCCGCATATGAGAGGTGAGACAGACCACCAGCTAACTGATCCTTGATCTCCCAGGGAAAAGGAAGGGTCTTGTAAAACAGCTGAGAGCAGAGAGATCACAGAGGCAGCAGATGCCTCTGTAGAGAATGCATGTGCGCTCTAAGCTTAGGGACCAGCTCCTAAGCTTATGCCATGGACCCAAGGAGTAGAACGTAGTCAAAAGCCCAAAGGGAAGTCTGTGGACAAAAGTTTGAGTTGGCTCCACAGTTTGAATGACCTCTCCTGCGTAAGGAACAGCTGACTCAGGATAGAGCTGAATCAAGATTAGAGATACTTCAGATCCTGGGAGATAGTCAGATTGCTCTTACAATAATAATCACAGCTATACTAGTCAAATAACCAGAGCTGACTCCTCTCTGGATTTCTCTAGGAAATCTGACTAAATCAAATCAGAAACAGCCAGTCATTCAGGTACGGCTGAACTCAGTTCCCTTGTTTGTATAGAATGCCACGACCACCACCATGACTTTCGGGAAGGTGAGAGGAGCTGTGTCCAGGCCAAAGGGCAGAGCCTGGAGGTGGAAGCGGCAGCACAGGATGAAGCAGCAGAGAAAATGCTGGTGTCACTCCCAGATGGGAATATGAAAATACACCTCAGGGCGATAAATTCCCCTTGTTGAATGGAGGCAACGACTGATCTGATGGTCTCCATATGGAAACGGGGGGGGGGGGGGGACGACGACTCCTCAGTTTTGCACAGACTCCTTTCAGAGCTAGTATAGGCCAGACAAAACCACCCTTCTTGAGCACCACAAAGTAGATGGAATAAAGCTCCTGACCTTGCTCTGCAGAAGGCACTGGTAAGATAGCCTGCAACTGTAGAAGGCACTATAGAGTCTCTTAAGCAGGTGGAGGTTGGCATGGAAAGCATCAGGGAGATTCTAAATTCCAGTGTGTATCCTTAACTCAATCTCTAAGACCCAATGTTTTGACAGAAACAGCTTAAATCATACCTCAACCAGCTATACTTCAGAAGGGAACTGCCAAATCTCACTGCGGGGGCTTACTGGCTACGAGCTCCAAAAGGACTGCCCTTTCTAGGGCCTAGGTCCATAGGAGTCCAAGTAACACTTATTCCTCCTAACAGTCTGAAAGCTTCTCCAAACTTCATGCGAGGCTTTTCAAGAGGCAGCTCTAGTGCCCCTATGCCTGTCTTCTAGGAATCTGAAGATAAATCTCCCCAAAATACTTTACTAACTTTGAGATCTTCCCCAAACAGCAACCTGTCTTTGAAGAGAAACTTGCTCAGTCACAATTTAGAAGTCATATTAGCTGACCAACTGCAAAGCCAGAGCTACCTCCTAGCCACAACCATCACTGCCATAGAGTTGGAGGAGATCCTGATTAAATTACAGAGGGCACCGCCACGTATGCAGCCCTAGACTCCAATATGACAATCTCCAGGCTATCCAGCAGCTGCTGAACCCAGCATAAGAATACTCTGGCCACCACACCTGCACATAAGGCTGCTTGGGAGTTTTTAGGTTGAGACCACAAAGGCATTCTTTAGGAGGATCGGCATCTTCCTATCATGAGATTCCTTAGTAAAGTACCTCCTTCCACTGGAATAGTCATAGGTCACTACAGTGATCAGGGCATCAGAGGGAGCCCAAAAAACTGTTCCAGCTCACCCCGGGGCAGGGGATACAACAGAGAAGACCCTGGGGACCACCTTAAGGCCCAGCTCTGGATTCTTCCAATGAGACTAGGAGCTGCTTCATGGGCTCAGGTAAAGGAAGGAAAGTCAGAAAGGATGCCCGATATCACCACAGTTGGACCCCCATCTTGGAAGGTGGCACAACATCAGGCTCCAAAATATTTAAGGCCAATGTCTTCTGAATCGGCACAGAAAGGTCCTCTGTGAAAAAAGGTGGATCACCGATGATTCTCTTTCTCCATAAGGCTAGCCTTCTCTTCTTCCTCAAATTCACCTTCTGGAGAGAAAAGAAAGCATCCTCCTTCAGCACTCCAACTAACCCCCATAGGTGATAATGCTGGACTTCCAGAGGAACGCCTGGGAAAATAAGTGAAGCAGGATTGCTTTACCCTTTTATCAGCTGTGGCAGAACCACCTGAGGGCCCCAGGGGCCCCCATAGGGGAGGCCTAGACCTTAGACCCCTGGAAAGAGGATGCAAAGCAGTAAAAATAACTAAAAACAGCCGGTGAGTTCTTTTAGAAGCTGCTGCTCAAAGCCAGCTAGAGGGGAACACTGGGGTCTGAGGGGAGCAGTTGGCCAGAGTGAGTCCTCCTCAGTCCATTGAGCGGACACCTTATGGGCCTCCAAGAGGGTTGCTTGCTCTATGGGCAGAAAAGGTGTGTAGGGCTCAAAGGAGCATATGAAGCAGCATCTGGCCTCAGATCCCTCAATGGAGAGCCCAACAATGCCAAAAAAGAAAAAAAAAAATCAGGCTCTGGGTAACTCCCTTGGTACAGGGGGCGAAAAGAGCCCATTGTGAAGCTAACCTGATGAGAGCCAAAAGACAACATTGAGCATTAGGCATGCCTGCAAGGCTCCATATGCCATAGAAAAAGACCTGAAAAAAAGAGACCACTGAAAAACAGAACAGGCTGCAAAAAAATGGCACAGTTCGAAAAAGGAAAAAAAAAATCCCTGACCTGAAAGGCTGGTCAGGGAAACCTGAGCAGGACTTCCCCAGTTCCTCATTCAAGCCTAGGAGGCTTCACTGCTGGAAAAAAAGGTAAGACCTGATTTTTTTCTTCTTTTTAAAATTTAAAACTGCTTTATTATGCAGCACAACAAAGCGCCAAATACAGCCAATAGAATTAAAGGGCAAAGAGAAAAAATTTAGGAAAAAAACTCAGTCGATAAAGGATAGCAAGAGTGAAGGAGGGGCTTGAGCCAACTCACCAGCCCCCTTAGGAGCCCCATGGAATCCTCCTGTTCTCTTTCTGGCCCACCAAGCACTAAAATCCCATAGGTAGCAATGCCGGACAAAGGGCATCTGCCATTTCAAGGAGACAAGAGAGTGAGCAACATTGGAGCTACAGTCTCAGTAACACAGGCCACAGGACTGTAGTTTGTGCCAGGAGAGAAAGGCCTATCTGCACTGCCGCACCAGTCCAAACACCTTGCCACCTGCTGGAGGAACAGACTGACTTCTCTCAGTGCTGCACCAGAAGCTATACCTATTGATGGCTCACTGAAAAGTTATTCAAGTCTGCCTCCATCTACTGGCAAGGGAACATAACCCACTCATCTGGACTGTCTAGCAAGATAAGGAACTGGAGTTGATGTTAGTAGTTAATTAGTAGAACTTAGGGCTTTGAACTTTCTGATATAGAGGTACTGCACAGAGTACAAGAAAGCATATATTTGTACTCAAAAGATAACATTCGTAGCATAACCGGACATCGGCTATATTTCTCCAGGCACACCCCTTAATGTAACTGGCTCTTAAAAGGGAGTTTGCTCAGTCACAGCTTGGAGGCAGCATCCACTGATCAATTGCAGAGCCAGAGCTACTGACTGGTTACTGCCTTCACTGTCATGAACTTGGAAGGGATTGTGATCAAGTCAGAGGGTACCAGTCACAAGACCAGTGTAGGAGGACTTGGCCCACCAAGCCTGCTCACAGCACTGCTAGATTGCCTAAGGCAGTGGCTGCAAAGGCATTCTTTAAAAAAGCCCTCTTCCCTCCTATCATAAGGCCCCTTGAGCACAGCACCCCCCTCCCTCACCCCTTCAAGGGATGGTCTTGCACTTTGTGCCCACACAAGCTGGATCAGTCTTTTGTGAGCCCTGGTCATGATTGTGGCAGAGTATACCAGAGAATGGACTTTAGGACCCTTAAGACCCAGCTCAGGAACCTCCCAATGAGAGATGATGCACTGCTGCATAAGTTCCGGGAGAGGAAAAGTCAGGACCACTTCTGGCAGAACCTGTATAGGAGAAGGCTCTGCAACATGCAAGGTTTCCATAGCATCTTGAATTTAAAAAAAAAAAAAAAAAGTTTCCCAGTGAAGCAGGTAGATCAAAGAGTTCCCCTTTTGGAGGGTGAGGATAACTCCTCCCTCCTTGGGCTCCCCTTACTAAGAAAAGATTCTTAGTCTACTTCCCAAGCAACCCCCCATAAGGGATAAGACTGGGTTCCCAGAGAAACAGGCAGGTGAAAGGGCACAGCAGGGATGCTTAATGCCCCCCCACCCATAGAGACAGAGGTGCTCGAGGGCCCTAGACCCCCATAGGGGCAGCCTGGGCCTCCAATTCCTTGAAGGGTGCTGCCAAAGTCAGCAAAGACTGAGAACTGCCTGTGAGCTTTTTCAATAGCTGCTGTGTAAGCAATTAGAAAGAGGAGGGCTTTGGACTCCAGAGTAGGGTTGCCAACTGGCTCCAGATGCGTCCAACAGGCTTGATCCAGTCCTGGGTTTACGCCATTGCCTGCTGAGACACGTAGTTCTGATTTCTCCATTGCACTCTATAAGAAAAGCAAGACTACAAGTACCTGCATGCAATGTGGTAAACACAGGACTGGATCAAGCCTGTCAGGCACATCTGGAGCCAGGTGGCAATCCTACCACAGAGGCCCTATAGTAAAGTGACCAACCATCGCTTATTATAGGGGACAGTACTGTATTTTAAAGTATTTGTCCCTGGAATCATATGGGACACCTAAATGTCCCCTATTTTAAAACACGTGTTCCACTCCTACACATTTGTACAGCAGACATCTCTACTTCAGCTGAAATGTTCAAAGGTATACTCTATTTATATGAGACTATTTCCATTTGAGACACAAACATATACACATGCATGCACTCTGTTGTACTTCAGTCACACACACATGCAATCATCCACTCCCTCCACCCATCACGTAAACATATGCACATTAGCATTTTTTAGATAGAGTTGTCTGTTTACTTGTGTTGTGCTACTTCCGCACTCCTCTACTTCAATGCCCCCAGTTCTTTTTCTCAGCCTGCAATAGCCTCCTCACTCTTTACCCCATTCCTCTTACATTACTACCCTCTCTCAGCAACCCGTCACTCCTACCAAGAAACTCACTTACTCCACTAACTTTCTCCCAGACCCTGTGCAGAAAACCAGCCCACCCTTCCTGTAACTAGTGCAGCCTTTCCAGACAATTTAGACATCATTCTGACTAAGACAGCTACTTTACAAAGTTGTAGAATCCTAAAATAATTTAGATGGTTGGCAATCCTAAACTCCTGAGTCTTCAGCATGTCTGACAAATTTAGCTCTGCTTCCTCCCCAGTGCCCAGACAACCATCAATCAGACAAAGCCAGCTAATAGGGAGCAGGAGGAGATGGGAGCAGTAGCTACCAGAAATTGACTCCAAGAACTGTAGGGTGGAGCTCAGTAACCTCCAACTAGAGCATGGAAGCCACAGGCAGGATTGTTTATACCATAAAGGCACTGCCTTCGAATTAATAGTACCAGGGATTAAATCCAGGACTTTGGGACCAGAGGCCACAGCCATGGACTATAGCCACCTCCTACTATAGAGCCTCCAACCAGAGGTGACCTTTTTGCTTTTAGTATTTAGGATCATGCCTTTCCAGTAGTACTTAAAGGTAAGTTACTATTGGGTAAACTAGGTATTTCCCTGCCCCTCAATAGTTTACAATCACTGCTCATGATCCCTGCTACCCGAATGGACAGCATTCGAGAACTTCCATACTGCAGTCTTCAAGGGTCAAAGAAAAAAGGGTGGTGAATGGACTCATGAAGTCTATTTCTACGTAGCATCAAATCAACAGGCCATCTCCGCTCAGCTTTGCCAAGCAAAAGAATGGAGGAGACATCCTTAATGGGTATTATTTACACCTCTGCAAGCTCTTGATTCTTTCACTTGAAGGAATTGGTATGGGGGCTTCAGAGGTCTCCCCTGCAGTGTTTCCATTTGCTGGAGCTTTGGACCCCATACCAGTATGACAAGTAGCCTCGAATCTGTCCAGTTCTCTGGACAGATGGACACCCTCGAAAGACCCAAGCACCTACTACTGCAGCTTGGGGCTTGCCAGTGGTTAAGGCCCCATACAAGTTGGCCACTCAGTATTAAAAAAAAAAACACAACCCAACCCACACACGACACCACCACACCTCAGTCAGGCAACATGTGGTAAGAGCTGTAGCTCCACCAATGAACCCCCTAGACTTCTTCCCCACATATTTTCTTCTATTTAACTCTTGTCAGTGGAAATCTAGGGATGTGGAAAGGAACCCGTCTCTATCTTGAAGGCTACTCCCCTCAACTAACAGGGTAGCTTGAGCCATAGGAGATGTTGGCTTGGCTCCTTCCAGCAAAAACTTTCTATAGAAGACAAAATGGCCATGATCTTCACTAGCAGGTAAACTGTGGGAGCCATGGTTACATTAGAACTGGCTGTATACACATTACTTGTGACTGGACTAGAAAAACACTTAGCCACAGCCCATTCCAATGCGGCTGCATCACCATCCACAATTACCAGGTCAGCTCCTCTCTGTGCAGCCTGCCTTAGCACATAGTTCGCTATTGAAGAAAGAAAAATGGTCTGTTATTCTTGTATCCTACCATCAACTCCCATCAGGGAAGGCAGCTCAGGTTACCGCTGACTCACCACAGACAGAATGAAGGGAAGATGCGTGTCTCCTGGGTGTATTTTGTTTTAAAAGGAGTCATTAAGGATAAGCTAGCCAGAACAATACAAATAAAGAAAGAAAAGAGAAAAACCATAATTGGGGGGGGGGGGGGGGGCGGAGAAAGGAGGAGGATAATTTCTTCTTAAATCCTCCCCCACAGCAATGGCTCCATAGTGACCACATCGCCACAACTTACTAGGCCCACCAGGACTGGGTCAGAGTCCTGGAGCAAGGGCTTCCCTCAGACTGATCTTTGAGTAGTATCAGGACACTGGAGCCTGTGGCCTAGGGAGCCAGACCTTCCAGAAACCTGCTTCACCAATCCATACTGCAACCATCTGTTGGAAGCAAAGAATACTGGCAAATTCCAGGGCTGCCTCAACCCTTACGCTGTTGAGGATTTCACTGGAACAGTGTTCTCTGCCTTCAGCAGATGGTTGGAGAGCATAGCCTCTTTATCTGGACTGGTCTAGCAAGATAAGAAATGGGGAAATTGAAGCCAAAGCTCATGCATGCAATGGTGTAATCCCAGGACTGGATCAACCCTGTCAAGTACTATGTATATGATGGCATCTCCTCCTAGGGGTACCATCTGGTTCAGAGTTGCACATCTCAAATATGGTTTCATTATTTGGAACTACTGCTGGAATATCTATGGATGTCCTTGTAATAAAATTCATTACTTTTTACACAGGCAATAATAAATTGAAGTAAATACAAAACATGATCCTGCATCAAGAGGTAGAGGTGGATTAATAAACATCCCAGATGGCGTCACAAAGCTTCCTGGCTTAGTGTCATCTGAAAAAGTGTGATAGGCTTCACAAACGTTATAATGTTACCAGATAACCCCAATTTGAGAGCTGTCCCCCTGCCTCCCACCTCTGTGGCAGTCTCCTGTCCTCTGGTCTTGATTCCAGCAATGGGAGAGGCCAGAAACCTTTTTTTTTCAATTTAGCGATTTGAATATGTTAGTTTTTAGAATTTACATTTTTTATCTTTATATTTTGCACAGTATGGGGGAAATACATCACTATTTATTTATCTGTTAATTTGTCTGCTAGGAAGTAATACAGTATTGCTGTTGTCATGGTATGGATGGGGGGGGGGCAAGGTAAAGATTCCTCTTCCCTCCTTAATGCCTTGTTGCTCAAACCTGTTAACTAAGGTGTTCCTTCCTCTCCCCCTCAGATAAGTATCCTAGATTTACATGCAAAAAAATTGGCAACTTTCGTTATAGGGTAACTAACAACTTTTCGGAAGTGTCAAAAAGAGAAAAAAAAACCCCACCACAACAAATCTACCTGTATGGAACTATAATTATTCATATCCCCAAGTAATCAGAATTACTCATTTGCGACCAACATTCCACACTTTATAAGCTAAACAAAAATGTTCAGCTGCTGAGCAATCAGTAGCTGAAACCAAGGATCTCATTTCCCTGAAAAAAGCTGCTTTGCCATCTGGGGTGGTCAGCACATTTGTACCTCTTTAAAATTACAATTTTAAAAAGCCCGAACACAATCAAGATTTAGCCTATACTCCAATCACCATAGTATGTAGAGGGCATCAGAGGTTTACAGAATGAGTTCCAAACTTTCTATCACATCCCTCCAGCACAGCTGCAGTATTGTCTCATTCCTTTGGCAATATATATATTAAAAATAGTGGACAGAGCAGACTATCACGCAATCACTTTAAATTTTTTACAGCATGGATGTGTAGAGGGCAAACATTTTCAGTTTTGGTTTTACTTTGGTCTTTCCCCTCCCCTGAGTTTTTGAATTTTTTTTTTGGTTTGTTTCACACATTCATTTTAATACAAATAATTTAACATGCATTAGAGAGCTTTAATGGGTATAAGCCAGTGGTTCCCAAACTTGGGGTCGGGACCCCAAATGGGGTCACATCAGTGGATGGGGTCACAGAAAGATGGCCATTTCCCCTTCTCTCTGGAGTTTTACTGTGACCTATGCCAAGTAGTGGCAGTCTCCAGTCAGCATGTGGTCCGTAAGCCAGTGAACATTCATAGGCCCTTGCCCCATCCTGGGTAAGCTTCCTGTTGGATTGGAAATCCATGCTATGTACTTTTGGTCTGTAAGTACACACTACACACTGCACAGTGACACAAGGGACCCAATGCTGACTGCTGCTGAAGTTGCCACTACTTTCTACTTTAGATTAGTGGAGGAAGAAGGCGGCAGCTGGAGACCTGATATTTGATTTCATTATCACCACCATCATCATCGGGGCTCACATGAATTTTCAGTTGTTAAAATGGGGTCATGCGGGTTAAATGTTTGAAAAGCACTGGTCGAAATGTTCAAGAAGCTATATTGCAACTTCCAAGTCTGTGTGCGTAAGACACGCCGAGTACCTCATATTTTAAAGGCAGATTTACATATTTATATTTATGTTTATATTTGCTTGTTAATTTTATTTGGTTACCATCTGGGGGGGATCAAGTGAATTTTCAGCTGCTAAAATGGGGTAATACCATAAAAAGGTTTGGGAAGCAGTGGTGTAAACACTTAAGGGCATGTTTACTAAATGCTATGGTGCATTAAATGCTACTGCAGCCCATTTTATTCTTATGGCTCTGGCGGCACTTATTACGTAGTTATGCCCGTTTTGGCATGGTACGGTTTAGTAAACATCCCCCTAAGTGCAATTAAAACTGTGTGCATTGAATTTTCTTCAAAAATGTGCTAACAATGTATACCAAAGAATGTGCATTCCTAGTTTCTAGCTATAATTTATTATTTTAATATACTTGTTTGTACTTTTAATTATGCTCAAGAAAACTACAGCCAACTGTTTAAATTCAAAGTTCAGCACAAGCAACCATCTGCCACTGTGTGACTAAGACTTAATTAGGAAGCAAATTAAAAATCCTACACTTTGGAAACTATGCAACCTCCTTCAGAAAGAGAAAAAAAAAAAAAAAAAAAAGACACACAAACCCACTAATCGGAAGTTCACAACTGAGTAATGACATTCTGGTTCCCGCACACCCACCACTCCAATCACCCCCAGCTCTCATTTACCTCGATTCCCCAAAGGGCTCATACTGCCTCTCTTTGTTGACCCCTGCCGATACTGATGTGGCCTTGAACTCCCGCACATCCAGTGGTACCTGTCAATTTCCATTTCTGGTCTGGTGATCACTGCCAATTTTAGGTGGTAAAAAGTCAGTGTCTCCAGCATACATTTTTATTTTGTTCAGCACTTATTTTTTGTGAGTTATTCATTTAAATTTATAGTGGAGAGTCCAGAGCAAAGAATAAGCCAAAACATCATTACTTAATGGCTCCATTACCTCTCAATCCCTCAGTTCCCAAATTATACCAACTGTGAGCTTTTGCTGCATTTGCTAAGGTCTGTTGCCATCCACAGTTCCAAGTCTCCTTCACAATTCATTTATTGAAAACAAATACAATGAGAAAAAATGTTTGACTTTTTTTTTTTTGCAGTTACAAGTCAGGACATAAGCACACTTCTAAAAAGAAATCCGCTTTTGTGCAATTTTTCTTCCTAACCCATTTATTTTTAAAAGTTACAAACCACCAACAAGGCAAGTTGTTGCCTGCTGCAGTGACACACACAGTATCTGCTCAGTCAAGAGACAGTTAAGTCCAGCACAAAAATAAATCCTGTTTCCTACCTACTCAGGCCAGACTTCCTCATTAAACTATATAGCTACCCTGGACATCAATTACTGTGAAAAATAACAATAAATGTGACACAACTGAGTGGGTATGTGCAATGCTTGGTGAATCAATAGGAAATAACAAAGTCTTATCACATCAGAGCACAAAAGAAGAGGCCAGCAAGCAAAAAAGTACCAGACTGCTTTGACTTTAGTTTGAATAATTCTTCTTTGTAATTCCAGATTAAATTCTGACATTGAAGAGATAGCCTCAAACTAGAGGTTACTCAGTACGAAAATGAGTATTGTCACCAGTATTTCAGGACAGGTGTTTGTATTATCTAGTTCTCATGCGCCTGGAGAGGTGGGGGGGGGGGGGGGGAAACAATTTGAAGTGTATTGCATGAAGCAAAAATGTGTCCTGGTATATGACTATCACAATTTTATACAAAATCCACCTCTATATCCCCCAGTCATCTGAATTACAATATAGCATAGGACTCATTTTTACAGCATGTTTGATGCCCATTCATAAAAAAATGAAAAACTTACAACACACAAATTTTAATGTCCTTGGAAGCATTAAGTACTGAAAATAATCCTTAAAGCCTTTTTAGTGAATGTCTAACTCAGCTGTTTCAAGACCTGGCATGACCCCACAACCAGACTCAGGCAATCTGCAATGTATATACATGAAAAATGTGCAAATAGTGTGCCTCCAATGTATGCATATCTCTCTACTGCTGCATATTTGTCGTCAATATTAGGAAAACCTGATTGATTGCGGGATCTCCAAGACAAGTCTCAGAACCATGGGTCTAGACTGTCTGCTTTACACAAACAGAAATCAATGCAAGCCTCTTGTAAATACTATAAACTCTGTTTCAAGCATCATCTATCAACCTACTAATACAAATATGTACTTGACAGAATAAGGAAATATCTAGTTCTTATCCTGGCATATTTGGCAAGTCTTTTTGAAGCTTTGGCAACACGCCACTGGCTAAAACTACGACCATTCTTTCTTTCACTCTGAAGCTGTCATAAAAGCAGATGTGCTAATGTGTACCAAACTTTAGTAAATAGGGCATGCTATTTTCCACTGGAGACATCTATGTAAATAAACTCTGCAGCAAATATTTCACATATTTTTGCAAAACGTTCATAGAAAACTTAGTTGTACTTTGAGGTACAGCTATAGTTTTTTGCCAAACTGGATTTATGAAGTGTGTATTCCGTGTGCAATTTTATTATGCGCTCAACTACTTGTATAATTTTGCATCACAGTGACATTAGCAATAACTCTGCATAAAATTCCACAAATGGAGAACTACGAAATAGGGGATCAAAGGAGGGATGGAATAGGATGTCAAAACAGTGATGGAATTTTTTTGCCCCAAGTCTTGCTACTTTCACATGGTGACCCCGTTGCATAAAAAGTCTATACCAAATCTCAACATGGCTACATTATGAGAAAGGTAGGATAGGAAAAAAAAAACCACAAAAGGAAAATACATGCTTGCTGAACTTTGCCCAAGATTTAAAAAAAAAAAAAAAAAAAGTGCCCACCTGTCCACCTGTGGCTTATGCTAGACTAATTATGGAAGTGATAGTGCAAAATCTTCAGGAGAAGATACCATCCCTGATGCAGCCATAGGCCATGGTGAACTTGTTCATGGACCTTCTGCAGAAGCAGATAAACCACAAAAACTAATGAAAAAAAATAAGAGGACTGAAAACTGTTAGGTAGACTGCTAGAGAAAAAAAAATAATGTAATGATAATATTATGTCACAAACCCTGTATTTGGTTACAGAGGATACACATGGAAGAAAGATATTTTTCTTTAATTTGTCCAATCAGATCTTATTTGCATCAGTAGCCTTTTCCAGTTTTCTTCTGGAATTGTATTTGTAAGTCAGGATGTTTTAAAACAGCTGAGCAGTGCTGCAGAAAGGAGGAAAGATGATGGGTTCAGAAAGGAGTACAAAAAAGAAAGCCACAGCAACCAGCACACTTAGATAAGACAACAAAATAAATATCTGAGGAAGATGAGAACATGGACCTGCAGGGACAGAATGGCATGAGGCAGAATGAGCAGGAAATGTAGGATGGCCTAGTGAGTGGAGGAGGAGTTAGAAAGAACTTGAATAATGTGGAACAGACCAGGAGGCAGAAAAAAATAGGAGAAATCAAGAGATTTAAGAACAGGCCATGGACCTCCTGGCCTGCAAAGAAATTGATAGGTATTCTGGGGAGATCGACTGCCATAGTTACACCTTACATTTAAATTAAAAAGCATGACAAGTAAAATTAATAAAGCCATAATTTACATTAAAAACCATCAATGGATATTGCAGAACTCAATGCAATATTAGTTTATATAATTTTTGATTTGAGTCACTTTTCATGGGTTAGGATTTTGTTTTTCACGTTTTTATTTTGCTTGATTTTAATGTGTTGGGACATATTACTGTATGATCTTCTGCATACACATTTACATTATTAATATTGTTTACTCTCTTTTTTTATCTTGTATGATGTTTTTATTTGTGATTAGATGCAGCACTGTATGTTTTTCTGGTTTAATTTTGATATTAACTTACACATGTCTGTATATGTTTGCATCACACTTTCTTAAAATTGTCTTATATGTATATGTATGATTTTATCTTGTTGATTTTATTTTTGTATTTGTTTTGTTTTGTTTTTTTATTTTATTTTTTTTAAAGAGGTCTTCAACCCCTGAAGGTGGCCACCGGACGAAACACATGTCGGGTTGACATCTCTGTATGTTATCTTCACGTATGCAATAAATTGTGCCTTCCATGGTGATCTCTTTTGTCCTGCTTTGCTGTACCTAAGTAAAATTAATAAGGCCATAATTTACATTAAGAAATCATTAACGGATATTACAGAGCAAAACTTGTTACAGAGACAATTCTACCAAAAAGGACCGAGTTGGAAGAAAAGGAGAAAGATAAATACATTTTTTCCAAGGAGGAGGAGTGAAGAAAAAATAAATATCACTGTGCGCCAAATAGGGGTGCCAACCAGACAGTTTTTAGCCAGCCTGGCTGGTTTTTACATAACCAGGCTAGCAGAGATCTAAGACCAGCCCTTGAGAAGCCGTTTTTTTTGCTCTGGCAGAGAGATCAGGAGTGGCCAGAACAGAAAACCGGCTTTTCATCTGGGGTCTGTGTCCACCCCCCCCCCCCAACACAGTCTCACCTTCTCCTTCCCTGTCAGTCCATTCCTGCCACCTCCTTTCACTTGCAGCCACGGCTCCTGCTTTTTACAGAGCAGCAGCTGCAATAACACTAATTTAAAAACAAAATTAAACTGCTGCAGAGCCCTCTGGTCCTATAGAACCCCTGTTGCAGCATCCCACCCCCTGTAGTATCACTTCCTTTTGGAGCACGGGACACTACAGCAGGGGTTCCATAGAGCCAGAGGGCTCTGCACCATTATCATTTTGTTTTTAAATTGCATTATTGCAGCTACCGCTTTGTAAGAAGCGGGAGTTGTGGCTGCCAGGGGAAGGAGGTGGCAGGAAGGCAGCTGAAAGAGGAGAGTGGTGGGGACTGGAAGAGAGCTGACAGGGGGAGGGGGAAGGAGGAGAGTGGAAGGGAGCTGATGGGAGGGGAAGGTGGGGACTGGAAGGGAGCTGATGGGGGTGAAGGGGTGACACCTGGGGGTGGGATTGGAGGGAGCTGACACTTGGGGATGGGAATGGTAGGTGGCTGGGTAATATAGGGAGAGGCTGGAAGGGAGGGGGCAATGGGACTGAAGGGGGGGATGGACAGAGGGTAGGATGACTGGAAGGGAGCAGACACAGGGATGGCACTGGGAGTGGAAGTGAGCTGATACCTGGGATGGTATTTGGATAGAAGAGGCTGGACTGTGGAGAAGGAGGGGGACTGGAAGGGAATGGATACCACTGGCAGTCCTGGGAATGCAAGCAGGTTGACACTTGAAGGTAATGGGAGGGAAGGACTGGAAAGGGGGCTGATACTGGGAAGGGATACTGGGACTGGAAATAGGCTGATGGAAGGCAGTGAAGAAAAAATAAGAAATAAGTCCATGAGAGCGCTTCACTGAGATTGTAGCTCTAGACTAGACTAATTTACACATTGCCCCCTCTGCAATTATTTTTTTGGGGACAGAGGATGGGGTGATGGCAGGACAGGGGGGTGGAGAAAGGGGCATGCAGGAGTGGGTATGGGCAAAGCATGACTAGCCACAGGTGGCAGATTTTTCTCTTTCAGAAAGTTGGCAACCCTAGTGCCGAAGTGTCCCTGAAAGATGCACATCTCCAAGGATCAAGATCAAAGATAATGCGACAGAACAAAAACAGACTACCTTAAAATTCCTATGTTCATAATAACTGAAAGTAACAGAAGCACAAAAATTGTGGAGATATGAAGAAAACAGGATAGCAAAACAAAACTATTTTGAGAGAACCCAAAGCAGTTTTACAGGGGAAATGGAAAAGAGCATCAGTGAGGTAAAAGCGCCACCATCTAAGACTGAAACAGAAAAATTCTGGAGAAATTTATATGACAACCCTATACAGTAGGGCTGCCAACTGGCTGGTATTCAGCTGGCCTGGCTAGTTTTTACATGACCAGGCTGCCGGCAGAGATCTAAGACCAGCTGTTGAAAAGCCATTTTTTTTCTCTGGCTGCGGGACCGGGAGCGGCCAGAGCAGAAAACTGGCTTTTCATCTCTCTCCTGGAGTCCTTGTCCTCTCTGGCACAGCCTCACCCCCCTCCTCCGCTCCAGCCATGACTCCTTTTACACAACCACAACTGCAATAGCACTAATAATTTAAAACAAAAAAAGCGGTGCGGACCCTTCAGGCCCCATGGAACCCTCTGCTGCTGCATCCCACCCCCTCTAGCATAACTTCCTTTTGAGGGCAGGACATAGCAGCAAGGATTCCCATAGGGCCGGAAGGCTCCGCTTTGCTTTCGTTTTTAATTCTAAATTATTAGTGCTATTGCAGCTATGGCTGTGTAAGCAGCAGCAGAAGCCGTGGCTGCCAGGGAAGGGGGGGGGGGGAGAGAGAGCGAGGGCAGGAAGGGAGTAGACATGGGAGGAAGGTGGGGGCTGGGAGGAGCTGACATGGGGGGGGAAGTGGGATTGAAAGGGAGCAGGGGAGAAGGCTGGAAGGGAGCTGACACCTGGGGATGGTACTGGAGGGGGACTGGAAGGGAGCAGACATCTGGGGGGTGGGACTGGAGGGAGCTGACACTTGGGGTGGAACTGGTAGGTGGCTGGGTAATGGAAGGGAGGGGGCACAGAGACTGGAAGGAAAGGGGCACATGGGGATGGCACTGGGAGGGGGATGGACAGAGGGTAGGGTGACTGGAAGGGAGCTGACAGGGATTGGCACTGGGACTGGAAGCAGGATGACACCTGGGATGGTATTTGGACTAGAAGGCATGGTCAGTGGGGAAGGAGGGGGACTGGAAGGGAATGGACACCACTGGCAGTCCTGGGAATGCAAGAGGGTTGACAATGGAAGATAAATGGGAGGAGAGGGATAGAAAGGGGGCTGATACTGGGGTGGGTTACTGGAACTGGAAATAGGCTGATGGAAGGAAGTGAAGAAAAACAAAATAGAAAAGAAATGGCAGATGGACTATAGACCATAGAAAGGGAGCTAAGGGAAGACAGGAAAGCAGAAGACTCAGATCATGACCAGCATGATCAGAGAATAAAATGGTTAGACAACAAAAAGTTAGAACAAATAATTTTCAATTTAGTGATTGGATTTTGTGCTAACTTTATATTTTACACAGTATGGGGATCTGCATCTCTTATTTATCTGATGTTGCACTGCATGTGGAGTCTAGCTTCTTAGGGTTTCAGTTTAATTTTTGTCTACATATTCTTATTTTTACCTTAGGTTGTGGTCACTTATTCTGTACTTGGCGAGGGTCTGTGTTCCAAGTGTGTGACAGAGGCCAGGTGTTCTGTTAACATGGAGTATCAATGGTTTCAGATATATATATATATATATATTATATATATATATAGACCGCCTACAACAGGTACAGATTGGCCAACAAAAATCTTCAACCTTTAAACAAGGTATTCCACAAGGGTCTTCCTGTCTGCACTACTATTTAATCTATACCTTCAACCAATTTGTAATATCTTTAAAAAAAAGATTCAGAGTTGGATACCATATATATGCAGACGATATCATGTTATATGTCCCCATAGATATAACTAATCCTGCTCAAAATCAACTATACACTTGCCTGGACAAATCAGTGAAATGGTTGAAGCCACACAACTTACAAATCAATTACAATAAAACTGAAGTCTCACACGTTAGCTAGAACCAAAACATTACCATCCTTATATTATGGTAACATGCTCTTCTCTTTCTTTGCCTATCCTTTTGTCTGTTTCTTTCCTCTACTCTGTCCTATCTTACAAATGGCGTTCCTTTCATGTTTCCTCAAATAATATATTATTGTAAACCGCTCTAATGCTTCGGCCTGAGCGGTATATCAAATTCAAATAAACATAAAAACATAACATAATAATAATCCCACCAAAAATTACAATACAAGAAACAGACACAGAAGTAAAAAATGAAGTTAAATATCTTGGGGTCGTCATAAACCAATCTCTCAATTTGGCTTCAAAGAAAAGCCACTAGTCATTAGATCTTCTTTAAGTTACGAATGATCCAAAACTTAAAGCCACTACTTGACAGTTATGATTTTAGATCACTACTCCAAGCATTGATTACACCACACTGACTTCTGTGACTGCATATCACAAGGCTTGCCAAGGAAGGTCACCAATCAACTTCAAATGGTACAAAACATTGCAGCACGTATATTATGCAAGGCACACAGCTCAGAACATATCACCCCCATTCTTTATAGAATTCATTGGCTACCAACTACAAGCAGGATAAAATACTGTATAAAACACTAATGATCACCTTTAAACTCTTTAACAACATTGCCTTTTCATATCTTTCCATCCTAACATACATACCCACTACTGATAGAATCAGACGAGGATGCTTTCAAAATACAATTGTTCCCAAGACTTCTGTAAAATGAACAGATCGACAAGTAACAAGGCCTTTACATATGTCGTTCCTACTCTGTGGAATGCCCTACCAGACTCATTAAGAGCTATTAAAGACCTACAGACATTCTGAAAAAAAAAATAAACACACACTTATTCACCGAACACTATGGTAACACTTTTGAAAACAGTGACATTTACCCAACCTAGTTACAATCACACACCCCTATTACACACACATAAGCACAACTAATCAATGAATAATAACATTGCAAGGTGTACAATCATATTTGCACATGTAAATAGTTACTCTAAGTAATTTACCTGTAAGTACTTTTTGTGTGAATAGTTCACTGACAGTTAATGAATCATTGTTCATTGAGTTTTATGTAATTTGATTCTGTTTTATTGTAAACCACCCCTGATCTTAGGAAGGAGTGGTATAGAAAAAAAATCACAAATAAATGGAGTTTGTACATAGGGATCTATACTGTAATGTAGTAATTTGTTCAGCTTTTCAAATAGGTGTATGGATGCTCTAGGGCCCCCTGCACTATTTATAGAAACATAGAAAAATGATGACAGAAAAAGAACACATGGCCTACCTAGTCTGTCCTACCAAAGTGCTGCTTTCTTCTGGGTAGGCCCCTTGTTTGAGTTCTGAAACTTTATGCTGGTACGGTATGGTAGATTTGGCCTTTTATATCTTCAGTGACTTTTGTAATGTTTTATATTAGTTCACCTATATGCCTGGTACTGGAGAATGTTTGTGTTAGTGAGATGACTAAAATCAGATTTTTTTGGACTATCACAGCCTGTTTGAATGATGCTAAGTATTTACAGATAAGTAGTTATTTTTATTCTGGCTATGCATTTGCCCTTTCACTGCAAGTTTCTTACAACATTGGATTTAAAGGAGAAATACTAGCATTACGTGAAAAGAGTTCACAAAGGAGTTTTGGGAAAAAAGGAGAGTGGGTTGTAGCCAACATTAATGAGGGAGGGGTGCCAATTCCTAGGTTATAGGGAAGGCACCAGAAACCCTACCATGACTCTGCCAAGGGCCAGCCATACGCATGCAGCAGAACACCTTCGGGCTGGTATTGGAGCTGTCAGTGGCCATGGTGGGCCCGAATCAGCTCTGGGCAGCAGCAGCGGCAGAAATGAAAAAGAAAAGTGAAGCTGCAGGACTGGGTTCAGGCTTATGGGGTCATGCAGGCATCCGGGAGAGCCACGATCACAGTGGCTATTCCCGTTTAAGGCACACTGTGCTTGTGGCTACTCCTGGACACTGCCACCGCAATTCTCACAGCAGTCCAGCACTCCAGATTAACCACAAGCATCACAGATGGGAGCTGATGCTGGGAGAGGCTGGAGTTACAGGAGTAGTCTAATGGTTAGAGCACTGACATGGTAACTAAGAGACCAGGGTTCAATTCCCACTAGCACTCCTTGTAGCTTTGGGCATAGTCACTTAACTCTCCATTGCCTCAGAAGAAAAGCCTGGCAATCTACTTCCAGTCATACTGCCAAGAAAACCCAGGAGCTGATGGGTCACCAGGAGTGGACATTGACTCGGGCGCACACTGCATTACCTAAAGCCCACTAGCAAGCTGTGCCTTTTTCCGTGCAGCTTGAGAGAAAGAGATCTGAGGCCCCCTCTGGCTTGTGGGTCCAGGCAATTGCCAGATTGTATCTTTCCTAATGTCAATCCTGACATCTGCTGTCTTATTTTGTACAGTATGAGGGAAATGCATTTCTATTTCTCTTGTGCTGAATGACATGCAGTATCTGGCTTTCTGACATTTTAGTTGAATTTTTATCTATATATTTCTCTTTTTATTTTGTGCTCATTTATTAATGAAGGCTTGTCTGTATTGTGTGTGTGCATATACAACCAATGCTATGTTAGGTATGAGATTTCTGTTTAAGAATGTGTAGCAGTCTTGCTTGTTCAGTTTGCACATTGCCCCCTCAACAATTATTTTTTGGGGACAGGGGGTGGGGCTTAGTGGAGTGGGTATGGGTGGAGCATGACTACCCACAGGTGGCAGGTTTTTCTCTTTCTGAAAGTTTGCAACCCTACTGTAGAACACAACCAAAAAGCAGAATGGCTACCGATCATGAGAGAATTTGGAAAAGATGGACATCATAAGAACATAAGATATGCCATACTGGGTCAGACCAAGGTCCATCAAGCCCAGTATTCTGTTTCCAACAGTGGCCAATCTAGGTCATACGTACCTAGCAGTTTCCCCAAGGGACACAGGTTCCACAATGCTTGTATTGGTTCAAGCATTGATATCCTGGGTCCCTTCTTAATAATGGTTTATGGACCTTTCCTCCAGGAACTTGTCCAAACCTTTTTTAAACCCAGCTACACTAACAGCCTTTACTACATCCTCCGGTAACAAATTCCAGAGTTTGATTACACGTTGAGTGAAAAAATATTTTCTTTTATTAGTCTTAAATAGTTTACCCTGTAGCTTCATTGCATATCCCCTAGTCTTTCTATATTCTGATAAGGTAAACAATCGATCTACGTTTACCCGTTCCACTCCGTTCATTAATTTATAGACTTCTATCATATCTCCCCTCAGCCGTCTCTTTTCCAGGTTAAAGAGCCCCAACCTTTTTAGCCTTTCTTCATAGGAGTAGCCTTCCATCCCCTTTACCACTTTGGTGGCTCTTCTCTGAACCTTTTCTAAAATTGCTATATCCTTTTTAAGATATGGCGACCAGAATTGCACACAATATTCAAGGTGCGGTCTCACCATGGAACGATATAGAGGCATTATAATATCTTTTGTTTTATTTTCCATTCCTTTCCTTATCATACCTAGCATTCTATTTGCTCTCTTGGCCGCCGCTGCACACTGGGCCGAGGGTTTTAACATGGTATCCACAAGGACGCCTAAATCTTTTTCTTGGGTGGTGGTTCCTAATGTGGAACCTTGCATCGTGTAACCATAGTTTGGGTTGTTCTTCCCTAGGTGCATAACCTTGCACTTCTCCACATTAAATTTCATCTGCCATTTTGATGCCCAGTCTTCCAATTTATCAAGATCCTCTTGCAATTTTCCACAATCCTCCTGGGTTTTAACAACTTTAAATAGTTTTGTGTCATCAGCAAATTTGATAACCTCACTCGTTATTCCACTTTCCAGGTCATTTATGAATATGTCAAAAAGCAGCGGACCCAGCACAGATCCCTGGGGTACACCACTATTCACCTTTCTCCATTGGGAAAATTGGCCATTTAGCCCTACCCTCTGCTTTCTATCTTTTAACCAGTTCCTGATCCACAGTAGTACACTGCCTCCTATCCCATGACTCTTTAGTTTTGCCAAAAGTCTCTCATGAGGGACCTTGTCAAAGGCTTTCTGAAAGTCCAGATACACAATATCAACCGACTCACCTTTGTCCACCTGTTTATTCACTCCTTCAAAAAAACATAACAGATTAGTAAGACAAGATCTTCCTTGTCTAAAGCCATGTTGGCTGTCTCCCATTAGGTCATGACTATCTATATGCTGAGTAATTTTATTCTTTATGATGGTTTCTACCATTTTTCCCGGTACTGATGTCAGGCTCACCGGTCTGTAGTTTCCCGGATCACCCCTCGAACCCTTTTTAAAAATTGGTGTTACATTGGCGATCCTCCAATCCTCAGGTATTAGAGATGATTTTAATGATAGTTCACAGATTACTGATAGCAGGTCTGCAATCTCAAATTTCAGTTCAGACATCAAAGCTATGGAATGGCCTGAGGTAACAAGAACCAGAAAAGCCATGGCCCAGATGGAGTAACCAATTTTTGGCTCAGTTAACATCCCTTAACCATGAACCTGGCAAACTGCAAAAATCAATTAGTCAGGCAACTAGATTTAACACCACAATAGCTCACATGAAAAAAAAAACACTTCTTTCCAAATGGAGACCCAACATACATTGCCAAAAATTATAAACCAATAACTGGTCTGCCTACAATCTACAAGCCATTTACTGCAATAGATGCCAACAGAATATATGACCATGTTCATTCCAATAATATGGCAGTGGAACAGAAAGGTAACGAAAGGAGAGTTTACGGAACCAAAGACCAGCTACTGCTGAACAAAGCCATCACTGGTTAATGCTGAGAAAGTGTACATACTCACCTGTAACAGGTGATCTCCGGGAACAGCAGGAATTTAGTCTTCAATTATTAGGTATCGTCGGTACCGACGGAGCCTGCACGGGAACGCTCCCCAGCATCCAATAGGAACGCTTTTGGGAGCATCCCTCAGCACATGCGCGCTGCCTTCCCGCCTTTCCAACTGTTAAGTTTGTAGCTGAGTGAAAGGATAGAGGGAGAGAGGAAAGACAGAGAGACAACTCCTAGGGGAGGTGGGTGGGTTGTGAAGACTAAATTCCTGCGTTCCCGGAGATCACCTGTTACAGGTGAGTAACTACGCTATCTCCAAGAACAAGCAGGAATTTAGTCTTCACATATGGGGACTCCCTAGCTGAATATGCCAGGGAGATAGCCCCAGGAAGCTGCCACCTATAGTAAGGTGGGCCATGCTTTCTCCCATGGATCTCTGGCATCCCACCAGGGTTGGTGGGTAGGAGTTGAATTAGGTCTGAAAGATTTGAAGAACAGCTTGGCCAAAGAAGGCATCCTGACAGGAGGCTTTATCTAGGCAGTAGTGGGCTGTAAAGGTGTGTACCAAAGCCCAGTGCGATGCTCGACAAATGTCATCAACAGAGACAGAGTGAAGGTTAGCCATAGAGGCTACCATGGCTCTCACATTGTGAGCTGTGACATGGCCTTGAAGAGGAAGACTCTTACTCTCATAAGCAAGGGATATGCATTGTGCAATCCATTTGGACAGAGTTCTCTTGGAGACGAAGTCCCAAATGACTAGAATCAAAAGCAATAAAAAGTTGAGAAGACTTTCTATGTTGCTGTGTTCTTTGTAGGTAAAAAGCTAAGGCTCTTTTACAATCCAAAGTATGAAGGTTCCTTTCTGCATTAGAGGCATGAGACCTCGGAAAGAATACAGGAAGATAAATTGATTGATTTAAATGAAAAGGCGAAACCACCTTTGGCATAAAGTGTGGATGAGTTCTGAGAACAACCTTATCATGGTGAAACCTAGTATAAGGAGGATCAGCCACTAAAGCTTGCAGTTCACTAATGCGACGTGCAGAGGTGATTGCAATCAGGAAGATGACCTTCCAGGACAAAAGCTTTAGGGTTGTAGTGGCTAAAGGTTCAAAAGGCGGTTTCATGAGCTGACCGAGAACTAGGTTTAAATCCCATGCCACCGGTGGTGGCCTGATGGGAGGCTTTGTTAATAGAAGATCTCGCATAAATCTTGATATGAGTGGATGAGAGGAAATTGGTGGTCCATTTAGAGGCTTATAGGAAGCTGCAATTGCACTAAGATGGACTTGGTCTTTATACCAGAATTTGATAAATGAAGTAGATACACTAGTATCAATTCCAAAAGGTATCATAAGGGTGTTTAACCCTTTCTGTGAACACCATATAGTAAAACGTTTCCACTTGAAGGCATAAGAGTGCCTTGTGGAAGGTTTTCTAGAAGATTGAAGGATATCCTTTACCTGTTGGGAAAGGTTGAGGTCCTGAAGGTCTAAGCTTTCAGCAAGCAAGCCCTGAGATGCAGGGACTGGGGATTCAAGTGCCATAGCATCCCGTTCTCTTGGGAGAAGCGATCTGGAGCATAGCCTAACGCCAGAGGTGCAGCTTGAGCGAGATGTAGAAGCAGGGGATACCACGTTTGGCGTGGCCACTGTGGCGCTATGAGGATCATATGACCTCTGTCTCTCTGAAGCTTGATGAGTGTTTTGGGGATGAGGGGAATGGGTGGGAAGGCATAGAGGAAGTCGTGACCCCAGTGAAGAAGGAAGGCGTCCCTTGCCTGGCAATTTTGAGCCAGAATCCTGGAACAGAACCAGAGAAGTTTGGCATTCAGTGGAATTGCAAATAGGTCTATGGCTGGGGTTCCCCAGATCTGAAATCTATTAGCCACCTGGTCTAGGTGGAGAGACCATAAGTGACGCAGCAGTACTCAGCTGAGTTTGTCTGCCCAAAGGTTTTGAATGCCTGGAAGATATACCACAAAAAGGTGAATTTGATGCTCTCTGGCGAGGGCCATAGTCATAAAGCTTCATTGGATAATGACAGAGAGCCTGTTCCCCCCTGATTGTTCACGTAGAACATAGCTACTTGATTGTCCGTTTGGACTAGGACTGTCTTGTAGCTGAGCTGAGCATGGAATACTCAAAGAGCTAGATAGATTGCTCTGAGTTCCAGGAGGTTTATGTGAAGACAAGCCTCCTGTGAAGTCCAGGTACCTTGGGTAGAGAGATGCAGGTGTACTCCCCATCCCACCTGTGATGCATCTGTTAGGGTGGCCTGGAATAGGTGTTGCTGGAAAGGAGACCCCACTAGAAGATTTTCCAGTGATTGCCAGCATTGTAGGGACAAGATCAGTCGTCGTGAGTTAGATATCTTGTCCGACAGACGTCCTGTGGCCTGTGTCCACTGTGTGGATAGGGTCCACTGGGCTGCTTGCATATGAAGGCGAGTGCAGGGAACCACATGAACCGTAGATGCCATATGTCCCAATAGTTGTAGTAGTTCTCAAGCAGTTAGGTAGGACTTCACCGCTACTTGAGAAGCTAGCTGCGTTATATGCAGACAGCAGGGTTGTGGAAGAAAAGCCCTTGACTGTCTGGTATCTAGACGAGCTCCTATGAACTCTAGGGACTGAGACGGAGCAAGTTGGGATTTTGGGAGGTTTATGACAAATCCCAAGTATTGAAGTATTTGCATTGTGCGAGACAGTGCAGAGCTGGCTTCTGGAACCATGGAGGCTTGAATGAGCCAATCATCCAAGTAAAGGAAGATGAATATCCCCAGGGTTAGCAGAAATGCAGCTACTACTGCCATGCATTTCGTGAACACCCTTGGTGCCGAAGGCCAGACCAAAGGGAAGAACCCTGTATTGGAAATGCTTTCCCTTGAAAAGGAATCTTAAGAATTTCCTGTGGTCTGGATGGATCACAATGTGAGCATATGTATCCTTTAGATCTAGAGAACAAAGCCAATCCTGACTTTCAAGGTATGGCAGAAGAGTTCCCGGAGAAATCATTCTGAACTTTTCTCGGAACAGATATTTGTTCAATTCTCCGAGGCCTAGAATGGGTCTGTGTCCTCCTGTTTTCTTTGGAATAAGAAAATAGGGGGAGTAGAACACTGCACCCTGTTGAAGAATGGGCACCTCCTCTATTGCTCCTTGAGCAAGGAGTGTTGAGACCTCTTGATCCAGTAGATTGCCTTAGAGGTTTGGGAATTGAACTATCTTACGATTGTAGGAGGGGGCATACTGTGAAAATGAAGCTTGTACCCCTCTTCCACAGTGGACAGAGTCCAGTTTTCTGCTGTTATTTGGTGCCATCTGTTGGCAAAGTGACAACTTGCCTGGAATGTTTAGGGGTTCTGGACCTTTCAGAGGCAGGAAGGCTAAGTTCTCTATGAAGGAGTCAAAGCCCTTGAGGGGGCTGGGCCTGTGGAGCTGGTTGAGCTCTAAGGCCTTTTGGCTTCTTTTGTCTGGATTGTTGTTGTTGACCCTTCTGGGCAACTTGACCCTTAGCTTGCCCTTGCTGGGTATAGGACAGATAGAACTTCCTCTTTTTGCTGAAAAAGGGTTTTTTATAGGGTTTCTTTTTGGCTGGAGTGGCTGTAGATTTTAACAATCTATCTAAAGTGATATTGTCAGCATCTATCTCAGCCTTCTCCTACCAATTCTTGCCAAAGAGGTTTTCTCCTGTGCAAGGGATGTTTCCCAATTTATCCTGTACCCAAATCTCCAAGTCTGATGCCTGAAATCAGGCATTCCGACGTGCACCAATGGCAATAGCAGAGGTTCTGCTGATGCATTCAAAGCAGTCAAAGGCTGCATGGTTTACAAACTTGGAGACATCTTGAGCATGCTTGACCAGAGTGAGAAAGTCCTGTTTGTCCTCAGGGAGAAGGGGGCTCATAAGCTCCAAATCTCCTGTGACCTCTTTGAGGAACATTCCCATATATAAAATATATGAGCTGATCCTAGCTGAAAGCATGGAAGCCTGAAAAGTTTGACGTGCAAAAGCGTTGAGAGTCCTGCATTCACGACCTGGAGGATTGGATGCATGTCTCTTTGCACTTTTCATCCTACGCATGGCTGACTCCACTATCCTTGAATGATGTGGCAGCTGAGTCTTTTGAAAACCAGGACATGGTGGAACGCAATACATGGTATCGAGTCTCCTAGAATGAGGAGATGTGGTCAAAGGTGTCTCCCACATTCTGAGCATCAAATCATGAAGAATTTCATGAATGGGCAGAGTGGCTGCCTCCTTGGGAGCCTTAGGGTATTGGAGAATTTCCAATTCCTTTGCTCTAGGTTCTTTTTCAGGAGTTACCGTGATTGAAAGGCCTTGGGCCACATCACAAATAAAATCCTGAAGAGACATGTCTTCGGGAAGAGACATTCTGCATTGGGGAGAAGAGGAGTCTTCCGGGAGAAACACTCTGGTACCGGCAGAAATATCAGTCTCATCGGAATCGAAGGATTCGAAATATCTCTGATCCTGATTTCATGCAAAGCACGGTCTCGGTATCGATCGAAGTCAGTACCAAATTGGTTCGGTACCGATCTGTCGATGCCAGAAAAAGTCGGCATGGGAAGGATTCCCACCGGGGCCGGTACCGTCGGTGCTGGTACCGGTGTCAGTACCAGTGCCCGTTGAACCACCAGTGTCATAAGAACATAACTCAGGGCCTAGCATCAGCAAAGTACTTTTTGGAATATCAGAGACATGGTGGAAGGAGGACAACCAGTGGGAACACTGATACCTCGGTACAAACTATATCGTAATGACAGAGCTGATCAAATTGGTGGAGGAGTTGCGCTCTATGTTAGAGAAGGCATTGAGTCAGAAAGGATTAAAGTTTTGCAGGAAAGAAAATTTGCTGTAGAACCTCTATGGATTGAAATTCCATGTGAAAAGGGGAAGGCGATGGCAGTGGGGGTGTACTATCGACCACCTGGCCAGAATGAACAAACGGATGATGAAATGCTCAAAGAAATCAAGGAAGCTAACAAAAGTTACAGCGCAGTAATAATGGGTGATGTCAATTACCCCGGTATCGACTGGGTCAGTGTCACGGCAGGATATGCTAGGGAGCTAAAGTTCCTAGATGAAATAAATGACCGCTTCTTGGAGCAGCTGGTTCATGAACCGACCAGAAGGGAAGCCATATTAGACCTAGTCCTTAGTGGAACACCAGATCTAGTGCAAGAGATAAGGGTGTTGGGGCCAGTTGGCAATAGTGATCATAGCATGATCGCATTTGATTTAATTAGTGGAGGAGGTATAGTAAGGAAATCCACAGTATTACCTTTTAACTTTCGAAAGGGAGACTGATAAAATGAGGAAAATAGTTAAGAAAAAACTAAAAGGAGCAGTTGCAAAGGTTAAAGACTTACATCAAGCTTGGGGGGTGTTGAAAAATACTATCTTGGAAGCCCAGATCAGCTGTATTCCACGCTTTAAGAAATTGGAAGGAAGTCCAAAAAACTGCCAGCATGGTTTAAAGGTGAGGTCAGAGAGGCTGTTGCCAAAAAAGCATCTTTCAGGAAATGGGAAAAAAAAAAGAGCCAAACTACGAAACCTGGAAACAGCACAAGCACTGGCAAGTCAAATGCAAGGCATTGATAAGGCAGGCAAAGGGAGAATTTGAGAAGAAGCTTGCTGCGGAAGCAAAAACGTGAAATAAAGACTTTTTCAAGTACATTCGTAGCAAAGAACCTGTGAGACAGTCAGTTGGTCCATTAGATGATAGAGGGGTTAAATGGGCACTAAGAGGCGACAAGGCGATAGCAGAGAGACTGAATGAATTCTTTGCTTCGGTCTTTACTGAGGAAGATGTAGGGATGTTACGCATGACTGAAGTGGTATTTAAAGGTGCGGAAGAATTGAAGGAAATAGCGATACATCGGGAAGATGTATTACAACTATTAGATAAACTGAAGAGTAGCAAATCATCCAAGGGTGTTGAAAGAACTGAAATTTGAGATTGCAGACCTGCTATTAGTAATCTGTGAACTATCATAAAAATCTCTAATACCTGAAGAATGGAGGATCGCCAATTTAACACCAATTTTTAAAAAGGGTTCCAGGCGTGATTCGGGAAACTACAGACCAGTGAGTCCGACGTCAATACTGGGAAAAATGGTAGAAATCATAAAGAATAAAATTACTCAGCATGTAGATAGTCATGGCCTAATGGGAGACAGCCAACATGGCTTTAGACAAGGAAGATCTTGTGTTACTAATCTGTTATGTTTTTTTTTGAAGGTGTGAATAAACAGGTGGACAAGGGCGAGTCGGCTGATATAGTGTATCTGGACTTTCAGAAAGCCTTTGACGAGGTCCCTCATCAGAGGCTTTTGGCAAAACTAAAGAGTCATGGGATAGGAGGCAGTGTACTACTGTGGATCAGGAACTGGTTAAAAGATAGAAAGCAAAGAGGGTAGGGCTAAATGGCTAATTTTCCCAATGGAGAAAGGTGAATAGTGGTGTACCCCAGGGATCTGTGCTGGGCCCGCTGCTTTTTGACATATTCATAAATGACCTAGAAAGTGGAATAATGAATGAGGTTATCAAATTTGCAGATGACACAAAACTATTTAAAGTTATTAAAACCCAAGAGGGTTGTGGAAAATTGCAAGAAGATCTTGATAAATTGGAAGACTGGGCATCAAAATGGCAGATGAAATTTAATGTGGACAAGTGCAAAGTCATACACCTAGGGAAGAACAACCCAAAATATGGTTACACGATGCAAGGTTCCACATTAGGAACCACCACCCAGGAAAAAGATTTAGGCGTCATTGTGGATAACATGTTAAAACCCTCGGCCCAGTGTGCAGCGGTGGCCAAGAGAGCAAATAGAATGCTAGGTATTATAAGGAAAGGAATGGAAAATAAAACAAAGGATATTATAATGCCTCTATATCGTTCCATGGTGAGACCGCACCTTGAATATTGTGTGCAATTCTGGTCGCCGTATCTTAAAAAGGATATAGCGTTATTAGAAAAGGTTCAGAGAAGAGCCACCAAAATGGTAAAGGGGATGGAAGGATGCTCCTATGAAGAAAGGCTAAAAAGGTTAGGGCTCTTTAACCTGGAAAAGTGACGGCTGAGGGGAGATATGATAGAAGTCTATAAATTAATGAATGGAGTGGAACGGGTAAACGTAGATCGATTGCTTACGTTATCAGAATATAGAAAGACTAGGGGACATGCAATGAAGCTACAGGGTAAACTATTTAAGACTAATAAAAGAATATATTTTTTCATTCAACGTGTAATCAAACTCTGGAATTTGTTACCGGAGGATGTAGTAAAGGCTGTTAGTGTAGCTGGGTTTAAAAAAGGTTTGGACAAGTTCCTGGAGGAAAGGTTCATAAACCATTATTAAGAAGGGACCCAGGATATCAATACTTGATCCAGTAAAAGCATTGTGGAACCTGTGTCTTTTGGGGAAACTGCTAGGTAAGTATAACCTAGATTGGCCACTGTTGGAAACAGGATACTGGGCTTGAAGAACCTTGATCTGACCCAGTATGGCACATCTTATGTTCCTATGTGTCAACGGTACCGCAGCTGTAAGGAGAGCTGCAAGACTGTGTTCGATAGCGAGGAATCTCTGGTCTATCGACGCTGCCGATGCCTGGGTATCGGTACTGGTAAAAGCAGCCAGAACCCCTGAGCATGGCACCAGTAGTTCTGCCGAGGTCGAAGCCTCAAGAACATCCTGGAACCCCGTTGATGCTTTGGAGGCCAAAGCCTCCCGCCGGAGCTGTTTTGCCGGTGTAGTTTCCTCAAGGGCAATGCCAATGGCCTCTCGATGCTTTGAAGGAGAGCTACCCTTTGAGGACCGGCTCTTATGTTTAGTTACCTGAGATCCATGGGAGGAAGATGAGGCTCTTGAAGACATCGATGCAATGGACCTGGTATCTGAAGAAAAGAGGGTACCGAGCTTTGCAGCTCGGTTCTGTCTTCCTCTTTTAGTCATCCCCATACAGGAGGGGCACTCAGCTGGAGAATGGTCAGGGCCTAAACATTTTAGACACCAGTCATGGGTGTTGGTGACGGAGATGGTACTGCCACATTTTTTTTTAAACCACTAGCTCGTTTTCCAACTTTTGGGAAAAATGGGGCCTAATGCCCAAAATGGCACCTAGCACTAAAAGAAACAGTTTCTGAAGAGAAACAGTTAAAAAAAAATATATATATATTATATATATATATACACACACACATATACATATACACACACACACACACAAGGGGGTACCCAAAAAAAACCCAGGAACAACATTGCCGTGGGCAGAGCTTGTGTAGTACGCACTTCTGCCGCTAGGCATGTATAGTGCAACTCATTGTCAGTTCAGTGCTGCCTGTGTTGTCGACCTGGCTTGTTCTGTTCATCTGCAGTGATTGTTTTTGCTAGCGCCGTTTTGTTCTTGTTTCTTTTTTTATGACGACAAGTTTAAGTGAACAACGTGCAGCTGTGAAATTTTGTTTTCTACTCGGTAAAAATGCTGCTGAAATTGTTTTAATGTTGAAAACAGCTTATCAAGATGACGCTATGGGAAAAAGTCAAGTGTACCAGTGGTTTGCTCGGTTTATAAATGGCGACATGTCGATTGATGACAAACCTCGTTCTGAGCGTCCATCAACTGCCCGAATCGATGAAAATATTGAAAAAATTAGAGAGCTTGTGCTCACAGACCGTCGACAGACAATTGATCAACTGTCAGAGATTAGTGGGTTATCTTGGAGCTCGGTTCAGTGAATTTTAACGGAAGATTTGGGAATGAAAAGGGTTGCTGCCAAGTTTGTTCCTCGGGTTCTGACTGACAATCAAAAGGAACATCGAGTTGAAACATGTCGTGTTTTGAAACAGCTTGAAACTGATCCAGATTTTCTGTCAAAGGTCATTACAGGTGATGAGTCATGGTGCTATGGTTACGACCCAGAAACAAAGCAACAGTCAAGCCAATGGAAGACGTCATTGTCACCCCGTCCAAAAAAATGTCGTCAAGTCAAATATCAAAACAATGCTGATTTGCTTTTTTGATGCCAAGGGGGTAGTTCATTCAGAGTTTGTTCCCCCAGGTCAGACCGTCAATCAAACCTTTTATTTGGAAGTTTTAAGAAGATTGCGCAACAGTGTTCGTCAAAAAAGACCCGATTTGGGGCAGACAGGAGACTGGTTCTTCCACCACGACAACGCACCTGCACACACAGCCATCTCTGTTAGACAGTTTTTGGCTAAAAATGGCATAATTCCGCTGCCCCACGCACCTTACTCGCCTGACCTGGCTCCGTGCGACTTTTTCTTATTTCCACGCATGAAAAGGGGCATGAAAGGACACCGATTTGACAACATTGAAGAAGTCAAGAAAAAAAGGAGGGAGGAGCTGTCAGCCGTTTCTAAAGATGACTACAACAAATGTTTCGAACAGTGGAAGCACCGGTGGGACAAATGTATCAGTTGTAATGGAGAGTATTTTGAAGGGGATAAGGTTGTTTTGTAAAGAATTTGAAATAAATAGCTTTTAAAAAATAATTCCTGTTTTTTTTGGGTACCCCCTCGTGTATGTATATATAAATATATATATATAGTTATATATATATCGATATATTGTTATATATATCGTTATATAGTTATATATATATTTTTTTTTTTAGAAAAGAAAGAAAGAACCGGCGGTACTGGTAGGTGTCGTGCCGAGGCTGGCGCAACCACAAGAAAACAAGTTTAAATAAGAAATTTTCTGCAGTGACAGGGTATGTGTCCTGTTGGCTCCGCGGAAAATGAAGAACTGAAGAGGGACAGTTGGAAAGGTGGGAAGGCAGCACGCATGTGCTGAGGGATGCTCCCAAAAGCATTCCTATTGGATGCTGGGGAGCATTCCTGTGCAGGCTCCGTCGGTACTGATGATACCCATATGTGAAGACTACATTCCTGCTTATTCCTGGAGATAAGCAGAAATCTGAACATAGCATGGATAAACTATAAGAAAGCCTTTGGCAGTGTCCCACACTCCTGGATAATAAATTGTCTTATAATGTACAAAACAAATTCTAAATTGTTCAAATACATCAAATTCACTATGAAAACGTTGCCAACTACACCCCATTATTCCTAATATCAAGATCCAGCGAGAACCATTTCACAGATTTCTTGCACCACTCTTGTTTTGTATAGCACTTAATCTTTGAGTGCATTTATTAACTCTTTGAAGTATGGGTTTAGCCTGAACCCTAAAGCTGGCAAAAACCTAGGCAACATCATATCTGCTGTTTGTAGACTTGAAGCTCTATAGTTCCAGTGAGACATCTAATAAAAATCTTCTTAGAGGACATCAGGATGACACTTGGTCTGGACAAATGTGCTAATGCAACCTTCCGTGGAGGAAAAAAATCAAGGACAACCAAAAACATGTCTCTAAATGATGACTACATGAACATGAAGGTGCATATAAATATCTAAGAGTAGAGTAAAGAGCAACAATTTAGCATAAGATATTGAGAGAAAATACCAGCAAAGAGTATTACAGAAGACTGAAGCCGATTCCGAAAAGTGCACCAACAAACAAGACACAAGCCATCAATTATCTTGCAATCTCTGTACTCTCGTATAGCTTTGGAATTATAGAATGGACTTTGTACATCTACTTTCTCAAGATATTTCAAACAAGAAAAATGCCTCCATGACTATGAGCTAGAATATAAGACTCGGTATATGCCACGACTGTACATCTCTAGAGCTGGAGGAGGAATAGGCCTCACAGAAATTGATTATATATTATATATATATATAAATCAATAAACGAGGAACAAGAAGTGACAAAAGCACAAATACAGTGGGAAATAAAGCATTACTCCAGGAGCAATTTGCAGATCAAATAAGGACACAGGAGTGGTTAAGGAGAGCTGAACTGAAATCAAAGAATAAGAGATTGATAGTTACAGCCCAGGACAGTGGATTACAGATGAGATGGTACAGAGCGAGCATAGAGAAGACTGGTAAAAACAGACATATGCAGATTCTGTAAGAGTCGGAAATGGTTGCTCGATTTGTAGCCGATTGCAAAATTTTGATGTCAGAAAGTATCTATACAGAAAGACAAGATGGCGCATCTCATCCACTGGAAACTTTATAAAGCACTACATCAACTGTATTGGAAAAGCATCAGTGTAGTTTGCTTTCTTACTTTTGGGGGGCAAAGAGTAAAGTAGTCACTTTGGCAGTAGAGGCGGGGAGACCAGTTCACACTAGTGCCTGCAATATTTAAGGGAAAAGTACTGAGCATTACGGAGAATGCAGCAGTTCTGATAACTTGTGAACTGCTCTGATGCCATTCAGCCTGGGCGGTATATTAAGAAATTGCATAAACAAACAAACTTGGGACATTTCCATTCTGACAAATAAGAAACTGGATGAGAGGAAACCAGAAATAAGCAATAAAAGAGAAAAACACCAGAGTGGCATTAATAGAGGTGCTTGTTCCAAGTGATTATTCTGTGACTTGTATGGAAAGGGAGAAGATCCTGAAGTACCAAGAACTGCAGACACAATAAAAGCAGGACAAGAGATCAGCCAAGGAAAGATCTTTATTGAAGCCAATGAGGTCAACCCAACACGTGTTTCGGCTGGGAGGCCTTCTTCAGGGGTTAGTGACCTCTACAATAGATAAAATTAAATAAAACACCACGATTAAAAATCAAACATACATATTAAAAACAATAGAAAACCATAAACCCAATAAGGCAACTAAAACCAATGACAAGTACAATAAATTAGTGCATAACATAAAATGATGAAAACGTCCAAGCAGAAACTTAGCACATGTAAAATTATGAGGGACAAGTGGCAGGGGTACAATACAATTTAGCATACAAATTGTGTATTATGAAGACACCACCTTCAATAACCGAGGAGCAAATGTAAAACAACAAAACAAAAGGAGAAAAGAAAAGAAAAAAAAAGGAACATATCCAAGACAGCCATCAGATTGTTACTTACCAAGTATATTAAAAGTATGCAAGCAACAAGGTTAAAACACCAAGTTATATCAAAAATGTGCAGCGTAACAGTATTGAGACACCTAGGGAATACATAACAAATAGCAGAAATAGGCACAAGTTAGACCAGGAAATATAGTATTGAAAATAAGAGGTATTATATGTCATTAAGAATACATGTCATAAAACGATATCAGTCATCATTCAAGGTCATTCATCTAGAAGGAAAACCTGAAATAGGAGCCACCCTGAGCTACCCTGTAGTCTATAGGATTTTATAAATTGTCCCTAATTAGTGAGAGAAATATGCAAAACCTACCCCATTAGCAGACATGTCTATAACAGGACGGCAGTATCGTGGAGTATAGTATTAAAGGACAGTGCATCATAATAGGTAATTGATCGGCTTATTTAGCAAGGTAAAATTATGCAATCACATGAAAATGCAACACCAGGACAGGCACTACCCTGCTATCTTCTAAACACTGAAGTAGTCAAAAGAATGAGAGCCCCCATCTTTCAGAGATTCAACACCAGCATAGTAAAAGAAAATGCCAAATTTAGGCACCAAGTTAAAATGAGGCCTTGCTGACATCAGAAATGATGTAACATACCAAGAAATGTAGTCAGAGACCAAGAAAATGTGAAAGATACAGAAATATTTCCTATTGTATTAGGAGCCACAGACCCGATTAAGACGACTTTCCAGTTGCACCTTGATAAAATTACACTGGTCAACAAATTTTTACAAAAGTCATGTTACTGAAATAAAAATAGTCATTTCTTATAAATTTTTATATGCTGAACATGAATATGACAGTGAAATTGCAAAGTTGGCTCTAGTTTTTTTGTAATCTACAAGAATTAATGTTTACATCACGAAATGTATGTCAACAGTAAATATAATAGGCCTTCGGTTAATACCTGTAAAAAACCAAGTCATAGACTACTTCTTAGATTTTTTTGCCTGTCTCTTGTACAGCTGTTCGGGAGTTTCTCTGGGGAGTGTCCAGCAGAAGTCAGCCAGCATTATAGTGGACCATTTTCCCTGGTATCTTTGCTCCATCGTTGCAATATCCTGGTGAAAACGTTCACCCTGTTCATCACTAACCATACCACAGTTGTCAGGAAAGAAATTGAGATGGGAATCAAGGAAATGGATCTTTAGAGACATATTGCAGCCAAGTTTCTGATACTGCATCAGCATGTCTTCTACTAGTTCTCCTTGTAGTTTTCTGCCCTAACATTCCCGAGAAAGTTTGACGACACTAGGTGAAAAGCATTCCATAATAATTTCGCATCACCCTGCAGCAAGTTGTTGAACTTGTCATCTTTGAAGAGTTCTCGAATCTGAGGACCCACAAAAACTCCCTCTTTAATCTTTGCTTCGCTGAGTCGAGGGAATTTTTCATGCAGGTATTGGAAAGCTGGCGAAGTGCGGTCCATGGCTTTCACGAAGTTTTTCATCAAACCAAGTTTGATGTGAAGGGGTGGTAGCAGGATTTTGTGAGCCTCAACCAGAGCTGGGTGCTGGATATTCTTCTCTCCAACTGTTACATTTTGTCTACGATTCCATTCCTTCCGCAAGTAGTGCCAATACCTTGCTCAGCTATCCCACTCACATAAGAAGCACATGTACTTTATATATCCCTGCTGCAGTCCCATTAAAAGGGCAACTACCTTCAAGTCACCACAGAGGTGCCAGCTCTACTTGTTATAGTTAATGGAAGTCAGTAGATGCTTTAAGTTATCGTATGTCTTTCATTCCCTGAACAACAAAGGCTTGTTTTTACCTTTTCTGCCACGTTTTCGGACTGGTAATTTCCCAGATCACGAACCAGGTCATTTAGTTCTTCCTGTGTTATTCTGGGTGGAGTTGATATGCATCCCAGTGAAAATCTGGGTCACTGCATGCTGACGGAGCAGGAGAAGAACAGGTCGGCTCACCCTTGTCCTCATCAGATGAATCAAGAGAATATTCTGATGGAGGTTCTGGAATAGGAAGTCCCTCACCATGTGGAATGCAGACGGAATGTTTGGGTAGATTATGCTCGACTTCTTTTGCTTCGTTATTCTGTTGGAAAGAGGAGGAACCAAGCAGAAGTAACAGTCATTTATGTGGTTGCTTGGCTCTCTCCACACCATGGGGACTGCAAACGACATTGATGGTCTTTTGCAATTCAACCACTGTGAAAGCTGTGTTGTACATGTAGCGCAGCATATATGCAGGGCCCAAGGCTTGTCTTGGTCACCAATCTTGCATCCAAAGTAAAGATGATATGCCTTCTTCAGTTGAAAAGTGATACTTTTCTTCTGGTTGGCAAATGTCACTTCCCCACAAATGTAGCAGAAATTGTCAATGGTATTAACGCACTTTCGCAGCATTACTGTTCTGTATTGTACCTAAATGGCTAAAATTATATGATTAATAAAAGTTACATGTAACAGTAGCTTAAACTGTCTCGCACACAGTCTGAAATATTTTAATTGCTCAACCTTTCCGACTGCGTATAGTACACTGCTGATGTCAGATGGCTTCAACAGCCATCTGGCAGTAGTATTGCATTGCATCAGAAAATGATGCAATCAACTCTGGATGATGTATGCATGCTGGTATTAAGCAATATGATACAATATTACATCATTCAAGGTTTATTTGGGATGTTGATGATGTCCTACTGGATAAATTTACACAGTGAAACGTCAAAAATGAACTACATGCAATATCTTCAAAACGAGAGCCAATAATTTTTTTTAATGTTATATTCGTGTTCAGCTCACCAAGATACTACAGATTAGGGCCTTTTAAAGTCAGTAACGATTTCAGTGTTGACCAGTGTTACCCATACATCTTATGAACTCGAGAAGGAAACGTTTTGGCACAACGCAAGTACTATGGCGAGCACTAGCAGTAAATTTGAGACAGATCATATTTCACATACCCTGGGGCTTAGGGGTGAGGTTCATGACAGTCATGGTATGCACAAAACTTACCAGTTTAAAGAAACTGCCCCGAAAAATAGCTATTTGCACAGAAATGATAAAATTCCTAACAGGGACTCCATTGCAAGCAAGGTAATATTGTATGGCTTTTAAATACAATATCTCAGCCCGTGAGTTCTTAAAGGGGTTATGGTTTTCATTTTTAAAAGCCTATTCTTTTTCTGTATTGCAAAAGGGGAATTTTTGTGATTTTGGGCAATGCTCCGTCATTGTTTCTTGTTCCATCTTAAGGGAGCGGTACGGTGTAGGGGGTGAAGTACTTCTGTCCACTAAAGAAGAATGAAACCTGGGCTTGATTGTTTCTGCTGATCTTAAAGCAGCTGAACAGGTAGAAAAGGTGATGGCGAAAGCCAGAAGGTTGCTTGAGTGCACAGGGAGAGGAATGGCCAGCAGAAAAAGGGGAGGTGATTGCGCTTCTATGTAAGTCTCTGGTGCGACCTCATTTGGAGTATAATGTGCAGTTCTGGAGACCACACCCTCAAAAGGATATAAACAGGATGAAGTCAGTGCAGAGGGAGGGGCTAGTAAAATTTGTTAGTGGTCTTCATTATAAAGCATAAAGGAGGACAGACTTAAAGATCTTAATACGTATACGTTAGAGGAAAGGCAGGATAGAGGAGAAATGATAGAGACATTTAAATACCTCCGTGGCATAAATGCACAAGAGGAGAGCCTCTTTTAATTGAAAGCAAACTCTGCTATGAGGAGACATAGGATGAGAGTGAAAGGGGATAGACTCAGGAGTAGTATGTAGAGATATTTCTTTATGGAAAAAGTGATAGATGCGTGGAATAGTCACCCAGTGGAGGTAGTAGAAACGAGGACAGTATATGAATTCAAAAAAGTATGGGACAAACACCGAAGAGTTCTTAAGGAAAAAAGGAGACTATTGTAGCCGATATTGATGGGCAGACTAGATAGGCCATGTAGTCTGCCATCATGTTCCTATATTTCTAGGTTTCTAAAAAGTGCAAATAGTTTGCATATCCCATTTGATATGAGCTAGTAGCAACTTTGGTGGCAGTTTTGTACATCAGCCTCATAGTATTAAAGGGTCGTCCCTCCTCAAAGGGTGCATGCATTCTGCAAATATTAAGTACTATGATTCTGAACAGTGGAGAAATTTTACATACATGATTATTCTTTTCTTGAATCCTGCTAAATCAGTCAAGATGAATGGGTTTATGCTCCCTTGCCAGCACGTGGAGGTAGACTTAAGCAACCAGTTAGGCCAATCTCTAGGCATACCTTCCGGTGCAGCACAGAGAAGCCAGCATGACACTTCCCAAGCAATGAACAAGACTGAAAAACTCAAAAATCCATAACATTAAGCAACAATGCAACCTTGGAAAAATATATTAAACAAGTATTTGGATCTCTTAACACAATGAAGTCTGCATCAGACCATGGTACTGACTAGGCACTCTCGAACAGATAGACTCCCAAACCTGTAGAAAAAAGTCTTCCAGGGCTCGTCCTGGACTGGTCTAGCAGGATTCAAGGAAAGAAAATTCAGGTATATAAAATTTCTCCTTCCTATCAGCCTGCTAGACCAGTCCAGATGAGTAGGATGTACCCAAGCAGTCAAAACCCAGTGGGAGGAAGACAGCACTCTGGACAAAATTGCCCTACCAAAGGCACCATCTGTACCAACCCAAACAATCAAACTGTAGTGCTTCACAAAAGGTACCCAGAGAAGACCAAGTAGTTACCATGCAGACGCCTTCTGGTGACACTAAGGCAGACTCCAAGGAGGCAGCCTGCACCCTAGTGAAGTGAGCTGCAACTCCCTCTAGCACACATTTAATCAGCCAAAACATATGCCGACCCAATGGACTCTTGAATCCAGCAGGCACTAGAGGACTTAGCCACTGCCAAGCCCTTCTTCAGACCACAGAGGAAGAAAATAGAGCCAACCGGAAGGAGGAATTAATCAATCTTCAGGTATCTGATCAACAACCTCAGCACATTCACCAGAAACAGCAAGGGGTCCTTCTGAATATACTCTGAGGAAGGCTGAACAGTCTAGTTAAGATGAAAAGAGGACAATACCGTAGGGAAAGGACAGTACAGTCCACAAGGAGACAGAAGCCATCAAGATGACTAAGAAAGGCTCCATGTAAAACAAGGCCTGCAGCTCGGACACCCACCTGGCAATGCTATAGCCAACCAGAAAATTCGTCTTAAGGGTCAACTCCTTAAGGGAAGCCTTATGAACAGGCTCAAAGGGAAGCCTTTTCAGTGCCATCAACACCAAAGAGAAACTGCAGACACAAAACTCGGCACAAGCTGATGAAACCGCTTCGCTCTTAAGGAAGCAAGACACATCAGGGAGTGCTGCCAATGGATGTGACCCCTGTAGCACATCAAGACTACTACTTGAACCTTAAAAGTTCAGAGATAAGGCCAGGTCCAGGCTTGACTGAAAAGAGGCCAGAAGGAAAACTGTGCCCACAATCCTGGCCTTCCTGGATTCAGAAAAACACCATCTCAAAAACTCTCCAGACTCTCACATAAGCTAAAGCCATAGAGGCCCATCCAGACCTTAAGCAGAGTATCTTAATATCGCTCCCAAGTAGCCCTTCTTAGAGAACCTATTCCTCTCAAGGGCAGGCTGTAAGCGAGAAGGGATTGTGATCCTCCATTACCAGCAGCCCCTGCAGCAGGAGGTCCTTATCTTGAGGTAGCAAGAGAGGAGATCCCACCAACAAATCCATAAGAGCCACATATCAGGGCCACTAGGATCACCAGGATTAGATGGGCCCAAATCCTGGATAGAAGATAGCCAAGGAGAGAGATATACTACATCTCTCCTGAGGCCATTCATGAAGTCCGCCATCCACAGATATTTTCTGCAACTGAAAGTTCCCCACTTTGACTCAATGGCCACTCAGGAGAATGCCAAACATTGGAAAGGCCTTGCCTCTGAACCTGCAATGTGCATGGCAGAACAGGCAATTAAATGTTCATCCACCCAAATACCACAGCTCTTCAACCTTGAGATCAACTCCAGCACTGTGCATTCTGTCTCATTTAAGGTGGCATGCAACCACCACGGCACTGTCCGAGAACACCCAGACCCTTTGCCAAACCTGGACCTCTACAGTGCTAGATGGATCACTCTTGCCTCCAGGCAGATGATCATCCAGGCCTCCTGAATGGACCAGGCAGTGCACACCACAGCCCTTCAGGTTGGCATCCGAGGTGACAAGCACCCAATCTGATGCTTCCAACAGCATGCCAGCAATAAGGTGGCAGGACTGCAACTGCCATCTCAACTGCTTCTTGATCTTCTAGGGAGAGGAAGGGTCTGGTCGAACAAACTGGGAACAGGAAGACCAAAGGGTTAGCAGGCATCTCTGCAGCAGGCACGTGAGTGCCCTGGCACAAGAAATAGGCTCCAAGTTTGATGACATGAACTTTAGGAACTAAATGTAGTTACAGGCCCATGGATCTGACTAGGCATAAAATGCCCTGTAGTGGCTAAATTGAGACCTCTCCATCGTGAGGGAGCATCAATCCAGGAGTGAGTGGAACAAAGCCCCCAGGTACTCCAAATCCTGGGACAACAGGCAGCTGCTCTTGGGATAGTTGATCAACTCCAACTTTTCCAGCCAGTAAATCACTAGGTCTGCATTGTCTCTGGACTTCTCTAGAGTCTGAATGGATCAGTCAGACGTCTAGGTATGTGGGAACCTGGATTCCCTGCTTGCACAGGAATGGCGCCACTACCACACAGTTACTTTTAAAAGATACATGGAATCAGTTAGGCCAAAGGACGGCTCAGAAATGGACATGGAATCTCAGAATAGAGAAGCAGAGAAACTAAGTATGCCTTTGTGAGGATTAAGGAGATGAACAACTTCCCCTGCCTGACAGAGTCCCTCTTTTCAGTATGAGGATCATCGGGTCTGTCATTTCATCAAAGCTTGGTCTCGGTCAACTTTAGGTCTAGGATATGCTGGAAGGAACCTCCCTTCCAGGCACCACTATGTAAATGGAAGAACATCCCTAGTTCCTGCTCTGCAGAGAGCATGGGAAAACAGCCTGCACTGAAGGCAACACTGAAGCATATCCTTGAACGTTACCCACATGAGCAGGGAGCCACAGGGAGAATCCTCAAGGTGTCAAATAGTGTAGAGGCACTTCCCTAATTCAGGCCTGAAACAGTGACCTTAGGGTTAGAAGGTAGGCATCATGCAGGATATCCTAATACAGCTCTAATCTTGACTGAGGACACAGAGGGCCCCCTGGTTTGACATGGTATAAGTCCCCTCAGAGAGAAACAGTCTGAGTCACTTTCCAACTGGCTGTACCTCGGGAGGGACAGTCAGACCTCATTGAGGAGAGTAATGGAACCATGGCAGAGACTAGAGCAGGCTGAAGCTCAGAAAGGACTGCCCTGTCTTGGACTGAGGCCCAGAGGATATCTCCAGGCTCTATGCATGGCCCAACACAGAAGTACTCCCAGAATCTCTAAGCCTATCTTTCACTGGGCAAGCCTCCCCAAGGACTTTAACCAGGCTCGCCCCAAAGAGTAACAAGTCTTTAAGGTAGTTTGCTTAGCAGCAGCAGCTTGGAGGCAGCAGCTTGGAGGCAGCATCTTCCAACCAAGTGCAAAGCCAGAGCCGTTGTCTACCACTACCACTATGGACTTGGAAGAGATTCTAATCAAGTCTTAGAGGGCACCAAACATCTAAAGGGGTCTGCTTTCAATTTCATAGCCTCCAGATTGTCTGGCAGTGGCTGGATCCATCAGGTGGTGGCTTGACACCAGGCCTGCACACAGTGCTGCTTGAGAGCCTAAAGCGATAGCTTCAAAGGCATTCTTAGGGAGGGCCTCAACACTCTGAATGCAGCACCTTCTTCCACAGTTAGGACTAAAGACTCCCATCCTAGGGCACTCGAGAGGCTGATTAAGCTCATCCTTAGGCTGAGGGTACAACTGAGAATGGACCTTAGGGCCAAACTCAGGTGTTTTCTGCCCCAATACCCTACATGCTACTGCATAGGATAAAGATTGAGGAAAAATTGCAAGAGGAGGCTAAATACCATCCAAGGAAGGTGGGAGGGGGGGCCAATTCCTAATCTTGCCTTAAAGCAGGCTCATCTGCATGCATTATTGCCATACCATCCTGAAAGGGGATTTTAAAAAACAAAAAACCCTTATGCAAAATAGGCAGATCTCAGAGATCCTTGCTCCTACCCTTGTAATCACCCTATCCTCTTCAGACTTACCTTCTAGAGAGGATTTCTCTTGAGATTCTCAACCAAATTACCGGAGCAGATAAGGCTGGTCTCCTAGAGGAATGGACAAGCACAAGGGTGACCCCTTAATTTCCATGGCAGAGACACTTGAGGGTTCCAGGTTCCCCCGTAAGGAAAGGCCTGGATCAAAGACCCCCATGAAAGGGGCAACCAGGCAACTGCAAGAATCTGAAAATAGCCCGTGAAGGGATAATCAGTCCAAGTCTGGATTTCAAGCCTGCTCTATAGGCTTGCTTTGTATGATTGCACCCTTGCCTGCCTGCCCTTACCTGCCTGAAAAATATACACAGCACATATGATTGACACAAGACGACACGCATGTGGGTTATGAAACAGAGTATTTTGTGGCCTTGTATGGGAGAGCCTGGCGAACCATACTTTTGTGCAGAAGTGTGCAAGAGAATGTGAACCTAGGAAAACAGGAATACAGGCCCAGAAGCTGACAAATTGAGAGAGAAAAAAAAAACTGTCAGTTGAGCCACACTCTGAACCCTGAAGAGCACAGTGTCAGATCATACAGGACTCAGGCAGGCAGAGATAAGAGGGGCTGTGTCCAGTAAATACCAACTGTTGTTTAGTAATCTGTTGCTTGGTGATAAACATAGGAGGGATCTGAGGGTTGCACTGGCAGAAGTTCTGACTTTGCAGGTTTTTGCAAGTTCTGCAAATGACATCAGTAATTCAAGCAGAATTCATTGGAACTTTGGGACAGAGAACGTATATAAGAGTGCCTATAGAGCTTCAGCGGGCAGCCTTCTTTTTCCCCACTGTACCGTAGGGTTAAGAACGCTGCCTGCACCTGAGTCTCTCAGACAGACACTTGTGTATCTGTGCTTGCAGTTTTTGCTTGTACTGAATAAAGGAATTTTGCTGACAAGTGACTGATCTGAGTTTTTCTTTTATTTTTCTGGTGTACGGCTCCCATGTACCCAGGCAATCTTGGTGAAAGATTAGGGATCCTTTTGTAGGTCTGACACTGCCTACACCCGTGAGCAGTTTCAGGAGCTACAATCAAACTGGATGGCAAGGGGGGCCCCAGAGGGCACAAGGGGCTCAAGGTTAGTGCCACCCCACCAGGCTCCACCTCTGCTGAGACCAAGCAGCCATCTCAAATGTCTGAAGCCCACTGGTGGTGGTGGGGGAATGCAAAAAAAAAAAAACACCCAACAACCCATAAATACTGAGCATCTTGGGCTACATGGCTGTGCACTGCAGTGGCAAAAGAAGAGACCACAAAAAAGCCCTGCTGAAAAAAAGCCAGGGCTCTAAAGAAAAGGAAATCCCAGCAGGGAAGCACTTGATGTCCCTAGGCCTTGGAGGCCCAGCTACTGAGCAAAATGTTTTTTTTTTAAACCATTTAGAGTTGATTTCAAGAAGCAAGAGAACCAAATACAGCATATTGAAAATCAATGGGAGAAAACCCCCCACTAAATCAGAAAAAAATAGGGAAAGACAAAAAAAGCATACAGATCAAAGACAGCATAAGGGAAGAGGGACTTGATCTAACTTATCCGCCCCCCCCCCCCCCCCCCGAGTCGTCCTGCTCCTCTCAGGATCACCAGTGCTGAAACTCATGGGTAACCGCACTGGACATAGGGCTGCTGCTATCTCAAGGAGGCGGTGGCGGCATACCTGAGCTCCAATTAACGTTGGGCTACAGGTATCAGTCACCCAGGCCATAGCACCATGAGGTGGACCAAGGGAGATAGGCCTATCAGCACCAGTCCAGAACACCTTGCCACCTACTGGAGGCAGACAAATACTTGCTTCTCTCGGTGCTGCACCAGCATATATGCCTAGTGATGACATCACTGAAAGTTGTTCAAGCCTGCCTCATCCTGTTGGCAAGGGAGCATATCAGACTTGTCTGGACTGGTCTAACAGGATAAGGAATACAAATTATTACTCCCAAAGTTCATAGGGAAACACAAGCAAATAAACTGATCATTTAGGAAAATTTAAACCATGACTTCTGTTTCTGAACTCTTAGTTTTATATGGCTATTAAGTGGGAGGAGGTACAACTTGGTAGTTATTGCACACCAGGCCAAATCCTACAAAGTAAGGTATAATCTACCTCCCTGTACGTCAGGTCACTTAAGATACTGAGCAATGCAAGCTATAACTTCACAAGTTAAAAGTGGCGATTCAGAATTCAAGCACCAAGTAGTAAATGAGTTAAATGATTTCCCTTTTGCCCTCCCCCAAACACACACAATACTGCAGAAATCAACTTGTTCTGTGGGCTTTTAATTCTATTGGCATCTACCACAATTATGATCATGACAAAGATTTAATTTGCAACTACTGAAGGATGACGTGTAGGGTATAGCTCACATTTTTATTCATGCCTTCTCTTTCCTGCATAACCCAAAGTGGAGTAGTGGCCTAGTGGTTAGAGTAGGATGAAAATGAGGGAAGCCAGTGTTCCAATCCTGCTTCTCCCACAGACAACTCCTTTTGACCTTAGGGAAGTCACTTCATTCTCTATTGCCTCAGGTCTAATTTAGATTGTAAGCTCACTTGGGCAGGGAAACAAAATAATATTCATACCTAAACGTAATTCACAAATTCAGATTTGAAAAAAGTAATTCTTAAAAACTGAATCCCAGTCAGCAATGATCCTTAGAAGGGGGGGGGGGGGGGAAATCACATATTGCAACTACCTATTGTGGTAAAAGTCCATGTGGGAAAGATACTCAGCAATAAACTCCATCATGAATGAGGACACTGATGTAGTATTTACATGCTTGGGAAACTCTGCCATAAACTTCTAAACAACTTTCCACACTTAAGACAGCCACTTATGTAGCCACTTTCACGACATAATCCAAAGTGCTTTCTTCAGCCATAACATTTACCAGACCCCTCTATTCTGAACTGCAGTCTCTAAACAGCAAACTCACATCTTGTGACTTTCTCAAGTAAGCTCTCAGCTCGTGGCCCTGGAACAGTTCACTACTAGTTAGCTTCTACAACAGACAGAGCTAACAAAGCACATTCTCCAGACAGACAAAACATTTCTATTATAGAATGCTTCCTTTTAGCTTCCATGCCTTTCACTTTGCACAGCTCCGAGTTCTGACTTCATTCAAGCACCCTGGTCCACAAACACCCAGCCTTCTTCCTTCTCTGACAAAACTCTAAACCAGAGTACATTTCCATTGTCACTATGTGATGCTGTAACAAACAGGCTGGGATGGGGAATGGTAAATGGGTTTCTATGGCCTCTAGTCAGAACACTTCCTTGCCTTGTACACCCAGGTGATACAATGGACAACGTACGCTTGGAGACAGGTAACCTCAATTTATTAGTGTCAAAGGAGATGAAGAGCTGAGTAGCCCTTCGATGCCCCCGCGTACGTTCAATGTAAAAGGACAATGCCCTCTTACAGTCCAGAGTATGCAAGACTGTCTCAGCCCGGCTGGTATGCGGCCTGGGAAAGAATGTTGGAAGAACCACCTCCTGGTTGAGGTGGAAAGAGGAGACAACTTTTGGAAGGAACTTCGGATGAGTCCGAAGACCACCCTGTTCCTATAGAACCATGTGTATGGTCTATCAGAAACCAGAGCTTGTAGTTCACTCACACGTCTGGCCGAGGTAAGAGCTACCAGGAAGAGCACCTTCCAAGAAAGGAAGCGTAAATGGCAAGTAGCCATCGGCTCAAACGGTGGACGAGTAAGTTGTTGCAAGACCACGTTCAAGTCCCACTCAGTGGCTGGTGGACGAATCGGAGGCTTGAGCAAAAGCAGGCCTCTGAGGAAGCAGGACACCAAGGGGTGAACCGACAGCGACTGTCCCTCCACTGGTGAGTGGTGTGCTGAAAGAGCACTGAGGTGGACCCGAACAGAGTTGGACTTAAGGCCTAGGTCTGACAGGTGAAGTAGGTATTGTAGCACTACTGGCACCAGGCAGGAGAAAGGATGTTCATTGTGCTGAGTACACCACACTGAGAACCTGCGCCACTTGAGGGCATAGGACTTTCTGGTGGCTTGCCTCCTTGAGGCCAAGACCACCTCCTCAACTTCCCATGGTAGAAGCAAGGGAGCTAGCACTATCCTTTCAGCAGCCAGGCCATCAGCTTGAGGGATCTAAGATTGGGGTGCAGAAGGGAACCCTGATCCTGAGACAGGAGATCGGGTTGCAACCCCAGAGGGAATGGAGTTTCCACTGCCAACTGCAGAAGAAGTGGAAACCATGGTTGCCTCGGCCAACTGGGGGCTACCAGAATCACCGAGGCCTTGTCCCGTAGAATCTTGAACAGAGTTCGGGTCACCAGGGGCGTGGGAGGAAACGCATACAGGAGGCCCGTAGACCAAGAAATCAGAAACGCATCTGCTGCCACTCTCAGAGGATGCGGCTGTCTGGAGCAAAACCTGGGAAGCTGACGGTTCAGTGGACTTATTTATTTACATTCTCTTATATACCGCACTATTCTGCATCAGTGCGGTTTACATTGAACAAACTGAAATTACATTGAACAGGGCATTATAGCTTGGAGATAACTATTTTACAGGGAACATGGGCTATGGAGGGTTAAGTGGCTTGCCCAAGACCACAAGGAGCACCTGTGGGACTAGAAACCCCAGTCCTTCCGGCCCAAGGTTGCTGTCCTCTAGTGGGATTTGAACCCCCGACCTTCCAGCCTGAAAGTACCTTGCCCCAACCGCAGAGATCGATGGATGGAAGTCCCCATCATAGACAGATCTGCTGAACCACCAGTGGATTCAACTGCCATTCGTGAGGCTGGAAAATCCTGCTTAGTTTGTCTGCCAAAAAGTTCTCCTGACCTGGTAGATAAACTGCTTTGAGAAACATGCCTTGTTTGACTGCAAAGGAGCAAAGGGCCTGCGCCTCCTGACAGAGGAGTCTGGACCCTGTGCCCCCTTGCTTGTTCACATAGAACATTGCTACCCGATTGTCTGTCTGAACTAAGACAGACTGGTGAAAGAGGGCATGAGAAAAAGTCTGTAGAGCCAAGCGGATTGCTCGCAGCTCCAAAAGATTGATCTGCTGTGTGGCCTCCCGAGGAGACCAGAGGCCTTGAGTGCATGTGCCCTGGCAATGTGCACCCCAGCCCTTTAAGGAAGCATCGGTCGTCAGCACCCTGGTGTGTTCTGGGGCCTGAAAGGGTACCCCCCTGAGAAGGTTTGGGAGATGTAGCCACCACTGCAAGGAGTCCAAAAGTGGTTTGGACACCTTTACTCTGTCTCGGAGGTCACCTGTGGCTTGCGCCCAACTGAGCTCTGAGGCACCACTGAGCCGCCCGCATGTGCAGACGAGCATTCGGGGTCACATGTACCATGGATGCCATGTGGCCCAGGAGCCGTAGGAAGTATCTGGCAGAGACCTGAGAATTTGCTTTGGAACTGGTTGGCCAAGTCCATCAGTCTGTGGGCCCCATCCTCGGGCAAGTAAACTCTTGCCCCTATAAACTCTAGGTTCTGTGAGGGGAGCAAAGTGGACTTTGCGTAGTTTATGACAAAGCCCAGATGCTGAAGAAGAGACAGTGTGAAGAGTGGCTTGTCTGGCCTCCTGGAGAGACTGACCTCTGATGAGCCAGTCATCCAGGTATGGGAAGACAAAAATTCCCTGATTTCTGAGATAGGCCGCCACCACCGCCAGGCATTTGGTGAAAACCCTGGGGGCAGAGGTTAGGCCAAAGGGAAGTACTCTGTACTGGAAATGGTTTCCTCCCAATACAAATCTGAGATATTGTCTGTAGTCTGGATGAATGAAGATGCGAGTATAAGCATCCTTTAGGTCTAAGGAGCATAGCCAGTCTCCCTGCTGGAGGTAGGGCAGCAGTATCCCAAGGGTAAGCATCTTGAACTTTTCCCTCTCCAGAAACTTGTTTAGGTTTTGCAAGTCTAGGATAGGCCGGAGGCCGCCTGTCCTTTTTGGTACCAGAAAGTACCTGGAGTAGAAGTCTTGCCCTTTCAGGTGGTGAGGCACCGGTTCCACCGCCTGTTCCTTTAGAAGACTTGCCAACTCCTGAAGGAGGAGGTTTCTATGCAGAGGGAGTCTTGGAGGCTCCCCTGGAAAGTAGGAGGGGGGTATCTGGTGGAAATGGAGCATGTAGCCCCCTTTTGGACTATGCTGAGGACCCAGGTATCCCCTGTGATGGCTGGCCACCGGTAGGCGTACAGGGTCAGCCGACCCCCTGTGCCGAGTAGAGCCACCGGCAGAGGAGAGGCTATGCTGTGGAAGTCAAAACCCCGCTCCCTGCTATGCAGGAGCCGGAGCTGGCGGCTTGGGGGTCTTCTGCCTACAGGGCCCCTGCCCCTGCCCCTGCCCCTTGGCCTGCTGGCCCTGTTAGGGAGCTGGAGAGGCCTGATATTGAGAGGAGGACTTGTAGGCAGCACCCTTCCTTCTTTTTCTGATAAGAGGCAGAAGTCTTCCTGGACAGCCTTGTCCTGGTGAGAGTCTCAGTCTCGATTTCCGCAGCCTTTTCAGTCATGGGCTTACCAAAGTTTTTCACCTCGGCAAGGGACATCAACCAACTTGTCCTGCACCCATGGCTCCGGGTCTGATGACTGTAGCCAGGCCTGACAGCGTGCACCGATGCCGGCTGCGGCTACCCGGGCAAAAGCCTCGAAGCCATCATAGGCTGCTCGAGAGATAAACATCGAGCACTCTCGAATCCCTGTTGACAGAGCCTTGAACCTCTGCAAAGATTCCTCGGAGAGGCCAGCTGAGAACCCAGGTCTCGTAGGTACATGCCCATGTACAGCTGGTAGGTATGGACACGGCAAGACAGCATAGAGCCCTGGAAGCACTTTCTACCGAGGGCATCCAGGTTCCGGGCCTCCCGGCCAGGAGGCACCAAGGAGTGCATCTTCTGACTCTTCAGACGGTGCATAGCCGATTCCACAACCATGGAGTGGTGCGGTAGCTGCGCCTTTTGGAACCCAGGGCTCTTACGGACTCGATAAATGGAATTGACCCATTTGCTAAGAACCGGCGTCGAGGCCGGTGCCTCCCACATACGGAAGAGCAGCCGTTCCAGCATCAGAGGAACCGGTACAGTAAAGGCTTCCTTTGGAGGAAAATCATACTGGACGACATCGAGCTCCTCAGCTCGAGGCTCCTCCTCAGTGTCCACAGAGAAGGCCAAGGCCTTGGCCATGTCCCTCATGAAGTCCGAGAACCGGGTATCCTCCTGGGGGGGGGGGGGGGACCGTCTAGGAGGCTCGGATTCCAGCGAGTCCGAAGGGACGCACCGGGTCAGGAAGGTGTCCGGAGACTCCTCGTCCTCCATCTCCCACTCCGACTCCTCCGAGGAGGAATCAAGAGGCTCCGGCCATGTGGGCCTCGGTGCCATACGCCCCGACGACATCGGCCCCGCACGGGAGGTCGAGGGGGGACCTTGACTGAGGATCGACTCAGTCTCCGGGGTCGACTTAGACGTCTAGGTCCCGGTGGTCGGGGCAGATGCACCGGTCAGACCGGCGATCAGCACCCGCTGCTGTTCCATGAAGGCAGCCAAGCTGCTCTCCAAGGCCGTCAACCTGAGTCCAAGCTCAGGAGACTCAGCAGCCCCCGACTCGGACCCCGACGGCATCGGGCCAGACTTCTCTCTCCCCACAACATTGAAGGTGAGAGACGCGGAACTTCCATGTAAATCATTGATACGCTACCTGGGAGTCACCATAGATCAAGAACTAACCTTCAAAGATCACATAAAGCAGACTGTCAAATCCATCTACAATAAAATACGAACGCTGAAACACTTAAGACCTCTACTTGCTCCTAATGATTTCAGAACAATCTTCCAATCCCTTGTGATACCACATTTTGATTACGCCAACATCATTCTACATGGTCTTCCTAAGAGCACCCTCAATCCACTTCAATTGGCGATGAATACAGCAGCTCGCATCCTCCGCTGTATTTCCAGAAGAGACCACATCACTCCCATACTCAGAGCTACACTGGCTACCCCTACAAGCCAGGAGCACCTACAAGGCACTATTGCTATCTTTTAAAGCAATCAGTCAGATAGCCCCCCTTCCCTCTCTTCACTCCTTACTAGTACTCCCACAAACAGGCTAAGAAGGGCGGCAGCCGCTAATACCCTTGCTAAACCAATCAACCAGAGATAGGGCTTTCACTTTCTTCGCTCCGACCTTTTGGAACAATCTCCCTTCGCATATCCGATCAATAAAAGGAACTCTCCCAGTTTAGAAAGGTCCTTAAACACTACCTATTCTGCCTGCACTTTGTATGCACTAATCCTACGCCCACTCTCCCCACTTCACAAATTACCCACACAGCCTCTGACACCACAACAACATAGCCCTGGTAGAACACGAAGCAGACCCTCTGCACACCCAAAATGTCCATAGACCTCAAAGATTCTCCACTACGATTTTCAACATGTTACATGATCTGTAAATAGTCCACAGGTGAAATATTCGTTTTTGTATATAGTTACCCCTGTTACTTTCCAAGTTACTGATCCTGTTGTAATGTAAGCAAAAGATTGTTCTGATGCAAAAATCTGTAAACCTCACTGATACCAAAGAGCGCGGTATATAAGAACTGTAAAATAAATAAATAAATAAATAAAATCGGCTCCCCTGGAGGAGAGTCTATGAGGACAACTGCACTTACATGACTCAGGGACTCCGGCTCCACACGAGGTAGCTTGGAATACCTCTCTGACTCAGAGAGCCCGGGCGGCGGTCAGGGCTCCGCGACCTGGCCCTCGAGGAACAAGGAGCCTCCACCGACGCTGCCCTCGCGAGCTTTTTCTTCCTTCAGTGCTCCCGGGAGGGAGACTCCCTTTCAGAGGAACCCTGACGGTGCTCGGGGTCGGACTCCCGAGATGTCGAGGCCTCTGACAAAGTCCGGGCCCAGCCAGACGCAGAATCAGAGAAAATTCTCTCACGTTGATGCTGACGGCTCCGAAGCGCTTTCAATGACATTTTGCCGCACGAGCCACAGGCCAGCGGGCATGGTCGGGCCCGAGGCATCGGAGGCAGCAGTCATGTGTGTCGGTGAGAGACATAGGTTTCTTGCACCGATCACACTTTTTGAACCCGCTGGCAGCCATCGGGGGAAAAAGGGCCCCTGCAAGGTCAAAAGACCGGGCTACCGGTGAAAACACAAAAAGAGAGCGAACGCTATTCACAACGGACAAAAAACGAAAATCACAAGTCCGGACTCGATACCGGTGTACCGAGCCCAGGTGGGAAGCGGAATCAGCAAACCAGATAAGACAACGTGAAAAATCGCAGAAAAAAAAATTCACTTTTCCCGGGTGACTTGAACTCACGTCTGTCGGGCTCCGCGGAAAAAGAAAGACTGAACTGAGCAAGATGGCACCCTTGGGCAGGAAGGGGACCATGCAGGCGCGCTGCATTCCCAAAGGCTTTCTTTGAAAGCTGGGGAAATGCTCCGCATGGGGGCTCCGTCGGCGCCGACATCACCCATATGTGAGGGCTGACTTCCTGCTTGGTCCTGGAGAACTCTAGTGTTCATTTAATGTCAACACACTAATTACTACATATATACCATGAACCTCATCTACACATGCCACTACAGTGCAATGGGCTAATATTTATGTTTACTGCTCACCCTGCCAATGACTGCCAAGGTGACATACAATAAACAATAGCCTATAACAATATAAAATATAAAAACAGAAATATAAGGCATAAATAGGAACACAGTAAAAAAAACCCCACTAATAAACTCATAGCTGCAGCAAATATTTACCTTCTCTCAGGAGAATGAAAATTAATACTGCAACAGCAAGGTAATAAATGGAAGACCACACAGTTTGGATGAAAGAGCGTATAGTAATACTAATCAGTAGTAGTAGCACAGCCAGACGCAAGCATGGTTTATTTTTAAAGGAACCAAAAAAGTAGCACTTAGGTAAAACTGTAAACAGGATTTCCCCATTCATTTGAACTTTAACCACCAGCAACCTCATGTATTACTATAATTACTATTTGCAAGTATTTGCTTTAAAAGAGAAAAATTCCATTGTAAATGTCTATTTGCAACAGTTGTCAGTCAGTATTTGCTACTAGGTTATCCCCAGTGTTCATTCCTAATGAAATATGATCTACCAGGAATGTTCTGCTCTCACTGTGTTCATGGAAAAAGTCCCTGGCACACTTAATAGTTACAATCTGTGATTAGTAAGATCTTACAATGGAAAGCAAAAGAAAAGCAACATATGAATACCTCATTTAACCATATTTGCAGATTAAAATGTGCATTATATCGCCGTTTCCCAAACTTTAAGCTCAAGGCGCACCTACATTTAAAAAAAAGTGTTGTCGCACAGTAACTTTCATGGGACAGGCAATGGTGGCACAAAGGACTCACATGGTCAAAAAAAAAAAAATCTATCGAAGGACTGAATAATGGAATGCTCTCCCAGGAGATTTAAGAGAAGAGGTGAATTTATTAAGGTTTAGAAAAAAAGAATTAAAACTCTTAGTTCCCAGTAATAGATAACAGATTTAAGAACTATGCTGATTTGACTTAGGGGCATGTTTACTAAAGTGCACAAGGGGTTTTCAGACATCACACATTGAGGGTAGAAATCAATGCATAGTACATGCAAGTGTTGTGCACTACCTGTTCGGGGCATAAACAGCATGGTCCCAGCAGATACTGCACTGATTGAGATCCAAATGCATGCTGGCGAACTCACAGATGCACTTAATGCCAGTGTTAAAGGCATCCATGCTATCTACAAAACTGATGGTGAAGATGCGTTGCCAACCCCTGCACTAATCACAATGTGCAGACATGTCTATGCTCTTCCCCTACCCTGCCCATTTCCTTCCCCATCGCATGCTAAGCAAATAGAGGGGATTAATCCCCACTCTGTTTAGCCCATTAACAGGCACATTATTAGTACACATGCCCCTTAGAGTATGTTCAAGGAATATGTTTTTTGGGTAGTACTATTGTATCTGTTCTGCCTTTTATACATTTTTGTCCACTTATTTCTTAGTCTACAACTGTTTGGTAAAACATCTTGAATGACATGCTGCTAAGATGGTATACAAAACCTGTTAAATAAGAACTGAAGCAGTCGCAAAAGAAAAAAGAAAAAAAAATAGGTGCTGGGTGCAATATGAATTCTGCATAAAATAGGGCCTGGCACTCCATGCCTGCATGCTACATACCAATTTACACATTCCAGAGCTCATGCTGTATTTAAGGAGGAGATGGGCAAGTTTGACAGCAAACATGCTCAGAAAAAGAGAGCCCCTACCAGTGTCTTACAGCAGCAAGGTGCCGAGTGCAGAGTCCTGTGGCACACCACTGTGCCATGGTGCACTGGCTGGGAAACAATGCATTAAAACTAAGCAACAAAATGCACAAAATGGGGTCAATACCTTCAATGCAAGGTCGCAGATTAAATGATTTATTTATCCAGTAGGCCTGATTCTCTCCAGAAAGCACCAGTAGAATTTTAGACAGTCTATTGCATTCATAAATTATCTTACTTTGAAGGAGGCTCCCTTAGAACCTTGACTAGAGCTTTTTTTCTGGGAGTATTCATTTTGTCCTGCAGCATTAATATACTGATGTCATATTCTACTCATTATGAGGAATAAGTAGACAAAACAGTTCGATGCTGCTGCCACCATCACCACAAAAATAGTGCTGCGAGTAGGTTTACCATAAAGATATTCCTTATTGGCATCTCCCTCAAAGAGGAGCACCACAAAGACCATCTCAAATTCTCAGCATAAGAATCCCTTAAACTACAGAAATGTTCACCATCAAAGTATTTTCAAAGTTAACATTTGAAATTATATTTGGTATTAAACAACCGACACGTGCATATTCTCCATGAAGCAAGAATTAAATTATAGTTTTTAAATTTACTTCCTCCATTTTTGGCATTATAGAAAAGACTAGATCTAAACCACCACAATGGCAAGCATGGTATTTGGGCATTTATATATTTCAGCAAATCTAGTTATACAATTTTTTTTTTGTTTTAACGTATAAAGATGTATTTGTAGTAATTGCTTCCCGAGTGGTTAAAGCACTGCCGTTTTGTGACTCACAGCCCCATTAGGATGAGGTATCAAGGAATCAAACCATTAAAACTTTTTATTCAGTTTGTTTGGTTTCAGCGGCAAGTGATGTTCTGGATCAAGCCAACAAAATTTATATAACCTGTTTCGTATATGCACGTGTGGAAGAGTAGCCTAGTGGTTAGAGCAGCAGCCTGGAACCAGGAAAGCCAGGGTTCAAATCCCCAAATCCTACTGATGCTCCTTGTGGTTTTGGGCAAGTCATTTAACCTTCCATTGCCTCAAGTACAAACTTAATTTTAAGGTCCTGTGGGTGGGGGGGGGGGGGTACTCCAATGTAGGGTGTGAGCTAAATATAAACAAAATTGGTTTGGTTTCAGTTCATATGAGAAAATTTGAATGTTGAGCACATTGTAATGCATATACAAAGTGGAGCAAAGCTAATAGGTCTAAAAATTTACTACAACAGGGGTCACCCATAGGTACCATTCATTTTTACAAAATTGATATTTGAATTTTGCTGTCAGCCTTTTTTTTTTTATATAAACACTGGCCCCAGCATTTAAACAAAGTGCATATATTCAGTACCATTATCAAGATAGCAAACGATAGTGTATGATTTAATGTATCTTTTTTTTTTTTTTTTTTTTTTTTTTGATTATTTTATTTTATTTATTTATTTAGACAGTTTTGTATACCGCCTTATCCTTCAATCAAAGCGGTCACAACACAATTGGGGGATACATTTAACACGCGGGGATATTAGTCTTAAATGAGCTAAATTGTAGCTTCATTATATGTCCCCTAGTCTTTATATTTTTTGATGGCATAAACAATCAATCTACGTTTACCCGTTCCACTCCATTCATTAATTTATAGACCTCTGTCATATCCCCCCTCAGCCGTCTCTTTTCCAGGTTGAAGAGCCCTAACCTTTATTTAATATTTTTATTTATTGAACATTCGCCACATGTAAATAGGTACAATTTGCCAACTTCAACCAACTAAATGTTATACATGAGGAAAATGTAAATTTCAATATTGTATGAAAGCAATACAAACACTCTGCAAGAACTTTAGATTCACGGGCCCCCACCGCTCCCCCCCCCCTGTATAACCCGGGAGCGCCACCCCTCTCTCCAACCCACCCCTCCCCCCCTCTCCGACCCTCGGGTGAATCCCCCCACCCCCCCCGCCCCAACCCACCCTAGCACCCCTACCCCCCCTACCACGCCCTATCCTCCTTCCCCCCCTACCCCCCCCCTCTTGTATGCCCACCCGTGAGGGCTCAGAGTGGGTCACCCCCCCCCTGCAAATATGTAAGCAACAAGCACCATTGATCCTGAAAGTGGGCACGCCGTTGGCGCCTAATCGCGGTCAACTGCTCCATCAATACAATCCGTCTGAGCCTACGTTGCCAAGAGACGAGACCCGGTAGCTGGGGTTGTTTCCAGGCCCGAGCAATCTCGCTGCGAGCAGCCTGAAGACAAGCCCCGACCGGTGGGTAAACCCCCGGGGCCACCTCGCTCCCCGTATCCCCAGCAGGCCCAACCCCATATCCACCTCCACCCGCTGCCCCAGGATGCCCTCCAACTGTCCCTCTACCAAAACCCAGTATGCTCGCACTATAGGGCAGGTCCACCAAACATGCAAAAATGTTCCCCGCTCCCCACACCCCCGCCAACATAAGTCGGAGGACCCGGGGTACATCCTACTCAGCCGCTCCGGGGTATAATACCATCGAAACAAAAGCTTATAAGACGTCTCTCGGAGGGCGACCGACAGCGCTTGACGGCCGATATTGACGTGCAATGTCCGCCACTCCTGCACCTCCAACTCTCTACCCAAATCCGCCTCCCACTGCACCTGATGGGGGAACTTCCCCGGCTGCTCCACCTCCAGTTCCCGATATAAGCGAGAAATCAAACCCCGGGAGCCCTCCCATGTCAGCCACAAAGTCTCCCCCGGCCCCGGAGCTCCCTCCCAACTCGATCGAATCCGGGCCTGGAGCAAGAAATGATGCACCTGGAGGTAAGGGAAGAAAATCACTCCCCCTCAACTGATACCTTAACCGGAGGTCCGAGAAGGGGATTAACGAGCCCTCCTGAACAAACTTCCCGAAGGTATCCAGCCCCCTCCGTTCCCACCTCCGAAACACCCCTTCTCTGCCAGGGCCAAACTCACTCGTCTCCCGCACTGGGGTCAACATCGAGAACACCCCCCCAGGGGCCGCCCAACGGCGGCGTGCCTTCCGCCAATGCATAGTAAGATGCCACATAAAAGGGTTTGCTTTCCATCTACCCGAGGGTAACCGACCAAAGATCCAAGGTAAGTACCACAACGGAAGCCCCTCAGCCCAGTGTCGCTCAATGGCCCGGAACCGCTTTTCCACTCCCCCTCCGTCACGCCACTCAAAGACCTGCCGCAATTGGGCAGCCTGATAGTATCTAGCCAAGTTTGGGACCCCCAATCCCCCCGCTTCCCGGGACGCATACAGTACCCGTCTGCTCACCCGGGGCCCGTGACTTCCCCCAGATAAACGCGAAAACCTGGTTCAGCAAAGTCCGGAGGGATCCTGCCGGGATCACCACTGGAAGCGATTGAAAAAGATAGAGCAGGCGCGGCAGCAGGTTCATCTTCACCACCGCCACCCTACCCAACCAGGAAAGTTCCACCGCCCGCCATCGCCCCATATCCTTCTGCAGCTCCTGGAATAATCCCGGATAATTGGCCTTGTATAATCGCAGGGGGTGCGCCGTAATCTGCACACCCAAATACCGTAGCGAACCCTTCGCCCACCTAAAGGGGAAGGAGCTGCGCAAGCTGGCCACCACGGTCGGGTCCAATGAGAGTGACATAGCCTCTGTCTTATCCCAATTTACCTTAAACCCAGAGAGGTGCCCATACCGGTTAAGCTCACCCATCAGTATGGGGAGGGACACTATGGGGCGGGTCACGGCAAACAGAACGTCGTCTGCAAAGAGTGCCATTTTATGCTGTTCCGTGCCGACAGGTATTCCCGAGATGTCCCCGTTAGAACGAATATGCGCCGCCAGGGGCTCCATAACTAGGGCAAACAACAATGGGGAGAGCGGGCATCCCTGGCGAGTGCCCCTCCCAAGGGGAAAAACTCCGAAAATCCACCATTAACATTCACCGCCGCCACCGGCGCTGCGTAAAGTGCTTGAATCCAGGCCCTAAACCGTGGGCCCAGGCCCACGTGCTGCAGCACCCCCTGTAGGAAGGGGAAGCTGACCCGGTCAAAGGCCTTTTCTGCATCAATGGAGAGGAACATGGCTGGGTGCTGGACCTGCCGCGCCAGCCACCCAAGCTGGATCACTCTTCGAATGCCATCAGCCGGCTGTCTCCCCATGATGAACCCCGATTGATCCGGGTGGATCAGATCCGGCATGTACGGGGCTAAACGCAAGGCCAGTACTTTAGATAAAATCTTAACATCGATATTCAAAAGAGAGATGGGACGATAGGACCCACACACCGCTGGGTCCCAGCCTGGCTTAGGTAACACCACGATTGCGGCTTGAGCCATGGAGGGTGGCAAGGCCTCCCCCCGCAGGACAGCATTAAACACCCGCACCAACAGGGGTGCCACCGTCTCCCCCATTGCCTTATAAAAGAAGCCCGTAAACCCGTCCAGGCCCGGAGCCTTCCCGGGGACCAAGGCCCTAATGGCACCCTGCACCTCCTCCAACGTAATATCAGCCTCCAGGGCGTCGCCCTCACCCTCGCCCAACCGAGCGCTGCCTTTCCCTGCATTCTCCAGATAACTGGCCATCTCCTCCCCCCCTCCCGGAGCCTCCGCTGCATAAAGCTTCTGGTAATAAGTTTTAAAGCAGTCCCGAATCTCTTCTGTCTTATAAAGCAATTGATCCCTGGGCCCTTTAATTTTGGCAACCATGCGCTTCTGCCGCTGATTCCTAAGTTTATTAGCCAAGAGCCGCCCGGACTTATTGTCAAATTCATAGTATCGTTGCCCAGCCCTATCCATCTGACTAGAAATCTTTTCCAACTGGAGGGCATTCAACTGTCTACGAGCCTCCTCCATCTGGCCACGTACCGTCCGTCCCCCCGTCCGTTTATGCTCCCTCTCCAAAGCTATCAAACGCTCCTGGAGTAGCCTCTCAGCCTCAGCCCTCTGCCTCTTCCGCCGCGCCCCCATCTGGACCAGGTGGCCCCGCACCACCGCCTTAAGCCCATCCCAAAGTATACCGGTCATGACCGCGCCGCCATTATCATTAAGGGCCATATAGTCCAAAATCACCTCACGTAGCTTCGAGGCCGCTCCCCCCTCCCGCAGCAAGTAATCATTCAAACGCCAAAAAGTCCGCTTTCCGCTATCCCCGGGACCCCCCAGCATGACCTGCACCGGGGCGTGGTCTGACCAAGTCACTGGCCCAATACTCGCCCCTTCCAATCGATCCCCCCAATAACTATCACCCATCACATAGTCAATACGGCTATAGGAGCCATGCACTGGGGAGAAAAAGGTATAGTCCCGAACCGAAGGGTTCGCCAACTTCCACAGGTCAGCCACCCCCAAGTCCTTCATCCACTTGCTAAGCTCCCTTCCCCCTCCCCCCCCCCGGGACTCCCCCTTGTATCGTCCAAGGCGACATTGCAATCCCCCCCTACTAACACCCTCCCCTGGACCTTCCCCCCCAACCAGGAGGCAAGCTCCCTCCAGAAGACCCCCTTACTAGAGTTAGGGCCATAGACAGAAACTAAGGACACCTTATCCCCCCCCAAATCCCCCACCACTACCACCGCTCTCCCATCCGCTTTCTGATATATTTGCTCCACGGTAAGAGGGACCCCCTGCCCCACCAGAATGGCTACTCCCCCTTTCTTCCGTCCCCCCTCCTCAGCCGCAAAGTACCCCTGATAAGTCCCCGAGCGCATAAGCCTCTCATCAGCTTGTCGCAAATGCGTTTCCTGAAGAAAGGCTATCTCCCACCTCCGTGCCCTGAGCTCCTTCCACAGCAATTTACGCTTTTGGGGGGAGTTCAGACCCCGCACGTTAAGGCTCCCAACGATCATGCCCGACGCCATAATGCTTGTTCACCCCACCCATCTAGCCCACTGTACGCACTCCAAACCTCCCCTCCCCTCCCCCCCCACCTCCCCCACCCCTCCCCCCCACCTCCCCCACCCCTCCCCACCCCCACCCCCCCCCCTCCCTCACCCCCCCTATGACTGCAGACCCTGTGTCCGTCCTCCATCGAGGAAGTGGCTCTCCCCAGGACGCTGCCCCTCCCTGCTCCCCGGCCTGCCCCTCCCCCTCCCCACTACCCCCCCCTACGCTCCCGCACCAACCCTTTCGCCCCGATCCCTCCACCTTCAAAACAAGGCAATAATAAGCATTCTACTAAGCACAGCAAACACTACCCCAACATTCAACATAGCATAATTCCCCTCCCGTCCCCCTCCCCCAACCCGCCAGCACCCAGGGGCATCGCAACCCCTTCACTGTCCCGGGTCCACAAAATTTTTCAACACACATGTCCTAGGCCACGGAGCGCGATCACCCAGTGTCATTGGATGAGCCTCCCGACGGGCCGGCGGGGGTATCTTCTACCTCTGCTTCGCCAGATCTCCGCCGCAGGTGTTGGCCCCGCACGGGCACTCTTTCCCACACTGATCGCCGCTCCTTGCCAGCGGCAGCGCCCGCCTCCACACTCAGCTCCGGGAGCCTAGGGGCCCCCTCTTTACGCAAAATGTTCCAGGCGTCCTCTACTGTCCGGGCCCGAAAGCTACGGCCATTAACATCAAACATCAACGCAAACGGGAACAACCACCGATATCGCTTCTTCTCTCCTTGCAAATAGGAGGTCACTGGTTTCATCTCGCGCCGCCGTTGAAGGGTTGCAGCCGAGAGATCGTGGAACACCTCCACTTTCTGACCCTCCCATTGGAATGTCCGGCGGGCCGCAGCCACTCGCATCACTTGTTCCTTCACCATGAACGATCCCAAACAGGCCACGATATCCCGGGGCTGCCCTCGTCGAGCCGGGCCCAAAGCCCGATGGGCCCTCTCAACTGCCACCTCAGTAGCCTCCGCGGCCGTTCCGCGCTCCAGCAGAAAATCACAAAGTCTCTTCACCACTGCCGAGGCATCGCCAAAGGCTTCCGTCTCGGGCAGACCCCGCACTCTCAGATTGTTCCGCCTGGAGCGATTCTCCAGGTCCTCAAGTTTATCGCGCATCAGCCCCTGATCTAAAAGGCACTGCTGCAAACGGGCCTCCATCTCAGAGTCTTTCTCGTCTCGGCGATCCGCCTGTTCCTCCAGGGTCTCTACGCGACCGCCAAGGTCTCTCACTTCCTCCTTAAGGGTGCCCAGGGTCTCCTTTAATTCAGTCCGCATCGCTCCCAGGTCTCGTCTGAACGAGCGCATCCAACCCCAGAGATCGCCACGGGTGCAGGCGTCCCCAGCACGCTCTAGCTCTCCCTCCATTTCCTCGGCCAGCTCCTCGTGGACCTCGGCCGCACAGGCCGACTTCTCATTTTTGGCGGCATAGGAGGACTGGAACCGGGCCAATTTTTTGGTAACCGACATCTTATCACCTCCGCACCTCGATGCCACCAAATAGCCGTTGAGGGGGAAAGGCTGACCGCTAAATTTCACCTCTAATGCTGCGTCCCAACGGGAGCTCCAAACTCAGGCAGCCATCTCCGAGGTGACGTCACTTCCTCCGATTTAATGTATCTTGATAGACCGCCCTTTGCAGAGCATTTAGGGCAGTTTACAATAAAATTAAAAAAAGTAACAATAAAAACAGAATAGAAACCCCCCCCCACAGAACTCCAATATAATATTGGAAAGAATAGAACATGAAAGTCAAACACATGGGTAACTATCTTTTCCAATGCTTAATTCCCTGAGGTACAGTCTAAGGAGGGGAGGGGGGGGTCATCCACCCCAAAGGCTTGTGTAAAAATGTGGTTTTTTTTTTTAAAGATGTTTAAATTAGCCAGGGAGACAATTCCATAAGGCAGGGGCCAAATAAAGAAACATGAAACAGTGCGCAGACGCATATTTAATTTTCACTAGCAAGGAGAAGACAAACCAATCATTCTGTAGAGATCATAAACATCAAGACAGGACATAAGATAAGGGATGGTAAGAGAAGACAAATACAGAGGGACATCACCGTGTAAGGATTTGTGTGTCAGCGTCAACATTTTAAAGTGGATTCTCTGGATTACAGGGAGCCAATGATTCTGAATCAGGAGAGGTGTTGCATGATCATATTTCCGAGAGATGCATATATACATATAGAGGGTCTTTTCCTAAAGGACGTTAGCTGACAATGGGTGTTCTGACACATGCTGAATGTATGTTAAGATACATGTTGCCAGCTAGCACAGGGACATAACAGCACTGTCTAACTTGCGTCAGTGTAGAGCGTGGGCAGGGTAGGGGTGGAGAGTGGGCGGGGTGTGCTCTGACTGCATTAGCACAGGATAACCCAACGCCACCTTGATAGGTGGCATTGTGTACCTGAGCTAAGGGACAGGGCTCTGCATTAACTGCCGGGAAAATGCTTTCCACGCCTCTGGCAGGTAATTCAGTGGTGTTGTGCCTTACGTATCATAGTTTCAGCACTGTTGGCAAATTTGGTGCCACACTCTAGCGCCCTTTAGTAAAAGAGCCCCATAGTGCGATTAGCACCAGTGTTTTCCAAGCGCAGCAACATTCAGCCTACGATAAGAATAAAGCTAGAACGGCTATTTTGCAGTCCTAACTTTATCTAGAGATAGACTGAATATCACCATTCTGCAGATAAACTGGAGCGTCGCCCCAGCAGTATATGGATGATGTGGAGGTGGTCTGGAAGGATTTTCAGAGGCCCTATCTGTATGCTGCCGATGAAAACCCACAGATATATTGTTGCTTAAGGGAATTATCCAGATAATGGCTGCTATTATCCAAATAATTCCCCCATTAGTATTTAATACATTTGAAATACTTATTGGCACAGTCAAACTCAACATGTAAATCCTCTCACATTAACAGGCTCCAGAACTGGACTGATCTCGTATGGTTATTCACAGCCAGTATCATATAAAAAGATGCTTTTTTTCATTGAACTATTTGAAGTAGGGACAGAGCTATTAATAAGTGAAAGGAGACCGTCTAGAGCAGTGTTTTTCAACCTTTTTTGTGCAAAGGCACACTTTTTTCATGAAAAAAATCACGAGGCACACCACCATTAGAAAATGTTAAAAAAATTTACCTCTGTGCCTATATTGACTATATATAAAGTAATTCTCTTGAATAGGAATCAAACACTCACACCAACCCCCTCCCCTGCTGGTTCACACCAACCCCCCTCCCCTGCTGGTTCACTCACACCACCCCCCCCCCCTCCACTGCTGGTTCACTCACCCACCCCCCTGTCACTTACTCACCCCTCCTGCTGGGTCACTCACTCACTTACCCCCCCTCCCCTGCTGGTTCACTCACACCATCGCCCCCCCCCCTTGCTGGTTCACTCACACCACCCCCCCCCCCCTCCACTGCTGGTTCACTCACACTCCCCCCCCACCTTGCTGGTTCACTCACACTCCCCCCCCCCTTGCTGGTTCACTCACACACACACACCCCCCCCTCTGCCCAAGCCGCTGCTTCTGCTTTGTACAGAGCAGCGGCTGCACTACACTTACATTGAAAAGTAAAGAGAAACTGTGTCAGGAGCCCTCCAGTCATCGCAGAGCCCGAGGAAGTGATGTCATGGGGGCGGGCTCCTCACAGGCTGTCTTTCCTTTTCAAATTAACTTTATTGCAGCTAAAGTTAATTTGAAAAGGAAAGACAGCCTGTGAGGAGCCCGCCCCCATGACATCACTTCCTCGGGCTCTGCATGATCGGAGGGCTCCTGACACAGTTTCTCTTTACTTTTCAATGTAAGTGTAGTGCAGCCGCTGCTCTGTACAAAGCAGAACCAGCGGCTGCACTGCTATAGGGAATCGCGATCACGTTCGCGCCGCGGACTTCGGCACAAAAGCCGGTTTTTTGCTCTGGCCGCTCCCGATCTTGCGGCCAGAGCAAAAAACCGGCTTTTCAATGGCTGGTTTTACAACTGTGCCGGCAGCCAGCCTGGCCATGGAAAAACCGGCCAGGCCGGCTGAAAACCGGCCGGTTGGCAACCCTAATTTGTGAGCCGAGGCCACATGTTACGGATGAAATTGGAATTTTTCCCACGGCACACCAGACAATATCTCACGGCACACTAGTGTGCCGCGGCACAGTGGTTGAAAAACGCTGGTCTAGAGCACCAGCCCTCCAGGGGCGCCCTCTGCTGCCCATGGCTGGCAATGGCGCAGAAATTGTGACGCAGCACTTACCTACCATCTCTGGGGCTGCGTTGAAGTTTCTCTTGCACAAATCTGCTACTTCCACCTCCCTCTGATGCAGCCTTTCAGTTTATACAAAACCAGAAATCAGCATTGAAGGGGTATGGAAGCAGCAGATTGTGCAAGAGAAACAGCGATGCAGACCTGGAGATGGTAAGTAAATGCTGCAGTGCATTTTCAGAGCCACTGCTGGCCCTGGAGAGATGTGGTAGCAGCGGCAATAGGCACAAGGAGGGGGTGGCAGCATAGAGGGCCTGCTTAGGGCACTGCCAATCCTTGAACCAGCCTGAATTTGAAGTAGCAACCAAAATGTTCAACAGTTGAACATCATGCCTCAGACTGTTCTGGGTCCAGTCACATTCAAGATCAGTTTGACTCCCTGGTTATAAAACTTATAAAAGGGTCAGAATAGAGGAAAGCTCTGAATGGCTGGGAGAATTTCTTAACTGTGGATATAAATCCTTGAGGCCATTCAATGTGTAAATAGTTTAGCTAACTCTTGGCATGATGTAAAGCATAACAGGGGAAGCTCTGAGCTGCCAACAGCATCATTTCCTTCAGCAGGTGGTAGCTGCAAGTGTTCTCCAGTGCTTCCAAATGACTCCCTATTATGCCAAGTTAAGAGCCCTGTAAACTAAAGATTCTAGATTTTTGTAAGCCCTCATTTTAAGTCATTGTTACCTCAAGGCGACGGCAAAAGCTAGAAGGATGCTTGGGTGCATACGGAGAGGAATGGCTAGCAGAAAAAAAAGGAGGTGATAATGCCTCTGTATAAGTCTTTGGTGCAACCTCATTTGGAGTATAGTGTGCAATTCTGGAGACCACACCTTCAAAAGGATGTGAACGGGATGGAGTCTGTGCAGAGGGTGGCTACTAAAATGATTGGTGGTCTTCATTATAAAGCATATGAGGACAGACTGAAGGATCTTAATATGTACACCTTAGAGGAAAGGCGGGATAGAGGTGATATGATTGAGTTGTTTAAATACCTCCGTGGCGTAAATGTTCAAGGAGAGAGCCTCTTTCAATTGAAAGCAAGTTCTGCTACGAGGGGACATGGGATGAGGGTGAAGGGAGATAAATATTTCCGCATATCACTCCTGAATCTATTTACGGAAAAAGAGTAGTGGATCCGTGGAATAGTCTCCCAGTGGAGGTGGTAGAGATGAGGACAGTAACTGCATGGGACAAACACAGAGGATCTCTAAAGGTAAAAAGGGGACTCTTGTAGTTGTTGATATAGAAGGACAGACTGGATAGGCCACGTGGCCTTTTTCTGTCGTCATGTTTCTGTGTTTCTATAGTACTAGATCCTGAAATACAGAATGTTAAGAATCCACACGCACGCATACACAATAACTCTAAACATACTGGTCTAAAGTCAGTGAAAATGATTCATCCCAAATCTTTCAGCGGCCATCTTGAAATATCAGCTACCCAAAAGAAAAAAAGTTGCTCTTTTATTACACACACACACACAGATATATACATATACATACATATATACATACACATACAGTATATATATGTATGTATATGTATGCATATATATATGTGTGTGTGTGTGTTTAATAAAAGAGCAACTTATAAATAAGTGGGTTGTAGGGCACACATCTATACTACCACATGATCTGTCATTTCATTAATAGGGCTACTACATTTTTGGAGTGTAAATCTGGGACACTTGGGGCTGGGCTGGGCGAGGCAGAGGTCCTCCTCTCTTCATACATCTTTTCCTCATATTTCAAAATGACCAGTCTAGATAGTCATTGAGTAATCTCAAAAACGTTTACAAAGGACAGTAGCAACCCTTCTCTTGTTATAAGCACACACACAAATATATGCATCAACTTATTTTTAAACATCAAAATCTATATATTTCTAAAATTCCTGTTCTTTTTTCAGTAAATAAGTTAATTTTGTATCTTCTCCTACCAGGACTAAGAAGACTGCAATAAAAGGGAATGCTGCAGAAGTAAGGTCCTTTGCCTATGTCCCCACTGAAATCAGTAACAAGAGCAGCTTACAGTCCATGGAATCTGGGGCACTACCTCAAAATCAGGGCCATCTGGTAACCTTAGCCATTAACATATACATCATGCAGTTGCCTGTATCGTGTGTGCTGTTTAACTCTTTTTCAAGAAGGCCCTTTCTGGGTAAAGCTGTGGAAGGCCTGGCTTATACATGTAAACTCAGAAAAACTAAAATCTGACGGACTAAATACAGCCTAATGGATCTTATCAGTATGCATTATGAAAATCCTGAAAATTAGTCCTATTTGAGGCCCTTAAGGATTAGAGTATGGAACCTTGCAACAGAACGATAAGTGAAATAAGGGAAAAAAGGCAGGATAACAGTCACCAACTGGTGTTTATAATACCGAAGGCTGTGGAGGCAGCAATTACACAATCAAATTAAAATAGGTTTTGTTTTCCAGGATGCCATATATTACTGACAAGCATTGCAGGAAAAAGCAAATTTTCTTTACTATTGCTGTCAGCCACAGCAAAAATTCTCACCTCACCAGCATTTTACTTAATAATCTTGCATATCCACAATGCCTTTACCATTTAATGGAAGCAATAATGTGCAAGAATTTTAAGGGGCATAGATGAAATTAAGCCAGAACAATTATGTTTCCAACAGGAGCTAATAGTGTTTTTTTTGAAGGAGCTCATCAGCTTCTGCATGGAGTCAAATCCTTAAACAGATTTTGGAAAAACTAGAAAATGGGAGCAAAATGGAAACCAGAAGAGACAGTAAGGGACAGAAAAACAAACACAGGCAGCACCTACAAAAGAGATATAAATGGTCGAAAGGAGTAACAGGAGACAGATGCTACATGCAAAGGAGGAGTAGGTGAAGTACACTGGAAAGCAGCCCAGAGCTGTTAGCTACAAGAGGGGACTGGCAACACCAGCTATACACATCATCTTCAAAGAGCAAGGATGAAAGTGATAAATATGAGCTAGAAAGGTGGTAATGCTGCTTTGAAACAGAAGTAATAGCTAAGTGCTCTAAGTACAATACATCTTGGCTCTAATACCTTCCCACTGTGCACTTACCCCTAGATTTTTTCACAACATTTTCTACATCATTTTATTTACCTTTTTTCTTTCACACATTGGAGTAAATAAAACGGTGTGCAACTACTACTATAAATTAGGCTCCATGTTTGGTTTATGCAATGCCTCCATGAAATTCTGATAAGATTCAAATATATCATTCTCTCCCCTCCTTAATCTGATCTGCAGTCTCATAGTGGTGAAGGGCATAAACCACAGGAGCTATGCCATACTAATATTTTTCCAGAATTAAAATACAGAACAAAAAGAAGAAAGAATGGGAGGGGCTCTTAACTTTACATATAAATGGTTAGGCATCAGGGCTAGCAGAGGGAAAAGCCTTACAGATGGGTATGGCAAAGATCATTTGAGCGCTCTCCGCTAATTTCAAGTAACCTTTCCTTTGCCCGAATGTGCCTTGCTGTGAGATTCCCATTCATAGCTTGCAGGGTTGAAAACTAAAAATCATACACCCCATATGACATAATGCATTATTTCAAGATATATTTGGTGCAAGAATTGAACAAAACTAATGTATATGAAAATCCACTAGTCACCTTGAGGGATTTATTAGACTCAGTCTCCTGCAAGGATCCGAATGCTGCAGTTCAAAGTAAGAGTTCAACCTCAACAGCTCAAGATCAGCTGGGCTTGAAGAGAGCCTTATGGATAAACTGTTTTAAACACACTTAACATGAAAGGAATATTTTAGCAGGAAAATGGCTTTTAACATTAAATATTTCATAATTTGTCGGGGGGGGGTGTGTGTGTGTGTATTTTTTTTATGAGGTAGATACAAGTAGGGTGCTTGGTATTAATGCCTGCACACTATATACATAACTATGAACCTCTGTACAGTGGCCACCGGAAATCTGAACAGCAGATACAAATTTGCATATACTATATTAATGCATGCAAAATGAGCATATTGATTAAAAGCTACTGCAGTTTAAACCTCTCTCTCAAAATGTAACCAGAGAAATGTTTACATATTCCACCAGGCCGGCATAGGCAACTTGAAGCTGGGGCTTTTATGCCTGGGCTACATTGTCCTTTGCCACCCGGCAGAACCGATGAAAGGGTTGTTCAAGAGTGGAAGAACCGTGACACTTATCACAAGGGGCTAGAAAGGGAATACACACTTCCCAGTTATATACCACATGCAAAATTATGAAGACAATACAAGTATAAACTTATTCTCTCTGCACTGCTTAGGTTCTATACATTTTATCTGATAGCACAGCAAATGCTTAAACAGAATTTCAGCTTTGCCACATTTAAAAATATATAAGTTCTTTCTGCATATTCAACTACATCCAAATGCTTAAACTGTTGAATTAATTCCATAAACTACATTTCTCATGTATTCCCGAGCACTACTTAAAACTACATTTGTAAAGTATTAAGGAATACCTTAGTAACCTATAAGTAAATACGATATAAATTTCAGAACAGCAATTTAAGATCTGTCCACCCTATAATGAACCAGCTACTGTAGAAGGAAATCTTATTGAGCACAAGAGTCCAAATCTTGTGCTTACTTTCTTGACCCAAGCTTGTTCAGGATTTGCAAATGCCTTTAGAAAGGAAAATTCCTGGGAGAATCACCATTCACTTTAAATGATACTTTTTCTTGGATGAAAGTAAACCCTCCTCCCCTTTCCCTCACTGCACTATTAATTTAGATTCTGTGATGTAGTTACAGATACAAAACATCATTTCATTATGAGCATTTAGCATTTGAGGGAATATGTGCCTCTGCAATCTTCTGGTTTAGCTTTAATTCAGTATGAGAGATAGCATATGCTCACGTCTAATATAAGCCCTTACTGCTGAATGTGTCCAGCATGTCTTATGATTCAATAAAAGGAGCTCTAGAACACATTTGCTTTAACTCGTGATGATCTGGTGCAAAAGGAAGATTACAAAACAGCAGTACCAACAAGGCACATCTATACATTTAGGGAAATGGCTGCTCCTTGTCACAGTCAATATGGGTGTTGTCCAACTTCATAGAAGCATTGGATCATGACTCCTCAGCTCTCATTGGGAAGACAGCTGTTCGTTAAAAGAACCCTGCAAATTTAAACAGCTGGACAGCTGCTTGAAGGGAAATGTTCAATGTTAACCTGGAGAGCAATCTACACTTCTGATCGTCTATGAAATGAAAACCTCTGGTTACAAAAGTGTGGATTTTGCTATGGGTAGTAGACAGTGCAGTTGGCTAGGACCAACATGAGGTTTTCAGCACTGACATTTTGCCATCCCCATGCTTAACACTATTCTTTATGCAGTAGGTCAGTCAATTTTGTTCACTAGGCTTTGGATTTCAAAACATAGTTAAGTTCATTTTGATTTTATCCTGTTGCTGTAAAGGGATCCACTGTGTCTGTCCCATGCTATTTTGAATTCTGTCACTGTATTTGCCCCCACCACCTCCATCGGGAGGGTATTCCAAGCATCCACCACCCTTTCAGTGAAAAAATAAAACCACCATTTAAGATTTTGCTAAGCAAATCTTTTTTGCTACATGAAGAATTAATGACAGCCAACTGGGCACTTCTGCTACTGTTCAGAGATATTATTGATTATACTGCTTATGTTAGACACAGAATATATATTGGGCACATGATGCTAATAATCTCTGCATGTAGTATGAAAACAAAACAAAACAACAAAAAAAAAAAACCCTACTCATGCCCATGCTTTTAATATCAATTAATGACCTGGGCAAGGCACACACTCACATTGCAAGTCACCAAAAAACACACAAAAAAACCTATACGATATTCCAGCAAGGATGTTTCAGCCTACAAAATACTTCCATGGTGACAATTTGTTCATTATTTCACTGAATGCACCTTCTAGTTTTATTATACTGAATGGATGTTTTTCCTAGCAAGACAGAGCCTATATCTAATTCATATGCTAATACAAAAACAAAGCTGAATCGTTTTTAACTGATGCTGATACTAACACAGATTATTATGTGCCTCATGACATACAGCTTATTGTTATTTTGACTTATTGAACCTCAGGATTTAGTCTTTCGTAAGAAAAACTACCAGTTTTGTTAATCAAATGCATGCAGTTTATTGATTTTATTTTATTGAAGTATACAGAGAAAACAGTCTACAACATCTGTACACAATCTTCCATGGCCACAAGACAATAAAACCCCCCTTGTATGATATACCACCACTGTGCCGACTGATTGCTATGCATCAGTGCTTTGTGAATAAACTTAAGACCTCCTTCTTGATAGCTAATTAATGCCAGTCTGATCAACAACCACAATGCCATATCCGAGTGCTTATTTTCTTGCAGAAAGCACTGCTGCCACTATTGCAATGAATGGATATCGAACAGAAAAAGAAGATTATGGTATGTCTGAAAATTTAACAGTCTTTACAAAGCTAAAACAACCGTGGAGACCTAAAAATTTAATATCTGACAAAACAGAACACAGATCCATGAGGTTTTCTTCCCAATGACCATTTCGTTATCACAAACTATGTTTAGATTCAATCTCATCCAAAAAAGTAATCAGATAATGCAATAAAAGCTCCACAGTTTCAAAGAAATCATAGCATTTGTTCTGATATTCCCAGAAAGATATTTAAAAGAAATAAATTTCTAAAAATGTCAACTGCAAAAAAAGTCAACTTATTTGTAAATTATAATGCACAAACCATTAGCTATAAGCTTAATGGCATATCTTTATTTTGGGTTGATAAACACCATTGTTTACGTTTGAAGAAAAGAAAGCAAAACAAAGTATTAAATCTTCCATTTAAGTAAAAAGTACAGAGTCCCTCAAACCAATTTATAATGCATTTTGAAATCTCTCTCTATATATGTGTATGAATATGTATATATCCATGTGTGCACGCACACACATCCCCTAAAAAACAATGTGTTGATGCCTTTTCATAGTCTATTCCTAGTTCACCCCCACTCCCAATTCCCTTTAAAAAAAAAAAAAAACACGACCTAAATCTTTAAGAACACTGAATAAAAAGCTTTAAACAGGCTATTGTTCAAGCTCTAGGCTACCTTTTTTCTCTTGGTTTTGTTCTGTATTTTCCTCTGCAGCAGTTTCCATGGCTGGTTTCATCCCATCCACCAAAAATGCTTTTTCCCCAACAAACACTCTCTTCTCCTCTTCGTCCTCGCCTCTTATTTACAGCTTGCAGTGATTGAGTGGCTCTGCTCTCCCCTACAGTAGCTAACGGCCCTTTCCAAGATGCAGAAATCTTTGTCAGATTCGATGTCACTCTGTTTACAGGTCCATAATGATTTCTGACAGAAAACTCTGAAACATCACAGAGGATCCCACTTAAAAAGTAGCCGATTATGCCTACATCTTACATATTGTAGATGAGAAAAAGTCTGCTTCCTAGCAGCTATGCCTCCCTTCAACACCCCCCACCCCCCTTCTTTTGCTCTCACCCTCTCCTTCTCCAAAGGCTTCCAATGAATGTTAATCAATTCTCACACCAAAGAATAGATGAGTGACATCACAAGGGTAGGGGGAATGCGTGAGAATGAAAGAAGCCCCCTCCTCTCCGCATGACTCAGCTATGGAACTAGCCCCCTTGTATACCGTCTCTAAGGAGTGTGCATATCACACAATCACAAGGCTCGCTTTCCCATGGGACTCTCATTATGCCTCGCATTTTGATTTATTCCATATGCCCTCTTCTCTTCTACAGCACAGAAGCAGGATGTGCCACGCTGCCTTAAAAGTTTATACACGTGGATTTGAAGCAGAAAAAGGACTGGCTCAAAAAACAGCATTTAGCACTGAAAAAAAAAAAAAAAAAAAGCAAGCACAGTATACAAATAGTGATGAAAAAGACCTAACCACTGCCTTTCAATAACTACAATACAAATTTTAAAAAAAAGCTTTTGATTGCATTCTTTTATTTTACTTGCATTTTCTTTTTGCAACAAACTTAACCTATGAACCATTTAAGTTTAGTAGCCAGTTTTCGCTTTGATGTTGACTTTGCTTTTGATTTCAGTGGTTTTTCAGAGCCATAGTAATCACCTTTGAAATGTAAACTAATGCCACAAGTTTCATTTTAAAACTGCAGGGCCCCAGCAGACATATTCATCCTGAATGCCTGGATAATTACATATTGATCCAATGTAAGCAAAACACATTGTTCATGAGCTTTTACAGTGTATGGTATACCTTCTATGTTGTGTCTCTCCCCCCCCCCCCCAAAAAAAAAAAAAAAAAAAAAAAACCACTTCAACCATTTTCCTCAAGTTCTTTTTTTGTTCAATTTGTCTTTTTTTTGGTATTTGTGTAATTTTTGTTTTGATTTTAGTTCTCCTTTTGTAAACAGCGTTGACCTTTTCACTCCTTAAAGTCAAGTTCAAACAATACTCCAAACATCAGACGAAGGGACTTAAGTGATGGTGAAAGTCCCATAGTCTTTGGTAGCATAGACCACAAAGAATCCATTTGAAATGAACTAATCCAAAGTTATTGTTCAGTCTTATTATTTTATCATGACCGTTTTCCTTCTTCACTACTTGTCCTTTTGAAAGTACAGTAAGATTTAGGTGGTCTCTATTTTTAAAAAATATATACTCTAATCATAACGTTTTGCTGTCCACAGGGATTAAAAACCTCATCAAGCGAATCTTTCAATTGCAGAATCTGACTTTGCTTTAAGAAAGGCAGCATATAAAATCACCACCACAAGGAAACAATGTTACACTAGCAGCTGTTTACCAGTCTCACATTAACTTAACGGAGAGACTGGAGAGCATTTTTTTCTTTTTTGTTTTACGTTTCCTAAATGGATCGGCATGTTGTGAAATCATACTTGCTTAGTGACAAAACCAGACAATTTCCAGCACTTTCATCTGAACTGTAGTTCTCTGGAATAAAATCACTACTGACACATGCTTACATATTCTTATTAGAAGCTAAAATACAGTTCTAAAAGTGGACACTATTTTTGGTTGCAATACAACTACGCATTTAAGTGCCAGCCTTCATTACCCATCTCTCTATGTCCCAACAGACGCTACTGAAAAGCAGCAGCAATACCACTACCACCACAATCTTTCTAAATAACTTAATGATTAGTTAGAACAAAAACTTCAACATACCCATTTTCTTTCTGGTATCTATTTCATTTCCAAGGCTGAAATAAGTTTTAGAAGTTCTTGCACACTCCTCCGGCTTAGTCACTCCCACCATTATGAATCTACACAAATCAGGACTCTGCAGTGATGCTGCTTATCGGAAAGCAAATCCTAGCAACAACTCGATACTGCCAAAAGATTCACAGAGCAAAAACACGAGGGAGGGGAGGTGGTAAGAGGGGTGTGGCCACACTTTTAAAAAAATGCAGAACTTAATTCAAGAAAATTTAATACCAGGAAAGTTTTTAAAGAAAAAAGAAATATAACAGGCAAAAGAATAAGGCATAAAATCACAACAAAAAAAACTTATATTTTGAGAAGGGGAAGGGTATCCATGCTATGCAATTCCAGTCTCTTCCTTTGACTTATCCAAATGAGAAATTTGGGGACTTTTTTCTTTAGTTAAAATTGAGTTTGCTTTTCCCACCCACTATCATTCCAAGGACCAACAAAACTTTTTTTTGTTAGTCCCGTCAAGCCAGTGCTGACTCCTGGTGACCCAGCTGCCTCTGGGTTTTCTTGGCAATGTATCACCAGAAGTAGATTGTCAAGCCTTTTCTTCCAAGGCAATGGAGAGTAAAGTGACTAGCCCAAGGTCACAAGGAGTTCCAGTGGGAATTGAACCCTTGATCTTCTGTGTACTAGGTAGTTGCTGTAACCACTAGGCTACTCCTCCACTCCAGAATGAACTGCCTTTTTGCAAAAGGGTGGTGCTCATTCCTGTGATTTAGATAGATCTTCAGTTATCACTGCTCATTCTACCCATTTGGAGTCAACTATTCAAGGTGATGGGGGGGAGGGGGAGTGCTAAACTCAATCTCCCTGGCCGGGCTGACCCGGCCCGGCCCAACCATTAGGCAAACTAGGGATATCCCTAATGAATATTTATTTTATTTATTTATTTGCATTTCTTATATACCGCACTATTGGCGATCAGCGCGGTTTACATAAAACAAAAGGTATCCGATAATGAACAAAAGTCAGGTCATTACATTGAACAGGAACAAGTAACTTGGAAAACAGGGTAAACTATATACATGCATATTCATTAGGGATATGCATGTATATAGTTTATACATGCATATCCCTAATGAATATGCATGTACATGCATATTCATTAGGGATATCTTGAAAACCTGGCAGGATTGCAGCCCTCCAGGACAGGTTTGGAGATCCCTGTCCTAGGACATTAGCTTCGGGAAGTGGGGGAGCAGCAGTAAAGAACAAAGCATTCAAAGCTAAATAATTGATTCTGACAGCTGGGGGGGCATAAGGCTTAACGTTTGCCTAGGGCAGCGATGGCGAACCTATGGCACGCGTGCCAGCTGTGGCACGCGAAGGCCTTGCAGCTGGCACGCGGCAAGGTCCGCAAAAAAAGAAAAAGCTGGCTCTGACTGCTGCCGCGGACGCGGCAAGGGCAGAATGCAGCGTCCCGCGGGGCCCCCTCCGCCCGCTAAGCCCCTCTGCAAGAGCTTTCAGATTCGCGAGGGAGAGCGTCTCCCTCGCGTCTCTGTTAAGCCCGCAGGGGCTAATGGGAAATTTCCCATCAGCCCCTTTAGACGCGAGGGACTGATGGGAAATTTCCCATTAGCCCCTGCGGGCTTAACAGAGACGCGAGGGAGATGCTCTCCCTCGCGAATCTGAAAGCCCTTGCAGAGGGGCTTAGCGGGCGGAGGGGGCCCCGCGGGACATTGCAATCTGCCGCGGCAGCAGCCAGAGCCTGCTTTTTTTAAAAAAAAATTTGTCAGGGGGGGTTAGGACTGCTAATGGGCAGGGAGGGAGGGAGGGGGGGGTTAGGACTGCTAATGGGCAGGGAGGAGGGGGGGTTAGGACTGCTAATGGGCAGGGAGGAGGAGGGGGGGTTAGGACTGCTAATGGGCAGGGAGGGGGGGGGTTAGGACTGCTAATGGGCAGGGAGGGGGGGGGGGTTAGGACTGCTAATGGGCAGGGAGGAGGGGGGGTTAGGACTGCTAATGGGCAGGGGGAGGAGGGAGGAGGGGGGGTTAGGACTGCTAATGGGCAGGCAGGGAGGGAGGGAGGGAGGGGGGTTAGGACTGCTAATGGGCAGGGAGGGAGGGAGGAGGGAGGGAGGTTAGGACTGCTAATGGGGGAGGAGGGAGGGGGGTTAGGACTGCTAATGGGCAGGGAGGGAGGGAGGGAGGGGGGGTTAGGACTGCTAATGGGCAGGGAGGGAGGGAGGGGGGTTAGGACTGCTAATGGGCAGGGAGGGAGGGGGGGTTAGGACTGCTAATGGGCAGGGAGGGAGGGAGGGGGGGTTAGGACTGCTAATGGGCAGGGAGGGAGGGAGGGGTGGTTAGGAGGGAGGGAGGGAGGGGGGTTAGGACTGCTAATGGGCAGGAGGGAGGGAGGGGGGTTAGGACTGCTAATGGGCAGGGAGGGAGGGAGGGAGGGAGGGAGTGGGGTTAGGACTGCTAATGGGCAGGGAGGGAGGAGGGGGGTTAGGACTGCTAATGGGCAGGGAGGGAGGGAGGGGGAGGGAGGGAGGGGGGGTAGGACTGCTAATGGGCAGGGAGGAGGGAGGGGGGGTTAGGACTGCTAATGGGCAGGGAGGGAGGGAGGGGGGGACTTGTTAGGACTGCTAATGGGCAGGGGAGGGAGGGAGGGGGGGTTAGGACTGCTAATGGGCAGGGGAGGGAGGGAGGGAGGGAGGGAGGGGGGGTTAGGACTGCTAATGGGCAATGGAGGGAGGGAGGGGGGGTTAGGAGACTGCTAATGGGCGGGGAGGGAGGGGGGAGGGCTAGGGAGGGAGGGGGGTTTAGGACTGCTAATGGGCAGGGAGGGAGGGGGGTGGGGTAGGAACTGTAATGCTTGGGCTGGGGGGCTTAGGACTGCTAATGGGCGGGCGGGCGGGCTTGCAGGGCGGGGGGTAGGACTGCTAATGGCTTGGGGGGGTAGGAGGACTGCTAATGGGCTGTGGGCTGATGGGGGCTGTCTGGAAATGGGGTGATGGGGGTTAGGACTGGTAATGGGTTATAGGGGGGGCTTAAACTGAAAATGGGGTGATGGGGGTTTAGGACTGGAAGTGGGTTGATGGGGGCTAGGACTGGTATTGGGTTGGGGGGTTGCTAGGACTGGAAATGGGCTGATGGGGGGCTAGGACTGGAAATGGGCTGATGCAGGGACTAGAAGGGAATGGATGCTGGGTGAGGCTGGAACTAGAAGGGAGCTGGTGTTGGGGGAGGATTAGAATGGGATGGGGCTGGGAGAGTAAAATGGAGAGGGGAAAAATATTTTGTGTGGGATGGATAAAAAATCTACAATTGGACGGGTATTTGGAGAATAAGTGGTGATTGAGGATGTAGTGGTAAATTTTGAGTAGATGAAATAGGAATGAGTAAATAGAAAATTGAGTAAGTTGAGTATGTTATTGCAGATGTAGAGATATAATTGAAAAAAAATAAGAAGACAGAAGAAAGGACAAATATGGACAGCAGATGGAAGAGTTCGCAGAAGACACGAAGAAACCAGAAGAAAGTGGCTGGAACAATTGCAACTGAAAAAAAATGCACAAAAGTAGTAGAAAAATATCTCTTTATTTTGAATTTATTAACTGGAATATGTCAGCTCTGGGAAATGTTGCATCATTAATTTTTGCGCTTTGTTTAGTACAAGAGGAAATTAATTTATAGTTTTCTTTCTACAGTGTTGTTGTATATTCCAAGTTTGGCTTTTGGGGTTCCCAGTTTAATTATTATCTTCCTGTTTCTAAATGGTGATTCCTTGTTTGGTGATGGTCTGTTCTGCATGTGTAACTGAGCTGAGGTATTCTGTTTATATAATTCCTATTTGACATTGCCACTTGTTCTTTCCCCAGTAGGTCATGTATTGTTGTTCTCTGAAATGTATTGGTTTAATATTTGCAGTGTTGCCTTTTGATAGTTAGGGTATGGTGCTTTGTGAGTCCTGGTAGTGCTGTTAGGATACGGCGGGTTTGCTATGGGTTCTAAATGGGCAGCGTTTGTAGTAATTCCTAATGTGCCTGGCGGTTGGTACTGGATTATAGCAATGTAGAAACCTTTTAGTCTTTCTTTATGCCATATACTCATTAAGAGGCATGTTTACTAAAAGTTAGTGTATGGTAACATTATGCAAATATTTATGCAAATGAGGCACCTTATGCAAATGAGGCTTTAATTGACGTGCTGGCACTTTGAGGAAATTCTTTGGTTTTGTGCGGCAGTTTGGGCACTCGGGCTCAAAAAGGTTAGCCATCACTGGCCTAGGGTATGAACACCTTCAACCAACTCATGGGTCGGCCTGCTCCTTGGACACAGTTAAGCAGTTTATTCAATACCTAGGGTGTTCCAGCATCCAAAGAGTGGGCACCTAAGTCCACTTTGACATCTGTGCTAAGGACCATAGATAAAAAATGAAAAAACCCTTCAGTACATCTGACGTTTGAACGAAAAAACATCACCATTGTGCACCTTCACTCAAGGCCAGCTTCTACCGAGACAGAATCTAGCTACTCCATGTTATACGGCTATACAGAGAACATTTTCCTAAAATTTCTCAAGGATATCAGAAACCAGCAGTGAAAGAATAAACTATATGTTGCCTAGCCAAGAATGGTAGGTGCACAGAACCACTCCTAGAGGCCCAAGTGAAAGCCAGAGTTAAAGGAGAAATTTTGCAAATGCAAAATGCAATGTGTGCCTTTTAGTCAATGCTGACTCCTGGCAACCCAGCAGCTCCTGGGTTTTCTTGGCAGTGTGACCAGAATTAGATTGCCAGGCCTTTCTTCCGAAGCTATGCAGAGTTAAGTGATTTGCCCTAGGCTACAGGGAGTGCTAGTGGGAATCTAACCCCAGTCTCTTGTTTACCAAACCAGTGCTCTATTCATTAGACTACTCCTCCACTCCATACCCACTAATTTACTTCCCTTGAATCCTGCTGGACCATTCCAGATGAGTGAGCCATGCTCCCTTGCCAGCAGGTGCAGACAGACTTGAGTGACTTTCAGTTATATCACAGCTTGGAATATCCTTTGGTGCAGCACCGAAAGAAGTCAGTATGAAACTTCCCACCTCAACAAACATTATCAAACACAAACAACTTTGCCACAAATACAGTGAGCAAATATTTGGCTCTTACCAGAATGAACTGATGTCAGACCACAGGGCTGACTAAGCCTTTTATGGCAGTTGGACTCCCAAACCTGTAGAAGAGTCTTCCAGGGCAGGTCCCAGACTGCTCTATCAGGATTCAAGGAAAGAAAATCATCATCATCAGGTATGAAAAATTTCTGCTCTCTTATCCTGCTAGACCAGTCAGGATGAGTGGGGGTGTACCCACGCAATCAGAACTTGGGGTTGAAGGATGAAAATGCTCAGGAGACAGACTACTCTGCCAAAGGCACTATCTGTACCAAACCACATGAGCAACCTGTAGGATTTCACAAAGGCATTTAACGAATAACAGGAAGCCACCTTAGAGATGTCCTGCTCAGCAGGCCTGCATATAGTGCCATGAACTCTGACCTATTCTGGCACATGCTACTAGCCAGAAGGTACATTGATCCAATGGCCTCCTTAAGCCAGCAGACAATAGAGGATTTTGCCTCCAAGTCCTTACTTTGGAAGATCTAACCAGCAGAAGGAATTAGCAATAGTCATGCATCCGAGCAATATCTTCCAAAGCTCCTTCTCTGAGAAGGAAGGCAGAACAATCTGATCAAGATGAAAGGGGGTCCTTAAAAGAAGGGTGGCAAAGACCGCAAAGTGACAGAATCCAATGAGAAAACTAGGAAAGGTTCCCTGCAAGACTAGGCCTGCAGCTTGGACACCCACATGGTGGACACTATGAGCAGAACCCCCAGGAAGGCACTGTAAAGCATCAACCCTCTAGGAAGGCCTTACACATGAGCCCAAGGTGGGGCTCTTTCAGGGTCTTCAGGATATACCCACTGAGGCAAGACATAGCATACAGACTGCTTGACTCACCTGAAGAAGTGGGCAACATTGTGGTGTACCGCCAATTAAATCCTTTGGAAGCAATTCCTGTAGCACAACAGGACCACTACCTGAACCTTGAGAGTTCAGGGCCAAACCCTGCTCCAGGTTGGAGTGCTACTAGGGCTATGACATAAGCTAAGGATGCAGAGGTCTACTGGGGCATAAGCAGGATGGCCACTAGCACTCCAGAAGAGCCCTTCTTGAAGAGCATATGTCCCATAATAGTGAGGCCATAAGCGAGAAGAAACTGGAAACCTACACAACCAGGAGCTCCCACAGGGCCAGCTCTGTCACTAGGTAGACTAGGTATCCACCTAGTTTGGCACAATTTCAGGGGCACAACTGGTGCCAATGCACAATCATGCAGCATAAGTAAGCAGTAGTGAAAAAAATATATATTTACCTTAACTCATCCCAGCCCAGTCAACACCAGTTGCAGATTCCTCTCCTGACTTCCCCTCTGCCCCGCACCCTTGCTACTGGTTGTCAGAGACAGTACACTGAACAAAAGAACAGCTCATTCTGCTTCTGAGCTTCCCGTCCTGACAGATGACCAATTCCCCTGCAAGATGCAGTAATCAGGCTGAAAATCTGATTTTGGCTTTGGAGCAGTGCGCTTTTACCCAGAGAGTGAGGGCTGGCTGCCCAGCTGCAGGGTGATACAGTGGAGATTCCCAGAAGCCAGGGAGCACTGTGTGGCATGCTGGGACATGTAGCTTAGCTCACATTTTTTCCAGTAGTAGTTCAAGCTGGGGTTCCTTCAGGTATGGTATGGTATGGTATGGTTGGTTGTTTGTAAGTAAGTTCAAAACAAGCAAATCTGTATTTTTAAATTTGAAGCATGCTGTTTTTTTTCACAGGTAGGGGTAACGGCATCATCAATAACAGCTACAAGCAGTTTGATAGAAGGGAATGGAGGGGAGAGAAGATCCTGGACGCCAGAGGAGAGATAGGAAGGGGAGCAGCAAACTACTTGCTCTCTTGATCCCATCCCCTCATCCTGGCTCCTCACTCCTTCACTTGCTCTTCCTCCCTCTATCCTCACCATGATCAACTCTAGCCTCTCCACTGGAACTTTCCCTCGCCCTTGGAAATATGCACTCATACGCCCCATTCTCAAGAACTCCCTCAATCCTCTCATTCCTGCTCACTACCGACTTCTCTCACTTTTCATTCCTCTCTAAAATCCTTGAGAAGGCAGTCTTCGCACAACTCTCCCACCACTTGGACACTATTAATTTTTTCCACCCTCGTCAATCGGGTTTCCACCCAGGTCAGAGCGTAGAGACAGTCCTTCTTGCCTTCCTCAACCCTCACGTGGCATACGACCGTGGTGATATCTCAGTGGCAGTATCCATAGACCTTTCTGCGGCTTTTGACCTTGTAGATCATTCTCTTCTTCTCTCCTGTCTCCATGATGCTGGCCTTTGTGGCACTGTCTATCGCTGGTTTCACTCCTATCTTTTCTCCCAGTCCTATCCTGTTCTCTCTCACTCCTCTTCCACTGCTTCCTCTGATCCTGCCCCTATGCACTGTGGCATTCCACGAGGTTCTGTTCTTGCATCTCTTCTATTCAATGTCTTCCTGGCACCTCTTGCCCTTCTCGTTCAGCAATCTGGGATACCGGCTTTCTATTATGCAGATGACCTTGTTCTTCTTCATCACACCTCTCCTCTTCATCCAGATCTTTTCCCCCTTAACGCATGTCTTCTCTCTGTTACCAGCTGGCTTTCCACTAACTGACTGCACTTAAATCTCTCCAAGACTCTTGCTATCTGGTTCCCCCATAGTAATCCCTGTCCATGATTAGCCCCTTTTTTTTGCCGGATCCTCTATCCCACTAGTATCCTGCTTTCGGTACCTTGGTGTTCTTATTGACTCTAATCTCTCTTTCCATGATCACATCTCCCATGTCACAAAAACTTTTTTGCTACCTTCGTCAGATCCGCGCTGTTAGCCTCTTACTACCTAAGCCCTCACCACTCTTGAACTGTTCCTCGTCATTTCCAGTCTTGATTTCTGTAACTCTGTCCTTGACGGTATCCCTCAATCCCAGTTATATAGGCTTCAACACATTCAAAACACAGCTGCCCACTTGCTCACCCACACTACCCATTTCGACCATGTAACTCTTCTCTTTCTGCACCTCCACTGGCTACCTGTTGACCACCGCATTCGCTTCAAGCTCCTTAGCCTTGTACACCAAATCCTCTATACGCACATCCCTCAGTATCTGGCAGACCTCATCCAATCTCACATTCCCAGTCGTGCCCTCCAGTCAATCCACATAAACTGTCTTCATCTCCCTTCCCCTTCCCGAGCTCACCTGCATTCTACTCATCTTTTTTCTTCCTTGGCCCTGCACTCTGGAACTCACTCCCCTCTTCCCTCAGACTTGAGTAGAACTACCACACCTTTAAAGCACGCCTGAAGACTTACTTGTTCTCTTCTGCCTTTGACCTTCCCATGCCTTCTGTGTGATCTCCTCCCATTGTCCCTCAGTGTCTCTCTTTTGTCTGGTACGTATGGCTTACATTATAAACAGGACAGTAAAGAGTAACTTCCATTCCTTTTCCTGGCCCTTGGCCGTTCTTTTGACTTTTTGTAATTGTAAACCGCTCTGTTATGTGAAGGGCGGTATATCAAATCCAATAAACAAACATACATAACATGTTGAACTACGGAGAGATGTTGAACTACGGGGCTAGGGAATGAAGGGGGATGGTGAGACCACGGGCTATCCTAGAGGTGAGGGGCAGTGCATGGCTGAATGTTTGCTTAGGGTGGCAGATACTCTTGGGCAGACCCTGAGTCCTCACCATAATAAGCCCATCTCTTGAGGTTGCAAGACAGTCAGGCCCCCTTGGATCATGAAATACACATATCATGGTCTGAGAGGCCAGTCTGGGGGCACTAGGATCATCAGGCCCAGGTGGTCCCAAAGCCTGTGCAAAACACAGTTCATCAGGGGCCAGGGAGGAAGAAATACATTTGCAAGGCCACCCCTGAAGCAGGGCATCCAAGCTCAGCATCTGCAGATCCTTCCTGATGCTGAAATAGCTCCTCATGTAGGCATTCTCCCAAGTGGCCATCAAGTACCTTGCAAAACACCCATCACTAAGACTAATGATGTAAAGCCTACTATGCTGCATATATGTAAATAGTTACCCCAAGTTATCCAAGTTTGTAATACCTGTTTATTGTAAACACAAATCACCCAATGAAATGTGTAATGTTCAATGTAAACTGCACTGATACTGAATAGCGCGGTATATAAGAGACAATAAATAAATAAAGTGGAGCACTAGAAAGTCCTTTCTTCACACTATGGAAGCATACATGGGAGAGCTGAGTTTACTTCATCTGGCCCAATGGAGTTCCCACAGAAAGTCAGCCTGCATGTCATTGAAGCGTGCAATGTGCACTGCTGATGGGCAGAGGAGCATCTGATTGCCCTAATATAGCTCCTAAAGATTCCCTCTAGTACTTTTGCCTCATTTATAGAGGCATGTCACTGCTAGGGCAGTGTCTAATACTCAGCCCACTTTGCCTGCTAGAAGAGGTCAGAATCTCTCCACGGTCAAACTGCTCTCTCTTACCTCCACGCAGATGATCATCAAGGAGGCCGCCAGAGGCAGCCAACTGGCCCAGGCACTGCACCCCTAACCCTTCAGGCTGGCATCTGAAATGATATGCACTCCATTTGGTACTTCCAACAGCAAGCTGTTTATCAGATGGTAGAACCGTAACCATCACTTCAACTGCTCACTCTTTGAGGGAGAAAGGAAGGGGCCTAGTCCCTGGGGAACATGGAAACGAGAAGGTAAGCAGGTGTCTGAAGCAAATGCATATGTATCCGGATCCAAATAAGTCTCAAGTCCATGGAGCTCAATAAGCACCACATGCCCCGAGTTAGCTGAAGCTTTTGCGTGACCTCTCCGTCATGAGGAAATTGCTTAGGAAATAATGGAACCGACTCTCAGATGCTCAAAATCCTGGGAAAAAAAATCAAGCTGTTAAGGAGAGGCAACCAGCAACCACAGCCAGAGCTCACCAAGTCTGTCTCATCTCTGGCCTCAAGAGGCTGACTAGACTAACCTGGCATCCAGGTATGGGCAACCTGAACTCTCTGCATGCAAAGAAATATGTCTACCACCACTACTACCTTGGAAAATGTATGTGGATCCGTGTCAAGGCCAAAGGGCAGGGCCCAGAACTCGAAAGTCTAGCATACAGAAGTGGAGAAACAGCTAATGCTGCTCCCAATGAGAAAGTGATAATAAGGCATGGTGAAGTCTAGTGAGGTAAGAAGCACCCTCTGCCTGACCAATGCAATGACAGAACCAAAGGACCTCATAGGGAAATGAGATACGGAGTCTGAAGAACCACCACCTCTAGGTCCAGGATATGTCACAAGGGTATTTATGTATCTGGAATGACATCCCTGGCCCTGGAGCAGCGGGCATGGAAAAAAAAGCCTGCAATTGCAGGACGCACTTAAAGAGTTTCCTCGACTGTCACCCACATGGAGAGCCTCAGGGAGATTCCACTGGAGAAAACCCTTTTAAACAGTGCTGTAATTCAAATATTGCACATCATAATTTCCGGGCTGGCCTGAACCAGAGACTTTAGAGAAAGCTATTTCTGCAAGATGCATACCTTCTAATACATCGCCAATCTTGTTTAAGAACCCCAAAGACCTACCTGTTTAATGTGATAGGGGTCCTCAAAGAGGGGCAGTCTGAGTTACATCCCAACCAGCTGCATCTCAGGAGGGACTGCCAGAACTCAACGAGGGGTATTACAGGCTTCCAGTGGAGCCATGGTGGAGACTCGAGAAGGCCAAATGCTCCTACTGCAGCTGAGGCCCAAAGGATTCACAGTAGTCTGAGGGCATCTCTAGGCTCTATGCACAGCCATACAAGGGGAATACTTGGCACTTCTAGGCCTATCTTCCAGGAGTCTCTGTGGGCAAACGTCCCCTCCTGGAGAATAAGTATCTCTTCAAACTGCAGCTGAACAGATGCCCTTTAAGTCAGTATGTTGACTAAATGTAGTGCCAAAATGGCCAACTGGCCAATACCACCATTGTTATGGACTCAGAAGAGACACAAAACCAGTTTTAAAAAGCAGCAGCCATATAGGCAGTCTGCAGCAAGCCTTCTCACCTCTGGAAGGGAGACTGAGCTTGATAGACATTTGGCCTGACCTAGCATTGCTCTGTCAGGTGCACTAAGGATCAAACCTACAATCCTGGGCAGCAGAGGTCAGTGTCATATGGTTGGAACCACAGAGAATATCAGCAGAGAATAAACCCATTAACAAAGGGCTAGTCTCCAGGCATGTACATAGTACTACACAAAAGCTTAAGGCGCTCCTGCAAAGGCATTCTTAACCCTTTCCAGGCCGAGCCCAGAACTCTTGGGATCCAAAATTCTGACTAAATATTCCTATCAAATGGTATATAATACATGACCATAGCAGAAGGAAAATCACTATTAGAACATATTGAATTAGACGGGTGCAATTTTCCTGAAATATGCAAAAATTAACCCGGCTGCAGAATGTGGATTAAAAATTTAAAGTAGGCCTTGAAAGGGTTAAGGGGGACTTCAACCTCTGTTTCCCACCACATGCAGCATTGTATGGACAACTGGAGAACGCTGACAAGAAGAGGACATTCACCCACTGCACATATACCGCTGTATATTTCACCTACATGACAGCTCTGATTGCAGCGTGGTAAAAGGTGAGCCCACAGATCACAGCACTCATCTGTCAGCATCATTGCAAAGCATCAAGCTCCACCCACAGGCATCAGGCTCATCATCCAGCAACACCACTCCTCATTTAAGTGAGCTACTTACAGGCAGGCCTGCATTTAAGGGCCACCTCAATGTGGCCCTTGGAGTGGACCAAAGAAAGACTGAAGGTGCTAGCTCCAGACCACCACAACATAGCAAGGACGATCAAGCACAACGGCAAGTAGAAAGGTACCCTCTGGAAGAACCCCGCACCCTCACTCAATAGGTGGTCCCGCGGCATCAGCCTTGTAGTAATCCTCCTCCTGCTACAGTTGCTGTTACACCAAACAAAAGCCTTACACTCCAAGACACACATCACTACTCACACTACCATCTCACATTCAGTGCAGCACCACAACATACATACAGCTCGGAAAACACACACTAATACAGATAATGCCATCCACCGCAAGCCACCCACACCAACCCCATCCTAAACACCACTACCACAAGCACGCTCATTAACGCAAGATCCATCAGAAACAAAGCAGACCCAAAAAGATCCATCACAAACTACTTGCAGACCCAAAAAGATAGCTATCCTATGCATTACTGAAACCTGGCTCAATGATACCGACCAGGTCATCTTAAATTAAATCACCCCACCCACGTACACAACATTCAACTGCCCTAGAACACAAAAAAGGGGAGGGGGTACTAATACTATCTAGAAGCCAATACAAATTCAAGACCATCTCTTCAAGCAGCACAGTGGAATCCAGCATAACCACCCTAACAAGTATGTTAACATATGCCTCACATACAGACCCCCCCCCCCAATGCCAAGACTGACAAACTCTCCACAGTGCTTGAGACAATTTGCGCACACAACTCATTACATAAGCCGCTCATTGCCTTAGGAGACTTGAACCTCAGTGCTACTTCCAACAAAGAGGCCAGATCATTCCTCAAAGTGATGGAATCCCTCAATTACGAACAAATAATCAAAAGGCCCCACACACAGACTAGGAACAACTACGGACCTTATCTTCATCCCTAACATACTGAATAAACACAATCAAATCACTGCTCCAGCAATTACACTGATGCTTTGGTCAGACCACCACTTAACATTTTCAATTCAAATCACCAATCCTGTCAGCCACCAAGAGGAAAATGCCAAGGACAGAAGATTCAAGTCCTTTAACAAAGACATCCTTATAAGAGGATAATCCCAAAACTGCATCAAGATATAAACAATCTGGACAGCACCATTGAAAAACTGGAACCACACTATAACCACAGCAGCATCTGCTCTAAACAGAGAACAAGCAAATACACGCAAAAGAACCACCGCCCATTGCCTCTCGGATGCCATCGGAGTACCAAAGTGAGCTCTAAGGAAACTCAAGGAGAAATGGAGACAAATGAAGGCCCTGGGCAATCTACACCAATATGGAACCAAAAAACTAAAATGCAATAACCTAATCAACAGTTGCAAGCAACAGCGCCACACTAAATATGAAATCAGCAAATAAACCCAGAGAGCTATTTAACATTGTACAGACACTCACCAGAGACCCATCACAAAAAAAAAGAGTACCCCCGAAATACATCCTCAAGATATGGCAAACTACATAACTGACAAACACACAAAACTGAACATCCTGCCACCCATGACAAACAATACGATAAACGTGGCCTGGGATGAGTTCAGCACACCAAGTTTTCAACAAATAGAGTATATCGTGGACTCCCTTAATACAACCTGAAGGCCCATGCCCAGTAGCATGGATAAAATCAGCTAAGGAACATCTCAAGCAATATATACACTGAATAGTAAAGACATTCCTTCAATAAGGACATATGCCATTGTCCCTCAAACAAGCAAATATAAGGCCAATACTCAACAAATCGCTCAGACAAAGATGACCATATAGCATATCTTCCAATCTCCAGTCTACCATTTATCGCAAAAATTATAGAAAAAGCCGTTCAAAGACAATTGCAGGACCACATATACCAGAATGTGCCACTAGACCCCCACCAGCATGGGATCAAACCACACCATAATGTGGTAACGTTATTAACCTCCCTCTTTGACAATATCATAAGGGGCATAGACATCAAGAACGGATTCCTACTCATATTTATGGACATTTCATCTGTCTTTGACACCGTATCCCACAACATATTGCTGCAACATCTTCAAGGAATTGGCCTACATAACAATACACTAAAGTGATTCAGTTCCTACCTAAGTAACTTACTACAGCAAGTCAAATGCGGGTCAAACAAATCTGCGCGGTTCTCTACACCACAAGGCATTCTGCAAAGTTCTTTACTTTCCTCAGTCCTCTTTAACCTATACATACAACCCATCTTCAACATTAACATACATAAAATACAATACCACATATTTATTTATTTACATTCTCTTATATACCGCGCTATTCTGCATCAGTGCGGTTTACATTGAACAAACTGAAATTACATTGAACAGGGCATAACAACTTGGAGATAACTATTTTACAGGGAACATGGGCTATGGAGGGTTAAGTGGCTTGCCCAAGACCACATATATACCGATAATCTCATGATCTATATCCCAGTTGTCTTACATGCACCTGATCTTTCATCCATAACCCAATGTCTGGAAGATATGGCCATATGGCTCAGTAACAACCATCACTTAGCAATAAACTACAGAAAGACAAACACTATACATCACCAGAAAAACCACCACCTTCAACCCTCCACAATCAGTCTTCTGCACAAAACAATAATAGTAAAAAGCAGGGTGAGATATCTGGGAGTCACCCTGGACAAAAAAAAACTTAATCTCCAGACCCACATCAAAAAGACTGCTGCAAAAGCATACCACAGACTAAGAATCACCAGGAGACTAAAACCAGTCTTGAGCCAGGACCATTTCCGTACAGTATGCCAGGCTATCACCACCCCAATACTGGACTATGGCAATGCACTCTACCAAGGACTCCCGAAGTAAACCATCTATCCGCTACAACTAGTACAAAACACGGCAGCCCGCATCAAGAGAACAGCAAAAAATAACTATATCACCCCAATAGTCTACCACTACACTGGCTTCCAATTCATGCCCGTGTAAGGTTTAGAGCGACACTAAACATATTTAAAATTAAACTACTGCTTAGCAGACACTCTACAGAACATGATCATTAGTGACTCAGTCACACGACCCAGATGAAATAATGAAAATATACTCATAGTACCCACAGAATACCAAAAAACCAAAACATTCTACACTCAGAAGAGCTTCCAAAGGATATGAGAGGCTCAAGTGACATCAAGGACTTCTGAAAAAAAGCTCAAGACCCTCCTGTTCATTGATCACTTCGGAAATGTAGTATAGCTTAGTAAATACATTTTCCATAGGGGCCTAGGTTGTAATACAAAGCATCGACTAAACTGTAAATAATTCAGTTTAAATTGTAAATAAGTTATATTTGTTAACTGCCCTGCATGCTAACCTCTCCCATATTTTTTGTTCAATGTATTCAGTTTAAGTTACTTTGTAAACCGCTTTGATTGAAGGATAAGGCGGCATAGAAAACTGGTTAAATAAACAAACTTCTTGCATGCACCTCCCTCCATAGGGATGGTTATGTGCTTAGTCATAACTGTGACCAGGACTCCTACCTCAGGAAGTTTGAAAGGCTAATCCTACCACCCTGGGGCTGAGTGCATAACCAAAACAGGCCGCTAAGACCCAGTTTGGGCATTCTTTCCCTAAAACCCTATGTGCTGCTGCATAGTGTCAGGTAGAGGCATGAAGACAGCAAGACACTGGATACCCTTTACGTATAAAGAGAACCTGCCTGCTAATGTTGCCCAAAAGCAGGCTCTATAACATGTAGAGCCCCATAGCATCCTGAAAGTGCATAAAAAGGGCTAGTCAGTGAAAAAGATGGATAACTAAGACCCTAGCCTTCCTCCAGGTGGACCTCCACACTGTCCTCTTCAGACTTACCTTCTGGTGACACAAATTTCACACAAGTCCTTCAACCAACCTCCCATAAGAGGATAAGGTTGTGCTCCGGAAGGAATGGGGGGGGGGGGGGACTCAAAGGTAAATGGAAAGCTGTGACCCCTCTAATTGCCTGCGACAGATGCGCTCATGGCTCCTGAGTCCCCTGGAGAAGCCCAGGCCTTGGAACCCCATGAAGCCTGTGAGCTGTTTCAGGAGCTTCAATGCAAGTTGGTTGAAAAGGAGCACCCCAGAGGGTCAATAGGCTTGCAGCTAAGGCCACTCCACCAGACTCCACCTCCACTGGGCCCAAGCTACTATTTGAAATGACCAGTGCCCACCACAGGGAAAAAAATAGAAAAAAGAAAAAGAAAGGAGCGGCGGGGGCCACAGAGCCAACTGGAGGGAAAATAGAAAAGGAGTGGCAGGGGCCACAGAAACACATCAAGTTTCAAAATGCCCCAAAAAAAGGTGCCCCAGGCTTTGCAGCCACAATAGGGGCTAAAAGAAGCAGCTGCAATAAAATCTGCTAGGGGATGCAGCTGCACTGATTTTATTTATTTAACTGTATTTATATCCTGCTTTTCACTGAGCTGCGTGGCTGAATACTACTGCCTTAAACTTCTTGCTTTAAAAAAAAAAAAAAAAAGCCACTGAAAAAAAAAGAGGCAGGACCATGGTGAAAAGGGGATCCCAGCATCCGACTGACTGAGGAAACCCAAGTAGTGAAGACTTCGATACCTATGCAGGCCTGCAAAGCCCATTCGCCGAAGGCTTTTTTAAAATTTGGAGCCATTTTATTGAAAGCAGAGCACCAATACTTTCCATTCGGAACAATAAAAGAAAACAGAACTCAAGATAAAAAATAAAATCTGAAAAATACAAAAGCATACAGATCTGGACAGCAAGAGGGAAGGGAGGGTGTGGGCCCATCTTACTAATCCTCCTTAGGGGAGCCACAAGGTCTTCAGGCCCACCCAGTGCTAGCAACTGTGAATAATAGCATTGGACACAGAGTGACTGTCAGCTCCAGGAGAAAAAGGATACCCCGCTCCATGCAACTCTGGGCCCTACCAGACTCATTCCCAATGGCCAGAACACCGTAGTGTGGGCCAGGAGAGTCAAGCCTATCTACACTGCTGCAGCAGTCCATACACCTTGCCACCCATTGGAGGCAGAAAATACTGATTTCTCTCAGTGCTTCACCAGAGAATATATCAAGTGATGACATCAATGAAAGTTGTTCATCTACCTCTACCTGCTGGCAAGGAAGCATAACCCACTCCTCTGGACTGGTCTAACTGGATAAGCAAATCCTGAATTATGTAGTATCTCTCAAAACATTTTTCATCTTCATAAAGGGATAGCCACATGTTTCAAGAGATGTCAAAGCTGTGGCTGAATTTTGTCCCTTAGCTTAAGTGTCAAACTACCTTAAACCATATTCAGCAATTAAACAGAAAAGAATCTCACCCACAGAGGCAGTCTACAGAAACTGATGTGGTATACAACCTCCACTCTGCATGAAAAGGGGCACGGTCAGCATAACTTCTGAAAAGGGGAGGAGAACACAAGGGAATCAGCATACAGCTGAGGCACGTAACTGTAGAGGCCACAATGAACAAATATAAGACACTATTTAAAATATATAACTAATGGTGTGCTCAATATTTTAAATTGTCTCCTGTTTTTGTTCATTGTGGCCTCTACAGTTACGTGCCTTAGCTTTTTATCTTAGTTCATTCAAGATGTCGATGATAATCTCATTAGTAGCTTCCACAAGCTGTGAGTAATGCAGTCATCTGCAACTCATAAAATGCAATCTTTATCACGCACCCCACTAGATTGCATTGCTCTAATACTTATGCCTACATATAAGATAGTCACAGTACAAAGCAGACAGGAAATTCACAGCTAACGTGGTACTGCTTATTTTAATAATTTATCAAATCCGCACACACACTTTTCCAATAGGATGTCAAGAAGGTAACAATTATAACTCATTTCCCCAGACTAAAGCTACTTGAACTAGAGAAGCTCTTGCAAATTCATCTAACTGTAGCACAGCCTTGCATCTATGTGATTAGTCAAGCATGACAAGATGGCCATTTCTGCATTGCACAATACCCTTGCGGTGAAGATGTCCATGGGCAAACAATCATGGAGGCGTAATCATTTAACTGTATTAAGAGTCTAGCTACAGAGGTGTTATAAAGTCATCAGGGAAGACCAAATACTATATATTGTATTTCTTCATGTCCCTCTATACAAGGGGTCGTCAAATAAGGCTTAACAGTTTTGGTATGTGTACACAATTACTTAACGTATCTCTTTTGGTCAGTCATGTTCAAAACCTGCAGGGAAAAATGATTACAAATAGGTCAGTTTTGTGCATACCATGACAGTAATGAACCTCATTCCTAGGCCAGTGAGCAAATTTACTAATGCTCATTGCAGTATTTGCATTGTGACAAAAGGACATTTGGTGACTGATCATGTATCTGTGCTATCATTTTCTTGAAAGCAAGCCTCAATAGCCGAGTTAATAGTCCGCTGAAACTCCAGTTCCCACAGAAAGCCTATTTAAACTTCCAATTTTGAGGGGGGGGGGGCTTTTCTCCCGCTTGGCACCTTAATATACAAGCAATTGCAGCACGATCTGAAAATATAATTAACAAACTCAGACTAGGAAAAAAAAAAAGTGAAATTAGGCCTTACCTGCTAATTACTTTTCTTGAATCCCTCCAGTCCAGTCCAGACACATGGGTTGTGTTCCCAATCCAGCAGGTGGAGACCGAGCATGACATCTTTGTAAAGCAGTCTATAAAGGCTCTGTGTATCAACAGGATAGTCAGTAATGCCTAGCAAAGCAGAGTTGCAGCCGCCCCCCGCGGCCAAGTCCTTCACAATCAACATGCGTGCCCCCCCCCCCCATCTTGCCGAAGCAGCCTCACATGCCGTTTCTCATCCCTTAATCAAGTGCTCTTTCATACCACTGCTTCACAGCACCACCCCCCCCCCCAACTGCATGTACTCCTAACCTGAAACAACTCGCCAGAACAGCAGCCCAGAAAAAACTCTTACTCACCCGCCCCCCTATGACAGCCCCCCCCCCCCACTGTATCTAGAAGGTACAGGAGCACCTGAGACCCTTGCCCCTACCCTTCCCACACACGAGACCCAGACCCTCAGCCAAGCAGTCAAGAACTGTGTGAATGCTGGACTGGGGGGATTCAAAGAAAGCTAATTAGCAGGTAAGGTCTGATTTCACCTTCCAAATCATCCCTCCAGTCCAGATGCAGAGGATGTACCACAGCAGTACCCCCTAGAGAAAGCCCTGTGAAGTCAGTTGCAGCACCAAATCAGGCTTCCTCCCACACCTGATCAAGCCGGTACTGCTTCGAACGGTTACAAGAACACCCAGGTGTTCTACAAATCTCTGGCAGAACATGGCTCGCCTCCACCCAGAAGGCTGCCCACGCCCTTGCGTGAGCTTGTAGCCCCAACAGCACCTGCCTGTGCTTCAGCATAAAAGTGGTAGCAATCGCCTCCTTAAGTCACCAGGCAATGGAAGGCTTTGCACTGCCTCCCTGCAACATGCCCCCCCCCCCCAAAAAAAAAAGCACAGCCAGTCTCCGAGTGTTAGAAGGGCTCTGTTTGCTGCAAATACAGCCACAAGGTATGTTTTGTGTCAAGCAGATGTAAACCTGACTCTGTCGCCGCTGCCACCCCCCCCCCCCCCCCGAGTTCCCCTGCACGCAGGACCGGAAGGGCAACCGGCTGGTTAAGAGAACTCAGACACCACCTTTGGCAGAAATGAAGGTACATGAGCAAAATCTCTTTTTCCTGGATAGAAGGCAAAGTACAGCTCGCAACAGGACAAGGTCTGCAGCTCCGAAATCCTCAGAGCTGAACAAACTGCCACAAAAAAACCCCACCTCTCTTTAGCATAAGATCTTTCAGAGAAGCCCTCTTCAAGGGCTCAAACGGGGATTCTGTCAAGCCTGTCAGGACAATATTCAAGTCCCACGATGGTGCCACAGACTGCTGCAACAGACACACCTGCTTGATGGCCTGCAGAAAAACATCCCACATCCAGGTGTGACACCAGCGAAATGCCTCAGATCCTACCTTAGTAAGATGCCAAGGTGGCAACCTAAACCTGCATTAAGCCAGGGTCAGCCCCTTATCCAGCCCTCCCTGCAAGGCGGCCAGGACCTGAGGAATCAAACCCGAAAACCCAAAAACGCCATGCTCCGTGCACCAATTCTCAAACACTTGCCACACCCGTATATAAGACAAGTGAAGTGGAGCACTTCCTCGCCCTCAGGAGGGTAGCCACTACTGCCAATGAGCAGATTCTCTGCCTCAGCCAAGCCCCACCTGGGTGCTGAACAGCACTCCCAGATAAGTTAGCCATTGTGAGGGACGGAGATGGCTTTTCTCAAAAATCACAACCCATCTTAGACTTTGCAGAAACTCAACCACTCACGTGGTCATGGACTCGCTCTCTTCCAGGGACTTTGCTCTGATCAGCCAGTCATCCAGGTAAGGATGGACTAAAATCCCTTCGTATCTCAAGACGGTGGCAACCACAGCCATGACCTTTGTAAACACCCTGGGCATGGTGGTGAGGCCAAAGGGAAGTGCACAGAACTGAAAGTGGCCCATGAGGACCGCGAACCTGAGGTACCACTAATGTTCCCCCAGGACTGGGGTGTGGAGGTATGCCTCAAGTCAGATCTAGTGAAGTCAGGAACTCGCCCTTGCAGACCATAAATGTCACCTGAACACAGTGTTTCCATGTAAAACCGTAGCACCTGCAACATTCTGTTGACATGCTTGAGGTCCAAGATGGGCCGGAACAAACCTTCCTTTTTGGAAACCACAAAGTAGATGGCATATCGACTGGACCTGCACTACTTGGAGGGCGCTAGACAGAATGCCCGCATACTGACAAGCTGGTCCAGCATGATCTTCATGGCCTTCCACTTGTGGACTTGCAAAGGGATACCAGGAAGGCATCGGGGATGGGCTGCAGTCGTCTCAGATCTCCAGTATCCACTGGTCCTGCATGATCTGGATCCAGGCGGAGTAGAAGTCCCAAAAGAGACCTCAGACCTTGACCCCGCGTAGGTCCGCCTCACTTTACTGTGACTTCTTGGCGGGACCTCCGGGCGAGGAGTAGTAACCTCTGCCAGCACCTCACCCTCAAAAGGAGTAGTTTCCCCTTGTGGGAAACAGTGACCATTGGAAACGGCACAAAGTGTGCTGCATGGAACCACCAAAAGCCTCAAAACTGACCGGGTCTTGGCCTCCCTGGGCTTGTCCTCTAGCAGATAAAACCCTTTGGAGTCCCCCAGATGCTTGACCAGCTTCTCAATTGCATTCCCAAAGAGCAGTTTGCCCCTGAATGAAAACTTGGACAGCCGCACCTTAAATGACATATCCACAGACCAGTTTTGGAGCCAAAGACAGCGGGCCACCACTGTGCAACAGGCCATAAAACGCATCAGCAAACTAGGCCACCCTGGACTCCAAGAGCACCGGCTCCTGGCCTGCCCCCAACTCAGGTAAGCTCTGAGCCCACATCAGGCACACTCTAACCACAAAGGCCCCACAGATAGATGTCTGCAGGGTGAGGGCATTAGCCTAGAAGCCCTATTTCAATATGGTCTCTAGCTGCAAGTTCTGAGGGTCCTTCAACAACTCCCCCTTCAACAGGGATGGTGGTCGTCTTTGTCACTGCAGTGACCAAGGTATCCAACTTCGGTACCTTGAGGGCCTCCCTCTCCTCTGGTGCCAGCAGATCCAAGCAGGACATCTGATTGTTGATTGTATGGACTGGAAAGAAATCTTGTGGGGACCAAATGCCCTAGAGCAAGAGATCCTCAAGTTGCAGGTCCTCTGGTGGCAGAGCCACTGCCATCCCGGTCCTTGGGGACCCTGACTATCACAGCCACAAGTTTCTCCTTGCAGAAAAACACAGACTACCTTTGGCTCATCTGCAGAAATCATCTCCCCTTCCTCCATCTCCTCTTCCAAGAATTCCCCCCAATCCCCAGAGGTCCTCTCTAGGGCATCCCCTGAGGAGGTAGAGCCTGGAGAGGACAACTCCCACAGTTGTCAGTCATGGGACCTGGCTTACTTGGCCAGCAGAGCTTCCTCCAGCTCTGGGGAAGGGGAAGCAAACCTAACTGGCTGATAGGTACCCTTTGTCAGCCTTGGAAGCCTGTTTCAGCAGAAAGGCCTTGTGCAACAATAAAAACAAAATACTGAGGAGAATGGCATCCCCACCGGCTGATCTGACCCCTGATGGGGCCTTGCGCTTCCTGGCCTTTGAGGAAGCCCCTGGTCTGCCTCCTGCAGCTGAATCATTCAAAATGGCTGCTTTTCCAGCATTTTGAGATCCTTGCGGCTGCCTGGAGGGGACCTGTCACAGCTCCCCTGCAGCCGTGGTCTTCTCCAATATCAGGAGGAGCAGAAATCAGACTCTAGAGCTGCCCCCACCAACCTGCTCTCCTCAGAACAGAGCCAGCATAACTCTGCTGATAACAGAGATCCCCTGTGCACCATGCAGGCCTGTTTCCCAGACATGCTGGCATGTGTAACATATGCTGCAAGGAAACACTCACCCAGCTAAAACAAGCTCACTTGAAGAACTCTGGTAACTCCGATGCGCTGTGGTAGACAAGGGAGGGTGGCAGGGAGGAGGGGAGGGATCCGGGGCAACCACATGTCCACCCTACACATGTGTGAGCCTGATCCCATTCTGAAATGGTTTGCGGTGCTCACTGTGCAGGAGGCAGGCCGCCAGTCACTGCTATCCTGGCTAAAACATACTGCAGCACTGCAATTGTTGAAAAGAAGGCACTCTCCTCTTTCTTTCTGTTTTGTTTTTTTCCTGTCTTGCCTCCGATTAGATTATTCTCTTTTCTTTTTGTAAATGGGCCAATGCCTTGCCCTGCCACCTCTAGAGGACTAGGCCAAAACAGGCCCCTATGATCCCTGAAGTGCAGACCAGGCACACAGAAGCCGACTGACTAACTGATCTTGATGATGCACAGAGCCTTTATAGGATGCACTACAAAGACATCATGCTCAGTCTCCATCTACTGGTTGGGGGGGGGGGGGGGGGGACACACAACCCATGCATTTGGACTGACCTGGAGGGATGATTTGGAATATGTATTGTGTGTGGCAGCCTCCAAGGATCTGCCATGCCTGCTTCTTCCATAATGGACTGAAGCACTTGCCTAGATCAAACAGGTAAAATTTTAGTGCTAGATCTATCCATCAGGGAGTCCACTACCACTAAAACCGGCACAAATGATACAGCCAGGTATCCCTCTGAGCGTATCAAAAGTGACTTTATGTCTCTGGGACAGAAGGTAAAGCAGATAGGGGTGCAGGTGGTGTTCTCTTCAATCCTCCCTGTTGAAGGTAAAGGCCAAGGCAGAGACGCTCACATCCTGGAGATAAATGCATGGCTGCGTGGATGATTTCAGAGAGAATTTTGGTTTCCTGGACCATGGGATGCTGTTCCAAGGGTTGCACAGCAGAGATGGCATCCATCTGTCCAAGAAGGGTCGACGTGTCTTCAGTAGCAGACTGGCTAATCTACTGAAGAGGACTTTAAACTAGATTCACTGAGGATGGGTGAAGAAAGTCCCCAGGTAAGTGAAACATTAAACACCTTTATGGAAATGGGTAAAAAGGGGCAACATATGGAAAGCAGGGTGTATAAAACGTCCAGAGCAAGGGAAATAAGATCCCAGATGTTGAGGCTTTAATGGGAGAGGCTGACTTGAATTTAGTGGCAGTAACAGAGACAAAATTCACGGACAACCATGACTAGGATGTAATTATACCAGGCTATAGTTTATTCAGAAAGGACAGGGTAGGAAGAAGGGGAGAAGGAGGAGCAGCACTATATGTAAAAATGCTTTAAAATATTAATAGAACTACAGGGCTTAAAAGGGATAGAGGAGGCACTGAGTTAAACTAAAAAGAGGGAAAGAGAAAATCTATTTGCCAGGAAAGGGAAAGAGCTATTGATAGGCGATTTCAATATGCCGGATGTGGATTAGCACATCCTTGCTGCAGTGTCATCTACAAGTAAGGAGATCCTGGATTCTCTACAGGGAGAGCTATTCAGGCAACTGGTAACAGAACCCACACATGAAGGGGCCATGCTGGACTTTGTGCTTACCAATGGTGAAAGTGTTTCTGATGTTATAGTGGGAGATCATTTCGCATCCAGTGATCACCAGATGTGGTTCAATATTAGGACTAGGGCTGCTAAAATCTATTATTTATTATTAAAATCTATTGAAAAGCAAGGGTCTTAGACTTTAGGAAAACTAACTTTACCAAGATAGGCCAATACCTCAGGGAGTTGTTAGCGAGATGGGAACAGCTTGGGGATATAGAAAGACAGTGGGCAAAACTGAAAGGGGATATTTTAAGAGCAACCAACCTTTTTGTTAAAATGGTAAATAAAAGGTAAAAGGAAAAGGAGACCGCTATGGTTTTTGAAAGAAGTAGCTGAAAAGGTGAAGAAAAAGAGGGAGGCCTTCATGAAATACAAGAGTGGAAGATAGACATCTATATTTGGAAAACGAGAAGCTAGCAAAGTAGTCAGGAAAGCAAAGATTCAAAAAGAGGAGGAAATAGCCAATGCAATAAAATGGGGTGATAATACATTTTTCAGATGTGTTAGTAAGAAGAGGAAGGGCAAAAGTGGTATTGTCAGACTCAAAGGTGAAGGGGAGGAATATGTAGAAGCTGATGAGGATAAAGCAGAATTGCTTAATAACTATTTCTGTTCTGGGTTCACAGATGAAGAACCAGGAACAGGACCTCAGCCCACAAACAGGAACAGAAGCAAGGGGCATCTTAAACAATTTTCAGAAGACTGTTTGTGAGAAACTAGCTAAAACTTAAAGTAGACAAAACGATGGGACACACCAGAGCATACTGAGGAAACTTGTGGACGTTCTAGCAGCTCCACTGACTGACCTTTTCAATGCCTCTTTGGAGTCGGGAGTGGTGCCAGAGGACTGGAGAGAGGCCCATGTGGTCCCATTATACAAAAGTGGAAGCAAGGACGTGGTTGAAAACTACAGGCCGCTTAGTTTAACTGCGGTGGTGAGTAAATTATTGGAAGCACTGCTGAAAGAAAATAGTGAAGTTTCTGGAATCCAACGGATTACCGGATCAGAGGCAGCATGGATTCACCAAAGGCAGGTCTTGTCAGACAAATCTATTGATTTCTTTGACTGGGTATCCATGAAGTTGGACCGAGGGAGAGCCCTAGATGTGGTGTATTTAGATTTCAGTAAAGTCTTGGACACCACTCCTCACAAGCAACTTATAAACAAACTGAGCACCCTAGGGATGGACCTTAAAGTTACTGCTTGAGTTAGAAATTGGTTGAGTGGGAGGCGGCAAAGGGTACAGGTAAATGGAGCTCACTCTGAGAAGGAGGTTACCAGTGGTATGCCTCAAGGATCTGTCCTTGGTCTGATTCTTTTTTTAATATCTTTATTAGTGATATTGCAGAAGGGCTGTTGGGTAAGGTTTGCCTCGTTGCAAATGATACCAAAAGCTGCAATAGAGTAGACACTCAGGAGGTGTAGATAATATGAGGAGGGATCTAGCTAAGCTTGAAGAATTGTCTAGAATTTGGTAGCTGAGATTTAATGTTAAAAAATTCAAGGTCATGCATTTGGGCTGCAGCAATCCAAGGGAGCGCTAAAGTATAGGGGGTGAAGTACTTTTGTCCACTAAAGAGCGGGACCTAGGCGTGGTTGTGTCTGATGATCTTATAGTAGCTAAACAGGTAGAAAAGACGACGGCAAAAGCTAGAAGGATGCTTGGGTGCATACAGAGAGGAATGGCTAGCAGAAAAAAAAGGAGGTGATAATGCCTCTCTCTAAGTCTTTGGTGCGACCTCATTTGGAGTATAGTGTGCAATTCTGGAGACCGCACCTTCAAAAGGATGTGAACAGGATGGAATCTGTGCAGAGGATGGCACTAAAATGATTAGTGGTCTTCATTATAAAGCATATGAGGACAGACCGAAGGATCTTAATATGTACACCTTAGAGGAAAGGCGGGATAGAGGTGATATTATTGAGATGTTTAAATACCTCCGTGGCATACATGTTCAGGGAGAGAGCCTCTCAATTGAAAGCAAGTTCTGCTATGAGGGGACATGGGATGAGAGTGAAGGGAGATAGATTCAGGAGTAATATGCGGAAATATTTCTTTACGAAAAGAGTGGTGGATCCGTGGAATAGTCTGCCAGTGGAGGTGGTAGAGATGAGGACAGTAACTGAATTCAAAAAAGCATGGGACAAACACAGAGGATCTCTAAAGGTAAAAAGGGGACTGTTGTAGTTGTTATAGAAGGAGACTAGATAGGCCATGTGGTCTTTTTTCTGTCGTCATATTTCTATGTTTCTATTCCAGAAACCTCACTATCCTCCGTTTTAGCAGCATTTCTATTAGTTTACTCACTACAGAGGCAAGATCAACTGGCCCGCTATGCCCACCTTCATCCTTACTTCTGCTTTTGTGTAAAGGGACCACATGCACTCTTCTCCAATCCTCTGGGACCAATTCTGACTCAAAAGAAGCATTGAAAAGGTTAGACAGGTGGAGCCACTAGAACTTTCCCAAGTTCCTTAAATACTCTCAGCTGTATCTCAGACCCCATTACTTTGTCTTCTTTTAGTTTAGCTAGCTCCTCAAACAGTCTTCTGAAAATTGTTCAAAATCCGCCTCACTTCCATTCCTATTTCTCAGTGTTTTCCCCGAGGTCCTGCTCCTTGCTCTTCACCTCTCCAGAAATATTTGCAGAATCCAGGTTAGGTGGGATTTACATCCTGTGGGGACAGGGCTTAACCATTAGGCAGAATGGGCAATGAGCAGTTACAAAACAAAAGCAGATCTTGATGGCAACACAATATCAATCAGTACATACTTTTACCCACAAGAACTGAGGATACTTTTCAGGATTGTCCATTTATTATTTATTCTTGCCGTGTGTGTGTGGGGGGGGGGGGGGATGTTTGGTGCTTTGGAGGTTAGGGAGTGTCAGGGGTGGTGGGTTCGGAGACCTGGTCCTGCTCAGGTGATTTGGAGGTGAAGTGTGATGACTTTTGCTCCTGGCTGTAGCCAGTGCAGACCCATGTTCACATGTGTGTGCGCCACTGTCTTTTTTGCACAAGATTTCTGTACACAGCTATTTGTATATTTGTCTGCATTCAGGAGCAAACATTTTGCATGCCCCTATGGTTAAAAAACAATGCACCCAGCTATAGCTGTTCAAAATGTATCTGCACAGCTAATCTTCTACCAGCCTCAATATGCTCATATAAGAGGAAATTACACTTACCTGCTAACTGTAGTTCCTGGAGGAATTCCAATCTAGTCCCGGAATCTCTGGGTTGTCATCCTCCTCCAGCAGCTTTGGATACTGAGAAATGTCATCACTTTTGATGACCATGGTATATATACAGAGGGACCGCCTCCTCACACCAGTAACCTATTGACAAAGCAAACTCACCGGAGCAACAATTAAGTAACAATTCATAATCCAAACAAACAAACCATCTGAACTAGAAACTAAGAAGGGAGACCCACTACCATCTTGATCCCCCTTTATCCAAAACAAACTATGGGTAAAAACTGCGAGGCCCGCTCCCTACCCTCCTGGAGCAAGGCGATCTCCTTACCAGTGGCTAGAATCGACACCCCTTTTTGTGATCAGCCCCCCTATAAGCTTACATCTGCTTACCTGTGTTAACTGCTTGCTTCAGGCTCTAGTTCACCCCTGAACTCCTGGGCGGGATACGGGACTAGACTGGAGTTCCTCCAGGAACTACAATTAGCAGGTAAGTCTAATTTCCTCTTCCTGATCATCCCTCCAGTCTAGTCCCGGAATCTCTGGGTATGTAACAGAGCAGTGCAGACTATCAACGGGAGGGACCTGCTATCCTCGCCTGAAGCACTGCTGAGCCAAAACAGGAATCTCTCTCCGCCTGTATGTCTAGACGGTAGTGCCTGACAAATGTATTTAAGGACGAACAGGTGGCCGCCTTACAAATCTCAACCGCCGGGACCAACTTGCTCTCTGCCCAGGAAGCCGCTTGGGCCCTAGTTGAATGAGCCTTCAGCCCTTCCGGCGCTCACTTACCTTTTAACAGATAAGCCGACCCTATTGCCTCTTTAATCCATCTGGAAATGGAAGCTTTTGAAGCTGCTTCCCCTTTCCTTGGACCACCAAAGAGAACAAAAAGCCTATCCAAACTTCTGAAATCAGCCGTCCGCTTAATATACTTCAAGGCCCGGCGCACATCTAGCTGATGCAAACCTCACTGTTGCTGAACCCTCGGCACTCTCCCTGAATACTGGCAAAGACACTACCTGATTCATATGAAAAGGAGAAACTACTTTGGGCAAAAAGGACGGAACCGGCCTCAAAACCACCTTCGAATCGAAAAAGGACAGAAAAGGCTTCTTGCATGACAAAGCCTGCAACTCTGAGATTCTCCTGGCAGAACAAATGACTATCAAAAATACCACCTTCAGCGTGAGATCCTTCAAAGACGCCCTTGCCAAGGGCTCAAAGGGTTCTCGTCCTAATGCCTCCAAAACCAAGGACAGATCCCATGTCGGAACCACCTGCTGACCAGGAGGCCTCAGCAACACTGCCCGTAGAAACCGCTTCACATCCGGGTGTGCTCCCATAGCCACCCCATTAATCCTACCTCTGTAACAGGCTAGCTCTGCCAGCTGTACCTTCAAGGACAAAGCCGCCAACCCTTTCTGAAACCCGTCCTGTAAAAACGCGAGAACCTGCGGAATTGAAGTCTTTAAGGCATCTACCGCCCTTTCCGCGCACCATGCTTCAAACACGCGCCACACTCACACATACGCCAAAGAAGTAGACTGTCTCTGCACCTTCAGCAATGTGGAAACTACTGCTGCGGAATATCCCCGTGCTCTCAACCTCGCCTTTTCAAGAGCCAGGCCGTAAGCGAGAATCGATCCACTTGAGGCATGAACAGAGGACCCTGTGCCAATAGATCCCTCCTGACTGGTAGACGCCAGGGGTACTCCACCAACAGCCTCCTGAGATCCACATACCAAGGCCTCCTTGGCCAGTCCGGCGCTATCAAGATCAACAATCCCTTGTGTAGCTCGATACGTTGAACCACCTGGCCTATCAACACCCACGGAGGAAACACGTACAAGAGTTGCCCCGTTGGCCAATCCTGAATGAGAGCATCCAGACCCTCTGACATCCTTTCTCGTCTTCTGCTGAAGAACCAATTGATCTTTGCCGAGTGAAAGGTTGCCATCAGATCCATTACTGGCACCCCCCAACGACGAACTATCATGTCGTAAACCTCTGGATGAAGAATCCACTCTCCGGGATCCACCTTCACCCGGCTCAAGAAATCAACCTTGACATTGTCCACTCCTGCCACATGAGCTGCCGACAGGGCTTCGAGGTTCAGCTCGACCCACTTTAACTCCTCCTCCGCCTCGGCTTCCAGTGCCACACTGCTTGTGCCCCCTTGGCGATTGATGTAGGCCACCGCGGTTGCACTGTCGGAAAATACCCGAACCGCTTTCTCGCGCACATAAGGCTGAAACGCCCTCAAGGCTAACTTTACCACTCTGAGTTCCAGCCTGTTGATTGCCCAATGTTTTTCCTGTTCTGACCATTGCCCTTGCGCAATTCTTCCTTGGAAGTGCACCCCCCAGCCCAGTAGGCTGGCATCCGTTGCCAGGGCTAACCACTTGGGCGGTTCCAAGGGCATCCCCTGCTGCAGTACCTGAATCTGTATGGCAGGCTTCATATCTGGCCCTTTTCAAACCCAGGCTGAAAAATCACCGCTGAGGCCCCTTTGGGATCCTGATCCGCTTAGTCTTAAGTGTTTCCTTACCATACCCCTAGATGTATCCCTGTCCTTAACTGTTGTGTTTGTCCTGATTAGATTGTAAGCTCCAATGAGCAGGAACTCTTACATGTGTCTGTACAGTACTGCATGTGTCTTGTAGCACTATACAAATAATCAGTAGTAATAGTTTCTGCATCAGCCCATCAGATGTTTACCTGGCATGATGTTATGGTCCTAGCAGGGCAACATAAACCATTTTCTCAGCTGCAGGTACATAAAACTGAATGCTTAATTACCCTAGGACAAAATCAAAAGGGTAAAAAAGAAAGCAGGAGAAATTAAAAAGAAGCCTACATCTTTCTTCACTTTTCTCCCACTGCATGCTGTTTTTCTAAAAAGCTATATGCAATAAATAATACATTTACTGCATGCAGTTTTGCTACAGAAAAGGGCAAATCCATTATATTAGAGTCTCTATATATCCTGGTATGATTAACATACTTCTACAGATCAGATTTTTAAAGAACAGTTTTGGCCATAGAAGGGATAAAGTAGCAGTACTAAATTTTTTGTTGAGGGTAATCAAATCTTTAGTAGTCTCCGGCATTTGCAGATTTAAATACTAATTTGCTTTCATAAAATAAAACCATAATGTTCATCAACAGCGAAGGGACTTAACAGGTCAATTTCACCTTTGTAGCCTTAGGGGCCTAGACAGTGCACTTCCTTTTTCCCCCCCCTTACCCTACTACCTCCTTGCATCCACCCCCCCCCCCCCCCCCCCCCCCCCCCCCCAGGGCAACCATCATATTGAGATAATCCAAACATCTTGCTGTCCTGGAGCCACAGCACCCTGCGGGAGGGAGATATGGAGAGCAAAAAAAGTAGGAGCAGCACTGCTAATAGTGCAAGGAAGATCTGCCATTGTCGTCATAGTTCTGTTCTAACTACATGTTTACCCTACTGAAGACATAGCAAATCAACCATGTCACCAATCGGCAACACGAGCAGTGAGGCAACTTCAGTGTTTAATAGGATAACCATTCACATTCCATAGAATAAATTAAAACCTGGTTTCTCTCTATTTTATTTTCTCTGAACTAAAATTTTATTTATTTTATTTAATAGGTTTTCTATACTGTCTATCTTCAAATCAAAGCAGTTTACATGGCAACTACAAGAAAGTAAATAGCCAACAAAAAGGGGGAGGGCATGCAGGATCCGTTCAGTAAAGCTGGGTCCCTCTGATAATCCCATTCTACCCTTTTTTTCCAATTTTTACTGAAGACCTTTGGCAAAGATAGTCATTCACAAACTCGGGAAGCCATCCGTGCTCAATTCCCCCTCTGGTTCTCTCTGTACGTCCTTGTGCATCAGTTGTGTCTGGTAATTTTTTTCTAATAGTGTTAGCCTCAGCCTCTTGCATCTGCTTTTCCATCTTCAATCTTTTTCCATGGTCTCCTGTTCATTACTTATTTTTCTCTCTCCAGCAGTCTTCCTCGTTGCCTCCCTCCAATATCCATCTCAGACACTGATCTTTTCCTTTCAGCTTCCTTCCATTTATTTTTTTAATCTACCCTCTGCCTCTGTATCCACTCAGATTTCATCGTCTTACTATCCAATTTCACTCTTTTTTACTACACCTACCTCTAGCTTTCTATCCAGAATCTTCTCTCCCCACCCCTACACATACACAATCCAGCATTGCCCCTCCGCCTACACCTCCGTGTCCAGCATCTTCCTTTTGTCTGTCTCTACTTCTCTGTCCATCATTTCTCCTCAATCTCTCATATTCAGCATCTCCCTCATTTTCCCACTCCCCATGTCATGCATTTCCCCTGCACCCTATTCACCCCATATGCAGCAACTCCCTTGTTACCCTAATCCCCCCATCCATGTTTATATTTGTTTCCCAGTCCTCTTCTTCCACCCCTACCATCTGCCATCTCCTGCTGCCTCCATCCCCAAGGCCCATCCCCACATCCCCCAAATTAGACCCTTTTCCAATCCTCATGTGCTTTCCCATTCCTGGCCCTTATTTTAGCTCCAAGTCCCTCTCTCGCAGTCATAGTATTCGTCCCCTTCAGCCAGTATCAGCTCCCTTCCATCATCCCTCTAACCCCAGCATTTGAGGCTTTTCTCCCTTACTTTGAATATTAGCCCCCTTCTCCCACCTGTCCAGAAGCTGCAGTACCTTGAAATTCTTTGCAGAGCAGTAGAGAGTTTGTTTTCTTCTTACTGCCCTGCCTGTCCTACATGACTCTGGCTGCTGGTACCGTGTGGGACTTGAAATCACACAGCAAATGCATCCTCTATCATACTGGAAGTACTTGCCTTGTAACTGACAACCCTGCAGTTCCAGCCACCAGAGTTTGTGTAGGACAGGCAGAGAGGCAGCCACCAGAGTTTGTGTAGGACAGGCAGTTTGTGTAGGACAGGCAGAGAGGCGGGAAGTAAAAAAAAACAAGCTCCCTACTACTGAACTTGAAGGCGTTGTAGCTCCTGGACAAATGTGAGGTGGATGATTCGTGGGATTCGTTCCAATGCTATGGCCCGAACTGAATCACTAGGTTTTGGGGGAGGCAAGTCAGTGCAAACACACTAACTATTTTTTCCTAAGTCTGCACATTTGTTTAAAGCTGCCATTATGAAGCATAGAAGAGCGGAGAATGACCATGGCCACACAAAATGTGTCTTCACAAATGCAAAAAAATATAAAGATGCAAAAATTAAAAAAAAAAAAAAAAAAAAAAAAAAAAATAGTTTCTTGAATAAAACTTCTTGCATTTGTGAAGACGTTATTGGTGTGGCCATGGTCATTCCCTGCTCTTCTGGTGTTCCATTTGCTGTCTACTGAGGACGTCCTCTTCTGTTCTTTTAAAGCTGACATGGAAATTTTTGAATTGTATTCATCATTTTTTTTAAACATAATATTTATATTTTTGAGTTGTTAAAAATCCAAAGATAAACTAATAATTTAGTTTATTCAAAATTTTATATCATTTAACCCAAATGGGATGATACAAATAGTTCACAAAAAATTCATGTTACAGCATTATTAAGAAAAAAAATTAAAAAAGGAAAGAAAATCCAGTATAAGGGAAACCAACACTGTCAGCCATTTTATTCAAATATTGTTAGTGTGTTCAGTATTAACTGGGGGACACCCAAATGCCATGATGGAAAAAAATGTGTTTTCAATGCATATTTGAACTTAGAATTGTGCATTTCTCCTCTCAAATGGTAAAGGGGGGGGGGGGGATCCAAGGGCAGGGCCATAAGAGGAAAAAGCAGTTTCAGTAGTTGTATCCAGAAAATGGTTCTAGGCATTTGGAAGTTGAAGCTTATTACCTTGCAGGGAGATCCCAGAGACAGAGAGGATTAATATGCAAAATTTAAAGTTTATCGTTTTTTGTGCACAGCTAACAAAACCAGAGATTGGTGGCAAAGAGGGAATATACTGTAGCAAAGTCTAATTTCTTCCACTAGATGAGATCTGTTAATAGTTGTCAGATATGCAAGGGGACTAACTTACATTCCCTGTAAAGCTGTGAATAAAAATGAGGAATGGTGCACGGATAGCTTTTAGACCAACCCAAGTATTTACCCTACTTTCCAGGCATAACAAAATTCCCATAATTGCTTTTTAGATGGCTTTCACATTTGGAAATGGAAAGGAATACTCTAGAGCAATTACTCAATGAGAATTCGCTTAAATTATCTGAGCAACTAAAAACTGAATTTGGCATCTAAAAATGTACACCCCCTCCGTCCCCTTGACATCTATAATTATGTTAAACCCTCCTGATGCAGCATCTAAAGCATGAACAAGGTCACTGATCTCTGTGGAGAAAACCATGCTGAAATATTCCTCAATCCCAAACAAGAAAGCAGTTTACATAGGGATTACATATATAAACTTAGGAAAACTCAGAAATGTTGGCTTAATTTCTTTAGAAGTCTGATGTGTTGTATGAGGGAACTGATAATCAGGCTTGGGACCTGGAACTTTAAACTCACTAAAAACAAAATATTCTGACTCTTATTGGCTATAAAAAATGGCTAAAAATCTTTTTTTTTTTTTTTTAATTTAAAGATTTTCATTTAACAGATTCTACCTTTTAGTGTTAAAAGCTAACTATATCCCCCCCCCCCCCAAAACAAACAGTACCCAGAGGTTGCACAATACAAATCACAGCAATCATGTTCAAGGTTTTGAAAGATACTCATCAAGAGATCTCCAGATTCGCTCCACTTTCCCTATACAATTTAATAAAATTGAAGCAGCACCTTCAAATTTACGAATCTGACAGAGTGCCACCAAAAGATGACATTAAAGTCAGATGCATCTTTCCATCAGCGCAAACATGCTGAACAGCAATAGACACCAAAATATCTAGCAATGATCCATCATAATTTGAGTTTTCTCCTCTCAAGCATAGGGATCTAAAGAAAATGATTTGGATTGATATAGGAGTATCAATTTGAAATATATCTTGAATAGCACTCAAAGCATATGATTTAGCGTCCCAATGCTTGCAGAACATCGCCAGTGAATATTGGAATGCGATAGTCCCGCTCTGTGCATGCGTAATGGTGTCCATACTGAGCGATGTGCCAAGAAAAATAAGCTTTTAGCGAGACTACTAGACATTGTTGGTCTAATTGTTCGACCCCAAAAAGAATTGCAATCAATCAAATCTGGAGCTAACTCCAGATCAGTCTCCCAAACCCGATAAAAGTCCCAACAGAGATGGACCTCCACTATCCTTAAGCTGTTTGTATAGGAACGAGGTTGAGTTACTAACCTCTATCGTTTTATGAAAAATAATCCTGAAATCAGGTGCTGGGAGGTTTGAAACTGACCAAATATTTGATGATGCTAACCCATTCAATAGATGTGTAAGCTTATGGGCCTTGGAAAAGGAAAGATATAAAACTTCCATCAACCTTTGTACTGTTATCCATCTATCACCCTCTAAAAGCTGACCGATATTAAACAGCCCCTTAGTGATCCAGCCTTTCCAGTAAATTGTCTTCCCTCTGACAAGTATTTTAGAATTAAACCAAAGAGAAGCATCAATAGAACTAGAGTACGAAAAAGTGCAACTATCATCCAGCATTCTCAGAGCTATAATACTACTATTAATAAGAGGGAAATCTAGTAATTTCCATGGCAGTTTCGTAGATGGTAATTCCTGTAGCATAAAAGATTCAACAATGGCCCTCTCCATCTCCAACCATGGAGAAGAAAAATCATTTTGAATCCAATATGCTCCATATCTAAGAAGAGTGGCTGCGTGATATAATAGAAAATCCGGAACGTTCACCCCGCCTTTCCCTCAAGGGAGCTTTAATTTAGCAAGAGCAATGCATGGAATTTTACCCTTCCATAAGAAATGTGCCAATTTTTTTTCCCAATTTGACGTAAAACTGCTTATTACAAAAACCTGGGAGCATACCTAATTTATAGACAATGCTAGGCAAAAACATCATCTTTATGGTATCCAATCTACCCCACCAAGACAAATTTATTTATTTATTTTATTTATATTCTCTTATATACCGCGCTATTCTGCATCAGTGCGGTTTACATTGAACAAACTGAAATTACATTGAACAGGGCATTATAACTTGGAGATAACTATTTTACAGGGAACATGGGCTATGGAGGGTTAAGTGGCTTGCCCAAGACCACAAGGAGCACCTGTGGGACTAGAAACCCCAGTCCTTCCGGCCCAAGGTTGCTGTCCTCTAGTGGGATTTGAACCCCCGACCTTCCAGCCTGAAGTACCTTGCCCCAACCACTAGGCCACTCCTCCACTCCAGATGAAGAGGGGACCATTTCTGTAAAAGCCTTTGTATTTCCACATTGATAATATTAGAATTAGTTCTAATAGTTTCAGTCGCTGAATTACAGAACTGCATACCTAAATATTTAAAACCAGAAGGAGACCATTTAAATGGAAAGGCTGAGAAATCAGACCTTCCAGCAGGGTCATTCAAGGGAAGCTGCTCACATTTGCTCCAATTGATTCTATATCCTGAGAATATCGAGAATTCATTAACTAGATCTAGAAGGTAATTAATAGAGGCAGATGGCTTTGACAGGAATAACAGGAAATCATCTGCATATGCAGCTAGTTTCCAGTGACAACCATCAAATTCTATACTCTTAATAATCAGTATCTTCATTAATTTTCAGCAAGTGGTTCCAAAGCTAGATCAAAAAGCAGAGGAGAAAGAAGGCATCCTTGACATGCTCCTCGTTCCAATGGGATATAATCTGAAAGAACGACATTTATCCTTAACCTGGATTGTGGAGACCTATATAGTACTTTAACCCAATTAATAAACCCTTTACCACATCCAAACCAGTCCAGCACTTCATACATACATGACCACTCTGAAGTAAATTTTGATACAAATGCCTTCATTTAGGAGCTAAATATGGGGCAAAATGCTGATAGAACTCTAACGTTAGCCCATTTGGGCCTGGTGATTTATTACTGGATAATGATTTAATAGCTGATATAACTTCTCCTACTTGTATCTGTGCCCCCAACCTTTTACTATCCTGCACTGACAGCCTTGGATGTTCTAATGAAGAAAGGAAAATTTTAAAATGATGGCAAATCATTGATGATCTCCAATTTGAAAAGTTTCCTGTAAAAATATAAAGAGGTTTCGCAAATGTCAGTGGATTTAGTCAAAAGATGAGAGTCATCAGGCTGAATAGCAGTAATAAAAAAACTGAGCCTTCTTTGCTTTCAAAAGATTAGCCAAATATTTTACCTGCTTTGTTTGAGCCAGCATAATAACCAGTATTCTGAACAAAAATTTCCTTCCTGGCCTGTTGTGTTAGTAATTTATTATACAGGTATCTTTTCTGAATTAGTTTTTGAAGTATGGAGGCATTATTTGAAAGAATATGGCATTTTTTTCTAAGCGATCAATGTCGCTATCAAGTCTTAATAGCTTCAGAATTTTTCTTATGAAGCCAAGCAGGAAAAAAAAAAAATTGCCCCATAAGGTGGCCTTAAAAGCCTCCCATACAATTCAAAATTGTAACTCAGATGTTTCTTTGAAAGAATTCTTCAATAAAAGACTTCATCTTTACACTGAAGGACGCTTCCAGTAAAAGACTATTTATTTATTTATTCATTCTTATATACCGCACTATTCGGTATCAGTGCGGTTTACAAATAAAAACTTTTGCATCAGAAGAAGTGATCTTAATGCTTACATCGTAACAGGAGAGAGAAACTTGGGCTGAAAAATAGGAGACTATATACAAGTCAATAACAGGGTTATTGAAAACTATTTACAGTTTATATACAAGCTGATATTCATAATGCATTGGTATTAGTTTAAGGGTTTGAGAAATGTACCTGACAAGGTGAGCTAACGTGGGCTACATCATGGGTCAGATGTGGGCACCATATGAAAAGTGGAAGAAGTGAGAAAGAGGAGAGTTGATTCTGACAATTAAAAGTTGATGGAACAAACATGGGAATGGGGGAGGGAGGCAATATAGTATTTGGATATGAAGAAATGCTGAAGATAGGGATTTATATGCGATATTACATGTGTAGACTAGGCAATTTTGAATTATGTGTAACCGAGCCAGGGTTTGCTTTGGGAATAGTAGATGTCATTTAAGTTAGCATAAGGTCTTTGGTGCCCTTCTGTGATTGTGACATATGGCTTAAATGTTCAATAAAAAGGTAAATAAAAAAAAATTATGAAAACCCACACATTTTCAGCCAATTTTTATTTTTTTTACTCCTTTTTCCCCACATCAATTTTGAGTTTTTTGTTTCTTAAAATAAACTGTAATATTTTGAAATCTCCAAGATCTGGCCCTAATAGTCTGCTCTTGGGGAGTAATATCCACAACTATCACAGTATGATCTGAAATGATGATGGTTTTAATCACGCAAACATCAATCTCCTGCAGGAGTGTGGAAGACGTTAAAAAAAAAAATCAATACGTGAAAATGAATGTTGGGAAAATGAAAAAAAAAAAAAAAAAGTGTAATTAGGCCTTACCTGCTAATCAGCGTTCCTGAAGGAACTCCAGTCCAGTCCCTCACCTCTGGTTTGTGCTCCCCTTCCAGCAGCTTGAAGACTGAGCACCTCCCACCAGCTCCAGTAATCTATTGACAAAAGCAGACTTAACGGAGAGACAATTAAGTAGAACTGCTAACTAAAACTGCAGCAGAAAACAAACCAAAAATCAAACCTCCCCCGTCCCCCTGAAGAGGGAATACTCCATCCCCTCTGAAGAGGAGGCAGCTTACCTGTGAATACGCCCTACTACTGTCGAATTCACAGAGCAAGGAGGGTAGGCAACTCATCCATTCTGCCACACTTCTGCGCTCTGAGCAAACCTGATCTGCCAGCCCACAAACCGCAACCTATGCGCCGGACTCGCCTCAAACTGCAATATGGACACACCGGGCGGGAATAGGGACTGTACTGGACTTCCTTCAAGAATGCTAATTAGCAGGTAAGGCCTAATTAATCTTTCCTTATCATCCCTCCAGTCCAGTCTCTCACCTCTGGAATGTAGCAGAGCAGTCCTAACTCCAGGAGGGGCCTGCGAGGCCAGCCCAAAGAACTGCCCTATCAAAAACAGCATCTCCTGCTGCCTGGACATCCAAACAATAGTGCCTAGCAAAAGGTATGCAAGAAGGATCACATCGCCGCCCTACAGATATCCAAAGAGGCACCACCAGGCTGCACTCCGCCCAAGAGGCTGCTTGGGCTCGCATGGAATGCGCTTGTATCCCTATAGGGATAGATCTGCCTTTCAAAATGTACACCAAGACAATGGCCTCCCTGATCTATCTGGAAATAGAAGCCTTGGCTGTTGCTTCTCCTTTGCGTGGACCACCTAACACCACAAACAGACGATCTGATCTGCGGAAAGATGCCGCCCTCTTCAGGTAGCGCTGCAAGGCTCTACTGATGTCCAAAACGGTGCAAGCACACATCCATGGCCTCATTCGCCCCTTTCAATAAGGATGGCAAGGAGACTGGCTGGTTCACATGAAAGGGCAACACCATCTTTGGCAAGAAGGATGGCACCATCCACAGGACCACCTTTTCCAAAGAAAAGGAAAGAAAGGGAGGTTTGCAAGAAAAAAACCTACAGCTGCGAAATCCACCTAGCCAACAGATGACCATCAAGACGGTGTTCCTGGTGGCTAAGTCCTTCAGAGAAGCCTGCACCACCAGCTCATAGGGCTCCCCTGTCAGGGACCCCAGCACCAGATTGAGATCCCAAGACAAGGCCACCAATTTTCGAGGCGGACAAAGACGACTCACTGCTCTCAGAAACCGCCCCACATCCTGATGCTCCCCGAGCGACTTCCCTTGGATCTTACCCCGGTAACAGGAAATTGCCACGAACTGCGCTCTCAAGGAACTAGGTGCCAGACCCTTCTCGAAGCCGACTTGCAAGAAGTCCAAGATGTCTGGCACTGAAGCTGCTGTCGGGCGACACCTCCGATCAGAGCACCAACCTTCAAAGACATGCCAGACCCTAACATAGGACAGACAAGTCGACTTTATCCTAGCCTTCAGTAAGGTTAAAATCACTGGACCGGCATATCCACGCTTCAGCAACCTTGCCCTCTCAAGAGCCAAGCCGTAAGCGAGAATCAAGCCACCTGCGGCATTCAGACCAGACCTTGAACCAAGAGATCGTCCCGCACAGGGAGTCTCCACGTACGATTTGCTAGCAGCCTTACCAGCTCAGCATACCACGGACACCTTGGCCAATCCATGGTTATAAGAATGACCAATCCTGGGTGAGTCCCTATGCGCTGAATGACCCTGCCTATGAGAACCCATGGAGGAAACACATAACAGATCCTCTATGGGTCATTTCTGGACCAGAGCATCTAAACCTTCCAACATCCTCTCTCTCCTTCGGCTAAAGAAGCAACTTGCCTTGGCAAAGCTCCATCTCGCCATGAGGTCCATGACGGGAGTGCCCCAATGGTCCACAACCTGCTCCAACACCTCCGTACAGAGCTCCCACTCGCTGTGATCCACCCAGACCCGGCTTAAGAAATCCACTATGACATTTTCGACCCCTGCCACATGCACTGTCAACAAGACTTGAAGGTGAGCTTCCGCCCACTTCAACAGACTTTCCACTTCATCCTCCAACAAGGGGCTGCCTGTGCTCCTCTGGCGGTTGATACAGGCCATCGTTTTCGCATTGTCTGAGAATACCCGGATGGCCTTTCCAAGAACCCAGCGCTCGAAGGCTCTGAGTGCTAAGGCCACCGCCTGCATCTCCAGCACACTCCAGCCTCCCTGGGCTGTCCTTTGCAGTTGGCCCCCCAGCTGACCAGACTGGCATCCATCATCAGTTGGATCCACCGGGGGGGGGGGGGGGATTCGAGCGGCATGCCCAGCTCCAGGTTCCCCAGATGGAGCCACCACCTGAGAGACTTCCTGGCCATTGGCGGACAGGGGAACTTCCTTGACAACAGCTGATGCTGATGAGACCCGTGATGGAGAAAAGGACAGCTGCAACGGTCTCATATGGACCCTTGCCCAGGGAAGGAGCTTGAGAGTCACCACCATGGTCCCCAGCACCTATAGATAGCTCTCTGCCTGGCACTCTCTCATAGCCAAAAACCTCTGTACTAGCGTCTGCAGCTCCTGCGCCTGGTGAACTGTCAAGAAATCTTTGCTGCTGCGAGTGTTGAACCTCACCCCAAGGTATTCGATCTCCTGAGATGGAATCAACCTGCTTTTGGCTAAGTTGATTACCCAACCTAGGCTTCTCAGGAGCTCCACCACTCTGGAAATCGCCTCGGAGCTCTCCTCTTCTGATTTGGCTCGAATCAACCAGTCGTCGAGATATGGGTGTAACAGAATTCCTTCCTTGCAGAGTGCTGCCGTGACCACCACCATAGCCTTGGTGAAAGTGCAGGGAGCCATTGCCAGGCCGAACGGCAGCACCTGAAGCTGGAAATGACCCATTGGGACCGCAAATCGCAGGAACTGCTGATGTGACGGTGTGATGGGTATATGCAGATACGCTTCAGTGAGGTAGAGAGACGTTAAAACCTCTCCCGAGGGCACTGCCACTATCACTGACCTGAGCATCTCCATGCAAAAATGTGGCATCCTTAGACAATGGCTGACCCGCTTGAGGTCGAGAATCTGATGAAAAGACCCCTCTTTTTTGGGGACCACAAAATAAATGGAGTAACGACCGCAACCGTATTATTCTGCGGGTACTGGGGACTACCGCACCCAACAGCAGAAGCCGTGACAACGTCTCCCTTACTGCTGCAGCCTTGACAGGTGCCCTGCAGGGAGACTGGACGAACGATAGGTGAATTGGCCAAGCCAGCTCAAGAACATATCCTTCTCAGATAACCTCCAGGACCCAATGATCAGACGTCACCCAGACCCAAGCGGAGTAAAACTGCTGCAGACGACCCCCTACCTGCAGGGCCCCCCCTCGCTTCATTGCGATTTCCTAGAGCCTGCAGAGGAGGCGGCACCAAATCCTCTGCCTGCTCTTCGAAACCCCTGGAACCCCTGCCCCCTAGAGGGAAAACGTCTCCTCTGATAGGGCGTCAGATGGGACATCTGAAACCTACGGAATTCCCGTGGCTGGGTCCAAGTGGAAGCGGGATTCCGACTGATTTGGTTTATCCTCCAGGAGTCTGCCTCCCTTAGACTCCTCCAGCTCCTTTACCAACTTGTCCAGGTCCTCTCCGAATAGAATCTTCCCTTACAAGGGAGCCTGCTGAGACAGGCCTTAGAGGAACCATCTGCTGCCCAGTTTTGAAGCCAGAGATAGCGACGCGCCACTATCACCAAGGCCATACTCTTCGAGAGGCCCCTAAGGTCACAGTGAGCATCCGCGAGGTAGGTAGCTCCTGACTATCCGTGCAGCCTCACCTACCGTGTCCCCAGGCAGGTCGCATGGCTGCTGTATCCGCTGTTACCAGCGAAGACAAGCCCTGGCCACCCAAGCTCCACATACTGACGCTTGGAGAGCAAGGGCATCAATATCAAAGGCTTGCTTTAACAAGATATCTAGCTTCCTTATCCTGGGAATCCTTGAGGGTGGCACTGCCCTCGACTGGTATCGTAGTCTTTGTTACCGCCGACACTGCCGCGTCCACCCTCTGGGACCGAAGCAATTCTTTGTCCTGTTCCGGCCACAGATCGCACCCTCCACAGCCGAGCCTCTGGCTGATTCCACTCATCCTGGATCATCTGCTTGACCACCCTGTGCACCGGGAAGACCTTCTGGGTCTTCCGCACCGCTTGGATAAGCGGATCCTCCAGAGACTCCTCCGCTGGGAGTCCCGCGGCCATATTACAGGGTCTTAAGGGACTCGCTGATGAGAGCCGGCAGTTCTTCCCTGTGGAAAACCCGAATAATCTAAGCCTGTTCCTCCTCCGGGATCTTGCCTTCTTCTAGTTCCTCTTCTTCCTCCTGTTCCAGGTCAGAGGACTCCCCAACCTGGACCAACGACCAAGGAGAAGCTTAACGTTCATCACCCATGAACTAGGTCATTTTGCTGCCTCTCCTGCGAGCCCCTGTTCCCTCGGGCCCGCAGCCCTCTTTCCAGGGCACCTCTGGCACACCGCTACACCCTGCGCTCCTCGCAGACAGAACGCCTTATGCAACAGCAACACGAATTCTGGTGAGAAGTCTCACCAGCCACCTCCCTCCTCCAGGTCCTGAGAGGAAGAGGGACCGAGGGGGGGGGGGGGGCAGGCAGGAGGTTCTAACCTGGGGGATGGAGGGGCCCCTGCCCCAACCCCAGCCTCTGCAGAATCCCCTGAGTCCTAAGAGAGGGACAGAGGAGGCTCCTGGCCTATACTCGCCTGAATGCCCTGCTCCAGGGACACTGCCTCCATAGTGTATCCTCTGCACATGCCAGCGTCCGAAACTGTTCCTCGCTGGGTCCCGCAGACCAAGCATTGGTCTCGCCAGCATGGCACCCAGCAAAAATCTGCTAGCCTCTACCTAAGGTGGGATAAACTCGCTGGTACACCTTGTTAATTTTTTCTTCTTTTTTTTTTTATTTTTTAACAATAGAAAGAACTGCAGATAAAGTGGCCCCCAAAACACCTTATCTACAGTAAACCCTGGCAAAAAATGCACCAAATGCAATGCCTAAGTTTCAGGGCTCTACTCCTCGATGGTGTTTCACAGGAGGCCTCTAAGCTGCGGACAGCAGCAGTGTAGTCCTCTTACATCAGAGCGCGAGCTGCCGCTGCACTCAACTGCCGCCAGATTTTTCCCTGGCTCAAAATCAGTAGAGCTTCTCCAGGCGCCCTCCATTCATGCCACTGTCCTGCTCCCATGCTCAGATGTCTTCAAGAGTTTCGGCAGAGAGGCAGAATGGCACAGGTTGACTGCTCCCACCAGAGTCGAACTCCTCGGACAGCGGCTCCTCACTCGCTTTGAGGATCAGGAACCACTCCAGTCTTTCACTGCCTTGAAGGACTCGCACCCTGAAGTCTCCTCCTTAAGGGCTCTGCAGGAGAGGTGGGGGGGGGGGGGAAAGAGATCCTCATGCCCAAAACACTAAGAATTAAAAGGGCAGAGAAACAATTACCGGTAAATTAAATTAAAAGGGAGACATCACACCAAGAAAAATCCCAATAAGGACCCTAAACTCTCCTTAACCATCTCTACCAGGAAGCCTAACACCCTGGCTTACTGATCCCCTCAGCTGCTTGAAGACTGAGCTTTTATTGGAGCTGCTGGGAGGTGCCATCTGTATATTATACCCTAGAGTTATCAAGAAGATGAAGTGCTCAGTCTCCAAGCTTCTGGAAGGGGAGCACAACCCAGAGGTGAGGGACTGGACTGGAGGGACAATAAGGAAAAGGTATACTCTAGAAGTGGGGTGAAGAGAACGCCACACATCTACAAGACCCAGTGTTTTTATCATATCACGCAATGCCACATTAGGGGAGCAACAGGGGCCCTTAAATAATGTACTTCTGTCTAATGTATTATCTAAGACTGAATTAAAATCCCCTCCAACAATTAAATCCCCCGTTCCAAATGCCAAAAGCAATTGATTAGCACCTTCAAAAAAACCTGAGGAATTAATGGATGGAGCATATATACTCTATTGAATCTATCTATGCTTTGCAATGACAATGTTAGCACACACCAAATCTCCCTTCATTCTCAGACTTTTGCCCTAAAACTTGGACATCTGAACTTTTACAAAAGAAAATAGATACACCATTTCTCTTGTTGAACCCAGGGGAAAAAACATGTTCAAGCCAAACACAGCGAAACTTCATACAGGACTCATAATCTAAGTGTGTTTCCCTGCAAAATTATGATGATATCTGCCTTAAGGGTCTTAATGTAATGAAGAATCTTTTTACACTTTACTGGGTGATTAAGTCCATTAATATTTAGAGAAAGAACTTTAAGACTCATTTTAGGATTGATAACGTTTGGATCACATAAATAGCGGAACACAATTTACTTTTAAAATTGCTATTTAGGAGACCACCTTGGTTAAAATCATCTGAATATGGCAACCTCTGTAAACAATTGAATATTTAAGTTTCTGCCAAAGTACACATATAAAAGCAAATGCAATAAAGAAAAACCCCAAATCCTTCCACTCCCCCATTCTCACCCCCAAAAAACTGCATCTCTCGCCAGAACCTCATTGCAAAACAGCTACCTGACCAAATCCCCATGGGTTAATTAGAATTCACCTAAGTAGAACCATCCCCAAGTTTTTCATACATAAGCCTCTCACAACCCAGAGAAAATAAAAATAAAAACTAAAATACCCAAATTACCTCGTAGCTGAGAGAAATCACAAACTATATAGTGATATGATATTCAATATCCCACTACTGAACAAAATAACAATCTTCTATTACTAGATTAAAAGTTAGAACATATTACACTTGTATGCAGACATAGAACAATTCAAACCTTAGCATAACCTTTGCGTTGATGACTTGGAAAGTGAACCTGTGATGCGAATGACCTCCCCCAGCATGAAAGACACTGCCCTCCTACACCCATAATACCCGCCCTGCTTCATTCCCTGTGTTATACTGCAGATGTCTGAACCAGAACTGAACCAGACTGTCAAAAAAGAGGAAAAAAAAAAGGGAGGACACACGTGTGCAATGTAAAACTTCCTACAGCACCTTATTGGCACCAAGGTGGAGGAGAGCTGGGAGCTGGCTAAAGCATATTACAGCAAATGGATCAACACAGCCCAGCCAAGAAGGCAAAGGTAAACATAATAATACGAGGGCTGCTCAGAAAGTAATGCCCCACATGTTTTTTTCTCAGTCCAGAATGAAGATAGAGGTGTGAAATTGAAAGGGTAGTAACTTGGAACTTCAAAGGACACGTGTGTAATTTTACAGTCATCCGACAAATAGCAAGGCGGTAGTGATCCTTCAAATGGCGTCTGTGAGTGACACATGGTACAAACAATGAGCTGTAATTGAATTCTTGGTGGAGGAGAAAAAGTGTGAGAAACATTCACAAATGGTTGTGTGCTGTGTATGGAAGTTCTGCGGTAGATAGGAGCACCGTTGGACGATGGGTGAAGAGAGTAAAGGCTTCAGGAAGGGATAAAACGGAACTGGAAGATCGGCCGCGGTCTGGGCATCCTGCCTCAGCCACCAGTCCAGAGAGGTTGCAGCGCCCTGCGATAGCTGCCAGCGGCCATTAAAATACTGTAAGCTGTTGCGGTGTGCCTTGCACACACCTTTGAATATCCCAAAGAGTCAATTGCCATTGCACTACCTCTACTGACGGAAAGCTGTACGGACAATTCCCGACTCGTGATGTGCCGATCCGCAAGAATAACGCTGCAACTTGTCTGGATTGGTGGCTGAGGCAGCATGCCCAGACCATGGCCGATCTTCCAGTTCCGTTTTACCACTTCCTGAAGCCTTTACTCTCTTCACCCATCGTCCAACGGTGCTCCTATCTACCGCAGAACTTCCATATACAGCACACAACCATTTGTGAATGCTTCTCACACTTTTTCTCTTCCACCAAGAATTCAATTACAGCTCATTGTTTGTACCATGTGTCACTCACAGACGCCATTTGAAGGATCACTACCGCCTCGCTATTTGTCGGATGAGTGTAAAATTACACACGTGTCCTTTGAAGTTCCAAGTTACTACCCTTTCAATTTCACACCTCTATCTTCATTCTGGACTTAGAAAAAAAACATGTGGGGCATTACTTTCTGAGCAACCCTCGCACAAGCTTAGCCAACAAATTAAGTCATTTTAACAGACTCTGTAAAGCTCCAAAGCTCATCCGGATCCTGATAAACCTCACTATGATCATTGAAGGTAATACGCATTTTGGCAGGCTAGACTAATCCATATTGTGCTCCTATTTCTTTCAGCGGTTGTCAAAGTTGCAGGAATTCTTTCCTTCGGGAGTCAGTTTCCCTTGCCAAATCTGGAACAAGAATTAGTCTCTTCCCATTTACTTTTAAATTGTTCAGAGTTCTCTTTGGCAATGGACAGTAGCTGAAGAACCTGGGTGTATTTAAATTGGAGGTCTACTGGGCGAGGGAACTGCTGTTGAAGTAATGGTTTGTTCAGAGGAGAATGGTGAGCTGATTCAAATTGTAGCGGCGGTTTAAAGTACTGATTAAACACCTTGAATATAGTTTCCCGATGTAATATAAAAGGTTTTCACCTTCCATTCCCTCTGGCAGCCTAAGCAGACTGATATTAAGTCTTTTATTGAAGTTAATAGCGTCCTCTAATTCTTGCTTCAGTTTCTTAATAGAGCTAGCATTTGCAGCTATTTTGACAGACTCCCCCTGAACTTGATATTTCAGGTCATTAAGATGCATCTGTGAGGCTTTCATTTGCTCTAAGTTTCTCCATATCCATCCTGATGCTGACAGAGACCTCCATATATTGTTCAACCATAGCTTTGAGAGCACGAACCTTCATCCTTAGAGGCTTCATTTTTATCTGGTGTTGGTGGACCTTTTTTCAGCCGCTTTGCTCCAACTGGAGGAATACGGACATCTAATACCTTATCAGCCATACTTTGAAGCAAACAAAGAAACTAGCAGTCATGAAAATAAAGACTCAGAGGCTCATATGCTGTATAACCCACTGGGCTGAGGGTTCAAGCAGCCATCTTGCACAGTTCTGGAACCAAAAATGGCTAAAAATCAGAGTCAAAAATATTTTTTTTTCTAACACATTCACTTAAATGACCAAAAGACAGCTTTCTATGAGACTTCCAGTTTTCATTTCAGGTTCTGTACCCACACTCCTGGAGGGAGACATCCTATTTGCAATATACCAGAGCAAGCTGAGATCAGACCATATATGCCACCATACAGCTGTATGTGTAAGCAGTGCAACTCACAGCTACTCTAATATATCTTGGTGGAAGTATGCCGCTAAAACTGGCAAAAGATATTAAGTGAGCTGGAGGGGGAGGGGGGCAACAACTGCTTGGCTTGTAATTAAACAAAAAAAATTATATTCTACATCAGCCGATTTTTGGAAGAGGTTACTATCAGATTTTACTTTGAGAATGGTAAGAAAGTTATATATTTATCAGATGCAGAATTAGTTCCTGCTCTCTTAACTTTAAAATCCCTGCATTTTAAAATTAAGAATTTTATTACAATTGTTTTAGCAACCACTGCATAAAAAAGCCGTATATTAAAAGTAAAGCATGAACGCAAGTAATGACTTTTTTTTTGCAGTAACAAAGAATGCAAAGTTCATATGTTAGAGAACGTCAACTGACCTGAAAACTATGCGTTGTAAATGACAGTAAAACACAGCTTCCTGGGCATGCTATGTTCTAAGAAATATTTCCCAGAATCAGCAGATGGACACACAAGTGTCCAAAAGAGAACAAAAACTCTAAGCTGTAGATATATAGACAAATGCTAGTATTGCTATTCTGTGCTTACAAACAAGCATTCTACTCAAAAGATAGAAGACGAGGCTTTTCAGTAAGAGGTGTGCCTGACTGGAAGTACATCAATAGAAAAATATCATCCTTTTGTTTGAAGGAATAATTGAACATAAAACTACCGCCTCAGAACAGCAGTAATGTGCCTCCCTGTCATCAAGTAGAGTTTGTCCCCAAAGAGGAAACTAGAATGTATGTCCAACTGTGCAGGAGATTCTTTAAGCATTAACTACTACACAGAATAAAAGGATGAGACATTTTTACATCAGTTCCATAGTTTGGTATGCTACTAATGTGCTCCATTTTTTGGCTTCATCAGATGCATTTAGAGAGTTCCCTCTGATCTAGAAATCCTGAACTGTGGATAAAAACAATAAATCCTCTGCTAATGTGATCTGCAAAGCCACCTGTTAATTCTCAGAACACTGTCCGGCTGCGGAGAGGGGGATGGGAAAAGTGGAGGGAGGTTAAAAAGGTCCAGTTTAGAGTCCCTGCGCTATACTTCTCTCCACAAAACTACAATTTATTAATTGTAAGCCTAGAGCTCCAAAAGAGGGAAGGTGCAAACTGCTCAGTGTCTGCATGGAAATTATTTCATGAAGAGCCAGGTTTGAAGGGAGACAGCAAACCAGGGCCATGAGAACACACTGATTTCTGTGCAGCCAGCAGACCACAGGGTCTTCATGGGTGAGTGAGCTCTTCAACCCATTCTTCTCCCTGCTCAATGCATGGCAACAAACAGCAGCACTCGCATAATACAGGCCCTCTCCATTTCTCCACATTTTATCATTATTCATATCTCAGCTATGACATGAGTAAAGGGGATGCTGATGGGAAATGCACATCAATTAGCATATTTGCCCCTGCATACAATAGAGGCCTTAATCTGCTGCCATTCTGAAACTATAAGGAGGAGAAAAATGAAGACTTGTTCACCGCATGTTTGAAAAGTGTGAACTTGTTAGGAATGCATCAAGACAGACAAGATAAATTTGACTTCAGATGGTAAATATGTGGATTAAACCTCATTCATTACATTAGTTGACCCAGTTGATAAAAGCACACAAGAAATTTTTTGACCTTATGGGACTTGTCTGATCTACACCCTCGAAAGCCTAGTAAGGCTTCAGACAAATAGTTTGCTCAAATAAATTAAACAGGAGCATAATGAAGATACTAGTTTTCAAGATGATGTAAACATGAAAAAAAAATAAATCAAGTGACCCATGGAGAGTTCCCATGCAATGCCTCAGCTTCAGAAATAATGAAATACCCACAAATTCTGAGTCAATAATATTACAATTATGACATTCAAGCACACTGTGTAGAAAACCATGATACAACCAAGGTATTGCTCTATGAATGGATGTCTCTATAAATCCCCAAAAATGAGCTTTTCTACAAAAGCCTATTGCACTTGACACAGTTTAAGTAGATTAATCATCAACTGGAAATTTTATATAGATTACTTATTGTATCCTTGTGATCAATGGAATTTAAAGTTAGAGTGTTATGAAGTAAATCAAATTGATCAAGAAATTTACATACCTGATAATTTTCTTTCATAGTAACATAGTAAATGATGGCAGATAAAGACCAGTATGGTCCATCTAGTCTGCCCAGTAAGATGGCAGGAGTAGGTTCCACTCTGTGCAGGCCACCCCTCAAGCCACCACCTCCCCATGTCTTTGTTTGGGAGTGAACCCACCACTCCATGCAGGACACCCCTATTTGTTGAGAAGTTAGATGGTTCAGTTTATTTTGAACTGATTTATTCAGTTTATTTTGATTTTCCTTGAATCCTGCTAGACCAGTCCTGATGAGTGGGTTATGCCTCCACCTGCTGACTGGGGAGCAAGCAAGAGCAACTTTGTGATGTCCTAACTTGGTCTATCTACTGGTACAGCATAGAGCAGCGATGGCGAACCTATGGCACGCGTGCCAGCTGTGGCACGCGAAGGCCTTGCAGCTGGCACGCGGGAAGGTCCGCTAGGACAGGTGTCTGCCTCCCTTCGCCTGCAGCCGCGGCTCCCTGCCTGTTAGGGAACCGCGGCTGTGCTTGTAAAATCGTTGCGGAGCCCTTCCTGTCTTGACGGGCTCCGTGCAGCATTGTCCCGCCTCTAAAGGAAGTTGTAAGTACAACTTCCTTTAGAGGCGGGACAATGCTGCACGGAGCCCGTCAAGACAGGAAGGGCTCCGCAACGATTTTACAAGCACAGCCGCGGTTCCCTAACAGGCAGGGAGCCGCGGCTGCAGACGAAGGGAGGAAGACATGGGGAGAGGGGGGGGGCAACCCTAGAAAAGGGGGGAGGGGGGGCTACCAACGACAGGGGGGGAGAGGGGGGGCTACCATCGACATGGGGGGGAGGGGGGCTTACATGGAGGGAGGGAGCTGATATGGATGGATGGAAGGAGGGGGGCTTACATGGAGGGAGGGAGCTGATATGGATGGATGGAAGGAGGGGGGCTTACATGGAGGGAGGGAGCTGATATGGATGGATGGAAGGAGGGGGGCTTACATGGAGGGAGGGAGCTGATATGGATGGATGGAAGGAGGGGGGCTTACATGGAGGGAGGGAGCTGATATGGATGGATGGAGGGAGGGAGCTGATATGGATGGATGGAAGGAGGGGGGCTTACATGGAAGGAGGGATAGATGGAGGGAGGGGGCTGACATGGACAGAGGGGGGACTGACATGGAGGGAGGCTGACATGGACAGTGGGGCTGACAGGGAGGGAGGGAGGGAGCTGACATGGACAGATGGAAGGACGGGGGCTGACATGGAGGGAGGGGGGCTGGCATGCACAAGGAGAGACAGGGACATACTGGACAGACGGGATAAATGCTGGAGAGAGGCGAGAGACATTGCGGCTTAGGATTATAATGGGCTGATGGGGGAGCTAGCACTGGTAATGGGCAGATGGGAGGGGACTAGGACTGGTAATGGGTTGAAGGCTAGGACTGGGAATGGACTGATCAAGGGGGGGGGGTTGGGACTGGTAATGGGCTGATAGGGGGGTATGACTGATAATGGACTGATGGGGGGCTAGCATTGGAAATGAGCTGATCGGTGAGGTTAGGACTGGAAATGGGCTGATGGGGGGATAGGACTGGTGATGGGGGGGGGTAGGACTGGTGGTATTGGGCTGATTAGGGGAGGCTAGCACTGGTAATGGGGTTGAGGGGGGATTAGCACTGGAAGTGAGCTGATTGGGGGGCTTTGACTGAGAATGGGCTGATTGTGGGGAGGGGAGGATAGAGCTGCTGGCCCTGGAAGAAAACTGGGGGCTAAGGCTACAAATGGGCTGATGCGAGGGGATGGGAGAATGGAACTGGAAGGGAGTGGATCTGAGAGGGGCTGCCATGGTATTTGTACTAGAAGGGACTGGTCAGTGGGGAAGGAGGGGGACTGGAAGGGAATGGACACCAGTGGCAATCATGGGAATGCAAGTTGACATTGGAAGGTACTGGGAGTGAGGACTGGAAAGGGGCTGATACTGGGGAGGGTTACTGGGACTGGAAATAGGCTGATGGAAAGAAGTGAAGAAAACGAAAGAAGAGATAAGAAATGGCAGATGGACCATAGACCACAGAAACAGAGCTAAGAGAAGACAGGAAAGCAGAAGCCTCAGATCGGGACCAGCATGATCAGAGAATAAATTGGTCAGACAACAAAGGTAGAAAAAATAATTTTATTTCATATTAGTGATTTGACTACAAAATCATCATAATTTTGAAATCAAATATTGTTACTTGTTGTGATTAATTAACCGTATTTTCCGGCGTATTTTTTTTGGTGTGCGCTGGAAGAGGGGTAGTCTTATACGGCGAGTATAGGCCAAACACCTATATTTTAACAGGAAAAGTAGGGGGTCGTCTTATACGCCCAGTTGTCTTATACGCCGGAAAATACGGTAAGTAAATTTAACGTTTTCTATGAAAAGTAGTTCTGAGGGGGGTCAAAAAAATATTAAAAGAAAAGTGACAATAATATAATAATATATTTATAATGTGGATTACATTTGGGCCCTCATATTTACCTCAGGCTATGATTGTGATTGTGATTATGATGGTACACTGTAAGAAACAATATATGCAGTGTTAGATTTGTTTTAAATGTCGCAATGGTTTTGCGGCTCCCAGTTTTTTTTTTCCCTTCGGAAACGGGTCCAAGTGGCTCTTTATGTCTTAAAGGTTGCAGACCCCTGTGCTAGGAGAAAGGCCCCAGCCCGGCCCCGCGCTTCCCCTTCCGGTCGGAGCTTCTGCGCGCCTCTTGCCGAGAAGCTGCACGCTAGGGCTCGTGCGCCGTCCTCTCGCGAGATTATAGGACCCGCGCGGGAGCTGGGTTCCAAAGAAGAGCAAAACCTACCACTTTCATGATGAATGGGAAATGGACTACTTCTTCATCATGGTGAAAGACAAGTGTTGTGTAATTTGTAACGCCCCAGTATCCTTGCCCAAAATGGGTGATCTGGAACATCATTATAAGGCTCTAAAATATTGTTGTTAAGGTTTAATTGACGTGCTGGCACTTTGAGGAAATTCTTTGGTTTTGTGCGGCAGTTTGGGCACTCGGGCTCAAAAAGGTTAGCCATCACTGGCATAGAGAATCCAGAATTAAACTTCTGATGCAGTAAGCAAACTGAAAAGCTCAGACAAAACTCAGAGAAACTATGTAAATCGACACTAAAAACTATGTACAAACCAGTTGGCTCTTTCAGCAAATTAAGTTCTGCATCAAACAAATTGAACATTCCATGAAGAAACAGAGCTCCTAAAATCTGCAGAAAGTGTAGTTACTCACCTGTAGCAGGTGTTCTCCATGAACAGCAGGAACAAGTCCTTACATATGGGTGACATCACAGATGGAGCCCTGCACGGAACGCTTCACAGCTTCCAATAGAAGCTTTTGGGGAGGTACACCGCTCATGCATGCCTGCTTTCCCGCCCACCACAGCGCCATACTCTCCAGTACAACAACATAGCAGGAGCTAAAAAGGCAACTCCCTGAGGAGGTGGGAGGGTTGCGAGGACTTATTCCTGCGGTTCACGGAGAAAACCTGCTACAGGCGAGTAACTACGTTTTCTCCGTTAACAAGCAGGAAATAAGTCCTCATGTATGGGACTCCCAAGCTACAGGTTACTGGAACCAGAGGAGATAAGCAGCCCAGCCAGGCAACTGATACTAGAGAGGTCAGGAAGACCAGAGGTAGTCCCGCCAAGGGACTCATCTGATTGAGTATCCTTAGCAGACATCGACCTGAGGGGATTTTGAGCAGGTAGATTGGACAGATAGAAGGGCCAGTGAGTAGGAATTGACTCTAAGACCCAAAGATATGCTGGCAGTATGGCCTGGCCAAAAGTGCTGTCCAGGACAGTAGTGTGCTGCGAAGGTATGGACCAACAACCAGGTCGTAGCCCTATAGATTTCCTCTCCAGACACCAAACAGAGGTTGGCCACGATGTAGCCATAACACGAACATTATGAGCCATGACATGACCCTTAAGGTTCAACCCAGCCAGAGAATATGCATGAGTGATGTAGTCCACTAGCCAGAGGGACAGCACATGCAGGGCCGGCCCAAGGGTTTCTGCTGCCCTAGAAAGGAGACCAGACCATGCTGCTCCCCAACCATGCCATGTCATGCTGCTGCCCCTGTGCGCCGAGCAATGCCCCCCATGTTGAGCCACACAACTGCTTATTCCAACAGTGGGATCAAGGGGGGCAGCTCGGCTTAGCGACAGGCCATGTGCTTCAGCACACATGGCCTGCTGCTTCTGACCCCCCTCCAATATAACTTCAGGTTTCAGAAGCAGACCATATGCACTGAAGCACATGGCCTGCCACTGAGCCTAGCCATTCCCCCCTGCTGCCAGAATCAGCAGCATGGCACAGCTCAGCACGGGTGTGGGGGGGGGGGCAGCATGGCTCGGTACACAGGCGGCAGGCCAAGTGTGCCAAAGCACATGGCCTGTCGCCCACGGAGATCTGCCATACTAGGTGCCCGCCTAGTGGACGGGCTAACCCTGAGCACACACACTTCGAGACAGCGATGTCCAGCCTATTGAGGTCGAAGGAGACAAACAACTGGATGGATCGATGGTGCACCTCTGTGCACAAAAAGACAGAAAGCCAACGCATGCTTACAGTCCAAAGTGTGTAAGGCTGTCTCACCGCGGTTTGTGCGAGACCAGGGAAACAGGACAATGTACTGGTTGAAGTGGAATGCAGAGACCACCTTTGGTAAAAAACAGGTATGTGTGCGGAGCACTCCCCAGTTCTGGTAAAACCTGGTATAAGGAGGGTGAGCAACCAGAGCTTAAAGCTCACCGACATGTCAAGCTGCCGTGACAGGCACCAGGAAGAGGACCTTCCAGGTCAAGAATTTCAGCGAACACAAGTCCAGCAGCTCAAAAGGAACCCGCATCAGCTGACTGAGGACCATATTCAGGTCCCAAGCAAACATAGGGGGCTTTGAGAGGAGCAGGCCCCTCATGAACTGGGCCATCAGAGGATGGGGTGAAATGGGCTTCCCCTCACAGCTGTCATGGTAAGCCCCAATTGCGCTGAGATGAACTTGCACAGTTAGACTTCAGACTAGAGTTGGAGAGCTACAGAAGGTACTCCAGTAGCTGGTCCATGGGGCAGGAGAAGAGGTCCCGTGCCCTGCCTGTGCACCAGACTGCAAACCTCCGCCATTTGAGCGCGTAGGCTTTGCATGTCAAGTCTTTGTGGGATGCCAGCAGGATGGTGGTAATGCCCTCGGGGAGGTCAAGCTCCATGAGGACTGCCCTCTCAGCATCCACGCTGTGATCATCAGGGAGCAGACATTGGGGTGCAACAAGGAGCCGCCCTCCTGCAAGATGAGGTCTGGGTCAAAGCCCAGGCAAAGAGGCTCACCAGTGAGAGCTGCAGTAGCAGAGGGATCCACAGCTGCCAGGGCTAGTACTTGGTGATGAGGATCATGGAGACCCTCTTGGCCTGGAGCTTCAGGAGGGTTTTCGCCACAAGTGGGGTGGGATGGGGGGGGGTAGGCATACAGTAGGCCCTCTCCCCAGTGGAGAAGGCAGGCATCCACGGCCAGGTGACTGCTGGCTGGCCTTCGAGAGCAGAACCAGGCTATTTGGGCATTTTGCAGCATTGCGAAAAGATCCACCACCAAGCGCCACACTCACAGAAGATCCGGTCCACCATCTCCCTCTTGAGAGTCTACTCGTGTGGTTAGAGTACCCGGCTGAGACAATCTGCTAAACTGTTGAGCTCACAGGGCAGATAAGTCGCCCTGAGGTCCATGCCATGGAGCAGGGCAAACTTCCAGAGGCAAACAGCCTCCCAGAACAGGAGGTACGATCCCATACCCCCTTGCCTGTTCACATAGAACACTGATACGTGGTTGTCTATTTGAATCAGGACCACCTGATTCACCAGATGCGCACAAAAGGCACAGAGGGCATTTGCTATGGCCCAATGCTCGAGGAAGTTGATTTGATGGAGACTCTCCTGCTTGGACCACAGCCTAGCCCTGGGTGCCCAGACCATCCAGGTATATATCCCAGCCAAGCTTAGAAGTGTCCACTGTGAACGTCTTGTTGGGGGGGCTGCCGGCTGGAACGGGAGGCCCCACAGTAGGTTGCCTGGCTCGAGCCACCATGCCAGGAACTACACCAGTGCTGTGGTGACCACTATCCTGTCCGGCAGATGGACCAATGCTTGCTTTCATTGCATGCAGAAGGTCCACTGGGCCTTCCACATGGTGAGGCAGGCCTGAGAAGTGACATGCACTGTAGCCGCCATGTGTCCAAGGACTCTTCAGCCCACAGGCCGTGGTATAATGTTGGCACTGCAATGGTCCCCCCCCCCCCCAAAAAAAGGCCCACATCCGAGTGGTATTGAGAAGGGTCCTGATGAACTCCAGCTGCTGGAGGTGGGACTTCGGGTAGTTGACCACAAAGCCAAGTCATCGAGCACCTGAATTGTGAGCACGGCAGACTGCTGAAAGCTGGCTGGCATGGAACCCTTGATCAGCCAGTCATCCAGGTATGGGAAGAAAGACCCCACAGGTCCGAAGAAAGGCAGCCACAAATGCCAGACGCTTCTTGAAGACCCTAGGGGCTGCAGTTAGCCTGAAGGGAAACACTCTGTACTGATACGGCCCGCCACCCATCACGAACCAAAAAGTATTGCCTGTGATGCAGGTGGATCGGAATGTGTATACACATCTTTCAGATCCAAGGAGCAAAGCCAATCATCCCAAACAAGATATGGGAGCAGCGTCCCTAATGAGACCATCTTGAACTTTTTCTGCACTAGGTTGAGATTTCACAGATCCAGAAATGGACGGAACCCACTGGTCTTTTTGGGGACCAGGAAGTACCTGGAGTAGAAGCCCTGCCCAATCTGAGCCAGGGGAACCGGCTTGATAGAGAGGATGAACAGCAGGGCCTCTACTTTAGTCTGCAGTATGCTCTGGTGCACAGTGTCCATGGGGTACTCCCCAGGATTGTATGAAGGAAGCAGCTTGGTGAAGTGCAGCCGATATCTGCTTTGGACAATCTGCAGCACCCAGGTGTTTGCTACTGGTGGCCCCTTGTCACCTCAAAGTGGATGAGCTGCCCCCCAACCTGTGGGGGAACCTAGACAGAGAGATAGGTTCCTCAGGGGCATAGCCAGCTGACCACTATCAAAAACCCACACTTGGCTTGGGCTGAGGAGTGGGTGTGCCTTCAGGATCTTCTTCCTCTACTGCTAGCGGGGAGTCTGCCTTGGGAGGTGGCTAGGCTGGGAAATACTAGTGCAGGTATGGACAGAAGGCCTTCTTAGCCTGCTGTTTCTTCCATGCAGGATCTGCGGCCTTTCTGGAGAGCCTGATGAGGGTCACCTGCTCCTTCTCCCGCTCCTCGGCTTTCTCCTCCATGGGCTTTAAGAGGTTCTTACCACTGCAGGGGACGCTGGCAAATCTTGTCCTCAACTCACTGTTCCATTTGGAAGTGCAGCCATGCCATCCAGCAGGCGACAAGGCCCACAGCAGATTCAAAAGGTGTCAAAAGGTGTCCTGTACCATGGACTTCAAGCAACCTTTGCCGTAAGCCACTAGGCCCCGAAAGGACTCTGGAGGTCCTCGGGAACAAATGCAGCAGTCCATCAAGTCCAACATGACACCCTTTAGGAACATGCTCATGTAGGTCTGCTAAACCAGGATGCTGGCTTTCAACATGGAACCTTGGAAACATTTCCTCCTGAAGGATTCCAGGGTACAAGCCTTGTGACTCTGTGGAACCGAGGAGTGTATCTTAGCACTCTTTACATGCTTTAAAGCTGACTAGACCACAATGGAATTGTGGGGCAACTGAGGCATCTCAAAACCCTGGGGCCTTTTGGACCCAGTACAGGGAATCGAACCAGTGGCTGATGACGGTGTGAGCAGTGCCTCCCACAGCTGCCGCAGCAGCAGCAGCAGCAGCTGCTGTAGGACATAGTGGACAGAAACCATCACCGCCTCCAGTGGGGCCAAGGGGTACTGGAGGAATTGCATTTCCTCAACCCTTGGTTCTTCCTAAGATTCTAGTGAAAAAGGAAATGGCCTTGGCCATGTCCCTAACGAAGTCCTGGAAGGACATGTCCTCCAAGGGCAACTTATGCCATTTGGGTGGAGCTGACAGGTAGGATGGAAGGTCTGGAGACTAAAGGTCTGATGTTACCGATTCCACCTCAGTTTCCAATTCCGATTCACATTCCCAGAGGGCATAAAAGTAATGCTGAGTCTCCTCCTCTCACCGACTCCACAGTTTGGGGGAGGGAGGACGCCGATAGCCCTCGAGTCACCCAGCATGCCAATGGTGGTGACCCTGGGCCTCAGATACTGATCCCTCTCGAATGTAAGATGGCTTCAGTGAACAGAATCGATATGGATCACCTACCCGATGCCTCAGCGGGCAAAGCAAGGGTCTCCAGGATAGGATGGAAGGAGTGCAGTGATGACGCATTCTGCGCCGTGAAGCATGTGTTCAAGCTTTGAGGGTTTTGAGCTTCTAGTGCTTGAAGGCGTTCCTCCAGAACTGCCACCTGAGAAGGGGCCGATGCTGCGGACATCAGCATCAACATCAACAGCTCAGGTAGGGGACTCCAGGATGATAGGAGCATTGGGAGTCATCCAGCTGCCCTCCTGGGCACTGGGATTGGACTCCCACCGAGGAAGCTTGACCAGTTGTCATTTTCCACATCACATCAAGAAGGGCTGCAAAGACTCTGCACCCGGAACTTCTCCTGGTGTCACCCTGACACTGATGGGGTCTCTGCAGGGAGTCTCCGTTCCCCAAACGGGCCCCTCTGCTCCAACTGAGCATGCTGTTCTTTCCCCTTAGCTGCCTCAGGATTTTTCACAGGTGTAGATGAAGTGGTCTGGGCCGAGGATGCTGAATCAGATGAGCCGAAGAGGGGGGACTCCTGCTTTTCCCCACCCTTCAACCCTTGACATGTCCTGCAAGCCCAAGGCACTGCAAGCATCAATTGTGAAGGTCAATAGCAGAAATGGTTTTGCCACACTTGGTGCATTTCTTAAAGCTACTGGCTAGCTTAGACATTCTAAAAACACCACTTCGGCAAAGTCAAAAACTGAAAGACTGCCATAGGCAGGAAATCACCCCGAAGGGGGAAAAGACACGCTAGTGTGTTGAGAAAAAAAAAAAACAGACACATGCAAAAAAATAAAAACCCTAAATGGGAAAAAAGGTTAACCAATGACTGATGGAAAAAAAAATAAAGAGAAAGAAACTCGGCCATGAGGGCCAGATAGAAAACCTTTTTTCCATGGAGCCCCTAGGATGCGTTCCTGCAGTCCAGAAAAAAGACGACACTTGAGTATGGCGTCACCATGGGCAGGAAGGCAGGCACACATGTGCAGTGTACTGTACTTCTCAAAAGCTTCCTTTGGAAGCTGGGAAGCGTTCCGTGCAGAGTGACATCACAGACAGAGCCCCACACGGAATGCTCCCCAGCTTCCAAACATAAGGACTTATTTCCTGCTTGTTCCCACAGAAACAAACAGTCTTCCAGGACAAATCCTGGATTGGTCTAGCAGGATTCAAGTTAAGAAAAATAAATCAGGTATGTAAATTTCTCCTGATCAATCCTAGACCAGTCCAGACAAGTGGGACGTACCCAAGCAGTCAGGACCCAGTATGGAAAGAAGACTATGTTCTTGATAGAACTGCCCTGCCTTTGCTTCACAAAGGAGCTCAGGTTACCAAATAGCTGCTTTACAGATGTTCTCCTTGGATACCATGGCAGATTCCGCCCAAAAGGAGGCCTGCAATATAGTGCAATGAGCCTCGATGCCCTCCAACACATGCTTACCACTCGGAAGGTAGGTTGAGCTGACAGCTTCCTTAATCCAGTGGGCAAATCCATGACTTGGTTGTCACTAGTCCTTTCCTCAGACCACTGAAGAACGCAAAGATGGTCCAACTGAAGGAAGGAATTGTAATCTCCAAATATATTAAAGCCTTCCAAATGCCCACCAGATGCAGCAACCGGTCTAGCCAAAAGATCTTCCTTGGAAAGGAAGGTAGTTTTACAGTCTGGTTAAGATGAAAGGGTGACAGCACCTTTGGGAGAAAGGACATAACATGACCTGAAACTGCTCCCTGCAAGATAAGGCCTGCAACTTGATAACCACCAGCAGATATGATAGCGACCAGAAAAACCACCTTGTGGATCAAATCCTTTAGGGGCTTTTCTCCAAAGGCGCCTTCTACAGAGACAGACTCCATTGAGGAACTATCAGACATACTAGATGATGGATCTGCTTCACCACTGAGGAAGTGGGAGAAATCAGTGCGTGCTGCCAATGACACCCCCTGAAGTTGGCCCTGGTTGCATGCTAGGGCCGCAATATGGATCTTTAGAGAGTGTTCAGTGCCAATCCTTTGTCCAAACTGGACTGGAAGAACAAAAAAAAAAAAAAAAAAAAAACCCTATGTCTGCAGGTTGGCATACCATGGGCACTTGCCGCCGCTGCCGTCACCACCACCATGACCTTCATGAAGGTATGGGGCTGTCGCAAAACCGAAGGGCAAGGCTTGAAACTGGAAATGGCCCCTTGGCACAGCAAAGTGGAGAAACTGCGGATGGGGATGTGCAGATATGCCTCCGTGAGATCAAGAGACGTCAGAAACTCTCTGCTCCTTACCGTCACTATTACTGATCTCAGCGTTTCCATTTGGAAATGCGACACCCGGAGTCAGCGGTTCACGCCTTGAGGCTGCGAATCGAGCAAAAGGAACCTTCCTTTTTGGGCACCACGAAATAAAATGGAGTATCGACCGCAGCCGTACTGGTCTTGGGGAACTGGCTCCACGGCTCTTAGCTGCAGGAAACGAGACAAGGTCTCCTCTACAGCCGCCACCTTGCCTCATGCTTTGCAGGGGGACTGAACGAAGAATTGGTTCACTGGACGAGCCCATTTGAGGGCATCGCCCTCCAAGACAACTTCCAGGACCCACTGGTTGGATGTAATCTGGACCCAGACAGGGTAAAAAAATCCCACAGCTGACCTCCCAAGGGGTTGCACTCTCACATGGGTGGCACCCCCCCCCCCCCGCTTCATTATGCTTTTTTGTGTCCTGAGGCAGAGGTGGCACCAAAACCCTGCCTGCACCTCAGAAACCTCAAAACCCCTGCCCCCTGAAGGGGAACCTGCCTCTCTGGGTCGAGCTAAAGCGGGAGGTAAAAAAAACACTTGAAGTCCCTCGATGGACCTAAAGGCTTGCTTCTGCTTATCCTCGGGCAGCCACCCTCCTTTGGACTCTCCCAAATCCTTAACCAACTAGTCCAACTCCTCCCCAAAGAGGAGTTTACCCTTGAAGGGAAGCTTACTGAGGCAGGTCTTGGAGGAGCCATCCGCCGCCCAGTTCCAGAGCCACAAGTAGCGGCGTGCCACTACCACCAAGGCCATGCTTTTAGAGAGACCCCTAATAAGAGCATAATGGGTGTTCGCTAAATAGGCTGCCCTTGATTCCAATTTGGCTGCCTCATCTGAGAGGTCTGTCTCAGGGTGCCCTAGATGTTGGGCTCTTTGCGACCAGCATTGGCAAGCCCTCGCCACCCAGGTCCCTCAGAGGAAGCCTGCAGTGAAAAGGCGTTAATATCAAATGCCTGCTTCAATAAGGTGTCTAGCTTCTTATCCTGGATATCCTTAAGAGTTGCACTACCTTCAACTGGTATGGTAGTCTTTTTGGTAACTGCCAACACCGCTGCGTCTATTTTGGGCAATCAAAGGAGTTCACACTCTTGCTCAAGCAGCAGGTACAGGCGCATCATGGTTCACACCCCTTTAAGGCCGTCTCTGGCAGATCCCACACATCCTGGATCTGCCACCACACTACTCTATGCACCGGGAAGATCTTCTGCGATTTCCATACCGCCCGGAGCAGCAGATCCTCTAGTGCCTCTTCCTCGGCCAGGAGGTTAGTGGGCATATTCAGAGCCTTCAGGGACTCTGAGATGAGCGTCAGCAACTCCTTCCGGCAGAACAACCAAACAATGCAGACCTGATCCTCCTGCTCTGGGATCTCCCCTTCTTCCAACTCCTCCTGCAGATCTAACTCCGTGTCAAAGTCTTCCCCATCCAGCCCTTCCAACAATGGCAATTGCTGCCACTCCTGAGCCTCTAACTCAGTCACCACTGCCCCCAATTTGTCCTCTCTTGCGTCAAATGTCCTCTTAGCCCCACATTCCGGTGCTGAGGAGCCACTTGCCAAACCTTGTTGATGTAGGCAAAACACCTTGAGCAACAGTAAGAAACTCTGGTGAAAAATCCCCCAGGAGCCCTAATGCTCCTGTGTCTTGAGGGGTGGATGGTCAGGGCATCATTAAGGTACTGGAGACCAGCTCTGCTGGAAGTAACGCAGAGTGCCTGGCCTCCTGAACTTCCTGCACCAATGAGGCACCCTCCTGCTTCGCCTTGTCTTGCAGGCCTTGCTCCAATAATCTAGCCTCCTTCGTGCATCCGAGCAAATGCCTGCCTCCAAGACCACTCCCCACCTGGTCCCGCACACTAGGCATTGTGGTCTGGCCGGCATGGTGGGAGGTGCTGCAGGTCCTTCTCTCGGGGGTCTCACCTGTCTCCCAGGAAGACCTCCAAATTTTTACCCGGGCAGTGGACGGATCCCTGTCACAGCACCACACCACGGGCCCAGAGAACTAAAATGCCCGAATCAAAAGAAAACAAACTGAACCGATAAACTAAAAATGAAACTAGCAATGAAACTAAAAATTGTCCCCAAAGAGAAGGAAACTGCTCTACACTGGCTTACTCCCCCCCTCCCTCAGGGAAATACAGGCAGCTGACCTCCTCTGTGTGCCAAAATCCCCATGGGAGATAAGGCAGTAGAGCCTAAAGTGAGAGCGCACCACACACGTGTCTGCAGGCCACTCTTCACTACGCACGTCTCGGCAGTGTCTAGGAGCTCCTACTGCCTCCCCCTTTCAACGCTCTTTACCTCCGGGCCTAGCACCACGTGGCTCTCTTCCCCCTCATGCTCAGCCTGTACTTTCTGGCACAGGGGGGGGGGGGTGATCTGAGGCTGCCAGTCAGGCAAGACTCGCACACACAGTGGCACCTCGCCCAATCACTGGTACAGGAGCCGCTGGGAGTCTCGGGCTGCGAGAGGCCTTCACAAATTAAACCCCACGATCTCCCTAGAAAGGGGAAGGGGGCAACGAATATCCTCCTCTCTGCCCTGCCGATCTCCTTTGCTTGCCTCTATGTTTTTTTAAACTATCAAAAATCAAAGAACCTGCACCTTACAGGGGAAATAAAATCAAAACTCTAAATCTAAATCTATCTCCTTTGCTGTTCCTTCAGTGAGCCCAACACCCTGGCTCACTACGTCCTCCAGCTACTTGGAGACTGAGCATACTAGGGCTTGTAGTTGGTGCCAGCTGCATAAGTACACTAGTGTCATAAAAAGATGACATGCTCAGGCTCCAAGCTGCTGGAAGAGGTGCACTACCAAGAGGTGCGAGACTGGACTGAAGGCATGATAAGGAATGTTCATTCCATTTACATATGGGAGATCTTATTCAAACTATAAAACATCCATCAAAAATGAGAGGGTATAGCGGAAAGGCTATTTGCTCCAAACCTTTACCCCAACACAACCAATGCACAATTGTGGCACCATTCAAGATGGCTAGAGCTGAGCCCCTATTGCCTTATACCATGGTACTCACTATGGTTCTCAATCCAGTCCTCAGGACCCTATCAGGTTTTCAGGATAATCACAATAAATATGCATGAAGGAAATTTGCATGCACTGCCTCCATTGAACACAACTCTCTCATGCATATTCACTGTGGTTATCCTGAAAACCTATCTGGCTAAGTGCGTCTCGAGGACGGTGTTGAGAACCCCTGCTCTAGAGGGATGAAGTACATGCTGTTTACACAGAGGAATAACATTAGTGCTACAGCAGATAGTATATGCTACAAATATATTCATGCCCTAATGTTCAATTCAGTCCAAACATTTTGTTTTAAGAAAAAGATTCAGGCTTATCAAGGTTCTCTTTTGCATTCTTTAAACAATGAGTTTTGTGAAGAGATCAGAAAATGTTTCATTCTGACAACTTTCCCATGTAGGCCAGTTTATCTATAGCAGGTGTAAATGACTGCATAAAGTTCTCTAGCATGCTCAGACTATGCCGCAGCTATGCCTACCAGCAAAGTATGCGTGTTCATTCAAACACCTATTTTTTATGCCAATCAATATTGAGAGTTCATTCATATGAGTATGAGGTCACACACATGAAAGTGATTTTATAAATTTACTCCCAAAGAGGCTGGAGTAAGTCAAGAGGAAAGAAACCAAAAATGGTAAGTCGTCTCCATCTGAAGACACATAATAAGAGAGAGGCTGGAGGTTCTGAATATGTGTATCTTAGAAGAGAGGAGGTTCAGCGTGAATAGGATGTAGACCTTTAAATATATGAAAGGGAAGCTGTAGAACTAGAGAATATAAGCAGCTTTAAGGAGGTAGCAGCAAAAGCAGTATCAAGAAATATTTTTTCAAGGAAAGGGTGGTAGAAACAAAAGTGGTGCTGGAATTCAAAAAGAAGTGGGATATACATAGTAGATCCCTAAAAGGCAAGAAGAGAGAAACCAAGCATAGAGTACTTCACCTCAAAACAGCTGTGAAAAGCAGAGTTACTTACCTGTAACAGGTGATCTCTGGGAACAGCAGGAATAAGTCTTCACATATGGTACGTCGGTACCGACACAGCCTGCGCGGGAACGCTCCCCAGCGTCCAATCAGAAAGCTTTTGGGAGCATCCCTCAGCGCCTGCGTGCTGCCTTCCCGCCTTTCCAACTGTCTCTCCTCAGTTGAGTTTTATAGCTGAGACAAAGAGAGAGAAAGAGGAAAGGAAGATAGATAAAGAGATACAACTCCTAGGGGAGGTGGGTGGGTTGTGAAGACTTATTCCTGCTGTTCCCAGAGATCACCTGTTACAGGTAAGTAAGTAACTGTGCTATCTCCAGGAACAAGCAGGAATGAGTCTTCACATATGGGGACTCCCAAGCTAAGATGCCTGGAGCCCTAGCATGGTGGGGATTGGAACATGCTACACCTCATATGGCCAGGCATCCTGAGGATGGAGGGTAGGAGTTGAAAAGAGGAGCTGTAGAAAAACAGCTAACCTAAAATAGGACTACAGGTAAGGAGTCCTTGTATGTATGATAATTATCATGAAAAATATTGAAATGAACAATCACAATATGGACCTCACCTACTGGATTGCAGGAAGTAGAGAGGCTGATGGAGTCTACTGGGGATCCAGTAGAGGAATCTTCAAGGTGACCTCACTGAAGTGAAGGTGAAGGTCCAAATCTGGAAGTGACAGGTGACCCAGGTATCAACTGGGGTAGTACAAAAACGGTAGGTCTTTAGTGGAAAGCTTTATGGAAAAAGCTGATAACTCTTTTGGCTACAGAGTTACTCACAGTTAGGAGCAAAAGAGGAAGACTGACCGATTTGGACAAACTAGCCCAGTCCTGGAGGGAAGAAGGGGTATGGGAAAAAAGCCCGTATTCCCAAGAAGGACAGATGTCTGAAGGGTTGAAACCTCAGATCTACTGAAGATCCACCCTGTCTTTCCTAACTGGTGAGAGATAGGAAAGATATTGGAGCATGGAGCTTCAGGGATACCTAAACCTAGGGTTAAGGTAGGAGCTGTCAGTACCACAGTAGTGGTTGTGTGCATAATACCCCAGACATACTGTGGGACAGTATGAACATATGCAAGCCCACTGTCTGGAACCTATAGGAAGGTAAAACCCTTATAAGCATAGACAGTTAGAGAGATAAGTATGTAAATACATATCTACCTATAAGGAAGCATCTCAGATACACATATATACATATACACACATATATACATATACACACATATATATGTGTGAGATCTGGAGGGGCATAACATATGCACACGCAGCTTACAGACATATGTATCTATAGAGAAGTATATAGAGATATATACCTACATAAATATATAGGTCTAAAGATAAATGTCTGCAATTAAGCAGATAGAGATATGTCCATAAGAACATTCACATGGGAGATGTGAAGAGGAAAGATTCATCTAACAACAAGGAGGTGGAACCTACTTGAGAAGATATACAGAGAATCTATTCCCCCTGGCTAAGATGGTGCAGGAATGCTATCCAGTGAAATAACCAGGATGGTTGCGTGAAAAAACAGAGGATAATATCAGTCTGTAAACAGCAAGTCCTGAGTCATGTAGAACTCTCGCATGGTAAATGGACAGAAAACGCATAGGATGAGATATCAGGTTGACCACTGAAGGGACACAAGTGGTATCATGCGTTATTAGTTAAATGTGCTGTCCATGAAGGAGGAGGATACCATGAGGACAAGCTGCAAGGAAAAAAGAGCATATTCCATGTAGGAATTGGAGAACTCTTTAGACGTTCACGTAGAAAAGGCTTATGTCCTGTATCATAAAAGGAGAGGGTAGGGTATGGAGAACCCTCAGAGTCATGGAAAATGACTGAGGAAGCCTTTTCCAACCATATAGGATAGTCATTAGAGACAAAACCCCATGCTCTCTAGCAAGGGCCCATAGTAGAAAGCTGCTCTGTAAGATTGCAGAGAGCATTATGCAGGAGAATTGGGAAATAAAACTGGTTGTTGGCAAAAACCAGCTGCACGTCAACTATGCTGCCAAATCCAAAGGAATTGGAGATGGCAAGAAAAGAAGATAGTGTGATAAGCCTGAAGTGATTAGGATTATCCAAGATAGATGAAAGCACTATCTTGGAATCACTACTAAGGCCAGACAGAAAGTAGTGGAAGACAAGACTGGAAACTTGTGGAAAAGTACCAGTAGTCCAATCACTGAAACTCCTGCATGGGCAGCTGCTGAATAAGACAGCAGAGAGAATCTTTCTGTGTAAAACAGAGAGGACAGACAGAATAAGAGGAGAAATTCCTGTCCCTGTCTGATGAGCTGCCCAGACAAAAGAAGGGAGTTTATTCAAGAGAAAAAACTCCACACTGGAATGAAAGAAATGACTAGAAAGGCTAAAGAAGCCCTGCGGTGGTATGGTACCACCCTTTCAGGGGAAACCCTGGATAAGAGGGTAGAGAAATAGGAGCTGAAGGGTGACTTACCATATGGTAAGTCTGTGGAAGGAAAAAATTCATGTCAGAACAGAAAACTATCATGGAATAGTTGTTAAACCTCTCTTCTTGGTAGGAAGAAGAGGAGAAACCTGTGACCCATAGACATGAATATCCTGACAGCTCAGCATACCTAGGAGCAAATGGATGTCCTGAGAAAAGGAATCCATGTGTAGAGTTTTGAATGAAAAAACAGTGAAAAAACTTCTGAGAAGAAGTCAACTGTAGGTTATAAACTTCAGGACCCTATGGTTGCTGGGTTTGTTCAGCTTGGCTAGAGTTTGGATTCTTCAGACCAGGGCGAGATTTCCCCTGCTTGGGAACATCTGTATGATGGGCAGGAGAAGAGTGAAACCTTCTTCTCCTAGGGAAAGAAGGTTTGGTAGGGCATTTCCTACCTACTGGGGAAGGAGAAGGCTTAGAATAGCTTCCAGAAACAGGGAAGTCAGTGGACCACTGAGCAACCTGATGTAAAGACTCCTTATTGAAGAGATTTTCCCCAGTGCAAGGAGTATTACCCAGTCTTTGTTGTGCCCATCTGCTTAAATCTGAAGCTTGGAGCCAGGCTCTACGTCGTGCCCCTATGGCTATAGCAGAAGTTCTGCTAACAGACTCAAAGGAGTCTATGGAAGCACGAGTAAGAAACCAAGAGATACTTTGAATATGACTAAGTAGTAAGGAATAGTCTGCAGTCTTGGGCTCTGAAAGAAAAGGAGTCAAAAGATATAATTTCTTTGTGACCTCCTGAAGGGATAGACTCATATAAAAAATATATGAGAGAATCCTTGTTGACAGCATGGATGTCTGGAAGGTTTGACGTCCAAAGGCATCTAGTGTCCTAGACTCACGACCTGGTGGGTAAGAAGAGTGCTTCTTCTTACTTTTCACCTTTCTCAATGCTGATTCCACCACAATGGAATGATGGGGAAGTTGAGTCTTTTGAAACCCTGGAGAGGGGGGCACCTGATACAGAAGATCAGTTGCTCTGGAAGGTGAGAGAACCCTTAAAGGTGCTTCCTACATTTAGAAGAAGATCCTGCAAGGAATGATGTAAAAGGAATCATCATTTTTTCCTTTTCTCGAGTAGAAAGAGAGCCTTGTGTAGGATCATAGTCAGGGATAGGAATAGCAAGAGATGTTGCCATATTCAGGAGAAAATTCTGAAAAGAAGGATCTCCAAAGGGAACCGTCCTTGGGCAGGCTAGACCTGAAGAACTAGCCTGGACACCGGAGGATCTACTTGAGAATATAGGAATATAAGATCCTGCAAGGTGCAAGAAGGGATCCCTAAGGGATGGATGCTGGTACTGGAGGTCATGACCTGAGACAGTCAGTACTGCATCGTCCATGCCAGGTATCAACTCCAAACTTGGTATAGAAAGGAGCGATCCTGGTGAAAGCAGCATGGAAGGAGCTGGCCCCGATGTTACTGCAGGTACCGGCACCAATACCGATACTGGTAGCTGTGTCGGAATCGAAGGCGACACCAACATCGAAGCAGTCAGTCATCGGTGGCTGCTCAATCAGTACCGAGGTAACCGAAAGCCTTTGGTAATCACCCTCGGTACCGAACATCCGGAACCAGTAAGCATCGGTACCGAGACATGTCGGTACCCAGTCTTCCAGACTAGAGATCGATTCCAGACTTGGCATCGAAGGAAGCGAGTCTATCGATGCATGTCTAGAGGGTACCGACGTTGGAGGTAGTATCGGCGTTGATGCCGATACTGGAAAGTCAATCTGGGGCGTATCGACCGGTCCCGAAGGTACCGAGAAAGCCAGATGACGATCCCTGGTGAGGAGTGAATCGCTCAACACCAGTGCCGATGCCGGGGTATCGGTACCGCTCGAAGCGGATGCCACCACCGAGCATGGCTCAGGTATGTTCTGTGAGGGGTGAGCCCCAGGAACAACCTGAAACCCCCGATAGGCTTTGGAGGCCGAAGACTCCCGCCGGGGTTTTGAAGCCAATGGACCCTTGAGGGCAAGGCTGGAGCCGTCATTTATTTTTATTTATTTAGTCAACATTTGTATACCGCTGCTTCCTACGATCAGCAGCGGTTTACTTTACAGAATCATAATGTATCGTACAATACATTGATTTTTAGGATACAGATTTTGATTGTAGTTGCGTGGGTGGGGCCTAGAATATACATATATACAAGATTACAAGGTTACAACTGGTATTCTAAATTCCGTTGTGGCAGGCAAAGCCATCTAGTTGTGGCAAGGCGTCGCACTTAGGTCAGGTTGTAATGAGCCTGAAATAAATGGGTTTTGAGCTTCTTTCTGAATTCATTCAAATTATTGGTCAGTCGCAACTCGTGTGGGAGTTGGTTCCAGTGTATTGGTGCGGTATATGTGAATGCTCTGTTGCTTGTTTCTGCCTTGACAGTTCTTATGCTGGTCGGAACACAGAGAGCGTTGAGATTTATGGTTCTTCTGTTCCTGTTGTGTGGCTGAATAGTGATTAGGTTATTGAGGTAGGAGGGTGCAATGTTGTGAATGAGCTTATACGTTGTTATGAGAAGTTTGAAGATGATGCGAGCGGTCACCGGGAGCCAATGCAGTTCCATTAGCACTGTGGTTATGTGCTCTGTGACGCTTTTTTCCATGATGACTCTTGCAGCAACATTTTGAGCCATTTGCAGGATATTTAGGGTGTTTTTCGGCAGGCCTTGCAGGATGGCGTTGCAGTAATCTAGGTGAGGAATGATGAGGGCTTGGTGCCACAGTCCTGAAGTCAGATTTCTCTAGGATATTGCGAAGTGGTTGAAGAACTTTTAATTTGTAAAAAATGGCTCGATTAACTGTTCGGAGGTGTTTATCCATCTTAAGGTTGCTGTCTAGTAGGACCCCTAGATATTTTATTGCAGGCTTCGCATGATATATGTTTTTGTTAAGGGTGACTGTGGCGGGCGGGATGAAATTGGTTTTCTTAGAGATAAACATGACCTCTGTTTTCTTGTGGTTTATTGACATGTTGTTTTGTTGAAGCCATGTTTGGAGCATGTCAAGGCATACTTCTAGAGGAGTGAAATCCGGTTGTGTTATGTCGAGGTGCGTGTACAGCATCACATCGTCAGCATAGATGTGGTAGTTGATGTTGCACTTCCGAAAGATCTCGCAGACCAGTTTTATATACAAATTGAATAGGAGCGATAAGGCGGACCCTTGAGGAATCCCCTGGGTTTGGGGGAAGGCATCGGCTTTATCGTCGTTGAATTGAACTTGTTGCATTCTATTGGATATGTATGATTCAAACCACTTTAAAGGGGTCCCTGTTATACCTATGGATGCAAGACGGTTTAAGAGGGTGCTGTGGTGTACTGTATCAAATGCAGCTGAGATGTCGATAAATATAAGCATGAACATCGCATTTTTGTTCTCGAGGCCTCTGAGGAGGTTGTCAAGGAGTGCCAACAGTAGGGTTTCTACTCCGTGATGCTGACGAAATCCATACTGATGCATATCTAATGCTTCCCTGTCGTCGATGTGATCCTGTAGCTGCAGCTGAACTGCTTTTTCGATTGTTTTAGCTAAGAATGCTATGCTCGAGATCGGGCGATATGATGCAGGATCACTTTTGTTGAGTGTTTTGTTCTTCAAGATGGGTCTTTATAAGCGATCTCTTGAGATGGGTCGGCATTGTTCCTTGTTGGAGTGACTGGTTAACAATGTAGGAGATTGGTTTTGCGATTTCTTTCTTAGTTGCTTTTATCCAAGCTGCTGGGCATGGGTCAAGAGGGGAGGTGGTGGAGTTTAAATTGGTTATGATGTTTATGACCTGTTGTTCACCTAATTGCTGGAAGGTATTCCATTCTGTTGCAGACTCTGACTGCGGGACGGTGTCGGTTCCTCGAGGGGTGAGGACTAAAGCCATGCTTTGATCGATGATTGTGGGTACTTGCGGGTGTCGTTTCTTGGCGTAGTAGTCTGCAAGCGTCTGGGCCTTTATTTCGTCTGCATAGACAGTGTCCTGGGGGGTTTTGGTGAGTGATTTAACAAGCTCAAATAGCTCTCTGGGCCTATTAAGAGCTTTATTGAGTAGGTTAGTGTGATGAACCTGTTTTGCAAGGTTGACCTCATTCTTGTATTTCATGAGGAGTGTTAGGTATAGTCGCTTGTATTCCTCGGTTTGTGTTTTCCTCCATTTTTTTTCCATTTTGCGTAGCTCCCTTTTCATTTTGGATAGAGTAGGAGAGTACCATGGTTCGGTATTTGTTCTTGTTGCTGTGTTCGCGGCTTTCAAGGTTGGTCTTGTTGCTGCTTCGATCCCTGAGTTCCATATGTCTACCATCTTATCTAGGTCCGTGTGAGTGTATTCAAAGTGTGAAGAAATAGATGTTACAAATGTTTCACTACTGAATTTTCGGAACTTCCTTTGGTGATGTGTTTTTGGGTCTGCTTGAGATTGTTCATTTAAGGATGGTAAGAGGATCTCAAATTCAATTAGGTAGTGGTCAGACCAGGGGACCTGGGTCACTCGTGTTTCAGGTTTTCGTAATTCATTTAGTTGCATGTCGGATGATATGAACACCATATCCAGGGTGTTGCCTTTGCTATGAGTGGCTTCCTGAATAATTTGAACATATCCGAGCTGGTTCATGGCTTCAAGGAAAGTGTCAGCCTGCATGGAGGGTACGGATGGCAGGTTCAGGTCACCCAGGATAATTCGCTGTTTCTTGATTGCAGAGGTTGAGATGATTTCTAGTGCAGTGGCCAGGGTTTCGTGGTGGGATGAGGGGGGTCTGTAGATTAAGCAGATGGTTGTCGTTTTATTCTCAATCTTGAGTATATCAATGCCCTCGGATGCAGTTAGGGACGTGTTTGTTAAAAGTAGGGAGGTTCTGGCAAGGATTAGGACTCCTCCTCCTCTCCTGCTAGGTCGTGGGCAGTTGAAAATTGCATAGTCAGGTTTAGTTAATTGGTTTAGTATTGCTGGGTCAGTGTCAGTGAGCCATGTTTCGGTGACGCAGAAGATATCGGGTTTGTTGTCAGACAAAGTTGTGGATGATGTGTGTTTTATTTCTAATAGACCTGGCGTTGATAAGGCAGATCGTGATAGGGGATTGTGATGTTTGGCATGGTTGCTGGTTCTTGTTTTTATTGGCTGTGGCTGCCGGTTTCCTGTGCTTTTTCTTTAGTTTGGAGCCGCGCTTATTACGAGGTTTCTCTGGGATTTTAACCATTGTAGTCAAGTCTGGCTTGGGCATTGCTTTATCCTGAGCAAGGTAAGCAGGACATAGCAGCGGGACTATTGGTATCAGTATTGGGCCATGAATAAATATTGGTTGCCATAAAATTGTCTGGTGTGTGGCAAGTGTGATACATATGCATGTGTGGCTAGTGTTAGGCAAAAGCAGAGAGCAAGCATATAGGCACTGAGAGCCATGGTGTGACAGGATGGGGTTCAAATCCGAACTGTAGAATGTTACAATCTTTCTGGTGATTTAAATTAGCACTTACGACAATCTGTCTATAATAATGTAAGTATAGGTTAAGCACGTATAAGCTTAGATATTATAGCTGTTACAGACAATACGCAGGTTATTACACCATGAAGCAGCTAAGGATTTCAATGCATTCAATACACAGTGTTTAGGATAAGAGGTTGCTGATGCTCTAAATACATAGGTAATACTCTAGTACATAGGTTGGATTGCAGTAATGGAGTAGTGGTTCAGATGGGCATCTGATCAGTGTGACATATCAGTTTATGAGAGCGTTTCAGAGTCTAAAGTTATGTTTGTAGTTAATGTGGTATTGCTGTGGCAGTGAAGCGTTTACCTGGTCGGGCGTTCTGGCGTTGACAACAGGAGCTGGTGAGCTCGACCTGGTTAAAGGGAGCTCTAGCCGCGTGGAGTTATCGCCTCGGTGTTCAGCGCCACGGTGGGATCGTTGTATTTCCTTATCAGCAGTGGTGGTTGCATACCTCTCTCTTTTGTGATCAGAGTGCGGGTATGATCACAGGAGAAAACTTGGTGGTCGTGAAGTCGATGGCATCTGGTGCTGGCGAGCTCCAGCCAGGTGTGACTGTAGTGGCTTGCTTTGCTTGTGTTCCAGGGCGGTTTCCGGGTGCGAGGTGCAGGCCGAGGTGCTGTGCATGAGACGTACCACTCAAGGGTTTGCTAGTCTTAACAGACTGTTTGTGGGTTACCTGATCTTGTGGAGAAGAAGAAATAGTCGGTGCCCTGACACTGGAAGGGAACTCTGTATCGAGGGAAACTCAAAATGGAAAATCTCTTCTCACAATATTGTAGCCTAATGGCTCCGGAGGAAAAAGGTCAGGACCCAAACAGGTTAGACACCAGTTCTTGGAGTCTAAAAACAAAACTGTACCGCCACAGCTTAGACACTTCTTAGGAAAAGAAGGCGGCGGCTCCATGATGGAGAGGCCTAGAAAGCCCAAAAGGTTTAAGACAGAAACTGAGGGAAAACAATTCCCTGAAAAAGAAAACACACCGGCGGTACCGGTGGAGTCGGGGAGACAGCCGCAACCAAAAGAAAACAAAGAATTAAAGAAAAAATTTTCTGCGGTGACAGGACAACGTCCTGCCGGCTCCGCGGAAAAACAAAAACTGAGGAGAGACAGTTGGAAAGGCGGGAAGGCAGCACGCAGGCGCTGAGGGATGCTCCCAAAAGCTTTCTGATTGGACGCTGGGGAGCGTTCCCGCGCAGGCTCCGTCGGTACCGACGTACCCATATGTGAAGACTCATTCCTGCTTGTTCCTGGAGATTGACACTTGCATTTCTAAGAAAATCATGGGAGAAGTAAACTGCACTGTGCGGCAGGTACAACCCTAAAATCTTTGCTGGGCAGACTCAATAGGCTATGCTGATCTCTCTGCACCATCATCCTTTATGTTACTATAACATCATAAGAAATTTGGCAAGATGTTGTTTATTCAAATGCTTCCATTTCTTCCTCCAATCATCATACATGAGAGTGGATTTATTATGCTTTGGATTTATGTCTTGTGCTGCTGGTTGCCATATATTTATGCGGGTGGAAGGAGGAATGGATTCAACTAAATATCAATATATTCTAAAAGCTTATGTTTCCCAGGCATTAAAGACGACGAAGCTGAAAAGATGGATTTTTCAGCGGCATTTACACGTGTAAAATTTCACACAAATGTAAATGGTGATTTAAGAAAAATTTAGCGCTATAATGAAAGCTATGAATTGCATTTGATATAGTTGGCCACCAGATGCTTCTTACCCATCTTGTTTATTATGGCTTCAATGCAAGAACATGTAGGATGTACAATAAATCTATATCTTGTTCCTATAATCTTGATTGAGGTGTCCTGCAGGGGACAGTTCTTGCTCCTTTACTATATAGTTTTAACTCCATTGATTACACTCGATCATTGGGCATTAGTTCCTTTGCCTTTTTGCCTTTGCAGATGATATCCAAGTGGTCTTACGTAGATTCAAAAAAACATAGATCTTACATTACTGAATTCATCTTCATATAAGATTACCCACTGACTAAAACAATCAATCATTGAATACTTAACCATAGGATGAAAGGCTATGTGGATCACCGATAGAAATTGCCACCCTACTATTACACCTCAACTTAATGGTCATCTGATTGCCTTAGTTCTATCCATGATGATACTTGGAATAATCAGATTCAGATCTTTCTTTGATTTCCAAATTGCGGCAGCATGCTTTTTTTTCCTCCATTAATTAGGGCCATCAGATCATTTTTCGATAAGCATCCCTTACTATTTTAATTCATTTTCTTATTATTAGTCGCATGGTTTATTATGTCTTATACAATAGTCTTTGTCAATCATCAATACTAACTTCACTGTATACAAAATACAGCTATCCGCTTACTTCATTTAGCTAGATGCAGGGATTCTGTTACACCATTAAAGAATCACTGGCTTCCAATGATTTATAGATCGTAGATGTAAGTTTAAGCTTTTATAGTACTAGCCTTGAAGGTGATGCATACTGAACAACCGACAACTGTTTAATGTTCTAATCCCCCATACCCCCTCATTTTAATTCTAATCTCAATCTGACAAGCTTCTTTTTATTCCTCCTCCTGCATGTACTCATCTTGAATCTACTCACATGTCAGCCTTCTATTCTTCCACCACTTGTCTGGAATGCATCACCAAAATATTCGAGGCTGGAAACCCATTGGCTAAAGGCTGGACTTAAGGAATTTCTTTCAAAGCTTTTGTGGACTGATGGCCTGAGTAGGATGGGATGGAGCAGCACTGACCCCAGTTCTCCATTTCTAGTATCAAGTTTTTCTTTTTACTTAAAAAGTAATAAAACAAAAACCAACCCACTATGATGAGCCCACAAATGACAGTATACTAAACTGTAAATAAACAAATACCTGTTCTGAGATACGCACAAGTGCCATCTACCTGAAGGTTTGAACCTAGGGTATTAACCTCTACATTATCATGAACCGACCAGAGGGGGAGCCATATTGGACCTAGTCCTTAGTGGAACACCAGATCTGGTGCAAGAGATAAGGGTTTTGGGGCCACTTGGCAATAGTGACCATAGCATGATCGCATTTGATTTAATTAGTGGAGAAGGGATGGTAAGGAAAGCCACAGTACTACCTTTTAACTTTCGAAAGGGAGACTGATAAAAGGAAGAAAACAGTTAAGAAAAAACTAAACGGAGCAGTTGCAAAGGTTAAAAGACTTACATCAAGCTTGGGTGTTGTTGAAAAATACGATCTTGGAAGCCCAGAACAGCTGCATTCCACGCTTTAAGAAAAGTGGAAGGAAGTCCAAAAAACTGCCAGCATGGTTTAAAGGTGAGGTCAGAGAGGCTGTTGCCAAAAAAAGCATCTTTCAGGAAATGGAAAAAAAAAGAGCCAAATGACAAACTGGAAACAGCACAAGCACTGGCAAGATAAATGCAAGGCATTGATAAGACAGGCAAAGGGAGAATATGAGAAGAAGCTTGCTGCAGAAGCAAAAACGCATAATAAACGTAGCAAAAAGCCTGTGAAAGAGTCAGTTCATCCATTAGATAATAGAGGGGTTAAAGGGGTACTAAGAGGCGACAAGGCGATAGCAGAGAGACTGAAAGAATTCTTTGCTTCAGTCTTTACTGAGGAAGATGTAGGGATGTTACCTATGACTGCCGTGGTATTTAAAGGTGCGGAAGAATTGAAGGAAATATCGATACATCGGGAAGATGTATTACAACTATTGGATAAAATGAAGAGTAGCAAATCACCAGGACCAGATGATATACATCCAAGGGTGTTGAAAGAACTGAAATATGAGATTTCAGACCTGCTATTAGTAAACTGAACTAATCATTAAAATCATCTGCAATACCTGAAGATTGGAGGATGGCCAATTTTTAAAAAGGGTTCCTGGGGCGATCTGGGAAACTACAGACCAGTGAGCCTGACGCGAATACCAGGAAAAATGGTAGAAACCATCATAAAGAACAAAATTGCTGAACATGTCAATAATCATGGCTTAATAGGAGACAGCCAACATGGCTTTAGATAAGGAAGATCTTGTCTTACTAATCTGTTATGTTTTTTTGAAGGTGTGAATAAACAGGTAGACAAAGGTGAGTCGGTTGATATAGTGTATCTGGACTTTCAGAAAGAATTTGACAAGGTCCCTCAGAGACTTTTGACAAAACTAAAGAGTCATGGGATAGGAGGCAGTGTACTATTGTGGATAAGGAACTGGTTAAAAGATAGAAAGCAGAGGGTAGGGCTAAATGGCCAATTTTCCCAATGGAGAAAGGTGAATAGTGGTGTACCCCAGGGATCTGTGCTGGGTCCGCTGCTTTTTGACATTCATAAATGACCTGGAAAAGAGAATAACGAGCGAGGTTATCAAATTTGCAGATAACACAAAATTATTTAAAGTTGTTAAAACCCATGAGGATTGTGGAAAATTGCAAGAGGATCTTGATAAATTGGAAGACTGGGCATCAAAATGGCAGATGAAATTTAATGTGGACAAGTGCAAAGTTATCCACCTAGGAAAGAACAACCCAAACTATGGTTACACAATGCAAGGTTCCACATTAAGAACCACCACCCAGGAAAAAGATTTAGGCGTCATTGTGGATAGCATGTGAAAACCCTTCACTCAGTGTGCAGTGGCTGCCAAGAGAGCAAATTAAATGTTAGGTATCATAAGGAAAGGAATGGAAAATAAAACAAAAGGAGGGATGTGGGGGGACTGGAGGCTGTTCGGAGAGGGGCGACCGAGATGATTTGGAGCCTGTGTCGGAGGCCTTATGAGAAGAGACTTGAAGACCTAAATATTTATACTCTGGAGGAGAGGAGGGACAGGGGAGATATGATTCAGACCTTTAAATACTTAAAGAGAACTAATGAACAAACAAACCTCTTCCAAAGACGGGGAAGCTGTAAAACTAGAGGGCATAACATGAAGCTGCAAGGGGGCAAATTGAAAGGCAATGTCAGGAAGTACTTTTTCACTGAAAGGGTGGTGGATGCTTGGAATGCCCTCCCGATGGAAGTGGTGGGGGTAAATACAGTGACAGAATTCAAAATGGCATGGGACAGACACAGTGGATCCCTTTACAGCAACAGGATAAAATCAAAATAAACTTAACTATCTAATTTCTCAACAAACATGGGTGTCCTACACGAAGCGGTAGGCTCAACCCTGAACAAAGACATGGGGAGGGGTGACCTGCACGGAGCGGCAGGTGCACCTACTCTTCCCATCTTACTGGGCAGATTAGATGGACCATGCTGGTCTTTATCTGCCGTCATTTACTAAGTTACTAAGATGTTATAATGCCTCTGTATCGGTTCCATGGTATGACCGCACCTTGAATATTGTGTGAAATTCTGGTTGCCGTACCTTAAAAAGGATATAGCGCTATTAGAAAATGTTCAGAGAAGAGCCACCAAAATGGTAAAGGGGATGGAAGGATACCCCTATGAAGAAAGGCTAAAAAAGTTAGGGCTCTTTAACCTGGAAAAGAGACTGCTGAGGGGAGATATGATAGAAGTCTATAAATTAATGAACGGAGTGGAACGGGTAAACATAGATCGATTGTTTACGTTATCAGAATATAGAAAGACTAGGGGGCATGCAATGAAGCTACAAGGTAAACTATTTAAGACAAATAAGAGAAAATATTTTTTCACTCAACATGTAATCAAACTCTGGAATTTGTTACTGGAGGATGTAGCAAAGGCTGTTAGTGTAGCTGGGTTTAAAAAAGGTATGGACAAGTTCCTGGAGGAAAGGTCCATAAACCATTATTAAAAAGGGACCCAGGATATCACTGCTTGACCCAGTACAAGCATTGTGGAACTTGTGTCTTTTGGGGAACTGCTAGGTATGTATGACCTAGATTGGCCACTGTTGGAAACAGGATACTGGGCTTGATGGACCTTGGTCTGACCCAGTATGGCATATCTTATGTTATCATCTACCACTACCTCAAAAATTCAGAAAGATTCTTGCTTTTCTTCTTAATTGGTTCCTCTTGTATGTGCAGATTTTTAAAATCTGCAACATACATGTCTAAGCACTTGCAAGTAGGTGTGTATCTTGCAAAACCAGTGCCTACACATATAGATGGTGGTGCTTACACATGGAAACCCCCAAGTGATGCCCCTCATTCTTTGAATGTGTAGATTTGTAAAATGGATGCTCCAGCCATACATGCTGGCAAATATACAAACATTCCTACACATTCTTATACATATTTTAAAAGAGGCTCCATGTTGGGTCGAGTCTTTTGTAAAAAAAATACCAGAGAAAATGTGAACTCTCTAACCAGAATGGCCCATATCCCACATAGAGCCCCCCTATGCAAGATAGGGCTTTAGGTGCGTTGAAGGCTTGTTACTTTTCTAAAATTTCACCAACTTTTATACCACATTCCAAACAAGCTTAAAACAGAATGAATGTAATTTGCTTGACTGCTTTTTGTACTGCAAAGCAAACATCAAGGTGGTTTACAAATACTTTATCATCTTGTTTTTAGTAAAATAAAATTCAGATTAGTATCCATAATCCACCCAACCATTCCCCTCCCCTAAATGCCTATCTGAACAAAAATTTTTAGATCAGTTTTCAAATTCTTAAAATGAGGGTTTCATTTGGAAATAGATTGGCATAATCTCTGTAGAATGTTCTCCCAATGCTGAAAAAGCTGCAGTCCATGTAAGAAAACACAAACATAGAAACATGATGGCAGATAAAAACCATTCGGCCTATCCAGTCTGCCCTTCCATACCAACTTAAGCTCTACAGTCCATTTTTCTTTTAGAGATCTTCTGTGTTTGTCCTATGCTTTCTTTAATTCAGATAAATCTCTGCCTCTAGTACCTTCGCTGGGAGACTTTTCCACACATCTATCACTTTTTCCGTAAAGAAATATTTCCGCAAATGACTCCCGAGTCAATCTCCTTTCACCTTCATCCTAAGCTCCCTTGTTGCAGAGCTTCCTTTCAATTGTGCATTTGTGTCATGGAGTTATTTAAATGTCTATTGCGGCACTGTAGGATAACCCCTCGGCTCCTCCGGCATTCCTGGCTGCATCTGTGGATAGCAGGGCATCACTGAGCCCTGTGCAAAGAACTGCTCCAACACAGCCGCAAAGTTTTGCCTGTGGGTCTTTGGCTGAACTGATGGCCTCTCCGAATGGTGGGGTGCTGTTAAAGAGCCTGCAGGGCGTTCCATTGGCAGCGGTGTCCCCACTTACTGAACAAAGTGTCAGCTGGTGCTGCTACGGAAAAAGAATTTGGTCCCACAGAGAGAGATCTGGCACTTCTGTAGCTGGCTGTGTTGCAAAGACCACACAGTCCAACTAAAGAGCACAAATCCACGTGCCAGTCAACAAACCCAGTCACAAAACGTGGATAGCAAGGAAGGAATCGTTTATTAGAACACTCTTACTCTTAAAGCCAGGCCCGACACAGGCCGTGTTTCGCTTATGCCTTCATCAGGGGCTTTTGGCTACAAAACACAACACACATATATTAAAAACATCCATAATTGATAAAAACAAGTATATAAAAGCAAATCATAAAGGCACCATAAAAACAGCAAATAACCTCATATCAAATAAATGAATGAATAAAAAATATAAATAAATATGCATATAAGAGTACAGCATAAAATGTCACATTGAAACATGAATAAACAAACTGTTATTTATATACTATATGACTAACCTCTTGTATAACCTTCTATAAATACACTTACCATGCAAGAGACCATATATCAATTAGCATCTATACCATAGGCATTTTGCATATATATATTATATACTATATATTTCCTTATTAATACTATAAATTAAGGGGGGTGAAACAGGGAAAATCTAAATCAACCCGACAAACTACTCCTTAGAGAAAAACCGGTTTATATAATATATATATGCAAAATGCCTATGGTATAGATGCTAATTGATATATGGTCTCTTGCGTGGTAAGTGTATTTATAGAAGGTTATACAAGAGGTTAGTCATATAGTATATAAATAACAGTGGAAAAAGAAGTTGTAGGCATCTCTTAATTTTCGAATATGATCGGTTAAGTAATAATAGTACAGTCTTAAGGTATCATTTTTATATGCAATGCTCGGTCACTGAAATATGCAGTATGACCATCGGTTTTGTTTATTAGTAACTAATAGGAAGAGTTGTCATTTACACAACATTTCCTCTTACAGAACAATGAACATAAGAAGGTTCATAGAAGAGTAATTAAATTTAAAAAAATTTGTTTAAACGAAGAGGTCTAATAGCTATTCACGGGTATGGGGGAGTGACTAGCTGTCAATCCTTGACGTCATCTCTTCCTCCCGCGCAAGTGATACTTTTTAACCACTGCGCAGCTGCCGGCGTTTTTTAGTCACTCACAAGAGTTGCGGATCGGCTAGCAAGTTTATTCCAACGAGGTGATATTTGCAAAAAATCTAACGAAGTCTGCAGAATGATAAGTGGAGTTTTGCAAAGTAAAAGGTAAAGGTTTGATTCCTCATTGCATTGGTTTGTGTCTTTGGCAATGGAGCCTTCCCTAATAGGGGTAAAAATGTTTGCTAGTGGTTAGCTGGATTACTAGTTATATTCGATGGAGTGTCCTATAAATAAGTTTTTTAGAACAAGGTTTTTGAAAGGTTTTATGGATAAACATATTAATTTTGTGGGCATTTGTGATTCTTTGCGTTATTGTCTTTTATATTATATTGCAGCCGTCAGCGTCTCTAGGTTATAAGAGTAAGCTGTACGTCAGTGGGAAAGTACAAGGACGCCAATATTAGTATTCTTTGAGAAATAAGTTGCAGTGGAATTTGTTTAATAGAGATAAGAGAATGTGAATTAATTAGTTTATAAGGGAATGGTCAGAAGATATGAGTGGATATGATGTGTGTTGCACTGGTTGTGCGCACGAGTTCCCATTATGATCCTGTTGCGTTTTTCCTTGGTTGAGCTTTTTGCTCAATGGTGGATAATATTGGAGTCACCCGGTTAAAATGGTCCTCTGTTCTCTCATTGTAGTAATCACGGTGTGGCAAGGTACATATTATAGAACACACAGGTATGGTTTTAACATGTATATAATTTTGAAAGACCATAGGTTATATTGTTTTTCACTTATTGATGTGTTGTGTCACGTTTTAAGATGTTGTACAGTGGTTTTATATGTTTTTTTGATACATATTTATAATTATGAATTGTGTGTATGTTTTAAATGCATATTAATTTGTTTATTCATGTTTCAATGTGACATTTTATGCTGTACTATTATATGCATATTTATTTATTTATATTTTTTATTCATTCATTTATTTGATATGAGGTTATTTGCTGTTTTTATGGTGCCTTTACGATTTGCTTTTATATACATTTATAATTGTTTTTATCAATTATGGATGTTTTTAATATGTTTATGTGTTTTGTAGCCAAAAGCCCCTGATGAAGGCATAAGCGAAACACGGCCTGTGTCGGGCCTGGCTTTAAGAGTAAGAGTGTTCTAATAAACGATTCCTTCCTTGCTATCCACGTTTTGTGATTGTGTTGCAAAGACCGGCAGTTGTGACGATTGATTAGATGTGGGAAGTGGTGGCTGCAATGAACTCATTGCTCCAAGCAATAGTAGGTGGTTTTTCCCAGGAATTAACAAGCAAGTTAAAGATTTTGGGCAGGTGTTGTCTCAAGAACAGGGGAAGTTTGCTGCCAGACTGAAGCCTTGGAAGCACAACATGGGGAGCTCCATGAACTTGTAGAGATGCAGGTGAAAGATCTCTTTAACTTCACATAAATTGGAGTATCTGGAAAACGTGGCCAGACAAAATAACCTGCATTTTGTTAACTTTCCCAAGTCCCCTCTGATTGCACCAGTGGAGATGGTGAAGAAATATCTTCAGGAGGTACTGGGGATGTCTGGGGAAAATTTACCACCTATAACTAAAGCCCAGTATTTATTTTATTTATATTTACATTCTCTTATATACCACGCTATTCTGCATCAGTGCGGTTTACATTGAACAAACTGAAATTACATTGAACAGGGCATTATAACTTGGAGATAACTATTTTAAAGGGAACATGGGCTATGGAGGGTTAAGTGGCTTGCCCAAGACCACAAGGAGCACCTGTGGGACTAGAAACCCCAGTCCTTCCGGCCCAAGGTTGCTGTCCTCTAGTGGGATTTGAACCCCCAACCTTCCGGCCTGAAGTACCTTGCCCCAACCACTAGGCCACTCCTCCACTCCAAGTCTATTTGTCCAAGTCCAGTGCCAGGAGTGGAGGAGGAAGAAGATAGTGGGCATGGACAAGTACAACAAGGTTTTCCAGACGACTGGGTTCTTGAGAGCTCTCTAGAAGTGGTGGCAGGTCGTTCCACAGTGGTGGTCACCTTTGCCCTTGAGATGGACCAAACTTCTGTGTTGCGTTTATACTTGGTCATATGCATGTGTTTTTTTTGTGGTCTAAAATTCCTATTTTTCTAGGACAACCCAAAAAAGACACAGGGACGTCTTGGATTTAAAACCAAGGATAGAGAAATTAGACTTACCTGCTAATTGTAGTCCTTGAGGAACTCCAGTCCAGTCCCGAAACCTCTGGTTTGTGCACCTCCTCCAGCAGCTTGAAAACTGAGCATGTCATCTTTCTGATGACACTGGTATAGTTAAGCAGCTGGCACCACCTACCAGCCCCCAGTAATCTATTGACAAAGCAGATTCACATTAGCAACAAATAAGTAGTTGAAAAACATTAACAAATGAACTATCACTTACAAACCGATAATCTGATAAACGCCTTCCCCCAACCGGGGAAACTCCTGTACCTCTTGAACAGGAAGGAACCCGTGAAGCTTCTGAGCAGCGCCAAACAGCACCGAGCCCAAAAGCCAGCCGCTCCTTTGACCACTCTCCTGGCCCCTCACCACGCTATCCTCACCCCCCCCCCCCGTCCTTGCCAATGAAAAGCCCCCGGTGTCCCAGGCAAAGGAACAGAAAAAAACTCCTCAAAAAACTAGATGGGCGGAATCCGACACAGGACTCGAGTTCCTCAAGGAACTACAATTAGCAGTTAAGTCTAATTTCCCTTTCCTTATCGTCCCTCCAGTCCAGTCCCGAAACCTCTGGGATGTAACAGAGCAGTCAATAGGAGGAACCCGCAACTGCAGCCTGAAGCACTGCAGATCCAAACCAGACATCTCCCGCTGCCTGGACATCCAGGCAGTAATGCTTCGCAAAGGTATGCAGCAAAAACCAGGTTGCTGCCTTACAGATCTCCACCAGTGATACCAGGCTAAACTCCGCCCACGAAGCCACCTGGACTCTGGTGGAATGCGTCCACAAGCCCTCCAGCACCCCCTACATTTCAGGATGTATGTCGAAGTGATAACTTCTCTAATCAACCAGGAAATGGTGGCCTTAGCGGCCGCCTCTCCTCTTCGCAGCCCCCCAAACAGAACAAACAAGTGATCCGACTTCTTAAAGGGTGCCATGCAGCTCAAGTAACGCTACAGGATTCTCTTAACATCCAAGAGTCGCAACTGCGAGCTTGCAGAACCTCCCGCCAGCGCCCGCAAAGTGGGCAAGGCAACTGCCTGGTTCACATGGAATTCCAAAACTACCTTTGGCAGGAATGAAGGTACGGGTTGAAAAACCACCTTCTCTCTGGAAAAGGACAGGATAGGCTTCCGACAAGATAAGGCATGAAGTTCTGAAATCCTGCGCGCCGAACAGATTGCAACCAAGAACATCGCCTTCAGGGTCACGCCCTTCACCGAAGCCCGACTCACCAGTTCGAAGGGCTTCCCCTGTGAGTGCAGTAAACACCAGGTTGAGATCCCAAGGCGGGACCACCAACCTCCTCAGTGGTTGCAAACAACTCACTGCCCTCAAGAACCTGAGCATGTCCGGGTATGTACCCAACGCCAACCCTTAAACCTTACCTCTAAAAAGGAAATTGCGGCCAGCTTCACCCTCAGGGAGCTGGCTGCTAAACCCTTGTCAAAACCAGCCTGCAGGAAGGCCAGCATGTCCGGAATAGATGCCGAGACTGCTTATCTGCACACCATGCTTCAAATATATGCCACACTCTGACATAAGCACGTAGACTTCCTCCAAGTCTTCAACATGGCTATCACTGACGCAGAATATCCCTTCTTCTTTAGCCTTGCTCTCTCAAGAGCCAGGCTGTAAGCGAGAATCGATCCACTTAAGGCATGCGTATCAGACCTTGCGTCAGCAGATCCTCTCGGATGCGAAGACACCACAGGCTGTCCACCAGAAGCCACACCAGATCAGCATACCATGGACATCGTGGCCAATCTGGGGAAATCAGTTTCACCAAACCTTGGTGAGCCTCTATCTGTTGAATCACCAGACTGATGAGCACCCATGGAGGAAACACATAACAGTTCTCCCGCACGCTACTTCTGTATGTGTGCATCCAGACCCTCCGACATCCTTTCCCGCCTTCTGCTGAAAAACCGGCTTGCCTTGGCCGACTGGAGAGTTGCCATCAGATCCATCACTAGACAACCCTAACGACCCGCCACCTGCTCGAACACTTCCTGATTGAGAGTCCACTCTCCATGGTCCACCTGCACCCGACTCAGGTAGTCAGCCGTGACATTGTCCACCCCAGCAACGTGCATTGCTGACAAGGCCTGGAGATGATTCTCCACCCAGGCCAGCAGCATTTCGGCCTCTTCCTCCAGTGCCATGTTTCCGTGCCGCCTGGTGGTTGATGTAGGCCACTGTGGTGGCGTTGTCCGAGAACACCCTGACCGCCCGATCCTGCAGCCAGGGTTCGAAACTCTGCAGTGCTCGAAGCATTGCCCTCATCTCCAGCCTGTTGATAGACCACCAGGCTTCCTGTGCATTCCACCGCCCCCGAGTGAAGCACCCTTCACAATGGGATCCCCGACTTGCTAGACTGGAGTCTCATCAGTGGCACCCAAGCTGGAGAATCGAGGAGCATGCCCCTCCCTAGAGACTCGGGCGCATCCACCACTGTAACACGCTCTTCATTTGCTTTGGACATGGGAGCCGGTGGGATAGAGATTGAGTCTGGTGGGACCACTGATGCAGGAGAGCCCTCTGTAAAGGCTGCATGTGAGCCCTTGCCCACGGGACCAAGTCGAGCGTGGCCGCCATGGTTCCCAGAACCTGCAGATAATGCCAAGCAGAAGGTTGTGGCATCCGAAAGAACTGACGCAGCATATGCCGCAGCCCCTGGGCCTGCTTCTCTAGTAGGAAGACCTTTCCCTCCTTGGTATTGAAGCGCACTCCCAAATACTCCAGTTCTTGGGATGGCACCAGCTGATCTTGGCCATGTTGACCACCCATCTCAGACTTTCTAGAAACTGCACTACCTTTGCCATGGCCCTCACGCTCTCGCTCCTGGACTTTGCCCAGATGAACCAATTGTCCAGGTATGGGTGCACCAGCACCCCGTCCTTGCGGGGTGCTGCCGCCACTACCACCATGACCTTGGTGAAAGTTTGGGCGGCCATCACCAGACCAAAACGGCAACACCCGAAACAGGAAATGTCCCATCAGCACTGCGAAGCAGAGAAACTGCTGGTGCTCGGACCTGACGGGAATATGCAGATACGCGTCGGACAGGTCTAGCGATGCCAGAAACTCCCCGCTCTGTACCCCCACTATGACGTACCTTAGGGTCTCCTTGCGAAAATGCAATACTCTGAGGCTGCGATTTACACCCTTGAGGTCGAGAATCAGCCAAAAGGAGCCTTCCTTCTTGGGCACCATGAAATAAATGGAGTATTGACTGCACCCGAGTTGGCCTCTGGGTACTGGCACCACAGCCCTTAGCTGCAACAACCTTGCTAAGGTCTCCCTTACTGCCGCTGCTTTACCCAGCACCTTGCAAGGAGACTGGACAAAAAAAAAACAAAAAGTGGCTGATTGGGTGTACCCACCTCGAGGGCATAGCCTTCTCGTATGACCTCCAGGACCCGGACCCAAGCGAAGTAGAAATCCCGCAGCCGGCCCCCCATGGTAATCAACCCCACCTGGGCCCCTCTCATTTCACTGTGTTTTCTTAGGCCCCGAGGAGGAAGGGGATCCAAACCCCTTTCCTGCTCCCCGGAAGCGCCAAAATCCCTGCCCACGAAAGGTAGGTTTACCTCTCTGGTAAGGATCAAACCAGGAGGGCTGAAAACATCTGAAGTCTCTCACCTGCCCCTTCCCTGCAGAGGCAGGATGGCTCTGCTTCTGCTTATCCACGGGCAAACGGCCCCCCTTGGATTCCCCCAAATCCTTAACCAGCTTCTCCAAATCCTCCCCAAAAGAGCAACTTGCCCTTGAAAGCGAGCTTACTAAGACGGGCCTCGGAGGATCCGTCTGCTGCCCAGGCGTGATGTGGTCATAACGGGAAGAATAAGTGAGTATGCGGGCTGCAGTGTTTTGGATCAGCTGAAGACGGTGGAGTTGATAATGTGGAATACCGGAAAGTGCACTGTTACAGTAGTCTAACCGCGAGATCACCACTGATAGAAGGGTGGTCAGAGAATGAGTGTCCAGAAGTGAGCGAAGAGCACAGATCCGGCGCAGAAAAAAGAAAGAGTTGGACTAGGGAAGAAAGGTGGGGTTGAAACAATAGGTAAGAGTCCAGGACAACACCCAGGTACCGGAAGGATGAGACCAGGGGGACTGGGGCAACCAGGAGAAGTGTGGCAACAGTCGGTAGTGACACAGAAAGGGCGAACCAGAGGGCGGTAGATTTGGAAGGGTTGAGATGCAGGCGATTGTCAGTGAGACAGCTAGTGATCACGGACAAGTGTTCAAGGGAGTTAGATCGGGGGGGGGGGGGGGGGTCGGTGTGAAAAGGCAGATGTCATCAGCAGAAAAATACACAGAGATGCCTGATTGTTGGATTAATAGTGCAAGAGGTGCTATTAAGATATTAAACAAGAGTGGCACCAGAAATGAGCCTTGGGAAACATCGTGGGACAGAGGTAGTGGAGGGAATGATTATACACAACAGAAAAGGGTATCTTTGAGGGCTCCACTACCTTCTACTGGGATTGTCGTCTTCTTGGTGACCGCGGACACTGCAGCATCCACTTTGGGGGACTGAAGCAACTCGCGCTCTTGCAAGGGATAAAGCCGTGCCATGGCCCGTACCCCCCTGAGACCCGCTTCTGGCAGACTCCACTCCTCCTGGATCATCTGCTTAACCACTCTGTGTACCGGAAAGACCTTCTGCGGTTTCCACACTGCCTGGAGCAATGGATCCTCCAGTGTTCTGCCGGCTCACATGCTGGCATATTCAGCGCCTTCAAAGACTCTCTAATGAGAGCCGCCAATGCTTCCCTGCGAAACATGCAGACTACACTTCTTGCTCCATGATGCCTCCTTCCTGGGGGTCAAGCTCCGTCTCCAGATCCGGTACATCTGACTCCGGGGATTGCACCTGGCCCTCCGAGAGTCACGCCTTCTTCACCTGTACCTCAGTCGTAGACCTTCCATCTACCAAAGGCCTCTTCACCCCCATGTCTTGAGCGGGCGGGGTGCCCTACTGTCCCTGCTGATGCAGACAAAAGGCCCTGTGGAGCAGCAAAACAAACTCGGGCGAAAAACCTCCCGGAAGCCCTGACCCGCTCTGGCGCAAAGAAGAGGGCCCAGGTTCAGATGGAGGCAAGGAGGTTGATTCCAGCACCTCCAACAGCCCCCCCTGCATCTTGGCTCTCCCCAACCGGGGAAGAAGACCCCTACAGACCTTCCTGAAGCACCTTCTCCATTGTAGCCGTCGCCTGAGCACAGCCCCGACAGACACCTTCATCGGAAACTACTCCCCGCCTTGTTCCGCAAACCAGACACGGAGGTCTGGAAGGCATAGCTCCTGGGAGGGGATGTGTGTGAAAGCACCCTTTTGTGCCAGGGAGGGACCCGGTACCAGCCGACCCTCATCCCAAGCACAGGGCTTCCAAGGCCTGGTGAACAGATAATACTGAACAAGAAAATAAAGAAATAAACCCAAGGACCACTACAGCTGATCCAGCTTCCTCTATCCTGGGGGCGGGGGGGGGGGGGGGGTGCCACCTGCACGAGGCCAACAAGCACCCTGTCACCACAGGAAACGGGCCACGCCACCATTTCATTCACTCTGCCATGTGGCCTGGTCTGCAGCCGTCTGCCGTTCCTCGCGGCTTAAGCCACATGTTTAAACAGCCACTCCTACATGCTCCTGGCCTTAGAGGGATGCCCCCGGCTTACTTCACACCCGGGACCTCCTGTAGCTTTGCTCTCTCTCCTCCTGCCGCTCTTCCCTTGAGCTCAGCCCATGATCGGGGGCTTCGGCGCCAAGGGGAAAAAAAAGGAACTGCCTGCTCTCGGCTGTTGTGCTACCGGCAGCTCCTCACCTGAACATGGGTTCGGGAGCCACCTTCTACCAGCACTGATTCAGGACCTCCACCAGTCTGCCCCGCAAATCCTGGGGATGGAAGGGACCCCCAAATCTCCTGCTCTCTCTCCAGGTTTGTTTGTTTTTTTTTTGGGGGGGGGGGGGAGTTGGGGTTTTTTTGTTTTTTTTTTTACAAGCAGGACTCTGCAATAGTACAATAGAAGGCAGAGGAGCGTGTGGATTCGAGGCGAGCCGGGGAAGGGGGCGGGAGGAATAACCGGTTAGAATGCACTGACCCAAGGGCTCTTGAAGGGCAGTGAAAGTGAACCAAGTCTGAAAGATAAAGTGGAACCCCGGTATGAAGAGATCTGTGCACAAAGGTAAGGATCTTGTATTGGATTCGAAAAGGAATGGGCAACCAGTGTAAGCGAATAAGGGGGGTGACGTGAGCAAATCGGGAAGTGTGAGTCAGGAGACGAGCGGCAGTGTGGTGAACCAGTCGAAGCCTACGAAGTTGAATAAGAGGAAGCCCAGCCAAAGATGCATTGCAGTAGTCTAAGCGAGAAAACGACAAGAGAAAGAAGCAGTGTGGTCAAAGAAGAGGGGGAAAGAAAAGAACGAACAGCGCAGAGTTCTCGCAGTATACAAAAGGAACGTTGAACAACGGAAGAGATGTGATCTTTGAAAGTTAAGGCTGAATCCAAAGTGACACCCAGATAATGCAGTGATGTGACAAGGGGAATGGGATCAGCAGCGAGAGATGGGATGAGGGTGGGGACAGGAGCACCAGCAGTAAACCAAATAGCTGAAGTTTTTGACAAATTGACATGAAGGAAGTTCTCTGAAAACCAAGAGGAGACAGCAGAGAGACAGACATTAAGGGGACCAATATCGGGAGTAAGCGAACTAGTGTGAAAAATAAGAATATCATCATCGGCGTAATACGCCGAGATACCATGCTGCTGGATAAGCAGGAGCGAGGGGGGCCAGGAAAATGTTAAACAGAAGGGGAGCTAGCACAGAGCCCTGAGGGACACCACAGTGAAGAGGGGTTGAGGGGGAGGAGTCGGAGCCAGAGAGAACTGAAAAGGACCGGTTAAAGAGGAAAGAGTGAAACCAGTGAAGGACTGAACCTGAGAGACCAATGGTGTCAAGCCGTGATAAGAACGTACGGTGATCAACATCAAAAGCAGCAGATAGATCAAGAGAAACAGCTATAGATATAGAACCGTGATCGTGAGCGACATGCAATTCGTTGAGAAAGGAAATGAGAATAGATTCGGTGCTGTGACCAGGCCGGAAACCAGATTGACGAGGGTGAAGAACCAGAGAAGCTTCAAGATGAGCAGAGAGCTGAGAGAAAACCAACCGCTCAAAAAGTTTAGACAGAAAGGGGAGGTTAGAGATAGGGCGCCAGTTCGAAGGTATAGAGGGATCCAAGGAGGGTTTCTTCAGGAGGGGGTGGATCAAGGCGTGTTTCCAGCATGAAGGAAAGGACCCAGACAACAAGCTAGTATTAAACATGGAAAAAAAAATCAGGGGAAGGAGAGCTAGTGAGGACTCAGAAAGCCACTGTGAGGGAATAGGATCCGAAGGGCAAGTGGTTTTCCAAGTGGCTTTAAGAACCTTGGTCAATTCTGGGAGGGTGATGAGTTGAAAAGCGGACCAGCGATGAGAAAGGGGAGGGATGCTTGAAGAAATTGGGTATGTAGAAGAGAAGGGGGAAGGGGGGGAGGGGAAAGAGGGGGGGCAGGTAAGGTAGAGTTGTCGGATAGATTGAACCTTGGAAGTGAAATGCGAAGCCAGAACGGAAGGAGCGGGATTGATAGCGCAGGAAGTGATGGAAGCAGAGTTAATCGGAGGCAGAGGGAAGCGAGGGGGCAGAAAGGGAACGAAGGATGCAGTATAATTGTCGTGTGGAATTTTCTGAAGAAGAGATGAGCTTATCAAAGTGATTCTTCTTGGTTGAGTTAAGAAGAGAGCGGTGGGGGCGGAGCCTGATGTCCAGCGGGTTAGACGCTTCGCGCTGAAGCTCCCGAGAGGCCTACTCAGAATCCTGACTTAATACCTACATAAACATAATATTTTGCTCCGAACTTACCAGGGTACCTCGGGGGGGGATGGCGGCCCACAAACCAGCGCGCTTAGACTTCGGGTCTCCCTCTTCTTCACACGGAAAACGCTCCAAAACAGAGTTGTCTTCCCCACAAAAGAAAGTTACACTTCGGGAAAACCCCGAAATGCAACAGGAGATCTTGGAGGAAATACGCGGTGTGAAGGAACTGGTACAGTCCAACGGAGAAGCGCTCCGAGCCCTGCGAGAAGACTTCGGTATGCTTCAGGACCGGCTTGAAGGTCTTTCACTACGGCAGGACAATATGGCGGGGGTCCTCGACTCGCACGTGGTGCGCTTGGAGAAACTGGACAAGGCTGAGCGTCAGATACAGAATCTTCAAAAAGAGTTAGAGGATAGCAATAATCGAGCCCGTCGCAACAATGTAAGGCTCATTGGAGTACCGGAAGGGGTGGAAGCAGGAGATATAAGAGAATTCCTGGTCAAAACTCTTCCCTCCTTGCTGAAGATCACTTTTCACAGAGATCTGGAAATTGACCGAGCATATCGTGTTCCTACCAACATGGCGCTCAGTTGGACGACCCCCCGGCCTATCATCTTTCGATTACTGAGATATCAGCAAGTTGAGCAAATTCTAAATGCTGCTCGGGCGAATCATCATCTGGAGTTTGAAAGTCATAAAGTCTCCTTCTTCCCTGACTTGGCAAAGCCCACAGTTGACCGTCGGAAGAGACTCCTTGCTTTTCGCCCTAGACTTCAACAGCTACAGGCTCGCTTTGGCCTATTGTATCCAGCGAAGCTCAGAGTGACTCTCCATAACCAAACTAGAACGTTCGAAGATCCTGATCTACTAGCAACATTTTTAGATTCCAAAGAAGCAGACCAGATGCGCTAATCCAACAACTTGGATCTGTAATCCGCCGGATCTGCCCGCCATTTTGAATGGCCCGACGCGGTGATCACAGCCTGGAACAGAGACTGCCTGGACTTTTCTTTCTTTCTATATATAACTTTCTTGGTCTCCTATCCCTCCATGATGTGCACCTCGGTTGGATTCGGAACACGCACAGCTATATAGGTTATATGTTTCAATTTTGGCCTTCTCTGGGGTTTCTCCCCGCAGACATATGGTCGCCAGTAATTTCTGGGGTTCTGCTTCTTCTCTAATGCACTTCGGTGCTTATTTTTTTTTCTTTTTTTTTTCTATGGGGCGCTCCATTGTTTTTCATTAGCTTATTTTCTATCATGTCATGTGTACAGCCATATACAGTTAATATGAGGGACATTGTGCAATTATGTGCGTTATGTTCTTTTTCAGAATTTTTAACCCTTCTGAATGGCCTTATGTAAGATTTTATTACTGAACGTAAAAGGCATCATAGTCCAATCAAAAGAAAGAAAATCCTTAGCTATCTTAATCATGAGCATGCTGATTTAGTGTTTCTTCAGGAAACGCATTTAAACTCCGCTGAAACACTGAAACTTACTGCTAAGCCTTACATGGTGGCTGCCTACTCTCCCGCCGTTTCCAAGCGGTGTGGGGTAGCCATCTTGGTTAAGAAGTCTTTGCAAGCTACTGTAATGGATACTAGCTCTGATACGGAGGGTAGATGGGCCCATGCACACCTTAAGGTTGGAGATAGTGAATTCACGTGTATTTGTATTTATGCTTCGAATGTGGATAACCCTGCTTACTATGCAAGTATTGCGCAGTTGGCACAGGCCTCTGCCCATACTCCATTAATACTTGGCGGCGATTTCAACCAAGTACTTGTGTTTCTATACTCCTGACAGGTTAGCCAAATGGAACGCCACCCAGAGCAATAGATGCTGGACATGCCATGCGGCCATTGGTTCACTCACTCATGTTATGTATGAATGCCCCGCCTTACAGTATTACTGGAGTCGGGTCTGGGGTCGTATTCAATCTATTTTGCACTTTCAAGAGCCCCTCTCTTGGAAGATAGTGGGACTCCGCTCAGCTGCGGGGATCCCCTCTCTTCCCCAATCGGCTTACTTCCTTTTAGACTTTATGCTGGGCATAGCTATTTCCCTAATTACGAAATACTGGAAAAATAGCTCCCATCTGAGCCCCAATGAATGGTGGAATCATGTCTGTCTCTACAGTAAATATGAGCAAATACCTCGTATGTTAGCTTCTTCCGCTCAGACCCCTCACCACTTGTCTAAATGGAAGATGCTCAACGACTATGTTCAAACTGCTAAATGCTCTCATCTGACTGTTTAAATCTGTGTAAATCTCTGTCACATGATCATTCTGTATCGCAGATACTATTTCTGTTTGTTTTGATGTACAATTACTGTTGTTTGTAAGCGCTTATATGATGATACTTATCAGCTTAGAGAAGAAGCATAGGGGTGGGGGGTAACTGGGGTTGCTTTTTCCTTACTGTATGTTTGTATTTGTTTCCTTTGGTGTGTTTCTTTTTGCTTGTTGTAAAATGAAAATAAAAGTTAAAAAAAAAAAAAAAAAAAAGAAGAGAGCGGTAATGGGTATGGCAATGACGGAAGTGGGACAGGGTGGCCGGAGTGGGGCACTTACGCCAGCGGCGCAGAGCCCGGCGGAGATGGGTGTGATGAAGTAATAGACCTGAGTGAAACCAAGGGGAAGGGGGGCGACGCTGGGGAGCAGAGAGAGACTGCAAGGGAGCGACCTTATCTAAGGCCGACGAAAGAGTGGAGTCCCAGCATTGAGCCTGATGGTCCACTGGGAGTAGGTGAAAGTCAGTGGGAAAAAGCTCATCCGCGGGTGGAAACTGGTGAAGCGAGTTGGGAGTAAGGCGACGAAATGGGCGGCTTGGGGGTGAAACTGAGGAGGAGGGAGGGGGAAGGGAAGGACAGGAGAGGGAGAAGTGGACGCAAAGATGACCAGACCAGGGGAGGGGCAAGGTAAAGAAGGATGAAGGAGTAATGAGAGAAGACTGGTGAGTAATGACTAGATCTAGCGTATGACCCGCAGAGTGAGTCGGGACATGGACGAGTTGTTGAAGGGAAAGATCAGAAAGCAGAGAAAGAAAAAAAAAAAAAGAGAGATCACGCTGAGAGGTGGGGAGCGTTGACATGGACATTGAAGTCGCCTAAGAGCAGGAGGTGTTGATACCTGAGAGAGGCTTCGGACAAGGTCGATAGGACAGTCCCATGGGAGTATAGAGAAGGAGCAGATAAATAGGAGTTGGGGTCCCCAGACGGAGCAGCAGGGTCTCAGAGTAAGAAAAAGGGATAGGGAGAATCTCACACAGGGGAAGGGAGGAGCAGAAAATCACCGCAACCTCCCCCCGCCAGTCCTGTCCTGGCGGGACGTCGCAAAGGAGGAATAGCCCGGGGGAAGGCAGCGATTAAGGAGAGGCTCCTTTTCCCTCCCTGATCCAGGTCTCTGTGAGGAACAAAATATCCAGAGAATGCTGTGATATGAGATCTTGAATGAGCACAGACTTGGACCGGAGAGAGCGACAATTTATCAGGGCCACCTGAAGGACGAGAAGCTGCATAAGGGGAAGGGGCACAGAAGAGAGGAGAGGCAGAAAGCTGGAGAGAGGGGGAACAAGAGATGAGATTAGAGGAGGGATGCAAGGTGGTATATGATGGAGCAGAGTAGGAAGGGGGAGGGGGCAAAGGCCTCCAGCCCCATATGACAGGGATAGCAGTCATGATGCAGGGAAGCAGCTGGGAAAATAATAGAACAAGTAGTAATAAGACCCGAGGACTGGCTGAGGAAATGATACTATCACCAGTGAGGCAGAGGACGGCAGAATCCTGAGAGTCAACTTCAGAAGAACGGTGAGGCATGTGGGACGTCGAATCGCAGGACTTGCCCAAAGGAGCTCGCCCAAGGAGCAGGATCTGCTCCTTCAGTGCGCGCCCGCGGCACACGCTGCCACGGCGTGGAACATCGCAGTAAGAGCGTTTAAATGCAGGATGGGCACTTACGGGGATGTCGGGAAGGCAGCCAATGAGGGTACCTGTGGGAGGAGCAACAAGGAGGCATCAGGAGCAGCACGAAGAGCAGGCAAGCAGGCAAATGGTCAACAGAAGCGCAGGACAATCAGGAGCAGCACGAGCAGTAATAACAGCAATAGCAGCAGTAACACAGAACGCCGCAGTAAGAGCGTTTAAATGCAGGATGGGCACTTCCGGGGCGCCGGGGACATCGGGAAGGCAGCCAATGAGGGTACCTTTTCCTGAATCCTGCTTGCACTTCAGGCAGTTCTTGTTGCAGGTATGGTTTTAGTATCCAATGACAGAGCACCAGAAGAGGTGGGATGACATCAAGAAAGATGTGCTCGAAGAAAGTGAGAAGACTCTAAATTAAAAAGGATATGGCAGACTTAGAAAAGGAACAGAGAAGAACCATCAAAATAGTAAAGGGTATGGAAGGCTACCCCTATGAGGAAAAGCTTAAAAAGGTTAGGGCTCCTCAACTTGGGGGGGGGGGGAGAGAGGGAGGGCAGAGGACTGCTGGGGGAGATATGATAGAGGTCTAATGAATAATGAATAAAGTGGAACTGGTAAACAGACTGGTTGTTTACTCCTTTAAAAAGTAGACTAGGGAACATGCAATGAAGCTACAATATAGCCCTTTAAGACTAATAGGAGAATTTTTTTTTTTTTTACGCCACATGTAATTAAACTCTGGAATTAGTTACTGGAGGATGTAGGAAAAGCCGTTAGCGTAGCTGGGTTTAAGAGAGATTTGGACAAGTTCCTGGAGGAAAAGTCCATAAACCATTATTAAAGAGGACAAGGGAAATCCACTGCTTACCTCAGAATAAGCAATGTGGAATCTGTATACCATTTTGGGAACCCGACAGGTACTTGTGACCTGGATTCGCTTCTGTTGAGGGACCTTGGTCTGACCCAGTATGGTGTATTTTATGTTCTTATAATAAATACCATTTACATAAGCAGAGATGCCATGTTGCCCAGTTCCAGGAGAGAGGCTTTGACCAGTCCTGCTTTTGAAGTTTTATCCAAAAGCAGTGGCATTTGTTGGAAGTTCCATAATGCATAGGATAGGGTTGTTAGAAATCCAGGACTGGCCCCAAATCTCTCTTGGGGCTGGCTAGCTTGACAGCTATGCATAATCACCATAAAACACCGACAGTGGCTCGAGTGGTAACTGTACTTAGAGCTCCATGCTGTGATATTTACCGGCTGCATTTTTTCTGGAAAGGGTCTTGCTGAGAAAACAAGCCCTCTATGAAGCAATACAGTGTGTGCAACTGCAAAATGGCCAGCTCCAGATAAGCGCATGCTTCAGGAACACAATCATACACTTGTTCTCCCATTGCATTTTTCTCTCTTCTGAATACATGCATTGTAAGCCTCTTCCGCCTCCATCTCTTTGTCCTACAGTATAATCGTTCCTTTAGATGAAAGGGCAATATTTTCAACAATCATAAGTGCTCGAAAGCATTCAGACATGTAGAGCATTAAAATACTAAACAAGTTGACATGCTGAATCAATAAGTCCCAAAACTGAACTTCATTTTTGAAAGAATTTTCAATTTTGCCCAAGTGTTCAACATTTCTCATTTCTCTTTCAGTGTTTTATTTCACTAAATGCTAGCAACTTGGAGACATGCAATACTAGTTTCCATGTATTGATGAAAGGTTTACAGCACTGCATAACATTTATGGCTTTATTTCTCTTGGAATTTTATAGTTCTCTTGTAGAATTATATGGGCCCAATAAAGTAATATACATGAGGCTTTGAAAGCCACGCAAGTCCACAAATGGCTGCAGAAAAGAACCTAACATAAGAATTGCCTTACTGCATCAGACCAAAAGGTCCATCAATCCCAGTATCCTGCTTCCAACAGTGGCCAGTGCAGGTCACAAGTACCTGACAGGATCCCAAAGGACAGACAGATTCCATGCTGTTTATCCCAGGGATAACAATGGATTTTTCCCCAGTCCACTTTAAGGTGACATTTTACTTGCCAGATCTCCTTTCCTTGAGTCCTGCTAAACCAGTCCAGACAAGTGTATTGTGTCTCCCTACCAGCAGATTGGTGGAAACAAAGAACCCATGAAATACCCAGGTTTTAATGACATCACTCCCATGCCTCTATCCACCTCAGCTACCAGAGTTCTTTTCAGTAATCGTCCCAAAGCATATGGGGAAAACATGGCAAGCCTCACACAACCTCAACGTGGGCAACAATGAGTAAACTAACAGTAGCGAACTATGTACATGAAAGCATAAATAAATAGAGGGCTGTCTGTAGAAGATGAACCTGTGGAACAGAGTATATAAATCATAGCAGACCCAAGGGTTCCGCTGCAGAAAAACAGAGCAAACAGTTCCAGGGGATGGGTCCTGAACTGGTCTAGCAGGATTCAAGGAAAGAATATTATCTGGAAAGTAAAATTTCATCTTCCATAATCGTACTGCTAGACCAGTCCAGACAAGTCAGACATATCAAAGCTACGACTCCTCTGGGCGAGAAGACGACACAGTGGCTTGCAAAACCTTAGAGCCAATGGCTGTGTCTGCCCAAGCATGGACATACAAACAGAAATGCTTGACCAAAAGGGAAAAGTGAAGCCCACATGTCCCCCTGCAGACATTTGGTGGATAACAATCTAGCTCCGCTCCACTCATGACGACGCTAGTGCTCACGTAGCCTGCAACCCCTCCAGAACCGGCCAGTTCCGTAACAGATCTGCCGAGCAACAGCCTCCTTAACCCAGCGCCTCAATGCAGACTTAGCCACTGCGTAACCTTGTGCTGTTTGCTGACCCACGCAAAGGAATGGTCTGACTTGCTTTTTAAAAAGAATCTGTAACCTCCAAGAACAGGAGAGGCACCCTCCAAACTAAGGATTGTCAGTTGCAAGTATATATATTACTCGACAGAGGGAAGTAACAATACCCCTGGACTTATTTCCCCCATAAGACTGCTGGCAAATGAATCATGAAAGTAAAGGGAACCAATCCTGTGTCATCACACACACACACTAGAGACTTTATTGCTGACAGAAAAATAGAGCAGATGTTAACTTTATAGAATAAGTTAGCATTATAAATGTAGCCCTATGATTAAATTACACCAAGATCATAAATTACTATTTTAGCAACCAGAGTCACTGATCTGCTGTGCACTCCAACATACAGAAGATTGGCTGGCTGACTAAACCCCACCAGGAAAAAGACTGGTACCTTGCTTTGCCAGGACCATAGTGACTGGGTCCATGTGTCGTCTCCGGAATGGCATAAGGTCCCAAGGATGGTAGTGGACCAATGCAGGCTGCAGCTGGTCTGGGTGAGCTGTGTGATAAAGCCTGTGGGAGAAACTCTCCTTTCCGAGATTAGTCCTTGGCCTTGCACACTGTCTGACTTTCCAGCCAGCGATAGGCAGGCAGCACAGCTGAAGACTGCAGAATGTAGAAAGAGTCCAAAGTGAGTCTAAAGCAACACCAAGTGCGTCTGTATCCCTCCGTGCCCGGCATATAATTCTTGTCCTGAATTTCTCGTCACAGCATGAGGATTGGCTGGTCTCAGATACTATGTGACATCTTCAGCGAATCAAGTAACCGTTGTCAGGTGGTCTTCTCCAAACAATGGTCCATGGTGAGAGAAAGATGCAGGTATGCAGGTTCATACATTGTTGCAAGTGTTAGGACCAGTAGAACAGTCTCTGGATGAGACTGCCTCAGGAGAGAGCTCTCTTGCATGTAGTCCTAGCCAGAAACAATAGTATATGCACAAACTTGGCAGGCAATTGCTTGAACACAGCAGAAATGGATTCCTGGCACAAGTAATCTTAGATTCAGGCTTTGGTTCTGAACAGCCCTCAGGTACCAGCCCTACATGACATCCACAAGGCGAAGATCCTGACCATTCCCCTGACCCTACTTCTTAGAGAAGAAAGGGAGGCAAACCTCATGGTTCACATCAAAGGGAGAAACCACTTTAGGGAAGGAGGCAGGCACAGGCCAAATGGAAACAGCCTTCTCAGAAAAAGAAAGGTAAAGATCTTAGCAAGACAAAGCCACCAGCTCAGAATCTTTTTCAGAACAATTTGCAACCAAGAAGACCATGTTGAGTGTCAAATCCTTCAGAGTAAACATGCTTCAACAACTCAAAGGGCTCTGACATAAAAGGCCCCGAGCACCAGACAGATCTCAGGAAGGGATCACAGCCTGGAGGGAAGGACACAGACACTGAACCCAAATCCCCTGAAGGTGGCACAAAACATTTGGGCATAAGGCTAGAGACTTACCATACAATGAACCCCTGAAAAAAAGGCTAAAAGCTACCACTGGAAAATTCAGGGAGCTAAAAGAAAAGGCTCTTTTACAGAAAAGGCCAACAGAGACAGCACCTTGGCCGCTTCAGGAGCCAACTGTCATGCGCTACACTAGCCCTTAAGGCACTAGACCTGCACTTATGCTAGGATGCTAGACCTCCTCCAGACTAAGCAGGGTGGAAAACCACTGCTGGAGAGTAGCCCATATGCACTAACCGTCTTCTTACAGAAGCCGAGCTGTAAGGGAAAAGGAAGCAGGGTACTCCAGGACAAGTGGCCCCTGGCACAATAGGCCCCGAGACTAAGGCAAAGAGGTTGCACTTACAGGAGCCGCATCCGATCTCCGAATCACACTCATCGGTCAATCTGGTGCTGCCAGAATAATCCTGCTTAGGTGGTGCTCCATACACCGAATCACATGTCCCATTAGTGGCCATGGAGGAAATACCTACAGCAGGTATTGAGTTAGTCAAAGGTAGAGCCAGGACACAGATGCCCTCAGACCCTGTCTCCATGCAGCGACTGAAGAATCAGCATAATCTGGCATTGGAGCAGGTCGCCGTCAGATCCCTCTCGGGTGAGCCCAGTGGCGCAGAAACGGAAACACTTCCTAACTCAACACTCACTCTCCTGAAACAAGAGTTCCGGCTGAGAAATTTTGTTTCCACAGCAGCCACCCTGGTAATGTGCAGTCGACAAGCTAGGAAGTTCTTTGCCGCCCAGGGAAACAGGAGAACCACCTACAGGACTACTCCGGCACGCCTTGTGCTGCCTTGCTGATGGACATAAGCCACCACTGTGGCATTGTCCGAGAACACTTGAACCACAGGGCCCTTGACTAGAGGCTGGAAACACAGGAGAGACAACCTAAACGGCCCTCATCTCAAGCCAGCGGATGGACCACACCACTTCCCTGTGCTTCCAATGGCCCTGTGCCATTCATTCTTGGCAATGGGATCCCCAGCAGAGACTGACATCCATCAACAGAAGGATCCATGAGCAATCACCCAGCAGTACACCCTTCCTCAGCAGATTAGGCTGCTGCCACCACCGCAGGCTGGCCATCACCATCATTGGAAGCAGGAACCTGAGCTTGAACTGCTGAGAACTCTGGGATCACTGAATCAGCAAGGACCACTGGAGTGGCCGCAAAAGAGCACACACCCATGGCATCATCTTGATAGTCACCGCCATCAGTCTGACGAGTTGAAGACAATCCAGACTCTAGGAGCCTGCTGCACACTCATTTGTATCATCTCTGTATACCATTCATATTGCTCCTATAAAAGTTGGTGAAATCTGCAAAGAAATACTACTATACAGGAACACACATTCTTCATAAGAGTATTGCGTTTTTAAAATTTGTTTATTTGCTGTATCCATTTCATAGTCGGACGAGAGAAAGGTTTATAAGAAATGATAAAAAGGCCTTAAGTGTGCCCTTTTTTTATATTGAAATTTCTAAAAAAATTTTCACAATTCAAACTGCTCAGGAAGAGCACAAAAAAAAAAAAAAAATTTCTCCCACATCCAAAAAGAAAAATGAAAGAGAAAAAGTAAAAAGACGTGCTACTGGCTAATCATAAAAAGGGGGCAATTCTAATCATTCCCGCTTGTTTCCACGCACAAATGTAGGTCCTATTCTATAAAGTATGAGCATAATTCAAGGCCGCCCTGTCCACTAGGCAACCGCCTGGGGTGGCCAGCAGCAGCCGCACAAATGGGTGGCCACGCTGCTCCCCCCAGTTGCAGCCACGATGCCTTCGCAAGAGAGGGAGGTGGGCAGCAGTAGTATTTTCAAAAGCACTGCTTTTGGAAACGCTGTCACAGCTGCTGCCCGCCTCTCAAGACAGAAAGAGTAGTTACTCACCTGTAACAGGTGTTCTCCAGGAGCAGCAGGAATCAGTCCTCACATATGGGTGACGTCGGCGCCGACGGAGCCCTCGTGCGGAGCATTTCCCTAGCTTTCAAGGAAAGCCTCTGAGAATGCAGCACGCATGCGCTGTCCCCTTCCCGCCCAAGGGTGCCATCTTGCTCAGTCTGATGACATAGCTAAGAGACAGCAAAAATCAAAATGAATGATATGACCAACTCCAGGGAAGGAGGGAGGGTCGTGAGGACCGATTCCTGTTGCTCCTGGAGAACACCTGTTACAGGCGAGTAACTACTCTTTCTCCAGGACCAAGCAGGAAGTCAGTCCTCACATATGGGACTCCCCAGCTCTAGGCTACCGGGAACCCTAAGCTGAAAAAATGGCTCCCTCTCAAGAGCCTTAGCATTCGTGATAAAAATATCCTCTAAGAACGCCCCCGTACGGTAGCCCAACACAAGGGCCAGAGAGTAGGAGTTGCCTAAACCTCAAAGAGATTACGGAGTACCGCCTGCTCGAAAGCACTGTCCCTTCGGGACTCTCTCTCCAGGCAGTAATGAGCTGCAAAAGTCTGGCTTCAAGACCAAGTCGCGGCCCGGCAGATGTCTGCCAATGGAACAGAGCGGAGATGAGCTACTGACACGGCTTTTGCCCCGACATGGTGGGCCGTGACTCGACCCTGCAAGGGGAGGTCATCTGCCTTATACGCCCAGGTGATACAATCTGCTACCCAAGTGGACAATGTATGCTTGAAGACAGGTAACCCCATCTTATTAGGGTCAAAGGAGACAAAGAGCTGAGTAGTCCTTCGATGCCCCCGTATACGTTCTATGTAAAAAGACAACGCCCTCTTACAGTCCAGGGTATGCAAAGACTTGCTGCGTGGCCTCTCGAGGAGACCAGAGGCCTCGGGTGCACGTGCACTGGCAATTTGCACCCCAGCCCTTTAAGGAAGCATCGGTCATCAGCACCCTTGTGTGTGCTGGAGCCTGAAAAGGTTTGGGAGATGCAGCCACCACTGTAAGGAGTCCAAAAGTGGTTTGGACACCTTTACTCTGTCTCAGAGATCACCTGTGGCCTGCATCCACTGATCTGAGGCACCATTGAGCAGCCCGCATGTGCAGACGAGCATTCAGAGTCACATGTACCGTGGATGCCATGTGGCCCAGGAGCCGCAGGGAGTGCCTGGCGGAGACATGAGACTTGCTTTGGAACTGGTTGGCCAAGTCTATCAGTCTGTGGGCCCTGTCTTCGGGCAAGTAAGCTCTTGCCTGAAGGGTGTCTAAGCATGCCCCTATAAACTCTAGGTTCTGAGAGGGGAGCAAAGTGGACTTTGCGTAGTTTATGACAAAGCCCAGATGCTGAAGAACAGAGACAGTGCGAAGAGTGGCTTGTCGGGCCTCCTGGAAAGACTGGCCCCTGATGAGCCAGTCGTCCAGGTATGGGAAGGCAAAAAATTCCCCGATTCCTGAGATAAGCCGCCACCACCGCCAGGCATTTGGTGAAAACCCTGGGGGCAGAGGTTAGGCCAAAGGGAAGTACCCTGTACTGAAAATGGTTTCTTCCCACCACAAATCTGAGATATTGTCTGTGGTCTGGATGAATGAGGATGTGAGTATAAGCATCCTTTAGGTCTAAGGAGCATAGCCAGTCTCCCTGCTGGAGGAAGAGCAGCAGTATCCCAAGGGTAAGCATCTTGAACTTTTCCCTCTCCAGAAACTTGTTTAGGTTTCACAAGTCTAGGATAGGCCGGAGGCCTCCTGTCCTTTTTGGTACCAGGAAGTATCTGGAGTAGAAGCCTTGCCCTTCCAGATGGTGAGGCACCGGTTCCACAGCCTGTTCCTTTAGAAGACTTGCCAACTCCTGAAGGAGGAGGTTCCTGTGTAGAGGGAGCCTTGGAGGCTCCCCTGGATAGTAGGAGGGGTAGCTGGTGGAAGTGGAGCACGTAGCCCTTTTGGACTATGCTCAGTACCCAGGTATCCCCTGTGATGGCTGGTCACCTGTAGGTGTACAGGGTCAGCCGACCCCCTGTGCCGAGTAGAGCCACCAGCGGAGGAGAGGCTATGCCGTGGAAGTCAAAACCCTGCTCCCTGCTGTGCAGGAACCGGAGCTGGTGGCTTGGGGGTCTTCTGCCTACGGGGCCCATGCCCCTGCCCCTTGGCCTGCTGGCCCTGTTGGTGAGCTGGAGAGGCCTGATACAGAGGGTAGGATTTGTAGACAGCACCCTTCCTCGGGAAAAAGGGCTTCTTTCCCGAGCCCTTCTTTTTTTGAAAAGGGGCAGAAGTCTTCCTGGACAGCCTTGTCCTGGTGAGAGTCTCAGTCTCGATTTCTGCAGCCTTTTCAGTCATGGGCTTACCCAATAGGTTGTCACCTCGGCACGGGACATCGACCAACTTGTCCTGCACCCATGACTCCAGGTCTGATGACTGTAGCCAGGCCTGATGGCGTGCACCTATGCCGGCCACGGCTACCCGGGCCGAAGCCTCGAAGCCATCGTAGGCTGCTCGAGAGATAAACTTCAAGCACTCTCGGATACCTGTCGACAAGGCTTTGAATCTCTGCAAGGGTAAATAGTTCTCCCATGTTATCCAAGTTGATACTCCTGTTATATGTAATACCAAACAGCCTGTTGTTCTGGTTTCTTTATGTTATCTGTAAACCGCGCTGATGTCAAAGAGTGCGGTATATAAGAAGTTGAAATAAAATAAAAAATAAAATAAAAAATAAGGGTTCTTCGGAGAGGCCAGCTGAGAACCCGGCAATCTCCTTTGCCAGGTTCCTTAAGTACATGCCTATGTACAGCTGGTAAGTCTGGACATGGCAAGATAGCATAGAGCCCTGGAAGCACTTTCTACTGAGGGCATCCAGGTTCCGGGCCTCCCGGCCAGGGGGCACCAAGGAGTGCATCTGACTCTTCAGGCAGTGCATGGCCGATTCCACAACCATGGAATTGTGTGGTAGCTGCGCCTTTTGGAACCCAGGGCTCTTACGGACTTGATAAATGGAAATCGACCCGTTTGCTAAGAACCGGCGCAGAGGCCAGTGCCTCCCACATACGGAAGAGCAGCCGTTCCAGCATCAGAGGAACCGGTACAGTAAAGGCTTCCTTCAGAAGAAAATCATACTGGAGGGCATCAAGCTCCTTGGCCCGAGGCTCCTCCTCGGCATCCGCAGGGAATGCCAAAGCCTTGGCCATGTCCCTCACAAAGTCCGAGAACCGGGTATCCTCCGGGGGGGGGGGGGGGAGCTTCTCCGAGGCTAGGACTCCGGGGAGTCCAAAGGGACGCACTGGGTCCGGAAGGTGTCCAGAGGCTCCTTGTCCTCCGTCTCCCACGCCTACTCCTCCGAGGAGTCGAGCGGCTCTGGCCGTGTGGGCCTCGGTGCAGATGACCTCAGTCCTGCATGGGAGGTCGAGGGGGACCTTGACCAAGGATCGACTCAAGACTTGATTATGGACTCTAGGATCGGCTCGGCCTCCGGGGTCGACTTAGACATCGAGGTCCCGGTGGTCGGGGCAGATGCACCGGTCAGACCAGCGATCAGCACACGCTGCTGTTCCATGAAGGCAGCCAAGCTGCTCTCCAAGGCCGTCAGCCTGAGTCCAAGCTCAGGAGACTCAGCAGCCCCCGACTCATGCCCGACGTTGGTTCTCCCAGAGGAGAGTCCACGGGGACTTACGTGACTCGGGGACTCCGGCTCCATGCAAGGTAGTTTGGACAGCCTCTCTGACTCCGAGAGCCTTGGGTGGCGGTCAGGGCTACACGACCTGGCCCTCGAGGACCCAGGGGCCTCCACCAACGCTGCCCTCACAAGCTTCTTCTTCCTTTTGTGCTCCCAGGTGGGAGACCTCCTCTCAGAGGAACCACAACGGCGCTCGGGGTCAGACTCCCGAGATGTCAAGGTCTCTGACGAAGACCGGGCCCGGCCGGACGCAGACTCTGAAAAAATTCTCACACGTTGATGCTGATGGCTTCGAAGTGCTTTCGACGACATTTTGCCACACAGGCCACAGACCAGTGGGTCATAGTCGGGCCCGAGGCAGCAGTCATGTGTGTCGGTGAGAGACAGGTTTCTTGCACCGATCACATTTCTGAACCCGCTGGCAGCCATCGGGGTAAAAGAGCCCCTGCAAGGTCAAAAGACTGAGCTGCCAGTGAAAATAACAAAAAGGTGCGAACACTAGTCACGAAGGACAAAAACCGAAAAAAAATTCCGGATTCGATACTGGTGTACCGAGCCCAGGTGGGAAGGGGAACCGAAGTCGAACCGGATAAGGAAAAGCGAAAATCGCAGAAAAAAAAATAAATTCTACTTTTCCCGGGTGACAAGAACTCACGTCCGTTGGACTCTGTGGAAAAAGACTGAGCAAGATGGCACCCTTGGGCGGGAAGGGGACCGCGCATGTGCGCTGCATTCCCAGAGGCTTTCCTTGAAAGCTGGGGAAATGCTCCGCACGAGGGCTCCGTCGGCGCAAACGTCACCCATATGTGAGGGCTGACTTCCTGCTTGGTCCTGGAGAATCGTGGTGGCAGCTGGGTGGCAGCAAAAGTGGCAGCGAGCCAGTAGTTTGTTTAGGACGGCAGAAACCTTTGCGCCAGCCCTGGCAGATAGAATAGGGGCATGTTGATGCACCTGATCCTAGTCATAGCAGTTCCACTTGCTTTAAAGCAGGTAAACATAGTCACATAGCGTAGGACAGCAGATAAAGAACAGTATAGTCTAGTGTAAATGTCTGTGCCTGGATATGGAGAAAACGCACATCTGTAAATTTAGGCCTCGCCTATGCTCCCATCCAACTCCTCCCCGTGCATACTCTAAACAAAAGTACATGCAATAAGACTTACATGCATACTTGCAAAATAGCGACCAATTAAAGCGCGCGGGTGTGCATGCAAAAGCCCATTTACATGCTTAAGTCTTTTAAAATAGGGACTTACCCATGTTTCTAGCGTGTAACATTCTGCAAATCAGCCACAAAGGAGAGGTGGGGTGAAAACCTGAAGCTAGGTAGTATCCCAAAGGAAATAGAAAAAGGGGGAAAAAAAAAACCCCCCACAACTTCACAATATCACAGTACACACACATTTGGCCCTGGACCCATACTGTTATGCATACTAAATATAAGAAGAGAAGATCAAATATCTTCTATGCAGATAGTATCCAGCAAGGTAGACTTTAGGACTCTTTACTTGCTCTGTGTCCAAAAGGCAATGAGAGGGGGGGGGGGAGGGGAGGGGGGTGCTCTACTCCTCCCCTACCTGAACCTGCTATTCAGCTGCACTCAGTCCTGGCACAGCAGAAGCAGAAGTAAATTGATTTCAAAGATTCGGTATGGGCCATGGCATGCAAGCCCTCATGCTCTGGATGGGCCCTAAGGTGTTTTGCCCTCTCCTTTTGCCTATGTGGAGAAGAGGGACAGGCATCATAAGACACATGCAGAACATGAGGGCTTGCATGACCCAACCCATGCCAAATTTTTGAAATGTATTTGCTGTGGCTGCTGTGACGCTGGCCTGGACTGAAACATGGCAGTGACAGCAATGCTCTTGCACCTATCTGAAGCTGGTGCTGGGGCCAATTGCCTACACTGCCTATGCTTAAATCCAGGTCTGGTAATAGCTCTGAGTTGATGCAAGTTGACTCTTGAGCTGAGGAGTATTCATTTGGACATTACAAAAGTGGATAAAGGGCACCAGCCAATTAAAGAAAAAGGAATTCAACTGGGAAACCTGGTTTATTAGGGATTTTTTGGGGGATTTTTTTTTTTTTTTTTAAAAAGAGAAAGCAGCTTGGACTTCTGAAAAGAACTGGGATTCTCTTAAGGTAGTATGCTAGAGCCCATTTACTGTCTAACAAGTGGAAGGCTTCTAGCATGGTTGAAATGCAGTTTTGGACAACAGATGTGAAGAACTCTTATTGATGTCAGAGTGAAGGTCTTAGTTTACAAAGGACACGTGCGCACACACACACACTTAGAATGTATCTAGAGAACCACGTCGAGACTATTTACCACCCTTCGAGCAAGCAAGCAAACATCATGGCAGTTTACAATAGCTTTCGGAAACTGGAGATGTGAAACGATACATTTTTCAAAGACTTGCAGAGAGATAAGAATTAAACAAATTGTTATAATTGATAATTTGATAATTATTTTTAAATAATAAATTCTAGGACATGAGAAGGGAAACACAAAAAATAAAATAAAAAAAATGCAAAGCTTTGTCATGAATACTCTGCATAAAAGATTGTTGACATAACCAAGTCTGTTATTTTCATGAATTTCTTGAATGAACTCTACATGGGTATCTTTTGGAAGAGTTCCATAAGAAGGATGCTCAAATAGAGAAAACTGCCTTGTCTATTCTGATCTTAACTTATGGAATGGAGGGAACGTCCAAGAGATGTTCATATGCAGACCTTAATTTCTTTGCGGGCAATATCAAGCTAGAAAAGATAGGACCATGCAGGTAACCAGTATAAAGTAGTTTAATGGATTAACATCAAAATCTTGAATTTAAATATGGCTTAGTATGGACAACCAGTGCTGCTCCATTAATAGAGCTACTACACAAACCTAAAAAAAAAGTTATAGATTAGTTTGACTGCAACATTTTGTGACAGAAAATGTTTAATTGTATATTGAGAAGTGCCTTTTTTTTTTTTTTTAGTGCCATGAAGTCGGTGTTGACTCATAGCGACCCAGCTACCTCTGGGTTTTCTTGGCAATGTATCACCAGAAGTAGATTACCCTCCATTACCTCAGAAGAAAAGGCTGGCAAAGTGATTTGCCCAAGGTCACAAGCAGTGCCAGTGGGAATCGAACCCTTAATTTTCTGGGTAATAGGCAGTTGGCTCTAACCACTAGGCTACTCCTCCACAAATTGCAGTAGTCTAATTGGTTTAAAATAAGTGCACAAAGTTTTATTTTTTTAATGCTTTGGGCCCAGGATAAGACTTAATTGATCTTACTTTATGTGAGAAAACAATTTGTTTTTATTTTTTTAAAACAGAGGAAATAAGGAAAAAATGACCCAAAAATACTCCTTAAGTGGTGGTGTCATGAACAGGAATCTGATTTCCTGCAATATTAGGAACAAATTTGTGAGTAGACTCATGCTGAAAAAGCCAATAGGCAGCTGACTTGTGTTGAGAATAAAGGTTTGTGGTTGTCAATACACACTACTATCTTATCACAGAGGTCAAGGATCTAAATCAGTTATCGGAGCTGCCATGAACAGGTTGAAAAGGGTATGGGCCAATTCCAATACGGACTCATGTATGGATATTTGGATGACATGAGGTTCCTGAACCTAACTTTAAAGGAAAGGTATGAAAAATAGGACTGAATCCAATCATGGGAGATCCCCAATTGCTCCATTCTGGCCAGCAAGAGTTCTTAAGAGATGAGGTTAAAAACAGAGATCATGTCAAGCTAATTAAAACCTCTCTTCCTCCATCTATTGAGTTAAGATCTCATTTTTCACTGCCAACACCAGTGTTCAGTACTATGAGCTTTTCTAAAGCCTGACTGTCTGGGGTGCAAGGAATTATTGGCATCCAGAAAAGTAATAAGTTGAGTGACCATTTTTCCCCCCCAACTATTTTTGCCACAAAGGAGGTTAGAATTTGGTGGGGTTCTCCATATACCTCACCACACTGCCACAATTGCTACTGGCATCACCAGAGATATCCTGGTGACGTCGGACCAAAAGGGGCCTATAAAAGATACAGGCTCTGGGACATTGGTGGAGCTCTATTTTAATTTAAATTTAACAAAAAAAAAAAAACCCACCACCACAAAAAAAAACAAAAAACACCTTTGTATACCACAGCGATCCCAATCAAAAACTGTGGTTCTGTGCAGTTTTATAGCAAGAAAGATAAACCCCTGAAAACCTGGTTGTTCAAATTTAAATATTTTTATATATACTTTTTATCCTTTTCTAAATTATTTTTTATTTTTGTTATTTTATGTTTTTTTGTTTTCTTTCATTTTTGTAAAAAAGGGAAATATTTTTTTTAATTGCCTTGGTAATTTGGACCAGTACCATGCCACTATGTAGAGAATAGTTGATTTCAAATGAATACCTCTACATGGAGGATACACAAAGTACTGGCAGACTGTAAACATTTAGATTTACATGTTATAAATAGAGAACAATAACAAAACATATTCTGGAACAGAATCATCTATATAAACAAAAAAAAGAGAAACCCCACTTAAAATGAATCAGATTGCGGACTTAAGTCGATGTAATTTATAAAGTAAGGGAGTTGCCACAGTATACTGAGACACACCAAAAATAAGGCATGCCGCTCTGTTTAGGCACAGCTGTAGTCGCTTGATTTGATATTGGGAACAGTTTAAGAGTAACAGGTTTCCATAATCTAAATATGACATAACAGAACTTTGAACCACAATTTGAAAAATGTTCTCTGGAGAGGTACACTCTTATTTTGTGTAGTTGGCATCTGAATTAAATCAGAATTCCTAGAACTTTAAGAATGGGATCAACCTTCAAATGTAACTGTCAATGCAAGTAACGATTCTGATAAAGGTTTGGTGGTGTTAAAACATAAAACCTTTGGGGCGATTGTAACTCTTACTGAGTGAGCACATTATTGCTTCATGGGGAGAAAGCGTAAAGGGAAGGCTGGGCAGGAGCCCTCGCAGCCTCAGCTTACCTCGACGCCTCTTGCTGTTTCGGGTCCTTTGGACGCTTTTGTATCTCGTGCTCCCCGGGGTCCAGCTGTTGCAGGTGGAGACGACCGGCTGGTCGATTTACCGAAGTCGGAGAGCTCGGTATCGGCCTCGGTGTCATCTCTCTCCCCTGGTGTGAGCCCAGCGCCGAAGGTTCCTCGTCCTAGCCTGTTGCCGGAAGGCTTCCTGGAGGTATCCCCCCCAAGAGAACTGGGAGAGGGGATTTCCTTGCGAGGCCCAGGGAAAGGTGTGTCGCAGGAGCCTGGAAGTGAGGCCAGTGGAGCCTCCTGTTTTTTGCCAACTTCGTCGCTGTCTGTTGGAGGTTTGAACGCAGGAGAAGTTCTTCCTTCTACACGCTTGGAACCATTGCAGCCTGTTCGGCGGATGGAGAGTGCTCCGACTGCTGCCCCGGATGGAACCTTTGTTCTTCAACGTCCTGTGACTTTCACTCTGGAGTCGATATGGAATGCAGTTGTCTCTCTTGATGAAGTATTGCTCCCGCAGATTACATCTGTATCATCGAAAGTTAATTTGACTTCGGGGACAGTTGCGGTTTTGGAGGAGAGGGTGTCTAATCTTTCTACGGTGTTAGAAGAAGAACGGCAGAAAGTAAAACTTTTGGAAGACTATGTAGATATCTCTCAAAAGAAGGATTTGATTGTGCATTCTAAGTTGGAACAATTAGAAAATTTCTCGCGTAGTAATAATCTTCGTGTTATTAATTTTCCTAGATTAGTATCTATCTCCTAGGGACATGTTTAAAGAGTAACTTTCCGACATTTTGGGGGTCTCTTCTAACCTTATGCCACCTTTGGTTAATGCTTATTATATTTCTAAGGCTAAGCGTGTCCCTATGTTGAGGAATTCAGGGGATGGTAATGTGCAAGGGGATTTCCTTAATGTTACAGATTTGATTGAAAATTCTGGTTTAGAGTCTCAAGATCCCTCAACTTTGCTAGTAACATTTGCATTGATATCTGATAAAGAGTGGATATTGAAACTTTTCTTTAAGAAGAGGAAGATTCTATTCCGGGGTTTAGCGGTACGTATATATCCTGATCTCTCTAGGGAGACTCAAAAGCGTCGTAGAGATTTTTTACTTTTACGACCTGGTGTTTTGCAATTGGGGGGGGGGGGGTATTTTTCCTTAAACACCCTTGTAAATGTCTGATCAAGTATTGTTCAGTTTCTTATGTTTTTTTTGACCCTGCGCAATTGTTACCTTTATTAGTTCCAGACGTTTGGAAGCTTCTCCTGCTCCCTCTTAGTGCTCCTGTTAAGTGGTAATGCGGGATATGTGGTTATGATCTGTTTCTTTTGAGCTTTGATGTTAATTTCTTTTTGCTGTGATGCTCCCACTTCTCTTTGTGGACTAGAGAGGGTTGACACTGTATTTTTTGCTTTTACTATTTCTGTTATATGAGCATTTTGTATAGTGAACTGTGATTATCTTGGTGTAACCCTGTTTCTTGAGTAAGGCTTTTTATTAAGCATCTTCTCTAATGTATTGTAAATTGCATAAATAAATAATAAAAAAAAAAAACCAAAAAAACATAAAACCTTTGTTTTGGATATCAATTTTGCCCAGTCTTCCAGTTTCATTATAACAGTACTAATTGTTGGAAAAAGATGGTCAACACCACAGAGATATCAGCATATTTATAAAGAGGAAGATCAGAGGTGAAATTGCAAGGCTCAAAAGTGCCGAGAATGGATTTGTAGTAAGTGATGTTGAAAAAGCAAGTGTGCTAAACAAATACTTCTGTTCTGTTTTTTACTAAAGAAAATCCTGGAAAAGGACCACCTGTGACTGATAAATATACAAATGGAAATGGAGTAGATACTACACCATTCACAGATGTGTTTGAACAGCTTGCAAAACTGAAAGTGGACAAGGCCATGGGACCGGATGGAATACATCACAAGATACTGAAAGAGCTCAGAGAGGTTCTTGCAGGGCCTTTAGAGGATGTTTTTATTAGATCCTTGGAGACAGGAGAAGTTCTGCAGGACTGGAAAAGAGTCAATGTGGTACCTCTTGTGAGAGCCAGTGGGAAAGGGTTAACACACAACATCTAAATGTTGTCCAAAATGCTACATGAGTTGCTAGAGGTATTAGGCAGCATCATATGGAAGACCTAAGGCTCAGGCCGATGGTTGCAAACATGGACATACAAAAGGTCAACAGGAATGGAGTGCAGACATGACAGGACAGAAGGAATGGAAGAGAAAATTAAGATTCCAGAGTAAAAATAAACAAAGGGATTAGTTGAAAAGAGAACTATAACACGTGACAGAACTTTTTAAGGGGGGGGGGGGATTGCATCCTACTTCCCAATGAGATGGGCTGCAAGTCCCCACTGTATGTCTTAACGAGAGAGTGTGTATGATTCCGATTCTCTGTGCTGTGTGCATCTATGTGATGTCTGTGTGAAAAGGATTTTGCTAGTTTTCTTTAATTGTAGCTAGAATCATATCCTTCTCTCTCACTGTGCTAGGACCTATCAATGGACAGGAAATATCTTATTTAGTTTACAGCTGTGCCAGAAAAAGCAGAAAGAAAAAAAAAAGTGTTCTTACTTGCAAGATGGTAAAAGAAATACTCCAAATTACTCTGTATTTAGTTAGTTTTGTTATGCTCGCTTCTGTGATATAAGAGATAAAGGATCTTTTTGCAAGGAAAATCTGTGAGAATACTATGCCAAGTATGAGTATAATCTGCATGAGGTGTGGTCTGTTGGGAGGGGTGATAAGCCCTCCTTGTGTGTGTCAGTTTGTTCCCCTCTTGCACAGAGGAAATGGTCTGGCGATTCCTCTGGCCAACAGAGTCAGCCCTCCCTTAGTTCATACACTCTTCATAAAAGTGGTAATAGGGAAGAAGTGGCAAACTACAGGCCAGTAAGCCTTACCTCAGTGGCAGGAAAAGTGATGGAGGCCCTACTGAAAGAATAATGGACTTACTCAAAACCAATAGGTTGCGTGATCCGAGGCAACATGGTTTTACTAAAGGATGATCATGCCAAACAAATCTGATCAAGTTCTTCGACTGGGTGACCAGAGAACTAGATCAAGGGCATATGATGGATGTGATCTATCTAAATTTCAGCAAAGCCTTTGATACTGTTTCTCAAAAGAGGCTTATCAATAAGCTGACCAGCCTGGGGATGGGTAACATGGTGAATTGGATCAGAAACTGGTTGACTGACAGACAACAGAAAGTGATGGTGAACTGAACTCACTCTGATGAAAGGAAGGCGATTAGTGGCATGCCCCAGGGATTGGTCCTGAGGCCGGTACTTTTCAATGTATTTGTGAGTGATATTGTTAAAAGGTCTGAATGGAAAATCTGTCTTTTTGCAGATGACATGAAAATTTACAACAAAGTGAACTCCCCTAAGGGAGAGGATAAAGCATAGTTACTCACCTGTTACAGGTGTTATCCAAGGAAAGCAGGGATCAGTCCTCACATATGGACGACATCAGTGCCAATAGAGCCCGCATGAAGCATTTCCTCAACTTTCAAAGAAAGCCTCTGGGACATGCTACCACGCATGCATGGTCCCCTTCCCGCCCAAGGGTGCCATCTTGCTCAGTCAGATGACATAGCTAGGACTGTAGTAAAAAATAAGGTAGGGAGGCAACTCCCAGGGGAGAAGGGAGGGTTGTGAGGACCGATTCCTGCTGTCCCTAGAACACACTTGTTACAGATGAGTAACTACACTTTCTCCAGGACAAGCAGGAAGTTGGTCCTCACATATGGGACTCCCTAACTCCAGGCTGTCGAGGACAGAACCACAACAGCACCAACGGTGACCAATCGGGTAGCTGTGAGTTGCAGAAGGCGAGTCCCCACTGAGAGACTCTGCAAGACCTTAGCGTCCAGCGACACTATCACTCCGGTAGCCTGAACAAAACACAGCAGGGTCAGAGGGCAGGAGTTCTTACACCCAGAGATTACTACGGAGTACTGCCCGGCCAAAGGCAGTCCTTGCAGGACTCTCTCTCCAGGCAGTAGTGAGCTGCAAATGTATGAATTGAAGACCATGTGGCGGCCTTGCAGATTTCAGTCACCGGCACTGAGTGGAGGTTGGCCACCGACATGGCCATCGCCCTCACATGATGCGCTGTGATCTGGTGCTCCAGGGAGAGGCCAGCTTGCTCATAGGCGAGAGCAATACAGTCTAACACCTACGTGGACGGAGTTTGCTTAGTCACAGGGAGTCCCAGTCTGCTGGTATCTTAAGACACAAAAAGCCGAGGAGCTTTGTGATGGGCCTGGATCCACTGTAAGTAGAAAGACAGGGTCCATTTGGAATCCAGTATATGAAGTACTAGTTGCTCTCTGCCGGCATGAGGCCGTGGGAAGAAGGTTGGGAGGACCACCTCTTGGTTGAGATGGAAAGGAGATACCACTTTTGGGAGGAATTTGGGATGTGTGCAGAGCACTACCCTGTTCTTACAGAACCTTGTATATGGTGGATCCATCACCAGGGGCTGGAGTTCGCTCACTCTTCAAGCAGATGTGAGGGCCACCAAAAGGCCACTTTCCAAGACAGGTACCACAGGTGGAAAGTGGCTAGGGGCTCAAATAGCAATTTGGTGAGCTGTGAGAGCACCACGGCGAGTACCCACTCTGCTGCCGGAGGGCAGAGAGGGGGCTTGGATAACAGGAGGCCCCGGAGAAACCTGGAGACCAGGGGCTGGCCCGAGAGGGATTTGCCTCTTGACAGGTTGAACGCTCAGATGCACCCTCACTGAGTTAGACTTCAGCCCAGTGTGGGACAGGTGCAGTAGGTACTAAGTACTAATTGCACATGGCAGGAGAAGGTGGTGTTCTCCTTTCCACACACAAGGTGGAGAACGTTCTCCACTTAAAGGCGTACACACATCTGGTGGAGGGCTTTTCGGGATGCTAGTAGGATCTCCCCAATTTCTCTCAGAAGACTGGTAGTGCCACTAACAGGGAGAGCAGGAGTGGAAACCAGGGCTGCCGGGGGGGGAGGGGGGGCAACTAGTCTAACTGACATCCTCTCGCTCTGGACCTTGAAGATTGTCCTAGCAACAGGAAGAGGGTTAGGGGGCGGGGTCAATGGGAATACAGACTAGGCCCTCAGACCACAAGATCAGGAAGGCATCTGCCGCTACTCTTTCCGGGTGCAGTTGGCATAAGCAGAAGAGAGGCAGCTGAGTATTGTCTGGAAAGTCAAATGAATCCATCATGAGCCTGCCCCAGAGGTGAAAAAGCCTCTTGGCCACTCTGGGGTTCAGGCACCACTCGTGCAGCTGAAGGACTCTGCTCAGCCTGTCCACTAGGCAGTTATCCTGGCCTGGGAGGTAGACTGCTCGCAAGAGCATGTTGTTGCGAGCTGCAAAGGAGAGGGCAGCCCCTGCTTGTTGATATAGAACATGGAGACTCGATTGTCCATCTGGATCAGTATGGACCAGGATTGCAGGCAGTGGCGGAACACTTGTAGGAAGATTCTCCTGGAGCTCAGGGTAATGATCTCCTGGGACCAGCTGCTTTGTGTGTGGCGGTCCCCATAATGCACTCCCCAACCTAGGAGGTCATATCCATGGTCAGAGCTCTCTGAGGTGCAGGTGCTTGGAAGGGCATTCCCGCCCAGAGGTGGCAGACGTTTTGCCACCAGTTGAAGGATTCTCCCAGTTGGCAGGTAACCCCGACTCTATCCCATATTCTGCCCATGGCTTGGATCCACTGTGAGCGGAAGCACCACTGGGCTGTCTGCATGTGCAAATGGGCTGAGGGCGTTACGTGGACCATACAGACCATATGGCCCATTAGGTGGAGGAGGAGACAAGCTGGCACTGACCAGTGATGTTGTACCTCTCCTGCCAGTTGTCTGAGGTGTTCTACCCTCTCTCTGGGGAGGATCATCTTGACTTGCAGCGTGTCAAGTTGAGTACCTATGAACTCCAGATTTTGAGCTTGAGAGAGGTGGGATTTGGGGCAGTTGATCACGAACCCCAAGTGCTGCAGAAGGAGGGAAGCATGCTATGTCGCCTGACTGGCCTCCGAGGGTGCGTGTCTGTGTGCGCATCCTTTAGATCCAAGGAGCACAACTAATCTCCCTGGTGGAGGTAAGGCAGCAGTGTTCCACTTGAACTTCTCCCTCACCAAAAACTTGTTTATGTTTTGCAGGTCTAGTATGGGCCTGAGGCCCTCAGTTCTCATTGGGACAAGTACGTACCTGGAGTAGAAGTCCTTTCCCTACAGGTGTTTGGGTACAGGCTCTACTGCATTGTCCCTGACCAGGCCTGTGAGCTAAAGAGTCTGTGAGCAGAAGAGTTTGACGAAGGAGGGGGTCGTATCGGCACTCCTGAAAAGAACCTGGGTGGCATCTGCTATAAGTGGAGAAGGTCTCTCTTACCACTTGCAATACCTACTGGTCAGAGGTGATGTTGGCTCATCTGTGGCCAAAGAGCACCCAGGTGCCCCCTTGTGGGCTGATGGTCTCCTGGGGAAGGGGAGGCCCTGCCCTGGGAGTCAAAAGCTCCCTCTGGGTTGGGTGGAAGCTGGGGCCTGAGGCTTCGGTGTTTTCACCTTCTGAGCTTTGTGTCCTTGCCTCTTAGGGTGAGAACCTTGTTGCTGGCCCGAGCAGGGTTGGTAGTGGCAACTCTGCGGAAAAGGACCCTTTTTCCTCGGGTCTTTTCTCCACTGGATTCCTGCAGGGAAGGGATGAAGTCTTTTTAGAGAGCCACTGACGTGTCAGCACGTTGGCCTCAATCTCAGCTGCTTTGATGGCCATGGGTTTGCCAAATAGGTTCTCCATGGTGCAGGGGACATCGAGGAGCTTGTCTTGGACCCATTGCTTGAGGTCAGAAGACTGCAGCCAAGTCTGGTGTTGGGTGCAGATGCTGGCTGCTGCAACCCGAGCCGCTGACTCAAAAAAGAAAGACTTTCATAGGCTGTTTGGGAGAGGAATTTGGAGCAATCCTTGATCCCAGAGATCAGGGACTGGAACCACTGGAGGGGTTCCCCGACAAGGCCACCTGAAAAAGACTAACCCAGGAGCTGATGGAGTTAAGTATATACTTATGTATAATTCATAGATTTGGATCCGGCACACCGGCATTGAGCCCTGGTAACACTCACACCCGAGGGCATCGAGGGCTCTGGCCTCCCTTCCGGGGGGCGGGGGGGAGGGTACAGAGAAGTGGGTCTTTTGGCTCTTAAGATTTTGCATGGAGTTATGTGGTAGCTGGGGCATTTGGAACCCCAGGCTTCCAGACATGGTACATGGTGTAGAGGCACTGGCTCACCTCCGGTACCGGACACCAGTGTCTCCCACATTCTGAGCAGTAGCCACTCAAGAACTGGCTGCACAGGCAGCCTGAGGGTTTCTTTGGGTGGAGACTTGTATTGGAGGATCTCCAAATCCTCAGTGTGCAGGTCCTCCACCGCCTCGGTCTGCATCGAGGGGACTATGGCAATGTCCTTGACAAAGTCATGGAAGGCTACATACTGGAGGGGAGTGGCACCGGGGAAGACAGGCCCGAGGGGGATTTCTCTGTGTCGTTTAGACTCCAGGGATGCCTCGATCTCCCACTCGGAGTAGGAGTGGTGACAACGAATCTGAGGCCAGCGCTGAGGAGCCAATAGAGGACCTGGGGTCTGAGTCACAGAAACTAGCCGGGAAGGACCAGATGCCTGAGGACTGGGGACCTTGACCGGCACCAAAGGCTTACCAGAGGCCAATGGCACTTGGAGCTCGACTCGACGACAGAGGACTCGCCTGCAGTCGGGGGCCCAGTTGTCGGGTCAGATGTGGATGAACCAGCCAACATTACCTGCTGCAGGACCAGAATAGCAGCGATATTCTGCTCCAGGGCCACCATTCTGTTTTCCAAACCAGAAGGTTCCAAGCTTTTGGAGCAGGCACCAAGAGCCTGGTGTCAGAACTCTTGTGAGTGTGTCCTCGATGAACCTCATACAGTTTCTGTCAGCCGAGGAATCCTTCTTGAGGACCTTGGTAGGGCACTTCTCAGAGACGCCAGAGTCTCTCCTGGTGGTTTTACCAGGTTTCTCCAGCGCAAACTCGTCAGACTTAAAGGTCTTTTTCTTCTTTTTCTCTGGGTCCAAGGTCTTCATGGAGGAGCCGCTGCTGTGGGACTCAGGATGCTCAAGCCTCACGGAAGTGCTAAGCTTGGAGTCGGGGAGGCCGGAGCCAAATCGGACCTGGGGAACAGTTTTTCCTTCAACTGACCTCTTCTTGTTGGTCTTTAGGTGTCATGGACTGGCACAGGTTGCAGGTGGTGTTGTCATGGTCTAGTCCCAGGCAGTGTAGGCAGCAGTCATGGATGTCAGTCACTGATAGTTTGCAGTGGTCACACTTTTTTTGACCCCAGCAAGGGACATGGAGGGAAGCACCCGGCTGGGATCAATGACCCCTGGGCGAAAAAAGGCACAAATGCCTGTTGAGGCAAGCCTCGATCAAAAAGGGGAGCAGAGAACAGCACCGGGTTTGGCGCTGGCTCGAAGCAGGAAGAGGAACTAGTAAGCAAACCAGGAAAAGCTAAATTTTAAGGATGTTTAGCAAGGAATTTTTCCTGGATAACAGGACAGGCATCCTTTGGGCTCCATGGAAAAAAGGAGACTGAGCAAGATGGCACCCTTGGGCTGAAAGGGGACTACACATGCGTGGTAGAATGTCCCAAAGGCTTTCTTTGAAAGCTAGGGAAATGCTCCGCGCGGGCTTAGTCGGCACCAATGTCATCCATATGTGAGGGCCGACTTCCTGCTTGTTCCTGAAAAACATGAGAAAAGATCTGCAAAAGCTGGAAAAATGAGCTAATGCTTGTCAGTTAAGATTTAATGTGAAGAAGTGCAGTGTCATGCACTTTGGATGCAGAAATCAAAGGGAACTGTATGAGACAGGGGGCAATAGGTTGGTGTGCACCGACCAGGAGAAGGACCTCGGCGTGACACTTTCTGAGGATCTCAAAGTGGCAAAACAGTATGACAAGGCGGTGGCCAAAGCCAGAAGGATGCTGGGTTGCATACAGATAGGAGGTGGTACTAATGCCACTATACAAGTCGCTGGGGAGGCCTCACTTGGAATACTGTGTTCAGTTTAGGAGACCATAACTCAAAAGGACAAAAAGACTGGAAACTGTGCAGAGGAAGGCAACCAAAATGATTTGGAGCCTGCGCCAGAAGATGTATGAAAAGACTTCAAGACCTAAATATGTATACTCTAGAGGAGGAGAGGGACATGGGAGATATGATACTCCTTACATATTTAAAGGTCTGTATTAATGAACAAACCAACCTTTTTCAAAGATGGGGAAGCTGTAATACTAGAGGGCATAATATGAAGCTGCAAGTGGGTAAACCAAGTCAGGAAATACTTTGTCACTGAAAGGGTGGTGGATGTTTGGAATGCCCTCTCGATGGACGTAGTGGGGGCAACTACAGTGACAGAATTCAAAATGGCATGAGACAGACACAGCAGATCCCTTTGTAGCAACAGGATAAAATCAAAATAAACTTAACTGTTTCCGATATCTCAACAAGTAGAGGTGACCTGCATGGAGCGGTGGGTACATCCTAAACAAAGGCATGGAGAGGGGTGCCCTGCACACCTACCTCTTGCCACCTTGCTGGGCAGACTAAATGGACCATGCTGGTCTTTATCTGCCATCATATACTATGTTTGTTACTTGCTCCAAAGCACGCCCTAACAGTAATAACTAAAATTAAAAAGAATTGGTGACAATGGAGAGCCCTGTGGAACACAACTGGCATCCCTCCTAGAGGAGCCGTCTTTACCTATCTGCACACAATATCTATTTTTTTTTAAAGAATAATGTAAAAATCAATTATGCACAGCACCCATGATCCCTACATTTTCTACTTACCACACTGCTGAAATTCTTACCAGCATCGCCAGAGGTATCCAGGACGCTGTGGGGGGATCTCCATCTACTCAACACACTGCCGCAATTGCTACCAGCATTGCTAGAGGCATCCCGGTGACATCAGACTAAAGATACAGGCTCCTCCATGGGACGCGGAAGCAGGCGCATTTCCCAAGCGCTTTCAAGGGGCATATTTAAGGGGCTATTAACTGGCCCCTTTGGCACAATGGTCCGTTTCTTGGTGTATGGGGCCAAAGAGGAAGAAAAACTGACAACAGAAGGTGCATAAGACAGTTAAAGGTACTGGGTCCAATGGACCAACATATTAAATGTTTGACTTCCTCTTTTGACCCAGATGTTTCTTCTCTCAATGGTTGTGATTCTTCCATTGCTCTCTCGCTCTCTCCCATCAAGAATGATTTGACTCAGCCCAGCTGTTTATCTGTGGGTGTGGATTCCCAGGGTTCAGATTATGTAGCTTTCTCCTTGGTGTGGATGTATTGGACAGTTCTGAAGGTGCAGGACCAAGTGCTATTCCTCTTCCTTTGCCATTTATATTATCCTGTCCATCTGTTTCAGTTTCTCCACAGGCAAACATTATATTAAATGACATTTGGCAGGTTGTTTCATATATTGACCTCTTTGTCGAATGCATTTTGCCAGATCTCTAAGTTTTCTGGAGATATCCTCATGTTCCCTGGCTTGGCTGCTGTAAAATTAAGGAACCGAGCAAACAAATGGTTCAGCGGAGTAAGCAGACTGTCGCCCTGCAAGCTGCATCTGCTTCTTCTGCTACTTCTATTAATTGTTCTCTTTCCCTCCAGCAGCAGCTGGAAGCTTAAGAGAATACTTTAAATTCTGCTAATCTTAGCTTTAAAAAAAAAAAAAACACAAACAAACCAACCAAAAAAACAACTTTCCTTACACAAGATTATCACCACAAATTGCATTGTTTCATAAATATTTATAAAGGTGGTCCTGGCATTTCCCAAGCCCTCCTCTATTCCTATTGCCCACATTTACTATTTGCCAAAAAGCGGTTCACTTTGAGAATAAGGAGGTAAATCAGGAATTGCAAGGGCTTGACCAGTTCTCACCAGCCGAGTCACCTGATCTTACTGCGTTCTTGAGTCATTGATCAACGAGATTCCTACCCGTGCCACATTTGATTTTATCTAATAAAGACACAAAAGTTACTAATGTTCTGAAGTGTTTTTTTTCTAGTGTAAAAGCATTTCCTTTTGTGGTCAAATGTTTTTCTGGATGTCTCCAGGGCTACGCAGATCCGTCAAAGAGTTTTTGAACTCTTTGGCAGAGAACGTTGGCCCCGAGGGCTACATTTTATTTAAAGTTTCTCTGTAAAATGTCTCCTTATATATCGGGGTATTCATTATACTTTTACTGATCCTGCTTTATTAGAAATATTTTTGCAAGGGAAAGAGTCCTAGTTATGTCAGCTAATTAACTAAGCTGTTTAAAGAAAAACTAATAAAGTATGCATAATAATGTTAGGCTCAACAGTCTGGATTGAATGTATTATCCTATGCTGTTTCTTTTTGTAATTTTGAATAGGAGTGAACCCCAAAATGTGGGCTTGAGTTTTTAGGTTTGGTTTAGTTTAATAAAAGTATAATATTACTTCGTAAATAAAATAATGAAAAACTTCTATTTTGCATGTGTTATATCTTTAAAGTATCTTCAAATTTTGTAAGTAAAAATAAAGTGTGAATAAAGTCGCCTGGGTTTAAAGGATCTGATAAGCAGGGACATACGACCAAACATTTCCACAGTTTTGTAACTGTACCTTGACTAAGATTAGTCTTGATCAGTTCTGAAATGTGCAGCAATCGCTCTTCCAACAGCTGGGGAGGGACTGGGACAGCAGCTGGGAATGAAGGCTCAGAGAAAATTGTTTTATCTAAAGCAAAATGGTTAAAAATAAAAAAAGTGCTTTTGGCCAGTCACAAAACTCAAGTTGTGAATCTAAAAAGGGGTTGACCAAAGGTTCTATCCCACTAACTAGGAGATGCAAAGATTCCAGATGTTTAAGTTAATTGAAGATATGGTTCATAAATCAGCAATGCTTGGAGTTGAACAACTCTCCTAGAGCATAGCAGATTTCAAAAGGGTTGAAGGGAGGAGTATGAAAAATTTAAGGTCCTAAGGAACAGGAAGCTTCTGCAACAGAGATCTAACGTGAAAAAGGCATTTCACGAAGTAAGCAATTATGCTGCAGTGAGATGTTGAAAGGTTAGCCACTGGCATATGGTACACCACTAGAGCACAAGTGTACTCTAATGGAGGACATCTGAAGGCTCCGACGGTATAAAAATAGTAAAGACGCTGTAGTACTGTAGGCAGACATAAGTGGATCACATCTGTCTGAAAAACAAGATGGAAAAGCTTTTTCAGTTGAAAGCACAAGAACATGTAATGGACTATATCCTAGCAGAGATGACGATGTGCTATAATGGCTATAGTAATCCAATGCCAGATTCTAGCTGCTGCTCATTTTCCTTGCCATGAGGGTGAAAGACGTCAAATCCAGATAAAGTGGCCTTTGTGTTGGGTTATTAGCACTGGGAAGTGCAGAGGTTATGATGGAAACACTGCCAGCCTTTGGAATAGAGGCGACCAATTTTGTCAATGATGGTATGAGAATCATGGTATTTCTAATCTAATCCGAGTTTTATATAAGGCAACGATCCCAATTATAAATAAAGTTCTGTGGGTTGAAACAGCAAGAAAAAATTAACATTTAAACAAGAAATAAAAGGACATTAATCCCTATTAAAATAACCAAATTTTCACAGAACTGACATAATTGAAACGTATCCCTTCTTTGTTTAGGTAATTTAGAACAATGTTGTGCCACCAAGAAAGGCATTGTATGCATGAAGCATGATTTAAAACAAACAAACACCTCCACACGGGGAGGGGGGGGGGCGACAAAGTATTGGTTAATTGTAGGCGTTTGGATTTGCATATTGCTTATGGCAGTAATAAGGAGGAAAATTAGTCTGGTACAAAATTTAAAAACCACACCACACCAACTTAAAAACAAAGCCAGTTAAAGACTTTCAGTCAATGTAATTTGCAAAAATAAAGGGGTTATTGCCGTATATTGTGAAAACACCAAAGATAAGGCATGCAGCCGTGTTTTAACATAGTTGTAATTGTCTAATCTTATATTGAAAGCAATTCAAAAATAGTAAATTTCCATAATCCAATTATGATAAAATAGAGTTTTGCAACACAAGTTGAAAATGTTCTTTAGAAAATAAGTCTTTCAGCCTACGGAACTGTCATAATCTATAAAGTTTGACCTTGCTGGAACTTAAGCAGAACTATTTAAAAACACTTGAGGAAGAGTCAGAGGAGAGAGCAGGTCCATGGCACAGTCAGAGCATCTGGTGCTAAGTGGTAAGAGGACGGTAGCTTGTTACAATAAAAAAGGAGACATTTTATGTTTTTGCTGTTGGCGAAGAGACCAATTTCAGGTATTGCCCACTCCGCGAAGAGAGCTCAGTGAGGGATGTATCCAGGTACAAAATTGGAGGTAGAAAGACTTCTATCCCAGTATGTAGAAAGCTAACATTTAGATGTGACTGGCAAACGACAAAGTTCCCATTCTGGCTGGTTCTCAGCTAAAAACAAAAAAGCCTGTACCCACTTGTTAAAATAGCTAATCAGGTGACAATGTTCTATGTGAATCAAGACTGAAAAGTCTGGAAAAAAATGAAGGGAAATTCAGAGACCCAAATAATTGTTTGAAGTGTTCATGGGGAGAGATGGTCGTACTTGCCTGGGAAACCAAGGAATATTCAGCTCTGCAGTGACTTTCCCCCGGTGCCTTTTTGGAGTGTTTGGGATTGTGCTGGGGTGTTCGCTCTGCCCACACCATTCTGTCATCAGAGCATGACTATTCCTACAAAAGCCGGTGGCAAGCCGTGCGACCATGTTCATGCGAATGAAGAGGCACGAGGACAAAGGGGCATGGCCCTTCATTGCCAGTTTTAATCAAGAGGAAGGCAAGCGATATGCCTCATAAGAGAACTAGATAAAGTTTTTTTCTCAGCTTGCCACTGGTTTAAAGGTAGAGAATCAGGTCTCCGATGTTCAGTCTACTGGCAATAACACAATATAAAGGCGGCAACAAAACCCCAAAACAATAAAAATCCCTGAAGGCTACACTATATTATAGGCAAACACATACTTTACAGGAGCCAAGGAGAGGTTCTAAACCTTAGCAAAAGAAAATGGGATAAGCAGCCTCAGACCAGGCCTAATGGCTACACAAATGTGACTGAAAGCCGTTTATGTCAGCACATTAATGAACCCCCTAAGCACATCATTCATAGGCTTTAGTAGTGTGGTATACGGGGGTTTTTGCAATTTTTAAATTATCTGAACCCCCCAAACACTTAACTTTTAAACAAAATCCCATGTATTCTCTGGACTCCCAGAAATGCCACCAGACTGCAAAAATGCGGTCAACTCGAGTTTCACCCATTCTTAGACGGACTGCAGCAGGACATGCCAAATGGTGGTGTTAAGAAAGCCTTGCGGGAAAAATGCCGGCTGGAAGCTCAAGCCATTTAAATGGAAGCCAGAAGGCACACGAGCAACCCCCAGTCAATCCTGCTGTCCTCAGGAGGGCTGTGAAACGATCCAAGGACTCATTCAACCCCACTAGATGAACAGTGGTCAGTGTAAAAATCCACTTCTGCTCAAGCCTCCCAAGACACTGTTCAGTATGGCCATGCAATGGATTCTGTATACCATCAATCACTAACCATTGAAGTTGTTGCCACTCATGTTGGAACTCCAAACAATGCTGTAACTACTTTATTAGTCAAAACGAGACATGTTCTGTGAGATGCACCTTAATCTGGCAAACAGTTCGGCCAATGTATACTTTAGGACTGGGGCATACAAATAGACAACCCACAGACTGGCAGGTGGTAGTGAGTCTCAGCGCATAGGTGACCCTCAACTGAGGATCCATCCACTCACTTGTGGCTAATGCATTAGCACACAAAAACGAACACATGGAGAATGACATCCCTGTGCTGAGATGCCCGTGTAAGTACCAACATGGCCCGCAGGTTCTTAGCTCGAGTGAAGGCTATGCAAGGGCCCCTTTGAAAGAGCTTTTGCAGTTGTAACACAAAACTTGCTTCTCAATTGGGTCCACTGCTCGTTTCTGGAGTAACAAAAGATCTATGGGCATACTTGGCCCTCAGACAGGCTAAGAGCATTTATTCCCATTGGCATGTTTTACAACTAAAAGATGTGCACACTGAAATCAGACATATTTCTGTAACCATTCCACAAATGCCGTTCAAAGAAGTCTCCAGTACAGGGAATTAAGTGTTCACTCCTTTACTCTACTCTCTTTACCCTTCTATACTTATTTGCCTCTTGCTCTATCATTATTGTAATTTCTTTTTCTTTTTCTATAATTACTATTGATGTTGTTTTTGTAAACCGCCCCGATGTAATGGGGGGCGGTATAACAAATGTGTACTAAACAATAAACAATAATTCAAATAGGCATGGGGTGTGGCAGAGGAGTGTCTAGGGAGGAGCAGTGGACTTAGTTCTATCGCTTCTGGTATTGAAAAGGGATGTGTGTCTGCAGGCACATACATGTTTATTCTTGCTCCAGGCATGAATAAGCATCAGGAAAGTGTTTGTTTTCACCTTGAGAAGATGTAGAATTAACTGACTAGCTTTAGATTATGAAGTCCCACACTGGGATTTGAACCCTAGCCACCCAGCTCTTAAGCCACTAAATCTAACCATTATGCTATTAGACATCTTGGTTCTGAAATGAAGCCTGTGGATGTTTATATAGCCATTTGATATACATGCATGTCAAGGATGTCCACATTTCTGGAACTGTGCCTGAACTTGCATGTGTCTGCCTTTTTAACTTGGGCAATCCATTGTGAAATGTGCCTCTAAGGAGGTGAACTGTAAGGGTGCCAATGTTGACTACATCTGTAAGTAGAAGTCATTATGTGGGCAAAGAATAATGATTTTCTCTGATGTTGCAAGGGTAACACAATTAATGCATAAAAGGTTGAAAATGAAGGAGTCTGATTAACTGAAGTCTCGGATGAGTAATTGGAGCTACTTTCTTCTTACAATTCCCTTGCAAATGTTTGGTTGGGCTGCATGGAGCTCGGTATGTTTATACAGGTCCCCTACAGCTTGAAGAATTTGTGAAGAGCAGGGAGGGACTGGGCCCCAGTGGTGATGGGTAGTCTCTCGATTTATTTTTCTTTATTTTGTGTTGGTGCAAGAAATAAAATATCAGCTAGCTTAACAGGTTTTTTTATACTGCTTTATCATTTCAATCAAACACCTCCATAAACAAACCAAGAGAGCTCTTCGACATAGTGAAAATCCTCACAAAGGAGCAGAAAACAGAAGAGGAAATACAAATAGACCCGCAAAAATTTGCTGATCACATCAAAGACAAATTTCACTCCACAGAACCAACTGCAACCAGCTCTGCTACCCAGCCTGATTCACACCCCAAGACATGGGACACCTTCTACCCTCCCTCAACAGAACAGCTCTCCCACATCATCTCAGCAATCAGAACAAGCACCGCCCCCACGGACCCTTGCCCAGTATCATGGATAAAGGCCACCAAATCAAGCCTCATCCACATCATACACGACATTGTCCTCAACTCACTCACCCAGGGTCTCCTGCCAGCTCAACTTAAACTGGCTACAGTACGCCCAATACCGAAGAAAACTACCCTCGACAAGAGAAACCCTGCAGCATACAGACCAATATCCAGCATACCTTTTCTGGCAAAAATTATAGAAAAAGCAGTGCAACAACAACTACAGGAACATATTGACAACCATGCTCCTCTAGACGACAACCAGCACGGCTTCCGCCCCCAACATGGAGTCGAAACACTGCTGATCTACCTCATAGACAACATCCTCAGAGTCATAGACAACAACACTAAAGGCATCCTAATGATCTTCGTCGACATCTCCTCCGCCTTCGACACGGTTGACCACCTAACCCTCCTGGAAAGACTAAAGAAAATTGGACTCCATGGTACCACGTTAAAATGGTTCCAATCCTACCTCACCGACAGGCAGCTACAAGTCAAGATAGGCCACAACACCTCTCAACCCATAAAAATCCACCAAGGAGTACCTCAGGATCCGCCCTCTCGGCACTTCTGTTCAACATATACATCCAGCCAATATGCGACATCCTGAAAGCGAACAACATTCAATACACCATCTACGCAGACGATATTATGATATACACACCTATCTCTACCGACAACCCAGACTACAATAGAATAACTGACTGCCTAACACAAATGACAAACTGGTGCACGAACAACAACCTCTCAATCAACTACAGCAAGACTGAGGCTCTAATAATCACTCGCAACCATGACTTCATCCACCCACCGGACATCAAAATAGCAGACACAACCATTCCAATGAAATCCGAAGTAAAATACCTTGGAGTAACCCTGGACAACGAACTAAATCTCAAGTCTCACGTTAACAAAACGGTCAAGAATGCATACCATAGAATGAGAATCATCAGACGGCTTAAACCCCTCCTCGACGCAGAACACTTCCGCACGGTATGCCAAGCACTCATCACCCCATTAATGGACTTCTGCAACCCCATCTACCTTGGCCTACCAAAGCAAACTCTCAAACCGCTCCAACTAGCCCAAAATACCGCAGCACGCATAATTTCTGGCTCAACAAGACATGAACACATTACCCCGGTTCTCAAAGACCTACACTGGCTCCCAATCAGCTCACGCATTAAATACAAAACAATAATAAACATATTCAAAATCAAGCACCACATTTCAGCCAACAGCCTGCACACCCTCATTCATCCAGACACCAGCACCCGCCCGAGAAGACAAGGAACCTCCAACAGAGTTAACACACCGAGGGACTTCAGAAAAACACGAAAGGACACCACAGAGAGAGCCCTCTCCCTGGCAGCCCCAATTATTTGGAACTCCCTCCCAGACGAGCTGAGAGCGACAACGGACCTCAAGGACTTCCGCAAACAGCTGAAGACAGCTCTGTTCATAGAACATTATGGACACGTCACTTAATCAACAAGGTCTGATCAACAAAGACCCCCCCACCCTGACGAGAGATTGTATATCGGCACAGGATTTATCTCATGACCTATCTGGACAGTACCTAGTATTATAGAACATGCTGTATCATAGCGCACACTGTACATAGCCCCCCTAATCTAGTACACCCCCCCCCCCACACGCACATCACCCCCCTGCATTCTCTGCATGAACTTCCCCCCGCACTTTACTCCCCAACACTGCATGAACCCCCTCCACATCTTCTGATTGTTTTGTTGTGACACCGCCTTGATTTTTATGATAAGACGGTTTAGAAATACTGTTAAATAAATAAAGTGGTTTACATTGTAACTTCAATTCGGGAATGTACATTAAACAGGGACATTGATAACTTGGATATTTCTGAGGCAATGGAGGGTAAGATATAGTTTATGATGTTCTCCTGGCATGTTGTGTTCTCTCTCCTTGATATGGACTAAAATATAATATCTTACATCTTCTGTTTTTTTTGTTTGTTTGTTTTTTCCCCCCAAAGTTTTTCCATTTCTTACAATAGAAAGGGAAAAAAAAGAGAGAGTGCTGGTTCACATCTCAACCATCTGCCTTAGGAAAAATTCTATTTGAGGTGAGCCCTGCAGGCTACCACTTGAAGTATCTGATTGGGACATAATGATACAGCCATGGCATACAGTGAACAGCTATCAGGTTGGATTTGTGAGTCCACCATTGTTACAGAACTGCTGAACAAGGCCAGGGATGGATCTACTATGAAACCAGTGAAGCTTAAGCTTCAGGGCCCCTAATCCCAGTGGGGCCCCAGAAGCGACTTTAATCCACATTGCTAAAAATTTTGGGTCTACTGTATCAGAAGGGGTTTTAAAAAGAGTATTAATGTAATGCAATTTAATACAAAATAATAGTTAAAATAAAAAGGAAAATGTTATTAAAGTATCATGTAGGCTAGCCGTAAAAAAATATTCAAATTAAAGATGTTTCATTCTAAACATATTTAATATAAAAAAGTAATTTAACACAAATTTTAATAAAAAAGTTTTAATTCTGTCATAAAATGTTAACTTAGCCTCATTTGGTGTCTAAGATAAGGACCACAGTCAATATAATCTTTTATGTTTTATTTCATCATTCTGTGATGCATCATGCATGTATAACACATTTCCCTAATTTTCATCTCCCCATAACTTGAAAACTACAAGGCATAGGACATTTTTATTCACACCAGACGACACTGACATGTGAGATAATCCAGCACAGCAATTTTAATCAAAATCTGGGATGTAGTGGTTAAAAACACACCTTTGTGGTGATCTGCTATGTAACAGCCTCATTGAAGAAGATGACAGTGGTTATCCAGACCTCATTGCTGTTTGCAAAGGAGCCCACATAACAGTTCAAGCTTCAGGGCCCCAAAAATGTACATTCGCCATTGAATGAGGCTCAGAACGCAGAAACTACTGAAATTTGAGATTCTAGTGGGGACACCTTTTTATTTTTTTTGTAATTTGAGTTTATACTTTAATTATTGTCGTTTTTTTGCTTTAGTTTTAATTTCATCAAATTGTTATAATTTATCAAAAATAAATAAATCTCCATGTTTCCTCGTCCCCATTATGAGAAGAGAACCTGTATATGGAATAACTTCTAAGAAACCACCCCATTATCCAAGGAGTCAGCCTGTCCATATAAAATCAAACTGTCCTTAATACTTGAACTAGCAGCTTATAAAGAACTCAAATGGACATCAAATTTTTCCAATCTTTGAGCAATAATAGATAAATAAATGTTAACCTGAGATCCTGATCTTGAAACTGACTTTTCAGAGAAAGTCATTGTTTACTCCATAAAGCTTTGCAACAAGGAAGTGGTCTTCAAGACCACTTTTCAGATTCTAAAATAAGAACCCCAGCAACTTTGGCTTTTGAACTAATGTTAGGGAATCTGAACCAACAGCTTGGATAGGTTTGGGCATAATGTCATCCAATAGGGCTTGCAGTGGAGTCTGAAGAGGTTGACTATTGCCTTCCGAAGTCCAATTAAGGGGGAAAAACCACCCCAACCATCAAGCCCTGCACATCTCCAGGAAAGCTCACAGAAAAGCAGGAGCTCCCCCCATCTTTAAGAGTAGACAACATAGATGCCTCAGTTATTGCCTTCTTCACCTTGGTTTTTTTCTTCCCAACTCCCTTGGGCATCTCAAATTTCAAGACTTCAGAGCCCAAAGGACCCAATGTGGCACCGAAGGGACACCCCCCTTTGGGCACACGACTGCAGCTGTGAAGCAATAGTAGTTCTTTTAAAAGTGCTCTGGAGGTGCGCTCAGATCACATGGGGAGAGGCAGCTACCTCGTGGTCTGGTCCCACACACTGCTCACCTCAGTTGGCATAAGTATCTCCACGAACTTGCACCAGTCACAGCTGCACTCCAAGCTCAGGATCCTCTTCTCTTCTGGGTACCTTCTTTTTAGAAGAGCAAAGGGGTCTACATGGATTGCAGCTGCCATGTGTCCCAACATCTGAAAATATTGCTTGGCTGTTACCTTGGTTGCAGACTGTAGAACAAACATGCATGATGAGTGTCTGAATTTTATCTGCTTGTAGAAAAAGCTTGGTTTGAAGACGTGTTCCATACTATATTTGTGCATTTGTTTATACAGCAGTTCATCAAGGAATGCATGTTATTGAGTTACGTTTTTGTTCTGCTTACAACAGTATTGTAACAAAATTATAAAGTAACAATGCTTCAGGACAATTAAATCTATAAAAATAGGTAAAATTTCAGGAGGGAGATAGACATATAGCACAAGAATAAAATTGCCCAAAGACACTACAAGAAACTGAACACAAAAAGGGGAGAATAAAGAAACTACACTGTTATAAATATTCTGTATAAGAATGATGAAACCACCAGGTTTTAATAAACTTCAGAAGAAAGTTTTGTTTGAAGTCTGCAAAAGTTACAGAACAGTAACCATGGGTGATTTCAATTACCCCGGTATTGACTGGGTCAGTGTCACAGCAGGACATGCTAGGGAGATAAAGTTTCTAGATGAAATAAACGACTGTTTCTTGGAGCAGCTGGTTCATGAACCGACCAGAGGAGAAGCTATTTTGGACTTAGTCCTCAGTGGAACACCAGATCTGGTGCAAGAGATAAGGGTGTTGGGGCAACTTGGCAATAGTGATCATAGCATGATAGCATTCGATTTAATTAATGGAGGAGGGATGGTAACGAAATCTACAGTACTACCTTTTAACTTTCAAAAGGGAGACTATGATAAAGGTGAGGATAATAGTTAAGAAAAAAACTAAAAGGAGCAGCTGCTAAGGTTAAAGACTTACATCAAGCTTGGGTGTTTAAAAATACTATCTTGGAAGCCCAGACCAGCTGTATTCCATGCTTTAAGAAAAGCGGAAGGAAGTCCAAAAAACTGCCAGAATGGTTTAAAGGTGAGGTCAGAGAGGCTGTTGCCAAAAACGCATCTTTCAGGAAATGGAAAAAAAGAGCCAAATGATGAAAACTGGAAACAGCAGAAGCACTGGCAAGTTAAATGCAAGGCATTGATAAGGCAGGCAAAGAGAGAGAGTTTGAGAAGAAACTTGCTGTGGAAGCAAAAAACGCATAAAGACTTTTTCAAGTACATTCGTAGCAAAAAAACCTGTGAGAGAGTCAGTTGGACCACTGGATGACAGAGGGGTAAAAGGGGCAGTAAGAGGGGACAAGGCTATAGCAGAGAGACTGAATGAATTCTTTGTTTCGGTCTTTACTGAGGAAGATGTAGAGATGTTACCCATGACTGAAGTGGTGTTTAAAGGTGAGACTGCAGAAGAATTGAAAGAAATAAATAAATATCGCTACATCGGGAAGATGTATTACAACTATTTGATAAACTGAAGAGTAGCAAATCACCTGGACCGGATGGTATACATCCAAGGGTGTTGAAAGAACTGAAATATGAGATTGCAGACCTGCTATTAGTAATCTGTGAACTATCATTAAAATCATCTCTAATACCTGAAGATTGGAGGATCGCCAATGTAACACCAATTTTTAAAAAGGATTCCAGGGGTGATCAGGGAAACTACAGAACTGTGAGCCCAACATCAGTACCAGGAAAATTGGTAGAAACCATCATAAACAAAATTACTCAGCATGTAGATAGTCATGGCCTAATGGGAGACAGCCAATATGGCTTTAGACAAGGAAGATCTTGTCTTACTAATCTGTTATGTTTTTTTGAAGGTGTGAATAAAATAGAAATTACACTTACCTGGTAATTGTAGTTCCTGGAGGGTCCAGTTTAGTCCTCCACATCTGGGTAGTGCACCTCCTCCTGCAGCAAGGAGACTGGACCAATCAACTCTTTAGTACCATAGAATGTATACTGCTGGAGCTCCCATCAGCCCCCCAGTGAACTAGTAACAAAAGCAGACTCAAAGAAGCAACACATTAAGGAAACAACTATAACCAGCCTTAGTCCCCTTAAACACCAAACTGACCCCCTCCCCAAACGAGAGAGCCTGAACTCTGCACCTTGCTTCTGCCCCCTGTACCTGAAGTAATTGGCAGGCAGAGCAGTAAGCATAAGGAGAAAAAACTCATACTAAGTAAAAAAGAGCATAGAAACCCCTAGCAAGAGCTTTTATTATTACTATTTCTATTTTTTAATTTTGTTTTGGAACATACATACTCACCCGACACTGTCTCACACCAGAATTGGCGCGCCGTACAGGCAAAAGAAGTTTGTCTGTCTCTAGGGAGGGACCGAGGACTAAACTGGACCCTCCAGGAACTACAGTTACCAGGTAAGTGTAATTTCTATTTCCTGAGCGGTCCTCCAGTTTAGTCCTCCACATCCAGGATGTAACAGCAGTTATCAACAGGGGGGGGGGGGACCTTGCCAACCAGTGCGCAAGACGGCCGAACCAAAACAAGAATCCCGTGCCGCCGCTACATCTAACCGGTAATGCCTACTGAAAGCATGGAGAGATGACCAAGTAGCCGCCCTGCAAATTTCCAGTGGCGGGACAAGACCATGCTCCGCCCATGACGCTGCTTGCACTCTAGTAGAATGGGATCGCAAGCCCAATGGGACAAACCGACCCTGCAAGATATATGCCGAAGCGATTGCCTCCTTAATCTGAGAAATGGAAGCTTTCGCCGCAGTTTCCCCCTTTCGAACTCCACCGAATACGAGCACAAACAAGCGATCCGACTTACGGAACGACTCGGAAACTTTCAGATACCGACGCAATATCCGTCGCACATCCAGCCTATGGAGAGCATCGTCTAACACTAGCTGTATCCGCAGTAAAGGCTGGAAGCACCACAGACTGATTCAAATGAAATGGAAAAACCACCTTCGGAAGAAAGGAGGGAACTGGCCTTAGAACTACTCTATCCCTAGAAAAAGATAAGAAGGGAGCCCTACAAGACAGCACCTGCAGCTCCAATATTCGTCGCACCGAACAAAATGGTGACGAGAGACCGTCTTCAGAGTTAAGTCCTTAACCAAGGCGTGGCGAAGAAGTTCAAAAGGTTTCTGAACCAAAGCCTGCAAACACCAGATTCAAATCCCAAGGGGGAATAGTCACTCTACGCGAAGGTCGCAGGCGAAACACAGCTTTAAGAAAGCGCCGTACATCTGAGTGCGCTCCAAGAGGAGCATCTTGAATCTTGCCTCTAACACACGAGAGCCGCCAACTGAACCTTCAGGGAACTAGTGGCTAGACTCTTGTTAAAGCCGTCCCGTAAGAAACTGAGAATTATGGCAACCGAAGCCGTCGCTGCCCGAATATCATGCCTAGAACACCAATCTTCAAAGATTCACCAAACCCGAACATACATAAGCGAGGTAGAAGACTTTCTAGCTCGAAGAAGAGTAGCAATAACCGCCGGGGAATAACCTTTCCTTTTCAACCTAGCCCTTTCAATGGCCATACCGTGAGAATCGATCCACCTGAGGCATGCGCAGCGGACCCTGAATTAGCAGGTCCACTAAGAGGGGAAGCCTCCATGGAACGCCGTCAAGCAGCCGAACCAGATCTGCATATCAAGGCCGCCTGGGCCTACCAACAAGACCTTTCCGTGGTGTGCTTCGATGCATTGGACTACTCTGCCGATCAATGCCCACAGCGGGAAGACATACAGAAGACCGTACTCAGGCCACGGTTGGATGATTCCTTCGGACATGCGCTCTCTCCGTCTGCTGAAAAATCAACCTGTCTTCGCCGACTGGAAGGTCGCCATGAGGTCCATGATCGGTGGTCCCCAACGGCAAACTATTTGCGCATAAATCTGCGGGTGCAACTCCCACTCTCCGGCATCCACCCGCACCCTGCTGAGAAAATCCGCCACCACATTTTCTTTTCCTGCGATATGCGCTGCCGAAATGGCCAGGAGACAAACCTCCACCCATGCGAATAGCACCTCTGCCTCCTCTTCCATGGCCACGCTTCCGGTGCCTCCTTGCCGGTTGATGTACGCCACTGCAGTCGAGTTGTCCGACAGAACTCGCACCGCTCGTCTCATCACTGACGCCTCGAAGATCTGCAACACCAGCCGTACTGCTCACAGCTCAAGTCGGTTGATCGACCACAAAGCCTCCTGGGCTGACCATGTCCCCTGCGCGTAACTGTCCCAACAGTGGGCCCCCCCCAGCCTGTTAGACTCGCATCCGTTATTAACGGTAACCAAACCGGCTGTTCCAAGGGAAGCCCCGCCCGCAGCGACTTTGGACAAAGCCACCACTGTAAAGCCCGCCGAACTCGCCTTGGACAGGGCTACCGTCGATTCAGCGAATCCGACTGATTGACCAGCGACGTAAAAGGGCTCACTGAAGTGGACGCATATGAAATCTGGCCCATGGAACCACATCCCATGGTTCCCATCAGCCGCAGATACCACCACGCGGACGGAGCGGGAATCGCCAGGAAGGCCCGCACCAGACAACGCAAGCCTTGAGTGCGGTGAACTGGTAGAGTCACCAAGTCTCTCGCCGTGTCGAAGCAGACTCCCAGATATTCGAGGACCCGAGTAGGAACTAAATGACTCTTCTTTGCATTGACCACCCAGCCGAGGCTCTGCAGCATGTGCACGACTGTCTGTAGCCTGCAAGCTCTCCCTCTCGGACTTCGCTCAAATCAACCAGTCGTCGAGATAAGGATGGACCAGAATACCTTCCTTTCTCAAAGCCGCCGCAACTACCACCATAACCTTGGTGAAAGTGCGTGGAGCTGTAGCTAGCCCGAAGGGCAAAGCTTGAAACTGGTAGTGCCCCCAAGGAAAGGCGAACCGCAGAAACTTTTGATGAACCGCCCTGATCGGAATATGCAGATAGGCCTCGGAAAGGTCCAGAGAAGTCAAAAACTCCCCTTATCACACCGCCACTATGACGGACTTTAGGGTCTCCATGCGGAAATGCAGCACCCGGAGACAACGATTCACACCCTTGAGACCTAGAATAGGACGGAGAGATCCGTCTTTCTTTGGCACCATGAAATAAAATGGAGTAACGACCTACCCCGCGCTCGGACTCCAGAATGGGGATAACTGCCCCCAATGCTAGCAGACGCTCCAACGTTGAGAAAATTGCCAGCTCCTTCTGCTGCCCCTTGCTGGGTGATAGAACGAAGGAGTCCCGAGGCGGAAAGGCAAACTCCAGCGCATAGCCTTCTCTGACTATCTCTAGCACCCACTGATCTGATGTTATGTGGACCCAAGAAGGAAGAAAGTCCCGAAGACGACCTCCGATCACTTGGCTTCCCCCCGGGGTCCCCCTCGCTTCATTGTGGCTTGCAACCAAAGGAAGAGGACGAGGAGGAGGACGTAGCTGAAAAACCTCTGCCCGCTCCTCAAAAACCTTGAAAATTATTTGACCTGGAGCCAAGCCTGCCCCGTTGGGAACCCCAAGGGTGGGAAGATCGAAACCTCCTAAAGTCCCTAAATTGACCCCGGGCCACCGACAAACTTCTACCTAGCTTAGTCTTGTCCTCCGGCAGTCTGCCGCCTTTAGACTCTCCAAGGTCCTTCACCAATTTATCTAGATCGTCCCTGAACAACCACCTGCCTTTGAAAGGGAGTTTGCTGAGACGAGATTTGGAAGAGCCGTCGGCCGCCCAATTCCGCAACCAGATGGATCTCCGCGCCGCCAAAGGAATCCATACTATTTGCTAATGTACGAATCAGATCATAATGTACATCTGCTAAATAAACCGAACCAGACTCCAACCGCATCACCGAGTAAACCTTGCTGATCCAAGTGTGGGTCCTGACGCAAATGCTGAGCCCACCATAAACAGGTTCTAGCCACCCAGGCCCCACAAATAGAAGCCTGCAATGACAAAGCATTGGTCTCAAAGGCCTGTTTCAACAAACCGTCCACCTTTCTGTCCTGTGTGTCTTTTAAGGCCGCACTTCCCTCAACCGGGATTGTCTTCTTGGTTACTGTCAACCCTACGGCGTTTACCCGAGGCGACTTAAACTTCTCCTTATCCTTGTCCGCTAATGGATAGAGTTGGTTCATTGTCCAGATACCTTTCAAACCTGATTCAGGCTGATCCCACTCAGTTTGAATCATCTGATCTACAACTATGTACTGGAAACACCACTTGAGATTCCCGGACCGTCTGACTAAGGGGATCTTCCAAAGCTTCGCCTTCCCCCGGACGTGCTGCAGCGAGATTGAGTGTCTGAAGGGCCTCCGTAATTAGGGGTACCAGTTCCTCCCTATGAAACACCCGGATAATCCTAGCCTGATCTTCAGGTTCAGGAATCTCCCCTTCCTCAAGGTCATCAACAACGTCCTCCGGATCCACCTCAACATCTGTGTCCTGCCCCTCTATATCCTCCTGATCTAACTCCAAGGGCCGAAGTCTTTTAGCCGGCTTGGAAAAGATTTGCCCGGCAGCCTCCGTTTTGGAGGGTGGTAGAGGCGGCGGGGTGGCGAAGGCCTCAGGCCACTTCCCTAAATGCCCCAATTTGAATGCCTGATGCATAATCAGCACGAAGTCCGGGGAAAAATCTACAAAGGAAGAAGAAGATTCCGCCTCTTCCACGGGAAGACCAGACCCCTGTCCCTTAGAAGTAGCTGGAACTGGAGACACGAGAGAAACAGGAGAAGAATTCCCCTCAGCAGGTAAAATAGGTTCCAAGGGATCTGGTTGTGGCTTGCCTTCCATCTGCTGCTCTATATCAGAGGAGACAGCAGCGCAGCTTCCGCAAAACCCCGAAGCTGACACTGAGCTTCTGCGAGAACCGCAGACCACGCACTGCGGTCCCGTCGACATTAATGTGGAGTACAGCACCCCCAGAGAAATAAAGGAGCAGACTGATTGACCCAAACTTCTGCAAGGAAAAAAAAGGTACCTATCTGTATTTTTAAAACACACCTCACTGGAGGATAGGCAACTAAAGGAACTCACGTGCCTGCCCTGAATGCTAAGGACACCGACTTGCAAAAACTTTCAGGCTTCTGCATGCCCCGCAGCAAAAAAAATCAGGTTCCAAAATGGCAACCGGCAAGCGACGAAAAAAGGAGCCAAAAAAACCAAACAAACCCCAAACCAAACACAGTAAAATAAAATCACCGCGTGAAAAGACCGAAAAGAATGACCACCTGAAAGAAATCAGTGAGGGATCCACTTATCCCATCACAAAAAAGGATGAAAAGCCAGCAACTCCGCTCGAATCCTGAGCGGTGCAGAGCCGATGTCCCGGCTACCTGAGGTAAGCTGGAGAGCCGAGACCCCTGCAGGGCTGTCTGTTGCAGCCAACGCTCAAGAGCAAAGTTTGCTGACCCTGAAAGGAGTGCTGGGCAGATCGGATCTCACCCCCGTATTGTCCTAGGGGAGCCATCAAACATGCTGCCTGCTCTGAAACTGCCAGCGAAGGACTTGGGGGGGGGGGGGGGGGCAGCGACGGCTCGGCTCCTCCTTGGCTTTTTTTTTTTTTTTTTAAAGCTATAGGCTGCTAAAGAAAGGAAAATAAAGGTAAGCAAGAGAAAAAAAGAAACTGCACAAAAACAAAATTCTAGCTAGCATTGCCAACAAGCCCCTAAGTGAGCCCAGTGCCAGGCTCACACGGTCTCCTGCTGCAAGGAGACTGGACACACTGGGGGACTGATGGGAGCTCCAGCAGTATACATTCTATGGTACTAAAGAGTTGATTGGTCCAGTCTCCTTGCTGCAGGAGGAGGTGCACTACCCGGATGTGGAGGACTAAACTGGAGGACCGCTCAGGAACCAATAGACAAAAGGTGAGTCTGTTGATATAGTGCATCTGGACTTTGAGAAAGCCTTTGACAAGGTCCGTCAGAGACTTTTGGCAAAACTAAAAAGTTATGGGATAGGAGGTGACTTACTATTGTGGATCAGGAACTGGTTAAAAGATAGAAAGCAGAGGGGAGGGCTAAATGGCCAATTTTCCCAATGGAGAAAGGTGAATAGTAGAATACCCCAGGGATCTATGCTGGGTCCTCTGCTTTTTGGCATATTCATTAATGACCTGGAAAAGGGAACAAACGAGTGAGGTTATCAAATTTACAGATGACACAAAACTATTCAAAGTTGTTAAAACCCATGAGGATTGTGGAAACTTGCAAGAGGATCTTGATAAATTGGAAGATTGGGGACCACGTGATGCGAGCAGGGTAGCGGTCGCATCCTGAGAGTGCTCCGAGACCCTCAGCCCAGGCCAGCAATATAGCACCGTATAAACCCGCAATAATTCACTGAAACAACCCCTCGGGAGTGTTGGAAAACTCGCAACATCAAACACAGCGGCTTGCTGACTACCGGCATGGCGACAGCAGCTAGACTGACCAAAAGAGAGCGGGAGCGGGCGACCGGCTCAAGTAAGATGGCGGAGTCAAACCCATCGCCAAGCTCGCCCAGATCCCCTGCTTCGTCAGATGCGACGTCGGCAGCAGTAGTAGCAGCTCTGTCGCCGCAATTTGAGGCGCTGCATGAAAAAATGGACGGACTCCGTGCCACTGTGGAATCTTTAGGGAGCAGACTCCGTGAGGCCGAAGATCGCCTGGGGCAGACGGAGGAAAAGATGGAGGTGGTGGAGTCAGAAGTGGCTGGCCTAAAACACCAACTAAGCTTGCAAGAGGCAAAGCTCGACGATCTGGAGAACCAGTCCAGAAGGAGCAATTTGCGGTTTATGGGGATCCCAGAGACCGTCCTCGATAAGGACCTGCGGGGCTACTTAGAAGCATTAACAAGGCAACTGTTGGATGGCGCTGACCTCGGGGACCCCCTGAGAATCGAAAGAGTGCACCGGCTCGGTACCAAGCAATCACAAGATGCTCGTCCTAGAATTGTGCTGGCCAAATTTCTTTACTTCCCGCAGAAGGAAATATTGTTGCGAGCGGCGCGGCAGAAGGGGGAAGTAATCTATAACAATTCTAAAATTCGAATTGCACAGGATTATTCTGCTGCTTTGAGCCGGCGGCGCCGGGAATATGCCCCTCTGTGCGAGAAACTTATCAGCGCTGGGATTCGATTCTCCATCCAATACCCCGCTAAGCTACGGGTGATAAGCGAGGGAACACACCACGTTTTTACAACAGCTGCGGAGGCCGCAGGCCTGGTGAATCGCATTGTGCTCGGGGGACAGACGGCCTCTACATCCCCACGCTCTCCACGCTGACATTCCATAGGACTAACTATGAGGAGAAAGCCTGATTCCCTATCGGGGGAATGGTATTAGGATAGCTTGAAGTGGAACAGGTCGTAGCCTCTGCCAGACTATGGACGAGTTATTTTGTATCGTTGGGACTGCTCCCTTAGATACAAGTTAGCTGAAATCTGCTTTGCTACATTGTTTCTACCCAGGCAATGGACTTCCTACCTTTGGACAGACTATGTCTCTAATTCTGGCCAGCTTCGTTCCTACTCTGACTACTGCTTGCTTAGCGGCTGGAGATGGAGCTCTTTCTATTTTCTTTATCTTTTTCTCTCTCCCCTGTTTTCTTCCCCCCCTTTTTTTTTTTTCTCTCCTTTTTTCAGTGCACAACGCTCCCCCAGGCAAATCACTGGGCAGTTTTGTCCGCTGTGTTAATTATAGCCTGACTGGTATCCGGGGGGGCCTGCGGGTGCGTAGTTTATTATTTAGTGATTATGTATTTAATTATCTATTTATTTTATTCTTATTATTATTATTTTTCCCCGTCTCCACCTGCCCGTGTTAATTCCCTACTGCAAGTGGAGGCAGCCGCCGTGACCATGTTAGTCACGTGTGACTATGCAGCCATTTGTAGTGGAGAGAGGGATTATGCCCGGTTGCAAATTCATGGCGATGGGGAGGGGGGTGGTGTGCGGCGGGATCGCCTTCTGGGTGGCATGCCTTAGCTGCTCTCGATGCCGGAGCCCCCCTGCTGAGTGCTATGGAGTGGGGAAAGGTAAGAGGCGGTAGAGCCTCAGCTTGCGTCGTGGCTGACACGAGGCAGGGCTCTGGGGTTAATCCTCCGCGGCCATGACGACTATTATAACTTCGGAGTAGCCGAAACAACATGGCCGCCGGAAGTGAGTGCTGTTGCATGCCTACCCGGGGGGTAATTTCCTGGCTTTATGGTTAATCGCTAAGCCTGTAAAATAGGCCTGCAATTTAAATGCAGACGCGTCCAGCGATGTGTATTTGTTTACTCCGGGTGTACTGCTGATAGCTAGCTGCCCCTGTTCGTTTTGATGACCTTTGCTTTCATTACACTGGAGAAGGGACCAGACCCCTGCTGGGGCTCCTGCTTCCTTCTAGGGAGAGTGTTCCCAGGCCTTGCGCTGGGGGACCCCAGGGGGACCAACATCCACTGTGCTCGGGGCCCCCCTTGGGGGAATAAGTAATGCTCGAGACTTGGGGAGGGTTACCCAGGTGGAAAACCAGTTCGAGCGGGATCAGAACTTACCCTTTGTGGGCGATGGGGGATCGGCCGCTCTCAGAGTGGTCTTGGTGGGCCCTTAGAGAGGGGAGGTGGAGAGGGCCCAAGGTCCAGGAAGCTGACCGAGGGGGTGATGGGGTGGGGGGTGGAAATAGGATGGGGAGGGAAAGGTGCTGGGAGGGAGGGGGGGAAATGGGGGCTCCAGGGGGAGGGGGGAGGGGCTGTCGCACTCCGAACTCACTCCACGGGCAGGGCATTACCTTCTCTAATCACAAGGATGGGAGGCTCCAGGCTGGGAGGGCCTCTCTAATTACGCTTCGCTGGCAGCTAGGCCATAAACATACCGTGATCCTTTGAAGATCATAACCTGGAATGTTTGCGGTTTGGGTAGCCCGATAAAGAGATATAAAATACTGAAGGCGCTGCCTAGACAACGTTGTGATATTGCGCTACTCCAGGAAACCCACCAAACAGCGGAAGAGCATGCCAAACTTAGTCGGGACTGGGTAGGCCAGGTTTGGGGCGCACCTGCACGGGGGAAGAAGGGAGGGGTGGCCATTCTGCTCCATAAGAGGGTGCGCTTCTCGTTGAAAAAGCAGGTGGTTGATCCTGAGGGACGCTTCTTATTATTGTGGGGCGTACTGGAAGACCGTGAGATAATATTAGGGAATGTTTATGGTCCCAATATGTTGGACCGGGAATTCTTTGACTGTTTTGCGGCTAAAGTGGAACTACTGCCGGAGGTACCTATAGTAGTGGGGGGAGATTTTAACGGGGTATTTGATGTGAGTTTAGATACCTCTAGTGGGAGGGGGACGAGAGATAGACTACTTAGCTCTCAAGTGCTGCAACGCTTCCGGAGGCGCTTGGGCTTGATGGATCCATGGAGAGTATTACATTCATCTGAGAAGGACTTTACGCACGTTTCAAGGGCGCATGGGACCAGTGCGAGAATAGATTATGTTTTATTATCCACAACAGCCTTTGCACAGGTGGTGGAGGCGGAGATAGGCCCCTTGGAGATCTCCGACCATGCTATGGCTTGGGTCGAGATGCATTGGGGGGGAGGAGTAGGTACATCTCGCCTATGGCGGTTCCCCCTTGGGCTATACAAAGATGAGCAATTCCGGAAATTTTTGGACCACCGCTGGCGTGATTTTGAACTAACTCATCGGGTGCACCGCGAGGATCCCGAGTTGGTCTGGGAAACCGCCAAGGTGGTACTTCGAGGAGACATCATTGGCTATGCCGCGCGGAAACGTCGAATGATGGCTGAGCAGATCGTTCGGTTGGAGCGGCAAGTTTCCCATGCCCGGGTGCTTAGTGGCCAGTCACCCACAGTGTTGAATAAAAAACGGCTTTGGGAGCTTCAGGTGTCCCTGAATGAATTGCTTCATCAACGCGCCAAGAAGTCTCTGCTCTATTATAAATATCGGCTACATTGCTTCGGGGATAAACCGGGGAAACTTCTAGGACGCTGTTTGCGGGGTCCGCGAGGAGGAAGAGGGGTGTAGCGGCTCTCCGAGATGCACAGGGGAAACTCCATCAAAGCCGTGAGGCGATCAGTGCACTTTTCAAAAACTTCTTTCAACAACTCTATATGGCGGAAGAGAATGACCCTCCTACAATGGAGGCCTATCTCCAAAGGCTGCAGCTTCCCCAGGTGACGGAGACGCAATGGGCCCAACTGGGACAGCCAATTACCTTATCAGAGGTCCAGTCGGTAATTGCTCAGGCCAGTTATAAGGCGCCGGGCCCCGACGGCTTTGGGGCTGAGTTTTATAAACTCCTGTCTGACGGAGTGGGACCGTTGTTGGTGGATACTTACCAGCAGCGGATAAATGGGGGCGGTAGGCGATGGGGAGATAACCAAGCCTATATTACATTGATTCCTAAACCGGCCAAAGACCCATTGCAGGCGGCCTCTTATAGACCGATCTCGTTATTGAATTTTGATGCTAAGTTGTTGGCAAAAATCTTGGCCGAGCGGTTAGCGGGAGTATTAGGGGACATTGTGCATGAGTCTCAGGTGGGATTTGTACGGGGTCGATATGCTGTGCGTAATATACGTCGAATTCTAACATCCCTGGAGTGGGTGCACAGCCACCAGATGCAGACGCTCCTGGTGAGCTTTGACGCGGAAAAGGCTTTTGATAGGGTAGACTGGACCTATTTGGATCGTCTATTACCGAGGTATGGCCTCGGACAGGCTTTCTGTGCTATGGTGAAGAGCTTGTACGATGCTCCAACCGCTAGAGTACTATGTAACGGGGTTTTATCATCCCCCTTTCCATTGCACCGGGGCACTAGGCAGGGCTGTCCATTATCTCCCTTATTGTTTGTTTTGTCCTTAGATCCTCTCATCCGCAGTATAGAACAAGATCGACAAATTCGTGGGATAGAGGTGGGTGCACGAGGATTTAAAGTGTCGGCCTTTGCTGATGATATGCTCGTGCATTTGCTGGCGCCGCGCGAATCGTTGCCGAGACTGATGGCTGAGTTTCAGAGATTCGGTAGTTTTGCGGGTCTTCGGATCAATGCAGAAAAATCGGAGGCCCTGGATGTGTTGGGGGGGCTACGGGATCGCTGGGGGGAGGATTTCCCTCTGAAATGGGCCGAGCATGGGTTTACATATTTAGGTATTATTCTAACCAGACGGCCACAGGATCTATACCATACGAACTTTGAGAAAGTTTTGTCTGGGATGCGGCGCCAATTACGATCTTGGAACCCACTGCCGTTGGCGCTCTTGGGGAGAATCGCTGCAATTAAAATGGTGATCCTACCCCGTATACTATACTGGTTTCAAACTTTGCCGGTCTGGTTACTACGAAGGGATTTGCTTAAACTGGAGAGGGAGATCCAAAGATTTTTGTGGAAGGGGGCCCGAGCGCGGATCCAGATATCTCGTATGATTGGCGGATGGCGAAAGGGAGGCCTGGGGCTACCGGATTTAAGACTCTATGCACTGGCTTGCCAGGTGCGACATATTGGAGATTACCTCGGGGGAACGGACGTTTATACACCTAGAGGGTTAGAGGCGGCGTTAGTGGCTCCTTTCTCCCTGGTGGGGACCTTGCATGTGGACTCGAAGTATCTGCCATTGAAACTCACGCGGAATGTGTTGTTGAACACGATGCGGCAAACATGGAAACAATTAAATGGCTTCTGGCAACGTAACTGGCAGGTATCTAGCTGGCTACCGATACAAGGTAATGTGCATTTTCTGCCAGGATTGGATTCACCAGCGTTTAAGTTATGGCACCGACAGGGCCTACATTATTTAGGGCATGTAGTCGACCTCATGGGTAAATGTAAGCCGTTTGTGGAACTCCGTGCGGAATATGACCTGCCCGATAGCCACTACTTTGCGTGTCATCAGCTTTCTCATTATGTGGCTACGTTACCCCGGGCGGAACTGGGGGAGGACCGGTCGAAGCAAATTATTGATTTTTTGGAACTTGGGGGGGACTCTCCCCTGATGATAGCTGGGCTGAGGACTAAGCTGGCGTGCTATGGGGTGATACCGGACTATGGGAGAGCGGAGGCCGCATGGGAAGGAGAATTGGGCCGTGAGATTCCACCCGGCTCGATTTGCCTGGCGGTGGGGCGGATAATAGAACTGGCGGAGGGGGTGCGCTGGAGGGAAATTCAATATAAGGCCTTAACTCGGGTACATTTCTCTCCGCGCAGAGCGCTGCGGAGTCGTATAACGCATGATGGGTCTTGCCCTCGATGTCAAGCGCCACTGGCAACTTTAACTCATATGTGGTGGCAGTGCAGACGTATCCTTCCATATTGGTCCCACATCCGCCGATATCTTGAGAGGTTATTACAACAACGGTTTCCCTGGACCAATGGTTTAGTCATTTTGGATCAACTGCATCCGACCCTACCTACCGGGAGATGGACGCGCTTATTGGTGCGTAAAGCATGTTTGGTGGGGAAAGGTCCGATTTTACGTAACTGGAGAGAGCGGAACCCGCCCACATTTCTGGAGTGGCGCAATAATTTCCATCAGTTGATGCTGGCAGAGCGCTGGAGGGCTAGGGGCTCCGTGAAGCGGTGGACCACCTTCCTGCTGATTTGGGAACCCTATATCCAGAGGTTGGGCCCACGCTGCAGGAGTGAAATAGTGAATGTGGGTCTCTAAGGCATGGCTTACAGGATGCGGAGAGGGTATAGGTTTTTTGCCCGCAGTATATTACGGCATTGCCGTAGAGTTCGGGGTGCGACATGGGGGAGGGGGGCTACAGGGGGGGGGAAGGGGTTGGGTGGGGGGGGGTTGTTCTGAGTTAAAAAAAAAAAAAAAAAGGAGAAAACGTTTAACTATATATGCCTTTCGATTTTTTGTATCGTGTTCTGTTTACGGCGACCTACCTGTGTATTGTATAGGCCCCAGAGGAGATAAGACACCACTCCTTTGTGGCTTTTTGCTGAGTAATGTATTGTACGTTATGTTGCTGTTTGGTTAATAAACAAAGTTTACAAAAAAAAAAAATTGGAAGATTGGGCATCCAAATGGCAGATGAAATTTAATGTGGATAAGTGCAAAGTTATGCACCTAGGAAAGAACCACCCAAACTATGGTTACACAATGCAAGGTTCCACATTGGGAACCACCACCCAGGAAAAAGATTTAGGTGTCATTGTGGACATGTTAAAACCCTCCTCCCAGTGTACAGCGACAGCCAAGAGAGCAAATAGAATGCTAGGTATCATAAAGAGAGGAATGGAAAATAAAACATAGGACATTATAATGTCTCTGTATCGTTCCATAGAGCAACCGCACTTTGAATACTGCGTGCAATTCTGGTCGCCGTATCTTAAGGATATAGCATTATTGGAAAAGGTACATAGAGGCACAAAAATGGTAAAGGGGACAGAAGACTACTCCTATAAAGAGAGGCTAAAAAGGTTAGGGCTCTTCAACCTGGAAAAGAGACGGCTAAGGGGAGATATGATAGAGGTCTATAAATTAATGAGTGGAGTGGAACAGGTAAACGTAGATAGATTGTTTACGTTGTCAGAATATAAAAAGACTAGGGGACATGCAATGAAGCTACAGGGTAACCTATTTAAAAACTAATAAGAGAAAATATTCTTTTCACTCAACATGTAATCAAACTCTGGAATGTGTTACCGGGGGATATAGTAAGAGCTGTTAGTGTAGCTAGGTTTAAAAAAGGTTTGGACAAGTTCTTGGAGGAAAGGTCCATAAACCATTATTAAAAGGGACTCGAGATATCCCTGCTTGACCCAATACAAGCATTGAGGAACCTGTGTCTTTTGGGGAAACTGCTAGGTACTTGTGACCTGGATTGGCCACCGTTGGAAACAGGATACTGGGCTTGATGGGCCTTGGTCTGACCCAGTAAGGCATATCTTATGTTCTTATGTAATTAAAGTAGGAGAGTCAAAGGGCTGAGGACTTGTCTGTTTAAAATATGCCTTTGACTGAAGATCCAAGCAATTGTTTCCCGAAGTTGTGACACTGGCAAGGAAGTAAAAAGGAGAGTCTTAGATAGCATGAGAGATAACTATATGGAGGTCACCTACATACATATGCAACCCAGTCTGCAGCTGTGGGTGAGGGTCAGCAGGGGCAGGCATGAAAACACTAAATATAGGAGACAGGCTGGAATCTTGGGGAACCCTATAGCATAATAGATATTCTGAGGAAATAGAGTAGGATGTGAGGACTCTAAAAGGAACAGGCTAACTAGCATGAGGAAAACCCACTCAAAGTACTGCCTTTCACACCAGATTGCCTACTGATGACCTACCGTCGAAAGTGAAGCTGCAAAACCAAAACATCTTTGGACTACCAAAGTGAGGGAGAATCTTATTTTGTAGTGAGATTAGCAGGGTCTTAGTGCCAAGAAGACTGAAATCTAAAATGATGGGGGGGGGGGGGGTTGAAAAAGAGTAAATGGTTATTTTATTCCCAAAAGGTAAGCAATTGCCGAGAAACAATTTTGTTCAAAATTTTAATCTAGAAGGGAAAGTTCATGTTGGGCTTCTAAGTAACAGGGACTAGATGAGCCAAATATGGAGCTTTTATAACTGGGCAAAAAAAAAAAAGTGTCTTTCCATAGACTTGTAGCACTTCTGACAGAGACTAGAATTGAATAAATCTAGAAGTGGTTCAGAGAAGTAGGACAGAAGTTCCTTTAATAGAGCATGGGGAAGTGGATCATCTCCTGAAGGACAGAGGTTCATAGTGGAAACTGATTTTGCCAAGCTGAATTTTGTCAGCTGGTGGAAATCTTTAAATGCACTGTATATTAATGGTGTTTGATTTCAAAGCTAGGTGTGGAATGGGGATGGGAAATATTCCAAGTTGTTGCAGGAATCTGCAAGAATTAAAAGTCATCTCTATCTTGCCAGGGAGAATCAAACTGGCCTCTTGTCCGAATGTTTTCTGAGCTGTTAGATCATTCACTACTTTGAATAATTTTCTGGGGGTAATTAGCGCCTAAATTAATTTCATTAAGAGTAGAAGTCATCCTTTTTGTTGTCTTGAACAACTGTCATATCAAGGCTAATTATGCTGACTGTTAATTAGCATGGCTGAGGCAATATTAGCATTGAGTTCCAGGCATCCAACTTCTGGTCCACTGATAAAGTGTGTGTTGGGGGGGGGGGGGGGAGGAGGAAGGAATTCAAAATGCTGCAGGCATTGTTGCCCTAAACCAAACCAACCAATCTAAAATTTCTCACAGATTTAGTCAATGTTAAGCCAAGAGCAGAGTCATGGACATTTGAAAAAGCTGAAAGCAATGATCTAACCAGGAGATTGTGTGCCCTATTACCCCAAAGTTCTGGTGGATGACAGATTCAGAGAGTGACTGGCGAAATGCATGGGGGCCTCTGAAAATGATAAAAGCCTAAGTCCTCAAGGTGTACCACAAATCTTTTCCATAGCAGAATGTTTATCGAGATAAATGTTGATATCCCCTAAATTATAAAAATTACCTTGAAGATGGCTAGTGTTTACAGTATCTAAACCCAATTCATCAAGAGGACTAAGAAGCAGGGGGAGGGTGATAAGTAGACAGTGTAATGGAGAGTTAGCTGAGAGCCTAACTAAAAGTACATCTGAAAAATTAGACGTGCAGTGAATGACTTTGGCCTGAAAATGAGTTGAGATAAGTAAGGCCATGCCTCCACCAAGTCTCTGCGGACAGGGAGATGAAAAGATTAGAAAGCCACCAGGGAAGGCCTGAAGGTGAAATGGTTAAAGAATGGGGATTCCCATTAACATCTGCGCCATTAGCTACAAATCTCATCATGCAGAACATCATTTATTTTTGAATGAACACCCTGTGTAAGCCAATTTTGGCAGAAACCACTGAGGCAATGGCCTGCACCCACGGGTTGTAGCTAGTAGATTGAGGTATAGGAATAACATGGCATAACTGATAGCAGAGGTGGGCCTAATTGGAGGATAGTCACAGAATATCCATTTGTCAGGATATTGTGAGTTGTAATAGTTGTCAAGCTAAATAAAAATAGAAAAGGCCTTATGGCAAAGTGTATAATAGTTGAATACAGGATGCTAGCCAATTAATGGTCAGATTAGTATCCCATTAAACCAGTAAAGCCAAGCCTCATCAAAAATCGGAGCCACTGCTCCTACTGCAGCTCTCTTGAAATCCCCTTTGCTAGAGAATATCTGCAAAGCAGCTACTTAGTCCTCTTTATACCGTCATGCTACTTCCTGGTCCATTCCTTAACTGGATGTAAAAATCAGTCAAGCAGTTCTTAAGAGTAAGTTAGACTTACCTGCTAATTGTTGTTCCTTAAGGAACTCTAGTCCAGTCCCGGAACCATAGAGTTTAGAACCTCCACCAGCAGCTTTGGAGACTGAAAGATGTCATCGCTTTGATGTCACTGGTATAACTAGGCAAACTCCGCCCCTTTCCACCAGTACCTATTGACAAAGCAGACTTAGATCAACAAATAAGCAGGTACAGAAATAAGCATAAAAGAACAGAAGTAGTTAAAACTGCCCAGGAACTAGATGTCCCCGTAACTCAGCAAAAAAACATCTAGCCCCTGAAGACGGAATAACCGCGCTCCAGAGCCGACAGGGCACTGCTGCGCATAAAGAAAGGGTCACCTTGTGACTCTCCTGTGCACGTTCATACCCGGAAAAAATTCTCTTCGAAAACCTGTTTCTCATTCCGTCTCCCTGTCGGACGGATTTCTGTAGTCCTTTTCCTTTTTTTTTTTTTTTTTTTTTTTTAAAACTTCAGGCTGCACGCCACGTAATATACTGGGAGGGGTCCGGGACTGGACTAGAGTTCCTTAAGGAAAAACAATTAGCAGGTAAGTCTAACTTACTCTTCCTTTGCGTCCCTCTAGTCCAGTCCCGGAACCATAGAGGATGTAACAGAGCAGTGAATATCAACGGGAGGGACCTTGAAGCCCAGCCTGAAGTACTGCTGACCCAAAACGTCCATCCCGTCGCGTCTGTACATCAAACCGATAGTGCCGCGCAAATGAATGCAGTGAGGACCAAGTCGCCGCCCTATAAATGTCCCCGACCAGCACTAAATGGAACTCCACCCAAGACGCCGCCGGCGCCCTGGTGGAATGCGCACAAAGACCAACCGGAACTACCTTACCCTTCCACAGGTAGGCCGATGCCAAAAGACTCCTTTAGCCACCGCGAAATTGAGGACTTCGCCACTGCCTCCCCCTTCCGAGGGGCCTCCAAAGGCGACAAACAACCTGTCGGACTTCCTGAAAGATGCTGTTCTACGAAGATACTACTTAAGCACCCGTCGAATGTCCAAAAGATGTAACCGACCGCCCGACTGATCCTGCTGTTCCACCGAAAACACTGGAAGCGACACCACCTGGTTGACGTGAAAAACCGAAACCACCTTTGGCCAAAAAGCTGGGACCGTGCACATCACTACCTTGTGACTGAAAAAGGGACAAATACAGCTCCTTACAAGACAGTGCCTGCAACTCCGAAATCCTCCCTGCGAAGCGAATGGCTACCAGAGGGGGAAAGGACAAGACAAAGACGATTAACTGAGAGCTTACTGAGCCTTGACTTGGACGAAGCATCAGCCGCCCCATTCCTCCACCAAAGAGAACTCCGGGAGAACCCCAAGGAAGCCAATAATACTAGCTAGCGCTCAAATTAAACCATAATGCCCATTTGCCACATAAAGCAAAGCAGGCTCTAGTCGAATCAACTCCCTGATCCTTTCCTGCTCCAGGCGAATAGACTGCCGTAAATACTGGCACCTCCTGAAGCATGCTCTCGTCCCCCCAGACTCCCAAATTGGAACTCGTAAGGACAGAGCATTGCCCCCAACGATCGCTTCAGTGAACCATCTACTTTCCTATCGTACGCTAAAGAAGATTGCTAGAGCTCTCCTCCAAACAGTGAGTCCACATCCCCTGGAAGTGCAAGGTGTGCACCCACCCACGTAGTACCCAGGCCTGCCCCTGCTTAGCCTCACAATGTCAAGCAAGAACAGGCAAATTCGGGACAGCTGAATACTTTTTTTTTTTTTCCCCAAAGACATCGCCTAACGCAAAATTCCTTCAGCATATGTTGAGAAGCTCTTTCGGTGCCAAAAACATGAAGTAGAAAGAACCCCCAATTACCGGCAGAGTCATCCCCAGCCTTCCTGCTAGAGTAACGCCCCATGCCGTCTGACTGCACCAAGATGGACTTGATATTTTAAGGTCAACTAGCACCTGGTGTTAGAAAGACCGCTTTCTCATTCTGCAGTGGCCACCGAGTCAACAAAGAAGAAGCCGAGAAACTGCAGAGAAGCTCCCAGTATACCACCTGGTAAAGACTACACTTCTAGACCACTGAAGCAAAAAAGCATGCGAGAGTGCATTGTGTCCTGCCCGTAGCTGATCGACGTTAAATGATGCAGTGTATGCAGGATATTTTCCAGAGAACGCAAGGCCCCTCATCCAGGCTGCCTCCCCTGCGTCGCTGCTGCTGCAAGTGCCCGCCTTCTACCTGCTCCTCACCCCTTCAACGCGGGTTCAGGAGCAGGGAGGCCACTGATTAGTACTGTTCCCCCTGTGCTCGTTTAGACGCTGGGGCAATTCAGAGAGGGAGGTGGAAGAGAGGAAAAATAAAAAAGGTCCACAGATACAGGAACCCTTTCAGCAGCAGCAGCTCTGACCTAAAAGAAAAACAAAACAAATCAAAAAGGGAAAATAAGGTTGAATTTCAAAAAACCAATCTCTGCTTATTAGATCCCACTGAGCCCAGTCCTGGGCTCAGAACCTCCAAGCTGCTTGGAGACTGAAAGTACTGGTGGAAAGGGGCGGAGTTTGCCTAGTTATACCAGTGACAAAGCAATGACATCTTTCAGTCTCCAAAAGCTGCTGGTGGAGGTTCTAAACTCTATGGTTCCGGGACTGGACTAGAGGGACGCAAAGGAACAATCCATTTGTGATATATTCAATTCTCATATCATGTTAATAGACTGTGCCTCAGCATTAGAACATTAAATTGAGGAGATTAAGGGGAGAGCTGCAGCAATGGACATCACCCTTTTGTGTGGATGATTAATCCTGTCAGTCAGTCAGTCAGTGACAGAACATATTAAAGATGTGCAAGTTTGATAAGATGCAGTTTTTATTCTCAACAAATGCAAGAACTGATCTTGGAACATTGATTGCTTTCCCTTCATTATTTTTGTTTTCTTTTCAACTTGATATATTTCTATTTAAGCCTCTAAAAAGTTACAAAGGCATGAAGAAATTAATCCAAAGGGTAGATAAGGTTAAAGAAACTACACAATGTCCTTCATTAAATATAGTGGCGAGGGACAATGACATATCCACATATTGTGAGGATTAAAGCTAGTATCGCTGCCTCTCAAAAGGTGATACTGAACAGAAAGATCCTTAAATTAAAAACATTTTTTCCTTCTCAAGCAGTCTAAAAATGAAGTTGTACATGTCCAGTTCCATGATAGTTAAAACACAAAAGTTCACACCAATGTATGCTTTCATCAGTTTTCTCATGGGGTGGAGTGAGAACAAATTACCTGCAAAATATTCTGAATGATAGTGAAATGGGAGCAGCCAGTTACTGCCTGCATACTGGCAACACTATCTGATAAGGCTAAAGTGTGTCAATATAACATTTCAAGCAAGTATTATCCTGCGTAGACTATTACATTATTCCAGAAATGGTAATTAGGCCTTACCTGCTAATTGCTGTTCCTGAAGGAACGACAGTCCAGTCCCTTACTTCTGGGTTGCGCAACCCTTCCAGCAGCTTGGAGGCTGAGCCCAACCTTTTTGGGGATGGAGCGGTATAAGTACCACTGGGACCACCCCCTAACTCCAGTATTCGAATGAAAAAGCAGACATAACCAATTTTTGGAACAACCTATCCAACCTAAACAATTCAAGAAACATTGTATATCACTAAATTCAACTTTTTTTTTAATGGAATGGTATAGGAGGGGATGAGAGGGATGCCCCGGGCGGAGGGGGTTTGCCGGGGCTAGCCGCACCTGTACTGTGTTCGTTCCGGTGATTCTGCCCCTCTGCCTAAACCACAAACTTCAATTCGGCCGGACCCGGGAGGGATCAGGGACTGGACTGTCGTTCCTTCAGGAACAGCAATTAGCAGGTAAGGCCTAATTACCATTTCCTTATCGTCACTCCAGTCCAGTCCCTTACTTCTGGGATGTACCAGAGCAGTTTCAACCCTGGGTGGGGTCCGGCATACCGGAACGGAGAACAGCCCGGCCAAACCGAGCGTCCGCTGCACTCTGGACGTCCAATCTGTAGTGCTTGGTGAAGGTGTGGAGGGAGGTCCAAGTCGCCGCCCTACATATATCCAGCGGGGGAAACTAGGCTGCACTCCGCCCAGGAGGTAGCCTGAGCCCTCGTAGAGTGTGCCCGCAGGCCCACGGGGACTTGTTTCCCCTTCAGGATATAGGCGGAGGCGATTGCTTCCCTGATCCACCTAGAGATGGAGGCCTTGGCTGCCGACTCCCCTTTGTGCGGACCCCCGAACTGAATGAACAGGCGTTCGGATTTTCTGAAGGGCGCTGTTCGGGAGAGGTATCTCTTGAGGATTCGGCGAATATCTAGGAGGCGAAATTTGTCGTCTCTAACTTCCCGCCCCTCCGAGGCGAAGGCCGGGAGGGTAACTGTCTGGTTCACGTGGAAGGGAGAGGAGACTTTGGGCAAGAAGGATGGAACCGTGCGCAGCACCACTTTGTCCTTGAGGAAGGACAGGAAGGGGGGTTGCGAGGACAGAGCCTGTAGTTCTGAGATTCTTCTGGCCGAACAGATGGCGATCAGGAAGACCGTCTTCAAGGTTAGATCCTTTAGGGAGGCATTCTTTAGTGGCTCAAAGGGATTCCAGATCAAGGCATTCAGTACCAGGTTAAGGTCCCAAGGGGGGATGACAGACCTTCGTTGCGGTCGTAGCCGCCTAACTGCCCTTAGGAACCTTGCGACGTCCGCGTGGGTCCCTAGAGGTTTGCCTCGGATCTTGCCCCTGTAGCAAGCGATGGCCGCCAGCTGGACCCTTAAGGAACTGTGGGCCAGACCCTTGTCAAACCCTGCCTGTAGGAATTCCAGGACCTCCGGAACAGAGACCGAGAGTGGTTTCTTTCGGTGCTCCGCGCACCAGGATTCGAAGATGCGCCAGACTCTCACGTAGGAAAGACAGGTCGAACGCTTCTTGGCCTGTAACATAGTCGAGACTACCGCCCCTGAGTAACCTCGTTTCAGGAGCCGTGCCCTTTCAATAGCCAGGCCGTAAGCGAGAACCGATCCACGTGTGGCATCAGAACCGGGCCTTGACTTAGAAGGTCCCTTTTGCAAGGAAGGCGCCACGGGTGGTCGGCGATCATCCTTACTAGATCCGCATACCAGGGTCGGCGGGGCCAGTCCGGAGCAATGAGGATTACCAAACCCTGGTGAGACTCTACCCGCTGGAGCACTTTTCCTATCAGAGCCCAAGGCGGGAATACACAGAGAATCCCCTCCGAAGGCCACTTTTGTGACAGGGCATCCAAGCCCTCGGACATTCTTTCCCTCCGCCGACTGAAGAATCTGTCCACCTTGGCTGAAGAGAACCGGGCCATGAGGTCCATGACTGGCGCTCCCCACCGAGCTACTACTTGGTTGAAGGTCTCCTGTTCCAGTTCCCACTCTCCGTGGTCTATCTTGTACCTGCTGAAGAAATCGGCCGTGACGTTGTCCGTTCCTGCCACGTGCTGTGCTGATAGTGCCTGCAGATGGATTTCCGCCCACTGTAAGAGGGCGTCCGCTTCCTTCTCGAGAGCGGGACTGCTGGTGCCTCCCTGGTGATTGATGTAAGCTACCGCGGTGACATTGTCGGAGAGGACGCGAACTGCTCTTCCTTGTACTAAAGACTCGAGCGCTTTGAGCGCCAGGGTGACGGCCCTCAATTCCAGTCTGTTGATGGGCCATTGCGATTCCAAGGGTGTCCATTGACCCTGGACGAACTGATCTTGGCAGTGTGCTCCCCAACCGGACAGGCTGGCATCCGTCGTCAACAGCAGCCACTGAGGGGGTTCGAGAGGCATCCCGCGATCCAGGTTCCTTGGGTTTCTCCACCAGTAGAGAGCCTGTTTGGTGCGCGGAGCGCACGGTAACTGTCGAGAGAGAGGATGATTCTGGGGAGACCACCGCCGCAACAGTGACCGCTGCAATGGACGCATGTGGGCCCTGGCCCATGGAACTACCTCTATTGCCGCCGCCATTGTGCCCAGGAGTTGAAGATAATGCCACGCCGAGGGGCTTCTTCTGGATAGAAACTGTGAGACCAGGATCCTTAGATCCCTGGATCTTGTCCGAGACAAGAAGACTCTGCCGCTTTTGGTGTCGAATCTTGCCCCGAGGTACTCGAGATCCTGGGAGGGAGTCAGCCTGCTCTTTGTACAATTGATGACCCAACCCAAGTCCTCTAAAACCTGGACTACTCTGGCCGTTGTCGAGAGACTTTCTTCTCCGGACTTTGCCCGTATTAGCCAATCGTCCAAGTAAGGGTGAACCAATATTCCCTTCTTCCGAAGGAAGGCTGCCACCACCACCATTACCTTGGTGAATGTTCTGGGGGCCGTAGCTAGGCCGAATGGGAGGGCCTGGAATTGAAAGTGACCTCCTGGTACCGCGAATCTCAGAAACTGTTGATGGGACTTCCTGATTGGGATATGCAGGTAGGCTTCCGTCAGGTCGAGGGATGTTAGGAACTCCCCTTCCCTTACGGCTGCTATGACAGAACGTAGGGTCTCCATTCGAAAGTGGGGTACCCTGAGGCAGCGATTGACCTGTTTTAGGTCCAGGATCGGTCGTAGGGAGTCTTCCTTCTTTGGTACCACAAAATAAATAGAGTATCGACCCGATCCGCGCTGGCTTGGTGGAACGGGGACCACCGCCCCGAGGGCTATTAGGTGTGCGAGAGTTGACTCCACTGCCGCCCTCTTTGTAGAAGAGCCGCAGGGAGAGTGGACAAAGGCCGGGGGAATTTGTTCTGCAAATTCGAGAGCATAGCCCTCTCTGATCACTTCTAGGACCCACTGATCGGACGTGACTCGGGACCAGGCGGGAAGGAAGAGCCTCAGGCGGCCCCCTATCGTGTGCCTTCCCTCCTGGGCCCCCAACATCTCATGGTTTTCTGGGACCTGAGAAGGAGGAGGAGGAGTTTGATCCAAAACCTCGGCCGGCTCCCCGAAACCCTCTGAAACCTTGTCCCCTAGAGGGGAAACGGGTCCTGGAAAAGGGGGCTGACCTGGCTGGACGAAACCTCCGTGGATCCCTAGGCTGGGTACGTAGCGGGGGTAGAGAGCGCCCCTGTTTTTGTCTGTCTTCCGGGAGCCTGCCTCCCTTTGACTCCCCCAGGTCCTTGACTAGCTTTTCTAAATCTTCGCCAAACAACAGTTTCCCCTTGAAGGGAAGTCGGCTCAGACGCGCCTTGGAGGATGCATCTGCTGCCCAATTCCGTAGCCACAGATAGCGCCTGGCCGCCACCACCGAGGCCATGTTCTTGGCTAGGCTTCTGATGAGATCGTACTGACTATCAGCCAAATAGGCTGCTCCGGATTCCACCTTAGCCGAGTTGGCCTGTGATTCGTCCGTTGAACCCTCTGTTGACTGGATTTGTTGTGCCCACCTTAAACAGGCCCGAGCCACCCAGGCTCCTGATACGGAAGCCTGCAAGGCCAGAGCGCTGATGTCAAAGGCCTGTTTTCAGGAGCGTATCCAACTTCCTGTCTTGAGCATCTCTTAGGGCCGTGGCTCCCTCCACCGGGATAGTGGTCTTCTTGGTGACTGCTGAAACCGCAGCATCCACCCTGGGGGACTTCAGCAGTTCTTTATCCGACTCCGGGAGAGGGTAGAGGCCGAGACATGGTTCGTATCCCTCTCAGACCTGATTCCGGTTGATCCCATTCCTCTTGAATCATTTGACGTACCACTCTGTGGACAGGGAAAACCTTCTGGGACCTTCTGATGGCCTGAATCAGGGGATCCTCTAAGGTCTCGTCCTCTGTTGGGGAATCAGAGGTCACGTTGAGGGCTTTTAGGGACTCATTGATTAAGGCCGGGAGCTCCTCTCGGCGAAACACTCTAACAATGCGAGCATGGTCTTCCTCCGGGATCTCCCCTTCTTCCAGCTCCTCGTCTTCCTCCTCTAGGTCCCTCTCGGAACCCTCCTCCTCTGGGGTGTCCTGAGAAGGGGTAGGGAGAATTTCCTCACTCATTAGCCTGGAGCGCTTGTAGGGTATACCTGAATCCTGACCACTTGCTCTCCTAGGTTTGGCTAACCTGGCTTCTGCCGGCAGGCCTGCATTGCCTGGGCCGAGCCCTTGCCTGCGCATGCAGTAGGCTTGGTGGAGTAACAGGACGAAGTCTGGGGAGAAGAGCTCTCCGACCCCTCCCTCCAGCGTGTCCCGGGCTACAGGGGGAGCGAGGACCTCAGTGCTAGCAGTCAGAGGCAACTGAACCCCCCTTCTGCTTCTAGGGATTCCCCAGGCACCGGAGGTACTTGGGCCATGGCTAGACTGATTTCCTGCTCTACCGAGGTAGATGCTACCGCGCACGCCCTGCAGATTCCCGTCTCTGTGGGGGTGCCCCTTCGTGTGCCACAGGACGGGCACTTTGCCTTGGAAGCCATGCTTTCCAGTTGCCTAGTAAGCGGTGCTTGGGTGGCAGGGTATGGCAGAAAGACCCAAAAACTACTAAAATTAAAAATTTAAAGAAAGTTCTAAGAATTAAAATTTAAAAAATTAAAATTAAAAATTAGAGGACCCACTCCAGGGTGGGAATTGCTGCAGGGAGTGGAGCAGATAACCCCTGTGTCTTCTCCTCCCCCCCAGAAAGGCAAGGAAATTCGGGAGCCAAGAGAAGGCCTAGCCGTTGGGAACCACGGAGGCTTCACCCTGAGGGGTTCAAAATCACTTTAAGTAACTTAAAAAATGCAATAAAATAAAAGTAAAACAAAGGTAAGCAAGGGCATTAAGCCACCGATGAATACTTGCTGTTTGATGACTTTCGGGAACACAACGCTCCTCCGCTCCGTTGGCTCGACACGTGTTAGGCCGCGGCCACGTGGAGTCCGGAACGGAGGGTGCTTTGCTGTTCGCTGCCTCGTTAATCCGGCTTCTCCCGCCGCGAGGAGGGATCGTGACGCCGACCGCTACAGCCGTTAGTGCTCCCTCCGGAGCAGAGGAGCTTCAATGCCGGCTCCGGGGATCGCCACCGCACCCCGCTGCTCCCGGGGGGGGGGGGGGGGTGGCGGGCGTCAGAGACTCGCTCGCGTCTCTGCCTCTAGCGCTCAGCCGCCTTCGGGGCTTCGGCGCGAGGCAGGGCTGCTCCTCGGGGATGCTGCTAAACACAGAGGATCTTTGCTCCCCCTGCGGCAGGCAGCTCCGGCGCCCCCTCCGGTCTCCGGCCCGGTCAGGAAGGGAGGGGGGGGGAGGGAGGGGGGGGAGGCAGACTGCAGGAAAATTAAAGGTACAGAGCTCAAGGTAAGAATAAAGAAATTAACTTAAATTTAAATTTAAAAATCAAATTAAATAGAATAGCTTAATTAGGATAAGGCAGGACTCAAGTAAGCCCTAGGCTTACGGAACCCTCCAGCTGCTTGGAGGCTGAGCAATACTGGAGTTAGGGGGTGGTCCCAGTGGTACTTATACCGCTCCATCCCCAAAAAGGTTGGGCTCAGCCTCCAAGCTGCTGGAAGGGTTGCGCAACCCAGAAGTAAGGGACTGGACTGGAGTGACGATAAGGAACACAAGTTTTACAAAATGCAGATCTAATTTTGATAAACTGGACAAGCTAAAAGGATGGGAGACCACAGCCAGCATAAACAAGAAAGAACAAAGGAATTGGATTAAAAGCTTAATTATTTGCTGCCCAATTGCAGAAGGATACTACATGTTGGCATGTCAAAAAAAGTTGAAAGCATTTTTGTGAAAATGATACAGATAAAATATTGCATGAATCTTTTTGCAAATGAACATTATCAAGATAAAAAATTTACCAAAACATTAAAAATCTTTTTGAAGCAATGACAAATTAAGTTGGTAATAGCTTTACTACATGCTGTGAATAATCTCCATGTATTATTAGAAGATGATCTGTGTCTTAAATTCAATTTGAGAAAGTTTAATGATGCTATATGATATTATATAAACCCTTACAGTTTTTTGAAGCCGATTGGGAATCACTGTTCTAGAAGCTCAAAATGAGCGACACCGCCCCTCCCCAGGGGGCACTGCACTGCCCTTGTGGGGTGCTGGAGGAATACAGATAACAGCATGAATGAAGTAGTAAGAAAGCATACACGTTGTGCAATATAAATTGACTGTGTACTAAATAAGCATGTTTGCAGCATCGTGAGAGAACCAGCAGTACATATGTTTACATTACATGATTACACCAGGGGGAGGTTGACTAGCATATTTGGTGGGAATAAAGCATTAAGTTGCATCCAGCATGTCAGATTTGTAGCGCAAATGAAATATACCGAAAGGGAATTGTTATAGTTAAACTTGTAAAACAGCCATTGGCCAGTCTTGGATGGTGGAAAGAAATAATCTGTGGTGGGAATGACATTATTTATTTGTTTTGAGTAATAAACTCACTGGCTGGGTGGGGGGGGGGGGGGGTTATGGAACCAAGGGGACGGTGGGCTGAAAATGTTTGGGAACCACTATTCTAGAACATAAAATGTGTCATACTGGGTTACACCAATGGTTCATTCAAATCCAGTATCCTCTTTCGAACAGTGGCCATTCCAGGAGACAAGTACCTAGCAGGATCCCAAGCTGCCTCTTTCTCAGGGATAAGTAGTGGATTGGCCATAGTCCACTTTAATAATGTTTTATGGCCTTTTCTTCCAGGAACGTCCAAATCTTTTAAACCTTGCTACACTAAACAGGTTTTACTACATCCTCTGGCCATGAATTATAGAGCTACTGTCCACTTAAATTCTGCTTCACTGAATCCTTAACTAGGAGCAACTAACTTTTACAAGCACTTGCAGGAGATCACATGATGCAGCAAGCCAGACAACTGCAATTTTGCTTGGCTCCGGGGTTCCCACCTAATTTCACCAATATTGCTGAACAAACTAACCCCAATGCCTGTGTGACATCTTCCCCGACTGAGGTGCATGCCATGGGTATTTTCTGTCTGATGATCACCAAAGCTGTTTGGAAAGAGAAGAAATCGGGTCCCTGGATGCCAAGATCACTGAGGTGTCTCCACCAAGCCTGTGCACAGAACAACTTACAAAACAGTCAAGGAGGTCACAAAAGTGGTGATAACAGCTCCAGAAAGCTGCTTCCAAGTTTTCCCAAGTAGAGCAGGCAATTATAGACTATGGAGGCAGAATGCAGCAGGCACAGGGGTAAATATCGGAGGTGGAGGACACCCAGTAGTCCCAGGACTGTGCCATAGACCAGCTCGAAGCATTAGTCAAACAGTGAGAGAAGCTGGAAGATCTTGAAAATCACGGTAGGCGCAAAAATCTACGCTTCATTGGAATACCAGAAACGATCATAGAAGCCAAGCTTCGGGGTTACCTGGAGACTTGGCTACCCGAGACTTTTGCATTGCCTGCCACAGTGGGTCCTGTACTCATCGAACGTGCACATCGGCTGGAGACCCATCGCAAGGGTGTAGATCAGCCAAGAGTTATTGCTCGTTTCCTAAACTACGTGCATAAAGAGACAGTGCTGCAAGCAGCCCGGAACCAAAACATCAACAAGGACACAAAAAAATACTTGTATTCCAGGATTACTCTCTGCAAGTAAGCCGGCGCCAGACAGACTTTGTTGCCATTTGCACTGTGCTTGTGGTTAAAGGCTTCCGGTTTGCCTTACTATACCCTACAAGGCTAAGAGTGACCTACCAGAATCAGCAGTGACTTTTCAACTCACCAGTCGAGGCTCAAACATTCTTAAATGAACTGAGGCTTCAAGCTCGCTGGACTGACTGCCACAAACATTATGATTGGGAGCTATAGCCCATGCGGGGCTTGGAATTAAGCTGCATGGTCGACGATTATTGGGGAGCTACCTATATTGCTTATATGGGCTTAACCCGTCGCCATATGTATCTGCGCCTCTACTAACCTGGACATGTTTGAAAAGGGATGCGGAATACTGATCTTAAAAATTGCATGGGAGCCCCAGAAGGACATAGGGCCAAACCAATTCCTAATAAATGCTTGACTGCAGGTGACCCATCTTAGAATGCTAGTTGTAAAACATTGAGAGCCTTAACCTGTGAATGGTGGTTAAACTTATTTGTTGACTGTTCTATCTGAAGATGAGACGCTATATAACTGTATGTATGAACTATAGAATTGACTGCAGTGATGGGACGAGGGCAGGTATGTGCCTTCAAGTTGAGCCCTTTCTTCTTTGCTATGGACAGTTGAGCTGATGGGAGACCAAGTGGTAAGGAGGTGGCCCATAACCCTTAGTTCTTGGATGGGCCCCGGCACAAGGCCCCCCACCCCTTTTTTTTCTCTTCATTATTTCTCTTTCAAAAGTTATACATATTGAGCTGATGCATAGGCTGTGCACCCCACCCCCACTTGACACATGGGTTCTTTGTACCTGCCCATAGAGAGCACCCCGTCAACTCATATGTGAACCCTCCCTCCTCGTTTGAAATCCACCCCTGTCGGGGAGCCTGGGGGTGGCACACCTGGATGCTCTTAGGGTTTGCCATGCGGGATGTGCGCTGCTGATGGAGATTCATGACACCCCCCCCCCCCCAACACACACACACACACACACACTCTCGCTCGGCTTCACTCCTCTTGGTAGAGCAGCTGCTGCTGGGGGCATCCTTACCTCAGCTTATCTTGTGCTGCTCTCCTCGGGGAGCACACTTGTTTCTTGGATTGAGAAACCCGATGCACCAGGTCGTCTGCGGGGGTGGGGTGGGGTGCCCCAACAGTATATATGGCGGCATCCACTCCCTTTTCCAAATGATTAATCACCACTCTGCTACTGATTGACTTGGGTTATCTAAATCATCTTTCCTAGCAATTTTGTTCCTCACCCAATAGTTGATCTATATTGCCTTTGACCTGTTAGGGTGAGATTAGAGGGGAAGGAGGGCACATCTCAAGCTCCTTTGCTGCCACAGCCCCTTGGTTATTGGCTCAGGAAGCAACACCAGTGTGGTATATACACACACAAGGTAGGCGGGACGCCAGTAGTCAGATGCAAAAGGAATAATTTACTCAGGGGGGGGGGCCCCAAAATTGGAATACATGGCACAGTCTGTGCATATTATCAGCAATGGGCTGGGAAGATTAAGCGAAGTTACTTACTTGTAAAGGGAGTTCTCCATGGACAGCAGGATGTGTCAGTCACACCTGGTGACATCCTCCAGGCAGCGCCACAGATACGGAAGTGCTCTCCAGAGTTCAGAAAGGAAACTTTTCTGAGCATGCACAGGTAGACCCCACCTCACCGGCCCGCCCCCAGCCCGGCCAGGGTTTTCCCAGCTCGGATCTTCCAGGCTGGGGCGTGTGCCGGTTCAGGCAGATCTTCTCCAGGGGAGGCGGGAGGGATTGTGTGGCTGACTTATCCTGCTGTCCATGGAGAACTCTCGTTACAGGTAAGCAACTTCGCTTTCTCCATGGACAAGCAGGATGCGTCAGCCACACCTGGTGCCTCCCTAGCTGCGTGGAGTGTGCACTGAGGTGGAGAGTGAGGCCTGAGGAGGCAGAAATGCTTAGATCCACTAGGAGTCAGCAGGAATCTTTATTCCAAAGTGTATAATCGTGCAAACAGTGCAACAAGTGCAAGTGCGGTAACAGTGTAAACAAGAACGTGCAAACTTGAGCAGCATAGATACTGTGCAAACAACAGCAGTAAGTAAGTCAAAAGGCCTTAAGTTATGGGTCCGAGAAAGCATACTGGGCGCTGTTCAGCACCGTGGTCAGCACCGCTCTGCCAAAGGCGCAGTCCTGCTGTGATACAAGGTCAAGGCAGTAATGTTTCTGAAAAGTGTGCAGTGAAGATCATGTTGCTGCCTTGCAGATATCACCCAACGGGACCGAGCGCAGGTTGGCCAAGGAGGTGACCAGTGCTCCGAGACAGTGCGGCCCCACTTTCGGGGTTCCCTGGGTACCACTTAGGTCAAGGCAGAAGGTAATGCAGGCGGATACCCAGTGTGAGAGTGTCCTTTTCGTGACAGGCTTGCCTGGTCTGTTAGGGTCGAAGGAAACGAATAGCTGTTCTCCCTTGCGAATTGATTCTGTCCTGTGGAAGTAGATGGAGGGCTCTCATGCAATCCAAGGCGTGTAGCCGTTCCTCTTCCACCGAGGAGTGGGGCTCAGGAAAGAAGGTAGGGAGTTTGATTGATGTGAAAAGCGGACGTTACCTTGGGTATGAACTTGGGGTGTGTGCACAGAGAAGCACGGTCGTGGTGTAGTTGAGTATATGGTGGATGGGCCACGAGCGCCTGTAGTTCACTGACCCTTCTTGCAGATGTTATGGCTACTAGGAAGAGTTTTTTCCAGGAAACGAACTTTAGGTTGGCTGCCTGGAGGGGCTCGAAAGGTTCTCTTGTGAGCCGCTGGAGAACAATATTAAAAGGTCCCATGGTGGCACTGGTGGTCTAACCGGTGGTTTCAGGTTTGACAGGCCTTTCATGAACCTGGTGACCAGGGGAAGCATAGCAATTGAGTTGTTTGTGGATCTGTCCACTGGGGCATGATGAGTGGCAATAGCAGAGAGGTGAACCCTGATCGACTGGGTCTTGAGGTCGAGCTCGGAGAGGTATTGGAGGATGTTGGGAACTGGGCATGTGATCGGGTCCAGGTGGCGAGCTGAGCACCAAATACTGAACCTCTTCCATTTGAGGCCAGAAGGTGGAGGGCCGAAAGGCTCAGCCTTTCGGTCTCCAAGCTGTGAGAGTGAGGGCTCTGAGGCTGGGGTGCTGCGGCATGCCCTTGTTCTGCGTGATCAGGTCCGGACATTGTGGGAGTTGTATTGGAGGGCCGCAGGCCAGGCGTAACAGGAGTGTGAACCACATCTGGCGAGGCCAGCGGGGCACTACGATGATGATGTTTGCTTTGTCCTGGACGACCCGCTGCAGGGTCGCTGAGATCAGGGGAATGGGTGGGAAGGCATACAGCAGAGACCACTCCCCCCAGCACACGTCAAATGTATCCACTGCCAGCATCCGGGCAGACGGGCGCTTGGAAAAGAACAGGGGGCATTTGGCATTCTGTTCTGTGGCAAAGAGGTCGACTTGCGGGGTACCCCATCGCCTAAAGACATCGTCTGCAACCTCGGGAAGCAGTGTCCATTCGTGTGGTTGCAGTTGTCTGCTCAGCCTGTCTGCCAGGGTGTTCTGGTCCCCGGGAAGGTAGGACGCTCGTAGCCTGCAGTTGTTCCTGAACGCTAGGGACCAGATTTCTAGCGCTTCCTTACAGAGGGAGCGAGACCCGGTGCCCCCTTGTTTGTTTATGTAGAACATCACCACTTGGTTGTCCACCTGGATTAAGACAGAGGTCCCATGTAGATGTAGTAGGAATGCACGTAGGGCGTACCTGACCGCCCACAGTTCGAGGAGGTTGATATACAACTTTCTCTCTCGTGCAGTCCAAACCCCTTGAGTGTTCAGCTGAAGGAGGTGCACTCCCCACCCCGTGTTGGAGGCGTCCGTGGTGAGCACCGCCTGATGTTTGCGTAGGTGGAGGTCTTTGCCCTCAGAGAGATTCGTCAGTGAGGTCCACCATTGGAGCTGTTTCCTGACATGCTGAGGGACCGGGACAAGCTTGGAGAGGGACTAGGCATGCTGGTTCCAGTGATGGCACATGTGCAGTCTCGCCAGGGGAAGGACAGATGATGTTGCTGCCATATGGCCCAGGAGGCGCAATATGGAGCAAGCGGAATTCTGATCCCTTGTGGATATCACCTGTGCTAGGAGGGTGATGGCACACACGTTTCGGAAAGTAAGCCCTTGTGGAGCAGGTGTCGATCACCACCCCTATAAACTCCAGGTGTTGAGAGGGCTGTAGCTGTGACTTTTTGTGGTTGATGAACCCCAGGGCGGATAGCAGGGACATCGTGCAGCGTAATGAAATCTGCAGCTCTCGTGCTGAGGGCGCAGTGAGGAGCCAGTCGTCCAGATAGGGGAAAGACGTTGACCCCTTGCCTGCAGAGGTGCGCTGCTGCTACGGCCACACACTTTGTGAAGACTCGTGGGGCAGGAGAGGCACCGAAGGGGAGTACTCTGTACTGGAAATGTTGTCCCAGGACGTGAAATAGCAGGTATTTCCTGTGGGATTCGCGGATGGGGACATGGGTATAAGCCTCCTGGAGATCCAAAGATGCCATCCAGTTGCCGTGTTGTATTAGGGGGCAGGATGGAGTTGAGGGAGTACATCCTGAACTTCTCTTTGGTGATAAATTTGTTGAGTTTGTGAAGGTCTATGATGGGGAAAACACCACCTGATCTTTTGGGGATGAGGAAGTATCTGGAGTAGAATCCAGTGTTGACCTCGCTGGGAGGTACTTCTTCTATGGCTCGAGAGGCCAGAAGGTGGAGAAGTTCCAGCGCCATGGGTGTTCTGAGATGGATTGGGGTGCCGCTGACTGGTTTGAACCGTTGCAGGGGTGGTGTAAAGAAGCGTATGTGGTATCCCTCTCGAATTATCTGGAGGACCCACCTGTCGGAGGTAGTGGCCTCCCAGGTGTGTCTGAATTTTGTTAGGAGCCCCCCCCCCCCCCCCAATTGAGGGAAGTGCCTGCATTTTGCTGTCAAAAGGAAGGTCCATTTTTTGATACTTGGCGGTTGTTAGGCTTTTTCTGTTTACGCTCCCTTTGGCTCTGTCATTGATGAGAGGGCCCACAGTAGGTGTCGTATTTGTATCTGGGCCCTTGTCATGTCCACTGTGAGTTATAGGATGTGTACTTTTTGTTGGATGGGTAGTAGGGCTTACATTGGTAATTGGCCCTCTGGTGGTTGTTGTTGTGGCGTTTGAGGCTGTCCTCTGCTAAGGTCTGAAGAGTTGTACAATGCTCCTTCATATCATTTACTGTATCTGTCACTTTGTCACCGAATAGAGATTCTCCTGAACAGGGAGTGTCGGCAATCCTGTCGTGCATATCGTCACGTAAGCCAGAAGCCCTTAGCCATGCCCATCGCCTGGCGGATATGGCTGTCCCCGCTGTTCTGATGGATGTATTAAAGGAGTCAAAAGCCGTGCTAGCTAGATGCTTTCTGCATTCAGCTATATCCGTGATGGTAGCAGATATGGACGTCTGCATCTCCTTGGGAAGGGACACGATGGCACTCTTGACCTCAGCCATGAGAGCATCCTGGAAGAGAATATGTTGAAATTGGTGAGCAGCGATTCTGGCATTGAGCATGGCTCCTTGAAAAAAAAAAAAAACTTTCTTGCCAATGTCATCCAGGAGCTTGTAGTCCTGTCTGGGGGGGGGGAAATGATTTTGCCCTTTTCAATGCAGATGACAGCACGATGCACCGGTGTGGCAGCTGTGGCTTCGTGAATCCATACAGGGGCTGGACTTGGTACTTAGTGTCTAGCCTCCTTGAGAAGGGACGGCCTGAGGCAGGGGTTTGCCAGAGTTTCAGCTGACTGTCCCGTAGTTCCCGGTGAACGGGTAGTTCGAAAGTGGGTTTCAGGGCGTTAAGATATTTAAAGCACCTCCGGTTTGGGGTGGCCTGAAGCATCCAGTACACCAAGGGCTAATATGGTCGCCACCTTTCTTATAAATTTGGGATAGGTGAAGTCCTCATCGGGGGGGAGGGGGGGGAGGCTGGCTCTCTGTGTCCAGGGAGGGGCCTTCCTCAGAGGGAGGTAGGTTAGTTGATGCAGAGACTATGATCGCCTCAATCTCGTGTCCGTCCGCCGTACTGTCCAGTGAGTGTGTCTCGAGGGATGAGGTGGAACTTGCGCATCCTTAGGAGCTGCGCATCACGTAGTTGTGGGTGCTGTGCACCGGTGAAGAATTCACGGTGCAGGCTTTAGCTGTGACAGAAGGAGAGGCTGTCTGTTCCACCAAATGCGTGAGAAGGTTGAGGATGGCAGATGAATTGGTCCTGCTCCTCTCCCTGCGTCTCAAGCGAGGGCTGGAGCTGGAAGAAGAGGCCGATTGGCGCTTGTGCCTGGACCGGTCTCTTTTTTTGTATTTTCGACAGGGGGCATGGTGGCTGCCCTGGCGGTGTGTACCTTGCTCCCAACGCTGTCTCGCTCCTGATCTGTCGCTGCTCTTGCAGGTGGTAATGTGCCTCCTCACTTCCTTGCACCCCGACGCCTCCCAATGCTGCTGCTGCTTCCGCCGCTGCTGGAGGAGGGACGGCACCGAGAATGGGCTTGATCGGCGCTGTGGGGTGCCCTGCCGAGAGACAGCCATTTGGTGCTGAGGGGGGAGGAGGCTCTGGCATAGCTGCTGCGTGTCGCTGGTGATCCGTGTCAGCACACCTATCAGCATGATGACGTGTTCTTCCCGGGCTGTCCTGCTGCTGACCAATGGGAGGAGGCTGGGTGGAGCCAGAAGCCACGCTGGAGGCACCATGATGTGAGGCCCGATCTCATGTGCTGGGGGCGGCTGAAGCTGACAAACCCTGTTCGGAGGCACCGTTAGAGCCGTTAGAGGAAGGCAGTGGGCAGCTTGGCTGGAGTAGATGGAGCCATCGGGTCAGCAGCCACACGGTTGGGGATGGAGGCCCTGTCAGGCACATCCTGTGCCGGGGTCCGAGTAGGAGGAGGTGTCTCTGGATCGGATTCACCATGCTGGGGGGCAGCTGAAGCGTGTGTGCCCTCTGTGCTTCCTAGCTCATGGAGACATCCTGGCACAATGAAGGCAATCTTCAAGCCTGTGGCCGGCTCCCAAACATCAGACACAAGTCATGTGTGTCCATGCTGTTCTTCTTCTTGCAGCAAGTGCATTTTTTAAATCCTGGTTTAGGCATGTTGATAGAAGCTATTTTACTTGATAAGGTGAGGCTGGAGAGCAGATTCATCTTGCTGGCAAGGCAGAAGAAAAAAAAAAAAAGACTGGCCAGGCTAGGGGGGCGGGCCGGTGAGTTGGGGGTCTACCTGTGCATGCTCAGAAAGGTCTCCTTTCTGAGCTCTGCAGAGCACTTCCGTATCTGTGGTGCCACCCGAAGGACGTCACCAGGTGTGGCTGACGCATCCTGCTTGTCCATGGAGAAAGGAGAAGTATGCACCAGTGAGTGGGATTATTGGGGGGGGGGGCGGGGGGTGGAGTGTGACTGTAGAGAGAAGAGTATTTATGCATGTTAAGCGGATGGGAAGTAGCATCTTATTTTTTTGTGCAGGAGTATAAGGGAGCAGGGGAGATGGGTTGGAATAGGCAAGATAAGTTGATTAACAACATGTGTAAGTGTGACTGTTTGAGTGAATGAAGCTGTATACAACGTTGAATGAACGGGAATGAATGAATGTAGAAAGGTTTCTACAAGCTTGCTGGGCGGGACCCCAATGTATTATTGCAGATCTCCATGAAGAACTCCAGTGAGGAGGGTGGGAGTAAAGGAGGGAAGGGAAGGGAAAGTAAGGGTAAGGCAATTCAGTAGATGTAACAGTTTGATTATAATCATTTTCTTGCACCTGGAAGTATATGGGATACAGGGAAGGTGCCTCTGGAGTACATGGGGGGGGAAGGGGGAATTCAAGTAGAGCGAGAAAGGCGAAGCCGTTGCCCCTGGGGAGTGGATGTCCATAATGTGGTTTCTAGGGCAGGGGGACGACCTCTCTAGGAGAAAAACGTCCTCGTGATTGATGGGGTACAAGAAATATGGCCCATAGTTAATGGGTAGCACAATCAGATTTGTGTCCTGGAATGTGTGTAGTCTGGGTAACCCCATTAAAACACCACAAGGTCCTGCAGGTACTTAGAGATAAAACTCAAAAGATGGTGGTTTGGCAAGGTCTATGGCGCATCCTCTTGGGAGGGGAAAAAAAAAAAAAAGCAGGAGTTGCCATCCTTGTACGCAAAAGGAGTAGGGTTTGAAATGCAGCACTGTGTTGTGGACCCAGGAGGGAGATACATCTTTATTACGGGAACACTCCAGGGATAGGTGGTGGTATTAGCAAACCTCTACACCCCTAATATTTATGACCCCCTTTTTTCTGCTAAGGTCAATCAGTGCTCGGAAACAATGTGATCAACTCCACTTCTTACAGGGGGAGATTTCAACTGTTATTGAGGAATCTGTCAAAAGTGCTGGACAATGGAGCCAAATGCAGAATCGGCAAATACAGTGGGTACGAGGAGTCTGTGATGGACACAATCTGGTGGACTATTAGAGGGTGCTACACCCCTTGGATAGGGATTTACACACATTTATCTAGAGCACAAGACACAGGATCTACTGTAGGATAGATTATTTTCTGGGATCAACGCCATTTGACCAGGTAAGGCAGGCCAACATTGGACTCATAATTATTTCAGATCATGCATACATGTGAATTGATATGAGATGGGGATCCACACCTAGGAGGGATGTTATGGTGTTATCCCCCGACGCTTGGCTCAGATGTGCACTTTAGCACCTTTTTGCAAGCACAATGGGTTGACTATGTTAAACGTAATAAAGCACATTGAAATAACCCTGCGCTCTTCTGGGAAAGAGCCAAGGTGGTGCTATGAAGCCACATCATCGGGTACACTACTGCAAAGCACAAGCAGCACTGCAGACTGTTACTCCGACTTGAGAGAGAGAACTATGCCTGGCCTGGTAGAAATATGCACCAGTCAGAAACCGTGCCACGGTTTCTGACTGGTTCCTGTTGCCTATGTGGCAGTTGCTGTTTCTTGGTGGACCCTGGTAGAAATATGCAGCATGCCCTTCCTTACAGAAGAGGGAGGCACTGACCCAACTCCAGAAATTGTCAGAGTTCTTCCTAAAGTAGAGTTACCCACTCAATTCAATATTATTCCCAAATTTGTATCATTTGTATCAATAAAGCAGGGAAACTCTTATGCATTTATTTGCCTCAGCTACCAAAGGTCCCCCCTTCAGTATTCGTCCCAAAGCATATGGAAGAAACATTGAAAGCCTCACAACTGCAATTGTGGGCAGCAAGAAGTAATAAAAGGTAGAGAGCTATGTACAAGAAAGCAGAAACAGAGGGATGTCAATAGAAGATGAACTTGCAGAGCTAAGTATAAAAACCATAGCAGACCTAAGGGTACTGCAGCAGAAAGAGCAAATACAGTTTCAGGAGTGGGCCCTGGACTGGTCTAGCAGGACTCAAGGAAAGTATATTAAATGGTAAGTAAAATATCACCTTCCATATCGTCCTGATAGAATAATCCAGACAAGTGGAATGTACTAAAGCTACAACTCCACCGGCTGGAAGACATAGCAGCTCACTTGAGCCAAGACTGTGTCCACTCGCGCATGAACATCCAAGTGGTAATACTTGACAAGAGTGGAAAGGGATGCCCACATTGCTGCCTGAGAAATGTCTGCAGGGCTACTGAGCTCCGCTCCACCCACGAGGACATTTATGCTCAGGTAGAATGGGTGTGCAGACCCTCTTGAACTAGCCTGTTCCACAACAGATACGCCAAGGCAATGACCTCCTTAATCCAGCACTCCAAAGTTGGCTGATGCTTCACCCTAGCACAGGCCAGCAAACAGCACAAAAAGATGGTCAAATTTATAAAAGGAATTTGTAACCTCCAGGACATCCAGAGACATAAGAACATAAGGTAAGAACATAAGATATGCCATACTGGTTCAGACCAAGGTCCATCAAGCCCAGTATCCTGTTTCCAACAGTGGCCAATCTAGGTCCTACATACCTAGCAGTTTCCCCAAAACATGGTTCACATGAAAGTGAGAAAACACCTTAGGCAAGAAGGAAGGCACATGCTGAATGGAAACGGCCTCATGTGAAAAGGACAGATAGATAAAGATCTCAGCAAGACAGAGCCTGCAGCTCAGAAATCCACCTTGCAGAACAAATCGCAACCAAGACCATCTTGAGCGTCAAATCCTTCAATCCTCAAAAAGGTTGCTGCCATCGGGATCCTGAGCACCAGATACACAGATCCCAAGAAGGGATCACAGACTGAACGGGAAGAGACAGACACCAAACCCCCTGGAGAAAACATGAGATGTCTGGGATGCAAGGCCAGAGTCTTGCCCACCACCGAACCCTGGGAGAGAGGCCAGAGTTGCCACCAGAACTTTCAGGGAGCTAAGATAAAAGGCCCTTATCTAGGCCATCCTGTAGAAAGGCCACCTTGGCCACTTCAGGAGTAAGCCATCGTGCGCTGCACCAGCGCTCAAAGAGGCACCATATCCATACATATACTAACTTGGTAGATCACCTCTAGGCAGAGAGCAGAGTAGAAACCACCGCTAAACAGTGCTAGCCATCTCCTTTCAAGACTCATGTCATAAGCAAGAAGGGAGCCAAGTCCTGCAGGACCATCAGTCCCTGCCACAATAGATCCTGAGACGGAGACAAAGAGGCGGCACCTGCAGGAATCGCATCAGGTCTCCAAACCATACTCTCCTCAGTCAATCCAGCACTGCCAGAACAATTATGCCCAGGTGGCGTTCTATACACCAAATCGCATGCACCACCAGGGGCCATGTGGAGGAAACACATACAGAAGTCGCTGACTTGGCCAAGGCTGGGTCAGGGCATCGATGCCATCGGACCTCATCTCTGTCTGGCAACTGAAGCAGTGGCAAAATTTGGTATTTGAGTTTGCCGCCATCAGATCCATTTTCAGGCAACCCCAGTGGCACAGAATCAACTGAAATGCCTCGACTCAATTCCCACTCTCTAGGGTCCAGAGAGTGCCGTCTAAGGAAATAAGCTTCCATACTGTCCACCCCAACAATGTGCTGGGCCGTTAAGACTAGGTGGTGCATCTCTGCACAGGCAAACAAAAGAGCTTTCTCCAGGAGGTACCCAGGCACACTTCATGCCACCCTGTAGATTGAGATAAAACCACTGCTATGGCGTTGTTTGAAAACACTCAAACCACCTGGCCCTCGACCAGGGGCCCAAAACACAGAAGAGCCAACCTGATGGCCCTCACCTCGAGGCAGCTGATGGACCATACCGCTTCCCTGCGGTTCCAATGGCCCTGGGCTATATGGTCTTAGCAATGGGTTCCCCAACTCGAGAGACTGGCATCTGTCATCAGCACAATCCTGGAAAAATTGTCTAGTAGTATGCCCATCCTCAGATTACAGGGCTGCCACCACTACCACAGGCTAGCCTTCACCATCAATGAAGTGGGAGCCCAGGGACCACCGGAGCAGTCGCATGTGAGCATGCATCCATTGCACACTCTATGGTCACCATCATCAATTCGAGCTGAAGATAATCCCAGACTCTGAACCTGCTGTGCACAGAACAGAGCCAGGCAATCCAACAGTCTTGACTTTGTTCTCTGGCAGGAAAACTGCCCACTTGAGTGTCAAAACATGCTTCCAAAAACTCCAGGAACTGGGAAGGCAACAGCTGTCTTTCCCTGATTGATCACCCAACCAAGGCTTTCCAAAAAGGACACTACTCGGGATGCTTCTGAAAGGGAATGGGTTCGGATGATCGCAGACCCACAAGAGGAAATGAAGCATCTGGAATTGACTCTTTACATTCCAGGAAATAGCCAAACTGAATGGTGTCTAGCACATAGCAATCCTTGGTATCCTAAGCCCATTCCTGAAAGAAAAGATGAAGCCTGGTTCCCACCAGAGGAACCAGGGAATGGGCCCCCAAGCCTTCATTGCATAGCCTGGGAGGGTCCTCCTCGGGAGGGGACAGAGTCCCTGGGCCCAAAGGCTCCACAATAGGACTGAGAATGAGCCAGAGGCCCAGAAAGAGGGGAAAAAGGGAGCTCTCATTAACCGACCTGGAAAACCTGAGACCCCCCTGGGAATCTGGCCAGTGCGCCCTTGGTGGACAGGCGGAGGCCGACAAGAAAGGAGCACCAGCCTGCTTCACAGGCCCCTTTGATCTGTCTTCTGGAAGGCAGTATGATTTTGTCTCTCCCAGGTCCTTCACCAGCTTCTCCAAATCAGCTCCAAGCAGAAGCTTCTCCTCAAAAGGCATTTGGGCCTTTTGAGGATGTGTCCACTGTCCAGTGCTGGAGCCAAATCCAACACAGTGACACTATCAGAACATCATCCCTGGCCGCCAAATATAGGAGGCCATACATGGCATCAGAAAGGAAGGCCGTAGCCAACTCTAAAAGAAGAATGGTATCATCTGGCAGAAGAAACTGAATCCACTGGAGTAGGACTCGAGATGTCAGGCTAGTACATACCGCTAGCTGCAGAATAGCTGCCGCCGCCACGGAAAACTGTCTCCTTAGCAGGAATCCACCTTATGGTCCAGAAAAATCTTTTAAGGCTGACCTGCCTTCCACAGGAATGGTAGTCCATCTGATAACTGCCATGACTTGCACATCCACCTTGGGAATGACAAACCATTTGACGCACTCCTCAGGGAAAGTGCAGATCCTCTTACACACCCATAACCCTTTAGGTAAGGAATCAGGAGAGACCCACTTCGACCGGATCATCCTTGATCACATCTGGGAATGGGAAGACAGTTGCGGATTTCTGTACCTCTTGAAGGAGTGAGTGAACATTTGGCTCCAGCTCCATGCCGGAAGCATGTCCATCAAGTTCAAAGAGGATGAGACCCTGGCAATCAACACTGCCAGCTCCTCCTTGCAGAATAGGTGGATCATGCTGACCTCTGCATAATCTTCTGAAGGCACGAGCACTTCCTCATCCAGTACAGAGCCATCTGAATCAGTCATAGTCAACATCTCAATTAGCATCCCTTACTAGGGATGCTTAGCCAAAAAGGTAATTGAACAGAGCTTCCACTTTCAGTCTGCCCTGCATGGGACTTCTCCTGGGGCACCCAGAGGCCGCAGAGTACGAATTTCAATGCCAGAAGGACCAGGCCTGTTGCAAAAAGGAAAAGAATTCCAGGGGAGGACAATTCGGAGTCCAGACGCTCTCCTCTCAGACATGACTCCCCTACACAAAGGGGGACAGCTAACAAAGATCCCCTAGAGGATGAACACAGCATGGTCGCTGGAACCTCCAGCAGGCTGAATATCCTTGTCTATAGCGCCATCCATCACCTCTGGACTAACCACCATTTCCCGGCTGAGAGGAGGAAAGCAGGCCCTCCAGGGGTGAATCAGAAGCTACAATGCAGGAAAAGAATCATCCAGAATCCAGGGATGAGGCTCATCGCTTGCTACAGGTCAAACAACGTTTCCTGGAAGAAGACAAAGTTAGGGCAAGTATCACAACAGCACATACTAAGACTGTATCAGCCCGCAAGCACGTTAACTGCACTTTTATGTTACACACATAACAGGTGCTAGGAAATAAGCACATGTTGGAGCCACTTGGGAACGAGGTCCTAATGTGTATTCCACCCACCAGGTAAAAACATTACTAACATCTGCAGAAAACAGCAGGAAACCTTCACACCGTACCAACAGTGGTCCACTCTGAAGTCCGTCCCAAGAAGACAGAATCAGGAGCCCCCAACAAGGACAATGAGGTGGTTAAGCCTTGGTACTCACCCCCTGAGAACCAAAGGCAGAGAATCTGTGCTGGGCTCAGCTCTATTTCCCTGAAACTGTTTCACTGGCTGGCTGGCTTTGCAGCATTGCTTTTAAGGTGGCTGGCAGGCAGATCCCTCCGAGATCTGAGAGAGCAGAGGGGACAAGGGGGGAGAAAAGGAGCATTGAGGGAGAAAAGGAGCATTGAGGTTGTGTGAGGCTGATGCAGTCTTCCAGATCCATCCAATTTGTGGTTGCTCAACAGGTCCTTATGATAAGGGCATGAAGCAGAACCAATTTTCCCTTCTCCTGTAGCTACCTAAAAGACTGTAGTCTAGTGGAGTCTCCCAGGTCATGCTCAAGTAGGAGTCACTTTTTTGTACTGAAGGTGGTCATTCACCAGCATATAATCAGTCTCTTTTGCTCTCAATCCTTAGATTTTCTACAGAGGAGAAAAACCATCCATCTGCTGGAGGCAAAGAAATACTGAAGGCTGACACCAATAGAGGAATAGGAGTGATGTCATTGAATCCTGGGCTTTTCATCGGTTCTGAGTCTCTGCTAAATCTGCTGGTAAGGAAACCCAACCCACTCGTTTGGGCTAGTCTAGCAGGACAATATGGAAAGACAGATTAGTAACTGTAAGAACCTCTTCGCTTATCACTAAAGGTAGAGAAGCTCACCACCCCAGAAAATTGCACACGTTGGTTGCACTAAAAAAAAAAAAGGCGGCAAAGTAGCTGACTTACCGATTGACTGAGACAGGCATATCTCAGGTTCCTGGCTGGCTATGGGCCGGATTTATTACGTTTCCCCCTCTCCCCCATAAGATACAGAATGGAAGAAAAGCCTTACCAACATCAACCCCTCAGTTCAGGGCCGCTTTAACCACTTATGGAGCAAACTTTGGAGGATAGGCCCCCTTCAATTGTTACGTTTGTTTGTTTGTTTGTTCTCCCAGTGACCACACGCGTAAGTACGAAGCCCTCTTTAACTTTCTTTCTTGAGAAGATTTTCCGTTCAACATTTAGAAAGCTTCTTGTACTTACTCATTGGAGGGGAAGCAAGGGTGCTGCGGCGTGTGTTAGACCCAGCAATAGAGTGCATGCTGCTGCTCATTTCCATTCAGGCCCCTTGAAGCCCCAACACTTGCAGCCTTGCCAGTATGCACCACATACCACTCCCTGCCCCCCCACCAGTGTTCTCTTTAAGCTGCGCCGGCATTGCTGCCGGTGGGGGGAATGTTGGCGGAGGACCCAGCGCAGTTAAGCGGGAACATTGCTGAGCTGTGGAGACAAGTGCTGGGGCCGCTTGAGTGCAAAATTTAAAGGGCAACCACTGCATTTTCTTTTCTTTTTTACTCGTGCCGATTACAGTGCCTCCCTGCGGTTCAGGACACTTCCTGCCTGTATCAGAAAACAGGTCTATTTGCACAAGTACAAAGAAAGCTACACATACAGACCTATGATGGAGAAAGGCTCCACAAAAGGCGTGATCACTAGAGAGGAAACATACCTAAACTCAAATTAAAGCCCAGAAATCGCCATTTTTTGAGATAAAGTAGCATGACACTTTCAAAATCATTTTGTCCCTCATCTTACTTAAATGTGATAGTGACGGACAAAAACCTCACATGTAGACAGTACTTACACACTTTAAGACGCTTTATTGTTGCATATTTCCTTTGCTTTCAATTTTCTACATTATATAAAAGGCATCCTGTTTATTCGCTACAAAAATGGGTCTAGCTTACATTCCATAGCTTGTACGTTGAAAGTCACCTACCATGTTCTTTTCTATGAACACGAATTGCTATAACAGTATACAGGATTTCTTTTTGCAGTCTCCTTATGGCAAAGTCCCTTTCATATTCTTACTTTTATCAGCCTGAAACAGTACATGAAAATGACATGTTAAAAATAAAACAAAAACCTCAATTGCAACATTTAATGAGAAATTCCAGTAGCTGAGTGACCGTGCGTCATTTCAAACAAGATAGCAAAGAAAATGCCCTATAAGCGATGTCAGTTATGATCACACTGCTGTACACCCGTCAGCAAAAGATGGCCGAAGAATATTTTCTCAAGAATGGTGTTGGGTTTGGGTCAGCTTCTTTCTCTAACTTCACCCCTTAGTCTGTGTGTATGGTCACTGGTGAATCTAAAATCAGATACACAAAAACCTTCAGCTTTATTCTGTAGGTTAGAGAACTCTGACCTATTTTGGCTTCAGTTAGCATACATATCAGAGCACAGTTAGAAATTTTTATGGAAGCAATTTGTCAAAGGTTATCTTATCCTTAGAGGAATCAGCAGGAAATTTGTTGGAACTCCTTTCTTAGCTCAGACTGTCCAAACAATAAATAAGAGAGGAGAAAGAAAGTAGCAGTTTCTAAGTACTGGGCATGCAGTTTTATAAGGCACAATTAACAGTGTGCTAATCCTTTTGGCCTGTACTGCGACTGAATATGAACAAATTTCAAATAAAAGCTTAGCCTGCAGTGTTATTATAAAGGCAAACACACATCTTTTCTTGCTTTATTTAAATTAGTGCAACTAGAAGCAACACATTAAAAAGTTAGTAAATGCTTGTTCCCGCTTTTCTAGAATATTTTCAAAAGATTCTGCAAACAGCCTCAAAATATTATTGTCTTTATGACCATCAGTAGCACTCACTGAGAAACCACTCTTTTTTTAAATTTGGATTTGGCTCACATCATTTCATTGGTAGCACAAGCAGTTACATTCAATTACAGTACATGTTACTGCGCTTGCGCACTCCGTTTAACATAGGTCCCATTTTATGCAATGTGACTGATATACTAATGAGTGGTAGAAGCCTTACTGTGTGCTAACATGGCAACACACATTAGTACATCTAGACCTAAAATCTGTACCTGATGCAACAGAGGGTTAAATGATTTTCCTACGTTTCCAAGCAGGATTTGAATCCCAGCTTTCCTGGTTTTCAGTTTGCTGCTCTAACCATCAAGCTAGTTCTCCGTTCCAATTCAATTTCATGGACAGGGTCCCCCTGCTTCAGGGCTGTTAGAAATGCTTGGACCCATGACAGAAGTCTGGGAAGGGTCTCTCAAATCACTAGCAAGCTGTCTCTACCTCAAATTCGGGGACCACCCTCTGACATGGAGGCTTAGGTCAATTTCTCTGGTTGCAATCTTTCCTGGTTTGAAGGGGCTGCGGGAAGCACAATCAGAAAGAGGTTAGGAAGTCGTTTCTCTCCAAGAGACACTTGGTTGTGCACTGACCTTATAATAATGCATGACAATGAATGAGTATTGAAAATAGTCTGTCTGCCCATGGAGTTAGTAATGGTGGAGACTGTTCTATAGTGCTTGGGATTACAAACAGGCATAAAACAAAAAGAGTTTTCTGTCCTTTAAGTGCCTCTCCTCTCCCTCTCACCTTAAGGCAGGAACTAAGAACCTATCGTATCTAGCCACGTGTTTGGTGTTATTCCTTGTGCAAAGTTCCAGCAGCTGTATCCCATCTGGGACGAAAAGAATGTATTTCAAGCAGTTGTGATGCATTTTATTGACCAACAAAAAGTTATTCAAAGAAACAGTCAGTCAAGTAGATCCCTCCTCCTGGGACCTGAGTCGTCTCAAGTTTATACACATCTTTGGATAGATTGTGCTAGTCCAAAACTAGCACATTACAAAAAGATTCCAGGCTATTCCAAAGGAGAAGACAAGAGTGATTATTACTGTCATTCTTGAGGACTAACCCAAGGCAACCATTTGAAGACAGTTATATGGTTAGTTTTGAATTTGGTTGGAAGATATTTTGTCACCTAGGCTCTTAAAAAAATTAACAATTCCACACACAAATTGCTAAAAAAAAAGCATTATGAGGGGGGATGGGATAGGTCATCATAGTGCTAACACCATTCAAGACCTGCTGGCATCTTATCTGAGGCCTTAGAGTGTGTCCTAAAACATGCTGCACGCCATGCAAAATCAGTTTGTGCTTATTCTTGTGCCAAAACTGGCAATTATAAAGTTTTTTTTCTTGTTGATCACTTTCACAGGCTTTGGAATTGGACTCGGAGCCCGGGGGGGGGGGGGAGGGAAGGAGAGGGGCACTTATCCTTCCCTTCAAGAAATGAATGCTGCTTTTGAACACATTTTATGGTTCATTTTAATTGACAAAGCACATTAATTGCTTTCAGCACCATATCCTAACTGGAAGCTACATTTCTTCCTGAAAATAAAACTTGCAGATAACAGTAGCTTTTGGTTCAGTTGCATATAACTATTTTTGAGTCAAAAATTTGGCAAGCAAGGAAAGGAAAAATGCTTCCCCCTTGTCCTATTTATTAGCCACAGAGTGTAGAACATTCCATACAACTCATTAACTTTCAGGAAAGTGCATTTTCTTTGTTCACTCTACAGTATTTATTATATATTTCCTTACACACTACATATAGTCTAATGGAGGGGGTGTCATCAACCTTTGCAGGCCAAGTATCACAAAAGTGCCAACATCACTTTTAATGAAGGTGGAAATTGTTCGCATTTTGTTTTCTCAGGGGGATGAAAGTAAGAGCCCTCAAATACATGTTTGATCTTCCTCATAGCGCTAGCACTTTGACACTCTACTACTACTGAATATTTTTATAGCGCTACAAGACGTATGCAGCGCTGCACAGACACATGGAAAGTCAGTCCCTGCCCATCAGAGCTTACAATCTAGTCAAGACAGTCAACACACAGTAGCTGTAGACATAGAATATATCTAGGGGGAATGGCAGGGAAACACAAAGGAGATTAGACAAATCAAGATCCGAAAGCATCAGCAAAGAGGTAAGTTTTCAGCCTAGATTTGAAAAGGGCCAGAGATGAAACCTGCCGAACAGACTCAGGTAGTTTGTTTCAGGCATAAGGAGCAGCAAGGTGGAAGGATCAAAGTCTGGAGTTGGCAGTAGAAGAGAAGGGCATAGATAGAAGGGATTTGCCTGAAGAGCGGAGTTCCCAAGGAGGGGTGTAGGGAGAGATAAGAGAGGAAAGGTAATGAGAAGTTGCAGAGTGAATGCACTTATAGGTCAGAAGGAGAAGTTTGAATTAAATGCAGACACTCATGGGTATTTTCCCAGAAATTTGTAACCAGCATTTCCTGCCTTGCTGAAATCAACAGTATTGAGAAGCGCTGGCCTGTTAAATGTAAAAAATGTTCACGATTGGCAAAGTGACTGTAGCCAGGAATGGGGTTTGAGTGCAATAATCATGTCTTCACAAGTCAAAGGCAGTGATTTTTTTTCCCTAGTAAAAGAAAGATGCCGGAACTCATATGCAGGGCTGTTTCATTAATACATGAGGCTCATAGGTCAATTTTAGCAGGCAATGAAAAAGGTGCCAGAAAAAAAGATGCCTTAAAAAATAGTTGTGTGTTCACTACTTAGGGTTCCTTAATTCATCAGTTATGGCATGTTAAATTTAGCATAAATTAAAAAGTTCATATTAAAGCAAATGTGTGAAACCGAAACACACACAAAAGTTGGAAATATTCTTGAAATTCAACGAAAACTAAGTGGCTTTCTTGCCCATGCCGATCTAGTTGTGCTATTCAAAGTAACATAAAATGAATTCCATCATAAAAAATTGTTCTTTTCAGCAGACGGAACCTTTTTGAGCATGGAAAGGTGGAACAGGAGCGACAGCAGCTTCAGTGAGTACACTACCGCAAGATGCAAACAGCAAAAGACTGCCATTAATACAAACAGAAATGAATGAATTACAACTTGTCGTTTTTGATAAGCATTTAAGCTAGTCTGTTAATTTTATGTTCATTTTAAATATTAAGATAGATGTTTTTCAGGTGGGGGAGAGGGTTACACACAATAAAACTAAAAGTTGGCAGTGAATTGTTAAAAAAAGAACCATTTGGGCGGCAGCTATTTATGGCATAGCACTGCCAAGATTAGAAACAGTTATGATCAGCAAAGATTAGAAGCAATCTGGCATGCATTTAGCTCAGCAACTATGTAAGCACAGAGCGAGCTTATTGTTAAAGTCTCCTCTACACCACCACTACACATGCTTGCAATAATCTACAACTATGTCGAAAGGTGGACTGTGGGTAGGTAAGAAACGAGATAGTTCTGTTATGAGGTTACAGCTCAATTTTACATTTGATTTGTTTTGCCAAAAAATAGATTTTTCTGAAATTGTGCTTGGCATTCGTCAGAGCACTGCGAATCTCTGTTGTTATTTCAGCCTTTATACACCTCTGTACCCTCTGATGAGGACAGTGGAATACCTTTTTTTGCTTAATGGAGGCCAAACAAACCAGTATCTACCCTGCCATTCCTGTTCCTCCTCCTCCCAAAGCTCCTTAGTTGCTGATATTATGTGAGGCAAAAAAAAAAAAAAAAACAACCAAAAATCTCAGTTGAGCAATGTCCCCAATGGCTCACTCTATTTTGTTGACTATGGCCTCCGAAGTGTTATCTTTTATAGGATACTCCGACAAAAATAATACAAGTTTATAAATTTTTTGCAGGATTATTTGGTGATCTTTTTAAATTTGATTTGTTTTGTCACCTTATTGGGATAATTTTGATTGCATTAACAGTCAGCATGGCATTCTTAGCTCACAGTAAATCATATGCTAACAGCACAGTTTAGTAAACATGCCCCTATATGAACTAATTTAATATGCAGAAATCATCTGTGGGCAAGTTTTGATGATATTCAGAAAGTTACTTACTCTGCCATCCTTCCCCTTGTGATCATTTCCTTTCCAGAATACATGTTGAATCCTGGTGGTTGTGAATAAGAGATCAACAACCAAACAGCTAAAGATTCATGTTTTTAAAATGCAGATCAAGAATACACTGGAAAAATAAAGTTATAAAGAATGACTTGCAAGGTGTTTCCACAGATTCTACTGTATACTTACTATCAAAAACCTAAGAGACACTAAGGGGTATGTTTACTAAACCGGGCTAACGGTTAACCCGGGCTATCTGCCACTAGGTCCCATATTATTCAATGGGACCTAGTTGCAGATAGCCCGGGTTAACCGTTAGCCCGGTTTAGTAAACATATCCCTAAATATGGGACTCAGGCCATAGTGCTATGAGTGCTGCAGTATGAAAAGAAAAAAACCTACAAAAGACAGGTGATACATATATGGCAGTTTGACTGCCCGTTAATTACTGGTCTAATAGAATACCTGTTGATGTCTCCATTTAGCCCTTTCATATATTTTTTTAGTTTAATACCCTTTGAGTTAGATTGAGTTTTGTATTGCTGAGTTTTGCCACTTTTTATATTTTCACCTGCTCTGTAAAGGGCATGGGTAGAATAGCCTGCATCTGCAGGAGACATTGAAGAATTTTCTCAATTGCTGCTTGAGCAGGGAGCCGCAAGGAGACTCCAGAAAGGCAACATGTAGAAGCTTATGCAAATTCCAGTGCATAATCCTGCTTGAGGGTCTCAAGGACCGATTGGTCTAACATGGCTGTTCCTAGGAAGGGGCCTGCTGAGTCACATAACAGGGGGGTTTACTGGCTCCAGAGGGCACAGCAGCTGAATCTCAAGAGTACTGCAGACTCCAAAAGGGCCAACTCTCCTTGGGCTTAGGCTCATAGGAGTCTGGGTATGACCTACTCTTAGCTGTCCAAGGGAATCTCTATGCTCCACGCAGGGTCTGCTTGAGGCACTCATAGCACCCCTGGGCCTGTCTTCCACAAGCCTTTGAGGGCAAGCCTTTCCAAAGTCTTCCACCAATTTCTAAAGGTCCTCCCGAAGAGCACCCTGCCCTTGCAGGGGATTGGAAGGCAAGCTGTCCTGCAGGAGAAAAGCTATTGTGTCTCTTCAGGGGATGGCTCTTGCTCAGCCATAATTTGAAGACAGCATCCAAGCCTGCACATCACACGGCTGACGAGTTTAAGGCAGAGGTCTCAAGCACACAGTCCATAGGATTGTAGTCCCATCTACTCTGACCCAGATTATCTGCACTGCTGTACCACTCCATATACCTTGCCACCTGCTGGAGGCAGACAAAACTGGCTTCTCTCAGTACTGCACCAGAGGATATACCAAGTGACAACGTCACTAAAAGTTGCTCAAGTCTGCCTCACCTGCTGGCTGCGGAGCATAATCTACTATCCTGCTAGACTAGTCCAGAAAGGGAAAAAATTAAAAAATATCAATAAAAATGGACTTTGCTTGAGGGCACAATTATTTTAGCTGAATCCTGCACTCCACAGACTTTCTCCTATGCATGACATGGAATGTATGCCCCAGCAAACCAAACCACTAAAAAACTCTTCAGCAAATTTAGTTGATCATGCACTGTATTTGTCATTGCTGAACAGACAATCCAACTTGAATCAGTGTGTGGTAGTACGTACAAATGCCTCATTTCTGGGATTTTTCAGTGGCTTGTTTAGAAATTACCATTTAGTACGTTTCCATTCCGCAGAAAATTCCAGAGTTAGCAGCTGCATGGTTTTCAACAAGGAAAAAAACTCAATGATCCCATATGTAGGTTGTTAATCGTTCTGGTGAGCTGAGCGTGGTCTCTGTGGTGACTTCTTATATGCTGCAGTGGTGTACCCATTCAAGTTTATTTCTGGGGTTATTCTGAACCCGTTTCAATATGAGACTACAGTGGATATAAAATTTCTCATGTACCATTTGCTTTAACTAGATTGTAAATTCTAAAGAGAAGGTACCACTGACTTGTACATATTTGTACAGTGCTGCATACATCTCACAGTGCTTTGGAAATGAGTAGCAGTAACTGCAGAAAAGGAATCACATAACCAGACTATCATACAATGTCCTATTACGTTTTGTTTTTAAATTTGGCATTCATAGGGTGGTGTTTTACTACTAAATTGCCCCAAAGAGCTCAATGTAAATACCCAAGGCAATGGGAGAGGACGTGAATTGCCCAAGATCACCACAAGTGTTTGTGATGGAAAAGAGTTTGAATCTAGGTTTCCTCATTTCATTCTAACCACTAGGCCCTTGATAGTCATTCGCAGTCTGAGGGCCACCAATGGGTCAGATTTTCAGGATAACCCTAATGAATATGTATGAGGTATTTGTACGCCTACTACCTCCATTGTTTGCAATTCTCTCTCAAGCATATTCTATTAGGTATATCCTGAAAACCCAACCTGCTGGCAGTCCATGAGGACTGCATGAATACCACTGCACTAGTCCGTTCCCTCTCATTGCGCTGATGACTACGCTATTAGAATCTGATCCCTATGAGCAGATGCCACTGTTTCTCAGTGTGTTCTACTTCAGTTGCTGTTGTAGCTGTCCGTTCCCCCCCCCCCCCCGGAAAATCTTAGCTGGGGGCTCACTTAATTCCAGGGCTAAGTCCCAGACACCTTCCATCAAATCCTAGCATGGATATTGTAATGGAGGTTGGGATTTTCCACCTCCAGGGCTAAGGCATATAGTTAACAGTTCAAGGAGACACTTCAGAGACGACAGTGGTGTTCTAAAATTTTATACAGGAATAATAAAAAAAAAGTTTCTTTACAATAGAGTTCAGTGGTTTAAAGCATTTCAAGTGCAGCTTCAGAGCATACAAGTAGACAAGCCACATAGGCATTTTGATTCTTACTTTCAATCCTGGGGTACCCTCCATTTTTCTATATTTTAAGTTTCCTTCTAGTTTGTGATGGGCTCCTTAATTCCAAAGGACTTGCTCCTCCAAATGCTTGAATCTTTCCTTGGCTTCTTTTCACCTCTTCTCTTCTGGATTCTTGGGTAGCTCTTCCCTTTTTCCTTCAGCTGGTACACTACTGGGTACCTCAATATAGGCAACCGATACACCCATCCCCACTCACTACTCCTGCAGAGATCTTTGTTCACACTTGATATTCAGATCTTTTCTCCCTATAAAAAGACAGATCCAGAGTATGATTATATATTCTGCTCTAATAAACCAGATCAGAGGATTCTCAACTCAGTCCTCTGGACACACCTAGCCAGTCAGGTTTTCAGGATGATCACAATGAATATGCACGAGAGGGATTTGCATATAATGGAGGCAATGCATGCAGATCTCTCATATGCATATTCATTGTAATCCTGAAAACCTGACTGGCTAGGTGTGTCCCAAGGACTGGGTTGAAAACCATTACTCTAGATAATTATGTATGGATGACTGTAATGTAAAAGAACAACAAAAAAACCTCACATTTTTTAACACAGATTAACACATCCATAATAATTAAGCCCATACATCTTCATGTGGAGGTCTATTCCAGTCTGTATGACCCAGGCCTCTGTGCGTCTGTTCGGAACTGGATGCACATAGGTAGACACGATTCTGATCCCAGGGGCACATCTAGCCCCCTCGGGATCAGAATTGTGTTTAAGCCCATACATGCAGGCCGGGATCCAATTCTGGTTGGCCTGCATTTACAGGCTCCTGCCTGGCTAACTCAGTCAGGCTCCTGAATGGAGCTGCGGCGCCATGGCGTCCAGTTGCCATAGCACCACGGCTCCATTCAGGAGCTGCGATCCCCGGCCGCCGATGACTTTCTTCATTCTCCTCAGCCCAACCCCCGATCTGACCTCTCCACCCTTTGCTGCTGCCCGGGCCTGCCGTTCGATGTCTAGGGGAACGTATTCCACTTCAGAGGTGGAATAAGTTCCCCGTCTAGTCTGCCGGCCCCAGACGTACAAGGCCGACTTCAGAATCCCACTGCCCTCCCCACCCCCGTGTAGCCTCCCCGTACAAACTCCTTGTTCGTAAGGAGAGGCTTAGTCGGGGACAACAAGGGGGACGAATAGTATCCCCACTATCCGTGGTTCAGAATAGACCCCATAGCCTGTAAAGTGCCTAAAATGATATTGTCTGCAACACAATAATACCAATAAAGATAAAATTACCTTATTATGTTGTGATGCCGCCTGCTCAGTTCTTGAAATGCTTGATAGAAAGTTAAAAGCACATGTGTCTTATTGGGGACGGGGACAGAAAAAACACACAGCTGAGTAATTGTATATAATTCTATAGGTAAGGTGTTCCAGAGTCTCAGCCCAGCAACAAACAAGTCACAAGTGTTAACTAGTTGGGCCTGCTTCAAGGATGGACCCTGTGGCCACAGAACATGAAGATGATCAATTTTAAGAAAAGCCATGGAGTGGACAGTGTCCCTGCTAGAGCTGTCAGGAAGGAGTAAAGGGAAATGCCAGCAAATGTATTTATTTTGCTTAGCTCACACCTTTTTAGTACTAACTCAAGATGAGTTATATTCAGATATACTAAATTTCCCTGGCCCCAGAGGGCTTACAATCTGAGGTGTTGTATGTAAGCTGATCTTGGGTTAAGTGACTTGTCTAAGGCCACTGGGAGGAATGGGATTTGAACCCTGGCTTCCCTGGTTCTCAGCCTGCTGTTTGAACCACTAGGCTACTCATCCATTACACCACCAAGTAATTTACTGTGGAATCCCCTGTCTTTATTGCTGGATGTGAGAAAACAGGCGGCAAGCTTCTCTCTCTATCTCCAGACCAGTTCTGACAACAAATAGGAAAGAGGACAATGGGTTTCTGCCTCTTCCTTCCAAATTCAACCTTTTCGCTGACAGAAGCAGGAGACAGACCACCTCTCACACTATACCGTACATTCTAGGATCTTCTAGGGATTTACTGAACACCCTCCCTGGACTATATCATCATAGATTACTCCTGAAAAGGGAGCACCATACCAACATAATTAAGGCCACTTCTCTGATAATGTCAACATGTCCTCCACTAGAAAGAGCATAAAGTGTAAAACAGCCTAAGGTGTATAGTACATTTGTTTTCCTGTGCAATTATCTGTTGCAGTAGGAACCATGTGTCTGGTATTTACAGAATACTACAACTTTCGTCTCGGTGCTGGATACTTATGGGGTCATTCTGAGCCGCAAATAGTGGGGATGGACATCTCGTTGGAACATCCATCCCCGCTATTTGGCCCCTCTGCCGACCACCAACTAACTTCCTGTACTTTGTACGGGGAGGTTAGATGGGGGTTGGAAAGGGGCGGTGCAGGGCGTATTTAGGGCAGGCATTGGATTGTCTGAGGCCCCGGATGTACAGGGCCAAGTCGGCGGAGGAGGTAGGAGGGGTGGAGGAGATTCCCCACCGCTGACCCTGGCCTTTGGAGGCCAGATCGGGGGTCGGGCTGCAGGGAATGAAAATTCTGGTCGGTGGCCTGGGATTACGGCTCCTGAATGGAGCCGCAGCGCCATAGAAACTGGATGCTATGGCGCCACGGCTCCATTCAGGAGCCTTGACTGAGTTAGCTGGGCTAGGTCTGTACATGCACGCTGACCGGAATTGGGGTCCCGGCCTGCATATATAGGCTTGGATGCGATTCTGATCCCGTGGGGCTGGACGTACCCTGCGGGATCAAAATCCCATCTAACTCTGTGTGTCTAGTTCCGACTGGGCGCACAGAGGGCTGAGATGTTCAGGATGGAATTGGGCCCTAATTGTTTCATAGGCAAAATGACAAAGCACCTAACTGCTTCTGTGTTCATATAAGGTAGAAGGACACAGCTATTAAAAAGTGTGAAGCAAATTATTTTTCCCTTAGCAGAGAGAAATTCTTAAGAGAGATGAAAATATATAATCTTCAGTATCCAAAACATGGAGCATTCTGAGCATACACTACAGTTCTTTCCAGTGGGAGTCAGTTTTATTGTAAATTTGTGAAGAATTATAGCCTCTTTCCCTCTCCAAAACCACCCCTCACCTTTTTCAGGTTCTTAACCGTTGCTATGAAGTATGTAGCCACCTCCACATATCTCCTTTCTGAAATTCAGTGTCTTAAAATAAAAGCACAAGAGTACTGAGAGGCGATGGCAGCAGCTGCTAGCAAAAGGGATAATTATTTTGCAGACAATATAGCAGGGCTGCTATTCAAGACAGTAGGAGTATTATTTTCTTGTGCAATTTAAAAATCTTCATTTGCATTGCAAATTGATCTATAAGTCAACTAGTATAGTTAGTAGATGTGATGCAAATTTCACCAGTATGCCACATAAGTAAAACTTAACAGGACTATTGCTGGGCTAAATGATGACCTGGATTGCAGGGGAGCCCCTTCCATAATGCAGCTGTGTGGGAATTTATTACAGCTGCAGAAGCAACAGCATGGTGCACCAGCACCTCTACGATGGCCATTTTAAACATACACCCAGAAATCTAATTCTGATCTGGGAGAAACTACTACTTCAGCTATTATGTAAGAGTCCAATACCAGCGCTTGTCTCGGAGAGGCTCTCCTAGAGACCACGCTGCACCTCAGCCAGTCTAGTCAGGAATTGTTTAATATTGTGGCCTAACCAGCCACCAGAGTCATTATGGCTACAGCACCATTGTTGAATCAAGAACTAAGTTCCCTGAATTCAGTGCATTTGGAATTAAGGCAAGAAATATAGTAACATAGTAAATGACGGCAGATAAAGACCAGTATGGTCCATCTAGTCTGCCCAGTAAGATGGCAAGAGTAAGTGCACCTGCTGTTCCGTGCAGGCCACCCCTTCCCATGTCTTTGTTTTAGGGGTGAACCCACCACTCCGTGTAGGACACCCCTGTTTGTTGAGAAATTAGATAGTTAAGTTTATTTTGATTTTATCCTGTTGCTGTAAAGGGATCCACTGTATCTGTCCCATGCCATTTTTAATTCTGACACTGTACTTGCCCCCACCACTTCCATCGGGAGGGCATTCCAAGCATCCGCCACCCTTTCAGTGAAAAAGTATTTCCTGACATTGCCTTTCAATTTACCCCCTTGCAGCTTCGTGTTACGCCCTCTAGTTTTCTTCTTCCCCGTCTTTGGAAGAGGTTTGTTTGTTCATTATTTCTCTTTAAGTATTTAAAGGTATGAATCATATCTCCCCTATCCCTCCTCTCCTTCAGAGTGTACATATTTAGGTCTTCAAGTCTGTTCTCATAAGGCTACTGACGCAGGCTCCAAATCATTTTGGTCGCCTTCCTCTGAACATTTTCCAGTCTTTTTATATCCTTTGCAAGATATGGTCTCCAAAACTGAACACAGTATTCTAAGTGAGGCTTCACCAGTGACTTATACAGTGGCATTAATACCTCTTCCTTTCTGCTGGTAATTGCTCTTTGTATGCAACCCAACATCCTCCTGGCTTTTGCCACTGCCTTGTCGCACTGTTTTGCCACCTTGAGATCCTCAAAAATAATCACACCAAAGTCCTTCTGGTCCGTGCTCACCAACCTCTCGCCCCCTATCGTGTACATTTTCCTTGGATTTCTGCTTCCCAAGTGCATGACACTGCACTTCTTCACATTAAATCTTAACTGCCAAGCATTAGACCATTCTTCCAGCTTTTATAGATCTTTACTCATGTTATCCACTCCCTCAAGGGAGTCCACTCTGTTGCAAATTTTTGTGTCATCTGCAAAAAGACAGACTTTCCATGCAGTCCTTCAGCAATATCACTCACAAATACATTGAACAGTGCCGGGCCCAAGACCAAACCCTGGGGCACCCCGCTAATCACCCTCCTTTCATCCGCGTGAGCTCTATTTATCATCACCTTCTGTCATCTGTCAGTCAACTAATTTCTGATCCAGTTCACCAACTTGGGACCCATCCCCAAATTACTGAGTTTATTGATAAGCCTCCTATGAGGAACAGTATCAAAGGCTTTGCTGAAATCCAGGTAGATGACATCCATCGCATGCCCCTGATCTAGTTCTTTGGTCACCCAGTCAAATAACTCAATCAGATTTGTTTGGCAAGATCGTTCCTTGGTAAAACCATGTTGCCTCAGATCATGCAACCTGTTGGTTTTGAGAAAGTCTACTATTCGCTCTTTCAGAAGCGCCTCCATTACTTTTCCCACCACCGCGGTAAGACTCATGAGCCTGTAGTTTGTCACTTCTTCCCTGTCACCACTTTTGTGAAGAGGTACCACATTCGCCCTTCTCCAGTCCTGAGGAACTTCTCCTGTTTCTAAGGATCTGTTCAAAACATCCTTTAACGGCCCTGCAAGAACCTCTTTGAGCTCTTTCGGTATCCTGTCACATCATGAGATACTAATATTCAACTATAATTCAGAAGGGCAAATAAAGTGAATGGCCCAAACTTATCACAGACTTCCAAAAATTGTGACCAATTAGAAGGGTCCATCCTGCTTTGCTTGTGGGATTTTCAGAATTTCATGAAACAAACTATAGGCACCATGGCAGTAATTTTATAAAAAGGGCAACTATGCTCAAGTTCCAAAAAGGTATCTATTTCATAGAAGGCAACATAGGCCCCATAACCAGAGCCAGAGCCGCACAAACTGTCACATGCAAAAAGGTATAAAATCTGTGCATATACTCTGTATATACTCCAATATTTTATGCAATATGAGTACATCAGACCTCTTGTCAACACTACATGCCCTGAATGCCTTTGCACACATCACATAAAAAGTAAATGCAGTCTTTCAGCAAGCCTACATTTTAAGTATACCCACCTGCCTTTTTCAAAGTGTAAAATGTGCATTGCATGCAAAAAAATACTTTATAAACACCACAAATGGGGCATATGCTAAATAAACTGCACATATTTAGCTAAATCAGTGTGCAAATACAGCTCTGTCAATGGCTTGCTCATTTATTTGGCCTACCTTAGAAGATACAGGCCTGTTACACTATATTGTAAAATAGGAATGTATGAGAACTGATGCCCCTCTCTTTTAACCCCCCCCCCCCCCCCCACCCTAAAGGTAAAATAATGTTTTAATTGCATAACCACCTTGGACTTTTCTGGCCAATTTGGTCTAATCATGCTCACAGACAGAATTCTATTCAGGCTAGTTAGGGGCTTTGCATTATTTATAACTCCATCCATGCTCAGCTCTGCCTGGACCATAAAACATGCATCTAATGTGGACTCAGTGTTACAAACAGGGTTCATACACAATCAATGACACTACATAATAGAAATAGGAACAATAAAGAAGGCCAACAAGATTGAAATAATTTTTTTTAAAGTCCCGTTGTGAAAGGGAAATGCCATACCACTTTGGAGATGACAACTGTTTGGCAAAGACTTATCAACTGAAAACATGGATGTCTTCAGCATTGTTGAACACATTTGACAGCATTTGAAGCATGCAGTTAAGATTTCTCTTACTCAAAGAACCATCGACACAGGAGACTAACTTTGGCACCACTCAAAAGTCCAAGAAAGAAAAATTTCAGTGCCATTATCTGAGCATAAATTGCCTCACAAAACAGGTGCAAAAAACTCCAACATTATCTTAGCCGGTGATGGCATATTCAGTTGTACCTCAGATGGTTCTGTGCCGAGATTCCTCCAGCATAGAACCTGTACAGACATGCTTTTCCTAGGGATCTGCATGGCCAAAAGAACTTGGTATGCTTTCATATTTTATGGATTTCCTTTTTTTTTCCTTTTTTTAATTGCAAGTACTAAAATTCGTCATATACACCAGTTCCTAATATAATCCTATCCGCACCCCCTAACTAAAAAACAGTCTCTGTAGCCAGTCTATCATCGCCAACCCTTATCTTCCCTACCCCTTCCTTACCTTGTATCCATTTCAAGAACAAGTCCCACACTTTATTTAACTTGTCCACTTTTCACCAGCATATGGTAGATAGTTCAGAAAGACAAAGTAATTTACAGTTTCAGCTCAACCTCACCCTAGGTTGGGACTCTGGCATTTTTCCAAGCTTTCATGATTGTGGGTCTAGTAGCTATCATAACATAGCTAATTTAGTTATCTGTTCCTACAACCCTAGGAGGCTCGAAGTTTAAACAAAACTATTCTAATAGAGGGGTATAGATTTGCTGCTATAATCTTGTTTAGTCAAACAGTGGACCACAAAACAAAAACTTTGGCTCATTGCCGTCAAATATGAATATAAATCCCTTTCCCTCACATTTATTTATTTTATATTTAGCTCACGCCATTATCACAAAACACATTTCCAATCCAGTTTAGAACATTTCACACCCTTACTAGTGTGGTAATACCATCAAAAGAGTTTATAATTAGTCTCACTATACTTATTATACCCTTATATGTTCCTTCCCAAACATGATGCCACTCTATTTCCAAATCCTTCCCCAACTGTCCCTCCCATTTCCTCACTTCTCATCTCCTGGTGCATTTGATAGCACATAAAGTGATATTTTTTTATTATTTATTTATTTTTTATATAACAGTTGCTTATATACAGCTACCTTCCACAGATCAGGTGCGGTTTACAGTGAACAAGGAATGAACAGATTAACAGGTCTGTTTTACATGAAACATTAATTAACTAGGTACAATTTTGCTAAATACATTAAACATGATTGGACTAAATATGGTAAATAATTTGTTAAATAACAATTGAACTATTTACATATTTTGAACTATTTACATATATCTATTTACAGGATTTACAAATAGTTATTTAATCGACTTTAATTGTAGTTAGATAGAGTAATTGGAGTTGGTGTACCCTGAGGTCGCTATTAACCATTTCCTGTTAGTGGTAAGGTATTTTCTAGTTTGCCGAAATGGGAGATGAATAAATATGTTTTTAATTTCTTGCGGAGTTCCTTTGCATCATTTAGTGCTCTTATTTCTTCGGGAGGGAGTTCCATAGGGTGGGAGCTGCATGAGAAAATGCTTTTTTATTAGTTGTTTTTTTGGTAGTTGTGAAATCTTTCGGGATCCTAATTTTATTCGTGTGGCCTCTCCGTAGCGCAGTTTGGGATGTGTCTTTAATGATAAGTTTTGTTAAAGAGACTGGGGCCATTGTATTTAATGTCTTAAATGTAGTGATAATCAATTTGTGATTTATTCTGGATTGAATTGGGAGCCAGTGAAGGTTTGCTAGTATAGGGGTAATGTGTTCAAATGGTGGAACCTTCATTACAATTCTTGCTGCTGCATTTTGGGCAAGTTGGAGTCTTTTAATGTTTTGTTTTGTTGTTCCTAGTAGGGTGAGATTTGCGAAATCAAAGTGTGGTGTGATGATAGCCTGGATAATGCTCAGAAAATCATGTAGGAGTACATGAGGACGTAATTGTTTTAAAATTTTGAGTTTAAAGTAGATTTTCTTAGTGATGTTTCTAATATGTGTGTCCATACTAAGGTGTGAGTCAAGGGTGACACCTAGGTATTTTACTCATTTTTTATAGTAATGTTGTGATTTTGGAGAGTGATGTGTGTTGGAGGTATGTAGGATTGATTTTTAGTTACTATTAATATATCTGTTTTAGAATGATTGATATGGAGATTGTGGTCTTTTAGCCAGATTGTTAATTCAGAGAAGCATTCTGTTAACAGTTGTAATGGGAGTGTTGGGATTGTGAATGGTATGTACATCATCATATCGTCTGCATATATGTGATAGTGGACTTTAAATTTCTTGAAAATGTTGCAGACTGGTTGAATATATATATTAAATAGGAGGGCAGAGAGGGCGGAGCCTTGTGGGAGACCAATTTCCTGTTTATATGTTTTAGATGATTCTGTGTTAGTTCGGACGGTTTGGGTTCGATCAGTTAGATATGAGGTGAACCAATTATGTACAGTTGAGTGGATTCCTATTTGTTTTAGTCTGTTAAGCATTACAGCATGGTGTACACTGTCAAACGCTGCAGAGATGTCTAGAAAGAGGAGAATGAAAGCTTGTTTAGGGTTATCAATACCTCGTGTTAAGGTATCGAGGAGTACTGTTAATAGAGTGTCTACACCATGATAGGGGCGAAAGCCATATTGTTGGTCATCAAGGAGGGCTGAGGTTTCTATGTGATCTTGTGTTTGAGTTTGAACGACCTTTTCAATCAGTTTAGCCATAAATGGAATGCTAGAGATAGGTCTGTAGGAATTGGGTGATGTTTTTGTCGAGGGTGTTATTTTTGATTATCGGTCGGATTTGTGCATGTTTGAGGGAAGGTGGTAAGTATCCTTGGCGCAGCGACAGATTGACTATAGGAAGGATAAAGGGGGATAGTGTAGAGAGGGTATGCTTGATCCAGTTTACCGGACATGGATCAAGTTGAGAGGTCGTAGTGTTCAGGTTTGAAATAGTCATCTTAAGAGTGTCTTTGGTTATAGAGTGGAAGTCAGACCATTTTTCTAATTGATGTTGGTGGGAAAGTGAAAGAGGATTTGGTGTGAATGCAAATGTTTTTGATTTATTTATATAGTGGTTTGCTAGAGTCTGGGCAGAGATATCAATAGCATCGTTGCTGGTCCCATATGAGTTATTAGTTAAGTTTTGGACGATACTGAAAAGTTCTCTTGGTCTATTAATGGATTTGGTTAGTATAGTTGTGTGGTAGTTTTTCTTTGCGCCGTCTGAAGCTTCTTTGTACTTTTACTTATTCTCTCCCTCAACCTAGTTCCTTCCCATTCATTCATCTGCCCCCAAATAAGCATTATCTTCAGAAGACCTAAATTAAGCCTTAACTTGGAAATACTGTAATCTTTGAAGATTTGACTCCATAAGTCTCCTGCATTTCCATAAAGCTAATTGCTCCATCCTCTATAAGTGTTCCAGACATATTAATCCCTCTGACTCCTATCTTTCATAATCCACATCTTCCCACTCAGGACGGAAGACATGAATTCCATGTTAAATTTCAGGGGTGTATACTTAGAGCAAGACCTTCCTTCTAATACTTTCCCACAACAATGTCCCACACTCAAAGGGAGTGAGCTACAAATACGTTGGACACCTTCAAACAATGCCTCAGGGAGGTCAGCAACCAAGAGTTCACAGGCAGAGGAATGGGTGTGTCCAATTTCTGTTCATTATAAATATTTTTTTAATGTTCCCACCCCCACTCCATTAAAGCGTGGAGTTGTCCTGCTGCTATGTAAACATTCCTGATGTGAGGAACCCCTAACATTCCATCCTGCTTAACCCTGCACAGTACTGCTCTAGATATTCTAGGTAGTTTCCTCTGCCAAATGTAGGCAAAAACTCTGTTTCAGTACTGCTATCAGGAGCACCCAAATAAAATGGAGCAGTCTGGGCAAAATCACAATTTTAACAGTTGCAGTTCAGTTCTGCCAGGAAGTGGATAATTTGGGCCAATGATCCAACTTCCTGAATAGTATATCAACATAGGTTTACTACTATTACTTATCATTTGTATAGCACTACAAGATGTATACAGCGCTGTACAGACACATGTAAAAGATGGTCCCTTCTCATCAGAGCTTACAATCTAGTTAAGACAGACAGTACAACAGCTGAGGACAAGGATACTCGTATATCTTGGTGCACTTATAGGTCAGTAGGAGAAGTTTGAACTGGAAATGGAAACGGATAGGGAGCCAGTGAAATGACTTGAAGAGATTTATAATCATATAATTAGACTTGCTTGCAGAAAGATATAGCCCTAGATGTTTAATAGTCTCTGTCTGTTTGAACCAGAATTAGCTCATAACAGTTACAAACCTCTCCCTTCTGAAAAGTCATATTCAATATGTGTAACTTGGCTTGGCTGGCCCAAGCTCATAAGACAAGCTCAAAAGTCTCCATCTCTATTACTGTCTCCCTTAAAGATATTGCAGGGTCTGTCAAAGTGAGAAGTACATAGACCTCAAGCAAGGAGATTTTAAAATCTTCTACTACGATCCCATTAATGCATTGATTGTTTCGTATTCTCTGGGTAAAACTCACAGCACAAATGACCAGAAAACTGTCAGAAGTCTTTTCAGCATTAACAGAGCTAGACATTTATGCTGATGGGATACCCACTTTAAATTAATAATTTTAGATATCTTTGGCTGTTTGACACCTGGGGAAAAATCCAGAATGATCAGCATGCATAAGGTCTGGGAGCCTGGTGAGCAATCTTGTCTCCAAGAACTTAGAGAAAAGTTTAAAGTCAATCCCAAGGAGCAAATTAGGCCTATAAAGGCCCTCATACTATTGGATCTTCACCCTCCTTTGGCATCAAAGTTATAACAGCCATTTTTCATACTATGCATCAACCTGCCTTCTTCATCTATGGCACTGAGGAATTCTTGAAGCATTTAGAAAACCCAGCAGTGAAACCATCTACCCTAGGAGCCTTGACTACCAACCCCTTAACTGTTAATAGCTGTCAAGACCTCAAAATGAAGATATAGGCCTATCCAGCAACTAGATATACTCATTCAACTTGGGAACAAAGGTCCCTTAGGTTTTCTTCAATTTCTAGATCATTATTTTCTTGTTCTGACACATATAGTATCTCTCAAAAAGACTCTACAAACCTTGACCGAATTTGATTATCCTTAATCAAATCTCTCCCCTCCTTATCCTTTACTTTCAGAATGTGATTCCCAATATCTAATCCTTTTAAAACTTGAGCCAGCAACCTCCCCGCCTTTTTACTCTGGTGGAATTAGATTGCCCTCAATTTATTCATAGCGAAGCTAATGTCATCCATTATCTAGCACCTTTAACTATGCATGTTACTGCTTCAAATCCCTCAGCAGACTAGCTGGGACTTGACCCCCTTTATACAGTCCCTCTAATCTGACTATTTCCAATAACAATTTTTCCCTCTGGAATTTCTCTTGCCTTTTTATAGGAAGCTGTAGAAATAAGCTTCCCTCACACACCTGCTTTTGATAATCCCAAACTATCTAAAGGGAGTGTTTGTCCATCATTAAAAGCCAAATATCCCTCAATTGCTTTAACTGTATTATCCTTCACTTGTTCATCATCTAACAGGTTATCATTCAAGTTCCAAAACATTTCTGCTAACCCCTCCCCCCACTGTATATTGACCACCACTATGATAGGAACATGATCTGACCAGCTGATGGGGCAATGTTCCACTTCCACTACCTCTCACAAAAGCTCTTTTCCCAGTCATATTATAAATACACAAATTGCACATTCCCCTTTGTCTTCCTCCCAGCCCCCTTGAATTTTCCACCTTTCATTTCACTGTCAAATTATAGTCTTCCCACACCACCCCAATCACCAAGGGTCCCAACTGAAGCAATCACGAAGTGCTCTCAAGCCACCAGATCCAGAGCCTTCTCTTACTTCGCACCATCATGTTGGAATGCCCTACCAACAGAAATCAGAACCATCAGTGACCTCTCCCAGTTCAGGAAGGCACTGAAGCATCACCTGTTCTTGCAGCACTACAATATTTCAGACACTGCCTCACACCAACCTACCTCTACACCCCATGTCAACACGTTAAACCCATGCTCTCCATAGTCTTAACGCGAAGAGCTGCAATCTCACCTGCTTCTTCCCTCATCAAGAAACATATAGCTGCGCCTAGTTGTTCTGTACATAGTTGCTTTTTGTACATAGTTATTATGTTCCTCTGTTTATGAAACCTGTTGAATGTAAACCTGTTTAATGTATACCCAGCTGTTCATTGTAAGCACTGATCAATATTTGGTAAGTGTAGTTTCTGTTCATTGTAAACCGCGCTGATGTCGAATAGTGCGGTATAAAAGAAACTGTAAATAAATAAATAAATAAATAAATAAAAACTCACTAAATGATCATAGGAATCATCCTGATCTAAACTGGGTGCATATACGCATATTCACTAAGGAGCAAGCGTGATTGCCAACTTAAGCCGTGATCAAATATTTGACTTCCCTATGTCTCTGCATGTTGAAAACTTGTATATTTAAATGTCTGGAAAACAAGATAACCACCCCATTGATTTTATTCCCCTACATGTTCAAAGCAAAAATAGTAGGCGTAGACATTGGTTCGCAAGTGTTCATCTTTTTGCAGTGAACATGTCTCTTGAAGCAAAAGCTGATGCTCAAATGGTGTGTTTAGATCCTTCACATTGAGTTGATATCTTTAATGATCCCATCTTCTCCTATTCCAGTTCCTCTGCTGCCTCCTCGTGGGGGCTGCTTTCAATAGGAGTTCTGTGCTTCATGGGTACTTGTGAACTAGGCAGCCATACAGGACATGATATCACTCCTCCTTGAATTTCTCAGGGGTTTTTGTTTGTTTGTTTTTCACACACACATTTGTTTTAAATGTATGCATTATATGTGCACCAAAGGTTTTGCATGTACAAAATGACTGTGGATTTGTAGGTATATGCACATACAAGCAATTTGCATACAGACATTTATGTGCAAAAATGAAGTAAATATGATCTACTAAATTCATATCCCTAGCTTTTATGTAACTTGTAAGACATCCTAAGCAGTTCACAAGTCATAAATTATATTAAAAATGATAATAAAAGTAATCAACAAAATACACTATATATGCTTGAGATACCCTGCTTTCATCAATGCAGTAACCCCGCATCGGAAGTCTAGTCTTTGATGAAAGAGTCATCAATCTCAATCACAGGTCTGGTTACCATGCAGAAGAGTCTTCCTCATAAGTTTCCTTGCCTTTACCAGAATGGTCCCATTCATTTATGCAAAAAAATTGAATGACTTCAAAAGCTATTGCAAGATTATTCCAGGGCGAAATATCCAAATTTTATTGCTCCACAAACTTCTCAGGATTTAGTCTCTTTTTTTTTTTCTACAGGATGCAGAGTTGCAGACTGGTACTCCTTTCAAACTTCTCCATAGAACATTATGGTGAAATTAGCCCCTACCTGCTACTTTGCTTTCCTTGAGTCTCTGTAGTCCAGTCTAGACGCATGGGATGTATCCCATTACCAGCTGCTGGAGGCTGAGCATCAGAGTTTTGATGATGTCACAGTATAAGGCTCTGTGCATGTGCTCACACACGTATTCTATTTTCAAAGCAGACTCCAACCAGAAAAAAAGTCATAGACAATTGAAACAGTTTACGTTACTGTTATCGCACTTGTAATCGTTAAGTTACCTGTAATTGTACTCGTTACATTATCTGTAATTACATAATGCACAGAATGTTTCTGTTTGCATAAAGTTTTTTTGTAAACAGTTTTGACTTGTTAAAAAATGGTATAAAAATGTGTTATATAAATAAACCAAATTTTTTCTTCTTTTTTTTTTTAAATTATCACTAAGATTATAAAGATCAGAGAAACCAGAGAAATCAGGAGAAGCACAACAACTAGAACCATAGCAGTTACCTGCTTCCGCATCAGCGAATTAAACTCGGACCCCCAAAACACTGGAAAAATCATTTTCTTCCTCTGGGCTCACCTAGAATAGAAGCTGAGAAAAAGACCTGGACTGAACTGGACAGACTCAAGGAAAGCAAATTAGCAGGTAAGACCTAATTTCACCTTCCTTATCATCCTTCTAGTCCAGACACATGGGATGGACCGAAGCACTACTTACAAATTGGAGGAATCTGTGAGACTGGCCCTCAATACCTGGTCACCAAAAAGTGCATCCTTCTTGGCTTGCATATTGAGTCGATAATGACGCACAAAAGAATATCGAAACGACCAAGTTACTGCCTTGCAAATATCCATGGGAGGCACCATAGCAAACTCAGCCCAGGAGACTGCCTGCGCCCTGATGGAATGAGCGTGCAAGCCAAGAGGAAGGGGTTTGTGCTTAATCAGATAGGCCAAGGCAATCGCAAGCTTTAACCACTGTGCTATGGACACCTTCAACACCACCTCACCCTTGCCCAGACCCCAAAGAGAGTGAAAATATGATCAGATCTGCAAAACTATTCTGTCCTCTGAAGGTAACTACAGAGCACATAGTGGATGTCCAGGCGATGCAACCGCCGATCCTCCGAACCATCTATCGAGCCAGAGAAGACTGGAAGAGACACTGTTTTATTAAGAAGAAAAGTTGATACGACTTTTGGTAAAAGTGCAGGCACTGGATGCAAAACAACCTTTTCTCTAGACATCACAAGGAAAGGTTCTCTATACAACAAAGCCTGAAACACCATCTTCAATGTAAAATCCTTCAGAGTAGAGGAAATCCAATGGTTCAAAGGATGCTTCAGTCCAAGCTAACAACATCAGATTAAGGTCCCACAGTGGCACCAGCTGATGTTTGGGTGCCTAAGATGTTTAATCGCTCTGAGAAAGCGAATATCAGGAAGCTATAGACATGCCCTAAATACGCCCTCAGTAACAAGCCAGAGCAAGCCACCTGCACATACAACAAATTCAACTCAAGACCTTTATCAAATCCAGCTTGCAGGAAAGACAGCATGACCGGCAAGGCCACTGATGGAGCTTGATAACCATGTTCCTCACACCAACTCTCAAAAAAAGTCATACTCCGATATATGATAAGGAAGTAGAGCGTCTCCTGGCCCGAAGCAGGGTAGATACAACCTGCACTAAGTTTTCTTCCTTAACTGAGCCCTTTCATGAGCCAAGCTGTAAGTGAGAACTGATCCACTTGAGGCATGAAGATTGGACCTTGTGACAACAGGTTGACTTTCATCAGAAGGCACCACGGTGTACCCGCAGACAAGCGAACTAGGACCACATACCACATCCTGCGGGGCCAGTCTGGCGCTTCTGGAATCACCAGACCCTGGTGCAATTTTATCTTCTGAAGTAAATGACCAATGTGGGCCCACAGAGGAAACACAGAACAGACCATCCCTTGGCAACATTTGAGCCAGAGCATACAGCCCCTCAGACATCTTCTCACGCTGACAACTGAAGAAGCCATCCACTTTGGCACTGGATGTGGTCGCCATCAGATCCATGCATGGACCCCAATCTGTACTATGCCCTAAAACACCAAGTTCTCCAAGAACCACTCCCCTGAGTCCAACTGATGCCTGCTGAGGAAGTCTGCCTGCATGCTTTCTTTTCCGGCCACATGCACTGTGGAAATCACTAGGAGCTTTGATTCCGTCCATCAAAGAAGCAGAACCACCTCTTCCGCCAGACATGCACTCCCTGTGCCTCCCTGCTGGTTGGTGTATCTTCACTGCTTTGCCCTGCAGCAGATGACGAAAGACTTGTAGAGTCAGAAACACTGCCCGCATCTACAGATGATTTATGGACCATGAGCTCTGTTTCATCAACCACTGCCCTTGCGCCACTGCCGACAGACAATGCGCTCCCCAGTCATACAGGCTGGCATCTGTGGTCACAACTATCCACTTGGGTGCCTCCAGTGGCATCCCTGTTGCCAGTTTCTTCAGCCTCAACTACCACTGCAAGCTCTTGTGAGTCTCCTGTAGACACAATAACTGCCTCAATAAAGTGTGTTTCTGGGGAGAACACCAAGACAGTAGAGCCCTCAGAAAAAGTTGCATGTGTGCTCTTGCCCATGGGACTAGATCCAAAGTGGCCGCCATGGACCCCAGAAGCTGTAAGTAGTGCCATGCTGATGGTGCTTTCATTTGTAGGAACTGTCGAACCTGACCTTGAACCTTTGTGGCTCTATCATGAGGCAAAGACACAATACCTTTCTTGGTGCTGAAATGTACCCCCAGATAAACCAGACTTCGGGACGAGTTTAACTTGCTGTTGTTGAAACTGATTACCCATCCCAGGCTTTGAAGAAAGACTATTACCCGCAGTGTGGCTAGCAGATTCTCTTCCGCTGACTTTGCTCTTATCAGCCAATCATCTTGATAAGGGTGTACAAGTACTCTGTCATGCCAAAGAGCCGCCACTATGACAACTGTGACTTTTGTAAGTGTTCTGTGAGCTGTCATCAGAACAAAAGGCAGCGCCTCAAACTGGAAATGCCCCATCAGCACTACAAAGTGTAGGAAGTGTTGATGGTCCAGGTGGATTGGAATAAGAAGATATACTTCTGTAAGATCCAAAGTCATCAATAAATTGCCTATTTGACTATCTTTACCTTGCCCAGTGCCTTGCATGGGGACAACATAAAGATGTTGGTGACAGACCGAGCCAACTCCAGTGCATACCCTCGTGAATCACTTCTAGCACCTATTGGTCAAAAGTAATCTGGACCCAAGCAGAGTAAAATTGTTGTAGCCAACCCCCTACTGGTATCAACTCCGCCTGGTCCTCCCATGATTTATTGCGGTTTCCTGAAGACCACTCCAGCTCCCAAATAATAACCTCTACCTGCTCCTCTACCTCAAAATGATTGATCCTGAGAAGGATATTGGGCCCACTGAAAAGGAGCAAACCGTGCAGAACCTATGGAAATCTCTAATCTGTCCTCTGACTGGAGCTGCCACCTTTCCCATCTTTCGTCCGGTAGTCTTGCCCCTTTAGCCTCACCTAGGTCCTTAATGAGCTTTTCCAAAGCCTCTCCAAAAAGTAGCACTCCTAAAGACTCAGAACCACTTGCTGATTTACGTAACAGCTTGGGTTCTCAAGCAGAGAGAACCTCTACTTTCTCCAATTTCCAAGTCCTCTGTCCTCTCTATGATAAAATCAAGCCTTAAGGCTCTTAGTTTTTTCTTTTTTAATCATCCTGTCATTATCAGCTGCTGGAAACTGAGAATAATGGTGTGTGAGCAAGTGCACAGAGCCTTATACTGTGACATCATTAAAACTCTGATGCTCAGTCTCCAGCTACTGGTAATGGGGCACAACCCATGCATCTGGACTGGACCAGAGGGACAATAAGGAACAGCTTATTCTGGAAAACCAAAGAAATCTGAAATATATATCACAGTTATTTCTCTTTAGACTTGTTGTCTATCCACAGAAATCCCTTCAGATACATTCCCTTCTCATATATGGAGCTCATCTCCTTCTAAAGGCATCTCATATTTTGTGACAGCTTTTCAGAGGTTCCATTCCTATTTCAATAGAGAATGGAATCTAGAGCTGATGTCCTTAAGTCAAACAAAATTTATAGACACTCTAAAGACCACAGTATCAGTACTGGTCCATGGTTTACTGCATGAGCAGCAACTTCATGTGTGACAGACTCCAATGTTTGCGGCAAGAATTTCTAATAGGGTACATGCAACTCTTGGATTCAGTAAGATGCAGCTTTCACATACATCTGTGGTAGCTGAATCCATGAAATCAAAAGAAATGCAGAGACTTAAATATACTACTAGGGAAAGACCCAAGGCTCTTGGACCACTTAGAGACAAAATCTTCAAAGGAGTCGTGCTCTCTGCCAAATTCTTTACCAATTATACATAGTACAGTATATGTGGAATTCATTTAATTCTTGCATCTTATGTTCTTTGATAGCTTTTCTACAATTTCAGACATTTTTACTGCTATCTGTTTTGCTTGGTTACAAGCTTCAGGACATGTTAAATTGAACTGATGATTTCTGTAACCTCTCACACAAAAAGATGGTCTCCAAGCAAGGTTCAGTACCTCTAAATGAAAAAGCACAACCCAAAAGAAAATAATTCTCGTTTCAGACAAGCTCAATGGGTTCAAGCCCAGTCTTACTTTTGGCCTTGCTGAGAGAAAGATGACAGCCAAAGCAGGCTGTTTCTCTTCAGCCCAGCCTTCATCTTTTTGACTGAACCAACGAAATAAGATGACATTTTACTTACCATTCTTTCCTTGAGTCTTGCTAGACCAGTCCAGACAAGTGGGTTGTGTTCCCCTACCAACAGATTGGTGGAGACAAAAGAACCAATGAAAAGCCCAGGTTTCATTGACATCATCCTATGCCTTTATTCGCCTTAGCCATCAGAAGTCTCTTCAGTATTCATCCACAGCATATGGGAGAAACATGGCCAGCCTCACACAACCTCAATCGAGGGCAACAATGAGTAATCAACAGTAGAGAACTATGTACAGGAAAGCAGAAACAGAAGGCTGTTAGTAAAGGATGAACCTGCAAAACAAAGTATAAAAATCATAGAGGGCCCAAGGATACCGCAGCAGCAGAACAGAACAAATAGAGTTTCAGGGGTGAGCCCTGGACTGGTCTAGCAGGACTCAAAGAAAGGAAATGAATTGGTAAGTAATATGTCACCTTTCATATCATTCTGCAGACTAGTCCAGACAAGTGGGATGTACCAAAGCTACAACTCCACTGAGCAGGAAGAAGACACAGCAGCTCACAAACCCTTGAGCTAAGGCTGTGTCCATCTGCACGTGGACATCTAAGTGATAATGCTTGACAAAAGTGGAAAGTAATGCCCATGTAACCACCCGACAGATGTCTTCAGGGGCTACCGAGCTCTGCTCTGCCCACGAGGATTCTTGTGTTCTGGTAGAATGGGCATGCAAACTCTCCAGAACCGGCCGGTTCTGCAATAGATAACTCCATTATAACTCCATTCACAACTTTATACTCCAATACCTCCTCTGTAAATAGTTACCCCAGTTCACCTCCAAGTTGTTTTGTCCTTGTTCAATGTAAACTCAATTGTTATGTGACTTTGCAGTATGTTCTGTTCAATTGTAAACCGCACTGATTTTAATAGCGCGGTATATAAGAAAAGTAAATAAATAAATAAATAGATACGCCGAGGCCATGGCCTCCTTAATCCAGCGCCCCAAAAGCAACAGCCCAAAAGCAAACAGCACAAAAAGATAGTTGGACTTAAGAAAGGAATTCATAACCTCCAAGTACCGGAGAAGCACCCTCCAGACATCCACAAGGTGGAGATCCTTATCCTTCCCTCCTGACACTGCTCCTTTGAAAAAGAGAGCAGGCAAACTGCCTTGTTCACATGAAAGGAAGAAGGCACATCAGGCAAGATGGCAGATAAAGGCCAAATGGAAACTGCCTCCTTTAAAAAGACAGATAGGGATCTCGGCAAGACAGAGCCTGCAGCTTGAAAATCCACCTTGCGGAACAAATTGTGACCAAGACCACCATCTTGAGTGTCAAAACCTTCAAAGTAGCACGCTTCAACTGCTCAACTGCCACCAGGGCCTTGAGCACTAGACCCAGATCCTAGGAAAGGATCACAGATTGGAGGGAAGGATGCAGATGTCAAACCCCCTGGAGAAAGTGTGAGATGTCTGGGAGCAAGGCTAGAGACTTGCTTGCCACAGGAACTTGGAAACAGGCCTGAACCTTCAGAGAGCTAAGGTAAAGGCCCTTCTCCAGGCCATCTTGTAGACAGGTCAACAGAGATGGCACCTTGGCCGACTCAGGAGCCAACTGCCGAGCACCAAACTATCACTCAAAGAGGCACCAGATCCATACATATGCTAGCTTAGATGACCTTCTCCGGGAGCCAAGCAGAGTAGAAACCACTACTGGAGATTAGCCCTTATGCGCAGGCTGTGTCCTTCCAAGAGCCAAGCCGTAAGCTAGAAGGGAACCAGGTCCTCTAGGATGATTGGTCCCTGCCGCAATAGGCCCCGAGACAAAGGCAACTGAAGAGGAGGCGCCTGCAGGAGCCACTTTAGGTCTCTGAACCATGCTCTCCTCTGCCAATCCAGTGTTACCAGACAATCCTGCCTGTGTGGTAGTCCATATGCTGAAGCACATGCCCCATTAGGGACCACGGAGGAAACACATAGAGCAGATACTGACTTGGCCAAGGCTGGGTCAGGGCGATGACGCCCTCTGATCCTTTGGCGACTGAAGCAGTGGCAAACTTTGGCATTGAAGCAGATTGCCATCAGATCAATTTCTGAGCAACCCAGCAGCGCAGAATTAATTGAAAATGCCCCCTAACTCAACTCCAACTCTTCAGGGTCCAGAGAGTGCTAGCTGAGGAAATCTGCTTCCACACTGTCCACCCTGGCAATGTGCTGAGCAGATACGACTTGGAGGTTCTTCTCCACCCAGACAAACAGGAGAGTCATCTCCAGAGCTACTCCAGCATTCCTCATGCCGCCTTGCCAATTGACATAAGACACTGCTGTGGCATTGTCTGAAAATGCTTGAACTGACCGGCTCTTGATCAGGGGCCAGAAACACAGAAGAGCCAACATGATGGCCCTTGCTGCGAAGCAGTTGATGGACCACACCGCTTCTCTGCAGTTCCAATGGCCCTGGGCCATATGTTTTTGGCAATGGGCTCTCCAGTCTGAGAGACTGGCATCAGTTATCAGGAGGATCTAAGAGTAATTGTCCATTGGCATGCACTTCCTCAGATGACAGAGCTGCTGCCACTACTGCAGGCTGGATTTCACCATCAATGGGAGCGAGAGCCTGCGCTCAAACATGGGAACCACCGATTCAACAAGGACTGCTGTAACAGTTGCATGTGAGCACATGCCCATGGCACCATCATTATGGTTGTCGTCATCAATCTGAGGAGCCGAAGATAATCTCAGACTGTGGGAGCCTGCTGTGCACAGAACCATGCCAGGCAATCTAACAGCCTTTTGACTCTCTCTTCTGGCAGGGAAACTCTTCCCATTCGAATGTTGAAATGTGTTGCCAGAAACTCCAGGGACTGGGAAGGCAGCAGCTGGCTCTTTCCCTGATTGAACACCCAACCAAGACTTTCTAAGAAGACCTCCACTTGGGACGCCACCCAAGATGCTTCTGAAAGGGCATGGGCTCGAATGAGCCAGTCGTCTAGATAAGGGTGGACAGATCCCTTGGTGCCACAACCTCCACCATCATGGACTACTGGACTTAGACCCTCTATGTTCATCTAACTATCCCCATGATGGCCAAAACCCTGCACAAATTCCACAAGGCCCAGTACATTGTTTCTCATAGTGCTGTACTGGCCTCAGACTCTTTCCTCTTTTCGAAAGTATGAGCTGCCTCTGTGCAGGCTCAAATCTTTTCAGTCCTAAGCTGAAGAAGATCAGGCACTCTTGCATTCTAACTTCAGCTCCTTTGCTCTGACATCATGGAAATTGAACAGTGCCCGATTGCCTCCTTGGGACAGTCACCTTTAATTCAAGATATTCTAATGGCAACAAGAAAACCTTCCCCAAGACGATCGTATGTTTTCACATGGAAGGGGTTTGCCCTTTGGCACTCTGATAGCAGCCTGAACCTTCTCAGTCTCCAAATATTACATTCCAGCACTTTTTGCTTTTCTATTAACTAGGACAACATCCTCCAGAGTGCATCTCAGTGCTCTCCTGATAGGTCAGACTCTAGCTTCCCAGTGTCCCTTTGTATCCAAAATTCATGGAAGGCCTTTTTATGTGAAATCTGCAACCCAGAAGCCTCTAGTCCCATGGGACATGAATGTAGTTTGTTGTTCTCATATTAAACTGCCATTTTAGCCTATAGAACTCTCATCCTGAAGAGCCTAACATAGTAACATAACATAGTAAATGACGGCAGATAAAGACCAGTATGGTCCATCTAGTCTGCCCAGTAAGATGGCAAGAGTAGGTGCACCTGCTGCTTTGTTCAGGTCACCCATCCCCATGTCTTTGTTTTAGGTGTGAACCCACCACTCCGTGTAGGACACCCCTGTATGTTGAGAAATTAGTTAGTTAAGTTTATTTTGATTTTATCCTGTTGCTGTAGAGGGATCCACTGTGTATGTTCCATGCCATTTTGAATTCTGTCACTGTATTTGCCCCCACCACTTCCATCGGGAGGCCATTCCAAGCATCCACCACCCTTTCAGTGAAAAGTATTTCCTTACATTGCCTTTCAATTTACCCCCTTGCAGCTTCATGTTATGCCCTCTAGTTTTTCAGCTTCCCCGTCTTTGGAAGAGGTTTGTTTGTTCATTATTTCTTTTTAAGTATTTAAAGGTCCGAATGATATCTCCCCTGTCCCTCCTCTCCTTAGTGAACTTAAAGTCTTAATCACCTATGATCTTAAATGCGATTTCATCATGTTGTTGTTGTTAAGTGCTGTTGAGTCGGAGTCGACTCATGGCGATCCTCTGGATAGCTATCCTAAATTGTGTTCAGTCTTCAGTCAGGCGGCTCATTGTTGACAGACTGGTACCCGTAGCTGCAGTTATTGTATCGATCCATCTCATTGCTGGCCTTCCTCTTTTGCGTTGACCTTCTATCTTGCCAAGCATGATGTCTTTCTCTAATGATCTCTCTCTTCGCATGATGTGTCCAAAGTATGAAAGTCAAAGTCTTGTCATCTGAGTTTCTAAAGAAAGCTTAGGTTTGATCTCCTCTAGTACTGACTGGTTTGTTCTTCGGGCAGTCCATGATATACACAGTATTCGCCACCAGCACCATAATTCAAAGGCATCAATTTTCTTCCTGTCTATCTTTTTCACTGTCCAGCTTTCACATCCATATGATGTTATTGAAAATACCATGGCTTGAACGAGTCGTATCTTTGTATGGAGAGAGACATCTCTGCTCTTGAGAATCTTATCTAGGTCTTTCATAGTCATTCTGCCAAGAGCAATGCGTCGTCTGATTTCTTGACTGCTTGTTGCTTCTTTATTGATAGTTGATCCAAGTAGGTTAAAGTTGTTGACGATTTCAATTTCTTCTCCTTCAGCGATGAACCTGTTGATTATGCCAGTTGTCATGATCTTTGTCTTCTTTACATTAAGGTGCAGGCCCATTTTGAGACTATGTTCTTTGATTGTGAGAAGCAAATGTTTCAGATCATCTTCACTTTCAGCCAATAATATGGTATCATCAGCATAACGAAGGTTGTTGATGAGTCTTCCACCAATTTTCACACCTCTGTTGTCTTCATACATTCCTGCTTCTCTGATGATTTGTTCTGCATATAAATTAAACAGGTAGGGGGAACGTATGCAGCCTTGTCTTACACCTTTGCTTATTTTAAACCATTCTGTTTCTCCTTGTTCCGTTCGAACTGTTGCTTCTTGATCAATGTACAGATTGTGCAAGAGTACAATCAAGTGTTCTGATATACCCATGCTTCTTAATGTGGCCCAGAGTTTCTCATGGTTTACACAGTCAAAAGCTTTGCCTTAGTTGATAAAGCACAAATAGATATCCTTTTGGTATTTAGTCTTTTCAAGGATCCATCTCACATCCACAATGATGTCTCTCGTTCCTCGCCCTTTCCTGAATCCTGCTTGCACTTCAGGTAGTTCTTGTTCCAGGAATGGTTGTAGTCTCTTTTGAATAATCTTCAGTAGAATCTTGCTGGCATGTGGGATCAGAGCGATTGTGCAATAATTTCCACAGTCAGTTGAATCACCTTTCTTTAGTATTGGTATAAACACAGATCTTTTCCAGTCAGTTGGCCATGATGTTATCTTCCATATTTCTTGGCAGAGCCCTGTAAGTACGGTAACAGCTACATCAGATTGCTGTAATGCTTCTATGGGAATGCTATCAATGCCTGGTGCTTTGTTCTATGATAAGGTTTTCAATGCTGTTTCAACTTCTTTCATCACCAATGGTTCCTGATCATAAGGTACAGGTTGAAACGGCTGTTGGTCCACTTGATCTTTATCATATAAAAACTCTGTATATTCCTTCCTTCTTTTTTTGATCTTCTCAGCATCATTCAACATAGAACCTTGAGCATCTTGTAACATTCCAATTTGAGGCTGGAACTTTTTCTTTAACTTTCGTAGCTTTAGGAAAGCCAGTCTTGTTCTTCCTCTAATAGTTTCTGCTTCTATTTCCTTGCATGCGTCATTGTAGTACTTTTCCTTGTCCTCTCTTGCTGCACGTTGGAAATCTCTGAGTTCTGTGATTGTCTTTCTGCTCTGGCTTTAGCTTCTCTGCGTTTCTGGGCAATTTTCAGAGTTTCGTCCGTCATCCATTTTGGCCGTTTTTTCTTTTTCACTTTTTGTAGAGACTTCTCGCTTTCTTCCAACACAACCTTCTTGATGTCATTCCATAACTCTTCTGGAGCTCTGTCATTTGTATCTAAAGCAGCAAATCGTTTGCAGCTTGTTGTGCTGTGAGGGCTTGTGTGCATCAGTGATGCTGAGAGCTAAACTATCGGTAGTTTAACTACTGGCAGGGTCTCCCAAGATGGACAGGTCTCAGCTGAGGTGCCAGACCAAGACAAACCACCCATCTGGGCAGCAGCAGAATGGGATAGTGTTGACGGCGGAGGATCACATTTCTGTGACAACAACACCACTACCAAACTTAAACTGCGCGGAAGAAAGGCCCGGCAATCTACTTCTGTATCTTGCCATGAACACCCAATGGATAGTTACAAGAAAACAAATTGTGCTATAGTGCTGGAAGATGAGACCCCCAGGTTGGAAGACACTCAACTTGCTACTGGGGAGGAGCTGAAAACTTTTCAGAATAAAGCCAGCATTTATGATGTGGTTGGATCAAAGCCTTCGGGACGTCTGACTGCTGATGTAGCTGCGCATGAAATGAGAGTCAGAAGCTGTAAAGATGTCTTACACATTGTAATATGGAACGTACAAAGCATGAACCAAGGGAAGTTGGAGGTGGTCAAGAATGAAATGGAACGTGTACAACTTGATCTGTTGGGTGTCAGCGAACTGAAATGGACTCGCATCGGGCACTTTGCATCAGATGATCACATGGTCTACTATGCTGGAAATGAAAGACAAAGAAGAAATGGTGTTGCATTTATAATAAAGAAGAAACTTGCAAGAACTGTAATGAAATACAATGCAGTCAGCGAATGCTTAATCTCTGTTCGACTACGAGGAATGCCTATCAACACAACTATAATTCAAGTATATGCCCCAACAACAGCTGTAGAAGAGAATGAAATTGAAGAGTTCTATGAACAAGTACAAGCTGAAATTGACAGAACATGCAAACAGGATATCCTGATAGTCATGGGTGACTGGAACGCAAAGGTTGGCAACAAAGAAGAAGACAAAGTAGTTGGAAAATATGGACTTGGCAACAGAAATGAAGCTGGAGAAAGACTGATAGAATTCTGCAAGACCAATGATCTATTCATCTCAAACACCTTCTTCCTGCAACACAAGCGGCGACTGCACACATGGACTTCACCCAATGGACTGTATAAAAAAAATTGGATTTCATCATAAGTATCCTATAAACCTATCTAAAGTTCCTGTCAAATGCATTCACATCTTTCACACTGAGGAAATGGTATAGCTCAATAGGCATAGACATTTCTGATGCGTTTGGGCACAAAAAATAGGTGTGTGCAAATTGCTTGTATGCAAGTATGCCTACATATTACCATATGTACAATCTGTGTGCACAAAAATGCCATAGCCCGCATAGTAGGCATGCAATTAAGAAAAATGCACACAAAAAAATGCTTTTCTTCTTTTTAAACCAAGACTAAACAAATTTTTGGGGGATCTGCATATGCTTAATGCCTACCTTCTATCCTAAACCTTGGATCACCATCTAAGGCAGCTCTCCATACTCTGAATTGAGCTCTCACTTACTCTTCAAAAAGAAGAGTCCATCAGAAAGCACCTTTTCATCAATTGCAATCCCAAACATGCTCAGTATTCTCCAGGCAAAGTGTACACCAGCTAATTGTAATACATGTTTCCCTTACCTTTGTGTAACTTGTGCTGTATTGACCGCTTTGATTGAAGGAAAAAGCGGGATACAAAACTTGTTAAATAAGTAAATAAATAAATAAATAATTGGCTAGTATCTTCTATTCAGTTCTGTTGTGATCAGATTGCTATCTCTTTAACCTGTACACAGCAGTGTCGTAAATGATAGCAGATAAAGACTAGCATGGTCCATCTAGTTTGCCCAATAAGGTGGCTAGAGTTATACTTGCTGTACCATCCCCCATGCCTTTTATGGTTGTATCTGCTGCTCTTTGTAGGTTACCCTCTTGAAATTTACTTTGCTACAAAACATCAGCAAAGAAAAACAATTAGTTGGATGCTCATTCTGTATCTTCACCTCACCCCATTGCTTGGACAAATCTTTAGAGACTATGCATTTGGTCAAGCAGTATTAAGTTATCCATCTTTGTGATCTCTTCAACTCTCATGTGAACGATTTCCTCCTCAACACAGATATTTCAGCAACTGGAGCAATCCTGAGCTTGGAATTCACCCACCTGTGTGCCTGATTCATCCCACTCATCAGTGGAAACAGCAAAGTTGGTCACCTGTATCAGATGTTCGCCACAGATAGCAGGATTAATTGGACATACAATCCCATCTGCCTCACTGAGAGCAGATCATGTGCTAAAACTGAAGAGACTGTGTGAAAATGACCTCACAAGTTCAGAACTTTATACTAGTTCTATGTTCTGGGAGAGCTGTTCTATCCCAGCACCATCTGACATTACCCACTTGTGTGCCTGATTGATTCTGAGGTCTACAGAGAGTACTTGTTACAGGTAAGCAACTTTGATCACTCTCCCACTGCTACTAGAAATTTGCAGTGGCACCCAAAATGTTCACTGTTCCTCCAACTCAGAGGGCAGCTGCATTGCTTCTCATTTTAACCACTGAATAGTGGGAGCAGAAAACCAGCTCCTTCCTTTGTGGCCTCAGTCCCTGTACTGAATGTGTAGTGCATATGGTTCCAGGGCTGCACATGCCTAGTCAGAAATGCATGCAGCCAGATGGCAGACAGACAAACTTAGCTATAGATGCTCTTGAGTTTTTGATACACGCCTAAAAGGGTATCAGCTACTGCTAGTCACACCACTTAACAATTTCTGATTTTAACAGAGTTGTTATAATCGCCACTGTTAAGGTTATTGCCACTCAAGGTTTACAGCAATAGCTCATTTATAACATGTGTTAATCTGATCAAAGAAAACTTAAATGTACTCTTATTGTGCTTTTGCTATCCAGCAGACAGTACAAAGGAGAAACCGGCATTGCTTCTCCCGTCTAACACATTTGATTTAAATCCCAGCCAAACAAATACGACTTTTTTTTCACCACACATCTGACAGATGACTAAAGTGTAACTCAAGGCCTTAAGAGGTACAGTCAAAAACAGTCATTTTCCATTTGACCACATTAAAAAAACCTCTGGAGTATAATCCCCTGTTGACCATAAAAGTGATTTTGAATGATGATTAATTTCCATAAAAATTGTCAAAAGGATTCACTGCCCTCTGGAAATGATTAAAAACTGCTGCAGTCATTAAAGTCTATAAATAGAAGTGGTTCTTATATTCGAGTTTTAAGGGAAAATATGTTCTCCATATGCGAGTACTCCACTTCTTTCTTCCAGATTCCACATATGGTCTTTTCTGTCCCCACTACCCCAAACAAGCAAACCTCATTTCTAGTTGTTTATGTAGATCTTGACTCAAAAGGCTTTGTCCAGATATGGAAGGATATCTAAGCAAAGGCCTTTAGGTTATTCTTCTGACCCTCAATACCTTGTGGAACCCAAAGATACCATTGTTCCATATACCATATGCTAGATGCAGGGAGGCAGGCTCTGATGGGGCAAGGTGGTTACTGCAGCAAAAGAGCAAGCAGGAGATTGTCAGCAAGCAGTGCACCAGAAATTCTTGCCCCACCCCCAAAGAAAAAGCTGAGATTATTCACACCATCAGAAAGTTGTTTTGCCCTGTTCCACAATACTTTTATAAGGAGGTGCAACATATCCTTTGAGGGAAAAAAATAATGGACTTCAGAAAGAAATTAAAGATGCAACTCTTCAAGGAACATTTTGGAGATGACAACTAGGACACAACCACTCCCTCTCCTCCTCTCCACACCTATTTCAATCCGTATCCACCCACATCATGCCTGACATCTTGTCTTGGCAGATGTCCTATACACCTATGATGGATCTGTATACTGTTCAAAGTTATCTTGTTAGAAGTTCACTGCTCTTAATTTTGTTCAAAGTTATCTTGTTCAAATCCACTTATGTTTACTCTTGAATGTTCCATGTGTCTACACGTTGACTTGTTCTATGTAAACCTCCTTGGCTATAAGATTAAGCAGTATATAAACCATGCAATAAAATAAATAAATAAAAATCTGTATCAACCTCTACAAGCAAACTGTAGTGCTAAATGAAGACCAAATATCCATCTCACAAATATTCTCTGGAGACACCAAGATGAACTCTGCCCTAGAGGTGGTCTGCAACCTAGTGGAGTGAGCTCAGAAACTTATGGGCCACTGACTCAATGGCCTCCTTAATCTCATAGGCAATAGACTAGGTTGCTGCCAGTTATCTCCTCAGACTGCTGAGAACAAAGAATGAGTCAACCAGTTGAAGGAAGTAGCAATGGGGTTGGATACAGTCAATATCCTCTGCACATCCCTCAAATGCAGTGAGGGATTCTTTTGAAGAACATCCTCTGAGAAGGAAGGCAGAATAATAGTCTGGTTGAGATGAAAGGGGACAGCACCCTCTGGAGAAAGAATGGTACAATCTGCAAGGAAAGAGGAGCCGTCAAGATGACCTAGGTGGTTTCCTTCAAGAGGACTGTGGCTTTGACACCTGCCTTGAGAACACTAAAGCCCCCAGAAAAATGATCTTAAGGACCAAATCTATGAGGGAGGCCTTATGCCTCAGCCCTCACAGTGTCTTCCATACCAGAAAGCATTCACAGAGAAATTGGGTACACAGGCAGGCAGAACTGCTTCACTCTCGGAAGGAGCTGAGAACGTCAAGGAGAACTGCTAATGAAACTCCTTGGATGACATTTCTGTAGCCCATCAGGATCACTACTCAAACCTTGACAGGTCAGCACCATGGTCTGGCCCAGGATGGACTGCAAGAACTCTTCCATAAGCTAAGGATGTAAAGGCACTCTGGGCTGAAGCAGGGTGTCTACCCTTGCTCCAGAGTACCATTCTTTGAGAGCCTTTGCCTCAAGGACCAAACCAAATGAGAAGGAACCAAAAGCCTTCAATACCAAGAGGCTTCACCACAGTAGGACCTTCTCTTGAAAATTATTATAGTGGTGGGTGCAGACTCCTGTGTCCGATAGAAACCAGAATTTCTAGGCACTAACACCATTCTTGGAGGGGCTTATTTTCAAGCAAGGTAATTATGCTACTTTTGCTAAAAGTTCCCTGTCTGAAAGTTCTTTAAAAAGGGGGCTATTCTTGTTAGATAACATTTTTTGCTGATTGCAGCTACTAGTTTTTTTGTAGCTGTTTACAGAAAGGGATTTTTCTGTTTTTAGGCAAGGCTTTCTGTTTTGCTGCTTGTGTTTCCCCCTTTCTTCTAGGCTGCAAGCTCAGACAGGAGGAAAAGTAGCATGTTCTGTTTGAAGCCACCACATGGAGAATCTAAACAAAAGGCATTACTGTTTGCATAAAACCTGCTTTTTTACTGAGAGGACAAGCTGAGGACAGAGTAGGAATATTACTAGATGTTCTCTCATTTTTTCCCCAACAGGTATCAAAGCTCCAACAGCAGAAATATGGCTGGGAAACACCATGGTGCCAAACCTGTCAGCGTCATTATTTCTGTATCCATCCAGATGGATGGCCAGATCCAGGTCATAGAACCTGTTTAGTGTGCAAGATGTCTGCAGGTTGAATTCCTCGGAAACAAATTGAGAGGAGGTAGTGAGACTAAGCAAAATTCATGACGAGAGATATATGGATGACATGCTTCTAGAGGCATCTAAGATCTCCAGGCGAAGGAAAGATGACACTGTACCGAAAAAATAACAGCTTGACAGATCAACATCCTGACTCCATCTTCTCTAGAACTGAGGAACCGGTATGCAGTCTTGGAAGTAGAAGAGGCAACATCCTATGAACATGAGGTATCAAAGCTCAGAAAAGCTAAAGTTGTAGAATCAGCAACTACTAGGAAGAGATGGGTTATGGTAGTTGGTGATTCCCTTCTGAGAGGTACAATGACATCCATCTGCCGTCCAGGCATGACATCCTAGGAGGTGCATTTCTCTGTCTGGTGCCAAGATCAGAGACATTACAGAGATTTTGCTGAGACTCCCTCAAGCCTTCTCATCCATGTTGGCACAAATAATGCTGCTAGGTTCTCAACTGAATGTATCAGTGACTTTGTGGATCTGGGAGATTGTGTTTGGCCAGCCATAGTGTGACATCGTTGAGGCAATTTATTAGAGGAGTGTAGATGGGGTTTGTGGTGGAGAATGGGATGTACATCATAACATCGTCTGCATATCAGGTGGCGTTCTCATCAGTCCTCCCTGTTTATTTATTTAACATTTCTTCTATACCACCTTTTCATGTTATCAAGGCGGTTTACATTGAACAGAATAGTTTTACATTTACTATTGAGGATCAGGGCCAAGGCAGAGGGTATAGCATCCTGGAGATGAATGCCTGGCTTTGTGGATGGTGTCAGTGCGTTCTGGCTTTCTGGACCATTGCTTGATTTTCCAAGAGCAGCTAAGCAGAGATGGAATCCACCTATTGGAAAAGGGGAGACATGTCTTTTGCAACAGACTGGCTGACCTACTGAGGAGGGTTTTAAACTAGGATCATTGGGAATGGGTGAACAAGGCCGCCAGATAAGTAAAACAAAAAAGGGAAGGGCAGACAACATGTTCACACTATGAACAAAGCGGTTTACAAAACAATTGAAAATTGAAAAGCACGGATAGAACTCCAAAATCATTGACAGGAAAGAAAAAGAGTAGAGAGGAGTCAAAAAGTTAACACAGTCAACAAGAGAGGAGAACAGGGAGGCTGGGGGGGGACATCAAAAAATTGACAGACGATTAGACAAATTGGGCAGTTCAGACAACTGGACAGCTTGCCCTGGGTTCCAGGCAGTTTCTATCTGGAAAGCTGCATATACTAATGTCCATAGCATGCAAAATAAAGTTCCAGATTTAGAAAATGTGATGGAAGAGGCTGACCTGGATATACTGGCAGTCATGGAGAAACGGTACAAGGAAACAATATCTGGGACTAGGTTATAATCTATTCAGAAAAGGCAGGGTAGGAAGAAAGGGAGGAGGAATGGTGCTATCTATAAAAAATACTAAATCCACAAACTGCAGGGTTTTTGAGGGAAGGAGGCACTGTGAGTTAGTCAGGAAAGAAGAAGCGGGGCACCTATTAACATTGGTGTGATATACAGACCTTCCTCAAAGACAAAAAACAGGTAGAGATTTAATTGAAGACAGATATTCACAATATTGCTGTGAAAGAGGAAGTACTATTGATAGGAGATTTCAATTTGCTAGATGTTGACTGGGATAGTCCTGCTGTGGTGTCATCTAGAAGTACTGAGAACTGTTCTGGCAAACTAGCAATGGAACCCACAGAGAAGGGGCGGTATTGGACTGGCTGCTTATAAATATGAGTAACTGAGTCATCTCTCTTCCCTTCAATCTGTTCAGAACTCTGCTGTGTGACTAATCTTTTGGCAGCCTCCATATACTCATATAATCCCTCTTCTCAAATCACTTCATTGGCTTCCCTTCCGTTTCTGTATTCAATTCAAATTTTTCCTTCTGACCTATAAATGCATTCATTCATCTGCTCCTCACTACCTTTCCTCTCTCCTCTCTCCCTACACCCCTCCTTGTGATCTTCACTCTTCTACAGACTTGCTTCTCTTTTTGCCCTTTTCTTCCACTGCCAACTCCAGACTTTGATCCTTTCACCTTGCTGCTTCTTATGCCTGAAACAAACTACCTGAGTCCAGGGGCGGCCCAAGGGGGGTGCGGGGCCATGTGCGGAGACTCGGTGCGGGGCCTCATTTGCATAAGTGGCCTTATTTGCATAAATATTTGCATAATGTTACCATACACTAACTTTTAGTAAACATGTCTCTTAATGAGTGTATGGATAAAGAAAGACTAAAAGATTTCTACATTACTATAATCCAGTGCCAACCGCCAGGCACATTAGGAACTACTACAAACGCTGCCCGTTTAGAACCCATAGCAAACCCGCTGTATCCTGACAGCATTACCAGGACTCACAAAGCACCAGACCCTACCTATCAAAAGGAAACACTGCAAATATTAAACCAGTACATTTCAGAGAATACTGGGGAAAGAGAACAAGTGGCAATGTCAAATAGGAATTACATAAACAGAATACCTCAGCTCAGTTACACATGCAGAACATAGACCATCACCAAACAAGGAATCGCAATTTAGAAACAGGAAGGCAATAATTAAACTGGGAACCCCAAAAGCCAAACTTGGAATGTACAACAACACTGTAGAAATAAAACTATAAATCAATTTCCTCTTGTACCAAACAAAGCGCAGACGTTAATGATGCACATTTCCCAGAGCTTTCATATTCCAGTTAATAAATTCAAAATAAAGAGATATATTTCTACCTTTTGTGCATTTTTTTTCAGTTGCAATTAGTCCAGCCACTTTCTTCTGGTTTCTTCATGTTTTCTGCTAACTCTCCATCGTCTGCTGTCCATTTGTCCTTTCTTCTCTCTTCTAGTTTTCTTTCCATCCTCTCTCTCTACATCTGCTTTAACATACTAATCTTTATCCTTTTGCTCTTTCCTCATTCTTATTTCATCCACACAAATTTTACCCCTCCATCCTCAATCCCCACTTACTCTCCCAATACCCGGCCAATTGTAGATTTTTCATCCCTCCCACACAAAATATTTTTCCCCTGTCCATTTTACTCTCCCAGCCCCATCCCATTCTAATCCTCCCCCAACATCAGCTCCCTTCTAGTTCCAGTCTCACCCAGCATCCATTCCCTTCTAGTCCCTGCATCAGCCCATTTCCAGTCCTAGCCCCCCATCAACCCATTTCTAGTCCTAGCTCCCCCATCCATTTTCAGTCTGAGTCCCTTCATCAGCTCATTTCCAATCCTAGCCCCCCATCAGCCCATTTCTAGTCATTTCCTAGCCCCACCATCAGCCCATGTCAAATCCTAGCTCCCCTCCACTCAGCCCAATTCCAGTCCAAGCCCCCCCATGAGCCTACTTCCAGTTCTAGCCCCTCCATGAGTCCATTTCAATTCAAGCCCCCACCACAGCCCATTTCCAATCTTAGCTCCCCCCAACAGCCCATTTCCAGTCCTATCCTAGCTGCTCCATCAGCCCATTTTCAGTTCTAGCTCCCTTCCCTCACAGCCCATTTCCATTCCAAGCTCCCTCCCCATCAGCTATTTGCAGTTCAAGCCTCCCCGTCCACTCAGTCCATTTCCAGTCATAGCAATCCCCCAACCCAGTGCCAGTCCGAGCCCCCCATCAACCCATTTTAAGTTTAAGCCCCCCCTATAACCCATTACCAGTCCTAACCCCCCATCAGCCCACTTCCAGTCTTAACCCCATCAGCCCATTTCCAGTCAGCCCCCCATAGCCCATTGCCAGTCCTAACCCCCCCCCCCATCAGCCCACAGCCCATTACTAGTCCTAACCACATCAGCCCACCTCAAGTCCTAACTCCTCCCCATCAGCCCTTTTCCTGTCCTAGCGCCCCCATAGCCCATTAGCAGTCCTAACCCCCCCCATAGCCCATTAGCAATCCTAACCCCACTCACCCTATTTCCAGACAGCCCCCATCAGCCCACAGCCCATTACCAGTCTTAACCCCCCCCAGCCCATTTCCAGTCCTAACCCCCCATCACCCCATTTCCATACATCCTCCATCATCCCCCATCACATTACCTTTCTTAACCCCCCCCGCCCTTTTCCAGTCTTCACCCCCCCAGCCCATTTCCATTCAGCCTCCATCAGCCCCAGCCCATTAGCAGTCTTAACCCCCCCTAGCCCATTTCCAGTCCTAACCCCCCCCAGCCCATTTCCAGTCCTAACCCCCCCTCACCCCATTTCCAGTCAGCCTCCATCAGCCCCAGCCCATTAGCAGTCTTAACCCCCCCCAGCCCATTTCCAGTCCTAACCCCCCCCAGCCCATTTCCAGTCAGCCTCCATCAGCCCCAGCCCATTAGAATTCTTAACACACCCTATCCCATTTCCATTACTTACCCCCCCTCCTGCCATTTTCAAGTCCTAACCCCCCACTTGCACATTTCCAGTCCTAACCCCCCCCTTGCACATTTCCAGTCCTAACCCGCCTCCATCAGCCCCCCCCCCTTCCCTTCCCTTCCCTTCCGGCAAATTAAAAAAAAACAAAAAAAACCTGGCTCTAGCTGCTGCCGCGTCCATCGCAGCAGCGGCAGAATGGCGTGTCCCGCGGGGCCCCCTCTCCTCGTCGAGCCCTCTGCAAGGGCTTTCAGATTCGCGAAGGGAGAGTGCTCCCTCGCGTCTCTGTAAAGCCCGCAGGGGCTAATGGGAAATTTCCCATCAGCCCCTCGCGTCTAAAGGGGCAGATGGGAAATTTCCCATTAGCCCCTGCGGGCTTTACAGAGACGCGAGGGAGCACTCTCCCTTCGCGAATCTGAAAGCCCTTGCAGAGGGCTCGACGAGGAGAAGGGGCCCCGCGGGACACGCCATTCTGCCGCTGCTGCGACGGACGCGGCAGCAACCAGAGACAGGTTTTTTTTTTTAAATGTAATTTTAAAAAAAAGCAGAATGTTCTCTGCGCGGGGCCCCCTGAAACGCGGGGCCCTGTGCAAAAAACATTCTTGCTCAATGGACGGGCCGGCCCTGCCTGAGTCTGTACGACAGGCTTCATCTCTGCCCTTTTCAAATCCATGCTAAAGGCTCACCGCTGTGAGGCTGCTTTTGGATCCTGATCCTTTTTCCTTTGTCTCCTTACCCGTCCCTATTCTACCCTTATTCTTATCTTTTGTCTTGTCTGTCTTAATTAGATTGTAATCTCTGAAAGGGACCATCATTATGTGTCTGTACAGTACTGCATATGCCTTATAGCATATATAAATGTTTAATAGTAGTAATAGTAGAAACTGGTTGAGCAGGAAGTGACAGGGAGTAGTAGTAAATAGAGTTCACTCTGAAGATGGGGGGTAATTACCAGTGGCGTGCTTTAGGTCATCAGTCCTTGGTCTTGTTCTTTAACATTGTAAGCGATATTGCGGAAGGTCTGTTAATATGAGGAGGGATCTAACAAAGATTTAATAATGGTCAAGAATTTGGCAGCTAAGTTTTAATGCTAAAAATTGCAAGGTCATGCTTTTGGGCTGCAAATACCCTAGAGAGTGGTACAGTATAGGGAGAGTACCTCAGTGCATGAAAGAGCAGCGAGACCTGGGGGTAATCATGTTGGATGATCTTAACATTGCTAAACAGTAGAAAAGGTCACAGCAAAAGTCAGAATGATGCTTGGATGCATAGGGAGAGGAATGGCCAGCAGGAAAAAGGAGGTAATAGTGTCTTTGTAAATTCTCTACTGAGACCTCATTTGGAGAACAGTTACAATTCTGGGTTGATCCAGAGGGCAGCTACTAAAATGGTCAGTGGTCTTTGTCAGAAAGCATATGGGGGATACGCTTAAAGATCTCATATATATACTTTGGAGGAAAGGTGGAAGAGGGGGTGAAAAACATTGAAATACCTCTATGGAATAAATGGACAGGAGATGTTTCTCTACTAGTGGAAAAGAAGCTCTCTGGAATGAGGGGTCATTAAATGAAGGTGAAAGAGATTAGATTCTGTAAAGAAATATTTCCAGAGATTACTCCTGAAAGAGTGATGGATTTGTGGAACAGCCTTCCGATGGAGGTGATGGACACAAAAACTAGCTGAATTCAAAAATAGCATGGGACAAATATAGAGAATCTCTGAGGGAAAGGAAGGGATTGTGGAGCTTAATAGTTTTTATGGATGTACAGATTGTTCTTTTCTATGATTCTATATTAGAACTACAGAAGCCTGCCAGTGGATCTTGAATACTCCCTCTCTCAGCGTTTATGGAAAAACAGGTTTGGCACCAATCCATATTATTAGCTTGCGTATGCAGTTTCCTAAAAATCCAGATACTTACATGTGCAATGCATTTTCTAAAAATGCAATATATTATACAAGCATGGTATAAATGGAACAATATATTTAGCTGTCAGTGGGCCAGATGTGCTAAAGGATTTTCCCCATTTTGTATCTCTGGGATAATTATTATGTGGATCCCAAAGTGTCCAACACATAGACCACTATGACTAATCTTCATTGAATTGTCTGGAAGTGGAAAGCCACAGATATAAAATTTGGTTTGCAGCAACAGAAGTTTAATTGTAGATGTGACCACTGAACTTGCATGTTTCTACCTGCAGACAAATATGTACTTCTTTTTTGAAGAGAGTAGAGATGGCATTTGTTTGAAACGACGTGGGAAATGTCAACATATTTCCCATGTTTGTAAACCTGAAATGACTGGCGGAAAGGGGAGGGGTGACAAATTTTAGAGCATCCTATTGACAACATAGGACAAAACCTATTTGCCCAATAGGACACCCTATTGATGACACTGGCCTCTAAAAAAATTCACACCAAATAAAATAAAAAATCCCCTAGACAAAACAGACACACACTAAACAAAAGAAGTATTTTTTCTTGCATATTCTTGGAACAGAGCAGAGAAACTATGGGGTATGTTTACTAAACCGTCCTAATGTTACCGGTGCTAGTTGCAGCGATAATGTGAAGAATGCCATATAAGGAGTGGGCGTTCCAATCCTAAGGTAGCAAGAATATGTATCGCGCGATAGTGAGCGCTGTGGCGCGTTAACCCTAAGTACATGCCAGCGCAGTGTTAGAAGCTGTAACGATGTAGCCCACTGGTTACTGCAATGACTGTAGAGGCAGAGGTCATGGGTTCAATCCTGCAGTGGTGTAATCTAAAATGGCTGTCTGAGGCATTTTCTTTTAATTTAAATCAGTGCTGCCAGCAAAAACACCCTCACAGTGCCCTAACCTAAGGTGCCTCATAAGGCGCCCTATAAGGTGCCTCATAGGTCACATTATAAAGTGCCCTGTCTGCCAAGGCACCCTATAATGTGCCCTATAGGGCACTGTATAGGGCGCCTTATAGAGCGCCTTACAGGGTGCCCCTATAGGGCACCTATGAGGCACCTTAGGCTACAGCACTGTGAGGGTGTTTCTGCTGGCAGCACTGATTTAAATTAAAAGAAAATGCCTCAGACAGCCTTTTTAGATTACACCACTGCAGGATTGAACCCATGACCTCTGCCTCCACAGTCACTGAAGTAACCAGTAGGCTACATCTCTATAGCTACTACCTCACTGCTGGCTGGCTACAGAAAGACTGCAGGTCACCACACAAACTGCTGTGGTTACCAGGATAGGGTAAACCCACCCGTACCCATGATGCACTGCACATGCAGATCAGCAGTCTACAGCTGATCACAAGATGGAATATGCACCCCCACAGCACCTCAGCCTGGTAGGGGGAAATGACCATGTGTGTTACTGGCACAGAGTAGCTACAGACCGTGACATTGTGCGGGTCCTGTGCTCACCCTGAGGGTGAGGTGGGGCGGCCAGCACCAGGTCCGCAGCACCTGGCTTTGCTGAGATAGGCTATGCTGCAGGTCGCCATCAGTGCCAGTGTGTGATAGGTGGTCCTTGCAACCACACCTAGGATACACCTGTGTCCATCTGTATTTCCCAGTCATGTATAGCCCTTCTGGACTATGATGCACCCAGAATAGTGCATATCCTGTGTGGGTGCCATGGTCACATGTTATAAGTGAAGGGGGGTGTTTGGACCCCAAGGCGGATTATGTAGCGCCACCCAACCCGCCCTCTGTGGCTCCGGATGGGGGACAGGATCTCTCACCAACAGATCCACATTGTACATCTCTGCAATGGTGGCAGTAGAGGGGACTATCAACCCCAGTCCTGCTGGAAAACAGGCACCCTATAGGGCAGTCAATGCAGATCTGTACGCATCAATAAGGCAATGGCAGACAGGCAGAATGCTGGAAAAGCTCAGCTCAGCTGCCCACCCCACCACTATTTGACATTCACCAGCAGAGGTCACAGTCAGTCTCCACCCGCTGCACCCTGCAAGGTGTTCCAACCATACACATACTAACTGCATACAGTCTGATAGCTAGTACATAGTGCATGTTCCTGGAGGAACTGTGTGCACCTAAAAATGGGATGTAAGCACACACACCAAGCAGGTATGTCAGTGATTGGGCCCCCAGAAAAGAAAACCCATAAATATCACTTGAGAGAAATACTGTATAGCACTATGGGGGAACCTAGCCATGCTGTGGTCACTGCTCAGTCAGGGTGAGAGTGACCTCCCAGCATGACATGCTGTGGCCACCCTGTCCGTGCAAGTGGTAGTCGGGCACTACAATGTCCCAGCCATTGCCCTATACCCTGTGCAGATGCATCCTGCCCAGGCCACCCTGTCTGGCCCATACCCACAGTACCTTGCTCCTCATTATGCACATTGGCAGGCTAACACTGGAAACTGCAAACAGTGTGGGCTCAGTAAGGTGTAGACAGCCACAACACACTGGATAGACAGACACATACTCCCACACTTATGCCAGCATTGTGCAAATATAGAGGTTTGTGGCAACCCTAGCCGCCACACCAGTCACAAAACTATGGTACGCACAACTGTTGGGGTCACTCCCCGGGGTGGTAAACGCTGTCAGAATCAATAACTGAAACACACTCCACAGATATCAGAAAGGTTGCTATGATGAATCTCTATCAACAAATCATGCTTAACGTACGATTTGTTAGCTGACATTAAGCATAGCAACCTTTTGATATATGTGGAACGTGTTCCCAATTTTAGGACGGCATTGCTAAGGTATGCAGGTGCCAGTATTGGGAGATGCTGCTCTGCGCAGGGCCCAACAGCCTGACTTTCCATGAGGCGTTGGATAGTGGAGCCTGTGGGTGTGGTTGTGGGTGTTTGTACCCCTGTTGGCCTCTGATCTAGGGCTCAGTTTCCCAACTCCAGTCCTGGTGGGCCAAACACTGTTCAGGTTTTCATGCTGTCCTAATGAATATGCATGAGATACATTTGCATACAATGGGGCAGCGCATACAAATGCAGCATAGGCATATTTATTAGGGACAGCATGACACCTGAATGGTGTTTAGTCCTCCAGGACTGCAGTTGGGAAACTCTTCTCTAAGGATTGCACATGTTTATGGTGTCTGTGCCCTGTAGAGTAAAATATAGGCGTTTATGGCTTGTTTATTTAATCTGCAATAACAGTTCCATCTTTATTACCATGGTTTAGTACTGGGTAAAATATAGGGATATGGTTTGCAGGAGCCACAGCTGGGGCTTGAACCTGTGACCTTCTGCCCCTGAACACATTGGCTGTGTGTACTGCATCAAACTGTTGCCACAGAGGCAGATCATTCCCTGGGGCTACTATTAGTGTTCGTTAGACAGACCTTGTCTGTTGCGTTGCACCGCACGGCACCCACCTAAACAGGGTTTGGCCTTGGTCTGCTGTGGGCAGATGCCACTGCCCCCTCCACCACCAGCAACCCTCCGTCACCATGCTGACATGCTCTTATGCCGGTGGTGCACAGTCCCAGGCCATCCAGTGTGCCAGTAGGCAGCTGCCTATGGTGTGGGTTCTCGGGTAGGGGTGCCTACATGGACATGCGCACTTCCCCCTGGCACCACCTGCCAATGTTATGTGCCCTTGGGGGTACCTGCTGGGTAATATCCCCTGTGACACTGTGGGGCACACACTCGTGCCCATGTTGGACCCTCGTCAGTTGCTGTCTTGCTGCTTTACAGTTTCGGCATTCCTATGTGCCACCTAGGGGGAGGGGAAAAGATAGGATGGGATGGGATGGGATTTTAGATTGATCACATGCCTTTTTCAGGGGTAGCTCAAGGTGAATGACATTCAGGTACAATGGGTATTTTCCTGTTCCTTGAAGGATTTACAGTCTATGTTTGTACCTGAGGCAATGGGGGATTAAAATAACATGTCAAGATCAGTCAGTAACTGTATCATGAGAGTAGCTACATACCAGAACAAGGCTGAGAGATAACAGAAGCATTAGGAAAGCTATGACTGATATAAGTAGGGCTGGCAGGGGGGAGGGAACCAGAGCAATTGCCCAGTGCCCCAAGGTCACAATGGGGCACAAAGCCTACCTGGAGCTTAAGGTGGCAACCTGCCAGTAGTCTTTGGCCCTCCAAAATTCTTGGCTGGGCCCCAGCAAGTCTTAACACCAGCCCTGGATATGAGAAAACGGAGCTTTTGTATGTTAAAAAGGGATGACCTTTTCAAAACCAAGGCAAGAGCAAGTAGCAGTTAGGTTCTCTAAGATGACAAGAGGCTTTCTCTTCTGGGCGATCTGCTGTAATGGAGTGGCTGGTGGTTCCAATACTGACTTACTATCCTGAGGCACTCTGATTTATTTTAACTTGCTTTATGCAGTCAGCTGTAAACAATCACTGCTGTGCCTCATTGCCATGCTGTTTTAGAAAGTCTAAAACCATTGAGATTATAAAACTGGAAAAAATATCTATATAGGAGCTGCTACTTCATCGCTGAATTTGTAATTTTAGAATGCCTGTAAATTTAATGCAGAAATAGACTGGTACCTCCAACACTTGATAAGCTCTGAACATGGTTATTCATACCAAAATTAAATAAAATCCTACCCTTTTGTATCTTATAGAGTAGATATATGCACATCCAACTCAAAAATCATGCAGAAATAGTAAACATTTAACCAATTCCTTAAGACCTGCACAGCAAGTTTGATGTTCAGTCTAGTCACCCTACCTTTCGCCATATGCATAGCCTAAAACTCATACCAAGCAGGCCTCATGATCTGAGATGAGGACTGCATTAGGCCATCTTCCATTTCAAAACTCAATAAAAATTAAACATTAACCTCGGATGTGCCAGCCAATTGTAGTGTGTATGGATGTTCTCCAAGGTCATCTTGCAAGGGCAGCTAGAAATTCTGCAGCAGTAGCCTTCATAACCCCAAGGGGGGAGAGGATTAAAGTGGTGGTAAATTATGGTCATCACTCATCTGAGACATCTAAGCGTCATGCTTAGGGCCCATGACTAAAGGGTTCTGGAAGGAGCAAGGGAGCTTGATGCATGGTCTTTAAAAGGACTGTTTCTACAATGACTAAAATTAGATACATTTGGAAGGAATATAAACTAGAGGAAACATACATAAGTAGTTGTGAATGAAAGCTCATGGTTCCTATTGAGTTGGAGGTTCCAATAATAGGGGGAAACTACCAGTCCATATCCTCTCCCCCCCCCCAAAAAAAAAAGAAATTATCTAGGATATTTTTCTGTTCTGTACATTATTTTGACACAGTAATCTTGGCTACAACATTAAATTCAAATTAATGTATGCTCAACTAAGGGCCCCTGATTGTACAAAATATCTTTAGTGAATAATTTTCTGCTTTCAAGAAAGATTCTATTTAGAGTTGCAGTCTGATCTACAGGGATTCTTCATGTCTGGTTTGAAGACAAAGGCAAAATTAGACCTTACCTGCTAATTGTCTTTCCTTGAGTACATCCAGTCTAGTCCAGTACCTGTGGGTTATCAGCCTCTACCAGCAGCTGGGAACTGAGCATGTTAGATTTCTGATGTCATAGTACAAGAGCTCCCTCCATAAACTCCAGTATCCTATTGAGAAAGCGGACTCCAAGAGAGCATATTAAGGCTAAAATTTTCAGGCAATAGCCCGAGGACAAAAACATCCTCCCAACCAACTTTGCTACAGAAAGCAACTTTTAGAAATATTTTCAAAAAGAGAAGAAAGCAAGAAGTCAGGGTCATACATGCTATACTGTCAAGAATCGTCCACAAGAACTCCCTAATATATAGTAGTGTACTTCTGAAAGGAGTCCCCCAGGGTAGATCACCAGACTTGCCCAGTACTCCTGAAACTCAAAAACACAGAAAGTCGTTATGAAAGGGGGGTGGACCCTGGACTGGACTGGATGGACTCAAGGAATGACAAGCAGTAGGTAAGGTCTAATTTTACCTTCCTTATCATCCCTTTAGTCCAGTCCAGTATGTTTGGGATGTACCAGAGCAGTAACTAGATATGGAAGGGACACGCAAGTCCATCCTGGAGCACCGAAGCCCCAAAACGCACATCATTTGACACCTGCACTTCAAGGTGGTAATGGTGCGCAAAGATATGCAAGGACAACCAAGTAGCTGACCTGCAAATATCAGTAGGTGACCTCGCTGAATGTGCCTTCAGAGCACCTGGGACTGGTCTTCTATTCAGCAAATAAACAGAGGTGATAGCCTCCTTCACCACCAAACTTTCAAAGCCTTGTAAGTCGCTTCACCCTTGTGTGGCCCTCCATACTGAACAAACATGATCAGATTTACGGAAGGGCTCTGTTCGTCTAAAATACTGACGCAACATTCTGCTCAAGTCTAGCCAGTGCAACTCACAATCCTCCTCTGAGTCTTGCGAACAAGGTAAAACCAAAAGGGTCACAGACTGATTGAGATGAAACTGTGCAACTACCTTCAGTAAAAATGACTGAACCAGCCTCAACACCACCTTCTCCTTGGCCAACACCAGAAAAGGCGGTCTGCAAGATAAAAGCCTAAAGCTCCGACATCCATCACACTGAACAAATAGCCACCAAGAAAATCACCTTTAGGGTAGGCTTTTTCAAGGAAGCCCTAGAGAGAGGCTCAAAGGGTGAACCTGTAAGAGCAGATAGCACCAGGTTGAGGTCCCACGGGGGAACAATATGCTGCAAAAGTGGATGTATTTGCCTCACTGCCCTAAGAAACTGGACCACGTCTGGGTGGGCTGTCAGCGAGAACCCCAGTATGTGTCTGTGGTAATCTGAGAGAGCCACCACCTGGACTCAAAGAGAGTTCAAAGCCAGCCCTTTATCCAACCCAGCCTGCATAAAGGCCAGAACACCAGAGTTCAAACACCCTCCACACTCTGACATAAGCTATGGAAGTAGGACATATATGGGCTCTCAAGAGGGTGGCCACTGACGCGGAGTAGCCCTTTTGCCTTAGCTTCACCCTTTCAAAAGCCAGGCTGCAAGCAAGAATTGATCTACTTGTGGCATCAGGATGAGTCCCTGCAAGATCAGTTGATCCTGTTTGGCAGCTGCCACGAGCTCGCTATCAATAGTCTGCTGAGATCGGCATACTACGGCCAATGGAGCCAGTCCGGAGCAATGAGAATCACCCATCCGGGGTGGAATTCTATGCATTGTAGAAGATGCTCCATTAGAGACCACAGAGGAAACCCATACAGGAGCCCCTCCTTCCGCCATCTCTGTACTAGCACATCGAAGCCCTCCAGGATCCTGTCACCTGCTGAAGAACCTGTTCACTTTGGTATTGGAAGCAGAGGCCATGAGGTCCATGACTGGCATGCCCTACCGACAGGTGATATCGTGAAAGACTGCCATGTCCAGTTCGCATTCACCCAGGTCTAACCGGTGACGACAGAAAATCCGCTTGAACGTTCTCTTTGCCTGCCATGTGAGCTGTTGAAAGGACATCGAGGTTCTCCTTCACCCACAGCAGTAAAGGGTGAATCTCCTCTGCCAACGTCACATTGCCTGTACTCCCCTGACAATTGATGTAGTCTATCATCATCGCCTTGTTGGAACAGACCCTTACTGCTCTCCGATGAAACAGAGGAAGGAAAACTTGCAGAACCAGAAAGACCACTTTCATTTCAGAATGATTGATGGACCTTGTGCTCTCCTCCGGAGACCAGAGTCCCTGTGTCACTTGTGACTTGCAATATGCTCCCCATCCAGTGAGGCTGGCATCTTTTGTCATTAATATCCAGTCCAGTGACTCTAGCAGCATTCCCACCACCAAGTGTTCCTGCTGCAGATACCAGAAAAGGCTCATTCTCATGTCCCTCAGACAGACTAGCTTCCTGGAAAGCAGATGCAGTTGAGAAGACCAACGAGAGAGCAGAGCGTATTGTAGAAGTGTCATGTGAGCTTGAGTCCAAGGGACTAACTCCAAGGCTGCTATCTCAGGCACTGCGGCTTGGACTTCCAGCTCTCCCGTTGCCAAAGCTTGAATCCGCAGATGGAGAACTGAAGAGTCAGGGCACTAGTAACGATTGCTTGCTTTAAAAAGATCTCCAGTTTGCAGTCCTGCAGGTCTTTCAATGCTACACCATCTTCTACAGGAATGGTAGTCTTTTTTGGTCCATACCAATAGAAAAGCTGTGTAAGAGCAAAACTACTGTCAAAATAATATCAAATGATATCTGCTCTTAAAACAGAAACCTCAACTAACAAAATCTTATAGCACAACCTATACACATTTCACAGGCAAAATGACCTCAGCAAAGCTTATATCCCACAGTTAGTGAAAAATCACCATAGGGAGCAGCATACGCTAACATCACTGGTCAAAATGCCACCATTCAACCACCTATAACTCTATATATACCAAACCTTAAAACACCCCCTAATTACTCTTGGGAAAAACACTTTAAACTGACTTCTAAAACTTCCACCAGACAAACACCAGGCATTCAACAGTGCAAACAGCATTAATGCATGCCCATAATGCACATTTTGTAGGACCAATGGTGTTGCTGTTGAGCACGAATTAGTGCTATTTGCACTGCTGAATGCTCTTATTCTGAGGGTCCCTATTTGACAGGAATATGTTTTGACATTTAGCCATAGGGAACCTATGCTGATTCCTTATGGATTATTTTACATAGGGTACTCTAATTAGATCAGATATTGTTGGCACTGTGATAGGGCAGCCATACTTCCATTGAGCCTGGCACTGGGAGACATGACTGATGTAGTGCCAACATTCCCTGGATTGTCCCATGCAGCCCACATCCCTACCCAGACCAGAATCAATGAGAGCTGCGAGAACGGTGACATATCTGGGGTCTGGCTACTTCGTGTGATGGCACAGGGATCTCCCTTCCCATGCCCACACAGCCCTGACCAGGGGAGCAGTGCCACAAAGCTGGCTGTGGGAAAGGCAGACAGGGTTGACCCACAGGTAGTGTATATTGTGATAAGGAAGCTTATCATAGCTCAGAAAGGAGCTATAGAAAAGGTGAAGTGACTCTGAACAAGCAACCTGTCAGTTCTGGTAGAAATAAAAAAACAGAATTTTCCCATAAAAGACTACCAGTCCCAGAATGCACCAGGTTTCCAACAGCCATTATAGGAGCTGAAGTGGGGAGACGTGTGTTCAATCAGGAGGGCTATGAGGTAATCCCCAAGCACTCATCTCAAAGGGCAGGGCCTGATTCAGCACAGCTGCACTGTGCTAGGGTGGAGCACTCATCTAAGCAGAATAAAGGTAGAGTTTATTCTACAGAGAATCATCCTCAGTTTCATCTGAGAGATCCTCAGAATCATCCTCATCTTGGAGATCCTCATCTTGATCATCTTGGACAGCTTCATCATCTGGAGGATCATCAGAAGCAGAAGCCAGAGCGGACGGACAGAGAGGGCAAGAAACCCTTTGGAAGAAAGAAGAGAAAAGCATTTGGGAGGTCTAAAGGAGTCCAGAGCAGTACGTATACTGGAAGGCATTCAAAAGGCAAGCATACACCATTGGACTGGGGAAAGCCAGAGGAGTGGTGCTGCAGGGCCAGGAATCTCCAGACGGTACCTGTGAGGGAGACGGCTGCACGTGGAAGGGACCCTAAGACCCGTGCCAGAAGGTATGTGAAGAGAGATCCAGTGTCCAGGGATCTGGATTGGAAGGCTGGACATAAGAACTGGACTACATACTGGCCAGGCTATTTAGAGAGGAACTCTAACAGCAATGGAAGCTCAGGTATGAACACTGATCTATGCCCTAGCTATACCCTTGAAAGACAGCAGGGAAACAAGTATTCTCCTGAGAGTGCTCCATTGAGAAATTCCTCTGTGCCAATCCATGATATTGAACCCATGATTGTTGAAGAAGGGGGAGCGGTGGTAGATACAGGCTGTGAATACATGGATTGCTCTCTGTCTAAACTCCTTTGGTAATTTACTGTTACAAAGTACAACAACCATCACAAAGAAATACAAACTTGTTCTTTAATCTACTCAGAAAAGCTCATGAAGCAGGATTTGAGCCACGCAGTAGAAAGCAAGCCAGCTAAGGGGTTTCAGCTGGGTAACTGCTAGCAATTGAGCCTTACCTAATTGCTTGTGAGCTCTGAGGGAATCACTTCTGAGTCTATGTGTGAAGATATAAGAAGTTAACCTGAAAAGAACAGTTTTTCCCTTCTTTGTGGGTTTTGCTTGTTGTTTGAAACACTGCTAAGAAAATATTAGCTAAAGCCTACAGAAAAGACCAGTTTGTTAACAACCAGGTCTTTATTCTTTTGCTTTGATTGCCTGACAAGTTCAACTGTTGTTTTCCTGATTTTGTTTTTCCAAGTTTAACACTGAAAGCAAGTATCCTGTTTTATGTGCTACCAAGCATATCTGTGTTGGGAGAAATAACCCCATAAATAAATATCTTATTGGCTTTACACTCAAGCACAACTAATTATTGTGAGCAGCTGTGTCTGGTGTGAATGGACTGCATTTCCCACAATCCCTTGCAAATCATATTGATATATGCACTTGCCAAGACTGTGAACATTCTCACCCAGGCAGCCGTCTGACAATATATAGAGACCAACATACAGATGTAGCTTCTCTGTGAAATGCCAGTACCCAGATGCCATAGCCAGAAGGCCAGACTACAACTACAACTACTTCTGATCATTTGTTTAGCACTACAAGGCGTATGCAGCATTGCACAGACACACATAACAGATAGTCCCTGCTAAGCAGAGTTTATAATCTAGTTGGGACAGTGACAGACAACACAGCAGCTGTGAACAGGATACATTCAGTGGGAAAGGTCAGGACACACAAGGGAGCTTAGGTGGATCTGATCCAACAGCGGGACCGATGAGGCGAGTTCTCAGCCTGGATTTGAGAGGTGCCAGGGACGAAGCCTGACATACAGATTCAGGAAGTTTGTTCCAGGCATACGGGGCAGCAAGTTGAAAGTATCAACATCCAGATTTGGCAGTAGAAGGGAAGGGCACAGATAGAAGCAATCTGACAGAAGAGCAGAGTTCATGGAGAGGGGTGTAGGGGGAGATAAGAGGGGAATGGTAGTGCAGAGCAGCAGACTGAGTACACTTATAGGCCAGAGGCATGAAAAGGGCATACATTTGTTGCTCAGCAATATTATGCATCCTTTGGGACCTGCAAGGTTAGTTCGGGATTTTATAGACCTGGTGAGGATACCTCCATAGCCGTTTAAGGCGTGTTTGTAGAAATGACCAGGGCAGGAATCATTGGGGTCAGTTTCTAATGCCTCATACCATTTGATGCAAGGTATGTCCTGACATACATGTTCATATTTACATTCTTGTATACCATATTGGGTTGCACTGGACTTACCTAGCACTTTTCAGGGCATAAGGGGAAATGATTTATGGTCTAGGTTGTAGCAGCTGTCATTTCACATTAATACCTATGTCTACTGTGTATCAACACACAACTATCTATGATGGGCAGCTTAGGAGATGCACGTTTTTCCTGAGGGGTGTGGTGTCTGCAGGTACATCGCAGGGATGGGCAGAATACGGTGGGTGTGGGGACATCCAAAACGTTTACCTGAGTCCGAGGCACGGGGCCAATTGGAGAGCACTTGTGCGTGCCCGCCAAACATGTCTGTCTCCCCGATTCCAGCCCCACAAGCATGTCCAGACCCATGGATGCGGAATTAGGTTCAAAGGGGGCCCATTTTTGTTTTAGACATGTCCACGGGCCGGACATACATGTTATGGAATCGTGCTCAATGGGCATAACCAAGCACCGAGCAAACATTGGACCAAAGGTCTCAGTCATACAGGTCACAAGACCATGATCAGGTGTATGCAGCAGTGCCTATCTGCACTGCTGCAAACACCTTGCTACTGGCTGAAGGCAGACAGTACTGGTTTCTCTCAGTGCTGCACCAGAGTATATACTAATGATGACATCACTGAAAAACATTTTAGTCTTCTTTTCACCTGCTGGTTGAGGACATAACCCACTTGTCTGGACTGTCTTGAAGGATAGGGAACCAGTCTTTAATGGGTCCTAGACAAACAAGCACATTGGGCTCTCTTCAACTTAATATAGACATTTTAACCGCCAACCCAAACATGTTAATACCAGTATATAAAATCTCTACATTTAATTTTATCACATTAATGTGGGGGTTTAAACATACCACCAAACCCCAGAAAGCATTCTCCATTTTCTTCTCAAAAACCCCAGCCTCTAGAATTCCCAGCATCTGTTTGGCTTCTTCACTGCTTCTTGTGCCTTCAGGTTCTGTGAACTTGTTTGTGGGTTGATAGGGATCTGAAGATAACAAGAGGATCCAATGTGCAGCACAGTCTTCTCGAATAATGTCTAATGACTCGGAGGCAGGGGGCAATGTACAGCACTGACTGATAATGCTATTTCTAGTCCCCTACTGGAGCAATGCAGCAGCAGCATCCATGACTGATGAATCTGTTTCCTGTGCAAGGCCTCACCTCATCTTTGGGCCCTAGGCACACACTTGGTTTACCAATGCTTATACCAGCCCTTCTCTTCCCTCTCCACCCTTCCCTGGGTGTTGCTCTTTAATACTCCTCTTCCATCTACTCCAGTGCAATCCCCTCTTCACTACTGCCACCTCCCAGGACCCCAAGTGGGTAGTGCTCTGCTTTTCTGGGTCCCTTAGGACCAAAGATAGCTATCTACCGCCCCCTCTTCACTAGCCAGGGCCATCTTGCCAGCCTCAAAAATTGTGCAAATTAATTTTCTGAAATAACACCATTCTTTACAAAGATGAGGCAGTATCAGATTTAACAATTGCTGTCATTATACTACAGTAAGTACAGAGTTTAGATTAAATTCAAAGAATTCATATTTATTCTTTCAGTCTATAAGCTGCTTCCTCACAACTATGCTGTGAGGGGGTAACACCAAGGAAGCATCTATAGTGGATTGTAAACATCTGAACAATTTGTGTCCATGAAATAAATTCATATTCTGCATGGACCTCAATCCCAGGAAGCAACATTCCTAGAGACTCATATGAGATGAAGATAAAGATAAGATCAAGCCACAAACTCAACCATTAGGCAAAATTAGGCAGTCGCCAAGGGCATCAGCTTTTTGAGGGGCAGTGAAATCAGCAACAGTTAAAGAAAACTAGATCAGCACATTGTTTTATTTATTTTATTTATTACAATTTCTTATATACCGCACTATTCGATATCAGCGCGGTTTACAATATAACAAAATGACCAGAACAAGCAGCTGTTCGGTTTTACAGAGAACAGGGGTACAAACTTGGATAACATGGGTGAACTATATACATAAAATATTTACAAAGAGCAAGTGTAAAAGCTAAGATAACATGAGTGAAATATGTACATACATCTGTTTTACCTGTACATACAAAGCAGGTTTAATATTTTATAAGTATGTAGTCCAATTATACATTTTTACAGGTTTGCTGGGAGAGATGGTGATGGGTTAATCATGATTGAGTTTAATTATCAAAATCTCAGGGGGAGGGACATAGAGCTGAAGGTTTGCCTATGGCACCCAGTATTCTTGCCCCAGACCTGGCTAAGCCCAGCAGCCAGGTATCCACACCCAAAAAACAAGAAATACTCTGAATCCAAAATCTAGCCACTTTTTTCTGACTTTGTATTTTATGCTGGGGAGCATGAATATTTTTTCTAAAATCAGCTTATGATAGATGCTTTATGTTGCTCAGCAACAACTTCCCCCTTATTATGCATGACTAAATCCCCATCATAAAACCTGTGCTATTTATGTCTGTGAAACACACAATTTCCATAGAAACTGGATTTTCTATATAAAGATCCAAAAAGATGGGCGGGCCTACAGCAAAATCTATAATTGTTTACATTTTCCTAAAAAACGGACTTATTGTGCATCTGCAAAATGTTAAGGTACCAATCCCCCAAATAAGTACATTTTGACAGATTAAGAATCCTGTTCACATATCTATTCAAACCTCAGCTGAATGACTTATCTTCGATTGATGCTATTACGATCATGTGAACTCTTTTTCTTGACACATTACAATGGTCTCCCCATCTGCTTCCACAAAATTCAAACTTCTTTTAGTGACCTACAAATACATTCGTTCAACATCACACTATCTCTCCTTGTGATTTCCCCAGAGAACCCTCTTCCCAAAACATTTGCTCAGAGGGCAAACTGCTTTTACCTCTGCCCTTCTTCATCACTGAATCTCAACTCCATGCATTTCAGCTTCCTGTATCAAGTGCCTAGAAAAGCCTTTTTGAATGTCTGCGTCAGGCTCGTTTACTGCTAAATTTCTAATCCAGCCTGAAAATTCATTTGAGACCATTTGTGGAAGAAGACCATTGGTGAGTTAAGGATGACATGTAAGAACAATGGGCCCGATTTTCAAAGGCATTTACACAGTTAACAGCCAGTTAACCGTGTAAATGCCGGCTAACCGGATATTTGATGACATTTAGCACGGGTAGCTTTGAAAGATACTAGTGAAATAGGGAAGTTATAGCATCCCAATAGAGCAGTTCCAATAAAGGTAAAAGTAACCCAAGTGCCTTTAAGTAAAAACCAGAGTTGAAAGATTCCAAATTATCCCTGTCATCTGATAGCCAGACTGTTAATATGATTAAAAAAGCAAACTTTGAAATGGCTGCATTCAAATTATAGAAGTCTAAAAAATAAGATGGGTAAGTTACAATATATAGCACTGAATCAAAGGTTAGATATTATTGGAATCTCAGAGACCTGGTGGAAGGGAGGATAACTAATGGGACACTGACACCAGGCCACAAACTATATCGCAATGGTAAGGTAGATCATATTGGTGGAAGGATGGCTGTATATGTTAAAGAGGGCATTGAATGAAAGATAAAGATTTTGCAGGAAATAAAACACATTATAGAATTTTTATGGATAGAAATTCCGTGTAAAAAATAGGAAGGTAATGGCAGTAAGAGTGTACTACCACCCTCCTGGACAGAATGAACAGACAGACGATGAAATGCTAAAAGAAATTAGAGAAGCTTGCAAAGTTTACAACACAGTAATAACGGGAGATTTGAATTATTCCAGTATTGACTAGATCAATGTTACATGAAGTCATGCTAGGGAGATAAAGTTTCTAGATGAAATAAATGACTGCTTCATGGAGCAGCTGGTTCAGGCACTGATTCTAGGCGAAACTATTTTAGTTCTTAGTGGAACACAGGATCTAGTGAAAGATGTAACGTGTTGGGCCGCTGGCAATAGCGATCATAACATGATCACATTTGATTTAATAAATGGTGGGAGGATAACAAGGAAATCCACTGCCCAAGCATTTAACTTTTTCAAAAAGGAGACTCTGACAAAATGAAGAAAATGGTTTAAAAAATACTTCCTTATCGTCCCTCCAGTCCAGTCCCGCACCTTAGGATTGTGCACCTCTTCCAGCAGCATGGAGACTGAGCACGTCACAACTTTGATGACATCAGGCTACATATTGACTGGCACCACCCACCAGCCTTCAGTAAGCTCAGTCTCCAAGCAGCTGGAGCAGGTGATCCCAGGGAGTGGACTCACTGAAGGGACAACTAGGAAGCCAATTAGGCTATTTTTTGCTTTATTTTAATTTATTTTCCCTTAATTTCCTTAATTTTTATTTACTGGTAGTAAGCTTTTGTTTATAAGGATTCTCCTCCTACCTCCCTCTTCGGACGGGGGGCCGATCATGCAGGATCGTGTGTGCTGGAGCCGTTTTCCCCTTGGCTGCATTCACTTCAGTGCCGGTTTAAAATAAAAAAAAAAACAACAAAAAAATGGCAGCAGTGGCGGTTCCTGAACCCGGTGTGACAGGGTGAGGAGCGCTACTGAAGGGGAACAGCAGCGCATCTGGGAGGCCTACTAGGGCAGTGAAACTCTTTCCGGCAGTTCATCATAGTCGCGGTGCCGAAGCCGCAATCCGGCTGAGCACTTCGGGACGGTGCGATCCACAGTAAGGAGAGGTGAGTAATCCAGCAGACTTTATTTTACTAAGCAGCGGTTTGGCAGGGGCGTCGGGGAGGCCATGCAGACCGCATTGTTCAAGGCCGCAGTGCAACGCAGCAGCTAGTCACGCCTTTTTTTCATGTGCGGGAAACAGAGCCGGCGGCTACCATCGGGTAAAAGTATATTTGGTTTTGTGAAAGGGGGAGTTGTTTTCAGGGGAAGGAATCCCAGGAGCTCACTGCTAAGGCTTTTTGTTTTATTGGAGTTTGTTTTGGTGTAGTTTTTGTTTTAAAAAATAAAAAATAAAGCTAGAAAAACGTGTAAGAGCGGTGGACATGAGTATGCCTGGGAAGCCACAGTGTCTGACCTGTGGAACGCGTGGGGGTTCGGTCACAGCAGAAGGTGTGTGCCGTGGATGTGCAATGGAAGCGCGTACAGCGGAGCGTGCTATGCGGGAGGAGACAGAGTCCCCGGAGTGGTCTCTCCCATGGCTCTCTGCTTCCCCTCTCCCGGGGGGGGGGGGTGCAGTCTCAGCTTGAGGAGGTGGCTGGTCCCTCTCAGCCGTCGTGCACGCTTCTTCTCAGGGGCTGACATTGCCGGGACCTTCTTCCTCTCAAGTGCGGGGAGAGGGGTTCCTGGGGGATTTTTCCCCTGAGTTTGTGCTGCTGCTTCACAAGGCCTTTTGCCTGAAACAGCAGAGGACAGACCAGCCGAGTGGTAGTAAGACAAGAATATCTGAGAACCTACAGGGGTCGGAGGCTGGGTTTCGTCAGCCTCAGCCTAGGAGCCGGCTGGATGGAGAGACAGTTGAAAACATCAGATCTTCGGCCTCAGACTAGGAGGTTGAAGAAGGTGGAGAGCCGGAAGAGCTGGAAGAGGGGTAGCTGCCTCAAGAGGAGGAGCCCCAAATTGTGAGAATGTTCTGCAAAGAGGAGTTGGCAGGGCTTATTGCAGAGTCCCTCAAGGTGCTCAATTTGTCAGCAGAAGCATCATCAGTAGACGAGACTCTAGAGGATCCCATTCTGCAGGTACTGCGTAAACCTCATCGGGTGTTCCCGTTACATAGAGTGATCAGGCAGATGATCCTGGAAGAGTGAAACCTGCCGGAGGCAGGAATGAGAGACTCCAGGACAATGAACCGTTTGTACCCTTTGGCTGAACAGGAAAAAGAGATGTTTTCCTCGCCAAAGGTCGACGCAGTGGTGTCGGCAGTAACCAAGAAAACCACCATTCCTGTAGAGGGAAGTATGGCTCTCAAGGATAATCAGGATAGGAAGTTGGATGCTCTCTTGAAACAGGCATTTGATGTTAGTGTCCTGTCTTTGCAGGCCTCCGTGTGCGGAGCCTTGGTAGCACGGGCCTGCTTGAGGTGGGCACAGGGCATTCCCGAGGCGTCGGGTGAGCCCCCGGAGTTAGGCATTGCAGCGAGACTTGATTCGGGGGGTAGCTTACTTGGCAGATTTCTGCTATGACCTGGTTAGCGGTCTGTCTAACAGTATGGCCTCAGTGGTAGCGGCTCGTCGCTACCTGTGGCTCCGCAATTGGTCTGCGAATGTTTCCTCCAAGGCACGCCTGAGTAAATTGCCATTCAGGGGAAAGCTATTGTTCGGTGAGTATCTGGAAAAGGATGTGAACAGGATGGAGTCGGTGCAGAGGGTGGCTACTAAAATGATTAGTGGGCTTCATTATAAAGCATATGAGGACAGACTTAAGGATCTTAATATGTACACCTTAGAAGAAAGGCGGGATAGAGGTGATATGATTGAGATGTTTAAATACCTCCGTGGCATAAATGTTCAGGGAGAGAGCCCCTTTCAATTGAAAGCAAGTTCTGCTATGAAGGGACATGGGATGAGGGTGAAGGGAGATAGATTCAGGAGTGATATGCGGAAATATTTCTTTACGGAAAGAGTAGTGGATCCATGGAATAGTCTCCCAATGGAGGTGGTAGAGATGAGGACAGTAACTGAATTCAAAAAAGCATGGGACCAACACAGAGGATCTCTAAAGGTAAAAAGTGGACTGTTGTAGTTGTTGATATGAAAGGACAGACTAGATAGGCCATGTGGTCTTTTTCTGTCATCATGTTTCTATGTTTCTAAATGTTGGCTAAGGACTTGGGAGAGTCCAAAGGGGGGACGTATCCCCATGGACAAGCCCAGACAGGGTAGAGAATCTGGCACAAGTAGGGGTCAATCTCGAGAGTTTAAGCGTTTTCACTCAGTGTGTTTTGCGCCTTATCAAAGAGGGCGTTTCCCTTGTAGGGGGCAGCCCTCTAGAGGTTTTCGGGGAGCAGGAAGAAGTTATTACCCATCTTCCACCTCCATGGCAGCCCACAAGAAGACCCATTGAGATGAGGGGGGTCCAGGCGGAGAGGATGCTAGGAGGAAGATTGCGAGAGTTCTTCCCTGCCTGGGCCCAAATCACGTCAGACCAGTGGGTCCTACAGGTGGTGTGGGATGGTTATGTGTTGGAGTGTGCCAGCCCGCTGCCGCCTGCATTCATTCACTCTCCCTACAAGGCCCGAAACAAGGCACAAGGCGTGCGGGATACGCTAGAAAGGCTTCTACGGTTAGGAGCAGTAGTACTGGTACCAGAGGAGCAGTGCAGCACAGTTCGCTACTCCATTTATTTCATTGTCCCAAAGAAGGAAGGCTCTTTTCAGCCTATTCTAGATCTCAAGCAGGTAAACAGATGCTTGCGGGTTCCAAGGTTTCATATGGAAACCCTCAGGTCGGTGATTATGGCGGTAAGAGAGGGCAAGTTCCTTATCTCACTGCTCACTGAAGCTTATCTGCATGTTCCCATCCATCTGGACCATCACCAATTCCTCCACTTTGAGGTACCAATGGGGCATTTTCAGTTTCAAGCTCTGCCCTTCGGGCTCGCGACGGTCCCGCGGACGTTCACGAAGGTGATGGTCGTGGTAGCGGCGGCATTGCACCGGGAAGGCATTCTAGTACACCTGTACCTGGACGACTGGCTCATTCGCGCAAAGTCCGAACAGGAAAGGACTCAGGCCACGGATCAGGTGGTCGCCTTTCTAAGGAGTCTGGGATGGGTGATCAACATATCCAAGAGTCATCTGACTCCGTCACAAAGCCTAGAGTACCTAGGAGCTCGCGTCGACATGCGAGCAGGTAAGGTATTCCTGCCACGGAAAAGGGCGGAGGCGTTGCGCCTGTTGGCCTGCGAGTTTCTTCACATAGTGGAGCCGACGGCATGGCACTATCTTCAGCTTCTGGGGACCATGGCAGCGACAATCGAGTTGGTCCCTTGGGTGAGAGTGCACATGCGGCTGCTACAGAGGGCACTATTGCGCAGATGGTTGCATCAGCGATAGCCTCTATCCCATCCATTACCATGTCCATGGCAAACACAGTCAGCACTCAGATGGTGGCTCTGCAGGGAGCATCTGATGGGGGGCTCTGTTGGAGTCACCAACCTGGATTCCCTTGACAACGGATGCCAGCCTCTTGGGCTGGGGAGCCCACTGCGAGGGGCAGGTAGCTCATGGAAATTGGTCTGTGATGGAGCAGTTGTGGTCCATAAATCGGCTGGAAATGAGAGCAGTTTGATTTGCATTGTACGAGTCCTCCCGTTCCTCTGCGGGAAGGCGGTTTGCGTCTTCTCGGACAATGCCACGACAGTGGCATATATCAATCAACAGGGGGGTACGGGGAGCGTCAAGTTGGAGTGCGAAGCGGAGATGTTGATGAATTGGGTAGAGGCCCACCTGCTGGCCATTTCGGCAGCACACATGGCAGGTGTAGAGAACGTGACATCCTAAGTCGAGTGCGCTTGGATCCAGGGGAATGGCAGCTGAATCAGGAAATCTTCGATCAGCTGGTATGCAGGTGGGGGATACCAATCATGGATTTTATGGCAACGTTTGTGTCGGCCAAAGCAAGCAGGTTCTTCAGCAGACGGAGAGAGAGAATGTCGGAGGGCCTGGACGCGCTGGTACAGAGGTGCTGTATGTTTTTACTCCATGGGCGCTCATAGGACGCGTGATTCAAAGAGTGGAGGTGCACAAGGGCTTAGTGATCCTGATAGCTCCAGACTGGCCTCGGTGTCCATGGTAGGTGGATCTGGTGAAGTTGCAGGCGGACCAGCAATGGCGACTTCCCCGCCGGCCAGATCTACTATTTCAGGGGCCAGTTCTTATGCCCCAGGTGGATTGATTCTCGCTTATGGCATGGCTCTTGAAAAGGCGCGGCTGAGAAAGCGAGACTACTCCACACAGGTTATTTCCACACTTCTTAGGGCACGGAAGAAGTCTACGTCATTGTCTTATATCCGGGTGTGGAGGATTTTTGAGGCTTGGTGAACGCAGAAAGGTTGCATGCCATTGGCGGCTTCGGTCCCCTTGGTGTTGGAATTCCTTCAGGCAGGGCTTGATAAGGGGCTGGCAAGTAGCTCTCTGCGAGTGTAGAATTCGAGGAGTGTCCTTGGGAATGCATTCAGATGTGGTGCGTTTCTTGAAGGCAGTTAAGCAGATCCGTCCGCCTTTAAGGTCTTTGGTACCTCCTTGAGACCTGAATCTGGTTCTATCAGTTTTGGTGGAAGAGCCGTTCGAGCCATTAGATTCAGCTTCTTTGAAGGATTTAACTTTGAAGACGGTATTTTTGGTGGCTATTTGTTCGGCTCGTAGGATTTCAGAACTGCAGGCGTTATCGTGTAGGGAACCTTTTCTCTCTTTTTCCAGAGAAAGAGTGGTATTACGGACCGTACCTTCTTTCCTGCCCAAGGTGGTCTCGCAGTTTCACCTAAATCAGCCAGTGCCTCTCCCAGTGTTTTCAGGGTCAGTAGAGAATCGGAGGGACCCTCAGTTGCACTTGCTAGATGTCAGGTGATCTTTAAAAAAATATCTAAAGAGGATGGCTTCTTTTCGGAAGTCAGACCATCTTTTCGTTCTGTTTGGGGGGGCCTCATAAAGGGGAGGCAGCGGCGAAGTCCTCCATTTCTAGGTGGTTTAAGGAAGCAATAGCGTCAGCCTATCTCGTGTGGGGAAGAGTGATTCTGCAGGGCCTGAGAGCCCATTCTACTAGGGCGCAGGCGGCTTCCTGGGCAGAGTGCAGGTTAGTACCACCAGGAGAGATTTGCCGGGCGGCCACTTGGTCTTACTTGCATACATTTGTGAAGTATTACAGACTGGATGTGCAAGCAGCAGAAGCGAGTTTCGGTTCGGCTGTACTCAGGGCCGGGCTTGCGCGTCCCTCCCGTTTTTAAGGGGCTTTGTTACATCCCTAAGGTGCGGGACTGGACTGGAGGGACGATAAGGAATGTGAAATTAGGCCTTACCTGCTAATTGTCTTTCCTTGAGGAACTCCAGTCCAGTCCTGGAACCCTCCCATCTGTGTTTTTTCATGCAGTGCTCACGATCCCGGGTCTGAAGGGTTACAGCGTATTAGAGGGCTTGGGGCAATGAGAGTACTGGAGAATTTTTCGGAGCAGCAGTTTTAACTGTGCCAGAATCAGTCTTGATGAGGTGATCTGTCCTATCCACCCGGGGATAAGGGAGGTGGGTAATTTGCTGAGGGGGGGGGGGGGGTTGTTAAGTGCCTCTCGGTTTAAGGGAGGAGCCAGAGAGAGAGAATTCCTGGAGAAAGCTAGGACAGACAGTTTTTTGTTTGGAAGAATTTTTTCTGTTTGGAAAGTTTAAAAAAAAAGTTTAATTAAGTATTTTTTCTATTTAAGGTTAACTTCTTATTTGTTGCTCCTGTGAGTCAGCTTTGTCAATAGGTTACTGGAGGCTGATGGGTGGTGCCAGTCAATATCTAACCTGATGTCATCAAAGTTGTGACGTGCTCAGTCTCCCTGCTACTGGAAGAGGTGCACAACTCTAAGGTGCGGGACTGGACTGGAGTGCCTCAAGGAAAGAAAATTAGCAGGTAAGGCCTAATTTCAACTTAAAGGAGCAACTGCAAAGATTTAGAGAGTCTACATCAGGCCTGGGCACTATTTAAATATACTGTTTTGGAAGCCTAGACCAGCTGTATTCCACATTTTAAGAAAGATGAAAGAAAGGCCAAATGATAGCCAGCATAGCTTAAAGGCAAGGTCAAAGAGGCTGTTATAGCTAAGAGAAAATTCTTCAGAAAATGGAAAAAGGAATCAAATGATGAAAGCAGGAAACATAAGTATTGGCAAGTTAAATGCAAGGCACTGATAAAACAGGCAAAGAGAAGTTGAAACGAAGCTTACCATGAAAGCAAAAGCACAAATAAAAAACCTTTTTCAAGTACATTTGTAGCAAAGCACCTGTGTGAGCAGGTGGAGCATTAGATGATAGAGGGGTAAAAGAGGCACTAAGCGAGAACAAGGCCATAGCGGAGAAACTGAATGAATTCTTTGCTTCAGTCTTTACTGAAGATGATGTAGGAAATTTACCCTTGCCAGAAATAATAGTTGAAGGAATTGCATCAAAGGAATTGAAACAAATCTTGATAAATTGAGAAGATGTATTACAGCTATTTGATGAACTAAAGAGCAGCAATTCACCTAGTCCGGATGACATACATCCCAGGGTGCTGAAAGAACAGAATATGAGATTGCAGACCTACTTTTAGTAATCTGTGAACTATCCTTAAAACCATCTATAATACCCAAGGATTGGAGAGAGGCCAATGTACTGTAATGCCAATTTTTAAAAAGGGTTCCAAGGGTGATCCGGGAAACTACAGATCAGTGAGCTTGACGTCTGTACCAGGCAAAATGGTAGAAACCATTATGAAGAACAAAATTACTGAGCATGTGAATAGTCATGGCTTAATGGCAGGAAGCCAACATTGATGTATCCAAGGAAGGTCTTGTCTCACTAATCTGTTATATTTTTTCGAAGGTCTGAATAAACAAGTAGATAAAAGGTGAGCTGGTTGATACAGTGTATCTGAATTTTCAGAAAGCCATTGACAAGGTCCCTCATGAGAGACATTTGCGGAAATTAAAAAGGCATGGGATAGGAGGTAATGTACTATTGTGGATTAGGAACTGGTTAAAAGATAGAAAACAAAGAGTAGGGCTAAATGGATAATTTTCTCACTGGAGAGACGTGAGTAGTGGAGTACCCAGGGATCTGTGCTAGGTCCACTGCTTTTTAGACATATTTATAAATGACCTGGAAATGGGAATAATGAGTAAGGTGATCACATTTGCAGATGGTACAAAATTATTCAGAGTTGTTAAAATACAAGAGGATTGTGAAAAATTGCAAGAGGACTTTAAAAAAACTGGGAGACTGGGTGTCCAAATGGACAAGTGCAAAGTTATGCACCTAGGAAAAAACAACCCAACTACAATTACAAGATGCAAGGTTCCACATTCACCACTCAGAAAAAGGATCCGGGCATCATTGTGAAACCCTCTGTCCAGTGTGCAGCCATGGCCAAGAAAGCAAATGGCATGCTGGGAATCATAAGGAAAGGAATAGAAAATAAAACCAAGGATATTATATTGCCTCTGAATCGCTCCATGGTGCGCCTGCACCTTGAATATTGTGTGTGCAATTCTGGTCATCATATCTTAAAAAGAATTTAGCAGAATTTGAAAAGGTACAGAGAAGACCAACCAAAACGGTATAGGGGATGGAAGGATAGCCCTTTGAGGAAAGGCTTAAAAGGTTAGGGCTGTTCAACTTGGAAAAGACAGCTGAGGGGAGATATGATAGAAGTCTATAAAAGAATAGAGTGGAATGAGTAAACGTAGACAGATTGTTTACTTCTTCAAAAGGTGAAAGACCAGGGGACACAATGAAGCTACAATGTGGTACATTTACTGTAAGATGACTTGAAGAAAATATTTTTTCTCTCAGCATGTAATCAAACGCTGGAATTAATTACTGGAGGATATAGTAAAAGCTGTTAGTATAACTAGGTTCAAAACAAGTTTGGACGAGTTCCTGGAGGAAAAAGGTCCATAAACCATTAGAGGACTAAAGAAATCTACTGTTTACCCCTGGGACAAGCAGCATGGAATATGTATGCCTTTGGGAACCTGAAAGGTATTTGAGAACTAGAACAGCCACTATTGGAAACAGGATACTGGGGTTGATGGACCTTTGATCTGATCGAATATGGCATATCTTAAGTTATAATCTTACCTGTCAGAGTCCCAAAATGTATCTAGATTCCATGCTGCTTGTCCAATGGGTAAGCCATGGATTTCCCTGGTCCTCTTTAATAGTGGTTTATGGGCCTTTCCTCCAGGAACTTGTCCAAACCTTTTTTAAATCCAGCTACACTAACAGCTTTTCCTTGTGGCAATAACTTCTGCACAGAAGATCAATGAACTTCAAGCACTTGTGCACTACCCTCCTTACACATAGTTACTTCATAACAAGGTGCTCTTAAGGATGCATCCTAAGTTTCTTCTTAAAGTTGTATCGGAGTTTCACCTGAACAAGTTTGTACTTTCCTCCTTTTTCCCTGATTGCAAGATAGACTTGCCAGAACAATCCCTGCATACCTTAGATTGCAAACCAGCACTACTTTAATACTAGCATGCAACTAAAGATGTGAGATTGTCCTCGCAATTTTTTGTCACTTTCAATCCAAATAACCCTGGACAACCAGCTTCAAAAAAGACTATTTCGTCCTGGGTATCTGTCTGCTATGCCCAAACTCACTTGCCAGCCCCAGGTTGAGTTGGGATTCAGCAGTTATGCACAACTGCCATCACTGTGGCCAGTTTAGCTGCAGTCTCTACCCAAGATATCTGCAGAACGACTACTTGGACGTCCATTCATACATTTACCTGACACTACAGCTCGGATCGTTCATTTGCAAGAGACAGCCTTCGTTCGGACAGGCAGTTCTCTGAAACTTGTTTGCCTCTTGAGTTCTTACTTCTCCTTCTGCCCATCACAACTTGTAACCCGAGCCTCACATCCACAAACATACCATGTGGCCCTCGGCTCTGGAATCACCATGGAGTGTGCCTGCATACCCCTTGCTTGTCTAAGGAGAAAGCAGAGTTGCTTACCTGTAATGGAGGTTCTCCGTAGACAGCAGCGGTATGCAGCCACACTCACCCGTCCTCCGCCCCACGAAAAAAAAAAAAGACAGACGATGAAGCAGCTAAACCTTTTGAATAAAAAGGAGACTTGTTTTTTTGGGATCTACCCAAGTCCAATCCCATTGTAGATATATTCCTTTTTTAACTTGTTCATAGGTTTATTTTTAAGACTAATGCTCCGCATCTCTGAACAGAACTGCTTTAGGCGGGAATGGCGGGGAGTACTCACTGCGCATTCTTTGAGAAGTCCAAAGAACTTCTATACTGAGCGCCATCGGGGTCAGCACTATTGAGTGTGGCTGCATGTCCCTGCTGCCTACGGAGAACCCCTGTTACAGGTAAGCAACTCTGCTTTCCTTGAACATCACCAGCATGAGCGGAGAGACTCTATAAAGGCATCCTATTGGTTGGGGCAAGTTACCTCAGGCCGGAAGGTCAGGGGTTCAAATCCCACTAGAGGACAGAAACCTTGGGCCGGAAGGACTGGGGTTTCTAGTCCCACAGGTGCTCCTTGTGGTCTTGGGCAAGTCACTTAACCCTCCATTGCCCATGATCCCTGTAAAATAGTTATCTCCAAGTTATAATGCCCTGTTCAATGTAATTTCAGTTTGTTCAGTGTAAACCGCCTTGATATCATGAAAGGCAGTATATAAGAAATGTTAAATAAAATAAATACCATATAGGCACTGCCATAATTCAAAATATTTTGCATCTTATTTCCCAGGTTGGCCTGAACCAGTGACCTTAGGGTTAGAAGGCAGGTGTCTTGCAGGAGAAGCTAATACGCCTCCGGTCTTAACTAAGGACCTCGAGACCCACTGGTCTAATGTGATATAGGTCCCCTTGAAAGCAACAAAGCCATGCTCCAACCAGCTGCATCTCAGAAAGGACTGCAGAACAAAATGGAGCCATGGAACCTAGAGCACACTGAAGCACCAAAAAGACCGCCTTTTCTTAGCCTGAGATCTAAAGGATGTCTCCATGCTCCATGCATGCCCCAAAAGAAGTACTCCTGGCACCTCTAGGCCTCTCTTCCAGAAGTCTGTGGAGAGTCTCCCAAGGACTTTCACCATTTCACCAGGCCCACCCTGAAAAGTAACCTGTCTTTAATGGCAGTGCTCAGCTGCAGCTCAGAGGTAGCAGCCACCAAGTACAGAGTTAGAGCCACAATCTGGCTACCAGCACCACTATGGACTTGGAAGAAATCAAGTTTTAGAAATACCAACCATCCAGGCAGTCTGCTTTTAACCTCTGGGCTGTCCACCAGGGGCTGGAGCTACCATAAAGGGGCTTTAAACCAAGCTTGCACATAGTGCTGCTTCAGAGCCTAAGGTGGCTGCTGCAAAGACATTCCTAGGGAGGTTCTTGACCATCCAAAAGCAAGACTTAGCACAGCACCTCCCTCCACAGGGATGGTTATGTGTTTTGTTACAATTATAACAGAAACCCCCACCTTAGAGAGCCAGAGAGGATGATCTAGCTCACCCTGAGCCAAGGGTACAGCCAAGAGAGGACCTTAGGGCTCAATTCAAAATTATTCCCCACGATATTCTATGCAGCAGCACATAGGGTAAAGGTAGAGGAATAATTGCCACAGGAGGTTGAATACCCTGCAAGGATAAAGGGGGACTCGCCTGCTAACCTTGTCCAAGAGCAGATTCAACTCCACGCAGAGCCACCATAGTATCCTGAAAATGCATAACAAGACCCTTCTGCACAACAGATTAGAGATCCTAGTCTTCCACCAGGAGAATCATCCCCATCATCCTCAAGATTTCCTGTTGGAGAAAGGTCAAACTCCCAGAGAAAAGGACAAGCACATAGGTGAAGAGGTGGCCATGACCCCCCTTACTGACAGTGTCAGAGGCGCTTGAAGGCCCCGGGTCCCTATAGAGGAGGGCCTCAAACCCCCATGAAGGGGACTGCTAGGCAGCTATAAGCGACTGAAAACAGCCCATGAGCTATTTCACGAGCTACAGCTCAGGCTTGTGGGTAGGACACCTCACCATGCTTCACCTCTATTGGAACCAAGCAGTCAGCTCAAATGGCTGCAGTGCCCACCAGGGGCAGAGGCGAGGGGTGTACACTGCAAAGGAGCAGCAGAAGACACAGAAACTGCATTCCAGCTACAAAAATTGGGGGAATGAACCTGCACAAGGGGGGAAAAAACCTCAAATCACCACACCACGCCATACATCAGGCCACACTGCAGCAACAAAAGGAAAAAAGGCAAAAAAAAAGAAAGGCTGACAGGGCTATGGCAAAAACCAGGGCTGACCAGGAAAACCCAAAGCAAGGAAATCCCAGATGTCTATGCAGGCCTGGGAGATCCAGCTGCTAAGAAAAAGCTTTAAATTATTATTATTTTTTAAATTTCGAGCTTCTTTGTTTCTAGGAGCAAGACAGCCAAACAGAGCCCACTGAAATTAATGGGAGGGAAAAATAATCAGAAAAGAAAAGTATAGACAAAGCATGCAGATCGTAGACAGCAAGAAGGAAGGGGACCCGGGCCTGTCTTGCCAGCCCCCCACCTCAGGACCACATGGTATCCTCCTGCTCCTCTCAGGGCCAAAAGAACCCATGGGTAAAAGTGCTGGACATAGGCTATTGCTGTCTCAAGGAGACAGGGGCATATTCGAGCAACGCTGGATCTAGAGGTCTCAGTCACAGACCACACCACTGTGGTGTGCGCAAGGGGAGATGGGCCTATTTGCACAATTCCAAACACCTTGTCATCTTCTGGAAGCAAATACTGCCTTCTCTCAGTACTGCACCAGTAGATTTACAGAGTGAAGACATCACTGAAAATTGTTGAAGTCTACCTCTACCTGCTGGCAAGGAAGCATAACCCATGCGTTTCTACTGGTCTAGCAGAAAAAGGAAAAATTCTTTAATATAAACATCTCAAGGCTATGCCACTTTAGCACTTCCAAAACTGTTTCTAATTTAACATGTGGCCCTATGGCAATTCAGATGTGAGTACTAACTCTAAGAAACCACCTTTAGCAGTTCAACATTGAGAGCGCTTAACTTTTAACTGGGTGGCAATAAGTGGTCCCAAGATTGCTAACCTGCCTCTTGGATGGCTGCACTGATTAATAGCTTATTGTGCTTTCCAGATAAAGCACCACTATAGTAATGACATGAAAAAAGAAAGCATCCTCATTGCCCACCCTCAAGGAAAACTCCCTCCCCAGAACAAAATACACTCCACTGTGGAGCTAAAAATCTTAGAATAGGCAGTTTCATAAGCTGCTGTTCTCTAACAATGCAGCTTTGTTGAATATCTAAAAGTGCATTTCATCCAATGGGATATGTACAGCACATTTCACTACAGAAGCCATCAACAGCAAGAAGCACACAGTGCAAAAAACAAAATTCTAGAAAATGGGCATGGTGTCCTCCAATCACATTTGTATACAGCATGCAGCGAATTTATCTGAAAAAGTAAGATGCTTTAAAAATTTAGGAAGAAAAGTCCTCAGACGAGATTATCTAGCAGAACTGAGAAATGTTCTGCTTTTAAACTTAAATCAGTCTAAATCCCTTATTTTACATACATGCAAATATGATTGCTTACAATCCCTCCCATCCCCCAGACACACACACAAATGGTAAATTCTTTAATTGTGACTTCAATATGCAGCAAACACATGGTGACTCAGAGCAAATTCACATCACCCAGTGTTGGCCAGCATTTTGCAAAACTGCACCAGGGAATTTGTATCTGTGAGATCATGGTTTCTTACAACTTTTACCTGCATAATAGAACAAACTAGGAAAATGAATTCTAAGAAATGTCAAATAAAATCGACCTGATTTCTTCAACACAAGAGATTCTCTTATATATTCAGTGCTTCAGCCATGATTTTCTTTTTTTTTTTTTGTAAAATAGGCTATCCTGTCTCATAAGATGCTGAACTACTGAGACAAGGTCCTGCCAGTGGTGTTCCCAGCATGCCCCAAGGATGGGATTTGACTACAGCAGCCAGAGTCACCAATAGCTGTTCCTGTTTTAAAAAGGCCTCCATGTACATGCCTGTAGCAGGGCCTGGAAGGCGATGCTCTGTCAGCAAATCAACAAGCCACAGGAAAACTTAATTCAAAATGGCATGGGACAGACACAATGGATCCATTTATAGCAACAGAATAAAATCAAAACAACTGAACAATCTAACTTCTCACCAAATAGGGGTGTCCTGCATGGAGCGGTGGGTTCACCCCTAAACAAAGACATGGGGAGGGGTGGCCTGCACAGAGTGGCACCTACTCCTGCCATCTTACTGGGCAGACTAGATGGACCATACTTGTCTTTTTCTGCCATCATTTACTATGTTACTATGTAAAAAGACCATCAGCAGCTATTACATAAAGTACACATAGGGTGGATGCTGGAAAGCCTAGTAGCTTACAACTTCAGGTTACATCACTCTTAGTAGGTACTCTCTCAATTATGCCCGGAATTACGGTGCTCCAAGGTAAAGGTGGCGCAAGAGCAAGGAAATGGAGACATTCAGGAAAGGCTGGAACTAGTCAATATGAAAAAATAGGGGCAGCAGACAGCTTACACCCAAATTTAAAGGTTCAGAGCAGATGAGAGGCTGGCAAGCTGTTGAGTCAGGGTCTGCTATAGAAGGTCTGAACCTGCAGTTCAATTCTCTGTATCGGAGGAACAACCCAGGCATACCATAAAGGAAGTTTGAGGTTGGGGATGGTAGGAGAAGGAATGGGGGAAAGGGACTATAGTGCTAGGTGATAGCCTAATGCTTCTTGTCACTAGCCCATGCTGTGTGCCCCAAAGTGTGTGTGTGTGGGGGGATTAATCTGTGGGGACAAAGGAGCTCCATGAGATTCTGCAGTGGAGGTGGAGGGGCATAGCCAGCAAGATAAAATAGAGTGGAGTGGAGGAGTGGCCTAGTGGTTGGGGCAAGGTACTTCAGGCCAGAAGGTCAGGGGTTCAAATCCCACTAGAGGACAGCAACCTTGGGCCGGAAGGACTGGGGTTTCTAGTCCCACAGGTGCTCCTTGTGGTCTTGGGCAAGCCACTTAACCCTCCATAGCCCATGTTCCCTGTAAAATAGTTATCTCCAAGTTATAATGCCCTGTTCAATGTAATTTCAATTTGTTCAATGTAAACCGCACTGATGCAGAATAGCGCAGTATATAAGAGAATGTAAAAAATAAAAAAAATGAGTTACCTAGCACACAATTTGTTAGCCCCACCAAACACATGGGAGGGATCCTGGGGGTCAGCATTGCCTTCTCTCTTTCCTTGCACCAGGTCACTTGAGAGGATAGGGGGTAGACAAGGAGGGCATCACATATACAAAAAGAAATTAGAGTGTGTCACAAAGCAGCAATTTATAATCAAGCATTTCCCGCCCTCTGAGCCCATGGCATAAAGCCACACAGTGAATTTCATATTGGAGACCAGCCATGAAGGGTTATCCAGGCATGTGGTTCTCTTGCCATCTGGCAAATAATAAAGATATTTAATATATGGGGCTAGAACATGTTCTGCTAAAACTTCCTGGTCAAGCAGCTTATAGCAGGCTGGGCCAGGGGAGGCAAGGCTGGCTCTGTCACGCATGCCATCCTATTGTATTTATAACATGCTAATGGCCTAGTTCCACATGGCCTTCACCTTTACACCTTCTGTGAGGTGCTGCATGTCAGCAAGTTATTTGTCTCATGCCAAGGGCCAGGCCATGACAGCTGCACAATAAAAAATGGATTCACAAACCCAATTTTTTTCCCCAGCCGACATGGAGAGCTACAATTTTGTACTCAAAGTTGATTGAAAACATATGTTAGAGCTTGTGAAATGTCCATCTCCTGCTTTAAAAGGCACCATCTTCATGTCAGCAGATGGGAATGCAGACAATATGTTCGGGCAGAACCTGTCTCCATACTATTTGGACATCTCATAAAAACCTCATTAGGAATTCTGCAAATTCCAGGACTTGCTGTGGATGACTATTGCTTTAGTAACCATAGCACAATGGAGAGCATAGTGAAGTATGTTACAGAGTAGGATCACAAAGTAAATTAAAACACATTTGTCAATTTAACAAGGAAAAGGTTGAAACATTTTGTGGCATATCATGAAAACTGAATTAAATGGAAAGTGACACCGCACAGCAGAAGATCACACTAAAATTAGAGAAAAAAGTGGTCACATTTAAATAGAAAACATGGCTCCATATAAAATTTCAGTGGAAAATCTTGAGGCCTACATTCCTTTTAAGCGTGTTGAAAGAAAAAGGACTTGACTGGTTCAGCTGTGGTAGCCACTTTCAATTTGTGGAATGCAGAACTTTAAAAAGGATAGTCTTGCAATCATCTAAACTTAATATATGAGATGGATATTCTCTGATAATCCTACATCAGCTTTCTATAGTCCCTTAAAAAGTACGTAATTTTATAACACAACTTTAAAAAAAGGAATAAAAGTAGTGCAGTTGCTCTGTTTACTTTTATGTCCATGCATTAAAATATGCTAATTTAAATTGCTCTGTTTATCATACTAATTTTTCTTGAACTGCTTTCGGAAGCTGGTACTCCTCCCTTAGGTTAAAACAAGGAGCAAAACATGACTGCCAGAAAATACAAATAAATCATAAAATGCTTTCCAAAGAATGTAAATGGGGAAAGTGGAATATGATGGAGTTTGATATGTTAGCATGATCAGGTGATGACAAGCAGTGGAAATAGAAAAATGTTCTATATTTATTAATTTTCTTTCCCTGAATCCTAGACCAGTCCCGACGAGTGGATTTTGCTTCCCAGCCAGCAGGTGGAGGCCGACCAGAGCAATTTTCATTGATGTCATTGCAACATCAAGAGACATGTATCATGCAGCAAAGAAGATGAAAAGCAAAAGAGTATTAATAACTTTATACAAAACTTTTAGCTCTCTTACCATATCTGCATCAGACACAGATATTGAAAATGCAGAAGTCAACAGCAGGGCTTCCCACCCTGCAAGAGTAGCCTTCCCAGTGAGATCCTGAACTGATTAGCAGGATTCAAGGAAAAGAAGTTAGCAAGTATGGAAAATTTCTCCTCCTTTATCTTGCTAAATCACTCCAAACGAATGGGACATACCTAAGCAGTTGGGACCCAACGTTTGCTCTGCCAAAGGTGCCATCCACTCCAGCTCCCACATGCAACCAGTAGCGCTTCACAAAAGGTGTTCAGGGAAGACTAAGTAGCTGCCTTACAGATGTCTTCGAGATGCCAAAGTAGACTCCACCCAAGAGAAGACTTTCACCCTAATGAAGTGAATTCTGATCCCTTCTGACACTTGTTTCCTCACATAGGAATTAGTAACTTACCAATTCTTCACCAAACACCCTCTTTACGAACAGCAGACACATTGAGGGGTCTGCCCAAAGGTCCTCCCCCAAGAAGGATGGGAGGACTATAGTCTGATTAAGATGAAATAAGACAGCAGGATAGAACCATCCTCAAGACCAACAGAGTGGACTCCCCCGAAGAAGTGATTAACATGAGGAAAGATCTACAAAAGCTGGAAGAATGGTCTAATGCTGCAACATAATCTATCACGGACTACCTGCCACCCACGCCAACCCACTACGAACTGCCTTAAATACCACAGCAAGAATTATCCAGAAAGCAAAAAAACAAGACCACATCACCCCAGTCCTGAGAGAACTGCACATACTCCCTCTCGAAGTAAGAATCAAATACAAATCAGCCCTACTTATCCACAAAGCCCTCTATCAAACGCAGACCTCCCAGCTCCAAACATTACTGCCCCAACCCACCCACAACAGAACAACCAAACAAACCACCAGCAACACCCTCACCATTCCCCATGAACGAACTAAATACAATCAATGGACCTGCAACAGAGCCTTCGGACTATACACACGATCCCTCTGGAACTCACTACCAAGTCAAATCAGAAACAATGGAGATCCTTCAACATTCAGAAAACAACTAAAAACCATCCTGTTCCAGGAATACCTTGGACCAGAAACAAACATCCACCACTGACTCCCTCCCCGACCCTTTAACATACCCACAGATCTCCCCCCTAAGAGACTGTTGTCCATTGTTTAAGTCCTTAATGTCTGTCTAGATCATCAATGTTGGCCTCCCAGGTGACAGCCCCCCACCCAAGAATTGATTACTGTCCCCCCCCCTTTTTGTTAAACTGCTTTGACCCGGTGAAAAGCGGGATATAAATACAGTTAAATAAATAAAATTAATTAATTAATTAAGATTTAATGCAAAGAAGTGCAGTGTCATGCACTTGGGTAGCAGAAATCCAAGGGAAATGTACGTGATAGGGGGCGAGAGGTTGGTGTGCACGGATCGGGAGAAAGACCTTGGTGTGATTATTTCTGTAGATCTCAAGGTGGCAAAACAGTGCGACAAGGCGGTGGCAAAATCCAGGAGGATGTTGGGCTGCATACAAAGAGGAATTACCAGCAGAAAGGAAGAGGTACTAATGCCACTGTATAAGTCACTGGTGAGGCCTCACTTGGAATACTGTGTTCAGTTTTGGAGACCATACCTTGCAAAGGATGTAAAAAGACTGGAAACTGTTCAGAGGAAGGCGACCAAAATGATTTGGAGCCTGCGTCAGAAGCCTTATGAGAAGAGACTTGAAGACCTAAATATGTACACTTTGGAGGAGAGGAGGGATAGGGGAGATATGATTCAGACCTTTAAATACTTAAAGAGAAATAATGAACAAACAAACCTCTTCCAAAGACGGGGAGGCTGTAAAGCTAGAGGGCATATCATGAAGCCGCAAGGTGGTAAATTGAAAGGCAATGTCAGGAAATACTTTTTCACTGAAAGGGTGGTGGATGCTTGGAATGCCCTCCCGATGGAAGTGGTGGGGGCAAATACAGCAACAGAATTCAAAATGGCATGGGACAGACACAGTGGATCCCTCTACAGCAACAAGATAAAATCAAAATAATCTTAACTAATTTCTCAACATACAGGGATGTCCTACACGGAGCGGTGGGTTCACCCCTAAAACAAAGACATGGAGAGGGGTGGCCTGCATGAAGCAGCAGGTGCACCTACTCCTGCCATCTTACTGGGCAGACTAGATGGACCATACTGGTCTTTATCTGCCGTCATTTACTATGTTACTATGTTATGTTACTATGTTAGGCTCTTCAGGATGAGGGTTCTATAGGCTAAAATGGCAGTTTAATATGAGAACAACAAACTACATTCATGTCCCATGGGACTAGAGGCTTCTGGGTTGCAGATTTCACATAAAAAGGCCTTCCATGAATTTTGGATACAAAGGGACAATAGGAGGTGCACCTACTCTTGCCATCTTACTGGGCAGACTAGATGGACCATACTGATCTTTATCTGCCGTCATTTACTATGTTACTATGTAAGACCACCAGAGCTGTTGAAATGACTAAGAAAGACTCCCTACAGGACAAAGCCTGTTGCTCAGACACCCACCTGGCAGACAAAATAGGCACAAGGAACCCTACTGCCAGGGTCAATTCCTTGAGGCCTTCCAAAGGGACTCAAGCCGCATGGGCGAATGGATTTGTTTCACCCATTTGAGAGAGTTGGAAGTAGTGCGTGCCACTAAGGACACACCCTGAATCCACCCCCAGTCCAACCACTTCCACCCCTATGCAAACAGGAAGTCTGTGTTGGAGGGGACAGAAGCAGGAACAGCATGCAGTGCCTGAGGTTTTGGTAAGTGCTGTTTAAAGACATTGCTGCCATTGCAGGTCCTGGAAGGTGGGTGGCTGTCCTCAGACCATTGGAGTTCTAGTCAGCCACCTAGTTTGTCTAATGGTAGCCCTAGCCTGGCCAGGACAAAAACACCCAGAACCAAAAAGAAGCCTGCTTAGTGCAGGTGATAGACAAACTACATAAGAATGAAGAATGTGCAAGGCAGAATGGTGAAGGTCCGAGAAAGTGCTGGAGATGCCAGTGTCAAAATTTGAATGCAGCATTTGGAGAACAGTAAGGGAATAGCAGTTTGAATGATTCTATGCTATTTACCACCAATCCTCAAGTGCCATAAATAACATGTTCACAATGTTCCTAACGAACATGCATGCAATGTGTGCCTTTGAGTCAGTGCTGACTCCTGGCAACCAGGCAGCTCCTGGGTTTTCTTGGCAGTGTGACTGGAAGTAGATTGCCAGCCCTCTCTTCTGCAGAAAAGGAGAGGCTTCAGTGACTTGCCAAGGCCACAGGAATACTAGTGGGAATTGAATCCTGCTCTTTTGGTTACCAAGCCAGTACTCTAACCACTAGGCTACTCCTCTACTCCTGAATATGAATATGTATGAGAGATTTGAATATAATGAAGGTTGTATGCATGTCAATATCTCTCATGCATATTCATTAAGGATATCATGAAAAACAGCTGTCTGCAGCTCTCAAGGACTGGAAGGGAATACCAATGGAGGGAGGAATAGACTAGTGATTGGGGCAAGTTACCTTGGGCTGGAGGGCAAGAGGTTCAAATCCTGCTACCTTAGGCCAGAAGGACTGGGGTTTCTAGTCCCACAGGTGCTCTTTGTGGCCTTGGGCAAGCCACTTAACCCTCTGTTGTCTCAGGTACAAAAAACATAGATTGTGAGCCCCTTTGGGGTAAGGGAAAATATATGTAGTACCTGAATGTACACTGCTTTGATTGGTAGAAAAGCAGTATATAAGCCTAGATAAATAATGGGAAACTACTACTACTGAATATTTGTATAGCACTACAAAACATACACAGTGCTGTACATACACATGTAAAAGACATCCCTGCTCATCAGAACTTGCAATCTAGTCAAGACAAATTAAACAGTAGCTGTAGACATGGGATACATCTAGGGGGAATGGTAAGGAAACACAAGGAAGATTAGCTGAGTCAAGATCCAAAAGCAGCAGTGAAGGGGTGATTTTTCAGCCTGGATTTGAAAAGGGTCAGAGAAAGCACCTGATGTACAGACTGAGGTAGTTTGTTCCAGACATAAGGAGCAGCAAGGAGAAAGGAGCAAAGCTTGGAGTTAGCAATAGAAGAGAAGGGCACAGATAGAAGAGATTTGCCAGAAGAGCAGAGATCCCAAGGAGGGGTGTAGGCAGAAATAAGAGAGGAAAAGTAGTGAGGAGCTGCAGAGTGAAAGCACTTATAGATCAACAGAAGAAGTCTGAACTGGATACAGAAAGGGATAGTGAGCCAATTAGATAGGAAGAGGGGTAATATGAGCATGGCAAGGCTGGTGGAAGTTTAGCCACACAGCAGAGTGTTGAACAGATTGAAGGGGAGAGAGATGATTCAGAGGGAGACCAGCAAGGAGTAGGTTACCAAAGTCTAGACAAGAGGTGACTAAAGAGTGGATAAGTGTCTTAGTAGTGTGTTCAGAAAGGAATGGGCAAATTTTACTGATGTAGAGAAAGAAATGGCAATTTTTAGCTGTCAGATGTGTGTGGAGAAGGAGAAGGAAAGAGAGGCGTCAAAGATGACCCCAAGGTTGCAAGCTGAGGAGATAGGGAGGAGTAGGGAGCTATCCATAGAGACAGAGAAAGGAGAAAGGGCAGAGGAGTGTTTAGGGGGAAAAATAAGCTCAGTTTTGGCTATGTTCTGTTTCAAGCAGCGGTGAGACATCCAAGCAGCAATGTTAGAAAGGCAGGCAGAGATCCTGGCCTGGATTGCCAGAGAGATTTCAGGTGTAGAGAGGTAGATCTGGGAGTCATCAACATAAAGATGGTACCGAAAGCCATGGAAAGAGATGAGGGCACCAAGTGACTGGGTATAGAGAGAGAAAAGGAGTGGACCCAAAACAGATCCTTGGGGTACTCCAACTGAGAGCACGATAGCTATAGATGAGGATCCACCAGAACAAACACAGAAAGAGCGATGGGAGAGAAAAGAAGAGAACCAGGATAGCATGGAGCCCTTAAAGCCAAGCGAGGACAAGGTATCAAGGAAAAGGTTATGGTCAACAGTGTCAAAAGCAGCAGAAAGGTCAAGAAAGATGAGGATTGAGTAAAGGCCTTTGGGTTTGCCAGGAACAGCTCACTGGAGACTTTGGCAAGAGCCGTTTTGGTAGAATGTAAAAGATGAAAGCCGACTGTAGAGGGCTTGAGAGGAGAGAAAGTCAAGGCAACGGCGGTGAATCGCACGCATAAGTATTTTAGAAATGAAGGGGAGGAGGGAGATGGGTTGATAGTAAGAAGGATAGGTAGGGTCTAGTGAGTATTTCTTGAGGAGAGGAGTGACCACAGCATGCTTGAAGGCTGCAGGAAAAGTTGCAGTGGAGAGCAATAGGTTGAGAATATGAGAGATGGAAGGGACTACATTAGAGGGAGCTAAGGAGACAGGTGGGAATAGGATCAGAGGAGCAGGTAGTGAATTTGGATGAGGAAAGAAGGTGAGTGATTTCCTCCTTAGAGAGCAAAGGAAGAAAGGGTAGCAGAGATAGGGAGGGACAGTTAGGAATGAAGAGGGGGATGAGGGGAAATAGCTGACGTCAGAGGGAATTGGAGTGTGATCACCTAGACAGTTTTTTCATCACCCTCTCACTACCCAAGTTGCCTAACCCCTGAAGCTTAGGAGACAAAATAGACCCGATGTCAATGTTAGTAGGATTGCATATACAAATGTATTCTATGTACTTGAAAAACCTGTAATGTATATTTAAAATCTGATCAAACAAATGTTTATTTATTAGCTCACTTTGTTGCCCAAACCTGCATGATCAAAATGTAATGTATATTTGTAATTCTATGTGATTGTAGCTCATTTTTGTTACTCACACCTGGATGATCAAAATGTAATGTATATTTGAAATTCTTTGTGATTCTGGTGTACCCTTCCCTCAAATCATACTGTATCTTTGATTGAATAAGTTACTCCCTGTATTTACACCATGGTCCGCTGCTGATCGCTGGAAGTGGCGGCTTATAAATGTTTACCAAATAAATAAATAAATTGTGGATTTTGTCATAGAAGTGATGCATGGCATTCGGGGACTGCCCTATCATTAGGCAGGATGAGGAAGCCACTTCAGGAGGCATATTTTTGGAAGCAGCAAAGAATGCCCCAAACATCTCTGTAATGGCTGCCTCACCCTGCCTTTAAAAATGTTTGCAGTGGTGGCATGCAGCCGGCAAGAAGAATGAAAGATGCAGGCAGAATCTCTGCAACTCTTGCAGGTTGTGAAGGTCTTGCCCCCTCCCCCCCCCACATACTTTTCACATCACATTAGGTGGTACCAGGAGGGCCTTTGAAGCACACAGTAGTCACAAAAGACTCCCACATTTTTGTAGTTTAGTTGCTACTGATGTGATTGTGATGGTGGCAAGCCAAGGAGGGTAACAGGAATGGAGACAAGAAATGGTGCATATGGGAAAAGGGGTAGGAGGGCAGCAGGCAGGAAAACATGGGGAGGATGGTAGGAGTGCAAAGGGGGATACAGAGATGCTGGACATGGAGAAGAAATGCGGGACTTAAAGATTGCGGAATAAGAGGTTGACCAGTCCAACCATTAAGCAAGACTAGGCAGACACTAAGGCAGCCAACTTGGAGCAACAGCACATACTTTTATTTGGCAGGGAAAATAGGTTCACACTTTAATATTAAATGCTTTGCTTTGCATTATGATCTCCAATTATGCATTTTTACAGGATTGTGGGAGGGCTGGTGTTGGGGCAATTATGACTGCTGAATTTAAGTATTAAAATTTTGGGGTGGGGTGGGGAGGATAAGGCTGGAATTTTGCCTAGGGCATACAATATCCTGGGGGAGGGGGACCTTCAGAAAATTGCTAATAACATTTGAGGGGTATATTGGAGCGTGTTGTAAATTAAAAAAAAAAAGTGAGACATTTTATAGTAGTACAAATACAGAACACAGACACCTATGTAAGACCACATTGTTAGCATTTAAAAACCTTGAGAAGCAGCCTGCACAGATCTAGAAACCAGAAGAATTTTTAGGAAAGGAGGAGAAAATGATTACTTCAAATAGAGAAAAAAATGGGAAAGCATAGTTACTCACCTGTAGCAGGTGTTTTCCATGAACAATGGGAAGACGTCCTCATGTATGGGTGATGTCATCGACGGAACTCACACGGAACACTCCCCAGCTTCCATTGGAAGTTTTTTGAAGCTGCACTTTGCATATGTGCCTGCATTCCCGCCTGCTGTGAAGCCATCGTCTCCAGTCAAGTTTCAAAGCAGTAGCCAAGAAAGGCGCAACTCCGTGGGGAGGTGGGAGGGTTGTGAGGATTTAGTCCTGCTGTTAACAGAGAACACCTAGTACAGGAGAGTAACTATGCTTTCTCCATGAACAAGCAGGAAGTAAGTCCTCACATACGGGACTCCCAAGCTATAGGCTACCGAAAACCAAGGTGGCCCAAGCCGAACAGGGGTGACAAAAACTGGAGAAAAGGAAGAACAGGAAGTCTAGGCACTCCACAGATTCAGCATTCTCAGCATACAGCAGCACCAAGGTTAGTCAGCTTTTGCAGGACAGAGGGGCTGGTGGACAGGAGTTGGACCTAATACCCAAAGAGATGCTGGAGCACGGCCTGGCCGAAATTGCTGTTCCGTTGGGAATCCCCATCCAGACAGTAGTGGGCTGTGAACATGTGTACAGATGACCACGTCATAGCCTTGCAGATTTTCTCATGGAGGCAGAGTGTAGGTTAATGACTGAAGTGGCCATAGCTCGAACATTATGAGCCATAACATGACCCTCGAGGTTCAGTCTGGCCTGCGAGCAATGCCAAGGCAATATAATCCGCTAACCACAGGGACAGTGTATGCTTAGAGACAGCAATCCCCAACTTACTAGGGTCAAGTGAGATGAACAGCTATGTGGACTGCCAGTGGGCCTTGGTACAGTCTACATAAAAGGCGAAGGAACACTTACAGTCCAGCGTGTGCAATGCTGCCTTCCCTCGGTTGGTATGCAGCCTCAGGAAGAAAGTTGGTAGGACAATCGACTAATTGAGGTTGAACTTGGAGACCACCTTTGGCAGAAATCGTGGGTGTGTTTGCAAGACCACCTAATTCTGGTGGAGCCTGGTGTAAGGCAGATGGGCCACCAGAGCCTGGAGCTCACTGACATGGTGGGGCTGACATGATCACCATCAAGAACAGGACCTTCCAGGTTAAGTACTTAAGAGGGCAAGAGTCTGGTGGCTCGAAAGGAGCCCGTGAGCTGTGTGAGGACCACACTGAAATCCCATTCCTCCGTCGGGGGCTTGATGGGAGGCTTCAAGAGAAGTAGACCATGCATGAGTCGAGCCACTAGTGGGTGAACCGAGATGGCCTGAACCCCAAGCTGCAATTGAAGGCGCCAATAGTGCTGAGATGGACCCGGACAGAGCTGGACTTCAGGTCGGAATCCAAGAGGTGCAGAAGGTACTCCAGCAAGTGATCCACCTCACAAGAGAAGGGATCCAGCAAAAAAACAATCATACCGTCAGACCAAGCTGCGAACCTCCACCACTTGAACACGTAAGCCTGACACATCGAGTCCTTGCATGATGCAAGGAGGACATTCGTGATCCCATTGGGTAGATTGAGCTCCAACAAGACAACCTGCTCAGAATCCAGGCCATAAGGGCCAAGAAGTGGATGTTGGGGTGCAACAGGGTCCCTCCATCCTGGGAGATGAGGTACGAAGAGGAGCCCAGATGGAGAGGTTCCCTCTGAGCAAGTTGGAGCAGCTGGGGGAACCAGCAATGAGAATCATGGTGCCCCTGTCAGCCTGCAGTTTCAGCAACATTTTCGCCACAAGGGGGAGGTGTAAAGCAGACCCACTCCCCAGTGGAGGAAGAAGACATCCGAGGCTACTTGGTTGCTGGCTGGCTGGCCCCCTGGAGAAAAATTGGTACACTTGGGCATTCTGTCATGTGCCCCACTCCTGGAAGATGCACTCCACTAACTCCACTGTGGAGGGTCTACTTGTGCTGCTGAAAGACTTTGCTCAGCTGATCCACCAGGACATTGAGCTTGCTGGGCAGGTAGGTTGCCCAGAGCTCCATCCCGTGATGCAGCACAAACTTCCACAGCCAGACCGCTTCCAAGCATAGGAGGTACAAGCCCATACCTCCCTGTTTGTTGACATAGAATATTGCCACCTTTTGGTCCATCTGGATCAGGGTGACCTGGTTCACCAGTTGTGCCTGGAAGGCCTGGAGAGCATTTGCTATGCCCACAACTCGAGGAAGTTTATCTGGTGCAGGCTCTCCTGCTCAGACAAGAAACCCTGCATCCGCAGGCCATGCAGGATGGCTCCCATCCAAGCTTGAATGCGTCAGTTGTCAGCATCTGCGAAGGGACACAGGTCGAAATGGAAGGCCCTGAAGTAGGTTTGGTGGGTTCAACCAACAGCCGAGAGACTGCACAATGACCGCTACCCTGTCCTGAAGACAGCCCATGGCCTGCTTCCATTGAGTGCAGAGGGTCCACTGTGCTGCCACATGAAGAGGCAGGCCAGGGGGCTGACATGCACCATGGAGGACATGTGGCCAAGCACCTTCAGCATCTCCCTGGCTGTGGTGTGGCACCAATGCCACATGCTGCCGGCCACCTCTGTCGGCTGCTACATGTAGTCTAGTAGCAGAAATGCTCTGGCTCGAGTGGTTTTGATGAGGCCCTGATGTACTTCAGCTCTTTGTGGGCTGGAGATGGAGTAGTTGATGATGAACCCCAACTGCTTGAGGACCCGTATGATGAGGTGAGTGGACTGCTGAACTGCATTCAGAGTGGGGCCTTTGATGAGTCAGTCATCCAAGTAGGGGAAGACTAAGACTCATGCTGCACAAGTAGGCAATCCACGGTTTTCCTTGAGAGCTTTCTCGAATTCACCCGCTTTCTCAAAGCCTGGTGCCTTCTGGACATGGTACATAGAGTCCAGCTGCCAACTGTTGGTGGAAACGTGAGGGGGCTCTCCCACATTTGCAGCAATAGTCTCTGCAGGACATGGTGCAATGGCACTGTCACTGCCTCCTTGGGTGCCAAAGGGTACTGCACGAGCTCAAACTCCTCTGTCCTTGGTTCATCCTCAGCCTCAAGGGAGAAGGGTATGGCCTTTGCCATATCCCGCATGAAGTCCTGGAAGGACATATCCTCCGGGGGTGACTTGTGCTGCTTGTACAGAGCGGACAGGCACAAAGGCAGGTCAGGGGACCTCCCATCTGAGATGGCTGAGCCTTTCTCGGTTTCCCAGTCCTCCAACTCAGACTCCGAGAGGAAATCAAAATAACACCTGGTTTCCTCCCACCCTGGTCATGTGGGGAGAGCGAGCAGCAGTGGGAGCCGGGGCACTCTGCACATTTATGGGGGTGCCTATGAACATCAGACCCCGATATGCTTGACAAGGAGATTGCTGTGGGAGCCAGTATCGATTGCGATCTCCGCCCCCCCCCCCCTCCCCTGATGCGCCTGCCTCTGCTGGCAATGCATAAGTCTCCAAAATGGGCTGGTCAGAGTGCGGTGATGATGCCGAAGCCATCGCAGGGCCTGCGTTTCGAAAGGCCAGAATGCCACCATGTGAGCCTCTAGGGCTCTCAGGCATTCCCCCAGTATCACCATCTCAGAGGGAACCAGGGCCAGAAGTGGAACCTCATCCACTAGTGTCAATACCTCTGGCGGGGACTCCACAATGACAGTCTCATTGGGAGACATCCAGCAACTCTCCAGGGCTATGGGGGTCAATTTCTCCCATCTGGAAATCAATTCCTCTCACTGGGAAAGCGTGGAAGGCTGCTCCAGGCCCTCAGTGTCCACGTCACGCTGAGAAGGGCTGTGGTGCCAATGCACCTTGGGCTTGTCCTAGTGCTCAGGGGTCCCTTTTGATGCTGATGGGACCAGCGTTAAGTTCCTCCTTGCTGCAGATTGGATGTCAAGCTCCTGCTCGATGCCTCGGCCCCTCTGTTCCAACTGTGCTCGGATGTCCCACCCAGTTGAAGCCTCAGCTGGGCTCCGCGATGAAGTTGACCTGGGGAAGAGGATGCTGAATTCGACATTTCAAAAGGGACTCCTTCTGCTTTTCCCGGCTCTTCAGGACCCGCCTTGTCATCTGCAAAGGTTGTAGGATGCGGGTTGGTGGTCAGGCCCAAGCACTGCAGGCACCAGTTGTGCCTGTCTGTGACCGAAATAGTGCGATCACGTTTCCTGCACTTCTTAAAGCCACTCACTGGCTTAGACATGTCCGGGAAGACCGCCTCAGCAAAGTCGAAGGCCTTGATTGCGAAGGCAGAAAAAAGGCCTGGACAGGGGAAAAAAAGCACAAAAAGAAAAACAAAAGAATGAAAAGGAAAAAAATATCTGCTGGAAGCTGATTAGCCAATGATAGGCATTGAAAAATACTCAAAAAAAGGCAGATACCACAAGAGTAAAGAGAAGAATATTTTTCCGCTATTGCAGGACATGTCCTGTAGGCTGTGTGGAAAAAAGGAGACTGGAGAAGATAGTGCCATGACAGACATGAAGGCAGGCACGCATGCATGGTGCAGCTCCCAAAACCACATCACCCATAATTGAGGATTTACTTTCTGCTAGTTCACAAAGAAAGTAATTCTTTGCCCTTTTTTTTGAGAATTTAGTTTTCCTGTGTTTTTTTTAAATTCTGCTGAAAAAAGACTGATATGTTTCCATAATCCATTTAATTATTTGGTGCTGGATTCCTATTTTTAAAAGGATAAGAAAATAAAATTAATGATGATATGGAAAGTTGAAGAAATAACTTAAGACATATAAAAAGCAATGATTTAGAATTCTAGTGGTACAGAACACAGCATGAAGACTTTACCCTCAAATAGTTGAGGTTCATTTATTTATTCAAACTTCATATCTGCATATGGCCAAAAAACTGGCCCTCTGATGGATACATCAGCATTAAAACAAACCATTTCTAATATAACCCATCAGAATTAAAATAAATCATTTCTAATATAACCCACTGTCCAAAAATGTATATTTTAAGACAATGGTGACTTCAAGGACCACAAAATTGTAAAGAGAGTAAGTCAGGCTTTCATAAAAGGGAAATATTTAAAAAGTTTAGCAGCAAAAACATACCACTATAATGCTGGTCACCATCTTGAGATAGTTGTCTGTTACAACTATCTACAGCAGTGGTTTCAAACTGTTGGTCGGGACCCCAAATGGGGTCATGTCATCAGCGGATGGGGGTCACAGAAACAAGGCATTTCTCTTCTCTTTGGATTTTCACTATGACCTATGTCTAATAGTAGGGGAACAAGGACTTTGAAAAACAATGGTAGATGCATCATATTTATTCAGATCTGACACGGCCTTGTTTCGGCACACACTGCCTGCATCAGGGGTCAAAAGCAAACCATGCAGTGTACAATCAAATTTACAAAAGATAAAAATATGGGGCCCGATTTTTGAAGGCACTTACATGGTTAACCCCTTAATTAACCCTGTAAATGTCTTAACCACGGATAGACGAAGGCACCTACATGGTTAGTGCCTTCGTCTATCCGTGGGTAAGTCCCAGGGATGGGGCAGGCAGGGGTGGAGGAAAGGGCTAACCAGGTAGCAGCAATTTTCGATGCTACCCGGTTAGCCCTCGGCACCTTAAAGATAGGCAAGGGTTTTCCTCGCCTATCTTTGAGGCTCTGGGGCTAACCGGGTAGGATCAAAAATCGCTGCTACTTGGTTAGCCTCAGTAGCTGCTGGCATTTCCGGCCAACCCGGATTTTCATTTCCATCGCCGCAGAAGTGAAAATCCGGGTTAAGGGGGTCGGTGGGCAGGCTATTCGCTGACGTGGCACAGAGCCTGCCTAAATGAAAATTGGGCCCATGGAATACACAAGTGTGTATATCTCTATAACACAAAGCATATACTGTAGGTTTCCTGTTAGATTGGAAAGCCATACAACGTGCTGTGCTCTGTGAGTACACAGACTAAGACCCTGCACTGACTGCTGCCACTGTTGCCACCATGCTGCTGCTGCTGCTGCTGCCTTCTGGCTTTGGATGATTGGGGAAGGAGGAGATGGGTGTTGAAAGAGAGGACTGAGACCTCCTATTTAGTTTTCATTATCATCTGGGGGTCACGTGGGTTTTCATCTAATAAAATGGGTTATACTGAATAAAAGTTTGAGAAGCACTGATATACAGGCTCTCCAGGAGTTGACATGTACTTTGTTGTTAGGCGCCACCAAGTCTATCAGCTGCTGCATGCCAGCATCAACAGCTCTTCCTTCTTGAAGGAGACTTATAGGGGAGGGTATTTTTGTGAACAGTATTACTTCAAATATTAAATTATTATGTTATCTAAAGCAGGGCTCGACAAATCGCAAGCACCAGGTCGCTATGGCAAAATCAGACCTGGTGCCTGGGGCTCAAGTCAGATGGTGTTTGCCTGCATGGATTCCATCTCCTGCAGGCAGAAGTGCTGTATAAGATCATGACTGCAGCCAGGACCGGCACCGTCTGCCCCAGCCTACAAAGTTTTTTTACAGGTTGGGGCAGACGGCACTGATCCTGCCTAAGATTGCAGCAGTTCTGCAGGGGGAGTTTGCTACACTGAAAATAAACTTAAAAAGGAGCAGGGCACAGGGGGATCCAAGATGGCGGGCGCATATTAGTCCACTCCGGCTGTTCATTTGTAACTTGGTTCAGTTGCTCTCTTTAACTATTCTCCAAAGTTGTTTTTTGCCTTTTCTCAATGGGGATGAAGAAGAGGAAGGCCAAAACTTACCCCGAAGTGAGTCCTTCGCCGGCACAGCAGCCCATTACAAAATTTTTAACCGTCGGAGCTTCCAACGACTCTGCTGGGGTTAGTGCTGGAGTTGATGAGAAGTTGGTCCATTCAGCCTCAAACGTTAGCCTGAACCCAGAGCAGTGTATCCCACCAAGAGAACCTCTCCCGCTGACTGGTGATCTACCACCGCTGCTTCCTCCACCTGCCCCCCCCCCCACTTGGGTCAGGGAAGTGTTGCCACCTTTAGAGGAATTGACAAGTCCAGGACTGTTGGTGGAATCACCTGGAGGGGTTGGGGAGTCTCCTGGTTCTGTGACTGGTGCTGGTACTGGTGTAATGCTTTTTACTATGGTAAACCCTCTATTAATGAAGAATAAGTTCCAATTTTACACCACGTTTTACTCAAACAGTTTACCAAAACTTTCATTTTACAAAAGGACTTTTTATTCGAAATGAACCAATGGTCTCAGTTTAAAATTTCGCAACACAGGGTAACTTGCCCCGAAGCTGCTAACTCCGATCACATCAACGGCCATATATTTGGTTCACAATCCTATTGGCCAGGCATTTGCACTTAGAATAAAAATCTGTTGGCCAAACTTTTATGCTTGAAATAGAAATCAGAACTTATCTGGATATTGAATTGTTCTTTTCCAAATTGCAAACAATAAACGTGCTGTAGTCTCACAATGATTGGATACCATCCCCGATGCCACCTCTAAGGTACCATTTACTACACGTTTCAATTTTTCTTCAGGGGGTAAACATGTAATGAAACGGGCACTGTCTGCAAAGGAACATAGTGACATCAAAGATTGTATTAGCCAAATCTTGATACCTGTCTACTGACACTATAAATACAATAGATCATACTAAGGGACCCCGTAAGCAAGATAGGTCTCACCTTTGTTGCATCAAACAGATATACTAAACATGATAAAGGGAGTGTGTTACCATGAAGCTCTCCAGCTTTCCCAAAAAACACTGCGCATGCGGAAAACAGCCACTTACTTTTATGGGAGGCTCAAGAGAATGACGTAGCAATAAGGTCACATGCATGCTCGCCACTCAATCACGTTGTTTAGACCTCCCGGTATGACTGTGTTTAATCGGTAAATCCATCTTTGTTCCAACAACAGTAGCATTTGTGTTTGTGATCTACCTTTGCCACCAGTCAATACAGTCTCTATTGCAAACACTCGCAACTCTTCAAAAGAATGTTGGTTCTGCAAACAATGGAGTACTATGGGGGCTTCTTGGACCTTGCACCGGATCCTGCTACGGTGTTCAGCAATGCGAACTCACAAGGAACGCGCAGTCTGGCCCACATATAAAAGGCCACATGGACATTTAATCCCATATATCACATGGTCAGAATCACAGGTCGTGGACTGCCTCAAATTGTAATGCTGATCATGATAATCAAAATTATCCACCTCATCCATAACCATGCACACATTACAATGACCACATTTTTTATGTCCAGGGGCACTCACATCTGAACCCACAGTAACTTTCTGTAACTTGACTGGACTCAAAATCTCCTTTAATTTTTGTTGACGAGTCCACACACAACGAATGCGCTTGTCTGATAAACCTGGTAAGGTACTTAATACATTTTGATGACAACTGATGATCTGTGTGATCTTTCTGCTGAACGGGGAATATTGGGTCACGAAATTTATATGTCCCTCATTCTCTTCCCCTGCGGGAGACTTCTCACGGGTTTGCAGCAGCAACACTCTGTTATTATAAAGAGACCATTTATACGCTACTTTAACTACCCTTTCCGGGTAACCCCTGGCATAAAAATCACGCATCAACATTTTGGCTTGTTTTTTGTACTCTTGTGTACTAGAGCAATTTCTTCTATACCGAATAAATTGTGATAGAGGTAAACTATCACGTAATTGCCGGGGGTGTCTGCTGTTATAGTGTAGTAGCGTGTTGCGATCTGTGGATTTTTTATATACTCTAGTATCCCCATCCACAAAAGCTCTTTCGAACCTCTACATCTAAAAAAATTATTTTTTGTGAGTGGTAAGTGCTGGTGAATTGAATATGTGAGTTTGCTCCATTTAGCCAATGCACAAATTTTTGCAGGTCCTCAGCCTTGCCATCCCATAAAACAAAAACATCGTCAATGAATCGTTTCCACAAGACTAACTGTTGTCGGTAAGGTGAAAGAGCCAACCAGTGTTGTTCATATTCCTGCATATACAAATTGGATGGGAGCCACGTGTGCTCCATCTGTGGCGAATTTGAAGGAGATTTTGAGTCTAGCCAAGTTACGGAAAGTTACTTTGGGTTCAGATGTGAGTGCCCCTGGACATAAAAAATGTGGTCATTGTAATGTGTGCATGGTTATGGATGAGGTGGATAATTTTGATTATCATGATCAGCATTACAATTTGAGGCAGTCCACGACCTGTGATTCTGACCATGTGATATATGGGATTAAATGTCCATGTGGCCTTTTATATGTGGGCCAGACTGCACGTTCCTTGCGAGTTCGCATTGCTGAACACCGTAGCAGGATCCGGTGCAAGGTCCAAGAAGCCCCCATAGTACTCCATTGTTTGCAGAACCAACATTCTTTTTAAGAGTTGCGAGTGTTTGCAATAGAGATTGTATTGACTGGTGGCAAAGGTAGATCACAAACACAAATGCTACTGTTGTTGGAACAAAGATGGATTTACCGATTAAATACAGTCATACCGGGAGGTCTAAACAACGTGATTGAGTGGCGAGCATGCATGTGACCTTATTGCTACGTCATTCTCTTGAGCCTCCCATAAAAGTAAGTGGCTGTTTTCCGCATGCGCAGCGTTTTTTGGGAAAGCTGGAGAGCTTCATGGTAACACGCTCCCTTTATCATGTTTGGTATATCTGTTTGATGCAACAAAGGTGAGACCTATCTTGCTTACGGGGTCCCTTAGTATGATCTATTGTATTTATAGTGTCAGTAGACAGGTATCAAGATTTGGCTAATACAATCTTTGATGTCGCTATGTTCCTTTGCAGACAGTGCCCGTTTCATTAAATGTTTACCCCCTGAAGAAGAATTGAAACGTGTAGTAAATGGTACCTTAGAGGTGGCGTCGGGGATGGTATCCAATCATTGTGAGACTACAGCACGTTTATTGTTTGCAATTTGGAAAAGAACAATTCAATATCCAGATAAGTTCTGATTTCTATTTCAAGCATAAATGTTTGGCCAACAGATTTTTATTCTAAGTGCAAATGCCTGGCCAATAGGATTGTGAACCAAATATATGGTCGTTGATGTGATCGGAGTTAGCAGCTTCGGGGCAAGTTACCCTGTGTTGCGAAATTTTAAACTGAGACCATTGGTTCATTTCGAATAAAAAGTCCTTTTGTAAACTGAAAGTTTTGGTAAACTGCTTGAGTAAAACGTGGTGTAAAATTGGAACTTATTCTTCATTAATAGAGGGTTTACCGTAGTAAAAAGCAGTACATATCCCTCTAAAGCAGTGTTTCCCAACCCAGTCCTACGGGGCACACCGGCCAGTCAGGTTTTCGGGATATCCCTAATGACTATGCATGAGATATATATGCATTAGAGATATCCTGCCAACCTGACTGGTTTGTGGCCCTCCAGGGCTGGATTTGGAGACCCCTGCCTTACACCTCTGTCATTTAAGATTGTGAGTGGGCAAGGTGCAGATGTCCTAGACATCGAAAGGGTATATAGAATGTGACACATTCCTCCTCGATTCTCACCACCACCAAAATATTGTCTATTAGACAACTTTTTGGTGGTGGTGAGAATCGAGGATCACATTCTATATACCCTTTCGATGTCTAGGACATCTGCACCTTGCCCACTCACAATCTTAAATGACAGAGGTGTAAGGCAGGGGTCTCCAAATCCAGCCCTGGAGGGCCACAAACCAGTCAGGTTGGCAGGATATCTCTAATGCATATATATCTCATGCATAGTCATTAGGGATATCCCGAAAACCTGACTGGCCGGTGTGCCCCGTAGGACTGGGTTGGGAAACACTGCTCTAAAGAAATAGATCGACAGTTCATATTGTGGTACTGGTGTAATGGCATGAGGAGAGGCGTCTTACCCGGGTGATCAAATTGCACAAAGGTCAGTAGGGAGCCCCATCCCCCTAGTGGGTAGCAGCACCCTAGTGATGCCTCTGGCGGTACCTATAGATGCAATCTGGGTGGCAATTGGATCTCTGGAAAAGATGGTATCCAATTTACAATCTGTAGAAGGGGCAACATGAGCAAACCCATTAAAGTACAAGCAGTATGGTGAAAACTTTGTCTACTTAGGGACAATTGTTATAAGGGCATTTGGGATAGTTCTGCAATGCACGCAAAATTGAAGAAACTGGAGAATTTCTCCAGGAGGTTAAAGCTGCGTTTTGTCAGTTTTCCTGTGACCACTACAGCCTCCCCAATTGAACTCTTCAAGAAATATTTGCTTGAAGTTTTAGGGATGCCAGAAAACGTGTTACTCCTTACTTCTAAAGTATATTACCTTCCTTCTAAGAAGCGTTCAAGTAGTTTGGCTTTGGATGAAGAACAGGGGGCTGCTTGTCTTGACATCCTGAACTTGACACAGGTATTGGAGGAATTATCCAGTGAGACTATGTGGAGAGCTACTATTTTGGTCACCTATGTGCTTGAACCGGATCAGACTTGGACTCTTAAGCTTTATTTTAAGAATTCTGGAAAGCTTTTCTTTTGCAAAAAGTCTGTGTTTTCCCAGATATTTCCTATTTCACTCAGTTTAAAAGGCGTAAATTTCTATCCATGCGCCCTGAGGCAATCTCATTGGGGTTTTCGTATTTGCTTCAATTTCCATGTAAATGTGCAATTAAATCTTCCTCTTTGAGGTATATCTTTTATGATCCTAAACAGTTATGTGCATTTCTGAATGCTCAAAAGTCTCGGTTGTAGTTACAGTCACATCATCTGAAGATCAATTCTCTCTAGGATGTTTTGATTTTGTATTTGGGCTATGTGGTCTGCTTTTTCCTTATGATTTAATTCCTTTTGTTCAGTTAAGTTTTGTTATCTAGCCTTCTTGCAGGATCCCCCTGGCTATCAGGGCCCGATATTCGAAGGGCAGTTACATGGTTTACAACTCTGTAAATCGTGTTACTGCCGCTAAGAGGGATATTCAACGGCACTAACATGGTTAGTGCCATTGAATATCCCCGATTATGGCCCTTATACGCCCCGATGCTAACCGCTTAGCATCAGGGCATGTCAGGAGCATTCTGGGGAGGAACGGAGGTGGAGACAATCAATAACCGGGCAGCAGTGATATTGCATGCTGCTGGTTAGCGACCTGTGCCTAAAAGATCGGCGAGGAAATACCTTGCCTATCTTTTTGGTGCAGGAGATAACCAGGCAGCATACAATATCGCTGCTGCCCAGTGAGTTACTGCGGCTTCCGGCATGTATGGCAATCCCTGGATATTCGACGCCAGGGCTGAATATCTGGGGTTAAGGGTCAGTGGGCGTGGTTATGTGCTGTAGCGGTGCATAGCCTGCCCAACTGAATATCGGGCCCGTGGAAGCCCATTCAGGTTCCCACATTCCCGAGAAGAGTGGGAGATGAACCCGATTCTGCCACCATGGACATAGACATCCGGGTGCTCCCTGTATTCAGATCGACGTGTGGGGAGCTGCCCATCCCGACACCAGAATGCTTCTGCTGGAGTGAGGAACCAGTGGCGTCCTGGCACCATGGCAACGAGCTGTCCACAGGATGGCTTTGACTGTCATGGTAGACATCTACCCCTGCAGCCCACTGTCTGGCCTTCACTGGGGGCTGCTGTGGGCCAAATCGTGGCTGCAGGGGCACAGCGGGGCCATCAGACCATGGTGCGGCGGTGTGCGGTGCGCGATGTGAGGGGCACCCGAGACTTATTCCACCATCTGGGTGGAATAATCCATGTGTTTAAGTCAGTGCCAGGGAATGTTCAAAGGCATGACCTGAATTGCCTATGAACGCCCTGGCAGCAGGCCCCTCCCCTGCACTGCCCCTCCCACCCCCGTCCGGCACTCTCAGCACAAACGCTGTGTCTGTGCGGGGAGTTCTGGCAATGGAATCGTGTTCTGGGGCTGAGTGTGGGTTGAATGTCCAACCCTGTTATATGCAGGACAAAATGCCGGCCTTAGTGTTTAGCACATTTAAGGAATTTTCTTATATGCTTGTATTTTCTTTTATGCATTGTATTATTTTGCTATCAGTTGCTCCTTTCGTTCAAGTATATGTTTATTCTCGATTTAATTTTATTAAATTTAGAAATAAAAAATTACAAAAAAAAGGAGCAAAGCAGGAGTGAGTGCAGAAGGTGGGGGGGGGGGGAGAAGGGGAGAGAGTCTGGGAAGGGAAACAGAGTTGGGGTTGTGGGAAAGGAACAGCAGGAAAGAGGTTGGTGTGTGGGTGGAGGGGGAGAAGAGTGCAAGGAGTTGGCGGGTAAAGAGATGAATGCATGGGAAGTAAAGGGCACAATGTGTTTGTGCAAAAAGGCATCCCTCTTCCATCACACGCAGACCCTCCACAGGTGTAGCTTAAAGGGTCAGCAGGGATGGTGAGAGGAGGAAGAGGAAGAGTGGGACCACTACCTTCTGTTGGTACTGTGCAGTGGCCCATTAAAAGCCTGATTTATTAATTTTTTCCCTATAGAAAATGGGAAGAAAAAACCCAAAATAGTCTTAGTAAATCAGGCTCTAAAATCTGAAAAGGTAGCCGTGATGGGTTGGGTGGGGGTGTGCCCTATGACCTAGGTTTTGGCAGCCGGCTCCGAGATTCCAAGAAAATTTGTCAAGGCCTGCTTTACAGTACGAAGTCCACTGCTAGTAAAATAAGGCAAACCCCAGAACTTTGTTTCAAATGCACATGAGAGAGAGCCAGCTTGAATAGCAGTAAGCTGCTTAAGAACTTAAAGCGTTGCAAGACACAGTGGTGCAAAATCCTTGGTACTTAGAAATTACAGAACTAAGCCAATGCGCACTCCCTTGGCTCAGCAGTTTTGTTTAGAAAACAAAAAGGTGCTGCTCCTAAGCAGAAGGGATAGCTTGCACTATTATTATTGTATGCATAAAACTCCCATGTGTGTAGAACTATATTGTATATCCAGTGAAGTTGCTTATCTGTAATAGGTGTTCTTTTAACAGTTCAGTCATGCAGATAGGTTACATAACTGTACTTTGTGCCAAAACGATTCAGAGTTTCTGTAAAGATCAAATAGCCTTTGACTGCCCGTTGGTGGTAGCTGTAACTGTGGTAACCCTGCAGCTTCCCCGGGTTCCATATTAAGCCACCACACTGGGGTGGAGGTAGTGGAAGGCTCCATGTGATTGGCAAAACTTTTCCGGGACAAAAGTTGTTACAGGTTAACAATTTCACTTAAAAAAAAAAGCAACATGTTGGAAAGTATACACATAGTGCAACAAAATGGCATGTTTTCCCTTTCTCCAGTTGCAAAATCATGCATATCCGTAAGGGGAACAGGGTGCGAAGAAACATGGTAAAGTAACATAGTATATGATGACAGATAAAGACCAGTATAGTCCATCTAGGCTGCCCAGTAAGGTGGCTAGAGTGGTTGTAACCACCACTTCGTGCAAGTCACTCCGCTCTATGCCTTTGTTTATGGTTGACCCTGCTACTCCATGCAGGCCTCCACCACCCTCTCTATTTATTGAAGTATAAAAGATAATTAGAGGAGATCACGTGAGCGCATGAGCGGGTGAGGAGCATTCCTCGTCGCGCTCCCGGGCTGCCCGAAGAAACCTGCCCTTTAACCGGCACTTACAACTGCTAGAGGGGCATTGCCCACTGGACTTGGTGTACTAGCTGCAAAGCTCGAGTGCTGTGCCTTTTCTGGCGGCCTAACTCATATTGGGAAGGCTATGAGAGCGGCATCAAAGAAGGAGAAGCCTCCAAGCACGAGGGAATCTAAAATGGCGGCCGCGGCCCGCTCTGGCAGTATGCCGGGATCTCCGGGTACAGAGAGTGGAGAATCTAGCCCGGAGGAGGTAGCGCTCGAAGTGGTAAAATTACTTGACCCCAAATTTGACAACGTGCTAAAAAAGCTGGAAGAGATGGGAGAAACCTTTACAGACCTCACGAGGCGCGTGGACGAAGTGGAACAAAGGGTGACTGTGCTAGAGGAGGGTGAACTGGCTTTAGAACGGAGCACCGCTGTGCAGCAAAAGCAGATCGAGGCATTGCTTCAGAAAGTGGATGACCTCGAAAATCGCTCCTAACGGAACAATTTGAGATTGGTGGGGGTACCCGAAACTTGGGCAGACACCCAACTCATTCAGCTCTTTGAGGAATGGCTGCCGAAGGAGCTTGGCCTTCCAGACCTGATGGGTCAAATAAAGGTGGAAAGGGCTCATTGGTTGGGGCAGCAGATTGAAGGTAGAGAGGCAGGCCGCGGCCAGTGTTGGCGCGACTTTTGAACTTCTAACACAAAACTGCTCTGCTGCAGGCCTACCGTAAGTGACGAGAGCTGAAGCTTGACAATGTAGCTGTGCTCTTGTTCCAGGATTATTCTGCCTCACTCGCTGCCAAACGCAAAGACTTCTCTCCTATATGCACCACGCTAGTGCAAAAGGGTATTCGGTTTGCCCTTCTATACCTGGCGATTTTGAAGGTTTTCCACATGGGCGCCGCTCATTCCTTCGAGAAGCCAGAGGAAGCCCGCAAGTTTCTGGCGAGAATGAACCCACCTCTGTCACCGACTGCGGCCAAACGAGGAGCCTCTGGGGACACAGAGCCCTGAAGGGCCTGAAGGAGACCATGCCCGGGGGTGCACACTCCTGCAGGCTTGCAGTGCTTCAAACCTGCGTGACTATTGGTTGCAGGCTTTGAGCTTGCTCAGCTTTTGGGATCCGTGTGCGGTGGCCAAGGATATTTTTCAATCATTTGGTGCCAACGCCCGTTTGTGGGTGGCCCGGAGGCGCTATGAACAGTGATCTGTCTCCCTTTGGGAGGGCCTTGCCTCAAGGCCGCAGGACCGAAGGGATGTTGAGATATGGGGGGGTGCGGGGAGGGAGAGGGTGTGCTACTGTTTTTGATATTATTGCTATTTTGTATATTTGTATGCATGTTGGTTTGTGTGGGGGTTGATTGAGGTTTTCTTGTTGGGGGGGGGAGTGCGTGAGGTAGGAAGACTGTGTGAGGTGGATGATGGGGGATCTGTGGTTCTCTTTGCAAATGAAGTTTGTGTATGTGAGGGGGGAGTGCTGAATGGGGGGGGAGTGGGTGGGGAGAGGGGTGGGCGCAGACTGGGCGGGAGAGTGGGGCGGGGGGGAGCGGGGATGGGGAAAGGATAGGGGGGGTTCTCGCAGGTGGGATAGCACGGTATTTTGGAAAGTCTGGAGGGTGGTCTGGGATACAGGTTTGTTTGTTAGGAGGTCTCGCATGGGGATGGTACTCCGCTTGAACTCTGGGGGTGAGGCTGGGCACCCTTGGAGGCACACACAGTTGTATCAACTGCTGTTTTCTGATGTGCTTTGGTGCCATGCCTGAGGTTAAGATAGTTTCGTGGAATGTGGGAGGGATAGGCTCTCCAATTAAACGCACTAAAATTTTGCAGACATTGAAGAGAAAGGGTGTCCATATCGCCATGTTGCAAGAGACTCATTTAAGTGCCTTGGAACATCGCAAGCTCGCTAGAGATTGGGTGGTGGCTGCTTACGGGGTGGCTTCAGGCACAAAAAAAGCGGGAGTTGTGATTTTAATAAAAAAGGGTGTGCCCTGTGACGTGAGCAATGTAGAGGCTGATCCTCAGGGCCGTTACATCTTAATGCGCGCTAAGCTGTATAATGAATCCGTGTGGTTCATGAACCTTTATGCCCCGAATGCTTATGACCATGATTTCTTCAAAAAGATATTGAGGTTAGTAGCCAACCCTGGAAAGAATAAATTGATTGTTGCGGGAGATTTTAATTGCCCGCACGATCCGGGTCTGGATAAATCCCAACAGACTAACATGGGCTCCTGGACACGAAAGGGGGTTGGGTACCTGTGTAGAATGGGAGATCTCATAGATGTGTGGAGAGTTCTCAATCCAGGGGCACGCGAATATACACACCAGTCGTGTGCGCATCACACGTGGTCTCGTATAGATTACATCTTGGTCAACGAAGGAGGGCTGCCCCGGGTATTACAAGCAGGAATAGACCCTATCGTGGTTTCAGACCATGGGTTGATCTGGATTCTTTGGGATTTTCAAGGACCTTTGAGGATGGGGTGGCGGTTCCCCGCCTATCTTTGGGAGGACGAGGCCTTTCGGCAATATCTTGAAAAAACAGTGGGATAAGTATGTTCGCTTTAATGACACTCCCCAGTGTTCATCAATCTTATTCTGGGAAGCCAGTAAAACGGTGATAAGGGGTGCAATTATCTCCTATGTCGCGGCGCGACGTCAACATATGGATCGAAGTTTGCTTGTATTGGAACGTAATCTGCAAGATCTCCAACGTCGGCTGGGTAAAGGGGGAGATAAGGCTTTGCAGCGGGAATACTTACGCTCGCAGGTGGCATTAAACGACTTACTCGGAAGCAGGGCACGCTTGTCAATGTACTACTATCGGCATCGCCTTTATCGGTATGGAAATCGTTCGGGTACCTTACTAGCCCGACTTGTTCGGGATCCCCGGGGGGCCCGCTTTATTCCCGTCCTTCGGGGAGAGTCAGGCGCCTTGCATCATCAGCCGGCCCGAATAGCTGAGACTTTTAGAGCGTTTTATGCCCAGGTGTATAGTGAAGAGGAGAGAGACTACTCGAAGGGAGCCAATTTCTTGGCCGCCTTATCACTCCCACAAGTGACGGTGGACAAGCTGCAGGTGCTGAATGCACCGCTGACAGTACGGGAGATTCTCCAGGGCATTAAAAGGGGTAAACCGCATCGAGCCCCGGCCCAGATGGGTTCAGTATTGAATATTATAAAATGCTGGCGTCGTGGTTGGTCCCGTCCATGGTGGTGATGTACGATGATGCCCGTACCGCGGGGATTTTCCCTAGAGATATGCGCTGTGCCGATATTACGGTCATTCCGAAACCGGGCAAAGATACGGTGGACCCGGCCTCCTACAGACCCATATCGCTTATTAACTGCGATATGAAAATCTTGGCGTCCATTTTGGCGGACCGGCCTAATCCGATCCTGCCAAGGCTAATCGATGAGTGACAGGTGGGCTTTGTGCAGGGCAGGGAGGCGTCCCGTAATATTACCAAACTGTTGTTAGGCATGGAGCACTGCTTAAGGAAAGACGAAGCTTTACTATTGGTGAGTCTGGATGCAGAAAAGGCATTTGATAGGGTTGCCTGGGCGTATCTTTGGGATGTCTTGACGGGTTTCGGCTTACACAGAAATTTTGTGCACTGGGTTAGAGCGCTTTATGAACAACCCTCAGCTAGGGTAGGAGTTAATGGGATTTTCTTGGAGCCTTTCACTCTGGAGAGAGGCACGCGCCAGGGATGTCCGCTGTCGCCCCTGTTGTTTGTCCTTGCGTTGGAGCCTTTACTCCGGGCCATTCAGCAGGATGGGGGGATAACGGGCATTCGTATGGGTGGGGAGGAATTAAAAATCAGCGCTTTTGCTGACGACATGCTACTTTGCTTAACTGACTTGCCTGCCTCCCTACAGCGCTTACTCCAGCTGATAAGGGAATATGGCAGTTTCTCGGGTTTAAAAATTAACGCACTGAAATCTGTCGTATTGGACGTGGGGGGCAAGGTGAAGCCAAAATGGGAGGGGGAATTCCCATTAGTCTGGGCAAATGGGGCTATTAAGTATCTTGGGATACAATTGCCGGACCGACCAGACTCTTTATATCAAGCGAATATTCCTGGCCTCTTAACTCGCAGCCTACAAACCCTCCAGGGGTGGCGACGTCTGCCCTTGTCTCTTCGGGGGAGAATTGCTCTCTATGTCATGGTAGAATTTCCCCGATGGTTGTATGTCCTCCGTATGTTACCACTGTGGATTTCAAATGCGGACTGGAAGCGTTTTGAAATGGGTTTGCGGGGGTTTTTGTGGAAGGGTAAGCGATCTCGAATTTCATTGCAGGTACTGATGAGCAGGAGGGAAGAAGGAGGCTTGGAAATGCCCTCATTATGAAATTACAATCTTCGTTATTTAGCTTTTCATGTGGGAGCCCTATTGGGAGGAACTGGGGGCTGCACGCCCCTTGATGAAGCCTTCGACCCTTATCATCGCCTCTATGTTGTGCAGATGGGCAAGCTAGCATCGAACATTCGGAAAGGGGTGGGGGGGGGGGAGTTATATGGGCGCCCTGCGCTCCGCATGGCAAGTACTATGTCAGCGCTTCAGGTGGAATTGGAGAGGCTCGGCATTGCTTCCCCTGGTGGGCAACCCAGATTTTGCTCCTGGCTTCTCTAGACCGAATGTGTTTCAGGGTTGGCTGGAGAAGGGGGTGGTCTGTGTGGGAGACCTCTATATGGCGGATGGTCGGACTATAGATAGCTTTCAGAATTTGCAGCGGCGATACTCTCTTCCGAAACAAGATTTCTATGGGTATTTGCAAGTGTGGCATTATTTGCAGGGCCTGACCCTGACTCGACATGATGGGGGAGCGAAGGATACCCCCCGCTTAGTACTGGAGAGATTAGTTGAAAATCAACGGGGAGATGAGGCCTGTAGGACGCTCATTCGGCCAAGTAGGGGGGACGTGTTCCTCACGGAGTTGACCGCGTGGTGGCAACGGGATGGAGTGGATGACTTGACGACGGAATTACTCCAGGCGGCTTTTCTCGGGATTGTGAAAGGGCCGGAGTGGGTGTATTTGCAGGAGCTTCAATATAAATTTCTGTGGCGAGCATACACCAGTGATAAATGGGCTTCACAGGTGGGGCTTAAGGACTCGGCTCTCTGTGGCTGGTGTGGCTCTGAATCTGGCACCCTCCTGCACAAATTTTGGGCGTGCCGGCTGGTTCAGGATCTCTGGATGCAGGTCTGTCGGTGGCTTGCGGGTTGGTTGGGCATAAGATTTGTGGCTCATAGAGAGATCTGTCTTTTCCATAGTTGGGGGTTGTGTGCTGATGGGCTGACGGCTGGGCATCGGGCGCTGTTGGAGCGCGGTTTTTTGGTAGTAAAGAAGTCCCTATTGTGCCGCTGGATTGAGAACACCCCTCTGGGTCTTGTACTTTGGGAATCAGCTATGTTCAATTTGCTACGTCTGGAAAAAACGACGGCGAAGCAAAGTGGAGGTAAAAGTTGGGATGCGTTCATAGCATTGTGGTCCCCTATGATCTTTCACCTGTCCCCTAAGGAACGGGCTTTAGTTCTGAATGTCTAGGTTGGCCGACTTCCCCCTACGTGCCTCATTGATGATGGAATCTGCATTACATGGGAATAGTACTGCCCCGGGAGATTTGAGACTTCCTCTGGTGATGGATGGATGGGAGAGGACCTGTGCATTGTTATCCTGCCGAGCTATTGACACCTTGTCCATGCTAGAGGGGGGGGGAAGGGGGGAGGGGGGAGGGGAATATGGTATGGAGGGGGGGGGATAAGAGATGGGGTGCTCCTTGGGTAGTATGTATTTGACAACGCAGTCTTGTAGTTATTTTTGTGGACTGACACAGTGTCCCTTAGCTCTCTCTTTTTTGGTGACTCTCTTCCTTTTCCGATATGTATGTCCACTTTTCTTTTTTGGGGAGTCTGCATTGCTTCGAGCATATTGTGTGTAATATGTGGGTTGGTTCCTTAGGTAACCCCATTAGCTAGTTCCTTGGGGAGAATTTATTGGTTTGTTCAGATGGTGTTACTGTTTTTGTTACTGTGTTTGTTTTCTATGCTGGCTGTACAAATGCACTTACTTACTTTCCTGTAGCACTGAGTGTTCTAGAATTGATTGTCAAGCGGCTGTTCTGACAACTGAGCTTTTGTACTTTTTCATTCTCTGTACTGGCTGGTCCTGCAATATTTTGAAAAACTTAATAAAAATGATTTGAAATAAAAGATAATTAAGTTTGCTTTGATTTCATCCTCTTGCTATAGAGGGATCCACTGTGTCTGTCCCATGCCATTTTGAATTCTGTCATTTGCCCCACCACCTTCATTAGAAGGTTATTCCAAGTATCCACCACCCTTTCAGTGAAAAAGTATTTCCTAAGGTTGCTTTTAAGTTTAGGGTAGCAGAGGCCGGGCAGCTCCACTGTGAGTGTTTTCATGTTTGTTTTCTGACTGTAGTGTGGATTGGTGTTGTGTGTGCATGTGTGTGGATGGGGTGGGGGGAGAGGAGTGTGTGTGGGAGTGTTATGTGTCAATCGTGTTTGTCTTGGCATACAGGCATTGACCCCATTCTTCCCATGCACCCCTCAAGTTCCCCAGCTCTCACTCTTCCCTCCCTTCTACTCCTCCTCTATACTTCCCCCTCTCCTCTAGCCCCCTGCCCCTCCTCCCTTCCCTGACTTTTTTAAATTTTAGTTTCCTGCTGGAATCCCCACTGGCAGGGACCACCATTCTTCAGTCATAGCATCTGCCTTCAACACCAGCGGAGGATGGGATCCCGATAGGGATTTCCACCATTCATTGTGCCACGACTTACAAATTTCTCTGTTAGTGGGTGATGGTACCCCGCTGACAGGCATCGTTCTTTTTTGTTCAAGCCTGTGGGCAGTGGCATAAGTTCTAATTAGGAGCCCAACAAACAAAATTTTGCTAATAGTCCCCCATTGTCAGTGTGATGACAGCAGCGACCCCCTCTCTTTTTCTTTTGAAGTTTATATGCCTGGTGGCCTTCATCTCCCGCAGCCAAGTCAAAGATTCTCTTTGGATTATTTGCTTGGGTACTCAGAGTCCTGATCTTGGCTCGTTGAAGGCAGTAAGTATAGGAGAAAACAACTCCTGGGCCTATCAAGCAGTAGCTAAGTGTGGCTCTGTGATCCTTGGACTGACAAAGAAATGGGCTTGGCTTTGAAAGAGCATGCATTAAGATTTTCTTGCAGGTGAACCAAGTCACTCTGGATAACATTCCACCGATGTCATCATGGTCTTCTCTCAGACATTCGCAGCACATTATGTGATGGTCAGTAATACCACTCTCACATTTACCAATCATGCTATATTCCAAATGGGAAAGCCAAAAGAAGTTTAGAAAAATTTAATGTAACATGGCACAATGTCATAGATGAAACACTCCATAGTGCAGCCCTACTATATTTTCCCTACTGTCACTAAGAAGGTGATGAGCTGCATTACATAATTAAACTCCTCTCTCTCCCAAACAATACTATCAATTAAAAATATATAACATATCAAATAATAAAACAGCATTTACAAATTTTATATAAACTATTTTGTTGTAAGGCATTCAATAAGGCAAAATTAGACCTTACCTGCTAATTGTCTTTCCTTGAGTCCATCCAGTCCAGTCCAATATGTGTGGGTTATCAGCCTCCACCAGCAGTTGGGCTGAGCATGTCAGATTTCTGATGTCATAGTATAACAGCTCCTGCCATAGGCGCCAGAGATCAGTATCCTGTTGATAAAGCAGACTCCAAGAGAGCATAATAAGGCTGAAATTCTGGGCAATCACCTGCTAATCATAGCCCAAGGACAAAACAACCCCCCAACCAACTTTGGTACAGAAAGCAACTTGTAGAAGTAATTAGAAAAAGAGAGGAAAGTAAGAAGATAGTCATACTTGTCACACTGACCAGAATCATCCACGAGAACTCTTCAATATATAGTACAGTATTTTTGACAGGAGCTCTCCAGAGTAGATCACCGGACTCACCCAGTACTCCTAAAATTCAAAAACAGAGAAAGTCATTATCAAAGGAGGGAGGAGGGGGGTCCTGGACTGGACTGGATGGACTTAAAGAAAGACAATTAGCAGGTAAGGTCTAATCTTGACTTCCTTATTATCCCTCCCAGTATGTGGGATGTATCAGAGCAGTAAGATGCAAAGACCATCTGGTAGCCACTCTGCAAATGACCACCAAAGGACTAAACCATGCTCAGCCCAGGAAACCAATTGTAACTCCCTCGAGTGAGCCTTAAGACTGCATAGCATAGTTGTGATCTTCAGCAAATAGGTAGAGGCAATTGCTCTTTTACCTATGTGCAACAGAAGCCATAAAGTCTGCCTCCCATTTGCACGAGCCCCCAACAAGTGGAAGAAATGATCAGACCGACGGAAGAAAATCCATTTGCTTAAGATAGTGACATAAGACTCTTCACAATGTCCGACGACGGAGTTGGCGATCCACGTCAGACTCCCCCACCTCCATAAAAACTGGCAGCGTTGCTACAGTAATTGGTTGAGAGGACAGTGGAACAGCATCTTGGGAAGAAGGATGCAACCGATTGCAAGACCAACCTTTCCTAGAAGATGACTAGGAAAACGTCTGTGCCATCTAAAACTTGGGGCTTCGAAAAAGTGGTAAGCCGAATGCATAGCCACCATGGCAACCCTTTTTCAAGGGCAGGCTTTCTTTTTTTGTCAATTAAGCTTAAGCCAGCAGCTTGCAAGCATTTGAAGCATCAGAATCAACCCCTGTGAACACCCCACTTGAAGCATCAGAATCAACCCCTGCGAACACCGGTGACCGTGTCCAGAAGACGCCATGGTCTTGCTACCAAGAGACTAAGAAGATCGATATACCCTGGCCTGCGGAACCCATCTGGGGCAATTAGGACCACCTGACTGGGGTGAGTGTCTATGCAATGAGGAGCCACTGAGGAACTAGATACAGCAGACCCTCTGTTGACCTACGCTGCAACTGGATGACAAAGCCCATGGACATGTGCCCCCATTGACTGCTGAAATATTTAGCTCATCATGGCGCTGGATGCTGAGGCCATCAAGACCATGATTGGCCCACCCCAGTGGTAAGGGATGACATGAAACACAGCCGCCTATCGATCCCATTCCCCCAGGACTAAATGGTGACAACTTAGAAGAAAAGCATTTGAACGATTTCTGTACCTGCCACATGAGCCACAGAGAGAAAGCTGCGAGGTTCTTCACGAAAAGCAGGAGGAGGAAACATCTACCACCAATGTCGCACTGCTGGAGCTCCCCTTGGTGACTGATACCTGCCACTGTCATTGCATTGTCAGAGCAGACCCAAAATGCTTGACGACAAATCAGAGGAGAGAAAAACAGTAGAGCAAGGAACACCGCTTGCCTTGGCAGTCGAATGATGGGCTAGTCACTCCCTTCTGGAGTCCAAAAACTCCAGTGCCACATGTGACTCGCAATGTGCTCCCCACCCTGTGAGGATGGCATCTGTGGCCAGCTGAATCCAGTCCAGTGGCTCTAGGGGCATCTCCTCCCCACAAAAGCCCTGGCTGCTGCTACTAGAAGTGGCTGGACCTGGATCTTTGACAGCAGATGGTGTTGCAGTGATCAACAAAAGAGTAGAGCGAGTTGCAGAGGGCTCAAACATGTCTGAGCCCATGGTACCAATTCCAAGGCAAGGAATAATGGGCCTCTGGAGGCCATTAGTCCCTTGACAAGCCACCAAGCCTAGATACACACAGAAGCATGGCCTAAGTGACCAGCTAGATTCCAAGACAGAAGCCATCCCGTGAATGGAAGAGAAAACAGAACCCCAGTTCCTGGGCTCATAGCCCCTCAAATACAACTCTAACAGAGGCAAATCCTCCTGCCTACAGCCACACCAAACCACTTGACCGAAAACGCAGATGGGAAAAGGAACATCATACCCCTCTAGTAGCATGGCCAAGCCACAAAGGAACCCCCAGTGCTCAGTGCTGGGTCGTCCTTCCGCAGACATGAGTGCAGGTATGAGTGTGCCCTCAGGCAGATACGAAAACCTAGTGAGCCTGTCACTTGTACCATAGGATAGTGGAATTTCTACCAACTGGAGACTCAAAGAGGAACAACCTTCTACATTGAAATCCCAGATCTTTAAGAGAAAGGCACTGAAAGGATCTGGGAAAACCACCCCCCTGATGCTCACGCTTGTTTTTGAGGCGAACCATACCAAACCAAAGCCCCTGAGCATAAACTCAGAAAACACTTTCAAAGGAACTCATCAGGGCTTCTCCAGAAGCTCTAGTTATCCTGCTGAACTACAGCGTAAGCCACCCTAAGTACCTCCAAATGAAAGCCAAGTGGCTGGCTGAAGGCAAAAATGGGGATAGCGAGATCCACTCTTCAGTCTCCCGCCACCAAGCCAGTGCAGCAACCACTAGGTTACTCCTCCATTCCCAGAGAGACCCAGCGGCCCCCCAAAGAATGAGGAGAAGCACTTATCACTCACACAAACTCCCGCTCCTGTAAACGAAGGAGGCAAGTGAACCTTTACAGAGGCCCACCAGCTAAACCAGGCAGAGCCACCCAACTAGGCACATCTCTGGGGAATATACAATAGCACAAAAAGTGAAGTATATGTCCGAAGGCAACTAGTGCATTATTAAGCATTTTAATCTTTTTTTTTTTCTTTTTTGCTGTACAGCAATACTTTCTACTCCCCTAAACTTAGTGCACAGAAACTGCATCCTTAGTGCACAGAAACTGCAACAGCTTAGCAACAAACAAACAACCCTCAGAAGCCCTGATTTCCCACACAGAAGACTTCTGGAGGCTCATTAGCAAACAGGACGGCCATTAATGCTGAAAACCTGTTGCCCATCAGCCGCAGGCTCGGCCCTGCGACTGTATATACCCACAGGATGCCAGATATATAGATGTCTGTAGAGCATAAGGGCTAGCAGAAGTCATGCTTCTAGCCTTGTAAAGTTTTGCTTCTCCTTTTTTTTTTTTTTTAAACTCTGACGTGCGAGCCATATGGAACAAAAAACATACTGGCTGTTCCTCCCAATTTTCACTGCAAACAGAAGACAGACCCTTTGGAAACAAACTAAAAGAATAAACTATGTCAGCTGAGGACGCTCTGCCTAAAAAAATGGCGATCCCTTGACTCACCTTCTGCTTGACACTAACTTCGCATTTCACTCACATACCCCTGAGACTTGAGCTCGGCCCAGCTCGGACATGAGCAACCATTAGGCACCGAAGTGAGTCATATTAAATGGACACTGCGGATCGCACCGAAGTCCAACCACTACAGCCCCTCAGACAATTTCAGATGTCCCCTGAGCAAAAGCCCCCGCTCCAAGGGCTCCCCCATCTTCACTATTCAATAAATTTATTAGATGTATGCCATCGACTCCATAAACATCCTGTACATCAGAAATGTCATTTAGATCAGACATGTCTTGTACCTCGTGAATTTCATCTATTTGATTTATGTCACTCATTTAATTTATCTAATGTATTTCATTCAATCCATTTGCATTATTTAGTTCCTTTACTTAATGAATGCATACAGTTAATTTACATCTTGTAGATGATTTACTTCATGTATACCATTCAATTCATTTGCATCATTTAGATGATTTGCTTCATGGATATCATCTAATTCATTTACATCAAATAAATCAGTTACTAAAGGTTGCGATGCTTCCGCTTGGGCCCAAGAGATTACAAGCAGGAAACAGCCTTATGTTGTCCACTTTTGAATAAAGCTTCCCTTGTTGTCACCAGAGGTATTCTGGGACTTGTAGTTAGTTTATTCTTCAAGGACAAATTGTAGTTGTGAGTCGGTGGTTCAAAGCAGCAAGAAAATTTATTTTGTGGGGATTTCCAGGGCATTTAAGCTCAATACACAAACAAGGCAAAAAAGATGCTTCTCCAACATAAAGGATAAATCAGGTAACAGAGAGTGACGTAACAAAAACCTCTTTTCACTGTTCAGTTGTTCTTATTCCCACAAGCTTACACCGAGGACTGCCTCATGTGGTCATTCAACAGAAATACAGATAAACTTGCAACAGCTGTGATTTTTCTTTTCTCAAAGCAAAACTTCTTCTAAGCACTGCTTCTTAGCTTCAGAAGGCAATTAAGCTTAATAAAACACAGTATTAGCTTTCCTTAATTCTAAGCAGGTATTGTACTTATTCTCTATATTGTTTCACAGTCTCTCAGCTCAGTTCAATAATGCAGACTCTTCTTTTAAACACAATGAGCAATCCATTGGTACAGGTTCACACTCAGAGCTTGGCAAACAGGAATCCATTTGCATTCCTTCTATGGCATCAGGGTATATGGTATCTCTATCAAAATTACAAACTCTCCTAGACTTTCTCTCCTTTAGAAATTCCTGGAACTGATTCCACAGCAATTCAGCTTGTAAAGGCACAGTTGTATTAGGGGAGTGAACTTTTCCCTCAGCAAACAACTCTCTCAGTGCTTCTAGCTTTGAAGACTCAGCTGTTCTGGTTTTATCAGGGCTATGGCTTTTCCCATACGTAAAACTTTCCAACCACCTCTTAGCAGTAGACGGTGAGGGCTCTGCTTCCTGGTCCTTAGCAATAGCAAACTGTTTCTCTGTTGATTTCTCAGCTCTGAAACTGCTGGCTTTACCTTGGGGATGGTTCCTCAGACAAGCACTGATTTCTTTCTTCCTGGGAGCCTCCAGGCTCTGAAATTCAGCCTCATGTCCTTCTCCAGTCCCTCTTGGGTAGCTGCTTTCCTGGGAGTTTTCTTCTTTCTTTCTCCTCCAGCTATGCTCAGCCTTGCTCTCTCTGTTGTCCTTTGCCTTCCTCCTTCCCCCCCTTCTGCTCTGCTCGTGGTTTTAAGAACCGTTGGCTGCTAGGCACTCCCTGTTCTCTGCACCTGTGTGACCAATCATCAGGCAAGCTTGTCTCCACCCCTGAGCTAGGGCATGCCCTGACCTTAGCAGGGAGCTGTTTTTTTTTCTGATCTGGCTTGCAAGTCTTATGCACAAGTGAACTGTCATTCATTTCAAAGGGGAAACTAGGATTTTCTTCCACTTCCATGTCTTCCTGGGAGCTTTCATCACTACAAGGTATTCCAATTATTTCAATTACATCCTATAGGGCATTTACTTCATATATTCCATTTATTTCAGGTATGTCAGTTTTTTCATTTATTTCAATGACACTTGCAAGGAAATAGAATCAGAAACTAGTAGAGGAAGAACAAGATCAGCTTTTCTAAAGCTACGAGAGTTAAAGAAAAAAGGTTTCAACCTCGTAATGCTACATGATGCTCAAGGATCCATGTTGAATGATGCTGAGAAGATCAAGAAAAGATGGAAAGAATATAGTCATTATACCATAAAGATCAAGTGGACCAACAGCCGTTATAGTTGGGGATTCAATCATTAGGCATATAGATAGCTGGGTGACTGGTGGACATGAGGATCGCCTGGTAACATGCCTGCCTGGTGCAAAGGTAGCGGACCTCACTTGCCACTTAGATAAGGTCTTAAATAGTGCTGGGGAGGAGACTGCTGTCTTAGTACATGTCGGTACCAATGACATAGGAAAATATGGTAGGGAGGTTCTGGAGGCTAAATTTAGGCATTTAGGTAGGAAGTTGAAATTCAGAACTTCCAGGGTAGCATTTTCCGAAATGCTTCCAGTTCCATGTGCAGGACCCAAAAGGCAGACAGAGCTCCGGAGTCTCAATGCGTGGATGAGACGATGGTGCAAGGATGAGGGTTTTGGATTTGTTAGGAACTGGGGAACATTCTGGGGAAAGGAGGGGCTCTTCCGAAGGGATGGGCTTCACCTTAACCGGGATGGAACCAGGATGGTGGCATTAACCTTTAAAAAGGAGATAGAGCAGCTTTTAAACTAGATAATAGGGGAAAGCCGACAGTTGCCCAAGAGCACATGGTTCAGAAGAATGTATCCTTGCAGGATAAGACCAAAAGCAGAGAAGTTCCAGAAAAGAATAAAGTAGCCCAAATGCCCTTGAGTATGGAGCAGACGGAGCTTAAAGATTCCAAATTACACATGCCTACCAATAGCCAGATTAATATGAATAAAATACAGTCTCGAAGATGCTTGTATGCAAATGCTAGAAGACTAAAAAATAAGATGGGAGAGTTAGAATACAGTATATAGCACTAAATGAGAGGTTAGATATGATTGGACTCTCAGAGACATAGTGGAAGGAGGACAACCAGTGGGACACTGTGATACCTGGGTACAAACTACATCGTAATGATAGAGCTGATCAAATTGGTGGAGGGGTTGCGCTCTATGTTAGAGAGGGCATTGAGTCTGAAAGGATTAACGTTTTACAGGAAACAAAATCTGCTGTAGAATCTCTATGGATTAAAGTTCCATGTAAAAAGGGGAAGGCAATGGAGGTGTACTATCGACCGCCTGGCCAGAATGAACAAATGGATGATGAAATGCTCAAAGAAATCAAGGAAGCTAACAAAAGTTACAGTAAAGTAATAATAATGGGTGATTTCAATTACCCCGGTATCGACTGGGTCGGTGTCACAGCAGGACATTCTAGAGAGATAAAGTTCCTAAATGAAATAAATGACTGCTTTTTGGAGCAGCTGGTTCATGAACCGACCAGAGGGGAAGCCATATTGGACCTAGTCCTTAGTGGAACACCAGATCTGGTGCAAGAGATAAGGGTGTTGGGGCCACTTGGCAACAGTGATCATAGCATGATCATGTTTGATTTCATTACTGGAGGAGGGATGGTAAGGAAATCCACAGTACTACCTTTTAACGTTTGAAAGGGAGACCATGATAAAATGAGGAAAATAGTTAAGAAAAAACTAAAAGGAGCAGTTGCAAAGGTTAAAAACTTACGTCAAGCATGGGTGTTGTTGAAAAATACTATCTTGGAAGCCCAGAACAGCTGTATTCCATGCTTTAAGAAAAGTGGAAGGAAGTCCAAAAAACTTCCAGCATGGTTTAAAGGTGAGGTCAGAGAGGCTGTTGTTGCCAAAAAAGCATCTTTCAAGAAATGGAAAAAAGAGCCAAATGATGAAAACTGGAAACAGCACAAGCACTGGCAAGTTAAATGTAAGGCATTGATAAGGCAGGCAAAGGGAGAATTTGCGAAGAAGCTTGCTGCGGAAGCAAAAACATGTAATAAAGACCTTTTCAAGTACATTCATAGCAAAAAACCTGTGAGTCAGTTGGTCCATTAGATGATAGAGGGGTTAAAAGGGCACTAAGAGGCGACAAGGCGATAGCAGAGAGACTGAATGAATTCTTTCCTTCGGTCTTTACTGAGAAAGATGTAGAGATGTTACCCATGACTGAAGTGGTATTTAAAGGTGCGGAGGAATTGAAGGAAATATCGATACATCGGGAAGATGTATTACAACTATTTGATAAACTGAAGAGTAGCAAATCACCTGGACTGGATGATATACATCCAAGGGTGTTGAAAGAACTGAAATATGACATTGCAGACCCGCTATTAGTAATCTGTGAACTATCATTAAAATCATCTTTAATACCTGAAGACTGGAGGATGGCCAACGTAATGCCAATTTTTCAAAAGGGTTCCAACTGGGATGGAACCAGGCTGCTGGCATTAACCATTAAAAAGGAGATAGAGCAGCTTTTAAACAACGTAACACCAATTTTTAAAAAGGGTTACAGGGGTGATCCGGGAAACTACAGACCGGTGGGCCTGACGTCAGTACCGGGAAAAATGGTGGAAACCATCATAAAGAACAAAATTGCTGAACACGTAGATAGTCATGACTTAATGGGATAATGTCCAAAGTTGCGCTCAAAAATAACACAATACTATATGTGTCTATATATTTCTCAGCTAATTAAACAATAATCAACCAGATCTTCAGATTTCCAAAGGTCTCAGTCTGTAGCCAGCCGGGCTCTTTAGAATCTCCACAGCTGTAGCTAACAATCACATCAACGACCTTTTATATGGAAACCTATTTTATAAAACATGCCTCACACCAATGAAAGTAATAGTGCTAGTTCCAGACTTTTAGACTTGGTGTTGAAAAGCGCATATGCCAAATCATTCAAATATATCATATATTCATAATAATAGCACTTAACTGGCACTATGCTGCTGAGCTGCTGTGGTCCAAGCTCTCAAAAATATTGCACAGGCTGGAATCCATACGCTAATTTATATCAAGAGTGTTGCATAAGCTGAAGTCTGTACGCCAATTTCACTGAGTTCCCGACGCTCTCATTAGGGTCCCACTGCGGCGTTTCACTGTCCGCGGTTCATCAGGGGAACCTCATTGCCTTCAATTCATGTGCAAAACGATGCTGCCGGCCTTCCGTGGCTTCATATGGTTTGATTCCTTACTAACTTGATCAACTGTTGAAAAAGCGCATAGTGCCAGTTAAGTGCTATTATTATGAATATATGATATATTTGAATGATTTGGCATATGCGCTTTTCAACACCAAGTCTAAAAGTCTGGAACTAGCACTATTACTTTCATTAGTGTGAGGCATGTTTTATAAAATAGGTTTCCATATAAAAGGTCGTTGATGTGATTGTTAGCTACAGCTGTGGAGATTCTAAAGAGCCCGGCTGGCTACAGACTGAGACCTTTGGAAATCTGAAGATCTGGTTGATTATTGTTTAATTAGCTGAGAAATATATAGACACATATAGTATTGTGTTATTTTTGAGCGCAACTTTGGACATTATCTGCATATCGCTCAGTTAGAGACTTAGGGGTATGTTTACTAAACATTCATAACGTGCGGGGCCGCGCTAGTGTGCGTGTGCCATATAAGGAGTGGGCGTTGCGTCCTGAAAAAGAAAAACACGCGGTTTACATATGCGCCAATGTGCGCCCCGCACATGTGCGTCCCGCACATTACCGCCTAGAAAAGCTGCGCGGGAGGTAGAAGGCGGCGCGCTGATGGGAAAGCACACGAGCTGAGCCACAGCACGATGGGAACGACGCCTACCAATGGAGCAGAGATCAGGGGTTCAATCCCCCGCAGTGCCCAATGAAGCGGCAGGCTCAGGCACCATTTTAGGAGGCACAGAAATAGTGGGCAGCAGAAGGCGGCGCACCAATCCTTTACGAGGCAGAGGAACTTTGTGCGGCATAAGGCGGCGCGCGGATGAGAAAGCACACGAGCTGAGCCACAGCACGATGAGAACGACGCCTACCAATGGAGCAGGGATCGGGGGTTCAATCCCCCGCAGTGCCCAATGAAGCGGCAGGCTCAGGCACCATTTTAGGAGGCACAGAAATAGTGGGCAGCAGAAGGCGGCGCACTAATCCTTTACGAGGTAGAGGAACTTTGTGCGGCATAAGGCGGCGCACGGATGGGAAAGCACACGAGCTGAGCCACAGCACGATGGGAACGACGCCTACCAATGGAGCAGGGATCGGGGGTTCAATCCCCCGCAGTGCCCAATGAAGCGGCAGGCTCAGGCACCATTTTAGGAGGCACAGAAATAGTGGGCAGCAGAAGGCGGCGCACTAATCCTTTACGAGGCAGAGGAACTTTGTGCGGCATAAGGCGGCGCGCGGATGAGAAAGCACACGAGCTGAGCCACAGCACGATGAGAACGACGCCTACCAATGGAGCAGGGATCGGGGGTTCAATCCCCCGCAGTGCTCAATGAGGCGGCAGGCTCAGGCACCATTTTAGGAGGCACAGAAATAGTGGGCAGCAGAAGGCGGCGCACTAATCCTTTACGAGGTAGAGGAACTTTGTGCGGCATAAGGCGGCGCGCGGATGGGAAAGCACACGAGCTGAGCCACAGCACGATGGGAACGACGCCTACCAATGGAGCAGGGATCGGGGGTTCAATCCCCCGCAGTGCCCAATGAAGCGGCAGGCTCAGGCACCATTTTAGGAGGCACAGAAATAGTGGGCAGCAGAAGGCGGCGCACTAATCCTTTACGAGGCAGAGGAACTTTGTGCGGCATAAGGCGGCGCGCGGATGGGAAAGCATACGAGCTGAGCCACAGCACGATGGGAACGACGCCTACCAATGGAGCAGAGATCGGGGGTTCAATCCCCCTCAGTGCCCAATGAAGCGGCAGGCTCAGGCACCATTTTAGGAGGCACAGAAATAGTGGGCAGCAGAAGGCGGCGCACCAATCCTTTACGAGGCAGAGGAACTTTGTGCGGCATAAGGCGGCGCGCGGATGAGAAAGCACACGAGCTGAGCCACAGCACGATGAGAACGACGCCTACCAATGGAGCAGGGATCGGGGGTTCAATCCCCCGCAGTGCCCAATGAAGCAGCAGGCTCAGGCACCATTTTAGGAGGCACAGAAATAGTGGGCAGCAGAAGGCGGCGCACTAATCCTTTACGAGGTAGAGGAACTTTGTGCGGCATAAGGCGGCGCGCGGATGGGAAAGCACACGAGCTGAGCCACAGCACGATGGGAACGACGCCTACCAATGGAGCAGGGATCGGGGGTTCAATCCCCCGCAGTGCCCAATGAAGCGGCAGGCTCAGGCACCATTTTAGGAGGCACAGAAATAGTGGGCAGCAGAAGGCGGCGCACCAATCCTTTACGAGGCAGAGGAACTTTGTGCGGCATAAGGCGGCGCGCGGATGAGAAAGCACACGAGCTGAGCCACAGCACGATGAGAACGACGCCTACCAATGGAGCAGGGATCGGGGGTTCAATCCCCCGCAGTGCTCAATGAAGCGGCAGGCTCAGGCACCATTTTAGGAGGCACAGAAATAGTGGGCAGCAGAAGGCGGCGCACTAATCCTTTACGAGGCAGAGGAACTTTGTGCGGCATAAGGCGGCGCGCGGATGGGAAAGCACACGAGCTGAGCCACAGCACGATGGGAACGACGCCTACCAATGGAGCAGGGATCGGGGGTTCAATCCCCCTCAGTCCCCAATGAAGCGGCTGGATGAGCCATCATCTGTCATGAGCAATAGTGATCTAGGAGGCATTTTACATGTTATTGTTATTACTCCCCCTTGCAAATGCACTATGAAAGCACTGTAATATCAGGTGATGCATATGACGCAATATAAGGTACCTCACATGTCAAATCCTAAAGCGCATTGTCCACCAAGGAAATCACAATGTCGTGTGTAGGGTGCTTTACAGTTTGTCGTATGAGGCAGGGCATGGTCCAAGCACAGTCAGTGCTGGCATCACTGTGCAGTCTAACGCAGGGAAATCCCAGGTAGGTGAGCAGACATGCAGGAGGGAACAGCAGTGTAGCACAATGGTTAGGGCATTGCGTGATGGTGCAGGGGTCATGGTGCCAAATGAGCAGTGACCAAGGTTGGCTTAGTGACATCTGTTTTCTCAGAATGCAACTGTACAGTAAGCTGTGCTGCCATCTAAACACAAGCCTAGCCAGAGTATCGTTCCGTTAGGCTGCTACACAATGCACATCATAAACAACCACATCATCAAATGCGAGTGCACATGTAACCCAAATACTGCACAGAGCCGAAAGGAAAGGCAATCCAAAAGTATAAGAACCACTGACATCACAGGTGCTGTACCACAAAGATCTCCACAAGGCTATGTGGCGGCAACAGAAATGGATAAAGACACTGGTGCCAGCTGTAGCTATGTACAGAGTGATGGATAATGTACCATGTTATAATGATGGTGTGCAACAGTGGATGGGAAGATGTGTCCAGCAGAGGAGGCTGAAATGGCAGGATCTGTGAAATATCATGATTACAGTGGACTAGCGATGATATGCAGAGCAAACACAGGAGCGACAAACATGGAGAGTTGTGATGCAGGAAGGTGTAGGAGTGCAGGAAGGGTTGCAGCTGCATGCACATCAGGGTAGCATGACACAAGAGTTGGCAGACAGAAGATGGACAGATGCATGGCTCACAACTCAGATGAGTGTACAATGTGTCCACAGCACAAACCTGACAACATATGACAGTCAAACAAATGGAAAACACAACTGCAGGACACGCATGCACATCCAAGAGAACAGAGAGGAATCACACATACGAACAACACCAGAAATGTAAAAGCAAAAACAGGTAGGAAACAGCACCAATGTGTGTGTTTTAGCAAAGGATGCAGTCAGAAATAGTCCAGGCCCTCACGCTACATGCATGCTGGTTGTAAGGACAGGCAAACCCACAAGGGAAACCATGAACAAATGCACCTGCAGAACTCCTGTGTACATTTCAGATCACAGTCTGTAGTTGGGACCAGGGACGCATGCACAAACACACAATGATATGTGATGCTGTAGACACAGCATGCAAAGTATACAGACCACATCACCCCAATCCTGAAAGAAACATACATACAGGCACCTGAAGCAAGGAGTCAATACAAAGCCCTCCCACTCACCAACAAAGTCATACATGAAGCACGCAACCCCCAAATCAACACCAGACTGTGTCGCCCAGGCCACGGCACAACTACCAGACAAGCCCCCACCAACTCCAGTACTGTAAGCAACAAATGAACCAAATGCCCGCAAGGGACCTGCAATCGAGACCCTGAACTTCCTGCCCCATGTATCATGCACAGCCACCCAAGATGTCCTGGTAACAACCCAGACCACTAATCCATTATAAAACAGCTGAAAAACATACTGTCCCAGGAACCCCACTAATCCAACCCCTAACCCACCCCATACAAATATGACAATGTGCACAATCTGTCAATGTCCATAGTATGTCCTATGTCCCCATTTGAAACCGTCAATGTAGCCCCCCTGGCAATGGCCGTGGCCAACATGTAAAACTTCCCCCCCCCTCGTATGAAACCCCCCCTTGACCCTGTGAAAAGTGGGATACCAAAACAAATACATAAATATATACAGACATAACAAGAGCAAAGCAAGGTATCCCCAAGGGCAGTGGAGGATGCGTGGTGAAGCAATGTACTGATCATGGACAGGACAGCAGAGAGCAACACATGAAAAAGGGTGAACACACACCTGCTGAAACCCATCACCACCACACCCCCAGGTGCACAGCAGTGTAAACAACATAATGAGAGAAACCTATGTAACAGATGATATCTGCTGGCTAGGCAGCACACAGTGCACACCCTGCTGCACCCTGATCACAGACAAGGGTGTGTGTAGAGTTGATTAACCTGCAGTGAACTAATGGTCAAGTCAGCATAATGTACAAAATAATTAAAAACAAAGGATATCGTGGGCTAAACGCATAACCTTATTTGAAAACACATGCCACCAACCACACCCACAAATAATACACTGAGCCCAAGGAATACATAATATTCCAAAGACAGGGTCTGTATGTGAACCAGTAAGAACCTGTGATGTGCAAAATGACAGACACATGCACAGCTGCCATCGTACACTGTTGTGAGCACAGGTGGACATGCACCTTGCAAGCAACCCAGTAGACACAAGTGTGAATGTGCTCTACGAGAGGAGGAGCAGCCTAGTCGTCACAAAACTGTCATGCACACAAGGCAACCAGGCCTCATTTCACAAAACCAGATCATGTGGCCCTTGGAAAGTAACTCGAGGAACATTGTCAAGGTAACCACGGAGTCCCAAGGTCACAAGGAGTCATGACATATTCAAAGGTAGACATTGTAGTGCATGTGTGTGAACATGACCAAGCAGCAAAAGGAACCAATGTCTGTATAATACATATCTTTATTTGGATCACACCTCCCAGTTACTGTACACAGTGTAATCATAATTTCAAAGTAAGCCCCTCCCTGTTTAAAGATGGGAACACAGTCAGCAAGGTACAAACACACATGCCACATAAAGGTCAATGCCTGCGCACAATTGAGTGGCATGAGATCTCTGGTGGAACAGGTGCATGATATGCACTGGGTTCCAGGGCCACATACACGAGCATCTGCTGCATGCCCACAATGTGTGAGCTACATATGAGGGCATGTAGACTCGAGGCGTTGTAAGCGTAAGACCCCAAACACATCACATGTCTCCCCCCCCCCCAACATAGCCCTCATGCAACACAGGTGGCCCCCAAAAGAGAAAAACATATGCTGGCACAATGTTGACATGTGACAAACACCCTCATTAAGTTATGTCCAACCTCCCACATAATGGCTGACTGGCACATCAGAAAGTATTCAGTGTACATGACAAATATCATCTAGAGCTGAATGATTGTATGCTAACAGGTAGCAGGGACACATGAACACAGAGAAAATACAAAGCACACAACTCCCTGAAAGGTGCAGACATAACACCGTGCAGTATGTCCCCTTGCATTGTTTGTTTGGTGGACAGTGTTTGGCTACCGATAGCATGGTCCATGCAATGCTGAAGTGTAGGAGGACAATGGACACCCACTCTGACCCACACCAAATATAATGGCCTAATGAGACTGTTGTCAATGCAGGGGGTAAAACAGGACTCTGCAAATGTGCACTGCAACGCGTGGACAGACATGCAGAGTGTCACATCTGTACAGTAAACATATACAATAACTAGCATGTCCAGATGCAAATGATGGTCAGACAGCCTACAGTGAACCACACAGAGCCATAGGTCCACATGCAGTGTCTCACAAACATAGTTATTGAGAAGCACAGGCACCAGCTGTACACAAACATGGTACAGTGATGCCACACATGAATCTAAGCACCCCTGGCCCCTCCACACATCTAACAAGGATGGTGGCGGGCATGAAAGTGTGTATGTGGCAGAACCTGCACCTTGTTTAGGTGTGGGGCAGGTGGACATAGACAATTGGATCCCTCCATGTGTGCCCCCGTGCCACAAACATGGCTGTATGCTGATGTTGAAACCCACAAAGTAACATATCATGTGTGCCATGTCACACACATGGGACACACCTATACACTAACCAACTGTGGAGGGATGTCAGAAATACATAGATTATGTCAGTCCCTGATGCGCACAGTGTCCCAAAAGCAAGGTGTCCTTGACAGCCAAAAGATCATCGCAAAAACACTCCATGCAAACCTGGCCATGCACAGTAAAGTGCCATCGTCCAATATGACACAGTCCATGAAAGTCCATCTGTGTCCCTGTCAGCAGCACGACACACAGCCACAGCATGGCACACACTGTGTGTTGTACAGGTCTATCATGGGTAAGTCAGCGGTCCAAGAGCAAATATGTCCATCACAGGCCTGTGTGCCACCAACATAGGTCAAACATCCAATGGCACATCTCCCCGGAAAGACTAAGATGAAGGTCAGTCCCACAACAGACGTTGGATGGTGAGCCAGATGCCGTGGAGGAAATGGTGCTGTTATGTCACCTGCCCTGTGTCACGAGAGGAGAAGTATGGTATTGTTAGACACCTTGCCAAAACAGAACAGATTGCCAAGATTCACAATACACAAAATACAGACCAAAGGGATGCAAAGTCACAAATTACAGCAGATGCATATAAAAAAAAAGGAGATGAGCGCCAACAGTACATGTAAATGCAGGCATGGCTGTCACATGGATATGGTTATGTACAATCCCAGGTCACACGGGCATCTCACAGCTACACACTATATGCATCTGTTTGTGTCTACAGAGATGCTACATAACATGTCCATGTGAAGATCATAAACCCCAGGACAGGTACAGCCAGATGTAATACCAAATTCGCAAAGTTAAAACAAACCCTATGTGTGCATCATGCGGCCGTCATCAATTCCTCCAAGTACTGCATAGCCACATCAGGTCACAGCGAAGGGAGACAATGTCAGCCAGACATGTCGATTTACCATGTACATCAACTGTTGATGCATCTCCACATCATGCCTACATATGAGAGAAATAAATGTTGCTCAACACCTGTCTCTCAAAACACAAGACACATTGCTGCTCACAGCTCACCACACATGTGGACCATGATGACAAGGTAAGCAGCACAACAGTAGAGGTAGTACACCCCACCATGCCCCCCAGGTGCCCACACCCATGAGAGCACATGATAATGTACCATGCCTGGACAATGCTGGAGGACATATTCAAAACATAAGCGCAAACACACACACAGTATGCGTTGGTCAGGGGCACAGCTGAAAAACATGGGCTGAATGTGCACAAGTGCAAACCTGTGCACATCATGGCCAAGTCACATGCACATATACCTTGGTGATGTCTGATCTAACTATGATGGTGTAGACAGAAAATGCAGTATCCGTAAAACACGACAACCAAAAACACATCTAACTCTGCTGTACATCTGACTGAAAAGGTGTCCCTGCGAACATACTGTACATAAACACATGGGGAGATGGGTCACCACCCCAAAATATGGGTAAGGGAGGCTGTCAGGGGAGAGTTGTACAACACCAGCTGCCTCTTATGACACATGACAGGCGACATGTTGCTCCCATGAACCCATGTACGCACAATGTAGCTGTAGATCCACCTACCCTGGACCACAGCATCTTGGACGATGGGCCCTCATGTGCCAATGCTACAGTGGAACAGCATCCTCATGAAGCTGGTCCTGTGGAGAGGGAAACAAACCATCACAAAATATATGTCATGTCCCATCTGTGAAACCCACAGTACACAGCAATGTCAACAGCTGGCAGACCCCACAACCTGACCCAACGACTGACTGTTCACCCTCACACTGTACTGACATACCACATGGGAGAGGCAGCATGTAGACGTATGATACCAATGAAATGTCCCCCTATTACTCATTTGCCCCCACCACCCTCGGTTGTTCCTCACACCTGTCTAAGGAGGTGTCTGCAAACACCATGTGTGAAACACATCCCAAGGTCGCACTATTAGTCTGTGTTGGCCAGGTTGACAACATTACCCCCTCTCCGTGTCTATGACTCCCCTAATGTTGTTTGTTAGTCCATTGTACATACCTGTGACACCTGGTAATATGCTGTACCACCACCTGTATCCACTGTGCAAAGGAATATTATGCAGTGTACATCCTGTACATCAATGATTACTTAGATATGTGCACTGATCATGTGCCTAAATACATGGCAATGTCATCACCATGTGTACCAGACAACACCCCCATGTCTGTCTTTCATCAGACCATGATGGCGTCATGTCAGCCCACTGGGTATCAGGGAGAATGTTAATCCATGGAGAGGCTATATGTGCACCTGCACCACATATCACCCAAATAGGTCTGTGTGTGTATGTCAACATAACATCCCTTGCCAGTGTAGACAAGGCATATGTGGCTGTGTACTGTGCTAACCTGACCGACATACAGCATGTACCAGAGCCATGACGTAGATGTTGAGATAGTATCACCCACATATGCCACTCTTTATTTGCTAAACCGCTAAACTAGCAAAAAAATACACACATGCAGCTCTACAGTGGGGTCCTGTAATCCACCCGTTCATGATGTGACCCGCTGCACATCCGTATGTGTGTACAGTGAAAATACTGCAATGTATGACACCTCACTATATAAGATGAAACCAATGATATGGACCCCGGGCTGCACACTGACTATGTCCACATGCCTCACCCTAGCCATGTATGTGCTACGTTAATCAACATACCGTATGGTACCGTTTGGTGTGGCAGCAACACCTGTCACATGTAATCTATCCCATCATGGGTATGCAGTCATGCGCATGTGTACTGTGCTATGTTAGACATGTTGCATGACACATTATAAACATACAGACATAGCCAGCCCATAATAGCATAACACACACACAAGCACACCCTGATTGTAGTACATAAACAAGGTGGCCGCATGAGAGCTCTCCACAAATGTTGCCATCTACACCCCATTTAACCCCGGAACATATGCCTGACACCGTGCCACACACACACACACTATAATGGAAACAGTGTGTTTGCACAGCAGTTGCTATCACACACAGACACTAACTGGTACTGTGACCCCCAAAAGCTCATAAAGGTGTCGCAACACACAAACCCCAAAAACACCAACAGCCCCTGTTGTGCCCTGTCCACATTGTCCATTGCACACCCCTGGCCCTATGTTACTGTTGGATGTTCAGCATAAGGACAATGCAGTGATGGATCTGATTGCTATATGTTCAGACACATGACCCGTTATAAACCTCACATGCACACAACAGCACATATATGTGGGAGGATGTGCAATACATACCACTGAATATCTCAGCAATCAACCTCTGCCTGACCGCTGTGCCTGCCTGTGTGTCACCACTGGCACGTACAGGGGGGCACGGTGGATCCTCCGCAAGATCCTCATTAATCTCTGCAGTAATATCATGCCTGAGAGCAATGTTGTGCAGGATGCAACAGGCTACGATTATCTCTGCAACAGTCATTGCCTTATATTGTAAGGCCCCACCTGTCCGATCCAGACACCTGAAGCGACTTTTCAAAACGCCAAAGGTGCGCTCTATGACAGAGCGGCTGGAGGCGTGGGCCTCATTGTACCTCCGCTCTGCACGTGTCCGTGGTTGACGCACAGGGGTTAGCAGCCAGGGGCGACATCCATACCCTGCATCACCTGCAAAAAGAGAATGATGCATGTGAATGCATGAGCGCATGCCACCACAAATTTGCACAGGTATGGACCTTAGAGACACGTGCATTACACATCCTCGTTAAATTTTTTATTTATGCAATTTTACAATTTAAACATCAATCAACAATGTTTACAGCAAAGATGAATACTTGTGAAAATACAAAAGAAGCACTCTCTTTAACTAAATAACAAACAAGAGACATCTTTAGTCCCCAACAACGGAGAAGTGGTAACAAAACAACTGAAGGCAGGAAAAACCCACAGATTAACAAAAATAAATCTAAGGATTAAGATGGCTACGAGAGATTAGGATCAGTACTTATCTACAGATGGTAACCTTAAGAAGGCACAGTCGTAGTAATATGCGAGCTAATAAATGACGACAAATCTCCAGGCTGGAAAAAGACAAATTTCTGAGACTTGAAAAAAACAATACATTTGCATGGAAATCTGAGCATGAAAGAGGCCCCCAACTGAACAACACCAGGTTTTAACAAAAGAAAAGCTTTACGACGTTTCTGGGTTTCCTTGGAGATATCCGGGAAAACAGAAATCTTTTTCCCCATAAACAAATTTACTCTTTTTTTATAAGACAACTTGAGGAGCCAATCCCTATCTGACGAAAGGGCAAGAGATACCAATAGTGTGGAAGTTCTTATCTCACCATCCCCAGACGTACTGAGCATAGCAGAGACATTAAGAAAATCAAAGTCCACAGATCCTTGCACAATCTGGCCCTCTCTTTTACCCGAAGGTAAGTAGAAAACTCTCTGCACAGGGGGAATTAATTCTGTAGGGACCGCCAAAGTTTCAAGAAGATATTTCTTGAATAATTCTAATGGTGCTACATCTGGAACCACAGGAAAATTTAATAGCCTGAGATTAGAAGCCCTCGTAGCATTTTCCAGAGTCTCCAACTTCATTTTCAATATTTGATTATCCTTCATTAGGGAAGACGTTAAATCAGAAACTTGGGTAAGCTTCTGATTAGAAACAACAGCACTGTTCTTAAACTCCACAAAGTCAGTAGATAACAGCAGCATATCCCCCTCAAGTTTGGAGACAGAGGAAGACGAGGAAGTCAGTTGTTGAAATACAGCTTGTGAAAGCTGGCTAATCGCTTCCCAAATAGTGTCCAAAGTTACCACAGTCGGTCGAACCAACAAAAAGGAGAATGGAGGCCCAGTCGGAGTGGAACTTTCATGCGCTGAAACAACATCATTCATCAGCCCAACTTCCGTGCTCACCTCGATAGAAGTCGTAGCTCCGGGCACACAAGCAGCCGTCTCAGCAGCCGACAATTGCACTCCAGAGTTTCTACTCAGCGCGCCCCGCGTCTGGTCCTTACCCACTTCCAACACCGGAGGGGGAAGGAAACCACGTGCTAGGGAGATCCCCGAAGATCCAGGAGCCACAGGAGGTGAGCGACCATCTGGGGAGAGAGACAAATCATGGGCGGAAGACGCTGCACTTTCCTCCAGCGGCGAAATCAAGCCCGCTCTGATCTCCCCGATCTGATCCACACTGAGCTTAACAAATTTGTCCATCGGACCCGCAGCAACTGCCGGCGACTCCGCGGGGGGAGCTTTAGGCTTTCCCTTACGTTTCGGCATAAGCTCAGATCCTCTCGAACGCCATCTTAGAATTAAACCACTCCCGTGCATTACACATCCTGACAGAATCATATGACAACACAAATATACATTTGACAGAATATGACCTATGGTGATAGAAATGTCAGAAAGGGCCCCTGTAGTCTGGACAGACATGGCAAATAACAGCAATGTCACATTTTTGCAAACAAAGATCCGCTATGTGTGGCATATGCGTCTTGGTATGCAGTCAATGTCCGCATCTCTGAAACCACCAATGGCAGCCTAAACCACCAGCACACAAAAAACATGTTAAACGTATATGTTAGCAAGCTATACACCACAAGAATGTTGTATGAGGCAATGTAAACGCACACCCAGAACATGTCTGACCTGGGATTTCGACAACATCAACCCAATATCACCTCACAACACAGTGTCCACTAAGGTCAACATACCTACAGACAGCAGTCTGATGCCATATGCTGTCGACCGCTGACCAACAACCATGTCAGTGGACACCCGGTCCACTGTCACCATCATGTTAATATCCCTGTTAAGCTGTGTTCCACAGATCTGCACACTGTAGCCCACATGAGCCCTGAACTATCACAACAACAGAGACTGTCAAGGTTCCTCTGTATGGGGTACCAACACCTCTCTGCCTGCTCACAGGTTGGCCCCTGCCCTTGCTGTCACCTCTCTCAAAGGCAGAGACACATCAGATTAATGACATACACTGATGCCAAAGTAGTGGCCATCTGCAGTGGCCCAAAGTCATTCACAACACACGTGTGTATGCACACATGTTATGGGCCATGCCTAAACCAGAACCCTACCTAGGGAAAGGTGTACCCAACGTTGCCAAGGTAATGAACATCCATCATATGTGTCGAAACCCCAAACAACTACCAACCCATGTCATCCACCAAACAATGTTCAAGAACCCCAGTAATGTGTAGGGGTGTGGCCCTCACACACACATGATATGCGATAGGTGTATGGATTGTGACTCACAGAAATGTGACATGACATAACACAGTTACCTCAAATGCCACTAATGCACAGGTGGGTGTGATGGACAACAATCCCACCCACCCACCTGTGGCCCGGTGAAATACACACACATGTTGAAATGCACACCCATGTACATGCATCTGAACATGTGCATATGTCCCCCTACACCATCAGCATATCACCCCCAGGTATTCTTTCCAACCAGATGTGACATGGCTCATCATGTCACATGCAACTCAATGTCTACACCCCGCCCACAATGTCTGCTGAACGTGAGCTCAGCTGCCTAACACACAGAGCGTATATAGTGCAATATATAATAGATGTTAAGTGACAAAATGATATAACCTACAGACTACATCATATGTGTGGACATACTCACCCAGCAGGATGCAGTCCCCATACAGTCCCTCCTCAAACTGTCGAAATAGTGCTGAGCGATGCAGGATATAGGAGTCATGGGTGGACCCTGGAAACCGTGGGACCACATTCAGAATATGCAGATCAGCATCACATACAACCTGAACATTCAGGGAATGGTAGTGTTTGCGGTTGCGGAACACCACCTCCCTGTCTCTAGGTGGGACCAGGGCAACATGTGTGCAATCAATAGCTCCCATCACGTGTGGTATCCCAGCTACAGCCTCAAAGGCTTGGTTCAGGGTCCCCCAATGTTGCCTAGTGTGGGGAAGGGCTATGTAATTCCCCACCCGGCTGACCATGGCACGCAGTACCTGGTGGAGACATCGGGAGAAGGAGGGTCGGCTCATGCCACCCACTGCGCCCACTGAGTGTTGGAAACAGCCAGAGGCAAAGAAATGTAAAGCAGCAAGGAGCTTAACTAAACCCGGTATGGCATGGGACCGATTAGTCAGGGGCTCGAGGTCAGGTCGTAGATCCTCATAGAGCTCCCTAATAGCCCTTGTGCTCAGCCTGTACAGGGAGATGACCTGGTCCTCACGCATGTCCTGGAGCTGGGCCCTGGGCCTGTAGAGGCGAGGCTGCCGAGCCTGCACCTCGGCACGTCTCCTGCGCTGTGCACGTACATCAGCTGCCTGGCCCTCCTCCACAGCTGCAGGTCTGATTTGCTGCGGGACTACACCCATGCCCTGGTGCCTCAGCCCCATGGACACCATCCCCCCTGTCCGGCAACCGCAGCATCTGCTCACCATCCAGGGCACATGCAGAAACATATATCCCAGCCATCACCTCACCCCGCAGGCCTACACAAACACACTACAACACACACAAACCTCCCACAACAGTGACCAACTCACAAACACCGACTGACAAACTGAACAAACGGATGCGATACACAACACAATACACACAATACAATACAATACACACAGTACAACCCAATAGACAATGAACTACACAAATAACCTAGCCTGATCAATATGTCACCCTCTCCAAACGTACACCTCTCCTACAATACAACCCTCAATGTGTACTATCTCTGCCTGAGGATATATAGATGTATTTCCGGTGTTGAGATGTGCGCCTGTGACGTTGTGCGTCATTGCGCGCCGTGGGGGAGCGCCGTGCGCATGTGCATCCTATAGAGCAATCCCTGCCGTCCGTGTGCGGCGCGCTGGGGCGTGTATGCGTGATGACGGCATGTGCGTCTGAATGCGCCGCATCCAAACGCCCATGCACATCTCTGACGCAGATCCACGGCGTGCACAGACGAAAGCGCATGCGCACATCTGTGGCGCAGAAAACAAAGCCGAACAGCAACAGCGCATGCGCAAACGAAAAACAGAGCGTAAACGTCCATGTTGGCCGCGCTGGGGCGTGTATGCGTGATGACGGCATGTGCGTCTGAATGCGCCGCACCCATACACGCCCATGCACAGCTCTGACGCAGATCCGCGGCGCGCACAGACGACAGCGCACACGCACATCAGCGGCGCACCAAAAAAAAAAAGAAACGCATGCGCAACGGCAAAAAGCAATGATAATATGGTATAAAACACACTGTACCACAGGTAAACGACGAGGGTGTTGTAAGATACAGTGAGGGAGTGTGGAGAAACAGAGGCGTGTGTGATACTGAAGAGGTAGAAGGTGTTGTAGGGGGAGAGGAGGCTGTGTGTCTGTAGAGTGCCATATCGTATTTGGTGTATCACTGTTTCCGTGTCTGTGCTATGTGTATTGTTGTGTTCTGTGCAGGGTAGGGTGGATTGGGTGGGGTGGAGTGGTCTGCAGTGTGTAGGGTGGTGTGTGTGGTGTTCTGTGCTGGGTGGGGAGTGGTGAGGGGAGAGGGTGATGGAGAGAGAGGGGGAGAGGGGGAGAGAGGGGGTGAATGTTGATGAGGCCGGTGGGGATGCAGAACACCAGTGCACTGCAGAGGTGGGTGGGGCGGTGACACCGGTGCCTGAGGCTGTTGCAGGCCCATCGGGGAATACAGGTGTGGAGGTGCAAAGACACACTGGCAAAAGAAAGCGCCCACCTGTGCCAGCTACGCAGCGGAGGAGGGCGCTGAGATTCAGTGACCAGGAGAACCACAGCCTCCTGAGCATGGTCCTGGAGAACTATGATGTCCTCTTCGGCCGCCTCAGTAGCCAAACACCCGTGGGGAACCGCAATGCTGTGTGGGAGGATGTGAGGCTAGCAGTGGCTGGGGCGGGTGGCCCACCAAGAGACACGGACAGTCTGAAAAAAAGATTTTCTGACATAAAAAGAGGTGTACGGCAGGTGATGGTGGCTGAACACCAGCATGCCCTGGGGACAGGTGGCGGGGGCCCCCTCATCTCCCCACTATCGGCCCTCGAGCGTGAGCTTGCAGAAAGACTTGGAGATATCTACACATGTGGCCTGCCTGAGCTCCTGGACACTGCACACCCGCTAGCAGGTACGTCTGACAAATCTTTATGTAACAATGTCCAGGCAACAGCCTATGCGTAGCACCGTATGTAACTGCCAATATGAAACAGGTCTATCAGCTAAGCATGTGCATTTCCAAACCCTTTGTACGCTATGGCTACTAGGTAGTCCCCACAGTGTACGCCTGTAATCACAAATATGTGTCAGGGTTGGCCAGGCCATGTAATGGCCAAACCAACATGGCTCACTGTAACAACACCCAGGGGACACTGAACCTGTGAGGTGACAGTAACAGAGCTCACAGCTGCAAACTGGATACCTCTGCTGCACACAGTGTGTGGATAGGCAGACCAGCAAACATTGTCCCCAGGACAACCACACAACATGCACTGTGAGGCACAGCTCACCCCTCCCATCCCCCAAGCCTCACCTCTGCTGTCACATGTATGGAATTCAGTCTGCGGGCCAATACATGACCAAAGCACATACAGGATAGAACCCAGAGAAAATGCCCACAGACCTAACATCTCAACCAACAGCAACCCTATGATGTCACCAGCTCAGTCTGGAACCTATGTATGCAATGACGCAATCACGGCATCACAGAGGTCCATCAGTCACACTCTGTCAGACAGGTTGCATGTCAAGGGGGTCTGTCCCTCCTGCAATAACCGTGACAGGGCACTGCTGAAAGCTCTGCACAGGCACCCTCCCCGGCCCCATGGGCCAGGACATCCCCCCCTAGAGTCCACAGCACACTCATAACTGAGTGTGTAGGTCCACACAATGCATCCAGAGCTTGCACTCCTTCCATGATACCGCCATGACATCCCTGTGAGCCAGTACCTGGTGTGATAACTGCTGTGACAGTCCCCTCTGACACGACAGTCCCATCTGTGCTGCTGTAGCCTCTGTCATGGCTGCTGAAAGCCCAGCTGCGATGTCAGTGCCTGTTCTGATGAGCATGTCTGTATGGACACTGTACATACCTTCCCGTCCTGCAGTCCAATCTGCCACTGTGCACCCTGTCCCTCCTGTGATGGCCCCCCCTCCCACACATTGTGTGTCACCACAAACTACCGTACAACATGATGGCTGACACCCATGTTTGTGATGGATGTTGCCCAATATCCTGGCTCCACGTGTGTCCCCTATGCAATGTGTCTGAGCACCCAGCCTGGGTGAGGTCTGAGCACAGGCCGCACATGCACGTGGCACACATCTCCATGATGTGACCGGTATGAATGTTATTTGCCACGATTAGTGGGGTCCAATCACAGGGAGATATCAAATAGATATATAGAGAATACCCTCCAGAAATACATGGCGGACTCACTGGATGAAGGTCTAGACCACCTCCACCTCTGATCAATACAGACCGGGTGTGGAAGATATGCTGGTCTCACACGCACACATGCAAAGCTAGGGACGATGCAAAGACAGGATGCCCTAACGCATCACTGACCTGTAGCATGTACCTCTCCATTGACAGGGTAAGATATGTTCTCTCTGTCCAATGTTCCTGTCATCCCAGTCTGTCCACGGAACATTACGCTAATCATTAACAAACGTCGTATAACATGTGCCTGATCAGCACAGACAATGCTCACCTGAATGCTGCTACTGTGGAGTTCCATGGTAGCAGCAGGCAGATGATCAGTGTCCAACATGACAAAGGAGATGTTATACAAAGGTGGTCAATGATAACAGACCTGTGCAGGTGCAGCAGGAAGAGTAGCGGTCCAAGGCCGGAAAAAACATATCCTAACCTGTGAAATGAGCAGCAAATGATACAGGTCGTTGATGCGAGAAGGTAATCTGCCTATGCTGCTGCAGAAGCGTTGCATGTGTGAGTCAGAGATCAGCGGTTCTGCCACAACACATGTGTGTTGATAAGAGGTGTAAGTAGTCTACACCATCCTCAGGTGACCATCCCAATGTCCCCCGGAGTGTACGCCTTGTATATCTATGTAGTTAGTTTCATATCTCTATCCCCTCATACACCGCACTATTCAGCATCAGCGTGTCTAACAGGCAAACCTAATCCCAGTACACTCAACATGCATGAGATCACAGATGACAAGGGACGGAACGTGGATACCAAGGCAAACAATGTACAGAAATCCCACAGATGTACCATAAATGATCAGGGACATGTTACCACTATAAGGTGACAGGTATATATTCCAACGTCATATATACTCATCACAGGCAGGTTACTGAGATATCATGCAATCAGGTATGTGGGTGGGCTCGCTGAGGTCGACAGGTGTTGATGACTCTATAGGGAAGAGTTTGCAGGGATAGAAAGTGATGGCCTACCTGAATTGTGATTAGCTGCTGATAGGCCAGATGCCAGGGGGTGCTGCATTGCAGCACCTAGGGGCACAAAGGTGAAAGGTCCTGTGGGCTGCAGAGGAGGCAGGGCTTGTGATGGCCGTCTGTAGCTCTAGGGAGGTGATGTTCGTGGATGCTCTCGCTCTGTCTGGTGTACTGCAGTGAGTAGGGGAGGAAAAGAATGCAGTGTAGAGCCTATTAGGTTTGTTCAACGTGTGAGGTAGGGTAATAAAGATAATGCTGGTCTGAATGGCTAGCCAATGTAAGTGAATCAGCTCAGGGGAACATGGTTATCCAAGGCGTCTCCCTGAGGTAACCTTGCTGTAGCAGTCATTGGCAGCTGTAACGGGTATAAGGTGGATTAGTGAGGAAGCTGACAAATGATGGTCCCGTAAATGACGTGTGGGATCATCAGTGCATGGTATATTGTCATCAAATTGTCTGGTTCCAACATGCAGCGTAGGTGTCCCAAAAGGTGGATTAGGTAGTATGCAGGTGTGCCTGTGTTTCCCAGGTGGGATATCATATGGACGCGTAGCTACAGAATGAAATACTGGTAAAGTGAGGACGGGTCGGATTGCAGTTCATATACCCCAGTCCTGAGATGATGTGGTGGGATGATGTTGGGATTGCGCGTGATCAAGAGGACCTCCGTTGTTGTAAGTCACATATGGAGGTGTCAAGAGGACGGACACCCTAACAATGCATTGGGGCAGGGTATGAGAGGGGGGAGAGACATATGTGCATTGGAGATGGGTGTGTAAAGAACAACATCATCGCCATAAGGCATGTAGACAACACTACAAGGATGTATGATCCCACAGATGGTTTGCAGGTAGATGTTCAATAGGGGGATAGAATGTGATGAACATTGGTTAGCACCCTGATGTAGGTGGAAGGGTTCAGATGTACTGTCCACTGAGCCGACATGCTGCCACCTTCGCTATAGATTGGACCTGCACCATATAAGCACTGTTCCAGTGATGCCCTTCACAATTATTCCCGCCACAAGGAGGTTGTGTGTCACTGAATCACACGCTGCAGGGACGTCCAGAGTTGGGAGGTGGCAACCCAGTTGGATATCATCTATGCCATACATCATCTAACTGAGGAGTATGGTGAGGAGGGTGTCAACTCCATGGAGTTCCCTGAGGCCATGTTGGCAGGGGTCCAGTGGTGCAGCACAGTCAATATGTCCCTGTAGCTGTCGTACGTCCACGTCTCCTATCATCTCAGCAAGTATAGGTGTGCCAGAGATGGGTCTGTAGGAACCCAACTGTAGAGGGTACAGATTGCAGTCTGTCAACAGGGGTATAGCTGAGGTATGCCAAAGGCCTGCAGGTAATGATCCAGTTGTGAAGGAAAGGGACATGATGTTGTCGATCACTGGGCCGACGTGCCTGTGAAGCCCCTTGACCCAGGAGGCATAGCATGGATCGGACTGGGATGTGGAGATGAATAGGGCTGCAATGGTGCCCTCATGTCCTTTGTCGGAAGGGAAACAGAATGGTGAGATGGTGCCAGGGACATCCTGCACAGGTGTAGTGATTGTCACTGAGGGACTGTTGATAAGGCACAACCGAGATTGTAGGTGAGTTGCAAAGTCCTGAGGGTGTATCTCCGCTTGGGGCCCTGAGGATGGCCCCCTAGACAGGGTCCAAACTAGTTACAAATGTTCACGTGGACCATTGTGAGATCTCCACATGGTATCATAGTGTTACCATGTCATTGACACTGAGATTGCCGTGCGGCTAGCAGATGGGTGGCTATTGACTGTTCCCAGGGCAACATATGCATGTTAGCGATGCCAGTGTTTCCCGTGGTTCCGTAATGGGATGAGGGTATCTCCACGGACCGCTGTGTACCAGGGAGCATCCGCTCCATCCCGTGACTGCGTAACTGTTGAAGGTCGCACAGCGATAGGACTAGGACTGATGTGCCAATCTAGCAGACTGATGTCCGGGCAAGGTAATGTTGTGACGCATAGGATGACAAGTTCAGCACACATCCATGTATATTGCTGTCATTGCCCACCAACACACACCGCTACCAAGTAGCTCACAGGACATACCTGTGATCAGCATTGCAGACCACGCAGCCTCGTGCAACCCCACACCCCGTATGTGTCTCACACGCCACACCCTGTAGCCATCCCCAATAGGGCATGTGGGTATGCTGTCCTAACACAAACCCTGATGTGGGGCCAGGTCGCAGGACACAGTTACCACATGTTCCTCATCCCATCCGTACCCCCACCTGTCCCATATCTGGTAATGGCAATAAGACACACCCCCACCCCCACAACAGTCTATGACGTACCCTGTATTAATGTGTGGACATGCAGCAAGGCATGTATAGGGAACATATGAGCTGCCAGGCACTGCATGTGTGTGGCCAAACGCATGACGGTGCTATAAGGGTCTACTGCACAGCATCCCAGCCCACAGCCCTGAATGTCACGCACCGCGCAGAACACTATCCGTCATGGTCGCATGCCCAATATAATGGCCCTGCACACTCTGAAAGGGGTGGCAGAGGCGGGTGCGACCACAGGGTAACCAAGGGCAAACGGTGATATGAGAGGCACATAGGGAGGGAGACATGGGACGGGGCAGGAAGGGATCTGCGACTATGAGCACCTTACTGCCAATCAGAACACACAGACAGGGACACTGCACCCACCTGTACCCGAGGTGAGGGGACATGGCACTACCGTATGGGTTGTTGAAGGAAGCAGGTGAGTGTGTAAGCAGTATGCATGCCAACATCACCGCATGTATGTGTTGACCACAGCACAAGCGGATATACAGTTGTTGCGTTGATACATATCAGAGCCCCCCTCTATTGCTCACATCACAGGTGACTACAGCAGCATGGGTGCGCATGAGGCTGAGCAGGGGGAGGATGTAGATGAGCCAGACGAGGATGTGGCTGAGACCCGGGAGGACAGAGAGGCCCAGCAATCAGGCGCACGCACAGATGCAACTGGCCCACAGCCCTCGCCCCCCAGGACCAGTGGATCATCACTTGGGATGGCCGGAAACATGCAGCAGCCTGTTGACAGCCAGGCTATGGGTCCCCCACCACAACAGCTGCAGGCCCCTTCCAGCCACATGATGGACGTTCCGATGTCTGAGTTGCGCAGCCATGGCGCAGGTGGAGCACACAATGCTGAAGGTGGGTGGCATGAGGTGGTCACATACACAAGATATATGTAACTGTTCCCTGTGTGATGTGATTGTGTTGTTTGTCACATTGTACATCAACAGCTGCTACTGGTGAGGGTTATGTACGTGGCATATTGGCGGAATAGACACAGGGGTATGGCTTTGGGTGGCGGGTGGTCAGGTAACAAACAGCACACCATTTGAGGGCCAATGAACACAGTCATATGCCGGCATAACTGCAGTGTTGTGTGAACCTGGTGAGGAGCGAGCGTGTCCTAGGTCAGGAGCGAGCCCCTGATAGGGTGAGTGACCCTGGACAAGCAAACTGTCAGTCCTGTATGGCATGTGACAGCAGGTACCTGCGATGACACACCACCGCTCCCAGAATGCACCAGGGTCCCCAGAGACAAAAAAGGAGCTGGTGTGTGGTACCGTGTGTCCATGCAAGAGGGCTATGAGGTGTAACCCAACTACACACCACAAAGGTCAGGGCCTGAGTCAGCACAGCTGTGCAGTGCTAGGGTGGAGCACACAACAAGGCATAGGCCACATGGAGTGCCATCTACAGTGGACTATCATGTCAGGGAGCATGATCAGGATCCCCAGCGACATCAGCGGATGCAAAGGACACAGTGTACAGACAGAGATGGCATGTGACCCTTCGAGGGATGATGCGACGATGCGCTGTGAGGTGGCGCCGACGCAGGAGAGGTACGTGTACTGGGACACAATCAGAAGGCAGTCCCACATCAGAGTAGTGGTGAGGGTCAGGGAAATGGTGCTGTAGAGCTAGGCATCTCCAGACGGTACCTCTGCCAGCGGTGTCTGCACGTCATAGGGACCCAGGGACACGTGCCAGATGGTATGTGACGAGAGTGCCGGTGTCCCTGGAACTGTGTTGGGCGGCTGAACATGGTAACTGGTGAACATAATGGCCAGAATATCTGGCGAGGAACCCTCACAGCGATGGGAGCACAGGTGGAAACACTGACCTATGCCCTGGCTACACCCCTGGAGGACAGCTGGGAAATACGTATGCAGCATGACCGTCTACATTGGGGAATCCCGCTGTGTCAGGCCCTCATATGGAAACATAACTGTTGACGGGGGGGAGGAGCCCCATGGTACAGGCTGGGGATACATGGATTACCGCATGTCCACATCCGTTATGTCATAATATGTTGGAACGTACACCTACCATCGCACAGACATACAAACCTGCTATCAAATCCACCCAGTGAGGCCCCTGGGTATGACTGATAGCCACGCAGTGGGAGGCAGGCCAGGTGGATGATGAGCTGGGTACTTGCTATCAATTGAGCCGTACCTACATGAATGTGTGCCCTGATGCAATGACCCTGGAGTCCATGTGTGGGAGATGGAAGGTCAACCTGCAGAGAACAGGTGATCCATACGGCGTTGGCTATGGGTATGGTAATGTTCTGGGTCACGGATATGGTTATGGGTATGGGTATGGTTTGTAAAAAGGGATCGAGGGGTTATCCGGGAACACACAGACCGTTGAGCCTGATGTCAGTACCGTGACAAATGGTAGATACCATCATAATGAATATATGTACTCAGCAGGTAGATAGGCACAACCTGATGGGGGACAGCCAACGTGGCTTTAGACCAGGAGGATCCTGTCCCACTAATCAGTTATGTTATAATGAGGGTGTGAAGAGGCAGGTGGACAAAGGTGAGTCGGTTGATGCTGTGTATCTGGACTGGCAGGGACCCTCTGACATGGTCCCGCATGAGAGACCGTTTGCAAAGCTGAAGATACCTGGGATGGGAGGCAGTGTACCATTGTGTATCGTGAACAGGTTGGAAGATATGAAGCTGAGAGTGGTGCTAAATGGCCAGGTTCCCCAATGGGGAAAGGTGAATAGTGGTGTACCACCGGGATCTGTGCTGGGTCTGCTGCTTCCTCAGATAGTCCTCAATGGCCTGGAAGGTGGTGTGACAGGTGAAGTTAACAGATATGCACATGACACACAACAATGTCAGGTTGCTGAAACCCACAGGGATTGCGGATACATGCAAGAGGACCCTGATAAACTGGGGGACTGTGCATCAGAATGGCAGATGAGGGATAATGTGGTGAGGTGCAGGGATATGCACCTAGGGAGGCCCAACCCAAACTATGGTGTCATGATGCTGGGTTCAACATTTGGCGCCACCACCCAGGGAGATGTTGTAGGCGTCATTGCAGATACCATATTCATACCCTTGGCCCATAGTGCAGCGGCGGCCAAATTATCATAAAGGGCGATAGGTATGATCTGGACAGCAATGTCAGTTATAACAACATATGTTAACATGCCTCTATAGCGTTCCATGTTGATGACACACCCTGTATATTGTGTGCAATACTGGTCACCGTAAAATGAATTGGGATCTAGCAAATACAGAGGTGGGTCAGATAAGGGCCACCAAAATGGCAAAGGGGATGGGAGTCCACTCCTATGAGGTGAGGCTAAAAAGGTTGGTGCTCTATAACCTGGGAGAGAGACCGCTGAGGGGAGAAGTGATAGAGGTCTACATATCCATGGACGGTGTGGAATGGGTAGACATAGATGACCTGAACACCTTATCAGAATATCTAGAGGCTGGGGGACATGCACTGGAGCGACAGGGTAAACTATTTACAACTGATAACAGGATGTCGTCTTACACAAAACGTGTACTCAAACGCTGGGATATTCTGACTGAGGATGTAGTAAAGGCTGTTAGTGGAGCTGTGTATAGAACATGTTTGGACAGGTACCTGTGGTAAGGTCCATAAACCATCATTAGGACGTTACCCTGGATATCACTACTTGATCAAAGACAAGCATTGTGGGACCACTGTCCCTTGGGGAAACAGCTAGGTACATATGACCTAGATTGGCCACTGTTGGAAACAGCATACTGTGCTTGATGGACCCTGGTGTGACCATGTATGGCATATCTCATGTTCCCATGTTCCTATGTTTGTGTTCCGATGCTTGGTATGGATAACCTTGCCACAGCCTGCACATCAAAAGCCATGCTGTGTACAGACAGGTCTGCACACATCTCTGGGGATTCCCTGACATGTCCAACTGTTGACACCCCTGCCCCGTGTCACCGCACATCTAACACTGACAGCAGGTATCCTGTTGTGTGTGCTACCAGGCATATCTGTGTTGGTGGACGTCACCCCACATAGCAATATCCTGTTGCCGTCACACCTGAGGAGGCATAACTGATCAGTGTGAGCAGCTGTGTCTGTCATAGATGGGCTACATCCCCCACATACCCCTGCGCAACATATTAGTATATACCCCTGACAGGCCTGGGATGAATCACACCCAGGCATCTGTCTGACAGCGGCCACATGTTAACAGACAGGGGATGCATACATGCATTGACCTAGCAATAGTCTTCCGCATCGCACACATGCAGCTGACACACACGCATATGAATGGCATTTGCCACATTGTCCGGGGGAACTGGGACAGACCCACCATGCCCTATGAAGCCCTGCACCTGTTGTGGCCCACTGCCCCTTGTCACACCATGCTAGAGATGTTGTTGCCCGCCAGAATATGATAGCCCTACAGCAGACAAGGCCTGTCCAGACACCCAGATACCTGGCACCCACCAGATGTCCAGGTCAGGGACAATGTAGAGTTGGCCCGGGTGAGGGACATGTCCCACCGGGCCCCCTGATTGCGCACATATACGATGTCGTGCATGACATATCAATGTGTGCAATAACATGTACCCCTCGTGGGGACATGACAATATGCCCCCACATTGCACAGCTGGGTCGGTCACCTACATGGACACACTGGTCATGTGCTGTCCTCTGTTGTGTATAGCGTTGGACCATACCCCGCAGGTGCACACCCATCTGCAGGTCACGGCACTCCCCCCCTCCATGCAGTGTTGTGACGCACCACACCCCATGGGGCAGCACCTGCTATGTGCATAACCAGCATTACATTGCCTGTATGTGTGTGGGGCAGACAGCCCCTGCGGATCCATCTCTTGTCCAATCCTATCGGACCATGCCCGCCGCTTGTCTTGCCCAGGTAGTACGCACTGGTACCATGTCCCTCCCCACAAACAACATGTCCCTGCCATCACACAACATGGCCCGTACCCTCTCCTAACATCATTGCCAGACGGATGCTGCAGCTGTGCACATACGCCAGTGAGGGTCTGTTGTACCAATGCACACATCGCCCCCCTGTGACCTGAGCCCCCTCCAACATGGACCTGTCAAAGGTCTGTGTTCCTGCTGCACTGTGGCCCCACCCTGTCCCCCTGACCCCCACCCTTTCGGGGACACCTGTGATGGTGTGCATTTGTTGTCCCTGTCCCTGTATCAGCCATCAGCTCCCATGTCCTTGAAACATGTGTTCAGTCCCCTGGATGCACAACCGTAGCAGACCATGCATTACATGTGTGATTCAGCACAGCCACATGGGTCACGTGCATCAGAACATCTCTGAGTGTGGACCGTGTGCTGTGTGTGGGGTCTCCCCACACTAGTGGGGCACACGCTGCCACATCGCCACACACCTTTGTCTACAGGGGTAAGCCACACCACAGTACTAGCCCTGGTGATGATGTGCAACCTGTCACTGTGTTGATGTAGTTCCCAGACCACGGACTATCTCTCATACAACGCTCTGTCTCACACACAGGCCTGCGTGAGGCGTTGATGGACATCAGAGCATCCATTGATGTCGTATGCAACAAGCTGGACCAGTCGACCGCACAGATACAGGGCCTCACAGAGGTGGTGAGAGCTATACCTTTCGAACGCATGTGTGTAGCCCTGGAGGGGATGCTGGCGGCAAGACAGCAGGGGGTACATGCACCGGCACCAGCAGCAGCACCGGCACCAGCAGCAGCACCAGCACCAGCACCGGCACCGGCTCCTCGGCCACGAGCGCCTCCATCTTCACAGGGGGAGGGTGTTGCACTGCAGAGGGTGGGGGGGATGGGTCAGGCCAGGCGTGGTCGGCCGCGCCGTCAAAAGTAACCTTAGCCAAATAAAACTGTAGCAAACAGTGTGTGCCAGGTCTGTAGCATATTTGTGCACCTGTGGTCCCGTATGTATTGTGCACATGCATGGTTGGTCCATGACCATTTACCCTTTACCCTTAGCACGTTGCCAATGTGTGGCTTGGCTGGCCAGTGACACCTGCAGCACTGGCACAACAGGATGGCTGTGACCCTCACAGGGTGTGTCAGCTGCCCAGGGCCAGGAGCTGGGTGCTGCTCACACACACCCATGGTCAGGGAGGGTGCATATTCCCAGACCTCACGCGTACTGATGTGTTCCATAGTAATGTTGTCCCCTACCTACACTCGCCACTGTGTGCAGCTGCCTGACATTCGCCCCTGCTTGCAAAGCACATTGCACGTCATGGCACACCCCTCGGGCATGTGGGTGGTAACGGCTGTCAGACGGCTGCCGAGGGTGAGAGCTTACACAATCTTGACGATGCATATATACATATGATTCCTGCAGGTATTGTGGGTATTGTAGTTCATTCACTCCCAAACACAGCTGATGACAATAATTTGAGTTGTGAAACCATGTGGTAAGATCAATAACATACCTCTTTTATTGATGGGGTTTAATTCACCCAGCACATGTATGCCTGATAGCACTATAAATGAGGTTACTTGCTTGCAGTGTTTAAAATGGATAACAAAAGGTCACAAAGTAAACCAGACAAAACCTTCAGCATGTCAGGCAATTAGCTAATGTTTTATTAGCAGATAATTAACAAATATAAAGGCACAATGTAAAGAATACACTTTGCTGGTTAGGTTAACCTCTGCTTATTTTCCACGCCGATCTCAGCAGTGATTCTCCCTTGCTCACACACACAATCATGTGCAGCCCTCATTACTATCAATGGACCAGCTGAAAGCCTTTAGCTGGCTGGCTGCTACTGTGTGAGCCCAAATCCTGCTTTAAGAGCTGTTTGCAGTGGGAATAAAGAACAAAGTTAGGTTTCTTTGTGATGGCTGATGTGTTTGCTCAGAGACAGCTAGCAATAGCATCTAGATAGAGAACAGTCCATATAAACTGTACGTTCATCTGCTGTATCAATCAGCATAGGGTCAGTGTCATACGTTGGCACAGACGAGTCTTTCATTAAGGCACTATCATGAGAATGCTTATTCCCTTGCTGCCATTCTCTATTATAGATAGGGTCTGGATCAGTGTTCATACCTGAGCCTCTCCTGCTATCATTATTCCTCTCTGTATAGCCTGGCCAATATGTAACCCAATTCTGATGTCCAGCCTTCCAATCTTGATCCCTGGACACTGGATCTCCTCTCACATACCTTCTGGCCTTGGTCTGAACGTCCCTTCCACATGCAGTCTTCTCTCTTACAGGTGGCCACTGGTGATTCCTATCTCTGCCACCCCATTCCTCTGGCTGACTCCAGTGCAATGGACTCTGCTGGCTTTTGGACTACCTCCCAGTATGAGTACTGGCTTGGAATCTCCCAGACCTTCCAATGGCCTTTCTTCTCTTCCATCCAGAGAGTTTCCTTCTCTCTCTATCTGCATGGCATGGCTTCTGTTTCACCAGGTGATACTGGTGCTTGAGCTTGTAGCCGTTGCTGTCTCTGTCTCTGTATCTCTTCCTCCCTCTGTAGCAGTTGCTGTAGCTGTTCTTGAAACTGTTATCTGACGAATAAGCTATTTTCGTATCCTGTTCTAATGTGTGCTGCTCCCTAACACAGCGCAGCTGTCTTGAATCAGGCCCAGCCCTTTGAGATGAGTGCTTAGGGATTACCTCATAGCTCTCTTGTTTGCACACACATTTCCTCACGACAGCCCCTCTCATGGCTGCTGGAAACCTGGTGCAATCTGGGACTGGTAGTCTTTTATGTGACAACTCTGTTTTCTTGCTTCTACCAGAACTGACAGGTTGCTTGTTCAGGGTCACATCATATTTTCTATAGCTCCTACCTGAGCTATGATAAGCTTCCTTATCATAAGGCAGACAGGGGTGTCATGTGTCAGGTGGTCCAGGCAGTCAGCAACACATGGGGCTACATAGCACACATCCATGTGTCAGTGTAATTTGGGTGGACCCCCGCCAGGCGGCATCCCATGGCCCCACCCAGTACCCACAGCCCCACACATATATGGCCCCTCTGACTGCATGTGCGCGCACGACACGTATGACACCCAAGTCCGCCCCACCTGGCCCTGCAGGTCGCAATACATATCCCGTGCTTGCATACATGTTGAATGTAGGAATGACACGTGACCATTGGGTTACGAAACTATGTAAACTTTATTTGGTCCAACATTAACAATGGCCAACATGGCCAACCAACAACACACACTCAGGGGGGTGAACACAGCCCAGCACAGGGCACATGGGGGCATCACAGGTGCCATCGCTGGTACCTGTGATGCTCTTCGGCAGGTGGTAACCGGGATGCCAAATGCACCACATCAGTTGCCACCTGCCGAACAGCCACAGTCAGAGACTGCACCGCATGTAACACGACATGGGTGTCATGTCGTGCATCAGCCAGGGCCACTAACACCTCGTCCATGCACCTGCCAGCACACAGACACACAGTGGCTGCAGTCTGTGTGCTGGCATGTGCATGTGGTGTGACAGTGGCCCTGGGTGGTGCACGCTCATGCTGCCACCCATGCCGTTCAGATGCCTGCAGTGTCTGGCTGCTGCCCCCTCGGCCCTGTGCTGGGCTGTGTTTGCCAACACCCCCCTCCCGCCCCTCCCCCCTCCCTGTGCACCCTCCCCCCACCCTCCCTGGCCTGTCCGTGCCCCTCCCTCCCCCCACCCTGCCTCCACCCAGACCCCCTGTTCCCCCCTCCCCTGCACCCACTATCAGGACATCATCGTCCTCCTCCTCCTCCTCCTCATCCCCCTGGTCATGGGTGGGTGGGGTGACGTCCTCCTCCTCCCCCTCCTCCTCCCCCACATCTGTCACATGGAGTGGCTCCGCCTCCATGGCCACCTCCTCCTCTTCCTCCGTCGGCCCCTCCTGTTCCTCCGCGTCTGGCTCCTCCTGCCTCGCGTGCCGGCTGGTGGGTCTGCGCAGGCAATAGCTGGCAATAGCCCCATCGCTGGTATCACTGTCTGTGAAGGATGACAGACATCAGGGCACATCCATGTGTGTCACATACAACATTTACAGATACAGGTGAGACACAGGCTGGTGGTCCCATGGCCGACCTGACCTGCAACCTAGCCCTGGCAATACTGACCATCATGGTGCTGTTGTCGCTCCGTCCTGCACCTCTCCAGGAACTCCGGGTGGTAATGCCGCAGCTCCCGCGCTTTTTTCCTCAGGTCCTCCACCTGTGGATATATAAACGTTGTCTGTGGTCAGCACCTAACACCTGTCACTGGAGCAGACAACCAGATTACATTGCCCTGTGTGTGACGCATGTACCTGCAGCACCACCCCTGCTGTTTGTGGCATATACAGCTGCGTGACACAACCCCGGATGCCCTTGCCTTGGACATGTGGGTGTAGGTTTGCACAGCTGTGTCACAGCAGTATCAGACGAGCCTAGCTGGCACACACATGCAGTGTCACATAGGGCAGCTCTCAGCAGCATCACATGTTGACTGCATGCTGACCCACCCATATCACCACAGCCACACATGACATTGGTGGAATGGTTTTGCCACAATGATGGACAGAGGGAGAGGAGCGACGGGGGCAACCGGTGGGGCGTGACAGACACACAGTGGATGAGGGGGGGAAATATCACCTAGGGGAGATGATCTACCTTGCCAGACACATCCCAGCTGTGCATTGACAGCAGCTGTCCATGGTGGGTGTGTCTGTGGTCCCATGCTTCACGTGGGACATTGTCACCATTGGTGGCGCCCCCTGGGCACCATTGGCAGGGTATGCACCCCATAATGTGTGTGCCCTGTGTGGCAGCTCACCCACACATTAGGGATCTGTGACATTCCCTATGGGGGTTGGCTCAGGGATGTGTATGTTTGTGATTGGTGTTTCACAGCATCCCTATCACACAGAGCATCCCTATGTGGGCCCCCAGCTGAGCAGTACTGGCCCTTGTTGGTCATCTGCAGTCTCCATGTCGTTGCTCGTGTGTTGACATGCACACAGACAGACTAGGGTGGGGCCCATGATGCGTCCATGTGACCCACCTGCTGGTGCATTTCAGGGTCTAGGTGGTGATTTACTTGCAGGTCCCATGTTCCAATGTGCACAATGCAGGGATGTCACAGCTGCAGCTGGTGTGTTGTTGTCAGTCTGCGAAGCTGTCATGCTCGTGTGACCACAATGAGATGTGCGAGGGGCTGTGCCAGCTCCCAGGGTATCTCTGCAACCACATACATCGTAGCATGGACCTGGTGTGTGGGAGGGGAAGCAGGCCTACCCCCTGCAGTGGCTTTTTCCAGATGTCCATCACGTCCAGGTGTGGTTATACACATGTGCCCTGCCACACAGCTCGGCAGCTTTCACAGCCATGCACCATGTGCATACTGTGTGTGCTGTGTCTGGACCCAGGGTGTGAGCTGTGTGTTGAGCCGCCCCACCCCTACCAATATAGGGGATACTCTGTGGACTGACGGACTGAGGGGTGGCTGTGCACATGGTTGCCGTCATCCATGTGCTCGGGTGGGGGGGTTAGTGTGGCCTGTGGGGGAATGGTAATAAATGTTTAAGGTCGTGACATATGTCCACCTATCGCAGGGATAGACCTGGCCAGTCCTGTGGGCTCCCAGATGTGTCTGCTCCCTCCGGTTGACTCAGGTGTGCACAGATAGGGGCTGTGGAACACACCGTCCATTTCTTGGGGTGCTAACACGTGTATCCCTCCTGACCTCTCTCACACATATCCCCTGGGGTCTGATGGGGTCTGCTTCTGGGAAGTGTTCCGATGTTATGTTGTGGGTGGAGGGGTTGTTCGGGGGTGTCTCCTGGGCTGCCTCATGTGCTGGGCATGTTCCAGGCGTCCTATGGTCTGTCCCACAACACATGCATGGGTGGACATGGGCCTCATGGGATAGACTACAGATGTTTCCGTGGATGGGCAAGGGGGGGGGGAGAACTCACCAGGTACCCTGGGGTCCTGTGGGTGGTGTCGCTGGTGGACCATATACGTCTGGGTGTCTCCCACATGTGATGTTTTGTGTGTCGCTGCCAGTTATATCATCTTAAGCTGGGGGTGTGCCATGTTGGGCATCTGACTGCTAGCATCCATTCGTGCTGCACAGAGGGGGTTTGTGGGTGGTCCTTCAGTTGCGCACGCATCGTTTCTGGGACCACCTGGCCAGGACTGGCCTGTCAGCATCCACGCTCGGGATGTTTGCATGGGGATTGTGCTTGACAGTGGGAGACACATACAGGGGGTGGATCACACCTCATCCTATGACAGGTGGTCCATTGCTGGTGCAGCAATGCAGCCACAGGTCCGTGCCACAATGTCAATGGCAGGGACCCTAACTATGCCCCGTCACCATTCCAATGCGACACTGTAAGCATGATTTTCGTTTGCCACAGGCATGCCTGACATGGCCTACCTGGACCTCACACTTGTCATGTGTGAGGTGCGCATCTAGGTGTCAGCGATGTTGGCAGACCCACATCCATGCCATCCACAGGGAACAGGGTTCTGGACAGTATCCTGGGTGACAGCAGGGATGCATGGCACAAACTGCGAGCTAGGCATCATTGTTCATGGGCACCTACCAAGCTGTTTCACGGCATGTCCTCTGTGTCATGCTGTCCTCAGCATACCTGCGTACCCCACACTGGTACGATTAGGGTGCCTTTTCTCTGGGGACGCAGGTGACGTCAACGCAGCATAGCTGTTATATAGCTGTACGGCATGTGGGGGGTTGTTGGGGGGTGTATGCCATCCTGTTCATGGGGATAACCTGCACGTTTGGGTTTCCTGTAGGTGTAGCATCCTCCCATGAGGTCTGTGTATGGTGGGGTTGTCTACCTCATGTGTCCGGTGTTGTACATCAGTTGTGACTGCACGTGATTGGACCCTGCCCACAGGACATGGCAGCCCCTGGTGGGACATGTCATCGCCCAACAACAGTTGTGTGTTGGGACATGCAGGCACCCCCTTGCAATTGACAGTACTATCCTCTGAGTGGTCACATTCACTGGTCAACACAGCGGGTTGGACGTGTATTGTCCCTGGGGGATGTGGCAGACTGCGGTACTAGGACAGAGGCACATACTACCAGGTGTGACCCTGCACCAATGGGTACCACATGCCAAACACATGCACTGATGGTCCATATGCCCATGCTGTGGCCATCATCTTTGTGGCCTGTAGTCACACCATGTGTGTGGTATGGGGTGGTTACAGATACCCTGTTGGGGCACGGCTAGCTGCACTAGCATGTTTTGTGGCCAGCACCCTGTGCGCTGGTGACACTTGCTCTGCGTGTGTCTATTTAACTGTCACAGCCCATGCCACTCAGCATGGCACATGGGGTTTAGACACATCTGCTGACCCCATACCTTGCTGTGGGCACTGAGTCGCTTTTCATGGCCAGTGATACCACCAGGGATGTTTGTGCAGTGTGCGCTCCTCAGTCCCACCACCAGGGAAACCCCATGTGCTAGGGTTCGGGACCCCTTTAGAACCAGCACACTGTATGTTGTGTCAGATGTGATACACAGGGAACATGGGGCTGCACAGGGGACATTGCTCCCCACCCAGCCATGTTTGTGTGGTGGTGGCCACTGTGCCTGGCTGCCTGCTTCAGCCTACCACCCCTGTGTGCCAACCCACTGTACAATCATCGTGACATCGCACATGCGGGCCCTCGGCAGTCAGCACACTGGGCATGGCTGACAGTGACTGGGGAGGGATCAGCACCCCCCACGTCAGTCCCCTGACACAGGGCGTGGCTTCCATGCTGGTGTTGTGGCTTTGGACTGGGCACAGATATTGTGAGGACATGGGTGTGTCATTGCCAAGGACCCCCTTGTCTTGTGCTTCGGTGAGGTCCACACAACCACTGGTGAGGGTCTTTCACATACACCAGTATCAACGGTTCTGGCGGCATCAGCAGACACAGACACAGGGATGGCTATAACGTCGGGTGTAGTGCACATACAGGGACACAGAGATGGGGAGTCGGACTAACCTAATGATCTGGGGTGCAGCATTTTGGGCTGACATCAGGGACGGTGACAGGTGCTGTGTGATCCCCCCCTGTGCTTACCAGATGTCTGGTGGGGAGCTGTGGCATGCTGGCCTCAACAGGCCATCAGGTACCATCATGTGTCAGCTCATTCCTGCTTGTTCCAGATGTGTAGCTGTACCCAGTACAACCTACATGCCTAGCTGTGTGTGTTGCCATGTGTGCAGTCACACCTATGTGCATTGTGCAGGTCTCCCATAGCGCACATATCTGTTTCCCTTTGGCACCCTTGAGAGACATGGCATTGCCATGTCCATGTGTTGTGGCCACTGATGGTGTCCATGCTCAGCCCTGTCACCCTGTGGGTGTTACATCATACACATTTGGGGTCACACTATGTACACATGCCATGCACTCCACGACCAATGGCAACAGTATTTACCAGCACACATGGGTGTTTGGAGACACATAAGACATTGGGTGGGTTCCCCTATGCACCTTGGCAGGGGACACGTCCATGACACATGCCTTTGTACATAGCCAGAGATGTCACTTGCCATACCACTACAGGATCAGTGTATCCTGTATGTCATGGGGATGTTGATAGCTACGTCAGTCCAACCTTGGCAAATGTTGGACATAGCATACTGGTCATGGTGGACAGGCATCTGTCCCAAACAGGCGTATCGGGTGTTCATATGTTCCTCTAACCTGTGTCGTGTATGTGTCTGGGAGGTGTCACTGCACACACTATGGGCTATTCGCACCTCTGGTCATGTGTGCCTCTTAGGCTATCTGGGCCAACCTGACTGTGTGCTTGCAACCTTTCAAGGGCATCTGTGAGATACCTATGCACACAGGGGCGGTATGCCTGTGGGCTGTGGGTAGGAGCGACCTGAATCAACATACATAGCTGTAGACAGGTTGCCATTGCAGAGGTTGTGACCTGGTTCTTGGAGATACTGTGTGTGGGTATTTGCTCACGCGCATCCAGATCTGCATCCTACATATCATCTCCATACATCTACAGTGTTTGTCCTGGGCTATGTGGCCCCTGGACTGCGGATGCCGTGCAGCCAGACCACTATACCTTATTGCACACATTTGCCTGACATACCCTCCGTCACGTTCAGCTCCCCCGCCACCAGGGTCTTGTGTGTGCCAGGGCGCATCATCATCAGGATACAGCATTGCAACATGTTGACGCCCTGCCCACACAACGCATGTATCATGTGTGCCTGAGATACGGGTGATTGGCTCATCTGCTGTGTCACACTGCACCATATCACCTGGGTGACAGAGCCCACTTTGGTTGGCCTCTCTGGCCCCCTTGCGGTAGGGGGATGCTTCCAACTACATCAGTACACACAGCCATATCTCCAGGGTGACACAGAGCCCACTTTGGATGGCCTCTCTGCACTCCTGGAGGTAGGGGGATGCTTCCAACTACATTAGTACACACAGCCATATCTCCAGGGTGACACAGAGCCCACTTTGGATGGCCTCTCTGCACTCCTGGAGGTAGGGGGATGCTTCCAACTACATTAGTACACACAGCCATATCTCCAGGGTGACACAGAGCCCACTTTGGATGGTCTCTCTGCACTCCTGGAGGTAGGGGGATGCTTCCAACTACATTAGTACACACAGCCATATCTCCAGGGTGACACAGAGCCCACTTTGGATGGTCTCTCTGCACTCCTGGAGGTAGGGGGATGCTTCCAACTACATTAGTACACACAGCCATATCTCCAGGGTGACACAGAGCCCACTTTGGATGGTCTCTCTGCACTCCTGGAGGTAGGGGGATGCTTCCAACTACATTAGTACACACAGCCATATCTCCAGGGTGACACAGAGCCCACTTTGGATGGTCTCTCTGCACTCCTGGAGGTAGGGGGATGCTTCCAACTACATTAGTACACACAGCCATATCTCCAGGGTGACACAGAGCCCACTTTGGATGGTCTCTCTGCACTCCTGGAGGTAGGGGGATGCTTCCAACTACATTAGTACACACAGCCATATCTCCAGGGTGACACAGAGCCCACTTTGGATGGTCTCTCTGCACTCCTGGAGGTAGGGGGATGCTTCCAACTACATTAGTACACACAGCCATATCTCCAGGGTGACACAGAGCCCACTTTGGATGGTCTCTCTGCCACTCTGGAGGTAGGGGGATGCTTCCAACTACATTAGTACACACAGCCATATCTCCAGGGTGACACAGAGCCCACTTTGGATGGTCTCTCTGCACTCCTGGAGGTAGGGGGATGCTTCCAACTACATTAGTACACACAGCCATATCTCCAGGGTGACACAGAGCCCACTTTGGATGGTCTCTCTGCACTCCTGGAGGTAGGGGGATGCTTCCAACTACATTAGTACACACAGCCATATCTCCAGGGTGACACAGAGCCCACTTTGGATGGTCTCTCTGCACTCCTGGAGGTAGGGGGATGCTTCCAACTACATTAGTACACACAGCCATATCTCCAGGGTGACACAGAGCCCACTTTGGATGGTCTCTCTGCACTCCTGGAGGTAGGGGGATGCTTCCAACTACATTAGTACACACAGCCATATCTCCAGGGTGACACAGAGCCCACTTTGGATGGTCTCTCTGCACTCCTGGAGGTAGGGGGATGCTTCCAACTACATTAGTACACACAGCCATATCTCCAGGGTGACACAGAGCCCACTTTGGATGGTCTCTCTGCACTCCTGGAGGTAGGGGGATGCTTCCAACTACATTAGTACACACAGCCATATCTCCAGGGTGACACAGAGCCCACTTTGGATGGTCTCTCTGCACTCCTGGAGGTAGGGGGATGCTTCCAACTACATTAGTACACACAGCCATATCTCCAGGGTGACACAGAGCCCACTTTGGATGGTCTCTCTGCACTCCTGGAGGTAGGGGGATGCTTCCAACTACATTAGTACACACAGCCATATCTCCAGGGTGACACAGAGCCCACTTTGGATGGTCTCTCTGCACTCCTGGAGGTAGGGGGATGCTTCCAACTACATTAGTACACACAGCCATATCTCCAGGGTGACACAGAGCCCACTTTGGATGGTCTCTCTGCACTCCTGGAGGTAGGGGGATGCTTCCAACTACATTAGTACACACAGCCATATCTCCAGGGTGACACAGAGCCCACTTTGGATGGTCTCTCTGCACTCCTGGAGGTAGGGGGATGCTTCCAACTACATTAGTACACACAGCCATATCTCCAGGGTGACACAGAGCCCACTTTGGATGGTCTCTCTGCACTCCTGGAGGTAGGGGGATGCTTCCAACTACATTAGTACACACAGCCATATCTCCAGGGTGACACAGAGCCCACTTTGGATGGTCTCTCTGCACTCCTGGAGGTAGGGGGATGCTTCCAACTACATTAGTACACACAGCCATATCTCCAGGGTGACACAGAGCCCACTTTGGATGGTCTCTCTGCACTCCTGGAGGTAGGGGGATGCTTCCAACTACATTAGTACACACAGCCATATCTCCAGGGTGACACAGAGCCCACTTTGGATGGCCTCTCTGCACTCCTGGAGGTAGGGGGATGCTTCCAACTACATTAGTACACACAGCCATATCTCCAGGGTGACACAGAGCCCACTTTGGATGGTCTCTCTGCACTCCTGGAGGTAGGGGGATGCTTCCAACTACATTAGTACACACAGCCATATCTCCAGGGTGACACAGAGCCCACTTTGGATGGTCTCTCTGCACTCCTGGAGGTAGGGGGATGCTTCCAACTACATTAGTACACACAGCCATATCTCCAGGGTGACACAGAGCCCACTTTGGATGGTCTCTCTGCACTCCTGGAGGTAGGGGGATGCTTCCAACTACATTAGTACACACAGCCATATCTCCAGGGTGACACAGAGCCCACTTTGGATGGTCTCTCTGCACTCCTGGAGGTAGGGGGATGCTTCCAACTACATTAGTACACACAGCCATATCTCCAGGGTGACACAGAGCCCACTTTGGATGGTCTCTCTGCACTCCTGGAGGTAGGGGGATGCTTCCAACTACATTAGTACACACAGCCATATCTCCAGGGTGACACAGAGCCCACTTTGGATGGTCTCTCTGCACTCCTGGAGGTAGGGGGATGCTTCCAACTACATTAGTACACACAGCCATATCTCCAGGGTGACACAGAGCCCACTTTGGATGGTCTCTCTGCACTCCTGGAGGTAGGGGGATGCTTCCAACTACATTAGTACACACAGCCATATCTCCAGGGTGACACAGAGCCCACTTTGGATGGTCTCTCTGCACTCCTGGAGGTAGGGGGATGCTTCCAACTACATTAGTACACACAGCCATATCTCCAGGGTGACACAGAGCCCACTTTGGATGGTCTCTCTGCACTCCTGGAGGTAGGGGGATGCTTCCAACTACATTAGTACACACAGCCATATCTCCAGGGTGACACAGAGCCCACTTTGGATGGTCTCTCTGCCCACCTGGAGGTAGGGGGATGCTTCCAACTACATTAGTACACACAGCCATATCTCCAGGGTGACACAGAGCCCACTTTGGATGGTCTCTCTGCACTCCTGGAGGTAGGGGGATGCTTCCAACTACATTAGTACACACAGCCATATCTCCAGGGTGACACAGAGCCCACTTTGGATGGTCTCTCTGCACTCCTGGAGGTAGGGGGATGCTTCCAACTACATTAGTACACACAGCCATATCTCCAGGGTGACACAGAGCCCACTTTGGATGGTCTCTCTGCACTCCTGGAGGTAGGGGGATGCTTCCAACTACATTAGTACACACAGCCATATCTCCAGGGTGACACAGAGCCCACTTTGGATGGCCTCTCTGCACTCCTGGAGGTAGGGGGATGCTTCCAACTACATTAGTACACACAGCCATATCTCCAGGGTGACACAGAGCCCACTTTGGATGTTCTCACTGGCCCCCTGGAGGTAGGGGGATGCTTCCAACTACATTAGTACACACAGCCATATCTCCAGGGTGACACAGAGCCCACTTTGGATGGTCTCTCTGCACTCCTGGAGGTAGGGGGATGCTTCCAACTACATTAGTACACACAGCCATATCTCCAGGGTGACACAGAGCCCACTTTGGATGGTCTCTCTGCACTCCTGGAGGTAGGGGGATGCTTCCAACTACATTAGTACACACAGCCATATCTCCAGGGTGACACAGAGCCCACTTTGGATGGTCTCTCTGCACTCCTGGAGGTAGGGGGATGCTTCCAACTACATTAGTACACACAGCCATATCTCCAGGGTGACACAGAGCCCACTTTGGATGGTCTCTCTGCACTCCTGGAGGTAGGGGGATGCTTCCAACTACATTAGTACACACAGCCATATCTCCAGGGTGACACAGAGCCCACTTTGGATGGTCTCTCTGGCCCCCTGGAGGTAGGGGGATGCTTCCAACTACATCAGTACACACAGCCATATCCCCATTGGGTGTGGGGACCACTTTGTGTGGCCCTGTAGACTCCTGGAGATGGTGATGGTGATCCCCAGAACATTCTGACACACACACATATCCACAGAGTGACTGAGTGCACACTTTGAGGGGCTCTCTGGACCCCTGAGGATAGGGTGGATGTATTAAACAACATTGGCAGACAACCCCAGATCACCTGTATGTCTGAGGCCCCATGTGCTTAACATTGCACCACCCCTGATGGGTAACCCTATGTGTTACCCTGCTGATGCAGATACCGCCATCAACACAGGATGTTTGCATACGCTCCTTATGCAGATGCATGGCCTAGGTTTGTTACAGTCTGCTTTGCTGTATCAACACCAGCAGCTGTCATGACGCCAGGGGGCCATCATGCCCTCTTTGGCACAAACCGTCAACACCTGGCTACATGGCCACACAATCAGATGTGATACCACATTTATATGGCATGTGTTTCACCTGCTACACTAAACTTATACAGACTACTTACAACAGCATGGACAGCTGACATCAACCCTGTATGTGTGTATGTTTATTTTGACCTAGGTCCATTCACTTACCTCCCGTGGATGGTCTGCCTGCCTGTTAAAACGCCTGGTCACCCTCTCCCAGGCCCTCAGGACCCTCCCCATGTTCTTTTTCCTGGAGGGCCCTGGGAACAGCCTGTGCTGCTTTTGGGCTATCAGGGAGCCCAGGTGGCACAGCTCTCTGTGGCTAAAAGCCGGCTTCCTGGTTCGGGACGCCATGTTTGTTTCTGGGCGTGGTGACGCGCGGACGCTCCCGGCGCAACTTCCGGAATTGCGCGTGACGTATCGCGCACGTGCGTTTCGCATGGCTGCGCGTCAGATCTCTGCACGCCCTTGCGCTCCGCATGGCTGTGCGTCTGCAAATTGCAAATACTATCTACACGCACCATTCATATTGATTAGTAATGGTTGTGCTCAAAATATGTTTACTGTTCTGTGCCTAATTACATAGTTACTGGGGTGTCTCTAATGTCACTTTGACAAACAATTATTATTATGGTTTACCCTTGTCCACACAGTGTGGTATTGAACCTCTGGACACATAGCAACTGATTGCTGATGCATTGTCAGATGAGGTGTGCTATGTGTGTCACATAGCAGGTAGTGCTCAGACACTACTAGTTATGGGTGCAGACAAACCATCAGCATCAGGTGTCACTCAACCTGGTGATAGGGGGTTGTGTGTGCCAGTGCAATATGTTGTGTGGTGTATCTCCATGTCTGGACAGACATTTTGTGGTGTTTGCCATCGGGGTTGGGGGGGTGATTCATATATGAGCATTGCACACGCAAAGTAGGTTGCGTGTTGGACATTACAGGACTATGTGGGTCCCCATGTCACCACACTGCACATTATCCTTTGGTATGTGTGACGGCATACAGTCCTGGTTTTTGCAAAATAGCTCAATGGTTGATACATGGACTGCTTAACCAGCCGTCATGGGTTACATCTTCCAGTTGAGCTCAGGACTGCCTGTCTCAGGCATCACACATTCTCATACTTGAGTGCAACAGTAGCCATGGTTTTTTTCATGTACATCTGTGCTGCACCAGACATATATCTTCATACATTGCAACATTGTTACCTGCCCCAGACCGGTTTCCACATTACAGAGGTGCTGCTATTGGCAAGACCCTCACACTGCTACGTACATCATGTGCAGTACACCATTCTCACCAATGGAACAGCGCACCCCTGGTGACCATTGCACACTGTCTGCATGCCTGCCTCTTTCACCAGACAGGCATCTGTTCTTAGCAATCGAGCTGTGGCCCACACCTAACCTTGATACCTGTGGAGCCAGAGGTTGCATGTTTCCATCCACAGTGTGGTTCTTGGTGAGTGCAGCCAGTGACAGGTCCCTGACTGTGAAATAGTGCTGGAATCTCTGTGATCCTCACAGTGCTGTCTGCATCATGTGCTCCTTACACAACCGTATAGGGTGGACTTGGGTTAATGCACTGTGATGGTTTCGGAATTGCCAGTACTACAGGACATTACACACATTCCAGGCTTGACAGTCCCCATGAACCTTCAAAATGTTTGCTATATGTTACAATGTCATCTTCAATGTATGTTATTTTTATGCAATGTAGGCGCTGTTCCATGTAAAACCATGTTCATTATATGTTAAGTGTACACCGCCTTTGATCTTTGGAAAAAGCAGTATAGAGGACATGCATAATTATATAGATTCAGACCTGCACTGCTGCTGACTGGCGGCGTATAGGGGCCAAGGACAATATATAAATCACTTTGCTTATACACACACACTTTGGATTTGAACCAACAACCTTTCACTTCAGAGGCATTGCAGTCACCAGGGGACTACAGCTCTGTGGCTGTGATGTGAGGTCTGTCTGGCTAGAATATAACCTCTGCAGACTTTGTGCTGCAGTTACCAGGGTGTAGTCTATCCAGTCGCACCCATGATGCACTGCACATGCAAAGCAGCAGTCTAGTGATGGTCCAGTGATAGGGTGTGCAACCCCACAGCACCTCGGCCTCGTGTTGGACATTGACCTTCTGTGTTTCTTGTGCAGAGTGGGTACTGACCATCCCAGTGTGTGTGTCTGTTGCTCACCCTGAGGGTGAGGTGAGACACACAGCACCTATCCTGGCTGAGATGGCCTATACATCATATCAATTTGTTTGCCAATGTCTGATAGTTTGGCACATCTGACCATTTCTGTCTCCAAGACCCAGCTGGGCCTTGTGAGCTACAATGTTCCCGAAGGGGGCATATCCTGTGTGGGTGGCCTGCCCTTCATGATATATTTGCAGGGGGGGTGGGGGAGAGGAGGTTACAGGACCTATAGGCCGGGTATGTCTGACCACCAAACCTTCCCTGTGCAACACAGTTTCCCCAAACAAAACATATCCACATTCTACATCCCAGCTATGGTGGGTGTAGCTGCCACCATCAGCAGACTGGGTCCAGCTGTGGTACAGAAAACCTACAGGTCACTCACTGCTATTATGGACGCATCCATATTTCAGGGTGCGGCAGACAGACAGTATGGCCTGAGAGCCTAAGCTCACCAACACCATCTGACATTTTCCAGCAGCAGGCACATTCTGTGCCCAGCTACTGACCCTGCACGGTGTTCTAGCCAGACACATGCAAACTGCAGACAGGCCACTGGCCAGTCCATGGTGCATGCTACCAGGGAGACTGTGTGCACCCATAACTGGGATGTCAGCACACCCACCGCACAATTACCTCAGTGATTGGGCCTCACATATACACAGCACCCATATATATCACATGAGAGAACTATTATATGGCACTATGTCGGGACCTAGCCATGCCATGGTCACTGATCGTTCAGGGGGAGAGTGACCTCCACACAAGGCATGCTATGGACACCATGTCTGTGGGGGTGATGCCAAGGCACAGCATGGTCCTAGGCATGCACATTTGCCCTGTGTAGCTGCATCCTGCTCCAGCCACCCTGTTTGTTGTGTACCCACAGTACTTTGCTCCTCATTATGCACATTGGCAGGCCAATAATGGCAACGGTGCTATTAGTGTGGTCTGTGGGAGGTGTTGACAGCCACCACACACTGGATAGACAGACACACACTCCCCACACCTAGGACAACATTGAACAGATGTGGTGTTATTTGGGAGCCATGGCCAACATAACAGTGATGAGCACAGTGTGGGCATGGCAACGTTGGGATGTACTTTTGGAGTAATTTCCGAGGGTGCTACTCTCTGAAGGAGATCTGACCTGACACACATTGCACATACATCAGAGACGTTGGTTTGTGACAGCTCGCTGTTCTGCTTGTGCGTAGCATGAGCATTTTTATCGGTCAGTGATCATATATTGCTTTGGATATATGTGTGACATCTCCAAATGTGTAGTGTGGGATTGTTGATGTATGCACATGCTAGTTTTCTGAACGCCACACAGGGCCCTACATCCTGCCACTTCATCGGTCTTCCAATACTGGTGCCTGCAGGTGCAACTGTTTCTGCCCCTGTTGCCCACTGCTCTAGGGAGGTTTGCACAACTACAGTCAATGTGAATCAAACACCTGTTGGGCTTTCATGCTATCTGTGATTAATATGCCTGTGATACAGCTGCATACCATGGTGGTGTTCAACTCACCTGCATCACACACATCTTTCGTGCAGACATCAGACAACCTGATTGATGTGTGAGCCTCCATGGCTGCATATGGGGGACTCTGCTGTGGGTGAGGCATATGTTTATGTGGTGTGTGGTATTTATAGCAAACTATGGTATCGTGACCAACACTTATGTTCTCAGCACGGGAGTTCCATTCTTTACTTTAAGGTTTCGCGAATGGGTAAAACATTGGGACTGTGATGGCAGGTGCCCCAGCCGGGAATTGAACCTGGGGCCTTCTGTGCTTGGAGGCACTTGCTACATGTACTGCACCACCGTCTTAGCACAGCAACAGTACATTCCCAGGGGAGTCCATGGCTGTTTGTCACACAGGGCCTGTCTGTTGGATTGTACTGCAGCCACATGAGGGTGGCTAGGCCAGGATCTGCTGTGGGGCAGCAGCCTCTGCCCCCTCTGCCAGCAGTTGGCATCCGCCACCATGCTGACATGGGCCTATATTGGGTACAGCATCACAGCTGACTGACATGTGGCCCTCCAGTGATGCATTGTGTGGACTCTGCTGTAGGTGTTGTACATATTTGAGGGGTAAGTGATCCTTATGGTATAATAGAGGTCCTCTGAACATGCTGTTGTTATCTGTAAGACAAACAAAAACACCTTCTAGTCAGGGCAAATCAATAACCAATATGTGTAGAGCACCCAACCTTTTTTCGGTGACCGCACAAACTTTTTTCTTTTTGTCGGAGCTAGCCGTAGGAAGGTCGGAAGAGAAACCGACCCACACCAAGCAAGTAGCTACTTTTATTATTATAGGTTCTTCACCAAAATAAAGTTCAAGTTCATTTAACCATAAAATAGTAAAAAGACTTATCTCAGTCCAGAAATGCCAGTTATGAGAGATACACGACGCGCACGTTTCGGGCACTCTAGCCCTGTTTCAGGTGCAATAACTAGGATTCCTCAATCTTCAAATACCATCCTCTGAACGCCGTCAATGCAGCTAAGGTCATTATTACAATGGCTGATTAATCACTTTTAAAATAAAAGAAACGACCAATCAGTATCGGGAAAACCCCCACATGATGTGCGGTACTTTCTGCACCCATGGTCTCTCATTGTATAGAATATTCTCATACTATTGACCAGCTTCAATGGTCTATTATTGATCATGTGCCAGCTAATCCTCGGGGAGGACAGCAGGAAGAACGTCTGCAATACATAGAACAACGATGGAATTTTCGTCTTGAAACAATGGAGCCAGGAGGTTTGAACAGGGAAATAGACTGGCAGAGTCTTATTTAAGTTACAATTCTATGTGACCATCGGGAATGACATAATAATGATATATCCCTATTTCGGAAGGATGATACCAGGTGTTTTGAAGAGCATAAGATGATGATGTCGTCATAACTTTTGAAAACCAATCAGATCAGGGGTTCCCCATCATGTGGGGGTTTTCCCGATACTGATTGGTCGGTTCTTTTATTTTAAAAGTGATTCATCAGCCATTGTAATAATGACCTTAGCTGCATTGGCGGCGTTCAGAGGATGGTATTTGAGGATTGAGGAATCCTAGTTATTGCACTTGAAACAGGGCTAGAGTGCCCGAAACGTGCGCATCGTGTATCTCTCATAACTGGCATTTCTGTACTGAGATAAGTCTTTTTACTATTTTATGGTTAAATGACCTTTAACTTTATTTTGGTGAAGAACCTATAATAATAAAAGTAGCTACTCGCTTGGTGTGGGTCGGTTTCTCTTCCGACCTTCCTACGGCTAGCTCCGACAAAAAGAAAAAGGTTGTGAGGTCACCGAAAAAAGGTTGGGTGCTCTACACATATTGGTTGTTATCTGCAAGACATGTTTTGATTTCCTCTCACGTTTTACTGGTGGGTAAAATATGTGCACAGTGTTGCTGCTGGCACCAGCTGGGAGTTGAACTGGTAATCTTTGGCTCCCCAGCACACTGGCTGTGTCCCCTGCACCACACTGCAGTCACAGAGTGAATGTGGACCCTGGAGATGGCATGTCTGTTTGTCATAGCGGGCCTTTCTGTTGTGGTCCGGTGCACCCACATGGCATTGGCTCAGCCTCCATCTTCTCTGGCCACCTGCCACTGGCCCCCTCAGATACCAGTAAAGTTCTCCCAACATGCTACAGGCCCTTCTGCTACTGGTGCTGGGGGCGCACAGTTTTAAACCATACAGTGTGCATGTCGGCAACTACCTCTACTGCACATTCCCCCCAACTCACACATGCTGTTGTGCAACATGTGCATGCCATAGGGGACCTGTCTATTGCTGTGGGGAAACCTGCTCTATCCTACATCAATGTGTGATCATTCAACATTTATGCCGCAGGGGCTGGTGACCCTTCCAACATTCATATATTTTGGCCCTGCCTTTCTTGGGTGTGTCTGATGATGTTTCACATTGCTGTGACCATTACCCAGGTTGGTCCTCTCTTGTGCTACAATCGAGAGGTTTGACAGCTCTGGCCAACACACCAGTCCTGGTGACACTACAGGCATGGATATGTTAGGCATAGACTGTTGGGGGTCACTCCCCAGGGCGGTACGCACTATCAGACACAAGACCTGCTGCACACAACACACACATCTGAATGATTGTTATGGTGGTGCTCAATGGGACACATGTACTGAGCATTTGAATCATTATGAACATATTTTCACATGGGACCTTGGATAGCTGTGTACCATGTACATAGGTGTGGGGTGGCATTGCTAAGGTACACATCTGCTACTTTTGGGGATTACAGGCAGGGCCCACTGTCCTGCCTCTCCAGGATGCATTGTCCAATGGGGCCTGTGGGTATGGGTGTGTCATGGCCTGTTGGTTGATGCCTTTCATATGGGTTACACACATCAGGTCATGGTGTGTCAGACACTGTTCTGGTTTTAGGATGTCCCTCATGGATATGCATGTGCTACATCTGCATAACATGGGGGTGGTGCATAGATATGCAGCACAATCATTAGTATTAGCCGCAGCATGGATGCTGAATGGTGTGTGGTCTTCCAGGTCTGCATTTCGGATACTCTGATCTGAGTGATGCCACGGTTAATGGTGTATGTGCTTTGGATGGGAAATGATAGCCATATAGACAATGCCTATCTCCTCTGCATTACAGGTTTGTGCTTACCAGCACAGTTTAGTTGTTGGACAAAAATGTGGGTGGAATTGGCCATAGCCCCAGCTGAGCTTTGAACCTGTGACCTTATGTTCTTGCATACACTATCTGTGTGCACTGCACCACCATGTAGCCACAGATTGACTGGGTTCCCTGGGAGGTCCATGTCTGTACATCCATCACGGCCTGTCTGTAGCAGTGGACGGTGCCAGACTGCACATGGCTAAGCCACTGTCTTCTGTGGCTCACAGCCCCTGCCCCCTCCACCCTCTGTACTGTTCCACCAACATGCTGGCATGTCCTCATCTTAGCAAACGCATATGGCCTGATTAGTTTGAGCCACTCCAGGACTGCATTTGGGGAACTCAGCTGTGGGTGATGCCCATTGTTCAGGTGCATGTGCACTGGAGGGTAAAATATGGGTGTTTGCAAGATGTTTATGCTCTCTGCAATAATGGGGTGTCTTTACTATCTCTGTTTGGTGATGGTTAAAATATTGGGACTGGGCTGGCATGAGCCCCAGCTGGGATTTGAACCTGTGACCCTCCTGTTTTGGAGGTGCTGGCTCTGTCTGCTGCACCACACTGTGGCCACAGAGGCAGTGCAGTACCTGGTGATAGGACACCTGTCAGGATGGGGACGCACAGCTTGCTCTTCAGTCTTTTACTGTGGCCTCATTCACCTTGTCTGGTGACAAACATGCAGCTAAACCCCAGAAATAGACACATATACCGGGGCTTTACTTTTAAGCTGGGCAACAGTGATATTGGTGGGCAACCATTTGGAAGACACCCAGGACAGCCACAGGGCTGGGAATTATTTTTGGGGGAGTCTCAGCTCCATGGCCCTTCCTACATTCATATCTTTTTTTCTGGGACTGTCCTGGGTGTGATTTTTATATTTGCCCATTACTGTAACTGTTCACAAGCTGCATTACTATTTTTATTATTGATTTTCTGGTCATTGTCTATTTTTACTTTCACCTTTCTGCTGTGCACATGTATCACACTGCTTACGTTTTGCAGGTTTCCCCGGTTTTGCTGTACATTGCTAACGGAAATGGTTTCTCTTGCCTTTATATGACCTCTAGCGCGACTGTTTCACTCGCGCTATTTTTTCATGGGAAATTCGGCCCCGTTCATGTGCGGGGAGCCTCTCCCCTCCCCTTACCCGCCCATTGACCCCGTCTCTCCGCCCCTCGGGGACCTTCCTCCGCCCTCCGTTCGCCGTTACACGCCTCTTTCGGACATTTGCGGGCCCGTATTTGTGCGGGGCCCGTTAGTGTGTCGCGCACATTCACGGGGGTTCCTCGCACCTGTGCGGGGCGTTTAGGAGCGTTTGTCACCGTTTAAGTGGCGCGTTGCCGTGCGCTAATTTGCGGCGCGCAAATTCCCGGACTTTAGTAAACATACCCCTAAGTTTTTCCAAATATAGATGCCTGTGTTCCACTCTCTGTGATCTCTTGTATTTCATGAAGACCTCCCTTTTCTTCTTCACCTTTTCAGTTGCTTCTTTTGAGAACCATAGTAGTCTCCCTTGCCTTTTATCTTTATTTACCTTTCTAACAAAAAGTTTAGTTGGCCTTAAAATATCCCCTTTGAGTTTTGCCCACTGTTTTTCTACATCCCTCTGCTGTTCCTATCCCATTAATGACTCCTTGAGGTACTGGCCCATCTTGGCAAAGTTAGTTTTCCTAAAATCTAAGACCCTCACTTTTGAATGAATTTTATCAGCCCTATCCTAATACTGAATCACATCATCTGGTGATCACTGGATGAGAGATGATCTCCCATTATAACATCAGAAACACTTTCACCATTGGTAAGCACCAAGTCCAGTATGGCCTCATCACATATGGGTTCTGCTACCAGTTGCCTGAATAGTTCTCCCTGTAGAGCATCCAGGATCTCCTTACTTCTAGATGACACTGCAGCAGGGATGTGCCAATCCACATCCAGCATATTCAAATCACCTATCAATAGCACTTCCCCTTTCCTAGCAATGCTGACTATGTCTTCTATTAAATCTCCATCTACTTCTTCTCCCTGTGAGGGGGGTTTGTATATCACACCAATGCAAATTGATTTCTCTTTCCCTCTTTCTAGTTTAACCCACAGTGCCTCCTCTCTCCCTTTTAAGCCCTGTAATTCTATAGCTTTAATGCTATTTTTTACATATAGAGCCACTCCTCCTCCCCTTCTTCCTAACCTATCCTTCCTGAATAAAGTATAGCCAGATATAATTACATCCCAGTCATAGTTGTCCGTGAACCATGTCTTTGTTACTGCTACTATATCCAAGTCAGTCTGTTCCATTAAAGTCCTCTGGGATCTTATTTCCATGCTACAGGCATTCATACACACTGCTTTCCAGATGTTGTCCCTTTTACCCATTTCTACAGAGATATTTAATGTTTCACTTACCTGGGGGCTTTCTTCACCATCCACAATGAATCTAGTTTAAAGTCCTCTTCAGTAGGTTAGCCAGTCTACTACTGAAGATGTGTCAACCTTTCTTGGACAGCTGAGTGCCATCTCTGCTCTGCAGCCCTTGGAATATCATCCCAAGGTTCAGGAAACCAAAATGCTCTCGATGATACCCTTCACACAGCCATGCATTTATCTCCAGGATGTGAGCTTCTTTGCCTCCGCCTTTACTGTCAACAGGAAGGATTGAAGAGAATACCACCTACGCACCTGTCTTCTTCACCCTCTGTCCCAGAGCCATGAAGTCACTTTTGATACGCTCAGAGGGATACCTGGCAGTATCATTAGTGCTGACATGGATGCACAACATCAGGTAATAGTCAGTAGGCTTGATGAGTCTCGGCAAACTCTTCAACATCTTGGATTTTGGCACCTGGCAGACTACACACCTCTCTGGACATCAAGTCTGGTGGGCAGATGGACACTTCAGTACCCCTCAGAATAGAGTCAACAACCAGCACTACCCTTCACTTCCGTGTGGTCACTGATATTGCAACTTTGGGGTGCTCGAGCTCTGGTTCTTCCTTTCCCTGGGATGCTTTCACCTCCTCCACTTCCAGGAATGCATAATGGTTCTTCAGTTCAAGGGCTGGGGGAGTTGGATGGGTGATTCTGCTGGCTCTGTTAACTCATGTCCAGCTTTCGCCATTCTGCAGACTCCCATCTTCACCTCTATTGGGAAGCTTGGATGTTTCAAGAAGCATCTCATCAATGTACTTCTCACTGTCTTGAATGCTCCTCAGCCTCTCCATTTCTTCTTTCAGCTCCTCCACTTCTTTTCTGAGAGCTTCAGCATGCAGGCATCCTGTACATGGAACCTGTCCTTCAACTGGTATAGGGATATCTTTCTGGACAGAGGCAGAGACTATAATGGGTACAACAGCTCTGGCAATATGATTCTTCCCTGCCATGTGCCAGTTGGTAGAGCTTTGGTACATGTTGAAATAAAAGAGAGAGATCTAGCAAAGTACCTGTTAGTTCTTCCCTGATGGTGATTGGGCCTCCTGTGCCACGATTGGGCCTCAATTCCCCCACAATATTGTCAGTGCTGTGATCTGTGGCAGCAACAATATAAAAAATAAAAATGTGTGTCCTCTTCAGCACCAAACCCCCTTGGATAGCTCCTGATCCCCATTGTTGCACCCCCCCCCCCTCGGTACAACATCTCTCCTTCCCTTCTCATAAGCCCAAACAAAGATGGCCATGATCTCATGGTGATGCCCCCTAACAAGAAGCTAGAGGGCAGCATCTTGTGACAGTTGCCATTTTTATTGGCCACAAGATGGGGCAGGAGTGAATAAGATCACTCCTGCCCTGTTCTCCACTAGACCACCAGGAGTGTAAGGTATGTGCTAGAGGGGCCCAGGAGGGACTGGGGGAACCATGGAGCTCCCCTTGCTGGCTGGCTAACTGGGATTTTCTGTTTTTATAGGAGGAGGTGGGAAAGGGAGAATGGGGGGCCACAGAGGAAACAGGAAATGCTTATTATTTATTTATTTTTTATTTATTTATTTATTTACATTCTCTTATATACTGTGCTATTCTGCATCAGTGCAGTTTACATTGAACAAACTGAAATTACATTGAACAGGGCATTATAACTTGGAGATAACTATTTTACAGGGAACATGGGCTATGGAGGGTTAGGTGGCTTGCCCAAGACCACAAGGAGCACCTGTGGGACTAGAAACCCCAGTCCTTCCGGCCCAAGGTTGCTGTCCTCTAGTGGGATTTGAACCCCCGACCTTCCAGCCTGAAGTACCTTGCCCCAACCACTAGGCCACTCCTCCACTCCATTATTGCCTTTAGAAACTCTGTGGTCCAGCAGTTTAAAAGATAGCAGAGCTGTGGGAACAGAGAAATGTTCTCATGGCTGCTTCCTTTTCTGAAGGATGAATCAGTGAGGGGAGGGGAGGGAGGGCAGCTGCAGAGGGGAGGGAAGGGAAGGAAAAGGGCCAGAAGGGAGCTGACATGGGGGGGGGGGGAGCAGGCTGGAAGGAAGCAGACATGGGAGGGGGCTGATAGGGAGCAGATACGGGGGGTTGGAAGGGAGCTAACACTCGGGGATGGGGCTGGAAGGTGGCTGGGTATTAGGAGGTGGGTTGAAAGACAGCTGACAGGGGGGAAGGTGGGGGCTGAAGGAGCTCACATGCGGGGTTGGAAGGGAGCGGAAAAGAGGGGAAGGAGGTGGCTGGAGGGAAGGTGGGGACTGGAAGGGATCTGATACCTGGGGATGGGACTGGAAGGAAGCTGACAGCTGGGGATGGTCTGGAAGGTAGATGGACAGAGGAGAGGGTGACTGGAAGGGAACTGACACAGGAGGGGGCACTGGGACTGGAAGTTCACTGATACCTGGGATGGTATTTGGACTAAAAGGGGCTGGATGATGGGGAAGGAGGGGGACTGGAAGGGAATAGACACCAGTGGCAGTGCTGGGAATGCAAGGAGGTTGACACTGGAAGATACTGGGAGGGGAGGTTGTAAAGGGGGCTTATACTGGGGAGGGTTACTGGGACTGGAAGAAGGCTGATGGAATAAAATGAAGAAAGCAAAAGGAGTAAGAAGAAATGGCAGATGGACTATAGACCATAGAAAGAGAGCTAAGAGAAGACAGATGAAAACAGAAACCTCAGATTGGGACCAGCATGATCAAAAATCGTAAGACAACAAAGGTAGAAGAAATAATTTATTTCAATTTTAGTGACTGGACATTGCACTATATATTTCACACAGTGTGGGAAACTGCATCTCTTAATTGGTGTGGTACCACATGCAGAATCTGGCTTATTTATTTTATTTTTTATTTATTTATTTAATTCTCTTATATACCGCGCTATTCTGCATCAGTGTGGTTTACATTGAACAAACTGAAATTACATTGAACAGGGCATTATAACTTGGAGATAACTATTTTACAGGGAACATGGGCTATGGAGGGTTAAGTGTTAAGTGTTCTTGGTGTTTCAGTTTAATTTTTGTCTACATATTTTTATTTTTACTTTAGGCTGTGGTAACTTATTCTGTAGTTGGTGAGGGTCTGTCTTCTGAGTGTGTGACCAAGGCCAGGTGTTCTGTTACCATGGAGTTTGTACGTAGGGATCTGTACTGTAGAATTTGACTTCTACAGCTTTTCAAATAGGTGTGTGGAGGTTTGGGGGCCCATTGCAGTGTTTATAATGCTGCTTGTTCTGGGTAGGCCCTTTATTGTATGAGTTTTGTAGTGTATGCTGGTATGGCATGGTAGATTTGGCCTTGTAGATCTTCAGTGACTTTTGCAGTGTCTTATATTAGTTCACAATATGCCTGGCACTGGAGAATGTTTGTTGTTGTTAGTGAGATGACCAGAATCAGTTTTTTTTTTACTATCACAGCCTATTTGTATGATGCTAAGTATTTTTATTTTGGGTATGCATTTGCTCTTTCGCAGCAATTTTCTTACAAGACTGGATTTGAAGGGGAAATACTAATATCACTTGAAAAGAGTTCACAAAGCGGTTTTGGGAAAAAGGAGGGTAGGGTGCAGCCAACATTAATAACAATGAGGGAGGGGCGCCGATTTATAGGTTGCAGGGGAGCACTAGAAACCCTAGCACCAGCGCTGCTTCCTGTTTCCTCAATCCACAACCTTGGAGTCATCCTCCCTCTCCTTCTCCACACATATCCAACAGATAGCAAAAACCTGTAGTTTCTTTCTCTACAATATTAACAAAATTTGCCCTTTCCTTTCTGAACATTCTAATAAAACACTTATCCACTCTTTAGTCACTTCTCACCTCGACTATTGCAACCTCCTCCTTGCTGGTCTCCTTCTGAGTCATCTTTCTTCCCGTCAGTCTGTTCAAAATGCTGCTGCACGGCTAATCTTCCACCAGCTCCAATATACTCATATAACCCCTCTCCCTCAAATCACTTCATTGGCTTCCCTTCTGTTTCCATATCCAATACAAACTACTTCTGCTCTATAAGTGCATTCATTCTGCTGCTCCTCACTACCTTTCCTCTCTTCTCTCTCCCTACACCCCTCCTCATGAACTCCGCTCTTCCTCTGGCTTGCTTCTCTCTGTGCCCTTCTCTTCAACAGCCATTTCCAGATTTCAGTCCTTTCACCTTGCTGCTCCTTATGTCTGGAATAACCTACCTGTATCTTTACGTCAGGTTTCATCTCTCCCCCTTTTCAAAATCCATGTCAAAGGCTCACCTCTTTCAGGCCGCTTTTGGATCTTAATCTTTTGTTCTCCTTCTGTCTCATTACCCTTCCCTACTGTATCCTTGTTCTCATCTTTTGTACTGTCTGCCGTGATTAGATTGTAAGCGCTGATGAGAGGGACCATCTTTTATATGTGTCTGTACAGTGCTATGTATGCCTTGTAGCGCTATACAAATGATTAATAGTAGTAGTAATAGTAGTAGTAATATCTGCCAAGGCAGGTAACATGGAGTCTCTGCAGGAAATCCAAATCTCCGTGGTATCTACAGAACCTCCCCTGGGAGCACCTCCTATAGATATCATGGAGGTTTGCTGCTTACTGCGTGGTTTAGTAGACATATCCCTTTGACAGTCAGGAGGTCGAGGATTGGAAGCTGTCTGGGAGGGATCCATGCATTTTTATTTTTAATACTGTCAGTGCGACATATCACATTACTGCAACACCGACAATATTGGGGGAGGGAGAAGGCCTGATCATGGCAGTTGGGGGGGGGGAGGAATGGCAGTGATCAGGGCACAGAGCTGTTCTACCATTCCTTTACATGGATTTACCACGGCGACATCCGGTACCTGCTTCGACAGGAACTGCAGGACTTTTCCTGCGGTATCTTCCAAGGTACGTAACACAGAGTCCCCATGGGAAATGCAGACCTCCGCGGTATCTGCAGAACCATCCCTGGGAATGCCCCCTGCAGATACCACGGATGTTTGCCACTTACTGTGCGGTTTTGGCTGCTAACGCACCATGGTTTAGTAGACATACTTCTAAGTGTAAAACTAAACTATAAAAAGAAGGAAGACAATATTCTCAGATTTTGCAAACTTGGTCTTGTTGTCACTGAGCTGCATTGCATAATCACACTGGATAATTCCTTTCACAAATAAAATAGTTCTCTATTTTATGACAATTAAATTTCATTTTCTACTAGGGTATCATGCATTGGTAGCTTTACAAGACATAATACTGAGCAACCTAGCACAGGAAGGATAGAGGGACTGGAGTACATAAATGTATATGAAACTGTAAATTATGCTTAAATAAGCTAGGTAGGAAGAATATTATGTATTAGCATGAATAGAATAAGATAAATGGAGTAATTTTATGACCCAACAGGGCCATCCTGTGCCTTGAGACTCCCAGCTCAATAAAAATTGTCCTTCACTGAGATATGTCACTATGAACCTTCATTTGCAATCTGCTGGGTGGTTTTCCACCTCTTAGTTTAACCATTGAAGTAACAGCCCTTGGCCAGGATCACAGACCATTGGGTTTTCTCCAAAATCCAATACATATGCAACCAAAGTTTAGTTATTGTCATTGAATGATGGCTGACACGCTTTCCCCATGAGGGATGTGAATCTTGCTTCCTTAACATCTCCAGTTAGCTTGGGGACCAGAAACCAGACTTACAAATTGAACTTGGGTCTTCCGCATGCACTGCTGTTAAGCCACTGGGCAACTGGAGTGAATATTTTACAGGCTAATGTAGGGGGTTAGAATATGAGCACTCAGACAACAGCCCCTACCCAAACAGAAATACAACTACTTCCGCCAACTAGACACACACTCATCCTATCTACACATACAAGTTTATTGTACTACATTATTAAATGCCCTCATGTTAAATGTTACCCTTCAATTGTACTGTCTAAATGTTGTTAAGTAATTGTACTGTCTAAATGTTTACAAGTACCCTAATGTTAAATGTAACGCTCCAATTGTGATGTGACGTGACCACCTTGATTGAAGGATAAGGTGGCATACAAATCTGTCTAACTAAATAAAATAAGCTCCTGCAGTTTATAATTGACGAACACCTAAATTATTAGGAAAAGCAATGCCAGCCTTTGAAAGTGACTTTTTTTCCCCCGAAAAAGAGTTCTAGCTAGGCTTTTATAACACAGAGGCGAAAGAAGAGATTTACAGCAGTTAGATTTCTCATTTTCACCCAAGCACAAAGACATTTTGAATCTTGTCAAAAATCTGCAATGATGCTTCACTCTAGACCTATACCAGCTTTTGCACAGACTTGATATATCTAATCTAATCTATTATGTTTTTTAATACCACTATAGTTCCAAAACTGATGTGGTTCAGTGTGGTTTACAATAAAAGATAAGGTTACAAAAGAAGATTACAAAAAGGATTATGAATCAAAAAGCCAGGCTTTCAAAGATTTCCGGAAGAGCTAAGTAGAGGAGAGCCCCTTAATCTTTAGAGGTAATTTAGTCCAAAGCTCAGCAGCCTTATATTAAATGGTATATGCAGGTCTTGTTCTTGAGCTAACAGGAATAAAAATGCTTAGTTTGTGGGTTGTCTGAGTCGAATGGTGTATATACTTTAGGGTAACTGGGTGTTTGTGACAGGTCATTGGACAGAATGGGGTAACCGTGATGTTTACTCCTGTACTTTCTATCTTTTATACAAGTCATCTTTAGTACTTTTTTAACAGAATACCTGTTCTTACGAGCTGCTTTCGACGCATTAGAATAGATGTTCTTTGAATTTAGGTCCCTGTTTATTAAGCTGTATCATGGTAGTAATACCTGTTATTTCTTTATTAATTCACATTATTTGGCAATAACACAGCTTAATGTGGGATTTTTTTGCAACGTATATTAAAAAATAATGATCTGAGAAGCATGCAAAGCAGATCATTATTATGCACAATAACACAACATTCAGGGATGCTCTCAAAGGGGCAAGGATTGCCCTCCTAACTCCATTCCTTGATACATTGAAACCAGACTCCCCCAGCACCTACTGCTGACTCTCGCCTCAGTGGCCTCCTCTTTTAAAAATGGCAGCCTCTGACCTTCAGCGGTGGCCTCACAATACTACTGCTAGGGAGTGTTCTCTTATTTGGCAACCTGAGGCTGACAGTTCTAAAGGGAGCCCCCGGGCAACTAAAAATAACATCTGTTTCCTTCCCTCCCCATCTACCCACCACACAGACCCCTGGTAGATGCTGACAGGCTGTAGGGGAAGAGGCTGGGCCTTGGAGGAGTCTTATTTAAAATGCATCAAAGGTGGGGGCATATGGGGGAGAGGTGGTGCTCCAATTTCTTAAAGGAGGGGGGAAATGAAGGTGTAAGTTTGTGGCCATTACAGACAAGCCCTTTTAGAAGCTAGTGGGCCTGATTAGAAGTTGCTATCTTTGAGTTGCAGTGGCAGAGAAAATGGGCTATTCCCAGCTGCAACAATGCAAACAAACTTTACCATGAGTGGGTGAAACCCATGGTAGATTTTCCCATAGTAAAACAGCTCACAGACATGCTATTTTACAATGGGTTAGTAAATAGGGGGTCTTAATCTGCTAAAAGATTTCTCCCGTTTTGCAAGTATGGGATGTGCTCAAGTCTTGTATATCCCTGTACCACAATTCATCTGCACCCTCCCTATCAACAATTGTTCAACATATCCCAGACAACAGAACGAGAAGATCCAACATGGTAAATACCCTGATCACTCCTTCAGCAATAAGAACTTGCACTAAGGCCGTCAGAAACCGCACCTTCTCTTTATATGCACCGACTCTCTGGAATACCCTTCCTGCTCCAGTCCGAGTTATTATGGACCATTCTACATTCAGAAAGGCCCTAAAGACTCACTTCTTCCAGCTGGCCTATGACAACATAACTTCAGAATGGCTCTACTATGCTGGCCTCTACACTCACAAAGACTACCTGAGCCCCGGCTGCACAATATGTAATTAGTTCTCCCTCCCTCTCCCATTTCCCTTGCCTCTATCCTCCCCTTCCCCTTCCTCTTTCCTCCCTCTCACCCTATCCCTCATGTTGACTCTTTCATTTGTCACCATTTATCTCCACCTTGTTATTCAGTTTACTTGTTTATGCCTGTTTGATGTAAAGTGCTTGAGTTGAGCGTTTTGATGTTTTATGCCTGTTATGCCTGTTCTATGTAAAGCTGCCTGACCCTTCACGTTTACTGTAAACCGCTCTGATACTAAATAGTGTGGTATATAAAAGCTAATAAATAAATAAATACCTTACGTTATACAGCAGAACAAGAGCGGCACATTGCCATAGAAGAAACAGGCCATGATAGTGCAAGGCAGCAGTGTGGCAGAACTAAAAGACTTTTATCATCAGTTAAAACAAGCTAAAAAGACTTTCAGCACTTATGCCTGTGTCAGTGGCTACTTTCCAGAGTCTAGAAAAAACAAATAGAACAGAAAATGTAAAAACTAAAATTGACTAAGGTGAAGCGAAAAGCAGAAGCAACACATGTCTTGCCCCAATCATTCAAATTCAAAAGATAAAATTACGTTCCTATTTTAGACATGAGAACATTTGCTAGGACCTGTATGGGGCGAAGAGTCAGCTGGACTGTGGGCCAAACAGCTACTAAGCAGACACTTTCCTCCGTCCAAAAGGGGAACCAAAAACACTCCAAGAGGAATAGTCACTTCCCAATAAAAGAAACACACAGGGAAGACTTATACTTCCCAATAAAATCTCACCTTCTGCAGGACAGCACACTCATACATAGTAATAACTATCTCACAAATTTTTCTTCCGAAAGGATCCTTTTATTATTACCTATCTTACAGAAACAAAAAGTAAGAACAACAGGATAAAAGCAGTCCAATGGAATTACAGATCTTGCCACTTCTCACAGCAAACAAACAGGGTCATTCTGTATTTATCTCAGATGCAGATCTCTAAACAGCTACAAGCAACAATGTCTGATCCTGCCTGCATGATTCTGTTTTACTTCCTGACTCAGAAATAACAAAAGTACATCCTTCTGTCCTGTCTAGAACAGCGAGTGAGAAAATATGTGACAGGCTTTCCTGGACAAAAGAAATCAGTGTAACAAACATATATGACATTAGAACACAAGACTAACTAGCAGACACAAAAAATCTTTAAGACACAGCAGGGATACTGGGGCCATAGGGAACCCAAGGAATCTATACCCCACTCAGCCTTCACTGCGCAGGAGATGAACTCATCGCCTATCTGGTCCTGTCACATTATATACCCTTGCTCAGGACCATATTTGCTATTCCGGGCATTCTTCTCTAATTAGTTAATTCTTGTTTCAGCTGTCTAGGGCTCCACTTGTGTGATTTGCCATGTTATTCTACTCATGGCTGTACTCCTCTCCGTTGACCTTTTTTCTCAGGCCCATGCCTGCAATTATACTTGGGCCTTGTCAGATTTATATTGTTATCTGACCTTTTTGCCCCCACTCACTCAGCTCTTTACCTGGTTCTGTTGCTTGGATCTCTCCCACCCCTCAGTTCCCAATAAATATATCTCTTTAACTCCCCATGTTCTGACAACTATACTGGGGGCCATTTGTTCTTCTTCGTGCTAAGCTGGCATGTTTATAACTCATGGTTGCCTCTTTACCCTCTCTCTGTCCACCACTTTCTGATAAGTGTGTTTTCACATCTTTTCCATATGATGTCACATACCTCTGAAAGCTTCATGTATGTATCTCAGTACAATTCCAGCATTCAGACGATTTTTTTTATCTTGTTTTGTGCTACTGTGTAAACCCATTCTCCTCTGGCTCTCACAGACCCCAACACTGACGCCTTTAGTCTCTCCTTGTTACTGCACTGTTTCCTTTCAGTTGTCCTTCCACCTCCTATCATGTCCCAGCCCTACCTCATAACTCCACTGATACCTCTCTTTACCCTGCAGCTGACTTCCCTCTCAAGCTTGGGGAGAGGTTGGTTGGGTGTGTTTGAGTGGGTGGGATTTCTGTTGAAGTGTAGGTGGGTCAAAATGTGGGAGGGCACAACTTAGGGGAGGCCCAGTCTGCCTGCCTTCAATTTTCTAGTCCCCATGTTCTCTTTCTCCTTTCTCCCCTTCCATCTCCCTTTTTTTCCCCTATTAACATCCTTCTTCACATTCTTGTCTTCCTATTCTTATTAGTCTTCTATCTCCTTAATGCCCCCAAAATATACACCCTGCCCCATCACAAAAACAACTCAGCACCCTCTCTCTCTCAGTCCCTCTCGCTATACCCATCAATCACTGTCAGTGCCCAACTATCACTCTTTTTCAATCCCACTGTCTGCTGCACCCTCCCTATGTCTTCCAACCCCATGATATTTCTCCCAATCTTACGTTCCTCCACAAACTCTCCACTGTTCTAGTTGATCTCCTTCCACTTTGCTCCACTCCCATTCCCTGCTTGCACATCCCCCAACTACATTCTCTCCATGTCCCCACTCCAGCACCACACTCATGCCCCCATGCTCACCCTCCATTCTTACTCATTCTAAGTTCTCTTCCTCCATCACCTTATTCATGGCCTCTACATACTCTTTCTCCACTTCCCCTGCTCTCTTGCCCATTTGGCCTTCTGCTCACTTCCCATGGACTTTTCTCCTCACACACTCCCATGTTCTCTCCCACCAACTCACTTACCTTTTGATTAATCAGACTTGTGCATCAACCCCCTGCCCCACCTACTCCACCCTTCACCCATCTTCTCCTTCAACTCTTTCCCCTTTTTTTCTTCATCATGACCCTAGCCCTTTCTGCCTCCCCTCCCCAATGGCAGTCTTTCTGTGCTCCCACTCCTGCTGTCCCCAACACCAGCTCTCTATCACTCATTCACAACCTGACTGCAGCACTTTTAACTCCTCCTCCCCAGCTCAATCATACTCTCAGTCTCCTCCCTCCATAGAAATAAATCTTGATATTTGACCACCAACTTCCCACATCCATGTTAGCCCTCCTTCCCCTAATCCTCTTCTGTTTCTCATTCTCCTCCCTGAGCCTGACATTTTAACATTTTTTCCTTTTACAGCTCTACCCCAGCACCATCCATCTGTCTCCTATCCTACCCAGTTCTTTCTCCCATCTTTGTGGCTAATTCTGTCAGCCATATAACTTACCAGAGCCCCTGGCTCCTTGCTTCTGCTGTCACTGTCTCTGCTGGTCCTTGGAGCTGCATGGCTTGCCATGCTTCCAGGCCACAGGGCTCTAGTTCCTTGGCTGCCCCTGCTTCTGTTGACATGAACAGGAACCTACTCTTCCACCTCTTGCTCTCCAGCTCTCCCTGACTAGTTGTTGGATTACTAGAGCAGAGGGTAATTGATGCATTGCTGACCCTCTAAGCTCCACAAACCAATGGGCATCAGTAACCAGTGAGCTAGCAGTGTTTCTGGCAGGTCAAAGCCAGTTTGGTAGGGTGTGTACCCTCCATTTCTTGCACCAAGGTCATTGGAGCTATCTAGGAAAGCAGCATTGAGTGGCATGTACGTGTACCTACACTAATGCATGCATGTGCATCCTACCTACAGTGGCCACAATAGCTTGAAACAGCCCCACGACGCTTTGGTTGGGGGAGGAAGCAGATAGCCCTGCAACACCACAGTTTGAAGGTAAGTGCCATGGGCACTTTCAAGCCATTGCAATCTCTTTAAGTCCCGGTGAGGGGAGACATTGGTGGCAATGGGCGTCCCTGGAGGACCGGCGCTCTAAGCAACCACCCAGTTCAGTTAATGGTAGCGCTGGGCCTAGTAAAAACCTTTTTCAGGTGAAGGCTACAAGGGAATCCATTGGACCATTAGATGATAGAGGGGTAAAAGTCATAAAAGAGACAAAATGAATTCTGTGCTTTGGTCTTTACTGAAGATAATGAATTGCCAGAAGTGATATTTAAAGGTGATAATTTGGAGGAACTGAAACAAAGTTTTGGTGAACCTGGAAGATAAAATAGGGCAATTTGGCAAATTAAATAGTAGCATATCACCTGGACTGGATAGTATACATCCCAGGGTGCTGAAAGAAAACAAAAACACAATTGCAAACTTACTGTTAGCAATTTACAAACTTTCATTAAAATCATTTATAGTATCAAGATGAGGGGTGCCAACATAACACCAGTTTTTAAAAAGGGTTAAAGGTGTGAAACTCTTGACAAACAGTGCTGGGTAAAATGGTAGAAACCAATATAAAGAACAATATTATCGAACATATAGATAGTCATGGTTTAATGAGACAAAACCAACATTGATTTAGCCCAGGGAAGTCTTCCCTTGCCAATCTACTATATTTTTTGAAGATTTAATAAACACATAGATAACAAACCATTTGATATAATGTATCTGGATTTTCAGAAAGCTTTTGACAAGGGCCTTCATGAGAGACTTTTGATGAAATTAAAAAGTCATGGGATAGGAGGCAATTGTGGATTAGGAACTGGTTAAAAAAATAGAAATAGAGATTAGGGATAAATGGTCAAGTTTCTCAATAGAGAAGGGTAAATTGCTGAGTGCTGTAGAGATCTGTACAAGGCCCATTGGTTTTTAAAATATTTATAAATGACCCAGAAATAGGAACAATGAGTGAGGTGATCAAAATTGCAGACAACACAAAATTGTTCAAAGTTGTTAAGTCACAAGAGGATTGTGAAAAATTTCAAGATAACCTCGAGAATTTGGGAGATGGGGCATCCAAATGGCAGAAGGAATTTAATGTGGACAAGTGCAAAGTTATGCACTTAGGGAAGAACAACTCAACAACAGTTAGGGGGCGAGAGATTGGTGTGTACGGATCAGGAGAAAGACCTTGGAGTGATTATTTCTGAAGATCTCAAGGTGGCAAAACAGTGCGACAAGGCGGTGGCAAAAGCCAGGAGGATGTTGGGCTGCATACGAAGAGGAATTACCAGCAGAAAGAAAGAGGTACTTATGCCATTGTACAAGTCTCTGGTGAGGCCTCACTTGGAATACTGTGTTCAGTTTTGGAGACCATATCTTGCAAAGGATGTAAAAAGACTGGAAACGGTTCAGAGGAAGGCAACCAAAATGATTTGGAGCCTGCGTCAGAAGCCTTATGAGAAGAGACTTGAAGACCTAAACATGTACACTTTGGAGGAGAGGAGGGACAGGGGAGATATGATTCAGACCTTTAAATACTTAAAGAGAAACAATGAACAAACAAATCTCTTCCAAAGACAGAGAAGCTGCAAAACTAGAGGGCATAACATGAAGCTACAAGGTGGTAAATTGAAAGGCAATGTCAGGAAATACTTTTTCACTGAAAGGGTGGTGGATGCTTGGAATGCACTCCTGATGGAAGTGGTGGGGGCAAATACGGTGACGGAGTTCAAAAGGGCATGGGACAGACACAGTGGATCCCTTTACAGCAACAAGAAAATATCAAAATAATCTGAACCATCTAATTCCTTAACAAAGAGGGGTGTACTACAAGGAGTGGTGGGACCAACCCTAAACAAAGAGATGGGGAAGGGGGGCCTGCATAGAGCAGCAGGTGTACCTACTCTTGACATCGTACTGGGAAGACTAGATGGACCATACTGGTCTTTATTTGCCGTCATTTACTATGTTACTATGTTATACAATGCAAGGTTCCACATTACTAATTACCACCCAGAAAAATTATCAACATGTCATTTGTCACCACGCCCTTCGCCCCAGGTGGTTGCCTAGGTGTTGGGAATGGTGATAGTCTTTATTTATTTGAAAAATGCCTATAATTGTAGTTGTGCAGTTGAAATAACTTCAGCCGAGGAGGGATATAGGCACACAGATTTTTTATTATTCTTCAGGCCAAAGGAACTTCTTATAAACAGTTCCAGATATCAAACATAAGGTGTGGATATTTTCCAGAGTAAAGCCACAAGGTAAGAGGCTTCTACATTCAACTTGTCAGCAAACTCAAAGTATTTCTTCATATAAAAACAGTAAAGCAAATTTGGTGCTCCAAAAAAAACCCTTCTTCTCAAAAGGTGACTTTAAAACAGGTACAGCTTTAAGTAATCCAGCAATGCAAAACTTCAACTGCACAATGTTTTCTCTCTTCTCAAAAACAACGTTTTCTCTACCTGCTGTCTGGCAGGCTCTACACTTTTTACCAACAGTCTTTCAAAGAAAGGGTTAAGCTTTCAGAATCTCAGCAATCCTAATTTGCATATTCTTTTCAGCTCGGCGTCTTTGAAAACAGCTGCTAGTTTCTAGGCTTCAGGAAAATGTTCTAGCTTTCAGCTACTGTATGGAAACTAGAGAACATTCTATTTCCATGTCAGAGCTAGATTCCTGTCTCATAGAGGTTTCAAACTCCATGCTCTCGATGTCTGATTCTACCAGAGAAGCATTGGATTTGAACTCAGAATTATCTTGCTTTAAGCTTTCTAAGATTTGTAAGACTCTGTTTAATGCAGACTCTTCTCTTCTCTGAGGAACGTTTTTACCTTTAGGTAACTCCTCAACTTTCAAAGGCTTATTAGAGGATTTAACCTTGCTCACCCTATTCTGAGGAAATAAGCTTCTAGCTGGCTTTACAGCTGACTGCTCAGTTTCCATGTAAATTTCTGGAGAATGCTGTCGGTTGCTCACATGGCTTGCAACCTTCCCTGGGTAAGCTTTAAAACCTCTGGCTGGTTCTGCCTTTCTCCACGGAGCTTCTGGTGAAGTTTCCTTCACTCTCCGAGTGCCTTCCTTGTGTAGTCTTGCCGAGCTCCTAGGGCCTCTTCCCCTTCTAGGATTCTCTGACCCATTCACTTCAGCATTGGGCTCGGAACTAGAGCTCCTCCTTCTCCCCTCTCTCTCGGTAGAAGATTCACCGTCACTGGAAGTCAGTCTCCCAAAGCACCTTTCCCTAAGGCTGCTTTCTCCTGCAGTGTACCTCTTTCCTGCACTCTGAGCACCTCCCTCTCGGGCACTACTTTGCTGGGCAGTTTGAGGATCTCTCTGCTGGGCTTTCCTTGCACTTCCTTTCTCCTCGGTGATTCTAGGATTTCTGGCACTTCTTTCACTCCCTCTACTTCCTCTCTCCTCTCCAGATTCCTCGCGTTTATATCTGTAGTTTCCCTTTCTGCTTGCTAGCTCCTCCCCCAGCTGTCCCTCATGAGCAGGGCTGGTAACTAGGGAGCTAGGGCGTGTCCCTTGACTACAAACTTTCTGTGAGGAGTTTTTTTCTAAACCAGGAGTTTTAACCATTGAACTTCTGGTTTTGATTCCCTTCTCTGGGGAAAACGCTTGATTTTTCCCTTCTTTCTTATGCTCTCCCTCTTCTGCGCCACCACAGCTCCCCCCCCCCCCTTAAGATATTCCGGGCTGGCCGATTACTGTCGGCACAGCACGGAATCCTCGAAAGGTCATCCGCATTGGTGTGGAGCCTACCTGCCCTATGTTCAATTTGGAAGTCATAGGCCTGCAGGGTCAGGTACCAACGTATGAGCCTCGGATTATGATCTTTCATTTTATTAAGCCACTTTAAAAGGGCATGGTCAGTGACGAGGAGATACTTACGGCCCACAAGATAAAATCGGAGAGCATCTATCGCCCAGCATATAGCTAAGCACTCACGTTCGACCGCTGAATATTTCCGTTCGGGTGGTGCCAACTTCCTACTTAAAAACATTATAGGATGTTCTACCCCTTCTATCTTTTGGGATAAAACCGCCCCCAGCCCAGTTTCGGAGGCGTCTGTTTGTACTATAAATGGGCGCTTAAAATCTACGCCCCTCAAAATGGGCTCACAACAAAGTTTTCCTTTTAATTGCTCAAAAGCCAGCTCCGCCTCCAGTGACCACCTTACTTGATTCGGAGCATTTTTTTTAAGCATGTCCGTCAAAAGGGCACTTTCAGTGGCAAAGTTAGGTATAAACCTCCGATAGTACCCAATTAACCCAAGGAAAATGCGAATCTGTTTCTTTGTTAGGGGTTTTGTGAAAGTCCTAACAGCTTCTATTTTGTCTATTAAAGACTTTATCACCCCTCTTCCTACTATGTGCCCAAGGTATTTTACCTCCTTTCCCCCAAACATGCACTTCGCGGGGTTGAGGGTGATACCTGCCTCTCTCATGGCTTCCAATTCCTTGCCTATGTGAAATAGATGCTGGTCCCAACGGTCGCTGTGAATTACAACGTCATCCATATACGCCGTAGCGTACAGTTGGTGCGGTCGTAGGACCCTGTCTACCAGACGCTGGCATGTAGCCGCTGCCCCATGTAGCCCGAAGGGCATACAGCGGAACTGGTACAGGCCTAGCGGGGTACTAAAAGTGTTTTTTGGGCGAGATTCCCTTATGAGGGGAATCTGCCAGTACCCTTTTGTCATATCTAACGTTGTTAGATATTTATTTATTTATTTATTTAACAAGTTTTTTATACCGCCTTTTCCTTCAATCAAAGCGGTCACAAGAAATACAAGGTATAAACAAGGGAAACATAAACAGTATAGACATGACAACATATGGTAATGTAGGAAAAATAACAAGGGTTAACGATATGGTGGATTATTTATAAAATATATACAATAGATGATATCTTAGTCATTTGTTGATCCATAGTGCTCAGTGAAAAGATATGCGGCCCTACCTAACCTATCTAAGAGCTCATTGATCCTAGGCATAGGATAGGTGTCAAAACGCGAAATTGTATTGACTTTCCTAAAGTCTGTACAAAACCGGGTACTGCCATCAGGTTTGGGAACTAAAACAATCGGGCTATTCCATGGGCTTACGGATTCTTCAATAACCCCTAAAGCCAACATTTCCCGTACCTGCTCTTTTACCACCTGTTGCTTCGCTGCGGGCAGCCTATAGGGCCTTTGGCGAATAATTTCCCCCAGAGGGGTCACCACTGTATGGCTTACGATGTTCGTCTTCCCCGTGATGGGTGTTAATACATCTGGGAATCTACTCAATAACCTTGATAAGGCCTGTTGCTGGTGCCATGATAACTCATCCCCTATCTTAGGAATAGGCTTTGTCCTGCAGTCAGCGAGTTGAGGGCCTAGGTCCACGTCTGCTTTGTCTTCACATGTGGCCGCTAGCCCTTTAAATTCAGCACGGCCAGAGGAACCGAATCCCCGCGACCCTCTCAGAGTGGTGCTCACTTCCTCAACTTCTTCTATTGGTGGGAATCCTACTCTTTCGCAGATCAACTGCTCTATCCTATCCCCTGTATTTACTTTAAAATCAGTATGGGATGAATTGAGCAATAAAACCTTTATCGCCCCTCGGAAATCGGGGTCTATTACCCCCGCCCCTACATCAATGGAGTTTTTCACGGCCAGGCCAGATCGTGGAGCGACCCTCCCATAACATCCAAGGGGTATCTCTACCTGAATGCCGGTTTCGACCAGCGCCCTACCTTGTTTGGGGATGACCCTGTCCTCCGCACTGTAGAGATTAAACCCCACAGCCTGTTCAGTCGCCCGTTTGGGTATTCTAGTGCTCGGAGTAGTCCTACAGGCTTTCAAAATAAACCTAGGTTTATTGTCTGGGGACTCCTTTTTGGCCACTCTCCCTTCCGGTTTCTTTCCAAACAAGGGGGCTAATACTGGGTTAAGTTTTTTGTCTGAGTTTTTCTAGGGGAACGGGATACCTTATTCTGTTCTTTACTGGGTGTATGGTTCTCCTCTGGCTCCTTAGTTTCTCCTAGTAAACCTTTTTCCAGGCCACGTCTGAACTGCGGCCAGTCCTTCAATAACACTAAGGGATGGGGGAGCTTAGGGACTATGGCAACTACCACTTCTCGTTCCAACCCTAAGCCTTTCACTCTCACCTTCGTTAAAGGGTAAGCAGATGTGGCGCCATGCACACATTTTATCTTAATTGAATGCCCAGATGGGGTTGGGGCCTTATCACTCTGTGCCTGTATATCAGCCCATAGCTTGGCTGACAACATAGATTGCTCTGCACCTGAGTCTAAAAGCACCTCCGTAGGAATGCCCTCGACCTCCACAGTCAGCAAAAATCCCTCCCCATCCTTACCATGGGTGGATACCAGCGCTGTCCTGGCCTTGCAATTCCTAGCAAAATGCCCCACCTCCCCACAAGTAAAACATTTACTTTGAGCATGTGAACAATTCTTCCTGGGCTTCAATCCTAGGCTTTCTCCTAACAGTGTGTTCCCCATCCTTTCTGAACCTCCTTTCTCAGGACTTGGTGCAAGACCCACCTTCATCTGGCCGACCAACCTGGCCTCTAAAAAACCGCTCCGCCAGCGAGGTTGCTTCTTGGGTGGTCTTACAGCCCTGGAGGATCAGGAAAGATTTTAAATCATTAGGAACAGCTTCCACAAATTGTTCCAATATTATGCAGTCTAGAAGAGTATCAATAGACTTTCCCTGTGGTTCTAACCACTTCCAAACTAGACTCTTGATCCTTTGACATAAGGCTCGTGGCGTCTCCCCTAGCTTTAACTTACACGCTCTTAGATGGCGTCTATATACCATCGGGGTGAGACCCATTCTATCCCTTATGGCTCTCTTAACATCAACATAAGAGGAGGCTAGATCATTGGGCATTGCGCGATAGGCAGCCAAAGCTTCACCAGTGAGGGAAGCTGCAAAGCGGACTGCCCACTGATCTTCGGGCCAACCGCTGAGTTGAGCGACTCTCTCGAAGACCTCTATATAGTCATCAATGTTATCATCTTTTGCTAGAGGGCCAAAAGAAAAAATACCCTTCCCTGGTAGTCCCAGTCCCTGTGAGGCTCCTAAGGAACCAGTCATACTCCTCAGGGCATCTGATGTCTTCCTTTGCTCCCCTAACCAGTCAGCCATCATCGATAGGAGCGGTTGTTGCTGGTCTCTCAGCATGCAGGCCACACGCTCCTGGGCTTTAGTGGCTTCTTCCTGCTGCTCCCTGAAGCGGTCTGCCACCCAGCTAAGCAGATTGGGCTGCTCCATCTCTCCGGTGATGCTGAAACAAAAACAAACAGAAACACACCAAGTGCGGCTCTTTCACACAGAGGCTGTTTCCCACTACTTATGAGGACTACAGCACCCCACCCTGGCAGGCAATCCTAAAATAACCCAGTTTATCTACGGGTTACCTGCCGGACGGGTAGACTCAGGCTCAGCAAGGGAGGCACCCTCTGGACGCTCTGATCCGGTCCTTCCTTCGGCTGGAGGTCTGGTCTCAGGGTTGCTGTGGTTCCACCTTGGGTTCTCCGGACTTCCTCCCATGCGCTCCTTGCGTTGGATATAGGCCTTGAGAAAAATCCAAGAACTATGCCAATCCTGGCACCATGCCCTTCACCCCAGGCGGTTGCCTAGGTGTTGGGAATGGTGATAGTCTTTATTTATTTGAAAAATGCCTATAATTGTAGTTGTGCAGTTGAAATAACTTCAGCCGAGAAGGGATATAGGCACGCAGGATTTTTATTATTCTTCAGGCGAAAGGAACTTCTTATAAACAGTTCCAGATATCAAACATAAGGTGTGGATATTTTCCAGAGTAAAGCCACAAGGTAAGAGGCTTCTACATTCAACTTGTCAGCAAACTCAAACAAAATATTTCTTCATACAAAAACAGTAAAGCAAATTTGGTGCTCCAAAAAAAAAACTTCTTCTCAAAAGGTGACTTTAAAACAGGTACAGCTTTAAGTAATCCAGCAATGCAAAACTTCAACTGCACAATGTTTTCTCTCTTCTCAAAAACAATGTTTCTCTACCTGCTGTCTGGCAGGCTCTACACTTTTTACCAACAGTCTTTCAAAGAAAGGGTTAAGCTTTCAGAATCTCAGCAATCCTAATTTGCATATTCTTTTCAGCTCGGCGTCTTTGAAAACAGCTGCTAGTTTCTAGGCTTCAGGAAAACGTTCTAGCTTTCAGCTACTGTATGTAAACTAGAGAACATTCTATTTCCATGTCAGAGCTAGATTCCTGTCTCATAGAGGTTTCAAACTCCATGCTCTCGACGTCTGATTCTACCAGAGAAGCATTGGATTTGAACTCAGAATTATCTTGCTTTAAGCTTTCTAAGATTTGTAAGACTCTATTTAATGCAGACTCTTCTCTGAGGAACGTTTTTACCTTTAGGTAACTCCTCAACTTTCAAAGGCTTATTAGAGGATTTAACCTTGCTCACCCTATTCTGAGGAAATAAGCTTCTAGCTGGCTTTACAGCTGACTGCTCAGTTTCCATGTAAATTTCTGGAGAATGCTGTCGGTTACTCACATGGCTTGCAACCTTCCCTGGGTAAGCTTTAAAACCTCTGGCTGGTTCTGCCTTTCTCCACGGAGCTTCTGGTGAAGTTTCCTTCACTCTCTGAGTGCCTTCCTTGTGTAGTCTTGCCGAGCTGCTAGGGCCTCTTCCCCTTCTAGGATTCTCTGACCCATTCATTTCAGCATTGGGCTCGGAACTAGAGCTCCTCCTTCTCCCCTCTCTCTCGGTAGAAGATTCACCGTCACTGGAAGTCAGTCTCCCAAAGCACCTTTCCCTAAGGCTACTTTCTCCTGCAGTGTACCTCTTTCCTGCACTCTGAGCACCTCCCTCTCGGGCACTCCTTTGCTGGGCAGTTTGAGGATCTCTCTGCTGGGCTTTCCTTGCACTTCCTTTCTCCTCGGTGATTCTAGGATTTCTGGCACTTCTTTCACTCCCTCTACTTCCTCTCTCCTCTCCAGATTCCTCGCGTTTATATCTGTAGTTTCCCTTTCTGCTTGCTAGCTCCTCCCCCAGCTGTCCCTCGTGAGCAGGGCTGGTAATTTAGGGAGCTAGGGCGTGTCCCTTGACTACAAACTTTCTGTGAGTAGTTTTTTTCTAAACCAGGAGTTTTAACCCCTGAACTTCTGGTTTTGATTCCCTTCTTTGGGGAAAACGCTTGATTTTTCCCTTCTTTCTTATGCTCTCCCTCTTCTTCGCCACCACACATTGTACATAATACGCTGAAATCCTCTGCTAAGAATAGAATGCTAGGAATTATACGGAAGAGAATTGAGACTAAAATAAAGACTATCATAATGTCTCTTTATTGCTCCATGGAACAACTACACCTTGAGTATTGTATGCATTTCTGATCGCTGCATCTAAAAAAAGAAATAGGGAATTTGAAAAGGTACAGCAAAGAATATCAAATTAATAAAGGGCATGGAACAATACTCCTATGACGAAAGGCTCTTCAGCTTGGAGAAGAGACAACTGGGGAGAAATATGATTGAGGTCTATAAAATAATGAGTGGAACAGGTAAACGTGAATTGGTTTTTCACTCTTTCAAAAAATATAAAGACTAAGGACAGCAATGAAGCAGTAATTTAAGACTAATTGGGGCACATTCTTTTTGCTCAACATATTCAGCTTTGGAATTTATTGCCACAGGATGTAGTAAAAACAGCTAGGGGCATGTTTACTAAAGGCCACTACTTGAATATCGCAGGGTAAATGCATATTATCAACACCATACTAAAACGTAGTGTGGTGCCCTGCGCTATAAAACCTGCGCTGCCCAGTTAGCACACGTATGGGTGCTGCTTGGGCTGACATGAGTGTTCCTGCCATGGCACTACTAGCAAGAGCCTTGAAAGCCCATGCTGTCAGCCCTTAGCAGGGAGCAACTACTGTCAGCAGAATGGGTGATGATAGTTGCTCTTTGCGGCGGTTTTAACACGGCGAGCCACACTCACCTCTGGGGGATAGCTGTTCCCACCCCTGCATCTAGCATGGTGAAGGGGTTGGGAACCTGAATTAGTAGCATAGGGCTTAGTAAGCATGTCCCTTAGTGTAACTGAGCTTAAAAATGGTTTGAGAACGTTCCTGGAGGAAAAGTCCATAAACCATTATTAAAGTGGCCTTGGGGGAAATTTGCTGCTTACCCCTGGGATAAATAGCATGGATTCTGTCTACCTTTTGTTATCCTGTTAGGAACTTCTGGAAAAAGGATACTGGGCTTGATGGACCTTTGCAATGACCCCATATGGCAACTCTTATGTCCCACTGAAAATTGCAATCTCTGCCTTTAATCATTCATTGTAGGTGGAATCGAACAGTCTTCTATGATATTACTCACCTAACATGATGGGTGCTACTGATTACATATATGTTCTGTTGATAGCACTACGTTAAAGTTTTCATTGTTATCATCACCATCATGATCCCCTTGAATATATACTTATTAGTACCTTACTGCTGTCACTGCTTTTTGGTACAGTGGAATGCGTTTTCTTTGATGATCTTTCCACTCTTTAGCATACCGTGTCCTCACTTGTCCTGGTTTTCTTCTTATCTCTCCCACCACACTTTTAGTGTATGTTCCGGTGGATCCTCCTCTACTGCCATCCTGCTTTCATTTGGTGCACCTCAGGGCTCAGTCTTGGGATTTCTACTTTTCTCTCTCTAGACTCAATCCTGTGGTGCACTTATATCCTCCCATGGTTTTCAGTACAATCTTTATGCTGATGACTGTCAGATCTACCTCTCTGCTCCTGAAAACTCTCCAGGAATCCAGTCCCGGATCTCTGCCTGCTTACATGACATTGCTGCATGTGTCTCACCATCTGAAATTGAACATGGCCAAAACTGAACTCCTCATCTTTAAGCCCACCTCCCCTTTTCCTCCCTTCTCTATTTCTGTTTCCTCAGCTCGTAACCTTGGGGTCATCTTTGACTCTACTCTTTCTCTGTACGCATCCAACAGAAGTTAAAACCTGTCACTTCTTTCTCTATAACATAAGCAAAATTCATCCCTTTCTTTCTACTCACACTACTAAGACCCTTATCCACTCACTAGTCACCTCCCACCTTGACTATTGTAACCTGCTCCTTGCTGGTCTCCCTCTGAATAATTTCTCTCCCCTTCAATTTATTCAAAACTCAGCTGCATGGCGTATTTATTTATTTATTTAACAGAGGGGTTTTTTTTTAATACTACTTTATCATTTCAGTCAAAGCAGTTTACATTGTAATTTAAACTGTCACTATGCTCATGTAACCCCTCTTCTCAAGTCACTTGACTGGCTCACTATCAGTTTCCGCATCCAGTTCAAACTTCTCCTACTGACTTACAAGTGCATTCATTCTGCGGCCCCTCACTACCTTTCCTCCTCCTCGGGAACACCGCTCCTCTGGCAGATCCCTTTTATCTGTGCCCTTCTCTGCCACTGCCAACTCTAGACTTTGTTCATTCCATCTTGCTACTCCATATGCCTGGAACAAACTACCTGAGTCTGTACGTCGGGCTCCTACTGTAGCCTTATTCAAATCCAGGCTAAAAACCCACCTCTTTGAAGCTGCTTTTGGATGCTGATGTTCCTCACTCTCTTATCCAGTACTTATGTGTATCTTACCATACTCTAGGCCCTAGTTTTGCAATGTTATTCTCTTGGTTAGATTGTAAGCTCTGATGAGCAGGGACTGTGTCACATCTACAGGGTGGCCCAAAAAAAGTGAGAACATCTCGTAAATTAAAAGCTTAAATAGTTTACTTATTTACCTTTTTTAGCCATATAACGTCTTTATTTCGACAATTTCTGGTCGCCATCTTTTTTTTTTAAAATTTGTCAGTCGTTTACATCTGTCTTTTTGAATTTTTAAATAACTTATATGCTACGAAATGTTCTCACTTTTTTTGGGCCACCCTGTATATGTACAGCATTATGTATGCCTTGTAGTGCTATACAAATATTAGCAGTACTAATAGTATTTTTACAAGCAATGCTCACAAAGCTTTTTTTAAGGTTATCTTCCTTTTTTCGACTATCATAACTTTATTTCTTTATTTTTTAACTCTATGCCTGGTGATTTGGTTTCTCAGTTCAAGTCTATAAGTTGTTTCTAGGATAGCACCATTTTTTTTGTGCTGTTAAATTAATGCTGACTCCTGGGGACCCAGCAGTCCCATTATTTTCTTGGCAAGTTATGATCAGAAATAAATTGCCAGGCTTTGTCTTTCTAGGTAATGGAGGATAAAGTGACTTATTGAAGGTCACAAGGAGTGCTAGTGGGAATTGAACCCTGTTCTTTTGGGTACTAGGCTATTGCTCTAACCACTAAGTTACTCCTGCACTAAGCAAGCACTATTAGGCAAATATTTTTTCCAAATGAAGGGCAGCCATTGGACAAGCTACCTTTGCCTCTAAGTTTATTTCTAAATATTAGTTTGTCTGCCAAAATTCAGGGTAGAAAAAAGGATTTATAGATGTCACTAGAGCACATAGAGGATAATTTTATAGCAGGCTGCCACTTATTTTATAATCTGGGTGTCTTTCTAAAATACTAAGGTCAAACAGGCAGAAATCACAGCTATATTGCAATCAGAAACATTTATATTTGCTTGGGAGTAAAGTACCAGTGTGCATGGAAAGCTTTTAAATTACTCACATATATTGTGACTCCACTTGCATGCTACCCTGACTGCACCAGAAAACACCTTACAGACGTCACATAAAAATGCATGCCTTAGTGAGGTCAAGATGGCAGACGCATGCTAGCCGCGTTCAGAGTCGCTCCGTTGCTTGGTAGTCCTAAAATTATCTTTACTTCAGTATGCCTTGGAAGTCTAAGCAAGGCAGCAAGAGCAGATGTAGGGTGCACAGATGGTTAAGAGGCTGCTTGACATGTTTGTGCAGTCCGTCAGTGCAGCCAAAGGGTCTCCCCCCGGGGAAAGATTTGCTGGAGATGGCAGGAGCAGAAGACGGCTTTCTGCATCTCTCTGAGCCTGATGTTACACTGAGTCCAAATGAGGGGTCAAACCAAGCACAGCCATCAGTCCACGGTGGTGATCCATTGTCGGCAGATGACCCGGGAAATTGGGTAGCTTCTGCTGAGACGCCAGTAAAGAGGGAGGCCACCAAGCTTGTGTTCCCTCTGGTTCAGATGGTGGCAGCAATACCTGCTGGAGCACCAGTGGTTTCAGGAGTGATAGAGGGAGAACCTTTTGTTCATCGGAGCTCTGAAGATTCACCTTCCTTGTTGCAGCTGTCGGCACTAGCTGGAGCCCCACAATTCCAGCCCTCATTGGTGAAACCTTCCAAATTTAATTTTGAGACTCTCTGAAATGGTTTGCTAGTGTTGGAATCTTCTTTTTCTTCTCAATTCTCTTCTCTGCAAGGAATTGTACAGGCATTGCCCAGGTTCTGGATCAGCATAAGCAGGAGGTGACTCACATGAGGAATGAATCTTTGGAGAACTCTGTTAGGAAGAGGAACTTGTGCCTATTGAAATTCCCCTATGTGCCTTCAATTTCATCTAAGGAACTGTTAAATTCATATGCTACCTCTATTCTTAAGATTCTTCAGGAGTCTGTTTCTCCATTGGTTAGAATTTTTTATCTTCCAGCGGCCAAGCGTAAAGAGCCTGGAATATCTTCGCCAGCCCAGCAGCCTTCCTTTGATTCCTTAAACTTGACTGGATTTTTGGAATCTTCTGCATCTGATATTTGTCCACGAGCCACTCTCCTACATACTGTGGCTTTAGATCTGGACTGGGACTGGTTGCTGAAATTATATTTCAAGGCTAGAAATGATTTATTTATGGGAGCGCAGGTTCAAATGTTCCCTGACATCTCTAAGAGATCCAAAATGTAGAAAGCAGTTTCTTCTTTTACGTTCTAAAGTCTTGCAATTGGGGGAGGGGGGGTTGTTCTTTTTGAGGCATCCATGCAAGTGCCTGATTAAACTTCAGGGGTTAATTACATTTTCCTTGATCCTAGTCATCTCACTCAATGTATTGCTGCTAAAAATGTTGATCTTTCTCCACATCCTCTTGAACCACTAAGAGCTGCCCTTGAGTAAGGAGCAGCCTTCAAAGACCAGACAGGAATGTCACTGCACTGGTTGCGAGTCCTATTTCCTCTGATTTCTTGCTCTTTTGATAATGGTCTTGGCTTCTCCTCATAGTTGTGGGCTAGAGAATATGGTTGTAACTTTTTTCCTTAGTATTGTTCGTGGCATGAGGCAAGTTGCCTTGTCTCTTCCTTTTTTTAATATTCTTTTCTGTAACAAATGAATTTCTTGTATATATTTCAAAAGTGCATAAATAAAAAGTAAATAAAAAAATACATGCTTTCATGTCATTGCACATAATTATATATGCGCATCCCCTGGGGACATTTTATAAAAGCCTTATAATGTGTCTAAAAATGCTTTTACATGCAAAAAATCTGGAATTGATTGTTAGCACCAGCAATCATAAGATATGCTAAACTGTATCAGATCAAAGGTTCATCGGTCCAGGTCAAAAGTACCTGTTAGGTTCCCAAAAGGTAGACAGATTCCACGCTGCTTGTCCCAGTGGTAAACAGTGGATTTCCCTGATGCTCTTTAATAATGGTTTATGGGCTTTTCCTCCAGGAAATTGTCTAAACTGCATTTAAATCCAGCTATACTAACAGCTTTTACTCCATCCTTGAATGAATTCTAGAGTTTCATTATGCATTGAGTTCAGAAAATATTTTCTCTGATTAGTAAGTCCCTTAGTCTCTCTACTTTTTAAAGGAGTAAATAACAAATCTAAATTTACTCTTTCCACTCTACTCATTTATAAACCTCTATCATATCTCCCCTTAGACCTCTCTTTTCCAAGTTGAAGAGCATTAACCGTTTAAGCCTTTCCTCATAGGGTTATCCTCTCATCCCCTTTACCATTTTGGTGGCTCTTCTCTGTACCTTTTCTAATTCCACTATATCTTAAGATATGGCAACTAGAACCACACACAATATTCAAAGTGCGGTCACACTATGTAAAGATACAAAGGCATTATAATATCCTTGGTTTTATTCTCCATTCCTTTCCTTATGATTCCTAGCATTCTATTTGCTTTTTTAGCCGACGCTGCACACTACATAAGAACATAACATAAGATATGCCATACTGGGTCAGACCAAGGTCCATCAAGCCCAGTATTCTGTTTCCAACAGTGGCCAATCTAGGTCATACGTACCTAGCAGTTTCCCCAAGGGACAAAGGTTCCACAATGCTTGTATTGGTTCAAGCATTGATATCCTGGGTCCCTTCTTAATAATGGTTTATGGACCTTTCCTCCAGGAACTTGTCCAAACCTTTTTTAAACCCAGCTACACTAACAGCCTTTACTACATCCAGCTACACTCAGCTACACTAACAGCCTTTACTACATCCTCCGGTAACAAATTCCAGAGTTTTCACGTTGAGTGAAAAAATATTTTCTTTTATTAGTCTTAAATAGTTTACCCTGTAGCTTCATTGCATGTCCCCTAGTCTTTCTATATTCTGATAAGGTAAACAATCGATCTACCTTTACCCGTTCCACTCCGTTCATTAATTTATAGACTTCTATCATATCTCCCCTCAGCCGTCTCTTTTCCAGGTTAAAGAGCCCCAACCTTTTTAGCCTTTCTTCATAGGAGTAGCCTTCCATCCCCTTTACCATTTTGGTGGCTCTTCTCTGAACCTTTTCTAAAATCGCTATATCCTTTTTAAGATACGGCGACCAGAATTGCACACAATATTCAAGGTGCGGTCTCACCATGGAACGATATAGAGGCATTATAATATCTTTTGTTTTATTTTCCATTCCTTTCCTTATCATACCTAGCATTCTATTTGCTCTCTTGGCTGCCGCTGCACACTGGGCCGAGGGTTTTAACATGGTATCCACAATGACGCCTAAATCTTTTTCCTGGGTGGTGGTTCCTAATGTGGAACCTTGCATCGTGTAACCATAGTTTGGGTTGTTCTTCCCTAGGTGCATAACCTTGCACTTCTCCACATTAAATTTCATCTGCCATTTTGATGCCCAGTCTTCCAATTTATCAAGATCCTCTTGCAATTTCCCACAATCCTCCTGGGTTTTAACAACTTTAAATAGTTTTGTGTCATCTGCAAATTTGATAACCTCACTCGTTATTCCACTTTCCAGGTCATTTATGAATATGTCAAAAAGCAGCGGACCCAGCACAGATCCCTGGGGTACACCACTATTCACCTTTCTCCATTGGGAAAATTGGCCATTTAGCCCTACCCTCTGCTTTCTATCTTTTAACCAGTTCCTGATCCACAATAGTACACTGCCTCCTATCCCATGACTCTTTAGTTTTGCCAAAAGTCTCTCATGAGGGACCTTGTCAAAGGCTTTCTGAAAGTACAGATACACAATATCAACCGACTCACCTTTGTCCACCTGTTTATTCACTCCTTCAAAAAAACATAACAGATTAGTAAGACAAGATCTTCCTTGTCTAAAGCCATGTTGGCTGTCTCCCATTAGGTCGTGACTATCTACATGCTGAGTAATTTTATTCTTTATGATGGTTTCTACCATTTTTCCCGGTACTGATGTCAGGCTCACCGGTCTGTAGTTTCCCGGATCACCCCTCGAACCCTTTTTAAAAACTGGTGTTACATTGGCGATCCTCCAATCCTCAGGTATTAGAGATGATTTTAATGATAGTTCACAGATTACTGATAGCAGGTCTGCAATCTCAAATTTCAGTTCTTTCAACACCCTTGGATGTATACCATCCGGCCCAGGTGATTTGCTACTCTTCAGTTTATCTAATAGTTGTAAGACATCTTCCCGATGTATCGATATTTCCTTCAATTCTTCCACACCTTTAAATACCACTTCAGTCATGTGTAACATCCCTACATCTTCCTCAGTAAAGACCGAAGCAAAGAATTCATTCAGTCTCTCCGCTATCGCCTTGTCGCCTCTTAGTGCTCCTTTAACCCCTTTATCATCTAATGGACCAACTGACTCTCTCACAGGTTTTTTGCTACGAATGTACTTGAAAAGGTCTTTATTTCGCGTTTTTGCTTCCGCAGCAAGCTTCTTCTCAAATTCTCTCTTTGCCTGCCTTATCAATGCCTTGCATTTGACTTGCCAGTGCTTGTGCTGTTTCCAGGTTTCATCGTTTGGCTCTTTTTTCCATTTCCTGAAAGATGCTTTTTTGGCAACAACAGCCTCTCTGACCTCACCTTTAAACCATGCTGGCAGTTTTTTTGGACTTCCTTCCACTTTTCTTAAAGCGTGGAATACAGCTGGTCTGGGCTTCCAAGATAGTATTTTTCAACAACACCCAAGCTTGATGTACGTCTTTAACCTTTGCAACTGCTCCTTTTAGTTTTTTCTTAACTGTTTTCCTCATTTTATCATAGTTTCCCTTTCGAAAGTTAAAGGGTAGTACTGTGGATTTCCTTACTATCCCTCCTCCACTAATTAAATCAAAGGTGATCATGCTATGATCACTATTGCCAAGTGGCCCCAACACCCTTATCTCTTGCACTACATCTGGTGTTCCACTAAGGACTAGGTCTAATATTGCTTCCCCTCTGGTCGGTTCATGAACCAGCTGCTCCAAGAAGCAGTCATTTATTTCATCTAGGAACTTTATCTCCCTAGCATGTCCTGTTGTGACACTGACCCAGTCGATGCCGGGGTAATTGAAATCACCCATTATTATTACTGCACTGTAACTTTTGCTAGCTTCCTTGATTTCTTTGAGCATTTCATCATCCATTTGTTCATTCTGGCCAGGCGGACGATAGTACACCCCCACTGCCATCGCCTTCCCCTTTTTACATGGAATTTCAATCCATAGAGATTCTACAGCAAATTTTGTTTCTTGCAAAACTTTAATCCTTTCTGACTCAATGCCCTCTCTAACATAGAGCGCAACCCCTCCACCAATTTGATCAGCTCTATCATTACGATATAGTTTGTACCCAGGTATCACAGTGTCCCACTGGTTGTCCTCCTTCCACCATGTCTCTGATATTCCAATCATATCTAACCTCTCGTTTAGTGCTATATATTCTAACTCTCCCATCTTGTTTTGTAGACTTCTAGCATTTGCATACAAGCATTTTAGAGACTGTATTTTATTCATATTAATTTGGCTATTGGTAGACATGGGTAATTTGGGATCTTTAAGCTCTGTCTGCTCCATACTCGAGGGCATTTGGGCTACTTTACTCTTTTTTGGAACCTCTCTGCTTTTTGTAGTATCCTTCAAGGATACATTCTTCCGAACCATGCGCTCTTGGGCGACTGTCGGCTTTCCCCTATTATCTAGTTTAAAAGCTGCTCTATCTCCTTTTTAAAGGTTAATGCCAGCAGCCTGGTTCCATCCCGGTTAAGGTGAAGCCCATCCCTTCGGAAGAGCCCCTCCTTTCCCCAGAATGTTCCCCAGTTCCTAACAAATCCGAACCCCTCATCTCTGCACCATTGTCTCATCCACGCATTGAGACTCCGGAGCTCTGCCTGCCTTTTGGGTCCTGCGCGTGGAACGGGAAGCATTTCGGAGAACGCTACCCTGGATGTTCTGGATTTCAACTTCCTACCTAAAAGCCTAAATTTAGCTTCCAGAACCTCCCTACCACATTTTCCTATGTCATTGGTACCGACATGTACCAAGACAGCAGACTCCTCCCCAGCACTATCTAAGACCTTATCTAGGTGGCGTGTGAGGTCCACTACCTTCGCACCAGGCAGGCATGTTACCAGGCGATCCTCACGTCCACCAGCCACCCAGCTATCTACATGCCTAATGATCGAATCACCAACTATAACTGCTGTCCTAACCCTTCCCTCATGGGCACTTGGCCCTGGAGAAACCTCCTCGGTGCGAGAGGGGTTTACATCACCTGGAGGACAGGTCCTAGTTACAGGATCACTTCCTGCCACACCAGGGTGATGCTCTCCTGTCACGTGACCTCTCTCCTCCATGGCAACAGGGATGCTGCCAGACTGGAGGTGGGACTTCAGGACTATATCCCTGTAGGTCTCGTCTATGTACCTCTCTGTCTGTCTTATGTGTTCCAAGTCTGCTACTCTAGCCTCTAGAGAATGGACTCGTTCCCTGAGAGCAGAGAGCTCCTTGCACCTAGTGCACACGTAAGACCTCTCACCAGCTGGGAGAAAATCATACATGTGACACTCAATGCAAAAGACTGGAAAGCCCACATCCCGCTGCTGGACTGCTGTCTGCATCTTAGTTTTAAGTTTGTGTTTAGATCTTTAAGTTCTTTATGTACTAAAGGGTGCTATGGATATTTATACCACTAAAACTGTACCTAAGAAGTTTAATATACCTTGTTCACCTGAAGCTTAATTAATCTCAGGTCCTTAGTGTATGACTGATTTGGGTAATGAGCTTCACCTGAGAGCACCTCCTGTCTTTTAAGTTGTGCAAGTACCTATAAAGCTGTGATTATCCCAGGGGAGGGTGGGTGTGGGGAGGGAGGGAGGGATATAACACTTATTAAAAAAGGGCTGCTACACAGTACCCTGTCCTGTGCTGCTGAGGTAAGCTATATTCTGATTTGATTTAAATTATAGCTCTTTGCTGCTGCTAGGCTCTAACCTATTATGAAATTTAAACTACAAGCTCTCTGCTGGATTCTAAATTTAACCAGAAAGCTCTCTTCTGTGTTTTAATTTGAAACTAAAAGTACTTTGCTGATGCTAGGCCCTGAGTGACTATGAAATTTAAACTACAGCTCTCTACTGGGTATGAAAGGTAACCAGAAAGGTCTCTTCTGTGTTTTAAATTGAATCTTAAACTGTTGCTACTAGGCCCTGACTGATTTAACAAAAAATAGTGGGTTCACAGATTAATTAGCTTTAAAAGAAAAAAAAAATTCCTTTCAGAAAAATTCCCAGAAGTATATACTCACAATTTCAGATTTCTCTCCAGAAGTAACAGCCCCCCTTTCTAGTCCTTCAAGACTAGGCAGAAGGTTTCAATGGATTAACCACAATGAAACCTAGATCCTTTTTCTGGGTGGAGATTCCTAATGTTGGAACCTTGTATTGGGTAACTGTAGTTTGGGTTGTTCTTCCCTAAGTGCATTAATTTGCATTTGTCCACATTAGATTTCTTCTGCTATTTGGACACCCAGTCTCCCAACTTATCAAGATCCTCTTGCAACTTTTCACAATTTTCTTGTGTTTTAACAACTTTGAATAATTTTGTGTCACCTGCAAGAATTATTTTGTTTAACCTGCTTTTGAATATTTGACTCTGTATAATTTTGTATTTCATTTAATTACTTTAAGGCTTTTAGTGCTGTGGGAGCAATTCTTTTTTCACTTTTTCCATCCACCGATCTGGATAACCTCCAAACAGGCAACAGCCACGTCATCACACTGACTGTAGATCTGGATGGGAAACTTCATATGCAGAAGTTAAGGCTGTTATCCTTAAAGAGGCAGCATGAGTGAGAAACAGGCTGCTGCCGGTTGGGACTAGAAATCTCTTGTTTATTATACCATGCAGCAGATACCTGTGTACTGCATGGCTGTTTGGCATTGGAATGGCAAATGTAAGCACAAAGTTGGTGCTGCGGGTTACATCATTAGAGGCTGCCACCACTACCCCAATATAGAAGCAGACCTATAGACAGGCCCCTGAAAGGGCTTGTCCCTTTGTGTGTCCCTTAGTGTGGACAAGCCAGGAGAGTATTGTGGACACTCTTGGGGAGGTTTGTTATTGTAGAGTTTGGAGTTGTGCTGTGTGTGCTGTGCATGTATGTGAAAGGGTGGGTTGGGGATGTGTTTGGCGAAGAAAACATTCTAGTGGTCTGGGGTAGGGGGAGGTCTAGGGCAGACAGGATGTGAGCAGGAGAAAGGAGTCTTCACCTCTAAGCTTATGGTAATGTACTGTAATGCATGTTCAATTTGATAATACAATTGAAATCTTGTAAAAGATGCTAGTCGAACATAAGATAGATGTACTTTATAATATGGAGTCTTGGAACTCTGATACTGACATCATTTCTTTGAATGCACTTTGTCCACAAGTGTTTTCATATGCCCACCAGTCAAGGGAAGGGAAGAGAGGAGGGGGGTAGTACTTATATACTGTGAGGAACTGAAATGTAAAAAGAGTTTTTTTGTCATCTCTGACACGGTGGTGAGCATTTAAGGTTTCATTCATTTTGATACTGTGATATCAGACTGGATAGTGGTGTTACATATATGCAGAATATGGAAAATAAAATTTCAAAACTGAGCTAGTGTTCTAGTTTACTACCATAAGATATGTCTGTGTTTGATATTCTTCTGCTGGTGGAAGTGTTTGCTTTGCTCCCAATATCTCTTCTTCAGACTTATCTTAGGAGATTTCATCTTCAGCATTGAGGATATGACCTGCACAAAGGCACAGGAATTTATTATGTCTGCAGCGGATAGATTGGACTAAAAACGATAGTTGCCCACTCATACTCATTGTAGGGGCCACATAAGAGATTTGTTTTTTGTTCAGGAATCTAGTTCATGGTGTCTAGTGGGTGATCCCTACAGCTATTAGCTCCTTGGTTGGACCACATTTTAAGCTTCTTGTTTGCTGATGGTGACTGGTATAAAAAAAGGGCATAGGCTCACAATCCTCCATAACTAATTTTTGTGCAAAGATAGACTATGAGAGGTTCATAACATTGCTATAGAGAAGTATGCCTATTGTTGTAGGTAATGATGTACAGTTATTGATAGGGGGATGGGAGCATTGTATTAATAAAACCCTTAAAGAGGTGAAGGTACAAGAAAGTTGCCTGTGCTTTTGTCCCTTGGTTTAATAAGAGATTAGTTGCAGTAAGATGTGAGGTGAGATGAGCTGAATGGTGATGGTGGATTCCAAAATATACAAGATCAAAGGAGGTTTATGCAAATTACCTGTGTACATGTAAGAAGTTGGTCCTTAGGAAGAAACATGATATGTGAGGCTGAAGATATCTATAGCTCATAAATGTCCAAAGGAGCTATTTCATATGGTGAAGAAGTTCACTAAGGTCTCAGGTGGTCTTAAGGCTGAGTCCTGCTCAAAGGCAGAGAATTTCACCATGTTCTTCAAGGACAAAGTTATGCAACTTAGAGGTGACAGGCTTTCAAAGGTTGGGGTAATGGAAGATTAGCTGTTGATGCATGTAGATTGGTCATGAAAAACATTTGATGCAGTGAGTCAGTTGAATTGAAGGGGGAGGGGTCATTTTGGATCCCTGCCTATTTAGCTTAATAAGTGCAGTTAGTAAGGTGACATTAACTGTATTAGTTCGCATCATAAATACATCTATGTCAGAGGACTGTAAAACGCAAGCATTAAAACTGTAGTGGGACCTTTGCTTTAGATGGTTCAAATCCTGGAAATTATAGGCCTGTTTCCAATTCTCCCTCATTGAAGACAGTGATTGAGAAGTGTGTGCTGGACAGTGGCTCAACCCATATCAAAGTGGTTTTAAACAGAGCCAGAGATAGTGGTGGTGACAGTACTAGATCATTTTCATCGAGCACATGATCACAAGCGCACTCTGTTACCAATGCTGTTAGATCTGTTGGCTGCACTTGACGCTATTGTATATTCTATTCTGTTGCAGAGACAGAGAGGTAAGGTGTCAGGGAACAATGCTGGCTTGGCTTATGTCTTTATTGATATTCAATCACAAAAGGTTGTTAGTAATGGAAAGGAGTAGGCTGGTGATCTGTTGGGTCTGGCATGCAACAAGGCTGGCTGCTATCAGCAGTGCTGTCAAACTCTGGCAAAATTGTTGAGGTCAAAAGGGGCTCAGTTTAGAAGTTATGGCCCCAATTCTATAAGGCAGATAGCGGAGCTGAATATCCCACTGGGACGTGAAACTCCGCTATCTGCCTTCGCAGCATGCTGTCTCTTGTCCCCCCTGCACTCACAGAGCTGCTGTGCTGCAGGCGATGGGGGCTGCATGGGGGGGGGGGGGTGAGGGCAGAGCATAGGTGGGACTGACCCTCACACATACAGGGCCAAGTCCAGTGACGGCCCTGTACATCCAGAATCACCATGGGGACACTCTGCTTATTTCACCTCCGAGGTGGAATCAGAGTGGGGCCCCCCTGAAGCCCAAGAGTTCCCCCCCCACCCCACCAGAACAAAGGGTCACCAATGGTGAGTCCCATCACCCGATCCAGGCCCCAGTGGCCCCTCTTGGGGTTGGGCGGTGGAAAATTGGGGTCTTGGTGGGCAGTAGGCACGTAGTGCCATGGGGAGGACATCCCCGTGGGTAACGTAGGGCCATGCTGGGCTGTCCCAGGGCCCGATCCTGCACCCACAGGGCCATCTTGCTCCCACAGTGCAGAATCGGGTCCTAATGGGCCAGTCCTGCCTGGGATGGTCCAGACATGCTCCTTAGGAAATCAGGCTCCACATGGATGATATGCAGTTGATCTTGTCTTATGATACTCAGCTTGGTTAGTCATAGTTGAATGAAGTTTTGCCATTGGTTCACAATCGGCTTTTGCTAAAAGATTAGTCTTCAGTTTGAAGACGACAGATTTTAGGAGTAGGGATGGCTTCATTTCCCACTGGACAAGAGTATTCATGATGGGGGGACAGCATTTCTGCTGTCAACAAGTGTATGAGAATTGGGTTAATTTTCGACTCCCAATTGTGGATGAAATTTCAGATAGGTATCTCTAAATGCTAGGAGGGAAAAGGTATATTTGCAGGAATTTGTATGCAAATAGGAATGAATCTGTCCCCTGGAAGGAGAGTGAAACTTATTATACATGCTGTCATATAATCCAGTTGAAACCTCTACGTTAATTCTCCCTGTTCAATGTAAAACACTATTGTTACAATGTAAAAACCGCCTTGAATCTAAGATGAGGCAGTATAGAAACACCTGTTAAATAAATAAATAGGTAAAAGAAATAAATATAACACACATACCTCTATCCATGTTCATAGGAGGGAGGGGATAATAATGAAACTCTGTTTTCATCTGAGTAAAGATGTTTATACATATAAAGACTTAGGGCTCGATATTCAAAAGGCAGTAAAATAAAAATAAATTTTACTATCTCTTATATCTCAACAAATAGGGGGGACCTGCACGGAGCGGTGAGTACACCCCTAAACAAAGGAATGGGGAGGAGTGACCTGCACGGAGCGGCAGGTGCACCTACTCTTGTCACCTTGCTGGGCAGACTAGATAGACCATGCTGGTTTTTATATGCCATCATATACTATGGTACTTATTTATTTACACAGTTTAAAGCCCAGCAAACTGTGTAAATGCCTTAGCTGGGGATAGTCAACGGCACCTACACGGTTAGTGCCATTGAATATCCCTAGTTAAGTCCCCTACGTGCAACGATGCTATCCAGTTAGTATCAGGGCATGTTGGGGGCAGTCTGGGTTGGAGCAAAGGCGATGACTGGCACTAACCATGTGGCAGCCTACTTTAAGGTGCCGATCGCTAACTGGGCACCTGGGCTAATTGCTAATTGCATGGTTAGCTTCGGCAGCTACCGGCTTTGGCAGCGATCACCAGATATTGAATTCCGGCACCGCAGCATTGAATATCGAGTTTGGAGGTCGGCAGGGAGGGCATAGCCCTTCAAAGATCCGGGCAGTTCAGTATCAAGGCCCTTAAATATTGGCCCTTTTATATTAATATAATTGTACAAAAAGATGACATTTTCCTCTTTAAGTTTTATTTTCCATATTCTGCATATATGTAACACCACTATCCGGTCTGATATCACAGTATCAAAATGAATGTAAATACTGTATGAGCTACAACAGAGGATTATACACAACCAGCATGTTTTTCTTAATTTCCATATGTTTCACTGCAACAAGAGATGAAGCAGAGCAGCAAATTTATTAAACTACAGTGAACATTTGTGTTTCTGAATGTAATCGGTAAAGAACAGACATTCTGTGATCGTACTACAGTGCAGTTACAGGTGAAACATTTCTCAGCATTTTCCACAGAAAACCTGAGCACGACTCCTCCCATTGCCACAGGCAGCCATGATGACCTTGGCCATGGTATTTCACACCTCCATATGTCCCAGCCACCCTTTCATAGGCTCTTTTGTGCAGGGATTCATTGTAACTGTACAATATTTTTTAAAAACTGACAAACTGAGCAAAGGAGAGGAAAACATGTAGAAAACCATTTACAGTTTATATTTAAACATGATATTCAATTTCTTAAGTCACAATGGATAGAACCTTAAATTGTTTTAGTACAAATACCTTCATTACAGCAATCATTACAATTTCTGGACCTTTAAATAATCCCCTCCCCCCCCACAAAACAAATTAAACAGTAAGTGCATCCAGACTAGGCCGGGTGTACATTAATACATGGCATCCTGCCACAAATTTAGAACATAGAGAGTGGCTGATAAATGGACATTGAACAGACAGGAGAAAGGTCAAAACAAAATAAAAAATATGGTAAATAGTCATAGTACACATACTAAAGAAATAACTGAAAACAAAAAGTCAGAAGAGAAAAGAAGAAAAATATTGAGCTACTTGGGCTCTCACAAAGAAGTTGAAGATCACAGGAGTAAGGCAGAAATGGTTTACCCCCACTGAAACTGCTCACAATGATGTAGCACTCTGAGCAGTAGGGATTGGCTTCATTAATGTGCCTGAAAATATTTGCCTGTATTCCAAAATTGATTTAACTTGCATTAACCTATGAATTCATGAATGAATAACTGATCTGTGTGAGCATTCAAAATTTTATTAAAACGAATGCCTGAAATGAGCCAGAAATAAAAGTCTTAAAATTGGGAATAAGTAAAAAAAAAAACTGAAAAAAAAATTCACCTGTGCACATCCTGATTGAACGAAAGTAAAGCAGTAAGCATTGAAATCAATACCAAAAGATACTAGCGTGCAGTACCACATCATGCAACTGTGCCAAAAAGACAGTATTTGCCGTGAGTGACTTTAGAATTTGGGCTAAAGAGATAGTGCAAAATTAACCCCATACTATCTTTTTAGCATGTAACAGAGAGGAAAATGGGCAAGGCCAGGGTGGAATATGAGCATGTCTGCACATCACAGTTAGCATGGGGGTTGACATTACTCATTTGCCGTCAGTATTGTAGGTAGCACAGGTCAACTTAATGCCACTTCATTGGGTGACGCTAAGTGCATCTCAGTTGTCGCCGGTATACATTAGAGTCCAAATCAATGCTGTACCTGTTGGGACATTGCTATATATGCCCCAACAGGTAGCACATGACTTTTGAACGTATCACAAGTTGACATCTACCCTAAACGTGAGATATCTGCAAAACTCTAGTGCACTTTAGTACATATACCCATTTGTGTCTGTCCACCACACTCCTTCCCCAAATCTGTACAAAGGAGGAGTGTTCAGGAGAAACGTGTTTCATTTCCCATGTTGTCTGTGGGATTTTTCATTTGGGGGGAAATGCCATTCATAGTGTACACTGTTTGAAGATAGGACACACTCTTTCAAAAGGGTGCATGCATGTGCACACTATTCACTTAAACAGTGTGCCTTATTACACTGGTTACCTGTTCTAAGTAGAATTAAATACAAATCCCTAATGATCACCTTTAAACTGCTGCATAACATGTCTCCATCCTACCTAAGCTCTCTAATATACAAGAATCCTAACAGACAAAGAAAGGGGATGTACACAGAACTCCTTAGCAACCCCTACAGACTTTCGGAAAACCACTGAACAAGCAATAGAGCCTTTTCATTTTACTCGCCAATTCCCTGAAACTATCTCCCTGACAGACTAAAAAGTATAAAGGACCTTGCTACCTTCCATAAGCAAATCAAGACATGTCTTCTCACAGACTACTTTGGTAATTAACCAGATGAAGCAAATATTGACCCTACATAATCTGATGCACTAGTTCCCACTTAAGCTTCCTAACAATGGCTACATCTCCAGAATACCACTACTCCCCTGTCACACACATCACTTTATTTTGGCTATGTAAAAATTTCTAAGCTACTATGTAAATAAGTTCACAGTTAATTAAGTAGCTCTCCTGAGCAAAGAGGATAACAATATAACAAGGAAAAGTTAAATTACAATGTAATCTTGTTAACTATTGTGACACGGAAGATCTGCCCTGTGCCTTTAAAACACAGAAATCTGCTGGGTTTAGCTCAGATTCTGACAGGCAGGGAGATCAAAAGCTTCCCAGTTACCATAGGCAACCAAAACAGGCTGAGACACGAGGTCTGAAGGCACGCCTAGCTAGCAAACACTCCCCAGTTAATCAGGAAAACAGTTTTCACATGGGCAAGAAAACGCCCCTAAACCTGTATAAAAAAACGTCCAAAGCAAACAGAGTTAGAGCAGGGAGATGACAGAGACCAGGAAGTTCACGAGGAACAGGAAGCTGCAGAAGCTTGGCAAGTAAGAGGAAACTTGCAGGTCTCAGACGGAGGTTCAGAATATTCCTATACTGACTCTGAATTACCTGACCCTTGGAGCAGAAAGCCAAGGAGAAATTTGCAAAGGGAAACAAAGCTACCTGCAACAAGAGGGATTAGTTACAGGAAATACTCACCTCTGACGCAGTGTGATTTTCCCAGGCACAGAGCTCAGTGGAAGGAACGTGAGGCAGCTGGTAAGAAGCCATATATAATTGAAAAGCAGAGCTGCTTGAAATTCTTACAACCCTGTGAGAGGGAAAGTAATTCGGTTGAAGATATTTGTATGAGTGAGGAGGATGAATGTATGTCTCTAAAACCCTGCAGAAGACTTCCAAGAGAAAAGTCTGTCAGAACCAGAACAGGACAGTGTTATGAGCTAATGCCAGGCACAAGAGGTAGGAGATTGAAAAGCTACAAAGAGAAAGCAGGTTTAAACAGAGCTGTTTCTCCGTCCTGCTTTTACAAGCTGTCTGATAACTACCTGCCTTATTGTGGAGAGGGCTGTGATGAGAGTTCAGAGACTGAATTGAGGAGGTTTCAAACTTTCTGCCCTAGAGAAAATAATGTGGTTGAAGAACCAATGATTACAGAACCAAGTAGCTTAAATCCCTGTATTGAGGACATGGATTGCTCTTTGTTAATGGCTGATCTAAGTTCTCTGCGCTAGCTAAAGACAAGAGTGCCTTGTAGAGAGCTGAATGAGCACAGAAGAGACTGTCAGCATTTTCATCTGGTTTCTGTTCAATGTAATTACTGTTTTTGTTCAAGCGAGAAGCTGTATTTTGTTTTCACCTTCAGTTTTGCCAGAAGCATGGCTACATTTTGAGTTCTTGTGTTTTGTACTGTTTTTGAAAATCCAAACCCCGGGAGGGGAATAAAAATCCTTCTTAAACCTGACCACTCAGTCTCAACTACTCCTTTCCATAAAGAAAGGTCAGGCCCAGCAGTGTGACTGGCTGCCTACGCCTCAGTCCAGCCACTGCTGGTGACACTATGTTTCTTGTAATAGTTGTGGTCAATGTAAACCGCTTTGATTACTTGATAAGGCGGTATAAAAAACTCTCAAATAAATACAATAAATATTGAGTACCTGATAGTGTGCACTCTTAAGCGAACAGTGTGTGCATGCATAGAGATGGCAGAAGTTGCTGGAGAGGTGACCCTCCTGCCTGCCTGTCTCTCTCTCTCTCTGCCTGTCTGGCCCACGGCTGCCCACAATGCCCAGTAGACTCTATTGCTGACGCTTGCTGAAGCCTGTTACTGGTGCTAAGTACAATGACTGACAGTTAATGACATAGATGCTAAGGGGGAACTATCCCAAAGAGAAAGGCAATGCAACAGTAAGGGTATTAAGTTATTAGGTGGACTACTCTTCACAGTCTGTTTTCAGACCGCTAGCCTCCCCCCCCAGTTATCATCTCAACACCATTCCTCCCAGAGCAATCCCATAAAAACACAGATTTGGATATTTGATTATGAAATATTAAACTTTATTTTCTAAATACATGCATTTGAGGGAAATTTCAAAAAGTCACTTAGCAGGGTAAATAGACTATATGCATATTGCTCACTCTTCCTGCAGATAAAAGTACCACTGATGGCTCTTTTGAGTGTGTGGCTGCCAGGATCCATTATTTTGCTTTGATTGTACCTGCTTTTTGCTGCTTCCCCCCCCAGCCCAAAAAGCTGCTGCCCTGGACAACCTAAGTGGTTGGGCCGGCCCTGCCTACATGTGATTTAATGCCTCAGTAGCGCATTCAGGGTATAAAGCTAGAAAAAAAGTAAATATAGTATTGCTTTGCAAATGAAAAAATTCTTCATATAATCATTTTTTGAGCCTCTATAGATACACAGGAGGCATAATGGAAAGGAGGTTATTTTATACAGCGCCTTCCATGTGTCCATGTGTTTGAACTGAGAGCAAACAAGGACTTGAAGGACTTCAAGAAGAAGCTTAAAACTCACCTCTTCCAGACCCATTTCAACCTAACCTAGTCAGAGTGTCTTATTCTATTTGGGCACCTTGCCAGCTTAAATAACACACAGCAGTATAAAACACGTCCTGTAATATGTAATATATGTGTATATGTATACATGTAAAGCCTCCTCTCAAACAATCAAATGTAGATATGTAAACTCTCCTCTTATACAATCAAATGTAAATATGTGACTGTTTGATGTGCCCTGTACCCACCCCTGAAATCACAATGTATGTTCCAAATCCGGCCTGTACAGCTGCACCATTATGTATAGAAAACCGCTGCTGATCACTGGAAGTAGCGGGATACAAGTGTACACTAAATAAATAAATAAATAAAATAAATAAAGCATGTTTTACATGCAGAAAAGCTCTTGTGTAAAGTTGTGTGGCCACAAATATGTATGTGTGCCCATGACAGGGCATGTTCTCAATGAGCAGACATGTACCTAGGAGCATAGCTTGGGCAGAGTTGTAATATGAGTGCATGTTTTAGAAAATAAGTATGCGTACATGTGTAGATTACACACAAATTTTAATATATGCCAACTTTGGAGCAGGTGTAAATTTCAATCTCTGTGTTTGTTGTTGTGCACTGTTGTAGCAGTTGCTGGGTGCTTATTTTATAAAGGCATATATACCTATGTTTTATAAAATAAGCACTTTTTTTGCCCTTCCACTGAATCCACACAAACGTATTGTAAAATCAACAGGAGCAGTATCTGTATGTGAGTGGTATGTGTGGTGTTTTTGACTGATTATGACATAGAGACATCGACATCTGTATGTAATCAAGGCCAGCTTTAAGCTTTTGGTGCCCATTGGCAAGACCAGACAGCAGATCCCAGAGAGTGTGGAGCGGGAGGGGTCAGAGATTCCCCAATGATTGGCATGCCAGAAGAGAAAGGCCATAGTGCTAGAGTGCACTCCTTTGGAGCAGCAAATGTAGCCAAGCAATAGCAAGCCTTTGTGACTTGGGCATTTGCCTTTGTGCTTTCAGAATTCATCATTCCAGGCCATTGCCTAATGTTGACTATGCCTAAATATGGGCTTGGTCATAATCTTTCAAAGTCCCCCTTTGACCCACCTACATGTGCTGCATTGCTAATGATGGGATCAATCCATTTCTTAATCCTTGCTGTGATCTCAGGACACAATTAACGATTAGTCCTTTCTTTGAAAGTACAGTGAATTATTTGTTTTTGGTTTTGTAAGAAAGGAAATAAGATTTGTTCATGGGGTGAAGGAAGAGTATGTATGTTTATCAGAGCCCCATGTATCTGTTAGTTCAGACGGAGCTGAGAGAAACAAATATCGCTCCAAGAAGCTCCACTTCTCCCTGGGGGATGTGGACTTACTAGCTCACCTGCTCCTGTTGGAGGAGGAAAAGCTGTATCCATCTGTTAAGAGTCCTGGCATTCCCTCCTCCAGCAATTTAATGACAAGGCCTCGTATTCTTGCAATTTGGAAGACCTCACAAAGAAAGTCAGGGCCCTCCAGCAGAAGGAATGAGCATGAGTGGAAGAGGTGAGAGCCGCTCTGCCTCCCATCTCAAGTAGGGTTTGTTCATGGACATATCTCATTCTTGCCCACGTTTGTATATTGCTAAGAGTTCTGAAATCACTCTGACTGCCACTGCTGACACAAGACACACATCCTAACTGATTTCTGTGATTTTGCATATAATGTCACGAGGTAACGCTAGCAGAGCCCATAAATGCAAACGAAAGTGAGCAAAAGAGCAGGAAAAATGACAGCTCAGCTTCACAAATGGGAAAGGGTTGCCAAGAGCAACCGTGCAAAACACATTCACATGGTGTTAGGGAACGCCCAAGCAGAGACGGAGCTCAGAGCTCATTAGAGAATAGGGAGCAGCTGCAGGGGGCGGAGCCCAGGCTAACACTAAGCACAATATAGTGAGGACTCACTCACCAACAGAAAGCACAGGTGGGAGGTCCGGTGAGAGAACCCTGAGGACAGGTGGGAGAATCGAAGAAAGGTCTGGTGAGAGAACCCTGAACACAGGTGGGAGAATCGAGGATAGAACCCTGAGCACCGGTGGGAGAAGCCGGGATAGAACACGAGAAGGAACACGTGAGAGTGTTGGGAGGACAGTGCCAAGGAAAAGACAGGAGTCAGAGGTTGGTGATTTGCAAAGAGGCTGTGGGGAACAGCAAGGCATATCTTACCAGTACCCTGTGGAATATTGCAATGAGGCAATAAGGAAGGGCAGTCCTACAGCTAAACTTACAAGCTATAAGCAGTTTAATTCCAAACAAACAGAAGAGAAGAGTTCTTACCCTGAGGCACATTTCCTGGAGGTAGAAAAACACCGTGGGAGAAAGAGAACAGAACAGGGCTATCCACGTTATAGAAAGCAGGAAACTCTAGGAGTTGAAGAGAGACATATTCTCCCTAAGAGATGGGATTTGGAACACTCAGACTTCCTATGCACATATGAGGAGCTATGCAGAGCTCAGGAAGAAAAGTACAAACACTGTGGTAATTTCCCACAAGCCACGAGGGTAGTGGAGGAAGGGAACCTGTTCACTCCTCGGCAGGGACAGTTTGACTCAAAGGGCATTTTTGAGCCAGAAGCATTGTCCGATGAAGGAGAAATGCAACTGGAATTCCCTGAAGAGATTTCACAAGAGATAGACATGGATTGTACTTACACTGTGTCAGATTGTGTTCATTCTTTGTGCTGAAGCAGTCAGAAGTGCTAATTGAAGAAACAGCTGAAAAAGTTTCACGTGAGTGAAAAAGAACTCTTTCTGTTACTTTTGCTGTTGGTTTATGCTGAAGGAAGCTTATATTTATGTTCCAGTATTTTTCCTTTGATTGATGCCAGACGTATGGTTTGTTATACCTTTGTTCCATAGTTTTTGAATCCACCCCGGACGGGGAATAAAACCTAAGTTAACCTTACACTCTGCCTCAACTACAATTATTGGTCTAAGGTATAACTACGGGAACCAGAAGGCTTAGCTACTGCCTTCCCGGGGACGTATCTGCCAGTAAAGCATTGCCCCATCAGCCTGTCTAAGCACCTCTTATGCCTCTGGGCCAGCTAGTGGGTCACAATAATTGAACACGTTTTTGCAAAAATAACCTAGTCCCAATTCAAGCAGGGCTTAATCTAATGTAATGTAATCATGAGTACTTTTATATTCCGCCTATACCATAATAGTCCAAAACGGATCATAAAAATTAACAACTATTATAGCATACAACAAAGATCAATCAAGCGCATATAGATAACACACGATCCCTTTACTTTAAAATCCTAAACCCTGGCTGTGTGTTCTCTTCTTATTTCATTTCATTACGCATTATATTTGCATTGATTGAAATGGGACTGAAGTCAGCAAAAATATTTCCACTCAACACCCCTTGCACAACATACTGCCACTATTATTTCCTATCTCAGGTGGCACACTCTCCTCCTAGATTCAACTGCAGCTTGTGATTCCTGAGACAGTTTGCTTCTGCAGGATTCAGCAATGGAAGACTACAATTCCAATGTCAAACCCTTACAGGTAACCTAAATGGTTCCCTAGATCTAGTTCAAATTCCCAGATGGGGTTTTGGTTTTATAATTCCACAGTAATTTCAACAGATGTTCCTTTTAACTTATAACCCAAAAATCGGGGCTTGTAATAATTCCACATTAAAAAAAAAGAACCAAACTGCTTTTCCTATGCAGGTTTAAACTATTCTTTTACCTTGCAGATTCCCAGCAATAAACTCCAAACCAATAAACTCTGCAAGGCTTTTCTGATCTTTCTGCTTGCTGCATCTAGGTTCAATTTTTTCAGTGCACGCCCACATTCATGTTAACAACTATCACATTTTTGGAATTCACTTACAATCATCTTGCCCAGTGGGCTAATAGCTGAGGGAGCAGGAGTATATTTTAACCTGTAGACAGGTTAGGCAGTATGTAAAGTCAAATATTGAACTTTAAGGGACTTTATCATAGTGGGAATGGTAGTATCAGAAGAAGGACCTGGATGGGACTCTTCAATTTTGCAGCTTCATAATGTACTGTAGCTATATGCTATATTATCTGAGTTTCTCATTACCTTAACTATTTTAAGAGGTGGAAGGTCTCCATGGGCTGTATTTGCTGTTGGCTTTAGGTTGGTTAACTTTGCGGTATATGGCAGTATGTGACAGGGGCCTCATTGTGGTGTATAAGTAGTTGAATAAGGTTGGGGTGGGGGTGATTTCACACTGTTAGGTATGGGGCTCTCTCTCTAGTTTTATCAAATATAGCTAAATGCTTCAATGGTGCTAAATAATGGCAATTGCTAACCTTGTTTTTGGAATTTAATATTCTCATTTTTTTTCTTCTGACAGGAACATATAGGACAAACAGGAGAAGCAGCACTGGCCCTCCTCTTTCCTTCCCCACCCCAACTGTCCCTAACCCCTTGTATCCACCCAGCCTCAGGGAGATCAGAACACATGTCCTGTTGAGGACCTTTCCCAGAGATGCCTGAGACTGTCTGTGGGCAATGCTGAGGTGGAGCTCAGACAGCTGAGGAAGAAAGGCTTCTTTCTGCAGCTCCCACTAGCTCTGAAAAGGTTGAGGGATCTGCTGAGCTTCTGGAGATCCTGAAGGCAATCTGGGAGTGTCATGGAGAAGTCAAGGAGCTGGTGTCTGAGGTGAGCGCTGTCAAGCTCCTCATGAATGCAGTCTTTCCTTTCTGGAATGCTCAGCATCAAATCAAGAAAGAAGGACTGATGCTAGAGCTCCTCAGGCACCACCCTCCTAAGGGCCATCTGGACCCGACCTCTGATCTCCTTGGGGGTCTGCCTTTTTTTGCCAAATCTTTTCCCTACGCCCTGCTCACTCAGATATTTAATTTTAATATTTGAAAAAAAGAAAGATATTTCATTATTTAATATCCTCTATGTGTGCCCCTTATTTATTTAACTACTAGCCTTAGGTTGTGGTGTCTCAAGACAAGGAGCCTGTAGCTTGCCTCTGGGTCTAAGACAGGGCTTGTGGTGTACTTGTCCATGGTGACAGCGGCCAAGGAGCCAGATTAACAGATTGACTGATACTAGACCCTCCCATTTTCTCCTGTTCATTCCTCTGAACTCAAGACTTCTCTGACAGCAATACAGACCTGTACTACCTTTCTATGTGGTATGTCGTGTAAGTGTTTGAAAGATGGTCCTTTTCTATAGCTCGCATGCTTTTCACAAGGCAGGCAGACAGACTCTGCAAAGTGTTATCTTTGAGGCATGAAACTGCCTACAGAAACGTGCCTTTTTTCTTGAATCCCTCCCTGTAGGCTTAGCTGCTGCTGTGGTTAATGGCAGATCAGAAGTCAGAGGTCTACATGTAATATCAACGATACTTATGCTGTGGTTTAAACCAGTCTCTGCCCTCACTGAACATTGGGCTAGTAACAATGACCTCCTTGGCCACCATCCATGAATTATCCATTTCTAAATCTTGGATAACATCTTTATTAGATCTAAGGATCTTCTTCATCATGGACTGGGTATCCAAAACAGTGTTGCACTGGCTTTGACGGCTGCTGTTTTACTCATTACCCTTACTGCCTCCAGGCTCAGCCTCCAACCCTTCTTCAAGGTTTGTATCTGCTTTCTCTGCCCTTTTCTTCTAGAAAAATCATGCTTATTTTTGGTTGGGGGCTACTGCCACCTAGTACAGCTGTTGATCTAACCATATTTTACCTTCTCCCCTGCAGAGTTGCCAGGTTACACTATTCCAGGAGTGAGATCTTAAGCCAGTCCTCGATTTCTGGCACTCTCGTTCTAATGCATCATGAAATCTGCAGCACTGATTCCAAGGGGTAAAATCAGGGACTGCAAATATCATACTGAATTGCAATGCAAAACCAGAACTGGCAAAAAATAAAAGTTGTCACTCCTGGAACTGGGTATCCTGGCAAGTCCACACGTGCCTGTTGCCTCCCTCTTGAAAAGGGCATGATGAAGCGTTTTATGTTCTGGGTGGTGGGTAAGAGTAAAGAAAACACAGAGATAGCAGCAGTGCAGTGCTTGCAATCAGTGAATAGTTCTGTTCCAATCAAATGTGTGCTGGTGAGGCCTGCTACAAAACAGAGTCAGACACAGAGCTTTATTTACCAAATGAATAATCCTATGTTCTCCCTGCCCTTCTGACTTAGGCTCTGTCTACTCCTGCAGTGGTAGGATGCCTATTATCTGCCCTGGACACTCTGTGGACTGGGTACTGCGTGCATTACTGCAACAGACTGAGATTTCATGCACAGAAAGCACAGTTACTTACCTGTAACAGGTGATCTCTGGGAACAGCAGGAATAAGTCTTCACATATGGGTACGTCGGTACCGACGGAGTCTGCGCGGGAACGCTCCCCAGTGTCCAATCAGAAAACCTTTGGGAGCATCCCTCAGCGCCTGTGTGCTGCCTTCCCGCCTTTCCAACTGTCTCTCCTCAGCTGAGTTTTATAGCTGAGACAAAGAGAGAGAGAGAGGAAAGGAAAGATAGATAGAGACATACAACTCCTAGGGGAGGTGGGTGGGTTGTGAAGACTTATTCCTGCTGTTCCCAGAGATCACCTGTTACAGGTAAGTAACTGTGCTATCTCCAGGAACAAGCAGGAATGAGTCTTCACATATGGGGACTCCCAAGCTAAGATGCCTGGAGCCCTAGCATGCTGGAGATTGAAACATGCTACACCTCATATGGCCAGGCATCCTGAGGATGGAGGGTAGGAGTTGAAAAAGAGAGGAGCTGTAGGAAACAGCTGACCTAAGATAGGACTACAGGCAAGGAGTCCTTGTATGTATGATAATCATCATGAAATATATTGAAATGAACAATCACAATATGGACCTCACCTACTGGATTGCAGGAAGTAGAGAGGCTGATGGAGTCTACTGGGGATCCAGTAGAGGAATCGTCAAGGTGACCTCACTGAAGTGAAGGTGAAGGTCAAAATCTGGAAGTGACAGGTGATCCCAGGATTCAACTGGGGTAGTACAAAAACGGTAGGTCTTTAGAGGGAAGCTTTATGGAAAAAGCTGAAAACTCTTTTGGCTACAGAGTTATTCACAGTTAGGAGCAAAAGAGGAAGACTGACCGATTTGGACAAACTGGCCTAGTCCTTGAGGGAAGAAGGGGTATGGGAAAAACCCCGTATTCCCAAGAAAGGACAGATGTCTGAGGAGTTGAAACCTCAGATCTACTGAAGATCCACCATGTCTTTCCTAACTGGTGAGAGGTAGGAAGATATTGGAGTATGGAGCTTCAGGGATACCTGAACCTAGGGTTATGGTAGGAGCTGTCAGTACCACAGCAGTGGTTGTGTGCATAATACCCCAAACATACTGTGGAACAGTATGAACATGTGCAAAGCCCACTGTCTGGAACATATAGGAAGGAAAAACCTTTATGAACATAGACAGTTAGAGAGATAAGTATGTAAAGACATATCTACCTATAAGGAAGCATCTCGACAGATACACACACACACACACATATATATATATATGCACACGTAGCTGACAGACATATGTATCTATAGAGATGTATATAGATATATATACATATATGAATATATAGGTCTAAAGATAAATGTTTGCAATTAAGCAGACAGAGATATGGCGATAAGAACATTCACATGGGAGATGTGAAGAGGAAAGATTCATCCAATAACAAGAGGGTGGAACCTACTTGAGAAGATATATAGAGAATCTATTCCCCCTGGTTAAGATGGTGCAGGAATGCTATCCAGTGAAATAACCAGGATGGTTGCGTGAAAAAACAGAGGATAATATCAGTCTGTAAACAGCAAGTCCTGAGTCCGGTAGAACTCTAACATGGTAAATAGACAGAAAACGCATAGGATGAGATACCAGGATGACCCACTTGAGGGACAAAAAGGGGTATCATGCATTTTTTAGTTAAATATGTGCTGTCCATGAAGGATTAGGATACCATGAGGACAAGCTGCAAGGAAAAAAGAGCATATTCCCTGTAGGAATTGAACAAGTCTTTAGACTGTCACGTAGGGAAGGCTTATATCCTTTATATTAAAAGGAGATAGAAGGGTGTAAAGAACCTTCACAGTCATGAGGAATGACTGAGGAAGCCTTTTTCAACCATATAGGATAGTAATTAGAGAAAAAAAACCCATGCTCTCTAGCAAGGGCCCATAGTGGAAAGCTTCTCTGTAGGATTGCAGAGAGCATTATGCAGGAGAATTGGGAAATAAAACTGGCTGTTGGAAAAAACCAGCTGCCACTTCAGCTATGCTGCCAAATCCAAGGAATTGGAGATGGCAGAAAAGAAGATAGTGAAATAAGTCTGAAGTGATAAGGATTATCCAAGACAGATGAAGCACTATCTTGGAAGCACTACTAAGGCTAGACAGAAAGTAGTGGAAGACAAGACTAGAACTTGTGGAAAAGTACCAGTAGTCCAATCACTGGAACTCCTGCATAGGCAGCTGCTGAATAGGACAGCAGAGAGAATCTTTCTGTGTAAACAGAGAGAACAGACAGAACAAGAGGAGAAAATCCTGTCCCTGTCTGATGAGCTGCCCAGATAAAAGAAGGGAGTTTACTCAAGAGAAAAAAACTCCACACTGGAATGGAAAGAAAGACTAGAAAGGCTAAGAAAGCCTTCCAGTGGTATGGTACCACTCTTACAGGGGAAACCCTGGAGAAGAGGGTAGGGAAAAACAGGAGCTGAAGGGTGACTTACCATATGGTAAGTCTGTAGAAGGAAAAAATTCATGTTGGTACAGAAAAACTATCATGGGATAGTTGGTAAACCTCTCTTCATGGCAGGAAGAGGAGGAAAACCCTGTGACCCATAGACATGAATATCCTGACAGCTCAGCATACCTAAGAGCAACTGGATGTCCTGAGAACAGGAATCCATGTGTAGAGTTTTGAATGAAAAAACAGTGAAAAAACTTCTGCTGAGAAGAAGTGAACTGTAGGTTATAAAGAGATTAATCAGAACCCTATTGCTGGGTTTATTTAGCCTGGCTAGAGTTTGGATTCTTCAGACCAGGGTGAGGTTTCCCCTGCTTGGGAACATCTGTATGATGGGCAGGAGAAGAGTAAAACCTTCTCCTCTTAGGGAAAGAAGGTTTGGTAGGGCATTTCCTACCTACTGGGGAAGGAGAAGGCTTAGGATAGCCCTCAGAAACAGGGAAGTCAGTGGAGCACTGAGCAACCTGATGTAAAAACTCCTTATTGAAAAGATTTTCTCCAGTGCAAGGAGTATTACCCAGTCTTTGTTGTGCCCATTTGTTCAAGTCTGAAGCTTGGAGCCAGGCTGTACATTGTGCTCCTATGGCTATAGCAGAGGTTCTGCTAACAGACTCAAAGGAGTCTAGGGAAGCACGAGTAAGAAACCAAGAGATACTTTGACTATGACTAAGTAGTAAGGAATAGTCTGCAGTCTTGGGCTCTGAAAGAAAAGGAGTCAAAAGAAATAATTTCTTTGTGACCTCCTGAAGGGATAGACTCATATGAAAAATATATGAGAGAATCCTTGTTGACAGCATAGATGTTTGGAAGGTTTGACGTCCAAAGGCATCTAGTGTTCTAGACTCACGACCTGGTGGGTAAGAAGAGTGCTTCTTCTTACTTTTCACCTTCCTCATTGCTGATTCCACCACAATGGAATGATGGGGAAGTTGAGTCTTTTGAAACCCTGGAGAGGGGGGCACCTGATACAGAAGATCAGTTGCTCTAGAAGGTGAGGAAACCCTTAAAGGTGCTTCCCACATTCTTAGAAGAAGATCCTGCAAGGAATGATGTAAAGGAAGCATTATATTTTCTTTTTCTCCAGAAGAAAGAGAGCCTTGTGTAGGATCATAGCCAGGGATAGGAATAGCAAGGGATGTTGCCATATCCAGGAGAAAATTCTGAAAAGAAGGATCTCCAACGGGAACCATCCCTGGACAGGCCAGACTTGAAGAACTAGCCTGGGCACCGGAGGATCTACGTGCCCGGTGCAGAAAAGGATCCCTAAGGGATGGATGCTGGTACTGGAGGTCATGACCTAAGACAGTCAGTACTGCATCGTCCATGCCAGGTATCGACTCCAAACTAGGTATAGGAAGGAGCAACCCTGGTGAAAGAAGCATGGAAGGAGCTGGCCCCCCATGTTACTGCAGGTACCGGCACCGATACCGATACCGGTACCGGTAGCTGTGCCGGAATCGAAGGCGATACCGACATCGAAGCAGTCATCGGTACCGAACATCCAGAAACGGTAAGCGTCGGTTCTGAGACGCGTCGGTACCCATTCTTCCAGACTAGAAATCGATTCCAGACTCGGCATCGAAGGAAGCGAGTCTATCGATGCATGTCTAGAAGGTACCGACGTCGGTGGTCGTATCGGCGATGCTGCCGATACTGGAAAGTCAATCTGGGACGTATCGATCGGTCCCGAAGGTACCGAGAACGCCAGATGACGATCCCTGGTGAAGAGTGGATCACTCAACACCAGTGCCGATGCCGGGGTATCGGTACCGCTCGAAGCGGATGCCACCACTGAGCATGGCTCAGGTATGTTCTGTGAGGGGTGAGCCCCAGGAACAACCTGAAACCCCTGAAAGGCTTTGGAGACCGAAGACTCCTGCCGGGGTTTTGAAGCCAATAGGGTCTTGAGGGCAAGGCCGGAGCCGTCATCATGCTGTGCATGAGACCTACCACTCAAGGATTGGCTAGTCTTAACAGACTGTTTGTGGGTTACCTGATCCTGTAGAGAAGAAGAAATGGTCGTGCCCTGACACTGGAAGGGAACTCGGTATCGAGGGAAACTCGAAATGGAAAATCTCTTCTCATAATATTGCAGCCTAATGGCTCCGGAGGAAAATGGTCAGGACCCAAACAGGTTAGACACCAGTTCTTGGAGTCTAAAAACAAAACTGTACTGCCACAGTTAAGGCACTTCTTAGGGAAAGAAGGTGGCAGCTCCATAATGGAGAGGCCTTTAAGGCCCAAAAAATTTAAGACAGAAACTGAGGGAAAAAAAAAATTCCCTGAAAAAGAAAAGAAAAAACACCGGCGGTACCGGTGGAGTCGGGGAGACAGCCACGACCACAAGAAAACAAAGAATTAAAGAATTAAAGAAAAAATTTCCTGCGGTGACAGGAGGACGTCCTGCCGGCTCCGTGGAAAAACGCAAACTGAGGAGAGACAGTTGGAAAGGCGGGAAGGCAGCACGCAGGCGCTGAGGGATGCTCCCAAAAGCTTTCTGATTGGACGCTGTGGAGCGTTCCTGCGCAGGCTCCGTCGGTACCAACGTACCCATATGTGAAGACTCATTCCTGCTTGTTCCTGGAGATAGGGTCTCTCCATGACAGCCTATTCGTAGAAGTCACATTACCATCACAAGACACAATCAAAGAGCTATGTATTTTTAAAATATAAAATTTTACTCTCCCTGTCACTAGCAGTATATCACTAACCATGTCTGTCTCACCTCTAGCGTGCCTACTAACATAATCTATCACTTCTTCTCCCCCAAAAAAGCTGCACACTAAGCACAGCAGTCAATCACAGCCCCCTTATACCTACTACTTGGATCTCAGATTTAAAAAAAAAAAAAGGGCCTATACACTGGATTGGTCTCAAACCATGTGTGCACTGCCAAACGCCTCCCTTAGAAGCAAAATCCCTCACAGCAAAGGATTAGCAGATTTAGAACTATAACATCCTTTTTACTTCCCCAGCCCCTCTGTTCTTTCCTCACTCTTTCAGATAGACTAGCACTATGGCAACAGGCATAAACAGAGCAGCATGTAGCCAATAAGGAGGCAGAAACAAACAGAACTTCCCCAAAGGAAGCCACTGCCCATTCTAGTTATTTAGTGCACACTGTGTCTGAATAATGTGCACTAATGGTACATGGTGCACGTTGATACCAAGAATGTGCAAATTAGATGCCAATAGTGTGCACCACTAACCGACTGGGAGTGATAAAATTTCAGGTTTTCTTTCATGTTTGTTTGAAAATGATAAGAAACAATATCAGACATTTTAAACAAACGCATATCCCTAATACAGAGGCATACTCTTGTTATCGATTAAAGAGACTGAATAAAAATGAAAAAACTTCAGCAAAAAAATCTTCAACAAATGACTTGGAACGATCCATGTGAATCAACATTGGCATAATTAGGTTTGTGTTAGGAAATCAGAAGAGCAGGATCTGGAGTGGCAAGATACTTTGCATCAGCCGTCTCCAGCAAAAACTGCAGAGACAAAAAAGCAAAGGCATTTTACAGACTTATTAAAAGAAAAACAATGTCCTTAAGTTTTATTTAAAAAATAAATACTTTGATGAGAAAAGAAGTCCATGATTAGGTACCTTCTATCTAAGATAACTATTCTAAGAACCTCTTCAAGCAGAGCTCAATGCATTAAAGTTTAACAACTAAGCAACTGAGTTTCACTATAATGGAGATTTACAAGCAAAAAGTTGAATAATAATTTATAAAACACAAATTGCTTAGGTTTGACCATCTTCAGGATCCAATTGAATGAAAATCAATATCTAGGTGCAGTTCCAAATATTCAGCCTTGAGAACGTATATGTTCTAGCACAATATTAATAGATTTTTAAGCAAGTCAGATGTCTCCAATTTGTAAGTCAGTTAGACTTATCCAGTCAGTCTAGCTTATGGGACCATGAATCCAAAGACCACAACATGTAAAGGAGTCCATCCTGTACCCTCTGATGAATGTGGCTCACACCATCACAAAAATGTGATCCATTAGCAGGAAGAATCTAACAGTCTCTGACGAACTTTTTTATCTTCTTGACTTGTTTTTGCATCATTACTAGGAGACTCATCTGTCAAGGGTATAGAAAGGAAGAGAAATTATAGCAAAACAGCACTGCATAAATTTATTATACTATACAAATAGCAGATGGCAGGACAGCCACAAGTTAGAAATGAGCCCTGTGCAACTTGAAAACCTAATATCCCTTCACCCTCCCAGCCACACACAGGAACTTGCTGTTACTGGGCTTCTGAAACCCACAGCTATCACATCAGTATTTCTTCCATATTTGTGCCCTGCACGGTCCCATTGTTTGCACACTGCTTGTTGGCTGATGCACTAATAAGCAGAAAAAATTCCATCTTGCTCATTATTATGAAATGTATTAATGAAGTATGTGAACCTTCAAAATATGACCCCATGCCACCAAAAAACTCATTTGGCAAATTGGCTGAACTATGCATGCTTAAAAAAAATATACAGACAGGCCACAGCAACACAATTGCAAATCCCTTTACTCAAGTTTATAAGTCTGCAGTCAGAAAGGGAGGTGTACTATCTGATCATCCCTTGACATTTTGTACTGTTTCTGACACATCATTTTGATGAGAACATTGTGAGAATTCTTTTTATTGCTGATATTTCGATGATGTGCTGTACTTTGGAAACTGTCCAGCACATTTACCTTCATTATTCTAGTACAAGCAACATCTTAAAGGAAAAAAAGTATAAAAGGCTGAATACTACTCACATAAATCTTTGAAATTGATTAGTATAGTTAACTAAGATGAATTACATCTTGAAATGGCACAAAGGTCCTATGAAATGGGATCTTTCGCATGCACATCAAAATTTACTGTTCACTTGAATTACTTTTAGAGTGCCTGGCTTTTCTTTGGCTCCTGACACACTTCAATAGTACAGTTGTTACTACCTTAGTTCACAAAATGAACATGAACTTTAAAAAATATTTGCATATTTGGTTAATCAAAAGCAGAAGTAGGAAGGTAGAAGTGATGGTTTTATGAAGGTGTGATGGGGTCTATAGAATGGTACCCACCCCTCTCCAAAGGGAGGGCGTGGCTCACAGGGAGAGGTTAAGAACCCAGCAGGCTGCAGGAGGGAGAGAGACCTGTGGAGTCAGTAGTCCTTCTAAGTCAAGCCCTGCGAAGGAGTTCTGCAGTAGGAACATTAAAGAGGGCTGGAGGAAGGGCGAGGAGAACCAACTTGGAGGTTTAAGAAGCTGGAAGAAAATTAAAGCAGATTTTGTTTTCCCTGAACTGCTGCCTGTTCTGGGTTTTGTTTTGTGGAGGTTTAAGAAGCTGGGACAGACTAACAAAAACTGCTTTTGTTTTCCCTGAACCACTATCTGGCCTATGTTTTAAAGAAAACCCCTTCCCACCGCATGCCACGGTATGACAGAAGGTTAATAAAAGATGCAATGCAAGATATAGGAGTACTAAGGTTATCCTGTCTCGCACAATGTCCCAAGATGACATCCTTAAACAATCTCTAGCCGTATAGGGTAGCATCTCTGCTTAACTGCTTTGTTGGTTTCATTTATCTCTATTTTTGCAGTCTAATTTTTGAAATGGAAGTTGATGAACTTGTTCTATTCATGATCAAAAGCACTGAGTTAACCTAAGTAAAATAAATAAAAAAGATGAACTGGGTCAGCATACACACCAAGCAGATAAGTAAGTGATTGGGCCCCAAAAAAGAACCCATAAATATCACATGAGAGAAACACTATAATAGCACTATGGGGGAACCTAGCCATGCCGTGGTCACTGCTCAGTCAGGGTGAGAGTGACCTCCCAGCAGGACATGCTGTGGCCACCCTATCCGTGCAGGTGGTGGCTGGGCACTACATTGTCTGAGCCACTGCCCTATGCCCTGTGCAGATGCATCCTGGCCAGGCCACCCTGTCCGGGCTATACCCATGGAACCTTGCTCCTCATTGTGCACATTGGCAGGCTGACACTGACAACAGTGCAAGCAGTGCGGGCTGAGGAAGGTGTTGGCAGCCACCACACACTGGATAGACAGACACACACTCCCACACCTATGCCAGCATTGTGCAACTATAGAGGCTTTTGGCAGCCCTGGCCACCGCACCAGTCCTGGGCACAGTGCAGGCATGGCTATGGTATGCAATACTGTTGGGGTCACTCCCCAGGGTGGTAAACACTGTCAGACACCAGACCTGAAACACACTCCACAGACATCAGAGAGGTTGCTATGATACAGTTCAATGAGCAGATTGTGCTTAACCTAGGGATTGCTATCTGCCAGTAATCATAGCAACCTTTTGATATATGTGTACCGTATTCCCAGGGTGGCAGTGCTATGGTATGCAAGTGCTAGTATTGGGAGATGGTGCTGCATGCAGGGCCCAACATCCTGCCTCTCCAGGAGGCTTTGGATAATGGCGCCTGTGGGTGCGGGTGTTTCTGCCCCTGTTGGCCGCTGCTCTAGGGCAGAGATTCCCAACTCCAGTCCTGGTGAGGAATTACCAGCAGAAAGGAGGAGGGACTCCCTAGCTGAAGATGCCAGGTAGATAGCCCCAGGAAGGTGCCACCCTAGAAAGGTAGGCATCCTTCCTCCCATGGATCTCTGGCATTCCACCAGGGTTGGTGGGTAGGAGTTGAATTAGGTCTGAAAGAGATTTTGAAGAACAGCTTGGCCAAAGAAGGCATCCCGATGGGAGGCTTTATCCAGGCAGTAGTGGGCTGTGAAGGTGTGTACCGAAGCCCAGGTGGCTGCTCAACATATGTCATCGATAGACACAGAGTGAAGATTAGCCATAGAAGTTGCCATGGCTCTCATGTTATGAGCTGTGACATGGCCTTGAAGAGGAAGACCCTTACTCTCATAAGCAAAGGATATGCATTGGGCAATCCATTTGGATAAAGTTCTTTTGGAGACTGGAAGTCCCAAATTACTAGAATCAAAAGCAATAAAAAGTTGCAAGGACTTTCTATGTTGCTGTGTTCTCTGTAGGTAAAAGGCTAAGGCTCTTTTACAATCCAAAGTATGAAGATTTCTTTCTGCATTAGAGGCGTGAGGCCTCGGGAAAAATACAGGAAGAAAAATAGATTGATTTAAATGAAAAGGTGAAACCACCTTTGGCATAAAATGTGGATGAGTTCTAAGAACAACCTTATCATGATGAAACCTAGTATAAGGAGGATCAGCCACTAAAACTTGCAATTCACTAATGCGACGAGCAGAGGTGATTGCAATTAGGAAGATGACCTTCCAGGACAAAAACTTCATGAGCTGCCCGAGAACTAGATTTAGATCCCATGCCACCAGTGGTGGTTTAATTGGAGGCTTTGTTAATAGAAGACCTCTCATAAATCTGGATATGAGTGGATGAGAGGAAATTGGTTGTCCATTCAGAGGCTTATAAGAAGCTGCAATTGCACTAAGATGGACTCTTACCGAATTGGTCTTCAGACCAGAATTCGATAAGTGAAGGAGATACTCTAGTATCGATTCTAAAGGTATGACAAGGGGGTTTAACCCTTTCTTGGAACACCATATAGTAAAACGTTTCCACTTGAAGGCATAAAGATCTTCTTGTGGAAAGTTTTCTAGAAGCCTGAAGGATATCCTTTACCTGTTGGGACAGGTTGAAATCCTGGAGTTCTAAGCCTTCAGCAACCAGGCCGTGAGATGCAGGGACTGGGGATTCGGGTGCCATAGCGTCCCGTTATCTTGGGAAAGGAGACCTGGAGCATGCCCTAACTCCAGAGGTGCAGCTTGAGAGAGATGCAGAAGCAGGGGATACCACGTTTGGCGTGGCCACTGTGGCGCTATGAAGATCATATGACCCCTGTCTCTCTGAAGCTTGACGAGTGTTTTGGGGATGAGGGGAATGGGTGGGAAGGCATAAAGGAAGTCCTGACCCCAGTGAAGGAGGAAGGCATCCCTTGCCTGACAATTGTGAGCTGGAATCCTGGAACAGAACCGGGGAAGTTTGGCATTCAGTGGACTTGCAAAGAGGTCTATGTCTGGAGTACCCCAGAAATGAAATATCTTTGCCACCTGGTCTAGGTGGAGAGACCACTCGTGAGGCAGCAGTACTCGACTGAGTTTGTCTGTCCAAAGGTTTTGAATGCCTGGAAGATATACCACTAGAAGGTGAATTTGGTGCTCTCTGGCAAGGGCCCACAGTTGTAAAGCTTCATTGCATAATGACAGAGAGCCTGTTCCGCCCTGCTTGTTCACGTAGAACATGGCTACTTGATTGTCCGTTTGGACTAGGACTGTCTTGTAGCTGAGATGGGCATAGAACACTCGAAGAGCTAAATAGATTGCTCTTAATTCCAGGAGGTTTATGTGTAGACCAGCCTCCTGTGGTGTCCAGGTACCCTGGGTAGAGAGATGATTCAGGTGTGCTCCCCAACTCACCTGTGATGCATCTGTTGTTAGGGTGGCCTGGAAGAGGGGTTGTTGAAAGGGAGACCCCACTGACAGATTTTCTAGTGATTGCCACCATTAGAGGAACAAAATCAGTCGTTGAGAGTTTGTTATCTTGTCCGATAGATGACCCGTGGCCTGTGACCACTGAGTGGATAGGGTCCACTGGGCTGCTCACATGTGGAGGTGAGCGTAGGGAACTACATGAACTGTGGATGCCATATGTCCCAGTAACTGTAGCAGTTCTCGAGCAGTTAGGGAGGATTTCCCTGCTGCTTGAGAAGCTAGTTGCACTATGCGAAGACACCGGACCTGTGGAAGGAAAGCCCTTGACTGTCTGGTGTCTAACCAGGCTCCTATGAACTCCAGGCACTGGGAAGGAACAAGTTGGGATTTTGGGAAGTTTATTACCAATCCCAAGTATTGGAGGATTTGCATTGTGCGAGACAGTGCAGCGCTGGCTTCTGCAACCGTGGGGGCTCGAATGAGCCAGTCGTCCAAGTAATGGAAGACGAATATCCCTAGGGTTCGCAGGAATGCAGCTACTACTGCCATGCATTTCGGAAATACTCTTGGTGCCAAAGCCAGACCAAAGGGAAGCACCCTGTACTGGAAGTGTTTTCCCTTGAAAAGGAATCGTAAGAATTTCCTGTGATCTGGATGGATCAGAATGTGAGTATATGCATCCTTTAAGTCTAGAGAGCAAAGCCAATCCTGACTTTGAAGGTATGGCAGAAGAGTTCCTAGAGAAATCATTTTGAACTTTTCTCTGAACAGATATTTGTTCAATTCTCTGAAGTCTAGAATGGGTCTGTGTCCACCTGTTTTCTTTGGAATAAGAAAATAGGGGGAGTAGAACCCTGTACCCTTTTGGAGAATGGGTACCTCCTCTATTGCCCCTTGGGCAAGAAGTGTTGAGACCTCATGACCTAGCAGATTGCCTGCAGAGGTCTGCAAATTGAACTGCCTTAGGATTGTAGGAGGGGGCATGCTGTGAAAATGGAGCTTGTACCCCTCTCCTACAATGGACAGAGTCCAATCTTCTGCTGTTATCTGATGCCACCTGTTGATAAAATGGCATAACCTGCCTGGAATATTGGAGGGTTGAGGACCCCTCAAGGGCAGGACGGCCAAGCTCTCTAGGAAGGAGTCAAAGCCCTAGAGGGGGCTGAACCTGCGGAAGTGGTTGACCTCTCGGGCCTTTTGGCTTCTTTTGTTGTCTAGTTTGTCCCTTTTGTGCAACGTGACCCTGACTTTGGCTCTGTTGGGTATAGGAAGGATAAAACTTCCTCTTTTTGCTAAAAGAGGGTTTTTTATAAGGCTTCTTTTTGGCTGGAGTGGCTGTAGATTTTGACAATCTATCTAACGTGATATTGTCAGCATCTATTTCATTAGCTTTTTCCTGCCAATTCTTGCCAAAGAGATTCTCTCCTGTGCAAGGGATGTTGCCTAATTTGTCCTGTACCCAAGTCTCCAAGTCTGATGCCTGAAGCCAGGCAATCCGTCGTGCTACAATGGCAATAGCAGAAGTTCTGCTGATGCATTCAAAGCAGTCAAAGGCTGCATGATTCACAAACTTGGAGACATCTTGAGCATGCTTAACTAGAGCAAGAAAGTCTTGTCTCCTGTCATCTGGGAGAAGTGGGCTCATAAGCTCCAAGTCTCCCGTAACTTCTTTGAGGAACATTCTCATATATAATATATATGAAATGATCCTAGCTGAAAGCATGGAAGCCTGAAATGTTCGGCGCCCAAAAGCGTCCAAGATCCTGCATTCACGACCTGGAGGATTGGATGCATGCCTCTTTGCACTTTTCATCCTACGCATGGCTGACTCCACCATCATTGAATGGTGTGGCAGCTGAGTCTTTTGAAATCCAGGACATGGCGGAACTCGATACATAGTATCAAGCCTCCTAGAATGAGGAGATGTAGTCAGAGGTGTCTCCCACATTCTGAGCATCAAGTCATGAAGAATTTCATGGATGGGCAGAGTGGCTGCCTCCTTTGGAGCTTTAGGATATTGGAGAATTTCCAATTCCTTTGCTCTGGGCTCCTTTTCAGGAGCTACCATGATTGAAAGGCCTTTGGCAACATCACGAATAAAATCCTGAAAAGACATGTCCTCTGGAGGTGACATTCTGCGTTGGGGAGAAGAGGAATCTTCCGGGAGAAACACTCTGGTACCAGCAGAATTGTTAGAGTCTTCGGAATCGGAGGATTCAAACTATTCCTGACCACGATGCTCATGCAAAGCACGGTCCCGGTATCGATCGAAGTCGGTACTGAGTTGATCTGGTACTGATCTGTCGATGCCAGCCAAAGATGGGGTGGGAAAAATTCCCACCGGGGCCGGTACCGGTACCGGTGTCTGTACCGGTGTAGGTACCGGCATCGGTATCGATGTCAGTACCGGTGCCTGTTGAATCATAGGTGTCAATGGTACCGCAGCTGTGAGGAGAGCTGCAATACTGCGTTCAATAGCGAGGAATCTCTGGTCTATCGATGCTGCCGGTGCCTGGGTGTCGGTACCGGTGAAGATGGCCGGGACCCCTGAGCATGGCACCAGTAGTTCTTGCGAGGTCGAGGCCTCGAGAACATCCTGGAGCCCCGTTGATGCTTTGGAAGCCGAAGCCTCCCGCTGGGGCTGTTTTGCCGGTGTGGTTCCCTCAAGGGCAATGCCAATGGCCTCTCGATGCTTAGCAGGAGAGCTACCCTTTGAGGACCGGCTTTTATGTTTAGTTACCTGAGATCCATGGGAGGAAGAGGAGGCTCTTGAAGACGTCGATGCAATGGATCTGGCATCCGAAGAAAAGAGGGTACGTGTCTTCCTCTTTTAGTCATCCCCATACAGGAGAGACATTCAGGGGAGAATGTTCAGGCCCTAAACATTTAAGACACCAGTCATGGGTGTCGGTGACGGAAATGGTACCGCCACACTTAGTACACTTTTTAAAACCACTAGTTGTTTTTTCTATGTTTTAGGAATATAAGGTCTAATGCCCAAAATGGCGCCTAGCACCAAAAAAAGAAAAGTTTCTGAAGAGAAACAGTTCAGAGTATACTTTTTTTTTTTAAGAAAAGAAAAAGAAAAGAACCGGCGGTACCGGTAGGCGTCGTGCGGAGGCAAACGCGACCACAAGAAAACAATTTTAAAGAAGGAATTTTCTGCAGTGACAGGGTTTGAGTCCTGTCGGCTCCGTGGAAAATGAAGAACTGAAGCGGGACAGTTGGAAAGGTGGGAAGGCAGCACGCATGTGCTGAGGGATGCTCCCAAAAGCGTTCCTATTGGACGCTGGGGAGCGTTCCCGCGCAGGCTCCGTCGGTACCGACGATACCCATATGTGAAGGCTACATTCCTGCTTGTTCCTGGAGATAAAGACTGAACCTGATTTGGAAAGAAAACATAAAAATTCCTCAAAATGAGAGATGAAGGTAGTTACAGTGGATATTAAAACTGATTTTGTATGAATTTTCTAGGTACAGACTTTAATGGTATAATGGCTATATGACTATTGGATAAGCAGGAGCAAAGTTCAAATGATAATTCAATTGTAAATTAAATATTAAAAAAAGATGAAAAATCACTTTTTCTTCCTGCAATAAAGCATAGTTACTCACCTGTAACAGGTGATCTACGGGAACAGCAGGAATTTAGTCTTCACACATGGGTATCGTCGGTACCGACAGAGCCTGCGCGGGAATGCTCCCCAGCATCCAATTAGAAAGCTTTTGGGAGCATCCCACATTGCCTGCGTGCTGCTTTCCCGCCTTTCCCAACTGCCTCTCTCCAGTTGACTTTTAAAGCTGAGACAAAGAGAGAGAGGGAAAGAAAAGGAAAGAGAGATACAACTCCTAGGGGAGGTGGGTAGGTTGTGAAGACTAAATTCCTGCTGTTCTCGGAGATCACCTGTTACAGGTGAGTAACTATGCTATCTCCAGGAACAAGCAGGAATGTAGTCTTCACATATGGGGACTGCCTAGCTACAGATGCCAGGGAGAGACCCCAGAAGTTGTGTGCCCCTGTGAAAGGGCTCCACTTTCCCCCATGGATCTCTGGCATCCTACCGGGAATGGTGGGTAGGAGTTGATTAAGTATGGAACAGGTGTCGTAGAACAGCCTGACCAAACAAGGCATCCCGGCGGGAGTCCTTGTCTAAGCAGTAATGGGCTGTGAAGGCATGAACCGAGGCCCAAGTAGCTGCTCGACAGATGTTGTCAATAGACACAGAGTGTAGATGAGCCATTGAGGCTGCCATGGCTCTCACATTGTGAGCTGTGACATGGCCTTCCAGAGAAAGGTTTTTACTCTGATAGGTAAAAGAAATATACTGTGCAATCCAATTGGACAATGTTCTCTTGGAGACTGGAAGTCCCAAATGAGAAGGATCAAAAGCAACAAAGAGTTGAGAGGACTTTCTATGTTGCTGTGTCCTTTGCAAGTAAAAAGTAAGTGCTCTTTTACAGTCCAAAGTATGAAGATTCCTTTCTGCATTTGAAGCATGAGGCCTTGGAAAAAATACAGGCAGGTAAACTGCTTGGTTTAAATGAAAAGGTGAGACCACCTTTGGCATAAAGTGTGGATGAGTCCTAAGGACTACCTTGTCATGATGGAACCTCGTATAAGGAGGATCAGCCACTAATGCTTGCAGTTCACTGATGCGACGTGCTGATGTGATTGCAATGAGAAAGACAACCTTCCAGGAAAGGAATTTCAAGGAGGTAGTAGCCAGAGGTTCAAAAGGCGGCTTCATGAGCTGTCGAAGAACCAGATTTAGGTCCCATGCTACCGGTGGTGGCCTAATGGGAGGCTTAGTTAGAAGGAGGGCCCTCATAAATCTTGCTATGAGAGGATGAGAGGAAATAGGTTGTCAATTTAAAGGCTTGAAAGAAGCTGAAATAGCAATTAAATGGACTCGTACTTAGTTAGTCTTAAGCTCTGCGTTAGATAAATGAAGGAGATACTCCAATAATGATTCCAGAGGTATCGCCAGGGGGTCAAGATCCTTCTGCGAACACCATATGGAAAACCTTTTCCACTTGAAAGCATAAGAGCGTCTTGTGGAAGGCTTTCTAGAAGCATAAAGGATGTCCTTCACTAGTTGAGATAGGTTAAGACCATGCAGGTCTAGGCCCTCAGCAACCAGGCCCTGAGATGCAGAGAGTGGGGATCGGGATGCCGTCCTCCTGAGACAGGAGATCTGGAGCAGTTCCTAACTCCAGAGATGAAGCTTGAGAGAGATGTAGGAGCAGAGGGTATCACACCTGCCGTGGCCAATGTGGAGCTATGAGAATCATATGGCCTCTGTCTCTCTGAAGCTTGAATAGGGTTTTGGGAATTAGGGGAATGGGTGGAAAAGCATATAGGAAGTCCTGACCCCAATGGAGGAGGAAAGCATCCCTGGCCTGAGAACCTTGAGCCGGAATTTTGGAATAGAATCTGGGAAGTTTGGCATTCAACGGACTTGCAAAGAGGTCTATGTCCGGAGTTCCCCAAATTTGAAAAATTTTTGCTACCTGGTCTGCACGAAGAGACCACTCGTGTGGACGGAGAACTCGACTGAGTCTGTCTGCCCAGGAGTTTTGAATGCCTGGCAGATACACCGCAAGATGAATCTGATGCTCTCTGGTGAGGGCCCATAGTCGCAAAGCTTTATTGCAAAGCGACAGAGAGCCTGTTCCTCCCTGCTTGTTCAGATAGAACATAGCTACTTGATTGTCTGTCTGAATTAGGACTGTCTTGTAGCTCAGCTGGGTGTGGAACACTCGAAGAGCAAGGAAGATTGCTCTGAGCTCCAAAAGATTGATGTGTAGATGGGTCTCCTGTGGAGTCCAGGTGCCTTGGGTAGAGAGATCTTGCAGGTGAGCTCCCCAACCCACCTGTGAGGCGCCTGTTGTTAGAGTGACCTGGGGTGGGGGCTGTTGGAAAGGGGTTGACTGCCACCATTGTAGGGCAAAATAAGGCGACTTGAGATTGCTATTTTGTCTGATAGGCAGCCTGATGCTTGAGTCCACTGAGTGGATACAGTCCATTGGGCTGCTCTCATATGGAGGCGCAAAAACATAACCCGAGATTCAATATTAAACCATAATTGTGAAGCAATCAGTCTTTTTTTTTTTTTTTTTTTGTCGGAGCAGCTAGCACAGTAAGAGAATGAGGAGAGGTGGTAAGAGGTGTTTCCCACATTCTTAGCATGAGATCATGCAAGATCTCATGAATAGGAAAAGTAGCTGCCTCCTTGGGAGCTTTAGGATATTGTAAAATCTCCAACTCCTTTGCTCTGGGCTCTGTTTCAGGAGCCACTGTGATGGAAAGACCTCTAGCCACCTCCCGAATAAAATTCTGAAAGGATATATCCTCTGGAGGAGACATCCTACGTTTAGGAGAGGAAGGCTCTTCAGAGAGAAGTACTCCGGTACTGACAGAGCTGTCAGAATTCTCAGACTCAGAGGATTCAAAATATCTCCTGTCCGGGTGCTCTTGCAAGGAACGATACCGGTACCGATCGAAGTCGGTACCGGAGGGGTCCGGTACCGGCCTGTCGATACCGGAGGAAACAGCATGACTCGGTGTCGGTAACACAGTCGCCGATGTCGATGCTGTCGGTACCAGTATCGATATCGGTGCCGGTACCGGTATCGATATTGGTGCCGGAACCGGTGTCGATACCGGTTGAACTGTCTGAAGCGGTCCCGAAGGCACCGAAGCTGCAAGGAGAGCCGCCAGACTGCGTTCAATAGCCAAGAACCTCTGGTATATTGATGCTGCTGATGCCTGGGTATCAGTACCGGACAAAGCAGCCGGTACCCCAGAGCATAGCACCAGTACTTCTGCTGAGGTTGAGGCCTCGAGAACATCCTGGAGCCCCGACAGTGCTTTGGAAGCCGAAGCCTCCTGCCGGGGCAATTTTGCCGGTACAAATCCCTGAAGGGCAATGCCAGAGGCATCTCGATGCTTAGAAGGAGATCTACCCTTTGAGGACCGGCCAGACTTATGTTTGGTTACCTGAGATCCATGGGAGGAAGACGAAGCCCTGGAAGATGTCGATGCCATGGATGCTGCATCTGAGGGAAAAAGGGTGCTAAGCTTAGCAGCTCGGTTTTGCCGACCCCTCTTCGACATCATCCCACAGGCAACACACTCCGAGATGGAGTGGTCAGGACCTAAACATTTAAGACACCACTCGTGAGTGTCGGTGACCGAGATGGTATCGCCACACTTGGAACACTTTTTAAAACCTGAGGCGGGTTTTTCCATTCTGAAGGAAAAGTTGGGCCTAGTGCCCAAAATGGTGCATGGCACCCGACAGAAAAAAAGACTAGAAAGTCCAGAAAAAGATTACAAAATTTTTTTTTTTTGAAGAAAGAAAGAAAGAACCGGCGGTACCGGTATAGCGTCGAGGAAGGCAAACGCTACCACAAAAAAGAATGAAAAAGATGGGATAATTTCTGCGGTGACAGGAAAAATGACCTGCTGGCTCCGCGGAAAACGAAGAACTGGAGAGAGGCAGTTGGGAAAGGCGGGAAGGCAGCACGCAGGCACTGTGGGATGCTCCCAAAAGCTTTCTAATTGGATGCTGGGGGAGCGTTCCCACGCAGGCTCCGTCGGTACCGACGATACCCATATGTGAAGACTACATTCCTGCTTGTTCCTGGAGATATATTTAAACACTACACTATAAAGAGTCGGTTCACTGAAAGTCAATATACAGAGAATAATTACAGTTTACTCAGACCTGAAATTATTGGTGATGCTTTAAATTATATTCTGCACGGTAAATATAGGATGGCACTTTAACCCACAAAAGTAATAATCTTACCTTTAAGTTCTGTTGCATTTTTTTCATTTTTTGCTTCAACTTTGCTATCAACTTGGATGAATGCACGTTTTCCATCTACAGTATCTGTCTTTACTGTCCCAAGATTCAGCAGCAGCTGCATTGGGTTAATGTGCTCTGAATGGCTTTTAATGTTATCTAGCACTTTTAGACACTTGTATGACTTAAGTTCACTAATATTTTCTTCAATGAAAAGGAGAAAGAGGTTTAGGTCATCGTAACAGTCAGAATTGAAGTGCAAAACATCGAATGTTGGTAAAATTTCATACACTTTAAGAACATCCGACCTCTTCCTGAATGGAATAAGCATGGTATAGAGCACAAAAGGTATGATCAAAACATACACAATGAGGTTAATGTAACTAAGAAGCCGAAACACGCCTACTGCAATAAGTTTGCACTGAATTAATGCTGGAAGTGCCGAGTCATTCTTTAGAATTCCAGTTCTGATGTTGCATGTAAATTCATCCGTCAAAGAAAAGAGACTGATGTAGTAGCCCAAGTAGATGCAAGCCAATAACATGATGATGAAGGTCAGACATCTGCAGATGAGGTACTTGATTATTAAGTTCTTGGAGCTTTTCTTTGAGGTCAGATACTGCTCTACAAAAGGATACTTAAAGTGCTTTTCAGATATCTCCCATACACTGAAAAATAAAAATAAACGCACTAATGAATCATTTAATAAGCACTGGATGTGTGAAGAACAAGAGACATTTCCCCAAATCTTGTGGTGATGACGCTCCAGAACATGAGAAAAACTGTCCATTCAGCTCTCAATCCGGCAATTGTGGTCATAACTATCGTACTATGTTAGGAACAGCATGCTGTGTCTGTTTTCCCAGACCATAATTATTGCAACATATGGATTGTCTTTATTATACCAAGATAATCTTAGAGGTGGCAATGGAATATGGTCTTCGCACAAAGACCTCACTTCAATGGCTTAGCTACGCACAAAGATATTGAATTAGCAATTAGTTGGAAAATCCGGGAGCAGAAGTCCCAATGTTCAAGGATTCAGCCCTGGCTACTGAATATCAAGTACAAGTAAATCTTTGATTCACTCATATGATGCTTACATTGGTAAAAATAATTTATTGATTTAAAAAAAACATCTGCTATAACTATCATATCAAGATGATGACAAAATCAAAACATCCAATAAATGCTGTAAATAACACAATCAAAACAAGATTTAAAGGAATAGGGAACAGAGGGTTAAGAAATTTAGATACGGCAGAAATGAACTTTGCAAAAGAAGGCAAAAGTCTTAGGGTGGAGAAAGAATGTGGGTCTGAGGAAAATACACGTGTGTTTTAAGTGCACTTCTCAAAAAGAGAAAGCATCTATTGTCAAGGAGCATTCCATCCGACCACTGGCAGTCATCTGCATCTGGTTCCTCTGGAGTTCTTTTCCACAGGAGCTTGTGCTTCTTCCTCTCCCAGTTCTAAAGGTTGATTTTCTGTCTTCCTTCGGATTAATCTCCTCCACCCCCCCCCCACCCCGTCGGAAAGGCTGGCTAGGCTCCTGTATTGCACCACTACAGTCACTCCTAGAAACAGGGCCAGCATTACGGGGTGGCAAACAGGGCAGCTGTCCGGGGCCACTATGCCACAGAGGGCCCTGAGTCTACCTCAGTCTGAAGGAAGAATAGCTGCCCTCCCCAGTTTCTGCAATGGGCCTCTGCACCTCTAACACTGGTCTTGCTTGGAAGGGACCAAAGGACATTGTCAAACCCTACACATACTCCCATCCTTAATCATGTGTTCCCTGCTGGAAGAAGCATAGACTGTAGTAGAGGATGCAAAGTCCCCTTTACTTTAAAGAAAGATGTCTAAGACATAGATAAGAGAAGCATAGAAGAGAGAAAATGGAAAGAAGAGACAAAAATAAAGAAGCTAAAAAAAATTAAAGCAGAAATGAGATGAAGGGAGGGAGAAAACAGCATACAGTCAAGACAGAAATAAGACCATTAAATGTAATCATGGGGCCCTCTTACTAAAAGGCAGGAGCTGTTAGCACACATCAGAATTCATGCTAAAGGAATGCTGGGACACACAATAACAGTTAGCAAGGCCAATTTCGGTGCTAAATGTCCATGGCATATTGAGGTTGCAAGTGGAGGGAGGGGGGAATGAGCAAATAGCACAGGTGCATCTTCTGCCACCTCCATAGGTGGAGGTAAGCACACCTGTGCAAATTGTGGCCCACATTAAGGTAGGGTGCACCATGCATGCTTTTGGGGCTCTCTCTTGTTTTGTAGCCTCTATGTTTACTGAATTTTAACCAAACTGTAATCAAGTAGAAAATAAAACATGAGCACCATTGAGGTATGTTGTTTATTTGATAACTAAATATACACAATAGGGCATTCATTAATGATAGAGCTTCTTTTCCTAAGTATATATAAATGGTAAATTTATGTGTTTATTTTCCAGCTAATTAGCTGCTTTTTGAGAGTACAAAATAAATCAGTGTTTATCGGTGATTTCAAACCACAGGTAGTATTGTTGGGTACTTTTCTGTGGAATCAAAACATGCATGTTTGTGTCATTTAGGAGTCATTAACATAAAAAGGATATAAAAACAGAGTGCAGAATGCAAGACAAGCCAAGAGGGGGTGAAAAAGCATCTGGGAAGTGGTGTTTTTCCGGTGGTTATGCAGTAGAGTGTAGTTACTCACCTTTAACAGGTGATCTCCAGGAACAGCAGGAATCAGTCTTCACATATGGGTGAAGTTGGTACCAATGGAGCCTGCGCGGGATCATTCCCCAGCATCCAATAAGAAAGCCTATGGGAGCAGTCCACTGCGCCTGCACATCTGTCTTCCCACCTTCCCAACTCCTCTCCTAAGTTGAGTTTGTAGCTGAGCAATAGAGGAAAAAATAAAAACTAACCTACAACTCCTAGAGTAGGAGGGCGGGTTATGAAGCCTGATTCCTGCTGTTCTCGGAGATCACCTGTGACAGGTGAGTAACTATGCTATCTCCAGGAACAAGCAGGAATGCAGTCTTCACATATGGGACTCAATAGCTCCCAGGTACCAGATTGGCATGGGGGAGAGCAGCATGATCTCTGAGGCTAAAGCATAGAACCAAAGAGTATGGATACAATGTGGTCCAGTGGACTCTATTCTAGTCTGCTATACCACCTCTAATGGTAGTTTGGTCTCTTACAGAAGTCCGGGATGGAGAGTAGGAATTGAGATTAAGTCCCAAAAAGGTGCTGGAGTACAGCTTGGCCAAAGACAGCATCCCGATGGGAGTCCCTGTGCAGACAATGAGGTGCAGGGAACGTATGAATGAAGCAAGAGGTAGCTGCCTCACAGATTTCGTCAATGGATACTGAACAGAGGTTGGCAACTGAGGTTGCCATGGTGCACACATTATGAGCAGTGAAATAACCCTCCAGGGTGAGTCCCGCTTGTGCATAGGCAAATGAGATACAGTCTGCTATCCATCTGGATAGAGTCCACTTTGTCAATGGTAAACCCAGGTGACTTGGATCAAAGGAAATTAATAATTGAGAGGATTTCCTGTGAACTTTAGTTCTATCTAAGTAGTAAGCCAGCACTCACTTGCAGTCTAAGGTGTGTAATGCTGCTTCCACTTGAGATGCATGTGGTCTCGGGAAGATCAGTAGGATTAACAACTGGTTCAGATGGATGGCGAAGACCACCTTTGGGAGGAGTTGTGGATGGTTACGGAGTACCACCTTGTACCGGGTATAAGGTGGGTCCACCACGAGAGTCTGCAGTTCACTGATACAGCGAGCTGGCATGACAGCTATGAGGAAGATTACCTTCCAAGAGAAAAAACTTCAGCAAAACGGTCACTAAAGGCTCAAAGGGAGATTTTAGAAGTTGAGCTAAAACCACGCTGAGGTCCGAAGCCACTGGAGGCGGCTTAATGGGTGGCTTGGATGGCAAGAGACCCCGCATGAAGCATGTTATTATAGGGTCTGAGGAGATAGTCAGAGTTCATCTTAGTGCCATTGCGGCCTGAGTTGGTCTTAAGAGCTGCCAAGGACAAGTGGGGAAGAGTGGCCTAGTGGTTGGGGCAAGTTACCTCAGGCTGGAAGGTCAGGGGTTCAAATCCCACTAGAGGACAGCAACCTCAGGCTGGAGGGAATGGGGTTTCTAGTCCCACAGGTGCTCCTTGTGGTCTTGGGCAAGCCACTTAACTCTCCATTGCCCATGTTCCCTGTAAGTATTAGTGTATGTGTCTCATATCCCCTCATGTTAAATGTATCCCCTGATTGTGTTGTGACCACTTTGATTGAAGGACAAGGTGTATACAAAACTGTCTAAATAAAATAAATAAGTGGAGGAGATATTGAAGAAGGGATTCCACCAGGGAGGCAAAGGGGCCAATGCCCTCTGGGGAGCACCAGAGGGCAAACCTTAACCATTTAAAGGTATAAGATCATCTGGTGGACTGCTTGTGTGATACCTTCTGTGGCAGGTCAAGATGAGCAACACTATCCATTCAGTAGCCAGGCTGTGAGGGTATGAAGATTGGGATGGAGAAGCATGCCCTGGTTCTGGGAGAAGAGGTAGGGCACACACCTGAGACTGAGGAGTTGAGTCTGCACCAGACAAAGGAGCCATGGTTGAAGGTGCCATGAGGATTATGGAGCCCTTGTCGGCCTGTAGCTTGAAGAGCATTTTTGGTAGCAAGGGGATGGGTGGCAATGCATAAAGCAGGCCCCATCCCCAGTGGAGAAGAAAGGTGTCCAAGGTCTGTCGGTGCAAGGACAGAAGCCATGAGCAAGACAGTGGAAGCTATGTGTTCTGTTGAGTGGCGAAAAGATCTATGAGTGGGGTTCCCTACATTTGGAAGATCCAAGCAGCCATCTCCCGAGGTAGGGTCCACTCGTGTGGGTGAAGGATATGGCAGAGTCTGTCTGCAAGGACATTGAGTTTGCCCAGGAGGTACACCGCTCTGAGATGAATGCTGTGTGCAATGGCAAAGAACCACAGGTGAAGTGCTTCCTCACACAGGGGATAGGATTCCATGCCCCCGTGTTTGTTCACATAGAACATGACCATCTAGTTGTCTGTTCTGACTAATACCTGTTGGCCCAAAAGTTGGGGTTGAAAAACCCGAAGGGCATTTGTTAAGGCATGCAGCTCCAGGAGGTTTATCTGCAGTGCAGATTCCTGCAGTGTCGAGAGACTCTGTGTGGTCAGGTCATTCAGATGTGCTCCCCAACCTAGTTTGAAGGCATCCATTGTCAGGGTGCATTGAGGTGGAGGCATCTGAAAAGGTGACCCGCCAAGTAGGTTCTCTGGGGAACACCACCAGTGAAGAGACCTGATCAGTTGAGGGTTGATGTGTATCTTGTCTTTGAGACGCCTCTTTGCCTTGGTCCATTGAGAAGACAGAGTCCATTGGACTTGCCGCATGTGTAGGCGAGCATATGCGACTACATGGACCATCGAGGCCACATGCCGCAAGAGGCGTAGCATCTCTTGAGCTGTTCCAGCCTTTATCACTGTATATGTTTTACGAACTCGACGAGGTGGGCAGAGTGATCCTTTGGAAGGAAAGTTCAGACCTGTTGAGTGTCCAAGAGTGCTCCGATGAACTCAAGCCTTTGGTTTGGAACGAGTGTGACTTTGGGAAGTTCAGGACAAATCCTAGATGTTGGAGCACGGTGATGATGTGATACAGGGAGAGTTTTACCTCCTGAAGGGAGTCTCCCCTGATTAGCCAGTCATCTAAGTAAGGGAAGATGAAGATTCCCAAAGTGTGGAGATAGGCTGCAACTACTGCCATGCATTTTGTGAACACCCGCGGTGTGGAGGCTAAGCCGAATGACAGTACCTGGTACTGGTAGTGGGTTTGCTGAAACCTGAAACACAGATACAGATTGTACTGAGGATGGATCAGTAAATGCATGTATGCCTCCTTTAGGTCTAGAGAACATAGCCAATTGTACCTCTGGAGGTATGGGAGAAAAGTTCCTAGAGAAATCATTTTGAATTTTTTTCGGACCAGAAATTTGTTCAGCTCCCTGAGATCCAGGATGGGCCTGTATCCTTCTGTTTTCTTTGGAATGAGAAAATATGGAGAGTAAAAACCCATCCTTTCCAGAGAGGGAGGAACTCTTTCTATGGTGCCCTGAGCTAACAGGGTGGACAACTCTTCCTTCAAGGAGTGTGCTTTAAAGGGGGTTTGTAGGATAGTCCTTTGTGAAACCGGGGGGGGGGGGGGGGGGGAATCTTGGAAGTGAAGCAGATACCCTCTTTGGACAATATTGAGAGTCCATTGTTCTGAAGTGATGAGGTGAGCCTAGGACCAAAGTCTGCCTGCTATGTTCAGGGGCTGGGGATCCTGCAGAGGGAGAGTGGCAATGCTCTCTAGGAAGCAGTCAAAACCTAGGTGCAGGTTGTGTCTGTGCCGCTGGTTGGGGCTTAGGAGACTTGGGCTTCTCGGGTTGATGAGGGCCCTGCTAGCATTGCTGTTGCTGCTGAGGCTGGTAAGCAGCTGCAGGTGTAGGAAGAATAATCTCTCTTCTTCTTTGAGTGAAAAGGTTTCTTTGGAAGAGCCTTCCTCTTGGAGGGGTTAGCCATCTTCCTGGAAAAGCGTTTGAAGGTGAGATCATCTGTCTCAATCCCACCGGCCTTCTCTTTTCAACCATTTCCAAAAAGGTTTTCTCCAGTACATGGGATATTAGCCAACTTGTCCTGGACCCACTGTTCAGGATCTGAGGCCTGTAACCAGGCCATCCTTCGAGCTCCAATACAGACTGCTGAAGCTCTGCTGGTTGATTCAAAAGCATCAAAAGATATCCTGGTAAGGAATTTAGAGGTATTTTGATCTTGTCTTGTCTGATCTTGTCTCCTCTTATCAGGAAGCATGGGGGCAAATGTCTCCAGATCCCTGGTGACATCCTTCAGGAACATTCCTATGTATAGCATGTAGGATGTAATCCTTGAGTTCAGCATGCATGCCTGAAAATATCAACGCCCAAAGGCATTGAGTGTCTTCGAGTCTCTACCTGCAGGCATTAGAAGAGTGATTCTTTGAGTTCTTTATTCGGCGCATGGCCAATTCCACTACTATTGAGTGGTGGGGGAGCTGAGGGTTCTGAAAGCCTTGACTCTCTGGAACTTGGTACATGGTATCGAGCCTTTTGCTGATGGGCGGAACCATGAGAGAAGCCTCCCACATGCGAAGCATGATATCCTGTAAGATGCGATGCATAGGTAAAGTAGCCGCCTCCTTGGGTGTAGGAGGGAATTGGAGGATCTCCAGTTCCTCCACCCTCAGTTCCTTTTCAGAGGCCAAGGTGATCTTCAGCCCTGCTGCCATATCTTGGATTCACTCTTAGAGAGACATGACCTGCGCCTCTTGAGCAGGGAGGATGGGTCCAAAGGAATGTCTGAAAGGTCTTGAGAATCCTGAGAGTCCCCGTCAGAACCAAAGTGGAGTCAGAGTCTGACAAGAAATCGAAGTATCAGCGGTCATGCTTTTAACCTCCATACTTCGTCGAGATCGAGAGTCAGTGCCAATATTGATGCTCCCAGGTATTGGAATTGGGATCCCTGGCAGTTTTAGCCTGTTGGGTACCAGTGTTGTCGGTCGGTTAAAGGGCCCAATGTAGTTTGGCTGTTGGCAGGATGCCAAAGCTTGCACTGCTGGAGCTGTCGATACAGTCAGTACAGATGCCAGGACTGTGAAAATGATAGCAATTAAAGACCAAATGACCTAACCAGTCTGCCTATCCATAAGAACTATTATGCTCTTCAATCCCTTCCTCTCTCTGAGACCTTCTGTACTTGTCCCATGCTTTCTTGAATTCAGATACAGTTTTCATCTCCACTGGAAGGCTGTTCCATGCATCCACTCTTTCCATAAAGGAATGTTTCCTTAGATTACTCCTGAGTCTATCCCCTTTCACTTTCATCCTATGCCCTCTCGCTCAAGAGCTTTCTTTCAATTGAAAGAGACCCACCTCTTTTGCGTTTACACCACAGATATTTAAATGTCTATCAAGAGCCCTAGATGTGGTGTACTTGGATTTCAGCAAAAGCCTTTGACACCATCTGCACAGGCGACTTATAAACAAACTGAGCACCCTAGGGATAGACCCTAAAGTTACTGATTAGGTAAGAAATTGGTTGAGTGGGAGACGGCAAGGATACAGGTAAATGGAGTTCACTCTGAGGAGAAGGAGGTTATGAGTGGTGTGCCACAGGGATCTGTCCTTGGTCAGATTCTTTTTAACATCTTTGTTAGGGATATTATGGAAAGGCTGTTGGGTAAGGTTTGCCTGTTTGTGGATGATACTAAAATCTTCAATAGAGTAGACATCCAGGAAGGAGTAAATGATAAGAGGAGGAATCAAGCTAAGCTTGAAGAATGGTCTGGAATTTGGCAGCTGAGATTTAATGCTAAAAAATGCAGGGTCATGAATGTGGGCTGTAAAAGTCCAAGGGAATGGTATAGTGTAGGGGGTGAAGTACTTCTGTCCATAAAAGAAGAGTGAGACCTGGGTTGTGATTATATTTGACGATCTTAAAGTAGTTAAACAAGTAGAAAAAGTGATGGCGAAAGCCAGAAGGATGCTTGGGTGCATAGGGAGAGGAATGGCCAGCAGGAAAAAGGAGGGAATAGTTCTGGAAATCACACCTTCAAAAGGATATAAACAGATTGAAATCCATGCAGAGGGTGGCTACTAAAATGGTAAGTGGTCTTTGTTATAAAGCATATGAGGACAGATAAAGATCTTAATATGTATATACTTTAGAGGAAAGGCAGGATAGAGGAGATATGATAGAGATGTTTAAATACCTTCGTGGCATAAATTCACAGAAGAGTCTCTTTTGACTGAAAGCAAGGTCTGCTATGAGTGACATAGGATGAGGGTGAAAGGGGATAGACTCGGGAGTAATATGCGGAAATATTTCTTAACAGTAAGAGTGGTAGATGCATGGAATAGTCTTCCAGTGGAGGTGGTAAAGACGAGGATAGTATCTGAATTCAAAAAAGCATGGACAAAGAGGATCTCTAAAGGAAAAAAGGAGACTATTGTAGTAGTTGATAAGGAAGGACAGACTAGATAGGCCAAGTGGTATGTATGTATGTATCTATCTATAATTATGTTTATGATTATACACACATACTTTATGACGAATATCATTTGACCATTTTAGTAGCTATCCTCTGGATCAACTCCATCCCATTTATATCTCTTTGAAAGTGCAGAATTGAACAAAGTACTCCAAATGAGGTCTCACTAGATATACAAATGCATTATCACCTCCTTTTTCCTGTCAGTCAGAATTAAGGTTGTCTGTCTCCAGTGACTGCAATGCTATCTAGTAGTGAAATCCTAGACAATGGAAGCAACTCTTTTGTCAATATGTGATAGATCACATAACCTCAGTAGCAAGGCTTCATATAATATAAGTAGCATAACACCCCACCTCCACCCTCATGAACTTCCAAAGCCTTTTATGGCTTAAAATCTAGAAATTGTGAGAACAAGGTCATTAATGCAGGCCACTACGAAGGGTTAAGTGGCCAGCCTTGCATACTAACTGGCAGGAGGACTAAAGTACGCTAATGTTGGTCGCTAACGTGTGTAAAAGCAGTGTTTAAAAATAAGCTACTAGTATCAGGGATATTAACATGCAAATGAGATGCATGATAAAGCACATGAAATATAGCTACATATTTTGCATTAATATGTTTATTCAACAGTCTGCATCTATACATTTTTTATACTAATAAATAATGAGTTGTTTTGGATCTCATTGCCTCATTAGTATAATTTATGCATTAAAAATGACTTGGCTCCCATTAAAAACACTATCTGTATAAATTAGTTTCACATGCAAACAACACTCATAATACATGTTAATTCCTGTGAACGCGTTAGCACACAGTACATTTGGCATCCGTTATCAACATGGTAGAACTTAAAATTTCGTAAAAGCACTAATTTACCTCTGTGCCAGATTCTCTACGGTAGGAGAAGGGCTGGTGGCCTCCTTTTTGTCTCCATTTGAATAGCTATTGGCAGCTTTGATTGCTGTGTTGTAGGCTTTGTCTAGCTCCTCCAGGATAAATTTCAAGTCCGAGAAAAGATGAGGAGCGGCAGTGAAACGCCAAAACAAGGAAGGGAGGTATAACAGGACAGCAACTAGTAGAAGAATATATGGGAAAAACTGTGGAGAAAAAGAAAGGAAATTAAATAAGTTTTAATTGCATTTAATTTTGTTAACTATATAAAGCACAATAACTATTAAGTTTCTTATAAAAATTTACAATTGATCCCGAGGCCAGTTCCATAATCTGCATGTCTGGCCCATGGGTACGTCCAAATTTAAACCTAATTCCGCAACCACAGGTGCATGCCTGCGCAGCACAAGCAAAACCCTATGGAGAGAAACACGGGCACTCACTGTTACAACGCGACATGGGTGGACGCAACAAATGGCCTGGATGTCCCTGTGCTCACTGTATTCTGAAAAGATGGATGTTTCCGATCCTGCCGGTCTTCGCGCGGTCACGCCTCCTCTGTTAAAACATGCATCTCCTAAGTTGCTCATCTCACTGACAGTGTTGTGCTGATGCAAACTACACATGAATATTGATCATACATAAATGTTTATGCAAACTAGACTATATATACTAGTCTGTTGCATGCCCAGAACACTGCAAAGTAATCTCAGTGCACTCAAAGCACCATCATCAGTCTCTATAAATTTATAGAGACTGTAGAGACCAATGGTGCTTTTGGGCACGTATTAGTGCTGTTGGCAATGTTGAATGCTCTCATTCTGAGGGTCCCTTATTATTGACAGGGGATACGTTTTGACATTTAGCTATAGAGACCCTTTTCTGATTTTTTTCTGCCTGATCACACTAGCACCTGGTGATGCTACGGTCATCCCTATGGTCCAGCTACTGGTCAGGCATTCATGTCCCCCCAAATTGCAGATGAGCACACCGGATCCTCCCGTGCAACACTCAAATAAAAAAAACACACTCTCACTTGCAGTCACAAAAAACATACTTTTCCCCAAAAGATGCCCTGCACCGATAAACAGCTGGTATAACATAATAGCATGAAGTCCCAGGACTACAAATCTGATCTGTGTTTCTCACCCAAACAAGAATCTTTACTCACTCATACTATCCCTACATCAACAGTCCCATTTTTCAGAAAATAGAAATTGTTAGGGAACACTAGATTAGCTCCTTTAGCACAAACAGCAAATGTCAGCATAACTAAACACTTTTGCTCTTCTTAATATTTCTGTAGGGGTATTTATTAATGTTTCTTTACCTTACAATTCTGCTTTCTGCTCTTTAAAACTTCATCTTGTGTTTTTCCAGACTACAGACACACCAGTTCAAAACATAATTGTCACAACCATTCTTCAATATGGATGCATTAAAGAGCAGAGCAGAATATTTTCTAAATCCTGGCCTTAATCCATGTTTCCGCAGGAATAACGAGAACATCTGCAGGAAACACTGAAGACGTACACAGGCCTTTCCTGAATGCATTTTATATGTCTCCACGGCTGACCATGACCCCTTTCCCCATGCTAGCACCGTGGACGGACACAGCCGCAGGGGTTTCAGAATACGGTCATAGAGGTTTTTTGCTAGAAAAACATCTATGGCGCATGTCCAGACGGCTTATTTGTGTTATGGAATGACATCACCTAAATAAAATAACCTGTTGCATTATTAAAAATCACTCCAACTGAATTTATAAATAGTCTAAGAACATGATTTTGTCCAGTCTGTATTCCATACACAAATCATAACTTTAGTTTTGTTTAAAAAGTATAAGGTACATCGGAAAACTTAGAGGCAATTTTTTCTGACGACTTGTGGAGGCAGAGTGAAATAAGACATCTGAAAGGAGGCTGAGATCTATTAATGATTAACACAGTTTTCATACATAGGTGGCTGTACACTAGCTACTGTAGAGTCTCTTTGACCAACTCTAGATATCTCTCAGAAACATGGTAACAACTGAAACTATCACTAGGCCTCACAACAGCCAATGAAGCCAAGAAATGGTCCTATAGCACCATCTGCTTGCTACTGAGATACAGCTTTTTAACTACGTAATATCAAAATACAAAGTTTTAGCATTGAAGGCAGTCCTAACAACGAATCACCAACCTGCAGTTAAGCATAAAAGGTAGTGCCAAGGATTAGCAAACCACAGTCAGAAAGCAGTCCTGATGATTCAAAAATACAATAATTTTATATGTATATTCATGTACTATTCCATTATTATGGCCTTTTATCTATTAGGCTAGTAGTTACTGAAACTTCCCACCCCAATTTCTACTTAGCAAGAAACGTTCTATTTAAAATTTCACATAAATTGGGGTCATCTCTGCCCCCCTTTGTTTACTCATCAATCAGAGCTCTCACATATTTTACACAAACTATATTTCTGGTTACATAATCATGTACATTTTTAAAATCTAATTGTAAATTTTGAACATTAAACTATCAATATTAAATGTATTGGAGCACTGCCAGCTCCCCTAAATGTCAGACTGTTTCTGCTCCATGTATCAGTGCTATGCCTTGTAGTGCTATTAGTACTCCAAAGTATTTGGGAATGAGCTTAGATTTAGATTTAATCTTTGGATTGTATGCTTCCTTCTTTTACAAACTATGAATCACAATTTCTTGTGATGTCCATATGTCTAAATAAAAACAAAAGCACTGCTATTACAACTATTGATCCATCTGGTTATGCCCACATTACCCCCTTAGTTTCATAAGCATCAGTACTTAGGATCAACATTAGTTTCAAAATGCAAATCCTTTCATTCTTCATCTAATGTTATTTTTTGGCAGGAATACTCCCATTACAGTACAGAAAACTAGTCCTGGTTACCTCAAGGTGTCCATGTGCTTCTGTCAGAATTTTGTTAATTCTACCTTCATCTATCTAGTGAAACCAACTCCTCTTCACCTTGCAACCCACTATAAAGTTCTCAGACCTTTAAGATCTGCCTAAACCGTACCTGTTCTTTCATCTGTCATGATGTCAGTTTCAAGAAATAATGTCCATAGGCGGCCGATGACTCAGCTATTTGGGGAGGCTTAAAGTGAGAGGGTGGTTCTAAACCCAGGTGAGCTGGGGCATGGCACAGGGAGATAATATCCTTGGGGTGGAGGGCAACACCTGTGTCGGCAGTAAAGGGCCAGTGAAGGCATGTGAACCCAGCAGGGGAGGGTACTTTCACTGTGTTGCTCTAGTGCAACTGCAGCAGCTTCTCCTACCCTAGTACCTCTCTTACGGAGAGGCAATATACATGCTGAATACACTCCAGGGAACATGCTGGATACACTCCAGGGAACATGCTGGATACACTCCAGGGAATTATGTACCAAAAAAATCAAAACAATGCACCAAATTCTACACTATATTAAAGAGAGCAGTATTTGCAATATTCTAGACTATATGCAGGTACTTTAACACTCTGCTCCCACTCAGCCCTAATCCTCCATCTTCTTGCTGGTCTCGTGAACAGTGTTCAGTAGCACTATAATGGAACTCCTGTGGTTACTGGCAATTCTCCCTATTCCCTCTCTGGGTCAAGCATTTCCCCTTTGTTTTCCCATTCTCCCAGTATCCAATATCTCTCCCTCCATCTTCCTCCTCTCTTTGTGTCCAGCATTTCCCACCCATCTCCCTTACCCCCTCTCAGTAGCCAAGCATCTCCCTATTACTCTGTTTTCCCCCCCCCCCCCATATCCAGCATAATCCCCTATCACCCTATTCTCTGACTGCCACATTCCACCCCCTCCCCGTGTCCCTAGCCTTCCTTCCCCCATCCCTGAGCCAGCATATTCCCCATCACTGGACTTCCTCTCCTGTGTCTACTCCCCCCCCCTCCCCAGCCATCATCCATATCACCTTTTTCCTCTCCCCCCAATCATACATCTCCCACCTGTTCCCTTTCCCACATATCCCCGTCCCCCCTGATCATACATCTCCTGCTTCCTCCTTTTCTCCCCTCTTTGTTGCCCCCTGTGCAGCCACTTCCTATCCACAGCAGTGGCTAAATGCTTAAAAAGGTGCTGGGACTTTCCCCGTGTGCACTGATGGCTCTGCCCATCCCATCCCTCTGATGTGCACTTCCTGTTTCAGAGTTGCGGAACCAGCAAAGCCATCAGTGGCGTGCAGGGAGAGGTAGTCCCATTCCTTCTTAGGTAATTAGCCACCTGGCTGGCAGATTACACAACAGTGCTGTCTGCTGGTTTGACTAGGAACTGTCAAAGGAGGTCACAGATGAAGTGGGAAGGCTTAGCTTCCCCACCCCTCATATTGGGCAGCCATGGAATTGCTACTTGCCTTTATAGTCTATTCACATGTGCTATGTTCTTAACCATTGTAAAATGGGCTGCTTCTACCCCTGGGGGTTGCTTGTTTCATAGAATGCTCAAATGCAACACATGGAGGGCAAATTTGCGTCCTTATAAAATCAGTCCCCCAAAGAGTAGGTGCAAATATTGACACCTGCTCAGGGACAGGTACAAATGGTCCACATAGGTTTGCACAGGGGGGCATGTATTGTATAGCATATGCACATATCTCACAACTATGCCCCAGCTCCCCCCAACCTCTCATTCTCTAGAAATCTATATACTTATACCACAAAAAGGCACACACAATGCATCAATGGCATATAGGTATATCCAGGGCAATTTTTAAGCACCTATTTGTGCTTTATGGGGCCAATGCAGAAAATTATCACGGCCTTTATGTACAAATAATTCAACTTTTAGGCAGAATTACTGCCATGCCAAATGCAGAAAAGAGATGGATATGCACGTAAACAGCAAAGGAAAAGTAAGTGCATACAGTAATGTCAAGAGTATTTAAATTAAAGGCAAATGAGCTGCACATAAAAAAATAGCATGATATTATTGTCTGCACCTGATGCAGACAAACACACAGAGGATTTTGTAACCAGCCTTAGCGCCAATATCTCTACTTCTGGTCTGAAGTGGCTTTTCCCAGCAATGTTCCTGTATGGGAACATGACAAACGTTACCTATTTTTTATGTACGCGATTTTCAGATACAAATATTCTTTGCAGAATGTGAACAAGTGGTGACGTCATATTTAACAGTGGTGCAAACATTAAATGGTCTCAGTTGCACAACAGTTTTAACTTCACTTAAATTTTCACATTTTTTACAATTTGAGGGTAAGTCAAATGTAGCAGTTATAAGTTTGAGATACTTGGTTGTTTTACATTTTGACGCTGATCATTGTGTACGAGGCATGCCTGGTCGTGTTGCACAGGTGTACTCACATTTTATTTGATTTGTGATGGGGGGGGTAAATTTTATGTATATGTCTCATGTTCCTATATAGGAACAGTGCCAGGATTATCCAAAAGTCGACTAATATTTGCCAATGTGCATTGTTTTCAGATAATTCCTTCAGTTTTGATAAACAATGGTTATAAGAAGCTTCTATGGCACCAGACGTAGCAAAATTCATCAGGCAGTTACAGTCCAAGATGCTATGTCGGCTTCACTCCGATAAGGGCAAAACTTGCTTTGTGGACTACCACAAATGACAGACATGCATACTGTAGCATTAGTCACTAGTATCTGCTTGAGTTAGCTGTTATTTTTGTGTTCTAGTAGGATGTTCTCTTGCATGGGTTGAACGTACAATTTCTTGGCAATGTTCCTGTATAGGAACATAGATAAAAAACTACAGAGACACACTCTGAATCTATTGACACTATACTTACGTCTTGCATTCATTACATGTAGTAAGAAAAAGAACACTGTTAAGAAATTAAAGGCGTTTTTGTGGTAGTGCCAGGAAAAAGGTTAAACGTCTTGCACATGGCCCCTGACAGTATTTGATCCCCTCACTCACCCAATTAAAACTAATCTGTCCTTGGCCCAGAGCATCCCACCTACTCCACCTCTGTAGACTAATAGTAAAAAACTTTATCTCCCTACCCTCCTCCACCCTCCCTCTTATTTCTAAACTCCACTCCTAAATGGTTGCTACTGTTACTCTGTCATTATTTATTGTAACCTACTATTATGGTTATCATGTCTACACCTTGTTGACTGTTCACCATTTTGACTGGTAGAAAAACGGTATACTAAAAATCAATAAAATAAAATAAATAAATAATCCTGTGGCCTAGTGGCCCCAATCCCCTCACCCACCCAACAAAATAACCCTGGTGGTTCAGTGGACCCGAACCCCCCCACCCCCTTCACAGTACCTTTACAAAGGAGAGGAGCACTGCCCACCTGCTCCCGTGCTGCCATACTGAAAAATGGCAGCACCTAGCCCCATGTGGTGCATCCTGGGATGCACCGGGTGGGGTCAGACTGCCATAAGGCATTTTCTATAAGGCAGCCTGATTGCCCAGTGCATCACAGGATGCAATGAGTGTGGCCAAGTGCTGCCATTTTTCAAGATGGAGGAGCAGGAGCGGGAGCTCATGGGCAACGCTCCTGCTCCTTTGGGAGGGGAGTGGGGGGGGGGGTTCAGGGTTGCTGGGCCACCAGGGTTATTTTTAACTGGGTGGGTGGGGGAGAGGATCAGGGCTGCTGGGCCACCAGAGATTTGCTTTCTGTCAGGGGCACCAGCCCCCCTGACAGTATTTTGATGGCACTGGGGCTTTTCCCAATGCCTGGACCATCCGCGGGAAAGTTTGACACTTCACTTCAGATGATCTAGGCATCAGGGAAAGCTCCTAATGCCATCAAAATACTGTTGGGGCACAAATGCAAATTAGCCACGCAGTGTCCCTTTCTCTCTGGGAGAACCTGCCAAACTTACGCTGAATGCTGTGCGCATGTGTTTGGCTTGCTCTCCCAGTTTAACGCTGCCATTGTGCCAGTTTAACGTGTGGCTAATTTGCATATGCACCTCTTTCTGCGTGCCGGTGCTGAAGTCGCACACTATCGGTGCTCTGTATAGAGGCACACAGAGTTCATAGTGCGAAACTTCAAAGCCGGCTTTCTTCATCGGTTCCTATGTGAGTAATTTTATCAGGAGCTGCCAACCCATGCAAAAGAGGGGAAGAATGTGGCCCAAGGTATTGCACTACCACTGCCTTCCTCACATGATGAATGAATGAGGGGGGAGGACAAAATAGCAATTCAGTAAATCAGAGGATGGGACAAAAATAGCAACTTAAGAGATAGAGAGCAAAAGACAGTGAAGAGGCAAAATAGTGAGCAAGTGCGACAGGGAGAGTGCAAATGAGTGAAGGGATTTGGAGGGGCTGTGGGTTATATGGAAGGAGGGAAGAAAGTGAGTGAGGGGATTAAAAGAGATGTAAATAAATTATGGGATCTAAATGGGTGTGGGAAGGTGGGAAGAATGAGCAAGGAGGTCTGTAGTGGGGAGGGGAGGTGGCGCTGATGAGTGGAAGTGGGGATTTGAGGTAGCAGGTGAAGAGAAAGTGAGGGGATCATTCCCCCTTCTCCCGATCCCCCTTCCCAAGCCAGGATCACCTCTTTAAAGTTTAAGGTTTACTTAGGGTCCCAACACTTTTTGGAACTGGCCCTGCCATCACTCATTCCATCGCCTATCCCTCTGCCCGTCCTGCTTGAGAGAGAGTCTTTCACCACTTTCTTCCGACATCCCTTCTATGGGAGCCACAACCTACGTCACATTATATGAAGCTCTGTACTGAATGAATAAAAACGAAACAAACATGGATCCTGAAAGCAGAGAGAATAATACTGCTGTGAAAGAAAGACACTGTTCTTTGTTCATGAAATGCTGATACTGCCAGAACGGCAGCCATAGCTGGCTAGCTTTTGAGGCCCCTAAACCAAACAGAAAAAAAAAGAAATTTTGCTTCAACCAGAAGCTAGGCTACTGTAATCCCTGTCAGTCTAAGAGTCCCTCACAGTGGCTATTTACAGCTATCCTGCAGACTGGAGTAGCAGCCTAGTGGTTAAAGCAACTGCCTAGTACCTAGAAGATCAAGGGTTCAATTCCCACTATTACTCCTTGTGAACTTGGGCAAAGTCATTTTTCCCTCCATTGCCTCAGAAGAAAAGGCTTGGCAATCTACTTCTAGTGATATATTGCCAAGAAAACCCAGAGGAAGCTGGTTTGCTAGGAGTCAGCACTGACTTGAAGGAAAAAAAAGCAGATTGGAGGTACAACTTCAGAGAGATACCATTTATTCACACTTAATTCACTGGGAATTTCAGAGTTCTAAGCTGGGAGCAGTAAAACTGTGAGGCTATTGGCACACTAGATCTACTCGCCCACTCTCAATCAGTTCAGGCCAGAAATGGTGTTCTGAACTAAGGATTTACTGCAAAAATCTTGAGGGTCACAAACCCTAAATATTGGCAGAGCAGAAATAGTTACAGGCATCTGAGATTTACTTGTACCCTCCCTTCCAGGTAAAGGATCCCCTCCTCAATGATATTTCTTTCCTCTCAAGTCCTTCCCCAGAGTATCTACTAAAAATGGATGCCGGACTTGGACATTATCAGAGACCTTGTGTCCCTTAGACCTAGTCTTTCTCGTCTCTTAAAGGGATGGCTGCAAAATCCTCTCCTCTTTTCCCATGATCAGGGCTCCTTGCTGCTTCTTCCATCTCCAGGATTCTTTTGTCTCCTCAACTCCTTATACTGTAGTGCCGTGGCCTAAGCAGCCCCTTGTCTCCTCTAATGTTGCTTCCCTGACTGTATTAAGCAGGCTCCTCTCCTCATCCCCAATGGTGCACTGGATGGGGAGCCAGAAACATCTGCCACTGTGGTGCAGTGGCTATGCCAGCCAAAGACAAGAAACTGCCTTTGGGCTTGTTCTTTAAACTAGACAGGTTTCACTTTAATGGAGGTCTTCTCCCACCCTCATTGGTCAGGAGAACCCCTCCCATGTTCTGAAACAATCGGTGGCATAAAAGGTCACAATGCAGTATTTGAGTAGAGTCACTAAAGGTCTCTGTTACCCAATAAGGCAGAACCTTATAGGTCTCTGCACTAACAAACAAGGATCTTCACCAGAATCCATCTCTCCTCACTTTGGCTCTGCTATGAGCCTGACTGTTCGAGAAAAAGCTTCTGACTTACTATCATTTTCCAGCAGGCCCTAGAATAGTCAACAGTAATAGCCACTTTTCTAGAATCTGTGCATTTGTATAAAGAACTGATCACACCAGAAAAATGCTAAAAAGACACAAAAAAACATCCTCCCTGAAATTTTCTCCCATTATGCTTTCTGGGACTCAGATTCTCATCTCTAAATTACCTCATGCATGCGGTCAGTTCGAGTCCCATTCTCAGCCATGCCCTGCTCACTGTCTCAGGACTGACTTAAGACAACTGGAGCCTGGAAATCATAAAAATGTTCCCTGCCAGGGGCCTTGCAAACCGTGAAGCAGTCTTCTGAAACCCATCTGGAAAACTGACCTCTCTGAACAGCTAAACTGCCTGAACCAGAAACTTCTCAATGAGAGAAAATCTATTGTGTGCAGGTTTAGACGGAATATATTTGAGGTGTACAAGCTGGCTCTTTAGAGCTGTAAGGATACATATTAATTCTTTCCCATATAAAACTCTTTCCCACATAAATCTAAAGTAAACATACCAGAAACTGAAAGTAATTCATTTTAATATGCCAGTTATTTGTTGCAGGCTGTAACAAGCCACAGTAAAGCAAGATAACTTGGATTAGGTAAGGGAGAATCTCTCTTTGCTCCTTATATTTTTCCCAATCCACCCCCATATCCCTTCCTCTATTCACTATCCCACTCCTCCCTTATCAGTACCAATCACTAAGATCTCTTTCCCCTAATAAATTAAATAGCAATATAAGAAATGGCAGAAAATTACATTGTTACAAGCTTCTTTAAAAACAAAAAACAAAAACAATTTTATATACATATATGAAAACATGCCACAATCTGTCATTGAAAACTGGGGGCAGAGCTTAGAGGTCTTCTCTCCTGCTACTGAGCAATGGTAAAGAAACATCCAACAGACTGTATTAGTGGAAACCTAACTCCAAATTGCTTTGCCAACATCTGGTGCCTCTGGGCCCTTCTCATTCCTATAATGTATTAATAACAAGTTACGCAGCCTTCTCTGCCTGATTAGTTGAAGGGTCTGGCATGAAAACTGTAATGTTTTTGAAATTTCTGAAATGACAATTTAGCGTGGTCATATCTCAGGCCTTGACAAATGTTTTTGGAATCTAGGAGCCAGCCACTGAAACCTAAGTCACAGTGCATGCCCCCACCCTCGCCCCGGCCCCCACAAAGTGTATCAGTTACTTTCTTAGGCTTTAGGACCTCATTTGGTAAGAGTATGTTCCCATTTTCTATGGGAAAAAGTTTAATACATCTGGGTCTTAATGGGCTACTGCACAGTGACCAACAGAAGGCAATTTCCCCATTCTTCTTCCTCCCTTTCTGACCTCCACTGACTCTTTATAGCTATGTGTGGGTGGGTGTGGTGAGGAGGTGGAGTGCCCATGTGTGTGTGGGAAAAGAGTGGCGTTTTGCACATACACACTGTGCCCTTTACTTCCCATGAATTCATCGCTTCACCCTCCAACCTCTTTTTCCCTTCCTCTCCCTCCCCCCCCCCACTCTAACCCCTCTCTCCTATGCCCCTCCTTCACTCCCAACTCTGCTTCCCTTCTCAGACTCTGTCCTCTTCTCCCACCTCCCCTGTACTGTCCCTGCCCTCCATTGATCCCATTATTCTTATTAAACTTGCTGCCCCTTTAAATTTCTTCAGCCTTTGTGAAGCAAACTCCCCCTGCCTTGAGCCTAACCTTTTTTTTTGCAGGTGATCCCAGCTCTTGGGCACTCTTGGAGGCAAAATCAGCACTTCTGTCCAAGGGGATCCCATTCCCAGAGGGCAGAAATTTTACCAAAGGTCATGACTGTGGCCAAGACCGATGGTGTCTGCCTACAAGGATCCCATCTGTTGGGGATGTCTGCGGGTAGACATTGCCAGTCCTAGCCATGAGATAAGTCAGCACTTCAGGATGTTCATGCTGCTATACAGATGGTTCCGAGCTCCAGGTGCAAGGTCCGATGTTTCTTACTTGCCATTGTAACCTGGCACCAGGACTTTAGGTTCAATGGCTAGTAGAACAATTAATCTACAGCAACCTTTGACATGTTTTTTATACACCAACTTCAAAGCTGCCCATTCAGTGAGTATATATTAGGGATGTACATTTACTTGAAACGACATACAAATATCAACTAAATTTCCTATGCCGTTTAATCCAAACATGGCACTAAAAATGAAATCTGAAATCCTCTTTCAAATCCTCCACCCCCAGTTTCTTCAAGGCTGGCCTCAAACCATTAACCTTTGGGTTAAAAGGCAGGTATCTTGTAGAAGAACCATCACATCTCCATGGCAATTGGCTTTAGCCATTCTGTTAACTGTTGTATTGCTAGTGATCATTCCTTTTCTTATCAGGAGCCCTCTAGAAAAAAAGACTAACTGAGCTTTTTGCCTTATGAATCTATTGATTACTGCTGTAGAGATTTAATCCAAAGATTTTTCTTTTGCCATGTTCTTGTGCCAGAAATTCTGGGAAACCATGTCTTCAATCGGAGACATTTATAATGCCTAATTCAGATTCTGGATGACTGGGTGACTAGAGAAATGGATCAGAAGAGAGCGCTAGATATGGTATGCTTAGTTTCAGCAAGGCCTTTGAGACCATGCCACATCAGTGACTTATAAATAAAATAAGTGCCCTTCAGATGGATCCTAAAGTGATTGAAAGGGCAAGAAACTGGTTGAATGGGGGGGGGGGAGACATAGGACTGTACTAAATGGAGTTCACTCTGAAAATGGGGACATCACCAGTGGTGTGCTGCAGGGATCAGTCCTTTGTCCTGTTCTTTAATATTTTTGTAAGTGATATTGCAGAAGATTCATCAGGAATCTGGCAGATGAGCCAAAATGTGTAACAGAATAGTCACCCTGGAAGTTGTGCATAACATGAGGAGGAATCTGGAAAAGCTTGAAGGATGGCCAAGAAATTGGTAGCTAAGATTTAATACTATAAAATACAAGGTCATGCATATGGGTTGAAAACCCCCCAGTGAATGGTACCGTAAAGAGGTGAAGTACTTCAACACATAAAAAAAAAGAAGTTATATGATAGAGGTCTACAAAATAATGGAGTGGAATGGGTAAACATAAATCAGTTGTTTACACCTTCAAAAAGAAGAAAGACTATGAGATACACAATGAAGCTAGAATGTAGCACATTTAAAACTAATCGTAGAAAATATTTTTTCAGTCACAGGATGGATGCAGTAAAAACTGTTAATGTAGCTGGGTTGAAGAGAGGCTTGAACAAGTTCCTGGAGGAAAGGTCCATAAACCATTCTTAAAGTGGACTGGGGAAATCCATTGCTTACCCCTGGGCTAAGCAGCATGGAATCTACCTATCTTTTGGGACTATGACAGGTACTTGTAATCTAGATTGGTTACTGCATAACTTATGTTCTTAGGTTGGAGAGGCTGCACAGTAATGGGATCATGTATTTTGAGCATGTTGTGGGAGACCTGTTGGTCTGAGAATGTAACATCTTAGATATGACTCTCTTTCATACTGATCAATGAATGTTTTAAGTGCATTAAGTAAAAAAACAAATTAAAATTGAAAAGAAAATTGGACTAATATCGACTAGCAATTGAAAGTATGACTGGCATAAAACCAGCGATTTAATGATGAGTAGTTTGCCCCACAATGAGGTCCAAAACTTTAAATTTAATATTTAATTAGTATACTAGTACACTCTACAGTGCATCACATCACCACTAGGAAATGAAGTGTGATTTATTGTATGTTGGAAGATTACAGTTGCACACTTCCATTTGGGAGTTTTACTAGTATCAAAGTGTCTCCAACAACAAGCAGGACCGAGTAAGCACACAAGAAGGTGACTCCCAAGCTTAGGGCTGTCATGCCACTGCATATTTCATATTTGAAAGCAGCCTACACGCAAAAACAGTGTGGCTAGAGTGGCCTCTTCACACAGGTAGATTGCCCTGCACAGCTTGACCAAAAGGCGCGGAGGCCTAATCCCTTCAGGACGTCCAGCCCCTTGTGCGGCCAGGCAGAATCGGGGCATACAGCAGTAGACCCAATTCTGCCCCTGCGGGATCAAAATCAGGTCTACTGGCCTGGACATGCAGGTCATCCCTGATTACGATCGGCCACATGCCCAGCTGCAGACCTAACTCATCCTGGCTCTGTAATGGAGCCACAATACCATGGCGTCTCATTGCCATGGCACTATGGCTCTATTACAGAGCCTTGAACGCCAGCCAACACCGAGATTGTCTTTTCCCCGACCCGGATCCGGCCTCCCATGGCCAGGTTCCAGCTGCAGGGAACTTCCTGCATGTCTCCCTGCTTTGTCCCCGCTGGCTGCTCCAAGGTGGAATAAGTCCCCCTGGATGCCCACGCCCACGCACAGCCCCCGCTCTGCTTTCTGCCCATCTTCGCTCGCCCCTGTCTAAGGCCCCCTATATAACTCTGCTGTTCATATAGTGAGTCTTGCATGGGGAGAGCAAGGGGGGCAAATAGCAGGGATGTACGTCCAGGCAGGGCATACATCCCTGCAATTCATGGCTTGGAATTAGCCCCACTGTCTTTATTGTGGCTTAGTTCAAAACATTTCTGCAAAACAAAGTTATGAGGTGAGAACCATGTTGCTGCTTTATATGTTGCACTCAGAAAAGAAGACAGAGAGCCACAGTAGCTGCACTGGCTCAGACTTGATGAATTTTACTTTGGTGTTCAGAGTACCACCAGTTTGTTCAAAACCCTCAAAGAAGTAAAAAATGTGTTAGAACACTATGCTAAGTTTTGGCACACAGCGTTCTAACGCATGTGCTAAAACATTTTTACTCCTCTTGCAGTAAAGCGTAGTTACTCACCTGTAACAGGTGATCTCCGGGAACAGCAGGAATTTAGGGGTATGTTTACTAAACCATCTTAATGTTACTGGCGCTAGTTGCAGCGTTAATGTGAAGAATGCCATATAAGGAGTGGGCGTTCCGGCGGCAAGGCAGCAAGAATCTGTATCGCGCGATAGTGGGCGCCATGGCATGTTAACACGTGTTAACCCTAAGTTCATGCCAGCGCAGTGTTAGAAGCTATAAAGATGTAGCCCACTGGTTACTGCAAAGACTGTGGAACCAGAGGACATGGGCTCAATCCTGCAGTGGTGCTATGTAAGAAGGCTGTCTGAGGCATTTCCTTTCTTTAATTTAAATCAGTGCTGCCTGAGGCATTTCCTTTTTTAATTTAGATCAGTGCTGCCAGCAAAAACACCCTCACAGTGCCGTAACCTGAGGTGCCGCATAAGGCGCCCTATAAGGCACTCCATAGGGCACATTATAAAGTATCCTGTCCGCCAAGGCACCTTATAATGTGCCCTATAGGACACTTTATAGGGCACCTTAGGCTACGGCACTGTGAGGGTGATTCTGATGGCAGCATTGATTTAAATTAAAAGGAAAAGCCTCAGACAGCCATATTAAATAACACCACTGTGAGATCAAACCCATGACCTCTGCCTTTGCAGTCATTGAAGTAACCAGTGGGCTACATCTCCATAGTGTCTAATACACTGCTGGCTGGCTACAGAAAGACTGCAGGTCACCACACAAACTGTCTGCTGTGGTACCAGTATAGGGTAAACCCACCCATACCCATGATGCACTGCACATGCAAATCAGCAGCCTACATCTGATCACATGATGGGGTATGCACCTCTATAGCACCCCGGCCTGGTAGGGGGAACTGACCGTGTGTCTTCCTGGCACAGAGTAGCTACAGACCGTGACATTGTGTGGTTCCTGTGCTCACTCTGAGGGCGAGGTGGGGCGCCCAGCACCAGGTCCGCAGCACCTGGCTTGGCTGAGATAGGCTGTGCTGCAGATCCCCCATCAGTGCCAGTGTGTGATAGGTAGTCCTTGCAGATGCACCTAGGATACACCTGTGTCCATCTGTATCTCCCAGTCACATCTAACCCTTGTGGACTATGATGTACCCAGAATAGTGAATATCCTGTGTGGTTGCCATGGTCACATGCTATAAGAGGAGGGTGGTGTTTGGACCCAAAAGCGGGTTATGTAGCACCACCCAACCCGCTCTCTGTGGGTCAGGGTGGGGGGACAGAATCTCTCACCAACAGATCCACACTCTACATCAGAGGCAGTAGAGGGGACCACCACCCCAGTCCTGCTGCAGAATAGGCACCCTCTAGGGCAGTCAATGCAGATCTGTACTTATCACATAGGGCACTGGCAGACAGGCAGTAGGCCTGGAAAAGCTCAGCTGCCCCCCCACCACTATCTGACATTCACCAGCAGAGGGTACAGTCAGTCTCCACCCACTGCACTGCAAGGTGCTCCAACCATACACATGCTAACTGCAGACAGTCAGCTAGCTAGTACATAGTGCATGTTCCTGGAGAAACTGTGTGCACCCAAAACTGGAATGTGAGCACACACACCAAGCAGGTATGTCAGTGATTTGGCCCCAGAAAAAGGAACTCATAGACATCACTTGAGAGAAATACTGTATAGCACTATGGGGGAACCTAGCCATGAAATGGTCACTGCTCAGTCAGGGTGAGAGTGACCTCCCAGCATGACATGCTGTGGCCACCCTGTCCGTGCAGGTGGTGGTCGGGCACTACAAGGTCCTAGCCATTGCCCTATGCCCTGTGCAGATTCGCCCTGTCCGGGACATACCCACAGTACCTTACTCCTCATTATACACATTGGCAGGCTAACACTGGAAACAGTGCAAGCATTGTGGGCTCAGTAAGGTGTAGGCAGCCACAAAACACTGGATAGACATACACACACTCCCACGCCTATTTCAGCATCGTGCAAAGATAGAGGTGGTTGGCAGCCCTGGCCGCCACACCAGTCCTGGGCACAGTGCAGGCATTGCTATGGTACTCAATACTGTTAGGGTCACTCCCTGGGATGGTAAACACTGTCCGAAACAAACACTGAAACACACTCCACAGATATCAGAAAGGTTGCTATGATGAATCTTTGTCAACAAATTGTGTTTAACGTAGGATTTGTTATCTGACATTAATCATAGCAACCTTTTGTTATATGTGGAATGTGTTTCCAAGTTTAAGACGGCATTGCTAAGGTATGCAGGTGCTAGTATTGGTAGATGCTGCTCTGAGCAGGGCCCAACAGCCTGACTCTCCATGAGGCTTTGGATAGTGGAGCCTGTGGGTGTGGGTGTTTATGCCCCTGTTGGCCGCTGCTCTAGGGCAGAGGTTCCCAACTCCGGTCCTGGTGGGCCAAACATGGTTCGGGTTTTCATGCTGTCCCTAATGAATATGCATGGATACATTTGCATACAATGGGGGCGGTGCATACAACTGCATCACAGGCATATTTATTAGGGACAGCATTAAAACTGAATGGTGTTTGGCCCTCCAGGACTGCAGTTGGGAAACTCTGCTCTAGGGATTGCACATGTTTATCGTGTATGTGCTCTGTAGGGTAAAATATAGGCGTTTATGGCGTGTTTAATTTATCTGCAATAAAAGTTCTGTCTTGGTTACCACTGGGTAAAATATAGGGACATGGTCTGCAGGAGGCTCAGCTGGAGCTTGAACCTGTGACCTTCTGCCCCTGAATATACTGGCTGTGTGTACTGCACCAAACTGTTGTCACAGAGGCAGGTCATTCCCTGGGGATACCATTACCTGACAGACCTTGTCTGTTGGACTGCATGCAAGCCACCTGGACAGGGCTTGGCCTTGGTCTGCTGTGGGCAGATAACACTGCCCCCTGCACCCCTACGCCACCATGTTGACATGCTGTTCTGCCGGTTGTGCTGGTGGTGCGCAGTCCCAGCTCATATAGTGTGCCGTTAGGCGGCTGCCTATGGTGTGGTTTCTTGGGTGGGTGTGCCTACATGGACATGCACGCTTCCCCACCACACTGCCTGCCAATGTTCTGTGGCCTTTGGGGTACCTGCTGGTTGATGTCCATTGGGGCAATGTATGACACACACTCGTGGGCATGTTTCCCTTGGTCAGTTGCTGTCTTGCTGTTTTTCTGGTTTATGAAAAGCAGCAATAGCACTAAGATGGACCCTAACTGAATTGGTCTTCAGACCAGAAGGTGATAATTGTAGAAGATACTCTAGTAGCAACTGTACAGGTACTAAAAGGGGGTTAAGTCCCTTTTGTGAACACCAGATAGAGAACCTTTTCCACTTAAAAGCGTAGGAAGGTTTTCTGGAAGCCAGGAGGATATCCTTTACTTGTTGAGAAAGGTTAACATCCTGGAATTCTAGGCTTTCAGTAACCAGGCCCTGAGATGTATGGACTGGGGTTTGGGATGCAGTAAGGATCCGTCCTCCTACAACAGGAGATCTGGAACATTCCCCAACTCCAGAGGAGTGGTTTGAGAGAGACGCAGAAGAAGAGGATACCACGTTTGCCGTGGCCAACATGGAGCTATGAGTATCATACGACCTCTGTCTCTCTAAAGTTTGAATAAATTTTTGGGAATGAGGGGAATGGGTGGGAAGGCATAGAGGAAGTCCTCTCCCCAATGGAGTAGGAAAGCATCTCTTGCCTGACAGTTTTGAGCCGGAATTCTGGAACAGAATCAGGGAAGTTTGGCATTCTGTGGACTTGCAAAGAGGTCTATATCTGGTGTTCCCCAGATTCGAAACACTCAAGCAAGCTGGTATGAGTGGAAATTTTGTTTATTGTGTCATGCAACAGAAAAACAGACAAAAAGCAAAAACAATCACCCCAACCAAGTCCCACACCCCCCCAAAACCCCACCCCCCGACATAATGCACAACAAGAATCACACCCCCCGTAACCCACTTCCCCAAACCCACCACCACACCCAGCACCCAACACATGTGCCCCTCCCCCCAACAACAATCCGCAATAGTCCATGACAATGTCCATGTCCCCCCCCCTTCAGTCCAATGTCCATGCCGGACCCGACCCCCCCCCTGCAGCAACACCCCAGAATAGTCCAAACAGTGTCCATGTTGCATCGCAAAAGCCCCTCCCCCTCACAACAACCCCCACCAGTCCACATTGTCCGCACTGTCCGTTGGTGGGGATTGCCGGAGCCCCCCCCAAACCCCCCCAAATACAACATCCCCTGTCCCCATCCCCTCCCCTGCAGAGGGAGCAGCAGCTCCCCTCTCCCTCCACCCCGATCCCCGCCCCTCCCCATCCATCCCACAAAAACAAACACAGCAAAAGCAAACCTCCCCTCCCCCACCCCCCAAACAAAAACATAAGGGCACCTTGAGCCCGTCCCCAACAGAATCCCACCAAAACAAAACATAACTAATTATACAAAGCAAAAGCTAAATAACAAGATAAACAAAACCCCTGTGCTGCCCTGCAATCCAGTCAGCGGAGCGGGATGCCCAGGACACAAAAAGAACAGACAAAAACACAAAAACAATTGGGACAGCCACCCCTAAGGAAAAAGGGAGAGCGGACAAGTGGTCCAACCCCTGCAACAGCACCAGCTCACCCCCCCCCCCTCCGGGAGAAAAACAACCCCAAAAAACCTACCCATAAACAAAAACCCCAGGGAAGGGAACCCTCCCCCTCCTGTCACACCCCCCCCCCAGGGAAACAAACCAACCCAAAAGCCCTACAGGGATGAGAACCCAGGGAACCCCTCCCCCTCACGGGGGGCGGAGGGTGAGGTGACGCCACAGACGCTCCCAACGATGGGCCTCCACCACCCGCCTTTCGCGTTGCGCCATGCTGGACACTTCCTCCAGAATGTCCCGCACCACCTCGTCGAGGGGCAGGACCAACCCCCGGGTCGAGACATGACAGCGCGCTTGCCACAGGTGGTAGCGTACTACGGCCGTGACGAGGTAGAGGGTCCCGGAGTCCTGCCTTAGAGGAAAGGACCAGGCCCCGTACACCCACTCCGCATACGTGAGGAGGGAAAGGTCGCGCAGGTGAAGAGCAGCGGACACCAACCGGCAGGCCTCCACGTTGAAGGGACACTGCCGGAGGAAATGGTCCATGGTCTCCGTCTGCCCCTCACACCTGGCCCTCGGACAGACCCCCTCGGCCTGTGACCTGTACTTGAGGTTGTCCCTCACGTACAAACGCCCGTGGAAAGACAACCAGGCTACATCCCGAACCTTCTTCGGTAGCCGAGGGGAGTTCAACAGCCGAAGGCCCCGCTGCATCACATCCGCCGGACAGTCCCGCAGGGCCCACCGTGGTTGATAGTGAGAGGTGAGTACCATCCGGTATAATCCTTTCCGCCCCAAGAGCTGGGCGAGCGGGTCGGTCATCCCCCAACGCCGAATGAGCCCCACCATCGCGAATACGTACGATGGGGCCTGTTCCCCTCTCCGGCGCACACGTGGGACCGAGGACGCCCCCTCCCACTGCTCCCAGAAGCGGGAGAACCATTCCCGATAGGAGGCCACCCACCAAACCACACCCCCTTCCCTCATCCTACCTAAGTGAAACGCCATAGACAAGACTGACAGGAAAACAAGGGGGTGCAACATACCCAAACCACCCTCTGCCCGATCCAGGCAGACGATGTTGCGCTGGACAGGGTTCAAGCGGTTACCCCACAGAAAACAGAAAAAGACGGCACAGACAGACGCCTGACGGGACGACGGAAGGACGAAGACCGTGGCTACGTGCAGAAAGAGAGGAAGCAGAAACGTCCCGAGGAGTTTGATCTTCTCCTCGTACGTACACTTCCACCCCCTCCACCGCAGCACCCGACACCGTGCAGCCTCGAGACAACGGTCCCAATTGGACTCCGCACAGTCCTCCGACCCGAAGACGAGGCCCAAAACGCGGACCTCCCCCACGGGAGGAGGAAAGGGGGCGCAGGAAGGCGGGGAGGCCTCCGAGGGGCCCAACCACAGCGTCTGGCACTTGCTGTGGTTGACAACAGAGTGGGCTACCCCCGAGTACTCCTCCACGGCCTCCCGCAGGGCCTCTACCCCTTCAGTGCCGTCCACGTAAACTGAGATGTCGTCAGCGTAGGCAACGACGGTCACCGGGGACGCACCAGGCGCCTCCAGGCCCCGTAACCCACCTGAGGACAATCTCCGGAGGAAGGGGTCGAGGGAGAAAACATACAGCAGGGGGCTCAAAGGGCACCCCTGCCGCACCCCCGAGGCGACACCAAATGGCCGTCCGAGCCACCCGTTAATAAACGGGAAGCTCACCCCCCCTCGGTACAGCGCCTGCACGACGAAGAGGAAACCTGCAGGGAGGCCGAAGTGCTGGAGCACCACCCACAGGTACCGGTGACTGACTCGATCAAAGGCCTTGGACTGATCCAAGGAGACCAACCAGTGGTCCCGTTGGAGCGACCGGCCTCTTTCCACCATCTCCCGGACTGTGGCGACAGCGTCCAGAACCCCTCTCCCCCGAACGGAACAATACTGGGAAGGGGACAGCAAATCGCCCGATACCTCCACCAGTCGGTTGGCCAAACACTTGGCCAGGATCTTCCGGTCCGCGTTCAGAAGAGAGAGCGGCCGCCAGAAGTCCAAGGAGCTATCGTCCTTCCCCTTGGAGAGCAGCAGCAGGACAGACTCGCGAAATGACCGCGGGAGATACCCCGTGTCCATGATCTCCTGAAACAGGGAGGTCAGGAAGGGGGCCAGCTGGGCAATGAAAGTGCGATAGAACTCCACAGGGAGCCCATCGCGCCCAGGCACCTTCCCCAACGGCATGGCACGAATCGCCCTCTCCACCTCCACCTGCTGAATCGGTGCAGCGAGTGCATCAACCTGTGCCTGGACCACAGCCGAATACACTGGGGGAAGGCCCAGGTACGTTCGGAGATGGGTGAGGTCCACGGGGCGATCCCCAAACAGGTCCGAGAAGTATTCCCCCACCATCCGCAAAAGGTCCTCCTGGGAGGTATGAATGGTACCGTCCTCGCCCCGCAGGGCCATGACCTCCCGACGCCGAACCCTCTCCCTGCAAGTCAGGAAAGGGTCTGGAGTGGCGACCCCACCGGCCGCCCCCTCGAAGCATAGGGAGGCATGGCGATCGTAAAGCAGGCCACGGAGCTGGACGCGCACCTCTTCCACCTCCTCCCGCGCTGCCCCTCGGGATACCAAACGATCCAGCGACCTCCGGAGGACAGTGTAAGTGAGGTAGCGGGATCGAGCCATGGAGGTACCCCGGGAACGGAAGAGTTGGCGGGCACGCGTCTTCACCTCGTCCCACCAGGCGCCACGGGAAGGAAAAACACCCAACAGGGTCTCCTGGTCTGCGAGAAAGGCCAAGAACTCCTGGACCACCTCTGATGTTGCCAACAACTGCACATTCAGTCGCCACAGGCCAGGACCCCTGCTGAGCTCCTCGTGGTTAGCCAGGAAGGACACGGAGAGGACGCGGTGGTCCGAAAAGTCAACCGCCTGCAACTGCGGAGGGGAACACTCCACCCGGGCACTCACATATATCCGATCGATACGACTCCTGCAGGTCCCATGATAGTAGGTGAACCCCGGCGACCTAGGGAAGGCCCGGTGGAAAACATCCACCAGGTCAGCCGTCCGGGTCATCTCGGCCAAAAAGAGGCCCTCGTAACTGGGTGGGCAACGATCCCCCCCTCGGTCCTGCAAAAAGGTGGTGGTGTTGAAATCCCCGGCGAGGACCACCAAACGGGAGGTGTGTAAGTAGGGGCGGATGACCCCAAACAGGGTCTTCCGCGCCAACTTAGACTGGGGGCCGTAGACCACCACGAAACGAAAACCGATGAGGCCCGCAGTAGCCGTCTAAGAGCAAACACCGGCCCTGCTCCAGTTCCCACACGTACTGCACCTGAAATCGGTTAGACGTGAACAAAACCGCCACTCCTGCGTAGGGCTGTGCCGCAAGCGACCAGTACGAAGGGCCCCACCTCCACTCCCGCTTCGCCCGATGAAGGCTAGCGAGCAAGGTGAGCCTGGTCTCCTGCAAGAAGATGACATCCAGCCCACTCGTGGAAAGAAAATCATAGGCCGTAGCCCGCGCCTGGTCCGAGAAAATGCTGGCCACGTTGATGGTGGCGCACGAGAACGCAGGAGTGCACGCCATGCCTAGTTCGTGTGCAGTGACCCTTTCCTCCTCTTCTCACCATACCCGGGATCCCCGGAATCCCGCTTGCAGGACAAGCCCGTGAGCTGGAGCAACTCCTCACGGTCCACGTTGACCACCTCGAGGATCTCCTTCTCCTCCTGCTCGACCCTGTCCCCCCACGAGGTGCTGGTGTCCCTGAGACCACCAGGCAAAGCTGTCGCAGGGGCTAACCCAGTTCCCATGGGGCGAGGGGGCACGGACAGGTCAGGGGTCGGAGGAATGATCTCCTCCGTGGGGTCCACCACCGGTGCCTCCCCCCCCTCCCTGGACAAAGACTGAGACAACGGACCAGTGCCCACCCCCGCGGGGGAGGCCGGGATGGCCGGGTCAGCAGGGGGCTCCTGCGAAGGCCCAGTACCCAACTGCAGGGGCAAAGACTCGGCCTCCCTCACCCGTCGGGCGCCAGAATCCACCTTGACCGGAGGACCCTGACCGCGGCGCGCCTTCGAAACTTTCAAAGGTCGCCGCTGAGGAAGAGGGGCCGCCCCCGCCGCTAACCGCTCCGAGCGCCGCACAGGAAGCCCTGCCTCCACAGGCATGCCCTCATCCACCTCAGCCGCATCAGTAGCCAAGAAGACGAAACGGTTGACGTCCAACACGGGCTCTACTTCCAACAATGGGGAGGTCTCCCGCTTCTTCCTCTTGGACTTGCCACCCTTGGAAGGGACCGTGGTCCATTCCTGAGGTGGCACCACCCGCAACCCACTATCCTGTCGTGACACATCAACCTCCACCACATCAACCCTCTCCTCCCTCCTACCCAAATCCCCTCCCCCTGGTGGCTCCCTCGGTTCAATGGACTCCTCCACCCTAAGGCCCCCTGGCTCCTCCTGAGGGAGAGGGTCCTCCACAACCTCCTCCCGCACAGGAGCCTGAGGTGGGGCGACGGCATCCCCCCCCGGTCCATTGTGTGATGCGGAGGGGCAGCGGGCAAAGGGGTGGCCCAACTCCCCGCAAAGGTTACACCGGATAAGCAAACACCCGGCCGAGGCATGACCCCGTCCACCACAACGGGTGCAGACCTGCTCGGGACAGTTCATGCTCAAATGGCGGAATGAGCCACAGCGGTGACACTCACGGGGTTGCCCGGGGTAATAGCACAAGATGCGATCCCGACCGAGGAAACCGGCCGAGGGCACGTGCTGCACCACGTTTCCCACCTCATGCAAACGGATCTTACCTTTCCACGACCCGTCCCACACCCCTAGGGGCCCAGCGCCCTTAACCAGGGGTGCGAGGAGCACCGCATGGCGCGACAACCAAAACTGGATGTCCTGCCCTGGGAGCGACTCATTCCGGGATAGGATGGTCACAGGTACCGTCCCCTGGCGAGAGATAGGCACAACACGAAAGTCAGCCCACCCTCCCTGCCCCCTCTGCTGCTGGTATCGGTCCCAGAAAATCTCCAGCCCCCGTCTCAGCATGAAACTAACATCATATTCAATGGTGTTGTTCATGTGGATAAAGGCGTAGAGATCTCCCGGGAGAAACCCCAGCCCAAGGACCATCCTCAAGACCTGTTCCCTGGCTGGAGGGGGCCCCTCCCCAGCCCACCGGATCTGCGCCACGTTGCGCCGTCGGACCTCACCCCCTACCCCTCGGAACCCTCCCCCACCTCCTCCCCCTCCTACAGGACCATTCCCCTGGGAACCCCCCCTCCCCCCAGCCCCACCTGACGTCCCCGGAGTGGTGCCCGACCCCTCAGAGCATCCGCAAAGGTACGGGGGGGGGGAACCGACCCCCCAGCTCCCAGCCCCTGCCCTCCTTGGTCTTCTCCTGCATCCACCTGCGGGGGACCCTGCTGCTGGTCTGCAGGATCCGCAACCGCCTCACATGGGGCGACCTGAGGACTGGGCAAGGTCAGCTCCGCAAACACAGAATCAGGGATGCTATCCCTTCCGGATCCCTGGGTGCCACCGAGAACCCCCGGATCACCCCCTGCTGCCACCTCCGGCTGCCGAAAGGCAGCAAAGGCCCCTGGAGGGCCTGTCGGGGTCTCCAAAGCTAATTGAAGGGCATCACGGACCTGGTTCTCGGTAACACCCAGGGGACCAGAAAGCCCCCCCAAACCTCCGTCCCGTGTTCCCGACCCAGCGCAAGGCTCCTGGGTCTCGGCCACCACTACCGGGGATGGACCCCGCTCCCCTCCATTCCCGGGATCCAGGGGGACCACCCCATCCCCTAACCCCACTGAGAACGGACCCTTCCCCCGATTAGGACCAACCGCTACCTCCTTCCCCACTATTAGACCAGTCATCTGCTCCCCCTTTCCCTCCACCAGACCCTCCACCGACCCACTGTCCGCTACCCCCTGTACAGCTACCGGCAATAAGGCAGGACCTACCCGAGACAGCAGGGCAGAGCCCCCAACAATAACGTCTCCCAAACCTCCACCCCTCTGCCCCCCGTCCCTCCCAGGTCCTACCTTATTGTCGGTGCCAGACGTGGCACAGGAGACCAGAACCTCGTGACCGGCAGCCAGGGCTCCAGCAGCAAGGGCGGACGCCCCCCTGCGAGCCAGGCTTCCCTCGGCCACAGCACCAGACAAGACAGGCAGCTGCACAGCCCGCTCCGTGGTCCCAGATTGCAGAGACAGCTGACCAATACTCTTCCCTCCCTGACCCCCTCCGGGGGCCGCAGAAAAGAAAGAGCAGCCCCCATCCTGCTCCTTCCCCCTTCCAGCACCCTTCCGGCCCCAGCCAGCCACCGCAGAAGACGCTGAGCGAGCACCCTGTAGCTTTCTGGGGGCCGGAAGGGCAGCCAAAACAGGGGAATCCTGTCTGCCAGCCATCCCTTTATCAAAACCCTGCACCGGGACTTTAACTGCTGCCGAAGAAGAGCCAGCCCCCCGAGGACCATCGGACACCAAACCTCGCTGGGAAAGCAACAATAAATCCTCCACAGCATCACTGCAAAGAGCCGGCATCAGAAGAGCAGCAGACCCATAGTGACTTGCAGACTTCCTGGAAGACCCGGAAATGATGTAATCATCCCGACGGCGGCCATCTTGGGGTTGCAAAGGAGCCGGGGAAAGCCCTGCCAACCGCACTTCCTGTAGAGGAACTTCATCAGCTACACCAAGACACCTGCGGGGACTCCGGCGGCCATCTTGAACACTCTGTTCAGCTGCCACAGACCCAGGGAGTGCCGGAATGGACAGAGACAGAGCCTCGGGAACCGGTTTCTGGCTTCGGTTTTCATCCACCAGCCCTTCCTCCTGATACAGGGATGCAACATCGGTTGTGGGATCCTGTGCAGTACGCTGGGCCAGTGCCCCTCCCCCAACCGCCCCGGGGGCAGCGGACCTCAGAGAACACACTGAAGGAACAGCAGGACATGCCACCATAGCCACCGATGCCTCATCCGTCGATCCATCTTCCACAGTAGCCGACAGGTAAGGAACTCTGGGGTCTGGAACATTATGCACCACTGCCAATGATGATAACCCTTTCTCCACTTTACCCAGGGCAGGCAAGGGTGGGTAACAAAACCTTCTGGGATCCACCGGCCGTCCCACCCCCGGGGGCCCCCCCTGAACTGCACCTAAGGCTGCCCAACGATCATACTGTTGATAAATTTCTGTGAGGGACCCACAACCCTGGGTTTTTAAAGATATAAGCTGTATATACCTGTCTCTCAGGGCCCGCTTCACCCCCTTTCTATAGGTTTTATAGGCCACCCATTCCTCCCCGGGAACGGTGGCCTGCAGGCTCTCCAGGTGGGAGAGCTGGGCTTGCAGCTGGGCCGCCTCCTCCTGGAGACCCCGGAGCCGCCGCACCGCCGCCACGACCTCGTCTGGGGCCCTAGCTGGCTGCTGGAAGGATGGCAGGCCTGACCCTCCGTCCTCATCCTCACTGGAGGAGGTAGAGGCCTCCTCCAGGACCCGAGGCGGAGGGGGGAACCCGCCTCCTCCAGTGCTATACTGCACGGTCCTCCAGGGTCTCCCCAGGGCCTCTCCCTGCCGCCACCCAGCCTCCACACCCTGCCTGGGGAGGAGACAGGAGCCTCCTCCCTGGGGTAGCGGGCCCAAACCTCCATACCTGTGGGTCCCTCTTTCCTGGCCAGGTGCAGTCCTACCTGGGGAGTCCCCCTCCCGGGGCGTCGGCTGTTCCAAGCTGCTGGTTCCTCCATCCGAGTTCAGAGAAGGAGGCCCACCAGGCTTGGTAGGCCTCTGGGCCTGGGCCTCTCCTACTGGAGGTGGCCCAGGACCCGACATCCAGGCTCAGGTAGTTGCTAAGCCCCGCCCCCTAGCAGGAGCTTCTCTGGGAGAGGTCTGCACTCTAGTTCTGCTGAACAGGAACTGAGTGGAGGGACCACTCGTGTGGCAGCAGTATTCGACTGAGTTTGTCTGCCCACAAGTTTTGAATGCCCGGAAGGTATACCGCAAACAGGTGAATTTGTAACTCTCTGGCGAGGGCCCATAGTCGCAAAGCTTCATTGCATAGTGACAGAGAGCCTGTTCCGCCTTGCTTGTTCACATAGAACAAAGCTACCTGATTGTCGGTTTGGACCAGAACTGTTTTGTTGCTGAGATGGCCCTGAAAGACTTCAATAGCATTGAAAATGGCTCTTAGCTCTAGGAGTTTTATGTGAAGGGAAACCTCCTGTGAGGTCTAAAGACCTTGAGAGGAGAGATCATGCAAGTGGACCCCCCAACCCATCTTGGACGCATCTGTCATCAGGGTGGTTTGGCATAGAGACTGCTGGAAAGGAGAGCTTACAAGGAGGTTTTCCAGGGATTGCCACCATTGCAGGGACAAAATCAGACGTGTGGTAGTTCTGATTTTGTCTGTTAGTCGACCCGAGGCTTGTGACCACTGAGAGGAAAGGGTCCATTGGGCTGCTTGCATGTGGAGGCGAGCATAGGGAACCACATGGACAGTGGATGCCATGTGTCCTAGCAGTTGAAGCATCTCCCGAGCAGTAAGGAATACCTTCATAGATGCTTGAGATGCCAGTTGTATTATACGTAGACAGCGTGGCTGTGGCAGGAAAGTCCTTGACTACCGTGTGTCTAGACGAGCCCCTATGAATTCTAGAGATTAAGAGGGGGTGAGATGAGAATTTGGGAGTTTCATGACCAGTCCCAAGTATTGAAGAATTCCCATTGCTCGAGAGAGAGCGAAGCTGGCCTCTGGAGCTGTCAATGCTCGAATGAGCCAATCGTCTAAGTAAGGGAAGACGAATATTCCTAGAGTCCTCATAAATGCTGCTACCACTGCCATGCATTTTTTGAAGACTCTTGGAGCAGAGGCTAGTCCAAAGGGAAGAACTCTGTACTGGAAGTGTCTTCCTTGAACCAGGAATCGAAGGAACTTCCTGTGATCTGAGTGGATGAGAATATGCGTGTACGCATCTCTTAGATCTAGAGAACATAGCCAGTCCTGACTTTGGAGGTATGGTAAAAGTGTTCCGAGGGAGATCATTTTGAACTTTTCTCAGAACAAATATTTGTTTAATTCTCTGAGGTCTAATATAGGCCTGTGTCCCCCTGTCTTCTTTGGAATAAGAAAGTAGGGGGAGTAAAACCCTGTCCCCTGTTGGGGAATGGGTACTTCTTCGATTGCTCCTTGAGCTAGAAGTGATGTGACCTCCTGCCACAAGAGGTCGGTGGCAGGGCCTGAGAATTGAATTGTTTTACTATCGTAGGTGGGGGCAAGTTGAGAAAATGAAGCTTGTACCCCAGTTGTACAATGAACAGAGTCCAATTTTCTGATGTTATTTGTTGCCATCTTTTTGCAAAATAGCATAGTCTTCCTGGAATGGTCAAGGGTTCTGGACCTTTTAGGGGCAGAATGACTAAGTTCTCTAGATAGACGTCAAAGACCCTGAGGGGGCTGGGTCTGTTGAGCCAGTTGAACTTTTTGAGCTTGCAGCTTTCTTTGCTGTCTGTTCTGTTGTTGCCCCTTCCGAGGAACATGAAGCGGACAGTGAGTTTGATGGGTGTAAGATTGGTAAGGCTTCTTTTTCTTACTGAAAAAGGGTTTTTTGAATATTTTCTTCTTTGCTGGGTTGGCTGTAGACTTTGACAATCTGTTTAAAGTAGTATTGTCAGATTCAAGCTGATTAGCCTTGTCCTGGAAGGTCATATCCTCTGGAAGAGACATCCTGCATTGAGGAGAAGGAACTGAATCTTCTAATAGATTCGCTCTGGTACCGGTAGAATCGTCAGAGTCATCGGAATCGGAAGACTCAAGCACCAGGTGCTCTTGTAACGCATGGTATTGGTACTGCTCGAAGTTGGTACCGAAATGTCTTGGTTCCTGATCACCGAGATCAGCATGGGGGAAAGCAGTGCTGTCGATACCGATACCTGTTGAACCATCTGTTGCGGTCTTAGCGGTACCAAAGCTGCTAAGAGGGCCGCTAGACTGCGTTCGATAGCGAGGATTCTGTGATCCATCGCTCCTGCTGATGCCTGGGTGCCGGTACTGGTGGAAGCGGCTATGACCCCAGAACATGGCACCAGTAGTTCCGCAGAGGTGGAGGCCTCTGGAACATCCTGGAACCCCGTTAATGCTTTGGAGTCCGAAGACTCCCGCCAGGGCTGTTTTGCCGGTGAAGTATCCTCGAAGGAAACACCAGTGGCATCTCGATACTTGAAGGAGATTTACCCTTTGAGGAACAGCCAGTCTTAGAAGAGTTAAATTTGGTTACCTGAGATCCATGGGAGGAAGATGAAGCCCTGGAAGACGTCGATGCAACTGACATCGTATCAGCAGCAAAAAGGGTACCGCGTTTTGCAGCTCTATTCTGCAAGCCCCTTTTGGTCATCCTCGTGCAGGAGAGACACTCCGTTGGACAATGTTCAGGACCCAAACATTTTAGACACCAATCATGGGTGTCGGTGACGGAAATGGTACTGCAACATTTTGAACATTTTTTTGAAACCACTAGCTGGTTTCTCCATGCTTGAAGAAAAATGGGCCTAGTGCCCAAAATGGCACCTAGCACCAGAAGCAGGGAAAGATCCCTGAAGAAATACACGTTTTTGTTTTGTTTTTTAAGGAAAGAAGAAGAGAACAGGCAGTACCGGTAGTTGTCGAATGAAGGCAGACGCGAGCACAAAAAACAAGAAATAAAAGTAAATCTTCTGTGGTGACAGGGTACCACATCCTGTCAGCTCCGCGGAAAACGAAGAACTGAAGTAAGAGAGGTACAGAGGCGGGAAGGCAGCACACATGCGCTTTGGGATGCTCCCAAAAGCTTTCTTATTGGAGGCTGGGGAGCGTTCCCGCGCGGGCTCAGTCAGTACCGACGATACCCATATGTGTGGACTACATTCCTGCTTGTTCCTGGAGATACTAGTGGCATGCAAACAACCACTGTGTGGAAGTGTACGCTGAGTATATATCTCCCTTCCTGTCAGTGTACGGGTGGGACTGGCTCATGCACTGACAGAGAAACTCCCCAGACTCCCCCACAAACCACTCCACAAAAAGGTTCTCTGGTGATACAGTGAGCCCTAGGCCTCCCTTCCCTTATCGAAGGCTTCCGTTTCCCCCAATACCCCAGATCTCCTTGCCCAGAGGAAAAGGGTGGTGTGAAGCCACCCTCCCATGCACCTCCAAACATTTGAGTCAGGAGTAATGACCACATGATCTTGCCTCTGGTGCCATCATCTTGCAAAATGCAGTATCGGACCCTTGCTGGTTTGTCCTGATGCACTGCATGCGGTCAATCTACCAAATAAGGGAATGCTTTCCTTATATTGCTTTATTTGATTGGCTGACCCCTAGAAGGGCAGACTTACCTGATTTTCAAAGTGAAAAAGTGCTTTAAAACTCTGCCCCCCCCCCTAAAACAAAACCTGCTATGATTTACAAAGCATGTGTGGTCACTTGCACCTGCTTTCTCTATTGGTAGAATTTACCTATAAAAGTTTGAGTAAATATATGTGCAAATTTTTCTTTCCCTAACGTAACATGCTCCTGGGAAAGTATCCCCTGAATGTGGTGAAAAGTATGCGCACCATAGAAGAACATAGACTTTTTGCTGCAATGTGGAAGGACAGTTTTCAGTCTTGGGGATTAATGCTGGTAACCCACTTTTTACCAGTGTACATCACTTCAGATTGTGTCCTCTTTAAATTTTCAGTTTTACTCTATCTAAAAATGTTCTGAATTTCAGGGCAAGTACACAAACTTGTTCACAAATTATCAAAATAAATTATTCCATTTTCTCTCTCATTTTTCAGGTTGTTCATCTTCAGCAGACACAGTAAAGTTATGTCATATTAAAAAAAAAATTCATAACAAAGAAGTGCAAGGTCATGTAATCTGAGTTTTTGCATACCACCATTTTTTAGATTGCGGTTGGCTAATTACTTCCATAACAAACAACAAATTTATTTCACTTGGATACTGTTCCTGTACATATTGTCATAGTTGACACCTGTATAATTGTGTTGATGTTTCTTCCTTCTTCCTGCCACTTAGGAACAGGAGTTTCCTCAGCTGGGTGGAACAAGAGAGAATGAAAAGAATCTGGAAAAGAATGTCCAAAAACTTAAAAGCATAGTTGAATGTTGAATCTTTTCTTTTAAAGGCACTGCTTTACATAGGGCCCCTTTACGAAAATGCACTGAACAAATAATATGGGAATTAGTACATGCTGTTAACACGGTAGCTTGACTCTTAGCTACATGTTTGCTAAGCTTTATGCTGGGAACGTGCTTGTGGGCTACATAACCAGTACAAATGCCGCTCATTCAGATGGAGTTAGCGGCACCTGCAATATCGGCATTAAGCGTGATTAACATAAACCACTAATTCCCATGCTAGTCACAATACACCAGGAACACCCCTCTCCCACTCAGTCCCCACCCAATGCATTCTGCCAGGGTACTGCAGGTTTTAGTGTGGGGGCTGTGTGCTACTTTTAGCATGGTGCCCAAACTGTGCACTAACCCCATGCTACCCTGGTAGCACAGTTTAGGAAACATGCTCCTTAGTGCATACTAATTCCTGTTTAAATTGCTAAATGTAGACTTGGATGAGGAATGGATGGGGATTACATCTACACATGCAGTACAGTAACAACGCAGCAGATAACTGCAACATGTGAACACCACCCCTGAGACTATCATAGCTGTACCTCTTGCCATCTGTAGTGTTGTGGGGACTGCCTGCCAAATGGGGCAAGTCCAGTTACACCTGCACAGATTGCAGTTTCAGGTGGGGGCACTGCCAGATGACATCATAAACCTGCTCCATTATTAGGGCTGCAGGATGCTGGTAGTGGCTTGTGGCTGACAGCTTGCACAAGACGTTAGCCGAAGGTGAGCACCCATTGTTGAGCTGTTTGGGAAGCCACTAGCGCAGCACTTAGAAACAAATCATGAAATAGGGTTATTGTGTGTAGCAAGAGACTGGCTTTAAGAGAACCATTCCAAATGTTGGCATGCCCGGATTCAGGAATAGGCAACAAAGGCAACTGTCTCCAGCGCTAACTCTTGATAGCAATGACTGCAACATTCTGGCAGCTATGTTACAAATTGGGCCGGCACCAGGACCAGCTTGGCAACAGCAGTAGCAAGCAGATTGTAAAGCTGGGCAAGACAGGCAAATTCTATATTCTATGAAGAACAAAATTGGTGATATCTGTTAATAAAGTCAAAAAGTATCAACTTGGAGAATGTGTTGCTATAACAGAGGCATGACTACCTCCACAAGGAAAGTGCTGATTTCTTCTTTTTGTCCTGTGGGCTATCATCTGTTTGGCTGTTCTTGGGTAGGGAGATTGGGGGAGGGGGAGGGGTCACAGCAATTGTTAATATAGAAACATGATGACAGAAAAAGACCACATGGCCTATCTAGTCTGTCCTTCCATAATCAACCACAAACAGTCCCCTTTTTTCCTTTAGAGATCCTCTGTGTTTGTCTCATGCTTCTTTGAATTCAGATACTGTCCTCATGTCTATCACTTCCACTGGGAGACTATTCCACCGATCCACCACTCTTTCCGTAAAAAAATATTTCCACATATCACTCCTGAATCTATCCCCCTTTCACCCTCATCCCATGTCCCCCTCATGGCAGAGCTTGCTTTCAATCGAAAGAGGCTCTCCCCCGTGCATTTATGCCATGAAGATATTTAAACGTCTCAATCATATCACCTCTATCCCGTCTTTCCTCTAAGGTGTACATATTAAGATCCTTAAGTCTGTCCACATATGCTTTATAATGAAGACCACTAACCATTTTAGTAGCCACCCTCTGCACCGACTCCATCCTGTTCACATCCTTTTGAAGGTGCGGCCTCCAGAATTGCACACAATACTCCAAAACAGGTCGCACCAAAGACTTATACAGAGGCACTATCACCCCCTTTATTCTGCTGGCCATTCCTCTCCCTATGCACCCAAGCATCCTTCTAGCTTTTGCCATCGCCTTTTCTACTTGTTTAGCTTCTTTAAGATCAGACACAATCACGCCTAGGTCCCGCTCTTCTTTAGTGGACAAAAGTACTTCACCCCTATACTATATTGCTCCCTTGGATTGCTGCAGCCTAAATGCATGACCTTGCATTTTTTAACATTAAATCTCAGCTGCCAAATTCTAGACCATTCTTCAAGCTTAGCTAGATCCCTCCTCATGTTATCTACACCTTCCTGGGCGTCTATTCTATTGCAGATTTTGGTATCATTTGCAAAGAGGCAAATCTTACCCGACAGCCCTTCCGCTATATCACTAACAAAGATGTTAAAAAGAATTAGACCAAGGACAGATCCCTGGGGCACACCACTGGTAACATCCTTCTCCTCAGAGTGAGCCCCATTTACCTGTACTCTTTGTCGCCTCCTACCCAACCAATTTCTAACCCAAGCAGTAACTTTATGGTCCATCCCTTGGGTGCTCAGTTTGTTTATAAGTCGTCTGTGAGGAATGGTGTCAAAGGCTTTACTGAAATCTAAATGCACCACATCTAGGGCTCTCCCTCGGTCCAGCACCCTGGTCACCCAGTCAAAGAAATCAATCAGATTTGTCTGACAAGACCTGCCTCTAGTGAATCCATGCTGCCTTGGATCCTGTAATCTGCTGGACTCCAGAAACCTTAGTATTTTCTCAGCAGCGCTTCCAATAATTTACTCACCACCAAAGTTAAACTAACCGGCCTATAGTTTTCAACCACATCCTTCCATTTTTGTGTAAAGGGACCACATGTGCCTCTCTCTAATCTTTGACACCACTCCCGACTCCAACAAGGCATTGAAAAGGTCAGTTAGTGGAGCTGCTAGAATGTCCCCATGTTCCCTCAGTATTCTAGGGTGTATCCCATATGGTCCCATCGCTTTGTCTACTTTAAGTTTAGCTAGTTTCTCACAAACACAGCCTTCTTAAAATTGTTCAAGATGCCAAACAAAAACCCATAGAGGCTGCAGATGAGTTCAAGGGGATGTTGTCAGGTTTGGTAAGTCAGTGGCAGGTAGAGATGAGAGGATATTTCCCCCGAGGAGTTAGATTCACTTAGTGAAACGGTGGCTACAATTATATTTCAATATGATTATTTATTTGAGATTATAGCAGGAGATTTTAATGTGCATGTGGAGGATAGGAACTGTGCAGGGATGCAGAATGCTTTTGATCACTATATAAGATTGTGAATTAATTCAGATGGCGAGCGAATCTACACATGTTGGTTGACACCCAACTGATCCAATTTTTGGTACAGAGGTGATGTTACAAGAACAAGGATTGACTATATAGGAAACTAGGGCAATACTTTCTGTTCAGTCCTCCTTTCAGATAGGGAGAGAGGAAATGGGTAAGATTCTAGATGGGGAGGGAGATTAGAATTTGGAAGCATGAGAAAGTGAAGATTGAGAGTTTTTGTAAACAAATGGGCGGATTTATAATGGGTGGAGGGAGACAGTTGCTGGATTCGATAATAGATGAATGATATGAAAAAGTGACAGACATTTTGGATAAGTTGGCACCAATAAAGGAAATTCAGGTGAAAAAGAAAGACTCCTTGTTTTACATAAGATTTTAGGATGAAAAAGAGGTAGTTAGAGAGATTAGAGCTTGTGGAAACATAGAAACATACAAAACAATGGCAGATAAAGACCATATGGCCTACATAGCCTGCCCATCCATTAAGTTCACAAATCCCTTCCTCTCATAAGATATGCCATACTGGGTCAGACCAAGGTCCATCAAGCCCAGTATCCTGTTTCCAACAGTGGTCAATCTAGGTCATACGTAGCTAGCAGTTTCCCCAAAAGACACAGGTTCCGCAATGCTTGTACAGGGTCAAGCATTGATATCCTGGGTCCCTTCTTAATAATGGTTTATGGACCTTTCCTCCAGGAACTTGTCCAAACCTTTTTTAAACCCAGCTACACTAACAGCCTTTACTACATCCTCCGGTAACAAATTCCAGAGTTTGATTACACGTTGAGTGAAAAAATATTTTCTTTTATTAGTCTTAAATAGTTTACCCTGTAGCTTCATTGCATGTCCCCTAGTCTTTCTATATTCTGATAACGTAAACAATCGATCTACGTTTACCCGTTCCACTCCGTTCATTAATTTATAGACTTCTATCATATCTCCCCTCAGCCGTCTTTTTTCCCAGGTAAATAGCCCTAACCTTTTCAGCCTTTCTTCAAAGATTCTCTGTATTTGTCTCATGTTTTCTTGAATTCAGATAGATATGGTTCTTATCTCCATCATTTCCATGGGAGGCTGTTCCGCGCATCCACTATTCTGAAATATTTCCTCAGGTTACTTTCAAGTCTATCCTCTTTCACCTTCATTCTATGACCTCTTGTTCCAAAGCTTCCTTTCAACTGGAAGTGGCGTACCTCCTGTGCATTTATACCATGGAATTACTTAAATCTTTGGCATATTTATTTATTCAGCAGGGTTTACATACCGCTGTTAGTCGGATCAAAGTGGTGTACATAGAACAAAAGAACAATAGTTACATAGAACATCTCACCCCTCTCCTGTCTTTCTTCCAAAGTATGCATACTGAGATCTTTAATTCTATCCCCATATGCCTTGTAATGAAGGCTACTGACCATTGTAGCAGTCACCCTCTGGACAGACGCTATCATGTTTAGTTTTATAAACCAGAGATTTATACAGAGGCACTATTGTCTCCTTTTTCTAGCTGGCCATTCCCCTCCCTATGCATCCAAGCATCCTTCTGGCTTTTTAGAAAGAAAATGAAGGGCTCTATTAACATGGAGGCTAATTCTATAGGTGCATGTCTGGATGCCTAGAAATCTGGATGGCCTTGAGATGCACCAGATTCCACTCCCGTGGGGGCTAGACTGCCCCATGGGGGCAGAATCACAGCATAAGGCCTGGACGTCCAGGACGTGCCCAGATTCAGGCATCCCAGATGTCCAGAGCTCTGTCCGGTAAGCCCAGTCTGGCTCTGCATGGAGCCACAGTGCCATGACATCCCATTGCCATGGCACAGTGGCTCCATGCCGGAGCCCCTATCGCCGGTGCTGCATTAGATCACCTGCTCCCTGCCGCCTGACCCCCAATCAGGCCTTCTGAGGCTGGGATCTGGCTGTGGGGCACACCCTGCCCCTGCTCACCTTCTCTGTTGGTCCCGTCACTGTCCACTGCGAATGTCGGGGGAACTTATTCCACATCTGGGGTGGAATAAGTTCCCTGTGTAGATGGCTGACCCCGGACATGCAGGGCCAACACCGGAATCTGCCCTGTACATCGGGGGTCAGGGTCCCGCCTACCTCCCACCCTCGCTCCTCCTCCAGCCTGCCCCCTCCCACCACCGTCCAGAGCTCCCCGGCAGTATGGGTGGGGAGCTCTTAGGAGGGAATATGAGCCCAACATTGAGTGGGGATTATACATCCATTTTGGACATATATCCCTGCTAAATGTGGGTCAGAATCTACCCCATAAGGAAGGAACTTATGCCTTGAGGCAGTATGTTTTGTTCTTGAAGGGCAATCTTCAAAACCCATTTACCCAAATAAAAAACAGATTTTCTGAGGTGAAAGGGTTGTTCGAAAACTGCCCTCCCTGAATGCAGCTCAGAGTATGCACTTCCAAAGCACAGACTTTATTCATGGAGAGAGGACGACATATTTTTCAAATCTACACACCTGATGGACGATATTCAGCCCCTAGCAGTCAGTTTGTTTTTTCAAAAGCCAGCCACCGTGGGCAAAATTAAAACAGATATTCTGTGAAAGCATCCAAGTAGTAAAAGCTGCTAGTGTAACTCTGTTTAAAGAAGTTTGGACAAGTTCCTAGAGGAAAAATTCATAAACCATTATTAAACTGGATTAGAAAATCTACTGCTTATCCCTGGCATAAGCAGTATGAAATCCCTCTATCTTCTGGGATCCTGCCAGGTACTTGTGACCTGGATTGGCCACTGTTGGGAACAGGATACTGGGCTTGATGGACCTTTAGTCTGACTCAGTATGGCATAATCTTATACTTTTATAGGAGGCTATCCCAAACTGCAAATAGTGAGGACCCAATTCGTTTGGACCCAATTCCGGCACTAGAGCTCTCTGTGTAAAGGTCTAGTACGTGTGGGGAGCTCTTGACGGGGGCAGGACCGAGGAGGAGCATGGGCAGAGTGTAGGCGGGTCCATGACTCCAGACATACAGGACTGATTATGGTCACGGCCCTGTATGTATGAGGGGGGGGGGGGGATGCAAAGATGGCTGGGGAACATATTCCACCTCGGAGGTGGAATAAGTCTCCCTGGTCAAGGTGAACGGCACTGATGGGCCCCACAGATCAGGTGAGCAGCAGCAGGAGGTTCCCTGCAGCCTGATCCCGGCCTCGGCAGGCCCCTCCGAGTGTCAGGCAGTGGGGAAAAGCATGTTTGATGTGCAATGGGGAACTGGGGCTCCTGCATGGTGTCCTGGTGCCATGGCGATGGGATGCCACGGCAAAGAGGTCCATGCAGGAGCATTGGGAAGGTTAGGCGGTGCTGTGAATGGACATGCAAGGTGGCTGAATCAGGGCCCATCCAGCCCATCCAAGTCCTTTGTTCCAATTCTGCTCCTACGGGTGCAGAACTGGGAACAAATCTGGCAGATTTTGGATGGGCCTCGATCAGAATGGGCATCACAGTGGCTGAATATCGCTGCTTTATGTATAGATAACAGTGGTCAGTTGTCTATATGTCTATTCAACACTATTGACTATCTAGAGAGTGCTGCTAAAAGTGTTTTTTTTTAAAATTAAAATGCCATGACTAACGTTTACAAAAAGCCCTTGACTGCCGCAACTGAATCCTGACCCAGGTGTGACTAAAATGTATTAGCATATGGGTCTGTTTGGAAGAGACAAAATAATGAGAACTTCACCTATGGTCAATACTGTTATTTCAGGTGAAACATGATGGCTAGATTAGGCATGATCACCGCCAGGGCCGGCCCGTCCATTGAGCAAGAATGTTTTTTGCACAGGGCCCCGCGTTTCAGGGGGCCCCGCGCAAAAAACATCTTGCATCCCATTAAAATTTAAAAAAAATCATAAACCGGCTACGGCTGCCGCTGCCGCCGTGGCAGCGGCAGAATGGAGAATCCCGCGGGGCCCATTTACAGTCCTTACCACCCCCCCCCCCCCAATCAGCCCAACTAAGTTAAAAAAAAAAACCCAGAAACCGGCTGCTGCTGCCGCCGTGGCAGCGGCAGAATGGAGAATCCCGCGGGGCCCCCCTGTCCGGCAGTCTTCTCTGTGGCCTCCGTCGGCTGTCAGAGCTGCGCGAAGAGAGAGAGCTTCTCTTCTCGCAGCTCTGTTAATCACGCCGCGGGGCTGATGGGAAATCCCATAAGCCCCCCGGCGGGATTAACAGATCCGCGAGAAAGGGAACCTCTCCCTTCGCGCGGCTCTGAAACGCCCGCGCTGAGGCCGCATGACAGACTGCCGGACAGGGGGGCCCCGCGGGATTCTCCATTCTGCCGCTGCCACGGCGGCAGCGGCAGCAGCAGCCGGTTTCTGGGTCTTTTTTTTTTTAAACTTAGCTGGGCTGGGGGGGGGGTAAGGACTGTAAATGGGCTGATGGGGGGGGGGAGGGAGGGAGGGAGGGGGTAAGGAATTTAAATGGGCTGATGGGGAGGGAGGGGGGGTAAGGACTGTAAATGGGCTGATGGGGAAGGGGGGGGGTAAGGACTGTAAATGGGCTGATGGGGAGAGGGGGGGTAAGGACTGTAAATGGGCTGATGGGGGGGAGGGAGGGAGGGAGTAAGGACTGTAAATGGGCTGATGGGGAGGAAGGGAGGGGGGATAAGGACTGTAAATGGGCTGATGGCGAGGGGGGGTAAGGACTGTAAATGGGCTGATGGGGAGGGAGGGAGGGGGGGATAAGGACTGTAAATGGGCTGATGGCGAGGGGGGGTAAGGACTGTAAATGGGCTGATGGCGAGGGGGGGTAAGGACTGTAAATGGGCTGAGGGGGAGGGAGGGGGGGTAAGGACTGTAAATGGGCTGATGGGGAGGGGGGGGGAGGACTGTAAATGGGCGGAGGGGGGAGGACTGAAAATGGGCTGATGGGGAGGGGGTAAGTACTGTAAAAAGGGAGGGAGGGAGGTGGGTAAGGACTGTAAATGGGCTGATAGGGGGGGGGGTTAGGACTGGTAATGGGCTATAGGGGGTTCGGACTGGAAGTGGGCTGTTGGGGGGGGTTAAGACTGGGAATGGGCTATGGGGGGTTAGGACAGGTAATAGACTATGGAGGGGCTAAGACTGGAAATGGGCTGATGGGGGAAGTTATGACAGGTAATGGGCTATGGGGGGCTACTACTACAAGTGGGCTGATGGGGGGAATAGGACTTGAAATGGGCTATGGGGGGGTTAGGACAGGTAATGGCTGATGGGGGGGTTAGGACTGGTAATGGGCTATGGGGGTCTAAGACTACAAGTAGGCTGATAGGGGGTTAGGACTGGTAATGGGCTGTGGGGGGCGTTAGGACTGGTAATGGGCTGGGGGGGTTAGGACTGGTACTGGGCTATGGGGGGGCTAAGACTACAAGTGGGCTGATGGGTTAGGACTGGTAATGGGTTGATGGGGGGGTAAGACTGAAAATGGGCTGATGGGAGGGTAAGGACTGGAAGTGGGCTGATGGGGGGGTTAGGACTGGTAATGGGCTATAGGGGGTTCGGACTGGAAGTGGGCTGATGGGGGGTTAGGACTGGTAATGGGCTATAGGGGGTTCAGACTGGAAGTGGGCTGATGGGGGAGCTAGGACTGGTAATGGGATGGGGGGTTGCTAGGACTGGAAATGGGCTGAGTGGAAGGGGGGCTTGAACGGCAAATAGCTGATGGGGACAGGGGCTTGGAATGGAAATGGGCTGAGTGGAAAGGGGGCTTGAACTGCAAATAGCTGATGGGGAGGGGGGCTTGGAATGGAAATGGGCTGTGAGGAGAGGGAGCTAGAACTGGAAATGGGCTGAGTGGGGGGGGGGGCTAGGACAGGAAATGGGCTGATGGCGGGGCCCGGATAGGCCGGGACATGGGCTGTTGGGGGTGCGAAGGTTGGAAATGGGCTGTGGTGGGGGCTTGAATGGAAATGGACTCATGGAGGGGCTAGAACTGGAAGTAGGCTCATGGGGGGCTTGGATTGGAAATGGGCTGAGTGGAGGGGAGCTAGGATTTGACATGGGCTGATGGTGGGGCTAGGAAAGGAATAGAAATGAGCTGATGGGGGCTGGGATTGGAAATGAGCTGATGGAGGAACTGATAGGACTGGAAATGGGCTGATGAGGGGCTGGGATTGGAAATGAACTGATGGATGGACTCGGATAGGACTGGAAATGGATGGGGGAGCTAGGACTGGAAATGGGCTGATGGTGGGGCTAGGATAGGATTGGAAATGGGCTGATGGGGGACTAGGACTGGAAATGGGCTGATGCAGGGACAAGAAGGGAGCAGATGCTGGGTGGGGCTGGAACTAGAAAGGAGCTGATGTTGGGGGAGGATTAAAATGGGATGGAGCTGGGAGAGTGAAATGGAGAGGGAAAAATATTTTGCGTGGGAGGGAAGACAAATCTACAATTGGCCGGATATTGGGAGAGTAAGTGGGGATTGAGGATGGAGGGATAAAATTTGAGTGGATGAAATAGGAATGAGGAAAGAGCAAAAGGAGAAAGATTAGCATGTTAAAGCAGATGTAGAGAGAGAATGGAAAAAAAAAAAAACAAGACAGAAGAAAGGACAAATGGACAGCAGATGGAGAGTTAGCAGAAGACACGAAGAAACCAGAAGAAAGTGGCTGGAACAATTGCAACTGAAAAAAAATGCACAAAAGGTAGAAAAATATCTCTTTATTTTGAATTTATTAACTGGAATATGTCAGCTCTGGGAAATGTGCATCATTAATTTTTGCGCTTTGTTTAGTACAAGAGGAAATTAATTTATAGTTTTATTTCTACAGTGTTGTTGTATATTCCAAGTTTGGCTTTTGGGGTTCCCAGTTTAATTATGGTCTTCCTGTTCCTAAATTGTGATTCCTTGTTTGGTGATGGTCTATGTTCTGCATGTAACTGAGCTGAGGTATACTGTTTATGTAATTCCTATTTGACATTGCCACTTGTTCTTTCCCCAGTAGGTCATGTATTATTGTTCTCTGAAATGTATTGGTTTAATATTTGCAGTGTTGCCTTTTGATAGTTAGGGTATGGTGCTTTGTGAGTCCTGGTAGTGCTGTTAGGATACGGCGGGTTTGCTATGGGTTCTAAATGGGCAGTGTTTGTAGTAGTTCCTAATGTGCCTGGCGGTTGGTACTGGATTACAGTAATGTAGAAACCTTTTAGTCTTTCTTTATCCATATACTCATTAAGAGGCATGTTTACTAAAAGTTAGTGTATGGTAACATTATGCAAATATTTATGCAAATGAGGCACCTTATGCAAATGAGGCCCCGCACCGAGTCTCCGCACATGGCCCCGCACCCCCCTTGGGCCGCCCCTGATCACCGCTGTATTATAACTAGGGCTTCTGATTTTAGATTTTAATCAATAGATTGTGATAAAACAATCTGATAATACCCTGATATGATCCTGATGCACAAAAGGGTATTTATTGGATAAACACTGGAAAAACATACCACTTTCCCCAGTATATGCTCATTGTTCCCCCTTGCCTGCCCTGGCTTCTCCACTCTATTTTAGTGCCTTTCTATGTTGTACAATAGGATTCAACCACAAAAAGGTAACCGTGCTGTGAAAACAGTGATAATTCACCAATATTTCATACCTTCAATAAAACCTTAATTCACTGGAACATAAACTCCTACACATTGAAGCCCTATTTATAATGTATATTGCCAAATAAAAGGACCATGCAAGAAATACAGAAATTCATACAAGCTGATTGACAGTCTGGTCAAAATCGGTAGAAATCTAACCAATCAAATTTCAGTTAGATTTTAACCTGAAGGGATGGGTACACTTAGCATTTATGTGACCAAGGGCTCATTATACTAAAGCCCGCTAAGGTTCTGCACTTAACATGTGATACAAGCATATATATTTTTTTATAAATCTTTTTATTGAATTTCACAAATAAACTACAATGAACCTCTGTTTTTACACATCTGCATCAGGACCAAACCAATAAGTCATATTGAAACTTTTCCATCTATTTTGTTTTTTACCCTTCTCACCCCTCCCATCCAAAACAGTTAGACATTTTGTGTGGCTAGGTGGTCCAAGAAATAGGTTCTCTGAGTGCCGTGGGTGCTCTTAAACCATGCGCTGAGACCAAACATACAAAACATCGATTGGCATGGCTCCACCTTTCCAATGACAACCTCCCTATCTATCCCCCCTCCCCCTTCCCTACAGATTCTGCAAACAGATCTGTGGATTCATCCAAGCCACTATGGGTCCTAACCATTGGGGATCAATCGATCATTCACATGGTCATCTATCCACTCCTGGCCTTTCCTCTGTCCTACCAGGCCCGCTGCTGCAGTGTCAATAATTCATTTCGAGCTAATGATGTCAATGTGTCAAAGTACCCACTCCACAATGCCAGGAAATTCCCCCATCTTTTGGCACTTCCTTTGGATGCCATGGGTTCCATCAATATCAGGTGGTGAAAGCCATTATGCCATTCCCAATATGATGGAGTTGTGGCTTCTCTTCAGTGTTGTAGCAGGGGTTGTTTCCAGTGGTGGGATCTGGCCAATTTGGCTCAGTTTGTCCAAACCAGTTCCTGCTAGGGGCCATGTTAGCGAACCAGATCCAAATGCTGGCGCTGCAATGGCAGGAGTCCCCCTGCCCACCTGTGATTTGATGGCATTGGGGGACTGCAGCATCGCAGGAAGCCTCCGATGCTGTCAAACCACTTGTGAGCAGGGGGATTGGGCCACTGGGCTACCAGGGAACTGCTCTCCTGTAGTGACTGCCAGCAGCCTGAGTGTGTGGCACCAGCAATGCAAACACATGTCATGCTGCCACCCAGTTGATCCTGTCAGTGGTGGGATCGATCCGAACCAGTTCCTGTTTGCATCAGATCCTGCCACTGGTTGTTTCCCTATCACGCATGCTTTCCACACCAGTAACCAAGCCCAATATCCCTTGGGTCGGGAGAGAGTTAGCTCATCCAACACTATTAGTGCGCCTGTGCATTTCACAGGTTGTCCTATCAGCATCTCCACTTAAGTCTGGATCTGGTGCCAGTACATTTCCACCACAAAGGACCAAAATTGACCATAAGTACTCCACATCGGGGACAGTTACTGCTCTAGGCCACTCCGCTGTGGAGGGCTCATCTGGAAGAAATTGTGCCTGACTGAGTGCTCAAATTTGAAGCTCTTGCAGTTGCGCCCCCTTCACCAAATTCAGGATGTGCAATATAAGGAGGAGTGGCCTAGTGGTTGGGGCAAGTTGCCCTGTGCCAGGGATTCAAACCCCACCTGAGGGCAGCAACCTTGGCTGGAAGGACTGGGGTTTCTAGTCCACAGCTGCTTCTTGTGGCCTCAGGCAAGCCACTTAACCCTCCACTGCCTCAGGTACAAAACCTAGATTGTGAGCTCTTCAGGAACAAGGGAAATATATATCATACCTGAATGTACACCGTTTGACCTGGTGAAAAATGGCATATAAGCACTGCTAAATAAATAAAATAGAGCTGGAAGCGATGAGACAGACTGACTATCTTGATGCCCAATTCTTCCGCCCAACACCCTCCTACTACAGAGAGGTCCTGTGATGGAGACCAAGCTTGCAGTTTATGGAAAAACTGCGAGACTGACATACACTCTCAATCTCCAAGCTCAAAAAGTTGTAATACTCCAGGGGGAGAGATCTGATGTAATAACTTAACTGTAGGTATGCAAATACATGGATTTCCCTCAAATCAAACTCTGCACAGAGTGCAGAAAAGGTTTAGACATGTCCCTCGAAGTCCACCACAAGCCCCAAGCTATACAGCCCAATCACAAAACACCTGACTCTATGCGTAAATTGAGGGTTCCCTCTGATAGAAAATTAGTACTAGTACTAGTACTTCCATACTCCTTGCACTGAGCCGACCAACAAGCTGTATGTAGATGGCAGATCTCGTCCATCCAAGTGCAGCACTGCCAACAGAGTAGGGTGGATACAAACTCTTCCTCCAATGCTCGTGGAGTGAACCCTTATGTTTGCCCCAGCCAGTCTCGCAAATGCCTGAAGTGACATGCCTGTCCATATTGAAATGTTGGAAATCCCTACACCTCTATGTTTCCTGAAGCCTTGCATTTTAGACAACGCTACCCTAGTAATGTTACCCCTCCAGAGAATGAGATGATGTTCTCAGTCAAAAAAGAGTTAAATCTTTATGTAGCAAGCGAATGTGCAACAACTGTAAAACATAACAGTTTTGGGAACAGGGTCATACAGAAAGCTGCTATCTGTCCCATCAATGACAATGGCAAGGACATCTAGTCATGCATTTTGGTCTGTAGATGGTGTAGTAAGGCCATACAATTAATCTGATATAATAAATCGGGTGTCACTAGGTAGTTGAATTCCTAAATACCAGAAGGCATGATCCACCCATCAGAGTGGGAACCCCATCCCCCACTGGGCTTGCAATTTCCCAGAAACATCCAGTGCTTCTGATTTAGCCATATTTAGCTGTAGCCCCAAAAAGCTGACCAAAAAGGGTGAATTCTGAGAGCAGTCTCAGTAGGGAGGTCCATGGCTGAGTTATGTGAACTAAAAGGTCAACTGCGAAGGCCGAGATCTTGAACTTGGAGCACCCAATCCACACTCCAGCCACTCCCCGACACTCTACAACCACCCACAGGAAGGGATCCAGATAAGAAACAGGAGGGGGGACAGAGGGCAACCCTGTCGCATTCCTTGTTCCAATTCAACGGCCTCCGAGATAAAACCATTAATCACCACAGCAGTCATCTTGTATAAAGCAGATGAACCATTTGAAAGAAAGTCTCCTAGGCCATATAAAGGCAAAAGATGAAAAAGATACTCCCATCCCACTCTATCAAATACCTTCTGATTAATAGTGATGGAATCTGTTTCTCATGCATCCATTCTAGGGAAGCTACTATCTTCCTCATATTACTAGCGATATAACGTCCCCTCATGAAACCTACCTGGGAGATCTGCACTAACCAATCCAACAGGATTTTTGCCCTGAGTTTCAAATCAAAATTGATTAATGATATTGGGTGGTACAATCCTGCCTGCAGGTGGTCTTTATCAGGCTTAGGTATTAATGTTATGCAAGCTTGATTATTGCCCCATGAGAAATCCTCCGTCTGTATTCAGCCACGGTACATTGCTGCCAGGGAACTGATCACCTGTTACCACAAAAGTCTGTAAAATGCAGCTGTAAATCCATCAGGGCCAGGTGCTTTACAACACTGTGATCGACTAATCGCTAAAGAGTGATGAGTGTCTCTAGTGAGGCTGCCTGCTGCTCTGTGAGGCGAGGCAGAGGAAGACCTCAAAAGTATTCCGTCACCCTAGTGGGAGAAACCCAATTCCCCTTATAAAGGGTCTGATAGTAGGTCTGGAAGAGGCGTGCTATTATCAGGGTGTCTTTGTACAATTGGCCCGTTTCATTTCTTTGCGCTTGTACCATCCGCATTCCCCTGGGGCCTTGCAGGCAGTGCACAAGCAGGTCCCTGGTTTTGTCACCATACTGGAAGAACTGGAATTTATAATTAAACATTAAAGATTTTTTCGCTCTTTGAAGGAGGACCTCGTTGAGAGCAGCCTGGACCTCCAGAAGACATTGTCTCGTTTCTGGGCCTGGCTGCCTTGTATGTTGCCATATGCCATGCCATGTCTACCCAGATAGGGGTGTGATCAGAGATTTCAACCAAGCCTATTTTTGCATCCTCTACATGAGAAAACAGACACCGAGGTAAGAAGGTAGTCAATACGAGCGTTAAGTTCCATGAGCTTGGGATAAGTAAGTATAGTCTCTATCACAGGGCTGGAGAAGCCTCCATGAGTCCACTAAATCCATATGAAGCCAAAAACACTGCAATATATGAGCGATCTCATTAGAAGCACCCAAATCCCTACAAGATGTGTCCATCAGGGGGTCCAAAACCCCACTGAGATCTCCTACTACCAACTTGTCCTTGGGGAGTTGTTCAATGACAGAGACCAGCTGAGTGTAAAAAAGAGCATCTGGGTTGCCCAGGCTATATATGTTACAGAAAACCAAAGGATGGCCCTCCAGTTCCTCTTGCAGTATTCCCTTGTGGATCTGCATAGTCTCTACTACCTACGAACCTAACCCATTTATGTATCAAAATCACTACCCCACCTTTTTGGCCCTGCGCTGGTACACCATATACTTGGCCAACCCACTCTCTACAGAGTTTAGCGTGCTCTATTTTGGAATGTTTGATTGGAGTGCCCAGACCGCAGACCTTCAAGAATAGGACTCTCAGCCCTTTTCTGGATCAATCCTGCTCAAAGCAAACATTACCAGTCTATTTATGATAGGGAATCCCCCCAGTCTAGGAACTCTCCCCAACCCCCCCCCCCCCCAATGTTGTATAATATATTATTTAGTCTATCTGCAGAGCCTGCCTTCCCTGTGCTAACCCTCCCCTTCCACCACCTCCCCAATTCCAATCCCCCATCCAAATCCTCACCATCCACACTCAAAGCAGGAGTTCTCCACAGGAGCCCATCACATGTAAGGTCCACCAGAAGTCAAGATATCCCCCTACCCCAGACACTCACCACACTCAATGCTCACATCATTCAGATCTAACACATCTCCACTTATTCATATATCACTACCCTCTGTTCAACCAGTACCTCCCCCTGAACTTGAAGATTCCAAATAAGAAAATGTGTCATAGTGTTCTCTCAGTGAGAGCAACCTCCCACCACGATAAGAAGGGGACCAAGGATGGGGGGGGGGGTCCTCAATTACTAAAACTCATCCTGAACAAATCCGTTCCACATCCCAGTCTCTCCTCAACATCCTCACCTTGGCTTCTCTGATGTATTGTACCCCCCCCCATCCCCTTTCCATATCATCTTCCCATCTTCCCCTATCCCATGGTATCATTCCTTCCCCTATCCTGATAGCATATCCACTCATTCAACCCCATCTCACATCTTAGAACACCTGCCATTCACCCATCCGTACTCTATTCATCCTACTTATCAGCCACACATCAGTCATCCTCCAGACACCAGGTTTCCACCAGTAACTAACCCAAAGAAATCACGTCAGCAGTACCCTCCCAGGACAAGCAGATAGGCTCAACTGAGAATTCCCTTTAGAGCGAATGGGCAAACCTATGCCTCAGGAGGAAAGGTATAACCAGGGAGGTGTCCAGTGAAATTATAGAATTGAGAAAAAGAGAAAAAAGGAAAAACAAAACATATGGGGTACATAAAATACAAGGAGAGATTCTCACAAAATATGACTAAAGAAAGGTCTTGTCAAATACTAAAACAAAATGTAAAAGAATAATATAAGCAGACAAAACAGGAAGTTAAAATAGAAATAAATAAATTAAAAATAAATTAGGGAGGGGAAGGGGAGGGAGGGCTAGGGTAGGGAGATGCTAACAGATGTTTTCAAATTGTGATGTTTTATAAAAGTAAGAGAAAACATTACACTATTTGGTTGTAGCAATCTGAGTTTGGTTGTAACATGTTGTAATGTAAGAGAAACGTCTAGTGAAAGTAAAGTAAGATGTGGAGCGAGTTTAAGATGGACATGGACTATAAGGTGGAATATGAGGAGGCAGGGGACAATAAAGGACATTGAAGTGGATACAGTTAAGGGAGATATATCATCTGGGGGGAACCGATGAAACAAAATGTGCAAAATGCTGGTTGCTTGTTATGCCATTTACACACTCAAAAACATGTTTGATATAAAAAAAAAAAAATAAAAAAGAAATTAAGAAGGGGGAGGTATATACATGTTGCAGACCACACAGAGTATATTTAGCCAATATAAAGATCTTATGATTCTGGAGGTAGGGCTGTCCAAACAGCCTCTACGGCTGATAGACCCACCAGTCAATGCATCATAGGACCAGTCAAGCCGGGGAAGTTTCAATGGCGCACATTAAGCTTCAAGGAAGAAAATCCAACTCCCCTGCTTTTAAATGCTAGGCAGTCAAGTAGATGTATTCCTCAGGGTCCAGATGCCACTGCCTACAGTGGGAGGCCTCCCAGGCTTCTGAGTCTTTCACCAGACACTCAAAAGAGTCACTCCGACAAACCCTCCAGAAAGTACTACTACTACTACTATTTAACACTTATATAGCGCCACGCACGCAGTGCTGTACAGACATACATACAAGAGACAGTCCCTGCTCGTCAGAGGCTTGCTCGTCCGAGCTTACAATCTAGTCACGACAATACAGAGCAATAAAAGAAAGGAGAAAGCCTCCACAGGAGTGGTAAACTGGAGCTGCCGACCTTGATATTCCACCCGGAGTTTCACTGGGTATTGTAGAGAAAACAGGATCCCCTTAGCAGCAAGCTGACCACAGGCAAAGCACAGTTACTTACCTGTAACAGGTGATCTCTGGGAACAGCAGGAATAAGTCTTCACATATGGGTACGTCGGTACCAACGGAGCCTGCGCGGGAACGCTCCCCAGCATCCAATCAGAAAGCTTTTGGGAGCATCCCACAGCGCCTGCGTGCTGCCTTCCCGCCTTTCCCCTCAGTTGTGTTTTATAGCTGAGACAAAGAGGGAGAGAGAGGGAAAGGAAGAGAGAGAGAGAGAGAGAGAGAGAGAGAGACAACTCCTAGGGGAGGTGGGTGGGTTGTGAAGACTTATTCCTGCTGTTCCCAGAGATCACCTGTTACAGGTAAGTAACTGTGCTATCTCCAGGAACAAGCAGGAATGAGTCTTCACATATGGGGACTCCCTAGCTTTTGATGCCAGGGAGAGCGCCCAGAAGTTGTGTGTCCCTGGGACAGGGCTGCACTTCCCCACCTGGATCTCTGGCATCTCATGAGGGATGGTGTGTAGGAGTTGATTAAGTATGGAAAGGTGTTTGAGAACAGCCTGACCAAACAAGGCATCCCGGCGGGAGTCCTTGTCTAAGCAGTAATGGGCTGTGAAGGTATGAACTGAGGCCCAAGTGGCTACTCGACAGATGTCGTCGATAGACACAGAGTTCAGATGAGCCATTGAGGCTGCCATGGCTGTCACATTGTGAGCTGTGACATGGCCCTCCAGAGAAATGTTCTTGCTCTGATAGGCGAAAGAAATACATTGGGCAATCCAGTTGGAAAGAGTTCTTTTGGAGACTGGGTGTCCCAAATGAGAAGGATCAAAAGCAACAAAGAGTTGGGAAGACTTTCTATGTTGCTGTGTCCTCTGTAAGTAAAAAGCCAGAGCTCTTTTACAGTCCAGGGTATGAAGATTCCTCTCTGCAGGTGATGCATGAGGTCCTGGAAAAAAGACAGGTAGGTAGACTTCTTGGTTGAGGTGAAAAGGCGAGACCACCTTAGGCATAAAATGTGGATTAGTCCTAAGGACCACCTTGTCATGATGGAACCTTGTATAAGGTGAATTAGCTACTAGTGCTTGCAATTCACTGATGCGGCATGCTGATGTGATTGCAATGAGAAAGATAACCTTCAAAGAAAGGTATTTCAAGGAGGTAGTAGCTAAAGGTTCAAAAGGCGGCTTCATAAGCTGACCAAGAACCAAATTTAAGTCCCATGCCACCGGTGGTGGTCTAATGGGAGGCTTTGTTAAAAGGAGACCTCTCATGAACCTTGCTACAAGGGGATGAGAGGAAACGGGTTGTCCATTTAGAGGCTTGAGTGAAGCTGCAATAGCACTCAGATGGACTCTTACTGAATTTGTCTTAAGGCCTGCATTAGACAGATGCAGGAGATACTCCAGCAACGATTCCAGAGGTATGGCACGGGGCTTAAGACCCTTTTCAGAACACCAGATGGTAAACCTTTTCCACTTGAAGGCGTAAGAACATCTAGTGGAAGGTTTTCTGGAAGCTTGAAGAACATCTTTCACTTGCTGAGAAAGAGGAAAATCCTGGAGATCTAAGCCTTCAGCAACCAAGCCCTGAGATGCAGAGACTGGGGATTGGGATGCCACAACTTTCCGTCCTCCTGAGAGAGGAGGTCTGGAGCAGACCCTAACTCTAGGGAGGGAGCTTGAGAGAGATGTAGAAGCAGAGGGTACCACACTTGCCGTGGCCAATGTGGAGCTATGAGAACCATGTGGCCTCTGTCTCTCTGAAGCTTGAATAGGGTTTTGGGAATTAGGGGGATGGGTGGAAAGGCATACAGGAAGTCTTGACCCCAGTGAAAGAGGAAAGCATCCCTTGCCTGAGCCCCCTGAGCTGGAGTTATGGAACAGAACCGGGGAAGTTTGGCATTCCACGGACTTGCAAAGAGGTCTATGTCCGGGGTTCCCCAAATTTGAAAAATTTTGGAGACCTGAGCCATATGTAGGGACCACTCGTGTGGAAGCAGAACTCGACTGAGTCTGTCTGCCCAAGAGTTTTGAACCCCTGGAAGATAGACTGCCAGAAGATGAATGTGATGCTCTCTGGCGAGGGCCCACAGTCGCAGAGCTTCGTTGCAAAGCAACAGAGAGCCAGTTCCTCCCTGCCTGTTTATGTAGAACATGGCTACCTGATTGTCCGTGTGGACAAGGACTGTCTTGTGGCTGAGCAGGGTGTGGAAAACTCGTAGAGCAAGGAAGATTGCTCTGAGTTCCAAGAGATTGATGTGGAGAAAAGTCTCCTGTGGGGACCAGATGCCCTGGGTGGAGAGGTCCTGAAGATGAGCTCCCCAGCCCATTGAAAAGCATCTGTTGTAAGAGTTGCCTGGGGTAGAGGCTGTTGAAAAGGACACCCCAACTATAGGTTCTGAGGGGACTTCCACCACTGGAGGGACAAAATGAGGTGACTTGTGTTTGCTATTTTGTCTGACAGGCAGCCTAATGCCTGGGTCCATTGGGTGGATAAAGTCCACTGAGCTGCTCTCATGTGAAGGCGAGCATATGGTACCACATGAACGGTGGAAGCCATGTGGCCTAGCAACTGTAACATCTCTCGAGCAGTGAGTAGGGGTTTCAACTCTGCTTGAGAAGCTAACTGCATCAAGCGAAGGCAACGGGCATGGGGAAGAAAGGCCCTTGCCTTTGTGGTATCCAGCAATGCCCCTATAAACTCCAGGGACTGAGTAGGGATCAAATTGGATTTTGGGATGTTTATTACCAGCCCTAAGTATTGAAGGATACGCATTGTGCAGGTTAGAGCAGTCCTGGCCTCTGATTGAGTGGGAGCTCGAATGAGCCAGTCGTCCAGGTAGGGGAAGACAAATATTCGCAGGGTGCGCAGAAAAGCAGCAACCACTGCCATGCATTTTGTGAACACCCTTGGTGAAGAGGCCAGGCCAAAGGGGAGCACTCTTTATTGATAGTGCTTCTCCTGGAAAAGGAACTGAAGGAACCTTCTGTGAGTTGGATGGATGAGAACATGAGTGTACGCATCCTTGAGATCTAGAGAACAAAGCCAATCCTGACTCTGAAGGTATGGCAGCAGAGTTCCCAGAGAAACCATCTTGAATTTTTCTTTGACTAGGAATCTGTTCAATTCTCTGAGATCTAAAATGGGTCTGAAGCCCCCTATTTTATTTGGGATAAGAAAATAGGGGTAGTAGAACCTTGTGCCCTGTTGTTGAGAAGGCACTTCCTCTACTGCCCCTTGGGCTAGAAGAGTGGCAACCTCCTGCTCTAATAGGCTGAGGAGGGAGGTTGGAGAATTGAACTGGTGCACTCTTGTGAGAGGGGGCAAGCTGGAAAAATGAAGTTTGTACCCCTCTCTTATGATGGAGAGTGTCCACTGCTCTGCTGTGATTTGCCCCCATCTGGGAGCAAAGTGACATAGCCTTCCTGGAATGGTGGAGGGCTTTGGTTCTTCTAGAGCCAGAAAGACTAAGTTCTCTAGCAGAAAGTCAAAGGCCCTGAGGTGGCTGAGACTGCTGGGCTGGAGCAGGCCTCGCAGCCTTTGCCTTGGTCTGTTTGGAGGATTGCTGACGTTTGGAAGGGAACTGAGCTGCAGAAGATGCTCTCTGACTATAAGCAGGATAGGATCTTCCCTTCTTTGAAAAAGGTGTTTTCTTGAACAACCTTTTCTTAGCAGGAGCAGCTGTAGATTTGGATAGTCTATCCAAAGCAGAATTTTCAGCATCCATCTGATTGGCTTTTGCTTGCCAATCTTTACCAAACAGATTTTCACCTGTACAAGGGATATTTCCCAATTCATCTTGGACCCAGGTCTCCAAATCAGATGCTTGAAGCCAAGCAACCCTACGTGCTACTATAGCTATAGCTGAGGTTCTGCTTACGCATTCAAAGAAATTGAAAGCTGCACGGTTGGAGAATTTGGAGACATCCTGGGCATGTTTGAGCGCAGAGAAAATTCTTGCCTTTTATTGTCAGACATAAAAGGACTTAAAGTCTGCAAATGGTCAGTGACCTCTTAAGAACATGCCCATGTAGAGACTATAAGAATTAATTCTTGCAGCAAGCATGGAAGCTTGGAAGATTCTTCTACCAAAAGCATCCAGGGTTCTACATTCACTTCCTGGAGGATTAGAGGCATGTCTCTTGGCACTTCTAATCTTTTTCATTGCAGACTCAACCACAATAGAGTGGTGAGGAAGCTGAGTCTTATGGAAACCAGGACAAGGAGGGACACGATACATGGTGTCCAACCTGTGAGAATGAGGAGAGGTGGTTAGAGGTGCTTCCCACATCCTTAACATGAGATCATACAGAATCTCATGAATAGGCAAGGCAGCTGCCTCTTTAGGAGTTTTAGGATATTGTAAAATATCTAACTCCTTAGCTCTAGGCTCTGACTCTGGGGCTACTGTAATAGAGAGACCCCGAGCCACCTCTCTGATAAAGTCTTGAAAAGACAAGTCCTCTGGAGGAGACAGCCTTCTTTTAGGAGAGGACTCCTCCTGTGGAAGAAGCATCACTGCATCAACAGACTGTTCAGAATCCTCAGAGTCATCAGAGGAATCGAAGTATCGTCAGTCGGGATGCTCTTACAAAGCCCGATAACCATACCGACCGGGGTCGGTATCGGGAATCATCGGTACTGGGGTATCGGTACCGGAAAGCTGCAGAGGGCAGGGTACCGGCATGGCTGACAACGATGCCGATGTCAATGCCACCGGTACCGGGATCGGTACCGATGGCGATACCGGAGCTGGTACCTGCGGAGTAGTCTGTTGTGGTACCACGGGCGTCGATGCCACAAGGAAAGCCACCAGACTGCGTTCCATGGACAGAATCCTCTGATCCATGGATGCTGCCAATGCCTGGAAGTCGGTACCGGTGGAGGCCACCGGTACCCCAGAGCATGGCACCAGGAGATCGGTTGAGGCCACGCCATCTAGATCGTCCTGGAAGCCCGATGATGATGCTTTAGAAGCCGAAGCCTCCCGCTGGGGTAATTTTGCCGGTGCAGAATCCTCGAGGGCAAGGCCAGAGGCATCTCGATGCTTAGAAGGAGATTTGCCCTTCGAGGACCGGCTGGATTTATGTTTAGTTACCTGAGATCCATGTGAGGAAGAAGAAGCCCTGGAAGACGTTGATGCCACCGAAGCTGCATCAGAGGGAAACAGGGTACTGAGCTTGGCAGCTCGGTTCTGTCAACCTCTCTTAGACATCATGGAACAGGACATACAATCTTTGATGGAATGGTCAGGGCCTAAACATTTGAGACACCAGTCATGGGTGTCGGTGACGGATATAGTACTGCCACATTTTGTGCACTTCTTAAAACCTGAGGCAGGTTTTTCCATATTTGAGGAAAAAGGTTTTGGGCCTAAGGCCCAAAACTGAAGTACACCTGAAGAAAAAATAGAAGGTCTTTTTTTTTTTTAGGAAAAGAATAAGAACCGGCAGTACCGGTATAGCGTCGAGGAAGGCAGACGCGACAGAAAAGAAATAAAGAAAAAAATAAGGAAATTCTTCTGCGGTGACAGGAACATGACCTGCTGGCTCCGCGGAAAAAGAACAACTGAGGAGAGACAGTTGGGAAAGGCGGGAAGGCAGCACGCAGGCGCTGTGGGATGCTCCCAAAAGCTTTCTGATTGGACGCTGGGGAGCGTTCCCGCGCAGGCTCCGTCGGTACCGACGTACCCATATGTGAAGACTCATTCCTGCTTGTTCCTGGAGATCAGTAAATTCCTTCCTTCCCTTACTGACTAAGGAGGAGTAGTCTTGGAAAATTAGGAGGTCCACCGAGGATTCTGAGGTGGTCTGTTGTGTACATACTGCCCAGAGCTCTGCCTCCTTTTGGGTATAATTGTGGAATCATGCAATGACCACTCTCGGGCAGTTGGAGTCTTCTCGCTTTAGGCCAAGTCTATGCGCTTAATAAAGATTTTCCTGACCTAAGCGCAAGTTTGCAGAAAGCCATGCTTCCAGGAAACCCTGCAACTCTCCATCCATGATGGACTCGGCCACTCCGAAGAAACGCAGGTTTTTCCGATGGCCTCGATTTTCAAGGTCATCCAATTTCTCGCTATGTTGGTTTAAGAAGCTTCTAGTTATCAAAGGGTCTGGGCATCACATTGTTGTAAGTCCTCTGCATTAAAGATCCATTGCTCCGCCTGTGCCATCCAGCCTCCAAAATCTGAGACAGCTTGGGCGACCTGTGAAATTTGGTCTGAGAGGCCACGCAATATCTTCCAAAGCTGCCACCATTGCCTTTGAGCCTTCTTCCACTAGGCTCACCAAGGCCACCTCCGGTCGACCTGAGAGAGGCAGGATCCGCCATCTTGGAGTCAGGACCGCAATTCTTCTCTTTGTGGGCTGCTTTAGCAACCATCCATGGAGTTTAACACCACTGCACCTCCTTTCAAGGCAACTAACAGCAGCACAGAGTTAGCAATATCAAAAGGTGAGCGTATGGGGAGTAAAGGACTTAAGTTAGCATTAATTACAAGTGGATCGCCCCGGAGTCAATAAGAAAGATGTGTCCTCTGTTCACATGACCCCCCCCCAATACACTTTAAGTGCAAAGCTGCCATGTTAGCTGATGGGAGCACGACCAGCATGTTCTCGGAGGTGAAAAGCAGGAAGAGGTACCTTAACGTTCAGCACACTTAACATCTCTGTGGGTGTCATTAGGTGCATCTGTGTTATCAGGTGCACTCACACTAATTGCCACTGAGCGTGGAGCAATTGTCTTCTCCATGCCCACTCTGCCTATTCCCTGCCCCATCACCCGATGGCCAGTTACCATGTGGCTGCTGACGCCCCACTATTAGCATTCCTGGCTGCCAGTTGCTGTGCATTAAAAACACACATTAACCAGTTACTGGCCTTTAGTAAAAGGGGCTCCAAATTTTCTACAGTAATGCGTGACCCATCAGCTGCAAGAAAAGTAATATTGCATTAATTGGGCTCTACAAAATTCTCTTTCATATCCATCATAGACCAGTCTTCCTAAGTGATCCGCCATTACTCTGTTGTAATATGCGACAATGGCCTCTCTCATGCCTGCAAGTGATTCACAGCCTTGTGACTGCAAATACTGGGGGAAGCAGTGAGCGACTGACGGACTTTAAACCCATAGGATGGTGATGACAGAAAATCCAAAGTATACTTGTCACCAAGTCTGTTTCAATTAATGCTTTATTCATGCACATTATTTCTTGGTGCTATGCTTATGAACTTTTGTAATATGATGTGAAGTCAGCCATTTTCAAGAGGTTTTCCTTCTCATCTATGTATTTTCATATTTGCTTTGCGTAGTAAAACAGGTAGTATGTAATAGCAATTTTTTTGATTGCTACACCAAACACAACAAGTTGAACAATTGTTATGTGTATCTTCTGTCCTTTAATTACATATAGTATTACTCCACCCTCTTTCATGCATTAAATGCTTGTTATTTAAGAGCCTCCCCTCTCACACAAAACCAAATAATGTACCTGAGAGGTATGAATAACTGATACTGCCCAAGTCCCATGACCTGATGGAAAAAGGATACAATCATCTTGAAAACTAGTCACAGATATATTAAGTTAATCCAGTATAAAGGGATTCACCTGCAATCCAGTATAAAGATATTCACCTACAATTTCTCAGTTGACCCTTATTTCCACATACCCAACTGGAATAATGTTAGGGAGGAGTGGCCTAGTGGTTAGGACATGGTACCTCAGGCTAGAAGGCCAGGGGTTCAAGCCCCACCTAGGGACAGCAATCTTAGGATTTCTAATCCTATAGGCAAGCCACTTAACCTTCTGTTGTCTCAGGTGCACATAGATTGTGAGCCCTTTGGGGACAAGGGAATATATCCAGTACCCATTTGTAGTAATTACATAATGTAAACTGCTTTGATTGAAGGATAAGGTGGTATAGAAAACTGGTTAAATAAATAAATGGCAACAAATCTTTGCCCAGTTCCCATGAAACATTTTTATTTTTGCTAAAAGGATGCAAGAAATAGCTGAGGGTCATGTGAATGAAACACTCTGTCCACCTCAAGAAGACACGATAACCTGCAGATATTGCTCCAATCTATATGCTATGACATTACCAGTGGAAAATTTGCGGGAATCTTAATGTTATTGGCATGCTGATGGGCATGCAAGGTGGATTTACCAAATATTCCTGTTTTTTTCTGCCTCTGGGATAGTCACGCTGTCAAAGATCATTATGCTGTTCACAACTGGCCTTAAAGAGCTGCATATAATCCAGGAAGCAACAGTGTTGTTAAATTGTTGTTAAGTGCTGTTGAGTCGGAGTCAACTCATGGCGACCCTCTGGATAGCTATCCTAAATTGTGTTCGGTCTTCAGTCAGGCGGCTCATTGTTGACAGACTGGCACCCGTAGCTGCTGTTCTATTAGTCGATCCAGCAAACATTTTGCTTCCTCCTTTGCATATAAAACTGGGTTTAATGACAAATTTAGTGAAAAGAATGGCACAAATTCAAAAGGGTTTCATTATCTTGTTTCTAAATTTCCAAAGATCACTGCTGAAAAACTGAAAGAAGGCATTTTTGTGTGGCCACAAATAAGACAGGTGATGGAGGATGAATTATTTGAAAAATTATTTGGAACTTGAAGCGTGGAGAGCCTGTAAGTGGATCTGTGAAAACGTTCTAGGTAATCACAAATCGCCAGATTATGTCGATGGAGTACAGAGGTTACTTGATGCATATCAAACTTCATGCACTCACATCTTCACTTTTTATCCGCTAAACCTGGGTGAAGTGAGTGACGAACAGGATGAGAAGTTTCACAAAGACAAGGAAAAATGTTACCAAGGATTCTGGAATGAGAGCATGATGGCAGATTACTGATGGATGTTGTATCGTGGCAATCCTGACAAGCTTCACAGCAAAGAGTCTTCTGTAAAACATTTAGTGCGTTTCTTACATGCAAACATGCCAAATATAGTTATTAGCACGTGTGGCATCTGACTTTTTCAGTGTTTAAGATATGTAATACTTGACAGAAACATCTATGGATGATATCTCTAAAACCTTACGTGCTAGAGAAAACCTAATTACAGATTTAGAATCAGCATGAAAAACAGCTTTAGGAAAACATGATTTCACTTTTGATGAAGAAAAAAAATATTTTGTTCTAAACCAGTGTTATGCAACCAATTAGGCTCCCTTGATTTATTTAACTAGACTTATATACAGCTTGACTGAAGATCGAACACAATTTAGGATAGCTATCCAGAGGGTCGCCATGAGTCGACTCCGACTCGACGGCACTTAACAACAACAACAACATATACAGCTTTTCTACAAGTCAAAGCAGTGTACAATCAGGTACTGTTTTTATACCTGAGGCAATGGAGGGTTAAGTGGCTTGCCCAAAGCCATAAGAAGCACCTGTGGGACTAGAAATGACCCACTCAGAAATGACCCTTACATTTGTTATGTGATTTTTACCTAACCTTGTTCCGTGTAAATATCTTATGTATATAGTTAACCCCTGTTATCCAAGTTTGCATCCTGTTCGATGTAAAACCAGACAGCTTGTTGTTATGGTCATTGTGTTATGATGTAAACCGCGCTGATGCCGAATAGCGCGGTATATAAGAAATTGTAATAAAAATATAAATAAATAAATAAATAGAAACCCAGTCCTTCTGGCCTAAGGTTGCTGTCCTCTAGCAGGATTTGAACCTCTCCCAACCATTAGGCCAATCCTCCCTCCAATTGGATTTGCTCCCAATAGTGCTGTGGGATTTTATAATGATAGATATGGTGCCTTGGTCCCAACCCCCAAGACTCTAGGGATTAGAAATACTAAATTATAATCCTCTCTCTCATGCCTGTTGGTACTTGTTTTTTTCACTTACAGTCCAGTGTGGATTTCACAGTGAGGTTTTGCAAGGTTTGTTTCATGCTTGCTGACCGATTGTGTCATGAGTTTTTACTAGAGGTTTTATATTATTACACCACATGTATTTCCAGTTCTTTTATTTACTATTATTCTCTTAATTAGCCTCTCCTTTTTATAATGTTTTTATACCATAAGAATACTACTACCATATTTTATATTATATGGACAGTTTTATGGGCCTTTTTAAAATGAGTTAATTTATGGTTTGTTCTTAGTCCATTAATGTATTTTATTTATTATTTTAGAATGATTTCTTATCCTTTCATCAGTTTACCTTTTTATGGTAATGTTTATTTTATCATTATAATTATCTTTTTTATGAAGTGTGCATTTGATTTTGATATGCTCCATTAATCTCATTGTGGTCTTTAATGGATCTCCAATGATGTCTTTCTGCTGTCTGCAGATTTTTTATATATAGTTGGTGCTCGATATCATTGTGATTTTATATTTATAATCATTTTTAATAGGTTTAATATGGATTTTATGCACATTAATTGACATCCAGTAATGTATTTATGGTTCATTTTTATATGTTCTAGGATGTCTTTCCTTTCCTTTTATATATGTTTTTATAATTTGATGTTTTTAGTTTTTATATTATTGATTCCTGCATCATTTGTTTATCATGGATATAATTTTGTTTATTGTTTATATTATTTTTTAGAGGCCTGTATCCTGTCACAACCCCAGCCCCCGAGCCACAGGCTTAAAGGGTCAGGGTGGACATTATTGTTTTCATCAAAAGGGTGAAACTCTTCTTAGCCCAGATGCATGCTGGTACTAGTAGTCCCTTTCTTGAAATAATTAGTTGTGAAAGCCATGTGTAAGGTAAAGGATAAGGTTTATTCCCATAATACACAAACAAAGGTTCAACGAAGGAAAACAGGATTCTCACCTCATTCAGGATTTTCAAAAAGGTATTTACAGAACTCAAAAGTTAGACATGCTTCACAGTCTTATTAGCTATGCAGGTGTTAGAACAAACCAGTTCATGCAAACAAAAGCAAGCTTCTTCTTTTAGCTTATCAAAACTGTATTTTAACGTATACCCTGCAAGCTATACTTCTACCAAGGATTCCAAACTCCTGGCTAGACAAAGTGTACAATCCATGAGACAGTCAGGTAGCAATGAATCGGGTTCAGCAGGGTCTGTTTGCATCTCCTCCTGTTCTGACGATATATCTGCTGGCCCTGAGCTTTCCTCATGTAATTCTGGCTTCACGTCAGAGTTTCTCTCTAAAACTCTCCAGCCTTGCTCTACCTGATCTGGAAAACAGGTAACAGGGCTTTTAGTTAGCACTTTTTGTACAGGTTCCCAAACCTCTCTCCAGCTGTGTTTACTGCACTTACGGCTCTCTGGCTTCCGTGCCTTTCTAGGGTTTGGCCACAGTTCCCTGTTCAGTGTTGTGTTTCTCAGACTCCTGGACTGAGTCTGGTGCACCCACCTCTGAACTCCTTGTAGCTCACGGTTAGGAAAGGAAGTATGCAGGTACCTCTGCTCTCTGAGCTGTGCTTCTCTGGTACTTTCTTTACCAGGCACTTTCCAGGTCCCTCTCCTTTCTCTGTCTTCCTTGAAGACTTCTCCCTGGAGCTTCTCACCATGGAACTGTTTCTCTTGGAACTTGTTCCTTCTCTGTAAGGACCGCGAATCCCACTGCCTCTCCTTCTCTCCTCTGAGCCGTCTCCTTCCTCTCTCTTCTGCTTCTGCTGCTGCTGCCCTGTCTAAGCCATGCTTATAAAACTGCTTCTCAGTTAGGGTTTCTCTCACCCTGACCAGGTGTGTCTGATTATCCCTTGAGTTAGTTATTGCATCATCCAAACTTGAGTGTGTCAGCCTACCCTCTGATTCTTCGTGCTTGCTCCCTCTGGCTGCACTTTGCAGTAAATGCACTTTAGGTCTGTCACTTTCTTTAAAGGGATCAATGATTTCTCCTATCTCCATAGGTTCACTGGCCTCTGCTTCATCACAATCCCTGACAAAGGCCAAGCAGAAACACAGCTGCGTTTGGTCTTGTGACATTTAGCGATTCACCTCAAAGTGTGTTTTGTTCATCACCTTGCTCTAGACTTGGTTGCTAAGATTTTTGTGCCAGAATTCTAAGATTTCAAAACTTGTATGAAAATCTGATGCAGGATCATTTACAACATCAAATACAGGGATTTAAAAAATCCTTCTTAGCTGCCATCCCAAATCTCAAATAAATTTAGACAAGGCAAAACTTCTACAGCACACACAATGTCCCCAAGTGGTCTTTCATGGCTTTTTCTGACCCTGAGAAAACACTTATTCAGAGATGTGTAAATTCCTCTGGGGCCTACCCGCCAGTGTCCTCACCATGTAATCCCTGTCCCACCTAATAATTTGTTTTCCAGGAAAGGGAGGGGTGGCAATATTACATTGTGCACTTCTTCTCTGGCAAGTACTGATACTCCACACCCCCCCCCCCTCCCTATTCCTTCCAATGCAGCCCTCTCACTCTTTTCCACTCTTCACCCCACCCAAATATTACTAAGCATTTATAAAGCGCTGCAACATACGAAGCGCTGCACAAACATAAAAGAGAGACAGTCCCTGCCCGTTAGAGCTCACAATCTAGTCAAGACAAAATATGAAATAAATTAGATAATACAAATAACAATTAACAAGACAAGAACAAATGTTTATGGAAAGAGCAAGAAAGGACGAGTTAGGAACAAAAAGCAATAGTGAAGAAATGGGATTTCAATTTGGATTTGAAGATGGCCAGGGAGGAGGCTTGGTGGACAGAGACCAGTAGAGAATTCCAGGAAAAGGGTGCAGCCAGTTGAAAGGAGCGAAGTCTAGAATTAGCAGTACGAGAAAAAGGCATAGATAAACGAAGACAATTAGATGAGCAGAGTAGGCGAGAGGGGGTGTAGGTAGAGATGAGGGATGAAAGGTAATGAGGGGCAGAAGAATGAATACATTTATAGGTTAGAAGGAGGAATTTGAACTGGATACGGAAGCGGATGGGGAGCCAGTGAAGTGACATGAGAAGAGGAGTAATGTGTGAAAAACGAGACTGACGGAAAATCAGACGAGCTGCAGAATGTTGAATAGACTGGAGAGGAAAGAGATGGTTAGCAGGGAGGCCAGTAAGGAGAAGGTTACAGTAATCAAGGCGGGAGGTGATTAAAGAGTGGACAATCAGTTTAGTAGTGTTATCAGAGAGAAAAGGGCGAATTTTGGAGATATTGTAAAGAAAGAAACGGCATGTTTTAGCAACGTTTTGGATATGTAAAGAGAAGGAGAGAGATGAGTCAAAGATAACACCAAGGTTCCATGCCGAAGAGACAGGAAGGATAACAGAGTTATCCACAGAGATTGAGAAAGGGGAAGGAGGAGGGGAGGCATTAAGGGGAAAGACAAGGAGTTCAGTTTTAGCCATGTTCAGCTTCAAGCGGCGGGAAGGACATCCAGGAAGCAATGTCAGAGAGGCAGGCCGAGATCTTAGCTTGAATTTCAGGAGAGATAACAGGCGTAGAGAGGTAGATTTGAGAGTCATCAGCATAGAGATGATAGTGAAAGCCATGGGACGAGATAAGGGCACCAAGGGATTGGGTATAGAGAGAGAAGAGGAGCGTACCTAAGACAGAACCTTGAGGTACACCCACAGGTAAAGGGGTAGAAGAGGAGGAGGAGCCATTGAAGTACACACTGAAAGAGCGGTGGGAGAGATAGGAGGAGAACCAAGAAAGTACAGAGCCTTTGAAACCAAGTGAAGACAGGGTGATAAGAAGAAGATTGTGGTCAACGGTGTCAAAGGCAGCAGAGAGATCCAGAAGAATGAGGACAGAATAAAAGCCCGTTTTCTTTCTTTCTTTCTCCAGTTCCCCCAGTCCTTTCATGCTTCCCATGGGCAGAACAGGAGGGGAAGGTGGCTAGGAGCAGAGCTTGGGGTGGAGTCAAGGTGGAGCTCCCCCCCCCCCATCGAAGAGGCATTCTGAGGTCCCTGTCTTCAATGATATCTTAAGGTCAAAGATAACCCTGGGAGCAAGAAGTGGTGCCATCTAGTTAGTTCTCAAAATCTCTTTCCAGGAAGGTGTATTTTTAAACCCTGCATTCGCCAATGTTTCCATTATTTAACCTCTCATCTCTAAATCTTTAATTAATACTTTCTATTTTTAAATTGGATTACTATCTTCAGATGTAGTCATTAGACACACAATGCATCACAAGGAGTGGAGGAGTAGCCTAGGTATTAAAGCAGTGGGCTTAGAACCAGGGAATCCTACTTCTCCCACAGGCACTATTTTTTGATCTTGGGAAAGTCACTTCACCCTCCGTCGCCTCAGATACAGCTTAGATTGTAAGCCCGCTTGGAAAGGGAACTAAATTGTGCATCTGCTTGAAACCTGCCTTGAACTTGGACTTGTAAAAGGTGAGTAATTTAGTATCAGAGCCAAAGAACTACAGAAGACGAACATGGGGGCATGTTTACTAAACCGGGCTAACAGTTAACCCGGGCTATCTGCAGCTAGGTCCTATTGAATAACATGGAACCTACTGCAGATAGCACCGGGTTAACTGTTAGCCTGGTTTAGTAAACACACCCCATGGTTTGCCTAACAGAAAGATCAGAGAGGGGACAAGGGGTTGGGGGGGGGGGAGAAGGATCCTTTCTGCAACTCTTACATAGGTTTTCAGATTTCTCCTCCCCAACACAGACAAAATGGACTCTTTTGGAGTTGCTTCATATTCGCATCCTAGATCAGAATGGTGAAAGCCTGTCATTATGTACCATGGACAAATATGGCTTTCAGGAAATTCTGCTAGTAATATTCATGAGATGTATTTGCAGACATTTGATCCAAGAAGGACTCTGGAATAATTTGGCTAGCTTGAAAACCAGACCTGGTGCTGGAGAACCAAAAAACAGACCTGGTGCTGGAGGATCAAAGTTCACCAAGGCTACCTGGCTCAATTTACTCATATATCAAGAGCACCAGCTTGGCTGCAGTCCACCAGTTGTTACAAAATCCATAAAGCAGATACAAATTGAGTGATCAGGAAAACATATCTGGGTACTGACAGTAAATATCTTTAACCAATGAATCACTATGCCAGCCCTGTTGTGAAACCTTTCATGATACTACCCAAAACTGGGTGGGATGTCAGGACAGGACAGGCTATTTTTACATGTGCACAACGCCTTCTCCACCCAGAAATAAAATTATATTCCTGTGCCAAATCAACTGGTAAGCATGACATAACGTCAGTGTAATAGCAATTATTTCAAGGAAATGTTATTTGTAGGCTTTGAACCAATCCTTCCTCAACCCACATTATTATTGGCACTCTTTACATAAGGTTGATAGTACAAAAGTAGAGTATTTAAATGCTACTCTCTCAAGCAGAGGTACACCAGATATATTTAACAAAAATTAAAGTTCTCTCCATTCTAAATGCAGAAAAAAAAGATGACATCTACTACAAAGGTTAAGAGACCCTAGACAAAATATCAGATACATAGACATCTGAAGTCTTGTGAGAATTATATCTTCACTGCTCCATACTCTATAGAAAAAAAATACAATCCTTGGAAAATGGAGAAGTCACATGTGCTCAAGTGCCTTTTAAGTAAGCTCTCCTGAGAGACATGTGATGCATTGAGTAGGGGAAGCACCATCTTCACTTTGCTCCAAAGCCCCCTCTCCTCACTAATCTGACCCCATCTTCTTAATGTCTAACCCACCCAAATAAAGATATTAGCTGTGTTTATTTTATTTATTTAACAGGCTTTATGTACTGCTTTATCATTTCAATCAAAGCAGTTTACATTGAAACTTAAACTTGGTAATGTACATTAAACAGGGATGTTGATAACTTGGATTTTTCTGAGACAAAGGAGTACTAGTGGGAATTGAAACCTGGTCTCTGGGTTCCCAAGCCAGTGCTCTAACCATTAGCCTACCCCTCCACTCCTTTAGATGTATGGACAGATATTTAATAAGATCTTCTTCATAAATGGCAGCAAAAATGACAAAAAATGAAAAGATGTGGCATACAGACCCTAAAATCGATGTCTTGAAAGATGAACTCATGGTGAGCAAGACTTTGATAACTCAATTTACAGTCATAGTGATTGAAGCAAATCGTATAATCTCTCAGAACAGACTGAATCATCCCATTCCTCAAATGAATTTACAAATCAAGTGACAGAGGTGAGAAGCAAGTTTCAGATATCAAAGATGTGGGGAAAATCTGGGTCCAATTTACTATGGTTAGAGCAACTTGGGATAAATGCGAGACCTAAATGAAAGGCATAGAAAAAACATGTCCTGCAGGAACAACTTGTATTTTGGACTCCAAAGTAGGTACTTTAAGAATAAAGAGCACATAGGCTGGACAAGAAAGCCATCCACCAAACACAGAACACCCAGCTTCGCACCCTGCTGTCTCGACCAGCTCACGGCAAAACTACCAGACAAGCCTCCAACAACTCCCTCACCGTCCCTCACAAAAGAACTAAATGCTCTCAACGGACATGCAATCGAGCCTTTGAACTCTATGCTCCATCCCTATGGAACTCTCTACAGAGCCATCTCAGAAACAATGCTGATCTACTATCCTTCAGAAAACAGCTAAAAACCACCTTATTCCAGGAATACTTCAATACGACTCCCACCAAAAAGTGCACCAACCTCTGATCTGCCAACCGTGATCTACTGATCCAAAGCTACACTAAACTGTCCATGTCCTAAGTTCGTCTCATGTCAAAATCATCAATGTTGTCTCCCTGGTGATGGTCCCACCCTCATACTTAATCTCCCCACCCCTGAATGTAACGCCGCTTTGACCCGGTGAAAAGCGGGATATAAATACAGTTAAATAAATAAATAAAAAGAAAGAAAGAAAAATGCAAAAAGAGTGGGCAAGATTGGCGATTACAAAAATCTTGAATTTTGCACTCAAGATGGCTTCCATACAAATATACTATAAACAAGCTGATCTGGGATACCAGAATAAGAGAATTGTTATTTACTCTGCTATAATTTTATTTATTTATGTTTTTAACACTTCTTCTATACCGCGCTATTAAAATCAGCGCGGTGTACATCGAACAAAAGTACCGCAATGCATACAAGCAACATTGAGTTTACAAAGAACAGGGGATTGAACATGGGATCGAAACCGGGGATTGCAGCAAAGCAGATAGAGGTCACAAGCATTTGTTCTAAACTGGTAGAAAGGAAAATGAGATTTACTTTACAATGCCTGATGGTACTCGCTACCCTGGAAGAGACAATTCCTTGATAGAAAAAACACAAGAAACCTTGAGTACAACTGCTTGATCTGCAGTTGAGGAGTCTGAAAAGCCTTAAGAGGAAAGGATTGGCATATGACCTACAAATCTAAATTGGATTTGGTAATATTTTAAGATAATATGGTGACTCTACTTTTGAGTGCCATCTTCTAGCAATGACATTGAGTTAACAGAGGCCAGACTTGGAAGTAACTTGGCACTCACATGTAATTGTATTTTCAGGCAAACAGCTTTCAGCACTCCTTAGAATGACTGATTTTAGTATAGGCAATCTGCAATAAATCAAACAGTGGCCCAGAAATTTGAATTCTCTGAATTGTGCTCAACATGAGGGCGAGTGAAGTTTGTGGAGGATAATGCTGGTAACTTGTGGAAGACTATTTTCTCCTGCAATGCAGTGCAGAATATGTATTGTTTGCATGTGTGATTAAATGGTTGGAGAGGGTTGTCTGCAAGATAAGAATGCACAACGAGTGAATGTGGAGGGGACAGAGGATCCTCGTTTTATGTGTTTTTGCCCCCCAAGAGTTGGTGGATATGGAGGATGAAGTGGGTTTGAATCTCACAAAAGTGAATAAAGTTCACTACTACAGAGATCTCTGAATACGCTTATACACAAATGTAATATTAAGAAAATACTTTGTTTTCATAAATATAAGCCACATAAATTTGGGAACAAGTCAAGGAGATTACTGGCTATATCTAACTAAGATATGGATGGGCACAAAATGGTGTCAGCCTAGTGCTCCCCAAGTGGAAGTATGTACTGTATGTTAAATAACCCTGCTGATATCTGCAATATAGTTATGGATCCAGAAACAGCCCCACTCCAGACTGTTTAATTGCTGAATACTTAGATAAGGTATGCCTGACCAGTTTAAGCCCAGAGGAGGTAGAGATCTGTGTTCCCCTGTAACAAAATCTGATATCCAGAGAGTAATCAAGAATTTCTAACACCATAATGTCCTAGGGTTTGGACAGGATGAGTGGGAAATGCGATATAAATTCTGCAGTTTAAGGTTCTCTTGCAGCATATGAGGTGACCATTCTCTTTCAACTAAAATGCATTAATCTGTGAAATCCCAAAACTCGATATGGCCCCAGATTAGAGCCCTATATACCTATTTTGTTACTTAACCTGGATGAAAATTTGTTTTACAAAACCTTCACCAGATGACATAAGAAATGCAATACTGGGTCAGACCAAGGTCCATCAAGCCCAGTATAATGTTTCCCACAATGGCCAATCCAGGTCACAAGTACCTGGCAGGTTTCCAAAATGCACACAAGTTCCACGATGCTCGTCCTGGGGTAAGCAGTGGATTTCCCAGGTCCTCTTATAAGAACATAAGAATTGTCATAGGCTAGCAGGACTTCTAATTATAGGGGCTGAAGTGCAGGTGAGTTTTGTTAAGGGTAGGCACGCAGTTCTCAATGGGGTAGGTTTACTACAATGCAGGATTTAGCATGTGATAAAAGCACCATGCTAAGAAATAGCATTGCCCCCCATGCTCAAAGGGCAGCATACAATGCAGTGGGGATTGAATGCTTGGGGGCGGAATGGAGGCATTGATGGCAATTAGCAATTAGTGTAGGCATTTGCAGCTCGTGTGTGCTGCGCTTAGTATGGATGCACTTAATACCACCCTCAATGGGCAGCATTAAGTTTTCCCGCATGCCTGCTTGTGCAATGCTGCATACTTGCACCACACTAACTTAAGTGGAACAGATGCACACATTCCCTGAAGTTAATATGGGTCCTCTCCATGCTGGTAATTTGGCCCACACACACGTTGCTGGCACAGGCTTTAGTAAACATGCCTCTGTGTGTGGAAATTGCTCTCTGCAAAGGAGATATACTATAGAAATAAACAATCCAACCCTGATCCGTAGTTTTAAGGGAGAGAGAGCCTGTGATAGGATAAGTTGGCCCTTTTTGTTTCAGGCACCTACTACTACTACTACTGAGCATTTATATAGCACTACAAGTCGTACGCAGCGCTGCACAGACATGTAAGAGACAGTCCCTGCTCATCAGAGCTTACAATCTAGTCAAGACAAACACAGAAGGTGTAGGCAGGGATAAAGCAAGGAGAAAGATAAGGAGATCAAGTGGGTCAAGATCCCAAAGCAGCAGCGAAGAGGTGAGTTTTCAGCCTGGATTTGAAGAGGGTTAGAGAAGGTTCCTGGCGTACAGACACAGGTAGTTTGTTCCAGGCATAAGGCGCAGCAAGATGTAAGGAGCGAAGTCTAGAGTTAGCAGTAGAAGAGAAGGGCACAGATAGAAGCAGTTTGCTAGAAGAGTGGAGTTCCCAAGGGGGGTTGTAAGAAGAGATAAGAGAAGAAAGGTAGTGAGGAGTCTCAGAGTGGATGCATTTATAGGTCAGCAGGAGAAGTTTGAACTGGATGTGGAAACAGATAGGGAGCCAATGAAGTGACTTGAGAAGAGGAGTAATATGGGCACGACGAGGCTGGTGGAAGATTAGCCGCGCAACAAAGTGTTGAACAGATTGAAGGGGAGAGAGATGATTCAGAGGGATACCAGTAAGGAGTAGGTTACAGTAGTCAAGACGGGAGGTGATTAAGGAGTAGATAAGCATTTTAGTAGTGTGTTCAGAAAGGAAAGGGCAGATTTTGCTGATGTTATAGAGAAAGAAATGGCAGATCTTAGCTATCAGATGGATATGTGTGGAGGGAGAGAGAGAGAGAGAGGGAGGAGTCAAAGACAACCCCCAGATTGCAGGCTGAGGAAACAGGAAGGAGTACAGAGTTATCCACCATGACTGAGAAAGGAGGAAGAGGAGGGGAGGTTTTAGGGGGAAAGATAAGAAGTTCAGTCTTGGCCATGTTCAGTTTCAAGCGGCGGTGAGACATCCAGGCAGCAATGTCAGAAAGGCTGGCAGAGATCCGGGTCTGGATTGCCGGAGAGATTTCAGGCGTAGAGAGGTAGATCTGGGAGTCATCAGCATACAGATGGTACCGAAAGCCATGGGAAGAGATAAGCACACCAAGGGACTGGGTATAGAGAGAGAAAAGGAGCAGACCCAAGACAGATCCTTGGGGTACACCAACTGGGAGTGGGGTAGCAGAGGAGGAGAAGCCACCAGAACACACACTGAAAGAGCGATGGGAGAGATAGGAGGAGAACCAGGATAATACAGAGCCCCTAAAACCAAGCGAGGACAGGGTATCGAGGAGAAGGTCGAGGTCAACAGTGTCAAAAGCAGCAGAGAAGTCAAGAAGGATGAGGACAGAGTAAAGGCCCTTGGATTTTGCCAGGAACAAGTCACTGGAGACTTTGGCAAGAGTCGTTTCAGTAGAGTGTAAAGGACAAAAGCCAGACTGTAAGGGATCCAGGAGGGCATGAGAGAAGGGGAAGCTGAGACAGCAATGGTGAACCGCACGTTCAAGTAGTTTAGAAATGAAGGGAAGAAGAGAGATGGGTCAATAATTAGAAGGAAAGGTGGGATCAAGTGAGGGTTTCTTGAGGAGAGGTGTGACCACAGCATGCTTGAAGGCTGCAGGGACAGTTGCAGTGGAGAGTGATAAGTTGAGAATATGAGAGATGGAAGGGACAACAGTGGAGGAGATGGGGCTTAGGAGATGGGTGGGGATAGGATCAGAGGAGCAGGTGGTGAGTTTGGAGGAAGAAAGGTGTGCAGTTTCCTCTTCAGAGATCACAGGAAAGAAAGAGAGGGTAGCAGAGGTGGGGGGGGGGGGAGAGTTGGGAGTGAAGAGGAGGAGGAGGAGGAGGGGAAGTAGCTGACTTTGTGGAAAATTGGAGGGTGATTTTGAGGATTTTATCATGGAAATAGTCAACCAGAATTTGGGCAGAAAGGGAGGGAGGGATCAGAGGCAGAGGCACTTTGAGAAGAGAGCTGAGAGTAGTAAAGAGACGGCAAGGATCAGAGGCAAAAGAGTTAGTCAGATGGACATAGTAGTCTTGTTTAGCAAGAGCTATGGCTGACTGGAAAGAGACAAGCATGAATTTGAAGTGTAGAAAGTCTGCAGGGGAGCGGGATTTGAGCCAAGCACGCTCAGCAGAACGGGCACAGGAACGTAGATAGCGGGTAGTGGATGAAAGCCAGAGCTGGGGTGCAGAATGTCTCACAGGACATGGCATGGGCGGAGCAAGAGCATCCAGAGCCGAGGTGATCTGGGCCAGAGGGAACTTTTCTAGGATCAATACAAGTATTATACAACAATTCCACGCTTTGGTTTTAGTAAAGAGATATCTGCTACATTTACTTTAGGCAGAGGTACTGAACAGTGTTTCTCCTTCTCCCCATTGTTGAATCTATTACTTCTAGAACCTTTTTTGTGGGTTTTAAGGGACAGTGAACAAGTAACTGGAGTACAGAGTAGGCCAGGGATGATTAAGTATCTCGTTTTTGCATATATCATTTTAATGATACAAATCCCACAGACTCAGTGTTGAATGTAATATACACAGATTTAAAGTTTTTGGAGGTCCATTCAGGTCTTAAATCAAATCGGAAACATTCCCCACATGCAGAGTTCAGACTTTCCATTAAATCAGACTAGCGAGTCTATTAAACATTCAAGTATCTGAATTCTATTAGATCCTAAAGAGCTTCATCAGGCGCCAGAAACATGAAGAACATAGCACCCTTTACCTTTATCCCTAACGGGCAGAAGGTTTTTGTATCATATGAATATGGTGCCAAAATGGATTTATACATTTCTAATTCTCCCCCTGTATATCCGACACAAGGAAGAGATGTACCTGCTGAAGATCCTGGGGAACGTTTTATGGCAGGGTAGGAGAATGAGGATCCTGAGACAGACTTTGCTGAAGCTGTAGTACCAGGGAGGTTCGGACTCCCAGATATTAGGCGATATAGTATAGCCTATGGAATGAGGTACCTGTCTGACTGGTCATTTCTCGACTGTGAATGTAGAGCAGGTCATATTTGGCTCCATACCATTCTAGGTAGATTTCACATGCCAGTTGAGTGCAACTGCCACCCCATATTAAATACCATGTTCTGGCCATGCTTTTGAGATGTGTAGCGGCGGCTTTGCAAGTTAAAAAAAAAAAAAGGGGTGTCAGTCACCCTTCTGTTGCCAACAGGATCAAACAGGAACTTTTCACCAGGATCACACTAAGGCCAAGGACTAGGCCAAGAATGGGATAAAGTCCGTTTAACATTTTGGATGTTCATGGAACGATCAAGTCATCATAATTTTTAATAGCTGAATATTTGGCCTCTAACAAACAGCTCTTTGTACAATTATAGCTCAGGCACTATGCACGGAGAGTTTGCAACCTGACCATTTGAAGAAAATAGTACTAGAGGGGTTGTAGACCGTTTTTGTAAGCAAAGAATGACGATAAAACTTCATATGGCAGATTTTCACTGTTATAATTTTGATACTATTGAAATGTATGACTTAACTGTGACAGCTAACAAATGGAGCAGAGAAATTAATTGCTTTGGAGCATGGATGTCACCATGATAATGTATTTTGAGTTTAAAGGAATTATTGAAAAACAGTGGTCTACTAGAGATGCAATATACATTTTTGATGAGAGCACATGAGATCATCACACTGGGCATTTTGTGCCAACATAGAAGCTAGCTGTCCTAAATATGGGGGAAGAATGGGCTACACTGGGGCATGTTTTGTTTAGCACTACCCTATGGTGGAACCCTTTTGGGGAGAGATGACCAAATATCTTGTGGAGCATTTGAATACGAGATTCCCAAAATCTGCCAAGATTTCACTTTCAAGATTCGGAGGGGCTTCACCCCTTGAAAAACGGAGATAAGGCATTTCCTTCAGAAGACTCTCCTTATTGCCTGTAAGCATATTTTATTAAATTCGGCAACTGTCACAGTCAAAATCACCTAATGTGATGCAATGGCACATTTGATTATTTCACTTGATGATTACGAGAAAGACAGCTGTAGGTGAAAACAAAGCCTGGGTCATGGAGGGTTTTTCAAAACACACGGGAGACTCAATGGGATTCAGTTAAGTCTTATTTAAAAGAATAGCCACTCTGAATTCTTCTCATTCTGTACCAGTATTGCTGATGTTATTTCAGTGACAGCTGCTGGTTTCATGGAAGATATATCCAAAAATCAGGATGGGGGTATTAAGCGGAAGGGGAGTGGAGGACAAGGAAGAGTATAGTATGCTGGGGTTTAAATTATAACATGTAATGCCAATGCTTCCTTGCTATTATTCAAAAGATTAATATGTAGAAAGGAGCAATTATGCAGCAACTGTTTGTTTGTTGAAGCATTGAGATTTAAACATCAGTAGGCTCTCCTGAATGTACATCTAGGGGACCTAGCTACTAATCTAAATTAGTTGTTTAAAGTGGGAATTACAGAGCCTTAACAGCATACAGTAATGTTTCTTTTCCTAAGTCCACAATGATTTGACTCATCCCACATGTGTGTTTAGGGTGGTTTAGTAAATGAGGCCCTTAGGCTGAGTTACCACGTGATGATTGCCAAAATTAATGTGCATTAACTGCAGAATTTCTGTGTTAGCTGTTGGGGGTGTTCCTAGCAACTTGCTGTGCAGAAAACATAAAGAATGTATTACAGTTACCCCTGTTACCTCCAGGTTATCTCGTCCATGTTCAATGTACAAACTCAATTGTCGTGTGACATTGCAGTATGTTTTTTGTTCAATTGTAAACCGCACTGATTTTAATAGCGCGGTATATAAGAGAAGTAAGTAAATAAATAAATAAATAAAAAAAATAAATACTACACATTAACTGCACAGCCGATAACTTGATGCTATCACCTACGCCCTTTGATGTCATTAACATAACAGATAGCACAGAGCAGTTAACATGGAGACTGCTATCGCACATGAAAGATGCACTGTACTACCACGCCCCCTTCCATATTAGTTTTATAAACCAACAATTTCTCTGCATTGTTAAAGAAAAACAAAAAGGCATAGTTCAAAATATTTATTCAGTTTCTTATGTGTCGACTTCTCAAACCACTTACTTTATGTAGCCAGAGTGGAATATTTCCAGCTTCACTGTTTGATAAGTGCTTTTGCTGTACAGCGGCCCAACAGAAGGAGTCCACATAAGCTGCCTGGCGCCAGGAAAAGGAGGTTGGTGCAAAACAGCTGATCTGGGCACCTGTAAAAGTAAAAACAAAAACAAATCACAAATTGTATCAGAGTATCAAATTTCATACCATTCCTGCTGTGCAGTAACTGTATTGAACTTGAGGGAAAACTGGAAGTGCGTGGGTGGGTGAAGCAACCTACAAGGTCACAGAAGGGACTAGATGGCACCTTTATAGGTAAGGGCGGCCCAAGGGTGATGCGGGGTCATGTGCGGAGACTCATTGCAGGGCCTCATTTGCATATGCACTTGACCTCATTTGCATAAATGTAATTAATTTATTTTATTTTAAAATGTACTGTATACCTTGCCCATCTAAAATTTTAGGAGGCTTTCAAAGGAGCTCTTCACAAGCCTCTTTTTCTCCTGGCAATGACTTAAGAGCATGTTTACTAAATATTAAGTGCCACTGTGCCAGTAGAAATAAATGGGTGTTCCTGCACTTAATGCACATTAACATTTGTGAATCCGCATTAACGTTTAGTACACATGCCTCGTATTGAGTGTCTGAATACCATATGCATGGGCAGTGCGGATAAGGAAAGGCTACCAGATTTCTACATTACTATACTTCAGTGACAACTGCCAGGCACATTAGGAAGTACTATAAACTTTGCCTATTTAGAACCCATAGCAAACCCATCGTATCATAACAGCACTACCAGGACTCACAAAGCATCAAACCCTACCTATCAAAAGGCAACACTGCAAATATTTATTTATTTATTTTTATTTAGACAGTTTTGTATACTGCCTTATCCTTCAATCAAAGTGGTCACAACACAATTGGGGGATACATTTAACATGCAGGGATATGAGACACATACACTAATACTTACAGGGAACATGGGCAATGGAGGGTTAAGTGGCTTGCCCAAGACCACAAGGAGCATCTGTGGGACTAGAAACCCCAGTCCTTCTGGCCCAAGGTTGCTGTCCTCTAGTGGGATTTGAACCCCCGACCTTCCAGCCTGAAGTACCTTACCCCAACTACTAGGCTACTCCTCCCCCTATTAAACCAATACATCTCAGAGAATACCAATACAACTCCTACTGGGAAAAGAGAACTAGTGGCACTGTCAAATAGAAACTACATGAACAGAAAACCGCAGCTCGGTTACACATGCAGAACATAGACTGTCACCAAACAAAGAAAAAGGGATAACAATATAGAAATAGGAAGACAATAATTAAACTGGGAACCCCAAAAGCCATACTTGGAATGTACAACAATACTGGAGAAATAGAACTATAAATTAATTTCCTCATGCCTTCTGCTAGTTCTCCATCGTCTGCTGTCCATTTGTCCTGTCTTCTCTCATCTAGCTTTTTTCCATTCTTTCTCAACATCTGCTTTAACATACTGATCTTTCCCCTTTTGTTCTTTCCTCCATTTCTTTCTTTATTCCTTTTTCAGCCATTCAAATTTCATCCTTCCATCTTCAATCCCCACTTACTCTTCTAATACCTGGCCAATCATAGATTTTTCTTCCCTCCCACACAAAATATCTTTTCCCCTCTCCATCCTCACTCTCTCAGCCCCATCCCCTTCTAGTCCTCCATCAACATCAGCTCCCTTCTAGTTCCAGCCCCACCCAGCATCTGATCCCTTCTAGTCACATTCTCCCATACCCCCACATCAGTCTATTTCCAGTCCAAGTCCCCCCATCACCCATTTCCTGTCCTAGCCCCCCCCAATCAGCCCATTTCCAGTCCTATCCAATCCCCCCCCCCATCAGCCCATTTCCAATCCAAGCCCTCCTAATTAATTCATTTCCAGTCCTGGCTACCCCCCTCCCCGACCAACTTCAGAAGGAGCCGGGGAGGCCCGAAGCCCCAGCTCACCTCTACACAGCTGCCAGAGTGAAGAGCGGCATGTTCCTTCACTCCAACAGCTGCGTTCTCATGCAGCCCACCGGAGCACTGATTACCGGGAAACAGGAAATGCCCTTAAACCTCCGGCAGAGTGAAGGAAAACACCACTCTTCAACTCCAGCGATGGTGCAGAGGTGAGCCAGGGCTTCGGGCCAGCCCTGCAAACAGTCGGCAGCCAAACAGCATGTGCGGCATGAAGTTGGTGCAGGGGCCCCTGAAGCATGGGGCCCTGTGTGAACAACATTCTTGCACATGCATCAGGCCAGCCCTGTTTATAGGTGAGATTAGGGAAAGAGGGATGGTGCCAAGTTCTACCTAAGGTGTAGGGATGTGATGGGTTAGACCGGCTGATTAGAGGGCTGGGTTTGGAGTGGGACAAGGAGGAAGGGGGAGAGTGTCAATTGCAATGCAATGCAATGTGTGCCTTCGAGTCATTGCTGATTCCTAGCAAGTCAGAAACTCCTGGGTTTCTTGGCAGTGTGACCAGAAGTAGATTGCCAGGCCTTTCTTCCAAGGCAATGGAGGATTAAGTGATTTGCCCAAGGTCACAAGGAGCACTAGTAGGAATCAAACACTGGTCTCTTGGTTACCAAGCCAGTGCTCTAACGACTAGGCTACACCTCCACGCCCACCAGTATATATTAATATTTTTTTCTAGATTGCCTTTCCAGCTCAAGGTAGTATATACTATTTTTTCTGATCTGATAAGTTTCTTTTCTAAAGAGCCTCTGTATCCATATTTTATAAAATTCCTGTTAGGAGTCCATATTTGTTATAACAATTTCCAAGAAACCTATGACATTAAATAAATGAGCACTGGAATCAAATCAGAGACTCCTAGTGAATTACGAGATCAAATTTTAGTTGTAAGATTTAAGAAAACAATATTTAGCAAACGATTGCTAGACCAACCTTTAGATTATCAACAAGCTGGCTGCAGCCTTACTACATGTGGTAGATACACAAGCAACATTAAAGAAAAAGAGGCTTTGACGCCAGAGACTTTGTGGGCTGCCCTCAGACTAAACACCTGCTGTTTACAGTTAACATCCCCAAGTGCAAGGAGGAGACATCGGTGACAGCAGCATGAGTAACAACATCTCATTCTCTGTGATACAGCCTGAATTCAAAATATTAAACACACCCAAATAAGCCCATGTAGTGTTACTAAAAAAAAACCCCAGCAGCATGCTTATTGTAGGTCAAGATGATACACATTTTAGATCGTACAGGGAGATTGGAACAGAGTCGTTGAGGTGGTGACGTATATAAATCTCAGCAGTATCTTAGAAATGGCTCTGCTATACATGGAGCCTGTTCTAAAATAGCGCGGAGTGCATGTCTATCTGCTGAACCAGAAGACCCATTTTGCAAATCTACAAGTGGGAAAATTCAGCAACTTTTATGCATAGATGCTGGCACTTACATATGTATGTCGGCCATTTTGTAAATCTACACCTAGAAATGCCACTAACTACAGATGCTCTCTTTTTCTAATTCCAGTCTTAAGAAGGATGATTCCAGTTTTAAGAAGGATAATCCCCCTTAATCCCTCCTGTAAAGTGCTGACTGAAACAAGCACTTTTTAAAAACCTAAAGTGTGCCAGGGAGCCACTGTAGATTCAGATGTGGACAACTGCAGTCATACATGTGCATTCTCTGTATGAAAGAGAATACACATGTAGATGTTTGATCTACCTAGGTCACTCCCTAGCCATGTCCCTGACATGCCTCCTTGCAATGTCGAAGTAGTAAGGACATCCACATGTAATTCCAGCCCGTTCTAAAAATCGCCATTTCCACATGAATTCCATTTCCATATACAGATATCTGATTTTACACCTTAAACATAGCGAGGTAAAATACAACTTCTGCATGCAATATCTTTTCGGTACTACCTCCTCTCAACCCTTCCCCACACCATTAAACAAAGCTCAAGGACAAGGGGTCATCATGTGGCACTGAAAAGGATTGAGAAAATATTTTTCACTGATTAGGGTGGTGAGCACCTGCAATTGACTTCCAGCAGATGACAGGAGTTAAAACCGTGTCGGAATTCAAGCATGCTTGAGATAGACACAAAAGGTGCTTCAGTGAAAGAGGAAGGGAGAAGACCAAAGATCAAGAAAAGCCTGGCACAGCACATAAGGCAACTACAAATCAGCAGACTGAGTGAAGCGAGTTGTCTATCTGCTGATACTGTCTACATTTTCATGGGGAGGAGGGTTCTGCAAGAATTATTTTACAAACAAACATTCTCTCTGTAAGTTTTGAACAAGATATAAAAAGAATCAAGTTACTTGTGCTGACAAAGGCACAGTCGTACACTGACAAGCCACTAATGCCATCTGTAATCCAAATAAAAGCTTCATTATGAATATTGCAATTGCTAAATAGAAACATAAATGAAATGACTGCAGATAAAGATGATATGACCTATCAATAAGAACTATTAATTCTACAATTTCTTCCTTTCCCTCAGAGAGCCTCTGTCCTTATCCCATGCTTTCTTGAATTCAGATACAGTTCTCAACTCCACCTCCTCCACTGGGAGGCTATTGCATGCATCCACCACCCTTTCCGTCTATCCACTTTCACCCTCATCCTATGATCCCTTTTCCAGAGCTTCCTTTCACATGGAAGAGGGCCACCTCCTGTGCATTTATATTATGGAGGTTTTTAAATATCTACAGTTTCATGTCTCCCCTCTCCCACCTTTCCTCTAATGTGTACATATTCATTTCTTTAAGCCTATCTCCATGTGCCTTATGATGAAGGCCAATAGCCATTTTAGTAGCAGCCCTCTGGATGGACTCAATCCTGTTCATATCCTTTTGAAGGGGTGGCCTCCAGGATTGTACACAGTACTCTAAATGAGGTATTACTAGAGTCTTATACGAAGGCACTATTGCCTCCTTTTGCTTGCTGGCCATTCTTTGCCCTATGCATCTAAGTATCCTTCTGGCTTTTGCAGTTGCCTTTTTTTACCTGTTCGGCCACTTTAAGATCATCCAATACAATTACCCCCAGATCCTACTCTCTTTCACGCACTGAAGTACTTCACTTCCTGTACTGTTCTGCTCATCTGGGGGCTTTTGCAGCCCAAATGCATGACGCTGCATTTTTTAGCATTAAATCTTGGCTGCAAAACTGTCATTCTTCATACTTCGCTAGATCTCCTCCTCATATTATCCACATCTACCAGGGTGTTTACCCTTTGCAAAATGTAGGTATCATCTGCAAAGAGACATACAGTACTTTTCCCAGCAGACCTTCCACAATATCGCTTAAAGAAGTGTTAATAAGAACACCACTCACTACATCACACCATTGGCAATGCCACTGTCATCAGTTTACTACAACCCTCTGTAATCTTCCACTCAACCAACCAACTTCTTATCCAGTAGATCACGTTAGGCTTCATCCCAAGGGCTCTCAGTTTATTTATAAGTCACCGATGCAGTGCGGTGTCAAAGGCCTTGCTGAAATCTAAGTATACCACATCTAGTGCTCTCCCCCTGATCCAATTTTCTTGTCACCCAGTCAAAGAAATTATATTTACCTCTAGCAAAGCAGTGCCGTCTCAGATCCTGTAATTCCTGGTATTCCAGGAACTGCACCACCCCCTCTGCTTTAGTAGTGGTTTCATTAATTTTCTCATCGCAGAGATCAGACTATTTTGTGGTTACCAACCGCTTCTTGTTTCAGTGAAAGTGTAATGTCATGGGGCTAAGATGGGTTTATTAAAGTAATAATGTGCTTTTCAGATTTACCATAGCTTGTAAGAGTGAACATTAGCAGGTTAACCTTTTTAATTGATCTGCCTTTTGAAAGCCCTGGCACAGGAGGATAAAAACAAAACCCAAAAAACCTTCCACTCTCTCAGTGGCAACTTAAAAAATACATTCGGACTCCTTACACATAAGGTATTTATTTTATTTTCTTTGCAAGCACCTGATAAAATTTCCTTCTAAAAATTAAACACCAAGGCGGATATGTACCTCTGCCTTCGTTTGATATTAAACAGCCTCTCATCAAACTTATACTTTACTGAGACTTCAGGAGCTACAATCACCCTTCCACACACCACTTTTTTCAGCAGCGAAGACTAAACCAATGTATATATGTTAACACAGCTTGTGCTGCTTAAACTTTAGGAGCAAATCCCAAATTTAAACTCTGGAGCTCTACATATGGCATTTCTGACACCACATGGCTGCACAGATACGTGCATAGTATATGCAGATATATGGCAGCACACAGAAAAGCAACTGAATTGTTACACGCAAGAACCCTTTGCACATGACAAACATGAGGCAGCGACAGGCAGAAATAAAAATACGCTGCTTTATTATTAAATCAAAATCAGAAAAACAAAAAAGAAGCAGCTACCTCTCTCCCTGTGCTGCCTCCCGAAAGGACAGGCTATTCTTTCTTCTCTGCTACTCCATGATTACTCAAATCTGACACAAATATGATTTCTTTTGTCCTTTTGCAGTTCTCCTGCTCCTGTTGAATGTAGCTTGGGGTGTATACCATGACTGAACCTCACGTCTAAGCCAGGGTATGCCGAGTATGATCTCAGTCTCTCAAGATGTACTGCTAATGCTCGGCATAGTACTTGCATCGTGCTAAAGAGAGCCTCCCTCTGGAGTTCGTAAGAAGTTACACATATGAGTAATTAATCAAGGTGTACTTGGGAAGTTCTTCTTAATTAAGCCTGTGGCACCCAACATGATGGGAAATAACACCTCTGTAGCAGAACCACAGCTCCATTAAGTCTGAGGACTCCCAGTAATAAGGGCCATGCATGTTGGTCTTGGGATTGCTGTGTGCCTTTACGTCCTTGTAAAAATCACTTATCAGTTAGGAAACTCAATTTCCCATTACAGGTAGCTAGACATCTCAAGTCTAACCCATGAGAATCTGCAAGAGGAAGCCAAAGGGACAACATTTGAGCTAGCTACTGCAACACCAAGGCTGAGCTTTGGTCCTTAGGAGGGTTATGCTGTAGAACTCGTGAGATCTTCTCTTTCTAGGAGTCACTCAGGAAAGACCTTATGAGTACTGCGAGAGATATCTCTGCTGTGGGAACTAAGTGAGATTCAGAACCTAAAGCTAGAATGTTTGGTTTCTGGGACTCCCAAGGGGTCCCAGCTAAAACGTTATTTACTTATTTATTTATTATTTAACAACTTTTTTATACTGCTGTTCCGCTAGTCAAAATGGTTTACATAGAACATGGGGCAATACTGAAAACTTTAGGTGCAGAGAAACTTGTCATTTCTTTCTCTATAACATCAGTAAAATTCATCCATTCCTTTCTGAACACACTACTAAGACCTTTATCTACTCTCTAGTCACCTCCCATATAGACTATTGTAACCTGCTGCTTTCCGGTCTCCCTCAATCAACTCTCTCCCCTTCAAGCTGTTCAAAACTCAGCCGCACTGCTAATATTCCACTATTGTCGCTATGCTCACGTAACCCCTCTTCTGAATTCATTTCACTGGCTCCCTATCCATTTCTGCATTCAAGTCAAACTTCTCCTACTGACTTATATGTGTATTCATTCTGCAGCTCCTCACTCCCTACACCCCTACTCGGGAACTCTGTTCCTCTGGCAGATACCATTTATCTATGCTCTTCTCTGCCAATGTCAACTCCAGACTTCGCTCATTCCATCTTGCTGCTCCATATGCTTGGAACAAAACTACCCGAGTTAGTATGTCAGGCTCCTTCTCTGGCCCTATTCAAATCCAGGCTAAAACCCCCACCTCTTCAAGGCTATGTTTAGATCCTGATCCCTTTATTCTCCTGCTTATCACCTATCTGTACTTGCCATTCCCATTGATTTGCCCTAATCCCCAGTTGCTGTGTGGTCTGTCTTGATAAGATTGTAAAATGATGAGCAGGGACCGTCTCTTGTACATGTACAGTGCTGCATAGGCCTTGTAGTGCTATAGAAATAAGTAGCAGCAGTAATAGTAGTAGGTCAATTCACCAGCTCATGAGGAAAGACTTCAACCCACAGCGCTGTAATTACCTGACTGGATTACAAGTCTACAAAGGGCATTTGCAAAGCTTCATTCAGAATTGTGTTTTATGGGAAGGGATGAAGTAGTTAATGCAGCTGCTGTTGCATCACAATGTGGAAACAATCTTCCATTGTGAGGTAACCTGTGGAGTGGACCGTGCTCACCTGTAAAAACACAGACCTTTAGAGACATACGACTTGTTTGCAGCAGGCATTTCCATCTGGAATCTGGCTCACCAGTAAGAAAGAACTGGGGGGAAGGGGGGGGATTCCCAGGAAAATTCTGAGTGTGTGCCAAGAAGGGAACTATTCCTATCCACAGAGGGACCTGATCCAGCTTTTGCAGTGAGTGATTCACCCTTCTGGTCCATTATTAAACCATCAGATCAACTGTCTAATATAAGCAGAGAAACCATGCTTAGCTATTACTGCATCAGAGATTTACAGGAATTATTCAGTCAACCATTACTCTGCTGAATAATTCTGAAAGGATTTTAAGTGTGTGTGTGTAGGGGGAAAGGGGGGACACCTAAAATCAGAGAAAAGAAAAAAACTAAGTGAAAGAAGAAAACATGCAACTACAGTTCTTACTTGATTAGCACAGTTTCCCTTCATTTACATACAGAAAAAACTGTTATCATGGTGACATATTCCTGCTATCTTTCATAGGTGTGCTGTTGAATAAGGAGAAATCTTTCTGAACGTATCCTTCTCAATGGCACTGCTAAGAAGAACTGGGAAGTTCCCACTGCCAACCAGCCAAGTATGCGAGACTAAATAAAGGAAAGCGGCACAAAGACAGCTGGAGAATGCTATCAGTTACAAATATACATATCAGCAATCAGAAGAGACAGCAAATTTAGCCTGTTTCAAGCAGCCAGTCACAGTCCCAAAACAAAACAAAAGCTGCATCTGCTTGAGCTACGGGAGTATAGACCATCGTGTATGCAGCGCAAGAATGAATGGAAAGCAGAGTTACTTACCTGTAACAGGTGATCTCTGGGAACAGCAGGAATAAGTCTTCACATATGGGTACGTCGGTACCGACGGAATCCGTGCGGGAACGCTTCCCAGCGTCCAATCAGAAAGCTTTTGGAAGCATCCCAACACACCTGTGTGCTGCCTTCCCAACTGCCTCTCCTCAGTTTAAGTTTTAAAGCTGAGACAAAGAGAGAGAGCAAGGAAGGGAAAGATAGAGATAGAGAAATGCAACTCCTAGGGGAGGTGGGTGGGTTGTGAAGACTTATTCCTGCTGTTCCCAGAGATCACCTGTTACAGGTAAGTAACTGTGCTATCTCCAGGAACAAGCAGGAATGAGTCTTCACAAATGGGGACTCCCAAGCTGAGATGCCCGGAGGGAGTCCTAGCATGTTGCAAGTCTAGAACGAGCCATGCTATTCCTCAGGACCTCAGGCATCCTGGGGATGGAGGGTAGGAGTTGAATACAGAAAAAAAGCTGTGGAACAGCTGTCTAGAACAGGGCTTCAAAAGGGGAAGACCCTGTATCGAGGGCATTTAGTAATGAAATATTGTAATCTGGGCCTTCCTTGTTGGCATTGCACAAGTGCACTGAGCTACATATGGATCTGATAGAAGAGCCAGTGAATGTGCTCAAGGGGTACCTCACTGAGAAGTAGAGGTAATAAAGTAGAACAAAAAACAAGTGGAGGTCAGAACCCTTTAGGGTGAGAAAATAGCCCCAGGGGAAAACTGGGGTAGTATAAGAGGTAGAGCTTCAGCGGAGACACAGAAGGTACTATTAAGGAAAGCTTAAGCTGCTTTGGTCCAAAAACAGTACAAATTTAGGACCAAGAGAAAAATTTAGTCTGACCCAACTGGACTGGGGTTGGAATCAGTCCATGTAGGAGAGAAAGGGTATGGAAACCCTTGTATCTGATAAAAAGTACAGACTCAGGAGCGCTAAGCTTTAGAGCAACGGAAGCTCCGCAATGTCTTTCCTAAATGGGGTCAATTAGGAAAGAAAGGTACATGGAGAGCTTCAGGAGTACCTAAACCTGAAAAGGTTAATTACCACAGAAGTGGTTTTAGGTGTTGTCCCCTAGGTATGCTGGTACAGCATTGATAGGGTTAGTGCCCATCTGTCAGGATCATAAAGGAATGTCAGGATATCTGTTCCTAACAGACAGATAGATACAGATCTATCTCATATATATCTCATATCTCATATATATATATATATTTAAATATATACACATATAGGGTATATATGCATATATCTATAAAGAGATATGTATGAGCAGAAGACACACAGATAGACATAAATAAGTATATATCTATATCTATATCTCTATATATATATGTGTGTGTGTGTATATATATATATATATATGTGTGTGTGTGTGTGTGTGTGTGTGTGTATATATGTGTATATATATACCTAGATGAATAGGCAGGCATATAGAGACATGTCTCCAGGTATATGGATGGAGAGATGTCCAGAGAACCCCATCCCCCCTAATAGGGAGAGAGAAAGATTTATCTAATAGCAAGAAGGTTGATACCTGCTTGAATAGATAAAATAGAAAAAATCCTCTTCTCCTGGTTCTGACTGGCATAGTCAGAGGAAAGGTGTCCCTGACAAGAAGGTGGCTTAATTCTTTGCAGAATTTGAGCTCTTGAGTAACCAGGATGGCCTACGTGAAAATGGCAGAGGATAACGGCAGTCTGCAGACAGGAAGTCCAGATATCTCCAGAATTGTAGTATGGAGATTGGATAGATGAGGCCTCTGGAGGAAGATACCCTAGTGATCCACCTATGAGGGCAAGATGGGTATTAGGTATCCTCTAGCTGCCAGTGAAGAATTTATCTCTGACGGGAGACCCCAGGAGATATGGGCCAAGCCAGGGAATTGGCCCTTCTTTAGGCTTTCACGTAATGAAAGGCCTGAGGCTTATGCCTCAAAAGATTTTAAGATAAGATGGAAAGGGTAGAGACTACCTGCCAGGCATGAAACATGACTGGGGAAACCCCTTTTAACCATCTGGGGTTATCTGCTAGGCAAGATATTGATGCTCTCTAGCAAGGGCCCATAGTGCAAAGCTACTCTGTAGAGTTGCAGAGAGCATGCTGCAGGTTTGTCAGAAGAAAAAACTGGCTGTGGAAAGCCAGCAGGTAACCAGCTATTCTGCCAAGGGCAAGGGGCAAAGAATAGAAGTTAACCAACCAAACTGTGATAATAGGGTTTCCCAAACGAGGTTGATACCCTGTTTGGGACTTAGCACTGAGGCTAGGAGGATTGCTAGTGGAGGGGAAACCCTGGTTGTGTAGCGAACAAAACCAGTGGTTTACCCACTAGGAATTTCTGCATTTGCAGCAACTATCACGGCAGCATGGAGAATTTCTTTTCCCTCTCCCTTTTCTGTTTGTTTTTTTTTTGGGAAAAAAGAAACAGACATGGTAGGACTTCCTATTGTCTGAGGAGCTGCCCTAAGGTAACAAGGGGGAAGACAACTCCAGAAGGGAGAATCCCCCGGTAGAACAGGTAGAGGACCATAAGGGCTTACCCGTTTAAAAAAGTCACTCTTACAAACTAAATGTTGTAGTAAGAGGGAGGTAAGACAGAGTTGCAAGAGACCAACTATGGAGAAAGTCTCCGACAGGTGAGATGATACATGCCGATACAGGGAAACAACTGTCTATTGATAGTTGTTACCTCTCTTTCCTCCAAGAGGAAGAGGAAATCCGTTAAGTATGGGCATGATCATGATAAAGACTCTTAGAGAAAAGATGTCTCATGAAGAGATATCTAGGTAGGTTAGGATAAATTTAGTGCAGATACTGCAAGTGAAAAGAAGCAGACTGCTACCCTAACCAGCAACCAAGAGGGACAATGATCTATATGAAACCCTGCGACTGCTGGGTTTGTTGACCCTGTTGAGTTTGTAAATTCTTCAGACCAGGACGACGTTTCCCCTGTTTGGGAACATCTGTATGATGGGCAGATGATGGACAAAACCTTCTCCCCCTAGGGGAAGAAAGTTTGGTAGGACATTTCCTACCTACTGGGAAAGAAGGCAGCGTAGAATAGCCTCTGGAAACAGGAAAGTCAGTGGATAACTGAGTAACCTGGAGTAAAGACTCCTTGTTGAAGAGATTTTCTCCAGTGCAAGGAGTATTTCCCTGTCTTTCTTGTGCCCATTTGTCCAAGTCTGAAGCTTGGAGCCAGGCTCTACGTCGTGCCCCTATAGCTATAGCAGAAGTCCTGCTAACAGACTCAAAGGAGTCTAGAGAAGCATGAGTAAGAAACCTAGAGATATTATGAGCATGACTAACCAGTAAGGAATAGTCTGCTTGTTTGGGCTCTTGAAGAAAAGGAGTCAAAAGATGTAATTTCCCTGTGACCTCCTCAAGAGAGAGACCCATATAAAAAATATATGAGAGAATTCTTGCTGAAAGCATGGATGTCTGGAAGGTTTGACGTCCAAAGACATCTATCTAGTGTCTTAGACGCACGACCTGGCGGACAAGAAGAGTGCTTTTTATTACTCTTCACTCGCCTCAATGCTGATTCCACTATAATGGAATGATGAGGAAGTTGAGTCCTTTGAAACCCTGGAGAGGGGGGCACCTGATATAGGAGATCAGTTGCTCTGGAAAGTGGGGGTACCCTTAAAGGAGCTTCCCACATTCGTAGAAGGAGATCCCGCAAAGAATGATGCAAAGGAAGCATTATACTCTCCTTTGCTTCACTAGGAACAGAGAGGTATTCTGTATTCCCTTGTGTAGGATCTTGTCCAGGAATAGGAATGGCAAGTGATTTTGCCATATCCAGGAGGAAAAGTCTGGAAAGAAGGATCCCCAGAGGGAACTTCCCTTGGATAGGCTAGATCTGATGAAGAACTAGCGTTGGCACCGAGGGATCTATTCCAGTATATAGGAAAAGAAGATCCTGAATGGTGCAGTATGGGATCCTTAGATGGTGGTCGCTGGTACTGCAGGTCATAACCAGCGACAGTCGGTAACAGATCGTCCATGCTAGGGATCGATTCCAGACTCGGCATCGAGGGAAGCGAGCCTGACGAGAGAAGCATGGAAGGTACCGACAGTAATGGTACTGTGGATATCGGTACTGGTCTCAGTACCGTATCTGATACCGGTGGAAGAATACCAGCCAGTGGCAACTCTAACGGTATCGGAGGAACCGAGAGTTGCGGATCTGAAGTATCAGAACCGAGCCTTCGGTACCAACGGGAGTCGGTACCAAGGCGAGTCTGTACCCAGTCCTCCAGACTGGAGATCGATTCCAGACTCGGCATCGAAGGAAGCGAGTCTATCGATGCACGTCTGGAGGGTACCGACATCGGTACTAGTATTGGTGTCTGTACCGATACTGGAAAGTCAGTCTGAAGCATATCCATCGGGCCCGTAGGTACTGAGGACGCCAGACAACGACCCTTGGTGAGGAATGTTTCATCCAACACCAGTGCCGATGCCGGGGTATCGGTACCGCTTGAAGCGGATGCCACCACCGGGCATGGCTCAGGTATGTTCTGTGGAGGGGTGAACCTCAGGAACAACCCAAAACCCCACACAGGCTTTGGAGGTTGAAGACTCCCACCGGGGTTTTGAAACCAGTGAATTCTCGAGGACAAGGCCATAGGCATCTCTATGCTGTGCATGAGAAGTGCCGCTCGAGGACTGGCTAGTCTTAACAGACTGTTTTTGGGTTACCTGATCCTGTGTAGAAGAAGATATGGTCGGTGCCCTGAAGTTGGAGGGGGACCACGTGTCGAGGGGAACTCGATGTTGAAAACTTCTTCTCACCATACTGGTGCCCAAGGGCTCCAGAGGAAAATGGTCAGGACCCAAGCAGGTTAGACACCAATTGTGAGTGTCTAAAAATAAAGTTGTACCGCCACCGTTTGTACATTTCTTGGGGAAAGTGGCTGGCGGTTCCATGAGGAAAAATGGAGAGGCCTAGAAGGCCTGAGAACCGTGAGACACTAAAAAGGAAAAATATATTCCTTAACAGAAAATATTTTACAAGAAAAAAGAAACACCGGCGGTACCGGTGGCATCGGGGAAGGCAGCCGCGACCACAAGAAAACTAAAAAAATAAAAGAAGAATTTTCTGCGGTGACAGGAGGACGTCCTGCCGGCTCCACGGAAAAACGAAAACTGAGGAGAGGCAGTTGGGAAGGCGGGAAGGCAGCACGCAGGCGTGTTGGGATGCTTCCAAAAGCTTTCTGATTGGACTCTGGGAAGCGTTCCCGCGTGGACTCCGTCGGTACCGACGTACCCATATGTGAAGACTCATTCCTGCTTGTTCCTGGAGATAGCTCGAGTCCTCATATACTTCGCCTATGTTCACGTTTATGCTTACATCTTGAGATTGGCATGTGAGGATTCTTCTGGTTGGCAGGCAAATATCTTCCAGAGTATAAAACATAGTCCTTACTGACAGCAGAATTATTCCTTTAAAAACCTCAAGTTTGTAGCATAGGGAGAGACAAACCACAGCTCCTTTAGACAAGTACATCATGCAAATAAAGATTCCAAAACCATGGACAGCTGATTGAAAATGCTTTAGACACTACCACATGGAAAAATTAGAAAAGTTAAAGAGCCTGAGAGTTAAAAAGACCACTTGCATGAAGATCAGAAAGCTAAATACATATGCATATACACGCCAGAGGCAAGAAGCACCAAACAAGTGCTTCTCTTATGAGCACAATCTGGAGTGTTATGCACATATGTGTTTCATGTTAGCTTAGGCAACAGTTTGCTTTAAATATGTAAATTTCTTAGAGTCAGTAAAAACGTTACTAATGTCATTTAACAAAACTACTTAACATAAAGCCAAGTGTGCAATTTTTTTAATCAGAAGGTGAGTGGCCATGCTAAAAGTCAAAGATCCTAAGATATGAGGGGAGAGGGGGCAGGGGAGGATCTTCAAATGCAAAGATGTATTAAAATCTGACAAAATATCCCATGTGCAAGAGCACAACTGCTTTAAAAAATTTTTTTTAAAAAAGTTCAAATCAATGTCTGCTTTTTTCCTGCAATTGCTTTTTTTATTTTTTTTTTAATTATAAAACAAGTGCAAGTACTATACTGGAAGCAAGATTCAGCATACTTCTGACTGTGGACATCCACTAAAGCAAGACCAACATTTTAGAAATTTAAAATATATTTCTTTGTTTGATGCAATCATCTGTCAAGCAAGAATTAAATTCTTGTAGCAGAGCTAGAAAATGCGGTTTTTTAGCCTCAAGGACAGGATAGCTAGACAGCTCCCGGACTCTCAGGCAGGTGCAGTTTCACAGGTAAACAAGGCAGGAACGCCTTCAATTTCTGATCCTCCCAGTCTACGCAATGACTTCTCCAAGCTTATTTGTCATTCACACATAGAGACCCCTCTGCATCTCGGCTTATCCAGAAATACTAGTTATGGGGAAGTGAAACAAGGTCAGAGTTCATGCAGATTCTTGAGATGTGCAAAAGGAAGGGAGAATGAGCTGCGTAAGCAGAAGACGGCTTAGTACAATACTAAAATATCCTTAAATAAAAACTCTGAATGACGGGATTAGAAGCTTCCAGGAATCCTTGAAAGACATATCACACAAATAGGTGAAAATACCTGTAGCAAAATGTTGAAAAATGAGGAGGAGCTATTTTTTCTGTTGGGTAGCAGACAGACAAAATAGATACTGAAATGTCATGGACTTCCTAGGTAAAAAAATAAAATAGAAACTAGGGCTGCTTTGATCAAAGGACCTTTTTCTATCCCAAATATACAGAGCCCGATATTCAAAAAGCATGTATGTGATCCCTATGGGTCTGCACCTGATAAGTGCCTTCTTAAACGAAAAAAGGAATTGCTGGCATTTTGCATCCTGCAATATAGGTAGAATGAAAGGGGTGTGGTTAGGGCATTATTTGGGTAATGCTCACTATGTGGTCTATTCTGAACCACGAATAGCGGGGATGGACGTCGCCAGCATGAGGATATCCAAGTCTGAATAGAGGAATGATCAGGGCATTCCCAAGAATCTGGATGTCACAGCTTGATCTCAGAAATGTCCTGGATCGTCTAAGGTTATACCTGCTGCAGGCATGAATAGGAAATTGGGAAAGTGCTCATTTTGACGGTAAAACATCCAGAGGGTGTAGAGAGGATGGCATTCCACCATCCCCAATATTCTGCACAATCATAATGAAAGCAGCAGTGGGATTTCAATGCTGGCTTCCCTGGTCTTAGTCCATTACTCTAATCATCAGGCTATTCCTAGATGCCCAAAATCAAATACCATTCCAGGGAAATCTATGTCAATGCACCTGCAGCGGCCCATATTAGGTACATCCACATTTGTGAAATCATGCCTGAACTTGGACGTGCCTGCTTCCCCCCCCCCCGCCCCCCCCCCCGCCCCCCGCAGATGTTCTGGCTTGCATGTCATTTGTAAAATGCCACTTCACATTTCCAAGGACTTAGCTTAAATGTGCTTATAAAAAATAGGGGCTTAACCCTGAGCAGTTATATGGCACCATGGTAGCCCAATTGAGGCCAGTTCAGATTGAGATGGAAGTCTAAAAGAAGCAAGAGAAAATTCATAGGACAAAGAATCCCCTCTGGAATCCCATTGGTGACCTATAGAAAAAGCTTAGGCAGCTTCACTAACTTAGAATCAACCATTTGATAACTAGCTATAGATGCAGGTAACATTCCCCATATACGTCTGCAAGTTTTCTAGCGTCTGCATTTTGCATGCCTTCCAAAGCAAAGATTTTATATTTAAATTTTGAAAGAGAGGATGGATTATAAATGGCATTGTCTTTACAATTGGGAGATGAGGTCTCCTTTAAAAGGAAGAAGTATGATATCTAGGGGTTGTAGATGACTCCACTATCATTCAAGTCACACATTAATAATGTAATTTGTAATACGTCTTATAAGATGCAGGTGATTTGCAAGATGAAATTATGACTAACTCAGGAGTTATTCAGATATCTAGTACAAGATGTAGTATTATCATATTTGGATAATACTATAATTTACTCTATTTGGGCTTGCAGAAAAATATACAGTATTCATGTATTGCAAATGGTACAAAAATGCAGCAGCCCGGTTGATAGGTCTGCAGAAATTTGATCACATTTCCATTTATTTACAAGAGCTTCATTGGTTGCCTGTAAGGCAATGTTGTGAATTTAAATGTTTACTGCTGGCAACAAATTTGTGTGGCAGGATCTGGGAAAAGAGCTAGATTTGTTGAGAAAGCATCATAGCATGAGAAATTTACAGATTCTTTTGTTGTCTGAAGGACAATTTATCTGTACAGGCAATAGGGTTTTTTTTCCCCCAAAAATAGCCCAAGGTTATGAAATGCATTACCATTGCCCGTTCACTTATAGCAGAATCCATTGTGTTTTTGGAGAAAATTAAAGACATATTTGTCTATGCAGGTGTATTTATCTATCTCAATGAATACAGTAGTTTGACACAACGGTAGTAGGGGGAATAATATTTGGGTAAACTGGGATGTAAGTGTGAAAGGAGTAAAGTACTGAAATGGTTATTGCAAGGCAACACACCCGTATACTGTTGAAATGTGTGTGTTTATTGTAATTTTTAGTTCATTTTTATGCAAGTACTCGCCAGGCCTTATCCTGCTACATTGTGACTACAGATACTATTACAGATATGTTGTATATCAAACTAAATAAATAAGCAAAAGCTAGACTGAAAGAAAAACCTTAACATTAAGGCTTATGGAACTAATATGATGTTCCTGCACATTCAAGAAGACCACAGTTCTGAATCAATTATCAAAATGACAGGTCAAACAGGTCTGTAAGATTGTAGCTTCTGAAGTAATAACTTAATAGATTTTTGACTAGATTTCTATTCCCTTCCTCAGGCGGGATTGCTTTCAAAAACTAGTTTGGTTGATGCATGTTGGAGCAATCACAGCTGGAAATAAGGAGAGGAGGAACTCTGCTGGTCATTTTCACTCAAACATGATAAGATGCTCAAGTTGCTTTTTGCAAATTTAGACCAATTAGCCTTTTTTTAAATTTTCAGTTAATAAAAAGCCAAAAAGTTATTGCTTTTGGCACAATTTTTTGTTACACTTTCCTTTTCTTTGTGTTGTAAAGTATCTGTCTAGGATTCAAAGGGACTTATGTTTAGTGGGAGCTATTAAACATGTGTGTGTGGGGGGGGGGGGGATTTTAGAAAAGGATGTCCAAGAGCAAATCTGGGACCTCTAAGCCAAAATGTCTGGAAACAAAAAATGCAGGCACGTCCAGGTGCGGACATGATTTCACAAACATAGTTGTGCCCAATATGGACATTTGTGGGGGTGTCGACATATGTTGTGGATCATAATCTTATTCTTCATAGGTTACAGCAGGTCGGGTTCTCAGAAGTAGTTTTGAATTGTCTCCATTGATGCTTATCAAATAAAGTCTTTCATGTTTCCATGGATAATAAATCATCTGTTCAACCACTGCTACTGCCAATTAGTAAATATACCCTAGGGATGTCCACAGTCCTGGCTGCTAAAATGACTCTGGAGACATCTGTGCTTTGGATGTCCATTGTATGAATAGGGTTTCCAAAATGCCCCCCCCCCCCTTAACAGTCCCCTATCCATGAATTTTCAGCAGCACAAAAAGCATTGCAGCACCATTCTGGATAGTGCCAGTATAGAGCAAGGGCATTCTGTCTAACTACACAGATAGTGGCAATATTCAACTGCTATCCATATAGTTAGGACACAAAAACATGCTGTCCCAACTTAAACCGCCTAACTTTAGCTGCCTAGTTATGTGTATATTGGCTGAATATTCCTGCTACACAGTGGCGAGCACTGTCTGTATATTTAGCACTGCCACTTATCCATATGAGGACACTGAAGATATGTAGTTGGGGTTTTTTTTAAACACCATGGCAGGTGTTTAAAAAAATCTGCTTGCTACTGTGGCTGAATTGACTACTATATTTAACAACCTACTGAATTTTCTTGCTAACATGAATCTTTTGAATTAATTTTATCCTATTTGCTGCTTGGAGTAAGTTTGGTTTCAGAAAGGAATATATAGTACTCTGTGTATGTTACATTTCTTATGACTATTTAAAGCATTGATTGTTGCTAATTACCCTAGTTAACTTTATAAGATCCTCTTTGCCCTAGTGTCTTTTTGGTCTTTCTCTATTTGAAGCCTTCACAACAATAAAGAACAATAAGATTTATTTTCTTCATTAATGTTTAGTTTATTTCAATTTTTATTTCTTAAGGTACATTTCATATTGGTGTTCCTGTATCAAGAATTTATTCTTCTTACTAGATTTCTTCTACATTTCTTATTAGGTTCATAAATAAAAACTAGGTTTGGTTAAATCTAGTTTGATGACCTGTATTTCTATGCATAGATGCAAGATGACTGCTTAAGCTGGTGGCATGCCAGAAATTTTGCTGCAGCCCATGCAGCTTAAGAAATAAGTGTATGCTAAACATTTGAATGATGAGGATCATAAGCTTCTAAGCACATATCCCCCTCCCCCGCACATAAAATGCGTTCACTTTTTCACAGCCACATATTTGTGAGGGTATGAGTGCTATGCTAGTCTTAGGAATTTCACTCCCCCACACCACGATCATCCCTCACCTTCATCCATAACAAACCTGTTCGAACCCCAATCCTCCCACCGCTAATCCATCAATAAGACTGCTTAAAAATCCAGAATGCTGAGCATCTGTGCATCTTCATAAGTGCTTACCCTCTTGTTGGTTCTGCCTCCCCCCTCCCCACCCACACACACACTGTAAATTAGGCAGCGGTTCAGCATCATCTGGCACTCCCACTGGAAGAAGATCGGTGTAAGAAGCAGTGTACAGCAGGTGTCATTTTGACAATGAGCAAGCTGGTTACACTTAAGCACCTTTCTTCCTGCCAGGAGGAGCCATGCAGAGCAGGCCTGCTACGAGGGCAGGTTGGGGCTTAAGAACATAAGAACATAAGATACGCCATACTGGGTCAGACCAAGGTCCATCAAGCCCAGTATTCTGTTTCCAACAGTGGCCAATCTAGGTCATATGTACCTAGCAGTTTCCCCAAGGGACACAGGTTCTACAATGCTTGTATTGGTTCAAGCATTGATATCCTGGGTCCCTTCTTAATAATGGCTTATGGACCTTTCCTCCAGGAACTTGTCCAAACCTTTTTTAAACCCAGCTACACTAACAGCCTTTACTACATCCTCCGGTAACAAATTCCAGAGTTTGATTACACGTTGAGTGTAATCAAACTCTTGGTGATCTTGCTACAATCGGTGCAAAGTTTAGACTGCGAATTTCAGAACATTGGCAGAGCAGGGTTGGCAGAAGCAGAAGTTACAGTGAACATAACATCTGTTCTCAAAGCAAAAATAGCAAAATGATTTTTAGAAGTGTATTTGCTAACATACTGCAACTGCGTTTCGGGATGGTAAATCCCACCAGGGTGTCAAGGATCTTAGTTTTGGTCAATCAAATGATACAGTCCACTATGGAGCCTGCCTCCAATATGGAAAGGAGGACCAGGTTTAAGGGTGGGATCTCTTTTCCTATTCTGGATCACAGTTAAAACCCTCTGGTCCAAAACACCCATCTCCATTATGCAGAGAATTCACATAGCACTAAATGTGGTTCCATAACAGGTCTGATTTATTTTCAGTCCAGATAAGGAAAGATATTTGCAAGTCCACATACACAGGAACATTACAACAACTTGTGTGCTTCATCACCTAGTAGCAGTGTGGCAATAAAAGGCATCTATGAGAGGTTTCTTTGAATCCTGGACCCACAGATAAAACACCTATCTGGGTTCCTGTCCTTACAGCTTAGATTTATCCCAGGCCAGATCTTAAAAGGACATTACAATTTAAGAGATTCCAGATTCTCACTCATGACATTATAGACAAGATTGCTCACGGTTCAGACTGAAGTTAGTGGCTGCACCAGGAAAAGGAGTTAATTCTGCTGGATTGTGTTGTATTCTCTTTCCTGGGAGCATGGACAGATCCAAACAATGAGACTGAAAAGCCTTCGGAAATCTCCATGATGGAACGGGGATCCTCCTAATTTATTTATTTAGACAGTTTTGTATACCACCTTATCCTTCAAAGTGGTCACAACACAATTGGGGTATACATTTAACACGAGGGGATATGAGACACATACACTAATACTTACTTACAGGGAACATGGGCAATGGAGGGTTAAGTGGCTTGCCCAAGACCACAAGAAGCACCTGTGGGACTAGAAAATGAAGAAGTAATTAGACCTTACCTGCTAATTATTGTTCCTGAAGGAACGACAGCCCAGTCCCTTTACTTCTGGGTTGCGTAACCCTTCCAGCAGCTTGGAGGCTGAGCCCATCCTTTTTAAGGATGGTGCGGTATAAATACCACTGGCACCACCCACAGAAACCAGTAATCTAATGAAAAAGCAAACTTAACGAAAATCCATTAATAGCTTATATAAAACCACAACATAAAACACCCCTAACTCTTCCCCTTTTTTTTTTTTTTTTTTTTTCAGGCAAGGATGAGAAATAAAAGAGGGAGGGGAAGGGAAGGAGGAGGTGTACCTGAGTCCGACCGAGCCATCCTTCACCCTGGCCCACCGGACCTGCCCCATGGGACCCTTCCGCTTTGTCCTGGCCCAGAGTTCGGTCCGCTCACAATAGCACTAGGGCATTACGCCCATTGAAGAACAGGGTGGGATCAGGGACTGGACTGTCGTTCCTTCAGGAACAATAATTAGCAGGTAAGGTCTAATTACTTCTTCCTTATCGTCACTCCAGTCCAGTCCCTTTACTTCTGGGATGTAACAGAGCAGTTCATACTTGGGTGGGATTAGATACCCCGGACCGAAGTATAGCGTGCCCAAACCGAGAGTCAGCTGAACTCTGCACGTCCAGTCTGTAGTGCCTGGTAAAGGTATGTAGCGAGGACCACGTGGCCGCTCTACAAATGTCCAGCGGCGGAACTAAGCTATATTCCGCCCAAGAGGCAGCTTGCGCCCGCGTTGAATGAGCGCGCAGCCCCCCCCCCCCCCCCGGAACCTGCTTCCCCTTGAGGATGTAGGCGGAAGCAATAGCTTCTCTGATCCACCTGGAGATGGAAGCCTTGGCCGCAGCCTCCCCCTTGTGCGGACCTCCAAACTGAATGAACAGACGGTCGGACTTTCTGAAAGGGGCCGTGCGGGAGAGGTAACGCTTCAAGGCTCTTTGAACGTCCAGGAGGCACAGCTTCCTGTCTCTCCCCTCTTGCCCCTCCGCTGAAAACGACGGGAGTGTAACTGTCTGGTTCACATGAAAGGGGGAGATGACCTTGGGCAAAAAAGAGGGTACCGTCCGCAAGACCACTTTATCCTTGAAGAATGAAAGGAAGGGGGGCTGCGCGGACAGCGCTTGCAGTTCGGAGACACGTCTGGCCGAGCAGATAGCGACCAGAAAAACAGTCTTCAGTGTCAAATCCTTTAGTGAGGCTTCTTTCGCTGGCTCAAAAGGTTTCTTGGTCAAGGCATTTAGTACCAGGTTGAGATCCCAAGGGGGGATGATAGATCTCTGCTGGGGTCGTAGGCGCCTAACTGCTCTTAGGAACCTGGCCACATCCGCGTGGGTCCCCAATGACTTCCCGCGGACCTTACCTCTATAGCAAGAAATGGCTGCCAACTGGACCCGCAAGGAACTGTGCGCCAGGCCTTTGTCAAAGCCCGCCTGCAAGAACTCCAGAACCTCCGGGATAGAGGCTGAAAGAGGTTTCCTCCGGTGCTCCGCACACCATGCTTCAAAGATGCGCCAAACTCTTACATAGGAGAGACAGGTCGAGTGCTTTCGAGCACTCAACAGGGTCGAGATTACGGATCCCGAGTAACCCCGCTTCAGGAGCTGCGCCCTTTCAATAGCCAGGCCGTAAGCGAGAATCGATCCACGTGGGGCATCCGAACCGGACATTGAGTCAGCAGATCCCTTCTGCAAGGCAGACGCCAAGGCCAGTCGACGATCAACCTCACCAGATCTGCATACCAGGGGCGGCGGGGCCAATCCGGAGCTATGAGGATTATCAAGCCTTGGTGAGCTTCCACTCGCTGAAGAACCTTTCCGATGAGAGCCCATGGGGGGAACACATACAGGAGACCCTCCGACGGCCACTTCTGGGCCAGAGCATCTAAGCCTTCGGACATCCTTTCCTTCCTTCGACTGAAGAATTGGCTTGCCTTGGCTGAAGAATAACGTGCCATGAGATCCATGACTGGAGGACCCCAAAGGGCTACTATCTGTTTGAAGACCTCCTGATCCAGCTCCCACTCTCCGTGGTCTATCTTGACCCTGCTGAGGTAATCTGCCGTAGTGTTGTCCGTGCCGGCCACGTGCTGAGCTGAAAGGGCCTCCAGGCGGATCTCAGCCCATTGGAATAGGCCGTCCGCTTCCTTTTCCAAGGCGGGGCTGCTTGTGCCGCCCTGGCGATTGATGTAAGCCACCGCGGTGACATTGTCGGAGAGGACGCAAATCGCTCTTCATATCACCAAGGACTCGAGAGCTCTGAGCGCAAGAGCTACCGCCCGTAATTCCAGTCTGTTGATTGGCCACTGTGACTCCAACGACGACCATTGGCCCTGGACGAATCGGTCCTCGCAATGAGCCCCCCAGCCTGTTAGACTGGCATCCGTCGTCAGCAGCAACCACTGCGGGGGCTCGAGAGGCATCCCGCAATCCAGATTCCTTGGGGACCGCCACCATTGGAGGGCCTTCTTGGTTCGAGGAGCACAGGGCAACTGCATGGACAAAGGATGATGCTGATGGGACCACCGACGCAAAAGGGTCCGTTGCAAGGGCCGCATGTGAGCCCTGGCCCACGGAACCACCTCTATTGCTGCTGCCATGGTAACCAGCAGTTGAAGGTAATGCCACGCCGTAGGATTTCGCCTGCTCAGGAATAGCGTGACCCGGGTCCTTAGATCTCTTGATCTTGACTTGGACAGAAACACCCTGCCCCTGCTGGTGTCGAACCTTGCTCCGAGGTACTCGAGCTCCTGGGAAGGCCTCAACCTGCTCTTTGCCCGATTGATGACCCACCCTAACTCTCCCAGAAACTCCACCACTCTGGCAGTGGCCGAGCGACTTTCCTCTTCTGACTTTGCCCGTATGAGCCAATCGTCCAGGTAGGGATGAACTAGTATTCCTTCTCTTCTCAGGGCCGCGGCCACCACCACCATCACCTTGGTGAAGGTCCTTGGAGCCGTAGCTAAACCGAAGGGCAGAGCCTGGAATTGAAAATGACCTCTGGGCACCGCAAACCTCAGGAACTGTTGGTGAGACTTTCTGACCAGTATATGTAGATAGGCTTCCGTCAAATCCAATGACGTCAGGAACTCCCCGCTCCTTACGGCCACTATGACGGATCTTAAGAGTTTCCATCCGGAAATGAGGTACCTTGAGACAGCGACTGACTTGTTTTAGATCCAGGATCGGGCGATAAGAACCTTCCTTCTTTGGTACCACAAAATAGACCGAGTACCGACCGGAACCGCATTGTTCTGGTGGTACCGGGACCACCGCTCCGAGTGCTATGAGTCGGGAAAGAGTTGTTTCTATCGCTGCCCCCTTTTTCGGGGAACCGCAGGGAGACTGAATGAAGGCCGGAAGTATTTGCTTTGCAAACTCGAGAGCATAACTCTCTCGGATCACCTCCAGGACCCATTGGTCGGAAGTGACCCGGGACCGGGCGGGAAGAAATAGTCTTAAACGGCCCCCCACTAGTAGTCTGCCCTCCTGGCCCCACGGATTGTCATTGAGGTTTTCTAGGACCCACGGAGACGGAGGAGGCCCCAAAGCCTCTTCCTGCCCCCCGAAACCCTCTGAAGTTTTGACCCCTCGAAGGGAAACGGCCACTAGGAAAGGGGTTCGATCTGACTGGACGAAATCTCCGGGGATCCCTCGGTTGATTACGGACTGCAGCCAGCGAGCGAACTTGTTTTGGTCTGTCCTCCGGGAGTCTGCCTCCCTTAGATTCGCCAAGGTCTTTAACTAACTTATCCAGGTCTTCGCCAAACAGTAGCTTCCCCTTGAAGGGCAGACGACTTAGGCGCGCCTTTGACGAGGCATCGGCTGCCCAATTACGGAGCCATAAATATCGCCTAGCTGCTACCACCGAGGCCATGTTCTTAGCCAGGCTCCTGATGAGGTCGTACTGACTGTCTGTCAGATAGGCCGCCCCGGACTCTAACTTAGCGGAAATCGATTGGGAGTCCCCAGAGGGGGACTCCGCTAGCTGTAGTTGCTGGGACCACCTCAAACAAGCCCAGGCTACCCAGGCCCCGGAAACCGAGGCTTGTAAGGCAATAGCACTAACGTCAAAGGCCTGCTTCAGTAGTGTGTCCAATTTTCTATCCTGAGAGTCTCTCAAGGCAGCACTACCCTCGACCGGAATAGTCATCTTCTTTGTCACTGCAGATACCGCTGCATCCACCCTGGGAGAACTCAGGAGTTCTTTATCCAGTTCTGGCAATGGATATAGACGAGACATTGAGCGCACTCCCCTCAAGCCTGATTCTGGTTGATCCCATTCCTCCTGGATCATCTGGCATACCACTCTGTGCACCGGGAAGACCTTTTGAGACTTCCTCACAGCTTGGATTAACGGATCTTCCAGCCCTTCTTCCTCTGAAGGAACGTCCGAAGACACATTGAGTACCTTGAGGGACTCATTAATGAGCGCTGAGAGTTCCTCTCGCCTAAAGACCCGCACTATACGGGATTGATCCTCCTCTGGAATCTCTCCCTCCTCAAGTTCTTCTCCATCCTCCCCTACATCCTTCTCCGAAAACTCCTCTTCCGGGGTATCTTGGGGAAAGGAAGAGAGAGGCTCCTCACTCACTAGTCGTGCACGCTTAGGAGGGATACCTGAGTCCTGGGAGCTTGACCTCCCTGGTCTTGAGCTCCTCCCCCTTCACTCCCCTTTACAATACTTGGCTCACCAGCCTCGAGCCCGTCTGCGCAAGCAATAAGCCTTGTGTAGTAAGAGAACAAACTCGGGAGAAAAGGGATCCCCGGAGCTCTCCTCCTCCCCAGCAGAGGGGGAGGGAGAGGGGGCTAAAGCCGGCAAAGGCGTGGTAGAGAGAGGAGGAGGAAGGGAGACCTTCACCCCCTCCGCCAGGTCCCCAGATCCCTGAGCGGATTGGGACATGGGTAAAAGAACAGTTTGCTCCACAGAAGCCGCCTCTGCAGCACAAGCCCTGCAAACTCCTGACTCGGAATCAGTGCCCCTGCGAGTGCCACAAGAAGGACACCTTGCTTTGCCAGTCATGTCTGCTTTAAAGAGGATCTTCCCGGAACGGAAAGGAAAAAAGCCCTTATGATCTTTCCAAGCAAAGGGCTTCCAAACCCCCCCGGGACTGAGATAGGGGAAGAATAAATTTAAATAAATCCAAATTAAAATTGTTCCCCCCCCCAAGCCCCCCTTACTAACTATGCCGTTCAGGAAGGAGAGAAATAAACAAAAATTAAAATTAAATTAAAAGTAAATTAAAAGCAAACTACATAAAAACTATAATCATGGGAAAAAACTCCCAGTACTTGCAGTTCTTGTAGATGTTCAGCGAATCTCCGTTGGAGAGGGGAGCATTCAGGCCGCTCACACGTGGAAGGCCTGAGCCACGTGGAGGCCTAAACGGCAGCCGGCGGCTCTGCTCGGGCCGCGGAGCAAAATGCCAGCGCCGGGATCAGCACGGCGTTGCAAACGGCTCCGGAGCAGGCTGCGAGTTCCCCGACGCTCCCGGGCTACTCCGCGATCTCTCCTTCCTCTGGAGAATGTGGGAGAGCCCCTTGTTGCTGCCTCAAGCACTCAGCCGCCTGAGGGCTTCGGCGCGAGGCAGGACCGGCTTGGGGAAGAAGAAAAAAACAAAAAGAAATCACCCCCGATCTCTCCCTTGTCGCGGGAAGCCAGCCGGAGGAGAGAGCGAGGAGCCCCCGCGATTCTCCTGAAGGCAACCTCCTCTTCCGTGGAGCTGGTAAACGGGCCGGGAGGGGGGGGGGGAGGGGAGGGAGAAGGAAGAAATCTTTAAAGGAACAGAGCTAAATGAGAAAAACCCTTAGAAATTAACCAATTAACTTAAAAATAAATAAATAAATAAATTGAAAGTAAGCTCTAGGAGAAATTAAAGAAGAAGACTCCAGTAAGCCCTTGGCTTACGGAACCCTCCAGCTGCTTGGAGGCTGAGATTACTGGTTTCTGTGGGTGGTGCCAGTGGTATTTATACCGCACCATCCTTAAAAAGGATGGGCTCAGCCTCCAAGCTGCTGGAAGGGTTACACAACCCAGAAGTAAAGGGACTGGACTGGAGTGACGATAAGGAAAATCCTAATGAAAATGCTGCTCTTGCCTTGGCTCTCTGGAACCACACAGAGGACCCGAGCTTCTGACTTGCAGGATTTGAGGTCTGATATATTAAGGTTTCTCAGTTCAACATTAGGGTATCCTAAATAAGATGACAGGGGCTATCTAGATTAATAAGCTAGACTTTAGAATAAGGACACTGATGTGCAAATTTAAATTGAAATACCTTCTGATCAGGGCAGGCCCAACCACTAGGCAAACTAGGTAGTTGCTGAGGGCATCAACCTCGGAGGGCAGCAAAAGCAGGCCATTCAAACTTAAATAATAGATTTTGACAGCTAAAGGGGGTGTAAAGCTTGAGGTTCGCCTAGGGCTCCAACACTTTAGACCAATTCTAGGCCGGCCTGCAGTATAAGCTGATTGAATCAGTATTTTTGCAGAGTGTGTGAATTTTGTATATTACAATACACAGAGGCATGCCACACATCCTAGTTTTAATAATTGTATTTTTAAAAGTTTTTAACATCCAGAATCAAATAAAATGTAAAGCTTTTCAAAGTCTCATTAAAAACTTTTTATTACTTTCTATCATCTCATTACTTTCCAGCCTAGTCTATAGCAGCCCATGTGGCCTCTCCCATTCCTGTAGGGCTGCTTCGCATCTTCTCTTCAGCAAAGGGAAACCGAGCAGGTAGCTGAAGTCCGCCTCTGCAAGCATTCATTCCTAAAGAAGTCAGCAGCGTTTGCAAGTATCAGGAGACTAAAAATAAAAGCAGCAATGCTTTTCAAAAGCAAGCTATTGAGAAGGGGAAAAACCACAAGCAAGAACAAATTATGGGAAGTAAAACCAGAAAGGAGAAACCTAAAAGGAGAAGCATTATCGTTTACTAGACGCTTCCCTTTCTAAGGGCTGCACGTGGTAGAAGGAAGAGGAAAGTAGTTCATTAATTTATAGCAAGGACTTTCTATGATCTGTGCTGAAAGCCCATTCATTTGTGCTGGGTTATGGGTAGTGCTTGAGTGCATTTTATGAATGGGGGAATTTTATCATTTTTTAGGTAACATCCGATGTTTTAATTGTATAGTCTTATTTTGACTGCATTATGTATTGTTAGATCAGTGTTTTACTGGATAAACAGGCTATAAGATTGTATAATTACATTTAATGATGCTGTCCCTTTTCACATGAAACAAGCCATGGGAAGCAGGAACAATACAGAGCTTCTGAGAAAAAAGTGACCATCTTGCATGACCCCAACCTAGTAAAAAGAACTGTTAAAAAATAAGTCTCAAGACAAAATTAAACAAATCATGATGAAGAGTACGTTTCCCCCAAATCCATGTTTCTAAGAGATCTAACTACCCCCAGAGGAATTCTGCGTAAATTCTACATACTGGCATCTAATATTTTTTGTGCTGAATTCCCCCATTAGAAGACTTGGTCCCTCACCCCCCAGGTGTGACACCTTTCCTACCCCCCCCCCTCACCCCCTTCCTCCCTCTTCAGACTCAACCCTTCTTAGCTCTGTCTATTCCCAATTTAGCTTGAAACCTTCCTAGTTCTTCTTCCTCCCCCCCTTCTCTGCTCTGTTGTTCTCACTCCCAAGTCCCAGCTCTGTGTTTCCTCCCAGTTCTCTCTCCCTAACACACACACACTTGCTCTGTCCATCCCCCGTGGCAAGCCCCCTCAGCTCCTCATACTGTGCCAATAACATGGCAGTGAGGAAGAGTGTGGCTGCATGCCAGGCTGTGTCCTCCTCCTCTATCGCTCAGTGTCACACAACTGATTTCAAGTTCAAGGCTGTACACTATCCTGCATGGTTCAAATTAACAGTCAGGCTTATAGCAGCAGAGGTTGTGGTAGCCCATTTGGAGGGGTGGAAAAAGGAGAGGAATTAATCCAGCCAACGCTGCCTGTGCTGCATTCTTGCCCTTCTGCAGAATTCTACGCAGCAATTGCAAAATTCTGCACAAGAGGAATTCTGTGTAAAGTCTCCATTGCTCAATTGTACAGAATTCTACCAGGAATAATCTAAACACAGGAACTACATTACCTGATCAGTTCAAAATGCAGATTGTGAATTGCAGGCAATGAAAAGATGGTAAGGAAATGTCAGTTAATATTTTAGGTTTACATAGGAGTTTCTAAACTCATAGGGTTTTGTTTTGTTTTTTTTAATGTTGACTAAATTTCCTGAGAAATTAAATGGGAGCTCTTGCAATTTATTTTTATATTTAGCTCACAGCTTTCTAACAGTATTTCAAGGTGGTACATTAAGGTGCAGTGGGCATTTCCCCTATCCCCATAGGGCTTACAGTCTCAGGAGCCCTTTTACTAAAGTATATTAAGTGAAAAACCCTAACACACATTTAGCACTAACACAAACATGCATTAAGAGCCCAATTCCATAACATGCACGTCTGGCCTGTGGACACATCTAAATCAAAAACGGTCCCCCTTTGAACCTAATTCCACATCCGTGGGTCTGGACGTGCCCGCGGGGTCGGAATCAGGGAGACAGACTTGTTTGGCGGGTACGTAGACGCGCTATACAGCCGGCCCCATGCCTCTGATGCGGATTCTGAAACATTAGAAATTTTGGATCCTGCCCGTCCCCACGATATACCTGTGGATGCCATGCCCCTCAGGAAAAACATGCATCACCTAAGTTGCCCATCACAGACAGTAGTGTGCTGATGCACCCTACACATAAACACCAATGAGAAATGACAGCTGCTGCAACCTAGACCATATCCCAGTCCCTCTCATGCCCTGAAAAGTGCTGGGTAAGCCCAATGCACCCCAATATGGTATACAAGAATGTACATATGAACATGTACGTCAGGACGTAACCTGCATCAAATGGTACATGGCATTAGGAACCGGCCCCAGTGAGTCCTGCCCTGGTCATCTCTACAAACGCCTTAAACTGCTAGGGATAGACCCTCACCAAGTCCACAAAACCCTGAACTAACCTTGCAGGTCCCCAAGGGATGCATAATAATTGCTGAGCAACAAATGTATGCCCTTTCAGAGCCTCTGGGCTAGAAACACATGCATTCTGCTGCTCTGCACTACCTTTCCTCTCTTATCTCTCCCTAGACCCCTCCCCAGGAACTCTGCTCTTCTGTCAGATTGCTTCTATCTGTGCCCTTCCCTTCTACTGCCAAATCAAGACATCACTCATTTCACCTTGCTGCTCCGTATGCCTGGAACATACTACCTGAGTCTGTATGTCACGCTTCGTCCCTGGCCCCTGTCAAATCCAAGCTGAGCACCCAGCCCATTGGTGCCACTGTTAGATCAGATCTGGCTAAGCTCCCTAGTGTTTCCTGACCATTCCCCTTGGATTTATCCTGTGCACAGCTGCTGTATTGTCTGTCCCAACTAGACTGTAAGCTCCACTGAGCAGGGACCAGTGCTGCGCAAACCTTGTGGCGCTATACAACTGATCAGTAGTAGTTGTTGCAGCTGTAGTAGGGCCTTCTGGCTATGGCATCTGACACCCACCTATCTGGGTACTGGCATTTCTCACAGCAGCTACACCTGTCCCATCATGGCATATGCCAATCTGTATACATCTGCTAACTGAGGGCCACCTTATCTGCCTTCCCATAGCCAGCTTTGTGGCACTGTTCCTCTAGTCAGGGTTGTGTGGGGATGGGAGGGAACATCCCTGTGCCATTGCACCAAGTAGCCAGGCTCCGGATATATCACCACTCTCACAGTTCTCATGAATCCTGGCCCTAGGTAGGGATATAGGCTGCTTAGGGCAAACCAGGGAATGTTGGCACTACATCAGTCATGGCTCCCAGTGCCAGGCACAGTGGATGTATTTATTTAACATGTTTTTTATATCACTTTATCATTTCAGTCAAAGCGGTTTACATTGTAACTTCAACTAGGTAATGTCCATTAACAGGGACATTGATAACCCTTTATTGCCTCAGAAAAATCCAAGTTAAGCAACTTGCCCCAGGCCACACAAAGTGCTAGTGGGAATTGAACCCTGATCTTCTAGCTCCCAAGCCAGTGCTCTAACCATTAGGCTACTCCTCCACTCCTGCATGTACAGCTGCCTTTTAACACTGGCAACAATATCTGATCTACTTGGGAGTACCCTATGTAAAATAATCCAGAAGGAATGAGCATAGGTTCCCTATGGTTAAATGTCAAAACATATCCCTGTCAATAATAGAGACCCTCAGAATAAGAGCATCCAGAAGTGCAAACAGCACTAATACCTGCTCAACAGCAACACCATTGATCCCACAAAATATGCATTATGGCATGTCATGCATTAGTGCCCTTATTCTGAGGGTCCCTTATCATTGATAGGGCTATGTTTTGACATCTAATTATAGTGAACCCTCTCTGAGTTTGACTGGCCAATCACACTGGCACCTGATGATGCTGCGGTCATCTATACGACCCAGGTACTAGCCAGGCATTCATGTCCCCCCTGAATCACAGATGAGCACACCAGATCCTCCTGTGCATCCCTCAAACCATACACACACACACACACACACACACTTTCTGTCAAAAAACATGATTCTGCCCAAAAGATGCCCTAAACCTATACATAACAGCTATGATAACATAATCACATAGGGGTAACCAGGACTTCAAATCTGTTCTCTGTTTCTCACCCAAAAAAAGGAATCCTTTCCCTGCTCATGCCCATAATATCCCTGCATCAGCAGTCCCATTTTTCTAAACATGGGAATTGTTAGGGTCCCATAGATTGGCTCCCTTAGCACAAACAGCACATAGGTGCATAGCCTGAATAAACACTATTGTTCTTCTTAATATTTCTGTAAGGGTGTTTAGAAATGTTTCTTTAACTTACAACATCCCTCAGCTTTGCTCTCTCTACGATTGGATCTTGTATTTTTCCAGACTGCAGTCATACCAGTTCAAAACATACTTGTCACAAACAATCTTCTCTGTGGGACGCATTGCAGAGGATAGCAGAATATTTTCTAAGTCCTAGCCTTATACCATGTTTCAGCAGGAATAATGTGGACGTTTCTAGGAAACACTTAATATGTATATGGGCCTTTCCTCAATATGCTTTTTATGTCTCCGCAGCTGACCATGCCCCCCATTCTGCCCTCTCCCACTCACTTTCTGAGATCCCCATGCTAGTGCCATGGACATGCATGTTAGCAGTGTTTCAGAATACGGTTGGGGATGTTTTTGGCACATAAAAATCCCCGCCGCTCATACAAACCCCTTATTTGTGTTCTGGAATGACCCCCTAAGTGTAAAGCCTCCGAGGTAACTCAAGGGTTTGGCCAGCATGTTCCCAGCAGTTAACGTGCAGATGCATACCTTAATCCATAGTGCAATTACCATGGGTGCACCCAACTCCACCTACTGAGGTGGCATTAGTTGCACACATGCTAACTGCAACATTGACAGCGTGCAATATATCCCCTAGTGCCAATTGTAGTGTGCTCTCTATGCCCACTCTCCACACCTAAGCTGCCCATTCAGCAGTCAAAGCGTGACTGGCACTTATTGTGCAAATCAGCACATGCTGTCATGCCTCTGTGGTTACAGCTAATGAGGGGCCTTGTGCACAGTACTGTGCATTAAGCACATTAAGTACTTAGCATGCTTTAGTAAAATGGCCCCTAAGTTTGTACCAAAGGCTATGGAGTTTAACAGAACTTGCCTAAGCCACGAGGAGCATTAATGGGATTTCAACCCAGCTTTCCTTGGCTCCCTGTCCACTGATTTAAGCACTAGGCTACTCCTCCATTCCTAATTTATTTTTATTTTTGAGGATCATGAAATAAAGGTGTTTCATTTAAACAGATCTATTGATGCCCCTGTGCCTTTCTACATTCTCTCCCCAGTTTAGGCCTTGGGCTCTGTCTCCAGGACCAGATTTTGGTGTTCTTAGTCTGAATGAATTCTTTGCTTCGGTCTTTACTAAAGAAGATATAAGGAAGTTACTCAAGCCTGAAATGATATTTAAAGGTGACGTATCAGAAGAATTGAAAGAAATTTTGTTAAACCAGGAAAGTGTATTACAACTATTTGATAAACTGAAGAACAGCAAATCACCCAGACCAGATGGTATACATTCAAGAGTATTGAAAGAACTGAAATATGAGACTGCAGACCTACTATTAGTAATTTATGAACTATCATTAAAATCATCTGTAGTACCTGAAGATTGGAGAATGGCCAATGTAACGCCAATTTTAAAAAAGGGTTCAAAGGGTGATCTGGGAAACTACAGACTGATGAGCCTGGGCAAAATGGTAGAAACCATTATAAAGATTAAAATTACTGAACATGTAGATAGTTATGGTTTAATGGGAGAAAGCTAACATGGATTTAGCCAAAGAAAATCTTGTCTTACTAATCTGTTATGTTTTTTTGAAGATGTGAATAAGCAGGTAGACAAAGCTGAGTCAGCTGATATAATCTATATGGATTGTCAGAAAGCCTTTAACAAGATCCCTCATGAGAGACTCTTGGCAAAATTAAAAAGCCATGGGATTAGAGGCAGTGTACTACTGTGTATCAGGAACTGGTTAAAAGATAGAAAGCAGAGAGTAGAGCTAAATGGCAATTTTCTCAATGGAGAAGGATGAACAGTAGAGTACCACAGGGATCTGTGCTGGTACCTCTGCTTTTTAAGATGTTTATAAATGACCTAGAAATGGGAATGAGTGAGATGATCAAATTTGCAGATGACAGAAAATTATTCAAAGTTATTAAAAAACAAGAGGATTGTGAAAAATCGCAAAAGAACCTTGATAAATGGGAAGACTGGACGTTCAAATGGCAGATTAAATCTAATGTGGACAACTGCAAACAACTCAAACTATGGTTATACAATGCAAGGTTCCACATTAGAAACCACCACCCAGGAAAATGACTTAGGAATCATTGTGGATAATACATTGAAACCCTCTGCCCAATGTGCAGTGGTGGCCAAGAAAGCAAATAGAATGTTAGGAATCACAAGGAAAGGAATGGAGAATAAACAAAGGATATTGTAGTTTTATTAGTGTAAGTATCCCCAGCAAACCTAAGTAAGTAAACCATTTAAATTCCTAAATACAACCTTAAAACTAAGATGCAGACAGCAGTCTGGCAGCAAGATGGGGGCTTTCCAGTCTTTTGCATTGAGTGTCACATGTATGATTTTCTTCCAGTTGGTGAGGGGTCTTACGTGTGCACTAGGTACAAGGCGTTCTTTATCTCAGGGAACAAGTCCGATCTCTGGAGGCTAGAGTAGCAGACCTGGAGGACATAAGACAACAGGGAGGTACACAGACGAGACCTACAGGGATGTAGTACTGAAGTCCCAACTCCAGTCTGGCAGCATCCCTGTTGCCATGGAGGAGAGAGGTCACGTGATAGGAGAGCATCACCCTGGTGTGGTAGGAAGTGATCCTGTAGCAAGGACCTGTCCTCCAGGTGATGCAAAACCCTCTCGCACCAAGGAGATTTCTCCAGGGCCATGTTCCCATGAGAGAAGGGTTAGGACAGCTGTTTTAGTTGGTGATTTGATCATTAGGCATGTAGACAGCTGGATGGCTAGGGGATATGAGGATCGCCTGGTAACATGCCTGCCTGGTGCGAAGGTAACAGACCTCATGCGCCACCTAGGTCTTAGAGAGTGCTGGGGAGGAGTCTGCTGTCTTGGTATATGTTGGTACCAATAACATGGGAAAGTGTGGTAGGGAGGTTCTGGAGGCCAAATTTAGGCTTTTAGGTAGGAAGTTGAAATCCAAACCTTCCAGGGAAGTATTCTCTAAAATTCTTCCCATTCCATGTGCAGGATCCAAAAAGCAGGCAGAGCTCCAGATTCTCAATGCGTGGATGAGACGATGATGCAAGGAAGAGGGTTTTGGATTTGTTAGTAACTGGGGAACATTCTGGGGAAAGGAGAGGCTTTTCCAAAGGGATGGGCTCCACCTTAATCGGGATGGAACCAGGCTGCTGGCATTAACATGATATCATGAAAGGCGGTATACAAGAAATGTTAAATAAATAAATAAATAAATAAATAATAAATTTACCTTTATAAAGGAGATAGAGCAGCTTTTAAACTAGATAACAGGGGAGAGCCGACAGTGGCCCAGAGCACATAGTTTGGAACAACTTGTATACTAGCAAAAGACTGAAGTTAGGACATATCAACAGAGAAGTTCCAATAAAGACAAAAGTAACCCAAATGCCCTTGAGTACAGAGCAGACAGAGCTTAAAGATTACAAATTACCCCTGCCTACCGATAACCAGATTAATATGAATAAAATACTGCCTCTAAAATGCTTGCATGCAAAGGCTAGAAGTCTAAAAAATAAGATGAGAGAGAATATAAAATCACTAAATGAGAGGTTAGATATGATTGGTATCGCAGAGACATGGTGGAAGGAGGACAACCAATGGGACACTGATACCTGGGTACAAACTATATCGTAATGATAGAGCTGATCAAATTGGTGGAGGGGTTGCGCTCTTTGTTAGAGAGGGCATTGAATCACAAAGGATTAAAGTTTTGCAGGAAACAAAATTCACTGTAGAATCTCTATGGATTGAAATTCCATGTAAAAAGAGAACGGGGAAGGGAAAGGCAATGGTGCCTGGTGAATGCAAACACCTAGCCAGAATGAACAAATGGATGAAGAAATGCTCAAAGAAATCAGGGAAGCTAAAAATGTTACAGCACAGTAATAATAAAGGGTGATTTCAATTACCCCAGTATCGACTGGGTCAGTGTCTCGGCAGGACTTGCTAGGGAGATAAAGTTTCTAGATGAAATAAATGACCGTTTCTTGGAGCAGCTGGTTCATGAACTGACCAGAGGCGAAGCCATTTTGGACCTAGTCCTTAGTGGAACACAAGATCTGGTTCAAGAGATAAGAGTGTTGGGGCCACTTGGCAAGAGTGATCATAGCATGATTGTGTTTGATTTAATAAATGGAAGAAAGACGGCAAGGAAATCCACAATACTACCTTTTAACTTTCAAAAGGGAGACTATGATAAAATGAGGAAAATAGTTAAGAAAAAACTAAAAGGAGCAGTTGCAAAGGTTAAAGATTTACATCAAGCCTGGGTTTTGTTTAAAAATACTATTTTGGCAGCCCAGACCAGCTGTATTCTGTATTCTTATTTAAGAAAAGTGGAAGGAAGTCCAAAAACCTGCCAGCATGGTTTAAAAGTGAAGTCAGAGAGTTTGTTCCCACAAAAAACATCTTTCAGGAAATGGAAAAAGGAGCCAAATGACGAGAACTGGAAAGTTAGATGCAAGGCATTGATAAGGCAGGCAAAGAGAGAATTTGAGAAGAAGCTTGCTGTGGAAGCAAAAACATGTAATAAAGATTTATTTAAGTACATTCGTAGCAAAAAACCTGTGAGTCAGTTGGACCTTTAGATGATAGAGGGGTAAAAGGAGCACTAAGAGCGGACAAGGCCATAGCGGAGACTGAATGAATTCTTTGCTTCGGTCTTTACTGAGAAAGATGTAGGAATGTTACCCATGACTGAAATGGTATTTAAAGTTGATGCCGCAGAAGAATTGAAAGAAATACCGATATACCTGGAAGATGTATTACAACTATTTGATAAAATGAAGAGTAGCAAATCACAGGTTCCACAATGCTTGTACTGAGGCAAGCAGTGGACATTCCGGTTCCCCCTTTAATAATGGTTTATGGACCTTTCCTCCAGGAACTTGTTCAAACCTTTTTTAAAGCAGGCTACACTAACAGCTTTTACTACATCCTATGGTAAAGAATTCCAGCATTTGGTTATACGTTGAGTGGAAAAGTATTTTCTCTTATTTTTCTTAAATAGGTTGCCCTGTAGCTTTATTGCATTTTCCCTAGTCTTTCAATATTTTGATGGCATAAACAATCGATCTACATTTACCCGTTCTATTCCAATCATTAATTTATAGACCTCTATCATATCTCCCCCTCAGCCATCTCTTTTCCAGGTTGAAGAGCCCTAACCTTTTTAGCCTCTCTTCATAGGGGTATCCTTCCATCTCCTTTACCATTTCAGTGGTACCTTTTCTAATAACGTTATATCCTTTCTAAGATACGGCAACCAGAATGCACACAATATTCAAGGTGCAGTCACACCATGGAACGATACAGAGGCATTATAATATCCTTTGTTTTATTCTCCATTCCTTTCCTTATGATACCTAGCATTCTATTTGCTCTCTTGGCTGCCACTGCACACTGGGTGGAGGGTTTCAACATGTTATCCACAATGCCACCTAAATCTTTTTTCAAGGTGCATAACTTTGCACTTGACCACATTAAATTTCATCTGCCATTTGGATGCCCAGTCTTATTTATTTATTTAACATTTTTTATATACCGTCCTTCTACAAATCAGGACGGTTTACAAAGAACATTTTTATAGCAGTATGTTTCAACCATTTACATAGAACAATGAACAGGGATAAATATGTGTGCCAGAAAATAGAAACAAAAACAAAATGTGGAACTATTTACACAGAATAACTATGTTCATGGTATATACAGGCTAAGAGATGTTCTAGTTTATCAAGTTCCTCCTGAAATTTTTCACAATCCTCATGGGTTTTAACAACTTTTAATAAGTTTGTGTCATCTGCAAATTTGATTACCTCACTCGTTATTCACATTTCCAGGTCATTTATGAATATGTTAAAAAGCAGCAGATCCAGCACAGACCCTGAAGTACTCCACTATTTACTTTTCTCCATTATACTACCACATCAAAACCCTCAGGAACCTCAGATCCGTACTGGACCACAACGCTTTAGAAGTATCTGCCAGGCACTGATCACCTCATCTTTGACTATGCCAACATTATCTAATCAGGGCCTACCAAAATCATCATTGCAGCCGCTACAGCTTGCAAGTAATGTAGCAGCCAGACATCATGGCCAGCACTCGCCACGAGCACATAACACCCACACTAAAACAACTACATTGGCTCCCTATCCACAGCAGAGTGAAGTACAAATTGGTACTGACAATGTTCAAAAGAGTGGTGGATCTGTGGAATAGTCTCCTAGTGGAGGTAGTAGAGATGAGGACAGTATCTGAATTCAAAAAAGCATGGGACAAACACAGAGGATCTCTAAAGGAAAAAAAGGGAACTGTTATAGTTGTTGGCAGGACAGACTAGATAGAAAAATGACAACAGAAAAAGACAACATGGCCTATGTTTCTATTCCAACATGGCCTCAAACAAAATCTCACAGCTACCCTACCCTACAAGCAGATGACCATCCCATGTCACAGAACAACTACAGCCCTGCACCCTTCCTCTGCACAGTGCATCCTGTACAGTTATATTGTTACAAATATCCTATAGTTTACATTGTACAGTTACTTTCCTCAATTGTTGCTCTAGTGCTTACTTGTACAATTACAGCACAGTTCATCCTGTACGGTTACACTGTTGCAAATGTTGTATTGTTTAAGGGATAGTTTGTTCCCTTCAGGTGTTCTAATGTTACGCTGTACAGTTACTTTGCCTCAAATGTTCCATGTATAGTTCAATCATTCATTCCATGGAAAACGCCGTGACTAATAGATACAGCGGTATAAAAACTGTTAAATAAATACATAAAATATGAGATTGCAGACCTACTATTAGTAGTCTGTGAACTATTATTAAAATCATCTGTAGTAACTGAAGATTGGCATTACACTGGTCATTTGCCAATTTTTAAAAAGGGTTCCAGTGGTGATCCGGGAAACTACAGGCCAGTGAGCCTGACGTCAGTACCAGGCAAAATAGTAGAAACCATTATGAAGAATAAAATTACTGAACATATAGATAGTCATGGTTTAATGAGACACAGCAAATATGGCTTTAGCCAAGGAATATCTTATCTTACTAATCCTGTTTATTCAAACCTTCAAAAAAAATATAACGGTAGACAAAGGTGAGACAGTCAATATAGTGTATCTGGATTTTCAGAAAGCCTTTGACAAGATTCTTCAAGAGAGACTCTTGATGAAGTTAAAAAGTCATGGGATAGGAGGTAGTGTACACTGTGGATCAGCAACTGGTTAAAAGATAGAAAGCAGAGGGTAGGGATGTATGGCAAAATTTCCCAATGAAGAAAGATGAATAGTGGCGTTCCGCAGGGATATGTGCTGGGATCACTGCTTTTTAACATATTTGTAAATGACCTGGAAGTGGGAATAATGAGTGAGGTAGTCAAATTTGCAGATGACACAAAATTATTCAAAGTTGTTAAAACACAAGAGGATTGTGAAAAATTGCAAGAAGACCTTGATAAATTGGAAGACTGGACGTTCAAATGGCAGATGAAATTTAATGTGGACAAGTGCAAAATTATGCACCTAGGAAGAACAATCCAAACTATGATTGCACAATGCAAGGTTCCACATTAGGAACCACCATCCAGGAAAAAGATTTAGGCATCATCGTGGATAAAATGTTGAATCCCTCCACCCAGTGTGCAGTGACGGCAAAGGCGGCAAATAAAATGCTAGGAATCATAAGGAAGAGAATAGAGAATAAAACAAAGGATATGATAATGCCTCTGTATCATTTCATGGTGCAACTGCACCTTGAATATTGTGTACAATTCTGGTCACCATATCTTTAAAAGAATATAGCAGAATTAGAAAAGGTACCGAGAAGAGCCCTACTTTCCCCCTACCTGTTTAATTTATATGCAGAACAAATCATCAGAGAAGCAGGATTGCGGAGAGTCAGCTGGAGATCGGAACCGGTGCGGTGAGGCAGTCCTTTTCCATCTGATTGGCTGCAGCAATAGTCTTCCCGACTGCCCCGGCTGCTCCTGGCAGCATATTACAGCGTTGGCTGCCTTGCGGGGTTGAGAGTCAGCTGGAGATCGGAACCGGTGCGGTGAGGCAGTCCTTTTCCATCTGATTGGCTGCAGCAATAGTCTTCCCGACTGCCCCGGCTGCTCCTGGCAGCATATTACAGCGTTGGCTGCCTTGCGGGGTTGAGAGTCAGCTGGAGATCGGAACCGGTGCGGTGAGGCAGTCCTTTTCCATCTGATTGGCTGCAGCAATAGTCTTCCCGACTGCCCCGGCTGCTCCTGGCAGCATATTACAGCGTTGGCTGCCTTGCGGCCGCGGTCGCGGCCCGCGGTCGCGCGCCCGAAGGGGGCGTGACCAAAGGGGGAACGCCCCTTTGGTGCCCCTTCGGTGCCAATTTGGGGCTTGTGCCCTCGTCGCAGTTGGTATGCCACGAGGCCATGCGAAGAGGAAGAGCAAAAAGCTTCAGGGAAGTCAATCTGGTAAACAAGCAGCTACTGTTACATCTACCCCGTCAGCTGTTACTGGTCCTATGGATCATCATGTGATAGTTCTCTCGCAAGCGCTTTCCTCAGCTCAATGCTCTTCCTCACCTGGGTCTGGCATAACCCTTAGTTCTATCGAGAGGTCTCCTCCACCCAACCCAGGACCTTCTCAAGTGTCTGAGGAAATGTCATCTGCTTCTGGGTCGTCGTCCTCCTCCTCCGGAGGGGAAGATGAGATTCCTGTTTCCCTTCCTGTGTCTTCGCATGAGGTACTTTCATTAATTCCCATTCCTATGGTTGCTAGTTTTGATGCTAATCGAGTTCCTCAAATTGAAAATCCAGAGACTGTTACTCTTGTGGACATTTGGAAGCAAGTTACTGCAACTAACTCAATGTTATCTCAATTTATGAGTCAAACTGCTGTATTTTCAAAACAGGTTTCTTGTAAATTTGAAAAAGTTGAGGTTTCTATTAATCAATTGTCTCAGCGTGCTGATCAGCTAGATACGCAGGTGGCATCATTGCAGTCTGCTAATATGTTAACTTCCAAGGATACTTTGATGTTCTATCAGCAATTAGAAGTTTTAGATAATGCCTCTCGGGCTAAAAACTTACGTATTCTTAATTTTCCAAAGCACCGTTTATTGACATCTGTTTTGTTATTTCGTCAATATTGTAAGGAAATTTTGTCTCTACCTAATGCAGATACTGTTGTTTTGGAGAGGACTTTCTACTTGTCTGCTCCAGCGGCTTCTAGGGAACTTGGTGAGCCGCGGCAGGAGGAGGGTACTTCTTTAAATTTAACTGATTTATTAGAACACTCCCAGGTTCCCATTTCTACTCGTGCTACTTTGGTAGTCACTTTGGCCAATTTTGTAGATAAGTCTTCTATTTTGAAGGCTTTTTTTCCTAAGAAAGATTTCCTTTTTTATGGCCAAAAGATGTCCATATTTCCGGATGTCTCTAGACAGACACAAATACGTAGAAAGTCCTTTCTGCAATTGAAAGCTAGGGTTTTGGCTATAGGGGGTATTTTCCGTTTACGGTTTCCATGTAAATGTTTTGTGACCATTCAAGGAATCAGTTATGAATATTTTGATCCTTCTTACTGGAATCTCTTTTGGCTTCCTTACACGCTTGAGTGATATTACTGTATATTTTGTAGTTAGGATTATACAACTTGGTTGGTTGGGTGTTTGTAGCCTTATAAATTTCTACTCCGGCTCTCTTTTCAGCTGTTCTCTCCTTGTTGTGGGTGGAGAAATGATATGTTTATGAGATTTTTCTTTGTCTTATTTGTAAATTTGTTTGTTCATATTATTTGTTTCTTGTTGAATATATTCATTGGATGTAAAATTGAAAATTTAATAAAAAGAGAAGCAGGATTGCATGAAGACAACAGAGGTGTGAAGATTGGTGGAAGACTCATCAACAACCTTCGCTATGCTGATGATACCACATTACTGGCTGAAAGTGAAGATTATCTGAAACATTTGCTTCTCACAATCAAAGAACATAGTCTCAAAATGGGCCTGCACCTTAATGTAAAGAAGACAAAGATCATGACAACTGGCATAATCAACAGGTTCATCGTTGAAGGAGAAGAAATTGAAATTGTGAACAACTTTAACCTACTTGGATCAACTATCAATAAAGAAGCAACAAGCAGTCAAGAAATCAGACGACGCATTGCTCTTGGCAGAATGGCTATGAAAGACCTAGATAAGATTCTCAAGAGCAGAGATGGCTCTCTCCATACAAAGATTCGACTTGTTCAAGCCATGGTATTTTCAATAACATCATATGGATGTGAAAGCTGGACAGTGAAAAAGATAGACAGGAAGAAAATTGATGCCTTTGAATTATGGTGCTGGCAGCGAATACTGTGTATACCATGGACTGCCCGAAGAACAAACCAGTCGGTACTAGAGGAGATCAAACCTAAGCTTTCTTTAGAAGCTCAGATGACAAGACTTCGACTTTCATACTTTGGACACATCATGCGAAGAGAGAGATCATTAGAGAAAGACATTATGCTTGGCAAGATAGAAGGTCAACGCAAAAGAGGAAGGCCAGCAATGAGATGGATCGATACAATAACAGCAGCTACGGGTACCAGTCTGTCAACAATGAGCCGCCTGACTGAAGACCGAACACAATTTAGGATAGCTATCCAGAGGGTCGCCATGAGTCGACTCCGACTCGACGGCACTTAACAACAACAACACCGAGAAGAGCCACTAAAATGGTAAAGGGGATTTAAGGATACTTCTATGAGGAGAGGCTTAAAAGGTTAGGGCTTTTCAACATAAAGAAGAGACAGTTTAGAGGAAATATGATAAAGGTCTATAAATTAATAAATGGAGTGGAATGGCTAAACGTAGATCGATTATTTATGCCATCAAAAAGCAGAAAGACTAGGGGGCATGCAATGATGCTACAATGTAACTTATTTAAGACTACTAAGAAAAAATATTTTTTCACTCAACGGTGTAAACTCTGGAATTCATTTCCGGAGAATGTAGTAAAAGCTGTTTAGTATAGCTGGGTTTAAAAAAAGTTCGGACAACTTCTTGGAAGAAAGGTCCATAAACTATTATTAAAGGGGACCCAGATAATCCACTGCTTGCACCAATACAAGCATTATGGAACCTGTGTGCCTTTTTGGGAAACTGCTAGGTACTTGTGACCTGGATTGGCCACTGTTGGAAACAGGATACTGGGCTTGAGGGACCCTAGTCTGACCAAGTATGGCAAATCTTATGTTCTTATTATAACATTTATAGATATATATAATGAACTAGTAGTTCTTAAAAAGAGATGGTTGTTCCATTTAGGGTATATTATTTAATATGACTAAGAAAGTTATGTGGGAATTGGGTCTAGAGAAATTGCATCTTATTAGCTGCTGTTAGAAACAGAATTATCAGAATTTCATGTGAAAGTTTCATATCGGAACTTCAGTTCAGACAAAAAAAACCCAAAAGGTTAGGGGCCCTTTTACGAAAGTGCATTAGGTTTCTGCAACTAACACATGCTCAGTGCAAAAGCTAGCAAAGCGAAAAGCTCTACGTAACTGTCAAGAGTGTGACCAGCATGTTCGTGCCAGTGATGTGCAATAACTGTGGGTGCACCTAACTCCACCTATCGTGGTAGCGTTAGATGCAGCCATGATAATGGCAACATTGACAGTACACGATACACCTTCTGCACTTCTGCAATGTGCGAACTGCACCCACACCCCTGCCCTGCCCATTCAGCACCCCAATGTGCAAGTGATAGTTACTGCACACTGACTCATGCATGGTCGTGCCCCCATGGCAGCAGTTACCACAGATCTGAGCATGCAATTATCACATGTGAACATGCATGCTAACTGCTTAATGCACTCTAATGAAAGATCCCCTTATTAGTTTTGAGTGAGAGCTAATGTTAAAAAAAATAAATACAAACCAGAGTCAGCTTCTTCTCCTCAGCTTGACCCTTTCCAGCTCTCTTGCCCCCCCCCCCCCCCTTTACTTGATTCCCTCAGCAGAGAGGCAAATCATCATTTGGCTCCATGGCCCCTGATACAGTTCAAACAAAAAGCACAGAGCCACGTCGAGTGCAGTCATCAGCTATAAAAGTAGAGTACTATTGCTAAACCTTTCAATATTTTCAGATGCAATTCAAAAAAATAAAAAGAGCATTGGACTCTTTATGGATTAGGTGATGTAAGCAGCACTGGGCAGCTATGCCACTTTGTCAAGCACAATTGCAAAGTTCCTTTTTTTTTTGTTTTGTTTTTAAGTGCTGTCTGCAGGTGACCCAGCAGCCCCTGGGTTTTCTTGGCAATGTAGCAGAAGTAGATTGCCAGGACTTTTTTTCTGAGGCAGTGGAGGGTAAAGTGACTTGCCCAAAGTCACAAGGAGTACCAGTAGAAATTGAACCCAGATCTCCTGGGTGCTATTCTGTTGCTCTAATTACTAGGCTACTCCTCTACTTCATTATATATGAAATGGTTTTTAGGAACGTTTTTTCAAAGGATTATAATTTATTTTGTGTCATTTCTCTCGCATATTGGTCTTTGCTTGGAGCATTTATAGTGCTGGCATTTTTTTGAATTGGATCTCAGTAACAGCAACATATTGTGCATATTGTACTGGGCATATTGTAAAGTAATGCAAAAATCCTACAAAAGTCATCAAGGATCTACAGAGCAAATCTACCATACAAAAGCATTAACTTCTAGAACTCGCACAAACACCTTACCTCGGAAAGTCAGCGGTGCAAAAATTGCAGTGAGCACTAGAACATTCATGCACCTATTGGGAAAACTGAACAAGCCAGATTACTACAGATCTTTACATATAGTAAACACCATGCTAACAGAATACCTGGCCTTGGTCACACATGAGAACCACAGAAACTTTCACCAAGGAAAGAATAAAATTACCATAAACTAAAAACAGAAATATAAAGACAATAATTAAGCTGAAGCCCCGAAAAGTCAAAGTGCATGCAGTGCAATGCCAAAGAGAAAGAGATAAATTTCTACCTGTATTATGCAAAAATATAAAAACATAACAGATGCAGATTCCCAAAACTGGGATATTCCAATCACTAAATTGATAATGAATTTTTATACCCTTGTCTGGCAATTTTATTTTTCTAATTGCGCTCGTCCCAGTCTCTGGTTTCTGCATCCCTCTGTCCCAGTCCAGATTTAGGCAAATGCAATATAGGCAAATGCCTGGAGTGCCAAATTTTAAGGCATCAAATACTTGGGGCTAAACAGACACCTGATTCTGCTTGCTTTAGGATCATGCTGTATGCTCTGTACCACCATCTGGTCCTGCCTATGGCCGCTAACTTCTGAAGTCTAGCCCTGCCTCTGTCTGTTTCCAGGATCTTCTGTCCATTTGCCACTTATTTTCTCTCCTCTTCCCCCCGCATCTCTGCCATTAACTTTTCACTTCCAGCTTTTTTCTATTTATTTTTCTATCTTTGCCACTCAAATTTCATCCTTGCTTCTCAACATCCAACCTTCAAGTTCCTTTCAACTGCATCTACCTATAGTTTTCAATCTCTCTCTCTTCTCCTGTGCTCAGCATTTCCCTTCTCTCTCCCCCTACTCCCCCCTGCCTCCCCCACCTATGCCCTGCATCTGCCTGACATAAGAACATAAGATATACCATACTGGGCTTGATGGACCTTGGCCTGACCCAGTATGGCATATCTTATGTTCTTATTAGAACGAAGGTTAGCCATTCCTGTATTCTTCCCTAGGCCTCATGCCTCCAGTGCAGAAAGGAATCTTCACACATTGGATTGTAAAAGAGCCTTAGCCTTTTATCTCCAAATAACTAAGCCAAATAGAACATCTTCTCAGGTTTTTGTGGCTTTTGACTCTAGTTATATGGGACATCCAGTTTCTAAAAGAACTCTGTCAAACTGGATTGCAGATTACATTTCCTATACATATCAGAGTAAGGGACTTTCTCTCGAAGGCTATGTCACGGCTCACAATGTGAGAGCAATGGCAGCCTCAACGGCTAACCTTCGTTCTAATAAGAACATAAGATATGCCATACTGGGTCAGACCAAGGTCCATCAAGCTCAGTATCCTGTTTCCAACAGTGGCCAATCTAGGTCATACGTACCTAGCAGTTTCCGCAAAAGACACAGGTTCCGCAATACTTGTACTGGGTCAAGCATTGATATCCTGGGTCCCTTCTTAATAATGGTTTATGGACCTTTCCTCCAGGAACTTGTCCAAACCGTTTTTAAACCCAGCTACACTAACAGCCTTTACTACATCCTCCGGTAACAAATTCCAGAGTTTGATTACACGTTGAGTGAAAAAATATTTTCTTTTATTAGTCTTAAATAGTTTACCCTGTAGCTTCATTGCATGTCCCCTAGTCTTTCTATATTCTGATAACGTAAACAATCGATCTATGTTTACCCGTTCCACTCCGTTCATTATTTATAGACTTCTATCATATCTCCCCTCAGCCGTCTCTTTTCCAGGTTAAAGAACCCTAACCTTTTTAGCCCTTCTTCATAGGAGTATCCTTCCATCCCCTTTACCATTTTGGTGGCTCTTCTCTGAACCTTTTCTAATAACGCTACATCCTTTTTAAGATACGGTGACCAGAACTGCACACAATATTCAAGGTGCGGTCTCACCATGGAAAGATATAGAGGCATTATAATATCCTTTATTTTATTTTCCATTCCTTTCCTTATGATACCTAACATTCTATTTGCTCTCCTGGCCGCCGCTGCACACTGGGCAGAGGGTTTTAACATGTTATCCACAATGACGCCTAAATCTTTTTCCTGGGTGGTGGTTCCTAATGTGGAACCATGCATCATGTAACCATAGTTTGGGTTGTTCTTCCCTAGGTGCATAACTTTGCATTTGTCCACATTAAATTTCATTTGCCATTTTGATGCCCAGTCTTCCAATTTATCAAGATTCTCTTGCAAATTTCCACAAATCCTCATGGGTTTTAACAACTTTAAATAGTTTTGTGTCATCTGCAAATTTGATAACCTCACTCGTTATTCCCTTTTCCAGGTCATTTATGAATATGTCAAAAAGCAGCGGACCCAGCACAGATCCCTGGGGTACACCACTATTCACCTTTTTCCATTGGAAAAATTGGCCATTTAGCCCTACCCTCTGCTTTCTATCTTTTAACCTGTTCTTGATCCACAATAGAACACTGCCTCCTATCCCATGACTCTTTCGTTTTGCCAAAAGTCTCTGATGAGGGACCTTGTCAAAGGTTTTCTGAAAGTCCAGATACACTATATCAACCGACTCACCTTTTGTCCACCTGTTTATTCACACCTTCAAAAAAACATAACAGATTAGTAAGACAAGATCTTCCTTGTCTAAAGCCATGTTGGATGTCTCCCATTAGGCCATGACTATCTACATGCTGAGTAATTTTGTTCTTTATGATGGTTTCTACCATTTTTCCCAGGTATCGACATCAGGCTCACCGGTCTGTAGTTTCCCGGATCACCCCTTGAACCCTTTTTAAAAATTGGCGTTACATTGGCGATCCTCCAATCTTCAGGTATTACAGATGATTTTAATGAAAATTCACAGATTACTAATAGCAGGTCTGCAATCTCATATATCAACACCCTTTCAACACCCTTGGATGTATACCATCCGGCCCAGGTGATTTGCTACTCTTCAGCTTATCTAATAGTTGTAATACATCTTCCCGATGTATCAATATCTCCTTCAATTCTTCCACACCTTTAAATACCACTTCAGTCATGAGTAACATCCCTACATCTTCCTCAGTAAAGATCGAAGCAAAGAATTCAGTCTCTCCGCTATCGCCTTGTCGCCTCTTAGTGCCCCTTTAACCCCTCTATCATCTAATGGACCAACTGACTCTCCCAAAGGTTTTTTGCTATGAATGTACTTGAAAAAGTCTTTATATCGTGTTTTTGCTTCCACAGCAAGCGTCTTCTCAAATTCTCCCTTTGCCTGCCTTATCAATGCCTTGCATTTGACTTGCCAGTGCTTATGCTGTTTCCAGGTTTCATCATTTGGATCTTTTTTCCATTCCCTGAAAGATGCTTTTTTGGCAACAACAGCCTCTCTGACCTCACCTTTAAACCATGCTGGCAGTTTTTTGGACTTCCTTCCACTTTTCTTAAAGCATGGAATACAGCTGGTCTGATAGTAGTTTTCAACAACACCCAAGCTTGATGTAAGTCTTTAACTTTGCAACTGCTCCTTTTAGTTTTTTCTTAACTATTTTCCTCATTTTATCATAGTCTCCCTTTTGAAAGTTAAAAAGTAGTACCGTGGATTTCCTTACTATTCCTCCTCCACTAATTAAATGAAACGCGATCATGCTATGATCACTATTGCCAAGTGGCCCCAACACCCTTATCTCTTGCACAAGATCTGGTGTTCCACTAAGGACTAAGTCTAATATGGCTTCCCCTCTGGTTGGGAAACGTGATGTATCCAAGGATAGAACAACTGATCATATAATATTGAAACAGAGGCTTTTATTTGCAATACCAAATGGATGATGCCCACCCGACACAGGCCGTGTTTCGTTCAATAAAACTTCATCAGGGGTACAGGGCAACTAAAAACAAAAATATCCAATAAATACACTCAAATGTACATAACATTAAAACATGCATAAAAAATGAATAACTAAAATCATAATAGATGAATAAATAACCACTCATATATATGTACCTAAAATATTGTTGGAACGCTATATAAATAAATATAAGATAAATAAATATCATTATAACAATAAATACATAAATATAAATATAAATATACAAATAAATACATATTAAAAATATCGATAAGAATATGTAAAAAACATATATATATATAAAAGAGAGACTGAGGAAGGAAGGGGGAGTTCTTTTAGAAGGTACAATGACCATGAACCAAAAGAAAAAGAGAAGGAAAATCATCTGTGCACAATTATGCTAAAGGTAGTAAACCTAAAAACATATTAAAATCATAAAAAACTAAAAACATCAAATGAATAACAGCAATAGATGTGAAAAAATAAAAACCGGTGCTTAAAAGGAATTCATGCCCGATGTGAAAACAGCCATATACTCACTAACCAATCTCTCAATGGCAAAAGCTGTAAAAGACTCTTCTTGTCCATAACTGCATCAAAAAAGCCAAAGGGTCCCATTAATGGTGCAGTGTATAAGCCAACAAACTAATTCAAACCAAAACTTCAACTACTTACATTTCATATCAAGCCTAAACTTGCTGCACAATCCGCGGCACTCTAAACGTGAATTCCTCTAAGAAATCACCTAAAAGAATACAACGATATGATATTTTAATGTAGTAAAATTTCAACCAAAAACCCATAAAATCTCAAACGGGAACCTTACCACGATGTATCCTGCATCTCATTTCATGACTCCAAAAACGCCGAAGCTGCACAGAATCGTTGAGGCACTACTTGTATATAGTTACAACTGGTATGTTCTGCCTAATGCGGTACAGACAGTACTTCTGTTTAAAATTGTCACACACACTGTTATAGTTGAAATATCCTGATTAGTTGTTGAATCCCTGAATTATGCAAGTTACGATGTTCTATGTAATAAGTTATAATGTTCAATGTTCTATGTAAAACAAACTCTGCTTTGTTAACTGTTGTTAATTGTACACCGCAACTGATCGCTGGAAGATGCGGTATATAAATAAGTGTTAAATAATAAATAAGTTTAGGCTTGATATGAAATGTAAGTAGTTGGAGTTTTGGTTTGAATTAGTTTGTTGGCTTATACACTGCACCATTAATGGGACCCTTTGGCTTTTTTGATGCAGTTATGGACAAGAAGAGTCTTTTACAGCTTTTGCCATTGAGAGATTGGTTAGTGAGTATATGGCTGTTTTCACATCGGGCATGAATTCCTTTTAAGCACCGGTTTTTATTTTTTCACATCTATTGCTGTTATTCATTTGATGTTTTTAGTTTTTTATGATTTTAATATGTTTTAGGTTTACTACCTTTAGCATAATTGTGCACAGATGATTTTCCTTCTCTTTTTCTTTTGGTTCATGGTCATTGTACCTTCTAAAAGAACTCCCCCTTCCTTCCTCAGTCTCTCTTTTATATATATATATGTTTTTTACATATTCTTATCGATATTTTTAATATGTATTTATTTGTATATTTATATTTATGTATTTATTGTTATAATGATATTTATTTATCTTATATTTATTTATATAGCGTTCCAACAATATTTTAGGTACATATATATGAGTGGTTATTTATTCATCTATTATGATTTAGTTATTCAATTTTTATGCATGTTTAATGTTATGTACATTTGAGTGTATTTATTGGATATTTTTGTTTTTAGTTGCCCTGTACCCCTGATGAAGTTTTATTGAACGAAACACGGCCTGTGTCGGGTGGGCATCATCCATTTGGTATTGCAAATAAAAGCCTCTGTTTCTTTTTTTTTTAAACTTTTATTTTCATTTTGCAACAAACAAAAGAAACAACACACCAAAGGAGACAAAACAAGTATACAATAAAGAAAAGTAAACCCAATTACCCCCCACCCCCACGCTTCTTCTCTAGCTGATTATGTCAGCATGTGAGCGCTTCCAAACAACAGTGATTATACATCAAAACAATCAAAAGAGTATCTGCGATACAGAATAATCATGGGACAAAGATATATACAAATTTAGACAGTCAGATGAGAGCATTGAGCAGAATGTACATAGTCATTGAGCATCTTCCATTTAGACCGATGATGAGGAGTCTGAATGGGGGAAGCAAACATACGAGGTATTTGTTCATATTTACTGTAGAGACAGACATGATTCCACCATTCATTGGGGCTCAGCTGAGAGCTATTTTTCCAGTATTTCGTAATTAGGGAAATAGCAATGCCAAGCATAAAGTCCAAAAGGAAGTAAGCCGTTTTTGGAAGAGAGGGGATCCCCGCAGCTGAGCGAAGTCCCACTATCCTCCAAGAAAGGGGCTCTTGAAAGTGCAAAATAGACTGGATACGACCCCAGACCCGACGCCAGTAATACTGTAGTGCGGGGCATTCATACATAACATGAGGTAGTGAACCAATGGCCGCATGGCATGTCCAACAACTATTGCCCTGAGTAGTGTTCCATTTGGCTAATCTGTCAGGAGTGTAAAAACACCGGTGGGCTAGAAAGAAGAGTGTCTGAGTGAGTGAGGCGGATCGGGAGACCCGTGTCACTCTACTCCAGACAAGGCTCCATTGCTCCGGGGTCAAAGTCACATGCAATTCTCTCTCCCATGCTTTCTGCGCTATAGGGGTATCTCTAATTATAGCATTACATAAGGTTTTGTAAAAATTGGATGCTACACCCGGTGAACTACCGATAGATCGGATAGTCTCCAACCAACCTTGTGTAGGGGAGGCCGATGGCGGGAGCACCTTAGCACTCCGAAGGCAATGCTGAAGTTGCACCAACTGAAAATAGTGTTTCGCTGGGAGACCAAATTCAATTTGCAATTCACTAAAAGTTTTCCAGCGACCTTCATGGAACAACTGACTAGGAATCCAAATGCCCCTAGTGTACCAGGGGCTCCACGCCATCGGCTTATTTTGTATTCGAAATCGAGTGTTATACCAAAGTGGGAGCTTGTCTAACGGACAGAGTCGGGAGTCTAAAGAGTGCATAAGATTATTAAAGGCACCTAAGGTGTCTAAAAGCATTGGTGGAAAGTGGGAGTCTGATGGGAGAGTCATACCAGGGAGAAAAGTAAGAGGAATCGGTTTGCAAAGGTCCTCTTCTATGTCTAGCCACACAGGTCTACTCGGTACTGGATCTTCCAGCCAGCGAGCGCCTTGTTTGAGAAGAAAAGATTGATGATACTTCAGGAAATCAGGGAATCTGACACCCCCATTTTCCTTATCTGCTTGCAGCTTATGTTTCGCTATCCTAGGTGTCTTGTTTTGCCACAAGTATCTAGTCAGAAGGCCCTCTATATCTTTATATATACGTCGAGGGAAGAGACAGGGCAACATTTCTAAGATATAATTCACTTTCGGAACAATCATCATTTTTATGGTTTCTAATCGACCCCACCAGGTAAGTGTTAAAGGAGTCCAGCGGTGAGTAAGCGCCCGGACTTTAGAGGTTAAGTCTTTGGCATTGAAGGAGATAGTGTCTTCCAAAGGAGAACAATAGTGAACCCCAAGGTATTTGACCATGCGAGGTTGCCATAAAAAGGGGAAGGGTTGCATATCTGCCTGATGAAGCAAAGGATTTAATGGAAAGGCTACCAACTTGGTCCAATTTATCTTATAACCGGACAGTTGTGAGTATTTACCAATTTGCTCTAGGACAGCCGGTACTGAGTCTATAGAGACAAAAAGCATAAGGTCATCAGCATACGCTGAAATTTTGATTTCCCTATGGGTGAAGGGGACTCCATGAATCTCCTCCGATTGCCGGATTAGTAAAGCCAAGGGTTCAAGTGCAAGATCGAAGAGAAGTGGAGACAGTGGGCATCCCTGGCGAGTGCCGCGTTGAAGGGGAAAAGGCTGAGACTTTAAAGCATTGGCACATATACTGGCTGTAGGCTGTGCGTACATGGTGCGAAGACAACGGAGAAAACCTTCCCCGAATCCGTACCAGCGGAGGACTGCAAACAGGAAGGGCCACTCTAAGCGATCAAAGGCCTTCTCAGCATCAAGTGAGAGGCCAACAAATGGGCGATCAAGATTAACTGCGGTAGTCAGTACATGGCATAGAGTCCGAGCATTGTCAGCAGTTGATCTACCAGGAATGAAACCGCATTGATCTGGGTGTATTAAGGTAGGCATCCTATCCGAGAGCCGGGTAGAGAGAATGGTGGCAAATATTTTATAGTCCGCGTTTAGGAGGGAAATTGGACGATAATTAGCTGTTAGTTGCGGGTCTCTCCCCTCTTTCTCAAAAACTACTACATTTGCCATTGAAAAGGACCCAGAAGGAGAACCCTCCGCGGCCAGAGCAGAAAAATAAATTTTCAAAACTGGAGCTAAGTCAGCGTGAAAAGTTTTGTAGAATTCAGCAGGGAGACCGTCTGGGCCTGCGGCTCGACCTGAGGCACATTTCTTAATAGCAGAATGAATTTCTGAGACAGTAAATGGTGTGTCCAAGGCCACTCTATCTTCGTCAGATAGGGTCGGTCTTTGTACCCCTGAAAGTAAGCGTTCAAATACATCTGGCTCAAAATCACATTCAGATTGATAAAGCCGAGTATAAAAATCACGAAAGAGTTCTAAGATTTCGGTATCTTTAGTGACCAAGCCCCCCCCCGACGGATTACGGAGGGCGGTAACACGCTTGGCTTCTTTTTGACCTTTTAGGGCATTTGCTAATAATTTGCCAGCACGATTATTTTCCCGATAATATAGCCCTTGTTGTGATTCGATATTTTTAACAGCAGCAGTGTACAAAAGCTGATTGTATTGAAAACGCAAGCGTTGTAAACGGAGTAAAATACATGGGTCAGTACGGGACGTGAGGAGACGCTCCCCAGCTTGTATCTGCTGCTCTAGAATCAGTAAATGCTGCTTTCTTTGTTTCCCCTGCCGAATTTGATAGCTAGTTATAGTGGCGCGGATAGATGCTTTAAAACCCTCCCACCAAGCCCAGCTCGCTGTGTCATGGGGTGAGTTAAAATGAAAATAATCTTGGATAGCGGCCTTTATATCAACCTGAAAATCTTTTTGACCCAGTAGGGATCTATCAAAAAACCAAGCTCGGGGAGAATCGTCCCGCGCAGTGACACGTAATGATAAAGATATGGCAGCATGATCTGAAATATGGAGAGGATGAGTCCTAGTCGTGTCTACTTGAGAAATCAGTGCTTTGGAAATGAGAAAGAAATCTATTCTAGATTGGGAGTGATGGGGGGCAGAAAAGAAAGTGAACTCTAAGTCGGAGGGGTGAAGTAGCCTCCATATATCTACCAGCGCAAGATCTTGCATCAGAGCTGTAAGGGTAGCAAGACTCTTGGGTGGACTACTCGTTCTAGGCGGCTGTCTATCTATCAGAGGGTCTAACACTTGATTAAAATCACCACCAAGTATTAATGGAGTATTGGCAGAGGCCTGTGCCAACTGCGCAATACTTGCATAGTAAGCAGGGTTGTCCACATTCGGGGCATAAATGCAAATACATGTAAATTCACTATCTCCAACCTTAAGATGTACGCGGGCCCATCTACCCTCCTTGTCAGCGCTAGTATCAATTACAGTAGCTTGCAAAGATTTCTTAACCAGAATGGCTACCCCGCACCGTTTGGAAACGGCGGGAGAATAGGCAGCCACCATGTAAGGCTTAACATTGAGTTTCAGTGTTTCAGCAGAGTTTAAGTGCGTTTCCTGAAGAAACGCTAAATCAGCATGCTCATGGCTAAGATAGCTAAGGATTTTCTTTCTCTTGATTGGACTATTAATGCCCTTTACGTTGAGTGATAAGATTTTACATAAAGCCATTCAGACAAGTTAAAAATTCTGAGCATGATAGCGCACATAATTTCACAATGTCCCTCATATTGACTGTATCTGGCTGTACATATGGCATAAAAGAAAATAAGCTTAGATAATACAATGAAGCGCCCCACATGAAAAAAGAAAAACCGCAACGCGGTAGAGAAGAAGCAGAACCCCAAAAATTACTGGCGACCATGTGTCTGCGGGGAGAAGCCCCAGAGAAGGCCGAAATTGAAAAAACACATAACCTGTAGGACTGTGCGTGCTCCGAATCCGACCGAGGCACACATCATGGAGGGATAGGAGACCACATAACAAAAGTCATAGAAAGAAAGAAAGAAAGTCCAGGCAGTCTCTGTACTGAACTATGACCGCCGCATCGGGCCCTTCAAAATGGCGGACAGAGCCGGCAAATAAAAGTCCAAGTCGTTGGATTAGCGCATCTGCTCTGCTTCTTTGGAGTCTAAAAATGTTGATAGTAGATCAGGATCTTCGAATGTCCTGGTTTGGTTGTGGAGAGTCACTCGGAGCTTCGCGGGATACAACAGGCCAAAGCGAGCCTGTAGCTGTTGAAGTCGAGGGCGAAAAGCAAGGAGTTTCTTCCGTCGGTCGACTGTAGGCTTTGCCAGATCAGGGAAGAAGGAGACTTTGTGACCTTCAAATTCCAAATGATGGTTCGCCCGGGCAGCATTTAAAATTTGTTCCACTTGTTGATATCGTAGCAAGCGAAAGATAATAGGCCGGGGGGTCGTTCGGTTGAGCGCCATGTGGGTAGGAACACGGTGTGCTCGATCGATTTCCAGTTCTTTATGAAAGGTGATCTTCAGCAAGGAGGGAAGAGTTTTGAGCAGGAATTCTCTCATATCTCCCGCTTCCACCCCTCCGGTATTCCAATGAGCCTCACATTGTTGCGACGGGCTCGATTATTGCTATCTTCTAACTCCTTTTGAAGATTCTGTATCTGGCGCTCAGCCTTGTCCAGTGTGCCCAAGCGCACCGCGTGCGAGTCGAGGACCCCCGCCATATTGTCCTGCCGTAATGAGAGACCTTCAAGTCGGTCCTGGAGCACTCCAAAGTCTTCTCGCATGGCTCTAAGCGCTTCTCCATTGGACTGCACCAATTCCTTCACGCCGCGTATTTCCTCTAAAATCTCCAGGTGCATTTCGGGGTTCTCCCGAAATGGAACCATCTTCTGTGGGGAGGACACCTCTGTTTTGGAGCGTTTTCCGTGAGAAGAAGAAGGAGACCCGAAGTCCAAGCGCGCTGGTTTATGGGCCGCCATCCCCCCCCGAGGTACCCCGGTCAGCCCGGAGCGAAATAGTAAGTTTGTATAGGTATTATGTCAGGATTCTAAGTAGGCCTCTCGGGAGCTTCAGCGCGAAGCGTCTTACCCGCTGGACATCAGGCTCCGCCCCCCCCAAAAGCCTCTGTTTCAATATTATATGATCAGTTGTTCTATCCTTGGATACATCACGTTTCCCTACTGTGTACTGTTTCTGACGTGACGTTTGCTCTTAGTTGGACCACCCTTCCCCTCTGGTTGGTTCATGAACCAGCTGCTCCAAGAAGCAGTCATTTATTTCATCTAGGAACTTTATCTCCCTAGCATGTCCTGCCGTGACACTGACCCAATCGATACCGGGGTAATTGAAATCACCCATTATTATTACTGTCCTGTATCTTTTGTTAGCTTCCTTGATTTCTTTGAGCATTTCATCATCCATTTGTTCATTCTGGCCAGGCGGTCAATAGTACACCCCCACTGCCATCGCCTTCCCCTTGTTACATGGAATTTCAATTCAAAGAGATTCTACAGCAAATTTTGTTTCCTGCAAATCCTTTCTGACTGAATGCCCTCTCTAACAGAGCGCAATCCCTCCACCAATTTGATCATCTCTATCATTACGATATAGTTTGTACCCAGGTATCACAGTGTCACTCCTTCTACCACGTACCCAGGTATCACTGATTGTCCTCCTTCTACCATGTCTCTGATATTCCAATCATATCTTACCTCTCATTTAGTGCTATATATTCTAACTCTCCCATCTTATTTTTTAGACTTCTAGCATTTGCATACAAGCATTTTAGAGACTGTATTTTATTCATATTAATCTGGCTATTAGTAGACATGGGTAATTTGGGATCTTTAAGCTCTGTCTGCTCCATACTCGAGGGCATTTGGGCTACCTTACTCTTTTTTGGAACCTCTCTGCTTTTGGTAGTATCCTTCAAGGATACATTCTTCCGAACCATGCGCTCTTGGGCGACTGTCAGCTTTCCCCTATTAACTAGTTTAAAAGCTGCTCTATCTCCTTTTTAAAGGTTAATGCCAGCAGCCTGATTCCATCCCGCTTACGGTGAAGCCCATCCCTTCAGAAGAGCCCTTCCTTTCCCCAAAATGTTCCCCAGTTCCTAACAAATCCAAAACCCTCATCTCTGCACCATTGTCTCATCCACACATTGAGACACCAGAGCTCTGCCTGCCTTTTGGGTCCTGCACGTGGAACGGGAAGCATGTCGGAGAACGTTACCCTGGAAGTTCTGGTTTTCGACTTCCTACCTAAAAGCCTAAATTTAGCCTCCAGAACCTCCCTACCACATTTGCCTATGTCATTGGTACCGACATGTACCAAGACAGCAGACTCCTCCCCAGCACTATCTAAGACCTTATCTAGATTGCGCGTGAGGTCCCCTACCTTTGCACCAGGCAGGCATGTTACCAGGCGATCCTCACGTCCACCAGCCACCCAGCTATCTACATGCCTAATGATCGAATCACCAACTAAAATGGCTGTCCTAACCCTTCCCTCATGGGCACCTGGCCCTGGAGAAACTTCCTTGGTGTGAGAGGGTTTTACATCACCTGGAGGACAGGTCCTAGTTACAGGATCACTTCCTGCCACACCAGGGTGATGCTCTCCTGTCACGACGTGACCTCTCTCCTCCATGGCAACAGGGATGCTGCCAGACTGGAGGTGGGACTTCAGGACTATATCCCTGTAGATCTCATCTATGTACCTCTCTGTCTTTCTTATGTTTTCCAAGTCTGCTACTCTAGCCTCTAGAGAACGGACTCTGTCCCTGAGAGTAAAGAGCTCCTTGCACCTAGTGCACACGTAAGACCTCTCACCAACTGGAAAAAAAACATACATGTGACACTCAATGCAAAAGACTGAAAAGCCCCCATCTTGCTGCTGGACTGCTGTCTGCATCTTAGTTTTAAGCTTGTGTTTAGATATTTAAGTTCTTTACTTACTAATGGTTGCTATGGATATGTATACTAATAAAACTGTACCTAATACATTTAATATACCTTGTTCACCTGAAGCTTAATTAATCTCAGGCCCTTAGTGTATGACTGATTTGGATAACGAGCTTCACCTGAGAGCACTTCCTTTCCTTTAAGATGTGTAAGTACCTATAAAGCTACGACTATCCCAGGAATGGGTGGGTGTTGGGGAGGGAGGGAGGGAGGGAAATAACACTTATTAAAAGAGGGCTGCTACACAGTACCCTGTCCTGTGCTGCTGAGGTAAGCTATGACCAATTTCCTGGGTGATTAACAGTCCTTGCTCTCCCACTAACTGAGACTGGCATTTATTCTCCCCTTCCCCTTCCTCCATGTCCATCAAAATTCCTTCTAAGGCAGTGGTTCGCAGGTTAGGATACCAAATCAGGGACACATCATTGGATGGAGAAACTGAAACAAAGCTATTCCTCCTCCCTCTGGATTTCCACTGCAATCTATGCAAAGTACTGCAATTTGTGGGCGGTATATAAATGTTTAGCTAAATAACTCAGTAACACAGAGGGCCCTGTGCTGATTGCTGCTACTTTATCATTATTGCTACTGCTGCTGCTTTCATGCTTCGGATAAAAGTGTGCCGGGGGGGGGGGGGGGGAGGGGAGGAGAAGGATATAGCAGTCAAACTGCTAACGGAGCCTTTTCACTCTATGTATCAAGCATTTGCAATGCACTCCCAGAGAGCATATGGGCTATCCACAACCTAACAGTTCCGTAAGAAACTGAAAACTCACCTGTTTGATGAACATTTTGGCAAAGAAAACTAACATACCATCCTACTGCACAGGCACATTACGGTGTAGCAAGTACCCCTTGGCTGTTAATCTGTTTGCTCAACTTACGTATGATGTTCCTTGCTTTACACATAGTAAGTAGTTGACTGCATTTTGCATTCCCTATGTTCCTATGTAAGATTTAAAGTTTCAGTTAATCTGTAACCATTTTGAATTTCAGAGAAAGTGGTATATAAAAGTAACAAAATATAGATGAGGGAGGAAGGAAAGAGGAGTGAAGGTTTGCAATTTTGTTTCCATCATCATCTGGGCCATGTGACTGGTTGATGGTGCTGTCTTGGATGGCAGCTTGGGAGGCGCTGCTGTGAAGCATGTAGGAGGACTGCTCCATTCACATTCCTACCACAGACTGGTGCAGGAATATTATAGTTTCAATTCAGAAGGGGCGGGTAGAACCATTGGGAATCCTGCAAAACCCTTGCCTGCATTTTACTATTGAAACTGTGAAACTGCAGCAGCACTTGCAATGACAGGAATGCTGGTGGAGGACTATTGCATGCCCTGGAGGAATACTGGTGTCCAGCATGTCCCCCTCGCTTCCCTCCCCTACACCCCCAGTTCCAGCTTCTTCCCCTTGCTTATCACCTACTGCATACACCCTGGTTTAGCATTCCCCTTCACTTCCCTCCACCCCCACCTTCTGGTCCCAATTTCCCCCTCACTTCCATTTCCTTCTCTGCTGCCACCATGTCACATTTGCCCAAGTTTGCATCAGCAGCAGTAACATTAGAAGGTCCTTATAGCCCCTGTGCATGCTAAAGGTCCGCCCCGCTGATACAAACTTCCTGTTTCAGACCTTGGACTCACATGTCCCCTTTCTGTGATTTTTCACTACTGTTGCTTCTTTGCTGTGCTCAGGGCTCCTCCAATGGTAATAGCACCAGCACCCTGCTTCCAGCCCAAGTGGAAGATGTTAATGTAGTCTCCTCTCACCCAGAAGAGAAATAAGATGACTGCTATAGGGGCATTTTGGGGGGCACTTGCTGCCACCCCAAAAAATTTGTTGCCTGAAACAGCCATCTCACTCTGCCTAAAGAACATCATTTGCAGATGGTGCTTTTTTTGGAAAACCTTTTTTTTTTTTTTAAATAGAATGTCTTCTCCTGTCATTCGTCGCACCAAATACATATGCTTCCTTGGTGGCATTATATGCATTTTATAAAAGGCTTCACATTCACCAAGCTTTTAATAAAATAATGGCACAGTTTTGAATTCACAAACCATAAATGTCAGTTTTCCCAATCTAGACGATCTTTACAAAGTTATCTTCCATGTGGAAATATGCCTTTAATTCCCATAAGGTTTGATTATACTAGAGAACTGTTTGGAAAGCTCTTGCCAAATCACCAGAGAGCAGTATCGAAACAATCTAACCAGAATATCAAGCTGAACTTTCCTATTACTTTTAATGTAACAGTGCTGCACAACTGATTACATCATAGCTGTTCTACTTCTGCAAAGGTTTATCATAGTGTCAGTGACATCAACTGCCAATCAACAGGCTTGATGCTGCCAATTAATCTTTTCTTAAATTTAGCACAATTCCAAAGAAAGGTACGTAGAGAAATTTATTTGTAGGGAACCAAATCCAGTGTTCACACTTTTTTTTAAATGTAAAGTTCTTTATACTAGTTTAGGTGTTAATTAAAGTAACCATGGAGAGCACAGCTGCAGCTGATGAGAGAGCAGACTGTGATCCAAGCAAGGGGCAGATTGCTAAGCAGCCTTTGCGGCAGGTCTAGGACCACCTAGACAGTCACCTGGAGATGCAGCAGAGAACAACTGCAGTCAAAGCAAAAAACAATAGGGTCTGAAAGTCTACCTGAAAACTTCAGCGGGTATTTTGCATATTCATACCCACACCGAAATCAAACGTTTAGGTATGATGTCAGATTACGCACTTTTAGAGCATTGTTCTGGGAGTGGTGTTAATAATAAAACAAGTTATAATCATCCCAAAATTCCCAGGGAAGTCTAGAGATCCCGAAGTTGGGGGGGGGGGGGGAATGTAAAGTCAAACAGTTCACCTAGGATTCCTAATACCCTTGCACTGGTCCGGTTTAGCAGCCACTGTGGTACCATGGGGATGATTGGTTATGCAGCAGTATAGTAGAGCTGCGTGTCCATAGGGCTGGAATTTCAGTGTTACTTTTGCCACTGACCCAGGGTGTTCTGCAGCCGCAGACCTCCTGGAGTGTAAGGTGGCTCACCAATTGCACAGCTCCTTGAGAGTAATCCTGATCTGGAAATAAGTATAGAAGAAAAATGTTACAGCAAGTTTAAGATTTGTGCCTTTTAATAAGTAAGTAGATAGGAGAGCAAAGGATCCATCCGCATAGCAGGGTGGACAGAATAGACTGTGAAGGGTGAGATGGGAAGGGTGTGGGCACTGTGGTGGGCTGGCTGGCACATGCTCAGAGGAGTCTTCAGAATTTTCTGAGCTATTGGAGAGCTATTCTGTTCATGATGCCATCACCCATGTGTGGCTGACTCATTCTGTTTGTCCATGGAGAAACTACTACTTAATATCTCTATAGCACCACTACACATTACACAACACCGTACAGATACAAAAATAGAGCCAATCTTGATGAGACATTCAGACAGACAAATTACTTAAAATTGCAGTAGAACAGGTCAAGAAAAGGAACCAAAAGTTTTGGATTTAAAAGCAGTCACAAAGAAGACAGTCTTTAAGCAGAACTTGAACATGGCCAAAGACAAAGCAAGATGCATCAACTCAGGAAGGCAGATCTAGGCATAGAGCCCCACAAGACAGAAAAGCACAGCTTCTCTACTTAGCAGTGGAAGAGGAAAGTAGGACTAGCTGGCCCTGCAAACAAACTACTACATGCGGAGGGATGCATAGGAAGAGAGGAGATGTAGTGCGGAGCTAAGAAGTAGTAGTTTGAACCAAATGCAGAAACAGATGGGGAGCCAATGTGAAGCCACAGGGATAAACAAGCTGTCATAACACTAGAACAAGATAAGTCCTGCAGCTGAATTTTGGATAGACTGCAGAAGATAAGATGATTCAACATCAGACCAATAAGGAAGTGGATTCAGTAGCCAGGGCCGGCCTGTCCACAAGGCGAGCTAGGCGGCTGCCTAGGGTGGCAGACCATGGTGAGCGGCTTTGTGCTGCTGCTTGGTTGCTTCAGCATATATGACCAGCTGCTTCTGATCCCCCCTCTGATGCAAACTTACTGTCAGAGGGGGGTCAGAAGTGGCAGACCACGTGTGCTGAAGCACATGGCCTGCCGTGGGCAACAAAGCAGCAGCTTTAAGATACTGCCACCTGCCTCCCCCATGATGGAAATGGCAGCAGTGGGTGGCAGCGATGTGGATCAGCAAGGAAGGGGGGGTGATGCTGCTGGGGTTTCTGATTGGGGTGGCAGAAACCCTTTGGTCGGCCTTGACCATAGCCCAAGCTTCAAGCAACAAGTTGGTGAATAAGGGTGCTGTGTTCAGAAAGAAAAGGGCAGAATTTGGTGCAATATTTTTGCAATGGTTTGAAAGCGAGCAAAGCACGAGAGGGGGAAAAAAGTCAAAGATGACCCCAAGGTTACAGGCCAAGGAGAAAGGGAGAATGGCAATATCATCAATCAAAATAGAAAAAACACAGAAAGGGAACAAGTCAGCTTGGGGAAAAAAATGTGGAAGGGAATTTTAGAAGGGACACCCAAGTGCAATCTGGAATGTCAAAGCCAGAATGTCTGTCCAGGTGCAGACACGATTTCACAAACATGGACGTACCCAATATGGACTTTTGTGGGGGCATCTCAGACATCCCGAGAATCATATTCCAGAATCCAGACATCTGGGCTAGCCTAATGGCAACAGTAGTGGGCTAGGAACAGGGCGGCCAGTGTTCAAATCCCACTGATGCTATTGTTGAATTGTGCCAAGTATTGAGGATGATGGAGTGCTTTCTCCTCTGGATGCTTTTCAGCCAAAATAAGTGCTTTTCAGATGCCTGTTGGTACCTGGAGCAGGTGTAAACTAGACAACACTAGAATTCGTGATGTTTCTGAGATCAAGTGTTGATCATGTCTCCACCATACCCCCATTCAGACTTCAATATCCTCACGCTGGGAATGTCCACAGAACCGGTTTCTAAAATGGAGACGTCTTTGTGCTTTGGATGTTTTTATGCCCATTTTTGTATGTCCAAAGCACAAATAGGGCTTCCAAAATAACCCCATAGAGTTCAATCTTGGTAAGCTCAAAGTGTAATTGGACATCTAGACAGCTATTTCCTGGAGAAAAGCTTGCTCTGGTGGAACAGGGGAACCTTGGGCATGGCAAAAAACAAACTTAACATTTGTACCATCAAGGCCCAAGCTTTTAAGCCTGGAGGTTCTCAGGATCACCACAGTTGATTTGGACAAGCCTTTGGCTAGAATTTTGAAATGTAAAAGCAGCTTTAGAAATGAAAATGTCAGACCCATTTCTAGGACACTGATCTTCTGGATCAACAGAATCAGAATGTGGACACCAAACAGTGACTGGACAAGGAAAGGAATTGAGGGGCTGCAGCAGTGAAGGAAAACTTGCTGCTGCACTCTAAAATTGCATTTACCATGTGCTGTGAGCAAACATTAGCACGCAATAAGTGCACAGGCTGTACGCCGTTAGGGGCACACCCAGCACATCCCCTTGCAGTTACCACACTCACTGTGCTATAACTTCATTCACAATTAACACAGGTGCTAATAGCACCTCAGTGAGTGCTGTAAATAAGTGCACCCATGCAAACTGCAACACTGACAACTGGTGTGCCTTACTTACCCAGTCGCTAACCTCAATGTGCAGTTAAACACCCTCTCTCAAGCCCCAGCCCACCCATTCCCTGACACATCACATGCTAAGCAGTTTGCATGAGAATTTTACCGCACTGTCTGCTATCATGGTCCCACACTAGCTTCTTAGCGCATGCTAAAGTACACATTAACCATTAGCACTCTTATATCATCTCACTGATCTTGAGAATATGAGACACCTTATGCTGACATGAGAGCTATCACTCGGAATCCTTCAAGTCCCCCCTCCCCGTTCAAATACAGTCAAATCGATAGATTGTTAACCACTCGCTTACAGCATATTGCTTTTCAGTACCGAAGTTAACAAGAAAGTTATTGGAACCACTTCACGCCAGGAACTTCAGTATATTGTGTGCAAAGTTTTTCACAATATGACTTCGGTTCCATCGCCTCCGCTGGTTCAGTATCTCCAGCCTGCAAGTGCAAAGGTGCGTGAACACAACCGCTTTCGGTTTCTAGGAATTACCCCGACTCCTCCTCGCGGGCTTGTGTTAGCACAAACAAAAAGTATTCCAAGATGCAGATATTATCCTTATGTTAGGCTGCTACCTATATAGCTGCCAAGCAACAGTTTTGTCCGGGACAAACTCTGCACCCATGAAATACCCAAGAATCTTTCGCCGATTCCCTTCAGTCTGGTAAGACAGTTATTTGCATCTAATCCTGCTAGGGCTCAGTTTGGTTTTCCCTAAAGATTTGTCTGCAGAATGGAATTCACGGGTCTGCGGCTCGAGCTGCTTTTCTACCAACACGTCCGATTTTGTTTTCGCTATAGAGGTTCCTAAAACGTGCTAGCCAACCAAATCCTGTACCCTCAAACTAGGACAGTAAAGCAGGTTAAATATAGAACAGAATGGGCGCGCAGGACCCTGTCATACTCACCCAGGGTGATCTCCTGGGCGAAGGCGAGCGAGATGAGCAGCAGCGGCAGTCCCACGCCAATGCAGGTGACCAGCTTGTCTACGGCCAGGTCCAGCCGCAGCCCCTTGTACTTGCTCTCGGACGGCTCCTTCAGCAGGAAGTCGGAGAAGACGTACTCGGTGGCGAGGTGCGCTATCGCCATGGCGCGCTCCTGCAGCGCGAGCCGCCTCTTCTGGGGGTGCCTGGAAACCTTCACGCAGAGCTGAGATCAACAGTTCGCCCGCAGCAGCATCTCTCTCCCCCCACCTGCTGCCGCGGGCCGACGGCTGCGCGCGAGCGCCTTTGTCTCTGTCCGCCCGCCTATGCGCGCGAGGTGGAGGGGGCGGGCGCGGCCTCGAGACGAGGCGCTGAGCGGGAAGCAGCGTCGGGGTTTCTTGGAATCGCAGAAAGCCCCTCGGCGCGGGAGAGCGCCGGCGACGTGCTAGAGAAATCCCCCGGTTGGGTCAACCGAGTACAGTACAGACTGCAGGCCCGAGCCCTTTGATTTAAAACAAAATCCTTCTTCGCCCGGTGTGAGTTCCCTGTCAATGCAATATTAATATAGTCATGGGCTCCTCCTAACACTGACTCGCTTTATGTATTCCTTCGGCAACAACACACCCAGCAGTTGTCACGCCAGGAAGGCTTCATGAACGTGATCCACTGGCTGGCTTCTGTGGTGAAGCATTGTCAGGGACTGCCCCGGCAAGAGCTAGCTGCCTACTTTCCCCTTGCAATTCTTGCATGTGTGTTAAGGTGCAATGCTCATTTCTCTGACTTTATATTCCACCTACTCCATTTCTTGCTTTTTCTCTATAAATTGTTAATTCTGGCCCCATGTTCAAGTTTTGCAGATCTACCCAAATGATTAATCTAATATGACCTTCCTTTGAGATCGGTTTATGCGTTTCTCCAAATGTTTAAATGTTTTGGTCATGCGTCTGTCTGTCTTGACTATATTGCCGGCTTCAGGGCGCAGGAACGGTCTTGGATGTAGTTCTTTAAGTGCAGCGCCGTGTAAATGTCTAGGAAGCCTGATCTTCCTTTTTCTCAGTAGTAGGAGCACCGGTGAGTTGGATTTTCACTCCGTTGTTAATGGCATAAAGAGAGTAAGACACTCACACCAAACGTTTACTTCAAACATGGCTGTTAACATAAACAGCAACAAACATGTGGAACAAATACAAGGCAGTAAGTTGACAGAGTAAAGTGGCTGTGCCTGTGGCTCTTGGTAAATGTTGGATATTGTCTTGCTTTACTAGTCCCACCGAGTTCCTTTTTCCCATGTTCTCATGTTACATCAGCGGGCACAGATGTCCTGAGCTGGGCAATGAGTGAGTCTAGCCGGTATGGTGTTTGGCCCTTTGCTGCTGGGCAGACTCCACTGCTCGATATTGACCACTTCTGCCATAGGCTGTGGGATCTTGCAAGCTCACCGTCACTATTCCAGGGATTCAGAGTATTATCCCATTGCTATTCCACTCCTTAACTCTTATATTCGTTGCATACTGCCTGTTTGCTTCTCACTAGGGATCCCAAGGTATTTCTTTTCCCCTATCTCACACAGTACATCTAGCCAGCAGTGATTTTCTTTAAAGAAAAAAAAAAGGTGGGTATGGGATCTGAAACATTTGCTTCTCACAATCAAAGAACATAGTCTCAAAATGGGCCTGCACCTTAATGTAAAGAAGACAAAGATCATGACAACTGGTATAATCAACAGGTTCATCGTTGAAGGAGCAGAAATTGAAATTGTGAACAACTTTAACCTACTTGGATCAACTATCAATAAAGAAGCAACAAGCAGTCAAGAAATCAGACGACGCATTGCTCTTGGCAGAATGGCTATGAAAGACCTAGATAAGATTCTCAAGGGCAGAGATGTCTCTCTCCATACTAAGATTCGACTTGTTCAAGCCATGGTATTTTCAATAACATCATATGGATGTGAAAGCTGGACAGTGAAAAAGACAGACAGGAAGAAAATTGATGCCTTTGAATTATGGTGCTGGCGGCGAATACTGTGTATACCATGGACTGCCCGAAGAACAAACCAGTCGGTACTAGAGGGGATCAAACCTAAGCTTTCTTTAGAAGCTCAGATGACAAGACTTTGACTGTCATACTTTGAACACATCATGCGAAGAGAGAGATCATTAGAGAAAGACATTATGCTTGGCAAGATAGAAGGTCAACGCAAAAGAGGAAGGCCAACAATGAGATGGATCGATACAATAATAGCAGCTACGGGTACCAGTCTGTCAACAATGAGCCGCCTGACTGAAGACCGAACACAATTTAGATAGCTATCCAGAGGGTCGCCATGAGTTGACTCCGACTCGACGGCACTTAACAACAACATGGGATCAGGGCCACGTTTGGTACAGCTGGCTCTGATAGTAGATGGAGGCAGATTGACACAGTTCAAAACAACTCTAGATCAGTTACCCAGTATGATTCACCCAAGGGGGTTGCCATCATGTGCAGAGACTCATTGTGGGGCCTCATTTGCATAATGTTAATGTGCGCTAACGTTTAGCAAACATGCCTCTTAATGAGTGTCTGATAAAGAGAGACTATCAGATTTCTACATTACTATACTCCAGTGCCAACCGCCAGGCACATTAGGAAGTACTATAAAACCTGCTCATTTAGGACCCATAGCAAACACATCGTATCATAACAGCACTACCAGGACTCACAAAGCACCAAACCCTATCTATCAAAAGGCAACACTGCAAATATTAAACCAATACGTCTTAGAGAATACCAATACATCTCCTACTGGGGAAAGAGAACAAGTGGCACCATCAAATAGAAACTACATGAACAGAATACCTCACCTTGGTTACACATGCAGAGCATAGACCGTCACCAAACAAAGAACAAGGGATCACAATTTAGAAATAGGAAGACAATAATTAAACTGGGAACCCCAAAAGCCAAACTTGGAATATACAACAACACTGGCGAAATAAGACTATAAATTAATTTCCTCTTGTACTAAACAAAATGTAAATGCGTTAGCGATGCACATTTCCCAGAACTGACACATTCCAGTTAATAAATTCAAAATAAAAAAGTATTTCTCTACCTTTTGTTGTCTGGGCATTTTATTTTTCAGATGCAATTGCTCCAGTCACTTTCTTCTGGTTTCTTCTATTGTCTGTTGTCCATTTGTCCTTTCTTCTCTCTTCTATTTTTTTCCATTTTCTCTCTACATTAGCTTTAACATGCTGATATTTCTCTTTTTGCTCTTTCCTCCATTTCTTTCTTTATTCCTTTTTCTTCCACTCAAATTTTACCCTTCAATCCTCAATCCCCACTTACTCTCCCAATACTCGGCCAATCGTAGATTTTTCTTCCCTCCCACACAAAATATCTTTTTGTCTCTCCATCCTCACTCCCCCAGCCCCTTCCTCTTCCAGTCCTCCCCCAATATCAGCTCTCTTTTAGTTCCAGCCCCACCCAGCATCCGCTCCCTTCTAGTCCCATCCCCCCGCATCAGCCCATTTCTAGTCCTAGCCCCCCCATCAGCCATCTCCAGTCCTTTCCTAGCCCCCTATCAATCTATTTCCAGTTATAGCCCCCCCTCCCTGAAGAGCCCCACGCCTGTCTCACCAGCTTGAGACAGAGCCGGGGAGGCCCGAAGCTCCGACTCACCTCTGCAGAGCGCTGGAGTGAAAAGCGTGTGTTCCTTCACTCCAGCAGCTGTATTTTCTTGAAGCACACTGGTGCACCGGAGGTTAAAGGGCATTTCCTGTTTCCCAGTACTCAGTGCACTTCAGAACACAGCTGCTGGACACCACTCTTCATTTCAGCACTGTGCAGTGGTGAGCCGGGGCTTTGGACCTCCCAGGCTCCCTCTGAAGCTGGCTGGCCCTGCAAACCGAACGCCATGTGCAGAATGGAGTTGGCATGGGGCCCCCTGAAGTGTGGGGCCCTATGCAGACAACATTCTCACACAATGGACTGGCCAGCCCTGGATTCAGCACCTAGCCGAACACTGACACCTTCCAGCATTACCTCTATGTTGCAGCTTCATTCATTCACATAATCCTGGGTTCTCTATGCAAGTTCTGTCCAAAAATAAACCAAACTTGCTAAAGAGGGCGCCAGCGAGCCAACACAGCAGACTCGCGATAATGGTGATGTGTAGTGGTGACCTTGAGCTTTAGCCTCCCTCTTGCTTGATCACACCATGTGAATTAGTTATGGACTATGTGCAGTAGAGTGAACTGGTCTCATGTGCCTTTTGCTAGTTCTGAAACATCATAATAGGTGACCTTTCAGACTGGATTTCAACTCCAGGAACAAAAGGTTCGCAGGGGCCAAATCTGGAGAGTAGGGAGGCTCATCTGTCCAGAGACGTGAACATAAATAAAAATTAAAATGTCTACCACTACCAGTGGACCTAACCAGCACTATACACTTGCCATCAACGAGGGGAGAAAAAGACCTCAGTGCAGATACACTTGCAATCAACAAAGGGAGAAAAAGAACTCAATGCAGATACACTTGCCATCAGTGAGGGGAGGAAAAGATCTCAGTGCAGATACACTTGCCATCAACAAGGGGAGCAAAAGACCTCAGTGCAGGTACACTTGCCATCAGCAAGGGGAGAAAAAGACCTCAGTGCATAGTACTGGTTAGGTCCACTGGTAGTAGTAGACATTGATTTTTTATTTATGTTCACCTGAGGTAGGGTGTTAGTGAGGGATTAAGATTAAATATTGGTTTAAAAGGGGATTATTTTGGATTATTTAGTTTTGCGCATACCATGACAGTTGTGAACCTCACTTCTAAGCCGGGTCATGGGGAGTATGATCTCAGTCTCTGAAATTTACTGCTAAGGCTTGGCGTAGTACTTGAATGATGCCAAAGAGAGTCTCCAGCTGGAACTCGTAAGATGTAACATGTATGGGTAGTTTGTCAAGATGTGCTTGGAAATTCTTCTTTATCAAGCCCGTGACACACAACATGATGGGAAATATTTCTGTATCTTTCAGCCACATTTTCTTGGTCTCTGACTGCATTTCCTGGTATTTCAGGATCTTCTGCCTCTCTACGCATTTCACAGAGTAGTCGCTTGGAACTGACACCTCTATTATCAATGCCATTCTGGTGTTTTTCTCCTTAACCACTATATCCAGCTTCCTCGCATCCAGTTTTTTATCGGTCGGAATAAGAGTATCCCAGGTGATCATAACCTCCTCATTCTCTGTAATTCTCTTAGGGTCATGATCCTAGTGCTTTTCGGGTACAGTGATGTTATATTGCTTACAGGGTTTCCAATGGATGAAGCATGCTACTTTATTATATCCTTCTGTATAGATATTTTCTGCCATCAGAACTTCATAGACAGCTATGAGATGAGTCATTCTTTCCAGGTCTTTCTTACAGAATCATCATATGTCTGTGTTACCAGTTTTTTTCAATGCTCGCTGTAAACCATCTTGTCCATAAGCCGCTGGTCCTGGGCTGCAACTATCAACCTCTCATCCTTTGGTTTCAGCGCACCCCTCCTTAACCATTCATGTGTCCATTCTTGATTGACAAAGGGTTTTTGGAGTAACACTCTGTATTTCCCACTGCATTTGTGCATCTGCCACTTGTTTTTCCTTATTTGTTGATTTAATTCCTTGATGATTTTTTTCTCTTGTTTTGCAAATTCTGTTACTGCCTTCCCTATGCATGCTTGTGCATTTTCACTCATTCCTTCTAATTGTCGGAACGCTTGTCCAAGTTTGATGATTGGGACAGATTCTGTAAGTTTACTCTCATATTTCAGCACTTTTTGCATATTTGGATCCAAGGATGTAGTTAAGTAGGCCTGGAGGCCTATGATAAAGGCTCTGTATGTGTAATCAATCTCTGAGTCCTAGTCCTCCTTCAGCTTTAGGGATGTACACTCTTGGCATACACTGATTCTTGTAAATCACTTCATGGGCATGGAGTAGTTTTCGTGTTCGCAAATTCAGTTTTTCAAGATCTTTAAGAGGCCCATCCACAACCCCAAAGCTGTATGAAAGTACAGGAATTGTCAGCTAATTGATGGCTTGTATCTTATTCCGTGATGTTAAAGCACTTTTCAATAATGATTTTAATCTCCTGTAGCATTCTTTACTGATCTTTTCTCTCAGTAATATCTGCTTGAGTGTCATTCCTCCCTCCACTCCAAGATACTCATATATGTCATCTTGTTCAAGGTCCTTGATGTCACAGCCTTTAGCCAGGGAGATGTTTTCTGTTTTGCTCAATTTTCCTCTAAAAATGTTGCCTTAGCACAGTTGTCAAGGCCAAAGGTCATCCTGATGTCATCAGAAAAGCTTTCACCATCCAGAGTTGCTCTGCTAATTGTTGGTCACTGGAACTATAGAGCTTCAGATTGTCTACAAATTATAAATGAGGTTATTTCTGGGTTGTTACCTTCTTTAGGATTCATGCTCAATCCATATCCCAAAGAGTCAATGAGAGTACTCATTGGATTAAGTGCCACACAAAATGGAAGGGGCGACATCCTGATGTTACTGACCATCTTCATATTTCAAAAAGAGTGTGGTTTGCCACACTGTCACAGTGAACTCAATGTACTCTATCAAACCAGGATTTATTTTATACATTTCAAGGCAATTTATTATCCATGAGTGTGGGACGCTGTCAAAAAGCTTTCTTATAATCAGTTCATCCTATACTAAGATTTCTGCTTTTCTTAGTACTAGCCATGATGACCTTATTCAACATTAACTTGTCTTTGGTGTCATATGCCCCTCTCTTGTTGCCCTTTTGCTCTATTGCCATGATGTTATTGGACTCGATATGATCATATATTCTGTCTGCTTCTATTGCAGTGAACTGCTTATAGATAGTAGGTAGACAAGTTATTGGTTTATAATTGTTGGGAGTGTTACTTGGGTCTCCTTTTGGAAGGAGAAATGTTCTTCCTTAGTATGTTCTTCCTGTAGTTAAATCTAGCTGCTTAAATAATTGATTTTTGCAATTCACCAGGTTTGGGTGGAGTGATGTTAACTGTTTGAGCCAAAGGTTGGTTACTCCATATGGGCCAGGGTTTTTCCAGTTTGGGACTCACTTTAGTCTGCTTTCCAGCTCTTTTTTTGTTACTGCAGACCATTCCATAGGTTTGATGTTTGCTTTTTCTAACCACTTTTAAGATTAGAAATAATATGTCAGCTGGTTCTCTACAGATGCTGCTATGCTCAGAACCAAATAATAGACCGAAGAGACAAATCACTAGAAAAACTATCCCAACCCCCAGCTCATATATGAAAGCCAATAAGACTACAACGAAGAGGGCTTTTTCACTAGCCGCTCCTGCCACCTGGACCTCACTGCCGGAAAAAATAAGGACAACCAAAGACATCAAAGTCTTCAGGAAACATCTAAAAACGTTCCTGTTCTCTGAACACTTCAGAAAGGACACTCAGTACACCCCCTCATGACACATGCATATTCAAAACTATACCTATATACATCAGTTGTAAATAAGTCATGCTCCTGAACATCACCTGCATGTTACCCCAACCTATGTTTGTTACATGAGCTCTCTGTAATTGTTCTGTTCATGTGTTATACTGTAAACCGCTTTGATTCTAATGATAAAGCGGTATAGAAAACTTGTTAAATAAATAAAATGCTCCTGTATGCATGGTAAACATTCTTCTTCTTGATTGTGCCTCATATAGTTTTCTCCAGAAGCTTTCTGTTTCAGCTTTGGTTGGTGGTGCTTTTATTATCTTAATGCTCTTTCCCAATTCCCTGCTGAATTGTTTTGTATTCTCTCTAAATAGCTTATTTTGATATGAAGAAAACTGAAAAGAAAAATATCTTCACAGTTTTTACGCTTCTGCTGCTACTTTCAATTTCTTGTTGGAACATATACATTTCAGGGCTTCTTTTGTTAATGCAGCATGTTTTAGCTTGATGCCTTGGATTTTCCTTAATATCTTTGATGATCTTAATTCTTTTAGTTACCCGTCTATCAGGGATATCTCCTCATCCAATGACTGTATTTTTCCCTCGATGTGCTTTTTCCAAGGATGAACTGTTATTGTTTTCTTTTTCTTCTGGCCTTGCACTTTAGTTGGTATTATTCTTGCAGTAATAATTTTAGCTGCACTAAACTATATTCAATTTATTTTAGTGATGTCAATAAATGGTGCTTTTATACTGGACATGGCCTTGTTCATCTTTATAATCATACTTTTCTTAGGTGTTAAATTTAACTTAGGGAATCTTTCCCTTGCCTGAAACCCAGCATATTCATCTTTTTCCATGTGGACTAGGAGTTTGATCTTGAATTCCTCCACCTCTGGGTCTTTCTCCGCCCTTTCTTCCTCCTCTTCAGTTGGTTGGTTGACCTGTCCTGTAGTTCCCTCACTCTCCTGCATTTCCAGATCTCCAAACTCCATCTCCCCCTCAACTGCTCTTTCTGTTTCTGTGTATTCCTTTCTTCTGGCTCACCCAGGTCACCTCCTCTTCTCTGAACTTCTCTTTCCATGGAAACCTTTAGTTGCTTCAAGATGTTATCATTCACATACTTCTTTGCTTTGATATGTGAAATTAAAGATCTTAAATTTGCATCCATTGCTATTTGCAGTTTTTCTTGTCACAATGTTCCTCTTTCTTCGAGTTTTTGGTGGATTCTCCCTCTTGATTTAAATATAGGGTTTGTAACATAAAAGTAGCAGTACATTATCTCCTCCTTACCTGCAGAAGTCCACTTAACTGTAGTTAATCCTCTTAACCTTTTCATTAATTTCCATGGTTTATCTCCTGCCACAGTGGGTCCATGAACATGCTCACCATGGCCTTTATCTGTGGCAGGGTTGTTATCTACATCTGCCATGCTTGCACTATTGCAACCACTATCGTTAGCCCTAGTGCGTAAGCTACGGGTGGGCACCTTTTTATCCTGGGCAACATGCGGCCAGTATGTTTTTTTTTCTTTTTCATTTCTACCATACTTCAATCATAGTGTTACCTTGCTGGGATTCAGTATAGATTTTATACAACGGGGTCACCACATGAAGGTACCCAACAAGACTTGGAAAGGGAACTATAATCTCACCTCCTAAGAAAAGCACAGCAGTTCACCAACCACAGCTAGTAAAGTTTATGCTGCACTTCCCCTTGACCCCCTGTTCTATTCCTCTGTGGTTATGCTGTCCTCCATGCAGCCGTTTTTTCCTTGCGTCCCTCCATATGGAGTTTCTTTTCATGTGAAATCATCTCTTTTTCTGCTGCCAGATGAGAACTTCTGTCACTGTGCAGAACTTGTATCCTACTCTCGCGCTGATTGGCCACAGTTGGATGGTATAGTAATGAAACCTGCATGGTTGATTGCAAAATTTTCTTACACATGCATACAATGTAAAATACCATATTGGAACTATAATTAATAGTGCTACTTCTAAAGTACAGTAGCTTGCAAAATACTTTCAGATTCTGTTCTCTAAGAATTCAAAATGCATTAAAATAGGTATTTGTTTCACTGATCTACACAACAGACAACATACTTTCAACATGAAATAACTATTTTAGAAATATTCAAAAAATAATTAATAAGAAACTACATCTTGATTGCATAACTTCAGACCCTTTGACTCAATATTTGGTAGAAGCCCCTTTGCAATATCAATAGCCATGACTATTTTAAGATCGCTGTACATGTCTATCAGCTTTGCACAGCAAGATGGTGTAGTTTTTGCCCATTCTTTTTGGCAAAATAGCTTGTTTTTTAAAGTTTGAGGGGATTTCTGTGGGCTGCAGTATTCGAGTCTTACCACAGATTTCCTGTTGGATTCAGGGCTGAGTTTTGACTGGGTCACTCAAGGACATTCACTTTCTTCTTGCTGAGCTGTTCCATTGTTGCTTTTGCTTTGTGCTTAAAAAGTGAATCTTCTCCCCAGTCCCAGGTCTTTGGCAGACTGGAATAAGTTTTCCTCCAACATCTGCCAGTACTTTGCACTATCCATCTTTCTCCAGGACCAAGCAGGAAGTCAGTCCTCACATATGGGTGTCATCGGCGCCGATGAAGCCCCAGCGGAGCATTTCCCCAGCTTTCCATGAAAGCCTTTGGGAATGCTGGCACGCATGCGCGGTTCCCTTCCCGCCTAAAGGTGCCATCTTACCTCAGTCTCTTTTTTTCCGAGAAGCCCATCAGACATGTGTCATGTTCTCCCGGATAAAAGTGATTTTTTTCTTCGGCGATTTTCGCTATTTTTTCTCCGGTTCGACGCCGGTTCCCCTCCCGCCGGGTTCGGTACACCGGTATCGAGCCTGTTTTCTTCATTTTTCAGTTTTTGCCCTTCATGGCTGGCGTTTGCGCCCTTTTTTCATTTTTCACTGGAAGGCCGGTCTTTTGACCTCGCTGGGGCTATTTTTTCCCCCGATGGCTTCCAGTGGTTTCAAAAAGTGTGATCGGTGTAAGAAAATTATGTCTCTCACCGACACACACGACTGCTGCCTTCGGTGCTTCGGCCCTGACCATGACCCAAAGTCATGTGGGCCATGTGGGAAGATATCTTCCAAGGCACTAAAGAGTCGAAAGCATCAAAAGGAAAGGTTTTTCTCGGACTCTGCCTCCGGCCGTGCCCAGACCTCATCTGAGGCCTCGACATCTCGGGATTCCGATCCCGAGCACCGTCGAAGCTCCTCGGACAGGGGGTCCCCCGACCGGGAACGTAAGAGGAAGAAGCGGCTCGCGAGGGCGGCATCGGAGGTCCCTGGTCCCTCGAGGGCCAGGTCTAAGACCCCCGACCGCCGTCCCGGGCCCGTGTTCCAAGAGAAGCCTGCCAAAGTTCCTCGCATGGAGCTGGAGTCTGCTGGACATGTAAGCCCCGTAGTCCTCGTGAACTCTCCTCCCAGAGAGCCGACGTCGGGCCCGGCGCCGCCGGGGCCCAAGTCGGTGGCTGCTGCGAGTCCCGAGCTGAGTCTCAGGATGACAGCCTTGGAGTGCAGACTGCCTTCATGGAGCAGCAGCGGGCACTGATGGCCAGCCTGTCTGGTGCATCTGCCCCGACCACCGGGATGTCGACTTTGAAGTCAACCCCGGAGACCGAGCCGATACTCGAGACCCTCGTGGCTCGAAGTCGTCCTCGGTCGAGGTCTCCCTCGACCTCCCGTTTGGGACCGAGGGTATCGACGCCGGTGCCCCCGGCGTCGGGGCGGGTGCCTTGGGGCCCCGCGGGGTCGGACCCTGACTCCTCCTCGGACGAGTCCGCCTGGGAGACGGAGGACGAGGAGTCTCCCGATACTTTTAAGACTTGGTGCGTCCCGTCGGACTCACCGCAGTCTGATCCCCGGAGTAGATCCCCCTCCGGAGGACACTAGGTTCTCAGAGTTCGTCCGGGATATGGCCGTTGCCTTGGCTATCCCTGCCGATCCCGAGTAAGAGCCTCGAGCCGAGGAGCTCGATGCTCTACAGTACGACTCTCCTCTGAAGGAGGCCTTTACTGTCCCGGTTCCTCCGATGCTGGAACGGCTCCTCTTCCGAATGTGGGAGGCCCCGGCCTCGGCGCCAGTTCTAAGCAAGCGAGTCGATTCCATTTATTGACTCCGCAAAAGCACTGGTTTCCAGAAAGCACAGCTACCACACCATTCCATGGTTGTGGAATCAGCCATGCATCGTCTGAAGAGCCAGAAGATGCACTCTGCGGTGCCCCCCGGCAGGGAGGCCCGCAACCTCGATGGCGTCAGTAGGAAGTGCTTCCAGGGGTCGATGCTTGCTTGCTGTGTCCAGTCTTACCAGCTGTACATGGGCATGTACTTGCGGGACCTGGCCAAAGAACTGGCCGGCTTCTCTGCTGGTCTCTCCGGGGAACCCTTGCAGAGATTTCAGACCTTGTCCTCAGGGATTTGGGAATGCTTGAAGTTCATTTCCCGCGCCGCCTACGATGGCTTCGAGGCTTCGGCCCGAGTAGCGGCTGCCGGCATCGCGGCTTGACGCCAGGTGTGGCTGCAGTCATCGGACCTCGAGCCATGGGTTCAGGACAAGTTGGTCGATGTCCCCTGCCAAGGTGAGAACCTTTTTGGCAAACCTGTGACTGAGAAGGCCGCTCAGCTCGAGACAGAGCACCTTACCCGGACAAGGCTGTCGAGGAAGACCTCTGCCCCTTCACATAAGAAGAAGGGCTCGGGTAAAAAGTCCTTTTACCCGAGGAAGGGCACTGCCTACAAACAGTACCCTCAGTATCGGGCTGCCCAAGCTGCCCCCCAGGGTCAGCAAGCCAAGGGCCAGGGTAATGGGCCCCGTAGGCAGAGGACCCCCAAGCCTCAGGCCCCTGCTGCCACTCAGCAGGGTGGGGTTTTTGACTCCTTGAGCATAGCCTCTCCTCCACTGCTCTCCCCACCCTGCACAGGAGGTCGCCTCGCCCTCTTTGCCCACCAGTGGCCCCTAATCACCGGGGACAGTTGGGTGCTGGACATAGTTCACAATGGCTATGCCCTCCATTTTCACCAACTGCCACCACCATATTTTCCAGGGGAGCCTCCAAGGCCTCCCCTGCACACAGACCTCCTTCTACAAGAGCTTCATGGTCTGTTGGTGGACAGGGCGGTGGAGCCTGTGCCTCCCCACTTACAAGGTCACGGATTCTACTCCAGGTATTTCCTGATACCCAAAAGAACCGGTGGCCTTCGTCCCATTCTGGACCTCAGAAACCTCAACAAGTTCCTGGAGAAAGAAAAGTTCAAGATGTTTACTCTTGGGACACTTCTGCCCTACCTCCAGCAGGGAGATCGGCTATGCTCCTTAGATCTCAAGGATGCGTACACTCACATCCTCATTCATCCAGACCACAGAAAGTACCTCAGGTTCATTGTGGGAGGAAACCATTACCAGTACAGAGTACTGCCTTTTGGCCTGTCCTCCGCTCCCAGGGTCTTTACCAAGTGCCTGGCAGTGGTTGTCTTTCCCTATCTGGACGACTGGCTCATCAGGGGTCAGACGTCCCTGGAGGCCAGCCAAGCCACCCTCAACGCCATTGCTCTGCTTCAGAAGGTGGGCTTTGTCATAAACTTTGCAAAGTCCACTTTGCTCCCCTCCCAGAACTTGGAGTTCATAGGGGCAAGGTTGGATTCTCAACTGGCAAAGGCATTCTTGCCAGAAGACAGGGCTCAAAGGCTGATGGACGTGGCAAAGCAGTTTCTGAACAGGTCCCTGGTCTCTGCCAGACTCTGCCTCAGGCATCTGGGTCACATGACTTCGACAGTACATGTAACTCCCAATGCCAGGCTCCATATGAGGCATGCACAGTGGTGCCTTCGGACTCAGTGGTCTCAAGCCATAGGCCACTTACGAGACAAGATAAAGGTGTCCAAACCCCTTTTGGCCTCCCTCAGCTGGTGGCTACATCCACCCAATCTACTCAAAGGAATGCCCTTCCAAATGCCAGAATACTCAGTGGTCCTCACCACCGATGCCTCTCTGAAGGGCTGGGGGGCTCATTGTCTGAACAAGTGCACCCAAGGCCTCTGGTCTCCCTGGGAGGCAGCCCAACAGATCAATCTGCTGGAACGTCGAGCTATCCGCTTGGCTCTCAGAGTTTTTTCTCCAGCCCTGGCTCACCGCTCAGTCTTGATTCAAACAGACAACCAGGTGGCCATATTTTATGTGAACAAGCAGGGCGGCACTGGGTCCCAGATCCTTTGTCGAGAGACTCAGGACCTTTGTTCCTTTGCCCTGAAGCACCACATGCTTCTCAAGGCGGTGTACCTCCCAGGCCAGGAAAACTGCCTGGCCGACCGGTTGAGCAGGATTCTGCAGCCCCACGAGTGGCAGCTGCATCCCTTGGTAGTTCAAAAGATCTTCCTGAAGTGGGGTCTCTCTTGGATAGATCTCTTTGCCAGTCCGCTAAACAAGCAGCTACCCAAATTCTGCTCCAGGCAACCACATCCTTTAAGGATCGCACCAGATGCTTTTCTGATGTCCTGGTCTCAGGGCCTCCTGTATGCGTTTCCTCCCACGCCCTTGGTGGCCCGAACTCTGTTCAAGATTCTTCGGGACAAGGCCTCGGTCCTGCTGGTAGCTCCCAGATGGCTGAGACAGCCTTGGTTTCCTCTTCTGCTTCAACTGGCGGTGGATCACCCCCTGCCTCTTGGGTTGCAACCCGACCTTCTCTCTCAGGAGCAGGGTTCCCTACTACACCCCAATGTCAAGACTCTCAATTTGATGGCCTGGGGCCTGCCTCAGGAAGTTGAGGAGGTTGTCCTAGCCTCTAGAAAACAATCCACTAGGAAAGCCTATGCTTTCAAATGGAAGAGGCTTTCTGTGTGGTGTCAGCTACGTACAGTGGATCCTTTCTTCTGTACTGTGCAGGTAGTGCTTCAGTACTTGCTGCACTTATCCAATCAGGGACTTAAGTCCAATTCTGTTCAGGTCCACCTCTCAGCTTTAGCAGCTTACCACTCACTGGTGGAGGGACATTCTTTGTCAGGTCACCCCATGGTGTCCCGCTTCCTCAGGGGCTTGCTTTTGCTCAAGCCCCCCCATCCGTCCTCCTGCTCCTGAGTGGGAGCTGAATGTGGTCTTGCAGCAACTGACTCGCCCACCCTTTGAGCCAATGGCTACTTGTCCACTGCGCTTCCTTTCCTGGAAGACACTTTTCTTGATAGCCCTTACCTCGGCTAGGCAAGTGAGTGAGCTTCAGGCTCTGGTCTGTGATAGGACTTACACCAGGATTTATAGGAACAGGGTAGTCCTCAGGACTCATCCCAAGTTCCTCCCTAAGGTTGTCTCCTCTTTCCACCTCAATCAGGAGGTGATTCTTCCAACATTCTTCCCTAGGCCTCATGCAAGCCAGGCTGAAGCAGTCCTGCATACCCTGGACTGTAGGAGGGCCTTATCCTTCTACCTTGACCGTACGCAGGGGCATAGAAGGGCTACTCAGCTCTTCGTATCCTTTGACCCCAATAAGTTGGGGTTAGCTGTGTCCAAGCGTACCTTGTCCATCTGGGTGGCTGACTGTATCACCTGGGCTTACAAGGTGGCTGACCTTCCTTTGCAGGGTAGGGTCACGGCCCATTGTGTCAGGGCAATGGCTGCTTCAGTGGCTCATTTCCGCTCTGTGCCCTTGGTAGACATCTGCAGGGCTGCAACTTGGTCTTCAAGCCAGACTTTTGCAGCCCATTACTGTCTGGAGAGGGAGTCCCGTAGGGACAGTGCTTTTGGCCAAGCAGTACTCCAGAATCTCTTTGAGGTTTAGGCAACTCCTGCCCTCTGTTGGGCTACCGGTGGAGGTTGTGTCCTTGAAAAGCCTTTCTTTGCTGCTGGGACTAGAGGGAGTTCTCTTGTTCAGCCTGGGTTCCTCGGTAGCCCAGAGCTAGGGAGTCACCCATATGTGAGGACTGACTTCCTGCTTGGTCCTGGAGAAAGAGTAATTACTCACCTGTAACAGGTGTTCTCCAGGAGCAGCAGGAATCAGTCCTCACAACCCTCCCTCCTCCCCTTGGAGTTGCAGTTGTACATAGTTTGTGTTTTTACATTTTTGTGTGCTCTTCTTAGCTATGTCATTTGACTGAGGTAAGATGGCACCTTTAGGTGGGAAGGGAACCGCGCATGCGTGCCAGCATTCCCAAAGGCTTTCATGGAAAGCTGGGGAAATGCTCCGCTGGGGCTTCATCGGCGCCGATGACACCCATATGTGAGGACTGATTCCTGCTGCTCCTCGAGAACACCTGTTACAGGTGAGTAACTACTCTTTCCTCGATCTTCACAAGCCTTCCTGTCCCTGCTGGTGCAAAACATCACAACATAATCCTGCCACCACCATGCTTTGTTGTAGGGATGGTGTTAGCATAGTGATAAGTTATATTTGTTTTACACCACACAGATCGCTTTGCATTGAGATCAGAAAGTTCCATTCTGACCTCATCCGACCACAAAGCTTTCTCTCACATATGTGCAAAGACCCCCAAGTGTTTCTTTGCAAACACTGTGCAACGTCATATTGCTTTTTTTTCAGCAGTGGCTTCCTCTTTGCTTCCCTCCCACAGAGTCACGGCTGAGGAATCTTAAACTTGTTTCATCCAAAGACCATGTAGTTCTTTTAAATTAATCTTAGACCTCACGATGGCCTTCCTTTGCTGTTTCCTTAATCGATGACTTATGAATTTGGAGAGACAGTCTTGGTGGCACAAATTCTAATGAGGAGCACCCAAGCAAAATTTGCTGAGGATCCCTCATGATGACAATGGCGGGGATCACAAGAATGAGGGGAGGGGGGCATCTTTCCCCTCCTGACCTCCCCCTGCATACTTAAAAAGAAAGTGGCAGCCGGAAACATTATAGTTATTTTAAAATATATTTTTCTCCTGCTGTCTCTCTGTCTGTAAAATTATTCCAAGGCAGCTGAAGAAGCAAATCCTGCTACCAGGTTGAAGTCTCAGGTATTTCAAGACTTTGGCCCTACAGTGGGAGATGCTTTTTGAACCTCCGGCTGCCACTGAACAGTTTTACAGAGAGGCAGTGCAGAAAACATCTTTTAAAGTATGATGTTTGTCACTCTCTGCTTCTATCACTGTGCGTACTGCTGGGCCAAATGGGTCCTCTTCTAGCCTGCCCTCCACTCCCCCCCCCCCCCCCCACATTGCTGGGGATGCTTGGGCAGTATTTACGCCACTCAACAGTCTGATCAAAACAGTGTCTTGGCAGTGCCAAACTGTATCTACCTTTCAATCATGAATCTGGCAATGCCCAAGGGATTTTCATAGACACTGAAATTTCCTTATAGCCTTCCCCCAATCCCATGCAGTTCCATGTTCAGCCTGTTTAGGCCTTTGCCTCCAATTCACTTCTTACAATAGAAAGAGCTTAAGTACTTGACTCAGCTTAGCAACTGTGACTGGACACAGATGGGATCTATTTAAGTTATTATGCACCCTATAAAGACAATATTTAGAATTGGAGCTAAATTGGGTTTGCTATGACAAAGGATGTGAAGCCTTAATAATGAAGGCTTTTTGGTTTCTTTTTTTCATTACGTTTTGAATACTTCTACAATTGTTCTTTCATGTTGAAAGTGTAGAGCATGTTGTGCACCAGGGGCAGCGGAAGGGCTTTTTTTTGGGGGGAGGGAGAGGGGGGAGTCCCAAGCACCACTCCACGGGCAGAGAACCTTCCTGTTTGCAGACAGGAAGGACTTTGCCATGATCGTGGCTTCTTTTCTGCCTGCAGGGGATGGGATCCCTGCAGGCAGACTGCTGCCTGTGGGCCGCAAAGATCATTGCAAAGATCCTTCCTGTTTGCCCATGATCCTTGCGGGCAGACAGGGTCTTTACAATGATCGCGGCCGGCAGGCAGTAGTCTGCCTGCAGGGATCCCATCCCCCGTAGGCAGAAAAGAAGCTGTAATCACAGCAAAGACTCTTTCTGTCTGCCTTCAAGGATCCAATGACTTTTCGTGGGGCCTGGGCCCGTGTGGCTCACCCCTTAAGCCTATGTTGCATACTGCAGATCAGTGAAACAAATTTCTACATTAATGCGTGTTAAACTTTATTTTTTAGATAGAAGAATGTGAAAAATGTGTCAGGGTGTCAAGAACTTTGCAAGGTATTGTATGCTTTTTCTAATAGTCAGTAAGGACGTTCTGCAAACATTCAGTGGTTATAGGGGCATCTCTAGGTCTAGAAGTAGTTGGAGGAGAAGGAAGCATGCCAAAGTGACACTTCCACACATTGTACCCACCTCATGGCATGGCCTTGTGCCTTTAAATTGGTTACAAAATCATTTAAAGAAAAAGTCACAAGGGCCTTCTCTGAAATAAAATCCATGGAAAATTCAACCACCCAGTAACATTACCACTAAAGTAGAAGTAAGGACACTGGAAACTACAGGCCAGTTATTCTGGCTTCTGTAAAAGGAATACACACTTCCTTCACTGTCAGCTTCACTCCTAACTGTAGTATTTTGTGAGACTACCACAAAGGGTCAGAGATAGTATTTGAACTTGGGCACCTGATAGAGTAGTAATGAATGGGGATCACTCTTGCTTCCTGCTAGACTACCAGAGTAAGACCCCCCCCCAAAAACCAGGGAGATCCAGGGGTGGGAGGTGGCTGGCTCTGCTGTCAGGGTGCGGAGGGAATGGTCTTGTGCTCTTTGGGAGGATCTTTGGGATTGACATCTGGAGTGCTGTCTGCACCGGGTGATGAAAGTTCCAGCTGGCACTTACACATGGAAAACCCTGAGGACCATGCCCTTTTTGTGCATTTTGATATTTCTGAAATTGTTGTTGCTTTATGCAACCTGGCAAAATACATGTATTATTTGCTGGCATCCATATAAGTATTTTACAAAAGGCTGTATATTTGATAGATCCTTTTGTAAAACACTAGGAGAATTGTGCATGTCCTGACCTGGATGTCTCAATTTTCATATCAACATGCTATGTAAAAAGTGTAGTTACTCACCTGTAACAAGTGTACTCCAGGGACAGCAGGAATCAGTTCTCACTTATGGGTGATGTTGGCGCTGATGGAGCCCTCGTAGAAGCATCTCCCCAGCTTTCAAAGAAAGCCTTTGGGAGATGCCACCATGCATGTGTGGTCCCCTTCCCATCCAAGGGTGCCATCTTGCTCAGTCAGATGACATAGCTAAAAGATGGCAAAATATGGTAAAGAAGCAACTCCAAGGGGAGGAGGGAGGGTTGTGAGGGCTGATTCTTGCTGTCTCCGGAGAACACTTGTTACAGGTGAGTAACTATGCTTTCTCCGGGAACAAGCAGGAAGTCAGTCTTCACATATGGGACCCCCTAGCTACAGGCTACCGAAAGCCGATAGAGAAAAAAACACGGTTACCCTCAAGGGAGGCCGTGAGCAGCAGCAATTGAGTCCGCAGGCACAGACTGCAGTAGGACCCATGTATCCAAAGGAAACCAGCACTCCAGTAGCCTGAACACAGAAGAGCCAGAGAATAGGAGTTGCCTAGACCCGAAAAGATTAAGGAGCATGGCCTAGCCAAAGGCACTGTCCCGTCGGAACTCCCTCTCCGGGCAATAGTGAGCTGCAAAGCTATGGATGGAAGACCAGGTGGCGGCCTGGCAGATGTTCATCATCAGCAAGGAGCGCAGGTTTGCCACAGAGACCGCCATGGCCCTGACACAGTGCGCCGTGACCCGGCCGTCCAGCAAATGTCCCGCCTGCTCATAGACGAGGGTGATACAGTCCGCTATCCAGGTAGATAGCATATGCATGGTCACCGCTTCCCCCAGACAAAAATCTGAGAAGCTTTACAGTGGCCTTGTGTATGTTGAACATAGAAGGACAGCGCCCTCTTATAGTCCAAGGTGTGGAGGACAGTTTCCGCTCTGCTGGCATGAGGCCTCAGAAAGAAGGTGGGGAGCATTACTTCCTGGTTGAGGTGAAAGGACAATACCACCTTCGGAAGGAATTTGGGGTGTGTGCGGAGCACAACCCTGTTCTTGTAGAACCTGGTGTAAGGCACCTCTGCCACAAAGCCTGGAGCTCGCTGACTCTGCGAGCAGAGGTGAGCGCAACCAGGAACACCACCATACATGAAAGGTATCGCAGGTGGCAAGTAGCCAGGGGCTCAAAGGCGGGCGAGTAAGCTGCACCAATACGACATTGAGGTCCCACTCGTTCGCCGGAGGGTGTACCGGGGGTTTTGATAAAAGGAATCCCCTCATGAAGTGGGTCACCAACGGCTGGGACAAGAGGGGTTTGCCATCCACCAGATGGTGATGTGCCGCCAGGGCACTGAGGTGCACTCTGACAGAGTTTGATTTGAGTCCAGAGTGTGAGAGATGGAGAAGGTACTGCAGGACCATCTGCACCGGACAGGAGAACAGGCTAATCCCCTGCTCTGCACATCAGACTGAGAATCTGCGCCTCTTGAAGGAGTATGCTTTCCTGGTGGAGGACTTACAGAAGCCAATAGAATCTCCTCCATTTCCTCCGAGAGGCTGAAAGAGGCTATGGTCACCCTTTCATCAGCCATGCTGTCAGTGACAGGGACCTCAGATTGGGGTGCAAGAGAGAGCCCCCCCTCCTATGACAGGAGCCCTGGGGAGCTCCCCAATGGGATGGGTGTCTACACTGACAGCCGGAGGAGTAACGGGAACCACAGCTGCCTGGGCTATCGAGGGGCTATCAGGATCAGCGAGGCCTTGTCACGGAGGGTCCTGAATAACATTTTGACAATTAATGGTGTGGCTGGGAAGGTGTACATGAGACCTTCCAACCACGAGATGAGAAATGCATCTGGCACTACAGGGAAGGGTGGGCTTGCTGGGAGCAGAAGTGGGGCAACTGGTAGTTGTCCAGGCTGGCAAACGGGTCTATCCATGGTTTCCCCCCAGAGGTGGAAAAGCCGACTGGCCACTCTGGGGTCCAGCTGCCACTTGTGCGACTGGAGGACCCTGCTCAATCTGTCAGCCAGTGCATTGTCTTGGCCCGGCAGGTATACTATCAAAAAAAGTATGTCCTGTTGGACTGCGTAGGAGCAGAGGGCCATTGCCTCACTGCAGAGGGCATGGGACCCTGTGCCCCCCTATTTGTTCACATAGAACATAGCCACCTGGTTGTCTGTTTGGAACAACACTGGTTGGCACCTTAGGCAGAGGTAAAAGGCTCAGAGGGCTATGTGAATCGCCCACAATTCCAGGAGGTTGATTTGCTGGTTGCTCTCGCCCTGTGACCAGCTGCCCTGGGTGTGGAGTTCCTTGCAGTGGGCTCCCCATCCCAGCAAGGAGGCATCCATTGAGAACCCTTAAGGGACACGGAGTCTGGAAGGGCATCCCTTCCTCTAGGTGCTGGGGATTTTGCCACCAGGTCAGGGATTCCGCCAACTGGTGTGTCACTACAACTCTGTCATGGAGACAGTCTGTGGCCTGTGTTCACTAGTCCCGAAGGCACCACTGTGTGGCCTTCATGTGAAGGCGGGCATCCGGGGTGACATGGACCGTAGAGGCCATGTGTCCGAGAAGGAGCAACAGGAGCCAAGTGGACACCGAGGGCTGGCGTTGTATGTCCAGGGCCAGAGCCCTGATCCGGGCAAATTTGATAACCTCACTCGTTATTCCACTTTCCAGGTCATTTATGAATATGTCAAAAAGCAGCGGACCCAGCACAGATCCCTGGGGTACACCACTATTCACCTTTCTCCATTGGGAAAATTGGCCATTTAGCCCTACCCTCTGCTTTCTATCTTTTAACCAGTTCCTGATCCACAATAGTACACTGCCTCCTATCCCATGACTCTTTAGTTTTGCCAAAAGTCTCTGATGAGGGACCTTGTCAAAGGCTTTCTGAAAGTCCAGATACACAATATCAACCGACTCACCTTTGTCCACCTGTTTATTCACTCCTTCAAAAAACATAACAGATTAGTAAGACAAGATCTTCCTTGTCTAAAGCCATGCTGGCTGTCTCCCATTAGGTTGTGACTATCTACATGCTGAGTAATTTTATTCTTTATGATGGTTTCTACCATTTTTCCCGGTACTGACGTCAGGCTCACCGGTCTGTAGTTTCCCGGATCACCCCTGGAACCCTTTTTAAAAATTGGTGTTACCTGAGCCTTTCCGTCAGGGAAGGGCAGCAGTCTTTTTAGAGAGCCTGGACCTCGTCATGATCTTGATCTCCAGCTCGGCAGCATTGTCAGTCATAGGTTTGCCAAAGAGGTTCTCCCCTTGGCATGGGACATTGACCAATTTGTCCTGAACCCATTGCTCGAGGTTGGACGACTGTAGCCAAGCCTAGAGTCGGGCACCAATGCCCGCTGCTGCTACAAAGCCATCATAGGCTGCCTGAGACATAAACTTGGAGAACTCATGGATGGCTTTGGCCAGGTTCTTGAACCACTGCAGGGGTCCCTTGGAAAGACTAGTTGAGAACCTGGCATGTTCCATTGCCAGGTCTCTCAGGTACATGACCATGTACAGCTGATATGCCTGGATCCGGCCGATGAGCATTGAGCCCTGGTAGCACTTTCTGGCAAGGGCGTCCAGGGTACCTCCCTCCTGGGGGGCATGAAGGAGTGCGTCTTCTGACTCTTCAGGTGGCACATGGCCGACTCCACCACCATGGAGTTGTGACTCTGGAAGCCTGGGCTCTGCTGGACTCGATACATCGAGTTGAACCACTTGCTCACCACCGGTACTGATGCCTGTGTCTCCCACATACAGAGCATTAGCCATTCCAGGATGGGAGGGATGGGCACTGTAAGCGATTCCCTTGGAGGGGCCTTGTATTGGAGGATTTCAAGCTCCTCTCTCTGAGGATCCTCCTCCAATTCCCTCTGGAACGCTAGAGCCTTGGACATATCCCTGACGACGTTGAGGAATGCCATGTCCTCAGGAGGGGACTGATGTCAGGGCTTCGAGGGAGGGGAGTCCAAGGGGACATCGCAGTGGCGACGGGTCTCCAGTGACTCCTCGTCCTTCGTTTCCCAGTCAGAATAATCCATTGAGGACTCAAAGGAAGAATGGCTTGTGGGCTCCGGGGCTGATCCCCACCCATGACCCTCAGAGGCCCCATGGCCGGTGTCAAGCACACTGGTAAGGGAAGATCTCGGTCCCATGGAACGGGAGCTGGATCGAGACCTCAGCTGAGGATCGACTCCAGGCCAAAGGACTTCAAGGATCAGCTCGGCCTCCGGGGACATTCTTGACATCGAGGGCCGCCATTCTCGATTCCAGGCCAGAAGGCTCCGCAGCCATCAGCGTAGGCATGAAGGGAATCGGGCCCACCGCCGGTTCCCTCGAAGGGGAGTCCTTGACTAGGATGGTGTCAGGCGACTGAGGCCGGCACGAGGTAGAGTCCTTCCGGGGGACCTTTGCAGGTCGCTCCTTCTCCAGTCCCTCGGACGAGCATCTAAGGCTGTGGGACCCAGCTTGGGATTTGCCTGGCCCATCTGAACCATCCAGGGATGTCGCCTTCAAAGCCTTCTTCTCCTTCTTGAGTTCCCTTGAGGGAGATCCCCTTTCTGAGGAACCACGGTGTTGGTTGGGGTCCGTAAGGCTACCCCGGGATTCTGTGGTTTCGGCCTTTGGAAGTACCGAGGACTCCAGGAAAAAAGGGCCTTGATGGACATATTCTTACAGAACCCACATGCCGTGGGGTTGTAGTCAGGCAATAAAGGCAGCTGTCGTGTGTGTCGGCCAGGAACATTATTTTGGCACACCGATCACACTTTTTAAAACCACTGGTAGCCATGGGAGAAAAAAGTATCCCAGCAAGGTCAAAGACCTGTGGCACTGCCAGTTGGAAAAAAGGGCATGAAAGTGCCAAGAAGGAAAAAGAGTATGAACCCAAGACTTGATGTTGAGGCAGCGGGCTTGGGTGGCGGGAAGAGGACTGGTGCACTACCGGAGGAGAGTAGGAAACTCAGGTCAAGAAAATCAACTATTTCTGGGGGAAAAGCAGACAGTCATCAGAAGGGCTCTGAAGAAAAAAAGGAGACTGAGCAAGATGGCAACCTTGGGTGGGAAATGGACCATGCATGCATGGTGGCATCTCCCAAAGGCTTTCTTTGAAAGCTGGGGGATGCTTCCATGAGGGCTCCGTCGGCGCCGATGTTACCCATATGTGAGGAGTGACTTCCTGCTTCTTCCCAGAGAATGATCCTTTACATCTGGGCTTCTATTCATAGGTGTTTATAAATTGTAAATGTAGGTGTTTATTTTCCAACTAATTGAAGGTTCTTTGAGAGTAGAAAAAAATCTGTTTTTATCAGTGTTTTCCTAGTGGATAAGAACATAATAAATGCTATACTGGGTCAGACCAAGGTCTACCAAGCCCAATATCCTGTTTCCAACAGTAGCCAATCCAGGTCAAAAGTACCTGACAGGTTTCCAAAAAGGTACATAGGTTCCACAATGCTTATCCCAGGGTATGCAATGGATTTCCTGGGTCCTCTTTAACAATGGTTTATGGCCCTTTCCTCCAGGAACTTGTCCAAATCGTTTTTAAACACAGCTACACTAACATCCTCCGGTAACGAATTCCAGAGTTTGATTACATGTTGAGTGAAAAAAATATTTTCTCTTATTAATCTTAAATGGGTTGCATTGTAGCATCATTGTGTCCCCTAAGCTTTCTACTTTTTGATGGAGTAAACAATCATCTACGTTTACCTGTTCATTCATGAATTTATAGACCTCTATCATATCTCTCTTCAGCTGTCTCTTTTCCAAGTTGAAGGGCTCTAACCTTTTAAGCCTTTCTTCATAGGGATATCCTTCCATCCCCTTACCCTTTTGGTGGCTCTTCTCTGTACCTTTTCTAATTCTGCTATATTCTTTTTAAGATATAGCAACCAGAATTGCACACAATATTCAACGTGCGGTTGCACCATAGAATGATACAGAGGCATTATAATACTGTATCCTTGGTTTTGTCCTCCATTCCTTTCCTTATGATTCCTAGCATTCTATTTTTTTTTCTTGGCCACCACTGCACACTGGGCGGAGGGTTTCAACGTATTATACACGATGATGCCTACATTCTTTTCCTGGGTTGTGGTTCCTAATGTGGAACCTTGTTTCGTGTAACCATAGCTTGAGTTGTTCTTTCCTAGATGCATAACGTTGCACTTTTCCACATTAAATTTCATCTGCCATTTGGATGTCCAGTCTTGCAGTTTATCAAGATCCTTTTGCAATTTTTCACAATCCTCTTGTGTTTTAACAACTTTGAATAATGTTGTGTCATCTGCAAATTTGATCACCATTTGTTTTCCCATTTCCAGGTCATTTATGGATATGTTAAAAATCAGCGGCTCAACATAGATCCCTGGGGTACTCCACTATTCACCTTTCTCCTTTGAGAAAATTGACAATTTAGCCCTACTCTTTGCTTTCTGTCTGTTAACCAGTTCCTGATCCACAATAGTACACTGCCTCCTATCCCATTACTTTTTAATTTCACCAAGAAATGAGGGGCCTTGTCAAAGCTGTCTGAAAATCCAGATGCACTATATCATCTGGCTCACCTTTGTCTACCTGTTTATTCACACCTTCAAAAAAATATAACAGATTAGTAAGAAAAGATCATCTTTGGCTAAATCTATGTCGACTTTCTCTCATTAAACCATGACTATCTATATGTTCAGTAATTTTATTCTTTATAATGGTTTCTACCATTTTGCCTGGTACTGACATCAGGCTCACTGGTCTCTAGTTTCCCAGATCACCCCTGGAACCCTTTTTAAAAATTGGCATTACACTGCCCATTCTCCAATCTTCAGGAACTACAGATGATTTTAATGATTATTCAGAGATTACTTATAGTAGGTCTGCAGTCTCATATTTCAGTTCTTTCAGCACCCTTAGTCATATATCTTCCAGTCCAGGTGATTTGCTATTCTTTAGTTTGTCAAACAGTTGTAATACATATTCCTGGTTTATCTAAATTTGTTTCAGTTCTTCTAATATATTACCTTTAAATATCATTTCAGGCATGGGTAACTTCCCTACATCTTCTTCAATAAAGTCCAAAGCAAAGAATTCATTCAACCTCTCTGTTATGGCCTTGTCCTCCCTTAGTGCCCCTTTTACCTCTCTATCAGCTAATAGTCCAACTGACTCTGACAAGTTTTTTGCTACGAATGTACTTGAAAACGTTTTTATCATGCATATTTGCTTTCATGACAAATTTGTCAAATTATTTCTTTGCCTGCCTTGTCAATGCCTTGCATCTAACTTGCCAGTGCTTATGTTGTTTCCCATTTTCGTCATTTGGTTCTTTTTTCCTTTTCCTGAAAGATGCTTTTTTTTTGGCTACAATAGTCTCTCTGACATTACCTTTAAACCATGCTGGCAGTTTTTTGGCCTTCCTTCCACCTTTCCTAAAGCATGGAATACATGTGGTCTAGGCTTCCAAGATAGTATTTTTAAACAACATCCATGCTTGATGTAAACCTTTAACCTTTGCAGCTGCTCCTTTTATTTTTTTCTTAACTGTTTTCCTCATTTTATCATAATCTCCTTTTTGAAAGATAAAGGTAGACTGTGGATTTCCTTGCCATCCTCCCTCCATTTATTAAATCAAATGCAATCATGCTATGATCACTATTGCCGAGTGGCATGGTGATCACTTCTTTGAAACTGCAACACTTCCACCACTTCAATGCCGCAGCAGGCCTTAAAATGCATGCACACACTCCTGACTTGCTGTTCCTGCCCCCTCTGACACAACTTTCTGTCAGAGGGGGCAGGAATGTCAGATTGTGACTGCGCACAGGCATGCGGGTGCTTTAAGGCCTGCTGTTACCTCAAAGAAAACAGCATGCTATGCTACCCAGCAGAGTTTGCCACTCCAGGTGGCCGCCTAGTTAAAAGGTTTGGTTACATTTCTAGAGGGCAGGTCCATTCACCATTGTATAGCTGGATAGCTTCAGGTCTCTCCATCTTCTGTGAATCAGCAACATTACTCAGTGAGATCTGCTGGGCATTTCCAAGTGACGTGGACTGATCACTCTTGGAGACAGGATGCTTGGCTCAAAGGACCATTGGTCTGATACACCTTGATTCTTCGTATGTCCTTAAAGGAATATTACCAGAGATCCAATCAAAACTTTCTTGATAGGATCTGTTGAAATGACTATATTGAAAAATTCAAACGCATGTTTATCGGGTTCTACGAAGAGTTACTATGATAGATTTATTAAGCATGCATATATATGTATATTAAAAGCCAATAAGGAAGGACTCTCCAAAATAAACATTTCAGGCTGTCAGAGAACCCTCTGATATGCCTTCACACATTCACCACCTTCCAATCATGTCAAATGAAACATTTTAAATACATTGGACATTCTTGACTAACAGAAGTTAGGGCTTCATGGCCATATTGTTTTCACCCTGCTCTCTTTTCTACTAGCCTAGATTAGAATAATCTTCTAGTGCTCTCTTTTCTTATAGGCTTTGTATAGGGTGATCTATTATGTAGCTAGCATCATTACCAGTCTCCTTCAGCATTCCTTTACTTGCTTGGATGTAGTTTGGTTCCCAGAAAGCAGTACAGATTAGGGACCTCTGTACAAATGAATGCTGTAGTCCTGAATCACCACCATCAATACTTCTGGAACAAAAACCTCTGTACAAATGAATGCTTCTGTATTCTTATCACAGTCTTTGCCAACATCCGCTGGAGCTTCACAGATCAACATTTGCTACTAACTACTCCCAGCAAAAGTATTATTTTAGGCTTAAAAGCCCAAGTGCTTTTGGAGAGTTTAACAAAATACAAACAAGCATTTACCCTTCCATATACTCAGATTAACTAATAAATGGTGTCTGATGTGTTTACATAACATTTATTTTATATTTTTTTATTTGTTTACTGTATTGTAAAATCAGCTAGATAATTGTTTTATACTGTAGGAGGTACAGCAAATATAATAAACCATAACCACAAACCATATTTCTTCTGCTTTAGAGGAAGCTTCTAGCTATTCTTCATTTCCTCTGGCTGGGATTATACTCTTTTAGTGGGATTTCAAGCTTCATCGCTTCCTCTTTTCTCAGTGGGGCTTTTCTGTAGTTTCTCTCAGCTCTTCAGCTCCAACTGCTATACATCTGCTGAGAGTACTCATCTAATACTGAGTGATAGCTAATGCTACTGTAATAGGCTGAACTCTTGCTAATGAGTTGCAGATAATCCCTCTTAGGGGGCCTTTTACTAAAGGGCAATGGTTGTCAGCACGTGTTCTGGTTGACAGGGACACATGTTGGCAGTTAGTGCTAGCTGATTCCCATGCTGTGAACAGCACATTTAGGTATTAAGGGGGCAAGTTATGGGCAGAAAGTGAGCACTGCATAGTTAGTGTGGGGTAAACACAGATGTTAATTGCAACCTTTGCAATTAACACCTCAATTTGTGGAGAGTCAAGTGTACCAATGCTATCTGTATGCCGCGTTATCACTACTACTACTACTTATTATTACTGAACATATAGAGCTACAAGACGTACACAGCGCTGCACAGACACATGTAAAAGACAGTCCCTGCTCATCAGAGCTTACATTCTAGTCAAGACAGTTAACTCAGTAGCTGTAGACATAAAATACATCTACGGGGGAATGGTAGGGAAACATAAGGAGGCTAGACAAATTAAGAGCCGAAAATGATAGCAAAGAGGTGAGTTTTCAACCTGGATTTGAAAAGGGCTAGAGATGAAGCCTGATGTACATATACAAGTAGTTTGTTCCAGGCATAAGAAGCAGCAAGGTGAAAGGAGTGAAGTTTAGAGTTAGCAATAGAAGAGAAGGGCACAGATAGAAGCAATTTGCCAGAAGAGCAGAGTATCTGAGGAGGGGTACAGGGAGAGATAAGAGAGGAAAGGTAGTGAGGAGAAGCAGATTGAATGCACTTATAGGTCCGCAGGAGAAGTTTGAACTGGATGCGGAAATGGATAGGAAGCCAATGAAGTGACTTGAGAAGAGGGGTAATATGAACATGACGAGGCTGCCAGAAGATGAGCCATGCAGCAAAATGTTGAACAGATTGAAGGGGAAAGAGATGATTTAGAGGGAGACCAGTGAAAATAGATCACATTACCTGCATTGTACCTGCTACCCATTACCTGCATTGTAGTTGCTACCCATTGCTTGCACTGAACTGACCACCCATCACTTGCACTAAACTGACCACCCATTGCCTGCACCGAACTGGCCACCCAATGCTTGCACTGAACTTGCTTCCCATTGCTTGCACGGAACTGGCTACCCATTACCTGCATTGTACTTGCTACCCATTGCTTGCACTGAACTGGCCATCCATTACTTGCACTAAACTGACCACCTATTTCCTGTGCCGAACTGGCTACCCAATGCTTGCACTGAACTTGGTTCCCATTGCTTGCACTGAACTGGCTGCCCATTACCTGCTTTGTACCTGTTACCCATTGCTTACATTGAACTTGCTACCACTGCTTACACGGAACTGTGCTGCACAGGCTATAGTCTCCCCATTACTCCATTGCCTGTATCTTAACCTATATTGCATAGCGTGTATTCCCCACTTGTAACCCAACATAGACGGCATAGTGTTTGAATCCGTAGCCATCGCATTGCCTGCAAGATAACTTACACTGCATAGCCCCCACTACTCCTCATCCATGGCCCCACATCACATTGTCCTTCTCTTCCTCATACTCAACTGCCTCCCCTCCTACCAGCACCCTCACTCCTCTCCCCCCACTCTCCCTCTACCTTCCTCACTTCTCCCTCCATTCTGTCTTCTAACCACTGTTCCCTCTAAGCTGTGCTCGTGTGCGCGCGCACACACCTCGCCGAACGAGCGCACACAACTTACAAAGGAGCACACAAAAATTCCGGAGTCCCTGGGTTTTCAAATTAAACCTTGAGTTTTTTAAGGCCACGGCTGCGCTGCCAATCTACTGGCATTCTGTAATTTCCGGGTAATTCCGAGACTCGTGACGTCACTTCCGAATCTCTCCTCTCTGCTCTGAGTCCTCCTCACTCCTCTCACATGACACAGGCTAAAGAGGGAAATAAAGGGGAGGGGCAGCCAGCTAGCCAGCCTCTCTCTGCTCTTGTGCCTGCCTGCTAGTGATAGCCACGCACCTCCTTTGATCCCTCCCTCAGCCAGCCTCCAGTGCCACGTGCGGAGAAGGGAGAGCAACACACCACACCCACGAAGAAGAGGAGACCGGTGCTCTGGGACTGCTGCCAGATTGTGTGGGGCTACGCCGGGGACAGGCTATCGGCAGTGGAGCAGGTGAGTGAAATGGGGATGGTGGCGGCGCCGCGTGTGGTCTCAGCCCCCCCTCTGGAGAGTCGGGAAGGCCGGCGCCGGAGGAGGAGAAAGGAGGGGGGGGGGATAGAAACCCTTTTCCATTTGCTTTGATGGAAGTTCAAATGTATTCTTGGAAAGTGCATGCAGGATTTTGAAAATACTAATTGTTGCATACTTTTAATTCCTCAATCTAACTGCACCCCTTTATTGGTGAGGTTATGTTAAAGCAATATTCAAAAAAATGTGGGAGTGTGCATATTGTCCCCTTCCTCACTGTGGGTAAAAGTATTCATGTTGGTCATAGCACACATACTTTTACCCACAGTACAAGATGAAACTGATGTTTGGAAGGATTGCTTTTCCTGCTTGCCTTTCAGTATTAAAAATCCAGACTTTCTAATAACTGCTCAGGGACAGGACACATCTGCTGGTCCAGATACCAGCAATCTATGACTGCTTTCTAGTTTAATACAATTATGTTTGGTCTCAGTTTTAATCAGGAATAGCCTCAGAGTTTGTTCAAGATGTTGGCACCCTAGCCTTGAACAGAACAGAGTAGGGATCTAACTAGTGATCTAAACAAATGTTATAACCTCCTTTTCCCAAGAATGATACCTTTTATTAAGGAAATCAAGTATATTGTCAGCTTTCTCTAATGCTTTATTATATCGATTGGTAGCTTTCTGGTCATCTGAGATCATTACTCCCAAATCTTTGTCTTGTTCTAGATGAGAAGTAGCTAATGGATTTTTCTAGCCAAAATACATGAAAGAGAAAATAATGCAAAAAAGTGTAAAATCAAGTACTCTTTCTTTCAGTTCTTGTATTTCTATGGTTGCAGATTTTTGTTAACCATTGTTTTCCTCTATACTGAAAGTGAGTCCTCACACTGAGCTCTGGGGGAGTCTATTGGTGGTTTTATTTTCACAAGAGTGGCTTTCATTGGCCACTACTTTCCATGTTCTGTCACATTTGTTTAGGGTGGAATGATAACTGTGGTGGGTGCCTTGGAGGAAGGGGGGGGGGGTGGATAGAGGTGAAGAAGGCTCAGTGGGACTGATGGAGATGGAAATCCATAGTTTTAAAATTAAGTCACTTTTCTGGATTTGTGTTAAACTGCTAATCCATGTAAGTAATACTGTGCCTTCTTTTTTACTATGTATTTTTTTTCTCTTTGTTACCACTATTTATTTATATTCTCTTATATACCGTGCTATTCTGCATCAGTGCGGTTTACATTGAACAAACTGAAATTACATTGAACAGGGCATTATAACTTGGAGATAACTATTTTACAGGGAACATGGGCTATGGAGGGTTAAGTGGCTTGCCCAAGACCACAAGGAACACCTGTGGGACTAGAAACCCCAGTCCTTCCGGCCCAAGGTTGCTGTTCTCTAGTGGGATTTGAACCCCTGACCTTCCGGCCTGAAGTACCTTGCCCCAACCACTAGGCTACTCCTCCACTGTTATGCTGTGTCTATAACAATATTGTTATATTGCTTGCAGTTCCAACTTCCAAGCCCATCAGGCTTTGGATGAAATGCGTTGGGGCATTTCTTTTGAATAATAAAGCACCTGCTGTGACCATCACACCACTTTTAAAATGTCGAAACCAATAGCAATGAGAGGTGCAAAACGTAAGAGAACGGCCAGAGCTTTTAAATCTGAATGGCTTGAAGAAATTGTTGAAACGGAGACACCAAAATCTCGGGATAAAATGTGCGTTCAACTGCATGAAATATTCACTTACGAAGAGGATGACGGAGTAGTCTGTTTATACTGCCGAGATGCAAAAACCATCGGAGAGTTTTCGAATGGCAAAATTTGGGATGATGTGTGGAAACTGGACTTTTTGAAACGATATCTGTCTAGTAAGACTCATACTGAAAGTGTTAAGAAACTTAGAGCTAAAAATCCAAATTTAAGAGGAGGATTAGTTAACTTGTTGCTTGAGAGCACCACTGAAAAAGAGAAAAGGCAAATTAGTAATGAACAGAAGCATTCTACACCAGAAGAAATTAAAATTCTAATTGATAGTGTTTTGCTGGCTGTTCGGATGAATATTTCCATGCTCTCTGTTCAAGATATTAATGAACACATGTCCAAGTACATAGCCATACCTGAAAGCTGGAGAAGCAAAAACTATTCGTTTGAATTTCTTGAAATTATAAACATGAATGTCCAAGATAAGCTCATGGCAGATGTTGCATCAGCAGCGTATCATACATTAACTATTGATGAAAGCACAGACATTTCTGTCAACAAATACTTAATACTGTACTTCAAATATCGGCCAGTAAATTCATGTCTGTATACAACTTCATTTGGTGGGATGCTACAGTTGGAAGCATGCGATGCTGCATCAATAGTCAGTGCACTCCGGGAATTCTATGGGAAATACAAGCTTGACCTTAACAAAATGGTCATGTTTACTTCGGATGGTGCCTCTGTCATGTCAGGCAGAATAAATGGTGTTGCTGCGCAGCTCAAACAAAACGTTTCACATTTAGTGCAGCAGCATTGTGTTGCCCATCATGAAGATTTGGGGATCTCTGAATCATGGAAGGAAGTAAAGTTGATGAAAGAAGTTGAAACTTTCATGAGAACTGTTTACACAACCTTTTGTCGATCTTCTACTAAAAGATCACAATTTAAAGAATTAGCAGATGCTTCTGAATGCGAGTCAATTGCTTTTAGACCTCTGAACGAAGTGCGGTGGTTATCTAGACATTTTGCTCTTCAAGCAATTATTCGAAATTATGATCCATTATTAAAATACTTTGAAGAAGGAAGGATAATGATCCCATTGCAAAGTACTGTTATAAAAAACTAAACAGCCATCAATTCCATATAACACTGCAAATTTTGAATGATGTTTTATCTGAACTAGCTTCATTAACAATGGCATTTCAAAAACGTGGGCTAACGCCACTGGAAGCATATCATCTTGCACAGGGTAAGCTGAACAAAATCCGAATGCAATACTTGGGTGACACAGTAAAATGGACTGATAATGTTAAAAAACCTCTCGACAAGATACCTGGAGACGTTTCAGTGGATACTGGTTCCACACTTACTTTCATTAATATGCAGTGTCTGCATTTAGGGGAAAGATTTCCTGAAAATGAAATTGAGGAATGGTCTGCTTTTGACTTGACAGCAATAGCACAGTGTGATTATGAATTTGGAATTGAAAACGTCTGATCGCTCTGCTTAAAGTACAAACAATTTCTTATGGAGGAACATATTGTTGTTCAGCAGTACAATGACTTCAAGTTTTTAGTCGCAGAAAAAAATCAAAAGCAAACTGAGAAACAGTTTTCCGGATATGGTGACTTTGGCATTTCAGAATGCTCAGTTTGCAGATTTAGCGAAATTGATGGATATTGGTGGAACATTTTTGGCTTCTAGTGCAGATTGTGAGCGTGGTTTCAGCTTGATGAACAGTTTAAAAACCAAAATAAGGAATCACTTACACTTAGAACATTTGGAAATGCTGATGTGTGTTAAGAGTCATCTTCAAAATGGCGGATCAGTAGACCTTGATAAAATTTATTCAGACTGGGTACATTTGAAAGATCGAAGAGAAAAATTTTGAGAACGAACTCTTCTTCCATACATAAATTATTTACATGGAATAACAATGGTTTTCAATAAAAATTAACTGAAATAATACCACATTTGTGATTGTAATTACTAGAAATTTTCCGCTTCATTTAGTAATCATCTATTTTCATTTAATTTGATTAAAATCAATGTGGTGTACATACTGTATTCTGACGTGTAGTCAAAGTTTAAAGTATATAACTCCAAGTGTTGTTATGTGGCGCATAAAAAAATTTAACCTTCCTTCAAAAGCTGCACAGCTGATATTTTATGCGCACACAGCCTACAGAAAATTAGAGGGAACACTGCTTCTAACCTAGCATCTGCCCTGGAGCTTCAGCACACCCTCCCCCTTATTCAATCAGCCCCTCTCTCTTTAAGGCAACCCCACCCTCGCTTCCGCTGTACTGCCTCTGCTTTACCCTGCTCTCTACTACTCCTTCTCTCATCAGGTAATATCAACCCCAACCCTGGCCCCCCTCGATATCTTTCCCATTCTAAGAAGAGCTCCTCACGTACCCTATCTAATCTCATCCATATCCCCCTCCTTTCCCCTTCCGCCCGCCCTCACTCATGCCCCAATCTCTCAACCACGTGGATGGAACACTCACCCAGAGACACCCACCCGTACCCTAGTCCCTCTAGTTCCTTGTATTACTCTGGAAATAGATCCTCACGTAACGGTCCCCCTAGACCGCAGACTTACTCTGGAAAGAAATCCTCATGTAACTTATCCGACCTTATCCATATCCCTTTCCTTTCCCCCTCCGCTTTCCTGTTCATATGTGCCCTATGGAACGCATGCTCAGTCTCTAACAAACTTGCTTTTACTCATGATCTCTTTATCCCTAATGCACTACACCTTCTTGCCCTAACTGAAACCTGGCTTCTCCCAGACGATACAGCATCCGCTGCTGCTCTCTACCATGGGGGCTACCAGTTCTCCCATACAGCTCGATCCACTGGCCGCGGTGGTGGTGATGGGCTTCTACTTTCTCCCTCTTGTCAATTCCAACCCCTCCTGCCGCCTCAATCACACTCCTCCCTCTCCTTTGAAGTCCACTCCATTTGCCTCCTCACACCACTTCCCCTCCGAGTAGCTGTGATCTATCGCCCACCTGACAAATCCAAATCAACCTTCCTTACCGACTTCAACTCCTGGCTTTCCGTCTTTTTGGATCCCTCTTCCCCCACTCTTATTTATTTATTTATTTAACAGTATTTCTAAACCGCCTTATCATAATAATCAAGGTGGTATCACAGCAAACAATCTGGTAGTGTGAGTGTGTTATACATGCAGTGAGGTGAGGATCTTGTTTAGTGTGTGTTGTATTGTGTGCTGGATTGGTTTGAGCTATGTACAATGTGGGCTATATACAGTGGTGCTAAAGACATTTATATACATACAGTGTTAGGCGGTTAACATGTGCTGCTATACAGTCAATTAGGTTATGTGATGTGTCCATAGTGTTCTATGAACAGCATGGTTTTCAGCTGTTTTCTAAAGTCTTTGAGGTCTGTGGTTGCCCTCAAGTCGTCCGGTAGTTTGTTCCATATTGTTGGAGCAGCCATGGATAGTGCTCTGTCTGTTGTGTCCTTGCGTGTGTGTTTGTATTCACTTGGGGTGCTGACGCGGTTGTGTGTTTGCTTTCTTCTAGGACGTGTGCTGGTGTCTGGTTGTATGAGGGAGTGCAGGCTGTTGGCTGATGTGTGCTGTTTTATCTTGAATAGGTTTATGATAGTTTTGTATCTGATGCGTGCACCGATTGGAAGCCAGTGTAGGTCCTTTAAGGTGGGTGTGATGTGCTCCTGTCTTGCAGTTCCGGATATGATTCTTGCTGCTGTGTTTTGTGCCAGTTGGAGTGGTTTGATGGCTTGTTTTGGTAGTCCGAGGTATATCGGATTGCAGAAGTCCAGTAGTGGGGTTATCAGTGCTTGACAGACGGTACGGAAGTGTTCTGGGGCGAGGAGTGGTTTCAGTCTCCTTATGATTCGCATCTTGTAGTAGGCTTTTTGGATGGTCTTGTCTATGTGTGGCTTGAGATTGAGTTTATTGTCCAGAGTAACCCCGAGGTATCTCACTTCTGACCTTATTGGTATGGTAGTGCTTTGAATCTTTATATTTGGTGGGTGTATGAAGCTTTGGTTCCGAGTGATGATTAAAGCTTCAGTCTTGTTGTAGTTTATTGCAAGGTTGTTGTTTTGACACCAACTGGTCATTTGGGTAAGGCAGTTTGTTATCTTAGAGAAATCCGGGTTGTCGATTGACATCGGGGTGTATATCATGATGTCATCCGCATAGATTGTGTATTGAATGTTGTTCTCTTTCATGATGTTGCATATTGGTTGGATGTAGATGCTGAGAGCGCAGATCCTTGAGGCACTCCTTGTCGGACTTTTATGGGTCGGGAGGTGATGTGTCCCACCTTGACCTGTAGCTGTCTTTCGGTTAGGTACGAGTGGAACCATTTCAATGTGATACCGTGTATACCAATGTTCTTTAGTCTTTCCAGGAGCGTGTTGTGGTCCACTGTGTCGAAGGCTGAGGAGATGTCGATGAAGATCATTATGATTCCATTCCTGGTGTTGTCAATTATTCTTAGGATGCTGTCGAAGAGATGGATCAGTAGCGTTTCGACTCCATGGTTGGGACGAAATCCGTGTTGGTTGTCGTCGAGAATTTCGTGTTTGTCGATGTGATCCTGAAGTTGTAGTTGAACTGTTTTTTCGATGATTTTTGCGAGGAAGGGTATGCTGGAGATTGGTCGGTATGCTGCTGGATCTTTTTTGTCGAGAGTTGTTTTCTTTGTGATGGGTCTTACTGAGGCAAGTTTTAGTTGCTTTGGCATGAGTCCTTGAATGAGTGAGTTGTGTACCATTTTATGTATGGTAGGGATGAGGCGACTCTTATTCTTGGCGACTTTAACATTCACGTTGATAACCCCTCCGATCCCCATGCTTTAAAGTTCCTCACCCTCACCTCCTCATTTAACCTCCAACTTTGCTCCACTGCCTTGATCTGATACTCTTCTCTAATTCTTCTCCCTCAAACTTCCGCAACTCAATCCTTCCCTCACATGACCATCACTTTTTAACCTTTAATCTTCAGCTTCTGCTGTCTCAACCTCGGCCTGTGTCCTCCGACCTATTTAGAAACCTCCATAATATTGATCCCCTGACTCTCTCCTCCACCATTTCTCCATCTCTTTCCTCCATTATGTCCTCCAAATCCATCAACGAGGCAGTATCCTCTTATAATGCTGCACTATCCTCAGCTTTTGATACTCTGGCCCCACCCACCCCACGCCCAGTTAGACGTTCTGCTCCCCAGCACTGGCTTTCATCCACAATCCACTATTTACGCATTTGTGCCCGTTCTGCTGAACGTGCTTGGATCAAATCCCGCTCCCCAGAAGACCTTATACACTTCAAATTCATGCTTGACTCCATCCAGTCAACCATAGCGCTTGCCAAACAAAAATATTACATCCATCTGTCTAACTCCCTTCCTCTGATCCTCGCCGCCTCTTTAATACCCTCAACTCTCTCCTCAAGGTCCCCCTGCCCCCAGTCTCACTCTCCATTTCTGCCCAAACCCTACTGGCTACTTCCAAGATTACCCTCCAATTCCCCATTCCCTCATCTACCTCCCCCCTCCCCAATTATCCCCCCCCCCATCCACACTTCCTCCGCTACCCACTCCTCCTTCCCTACAATCTCCAAAGAGGAAACCATACTCCTTCTTTCCTCCTCCAAATCCACCACCTGTTCCTCTGACCCTATCCCCACCCATCTCCCCCACCGTTGTCTCTGCCATCTCTCATATTCTCAACCTTTCTCTCTCCACTGAAACTGTCCCCATAGATTTCAAACATGCTCTTGTCACACCTCTCAAGAAACCCTCAATCGATCCCACCTGTCCTTCTAACTATCGACCCTCTCCCTCCTTTCTTTCAAATCTAAACTACTAAAACGAGCTATTGACCGCTGCTGCCTCGACTTCCTCACCTCCCAGGCCCTCCTAGACCCACTACAATCTGGCTTCTGTCCCCTACACTGAAACAGCTCTTACTAAGGTCTCCAACGACCTGTTCCTTGCTAAATCTAAGGGCCTCTACTCTGTACTCATCCTCCTCGACTTCTCAGCTGCCTTTGACACAGTTGACCACAATCTTCTCCTCACCACCCTCTCCTCGTTTGGTTTCAAGGGCTCCGTATTATCCTGGTTCTCCTCCTACCTCTCCCATTGCTCCTTTAGTGTATGCTCTGGCGGCTCCTCCTCCTCTCCCACCCCGCTCCATGTTGATGTACCCCAGGGATCCGTCTTGAGCCCCCTCCTTTTCTCTCTCTATACCCAAGTCCTTCATGCGCTTCTCTCCTCCCATGGCTTTCAGTACCATCTCTATGCCGATGACTCCCAAATGTACCTCTCTACACCTAGTATCCCTCCAGCAATCCAGACCAAGATCTCTGCCTGCCTCTCTGACATCGCTGCCTGGATGTCTCATCGCTGCTTGAAATTGAACATGGTCAAGACTGAACTCCTCGTCTTTCCCCCCAACTCCTCCCCTCCTCTTCCCTCTTTCTCAGTTTCTGTGGATGAATCTACAATCCTTCCTGTTCCTTCGGCCCACAATCTAGGGGTTATCTTTGACACCTCTCTCTCCTTCTCCACACATATCCAGCTCGTAGCTAAAACCTGCCGCTTCTTTCTCTACATCAGCAAAATCCACCCCTTCCTGTCACACCACCAAAATGCTTATCCACTCCTTAATCTCCTCTTGCCTCGACTATTGCAGCCTACTCCTGGCTGGTCTCCCTGCGAGCCATCTCTTCCCCCTTCAATCTATACAAAATGATGCTGCTAGACTAATCTTCCACCAGCCTCGCCATGCCCACATTACTCCTCTTCTCAAATCACGTCACTGGCTCCCCATTCAATTCCGCATCCAATTTAAACTTCTCCTGCTTACCTATAAATGCATTCACTCTACAACCCCTCAATACCTCTCATCTCTCCCCGTCGACAACTTCGCTCCGCTAACAAACTACTTCTAAGCCTTTCACCCGCACCGCTAACTCCCAACTTCGCTTTCACCTTGCTGCACCCTATGCCTGGAATAGCTTACCTGTGTCTATATGCCAAACACCCTCCCTGGCCCTCTTCAAATCCAGGTTAAAGACCCACCTCTTCACTGTCACGTTCAGATCCTGACTTCTATCCTTAATCTTAACCTAACCCCCATCATTTTCATAACCTAACTGTATGACCACACTATGCTTTGCACTAAATTGTATTGTGTCACTGTCGTGACTAGATTGTAAGCTCTGACGAGCAGGACTCTGACGAGCAGGGACTGTCTCTTGTATGCATGTCTGTACAGTGCTGTGTGCGTGGCGCTATATAAGTGTTAAATAGTAGTAGTAGTAGTAGAAGATGGGAGGTGGCTAAAGAGTGGATAAGTGTCTTAGTGTATTCAGAAAGGAATGGGCGAATTTTAGAAATGTAGAGAAAGAAACGGCAGGTTTTATCTATCAGTTGGATGTGTGTGGAGAAAGAGATGTCGAAGAGAAGTTTGAGAATATGTAAGATGGAAGGGACTACAATGCAGGAGATGGAGCTGAGGAAACCGGGAGGAGTAGAGAGTTATCCGCAGAGACTGAGAAAGGAGGAAAAGGGAGAGGAGGGTTTAGGAAAAAATAAGAAGCTCAGTTTTGGCCATGTTCAGTCTCAAGTGTCGGTGAGATATCCAAGCAGCAATGTCAGAAAGGCAGGCAGAGATCTGGGCCTGGATTGTCAGAGAGATTTCAGGTGTAGATAAATAGATCTGAGAGTCATCAGCGTAAAGATGGTACTGAAAGCCATGGGACGAGATGAGTGCACCAAGGGACTGGATATATAGACAGAAAAGGAGCGGACCCAAGACAGACCCTTGGGGTATACCAACTGAGAGTGGGATAGAAGTAGAGGAAGATCCACCAGAACAAACACTGAAGGAGTGATGGGAGAGATAAGAAGAGAACCAGGATAGCACAGAGCCCTTAAAACCAAGTGAGAACAAGTTATCAAGGAGAAGGTTGTGGTCAACAGTGTCAAAAGCAGCAGAAAGGTCAAGAAGGATGAGAATCGAGTAAAGGCCCTTGGTTTTTCCCAGAAACAGGTCAGTACAGATTTTGGCAAGAGCCATTTTGGTAGAATGTAAAGGACAAATGCCAGATTGTAGGGGATCCAGAAGGGTTTGAGAGGAAAGAAAGTTGAGGCAACAGCAGTGAACCGCATGTTCAAGTAGTTTAGAAATGAAGCAGAGGAGGGAGATGGGTTGATAGTTAGAAGGACAGGTAGGGTCTAGTGAGGGTTCTTGAGGAGAGAAGTGACCACAGCATGCTTGAAGGCTGCAGGGAAAGTTGCCATGGAGAGCTATAGTTTGAGAATATGTGAGATGGAAGGGACTACAATGGAGGAAAAGGAGCTAAGGATACGGGTGGGAATAGGATCAGAGGAGCAGGTTGTAAGTTTGGATGAGGAAAGAAGGCGAGTAGTTTCATCCTCAGAGATCATAGAAAAGGAAGAAAGGGTAGCAGAAGTGTGTGTGGGGGGGGGGGGGAGAGGGGGGAAGTTGGGAGTGAAGAAGGGGAGGAGGGGAAGTAGCTGACCTCATGGGGAATTGGAGTGTGATCTTGTGGATTTTGTCATGGAAATAGTCAGCCAGGATTTGGGCAGAAAGGGAGGGAGGGGTCGAAGGTAGAGGCACCTTGAGGAGAAAGTTGAGAGTTGTAAAGAGACAGCAAGCATCAGAGGCAAGAGAATTAGTCATATGGACATAATAGTCTTGTTTGCTGACTGCTATGGCTGACTGGAAAGAGACAAGCATGAATTTGAAGTGTAGGAAGTCCACAAGGGTATGGGATTTGAGCCATGCACGCTCAGCTGAGTGGGCACAGGAACATAGTGGGTAGTAGAAGACAGCCAGGGTTGAGGTACAGTATGCCTCACAGGATGTGGCACAGGCAGAGCAAGAGCATCCAGAGCAGAGCAGAGCGCAGAGTTATAGGAAGCTACTGCTTGTTCCCTGTAAGTATTAGCGTATGTGTCTCATATCCCCTCGTGTTAAATGTAAATCCCCCAATTGTGTTGTGACCACTTTGATTGAAGGATAAGGTAGTATACAAAACTGTCTAAATAAAGAAATAAATACTGCCTCATCAACAGACTCAGATAACATAGTAGAGGAAAGAGGTGTGAGGCAGTGGAGGATAGAGCCGATGGGTCAATAGCATGAAGATTTCTAAAGAGGTTGGAGGAGAAAGAGCAAAGTTGAGGTGGTGGGTGATGGTCTGATAAGGGAAGAAGTGAGATGCAGAAGTTTGAGGGAAAGCATTTGGGGTAAGCATTAGGAACAGGGCTCCAAGTTAACTGCTGAGAACATGCTTTCCACGTTCTCAACAGTTAATGCAGTGGTGCTTATCCTAATGGGCCATGGTTTTGGCGCTATTGGAATGTTAAGTGAATCACCATAGTGCCCTTTAGTAAAAGTGCCACTTAATGTTAGATCTGCTCATTCTAAAAATGCAATTATTAATGGTCTTACAGTTTTTCAGATGTTAGATGTGTATGGTATTATAGAGTCTTGGTTTACTAACTCAGTCTTATTAAAGGAGCTGTGCACTGCCAGATAAAGTTGTTTTCAGATTGCCAGATCGGAAGGGAGATGAGTGGCGGGGTTGTCAGTATTGCACATCAGCAGTTGTGTTGCAAGCTGTCTGCAGCCCTTGTTATCTTGTCGACGCTTTTTGTTATATATATCTATTATTGCTCCTTGCATTTTGGAATGATTGGTTTCCCTGCACTCTTATCAGAAAAAGTGGCAATCAGCCAACTATCAACAATATAAAAACACTGGGATTTTATTAAATTCCTTAAAATACAGTAAGTACAAGTTATGCCATGATATCACTCAGTTTGCTAAGGTCTTTGAGTGATTACTGATAATCGTTTTACTAAAACTGAGGGTCTAATGCTATACAGGGGCCCTATTTATGTGGTTCCTACACAACTTGATTTGGCCACAATGCAGTTATTCATTCAGAACTAATCTGGGGGTAATTTTGGATTCTCATTTGTCTATGTGCCTCTGTATTAACAAGGTGGTTAAAAATGCTTTTTCCAACTACTGTATTATCCGTACAAGGTCTTAAAAAAATATTTGTCATTGAATGACTTTCCCACTATTGTTCAGGCTTTTGTTCTGCCATTCCTTCAGGACCATACCAAGCAAGGAATGTGCCCTATACGACTAATAAATCTGGTTCCCCCCTCTGTCCCAGCCACATGCAGTAAAGCGTACTCACCTGTAACAGGTGTTCTCCGGGGACAGTAGGAATCAGTCCTCACATATGGGTGACATCGGTGCTGACAGAGCCCTCATGGAAGCAACCCCCCAGCTTTCAAAGAACGTCTTTGGGAGATACCACCACACATGTGAGGTCCCCTTCCCGCACAAGGGTGTCATCTTGCTCAGTCAGATGACATAGCTAAACGACGGCAAAAAGAAAAGATTTTATTTATTTATTTAAACGTTTTTATATACCGCCCCTTCCAGTGATCAGGAGGGTTTACAATGAACAGAACTTGTTTACACAGAACAGAGAACATATCAAACTATATTGCAAATGCAATGTGTGCCTTTGAGTCAGTCCTGACTCCTGGCGACCCAGAAGCTCTCCTGGGTTTTCTTGGCAGTGTCACCGGAAGTAGATTGCCAGGCCTTTCTTCCGAGGCAATGGAGGGTTAAGTGACTTGCCCAAGGCCACAAGGAGTGCTAGTGGGAACTGAACCCTGGTTGCTTGGTTACCAAGCCAGTGTTCTAACCACTAGGCTACTCCTCCCATCCATCAAACTATATTACAAGGTACTATTTACAAATCAGCTATTCACATATACAGGAGAATAGCGGATGTTGAGGCAGAACTATTTACAGTGTAGGGTAGGGAAGAGAACGGGATAAGGGAGAAATATATTAAATGGAGTTTCATAAAGAGAAAGGTATAGAGGGGGGGGGGAAGAAGAGTAATTACCTAATTAAGCTATATCAAGTGAGAAAGAGTTTCAGGAGGGTATGTATTTATTGTATTTGTATTTCTCCAGTATACGGCGGAGAGTAGTAGGGAGGATCATGGTGTTTGAGGGGGAGTAATAGAGGTGTTGAAGTTAAAGTGTTGAATGAAGAGGAACGTTTTAAGCTCTTTTCTAAAAGTCTGTAGATCTTTTATTAGTCTTAGGTTGTCTGGAAGAGCGTTCCAGAGAGAAGGGTCTACAAGCAAGAATGCTATTGAACTTGTAGTTTTGATTGTGTTATGAAAATGGGTAGGAATTAAGAGGGTATTCTGGGTGCATGTTCTTCTGGATCTAATGGGGTCACTAGGGGTAATAAGAGAGGAAAGGCTTGAGGGGGCGATGTTATTGTATAGTTTGAAAGTTAACAGTAGATATTTGTATTTGATAAGTGCTTCTATGGGTAGCCAGTGGAGGGTCTGGAGTAGTGGAGTGATGTGGTCGTATCGGTGAACATTTTGAATTATACGGGCAGCAAGGTTCTGTGCCAGTTGAAGTTGGTGTGTTGTTTTTGGGTAGGCCTTGAAGTATCCTGTTACAATAATTGAGGTGAGGAGTAATGAGGGCCTGTAGGACTGAGTGGAAGTCGCTATTATCCAGAAGGTGTCTTAGTGGTTGAATTGTTTTTAGTTTAAAGTAAATTGTCTTGGTTACAGCTTTTATATATAAGGACATGGATAGTGACTGGTCAAGAATGCTACCTAACTTTATCTTTATTTAAAAACTTAATATACCACCAGAACAGAGGTATACAGCGGTTTACAATAAAACAAGGAGATACTGCTAAGGAAGAAAAGAGCAGAAAAAGAATGCCATTTATTGACCGGAAAGAGATAGCATTAGAAGGAAGAGACAGCGAGCAGCAGAAATAATAGAAGGATTGGGGTACTCTTAGTTATAAGCGAGGGAGGGGAGAGAGGGAAGAAGAGGGGAGAGGAAGGTCAAAGGCCGTGCAAAAAAGGTGAGTCTTGAGTTTAGCTTTAAAGGTGGGAAAGGAAAGTTCCAAGCGAAGGGCAGATAGCAGGGAATTCCAAAGACGAGGGCCGAGAAAGAAGAAGGCAGAAGAACGCGTGGACTCAAGGCGAGCCTGGGATGGGGGAGGAAGAAATAAGCGGTTAGCATGAATGGATTTGAGGATTCTTAGAAGGCAGTGGAAGCGAACTAGATTGGAAAGGTAAAGTGGAGTACCGGTATAAAGTGATCTGTGTACAAAAATAAGGATCTTATATTGAATTCGTTAAGGAATAGCCAGTGCAGACGGATGAGAAGGGGGGTGATATGGGCAGATCGGGAAGTGTGTGTCAGAAGTATTTGACTTCCTGTTTAACTTCTATGGCAACTTCATTTATGTAAATTTTAGCGGATGGTGAAAAGCTCTGGTCCTGGGTAGAATGTATAGAATTTCTGTTTTATTGACATTGATACATAGATTGTGTGCGGACAGCCAATTGGTAATGTCCTTGAGACACTCTTGAATTTGGGGGCAAAGGGGGTTGGAGATATCTATTGGGTGATAGAACATTATATCATCTGCATATAGATGATAATGTACTTTATGTTTCCTGAGGATGTTGCAAATGGGTTGCATATAAAGGTTAAAAAGGAGGGCAGAGAGGGAGGAGCCTTGAGGAACACCCTGGGTCTGGTTGAAGATAGAGATTACTGAACCAATCAGGACCTGTTGTGTGCGATCTGTGAGATAAGATTTAAACCAATGTAATACAGTACCTTGTAGGCCAATTTGTTGAAGTCTGGAAATGAGAGATTTGTGGCAGATGCTGTCAAAGGTGGCAGCTATATCGAGAAACACAAACATAAATACTTGTTTGCAGTTGTTAATGCTGTAACTGAATGTGTTCAAGAGAAACAGCATAAGGGTTTCGACACTGTGGTGTTATCTAAAACCATGCTGTTGGGTGTCCAAGGGGGCATTTAAATCAACAAAGTCTTGTAATTGAATCTGCACTGCTTTTTCGATAATTTTTGTCAGCAGAGGAAAGTTAGAGATGGAGTAATAAGAATTTGGGAGAGATTTGTCAGTTACATTGGGTTTGAGGATAGGGTGAATGATTGCTTCTTTCAGCATTGTTGGCATTTGGCTTGTCTCCAGGGATCTATTAACTATGTTAAGTATGATTGGGGAGAAATCATCTTTTGTGGACTTAATCCATCTAACTGGACATGGATTGGCAGGGGATGTGGTGGTGTTAAAGTTAGCTATTATATTTTTAAGTTGTTTGATGGTGATGGGATAGAATGAGGACCATGTAGCTTGGCTTAGGTGACTGACGTTATTTGACTCAAGGGGGTTGGGGTTAGATGGGGGCTCACAAGTGGATATGGGTATAAGTTTGTTCATATAATAGTCGACTAGGCTTTGGGGATCAATTTGGGTAAAGATGGTAAAGGAGCAACTCCAAGGGGAGGAGGGCGGGTTGTGAGGACTAATTCCTGCTGTCCCCGGAGAACACCTGTTACAGGTGAGTAACTACGCTTTCTCTGGTAACAAGCAAGAAGTCAGTCCTCACATATGGGACTCCCCAGCTACAGGCTACCAAAAGCCCATAGGAAAAACAGGACTCCCTCAGGGGGAACCGCATGCAGCAGCAATTGAGTCTGTGCCCACAGACCACAATAGAACCCCTGTGTCTGATGAAACCAGAACTCCGGTAGCTTGAACACAGAAGGGTTGGAGGGTAGGAGTTGTCTAAACCTCGAAAAGGCTACGGAGCACAGCCTGGCCGAAGGCATTGTCCTGTCGGTATTCTCGTTCCAAGCAGTAATGGGCTGTGAAGGTTTGGACTGAAGACCAGGTGGCGGCTCAGCAGATGTCCACCATCGGGACAGAGCACAAGTTTGCCACTGAAGCAGCCATGGCCCTGACACGGTGCACCATGACGCAGCCTTCCAGCGAGAGCCTCGTTGCTCATAAGCGAGGGTGATACAGTCCGTCACCTATGTGGACAGCGTATGCTTGGTCACCGCCTCCCCCAGCCTACTGGGGTCATAGGAGATGAAAAGCTGAGAAGCTTTGCGGTGGCCCTGAGTGCACTGGATGTAGAAGGACAAAGCCCTCTTACAGTCCAAGGTGTGAAGAACTGTCTCCCCCGACTGGAATGAGGCCTTGGAAAGAAGGTAGGGAGCACCACTTCCTGGTTGAGATGGATGGGCGGCACTACCTTCGGCAGGAATTTGGGGCACGTGCGAAACACCACTTTATCTTTATTCATCGCTTGATATACCGCCCAAGCATATGCATCCGGGCGGTGTACAATAAAAGCAAATCAATTAGGAAGTAGAAAAAAGGAATAAAAGAAAGGAACGCCATTGTTTAAATAGGAAAGAGAGGGACAAGGAAAGACAAAAGGATAGCTAGACAGAATACGTGAGAGTGGAGAAAAGCCTGAGGGGGAAACTGGTGGGGAGGGTAACTTCAGGGATTAGGGATGTTGAAAGCTTGTTGAAAAAGGTGAGTTTTGAGTGAGTTTTTGAAGCATTGGAAAGACAATTTGATACGAAGGGCAAGGAGGAGGGAGTTCCAGAGTGCAGGGCTAGGAAGAAGGCAGAATGATGTGTAGATTCCAAATGAGCTGAGGAGGGGAAAGGAAGGAAAAGGTGATTACCATGCGCTGAACGGAGGAGACGAGGAGAAGGTTGCAGGTGGATGGAGTCAGCTAAATATTGGGGAGAATCAGTGTGTAGTGCTTTATGGGTGAGAATGAGAATTTTATAAATGAAACGAAAGTTGTTCTTGTAGAACCTGGTATAAGGCGCCTCCGTCACAAGAGCCTGAAGCTCGCTAACTCTGCAAGTGGAGGTGAGCGCAACCATGAAGGCCACCTTCCAAGAGAGGTAGCGAAGGTGGCAGTTAGTTAGAGGCTTGAAGGGTAGGCGAGTGAGCTGCCCCAACACTACGCTGAGGTCCCATTCGGTTGCCAGAGGGCGAACAAGGGGCTTCGATAAGAGCAGGTCCCGAAGGAAACGGATCACCAATGGCTAGACTGAGAGGGGCTTACCATCCACCAGATGGTGGTGCGCCGCCAGGACACTCAGCTGGAGTTAGACCTGAGCCTGGACTGAGAGAGCTGGAGAAGGTACTGTAATACCGGAGCCACCGGGCAGGAAAAGGGATCAGCCCCGTGTTCGATGCACCAAACAGAGAACCTGTGCCATTTGAGGGCGTAAGCCTTCCTAGTAGAGGCCTTGCGAGAGGCCAGCAGGATCTCCTCCACCTCAAGTGCAAGGATGAAAGGGGCCAGAGTCACCCTCTCAGCAGCCAAGCTGTCAGCGACAAGGACCCCAGGTTGAGGTGCAGAAGAGAGCCCCCCTTGTGAGATAGGAGTCCCAGGGTGGTTCCCAAGGGAATGGGGGCCTCCACCATCAACTGCAGAAGCAGCAGGAACCACGGTTGCCTGGGCCACCAAAGAGCTATCAGGATGAGAGAAGCCCTGTCACAGAGGGTCCTGAACAAGGTCTTGGCAATCAGCGGCATCAGAGGGAAGGCGTACCTGAGGCCTTCCGACCATGAGACCAGGAACGTGTCCGCTGCCACCCTGGAGGGGTGGGCCTGCCGGGAGCAGAAGCGGGGCAACTGAAAGTTGTCCGGACTGGCAAACAGGTCCATCACAGGTTCCCCCCAGAACCATAAAAGCCCACTGGCTACCCTGGGGTCCAGCTGCCACTTGTGTGGCTGGAGGACTCTGCTGAGTCTGTTGGCCAGCAGGTTGTCCTGGCCTGGAAGGTACACCGCCCGTAGAAAGATACCCTGTTGGATAGCGTACGAGCAGAGGACCAGTGCCTTCTGACAAAGGGTATGAGATCTCATATCCCCATGTTTGTTCACGTAGAACATCGCCACATGTTTGTCCGTTTGGACCAGCACCGGCTGGTAGCGCAGGTGGTGACAGAAGACCTTCAGGGCTAGGTATATGGCTCGGAGCTCCAGGAGGTTGATCTGTTGGGTGCTCTCATCCGGTGACCAGTTGCCCTGATTGCGGAGATCTCCGCAGAGGGCTCCCCAGCCAAGCAGGGAGGCGTCTGTAGTGAGGACCCTCGAGGGCTTGGGGCCTGAAAAGGCATGCTCACCTCGAGATGCTGGGGTGACTGCCACCAGGCCAGGGAGTCCGCCAATTGGCGGGTCACAGAAACTCTGTCTCGGAGGCGGTCCGTGGCCTGTAACAATTGGTCCCAGAGACACACCACTGCGCCGCCCTCATGTGGAAGCGAGCATCTGGGGTGACGTGGACCATAGAGGCCATGTGCTCGAGGAGGCATAGGAGAAGCCAGGCGGGCACCGAGGGACAGTACTGCACGTCCTGAGCTAGAGACCTGAGATGATCGGCTCGGTCCCGGGGCAAGAAAGCCTTCAACTGAATAATGTTGATCTTTGCCCCAATGAACTCCAGACACTGGAGGTGAGACTTGGGGTAGTTTATGACAAAGCCCAGGTGTTGTAGAACCTGGATGGTGCATGTGGTGGCCTGCTGCACCTCTGAGGCTGTGCCTCCCTTTATGAACCAGTCAACCAGGTAGGGAAAGATGAAGACCCCCTGGAGCCAGAGGAAGGCGGCCACGACCGCCAGGCATTTTCTGAAGACTCTTTGGGCAGAGGCTAGGCCAAAGGGGAGCACCCTGTATTGAAAGTGCCTGCCCCCCACTATGAACCGCAGGTACTGCCTGTGGTTGAGATGGATGAGGATGTGGGTATAAGCATCCTTGAGGTCTAAGGAGCATAGCCAGTCTCCTTGCTGGAGGTACGGCAGCAAGGTTCCAAGGGAGAGCATCTTGAACTTCTCCCTCACCATAAATTTGTTGAGGTTGCGCAGATCGAGGATGGGCCTTAGGCTCCCTTGTCCTCTTTGGAACAAGGAAATACCTGGAGTAGAACCCCTTTCCCTTGAGGTGGTGGGGCAATGGTTCCACCGCTTTGTCCGCGAGAAGACCTGCCAACTCCTTCAGAAGAATGTCCTGGTGGAGGGGAGACCTGAGGGGCTCTCCCGGGAAATAAGAGAGAGATGTCTGAGTTAGATGGAGGAGATAACCCTCCCTGACCACCCGAAGTACCCAGGAGTCTGTGATTATGGTCATCCACCTCTGGGCATAGAGGGCCAGACATCCCCCTGTGGGCTGCTGATCTCCTTAGGGTAGAGAGGCTATGCTCAAGGAGTCAAAAGCTCACCCTTAGCTGGGCTGGAGCCGGTGCCTGGGATTTTGGAGCCTTCTGTTTACAAGGGCAATGCCCATGTCCCTTGACCTGCTGACCCTGTTGAAGAGCTGGGGAGGCCTGATAAGGTGGGTAGTTTCTGTAAGCAGCTCCCTTCCTCGGGTAGAAGGGCTTTTTACCAAAGCCTTTCCATCAAGGAGGGGCAGCGGTCTATTTAGAGAGCCTGGTCCTTGTCATGAACTCAGTCTCCAGTTCGGCAACCTTGTCGGTCATGGGTTTGCCAAAGAGGTTCTCTCCTTGGCAGGGGACATTGACCAATTTGTCCTGAACCCACTGCTCGAGGTCGGACGACTGTAGCCAAGCTTGGCGGCATGCACTGATGCCAGCCGCCGCTACTTGAGCTGCCGACTCAAACCTGTTGTAAGCCGCCTGAATTTGGAGCATTCATGGACTGCTTTGGCCAGGTTCTTGAACCGCTGCAAAGGTTCCTCGGAGAGACCAGCTGAGAACCCGGTGAGTTCCTTCGCCAAGTCTCTCAGGTACATACCCATGTACAGCTGGTAGGCCTGGATTCGGCAGATGAGCATTGAGTCCTGGTAGCACTTTCTGCCGAGGGTGTCCGTGGGCCTCCCTGCCAGGGGGCTCCAAGGAATGCATCTTCTGGCTTTTCAGCCGACGCATGGCCAACTCCACCACCATGGAGTTATGCGGCAGTTGCGACTTCTGGAAGCCTGGGCTCTGGCGGACTGGATACATTGAATTGAGCCATTTTCTCACCACCGGCACTGAAGCCAATGTCTCCCACATTCGGAGCATGAATCGTTCCAGGATGGGAGGGATGGGTACCGTGAGCGATTCCCGCAGAGGGGCCTCGTACTGGAGGATTTCCAACTCATCCACCCAAAGGTTCTCCTCCAACTTGGTCGGGAATGCTAGGGCCTTAGACATGTCCTTGACAAAGTCCAGGAAGCCCATGTCCTCAGACGGGGACCACCGTCGAGGCTCCGAGATGGGAGAGTCAGAAGAGATGTCGTGGTGGTGACGGGTATTGGGGAACTCCTCATCCTCTGTCTCCCACTCTGAGTAGTCCATCGAGGAATTGTAGGAGGGTTGCTCTGTGGGCCTCGAGGCTCCCGATGCCCTGTGGCTGGTGCCCGGCAAACTTGCTGGGGATGACCGCAGTCCTGTCGAGCGGGACTCAGAGTGCGACCTCGGCCGAGGATCGACTTGAGGTTGAAGGACTTAGAGGATCGGCTCAGCCTCCAGGGACGTCTTTGATGTCGAGGGCCCTGTGGTTGGGGCGGATGAACCAGTTGTGCCGGACATCAGCACCCACTGCTGGTCCATGAAGGCAGACAAACTGCACTCCAGGGCCGCCATTCTGGACTTCAGAACAGCCTTCGACGTGGGCACCGAGGGACTCGGGCCCGATGCTGGCTCCCCTAAAGGGGAATCCTCACGAGGATGGTGTCTGGGGACTGAGGCCGGTCCGCGGTAGGATCTTTCCGGGGGACCTTAGCAGACCGCTCCTTCTCCGACGCCTCGGATGAGCATCTTGGACTGCGGGACTGGGCCTGGGGGAGCCCTGGCCGGTTGGAACCATCCAGGGATGCCACCTTTGAGAGTTTCTTCTTCTTCCTGTGTTCCCTCGAGGGAGACCCCCTTTCTGAGGACCCATGATGAGGCTCAGGCTTGGAGGGTTCTGCCCGAGATGTCAGGGCCTCAGACAAGGCCCTGGCCTTTGGAGGCATCGGGGACTCGGGGAAAAACCTATCCTGCTGCTGCTGGCAGCTCTTGACGGCCTTGCTGGACATCCTCTTGCAGAGATTGCAGGCTGCTGGGTCATGGTCTGGCCCAAGGCAGCAGAGGCAGCAGTCGTGTTGTCAGTCAAAAACATAATTTTAAAGCATCGATCACACTTCTTAAAGCCACTGGTAGCCATGAGGGAAAAAGTACCACTGTGACATCGAAGACTCTCTAGGCTGCCAGTGGGGAAAAATAAACCGAGCACGACACCGAGGCACCAAGGTCGGTAGGCGGGAAGAATACCAGTGTAATACCGGAGGCGAGTGTGAAACTCAAGAGAGAAAAAAAATCAACTTTTTCCGGGGACATGCCAGACAACGTCTGAAGGGCTCCATGGAAAAAAGGAGACTGAGCAAGATAGCACCCTTGGGCGGGAAAGGGACCACATATGCGTGATGGCATCTCCCAAAGGCTTTCTTTGAAAGCTGGAGGGATGCTTCTGTGAAGGCTCCATCGGTGCTGAAGTCACCCATATGTGAGAACTGACTTCCTGCTTGTTCCCGGAGAACTCACTCTTTTTGAGCTTCCTAGAAGCCCAGTGATAACAGCCCTTCTTCTTATTTGTAACCATTACAATTAATACAAAATTCTATGGCTGAAGTTGTTTTACATATTACTTCATTTGAACATATTATTTCATTACAGAAATCAGTTTTTAAATATCTGTATCTAGTTTTTAAGTTGGTGAATGGATTGATATAAATGAGCTCATATTTGATTTGCATAACTAGGTTCCAACTTGTGAAATGCGTTCAGTGGATTCTAGGCTGTTAATTGTGTCCTTGGTGACCATGATCAGAACCTGTGCTGTATGCGATTAAGCACATCTGGTCATTTCCATATGCACTACTTATGGAGGCCTCCTGCTTTACTTTTGGGAAAAAACATAAAGATTATCTTTTTATGAAGGCGCTTAATATGGCATAATATTATTTATTGTGTGCATAGTCTTTCTATTTTCAGTGTTAATTTTTATTTGTATTTTGTTTTATTATTATGAGGAATGTTTACTAAACTGTGCTGTTAGTGTGGGCTTCAGCATGCGGTAAAGCATCCTGTGCTAAAAGTAAGTGTGGGGCCAAAGACTAAAAATCCCAGGTTAGCATGTGATTGTGCAGTGACAGGGCAGTGGGTGGGGGTGGAAAGTGGGCATTACAGTTAGCATGGGTATTAAGGGTGCACGATAATGGCAATTGTTGCCGTTAGTGTAGGTGCACTGGATAGTGCCTCTGAATATATCAGGACTGCCATGGTTTAGTTGGTTAGCAGGTCCTGGTGATTGGCTAAACCTTTTTGAATATCCCTCCCACTTTCCATAAGCTTTTGGGTATACATGCAATACACTGACTCACCGAACAGAATTCCAGAACTCCCAGCTCCATAGCTAGATTCTACAGCTCAATGTACGTATGTACGCACTGAACTCTAGGTTTGCCTAACACACTGGAACATGTGGGGCTCTTATTGGATGTGAATGAATGAATGGCTTTTATAACCCAAAAAAAGCTCACTCATTAGATTTAATAAAAAAGTTTATTATTAGGACTGTAAACTTTATTTGCTACAAGAATACACATATTGCCAAGAAATACAATTTTGCTAAACGGCTCCAAAGCTGATATTTCTTTCTTTTTTTCAGGGACTTACCCAAGTGGATGAACCTTCCTATACAATTCCACATAATTACAAAGTCAGAAAAATAAAAATAAACATAACACCTTGATTAGAATTAATACAGCAGTACCTGAAATGGAGTACCATGATTGGGCAGAAGAGATCACATGATTTCCGTAATATTCCACTCATGGCTTGGTCACCAAGGAGCTCTCTTACTAACTGCTTGTGAAGTGGCTAACGGTTCTTTTCATGTTGTCAGTTTTACTAACATAATATAACACAACTGAGTACCCAGTAAGACAGATTCTTGGTTGCAAGGAGAACAAGCTTCGTTTTGTGCCCCACACACATTTCAGGTATGTGGTAATACATATACAGTCGTGGCTTAATGTTAAACACTTAATGTTGAACACTGAAACAGAGACATCGAGAATAAAAGACTTAGGGGTATGTTTACTAAAGGGTGCTATTTCCGCTGCTGAGACGTTATCGTGCAATAAGGTATGTTATCGCGCGATAATGGCGCTTTACCGGGCGATAAGGTACCTTAGCGCGCGATAACGCACGCAGCGGCGCAAACGAGCGCTGAAGGCGGAGAAAGGCTCCCGGAGGGCGGAGGAAGGCTCCCCAGGGGCGGAGAGAGAGGGTCAATGGGTGAAGAGTGGGAGGGGAGAGGCTCCCTGCACACTAACGCTGTGGAAGCGGGGTCTGAAAACTAACGCCAGTGAAACCCTGGCGTTAGGGCAGATTTGAAGGAAAGAGAAACCATTTCCATCAGCAATGTACAGCAAAGCCAGGGAAACCTACAAAAAGTGATAAGTGTGTTACATGTGCACGGAACAAAAGGGCAAATAAACATTGAAAATGACCTGAACAAAATGTAAAAAAACCATAACCAAGCTGGGCAATAGTGATATTAATGGGAAACATCAAAAAACACTACTGAGAAAGCTAAAAAAAAAAGATTAATTTTGGAAGGGTCTATGCTCTGTCCCCCTACAAGGTGAATGATCCCACAGTGCAATAGCGCTGATCAGGGTTTTCTCTTTTTATTGGACAGGTGTCCTATGGCGTGCACATGTTCCGCAAAAGCAGGGTGAGCATGTCGGAACGGGCAACTGGACAGATGCTGGAAAATTGGATACAGAGGGCTGCAGGTGGCACATGCGGTGGTGCAGCTGGGCCACAGTGCGGACTAGGGTGATGCCTAGGTGGCCCATAGGAATGCTGAAAGTGTACAGCAGCCAGACAGCAACTGAAGAGGGCCCAACATGGGCACGAGTGTGTTTCCCACAGTGTCACAGGGGATAGTACCCAGCAGGTACCCCCAAGGGCACAGAACATTGGCAGGCGGTGGTGGGGGGAAGTGTGGAAGTCTATGCAGGCACCCCTACCCCAGAACCCGCACCATAGGCAGTCGCCTACCGGAACACTGGATGGCCTGAGACTGCGCACCACCAGCATAAGGGCATGTCAGCATGGTGACGGAAGGGTACTGGTGGTGGAGGGGGCAGTGGCAGCTGCCCACAGCAGACCATGACCTAGCCCTGTTTAGGTGGGTGCCATGCACTGCAACAGACAGGCCCTGTCTGATGAACAGTCATGGTATCCCCAGGGAATGAACTGTCCCTGTGGCAACACAATGGTGCAGTACACACAGCCAGTGTGTTCAGGAGCAGGTGGTCACATGTTCAAGTCCCAGCTATGGCTCCTGCCAACCCAGTCCCCATATTTTACCAGTACTAAACCGTGGTAATAAAGACGGAACCTTTATTGCAGATAAAATAACATGCCTGAAACGCCTATATTTTACCCTACAGAGCACAGACACCATAGACATGTGCAATACCTAGAGCAGAGTTTCCCAAATGCAGTCCTGGAGGGCCAAAAATCATTCAGGTGTCATGCTGTCTCTAATAAAGATGCCTGTGCTGCATATCTATGCGCCGACCCATGGTATGCAAATGTATCACATGCATATTCATTAGGGACAACATGAAAACCCGAACAGTGTTTGGCCCACCAGGACCAGAGTTGGGAACCTCTGCCCCAGAGCAGTGGCCAACAAGGGCAGAAACACCCACACCCACAGGCTCCAATATCCACAGTCTCATGGAGAGGCAGGATGCTGGGCCCTGCGTGCAGCAGCATCTCCCAATACTAGCACTTGCATACCTTAGCAACGCCACCCTAAACCTGGGAATACGTTACACATATATCAAAAGGTTGCTATGATTAATCGCAGATAGTAATTCCTAGGTTAAACACAATTTGCTGATTTAGCTGCATCATAGCAACCTTTCTGATGTCTGTGGAGTGTGTTTCAGTTCTGGTGTTTGACAGTGTTTACCACCCTGGGGAGTGACCCCAACAGTATTGCGTACCATAGCCATGCCTGCGCTGTGCCCAGGACTGGTGAGGTGGCCAGGGCTGCCAAAAGCCTCTATATCTGCACAATGCTGGCATAGGTGTGGGAGTGTGTGTCTGTCCATCCAGTGTGTGGTGGCTGCCAACACCTTACTCAGCCCACACTGCTTGCACTATTTCCAGTGTTAGCTTGCCAATGTGCATAATGAGGAGCAAGGTACAGTGGGTATCGCCCGGACAGGGTGGCCTGGGCAGGATGCATCTGCACAGAGCATAGGGCAATGGCTGGGACACTGTAGTGCCTGGCCACAGCATGTCATGCTGGGAAGTCATTCTCACCCTGAGCAGTGACCACGGCATGGCTAGGTTCCCCCATAGTGCTATGAAGTATTTCTCTCAAATGAACTATATGGGTTCTCTTTTCTGGGGCCCAATCACTGACTTATCTGTTTGGTGGGTGTGCTCACATCCTAGTTTTGGGTGCATACAACCCCTCCAGGAACATGCACTATGGATTAGCTAGCAGATTGTCTGCAGTTATATGTGTATGGCTGGAACACTTTGCAGGGTGCAGTGGCTGGAGACTTGCTGGAGACTGACTGTGCTTGCTGCTGGACAATGTCAGATGGTGGGTGGTGGGCAGCTGAAGATTTCCAGGCCTACTGTCTGTCTGCCATTGCCTTATGGATGTGTACAGTTCTGCATTGACTTCCCTGTAGGTCCCCCAGCAGGACTGGGATTGATGGTCCCCTCTACTGCTACCATTGCAGGGATGTAGAATGTGGATCTGTTGGTGGGAGATCCTGTCCCCCACCCTGAGCCCCAGAGGGCAGGTTGGGTGGTACTACATAACCTGCCTATGGGTCCAAGCACCCCCCTTTGCTTACATCATGTGACCATGGCACCAACACAGGATATGCACTATTCTGGGTCCATCATTTATTTATTTTATTTACATTCTCTTATATACTGTGCTATTCTGCATCAGTGCGGTTTACATTGAACAAACTGAAATTACATTGAATAGGGCATATACAACTTGGAGATAACTATTTACAGGGAACATGGAGGGTTAAGTGGCTTGCCCAAGACCACAAGGAGCACCTGTGGGACTAGAAACCCCAATCCTTCTGGTCCAAGGTTGCTATCCTCTAGTGGGATTTGAATCCCTGACCTTCTGGCCTGAAGTACCTTGCCCCAACCACTAGGCCACTCCTCTACTCCATAAGGGCTAGATGTGACTGAGAAATACAGATGGACACAGATGTATCCTAGGTGCATCTGCAGGAACTACCTGCTGTGGACCTGGTGCTGGGCGCCGCACCTCACCCTCAGGGTGAGCACAGTACCCACACAATGTGACGATCTGTAGCTACTCTTTGCCAGTAACACACACAGTCAGTACCCCCTAACAGGCTGTGGTGCTGTGGGGGTGCACACGGTCAGTTCTCCCTACCAGGCCGAGCTGCTGTGGGAGTGCATACCCCACCTTGTGATCATCTGTAGACTGCTGATTTGCATGTGCAGTGCATCATGGTTATGGGTGGGATAACCCTATCCACAGCAGACAGTTTGTGTGGTGACCTGCAGTCCCTCTAGTCAGCCTGGGGTTTGTTAGTAGCTGTAGGCCAATGGTTACTTCACTGCCTGTGGAGGCAGAGGTCATGGGTTTGATCCCACAGTGGGGTTATGTGATAGGGCTGTCTGAGACATTTTGGTTTTCTAATTTAAATTAGTGCTGCCAGCAAAAACACACTCACAGTGCTGTAACCTTAAGGTGCCCCATAGGGCGCCCCGTAAGGCGCCCTATAAAGTCCCTTCTAAAATTCCTTATAAGGCACCCTATAGGGAACATTATAGGGTGCCTTGGTGGACAGTGCACCTTATAATGTGCCCTCTGGGGTGCCTTATAGGGTGCCTTATGCGGCACTGTAGGTTACGGCACTTTGAGGGTGTGTTTGCTGGCAGCACAGATTTAAATTAAACAAGAAATTGCCTCAGACAGCACTAAGTAAAAGTAAAGGGTAATGCTTCAGACAGCCTTATTCATTAAGCCCACTGGGGGATTGCACCCATGACCCCTGTACCATCATGCACTCTATTAACCATTGTGCTACACCTCTGCTGCTATGTTTGCTGGTCAGCGCACCTACTTAAGACTAACGTGCGTTAACGTGGCACGCCTCCCTCTATCACGTGATAATGTGCGCCACGCACGTTTTTGCGCAAGTGCTACATTTAGACCGGAACGCCCACTCTCTTTATGGCATCCTGCACATTATTGCTGGCTGCACATTAAGACGGTTTAGTAAACATGCCCCCTGGTGTAACTATTTAGCCAGTTATTGCTATGTCAATATCAAAAAGTCAAAACATATAAAGTGCCTGGGAATCAGCAATCCAAACCACAAAAATATTTCAAAAAAACAAAAGTGTAATAATAACAAACATGTTTTATTGTCGGGATCCGCCGACAAGAGATGGAGAGGAGAAAAAACTCCCCACTCGGTGTCGGCAGAGGCCTTTTATTTATAATTTCAAAAACATTAATATAAGTAGTGCAAATCACTTATCTGATAATATGACAATAGGGCAGCAAGAAAATCCAAGCAGCGACATGCATGTTTCGAGCCCAGAGAGGCTCTGTATCAAGCTGTTTTCAAAATGTGGCGCCCTAGAGAACGCCGAGAACACCAGGCTTTTAAAACATCAAAGGAGTCCCTGTATTGCTGTTGTGAAGAGCGCCATCAAAAAGGAAATATGAAAACTTTAATCGCCAAAAAGTCCCACACAGCAAAAAACTGAATGAAAAAGATGAAAAAAGCAGGAAAAAACACAGTTAAATCAAGCTCCACCAATCGCACTCCAAATTCAAGCCCGCAGGAGCCACCATTTGAAGTTGAAAAATCCAACATTGTTCGCAGCGTTGTAGACGCTGCTCCCAGTCTCCACCTCGGGGATCCAAAGAAACCAGATCAATCACTCTCCAACGAAGATCCATAAAAGTATGTTGATGCTGGAGACAATGATCCACTATCGGGGCAGAAAGAGTCTTATTTGCCAAACGGGAAGCATGTTCTCCCAGTCGAACCCAGACCGGGCGAATAGTTCTCCCCACATAGGAGAGATTGCATGGGCTGGTGATAATGTATACAACATGAGAAGTTAAACAGGTCGAAGAACCAGTAAATGAGAAAGATTTACCAGAAGACCCATGTGTCCAACGAACTCCTACTTCAGTATTGACACAGAATTTACAACGCTGGCAAGGCCAATGACCCTCCCGACGGTCCGAAATTTGAGGAGAAGGAGAACGAAGGGCTGCATGCACTAACCGATCACGAATATTCCTGCCTCTGGTATAGGCTAAACGAAGGGGCTTCTGAAAACAGGTATGTATACGCAAAATCCCCCAGTATTTCTTCAGCAGAGCTGTCACAGAAGCAGTATGTTGCGTGAAGGGAAGAATCCCCGTTATCACGCCCATGTCATCCGGTCGAAAGGAGTCCAGGGGAGAGGTAGGTTGAGGGGCATGGTCACCCAGAAGCCATTCCCGATGCGAAAACCGGGCCCGGGTATAAGCTTGTCGGACCACATTTGTGGGGTAGCCACGATCCAAAAGACGTTTCCGTAAGCTGCGAGCGTGATCCTTGAAATCCTGTAATGATGAACAAATTCGATGTAGTCGCAGAAATTGACCTACAGGAAGGCCTTTGCGTAAAGAGGAAGGATGATGGCTGTGATAACATAATAGGTTATTCCGCTGGCTAGGTTTCTGGAATAAGGAAGTAATCAATTGGTCCCCCTGCTTAAGAACCAAGACATCCAGAAATTCTAACCTCTGGTTATCCACTCGAGAGGTAAACTGGATGTTGGGCTTTATGCTGTTCAACCAATCCACAAAAAGAACCAATTGATCAGCAGTGGAAGACCAAAGAAAGAAAATGTCATCCAAGAAACAAAGCCAAAGTCGAACATGTTGAAAAGCAGGGGATTGATAAATAAAACGTTCCTCCATATCAGCAAGGTACAAAGTGGCAATGGAGGGAGCTACAGTAGCCCCCATTGCTACTCCATGGCATTGTTTATTTATTTATTTTTATTTAACAGTATTTCTAAACCGCCTTATCATAATAATCAAGGTGGTATCACAGCAAACAATCTGGTAGTGTGAGTGTGTTATACATGCAGTGAGAGTGAAACTTTAGTTGAGTGCGTGTTGAATTGTGTGCTAGATTTGTTTGAGCTATGTACAATGTGGGCTATATACAGTGGTGCTAAAAACTTTTATATACATACAGTGTTAGGCGGTAACATGTGCTGCTATACAGTCACTTAGGTTATGTGATGTGTCCATAGTGTTCTATGAACAGCATGGTTTTCAGCTGTTTTCTAAAGTCTTTAAGGTCTGTAGTTGTCCTCAAATCGTCCGGTAGTTTGTTCCATATTGTTGGAGCAGCCATGGAGAGTGCTCTGTCTGTTGTGTCCTTGCGTGTGTGTTTGTATTCACTTGGGGTGCTGACTCTGTTGTGTGTTTGTTTTCTTCTAGGACGTGTGCTGGTGTCTGGTTGTATGAGGGTGTGCAGGCTGTTGGCTGATGTGCGCTGTTTTATTGTTGGTAAAACTGACCCTGAAAAGCAAAATAATTTCTGGTCAGCACGAGACAAAGTAAATCCAAAAGAAAGGATTTAGGAATCCGAGAAGGTGCCTTGGTAAAAGCCCCTTCCAATAAGGACAAAACCTCCTCTTGATGAATATTCGTATACAAAGCAACAACATCAAGGGACACTAGGAGACAATCCACTAGGGATCCGGAAACTGAAGACAAAAGGGTCAAAAAATGCGACGTATCCCATAGGAAAGATTTTACTTGGCAGGCCTCTTGTTTCAAAAAAAGTTCACAAAATTGAGACAACGGCTCAAGAATGGAACCCCGACAGGAAACAATGGGGCGCCCCGGGGGGGGGGCCGTAAGGGATTTGTGTACTTTGGGAACCGTATAGAATACCGGGATCCGAGGATGGCGTTGTTGAAGAAAAGCTGCTTCTCGCTTAGTTATCCAGCCCTGGAGGAGCGCTTGGTCCACCAAAGTTTTTATTGGCAGTTGTAATTGTGGTGTCAGGTCCGCCGGTAAAGGTTTATAATATTTCGTGTCCGAGAGCTGAGACAAAGCACCCTGTGTGTACGCGGTGCGAGATTGTAGCACCACCGCTCCGCCCTTGTCCGCCCCCCGTACCACTAAATCAGTATTGGCACCCAATTCTTTTAGGCCAGCACGATGGGCGTTGGAGATGTTAGAGAACCGGGAAGTAAAAGACCGCTCACAGTCCGATAGTGCTTGTAACACCAAGGATTGATAAACCTGTATAGCATGGTCCATCTGCCCCGGGGGAACCTGATTGCAAAGGTGGGAATGTCATCTAGATATTGTGGTGGGTTATGCCGGGTAGGTATCACATCTCCCCTAGTCCCTGAGGTCCACACCTCGTTACACACGTCTGTGATGGATCCAGATGGTATGGTAGGTGCAGCTGTGGATGTGCTTTACAGCACCCCACCCCCATGAGCTATGAGATCTGATTACGGAGGCCTGTAACAAAGCCATATATCTCTGAACTGTACACAGATTCAGGTCACACATCTGCCCACTCACCAGGATTTCCATACCTGATTGCAGAGGAACATTACAGATGCTGGTGTATGGATACATGCACCTGTTGGGGTTGCACAGCACTGCCAAAACCCCAGACAGGAGCACAGATGTTAATAGGCCAGTTCAGTGTGTTGGCCCCTGCCCCTGTTGTTGCCAGTCACAACTGCCCTACTCACAGGAGGCCCTAGTCATGACCATAGAGGTATAGTAGAAAGCCAAATGGCATGGTAGTGGCCCCTGGCAAGGTGCACAGGGCCACCCACCCTCCGCTCCATGTATGGACACATCACCCATGCGTGGTAGGATGATATGTTGCTATTGGGGTTGTGTCGGATGATGTATGTAGGTCAGGAAAATACAATTGTGTTTGCCAGACCACACAGGGGGTTAGGGGGGTTCCCCTGGACACCAGCATGGCCAAACCACACGTGGCATGGTGCTGCCATGTCATACAAGGAGAGCATAGGAACACGGTATGGTGTGTCCAGGGTGTTACGCACAGTACACATAGGTGTCACTGCACACATGGCCAGACCCACAGCCACACATGCAGGAGGCACTGGCAACAGTAAGTACATGACACACTGAGCAGCGGAGCAGGAGCAGCACGATGCTGCTCACAGAGATGTTTGATATGTGTTGGCCACCCACCAGAGATATACGGTCATTGATGCTCCCACCCATAGGTAGAGGACCTATGGAAAAAGGGTCAGGAGTTGCGGCTGCACCACCCCGAGTACCTTGCCCGCCTCCAAAGGGGGGCGATAGGCCAACGTGGAGGTGAGTTTTGCAGCCTCTGCAGCTCAGTAAAGAATGTCACAGTGGAGCACCAGCCTGTGTGGCGCCTGAATATGTTTATGTGGTATGTGACTCACATGATAGTGTGCTAATGACTCATCCTCCACAGAGGGCGATGCTGCCGGTGAGGGCCCCTCCACATCTGGCCACAGTCTGAGGCGCCCTACTGCCCATCGTCAAATGGAGGTGGAGGAGGAGGGGGCAGAGGAGGAGGTGGCAGAGGAGGAGGCGGCGGACGCACCGGAGGCGGAAGGGGATGATGGGGACATGGAGGGGGTGGAGGTTGGGGTGGGAGGGCGAGAGTGTGGCTGATGGTTTGGGGGATGAGGGAGAGGGGGGAGTGCAGAAGGTGGGGAGGGTGGGTGGGAGGTGGCAGGGGGGGAGGTGTGGGGTGTTGGGTGGGGGGAGGGTGGGAGAGAACACAGGACAGCACAGGGCACTGTGGGTCCCTGCCAGCCACCACATGTGGTTGGCGATGGCGGATGCCTGGGTGTGGGAACGCCACCCATGGCCACACACAGGTTACATGCACATGCCTCCACACAGACACCTGGCACCATGTGTGTGTGTGGTGGCAGGTACGTCCAAGACCTGTATGTGGTCATGGATGGCGTGGAACAATGCCTCCATTACCTGGAGCACACCAACCGGTGGCTGGCAGGGTCCATTCAGTGGATGGCTTCCAAGATGGAGCGTCTGCTCGGTCGGCAGCCATCCCCTGATGGGCATCCCAGGAGCGTGTGATGGCCCCTGGGATGCCCACACACGTGTCCTGTGCTGTCCTGTCTTCTGTGACCCGACAGGACAGTTGGGTCCTTAAGACCTAGACTGTCCACTGTTGGAAATAGGGCACTGGGCGTGATGGACCCTGGTGTGACCCAGTATGGTAAATCTTATGTTCCCATGTGCATATGTAAATATGTTTATGTACCGTTTTTAAAACAGTTGTAAATACAGTTTTTCAAAAACATCCCAATGGTCATGTGTCGCCCTTACAGACAGACTATGGACATAAGCATGGGAACATGTGTGTAGATCAGTATGTGTATGCAAGGTAGACATGGGTATCATACATGGACCATCTCCACACGTAGTTGTGGGGGCTGGCCATGTGCGTAGGCATCTGAGTCCTATGTTGACCCTGTGATGTGCCAATGTGGAGCATGTCCTAAAGTCCCTGGTCACGTGCATGCTGTGTACAATGTGTGAGAACCATATCTGATGCACCATGCTTGTGTGCCAATAGGGGAAACGGCTAGCAGCGGGTTTGTGGCATGGAGGGTAAGACAGAATGCTGCACCCAGGTGCTGCTCCGGGGGATAGCTGTTGAGGCAACATAGGTCAATGCATGTCACAGGGATGAGCGGTGGGGGACTCCAAGCGCTAGTGAAGGGTGATCAGCTGAGCAAAGCAAGCCACTGTTGTCTGTCTGTGCTGCATGCAAACCTATGAGGGAAGTCAGCCACGTAGGCCCTGCAGTGGGCAGGGAGGATGGTCACACATATGCGTCCAATGATGGAGAGTAATGGGGTGGGAGAGGGTGGCATATCCCTACACCAGACATGTAGCACCATGAACATCTGCCTGCGCAACGGGAGAGGCTTGGTATACCCCCACACATAGGTTATGGGGCGGGGACCTGCCACAGTCCATGCCACACAGGGCATGGTATGACCTATGCATGCTGATAGGTGGCAGTACAGACACCCCACCACTGAGGGGCATGGGTAAGGCACATGTGGGCAGGGAGACAACATGAGGTGCGTGCTACATAGGGGAACACAGTGCCACACATTGGAAACAAACACATAGGATGTAATATTTCAGGATGTTTTATTTTTAATGCTCACATCCTCCGTGGCCGTCCACAGCGCCCACGCCTTAACCCACCCCTCTGTTGCATGGCCGCTGGTGCAGTCTCCGGTGCCGGTGCTGGCTGCAGTAACCGGGCCGCTATGGTCTCATGGGCGTCCGCGATTCTGTGTAGTGCCCCCGCTATGTCCTCAGCTGTCGTCCGCAGCTGTTGGAGCTCATTGGTGTTTGCCAACAGATCACGGTGAATCTGCATTAGAGCCTGCCGAGTGCCTGTGGGTGGGACACAACGTGATATGTGAGATACCTCTTTCAGAGACAACCGTCACACGTGCACATGTCAGGCATATCCCACCAGATCAGTCTGTCAGACAATCATGCATGGCACAAATAGCAACACATGACCATGTTCAGATCTGTGTGTCCCATGAGCCATTCACATGCATGTAATGGGTCCTAATGAGGGGTCATGAGACACAGATCTCACATATGCCAGTGTCGCAGTCTAATCTGTCAATGTGTGATCTAAACATTGGCCATTTGACATAGGTCAGAGGACATGAGGAATCATGGGACACACATACATATATCTGTGTCTATCACGTAGGGTGCCTGGGTGACCCTGTATCAGTGGTTTCTGCTGTGCGCTTGCTGGGGGTATCTGTCTGTGCACAGCGTGCATAGGTCTGAGCTCCTCACACATGCTGACCCTTGACAAGCCAAGCTACAGAAGGGTGGCACACACAAGGCACACATCATACCCCGCCCCCTCACATAGGAACAATGTGCTATGTTGCCAAAATGCAATCTCCTTGTGACTTCCTGGCAACCCACATGGGGATTCCTGTGTATGCTTCTACGCACGTTCGGCATCATGTCTTGCTGAGTCACTATGGGCCCGCAGCTCCGCAAGTATGGTTGCCATGCTGGTGGGAGGTGGGGCTGCTGTCCCTGTGGCCTGGCTGGGGTGGTGGGTCCCCTCCATGTCGTCAGCCGCTGCTGTCTGTTGGGGGCTTCTGCTGTCCTCCACTGTGGCGGTTACGTCCAGGAGCGTGTCATCTCCCTCCGCAAGCACAGTGGACCCAGGTGTGCGGTCACCATCGCTCGTCGTGTCCCCTGACATCGTTGGCTCGGGCTCCCTGCCATCCTGGGGCACTAACACATCCTCCTCCACAGTTGGCTCCATGGTGGTGTAGTCACCTGGATTGTGTGAGAGCATACACAACACAGATTGGTTTACTCATTGCAGCTATGTACACCTGTGTGGTACATCCACCCTACAAGCAATGTGTGCTTGGCCGTGCCCTGTACGTGTGCTGCATAGCTAATACTCCTACTGCAACTACTGACAATAGGCATTGTTAGGGCACTACCAAGCACATGCATCAATGTGATTGTTAGCTCGCCAAAGGACAATCCGTGCTCAGCGGTGCTTCACATTGAAACAGACATAGCACAAACAGGTGTGGGATGGGAACGTTTAGCAGCAGTGCAGCCACATGGGTAGCCAGGATTTCATAGGGGATGGTGTTAGCGACACATGTGGGTGGTGGAAAGAATCATGCAAATGCAAAGGCCTGTAATGGAGACAGGGACACCCATGAGTCAGAGGCAGAGGGAAGGAGATGAGTTGTGCAACCAGGTATGAGGGGGTGCAAATAAGATGCGTGCCGCATATACAGTGTGCGTGCACAGTATGCATTGGGAGCAGCAAGGTGTTTTTGGCGTACCTACCTGCCCGGGGATGTGCGGTGTCCAGTGCCTCAGGCAGGCCACACAGGTATACTGGACCAAGCCGGTCAGCTAATTCCTGCTCCAGAGGCGTAAGAGATGGGGAGAAGGGGCATCCCCCACCCGTGCCCATGGCATGTTGCCGCTCAGCAACCATGTGTACATGCACACCACGTTTAATGTCATTGAAGCGTTTACGGAGGCTGTCGAGGTCCCGTGTTGGTCCTCCTGCCTGTCCTACGGCCTTCTGCACCTCCTCCCACACATGTATCTGTGTTGCCACGGTGGTGGTGTTGCTGAGCCGCCCATAGAGAACCTCATAGTTCTCAAGAACACTGGCCAGCAGGATCAGGTTTTCCTGAGGGCTGAACTGCACAGCCTTCCTCCTTTGCACAGCTGGCACTGGTACCCGCCTTTGCTTGGCACTGGGTGGGCCCTGTGTGGGCTCGGACCCACCCGATGTGCCGGCAGCCACCACCGCAGGCCTTACGCTTTCACACATCTCTGTGTCACGGTGGACAGCCGCCCCCCTCCTCCTCCTCCACACCTGCCCTGTCCTGCTCCTCCATATCCCTGCACTCTGTGCCCTCTCCCTCCCTATCACTCATTCCTGCCCCTGGGCTCTGCACCTCCACCTCACACCTGGTCCTGGACACCCCCCTCCTCCACTCCCTGTTGTCTGCCCCTCAGCTCTGTGCTTTTCTCTGTCACCTGCTCCTCGACTACACCTCTCTCTGTCTCCCCTTCTTTGGCACACATCTATCTTCAGCACGCCTGCCTTTCTCACTCTCTACTGTCTCTCACTAATCCTTGTACTCTTTGCTACGCACCTGTCTCGCACTCTCTCTGACGCCACACACCTTCTCTATCTCTCCTACACTGACCCCTCAACATGTATCATGTGTTTAGGTGTATTTATGGGTTTTTTGAGTTTGCGCGTGTTGCACATGCGCAATTGCACAAGCACGCCATCTGCGTGCGTTGCGCATGTGTGGGATAGAGGCGCATGGTGCGTGTGAACAGTTTCTAATGTGCTGAGCGTGTGCGTGATGCGCGGCGCATGCGCATGTCTCATGCACAGCGCATGTGTAACGTCACGCGCACACATCGTCTGCAGCACATGCGCAATGTGTGCAGCCACTGCGCTTGCACAACTGCACATGCGCATCGCGCGCAGCCACTGCGCTCGCGCAACTGCACATGCGCAACGCGCGCTACATAGAAAACTATAAAAACACCTGCATAATTGGTTACCTTTGAGGGGATTGTGCAGGCAAAGGAGAGCTGGCGTGTGTTGTCAGTGAAGCAAGGAGAGAGTCAGAAGCAGGTGTCTTGTGGAGTGTGGCTGCGTTTGAGAGTGGTGGTTGTGGTGTGTGGCTGCGTTTGTGTGTGGTGCAAAAGGTGTGTGGCTGGGTTAGTGAGGTGTCTGTATTTGAGTGTGTTAGAGGACTTGGATGGGAGGAGCTTATGGCGGCCTTTGTGGTTGCTGAGGTTGCAGAGGGAAGTAAGCAGGGGCTGCGGTTGCCTGACGGGGGAGATGGTGTCCATGGGGCTGAGGCACAGGGCATAGGTGTAGTCCCGCTGCAACACAGACCTGCAGCAGTGAGGGCAGGCCAGGCAGGGGCTGTTCCCGCACGGGGCAGGAGACCGGCAGAGGTGCAGGCTCGCCAGCCTCGCCTCTACAGGCCCAGGGCCCAGCTCCAGGGCATGCGTGAGGACCAGGTCATCTCCCTCTACCGCCTGAGCAGGGGAGCTATTAGGGAGCTCTACGAGGATCTACGACCTGACCTCGAGCCCCTGACTGGTCGGTCACATGCCATACTGGGTTTGGTCAAGCTCCTTGGTGCCCTACATTTCTTTGCCTCTGGCTGTTTCCAGTCATCTGTGGCCGCAGTGGGTGGCATGAGCTGCCCCACCTTCTCACACTGTCTCCACCAGGTACTGCGTGCCATGGTCAGCCGGGTGTGGAATTACATAGCCATTCCCCACACTAGGCAACAGTGGGGGACCCTGAACCAGGCCTTTGAGGCGTTAGCCGGGATACCACACGTGATGGGAGCTATTGATTGCACACATGTTGCCCTGGTCCCGCCTAGAGATAGGGAGGTAGTGTTCCGCAACCGCAAACACTATCATTCCCTGAATGTTCAGGTTGCATGTGATGCAGATATGCATATTCTGAATGTGGTCCCCAGGTTTGCAGGGTCCACCCATGACTCCTATATCCTGTATCACTCGGCACTCTTCACACAATTTGAGACAGGACAGTATGAGGACTGTCTATTGCTGGGTGTGTATTTATCATTTCTGACGTGCACATGCTGTTCAAGTGACTAACCGTATGTGCAAATGTCTGTCTTGGAGGTGTATCCCTCATTGTGTGTGTATGTCATCTGTCTGTGTTGGATATAAGGTGGGGGGGGGGGTTGGTGCCCTCCAACTCCACCTTGCTATGGTGCTTTGTGATGATGGTTGAATGGATGCTAGCATTTGTGTCATGGTTACAGATTATGCTGTTTCCAATCCGTACACCTACCCCTTGTCTTGTGTGTCTGACCTTCACACGCTGATGCATAGTTGTGATGTTCCATCATGTGATGATATATGTTTATGTCAGGATGTGTTATGCATTTGTTTTGCACCTGTGTCCATTTGGGTGGACATGAGCTCCTGCTTTAACGTTCCACATTTCTTTCTGCAGGTGATGCAGGATATGGGTGTTGCCCCTGGTTGCTGACCCCTGTGCATCAACCACGGACACGTGCAGAGAGGAGGTACAATGAGGCCCATGCCTCCAGCCGCTCTGTCATAGAGCGCACCTTTGGCATTTTAAAGAGTCTCTTCAGGTGTCTGGATAGGACAAGCGGGGCCTTAAAATACAAACCACAGACTGTGGCAGAGATCATTATAGCCTGTTGCATCCTGCACAACACTGCTCTCAGGCACCATATCCCTGTCAATATTAATGAGGATCTGGAGGATGATCCTACGTGCCCCCCTGCACGTGCCCGTGGTGACACACGTGAGGGCACAGCAGTCAGGTGGCAGCTGATTGCGGAGCTCTTCTCATGTAAGTACTGCATATGTTCCCACCTACATTTGTTTGAATATGTGTGTACTAATACTAGTTACCATTTGTATTACGATATCAGTAAGATGCAGCACTGCACTGACACTTTTTACAGAGACTGGTTTAGCCATCCCAGCTTCAAATCTAATCATGACTGATACGCAGAGGATGTGGGCAGGGCACAACAGCGGGTGGAGGTGGATTATGTGTGTGGGGCATTTTAGGCTTGGGGGAGGTGTTGGGCTGTCATACCTGGTTTGTGGCTGTATGTGATAGGGGCTACTGTGCAGCTACAGGTAGTTAGTTTTGATACTTTGGGTGCAGCAAGTTGAAAGGTATGTGGTATGGCGTTAACAGTAGGAGAGCAGACCATGGGTGGGGCCAGTTGTCTAGATGTGTGTGTTTTTCAGTGAGTGGTTTGAGCTGATTGTGTGGTTGGTATGCTCTGATGAGCAGGGTCTGTGTGTTAGTTAATTTTGTATGGCGCTACATGTGATACGTAGCAATATCTACATGATCAGTAGTATTTGGATTACTGGTATGTGATATCCTTAAGGAAAATTACTGTAACACCACAGTGTGCCTGAATGTAAAGATCATCACGTAGCCCTCACATGGATGCAGGGAAGGATAGGGAACCCATGAGGTGTCCAGCCAGGGGGAGTATTATTGTCGCCACATTTTGGGATGTAGAATAGCCATGCAGTGCAGTGTTGCATATTTACACGCAGACAGAGATTATTCAGGCCAGATCAGCAAGGTGTAGGTTACAGTAGGCAAGCTGAGGGCTAAACATGGGGGTGGAATTCGGTTTTAGTGGTATTTTCAGGGAAGACACAACAAATCTAGCTGATGACATCTAGACATATACCACAGCACTCACATACAAGCTGGGTAGGTGTTTAGAGGAGGAGAGTGCAGTCCAAGACAACAACTACATTGTGGACCCTAGAGAAGGAGAGTTATGTCCACACACACAAAGAGGCTCTGATGGGGGGGGGGGGGGGGGGAAGGGTTTAGGTGTAAATATAGGCTATCCATGCTTTGCCATTATCAATTTCACACAGTAGGATGACATGCAGCCATCATGGTCCGGTCACAAACACACATCGGGGTGTGGTTTGGCAGACATAACTCAGCCGTTGAGAAATATCTTTGCAGCTCATCATCACACAGCTGTTAATGTAAGTCAAGGTATGAGATATACACACCACGGAAATGTATATGGTCAGAGGATGGGGAGGTGCTCCTGCATAGTTCCGTGTGTTACAGGAATTGACAGCGGGGTTGCAGACGACATTGAGACACAAGAACACACAGTGAGGGGCACTGGGAGAGATATGGAGGACACAGGATATTACTGTAGTCTTGGAGTGATGCAGGGACACGGTAGTGAGCAAACACTTCTGTTCACTATTTTGTACAGGAACAGAGAGGTGTGGGAGGGGACAGAGTACAGACCCTTGTAGTTTGGCAAACACACTTCAGTGATAACTCTCACATGACAGAGATCTGTACCGTGTGATGGTGAACAGTCAGTCTGTAAAGGATCTTGGGGGGTCTGCGAGCTGAGGACAGGAAGGTGCAATGTGTGTTGCACAGCTAGAACATGACATATGTATGTTTCCCTTGTGTTTCTCAATCCACAGGACATACCTGTTGCAGCTCCTGGTGCTGTGGTGCATTGGCAGGTGACTGTAGGTCATCCAACATGCAGTGGTATGGGGTAGGTGGACCTACAGCTACATTGTCTGTGTCATATTGTACATATGTTGTTGTTCACCTCTTTTCCCTGCACCACCATAACCCATATCTTGCTGTTGGCACACATATCCCCATGTGTTCCTGTCCAGTTTGTCTTCTGCAACACTATCTCTGTGACACGTCCAACAGAGCTGCATGTGTGTGGGGGTCCTAGGTGTTATGGTGGTGGGCTACACGTACACCCTTCCCCGACGTACCATCAGCCAACACCAGTGTATCATTGCATTTCACAGGGCCTTTAGGTCCACCAAGCTCCAATTGTGCACATACGAGCTGAATGCTACTGCTGGCATGCTCACCTTAACATACTGTGTGGGTGTGTTTCTTAGGGTTGGCTGTGTGATGATACAGTGTGCAGGCATTTTACATTATCATGTGGTGTGAGGGGTCTGTACACCTGAGGGGCGATGGTGACTGTCCTATCTCTACCTTACTGCTGTTTACCGTGTGAACATTGTGGACATGTGTTGTGTGTTGTGAGCAGACCTGTGTCTTGTGTTGTGACATACCACTGTTAAACAGCATTTTTGTATCACAGATATCGCCATAATGTGGGACATGCATCAACAGTGGCTTGACATGGTGATTCTACACATTTTGATGACATCGTCTCCCTTCACTGTGACGTGTTGTTGCCTTTGAGTGACTCAGGGGATCCAAGACACACTTGCTGCACACACACGGTAGGTTGCACCTTTGTTTTTTTGTGATTGACATCAGCCTTTACATGTTAATGATTTACTGTTTGTTTCATAGACATTTCATGTTGGCTCTCTGTTCACAAACGCTGATGCACATGGGGTGGAGCTGTGAAACGCCTGTGTAACATAGGCATGAACATATCCATGTGACACCCGCGTCTGAGGTTCCAATTCAAAATGTCACCAACATGCAGTGTGTTCTGTGTTGTGGTCATGTTATGTTTGCCTGTGTGTCGTTTTATTATGTGCATATTAATGTTTGACTCTCTGCAATTTGTGCTGATGTTGCAAGCAGCATATCAATACATTATTTATCCTCTTCTGACACAGGGCAGGGAACAAACCAGCCACATCTACTACAGTGCATCCGGAGTCGCCATCATCCACCTGTTGGGGGACACAACACCATGGAACTATCCCTGGGAAATGGTGCCATAGGATGTTTGACCTCTGCGAGTGAGATCCATGCCTAGGATGGACAGTATTATAGTTGGAGTGCTACTTTGGCCATGACAGACCTGTCCAACACACTGTTGCTGCCGTGCTCTGGCTGGGAGTTGTGTTCATCGCAGGAGACACACATGACCTTTCCAGTACTGTGGATATTGGGATGTGACACTTGACTATGCATGCCTTCAAGGTTTCAAGGACAGTCTTAACCTGACTTGTTGGATTGCTGACATACTTTGCACTTTGAACACTGTGTACTGGTCCCCACGTATGCAGCAGGGACTGACATTGCCGCTGTATGTTGTACATTCCTCCAACGTTGTGTTGTTGTGTTTTGGCCATGTGTGTGACATGGAACACAGGATACGCTCATCTGTTTGGTTCAACACAAGCATACAGCCATGCGTGTGGCATAGGGGGAGCAATGGAGAGGTCCTGTTGTCTAGGTCCACCTACTCTCCACTTGGACATGATACAGTTTTTGCCACAACACCACTTTACTGCACACCAACAGCTTGGATTGATGTTTTCGCTCACCAGGGGTGTTTCCATGCATGTGTGGCATCACTGTATTATGTTGAGATGTACACGGTGCATGTGCATATGACTGACTATGTTGGGGAAACACAGCATGTGGCAATATGACTTCTGTGTGGTTACTGTAAAATGTTTGCCCTTACTTTCCATCTCTATATGCTGGTTATTGTGTTTGTTTACTGTACAGATGTGACGCTCAACATTGATTTACAAACCTTGCATTGCATGTCTGCACAGTCTTATTTATCCCCTGAGGTAACGACACTCACATTGCCCCATTATATTTGGAGTGTCGCAGTGTGAGTGTCCATTGTCTTCCTTCAATTGTGCATTCCATGTACCGTGATATATGTGTACAGACACTGTATCCACACCAATCAGTGCAGGGGGACCTCCTGCATAGTGTTATCTCTGCATGTTTCTGCAGGTAGCTTCTTTTGAATTGTCTCTGTATTCATGTGCCTCTGCTACCTGTTAGCATATCCTCATTGTGCATTTGATGATTGTTTAGGGTTACATTGTTGCAGCTTTGATTCCTATATCGGGCATTATGTGACAGCTGAAACATAACTTTCGATATGTGATTTTAAACTTTCAATATTTTCACAACATATGCTGTTTTCATTTGTGTGCCTCCTGTGTTGCCACATAGATATGTTTTGAGGAACAGATCATGGTTGATGTGTGTTGGGCCCTCATCATGCACTGCCTACTGTCTACATGCACTCATATGTAAGTAACACATTTGAGGCGTGCAGCAGCATGTGGGGGGGGGGGGGGCCTAATGCATACTGCACACCATGCACCTGATGCACATTATCTCTCCTGCCCATCATTTGTAGACGGACCAGTGACCTTTCTGTAGGATGTGGGTTGCTGCCCTGCTAAATGTGTTTTCCGTCTTTCACCTGGGATCCACTCACCTTGATATTATGATGGCGGTATCTACACTATCGGTGATGATTAACCCAAATAAAAATATGTTTTGGACATATATTTGTCTCTGCTGCTGCTTGATCACGCTGACAAAAATGCAATGTAATGTGTGCCTTTGAGTCAGTCCTGACTCCTTGTGACCCAGAAACTCCAGGGTTTTCTTGGCAGTGTCAGTGGAAGTAGATTGCCAGGCCTTTCTTCCAAGGCAATGGAGGGTTATGTGACTTTCCCAAGGCCACAAGGAGTGCTAGTGGGAATTAAACCCTGGTTGCTTGGTGACCAAGCCAGTGTTCTAACCACTAGGCTACTCCTCCACTCCTTGAGCACACTGACACTTGTATTTACTGATTTCCTGGTCATGTACATGGCCCACCTGTGCTCACATCCTTGTACGGTGGCAGCTGTCTATTTGCCAGCCATTTGCCACATCACTGGGTGTTACAGGTTCCCATACATACCCTCCCTTTGGGCTACTATTTTTGCATTGTGCTCAATGTGCTCATTGTGGTTGTTTGGGGTAGTGGTTACAGACATGTGTTATAATACCATAGGTTTCAGGTTTGATCCCCACATGGGGTTTATTTTTTTTTTCTGTTGTGCTAACATGACCATTAGGTACCTGCAGGTTCATCACCTCTGCACACACCCTTCCATCTCTTCACTGTACACCAAGGTGTGCCCTCTGTGGTGCCTATCCATCACATATTAGCTGTTACATATGTCTCTTTCTTTATGGTGTTTACATGGCAGTCCGCTTGGGGGTTTGGCATTGCTGTGGTTCAGCTGGTCTGTGGTACACCTGTTTGCTGGTTCAATTCTCCCCTGTCCTGTTCCAGATTTTGCACCTGCTCCACAGAGCATCCTCTGCTGCCCTTGGGGTTTAGGTTCTTTCATCTTTTGCATACTGTATCCACTGCATAACATTTCATTGTGTGTGTGCATGTAGTTCTATGTGGCTCTGGTCCCAATTACAGACTGTGATCTGATCTGTACACACCAGATCTGCATGTGCATTTCATCATGGTTACTGTTGGGGGTTTGCCTATCCTGATAGCCAGCAGGCTTCTTGTGTGAGGCCCTGCAGTATTTTTGTATGCAGCCTTTGCTAATGAGCTCATGTTGGTGGTGTGGCCTACCAGTTTGTGCATTGCCATTTGTGCTAATGGTCATAGGTTTGATTCCTCTCTGTTCTCTTTCATTTGTATGCATGTCCTGCACAACTACTTTTCATTCCTGTGACAGTCATATCTGTGCAGATCTGTGCTGTTAGCACATTGTACCCTTATCACAGTTGTCAACCATCCTTCTGTGCATCTACGTGTGTCTGCCAGCTGTGTGCCATCCTGCCCTCATGTGCATGCTGCTACCCCACGTCCTACACTCCTACACATTTCTGCATTGCAGCTCTCCCCCTGGTTGCCTCTCCTGTGTGTGCTCTGCATAGCACTGCTACTCCACTCTCATCCTGACATTACACCTATCCTGCCACTTCTACCTCCTCTGCTGGACACATCTTCCCATCCTCTGCCACACACTGTCATTATTGCATGGTACATTACCATCACTCTGTGCATCGCTACAGCTGCCCCCGATATGTTTGTCCACTTTTCCAGCTGCCACATGGGCTGGACGCAGATTTGTCTGGTCCATCAGCTCAGATCTACTTCCTTCCATTACTTATGCATTGTCTTTCCTTGCTGCTCTGTGCAGTTTTAGGGTTACATCTGTGTTTGGCCCATACCTCTCTTGCTTTTCAAATTGGGGGACCTTACTGCTCTTGGCCAACGTTTTTGGGTTCACCTATACATCCTTGGGGCATCTTACGCCACACCTTAGATTCAGCCAGCTTATGGGGTGCCTACTATGGTGCCTTGGGAGTTGGCAACCTTTCAACATGGCCTCTGGGGCACATTATAACCCACCTTCGCTGACGAGGTTGTTTAAGATGTGCCTTCTGGTGCACCCTAAAAGGTACATTAATTTATGGCACTGGGGTGCGGGTATTTTTAGCTGCCAGCACAGATTGTTGTACAGTTGCAAGCAGAAAAAGGAATTGCCTTGACCAACCTTATTCATTAGGCCCACTGGGGCATCAAACTCATGACCCCTGCACCATCAGTCAGTGTATTAACCATTGTGCTACACCTCTGTTGCTATGTTTGCAGCTGAACACGCCTACTTAAGACTAACGCGCGTTAACGTGCGCAGCTCCCTCTATTGCCCGATACTGTGCGTGGCGCACTTTATCACGCGATAATGCGTGCTTGCTATGTTTAGACTGGAACGCCCACTCCTTTTATGGCATCCTGCACATTATCGCCAGGCGCACGTTAAGACCATTTAGTAAACATACCCCTTACAGTTCCAGAGAGGAAGGCTCTTGATTCAAAACTCGTTTTAAACAGAATCTAACAAACACTATTTAGTGCTATCACATTGTCAGAAGGGGGATATAAAAAGTCAAGATTGCTTTCTTACCCAGCACATAGCCTATTTAAGCAGCATGAAAACAGAATAAAATCAACTTTCAGCAGTTAATTTCCATAACAATATCTATATACAAAATAGCACAGTTAAACCATTTAATATTTTATACCACAGCCCCCAATTTCTTGGGGTACTTCAATGGTAGATTATGGGGAATATTTATTAAAGGTAAATGTGCATTAAGTGCTGCCACTGCAGCACTTAACATGCGTTAACTTTACTTAACACATGTTAACCTTTAGTAAACATGCCCCTATGTGCCAAGGGTTAGAAATTCTCTGGCAAAATTTATGAAATTCTATGGCACAACTGGAGAAATCTGCATGCTAAGTAACAAATATTTGAATTTTACTTTATGAAAATGATTTTTTCTTGATATTTAGTAAAAGTCTGGATAATGGAGCTTAGTGATTATTTTACTACTTGCTTTAATTTCCACTTATTTATCATGCTCCTAGCTTTGGCTGCTCAACTCAATTTAGAGCATTTTAAGTACAACATTAAAATCATCACAATTACCAAAATTATGGTGATACTATGGCATTCTTTTAATCTGCTAACTATATTGCAGTTTTTATAGCTTGTAAATCGCCCTGCTACCTGATTAAGGAGTGGTATATCAAGTTTTAATAAAACTTAAAACATATAAAAATTGCTAAAGTCCTACATGTTGGAAAAACCAATGTAACTTTCTAGGTTGCCTTCCTAATCCAAAATACACCCTGTGTCTCTGGGAAAAAATCTACTCATTGTGACCAGGGCTTCTTACCCATTAAATCAAAATTAAATTGGAAATGCTAATTGAACTAGCCATGTCTTCAGCTTTTCTAAAAGACCCCTGTATTTTTTACATTATCTAAAGACGGTGGAGGAAATATTTAAAAAATGAACAGCACAGGCTTGAAGAGGCTTTAATGCTACCCTCCCCATGGTAATCACTATGCAGGAACGTTTACACTAGATAATGCAGATTAGGGCATAAGGGCAAAATGTATAAATTCCCTCAATTTCACCCCAACTTAAATAACTAAATACTCAGCTAGGACACAATTTACTGCCATCACAATAGTGATAATTAGTGCATTTTAGGAGCTGCATCAGGGCTTCTATAACTAGCAAAGGTTTTATCATGCACAAAAAAATCATTAGCACACAGGTTCCCAAAGGTGGCTTGGGTACCCCATGAGCCAAAAAAGATTAGAGCTGTTTTCCTTCAGCTCCTGGAAAGTATATCAAACTGTTTAATGCATACTCTAAGATTAATTACTTAAAAATATTGAGGGAACAATTCTTCCCCCACCAAGGATTTTACTTAAGTGTAGAGGGAACAGAATTTTACTCTGCTTGACATAAGTCATAGAGTGCTGGAATTACATTTTACAGGCAAACTGTGATGCACAAATTGAAACTAATTAAACAATAAACTTAATTTAACATATTCATTTTTCATATTAATGTATTGTACTTTTGCTGGCTCAGTGGACACTTCAGGGTAACTATAACTAATTGGGATGCAATCAAAAATTGTAGAAACTGTTTTGCCACTGCTAAATGCCCGAGTATTACAGGGATGTCTAAGCAATCTAATCAAAACCAGACTAGACCATTCTCAACCATTTACAAATTAATGATGACTCTAACTTTTGTTCAAATCCAGCAGTGTGATTCACCAGTGAAACATTGCATCTTCTAAAAACCACATTATTGCACCTATTTCTGCTTTAGCTGACCCAGTGTTTCTGAACTATACTTGCGTACTTAACATTACCATAACTTACACACGTCAACTAACACTGCACCATGAAGTCCTTTGCATTTCAGAAAATGGACATGGAACATGTGATATCTACAAACTATCCACTGGCACCGACATAGTTTGAACACTCCAGTAGGACACTTTTCTTCTCAGCAAGGCAAGAGCGATGAAGAGCAGCAGCACCGCAGCTAGTAGGAGAATGCCAATGGTGAAAAGGGAGAGGAGGGCTGCGTTGGCTTCTTTCACATCCAGGCTCTTGCCAAGTAATTCTATTTTTTGGTTGACATCTGCTGAAAGCAGAAAATACCTCTTCAGAAAAATCAAGTTGGCTCAATGGGGTAGATTTTACAAGACTTGCTGAATGCATAGGACAACTGAGTTTAGCCAGTATCTACAGGAGAGTTTCCAGCTGACCCTAATCAGGTAGGCTTTCTGTTGAACATTCACCTAAATCTAGTCATCCAAAATTCAACTAAATTCCCTATCTAAACATAGCTTGTTAATACTGAAAATCAGCCACTAACCTGTTAAGTCATCTTTAAAGACAAGGAAAAAACTTAAAATCCAGCTATCCCTCCCTATGCAAGTAAAGAAAGCATAGTTACTCACCTGTAACAGGTGATCTCCGGGAACAGCAGGAATTTAGTCTTCACATATGGGTATCGTTGGTACCGACGGAGCCTGCGCGGGAATGCTCCCCAGCATCCAATTAGAAAGCTTTTGGGAGCATCCCACAGCGCCTGCGTGCTGCCTTCCCGCCTTTCCCAACTGCCTCTCTCCAGTTGAGTTTTAAAGCTGAGACAAAGAGAGAGAGAGGGAAAGAAAAGAAAAGAAAAGAGAGATACAACTCCTAGGGGAGGTGGGTGGGTTGTGAAGACTAAATTCCTGCTGTTCCTGGAGATCACCTGTTAAGGGTGAGTAACTATGCTATCTCCAGGAACAAGCAGGAATGTAGTCTTCACATATGGGGACTCCCTAGCTTTAGATGCCAGGGAGAGATCCCAGAAGTTGTGTGCCCCTGCGAAAGGGCTCCACTTCCCCCCATGGATCTCTGACATCCTACTGCGAATGGTGGGTAGGAGTTGATTAAGTATGGAACAGGTGTTGCAGAACAGCCTGACCAAACAAGGCATCCCGGCGGGAGTCCTTGTCCAAGCAGTAATGGGCTGTGAAGGTATGAACCGAGGCCCAAGTAGCTGCTCGACAGATGTCGTCAATAGACACCGAGTATAGATGAGCCATTGAGGCTGCCATGGCTCTCACATTGTGAACTGTGACATGGCCTTCCAGAGAAAGGTTCTTACTCTGATAGGTAAAAGAAATACACTCTGCAATCCAGTTGGACAATGTTCTCTTGGAGACTGAAAGTCCCAAATGAGAAGAATCGAAAGCAACAAAGAGTTGGGAGGACTTTCTATGTTGCTGTGTCCTTTGCAAGTAAAAGGCAAGTGCTCTTTTACAGTCCAACGTATGAAGATTCCTTTCTGCATTTGAAGCATGAGGCCTTGGAAAAAACACAGGCTGGTAAACCGCCTGGTTTAAATGAGAAGGTGAGACCACCTTTGGCATAAAATGTGGATGAGTCCTAAGGACTACCTTATCATGATGGAACCTCGTGTAAGGAGGATCAGCAACTAATGCTTGCAATTCACTGATGCGACGTGCTGATGTGATTGCAATAAGAAAGACAACTTTCCAGGAAAGGAATTTCAAGGAGGTAGTAGCTAAAGGTTCAAAAGGCGGCTTCATGAGCTGCCCAAGAACCAGATTCAGGTCCCATGCCACTGGAGGTGGCCTAATGGGAGGCTTAGTTAGAAGAAGGCCCCTCATAAATCTCGCTATGAGAGGACGAGAGGAAATAGGCTGCCCATTTAGAGGCTTTAAAGAAGCTGAAATAGCACTTAAATGAACTGTTACTGAGTTAGTCTTAAGTCCTGCATTAGATAAATGAAGGAGATACTCCAGTAATGATTCCAGAGGTATCGCAAGGGGGTGAAGACCCTTTTGCGAACACCATATGGAAAACCTTTTCCACTTGAAAGCATAAGAGTGTCTTGTGGAAGGTTTCCTGGAAGCCCAAAGGACATCCTTGTTGAGAAAGGTTAAGACTATGAAGGTCTAGGCTCTCAGCAACCAGGCCCTGAGATGCAGAGAGTGGGGATTGGGATGCCACAACATCCCGTCCTCCTGAGACAGGAGATCTGGAGCAGATCCTAACTCCAGAGATGGAGCTTGAGAGAGATGTAGGAGCAGAGGGTACCATACCTCCCGTGGCCAATGTGGAGCTATGAGAATCATATGGCCTTTGTCTCTCTGAAGCTTGAATAGGGTTTTGGGAATTAGGGGAATGGGTGGAAAGGCATATAGGAAGTCCTGACCCCAATGGAGGAGGAAAGCATCCCTGGCCTGAGAACCCTGAGCCGGAATTCTGGAAAAGAATCGGGGAAGTTTGGCATTCAACGGACTTGCAAAGAGGTCTATGTCCGGAGTTCCCCAAATTTGAAAATTTTTTCCAACCTGGTCTGCATGGAGAGACCATTCGTGTGGAAGCAGAACTCGACTGAGTCTGTCTGCCCAAGAGTTTTGAATGCCTGGCAGATACACTGCAAGGAGATGAATCTGATGCTCTTTGGCGAGGGCCTATAGTTGCAAAGCTTCATTGCAAAGCGACAGAGAGCCTGTTCCTCCCTGCTTGTTCAGATAGAACATAGCTACTTGATTGTCCGTCTGAATTAGGACTGTCTTGTTGCTCAGCAGGAGTGGAGGAGTAGCCTAGTGGTTAGAACACTGGCTTGGTAACCAAGCAACCAGGGTTCAATTCCCACTAGCACTCCTTGTGGCCTTGGGCAAGTCACTTAACCTTCCATTGCCTCGGAAGAAAGGCCTGGCAATCTACTTCCAGTGACACTGCCAAGAAAACCCAGAAGCTTCTGGATCGCCAGGCGTCAAGGCACACATTGCATTGTAGCTCAGCTGGGTGTGGAACACTTGAAGAGCAAGGAAGATTGCTCTGAGTTCTAGGAGATTGATATGTAAGTGGGTCTCCTGTGGAGTCCAGGTGCCTTGGGTAGAGAGATCTTGCAGATGAGCTCCCCAACCCACCTGTGAGGCATCTGTTGTTAGAGTGACCCTTGGTGCTGAGGCCAGGCCAAAAGGAAGCACCCTGTATTGGTAGTGCTTTCCTTGAAAAAGAAAACGAAGGAATCTTCGGTGAGTTGGATGGATGAGAACATGAGTATATGCATCCTTGAGATCTAGAGAATAAAGCCAATCCTGACTCTGAAGGTATGGCAGCAGAGTTCCCAGAGAAATCATCTTGAATTTCTCTTTGAACAGGAATTTGTTCAATTCTCTGAGGTCTAAAATGGGTCTGTGTCCCCCTGTTTTCTTCGGAATAAGGAAATAGGGGGAGTAAAACCCCGTACCCTGTTGGGAAATGGGTACGTCTTCTATTGCCCCTGGACAAGACGTAAACTGATATCTTGACCCAACTGAATGTTGGGTGAAGTCTGAGAACTGAACTGCCTTACCACTGTGGGAGGGGGCATGTTGAAGAAATGAAGCTTGTGCCCCTCTCTTACAATGGAAAGAGTCCATTCTTCTGCTGTTATCTGCCCCCATCTGGGGGCAAAATGACACAACCTTCCTGGGATGGTGGAAGGCTCTGGCCCATTCAGGGCCAGGAAGGCCAAGTTCTCTAGATGGGAGTCAAAGCCCCTCTGGAGGCTGAGTCTGCTGGGCCGGTTGAGGCTTAGCAGTCTTTGTTTTCCTTTGCTTTGGGGGCTGCTGTCCCTTTCGGGCAGACTGACCTGTAGAATGCACCTGCTGGGTATAGGAGGGGTAAAACCTCTTCTTTTTAGAGAAGAATGGTTTCTTGTAGGATTTTCTCCTTGCAGGATCAGCTGTAGCCTTGCATAGTCTATCGAAAGTGGTGTTATCAGCATCCAGCTCATTAGCTTTCTTTTGCCAATTTTTGCCAAAGAGATTTTCGCCTATGCAAGGGATATTCCCCAGTTTGTCCTGTACCCAGAGTTCTAAGTCAGATGCCTGGAGCCAGGCAATCCTACGAGCACCTATGGCAATGGCAGAGGTTCTGCTTATGCACTCAAAGCAGTCAAAAGCTGCACGATTAACAATCTTGGAAACATCCTGGGCATGTTTGACAAGTGTAAGATAATCCTGCCTCTTATCTTCAGGAAGGAGAGGGCTCATAAGCTCTAGATCTCCTGTAACCTCCTTAAGGAACATTCCTATGTATAAGATGTAGGAACTAATCCTGGCAGAAAGCATAGAGGCCTGGAAAGTTTGATGCCCAAAGGCATCAAGAGTCCTACATTCACATCCTGGAGGATTAGATGCATGTCTTTTTGCACTTTTGATCCTTCTCATAGCTGACTCCACCACTATGGCGTGGTGTGGCAACTGAGTTTTCTGAAATACAGGACAAGGAGGCACTCAATACATGGTATCCAGCCTACGGGAATGAGGAGAGGTGGTAAGAGGTGTTTCCCAGTTTCCCACATTCTTAACATGAGATCATGCAAGATCTCATGAATAGGCAAAGTAGCTGCCTCCTTGGGAACTTTAGGATATTGTAAAATCTCCAACTCCTTTGCTCTGGGCTCTGTTTCAGGAGCCACTGTGATGGAAAGACCTCTAGCCACTTCCCTGATGAAATCCTGAAAGGATATATCCTCTGGAGGGGACATCCTATGTTTAGAAGAAGGCTCCTCAGAGAGAAGCACTCCGGCATTGACAGAGAGTCCTCTGAGTTATCGGAGGATTCAAAATATCTTCTGTCTGGGTGCTCTTGTAAAGCACGATACCGGTACCGATCGAAGTCGGTACCGGAGGGGTCCGGTACCGGAGGAAATAGCATGACTCGGTGTTGGTAACACACTCGCCGATGTCGATGCTGTCGGTACCGGTACCGATATCAGTGCTGGAACCGGTGTCGATACTGGTTGAACTGTCTGAAGCTGTCCCGAAGGCACCGATGTTGCAAGGAGAGCCGCCAGACTGCGCTCAATAGCCAGGAATCTCTGGTCAACTGACGCTGCCGATGCCTGGGTGTCGGTATCGGATGAAGCGGCCGGTACCCCAGAGCATGGCACCAGTAGTTCTGCCGAGGTTGAGGCCTCGAGAACATCCTGGAACCCCGATAGTGCTTTGGAAGCCGAAGACTCCCGCCGGGGCAATTTTGCCGGTACAAGTCCCTCAAGGGCAAAGCCAGAGGCATCTCGATGCTTGGAAGGAGATCTACCCTTTGAGGACCGGCCAGATTTGTGTTTGGTTACCTGAGATCTATGGGAGGAAGACGAAGCCCTGGAAGACGTCGATGCCACGGATGCTGCATCAGAGGGAAAAAGGGTGCTAAGCTTAGCAGATCGGTTTTGCCGACTCCTCTTCGACATCATCCCACAGGCAACACATTCTGAGATGGAGTGGTCAGGACCTAAACATTTGAGGCACCACTCGTGAGTGTCGGTGACGGAGATGGTACCACCACACTTGGAACACTTTTTAAAAACCGAAGTGGGTTTTTCCATGTTGAGGAAAAATTGGGCCTAGTGCCCAAAATGGCGCGTGGCACCCGAGAGAAAAAAGGCTGGAAAATCCAGAAAAAAGATTATAAATTTTTTTTTTTGAAGAAAGAAAGAACCGGCGGTACCGGTATAGCGTCGAGGAAGGCAGACGCTACCACAAAAAAGAATGCAAAATATGGGATAATTTCTGCAGTGACAGGAAAATGACCTGCTGGCTCCGCGGAAAACGAAGAACTGGAGAGAGGCAGTTGGGAAAGGCGGGAAGGCAGCATGCAGGCACTGTGGGATGCTCCCAAAAGCTTTCTAATTGGACGCTGGGGAGCGTTCCCACGCAGGCTCCGTCGGTACTGATGATACCCATATGTGAAGACTACATTCCTGCTTGTTCCTGGAGATAATGGTCCTGTCTCATTTCCCTCTTCTCTTTCTCATGGAAGAAAATGTCCCCATGGTAGTGAAATCCTTCGTACTCTGATTTACCAACAGAAAAAAAGCTATCTGAGTCTAATGCCCCTTTCTTCCTGACTCTACAAACGATGAAAAAAGCCTCTTGCTCCATGGAAATATCTCATTTTCCACTGTTTTTACAAAAACAACGTATTCTGATTGCTCCCTTTCACTGCTGCCCAAAAATAAGTTAGTGCCAGCAAGGGTAGACCCCTCCACTTGCAAGGGTCTGGAGGGACAGAGGAAGTAGGTCCTGCTACCGTAGGGTCATTTTCTTTACTTTCAAGAGTCGGGAAGAGGAAGGTGAATATCAAGCAACATATTGACGATTTTTTTTCAATTTAAAGAACTGGTATTGTTGACAGACAAATTTACACCTGCTATTGCAGCCCCTAAATTTAGCCATCCCAGTTGGGTGACTAGTGTTGAACATTACAGCAAACCTCTTAACGTTCTCCTACTTCACCCTATGTCCCTAGGCTCAGTTTTTGAAGGGGTGCTGATGTCATCACTGGGCTTCCAAGAAGCCTGACAAGAGTGAGTTCCTGCATGTGACTGGGTGGATGATGGGGGAAAGCGTAGTTACTCACCTGTAACAGGTGTTCTCCAGGAGCAGCAGGAATCAGTCCTCACATATGGGTGACGTTGGCGCCGACGGAGCCCTCGCGGAGCAATTTTCCCCAGCTTTCAAAGAAAGCCTTTGGGAATTGCAGCGCGCATGCGCGGTCGCCTTCCCGCCCAAGGGTGCCATCTTAGCCAGTCAGATGACATAGCTAAAAAAGACAGCATAAAAATTTGCAAAAAAACTAAAGCAGATGATTGCAACTCCAAGGGGAGGAGGGAGGGTTGTGAGGACTGATTCCTGCTGCTCCTGGAGAACACCTGTTACAGGTGAGTAACTACGCTTTCTCCAGGACCAAGCAGGAAGTCAGTCCTCACATATGGGACTCCCAAGCTTAAGGCTACCGGAGACCCTAAGCACAAAAATGAGCTCCCTCTAGCTCAGCAGCACAGAAGGAAGGAATCTTCGCTGAATTATTACCCACCGGTAGCCCACATCCGGGATGGAGGGTAGGAGTTGCTCAAACCTCAAAGAGATTACGGAGGACTGCCTGTCCGAAAGCACTGTCCCTGCGGGACTCCCTCTCGAGACAGTAATGGACCGCAAAAGTCTGGCTCGAAGACCAAGTAGCGGCCCGGCAGATGTCTGCCAGCGGAACAGAGCGGAGGTAAGCCACTGACGTAGCCTTTGCCCGAACGCAATGAGCCGTGACTCGACCTTCCAAGGAGAGTCCGGCTGCCCCATAAGCCCAAGTGATACAGTCCGCAACCCAGATGGACAGAGTACGCTTGGAGACCGGGAGTCCCAATTTATTGGGATCAAAAGACACAAAAAGCTGCGCAGCTTTACGGTGCTCCCGCGTACGGTCAAGGTAGAAGTTCAATGCCCTTCTACAGTCCAGGGTATGGAGGACCATTTCAGCTCGGCTGGAGTGTGGTCTGGGAAAGAAGGTCGGAAGTACCACCTCCTGATTGATGTGAAAAGGGGAGACCACTTTTGGAAGAAATTTTGGGTGAGTCCGTAGGACTACCCTATTTTTGTAGAACCGAGTGTAAGGGGGATCAGACACGAGGGCCTGCAATTCACTTACGCGTCTAGCGGAAGTGAGGGCTATCAAGAACAATGTTTTCCAAGAAAGAAAACGGAGAGAACAGGTAGCCATAGGTTCAAAAGGCGGACAGGTGATCCGCTGCAAAACCACATTCAGATCCCAGTCAGGCGCTGGCGGGCGCAGAGGTGGTTTAAGTAGAAGGAGATCTCGGAGAAACCTCGCTACGAGAGGGTCGCTGGAAAGAGGTCTGCCGTCCACCGGTACATGATGTGCTGAAAGAGCACTGAGGTGAACTTTGACGGAGTTGGACTTAAGTCCCAGATTAGAGAGGTATAGCAAGTACTGCAAGATCACCGACACCGGGCAGGAGAAGGGATCCTGAGACTGTTGGGTACACCAAACGGAAAAGCGACGCCATTTAAGGGCGTAGCATTTGCGGGTAGAAGTTCGCCGAGAAGCTAGGACGACCTCTTCCACCTCTGCCGGCAGGAGAAGGGGAGCAAGGACTACCCTCTCAGCAGCCAGGCCATTAGATTGAGAGATCTGAGGTTGGGGTGTAGCAGACACCCCTGATCCTGAGTGAGGAGATCCGGTTGTAACCCCAGAGGGAATGGATCCTCTACCGCTAATTGCAGCAGGAGTGGAAACCACGGCTGTCTGGGCCAGCGAGGGGCCACCAGGATCATGGAAGCTTTGTCTCGGAAAACCTTGAAAAGAGTTTGAGAGACTAGCGGGATGGGAGGAAAAGCATACAGAAGGCTCTCCGACCATGAGAGTAGAAAAGCGTCTGCCGCAACTCGAAGGGGATGTGGCTGACGAGAGCAGAAGCGAGGAAGTTGCCGGTTGAGAGGGCTGGCAAAGAGATCCATCGTGGGGAGGCCCCACTTTAGAAAGAGCTTCTGAACTACCAAGGGATCCAGGCGCCACTCGTGCGGCTGGAGGATCCTGCTGAGTTTGTCCGCCAGGCAATTTTCTTGGCCTGGGAGATAAACTGCCTTGAGAAGAACGCCGTGACTGACGGCCCAAGAGCAGAGCTTCTGTGCTTCCCGACAGAGAAGGAAGGAGCCCGTGCCCCCCTGCTTGTTCACGTAGAACATGGCAACTTGATTGTCCGTCTGGACAAGGACGGACTGGTGAGAGGTCAGGTGGGAGAAGGCCTTGAGAGCCAGGCGGATCGCTCTGAGCTCCAGGAAGTTGATCTGCTGAGCAGACTCCCACGTGGTCCAGAGGCCCTGAGTACGTGCCCCTTGGCAATGTGCTCCCCAGCCCAGGAGGGACGCATCTGTCGTCAGCACCTGGGCCGGCTGAGGCGACTGAAAAGGCATGCCGAGTACCAGGTTGGGCCGATGAAGCCACCACTGGAGAGACGAGGCCAGCGGCTCGGAGACGCGCACTAGGTCTGCTAGGCCGCCTGTGGCTTGTTGCCACTGCCTGCGAAGACACCATTGAGCAGGCCGCATATTCAGGCGGGCATTGGGGGTCACATGGACGGTGGAAGCCATATGGCCGAGTAGTCTCAGGAAGCGCCTGGCGGAGACCAGGGGCTGGCTGCGAAAACGGTCGGCTAGGTCCATGAGCCGTTGAGCCCTGTCGAGCGGTAGGAAAGCTCGTGCCTGAGGAGTGTGCAGCCTTGCGCCGATGAACTCGAGATCCTGTGAGGGGAGCAAAGTGGACTTTGCGAAGTTTATGACAAAGCCCAAGTGCTGCAGAAGAGTCACCGTGCGGCGTGTGGCGTTGGTGACCTCCGGAGCGGACGCTGCTCTGATGAGCCAGTCGTCGAGGTACGGAAAGACATAGAGGCCGTGAAGCCGGAGATGGGCCGCCACCACCGCGAGACATTTTGTGAAGACTCGCGGTGCGGAGGACAGGCCAAAGGGCAGTACTCTGTACTGGTAATGATTTCCTGCCACCACAAACCTTAGGTATTGGCGGTGGCTTGGGTGGATGAGGATGTGCGTGTAGGCATCCTTTAGATCCAAGGAGCATAGCCAATCTCCCTGCTGGAGGTAGGGCAGAAGGATTCCAAGGGTAAGCATTTTGAACTTTTCCCGCACGAGGAACTTGTTGAGGTTGCGCAAGTCCAGGATGGGTCTGAGGCCTCCTGTCCTTTTTGGTACCAGAAAATACTTGGAATAAAAGCCTTGACCTCTCAGGTGGTGGGGCACCGGTTCCACCGCCTGTTCCTGTAGAAGACCTGCTAACTCCTGAAGGAGTAAGTCCCTGTGCAGAGGGAGTCGTGGAGGTTCTCCCGGGAAATAGGGGGGAGGGACCTGGTGGAAGTGGAGAAGATAGCCCTCTCTCACGACTTGAAGCACCCAGGCATCTGAAGTGATGTTGGACCACCTGTGGGCGAAGTGAACCAGCCGGCCTCCGGTGCTGGGAGGAGCCAGCGGAGGGGGAGAGGCTATGCTGAAGGAGTCAAAAGCCCCCACCCTGCTGAGCAGGGGCTGGTGGTGCAGGCTTGGGGGCTTGCTGCCTACAGGACCCGTTACCCCGTCCCTTGGCCTGCTGGCCCTGTTGGGGAGCTGCGGGGGCCTGATATTGGGGGTAGTGTTTATAGGCAGCTGCCTTTCTCGGGTAAAAGGACTTCTTTCCCGAGCCCTTCTTTTTCTGGGAAGGGGCGGAGGTCTTCCTAGAAAGCCTAGTCCTGGTGAGAGTCTCAGTCTCTAGTTGTGCAGCCTTTTCGTCCATAGGTTTGCCAAAGAGGTTGTCACCTCGGCAGGGGACATCGACCAACTTGTCCTGCACCCAGGGCTCAAGGTCAGACGACTGAAGCCAAGCCTGTCGGCGGGCACCGATGCCGGCTGCGGCCACTCGAGCCGAAGCTTCAAAGCCATCATAGGCTGCTCGGGATATGAATTTTGAGCATTCCCGAATGCCAGTGGACAAGGCTAGGAACCTCCGCAAAGGTTCCTCGGACAATCCAGCGGAGAATCCGGCTAGCTCTTTAGCCAGGTCTCGGAGATACATGCCCATGTATAGCTGGTAGGTCTGGACACGACACGCAAGCATAGAGCCCTGGAAACACTTCTTACCAAAGCCATCCAGGTTACGGGCCTCCCTGCCAGGAGGCACCGAGGAGTGCATCTTCTGGCTCTTAAGACGATGCATGGCCGATTCCACTACCATGGAATGGTGTGGTAGCTGTGCTTTTTGGAAGCCAGGGCTCTTGCGGACTCGATAGATAGAATCGACCCGCTTGCTCAGGACCGGCGAGGAGGCCGGACTCTCCCACATGCGGAAGAGTAGTCGTTCCAGCATGGGAGGAACCGGTACAGTAAAATGTTCCTTGGCGGGAGAGTCATACTGGAGGGCGTCGAGCTCTTCGGCTCGAGGCTCCTCCTCGGGATCCGCAGGGAAGGCCAAAGCCTTGGCCATATCCCTGACGAAGTCCGAGAACCGGGCATCCTCCGGAGGGGACTGCTTCCGAGGTTCGGACTCAGGCGAGTCCGAGGGGACACACCGAGTCCGAAAAGAATCAGGTGACTCTTCCTCTTCAGACTCCCAGACCGACTCCGAGGAGGAATCGGTGGGGTCGGCCCGGGCAGGCAGCGGCGCCGGCCGCCCCGACGCCGAGGGAGTCGGCGGCGACGACCTCGGTCCCGAACGGGAGGCCGAGGGTGACCTCGACCGAGGATCGACTCGAGTTCGCATGGACTCGAGGATCGGCTCGGTCTCCGGGGTCGACTTAGAGGTCGACGTCCCGGCGGTCGGGGCAGCGGCGCCAGCGAGGCTAGCGAGCAGTGCCCGCTGCTGGTCCATGAAGGCAGACAGTCTGCTCTCCAAGGCCGTCAACCTGAGTCCGACCTCAGGTGACCCAGCAGCCCCCGACTCGGGCCCCGACGGCGTCGGGCCCGACGTCGGCGGTCTCGGAGGCGAGTCCAGGAGGACCACAGGACTTACCCGAGCAGGCAGCTCCGACTCCATGCGAGGTCGCTTCGAGAGGTGCTCCTTCTCCAAGGACCCGGGATGGCTATCGGGGCTATGCGACCTGGCCCTCGCGGAGCCAGGAGCGTCCACCGACGCCGCCCTCGCGGGTTTCACCTTCCGTCGATGGTCCCCGGAGGGAGAACCCCTGTCGGAGGAACTCCGGCGGCGGTCAGAGCTGGAACCTCTGGACGCCGAGGCCTCCGACGAGGTCCGGGTACGGCTGGGGTCAGCTAAGATCCTATCCCGCTGATGCCGCCGACTTCTCAACGCTTTGGAGGACATTTTGCCACAGGCCCCACAGATCATTTCTTCATGATCCGGGCCCAGGCAGCGGAGGCAATTATCGTGTGTGTCAGTTAGTGACATATTTCGGTCACACTGACCACACCGCTTGAAACCACTGGCAGCCATCGGGGGAAAAAGGGACCCTGCGAGGTCAAAAGACCGGGCTGCCAGTGAAAAAACCGAAAACGAAACTGACTAAATCAGAAAAACCGAAAAAGAAGAAGAGGACTCGTGACCGGCGTCGCGAGTCCGGGCGGGAAGAAAACCGGCGTCGAACCGAAGGAAAAAAGAGAATATTACGAATAAAATCAACTTTTTCGCGGGGACAAGACGGGTACGTCTGTAGGGCTCCGCGGAAAAAAGAAGACTGGCTAAGATGGCACCCTTGGGCGGGAAGGCGACCGCGCATGCGCGCTGCAATTCCCAAAGGCTTTCTTTGAAAGCTGGGGAAAATTGCTCCGCGAGGGCTCCGTCGGCGCCGACGTCACCCATATGTGAGGACTGACTTCCTGCTTGGTCCTGGAGAATGCCAGATTCCTGAGCACATTTCTAGCTTGGAACGGTTCCAGGCTCACCCACAATTTGACCAGCTAATTTAGCCACATAGTAAAATTTAGTTGGCTACCTTTAGCTAGACAGTTTTCAAAGGCTTTGATCTAGCTGGTTCTTTTCAATATAGACCCCTTAATGTATTTAACTGTATTTTAAATAAGAGCCTTACCATCTTTAGTATATGTATGTTCATTGTCAGCCAGTGGAGGAGTTGTAGCTGCAGAATGATAAAGACATTTATTGATAAGATCACTAGAAGCATTAACATTTAAGGTTACAGTTATCTGTTGATGAAGCTCAGCTTCTTATCCCTTCTCTAGACTAAGGCATCTCAATACAGCCTTCTCAAAACACCCAGCCAGTCTGGTTTGTAGAATATCTACAATTAATATAAATGAGAAAGATCTGCATACATAGTCATTATAGATATTCTGAAAACTCAACTGGCTGAAAATATACCCCTAGGACTAGGATGGGTTTGTGCCTCCACTGTTGGGTTTGGGGAAAGCTTGGGAGCTTGATTTGGGCTCTTCTATCTCATCACAATCTTGACAGAAAATATGGGGCCAGGTGAACAGAGTGTCCAGGGCGGCTGCCCTTACACAGTCCTTATTTTTTCTATTGCATAGGGCGTATCTCACGCCGGTTAAGGTCACGAAATGGGACCCAAACACTCATAATAGATGTTGGACTTGTTCTGAAAGCCCAGGTACCTTGAAACACATGCTGTTTGATTGCCTTTATGTTCAGAGATTTTGGTGGCAGGTATGGAATAAGGTTAAAAAGGTTTTGAGGTTTCGGGCACCCTTGACATGGAAAGTAGTTATCCTCTGCTCCCGTGCGGGCGGTTTATCATTAGTCAAGGAGAAGTATTTTCTGTTTAATTTTATGATGGCTATTGCTCTAAAACTAATAGTGGTGTTTTGGAAAGACTCCTCTAAATTGGATGGTCATCATTGGTGGAATTTGGTGTGCTTATATTCCAAGTATGAAAAAGCACAAGATAGGGTATTAGCTCAAAGGGGCCTGAGAGGTAAATTAAGGATGATCCAAGACGACAGTCGAAATGAAAGTTCAGTAGTCAATAAGTGGCAATGTTTAGACGACTTTGCGGCAATGGCTAAATGGACTCCAATAATGTCATGTGTCTGACAGTTGGTTAGGATCAGTGGTCCACTGGATTCTGAGTACAGAGGTGGTATTGCCCAGGGAGAAGGGGAGGGAAGGGGTGGGGGTGAGGGGAATGGAAGCGGGGGTGTAGTTATGTATTTTTCTTGTATTGTAATGTAATGTTGTGTGTTGTAGTGTGTAGTATTGAAATAAAAAATAAATTTAAAAAAATATATATATATCAGGTGGGCAATGGTTAGTTAGAAACTTATTCCATAACTTTTCTCAGTGCGGAGAGAATCAGTGACTTCTGGTTACTAATCAGTGATTTATCACTTTGTCTAACTGTAATTTTGGTGCTGCAACAATTTGCTATCTCATGTTTCTAATTATGTATACCTAGCTATATGTCTGTATATTTTTGTACCTTGCTGTCCATAATAAAAATAATATATAAATATATATAATATATATATACATATACAGACGAGACTCCCAACAGGCTGTGGGTCCCATGATTGTATGATCCCCTGAGGCATGTCCTTTGCAATGACTGCTGCTGGTGGTGGAGGTTGAGACTGAAAATGTCATGTGTTTAGTTGTTGTGGGGTTGCCTTGCCTCCTGTGTGTGCCTTTTTATCCTTGGCAGCAGCTGCCCTGCCTCCTTCATCGGTCCTGGACAAAGGTGCCAGAAGGAAGGGTATAGATCGATGGGGGATGGAACCGCAGGCCTTAGAGAAGGGGCCCGAAGATGCCCCTGGAGAAGTCAGCACCAGAGTTTGAGTCCGGAGAGATGACACCAGAGAGACAGCAGTGGCTGGGGCAGCAATCAAAGCTGGTGCCAAATCCTGTTGCTGCTGAATCCAGTGTTATTCTTTTTCATGTTGTTGTTTTTTTCTGTGAAGAAAGCATAGTTACTCATCTGTAACAGGTGATCTCTGGGAACAGCAGGAATTTAGTCTTCACATATGGGTATCGTTGGTACCGACGGAGCCTGCGCGGGAATGCTCCACAGCATCCAATAGGAAAGCTTTTGAGAGCATCCCACAGTGCCTGCGTGCTGCCTTCCCGCCTATCCCTCTCCAGTTGAATTTATAGCTGAGACAAAAGAGAGAGGGAAAGAGAGAAAGAGATAGAGAGATACAACTCCTAGGGGAGGTGGGTGGGTTGTGAAGACTAAATTCCTGCTGTTCCCGGAGATCACCTGTTACAGGTGAGTAACTATGCTATCTCCAGAAACGCAGGAATGTAGTCTTCACATATGGGGACTCCCTAGCTGCAGATGCCAGGGAGATGGCCCCAGAAAGTTGTGTGCCCTTGTGAAAGGGCTCCACTTCCTCTCATGGATCTCTGGCATCCTACCAGGGATGGTGGGTAGGAGTTGATTAAGTGTGGAACAGGTGTTGAAGAACAGCCTGACCAAACAAGGCATCCCGGCGGGAGTCCTTGTCTAAGCAGTAATGGGCTGTGAAGGTATGAACCGAAGCACAAGTAGCTGCTTGATAGATGTTATCGATAGACATAGAGTGAAGATGAGCCATTGACGCTGCCATGACTCTCACATTGTGAGCTGTGGCATGGCCTTCAAGAGGAAGGTTCTTACTCTCATAGGCAAAAGATATACACTGTGCAATCCAGATGGACAGTGTCCTTTTGGAGACTGGAAGTCCCAAATGACGAGGATCAAAAGTAACAAAGAATTGAGAGGATTATCTATGTTGCTGTGTCCTTTGCAAGTAAAAGGCCAAAGCTCTTTTACAGTCCAAAGTATGAAGGCTCCTTTCTGCATTTGAGGCGTGAGGCCTTGGAAAGAATACAGGAAGGTAAACCGCTTGGTTCAAATGAAAGGGCGAAACCACCTTTGGCATAAAGTGTGGATGAGTCCTAAGGACTGCCTTATGATGGAACCTTGTATAAGGAGGATCAGCCACCAAGGCTTGCAATTCACTGATGCGACGTGCTGATGTGATTGCAATGAGAAAGATAACCTTCCAGGAAAGGAATTTCAAAGAGGTAGTGGCTAATGGTTCAAAGGGCGGTTTCATGAGCTGCCCAAGTACCAGATTCAATCCCATACCACCGGTGGTGGCTTAATGGGAGGCTTCGTTAAAAGAAGGCCTCTCATAAATCTTGCTATGAGAGGATGAGAGGAAACAGGTTGTCAATTGAGAGGCTTGAAAAAAAGCTGCAATAGCACTCAAATGGACTCTCACTGAATTAGTCTTAAGCCCTGCATTTGATAAATGAAGGAGGTACTCCAGTAATGATTCCAGAGGTAACGCAAGAGGGTTAAGACCCTTCTGCGAGCACCATATGGTAAACCTTTTCCACTTGAATGCATAAGAGCGTCTTGTGGAAGGTTTCCTGGAAGCATGAAGGATATCCTTCACCTGCTGGGAAAGGTTAGGACCGTGAAGTTCTAGGCTTTCAGCAACCAGGCCATGAGATGCAGAGAAAGGAGATCTGGAGCAGATCCTAACTCCAGAGGCAGAGCTTGAAAGAGATGTAGGAGCAGAGGGTACCACATTTGCCATGGCCAACGTGAAGCTATGAGGATCAAATGATCTCTGTCTCTCTGAAGCTTGAACAGGGTTTTGGGAATTAGGGGAATGGGTGGAAAGGCATACAGGAAGTCCTGACCCCAATGGAGGAGGAAAGCATCCCTGGCCTGACAACCTCGAGCCGGAATTCTGGAAAAGAACCGGGGAAGTTTGGCATTCAGCGGACTTGCAAAGAGGTCTATGTCCGGGGTTCCCCAAATTTGAAAAGTTTTGGCCACCTGGTCTGCATGGAGAGACCATTCGTGTGGAAGCAGAACTCGACTGAGTCTGTCTGCCCAAGAGTTTTGAATGCCTGGAAGATACACCGCAAGGAGATGAATCTGATGCTCTCTGGCAAGGGCCCATAGTTGCAAAGCTTCATTGCAGAGTGACAGAGAGTCTGTTCTGCCCTGCTTGTTCACATTTATTTATTTACATTCTCTTATATACCATGCTATTCTGCATCAGTGTGGTTTACATTGAACAATCTGAAATTACATTGAACAGGGCATTATAACTTGGAGATAACTATTTTACAGGGAACATGGGCTATGGAGGGTTAAGTGGCTAGCCCAAGACCACAAGGAGCACCTGTGGGATTAGAAACCCCAGTCCTTCCGGCCCAAGGTTGCTGTCCTCTAGTGGGATTTGAACCCCCGACCTTCTGGCCTGAAGTACCTTGCCCCAACCACTAGGCCACTCCTCCACTCCTAGAACATGGCTACTTGATTGTCTGTTTGAACTAGGACTGTCTTGTAGCTGAGCTGGGTGTGAAATACTCGAAGAGCAAGGAATATTACTCTGAGCTCCTGGAGATTGATATGGAGACAGGTCTACTGTGGAGTCCAGGTACCCTGGGTAGAGAGGCCTTGCAGGTGGGCTCCCCAACCCACCTGTGAAGCATCTGTTGTTAGAGTGGCTTCGGGTGGCGGTTGCTGAAATGGAGATCCCACCAAAAGGTTTTGGGGTGACTGCCACCATTGGAGGGACAAAATAAGGCGATCCGAGTTTGCTGTTTTGTCTGACAGGCAACCTGACGTGGATAAGGTCCACTGGGCTGCCCTCATATGGAAGCGAGCATAAGGAACAACATGCACGTAGATGCCAAGTGGCCTAGCAACTGTAACATTTCCCGAGCAGTGAGGTGAGGTTTTAGCACTGCTTGGGAAGCTAACTGCACAATGCGAATGCAGCGGGGCAGTGGAAGGTAGGCCCTTGTCTGTCTGGTATGCAGAAGAGCTCCTATAAACTCTAAGGACTGAGTGGGAGCAAGGTTGGACTTTGGGAAGTTTATGACATGTCCCAAATACTGAAGGATGAGCATTGTGCGAGACAGAGCAACCCTGGCCTTTGGCTCTGAAGGGGCTCGAATGAGCCAGTCGTCTAAGTAAGGGAAGACGAATATTCCCAGAGTGCGGGGAAATGCTGTTACCACAGCCATGCATTTTGTGAACACCCTTGGTGCAGAGGCCAGGCCAAAAGGAAGAACCCTGTATTGGTAGTGCTTCCCTTGAAACACGAATTGAAGGAACTTCCGGTGAGTTGGATGGATGAGAACATGAGTGTATGCATCCTTGAGATCTACAGAACAAAGCCAATCCTGACTCTGAAGGTATGGCAGCACAGTTCCTAGAGAAATCATTTTGAACTTCTCTCTGAACAGGAATTTGTTCAATTCTCTGAGGTCTAGAATGGGTCTGTGTCCTCCTGTTTTCTTTGGAATAAGGAAATAGGGGGAGTAAAACCCTGTACCCCATTGGGGAATGGGTACCTCTACTATTGCCCCTTGAGCAAGGAGCATAGTGACTTCTTGACCTAACTGGTCGTTGAGAGAGGCCTGAAAATTGAACTGTCTTACCATTGTAGGAGGGGGCATGCTGAGGAAATGAAGCTTGTACCCCTCTCTTACAATAGACAGAGTCCAATTTTCTGCTGTTATCTGACCTCATCTGGGGGCAAAATGACATAACCTTCCTGGGATGGTGGAGGGTCCTGGGCCGTTCAGGGCCAGGAAGGCAAGGTTCTCTAGATAGGAGTCAAAGCCCCTGTGGAGGCTGAGTCTGCTGAGCTGGTTGAGGCTTAGCTGCTTTTGGCTTCCTTTGTTGCCTAGGTTGTTGCTGCTGCCTCTTTTGGGCAGACTGACCTAAACGATGTCCCTGCTGGGTATAGGAGGGATAAAACTTTTTCTTCTTGCTGAAGAATGGTTTCTTAGAGGATCTTTTCCTCGCAGGATCAGCTGTAGATTTAGACAATCTATCCAAAGTGATATTGTCAGCATCTATCTCATTAGCTTTTTCCTGCCAATTCTTGCCAAAGAGATTCTCTCCTGTGCAAGGTATATTCCCCAGTTTGTCCTGTACCCAGATTTCCAAGTCAGATGCCTGGAGCCAGGCAATTCTACGTGCACCTATGGCAATGGCAGAGGTTCTGCTTATGCATTCAAAGCAGTCAAAGGCTGCACGATTCACAAACTTGGAAACATCCTGAGCATGTTTGACAAGAGCAAGATAATCTTGCCTTTTATCATCAGGAAGGAGAGGGCTCATAAGCTATAAATCTCCTGTGACCTCTTTAAGGAACATTCCCATATACAAGACATAGGAACTGATCCTAGCAGAAAGCATGGAAGCCTGGAAGGATCGACATCCAAAGGCATCAAGAGTCCTACACTCTCGTCCTGGAGGATGCATGCCTTTTTGCACTCTTTATCCATCTCATGGCTGATTCCACCATCATGGAATGGTGTGGTAATTGAGTCTTCTGAAACCCAGGACAAGGAGTCTTCGAGAGTGAGGAGATGTGGTCAGAGGTGTTTCCCACATCCTTAACATAAGATCATGCAAGATCTCATGAATAGGTAAGGTAGCTGGCTCCTTGGGAGCTTTAGGGTATTGTAGGATTTCTAATTCCTTTGCCCTAGGCTCTTTTTCAGGAGCTACTGTGATGGAAAGACCTTGGGCAACATCTCGGATAAAATCCTGAAAGGACATATCCTCTGGTGGAGACATCCTACACTGAGGAGAAGAGAAATCCTCAGGAAGAAGTACTCTGGTATCAGCAGAGCTTTCAGAGTCTTCAGACTCATCCGAGGATTCAAAGTATCTCCGATCCGGGTTATCATGCAAGGCACGGTACCGGTAGCGATCAAAGTCGGCATTGGAGTGGTCTGGTACCGATTTATCGATGCCGGATAGAGACGCATGACTCGGTCCCGGTAAAATACCTGCCGATGTCGATGCAGTCGGTGCCGGTACAGGTTGAATTGTCTGAAGCGGTTTCAGGGGCATTGAGGCCATGAGAAGAGCCGCCAGACTGCGTTCAATAGCCAAGAACCTCTGGTCTATCGACGATGCCAATGCTTGAGTATTGGTGCCGGATGAAGCGGCCGGAACCCCAGAGCATGGCACCAGTAGTTCTGCCGAGGTTGAAGCCTCGAGAACATCCTGGAGCCCCGTTAGTGCTTTGGAAGCCGAAGCCTCCCGCCGGGGCAATTTTGCTGGTGAAAGTCCCTCAAGGGCAACGCCAGAAGCATCTCGATGTTTAGAAGGAGATCTACCCTTTGAGGACCTGCTAGATTTATGTTTAGTTACCTGAGATCCATGTGAGGAAGATGAAGCCCTGGAAGACGTCGATGCCACGGAGGCTGCATCGGAGGAAAAAAGGGTGCTAACTTTAGCAGCTCGGTTTTGCCAGCCCCTTTTCGACATCATCCCACAGGCAACACACTCTGAAATAGGAGTGGAGGAGTGGCCTAGTGGTTGGGGCAAGGTACTTCGGGCCGGAAGGTCAGGGGTTCAAATCCCACTGGAGGACAGCAACCTTGGGCCGGAAGGACTGGGGTTTCTAGTCCTACAGGTGCTCCTTGTGGTCTTGGGCAAGCCACTTAACCCTCCATAGCCCATGTTCCCTGTAAAATAGTTCTCTGTGTGCTGTGCTTTCCTGTCTAATCAATGTGTTTATACCTCAAAAATTTCCTGTCATGATTTGACAATTTCCAATCTGTAATCAAACCGCTGCTGATCGCTGGAAGTAGCGGTATACTAAATAAATAAAATAGAGTGGTCAGGACCTAAACATTTGAGGCACCACTCATGGGTGTCGGTGACAGAAATGGTACCGCCACACTTAGAACACTTTTTAAAACCCGAAGTGGGTTTTTCCATTTTGAGGGGAAAAAATTGGGCCTAGTGCCCAAAATGGTGCATGGCACCCGAGAAGAAATTCACTGGAGAAAGACTCCAGAAACCAATTTTTTTTTTTAGAAAAAAGAAAAGAAGAACCAGCGGTACCGGTATAGCGTCGAGGGAAGGCAGACGCGACCACAAAAAAGAAGAATAAGAAGGGAAATTTTCTGCGGTGACAGGATGTGTGACCTGTCGGCTCCGCGAAAAACGAAGAACTGGAGAGGGTCCATTGGGAAAGGTGGGAAGGCAGCACGCAGGCGCTGTGGGATGCTCCCAAAAGCTTTCCTATTGGACGCTGGGGAGCGTTCCCGCACAGGCTCTGTCGGTACCGACGATACCCATATGTGAAGACTACATTCCTGCTTGTTTCTGGAGATGAGAGGCATGGAGGGAAGGGAGAGCTGTGTATCATGTGACCCAGTAAGAACAAACTAAGGAGAGCAGAGCAGGAACCCGCAGGCAGGAGAGGACACGGACTAAGGGAGAGGCTATCACAATGGCTCTGTCTAGGACATCATCACCATCACAGTATGCCTGCATCCCCTTGCTTGTATCTGGAGAAAGCATAGTTACTCACCTGTAACAAGTGTTCTCTGGGGACAGCAGGAATCAATCCTCACATATGGGTGACGTTGGCACAGACAGAGCCCATGTGAAAGCATTTCCCCAGCTTTCAAAGAAAGCCTTTGGGAGATGCACCACGCATGCATGGTCCACTTCCTGCCTCAGTCAAATGACATAACTAAGATGGAAAAAATAAAAGATGGTAAAGAAGCAACTCCATGGGGAGGAAGGAGGGTTGGGAGGACTGATTCCTGCTGCCCCCAGAGAACACCTGTTACAGGTGAAAAACTACACTTTCTCCGGGAACAAGCAGAAAGCCAATCCTCACATATGGGTTCCCCCAGTTACAGGCTACCGAAACCTGTAGAAAATGCCATGGCGACCTGCAAAGGTGAATCGTGATCAGCAGCAATAGAATCCCGAGAGGGACTTTCGCAAGACCCAAGTGTCCAGTGAAAACCAGCACTACGGTAGCCTGAACATAGAAGGGTCAGAGGGCAGGAGTTGCCTCCACCCCAAAAAGATTAAGAGTACATGCTGATGTAGAGCTGGTAGGACTGGATTCGGCATGTAGCATCGAGCCCGGGCAGTACTGACAAATGTTTTTTTTGGCTTTTGAGCCTATGCATGGCCGACTCCATGATCATGGGGTTGTAGGGAAGCTGGGTCTTTTGGAACTCTGGGCTTCAGCGTACTTGGTACATGGCATTGAGGCACCTGTTAATAATTAGTACCAATGCCAATGTATCCCACATATGTAAGAGGAGGTGGTCGAGGCAAGAGGATCATAAGAGTTTCCTTTGGGGGTGCCTTGTATTGGAGGATCTCCAATTCCTCGGTTCGCGGGTCCTCCTCGTCTTTGGTCTCGATATGGTTTATGGATTGTGGTTTAGGCACTTGATATACCACCCTTTACTGTGTGTATCAGAGCGGTTTACAGATATATTCTAACAGGCACTTTTTATTCCCTCATCCCCAAAAGGCTCACAATCTAAGTGTACATGCCTGAGGCAGTAGTGATAGCCTTGGCCATATCCCTCACAAAATTGAGGAACGCCATGTCCTCGGGCGGGGAACAGCATTGGGTCGCCGGGGGAGACGGATCTGAGGGCACATCACAGTGGTGCCTCATGTCCAGGGACTCTTCGTCCTCAGTCTCCCACTCAGACTCGAAGCCCGAGTACTACTCCGATGCTGCACGATCTCATTGGTCGAGGACCACTCTCTGTGGTGCATGACCTCTGAAGGATCATTGGTCTGAGCTGCGGGTGCACTCTGGGGAGGACTGGTGTCCCAAGAAACAGGACTGGGAGCTCGACCAGGGTTCTCTCAAGGCTGATGGCACTCGAGAACCAGTTCAACGTCCAGGGAAGCCCTCGATGTCAAGGGTCCTATTGTTGGGGTGGATGAACCGGACAAACCAGACATGAACGCCTGCTGCAAGGCCACTTGGGCAGATATATTGCTCCTTAGGGCTGACATTCTGGTCTCCTTGCCAGTTGTCTCTGCAGCCTTCAACACGGGCACCAAAGACCTTTGGCCCGGTGTCGGTACTGTCAAGGGGAGTCATCAATGAGGATGGCCTCAGAGGCTGAGGCCGGTCGGCAGGAGCTGATGACTCCTTGCAGAGCATCATAGTGGGCTGCTCCTGCCCCAACTTCCTGGACTCATGCCTGGGACTGTGGAACCTGAGGTGGGATTTCACCTTCTTCCCAGATCTGTCCTCCGAGGATTATTTCTTCTTGTGCTCCACCTCTGGGGACTTCCGCCTGAGGAACCATTGCCACGGGACTCCGAAGAGGCTCTGGCTTCATAGGGCACCAAGGTATCGGAGGGGGCCCTGAAGTGTGGTGTCACCAGACACTCTGGGGCAGAGTCAGACTTCTGGAAGAACTTCTCCTGCTGCTGATGGCGGCTCTTTAAGGATTTTGGGTTCATTGTCTGCAGAGCATGCAGTCAGAGGAGTCGTGCTCCAGACCAGAGCATCAAAGGCAGCAGTTATGTGAGTCAGTAACTGATATCATTTTGCCACACCGGTCACACTTTTTGAAGCCACTGGAGGCCATCGGAAAAAGGGGGTCCCCACCTCCTGGCAGGGGTCTCAGGCCTTCGGCTGAAAAAGGGCACAAACATCAGTTGAGGGAACCTCATTGGAAAAACTAAAGAAAAAATAAACAAACAGACCCGAGGAGCGATGTCAAGGCGAGCTGGCTCGGGGGCAGGAAGGAACCGGTACACAAACTGGACGAAACTTGAGAATAAAGTCAGACTTTTTCCTGGGAAATTGGACAGTGTCCAAAGAGCTCTCGGGGAAAAAGGAGACTGAGGCAAGATGGCACCCTTGGGCGGGAAGTGAACCACGCATGTGTGGTGCATTTTCCAAAGGCTTTCTTTGAAAGCTGGGGAGATGCTTCCGCATGGGCTTTGTCAGTGCTGACATCACCCATATGTGAGGACTGACTTCCTGCTTGTTCCCGGAGAAACAGAAAATACAATTTTCCAAAATATATATATATTCAAACCATGCTCAGTCAATCAAGACAGAAATTCTAGTCTTCTTATCTCAGTCCAGAAATAACTTCCAAACTTCATCAATATTATAATATCTTTTTTTGAGGTTTCAGTTAGACATTCCAATGCATATATATTGTTATGGTATTTTATGTTTTTAATTACTTTGTCTTTGATGGTATGTCATGCATGTTTTGTTATGCAGTGACAACAGAAAACCTGCCCTCAAGCTTTCTAATTGCCGATGCTGTATTGGGCAAAATATTGGTTGAGCCATAATCCCAGCTGTCCACCCCCTTCTAATATCTATGTGTTGGTACTTAAAAAAAATATCCAAAAGCTAAATAATAGAAACAAACATAATTGATTTAATTATAACTATATAATTGTATGCATTTTTAAAGCCCTTTCCATGCATAAAATGCTATATTGCTCAGAGAAATGGCCTCTTTCATTACTGCCCATTCTCTGCACATATAAAGCGTAGTTACTCACCTGTAACAGGTGATATCTGGGAACAGCAGGAATTTAGTCCTCACATATGGGTATCATCGGTACCGACGGAGCCTGAGTGGGAACGCTCCCCAGCGTCCAATAGGAACGCTTTTGGGAGCATCCCTCAGCAAATGCGCGCTGCCTTCCCGCCTTTCCAACTGTCCCTCTTCAGTTAAGTTTGTAGCTGAATGAAAGGATTGAGGGAGAGAGAAAAGAGACAACGAGAGAGAGAGAGACAACTCCTAGGGGAGGTGGGTGGGTCGTGAGGACTAAATTCCTGCTGTTCCCGGAGATCACCTGTTACGCTATCTGCTTGTTCCTGGAGAATGTAGTCCTCACATATGGGGGACTCCCTAGCTGAAGATGCCAGGGAGATAGCCCCAGGAAGGTGCCACCGTCTAAGGTGAGAATCCTTCCTCCCATGGATCTCTGGCATCCCACCAGGGTTGGTGGGTAGGAGTTGGTTTAAGTTTGAAAGAGATTTTGAAGAACAGCTTGGCCAAAGAAGTCATCCCGACGGGAGGCTTTATCTAGGCAGTAGTGGGCTGTGAAGGTGTGTACCGAAGCCCAGGTGGCTGCTCGACAAATGTCATCGATAGACACAGAGTGGAGATTAGCCATAGAAGCTGCCATGGCTCTCACATTATGAGATGTGACATGGTCATAAAGAGGCAGACCCTTACTCTCATAAGCAAAGGATATGCATTGGGCAATCCATTTAGATAAAGTTCTTTTGGAGACTGGAAGTCCCAAATGACTAGGGTCAAAAGCTACAAAAAGTTGCGAGGACTTTCTATGTTGCTGTGTTCTTTGTATGTAAAAGGCTAAGGCCCTTTTACAATCCAAAGTATGAAGGTTTCTTTCTGCATTAGAAGCGTGAGGCCTCGGAAAAAATACAGGAAGATAAATTGATTGGTTTAAATGAAAAGGCGAAACCACCTTTGGCATAAAGTGTGGGTGAGTTTGAAGAACACCCTTATCATGATGAAATCTAGTATAAGGACGATCAGCCACTAAAGCTTGCAATTCACTAATGCGACGGGCAGAGGTGATTGCAATTAGGAAGATGACCTTCCAAGTCAAAAACCTAAGGGCTGTAGTGGCCAAAGGTTCAAAAGGCGGCTTAATGAGCTGCCCGAGAACTAGATTTAGATCCCATGCTACCAGTGGTGGCTTGATGGGAGGTTTAGTCAATAAAATGCCTCTCATAAATCTTGATAGGAGTGGAGGAGAGGAAATTGGTTGTCCATTTAGAGGCTTATAAGAAGCTGCAATTGCACTAAGATGGACTCTTACCGAATTGGTCTTTAACCCAGAATTCGATAAGTGAAGGAGATACTCTAGTATTGATTCTAGGGGTATGACCAGGGGGTTTAATCGCCTCTTGGAGCACCATATAGTAAAACATTTCCACTTGAAGGCATAAGATCTTCTTGTGGAAAGTTTCCTAGAAACCTGAAGGGTATCTTTTACCTGCTGGGACAGGTTGAAATCCTGGAGATTTAAGCCTTCAGCAACCAGGCCGTGAGGTGCAGGGACTGGGGATTTGGGTGCCATAGCATCCCGTTCTCCTGGGAAAGGAGATCTGGAGCATGCCCGAACTCCAGAGGTGCTGCTTGAGAGAGATGCAGAAGCAGGGAATACCACGTTTGGCGTGGCCATCGTGGTGCTACAAGAATCATGTGACCCCTGTCCCTCTGAAGCTTGAAGAGTGTTTTGGGGATGAAGGGAATGGGTGGGAAGGCATAAAGGAAGTCCTGAACACAGTGAAGGAGGAAGGCATCCCTTGCCTGACAGTTGTCCGCTGGAATCCTGGAACAGAACCGGGGAAGTTTGGCATTCAGTGGACTTGCAAAGAGGTCTATGTCTGGAGTGCCCCAGAGATGAAATATCTTTGCCACCTGTTCTAGGTGGAGTGACCACTCGTGAGAAACATAGAAATATGATGACAGAAAAAGACCACATGGCCTAACTAGTCTGTCCTTCCAAGGTAGCAGTACTCGACTAAGTTTGTCTGCCCGAAGGTTTTGAATGCCTGGAAGATATACCACTAGAAGGTGAATTTGATGCTCTCTGGCAAGGGCCCATAGTCGTAAAGCTTTGTTGCATAATGACAGAGAGCCTGTCCCGCCCTGCTTGTTCACATAGAACATGGCTACCTGATTGTCCGTCTGGACTAGGACTGTCTTGTAGCTGAGCTGGGCGTAGAACACTCGAAGAGCTAAATAAATTGCTCTCAATTCCAGGAGGTTTATGTGTAAACCAACCTCCTGTGGAGTCCAGGTGCCCTGGGTAGAGAGGATTCAGGTGTGCTCCCAACCCACCTGTGATGCATCTGTTAGGGTGGCCTGAAAAAGGGGTTGATGGAAAGGAGACCCCACCGACAGATTTTCTAGTGATTGCCACCATTGGAGGGACAAAATTAGTCGTTGAGAGATTGTTATTTTGTCCGACAAATGACCCGTGGCCTGTGTCCACTGTGTGAAGAGGGTCCACTGAGCTGCTCGCATGTGAAGGCGAGCATATGGGACTACATGAACTGTGGATGCCATGTGTCCCAGTAACTGCAGTAGTTCCCGAGCAGTGAGGGAGGATTTGTCTGCTGCTTGGGAAGCTAGCTGCATAATGCGAAGACACCGGGCTTCTGGAAGGAAAGCCCTTGCCTGTCTGGTATCCAGACAGGCTCCTATGAATTCTAGGCATTGGGAAGGAACTAGTTGAGACTTCGGGAAGTTTATTTCCAGTCCCAAGTATTGGAGGATTCGCATTGTACGGGACAGTGCAGTGCTGGCCTCTGCAACTGTGGAGGCTCGAATGAGCCAGTCGTCTAAGGGAAGACAAAAATCCCCAGGGTTCGTACAAATGCTGCTACTACTGCCATGCATTTCGTGAACACCCTTGGCGCTGAAGCCAGACCAAAAGGAAGAACCCTGTACTGGAAATGTCTTCCCTTGAAAAGGAAACATAAAACTTTCCTGTGATCTGAATGGATGAGAATGTGAGTGTATGCATCCTTTAAGTCTAGAGAGCAAAGCCAGTCCTGGCTTTGAAGGTATGGCAGAAGATTTCCTAGAGAAATCATTTTGAATTTCTCTCTAAACAGATATTTGTTCAATTCTCTGAGGTCTAGAATGGGTCTGTGTCCCCCTGTTTTCTTTGGAATAAGAAAATAGGTGGAGTAGATCCCTGTCCCCTGTTGAAAAATGGGTACTTCCTCTATTGCCCCTTGGGCAAGAAGTGAGGAGACCTCGTGATCTAGCAGATTGTCTGCAGAGGTTTGTGAATTGAATTGCTTTAGAATTGTAGGAGGGGGTATGCTGTGAAAATGAAGTTTGTACCCCTCTCCTACAATGGACAAAGTCCAATCTTCTGCTGTTATCTGATGCCAACTGTTGACAAAGTGGCATAACCTGCCTGGAATATTGGGGGATTGGGGACCCCTCAAAGGCAGGAAGGCAAAGCTCTCTAGGAAGGAGTCAAAGCCCTTGAGGGGGCTGAACCTGGAGAGCTGGTTGTTCTCGGGCCTTTTGGTTTCTTTTGCTGTCTGGTTTGTCTCTTTTGAGCAACCTGACATGGAGTCTGGCTCCTTAGAAGCTTTAGGATATTGGAGGATTTCCAATTCCTTTGCTCTGGGTTCCTCTTCAGGAGCTACTGTGATTGAAAGACCTTTGGCTATATCACGGATGAAATCCTGAAATGACATGTCCTCTGGAGGTGATATTCTGCGTTGGGGAGAAGAGGGATCTTCTAGGAGAAATCCTCTGGTGCCAGTAGAATTGTCAGAGTCTTCAGAATCGGAGTATTCCTTACCCCGATGCTCTTGCAAAGCACGATCCCGGTACCGATCGAAGTCGGTACCGAGGTGACCCGGTACCGCTTTATCCACTCCAGCCGGAACGCTGGACTCACATCCGGAGGTGGAATGGGAAGAGTTCCCATCGGGGCCGGTACCGGCATCGTCGGTGTCAGTACCAGTGTTTGTACTGGTGTCGGTACCGGCATCGGTGTCGATGTCGGCACCGGTGCCCTTGGGACCACCAGTACCGCAGCTGAGAGAAGAGCTGTGATACTGCGCTCGATAGCAAGAAACCTCTGGTCTATCGACGCTGCCGATGCCTGGGTGTCGGTACTGGTAAGAACGGCCAGAACCCCTGAGCATGGCACAGGTAGTTCTTGCGAGGTTGAGGCCTCGAGAACATCCTGAAGCCCCATTGATGCTTTGGAAGCCGAAGCCTCCCGCCGGGGCTGTTTTGCCGGTGTGGTTCCCTCAAGGGCAATGCCAATGGCCCCTCGATGCTTAGCAGGAGAGCTACCCTTTGAGGACTGGCTTTTGTGTTTAGTTACCTGAGATCCATGGAAGGAAGAAGAGGCCCTTGATGATGTCGATGCAATGGATCTGGCATCTGAAGAAAAGAGGGTACCGAGCTTTGCGGCCCGGTTCTGTCTTCCTCTTTTGGTCATCCCCATGCAGGAGAGACATTCAGTTGGAGAATGATCAGGTCCTAAACATTTTAGACACCAATCATGGGTGTCAGTGACGGAAATGGTACCGCCACACTTAGTACATTTTTTAAAACCACTAGATGGCTTTTCCATGATTTAGGAAAAATGGGGCCTAATGCCCAAAATGGCGCCAAGCACCAAAAAGGAAAGTTTCTGAAAAGAAAAGGTCTAAATCTAAGGGGTTTTTTTTTATGAAAAGAAAAGAACCGGCAGTACCGGTAGGCATCGTGCGGTAGGCAAACGCGACCACAAGAAAGAATTTTAAAGACGGAATTTTCTGCGGTGACAGGGAATAGGTCCTGTTGGCTCCGCGGAAAACAAAGAACTGAAGAGGGACAGTTGGAAAGGCGGGAAGGCAGCGCGCATGTGCTGAGGGATGCTCCCAAAAGCGTTCCTATTGGACGCTGGGGAGCGTTCCCGCGCAGGCTCCGTCGGTACCGACGATACCCATATGTGAGGACTACATTCCTGCTTGTTCCTGGAGATAAGTATGACTGTATGTCAATAATGTGTGTATTTTTATCCACAGGGTTCATGAGGTGTTTCCAGGGCAGGGGTAGATCCGAATAGGCAAAAACATGTGTAGTCCAGGAAAATTAGCAGATAAGACAGACACATATCTTGAAAGAGCTATTAGTGGTCTGCTGACAGGAAATAACCGATCAGGAAGGCCTTACTTAAATAAAAAATTCACAGAAATTGACGATCTCCCAATATTGGACCTTCATGATGCTACAGTACAAAATATCTGTATCAAAGAAAAAAGACTGGCTAGTCTTGCTCGGCTGATTCCTGCTGAACTATAGCTGGGCCTCTGTAGCACTACAGTGTTGTAGCTTCATAGGCCTTCACTGCTGCTTCTGTATAGTGCTGAATGTAAATACTCCATTGCCATTTTATTAACCTTGAAAAAATCCCTGTAATTAAGAAATACCGCAGTTCATGATAAGGAGGCATCTGCTCTTCTGTCCATGAGGCCCTTTGTGTTCTGAGGCACTGCAGTTCAGTTGACTGTGCAACTGAGCAGTACATTAGGGAAGACCACCCAGCTGGAGTAGGCACTTTCTGATCATGGTGGAAAAAGAGAATGAAGAGAGACTGCATCTTCAGAGGGAGATCCCCCACACATATGGCTCCACTTAGTCTAGTGCTGGCCCTGTTAGAGTTCCATCCTACTTTGTCTTAGAGGTCAGTATTACATACCTGATTTTCTGTGGATAGTAAAAGTTGTTTCCATGCCAGCATGGATATGATCGGTCACGTGGCAGTGCAGTAGCCATGTCCCAGGGTTTCCTGCTGTGAGTTCTATTGTCTGAAACGTCCCAGGAAATAAATCATAGACATCTGCTCTGTGCTCCTTCTGCGCCTATAGCAAGGAGAAAGAGAACTACAATGTGCAGATATGGTACTACTACTACTGATCATTTGTATAGTGCTACAAGGCATATACTGTGCTGTACAGACACGTGTAAAAGACAGTCCCTGCTCAACAGAGCTTATAATCTAGTCAAGACAGACAACTGCTGAGGACAAGGATACATCTAGAAGAAAGGTAAGGAAGCACATAGGAGACTAAGCAGATCAGGGTCCAAAAGCAGCTTCAAGGAGTTTTCAGCCTGGATTTGAAATGGGCCAGAGATGAAGCCTGCCGTATAGACTCAAGTAATTTGTTCCAGGCATAAGAGCAGCAAGATGAAAGGATCAAAATCTGGAGTGGGCAGTAGAAGAGAAGGGCACAGCTGTTTTGCTCAGGTGTCTAGTTTAGAAACTTGCTGTTCTGAAGTCTGTACATCCATGTTATACATTTTAGGCTTTATAAATAATGGGGCCCAATATTCAGCCATTTCATATCTGCTTAACCCCTTAACTGAGGAAATACATAGCACCCAGCCAAACGCTGCCTGGGGAATTTTGCAACTATGGCATTCAAACAAATATCTTTGATCCCCAGTCAAGCTCTGCTTTGATCCCCAGTCAAGCTCTGCTCCTCCGATCACCTCTGATCACTCTCTGAAGTCTCACAGACACACAGTCACAGCAGGAAACACTCTGGTGAAATGCTGACCTGAGCCATGGAAATGCCTGCGTGAAGACTTACCCATGCACCAATCAAGCTCTGCTCTCCCGATCACCTCTGATCGCTCTCTGAAGTCTGACAGACATGCGGTCACAAAAAACAGCAGCAAACTCCCTCCCCCCCCCCACTAAAACCAGTGCAGTTCTGCTGTGTGCAACTGAGCTGCTACTGTTCTGGTGGGAAGGTATACTGCCGCAGATCCCCATAGCAGTGTACCTTCCCGCTAGAACAGTAGCAGCTCAGCTGCACACTGCTGAGCTGCTCTGGTTTTGGTGGGAGGGTTTGCCGCTGATTTCCAGACCAGAGGTATCTGTCAGACTTCAGAGAGTGATCACTGATGCCGCAGGTGATCGGGGGAGCAGCGCTTGATCAGCGATTGGTGCAGGGGTAAGTCTTCACGTGCAGGCATTTCCAGGAACAAGAAGGTGAGTTAATTTGGTTTCCCCATTTGCTAATCGGAAACGAGAGGATGAGTTAACCTCTTAACTGGGGAAGCCGAGTTAAGTTAGCCAGATAACTTATCCACTTAACTGTAACCTGATATTCAGAAAAGAGAAATTAGACTTACCTGCTAATTGTTGTTCCTTGAGGAACTCCAGTTCAGTCCCTCACCTCTGGGTTGTGCACCTCTTTCCTGGGCATGTCAGAACTGTGACATCACTGTAGATATCCTGCTGGCACCTCCCACCAGTTTCCAGTGCTCTAATGACAAAGCAGACTCAAAGGAGCAATAAATAAGTAGCTATAGTATTAAATACAATTTAACTCTTAACACTGAACTAAAACCCCGTAAATGAGAGGATAGCTCTCCTTCTCCCATTTGCAGAAATCGGACAGAAAGGAGAGAGAAGAAAGAATACAAAGTATACTTTGCCGGAATACAGACCACATTTGCTGAACTTCTCCTACGGATTGCAGTCACCGCGCATCACAAAACAGGCTTTGCGGAAGCTGACCAAAAAGCCACCGGGCAGGAATCAGGACTGAACTGGGGTTCCTCAAGGAACAACAATTAGCAGGCAAGTCTACTTTCTCTTTCCTCATCGTCCCTCCAGTTCAGTCCCTCACCTCTGGGATGTAACAGAGCAGTAAACTATTGGGAGGGACCTGTCCACCCGGACCGCAAAACTGCCGACCAGAAACAGGCATCTCCCACCGCTTGAACAACCAGGCGGTAATGTTTACTAAAAGTATGCAAGGAAGACCAAGTGGCTGCTCTACAAATCTCAACCGGCGGAACTAAGCTATGCTCCGCCCACGAAGCCGCTTGCGCTCTAGTAGAATGAGCCCGCAGCCCCAAGGGCACCTAATGACCTTGCAAGATATAAGCTGATGCTATTGCTTCACGAACACATCTGGAAATTGAAGCTTTGGCCACCGCTTCACCTTTACATGGCCCACCAAAGAGAACAAACAAACGGTCAGATTTGGGAAAGGCCTCCGAGACCTTCAAGTATCGCCGAAGTACCCTCTTAAAGTCTAACAAACGCAAACTACGGTCCGACGCGGTCTCCCACAAAAACCCCAAAACAGGTATAGAGAGAGACTGATTCACATGAAATGGCGAAACTACCTTTGGTAGGAAAGACGGTACGGGATGCAACACCACTTTTTCCCTAGAAAAAGTCAGAAACGGTTCCCGACAGGAAAAAGCCTGCAACTCAGAGATTCGACATGCAGAGCAAATGGCTACCAAAAATACTGTCTTCAAAGTCAAATCCTTTAGGGAAGCCTGATGCAAGGCTCAAAAGGCTCCCTTGTCAAGGCTCCTAAAAAACAGTTTGAGATCCTACGGAGGAGAAACCACCCTGCGGGAAGGACGTAGACGGGATACCGCTCTCAAGAAACGGACAACATCGGCATGGACCCCCAAAGGAACTCCTTGCACCTTTCCTCAATAATAAGAAATAGCTGCCAACTGCACCCTTAACGAACTGGCAGCCAATCCCTTATCGAACCCGTCTTGCAAGAAACCCAACACTGTCGGTACAGATACTGTCCTCAAAAACACGCCAGATGCGCACATATGCAAAGGAAGTGGACCTCTTTCTGGCCAGAAGCAAGGTGTCAATCACCGCCTTGGAATAGCCCTTCTTACTTAACCGAGCCCTTTCAATGGCCAAGCCATAAGCGAGAACTGATGTACCTGAGGCATTCGTAGAGGACCCTGAAGCAGCAAATCCTCCCTTAGTGGCATCTGCCACAGTTCCCTGTCGAGCAAGCACATCAGATCGGCACACCACAAACGACGAGGCCAATCTGGAGCTACTAGAACCACTCTTCCCCGATGAGCCTCGATGCACTGCACCACTCGTCCTATGAGCGCCCCAAGGGGGGAAAACGTAGAAGAGACTGTGAGTGGGCCATTGTTGGAGTAAGGTATCTAGACCTTCCGACATTCGTTCTCGTTGTCTGCTATAAAAGTGACTGGCTTTGACCAACCAAAAGGTAGCCATGAGATCCATAACCGGAGATCCCCACTTGAGGACAATCTGAGCAAACACCTCCGGATGAAGCTCCCATTCTCCGGAATCCACTCTAATCCAGCTGAGGAAAGTCCGCCGTCACATTGTCCATCCCGCAAGGTGCGCCGCCGACAGATCCTGAAGCCGAGGCTCTACCCAATTGAAGAGACTTTCTGCCTCCATTTCCAGAGCCGTGCTTCTCGTACCCCCTTGACGATTGAGGTATGCAACCGTCGCAGCATTGTCCGAGAGCACTCAAACCGCTCGACCCCGTAAGGTGGATTTGAAGGCCCAAAGCGCTAGAGCTACCGCTCGCAACTCCAGCCGATTGATGGACCATTTGGCTTCCTGCTCGGTCCAGCAGCCTTATGCAAAGAGCTCTCCGCAATGAGCTCCCCATCCTTCGAGCCTGGCATCCGTTAACACTTGCATCCACTGTGGTTGTTCGAGAGGCATGCCCGCCACGAGATTCTGCGGAGAAAGCCACCATTGAAGAGACTTCCTAACCTGCAATGGACAGGGGAGGCGCTTGGACAGAGTCGTTCTGGTGAGACCATCAATGGAGCAGCAACCTCTGTAAGGGGCGCATGTGAGCTCTGGCCCATGGCACAGCTTCCAGAGTCGCCGCCATTGTACCTAACACGCAGAGATAGTGCAAGGCCGATGGTGCAAGAGTCCTTCAAAAAATCACGCACCAGAAGCCAAAGGCCCTGGGCTCGGAGATCCAGCAGGAAAACCAAGCCCACACAAGTGTCGAAGCGAACTCTCAAATACTCAAGAACTTGCATCGGAACCAATCGGCTCTTGGCCGTATTGACCACCCAACCGAGACTCTGTAGGAGCTCTACTACTCTGTCACTCGCACACTCTCGGCCATGGACTTTGCCCGAATCAACCAGTTGTGAGATAGGGATGAACTAATACTCCCTCCTTCCGAAGAACCGCCGCCACCATCACCATAACCTTGGTGAAAGTGTGCGGAGCCGTCGCCAGACTGAAGGGCAATGCCTGAAACTGAAAATGCCCAACACGGTTTAGCGCAAATCTTAGAAACCTTGATGATCTGGCTCTGATCGGAATATGTAAATATGCTTCGGTGAGATCGAGAGACGTCAAGAACTCCCCTTGATGAACCGCCACTATAAACGAACGTAAGGTCTCCATTCGGAAATGAGGTACCCGTAAACAGCGGTGATATACCCCTTGAGATCCAGAATCGGGCGGAAGGCCCCGTCTTTCTTTGGCACCATGAAATAAATTGAGTATCGACCGATACCGTATTGCTCTCGCAGAACTGGAACCACTGCTCCAAGATGCAAAAGACGAGCCAGAGTCTCCTGTACGGCAATAGTCCTTTCTCACCCCCTGCACGGCGACATGACAAAAGAGTCGACCACGTGACGGGCAAACTCGAGAGAATAACCTTGCAAACGACCTCAAACACTGGATGTTATCTGGACCCAGGCAGGAAGAAACTCCCAAAGTCGACCCCCTACCGGCTGAATTCCTGCCTGGGTCCACCTCGCTTCATTGTGCTTTCCGAAAACCCGAGGAAGAGGGACTAGCAAATCCTCTGCCCGCTCCCCAGAATCCTCTAAAACTTTGACCTCGAGAGGAAAACCGTCCTCTTTGAAAATCTCCCAAACGGGAGGTACGAAAAAGCCTGAAATCCCGAGGTTGCCCAAGGGAAGGTAACGGGGCTCGGCTCGCCTGCGGTGTATTCTCCGGCACGCGCCCTCCTTAGAATACCCCAAATCCTTGACCAGCTTATCAAGATCTTCTCCAAACAACAGCTTCCCCTTAAAAGGAAGCTTGCTAAGACGCAACTTGGAGGAACTGTCCGCCGCCCAGCTCCTGAGCCAAAGATAGTGGCGTGTGGCTACCAAGGAAGCCATGCTATTCGCCAAACCTCTAATAAGATCGTATTGGACACCAGCCAAATATGCGGAACCTGACTCAAGTCTTTTCACATCAGCTAGCTGCTCCTGCATTTACTGAACTGGCTGCTGCAAACGCTGTGACCAGCGAAGGCATGCTCTCGCAACCCAAGTTCCACAAATAGAGGCCTGCAGAGCCAGAGCATTAACTTCAAAAGCTTGCTTCAACAAGGTGTCCACATTCCGATTCTGTATGTCCTTCAAAACCGCATTGCCTTCAACTGGAATGGTAGTCTTTTTCGTGACCGCTGAAACTGCTGCATCTATAGGCGGAGAACGAAAACACTTCCCGTTCTTGATCCGCCAAGGGATAGAGAAAATTCATGGACCTCACACCACACAAGCCTGCCTCCAGCACGTCCAATTATTCCTGAGTCATCTGCTTAACCATGCGGTGAACAGGAAAAACTACCTGGGACTTTCGTACCGCCTGAATGAGAGGATCCTCCAAACCCTCATCCCTCCGCTGGTAACACTGATGAAAGGTTGAGAGCCTGAATCTCATCTTCCTCTAAATCCGCCACCCCCGGCTTCTGGCTCCAGCTCAAGGTCCTCTGCATCCGGCCAGTGTGAACCAAGAGGCTGATCTTCCGCTGACCGGGCCCTTTTAACCGGTCTACCATCACTATCACCGAACCTTTTGGTGGTCGCTTGGCCTCCTGCTGCCCCAATAAGTGAGGCATCCGCGACTGCCCCCTGCTGCCGCAAACAGATAGCTTGATGAAACAGCAGCACAAAATCTGGGGAGAAACCCTCGAAAGCTGCCCCAGACACCATGGGAGTGGCGGAATTACCGGGCAAAGCCAAATTTGAAGTAGGAAGAGCGGACGGAGACTCCCGCAGAGACTCTCCTTCCACAGAAGTGGCAGGCACCCTGCGCCACCAGAGCATTGCCTTCTTTAGACCGATCCTGCATTTCTTGCTCCATAGTAAGCGCCTCAGATGTGTAGCTACGACACACCCCCGCGTCCGAGACCGAGCCTCTATGGGCGCCACAAACCAGGCGTAGGCATTAGCGCTACGGGATCCGAGAGAGAGACTGGTAGTAAAGGAAATGGCTCCCGCACAGACCCACCAAAAAGGGCAACAAAACAAAAACGTGCAGAATCTTCTTATTTCTTTATTTTTTTACTTTATACTGGCCCTTTAAGAGCTCCAAAACATTGAAAATTAAAAGTAATCAAAATTAATTTCAAGTAACCAGAAAAACTACAAGGATTAATTAAAGAAAGCTGGCAGCAAAGAAAAAAAGCACTGTGAAAAAAAACGGCGAGGGGAAAAAGGCCCACCAAGATCCTGAGCTCTGCTAACCCACAGAACATGCTTCACACTCGGCAGCAGGCCTCAAAAACACTCACAGGACACTAGCAAAGATTTAGTTCAAATCATTTTTATTATTAAATTGAAATACACACAAAACAGCATGTAAAGGTAAGTACTGAGCAAGCAAAATCAACTGGTACAATATGCACAGTGCACAGAACGATGGGGAACAGCGTAATATACACTTCAACAACGGGAACAAGAAACAAACAAATACAGTAAAAGAGCAAAGCTTAAGCTGACAATATACCAAATATCACCTTATAAGAAACAACATATGATGTCCCGTAGAGCAAAGAAACTGCCAGCCCCTCCCTCCCTCCCACCCCTCCCTACCCACCCCCTCATCCTCTGCAGTCGGTCCTCAGTCATGCAGAAACAGGAGGCAGGCAATAACCAGGAAGGTAAATTAAATCAATCTGAGAGGGCCATATCGTCCGCCTAGGCTCCCGGTGGGGGACCATTAACCCAAAACACGGGCGGTGGATGCGTCCGAAGGAGGAGGCATTGGCCCACAGGGGTAATCGGGCCTCTGCGACTACACTCCCCCTTCACAACAAGCAAGTACGTTTGGTCCAGCATCACACATTCAATATGACACTCCGCTCTCGGGGGGCTAAAATTCTGGATAAGTGGGAAACCAACGGTCCAGGAATACATCCCAATGCTTCCCGCCCTGTTGTTTAGCTGTTAATTTCTCCATATACAACAACAGGCCTTTTCCCACAGAGCACCCCTGGGGGTTGTAGCATCCAGCCATCGGGTCAAGAGAGTTTTCTTGACAAGCAAGAAGCCACGCTCCAGGAGCTCCCTGTGTGACGCAGCCGGGACTGCACCACGAGGCTCCAGTCATGAAAGAGACAAACAGCCCGTTGACAGATATCCCCAGCATCCAACCACCCCGTCAATTTAGTACAAGCTGGTGCCATACCGCTTGCGCTGCGGGGCAGTCCCAAAAAAACGGTTGCAAAAAAAGAGCCCACATGTTGGGAACACCAAATGCAAGTAGGAGTGGGGCGCAAACTGGCCTTAAAAGGCCCATTGATCAGTAGCATAGGCTCTCCATAGAAATTTATACTGCAATTCCTGTAAATCAACCCAGGATGACCCCTTCTGGATGCGTCTAAACGCGGCGCGCAAGGACTCCACTGTCATCCCCTCCATCCCGTCCCAGACACCACCGACTCGCCAGCGCAGAAGAAGAGGAAAGAGGGGGTCCAGCCGCCATGAGACTCCAGAAGTTGACGGTTTAAGCCGGGTTCCCTCGGTCCCGCTCCACCAATAGTTGCAAGATAGCACGAGGGGTCCCCATGACAGACTTCTCCCCGGCCTGTAGGCGCCCCTTCAGGCTCTCTAAATAGTGGCGAATCTGCAGATATCCATAAAATTGACTAGGGGAAGATGAAAACGTGCAGCGAGGGCCCGATATGTCTCAAGACCTCCCCTCCCGGCATATACAAGTCCCCGAGACAACACCAAACCATGCTCCAACCAGGAGCGGAATAAGTTGCGAGTAGGCATCCCCGGGGGAAACGTCGGATTACCCACCAAGGGGAGCAGTAGAGAGGTCCTCGAGTTCCAGCCGAGTCTAGCGCTCAACGCTCGCCAAGTTGCCCGAAGCGCCCCCATGTAAACGCCGCTCCCTCCTAAGATCCCCAGAGATGGACGCGCCATGTGCAAAACATAGAGGACTATGATAAGGTGCACACATCCCATTTACTTGACTCGGTGGAGCACAACCTTCCCCGCTCTCTAACAGGCCCCAGAGATGACGAGCCATATAGCGGATATTGTAGAGCCGTAGAGAGGGCAAGCCTAGTCCACCCTCCTCTACCCCCTGCATCAAGGCCTTCAGAGGGATCCGGGCACGCCGTCCAGCCACAAAAAGCTCCGGAGGAGGCCATCCAGCTTCTTCCAATCCTTCGCCAGAATCCAAAGGGGCAACAAACGAAGAACATATAACCAGCGAGGAAGCTCAACCATCGTGAATAATGCCACCCTCCCCTTCAGGGACAAGGGCAATCCCCTCCAGCCGGAGAACACTGCCTTGGTTTTAGCCAGTAGGCCTGTGATATTAGCCTGGTACAAGCGGTCAGGACGGTCTGGAAGATTGACCCCCAGGTACTTTAAAGAGTTCTCGGCCCAAACCAGCGGGAAGGGTCCTCCCCACGTTGGCCGCACCCGCTGCCCACGTCCAACACCATTGACTTGGAGGCATTAATTTTGAGGCCCGAAAAACTACCATAGTGTTCTATCAGCTGCAACACCCGCGGCAGAGACTGCTTTGGGTGAGTAAGGACACAAGAGCATATCGTCTGCGAACGCGCTGATTTTGGTCTCCTCCTCCCCCATTACCACCCCCCGCACTTGAGGGTCTCGTTGGATGGCGTGCAGCAGGGGTTCTAGAGCCAAGACAAATAATAAAGGGGACAGAGGACACCCCTGTCGGGTGCCCCCTCTCGAGAACCAAGGATTGAGAGATGGTACCGTTGACACCCACTCGAGCCATAGGTGGGGTATAAAGAAGCCGAAGCCATCGCACATAAGCACCAGTAAAACCCAGGGCGTCCAGGACATCCCACAGAAAAGCCCACGCCCCCCGGTCGAACGCCTTTTCCGCATCCAGACTCACCATCAATAAAGGCGTTTCCTGGCGTAGGGAAAGTTCCATCCCAAAAGTAACTTGGCAATATTCCTAGAAGCCTCCGACCCTGCACAAAGCCCAACCTGGCGGGGGTCAAGGAGAGACGGCAAAATGGGGTTCAGCCGTTTCGCCAAAACTGAGGCCAAAATCTTCATATCACAATTTATAAGAGAGATAGGTCTATACGAGGCCGGATCTAGCAAATCTTTCCCCGGCTTCGGGAGCACAGTTATGTCAGCGCACCGCATATCCCTAGGGACTTGGCCCAAACAGCAAGCTTCATCATAGAGAACCACCATAGAGGGGGCAAGACGCGCCGACAAAATTTTATAGTATTCATAAGTGAACCCGTCCGGACCCGGAGCCTTGTGGTTACTCCCGCTTGGATCGCCAGTTGAATTTCCCCTACCGTTAACGGGGCTTAAGCTGCTGCACATTCCAGCTCAGATAAGTGGGGTAAGGTCAATTCACGTAAAAAGTCTCTCCCTCCCGCATAGTCCCGCTCTTCTTCGGTATACAACTGGGCATAAAACTTACGGAAACGTTCGGCCAACTGCGGGGGTTGGTGGTTGCAGCACTCCCCCTTCGTCCTGAAGTACTGGTATAAAACGCGTGCCTCCAGGGGTCTTGACTAACTTGGCCAGCAATCGGCCCGATCTGTTTCCATAGCGGAAAAACTGGTGTCTATAGCATTGTATAGAAGTAGTAGCTCGTCTCTGCAGAAGTTCATGGAGGGCCGCCTGCGCCCCTATATATTCTAATTGTACCGCGCCCCCCCGACCCTGCCATGCAGTCTTGCACTGCAAGTCACGGACCTTGCGCTTAATACCAAAAGACTGCAATCCATATGCTTACGTCGCTTCACAACAAAAAAGGCCGATAACTCGACCTTTAGTACCCAGCATGACCACCTTACTGGTTCCCAGAGCAAAACGGGGGAGCACCCGGCGACTCCATCATTAAAAGAGAGAAAAACTCATCCATTGCACCTCTAGGAATTTCCAAAAACTCCAAGTCCTACCACCACACACAAGCAGGCGGGAAAGTGCCATCCCGCTCGCAAAGGCCCCGCACACTCCCAAGTTACCCACACTAATCCATGGTCTGAGATCATGATTGGCTCTATGCCAGCCTGCACCACTTTAGACCACGGCGGTGATCGCTCACCAAGATATAAGTCGATACGAGACCCCCAGGAAAGATGCGCTCTGAGACTGGTGGGCTGTACTCACGAGATCACGGGACTGATGGAGGACGGCCATGACGTTCGACCTAATCCCCCATCCGGGCATAGATACCCCACGCCCCTGTTCCGCCACGGTCCCTCGCAAGCGCTTTCTACCACGTATTCCCTTACACTTACCCTTGCTATCAGGCTTGCACTCTTTTCGTTTCTCTCCCCCCGCCTAGTGTGTCAGGCGTATCCGTCCCCAGGAGAGGGTCAATTCCTGCGGAGCAATTGGAAGTCACCCGCCAAAATTCAAACCCCGTCATTTACTTTTCACTGCCTTGGATTCAGAAGCGCCTTAGCTAGATTTAACGAAAAACGGGGGGGGGGGGGGGCATTAAAAATGTTAGGGGGCATATGACATGGAACCAGACCAAAGATTCCGTCGCGATTAGACTTTGGGAATGGGCAGCAATAGATATCTCCACCCCGGTGGGTCTGCAGTCGATGTTGAACCTCAAATGGTATGCCCCACTTCACCAAAACCGCCATCGCCCTGCTTCCTGGTCCCGGAAGATGCACAATGCACACTCCCCACCCATATCACCAGCGCCACTTCCGATGCTCCACGTCGCTGAGATGTGTCTCCGGTAGCAAGGCTATATGGGCCCCCTTTCGCTTGAGGAATTGCAGTAGTTAGTACGCTTCACAGGCGCGCCAATACCCCCCCATTCCAAGAAGTAATTTTCAAGTTTAGGCATGCGACAGTTAAGTAAGCTTCAATAGGCAGCAATAATCACAAACTCAAGTCCCGGAGTCGCCCAGCCTCGACTCCCAGTGTCAGAGCCCTTCCTAGTAGGTAAAAAACAGATCCTCTCCCCATGACTCCATTACCTCCTGCATCTGAAGACCACACAGAAACAAAACCCCCCCTACCCGTGCCTCTATCTCCCTCCCCACCCCTACTCTAGCCTGTCAAACCACTCCTCTCCCCTTATCCCACCCTCCCCACCGCCCCCCGCCACTTCTCCCAGACCCCCCCACCCTGTTTATCCCACCCGACGATCAACTACCCACGCCTCGACCCCCCCCCCAGGCCCTCACACATTCGTTCCCACAGCACCCGCCAACAATCACTCCAAGAACTTTAAGGGTCCCCATCCCCCAACCACCCCTGGGCCACAATCAACCCTTCTCAAACACCACCTATCCCTTAAACGTGTGAACACCCCCACTACTTGGGGCCAAGATCACCTTGGTCCTCTGTCCATGCGCATCCAGGCCTCCACTTCACAGGTTACTACAGCATGGCAACAATAAAGCTCATACGTACACCTCATGTGTAAAAACATCAAACCAAGGGCTAGCCAACCTAAATTTTGGGTACAACTGTACCAGCCGACGTTCAAAGCCAATCAGTCAATCCATCCAGGGGGGGCGGCAGCCTAAAGCGAGAGGCGTCGTCACAGGCAGACAAAAACTTTCTCGCTGGCAGGGCATGTTCAAAGGTGGGCGTTGCACCCGATGAAAGATTTTCAAAGTGGGGTCCGGGTAGCTCCAATGCAAAGCGCAATTGCACCTTGAATGAGCTCAGTCCAGACTGGGCGAGAATTATTTGCGCTTGGCAGCCAGTGAGGCCGAGTAGTATTGAAACAAATAAACAGGCACATTGTTCCAGTTTCAAATCTCTGTTTTTCCGGTACGCTTGGAGATGAGGGTCTTCTGGTGAAAATCTAGTAGACGAGCTAGCACCGGTCGGGGTACTCGCTCGGCCCGAATGCCATTTCCAGCCGGTGTGCCACTCTCCACGCAGAATCCGGGCCTTTGCAGTTCTACTACGGCCTAACTCTTTTGGGTAGCCACGTGTCGAACAGGGAGAAAAGTTTGCTCCCCCGTCCAGGATTCCCGGGACCCCAATCAGCCGCAAATTATTGCGACGGGAGCGATTCTCTAGGTCCATCTACCTTGAGCATCAATTTGCGTCTGATGTTGGTGTTGGGTAGTCCGTCTGTGTCCGCTAGGTACACGTCCTCCCGAACGGTCACTTCGTTGCTCAACCTCTGCCCACTCTCATCGTGAGAGTTATCCAAAACTGTGTCGGTCATCTCAGCAAGTTTGTCTGTCCACACACAGTTGCAAATTTTGGCTCCAGCAGCTTAGCGACCTCATAAAGCGAGCTCCTCCGGCCACGAGGTCTACAACTCTCCTGCCTGGGGAGAGGGGTTCCCGCTACAGATGTTTACTGCAGGCGCCATCTTAAGGTCCCGCGATCCTGCAGCCTTCTTCCGTCTCGCCGCCGATTTCATCCTCCGACCCCTCGGCTAGCACCTCGGGTGGTTTGCAGGGCACCGGGACAATTCTCCGGCGTTCGGTTAAGCAGCGGGGTAAGCTGTGATCCCAAATGGCTCACTGAAGGTCGCCAAATTTAATTGCAGTTTTTTTTGGGAGGGGCCCTGGGAGCTACGCAAGGAAAAGTCCTCACCCGCTCAGGCGCCTCACGTGGAAATTCTCTAGCAAAGATGTTTAAACAACTAGCTCTCTTACTCCGAGATCTTCGGATCCTCCTCTGCAACCCCCACACCCCCCACCACCCCGTTAAAAATAATGGGATGCCTGTGAGCAGCATAGCTGAGAAAGGCTGTCAGCCGGCAGCAGCAGCAGCGGAACAAGGCCCGACCGACAAGTTGTTCTTGGACTGGAAATATACAGCACAGAAAACTGAGTCGGTAAGGCAGATGAAAAGCCAGCTAAAGACACTCCCCTCCGGTGCCCACAAGCAGTGGAGAGAAGGACAAAAGGGACAGAAATATAAATGGGAGGGAGAAAAGAGAAGCCTCTAATTTCCCTTCCAATCCCCTCCTAACCCTTGGTTGTTTTTTTTTTTTAAACAAGCTTTAAAAGTACAGATCAAAAGGAAAAAAATGGTATAGGGGAGAAAAAGAAAAAAATTTAACAAACCCTAGCTCAGCTGCCTAAAACTCTTTATCCTACTCCTAAGTGAGCCCAGCACCAAGGCTCACTACCTATAGCTGCATGGAGACTGGACACACTGGAAGCTGGTGGGAGGTGCCAGAAGGATATCTACAGTGATGTCACAGTTCTGGACATGCCCAGTCTCCATGCTGCGAGACAGAAGGTGCCACAATCCAGCAGGTGAGGGACTGAAACTGGAGGGAGATAAGGAACTAAAACTGGTTAAGCCGGCCGTGTTGAAGATAGCTGGTTTAAACTTGAAAAAGTTATCAGATAACGTTAGGCCAGGTATTTTTGGAGCTAATATTCAAAAGATTGGGTCGTGTGTGGTTTTGGAAGTTTATGTATTCCTCTATATCTAGCTCAATGCCTTTTTCACTGACCAAGGTTTAGTTACAATTCAGGTACGTTGAGTATTCCCTTGTTCTTAAGGGACTTACAACATAACCTGGTTAATAAAATAAATGTTGGTATATAGTTTGTTAAGCCCCCTGTTAAGATTTTCACATGTTTATGTAGGATTCACCTAATTGTTAAATGGAATGTAACATGTATCTATGGAATAGTTCAAATCCTGTTTATTATAACATGTGTCGCTAATTGTAAACCACCCCTAATCTCTGGAAGGGGCGGTATAGAAGAACCAATAAAGAAATAAAAAAAAAATAACAAAATTTTTAATAAACCTGTGCTAAAATGTTAAGGTGACATTGTACTTACCAGTTATTGTTCTGGCTTGGACTCCTGCTAGACCAGTCAAGACAAGTGGGTTGCGTGTCCCTACTAGCCGAATTCATGGAGGACAAAGAAACAATGAAAAGCCTCAGACTTCAATGACATCCACTCCTATGCCTCTACTTCGCCCTCAGTCAAAGAGTTTCCTTCAGTATTTATCCCAAAGCATGTGGGAGAAAACAGCAAGCCTCACACAACCTCAAATCCGTGGGCAACAATGAGTAATCAGCAGTAAAGAACAATGTACAAAAAAAGTACAAACAGAAAGAAGAAGATGAAAAGTAGAGTCAACGTGAAGAAAAAACAAACACTGCGGACCCAGGGTTGCTGCAGCCAGAAGAATAGAGCAACTACAGTTTTAAGGGCGAGCTATGGACTGGACACTTAACCGGTAAGTAAAATGTCACCTTCTATCTCGTCCTGCGAGACCAATCCAGACACGTGGGGATGTGGCCAAGATACAACTCCACTGAGCAGGGAAGAAGGACAAAGGCAGCTTGCAAGAAAAACCCTTGAGCTAAAGGACATGGCACTCACATGTGGATATCCAAGCCGTATTGCTTAACAAAAGTGGAAACTGATGGCCACGTTGCTGCCTGACAAATGTCTGCAGGGGCTACCGAGATCCACTCCACCCACGAGGAAACTTGTGCTCGGGTCGGCATGCACCCCCGCCATAAAGCATAGTTATCCACCTATACAGGTGTTCTTCAGGGACGGCAGGAATTAGTCCTCACATATGGGTGATGGCGCTGACGGAGCCTGTGCAGAGGCATTTCCCCAGCTTTCAAAGAAAACCTTTGGGACAGGCTACCACGCATGCATGGTCCCCTTCCAACCCAAGGGTGCCATCTTGTTCAAATGACATAGCTAGGACAGCAGTAAAAAACTAAAAACAATGTAGGAAGGGCAACGTTCAGGGGAGGAGGGAGAGTTGTGAGGACTGATTCCTGCTGTCCCTGGAGAACACCTGTTACAGATGAGTAACTATGCTTTCTCCAGGAACAAGCAGGAAGTCAGTCCTCGCATATCGGGACTCCCTAGCTCCAGGCTGCCGAGGACCGAACCATGGACAGCATTAACAGTGGACCAATCAGTTAGC